>CM042690.1:661982801-666782801 GCA_023614405.1 Avena insularis | reverse complement strand
CGTGCCTAACTCTTTCGTGCTCTTCTTTTTAAATTGGTATAGACGGTTCAAGCGTGCATATTGGAATAATCCATTTAGGGACCCTAACCCGAAAGAGGAGCAGGATCTATTCGATAAGGGTGGTGGTTTTGGTTTCATCAACTGGTTCTGTGGTTTGGTACTATTCCATCCAACTTCTTGTGCTAAACTTCTCATGCTAAACTTCTCGTTCTAACTTGTAGGCAAATACTGACAAAGATATGCAACCCGAGCTAAGAAATATTGCCAGGGGCTTTAACCATTCAGTCGACATGTTCAATGCTTATGACGTGAATGGGTATCGCTTCCATACCCATGAATACACAACTATCCGGCCCAACCGGAAGACAACATATAGCGGGGTCTTTTGTGAAGGCTCAGATGGCCTCCAGTATTATGGAAGAGTCGAGGGTATATATGAGTTGAATTACGGTTTTGGCAAAGGGCTAAATCCCGTTGTATTCAAATGCCATTGGTTTGATCCACATCAGGTGAAACAGGATCCTGAAATTGGACTGGTCGAAGTTAAGAGAAGTTCCGTTTATGCGGGAGATGATGTCTATATTTTGGCTACTCAGGCCTTCCAAGTATTCTATCTTCCGTACCCATGCCAAAACCCTACAAAACATCTAACGGACTGGGATGTTGTGATGACGGTACCGACACGCAACAGGCCGCCCTTGCCAAACAAGGATGATTACCGCCACCTAGACCCTTCAACAAATGATGGCGAGTTTTATCAGGAAGAAGGGCTCCCCGGGCAATTCACTATCAACTTGTCCGCCGATAGTGACATGGTCGTAGATGATGACCAAGAAGCCGAGGAGGAAAACACTGTGCAAGATGAAGTTGACGAGGTTCACAACCAACAAGATGTGAGTTTGCTCAAGGCGTTCCGTGCAGGCCATGACGTCAACGCTCCACAGGGACCACCTCCAGGTTTCGTGGATGATTATTGGTGGCCCGAGAATGATAGCGATGATGAAACCTGTGTTCCAATTCGTAATCCTGACACAGGCTTCTGATGTATGTAGTAGTAATAATATGAGACTAATCTATGTAGTACTATTTGTTGGGTTGTTGTATTTGTAAGAACTCTATGCTATGTAATAAATCTTGTTGCTTTTACTAATATCCATCGATTTTCATCGTTGTTGCTTTTACTAATATTCATCTATTTTCATCGGTGTTGCTTTTACTATTATTCATCTAATTATGTTCATTGTTTCTTTTCATTCTAATATTCATCTATTTTCATCGGTGTTGCTTTTACTATTATTCATCTAATTAATGTGTACTAATAAACTACTCTTTTTATTCTGTTTTGCAGGTGATTGAAAGATGCCGGGGGGAAAGGGCGTTACAAAAAGCTGAAAAGCTTGGTTGACCTTGTGAGTGGTGGTTCAAAAAAGGGTGGTTCGAAAAAGGGTGGTTCGAAAGCTTCAACATCAGCTTCGAGAGAGCGTGCTAGTCCTCCACCGCGCACTTCACAGTGCCGGGGGCGTGGGAGGCGTGGGAGGAATCCTAGTCCCCCCGGCCGTGGTGGACCAGGACGAGGAGGAGGACCAGGAGGAGGAGGACCAGGACCAGGAGAAGGACCAGGACCAGGAGGAGGAGGACCAGGAGGATGATGAGGCGCAGTCGCAGCAGTCGGAGGATGAGGGGTTGGGGTCTTTACCCTACGAGCTTGACATGACCTTGAGGTGGGATCCTCCGGAGGATGAGACGTCGTACCTTGAGGCGTACGCGGCCATGGACCCGCGGCTTACGCCACAGAGCAAGGCTCCGTATCGGCGTGGGGTTGCGAGACTCCCCGATCTACCTTATGCCTATGCGGATAAGGTTCTCGTACCCGCTGGGAAGAGGTACATTATTTGACCCGCTAACCATATATTGGAATTTTCATCACATACTGATTATGATTTTTCATTTTGCAGTTCCTTTCTATATGAGGATGGAATGAAGCCGTATCGTGGCTACTCGAGCATCCTTGGAGCCCTGGTTCGAGCGTATTTTCCTAGGATTGTCACTCTCCCAAATGGTCAGGAGGATGTAGCTTGGACTTGGAAGCATTACCACTATGCCCCGGATCCGACTAAAAAGTACAACCACATGGCGGAGAAGATTCAAGTTCTGTTCTAGGTAAGTTTGTTTCACTTGTCATAATTAAATCATCGCGGCTTTGACTCGTGGCTTTGAGTCCTCTTTTTCCTGTGTGCATACTTGTAGAATTACTTCAACATGCACAGGGAGAACTCAACGGAGTGCGTGGCGATCGTGAACGAGCTTGCCAAGAGGAAGGTGCAAGACATGCACTACGAGGCACGCGTGAACTCTGTCCGCAACTGGTTTGGCGATCGTAAGATCTGGATGAACAAGAGTCAAGCCCGGGACATGCTCTTCGAGCCATGGCAGTACCTGCAGGTAGTTGTGTTTCTGTTTTACTGATTTCTTGACCTTCATCTATTTCATGTTGTACTAATACCTGTACCTTGTGGATGTAGAACCCTCCTCAGTTTGTCGGTAATGACGCGAGGTGCTACACGGCGATGGTAGCGTGGTGGACACACGCCGAGTACCTCAAGAGACACGAGGCCACAAAGAAGCGGCGAGAGGAGATGAAGGGTGGATCACACCGCCAAGGCAGCATCCCCCTCGCCCTTGTCAGGCAAAAAGAGGTGAGCAAATGCTTTCTTTATTTTTGCTTCTCATGTTATTCTTTACTCCACAAGGGAGTCCCCCTTCACTTATCTTTGTCCTCTCATTTGCAGAAAGTAAAGACAGGTGTAGAGCCGTCCATGTTTGCCATTTGGAAGAAGATGCGCACCTTGGACGAGCCTGTGAATGGCTCCCCGTGGATCAATGAGGGAGCCAAGATCCGGGCAAGTACCCGAAAGTAGCAGGTGCACGGCGAAGATTCCAACCCTGACACCGCCCCCTTCGATCCTAAGGTTGCCGTGCTAGCGGGACAGGGCCAGAGGAATGGCCGCCTATGGATTGCTGACGGGTCCGTCGACCCTAGGACCGTTCTGTCTATGCGCCAGATCCGGCGTGGCAGGACGAGCTCCATGCCTGCCGTAGAGACCCGTCCACGGCCTTCGGTTATAGCTGTCGACCAGTTATGGGTATGTTCTTCTTCCTCAGTCATCTTTGGTTTACTACATGTTTTACATTGCAATGTTCATGATATCGCGGCTACACGACGTAGGAGGAGATGGCCGCTGAGAGGGTAAGCAGAGAGGCAGCCGAGCAGCGGCAGCTACAGCTGGAGCAGCAACTTAGGCAGCAGCAGGCGATGCTGGAGCAGCAACAGCAGATGACGCAATGGATGGCAAACCAAATGCTCATGACTGCTCCACCAGGGTCTCTTCCTACTCCTCCTTTCGCCTTCCCGTGGGTAAGTGATCACATGTCTTTATTGTCTAATGCTCGTAATTTTCAATATTTTCTTATTGTCTAATGCTCACAATTTCCCATCGTGTAGATGGCTAATTTGATGCTGCCTGGTGGGTCGAACAACCAGGCGCCGCCTGCTGGGTCAGACGGTGGATCCAACAACCAGTCGCCTTTCACCGTCATCAATCCGTCGGTCGCATGGCTGGATCGAGTCCTCTGGTTAGTTCTCCTACACTTGACCTTGTGCATCACTCGATATCGGTACTCGATACACTTGGAAATCGATTGTGAGAGTCTCATGATTGTGCTTTTGACCTTGTAGGAGGGCTTTGAGGTTGTGGCCATCATGTGTGCATCACGGTTAGTTCTCCTACACTTGTCAAATTTAGTCATGCCATCATACTTGTAGAAAATTTAGTCATGCCATCACACTTGTAGAAAATTTAGCCTTGCCATGACACTTGTAGACAATTATATGCCATTCTCAAATTGTACTTGTCATTTTCATCACCTTGCCATGAGACTTATAGAAAATTTAGCCTTGTCATGAATTTTACTTGCCATATTGACGTACTTTTCTTAAACTTGTAGGATATCACGTGGATTCGGAGCATGAGCTTGTGGAGCACTTGGCGGTGATGGTCTTGTGGGTGGGAAGAAGAATAAACTTGTAATACTTGTGAATGGCTTATGACTTGTTCTTGTGAAGTTTGCATTGTTGCTTGTGTGGTAATGATGATATGATTTTGGTAGTGTTTGTGATGATATATGATCATATTATTGTTATTTTGGTGTTGGTAATGATCTTATGATCATATACATGTATTATGTGTTGGTGATGATCTATATGATCAAATATATATATTATGTGTTTCAAATGCAGGAAATGAAAGAAAAACAGAGAAAAAGTGAAAAAACCTGGGCCCTTTGCCGTGTGGTCACTTTGCCGTGTGTATACACACGGCAGCAAAGCAAGAACTTGTCGTGGCAAGATGAAACGACACCTTTGCCATGTTCCACCTAGAAGAGGCACACGACAAAGGGATAGTCTCTGCCGTGTGTTCTTCAGCGGCGGCACATGGCAAAGCGGGATTCTTTGCCGTGTGGTAACTCCCAGAGGACACGCGGCAAAGGCGCAAAACACGGCACAGAAGCGGCACACGGCAAAGGCAAAGTACACGGCAAAGGCCCAAAACACACGGCAAAGCGAGCACATGGCAAAGTCCCTCTGGCTCCGTCAAACGGACGGAACCATGAAGCTACTTTATTGTGCCGTGTACGCCTGCCAGACACACGACAAAGGCTTTGCCGTGTTTTGCGCTAGAGACACACGGCAAAGCCTCTTTGCCGTCGCAAACGCTGCTGTGTGACTTTTGCCATGTGTATACACACGGCAAAGCCTTTGCCATGTTCCTTGTCTCCTTTGCCGTGTGGTTTTGCCACATGGCAAAAAAAGTTTTTCCCGTAGTGCATGAGTTGTTTTATGTTACTACAATTTGGTGTTTCTGGAAGTCAAAATTGCATAATTTTGTAATTAACACAAATTTCTTTAGGGTTCCGTGCGTGAAGAAGGGTGGGGTGCGGTTCAAGATCGTTGGTCACGATTACTTCAACCTAGTTACGGTGCTAAATATCGCCGCCACCGGTTCGATCAAGTCTATGGATGTCAAGAGCTCCGACTCAACCGACTGGATGCCAATGGCCCGTAATTGGGGCGCGAACTGACACTCTTTAGCTCTTCTTACCGGGAAAGAACTCTCGTTTAGATTGATCGACACAGATGGACAGACAATTGTGTTCAACGCTATTGTGCCAGGTGGATGGAAGTTTGGGCAAACATTTGCGAGCAATTTGCAATTCGTGTGATGACTCTCAACATATCAATTCACGATCTGTGATCGGTTTGTGGGGGTAGGCAGTGCAGAAATTGTGTGTATATATCGATTCATTAGCCACAATCTTTATATATCCAACATGTGTACATGTTTAATTTATTTGTTGTACATATTTGTCTTTGTATCAACTTGTGTGTATATTAAATGAGATAGATTCTAAATCTATTTTGTGTATTTGTGTAAATTGACGATGCATAGTCTTGCTCTCGGACTCATTTTACGTAGTAGTATTATATTTCCACATTAATAAAATAACTACTCCAAACATTTGCGAGCAATTTGCAGTTTGTGTGATCACTCTGAAGATATCAATTCTGGATATGTGATCGGTTTGGGGGATTATGCAGTGCACAAAACGTGTATATATATCGATTCATTTGTCACAACGTTTATACATCCAACATGTGTACATGTTTAATTTATTTGTTATACATATTTGCATTTGTATCAACTAGTGTGTATATTAAATGAGATAGATTATAAATCTATTTTCCATACTTGTGTAAATTGGCGATGCATAGTCTTGCTTTTCAGACTCATTTTACATAGTAGTGTTATATTTCCACATTACTAAAATAACCCGGTGTGATGCCAGTCTAACGATATTGGTCGATAGATTTGCAATTTTTTTAGAGATTAGGTTTGAGTTAAGTTGATTAAAACTACTATAGGGCTAGTACGGTCACACATACTTCATAATTAGCCTACCACATGGATACTATTTATCGCGGAACATATGGTTTCCAAAGAGTATCATTTTCTAAAATCAATGTTCTGAGAAGGTTCATACATAAGTCTGGTACACACTATCACCCTTCATCGTGTACATGGCTAATCAATAGAGTTGACATCCTATGAGATTGAACATATTTAACACTCCACCATTTTTGTTTCTACACTCAGGTGTGGAACCGGGACACCTGAATTTACTAGCATCGTCGAGCCCTCTATGAGCACACAGATCCTCTCCCACTAGTTACTCTATTAATGCACTGCCCATATAGTAGGATGTATGGTGAACAAATGGGTATGTTGAGACTTTTTTTTTAATTATTCCTAGGTGCAGGCTGTCCACATTCTTGATGCTCCGTTGCACTATCCTATCACTCCAGTTCATCTATGGTGAATGTCCTAGTTTTATCTCAAAAACCACATTTAATGACATTAACCTTTCTATATTAGTGTTTCACGAATATTTTTTACTTTAGACCCCAAACGGTTTAAACATTTAACTCTACAAAGCTAAGTGTTTCGTATGTTTTAAAAAAATTGATCGACTATTCTATCACTTTTTTATAACATGTCATGGTTCAAGGATAACTACATTTGCAACATAGGGTTCATATCTATGAGTTAAAGCATGAAGTAAAGTACTTAATATGAAACTAAGTGTGCATTACTTTATGTAATCAACTTAAGCATACAAAATTGTAGGAGCTCTGGTCAAAGATGTAACTTGCCTTATGTTGATGATATGTAACCTTTCTCGTATATAAACAACAAACTAAAGTCAATAGCCAAATGAAAATAAAATATTACATAATATAGATATTTCAAAACATAAACAAACGATGATTCTAAGTAGAGTAATTGATAGATTTGGACAAAAGATGGCAAAGATATGATCGTATGAGGGTTTGTCTAAATTCAAATTTTAAATTTGAACCAATAGAAAACATTTGAACTTTGTAAACTGGCATCCCAAAGGTAGCCAGAACTTGTCCAAAATAATTATTTTATTTGTAGTTGCTTTTATCTAATCAGAAAGACGTGAAGCTTGAATTGGTTCCTTCTTTAAGCCCATTGTAGTAGAGGAAATCAGAGTTAATAGCCTAAAACTATTACTTTAAAGGCCAAATTTACCAAATGATACCACTTTATGTTTTGACAACGTAAAACTACCACTCTAGAGCATGAATTTTGCAATTCACACAAATGACGTGCTGAGCATGAATTGACACTAAAACTGATAGGTGAGACCCATTTGTCACTTTTGAGGTCGTAAATATATTACGCAAATTGTTGAGGTGGATTATGGTGGAGATATGCCCTAGAGGCAAATAATAAAACATGTTTATTATCATATCTCATTAGTTCATAATAGTTTTATGTCATGCTATAACTGTATCAATCAGAAATATTGATACACATGCAATATGTAAATAAACCTAGTCCCTAGTAACCTCTATTTAACTAGTTCATTGATCAACTGATGATCAAGGTTTCCTGATCATAGACGTTCAAGCCAATTGATAATGAGGTCATATCATTAGTGAATGATATGATGGACACACATACCCAAAATAAATATTGCAACATGATCAAGTCACAAAGTTCATCGTTGCGATACTTCTGAAACAAAGTAACCTATCCTTAGACCGTGAGATCGTATCTAATCACTATCACCCGAGGCTCCCTTGATTGCATCAAAGGTCACACCGTAACAGGGTGATCATAAAGATGTATGTTAGGTATTTCGAAGGGATAAATTGCGGCGTATGTATCAAGATCAGGATTTGTTCTCCTACGTGACGGGAAGATACACTGGGCCCACTCGGTGAGATTACATCTGTGAAGCTGCGAAGTGTACGACCAGGTCATGGGGATAGAATAGCACGAGAACGAGTTAAGCAACACTTATCGGTAACGATATTGAGCCAAGTATGATGATACCGACGATCAGATCTCGGACAAGTCAGGTATCGAAATAACAAAGGGAATTGGACTCGATGTTTATGGTTCAAACGACATTTAATTGTGGAATGTGTAGGGATCATTATGGGAATCCAGGTCCCGCCGATGATCATTGGTTAGAGAAACGTCTTGATCATGTTTTCTACGTTCCTGAACCGTAGGGTAAGACACTTAAGGGTTCAGTGACGCTTAGAGTGAAGGAAATATGCCCTGAGAGGCAATAATAAAGTTTTTATTATATATTCCTTATATATGATAGATGTTTATTTTACATGCTAGAAATGTATTGATTCGGAAACATCAATACATGTGTGTTTAATAAAAAAAAGGGTTCCTAGTCATGCCTCTCTTATAGACTAGCTTGTTGATTAATAGGATGATCAAGGTTTCCTGATCATGGACATTGGATGTTGTTAATAACAAGGTCACACCATTGGTGGCATGATGTGATGAACATTCATCCGAAGTATAGCATTACGATCAAGTCATTGTGTTTATATTGCTAAAACATCATACGAAGTAATCTTTATCCTTAGACCATGAGATCATGTTAATTGCTAACACCGGAAGAGTATCTTGATAACATCAAACGTCACACCGTAACATGGTGACTATAAAGATGGGTTCAGTACTACGAAGGTGTTATGTTGAGGCTCATGGATCAAGAGTGGAATTTGTCAATCCAGATGACGGATAGATATAGTCTAGGCCCTCTCGGTGATATCACATTAGGATAGCTTGCAAGCAAGTGATGTGATCACTAGAATGTTATATCACGGGAACGAGAAAAGAGTGCATGTCGGTAACGAGATCAAAATAGGTATGGAGATACCGATGATGGAATCTCGGACATGTAATATATCGAGAGACAAAGGGATTTAGTTACAAGCGTTAAAGGTTCTCACGATCACAGGAGTCATTGTTGAATGTGTAGGAGTCAGTAGGGATCTCCAGGTCCCGCTGCTGATTATTGATCGGAGAAGGGCCTCGATCATGTCTGCATTATTCGCAAACCGTAGGGTGGCACACTTAGCAGTTGCCGGACACCATTTTGGAGCACATATGTTTCAGACGAAAGAATTGCAAAGCGCAGGAATTGTTTCAATAGAAACCGGAAATTGTTTCAGGTGAAATTGCAGAAGGTGCTTCTGCATGTGATATTGAAATATTGCAAGGGGCTATATGTGAATGTTTGTTAATTAAAGTAATTAACAAAATTCTGAATAAATTTAATAAAAAGAGTTTTATTAAATGAGAGAGCATTAAATCTGGAGAAATTTAATGCATTTAAAGTGGAGACTTTAAAAGGGAATGTGAAGGGGTTACCACCACATGAATAGGGGAGGTGAGGGGTCACCCCCCATGCCCCGGCCATGGAGAGGGGGCACCCCCTCCTCCTATAAAAGGCCACCCATTCCCTCCTTCATCCACATACCTCCTTGTGAAGGATCTCTCTCCCCCTCTAGAATTATTCCCCCATGGTCTCGGATTAGCGAGATACATGTTCCCAGTGGCATTTAAATGGGAAGTTGTTGCTTCCTGGATCGCTGGAGCGAGGAGGTGGAGGTTGTCCGGTGGCTTGAACGTGTGTGCGAGTGCGGATGCGCTGCTGAGTTGCGGCGCTCGGACTTCCTCATGATCTTGAGATCGGCAAGTGTACGACTACATCAACCACGAGTTCCTACTCGTTAACAAAGCTCGTTGTCTACGAGGGTAAGTTCTTGTTGGATGTATGTCCACCCGTTGCTTTGTACCTAGTAGATATATCTTGGCGTGTAGTTCACACCGTAGGAATTTTTTTTCTATGCTGCGAACCCAATAGTGGTATCAGATCTTGATCTATGCGTAGGTGCTTAGCACGGGTAGTACACATATGGTTGATATGTGGGCGATGATGATCATGTTATTGCATCTTCTATGTATTTTGGATATTAGTGGCATAGTGGGATGAAGCGGCCCGGACCAACCTTACATGTCATCGTACGTGAGACCGGTTCCACGACTGACATGCAACTTGTTTTGCATAAGTGGCTGGCGGGTGTCTGTCTCTCCTACTATAGTCAATATATGATTTACAACGAGTTGCTAATAACTTAGTTATCCTCGTTGTGGTTCATGTTCGTAGGTAAGAACGGTTCTATCTCCGAAAGCCCTAAGCCACGTAAAACTTGCAATTGATAAATTAGAGGCGTCTAGTTTAGATCGTTGTTGGGCTAGTGTGTTGATATGGTATTGTTGTAAGTAGATGTATGGTGGATACTCTTACAACACACTCAACGTGTAAGTTCCATAGACCTTGTACTTACACACAAAGGAGTGAAAGAGATCATACCATGATGCAAGTGATAGAGATCAAATGCATGGACCATATCATCTCACTTTACACATTAGATGTTAGCATCTTATACTGCTAGTTTGGTGCGTTTGATAGCATTATAAGATGATCCCTCTTTTAGATATCAAGATAAAAATATGTTCTTCCTTGAGTATGCACCGTTCTATGGATCGTGTTTCGAGACATCACGTGATGATCGGGTGTACTCGAATCTACGCTTTCATAGGAACGGGTGTAAGACAGTTTTACACACGCGAATACTAAGGTTCTTACTTGGCGAGCCTAGCATGTACAGACATGTCCTCGAAACACGGACCGCAAGGTTAAGCATGAGTCATATGGTTGATATGATGCCCATATAGATGCTCGCCTTTGAAGCTATATCAACTCACGTGATGATCGGACTTGGTATAGTGGATTTGGTTCATGTAATCACCAAAAGGACACGAGGGATGTCGTTTTTGAGTGGGAGTTCATTAGTAATTTGGATTAGTTGAACTCAATCTATCATAAACTTAGTCTAAATAAACTTTATAAATTCTGTTGTAGATAACACCACCTGCTTTTAATTTCAATGTGTTCATGGAGAAAGAGAAACTTGCTGCGAATGGTAGCAACTTCACCAACTGGGCTATGAATTTGAGGATTCTCCTCACTGCTGCACAAAAGCAATATGTGCTAGATGCGCCACTAGGCCCCCCACCAGATCCTGATGCCCCTGACGAGGAAAAGAATGTCTACGTGACTCGTCAGGAGGACCACAACTTAGTTCATTGCGGCATACTGTATGGGCTAGAGCCAGAACTTCGAAAGCGTTTTGAAAATGGCAATGCCTTTGATACCATGGGAGAATTGAAAATGATTTTCGATACCCATGCTGCCGTAGAGAGTTAAAATGCTACAGAAAAGTTCTTTAGCTGCATGATGGAGGAAAACAGCTCCGTTAGTGAGCACGTACTCAAAATATCTGGGTACGCCGATAAGCTTGTGTCCTTGGGAATAACGATTCCCATTGACTTAGGCATACATCGTGTTCTCCAATCTCTGCCACCTAGCTACAAGAGCTTCGTGATGAACTATAATATGCAGGGCATGAAGAAGTCTCTTCGAGCTTACATCAATGCTTAAGACATGCGAAGTGGAGATTAGGAAAGAACATCAAGTGTTGATGATCAATAGGACCACGGTTTCAAGAAAGACAAGAAAGGCAAGCACAAGGAAATAAGGGTGGCAAGTCTGTTGCCCACTGAAAAAGTAACCCCGGGCTGGCCCTAAGTCTGACACCGAGTGCTACTATTGCAAGGGGACTGGCCATTGGAAGCGCAACTGCCCCAAGTATTTGGCGGACAAGAAGTCCAGCAAGGCAAACAAATGTATATGTGATATACATGTTATTGATGTGTACTTGACTAGTACTTGTAGTAGCACCTGGGTATTTGATACCGGATCGGTTGCTAATATATGTAACTCGGTTCAGGGGCTGCGGAACAAGCGACAACTAGCAAGGGATGAGGTTAGGATGCGGGTCGGCAATGGATAAAGAGTTGATGTGATCGCCGTCGGGACGCTACCTCTCCATTTGCCACCGGGATTAGTTATAAAACTAAATAATTGTTATTTGGTGCCTGCACTGAGCATGAACATTGTATCTGGATCATGTTTGATGCAAAGTGGTCATTCCTTTAAACCTGAGAACAATGGTTGTTCGATTTATAAGAATGATATCTTTTATGGTCATGCAAGTGTGTTGAATGGTTTATTTCTATTGGATCTCGATAGTAATATTACGCACATCCATAATGTTAATGCTAAAAAGATTAAACTTGATGATGATATGTCTACATATATGTGGCACTGCCGTCTAGGTCATATTGGCGTTAAACGCATGAAGAAACTCCATTCTGATGGACTTTTGGAATCACTTGATTTTGAATCATTTGATACATGTGAGCCATGCCTTATGGGCAAGATGACTAGAACGCCATTTTCCGGTTCAATGGAGCAGGCGACGATCTATTGGAAATCATACATCTTGATGTGTGTGGACCAATGAGTGTGTCGGTGAGGTGGATATCGTTATTTTGTTACTTTCACGGATGATTTGAGTAGATACGGGTATATCTATTTGATGAAACACAAGTCTGAAACTTTTGAAAAGTTCAAGGAATTTCAGAATGAAGTGGAAAATCATCGTAATAGAAAGATCAAGTTTCTACGGTCTGACCGTGGAGAGAGTATCTAAGTTACGAGTTTAGCACACACATGAAAGAGTGTGGAATAGTTTCACAACTCACGCCTGCCGGAACACCACAACGTAATGGTGTGTCGGAACGTCGTAATCGTACCTTATTGGATATGGTTCGATCTATGATGTCTCTGACTGACTAACCTCTGTCATTTTGGGGTTATGCACTGGAAACAGCTGCATTCACTTTAAATCGGGCACCATCTAAATCCGTTGAAACGACACCGTATGAATTATGGTTTGGAAACAAACCTAAGCTGTCATTTCTCAAGGTTTGGGGATGCGATGTTTATGTGAAGAAACTTCAACCGGATAAACTCGAACCCAAAGCAGAAAAATGTGTCTTCATAGGATACCCTAAGGAAACAATTGGATATACCTTCTATCACAGATCCGAGGGCAAGGTTTTTGTTGCCAAGAATGGATCCTTTCTTGAGAAGGAGTTTCTCGCGAAATGTGTGAGTAGTCGGAAGGTAGAACTCGAAGAGGTTATTGAACCTTCTCTTCATGGAATGGCGAGTGGCGCAGCACCGGAAGTTGTTTCGGAGTTGACTTCACCTGATGAAGAGAGAGCTAATGATAATGATCATGAAACTCCGAAAGAGGACACTACCAAACCTCGCAGGTCAAGCAAGATACGTGCAGCTCACAGGTATGCGGCAATCTGTTGTGAATTTCATGGTTGATGAAATGGATGACCTGACGTATGAAGAACCGATGATGAGCCTGGATTCCAACAAATGGCTAGAAGCCATGAAATCCGAGATGGAATCCATGTACGAGAACCAAGTTTGGAACTTGGTGGACTTACCTCACGACCGAAAGGCCGTTCAGAATAAATGGATTTTTCAAAAGGAAAACTGATGCTGATGGTAACGTGACCATCTATAAGGCTCGACTTGTCGCAAAGGGGTTTCGACAAATTCAAGGAGTTGACTACGATGAGACATTCTCTCCCGTAGCGATGCTTAAATCGTCTAGGATTATGTTAGCAATTGCTGCATATTTCGATTATGAAATATGGCAGATGGATGTCAAAACTGCGTTCCTCAATGGTAAGATTGAAGAAGAGTTGTATATGATACAACCTAAGGGTTTTGTCGATCCTAAGGATGCTAATAAGGTGTGCAAACTTCAGCGATCCATCTATGGACTGAAGCAAGCATCACGAAGTTGGAATCTCCGCTTTGATGAGGTGATCAAAGAGTTTGGATTTGTCCAAACTTATGGAGAGGCTTGTATTTACAAGAAAGTGAGTGGGAGCAATGTGGCATTTCTGATATTATATGTGGATGACATATTATTGATTGGAAATGATATAGATCTTTTAAACAGTGCTAAAAGTTATCTAAACAGCAAATTTTCGATGAAAGACCTTGGTGAAGCGTCATATATATTAGGCATTAAAATCTATAGAGATAGATCAAGGCGCCTAATTTGGCTATCGCAGAGTACATACCTTGATAAGATATTAAAGAAGTTTAATATGGACAAAAGTAAGAAGGGGTTCTTACCTATGTTGCAAGGCAATACATTGAGTAAGACTCAAAGTGCGGCTACGGCGGAAGAAAGAGAGATGATGGATAAGATCCCCTATGCCTCGGCCATAGGCTCTATTATGTATGGCATGCTATGTACAAGACCGGATGTGGCACATGCTATTAGTTTGACTAGTAGGTACCAATCTGATCCAGGTTCGGAACACTAGATATCGGTAAAGAACATCCTCAAGTACTTGATAAAAACTGAGGATATGTTTCTCATATACGGAGGTGAAGAAGAGCTAGTCGCTAAGTGTTATGTCGATGCTAGCTTTGACACCGATCTGGATGACTCTAAGTCTCAATCCGGATACGTATTTCTCTTGAACGGAGCAGTAGTTAGTTGGAGGAGTTCCAAACAACCTGTGGTGGCTGGATCAACAACGAAGGCGGAATATGTTGCTGCTTCAGAAGCGGCACAGGAGGCAGTTTGGATGAAAGAGTTCATTACAGAACTGGGTGTGGTTCCCAGTGCATTGGACCCGATGGTGATCTATTGTGACAACAATGGAGCCATAGCCAATGCAAAGGAACCAAGGTCTCACAAGAATTCCAAACATATTAAGCGCCGGTTTCACTCCATTCGCGAGCATGTCAAGGATGGAGATATAAAGATTTGTAAAGTACACACGGACCAAAATGTAGTAGATCCATTGACTAAAGTTCTCCCTAGGGCAAAACATGATCAACACCAGAACTCCATGGGTGTTAGATTTATCACTATGTGAACTAGATTATTGTCTCTAGTGCAAGTGGGAGACTGAAGGAAATATGCCCTGAGAGGCAATAATAAAGTTGTTATTATATATTCCTTATATATGATAGATGTTTATTTTACATGCTAGAAATGTATTGATTCGGAAACATCAATACATGTGTGTTTAATAAACAAAAAGGGTTCCTAGTCATGCCTCTCTTATAGACTAGCTTGTTGATTAACAAGATGATCAAGGTTTCCTGATCATGGACATTGGATGTTGTTAATAATAAGGTCACAACATTAGTTGAATGATGTGATGAACATTCATCCGAAGTATAGCATTACGATCAAGTCATTATGTTTATATTGCTATAAAATCATACGAAGTAATCTTTATCCTTAGACCATGAGATCATGTTAATTGCTAACACCTGAAGAGTATCTTGATAACATCAAACGTCACACCGTAACAGGGTGACTATAAAGATGGGTTCAATGCTACGAAGGTGTTATGTTGAGGCTCATGGATCAAGACTGGAATTTGTCAATCCCGATGACGGATAGATATACTCTGGGCCCTCTCGGTGATATCACATTAAGATAGCTTGCAAGCAAGTGATGTGATCACTAGAATGTTATATCACAGGAACGAGAAAAGAGTGCATATCGGTAACAAGATCAAACTAGGTATGGAGATACCGATGATCGAATCTCGGACATGTAATATATCGCGAGACAAAGGGATTTAGTTACAAGCGTTAAAGGTTCTCACGATCACAGAAGTCATTGTTGAATGTGTAGGAGTCAGTGCGGATCTCCAGGTCCCGCTGTTGATTATTGATCGGAGAAGGGTCTCGATCATGTCTACATTATTCGAGAACCGTAGGGTGACACACTTAAGAGTTACCAGACACCATTTTGGAGCACATATGTTTCATACGAAAGAATTGCAAAGCGCATGAATTATTTCAATAGAAACCGGAAATTGTTTCGGGTGAAATTGCAGAAGGTGGTTTTGCATGTGATATTGAAATATTGCAAGCGGCTATATGTGAATGTTTGTTAATTAAAATAATTAACAAAATTCTGAATAAATTTAATAAAAGAGTTTTATTAAACGAGAGAGCATTAAACTTGGAGAATTTTAATGCATTTAAAGTGGAGACTTTAAAAGGGAATGTGAAGAGGCATTTTAATGTGGAGGGGTTACCACCACATGAATAGGGGAGGTGAGGGGTCACCCCCATGCAGCCATGGAGAGAGGGGGCACCCCCTCCTCCTATAAAAGGCCACCCATTCCCTCCTTCATCCACACACCTCCTTGTGAAGGATCTCTCTCCCCCTCTAGAATTATTCCCCCATGGTCCCGGATTAGCGAGATACATGTTCCCGGTGGCATTTCGTTTGGAAGGAGTTGCTGCTTCTGCTGGATCGCTAGAGCGAGGAGGTGGAGGTTGTCCGTGGCTTGAACGTGTGTGCGAGTGCGGATGCGCTGCTGAGTTGCGACGCTCGGACTTCCTCACGATCTTGAGATCGGCAAGTGTACGACTACATCAACCATGAGTTCCTACTCGTTAACAAAGCTCGTTGTCTACGAGGGTAAGTTCTTGTTGGATGTATGTCCACCTGTTGCTTTGTACCTAGTAGATAGATCTTGGCGTGTAGTTCACACCGTAGGAATTTTTTTGTTTTCTATGCTGCGGACCCAACATAGAGATAGTTTTGGAATCATTAGGATCATCGGATTGAAGAGAAGAGAGAGCCGAAAAGGTTCTGTGAGAATCCGAAGGATGTTTGGAGTGATCCAAAAGATGTTTCAGAGCATAGGGAACTAAATAATATATATTTAATATTAATTAATGGAATTAATATTAAAAACATATTTTATTCAATATTTTAGGGGCAACACACCTAAATGGGCCTTCCAAGAGGAAGGGTTACATAGATATGCCCAACGGGCTCCAGACTCTAGCCTACCTGGTGCAGCCCAACGGAAGGATCACTCGATGACTTTCCAAGGTCCACGAAGTCTAAGACTGTTCGGCTGATATGAAGTCTATATGGACACAGACTCCAAGCATACACGATACGGAAAGTTGAAGAGTAGAGTTTGAATCCAACTTGTAACCGAATCGTATCGGTACATGAGACCTATCCTCCCCATATATAAAGGCTAGGAGAGTCCAACAAGGAGAGCATCCTACAACATATCACTACACTCTTAGCAGACACCAAGCCCAATCTGCGTATCCACCATTATCCCAACGATATTGTAACCTTCAGTTTCTCCATCAATCAAAAATAGACAAACAGGAGTAGGGTTTTCCATCTAGGGCCTAGACCTGGGTAAACCTCGTGTCCCCTATTGTTTGTCTGTTAGCCGATGAAGTCTATAGTGTGCCACTCTTCTCTAAAACCCAAGTTCATAACAATGGACATTGTCGTGATCACCCCACGTCAATTGGCGCTGTCTATGGAAAGGCTGCGCGCTGATGTTGCGACTTCGGTGGCTCCAAACTTTGTAGTCTACAACTCGTTGTCCGAGCGAGATCCCTCACCATCAATGGTGGCAAGATCGCATCTATTGTTTCATCCACGCCACCGGTATCAACTTCCTCTCCATCACGGCCGAGCGTGCGGACTCGGCAATCAACGACCACATCAGATGAAACTAGCATCGTGGATCCCTTGGTTCTCTAGTACGAGCACGCAGCCAACCAAGAGTCGTGCATCCATAGAGTTTGTTGGGATTTTGCAGCCGGCTTCCTCGAGTCCGTGGCAAGCATGCATAAGAAGATTTTCTAGTTGATTCAAGCAAAATAAAAGGACAACGCCAGGTCTTGTCAACCAAAGAAACTCAAGAAAAAATCAACAGGAGGTTTTGAAGCTAACTGTGCATGCATCTAATTTGTAGCAAAGATCTTAAGTGCTTCATGTGAGGACCAAGACATACATGCATGGATTTGATGGCCGGAAGTATCAAGTGAATGCACTGGTACACAAATCGCCAGCCGAGTTAGTTTACGCGTGAAGGAAAGTGATGAATGCAGGACCGAGTCGACTACAAGTCCTAAAGCGTACACCGATTCGATCAAGATCATGGGACAAGAAGAAAAGTTAGATATGCTAGCTACCTGCCGCAAGATGCAAGATGCATCAGTTAGCTGCATGAATTTTCCGGTCATCAGGCGCACGCCTGCATGCATATTTGAAAGAACAAGGAATTTGCGGCATGGCAGACGTCGATGTACAGGCGTATGGTCAACTCGGCGTTTCTTCCCACGGCAGCTCCAACCTGAAGTTCGACCGCCCGCGTCCGTGCCCACTATTTCGTGTTGATGCCATCAAGCAGAAATATGGCGACTCACCGCTGTGTCAACTCCGTCCACCGCGCCACTCCATCGACCTTGATTACCCGTCTGTTGTACGACTCCTTTCGCCGCATTGACTCCTGTCTGCAGCATTGATTTAGCGTACGCCACGTCGACTCCGTCCAACTACGTCAACTCTACGCCTGAGGGCTACGCCGCGCGGCCCACTGCGGCGGCCCGCTGAGTTTTCGGCTACGCTGATTCTGCCACGTAACTTGTTGCAGTCTTAGGTTGCGGTTACCCGCTACGATCTTCAGCTGTGGAAACCCGCTATCGCCACCGACTTCGACGACCCATTACAGTCTTTGACTGTGGCTACCCACTGCAATCCTCGGTTGCACGCGACTCGTTGCCACGTCGACTTCGCCTATCACGCAACTCGTTGCTGTGTCGACTCCGTTCGCCGTGTGATTCTCTCGACCTCGGCTACATGTCCTCTGTGTCGACCACGTCAATTGGCGCCTCCATGTCGACTTCACCGCGTGACTCCGTCCACTGCATCGACTACCTTCGGCTAAACTCCGCACGACTGACTGACATGTCAAGTCCTTCAACCACATCGACTACTAATAAAGCCGAGTTTCCCTCTACTTAGAGTTGATTCTTGTTTAACTCACACTCGGCACACTCGGGGGCTGCACCCTCTTCGAATAACCTAATGCGTCATCATTCTACGCACTCGAGCATCTCATATCCGACTGCCTGAGTAGCCGATTCTACCTGATCATCGAATTCTCAAACTCAGAGTATCTCAGAAAGGTACTGAGACTAAGGGTAATCAGGCTAACGAAAAGACCTAGCATGTTAGAGTTGTAATACATATCCGTATACGGAGTAGTACTATGATTGTATACGTACCCCTTGTAATGCCACATAGAGGGCTCTTCTATACTATTTAACATGTAACCGATCAGCCCTAGGGGCTTATGATTGTTCCTCCAAAACCTAACATGGTATCACGAGCCTCTCTTCCACAATAAGCTGCCACCGCCAGTTCCCAAGCCGCCACCGCCACACCTTCTCCTCCAACGAGCCCCTCCCTTATCCGTCGATCTCCCCTCCCTCGTATGCAAAATAATCCCCTTCCTCTCCTCTACCTATTCCTCTACATAGTTTATTCACCCCCTCTCCTCATACCCGCCCAAGATCCATCTGATGTCGACATCTACAACCCCCATGCCAACCACCATTGGTGCGACTCCGACAATGAAGCTCACTTGGGACAATTTCCTCCATTGGAAAGCCCAAGTGTTGCCCACCCTTCGCGGAGCTCGTGTTATGGTCTCCTGGAACGCACAGACGTCACGCCGGCGTCTCTCCTTGAAGCTGAGGATGCGGACAAGAAGCAGATCACCGTCCCCAACCCCGCCTATGATGCTTGGGTACAAAAGGATCAACAGGTCATTGGCTTTCTCGTGAATTATCTTTCCGAGGATGTCCTCACTGATGTGTTTGGCCTTGAAAACACCGCGGATGTTTGGAGTTCCCTCAATAGCTTGTACTCCATGCAATCCGAGGATAGGGTTTCCTCTCTTCGTGTTGCCCTCATCAACACCAAGAAACTTGATACGACGGCAAGTCAATACCTCACCAAGATGATGGGTTTTGCCTCCGAGCTTCCTGCGGTAGGGAAGAAAGTCGATGATGATGAGCTCAAGGATTATATTCTCAATGGCCTTGACGGTACCTTCAATCCCCTCATTGCCGGTATTAATGCAAATCCGTCTACTTCTCTTTATGACATGTGCTCACAACTGTTATCTTACCAGTACCGTGAGGACATGCTCGTGGCCACAGGACAAGCTACTAGCATGTTCTCGTCCTCCGTCAACGCCACTTCGTGTTGCCCCCTTTCTCCTATGGGGACGGCCACACCAGGCTATCGCCACCTCCTCTTCTGCCGTCGCTGCCCATGCCCTACAATCCCACCCCCACCTCCATATACCATGCCACCACCATATACCCCAACGCCATATCCATATACCCCAACACCAGCACCACCATATAGCCCACCCATCCAACCCTACACGTCGCCCTTATCCCCGTCACCCAACGCCTCACATGCCTACACCATATCAACCTTATCCATATGCGCCTTTGCCCTATGCGCCGCCATGCCATCCACCACCACAACCACCATGGGCTCCCCAACCTTCACCCCATGGGGTCCCCCAGCCTTGCCATGATTAGGGTCGACGCCCCAAAGGGGGCCTCGGCAAGAAAGGGGACCGTGTCTCCACCCCCTGGCAGGAAGGTGTATTCTACCAAATTTGCAAAAAAAGAGGGACACCCTGCCAACGTGTGTTGGTGGTTCTATGGTGATGATGACATGCCTAACAACAACAAAGGTTCTTATGGAGTAGACAAAAATTGGTACATGGACTCAGGTGCCCCAACTCATGTTACAGGACAACTCCACAAGTTACATGTTCATGAAAACTACCAAGGGAATGATCAAGTTCATAATGCTAGTGGACAAGGTATGGACATTTCTCATATTGGTCATTATGTTTTGCACACCCCAAATAGTTCCATCCAACTTCATGATATTTTGCATGTTCCTAGTGCCTCCATGAACTTGTTTTCTGCTTATAAATTGCTTCGGACTATAATGCTTTAATTGAAATTCACCTATTCTTTTTCTTGATTAAGGATCAGACAACGCAAGAAATCATGTTTAGAGGTTCGTGTCATGGTGGCATGTATCCTCTTATTCCAGTCTCCACAAGTTCCTCCAAGCATGCTCTTGTCGCCATCAAGCCTACCTCCTCCAAGTGGCATCGTCATCTAGGGCATCAACCGTCCTTTATTGTTCAACAAGTTCTTAGGAAAAATAATCTTTCATACACCACAAAAATAAATTCTTACATTTGTGATTCATGCAAACAAGCAAAAAGCCATTATTTACCCTATCATATTTTCACTAGTGTGTCTACGGTTCCTTTGGAACAAGTCTTTTCTTATGTATGGGGTCCAACTCCTCTTTCTATTGGCAAACATTTATATTATGTAAGCTCCATTGATGATTTTAGCAAGTTTACTTGGATATATTTTCTTAAAAAGCATTCCAATGTGTATCAAGTGTTTCTTAATTTCCAACAATATGTTGAGCACAAATTTGATAGAAAGATTATTATAATGCAAACTGATTGGGGAGGTGAATATAAAAAGCTCCATGACTTCTTTCAACGAGTAGCTATTAATCATCATGTTTCATGCCCTCATGCCCATCAACAAAATGGTTCAGCTGAGCGTAAACACCGTCATATTGTTGAAGTTGGTCTTTCTTTGCTTGCCAACTCTTATATGCCTTTAAAATATTGGGATGATACCTTCCTTACATCCACATTTCTTATAAACCTTTTACCCACAAAAGTTCACAATGTACAAACTCCTGCCGAAAAACTCCTACAAGTTAGACCTAACTATGAATATCTTCGTGTGTTTGGTTGTGCATGTTGGCCTAATTTACGTCATTACAACAAGCACACATTTTATTTTCGCTCCAAGCGCTGTGTTTTTCTTGGATATAGTCATATCCACAAAGGAGTCAAGTGCCTTGATGTGACAACTGGTCGTGTTTATATCTCCAAGGATGTTGTATTTGATGAAAATTTCTTTCTGTTTACCTCCCTTCATTCTAATGTGGACGTCACCTCAGTGAAGAAATTCTCCTTCTTCCTCAAGAAACTCCCTCTTCAGCATCACATGATAGGGGTGTTCACACTAATGACCATTATTTGCATATTTTTCCTACTGTTGATCCTCCACAGGTTATAGCTGAAGAGGACACTCCACAAAATTCTGCACCTTCCGGTGAAAACGACGCATCAAATGATGATTCTGAGCAAGAATACACTATAGGTCAAGAAATTACGGATTCCTATGTTGATTCCGCTGAAAAATCAGCCTCGGATCATGTGCTGGAAGGATCCGACACATCGTCTTCACCACAGATACGGACGCCCGCCTTGACCTGCGTGCCTGCCTTGCCTCGTTCTCCCACTCACCTCGCACGCCCGTCTCGCCTATTACGACGCCAGGACGTTCCCGCTCCTAGACCCCACCTCCGCGCGATCATGAGGCCTCGTCCCCGCGTTCAGGAGCGTCACCATGGGACCATCACGGGCTTGTGGACGTGACGCCAGAGGACAGCGACACAGACGCGCCATGGGACATCGAAGCCATGCCAGGGAGCACACGCGCCATGCTAGGACACAGAAGCCCTACTGCTGCTAACAATCCATCATCTTCTACATCGAATACAACTATAGAAGAAGATGCTGTTGAACCTATTGCTCAACCGTGGACACGTCTACAACAAGGTACTAAATAGCCAAAAATTCGTACTAATGGAACAATTCGTTGGTTATTATTGACGTCTACAGGAGAATCAGAGAATCTACATGAAGATTTTGGTGATACAAACCGGAAAAATGCAATGCAAGATGTGTATGATGCACTTATGGCTAACAAAACCTGACATCTTGTTCCTCCAAGTTCTAACAAGAAAATTATTGACTGCAAATGGGTAATATCGTGTTAAGAGAAATTCAGATGGCACCATTGACAGGTATAAGGCAACAAAAGGCATGTCCTTGATTATGATGACACTTTCAGTCTAGTTGTTAAGATTGCAACAGTTAGGCTTGTTCTTTCTATTTATATTTCTAGAGGTTTGGAACCTCCGACAACTGGATGTCAAGAACGCGTTCTTACATGGCGTTCTAGAAGAGGAAGTGTATATAAAACAACCACCCGACTTTGAGTCTTTCGCTATGCCAAATTATGTTTGTAAACTTGATAAAGCTCTTTGTGGACTGAAACGGGCCCCATGAGCATGCTATTATCGTCTTAGTTCCAAGCTTCATACTCTTGGTTTTGTTCCCTCCAAGGTGGATACCTCCTTATTTCTATTTAACAAGTCAAGTATTCAGATGTTTCTTCTTATTTATGTTGATAAGATTATTGTGACCACCTCTTTAGACACTGCTATTGTAGCATTGCTTAACAATTTAAGTAATGAGTTTGCTCTCAAGGATCTTGGTGATCTTCTTATTTCTTGGGTCTTGAAGTTCACAAACAGGAAAATGTTTTGCTCTTAAATTAGGACAAATATGCAACCGATCTCCTTTATCGTGTTGGCATCTCTACTTGCACACCTTGTCCAACTCCTTTATCCAGTATTGACACCTTGTCTCTTCCTAATGGTTCACCACTTGGTGATGAGGATCGCACACGTTACATGAGTGTTATTGGCGCTCTTCAGTATTTGACACTAACACAACCTGATTTGTTCTTTTCAGTTAATAAGGTGTGTCAATTTCTTCATGCACCCACAACTGCGGATTGGACAACAGTAAAACGGATCCTAAGGTATATTCATGGTACACATATAGTTGGTATTACTTTTCAACAGTCTTCCTTTACATTGTTCAGTGTGTTCTCCGATGCCGACTGGGCTGGTGATTTAGATGACAGACGGTCTACTAGAGTGTTTGCAATTATCTTTAGTTCTAATCTCATATCTTGGAGTTCTAGGAAAAAACTAGATTATCGTGTCCAAGCACTGAGGCTGAATATAAATCGTTTACCAATGCTACAGCTGAGTTGATTTGGGTAGAGGATATAGTATGCGAGCTTGGTGTTTTTATTAAGGAGAAACCTTGCTTGTGCTGTGATAATCTTGGTCCTATGTTTTTGTCTGCGAATCCAGTGTTTCGTGCTCGTACCAAGAACATTGAAATTGATTTCTATTTTGTCAGATAAATGGTTGCTAATAAACAACTTGAGGTCAGGTTCATCTCCAGCAAAGATCAGATAGCTGATGGGTTTACCAAGACACTGTGTTCTAAGAAATTAGATGAGTTTAAACGTAATCTAAATCTTTATACAATACAAAGTAGTACTCCGATTGTATACGTACTCCTTGCAATGCCATGTAGAGGGCTCTTCTCTACCATTTAACACGTAACCGATCGGCCCTAGGGGCTTATGATCGTTCCCCCAAAACCTCACATAGCATACATTGCGAAAGTGTCGACTCAATTGGCACAAGAATTTTACTTTACAAGTCAACATGAAAATATTTTTTACAAGATACAAGTACATCACAATTCTTAATGCTTTCTGTTGCTTACAAGGATGGCGACTGCATCGAGCTATTCTATCGGGACCTCCAACGGAGTCGACCAACGACAGTGGCATCAATAGCCGGCAGGACCCGAGTCGACACTTTCCACGGATGACCATGTCAGTTGTCAATAGAAGAGGCGCTAGTCGTGCATCCGACGGTGCGGTCGTGCACCCGATAGAAGCAATGCTGGCCATGCACCCGATAGAAGGGACTGCGTGGACTCCATCCACAGCGTCAGATCTTTCTAGGTAAGAACCACATGATGCCGATGTGTCGACTTCGACTACAATGTCGAATCTTTTCTCCTTATGCATGCTGACTCGATGAACTTTCGGGTCAGTGGCTTCTCCTCGCATGATTTTCAACTTCGTCTACAAGATAAAGGCTCAAGTCTTTGCCCGAGTCTACGACTTTGCCAGACACCCGGGGGCTACTCCAAAATGGAGCGCTGGTCGCGCATATACAAGATCTTCAAGTGGCATGCTCCAATTCCTCATTCGAATCTACGACTCGAATGAGGACTCTAGGACCACTCCTATCGGGTACGCTAGTCGCACATTCAAAAAACTAGCATTTGCAAGATCATATGAAGCACTTCCGGATCATTGTGTCTACGCAATCAATGACTATAAGTCTCTGCTCGAGTCTACGACTCAAACATACACTCAGGGGCTACTCTCATAGGGAGCGCTGGTGGCGCACCCTATATAATATAAAAGATTCATAGTAAAGTCCATTGTATTGACCATGTCCACAGTGTCGACTCGTTTATAGCAATCGAACTCATTGGTGACTCTGCCCACTTACATTGCAATGTCAAGTTCAGAGATAGCATCTCCTTGGCCACCCGAATCACCTCCGCAATGATACACATTCTGATGTAGTGTCTATGACGTAAAGATAAAACCTACGGATACATTCTGATGGCCTAGCAACCGCATATGCTGCACTCTACCAGATAAATATGATGCCTGTAGACATGACAAAAATCCCTACGGATGTGTTGGGTACATATTCATTAAAAGTGGAGTTCAGATCAGTAAGGCCTCCACGACATGAGTCAAACTATGCCAGAAATTTCCGAATTCGAGTCCGGAGATTTGAGTTTGAGTAGGTGACGTTGTTTTTTCCTAGAGCAATTAACTAGTACCGATCCATCGAGAGCACCAAGCACATTAACCAACATCCCTATGAATGGCTAAAAATTTGGCTGACCCGATGAACTTTCGGGTGAAGTACTTCGCACTCGATATAACTCTCGACTCCGACATCCTAATGCAAGGCTCAAGACAACTAAGTCTCCACCCGAATCTGCGATTAGGATGGAAACTAGGGGGGCTACTAACTTAGGTATGCCCAACGCATAGCCGACTCTAGCCTACCTGGTGTGGCCCAATGGAAGGCTCACTCAATGACCTACCAATATCCACGAAGTCCAAGACAACTCGACTGATATGAAGCCCATACGGACACGGACTCCAAGCATACAAGACAAGGAAAGCTCAAGAATAGAATTCAAATCCGACTTGTAACCAAATCGTATTGGTACCTAAGACTTAGCCTCCCCATACATAAAGGATATGAGGGTCCAACGAGGAGAGCATCCGACAATAGATCACTAAACCCATAACATACACCAGATCCAATTTGTGCATCCACCGCCATCCCGACGACATTATAACCTTCGGTTTCTCCATTAATCAAGAATAGTCAAGCAGGAGTAGGATTTTCCCTCCGAGGATCTGAACTTGGGTAAACCACGTGTCCTCTATTGTTTGTCTGTTAGCCGACGAAATCTCCAACATGCTGCTCTTCCCTAAACTCAAGTCCATAACAATGGGCATTGCCGTGATCACCCCACGTAAAAGGGCCCATGGGGGCTAGCGCCCCTTTGTGGATAAGTAAAAGGGGGAGGGGTCAATGGCAACTATACGACCATAATTTTATTCCGGTCGTATAGTTGGTCGTTAAAGCATCTGCCTCTGACCCACAACTCCTGGTTTCTTATGGTTGTTCGAAATCTCGTATCTTTGACTTTAATGTAGTAATTCCTATCATCAAACGTTATTATCTGTGCAGAAAAAATAGAAAGAAAGGATTGCATACCCCTTTGATTATTAGGCTTTAGTGGCTGGGTTTAGAGATATGTTCATAAAAAATATGAATAATATCCAGTTTAAATCTGGACGTGGATGACTATATTTTAGAGCCATCATTGTCATGCGAGGATCAACGCGACCTTGAGTTGGCTACATCATTCGACTACATTAGCCACATTCATCATGAACATTAAAATCTTTTTGTCTACAAGGGTACGTCACCGGAACCTTTTAGTTACAACATTACTCCTAGATAGATCGTTACAGTTGGCGTATGCTAGTCATGAAAAAATATTGTTTTCTGTTGCCCCTTCAGTGCTATAAGGTCAATCTATGCGTAGTTATTCCTAGACGGTTAGAACATATGATAAATGTGGGTATTGATCCTATAATTTTTACCCTCCCACGTGCACTTGTTCATATCGCGGTACTATTTGATGAAACAGCCCAGAACGACCTTACGTGTAATCCTATGCGAGACTCATTCCACACTTGACATATGATTTGTACCATATATGCGGCTGGCGGGTGTATATCTCGGTCATGGTAGTTGATATGACATTTGCAATAGAGAGCCTCTAAAGAGTGGCTTCCTGACACCTCTCCTGTGACAACACAGGTGCCATAGCTAATGCACAGGAGCCAAGGTCACATAGCAAGCTGAAGCACATCAAGCTACGTTTCCATGCTATTCGCGAGTATGTCCGAGATGGTGACATAAAGATTTGCAAAGTACACACTGATCTGAATGTGGCAGATCCGTTGACTAAACCTCTCCCTAGAGCAAAGCATGACCAACACCAGAACGCCATGGGTGTTAGGTATATTACCATGTAATCTAGATTATTGACTCTAGTGCAAGTGGGAGACTGTTGGAGATATGCCCAAGAGGCAATAATAAAAGTGGTTATTATTATATCTTTGTGTTTATGATGAATGTTTACATCCCATGCTATAATTGTATTATAAGGAAACACTGATACATGTGTGTTTTGTAAACATAAAAGAGTCCCTAGTAAGCCTCTTGTGGAACTAGCTCGTTGATTAAATGATGATCATGGACATTGGATGTCATTAATAACAAGGTTATATCATTAGGAGAATGATGTGATGGACACACACCCATAGTAAGCGTAGCATAAGATCAAGTCATTAAGTTCGTATTGCTATAAGCTTTCAAATGCATAGTAACCTAATCCTTCGACCATGAGGTTATGTTAATCACCATCACCGGATGGGTACTTTGATGACATCAAACACCGCTTAAATCGGGTGGTTATAAAGGTATCATTGGGTATTCTGAAAGTATGTGTTGAAGCGCATGGACCAAGATTGGGATTTGTCCATCCATATGACGGATAGATATGCTCTGGGCCCTCTCGGTGGAATGTCATCTAGTTAGCTTGCAAGCATGTGACTAGGTCACAAGGGATGACATAACATGGAACGAGTAAAGAGTACTTATCGATGTAGATAGAACTAGGTATGGAGATACCGACGATCAAACCTCGGATAAGTAGAATATCGCGTGACAAAGGGAATTGGTTTCGTATGTTAATGGTTCTATCGATCACGAAGTCATCGTTGAGTATGTGGGAGCCATTATGGATCTCCAGATCCCGCTGATAGTTATTGATCGGAGAGGTTCTTCATCATGTCTGCATATTCAGGAACCGTAGGGTGACACACTTAAGGTTCGAAGTTGTTTTAAGTAGATATGGAATATGCGTTGGAGACCGAATGTTGTTCGGAGTCTCGGATTGGATCCGGGACATCACGAGGAGATCTGGAATTATCCGGAGAATAAGATTCATATATTGGGGATCATTTTCTAAGTTAGGAAATGTTCCGAAGTATTTGTTTGGGGATTCTAGAAGGTTTCGGAATGTTCCGGAAGGTTGTAGGAGATTTCTTGGAGTTTGCTTGAAAACCAAGAAAGGATCAAGGAGTCCTTGTGGGGCAAGACAAGGAGTCGTGGGGGAGGAGGACTCCTTGCCCCCTCCCAATCCGCCGGCCAAGGAAGGGAGGGGAGTCCTACTAGGAATCCCCCTCCCATGGCGCCTCCCTCCTTTAAATAGAGGGGTGGGGGCGCCACCCCCTGTCCCCCTCCACTTCAAACCCTAGCCGCCGCCTCTCTCCTCCTCCTTCCCTCTGCTCAGGCTTAGGCGAAGCCCTGCAGAATTCTCTACTCCACCACCACCACCACACCGTCGTGCTGCTGGGATTCTGTGGAGAAGATCTACTACCTCCGCTGCTTGCTGGAACGGGGAGAGGAAGGTCTGCTTCGACTCCGCACGTGTGACCGACTGCGGAAGCGCTGCCGGAACACGGCGCCGGAATGATCGTCCACACGATCTTGAGATCGGCAAGTGATCGACTACATCAACCACGAGATCCAATATCGTAACGCTTTCGGATCTACGAGGGTTAGTACAGATCTATCTCGTTGCACATGTCTAATAGATTAGATCTTGGCTTTTATCTAGATTAGATCTGGGTTTTGTTCGTTCTTGCGGTAGAATTTTTTTGTTTTCCATGCTACGAACCCATCAGTGGTATCAGAGCCGTATCTATGCGTAGATATGTTGCACGAGTAGAACACAATGGTTTTATGGGCGTTGGTGCTCGTCTTAGTCTTTTTGCTTTGTGTACTTTGCATCTTGCGGTATGGTGGGATGAAGCGGCTCGGGCCAACCTTACATGTCATCGCACATGAGACTTGCTCCACGCTTGACGTGTAACTTGCTTTGCACAAGTGGCTTTGCGGGTGTCTGTCTCTCCTACCATAGTATAGATCCAATATACACTTTGCACTCGATAGCACTTGTATCAATGTTGTGGTTCAGTTTCGTAGGTAAGATCCGTTCTTATTCGAAAGCCCCAAACCACGTAAAACATGCAAAGAAAATTAGAGGCGTCTAACTTGTTTTTGCAGGGGTTTTGTGATGTGATATGGCCATCATGTGATTGTGATTATATTTGATGTATGCAATGATCCTTGTTGTAATATGGCAACCGGAGGGAGCCTAATGTTTGTGTATAATTCTTTTAAGACAATCGTGACTATACATCTTGAAATAGCTATATTCCAACAAGTAGTAATAGTTGCTGGTGATGATGGACAACCATGAAGCGGCGCCATCGACCTTGGACTTAATGCTGGTGATGATGGAGATCATGTCCGTGCTTTGGAGATGGAGATCAAAGGCATAAGAAGAAAGGGCCATATCATATCACACTAATTATGAATTGCCTGTGATGTTAATCCTTTATGCATCTTGTATTGCTTAGATCACGACGGTAGCATTATAAGATGATCCCTCTCAATAAATTTCAAGTAATAAAGTGTTCGTCCTTAGTTGGCACCGTTGCTAAGACTCGTCGTCTCGAAGCATCTCGTGATGATCGGATGTGATAGATTTTACGTGTGCATACAACAGGTGCAAGCCAGATTTGCACATGCGGAAACTAATATTAATCTTGACGAGCCTAGCATGTACAGACATGGTCTCGGAACACGGAATACCGAAAGTAGAGCATGAATCATATCAGTGATATGATGAACATGAAGATTGTTCGCCGATGAAACTACATCTTCTCTCATGAAGATCGAACTTGGTGTAGTGGACTTGGTTCGTGTAATCACTAAGACAATGTGAGGGATGTTGTTTTGAGTGGGAGTTCACCTAGTTAATTTAAGAATTAAAATTGAACTCAATTTATCATAAACTTAGTCTAAACTACTTGCAAATTTGTTGTAGATTATGGCAAACCTCTCCATCAATTTCAATGCGTTCCTAGAGAAAGAAAAGCTTAAGAATAATGGAAGCAACTTCACGGACTGGCTCCGTGGTCTGAAGATTGTCCTCAGGGCTGGTCAGATGACCTATGTGCTCGAAGCACTGCTAGGTGACCCACCTGCAGAAGATGCCACCGATGACGTAAAGAATGTTTATGCCACTCGGAAAAATCATTACTCCACAGTTCAGTGTGCCATCCTGTACGGTTTAGAAACGGAGCTCCAGAAGCGTTTTGAGCACCACAACCCGTTCAAGATCATTAAGGAGCTCAAGCTCATTTTTGAGACTCACGCGGCCGTGGAGAGCTATGAGGCCTCTGAAAAGTTCTTTACCTATAAGATGGAAGAGGGAAGCTCCGTTAGCGAGCACGTGCTCACCATGTCTAGGCACGCAAACAAGCTCCAAGAGTTGGCGATAACGATTCCTAATGAGTTAGGTATTCACCGTGTCCTCCAATCACTGCCACCGAGTTATAAGAACTTTGTGATGAACTACAATATGCACTGCATGAACAAGACGTTGCCTGAACTATCGTCCATGCTGAAAACTGCTGAAGTGGAGATCAAGAAGGAGCACCAAGTGTTGATGGTCAATAAGACCACCAATTTCAAGAAACAGGGCAAGCCTAAGAAAAAGGGCAACTTCAAGAAGGACGGCAAGAAAGCTGCTGCACCTGCTAAGAAGCCCAAGGCTGGTCCTAAGCCTGAAACTGAATGCTTCTACTGCAAGGGTGCTGGTCACTGGAAGCGTAACTGCCCCAAGTACCTGGCGGATCTGAAGAACGGCAACATCAAGAAGAAAGGTATATTCGATATACATGTTATTGATGTGTATCTTACTAGTAATCGTAGTAGTGCCTGGGTATTTGATACTGGTTCGGTTGCTCATATTTGTAACTCGAAACAGGAGCTGCGGAATAAACGAAGACTGGCGAGAGACGAGGTGACGATCTTGGCGTTGGAAATGGCTCCAAGGTTGATGTGATCGCCGTCGGCATGCTCCCTCTACATCTACCTTCGGGATTAGTTTTAAATTTGAATAATTGTTATTTGGTGCCTGCGTTAAGCATGAACATTATATCTAGATCTTGTTTATTGCGAGATGGTTACTCTTTTAAGTCTGAGAATAAAGGTTGTTCGATTTATATGAGTAATATCTTTTATGGTAATGCACCTGAGATGAATGGTTTATTCTTATTGAATCTCGATAGTAGTGATACACATGTTCACAACATAGATGCTAAACGAATAAAATTGAATGATAATTCTACATACATGTGGCACTGTCGTCTTGGTCACATTAGAGTGAAGCGTATGAAGAAACTCCATTCTGATGGACTTCTTGAATCACTTAAAAGATGCGAAGCATGTCTAATGGGAAAAATGACTAAGACTCCATTCTCTGGAATAATGGAGCGAGCTACAGACTTATTGGAAATAATACATACCGATGTGTGCGGTCCAATGAGTGTAGCATCACGTGGTGGATATCGTTATGTTCTCACTTTCACGGATGACTTAAGTAGATATGGGTATGTCTACTTTACGAAACATAAGTCCGAAACTTTCGAGAAGTTTAAGGAATTTCAAAGTGAAGTGGAAAATCATCGTAACAAGAAGATTAAGTTTCTGCGTTCTGACCGCAGAGGTGAATAACTGAGTTATGAGTTTGGCATGCATTTAAAGAAATGTGGAATACTTTCACAGTTGACACCGCCGGGAACACCACAGCGTAATGGTGTGTCCGAACGTCGTAATCGAACTCTCTTAGATATGGTTCGGTCTATGATGTCTCTTACCGATTTACCACTATCGTTTTGGGGCTATGCATTAGAGACAACCGCATTCACTTTAAATAGGGCACCATCTAAATCCGTTGAAATGACACCGTACGAATTGTGGTTTGGTAAGAAACCTAAGTTGTCGTTCCTTAAAGTTTGGGGTTGCGAAGCGTATGTAAAGAAGTTACAACCTGATAAGCTTGAACCCAAAGCGGAGAAATGCGTCTTCATAGGATACCCTAAAGAAACAATTGGGTATACCTTCTATCATAGATCCAAAGGCAAAGTTTTTGTTGCCAAGAATGGATCCTTTCTTGAGAAGGAGTTTCTCTCGAAGGAAGTGACTGGAAGGAAAGTAGAACTCGACGAGGTTATTGAACCTTCTCTCGGAGTTGAGAGTAGCGCAGCACCGGAAGATGTTTTTGTGCCGCCTGCACCAATTGGAGAGGAAGCTAATGATGGTGATCATGAAACTTCGAACGAAGTTACTGCAGAACCTCGAAGGTCAACGAGGGTTCGTACCACTCCTGATTGGTATGACTCTGCCTTGAACGTCATGTTGGTGGACAACACTGATGACCCTGCGACGTATGAAGAAGCTATGGTGAGCCCAGATTCCGACAAATGGCTAGAATCCATGAAATCCGAGATGGGATCCATGTACGAAAACCAAGTGTGGACTTTGGTGGACTTACCGGATGGCCGTAAGGCTGTCGAGAACAAATGGATTTTCAAAAGAAAAACAGATGCTGATGGTAATGTTACCGTCTATAAATCTCGACTTGTCGCGAAAGGGTTTCGACAAATTCAAGGAGTTGACTACGATGAGACTTTCTCACCAGCAGCGAAGCTAAAGTCTGTGAGGATTTTGTTAGCAATCGCTGCATATTTCGATTATGAAATTTGGCAGATGGATGTCAAAACGGCGTTCCTTAATGGTGACATTGAGGAAGAGTTGTATATGGTACAACCCAAGGGTTTTGTCGATCCTAGTTATGCTGACAAGGTATGCAAACTTCAGCGCTCCATTTATGGACTGAAGCAAGCATCCCAGAGTTGGAATCAACGTTTTGATAAAGTAATCAAATACTTTGGATTTATACAAACTTATGGAGAAGCTTGTATTTACAAGAAAGTGAGTGGGAGCTCTGTAGCATTCCTGGTACTATATGTAGATGACATATTGTTGATTGGGAATGATATAGAACTTCTTAATAGCGTCAAAACCTATTTCAATAATAGTTTTTCAATGAAGGATCTTGGCGAAGCGGCATATATTCTAGGCATCAAGATTTATAGAGATAGATCAAGACGACTAATAGCGCTTTCACAAAGTACATACTTAGACAAAGTTCTAAAGAAGTTTAGAATGGAAGAGAGCAAGAAAGGGTTCGTGCCCATGTTGTCAGGTAAGACCTTGAGTAAGACTCAATGTCCGCTACGCGAAGATAGAGAAAAGATGAATAATATTCCCTATGCCTCGCCATAGGTTCTATCATGTATGCCATCTTGTGTACATGACCGGATATAGCACATGCCGTTAGTTTGACTAGCGTATATCAAAGTGATCCCGAATGGAACACTGGACAGCGGTCAAGAATATCCTAAAGTAACTGAATTGGACTAAGGATATGGTTCTTTCTTATGGAGGTGATGAACAGCTTGTTGTAAATGGTTACACTGATGCTAGTTGGAACACCGATCTAGATGACTCGAAGTCACACCGATCGTATTTATTTTGAATGGTGCTGCGGTGAGCTGGAGGAGTGTCAAGCAAAGCGTTGTGTAAATCTTCAACTGAATCGGAATACATAGCTACTTGAGGCTGCACAAGAAGCCATATGGATGAAGGAGTTCATTCTTGAACTTGGCGTGGTTCCGGTCGTTGGACCCGATGGCCATCTCTGTGACAACACATGTGCCATAGCTAATGCATGTGAGCCAAGGTCACATAGCAAGTCAAGCACATCAAGCTACGTTTCCATGCTATTCGCGAGTATGTCCGAGATGGTGACATAAATATTTGCAAAGTACACACTGATCTGAATGTGGCAGATCCGTTGACTAAACCTCTCCCTAGAGCAAAGCATGACCAACACCAGAACGCCATGGGTGTTAGGTATATTACCATGTAATCTAGATTATTGACTCTAGTGCAAGTGGGAGACTGTTGGAGATATGCCCAAGAGGCAATAATAAAAGTGGTTATTATTATATCTTTGTGTTTATGATGAATGTTTACATCCCATGCTATAATTGTATTATAAGGAAACACTGATACATGTGTGTTTTGTAAACATAAAAGAGTCCCTAGTAAGCCTCTTGTGGAACTAGCTTGTTGATTAAATGATGATCATGGTTTCCTGATCATGGACATTGGATGTCATTAATAACAAGGTTATATCATTAGGAGAATGATGTGATGGACACACACCCATAGTAAGCGTAGCATAAGATCAAGTCATTAAGTTCGTATTTCTATAAGCTTTCAAATGCATAGTAACCTAATCCTTCGACCATGAGGTTATGTTAATCACCATCACCGAATGGGTTCTTTGATGACATCAAACACTGCTTCGTAACTGGGTGGTTATAAAGGTGTCATTGGGTATTCTGAAAGTATGTGTTGAAGCGCATGGACCAAGATTGGGATTTGTCCATCCATATGACGGATAGATATGCTCTGGGCCCTCTTGGTGGAATGTCATCTAGTTATCTTGCAAGCATGTGACTAGGTCACAAGGGATGACATAACATGGAACGAGTAAAGAGTACTTATCAGTAACGAGGTAGAACTAGGTATGGACATACCGACGATCAAACCTCAGATAAGTAGAATATCGCGTGACAAAGGGAATTGGTTTCGTATGTTAATGGTTCTATCGATCACGAAGTCATCGTTGAGTATGTGGGAGCCATTATGGATCTCCAGATCCCGCTGATGGTTATTGATCGGAGAGGTGTCTTCATCATGTCTGCATATTCACGAACCGTAGGGTGACACACTTAAGGTTTGAAGTTGTTTTAAGTAGATATGGAATATGCGTTGGAGACCGAATGTTGTTCGGAGTCTCGGATTGGATCTGGGACATCACGAGGAGATCCGAAATTGTCCGGAGAATAAGATTCATATATTGGGGATCATTTTCTAAGTGAGGAAATGTTCCGGAGTATTTGTATGGGGATTCTAGAAGGTTTCGGAATGTTCCAGAAGGTTCTAGGAGATTTCTTGGAGTTTGCTTGAAAACCAAGAAAGGATCAAGGAGTCCTTGTGGGGCAAGACAAGGAGTCGTGGGGGAGGAGGACTCCTCCCCCCTCCCAATCCGCCGGCCAAGGAAGGGAGGGGATTCCTACTAGGACTCCCCCTCCCATGGCGCCTCCCTCCTTTAAATAGAGGGGTGGGGGCGCCACCCCCTGGCCCACTCCACTTCAAACCCTAGCTGCCGCCTCTCTCCTCCTCCTTCCCTCTGCTCAGGCTTAGGCGAAGCCCTGCAGAATTCTCTACTCCACCACCACCACACCATCGTGCTGCTGGGATTCCGTGGAGAAGATCTACTTCCTCCGCTGCTCGCTGGAACAGGGAGAGGAAGGTCTGCTTCGACTCCGCACGTGTGACCATTGCTGGATCATGAACGAACGCTGCCGGAAGGATCGTCCACACGATCTTGAGATCGGCAAGTGATCGACTACATCAACCACGAGATCCAATCTCGTAACGCTTTCGGATCTACGAGGGTTGGTATAGATCTATCTTATTGCACATGTCTAATAGATTAGATTTTGGCTTTTATCTAGATTAGATCTGGGTTTTGTTCGTTCTTGCAGTAGAATTTTTTTGTTTTCCATGCTACGAACCCATCACTCCCATGCCTAACGGACTTACTCACACATGAGAGAAGAACGGATCATCAATATAATTAAATAAAGGGAATTCGTATTTATGTTACCGTGAAGATCCACAATAAGAATCAAAAAATATCCAACACAATTCAAGATGGGAAGAAACAATCTCAAACCCTAGTCTTGCAAGGTGAATATCCCTCTCTCTCTAGTACAAGTAGTGGCTATGGGGGTGTATTGGCTAGGAGGTCGAAGATCGTGGAGCGATATGAAGAACGTCTCCCCTTCTTCTCTGGATCTCCTCTTTCTCCCTTCTAGATGGTATGGCGGCTGATGTGTTGTGTTTTCGCTCCTGGTCCCTTCACGGAAGTTGTCCCTTTTGACGAGACAGAGGCGGCGACAACTATATGGCCGGAACTATACTACTGGAGAAATATTCCCGTCACATAGTTGCTCATTAAAGCCTCTATATGCTCCCCTCTAGTGCTTCCAAAGAGAGACTTGCTTGTTTTCTCCAGAATATTGTGTTTCTCTAGTTAAAACCTTCAGTTGACATTCAGAACCTGAAACACACATTAAAACCAAGTTTCCTTTGCTACTGAAGTATTAGCGTTAGGTAAAGCTAGAAAACGATCAAATCTGGAAGAAAACCATCAATAAATGCCATAAAAATGTGTCGAATCTCACAGCTATCAACTCCCCCAAGCTTAGATGTTGCTCTCCCTTGAGTGACAAGGAAATAAGGAAGAATAGCGGGGATTCGAGACTAAAAATAAAAGAACTTACAAGTTTGGATTGGTGTCAAATTATTTTCTTCACAATCCCTGTAATCTTAAATATGATCATACAAGTATTCACAAGATTTCACTGAGTCCACTTCCTAACCACGTATATCTTGTTAGCAAATAGATCATATGCCCAAGCAAGTGTCAAAAGTTTAGCTAGGAAAGTGAGACAAATTCTTTTGGTGTCTCTCTTTGTCGAGAGATGAAAACTTTTGTTCTTGTTCGTTTAATCAATTAAGAGTACTCAAGTTGGCACCAAAATATTCAATTAAGAAGAAGTCATCTACTCCCATGTCAAAATCTCAAGACTCTCAAAGCACCTTTTCTTTTCTTTTGCCTTTCAAAACTTCAGCTCTTTCATAGAGAAATCATGCCACTATTTTTAACATTTTAATCAGGACTGTGTTGTGCACTCGTGAATATGCCAATAAATAATTGTTGAGCAATAATGGGTTAGAGGAGTACTACAACTTCACTTGGAACGTGAAACCATGAGAAGACTAAAATTTTTACCCGTCATAGCATTGCTGCTACAGATGTTTACATAACTGGATAGCCAAAATCAAGTGGTTTCCCACATTTAGAGTGTTCGTTTGCTAGCGGAGTTAATAGTTCCCCATGGAGCACGACAGAGTTGTAATGACACGCGTAAAGCAATTTCTTATGGTAATTATTAGAAAAAAATAGTGGCATAATCTCTACTACTTCGAAGCATCCATTTTATCAAACAATTTCATTCAAAGGTACTATCGAGTCTATTTATATTAAGCTCAAATGGGATGGAGTAGTTCTGAAATTAAATTCTTTAGGCTGAACATGGACTCAAGTCATCTTTCAGATGCTTTTTCTTGTTGTAAAAATGTAGGAAGTATTTTTAACCAAGTTCATTGCTCATTGTTTCAAAGCTAAAAGGAGACACTAGCAAAGGAATAGAATTTATAGGATAACAAGCTAAGCGGGGAGTGACTCCAGTGCAAGCGAGTAAATAATTGTAGGAACAATTTAAAGTTGCAAAAAAGGTTATGAAAGGAATGTGATACCTCCTCTTTCTTGTTGCATTCTCGTATTTGAGTCGATCCCCCTCTATGTTTCCATATTGCCAAGTCACGTAAAATTGAGCAATCTCCGAGAGAAACAAAGAAACGAACTTGCAAATAAAGTTACAACTATTTTTTTTGTATTTTTGGTTTTAGGAATGCAAACTGAAAATAAACATGCAAATTTGCAGAAATAAAATAAATCAAAAGAGAAAATAAAAACATGAATGCAAAGTTTGGAGGTTTTCAAACCTCCCCCAAGCTTAGGCTATTGCTAGGCTCAGTTGTTGCCATCATTTGGCGGCTGGTGCGGATACTGCTGGTAGTAGTCAGGGAAGTGGGTCATGAAGTGATTAAAGTTATGAGTAAAAGTACTCACATCTTCATTCACTCCTTGAAGAGTGTGGTCGATCTCCCCAACGCGCTGGTTTAGCTGCTGGAATTCCTGATAGGGGACGTAGCTGTACCCCTGCCGTGGCTGGTTGGGCCACGGGTCCCAAGCTCCCCCTTGCTGTTGTTGCTGCTGTCCCTCCCAAGATGGGTCGTGCCCCTGCTCGTCCTCATGCTCATCCTCATACTGTTGTCCCCTTCTTGATCTTCCTCCTCTCCAGGCTGAAGTTCAACCATGATCTGCATCACTTGGTCCTTGGTGAGGATCCAAGTGTCCTTCTCCACAATCGAGAAGGCTTGGGGACAGGGAAACGGAACCTGCTCACCCTGTGCATCATTAAGATAACTAAATTGATAGGCTCGGAGCCTCTGGTTAGCTTGGTAAACACCAAGGAAGCCACAAGCAGTTAAATATTTGACGTCCATAAGCTTGGAACCGTCAATAGATTGTATAACTAGTAGTATAATATTTAATGCATGGGCAAGGTGGGTTACCAATCCACCAATGCGAATATCACCTTTGGTCTTGTTGCTTTGGTGGCGAAAGTGCTAGATGAGTAGAGCTACAGGATTGGGGCTTTGTGGCGCAGTGGGAAAGAGAGCCTTGGTGATCATTGTCATGTCCGCATTGGCCATGGAACCAGTGTCACCTCTTCTTAGTAGTGTGTTGGCGAGGAACAAGGCATAGTAACGGATGGTTGGGTTTTGAATGGTGGACATCTTCTTCTAATATAAGTTTGTGCCACCATTAACAGAAATGACCTCGCAAGTTTCTCCGTCCGTAGAGGTTAGTAATAGTTAGCTCCCTAACACGGGGGAAGCCAAAAGCATCACAAAATTGTTGAAATTTTATTTCATAGTGCCGCCGGTTCATGGTGAAGCTTACCGTTCACGCATTACCTTTCTCCCTGTGGTCGTTGTAGAAGGATGCAAGGAACTCATGGGTAAGCTCGGTGTAGGTGTCGTGGCTTGTGAAGCCAAGTACCGTAAACCCTGCCTTGTTCCACATGAGGTCGAAGTCTGCATTCAACCCCGCCGTGGTGAGAAAGCTATGGTTGGCCCAACGTGTGGCCAGCACCCTTCTTGATGAAACCATGGCCAACTTGGGGTTGCGCTCAGCTTGGGACCCTGAGCCTGATCCCTCACCCTATTGGCATTTGCTTGAACGAAAGAGGTTACCGATTTTGTTCATCATGATGCACTGAAAAATTTCACCATAAAACCTTAGGCATATAGTTTCTATATGATATATGAACGATCCTACGTGGAAAATTCAATCCCAACATGATAAATCAATAGGAAAAACAAAATAAACTTGAGTTCATCCACTAGATCAATGTGAGAGTTTCAACCATGGAAATCTGAAAATAAAGCATGGATAGGGAGAGAAACATACTGATCTGTTGATTCCCCCACTCAAACAAACAAAATCCACGAAGAATCAAGAGTTCTTGGTGGATTTTGAGAGGTTTGGAGAGAGAATATGAGAGAAATAATGAGGGGTGAAAGACCTAGACGTCCCAGTGTGATTTTGAGCTCGCACCAAACTATACGGCCGGAACTATATGGGCGGGTGATGTTGTTCCGCCCGTATAGTTGCGGTGGCACCGCCAACTAGGGTTTCTTTACGCGGAAAACAGCTATACGGATGCAACTATACAGCTGGATCGCAATGATCCCGCCGTATAGTTGGTCGTTAAACCGTTTATACCTCGAGATAAATTTCTAAAGCTAGCATCCATATCTATACGATCGAAACTATACGGTCAGAATTTTTATTCCCACCGTATAATTGGTCGTTAAACTCTTAGTACCCTTGGGATAAATTTCTAAGAGAGGCATCGATATATATACGACCGGAGCTATATGGCCAGAATTTTTATTCCCGCCGTATAGTTGGTCGTTAAACTCTTAGTACTTTTCAGAAAATTTTGTACAAAGGCATCAATATCTATATGACCGGAGCTATACGGCCAGAATTTTTATTCCCGCTGTATAGTTGGTCGTTAAATTCTCTATGTCTTCAAAGAATTTTTTTTTGATGTCAAAGATATCTATACGACCGGAACTATACAGCTAGAATTTTAGTTCCCGTGGTATAGTTGGTCGTTAAACCATCAGTAGTCATAAATTTTTTTCTATTTCTTCGAGAATATCTTCTTATCCTAAAACTTAGCGAAATACCTTAATTTTGACAGAAAATTGATAGTGGAAACTGTCGACCAACATTAGCGTATTAAGAGCAAAATTTTAGCGTCTGTAGATGAAAAACTCAAACTTTTATTTTTATTCTTATTCTATACTCATTTAATCGATGTTTGTACTACTTTTTCACAGCTGCATCTTCACGGGCGCGCTTCCGCAAGAATGTCTGTGAAAAAAGTGGTAGGAATATCATGAACTTTTTATTCTCTAGTTTATTTTTATTGAAAAGATGGGTTGACTCCCATTAAGCATTTTATTAGGAATGGTTGAGTAAATCAACCTCTTCCCTGTTCTCGAATTCTTACCTTGGGTTGCCCCTTATCAAAGGCACTTACCACATTAACTCTTTTTGCCAGTGGAATATATATTTCTCCTACTTCTAGCTTCTTTGGGAAATACCGGATGATTTCAACATCATAAACATTGAAGATTATCTTTCCCTCAGCACAATCAACTGATGCCCCTACAGTACTAAGGAAAGGTCTTGCAAGTATTATGGATAATTTCTCATCTTAGGGCATCTCAAGAATAATAAAATCAGTGGAAAAAACATGCTCATCCATTCTAAGTAGAACATCCTCAATCATACCAATGGGTTGTTTAGTGGACTTGTCAGCCATCTGTATATTTATAGTAGTAGGAGAATACTCCCCTAATCCTAACCTGTTATAGAGGAAGTATGGCATTACACTAACTCCCGCTCCTAGATCACACAAGGCATTGTGAATATCAATTTTACCTATTGAGCATGAAATAGTTGGTAATCCGGGATCTCCAGACTTAGACAACAACTTCCCGTTAGCAGGATAACTAGTTACCATGGCAACAGTTTCGGTTATTTCTTTTTTCTACTAAGAATATCACGGAGGAACTTAGAATAGGTAGGAATGTTTATTGCATCCGCAAACAGAATTTCCAGACGAAGGTCACTAAGTGCCTTTGTAAAAGAATTATAAATTACCTGATCCGGTGCTTCCTTTTTTCGATCTGGGTAAGGAAGTTTTTTCTCACTTGACTTATTCTAGTCTTTTACCTTTTGTGGGGGGTCAGTGCGGTGACCCAGTATACCACTGCATGATGTAGTACATTATAGTCGTTGACATAACACTAATGAAACACCGTTCACTAGTATTACATCCCTCAGAGTGGTACAACAGAATCACAGCAGGTCAAAGACATGACTATAGATTACAACTCGACTCTTTACAAAAGATCCAGAGAACACTCTAGGTTAAAGAGAGAGATAGAAACTTCTTACAAAGAAGAAATAGAAATAATAACTCAGAACTATTGATACGTCCATTTTGCATCACTATTCTATATCATAATTCACTGTTATTCATTGATATATTTCATTGTTGGGTCCGCAGCATAGAAAACAAAAATTTTCCTATGATGAGAACTATACACCAAGTTCTATCTACTAGATACAGAGCAACGGGTGGACATACATCCATGGAGAACTTACCCTCAAAGACAACTAGTTTTGTTAATGAGTAGGAACTCGTGGTTGATGTAGTCGTACGCTTGCCGATCTCAAGATCGTGTGGAAGTCCGAGCGCCGCAAATCAGCAGCGCATCCGTCCTCGCACACACGTTCAAGCCACCGAACAACCTCAACCTCCTCGCTCCAGCGAATCAGCTGAGCGCAAGCAACTCCTTCAGGCCTTGAGGCCACTGGAACATGTATCTCGCTAATCCGAGACCATGGGGCAATATCTAGAGGGGGAGAGAGATCCTTCACGAGGAGGTGTGGTTTGTGAGAGGGGAGAGGTGGGCTTTATATAGGAGGGAGGGAGACCCATCCCCTCCCATAGCCGGCGCATGAGGGGGGGGACTCCTCCCCTCCTTCATTCATGTGGTGAACCTCCACTCACATAAACATGGCCTCCACCCAAAATCCCACTCACATGTATTTAATTTCCACCAAATTAAATGCAACTCTCAATTAATAAAACTCTTTTATTTATTTTATTCAGAATTTTGTTAATTACTTTAATTAACAAACATTCACATAAAACCCCTTGCCACATTTCAATATCACATGCAGAACCACTTTCTGTAATTTCACCCGAAACAATTCCGGTTTCTATCGAAACAATTCCTGTTTCTATCGAAACATTTCCTGCGCTTTGCAAACCTTTTGTCTGGAACATATGTGCTCCTAAATGGTGTCCGGCAACCCTTAAGTGTGTCACCCTATGGTTCGCGAATAATGCAGACATGATTGAGACTCCTCCTAGATCAATAATCAGAAGCGAGACCTGGAGATCCATACTAACTCCTGCATATTCAACGATGACTTCTGTGATCGTGAGAACCTTTAACGTCAGCAATTTAATCCCTTTGTCTCATGATATAATACATGTCCGAGATTCGATCATCGGTATCCATATACCTAGTTTGATCTTGTTACCGACATGCACTCTTTTCTCGTTCCCGTGATATAACATTCTAGTGATCACATCACTTGCTTGCAAGCTATCTTAATGTGATATCACCAAGAGGGCCCAGAGTATATCTATCCGTCATCGGGATTGACAAATTCCACTCTTGATCCATGAGCCTCAACATAACACCTTCATAGCACTGAACCCACCTTTATGGTCACCCTGTTACGGTGTGACGTTTGATGTTATCAAGATACTCTTCTGGTGTTAGCAATTAACATGATCTCATGGTCTAAGGACTAAGACTACTTTGTATGATGTTATACCAATATAAACATAATGACTTGATCGTAATGCTATACTTTGGATGAATGTTCATCACATCATTCCACCAATGTTGTGACCTTGTTATTAACAACATCCAATGTCCATGATCAGGAAACCTTGATCATCTTGTTAATCAACAAGCTAGTCTATAAGAGAGGCATAACTAGGAACCCTTTTGTTTATTAAACACACATGTATTGATGTTTCCTATCAATACAATTATATCATGCAAAATAAACATATATCATATACAAGGAATACATAATAACAACTTTATTATTGCCTCTCAGGGCATATTTCCTTTAGTCTCCCACTTGCACTAGAGACACCTTATCAGCATCCTTAGGATCGACAAAACCCTTAGGTTGTATCATATACAACTCTTCTTCAATATTACCATTGAGGAACGCAGTTTTGACATCCATCTGCCATATTTCATAATCGAAATATGCAGCAATTGCTAACATAATCCTAACCGACTTAAGCATCGCTACGGGAGAGAATGTCTCATCGTAGTCAACTCCTTGAATTTTTCGAAACCCCTTTGCGACAAGTCGAGCCTTATAGATGGTTACATTACCATCAGCATCAGTTTTTCTTTTGAAAATCCATTTATTCTCAACGGCCTTTCGATCGTGAGGTAAGTCCACCAAGGTCCAAACCTGGTTTTCGTACATGGATTCCATCTCGGATTTCATGGCTTCTAGCCATTTGTTGGAATCAAGGCTCATCATCGCTTCTTCGTACGTCGCAGGGTCATCTATTTCATCAATCATAAATTCATAACAGGATTGCCGTACAGTTCAGGAGTTGCACGTGTCCTGCTTGACCTGCCAGGTTCGGTAGTGTCCTCTTTCGGAGTTTCATGATCAATATCATTAGCTCTCTCTTCATTAAGTGAAGTCAACTCCGAAACAACTTCCGGTGCTACGCTACTCGCCATTTCATGAAGAGAAGGATCAATAACCTCTTCGAGTTCTACCTTCCGACTACTCACACCTTTCGCGAGAAACTCCTTCTCAAGAAAGGATCCATTCTTGGCAACAAAGACCTTTCCCTCGGATCTGTGATAGAAGGTATACCCAATCGTTTTCTTAGGGTATCCTATGAAGACGCATTTTTCCGCTTTGGGTTCGAGTTTATCCGGTTGAAGTTTCTTCACATAAACATCGCATCCCCAAACTTTAAGAAATGACAGCTTAGGCTTGTTTCCAAACCATAATTCATACGGTGTCTTTTCAACGGATTTAGATGGTGCCCTATTTAAAGTGAATGCAGCCGTTTCCAGTGCATAACCCCAAAATGATAGTGGCAAGTCAGTCAGAGACATCATAGATCGAACCATATCCAATAAAGTACGATTACGATGTTCTGACACACCATTACATTGTGGTGTTCCGGCAGGCGTGAGTTGTGAAACTATTCCACAGTCTTTCATATGTGTGCTAAACTCGTAACTAAGATACTCTCCTCCATGGTCGGACCGCAGAAATTTGATCTTTCTGTTACGATGATTTTCCACTTCGTTCTGAAATTGTTTGAACTTTTCAAAGGTTTCAGACTTATGTTTCATCAAATAGATATACCCGTATCTACTCAAATCATCCGTGAAAGTAACAAAATAAGGATATCCACCTCACAAACACACTCATTGGTCCACACATCGGTATGTATGATTTCCAATAAATCAGCCTGTTCCATTGAACCGAAAAACGGCGTTCTAGTCATCTTGCCCATAAGGCATGGTTCACATGTATCAAATGATTCAAAATCAAGTGATTCCAAAAGTCCATCAGAATGGAGTTTCTTCATGCGTTTAACGCCAATATGACCTAGACGGCAGTGCCACATATATGCAAATATATCATTATCAAGTTTAATCCTTTTAGCATCGACATTATGAATATGTGTAATACTACTATCGAGATCCAACTGAAATAAACCATTCAACACAGGTGCATGACCATAAAAGATATTATTCATATAAATCGAACAACCATTGTTTTCAGACTTAAACGAATAACCACTTTGCATCAAACAGGATCCGGATACAATGTTCATGCTCAGTGCAGGCACCAAATAACAATTATTCAGGTTTATAACTAATCCCGGCGGCATATGGAGAGGTAGCATTCCGACGGCGATCACATCAACTCTTGATCCATTGCCGACCCGCATCGTGACCTCATCCCTTGCTAGTTGTCGCTTGTTCCGCAGCCCCTGAACCGAGTTACATATATTAGCAACCGATCCCGTATCAAATACCCAGGTGCTACTGCGAGTACTAGTCAAGTACACATCAATAACATGTATATCACATATACCTTTGTTTGCCTTGCCGGCCTTCTTGTCCGCCAAATACTTGGGGCGATTCGCCCAATGGCCAGTCCCCTTGCAATAGTAGCACTCGGTGTCAGACTTAGGGCCAGCTCGGGGTTTCTTTTCAGGCGTGGCAACAGATTTGCCAACCTTCTTTCCCTTCTGCTTGCCTTTCTTGTCCTTCTTGAAACCGGTGGTCTTATTGATCATCAACACTTGATGTTCTTTCCTAATCTCCACTTCTGCAGTCTTAAGCATTGACAGAATCTCGGGAAGAGACTTCTTCATGCCCTGCATATTATAGTTCATCACGAAGCTCTTGTAGCTAGGTGGCAGAGATTGGAGAACATGATGTATGCCTAAGTCAATGGGAATCGTTATTCCCAAGGACACAAGCTTATCGGCGTACCTAGACATTTTGAGTACGTGCTCACTAACGGAGCTGTTCTCTTCCATCATGCAGCTAAAGAACTTTTCAGAAGCATTATAACTCTCTACGGCAGCATGGGTATCGAAAATCATTTTCAATTCTCCCATGGTATCAAAGGCATTGCCATTTTCGAAACATTTTCGAAGTTCTGGCTCTAGCCCATACAGTATGCTGCAATGAACTAAATTGTGGTCCTCCTGACGAGTTATATAGACGTTCTTTTCCTCGTCAGGGGCATCAGGAGATGGTGGGGGGCCTAGCGGTGCCTCTAGCACATATTGCTTTTGTGCAGCAGTGAGGAGAATCCACAAATTCATAGCCCAGTTGGTGAAGTTGCTACCATTCGCAGCAAGCTTCTCTTTCTCCATGAACACATTGAAATTAAAAGCAGGTGGTGCCATCTACAACAGAATTTGTAAAATATATTTAGACTAAGTTTATGATAGATTGAGTTCAACTAATCCAAATTACTAATGAACTCCCACTCAAAAACGACATCCCTCGTGTCCTTTTGGTGATTACATGAACCAAATCCACTACACCAAGTCCGATCATCACGTGAGTCGGTGTAGCTTCAAAGGCGAGCATCTATATGGGCATCATATCAACTATATGACTCATGCTTAACCTTTCGGTCCGTGTTCCGAGGCCATGTGTGTACATGCTAGGCTCATCAAGTAAGAACCTTAGTATTCACGTGTGTAAACTGTCTTACACCCGTTGTATGAAAGCGTAGAGTCGAGAACACCCGATCATCACGTGATGCCTCAAAACATGATCCACAAAACGGTGTATACTTAAGGAAGAACACATTTTATCTTGATATCTAAATGAGGGATCATCTTATAATGCTACCAAAAGCGCCAAACTAGCAATATAAGATGCTAACATCTAATGTGTGAAGTGAGGTGATATGGTCCATGCATTTGATCTCTATCATTTGCATCATGGTATGATCTCTATCATTCCTTTGTGTGTAAGGCCAAGGTATATGGAACTTACATGTTAAGTGAGTTGTAAGAGTATCTATCATACATCTACTTACAACAATACCATATCAAGACACTAGCCCAGCAACGATCTAAACTAGACGCCTCTAATTTATCAATTGCAAGTTTTACGTGGCTTAGGGCTTTCGGAGATAGAACTGGTCTTACCTACGAACATGAACCACAACGAGGATAACCAAGTTATTAGCAACTCGTTGTAAATCAGATAATGACTATAGTAGGAGAGACAGACACCCGCTAGCCACTTATGCAAAACTAGTTGCATGTCAGTCGTGGAACCGATCTCATGTACGATGACATGTAAGGTTGGTCCGGGCCGCTTCATCCCACTATGCCACCAATATCCAAAGTACATAGAAGATGGAATAACAAGATCACCATCGCCCATATATAAACATATGTGTACTACCCGTGCAAAGCACCTACGCATAGATCAGGCTCTGATACCACTGTTGGGTCCGCAACATAGAAAACAAAAAATTTCCTACGATGAGAACTATACGCCAAGTTCTATCTACTAGATACAGAGCAACGGGTGGACATACATCCATGGAGAACTTACCCTTGAAGACAACGAGTTTTGTTAACGAGAAGGAACTCGTGGTTGATGTAGTCGTACGCTTGCCGATCTCAAGATCGTGTGGAAGTCCGAGCGCCGCAAATCAGCAGCGTATACGTCCTCGCACACACGTTCAAGCCACCGGACAACCTCCACCTCCTCGCTCCAGCGAATCAGCGGAAGCAGCAACTCCTTCCAGACGCAAGGCCACCAGGAACATGTATCTCGCTAATCCGAGACCATGGGGGAATATCTAGAAAGGGAGAGAGATCCTTCACGAGGAGGTGTGGTTTGTGAGAGGGGAGAGGCGGGCTTTATATAGGAGGGAGGGACACCCCTCCCCTCCCATAGCCGGCGCATGAGGGGGGGGGACTCCTCCCCTCCTTCGTTCATGTGGTGAACCTCCACTCACATAAACATGGCCTCCACCCGAAATCACACTCACATGTATTTAATTTCCACCAAATTAAATGCAACTCTCAATTAATAAAACTCTTTTACTTATTTTATTCAGAATTTTGTTAATTACTTTAATTAACAAACATTCACATAAAACCCCTTGCCACATTTCAATATCACATGCAGAACCACTTTCTGCAATTTCACCCGAAACAATTCCGGTTTCTATCAAAACAATTCCTGTTTCTACGAAACATTTCCTGCGCTTTGCAAACCTTTTGTCTAGAACATATGTGCTCCTAAATGGTGTCCGGCAACCATTAAGTGTGTCACCCTACGGTTCGCGAATAATGCAGACATGATTGAGACTCCTCTCAGATCAATAATCAGAAGCGGGACCTAGAGATCCATACTAACTCCTGCATATTCAATGATGACTTCTGTGATCGTGAGAACCTTTAACGTCAGCAATTTAATCCCTTTGTCTCATGATATAATACATGTCCAAGATTCGATCATTGGCATCCAAATACCTAGTTTGATCTCGTTACCGACATGCACTCTTTTCTTGTTCCCGTGATATAACATTCTAGTGATCACATCACTTGCTTGCAAGCTATCTTAATGTGATATCACCAAGAGGGCCCATAGTATATCTATCCATCATCGGGATTGACAAATTCCACTCTTGATCCATGAGCCTCAACATAACACCTTCATAGCACTGAACCCACCTTTATGGTCACCCTGTTACGGTGTGACGTTTGATGTTATCAAGATACTCTTCCGGTGTTAGCAATTAACATGATCTCATGGTCTAAGGACTGAGACTACTTTGTGTGATGTTATAGCAATATAAACATAATGACTTGATCGTAATGCTATACTTTGGATGAATGTTCATCACATCATTTCACAAATGCTGTCACCTTGTTATTAACAACATCCAATGTCCATGATTAGGAAACCTTGATCATCTTGTTAATCAACAAGCTAGTCTATAAGGGAGGCATAACTAGGAACCCTTTTGTTTATTAAACACACATGTATTGATGTTTCCTATCAATACAATTATAGCATGCAAAATAAACATCTATCATATACAAGGAATACATAATAACAACTTTATTATTGCCTCTCAGGGCATATTTCCTTCATTCATATTAAGAGATGATACTTATGTTATTTCATCTGTTTTTGCATGGTTGATGACTTTTGGAGCATGGACCACTGCAGTCAGGATTCTGATGGAAAAGGTGCTGTTTGAGGAAAAATGAAGATCAGAAAATCCGGGAAAATATACGGAAAATCCCATTTTTCCAGAAGACGAAGGTTGCCAGAAGAGGGAGTGGAGATGGGCCACAGGGGGCCCACACCACCCCCTGGCGCGGGCCACCCTAGGCCGTGCCACCAGGTGGTGTGGCTGCCCTGGCCCACCTCTGGCTCTCCCCTCTAGCGTATATATTCCCCCCGAAACCCTAAGACTCGGGAAGCAACAATAGAAAGATTCTGCCGCCTCTGTGGGGCGAAAAACACCAATAGAGAAAGATCTCACCGGCAGACAGATTTCTGCCGGGGGAATTCCTTCTCGGAGAGGGGAGATCGTCGCCATCAACCCCACCATCAATATGGACTTCATCAGGATCATCATCATCATCACCACCATCATCTCCATCAGCACCGTCATCACCATCTCCATATTACCGTAACAATTGGGTTGAATCTTGCATAGTTCTTAGGGGAAACTTTCCCGATGTTGATTATTCTTTGTAGTTGATGCTATTGAGTGAACAATTGAATTATTGTTTATGTTCAGATTTTTATAAATCATTATTCCATCTCTGATCATGATCCATATGATGTCTTGTGAGTAGTTCGTTTTGTTGTTGTTAGTAGTGGAGTTGTGTTGAGAAAGATTCAATAGTTTGATATTGAAGTTGTGGTGTACTTCTTCTAGTGGTGTCATGTGAACGTCGACTACATGACACTTCACCTATATGGGCCTAGGGGAATGCATTGTGTATTTGGCTACTAATCGTAGGGGTTGCCGGAGTGATAGAAACCTGAACCCCCGTTAGGAAACCATTACACAAGGGACGTCAGGGTCTTAGAGTTTAAAGCTGTGGTTAGGTTTCTACCTTAATTACTTTCTTGTACTTACAGATGTTTGCAAGGGGTATAATCACAAGTATGTATTAGTCCTAGGAAGGTCGGTACATTAGCACAGGTTCACCCACACAACACTTAGCAAACTAAAGAAGAATAATCAACTATATGAAGCGAAAGCACTTGACAGTCTTCCCATGTGTCCTCGAAAATGTTTGGTCATCTTATGTAATACAAACGGCTTGTCCTTTGCTGCATAAAGGGTTGGGCCACTTGCTGCATTTATTCCTACTGTCTTTCATTTACTCATACTTTGTTTACTTGCTTTATCAAAAACCCCTAAAAATCCGTTTGCTAAGTATTTGCAGAGAATTCCTGGTCCACACCACTAGCCAGCACCTTCTTCTCCTTGTTGGGTTCGACACTCTTACTTACCGAAAATACTACGATACACCCCCTATACTTGTGGGTCATCAAGAATATTTTTTTTTGCCGTTGCCGAGGAGTGAAGCGCTATTGGAGAGTGGAACTGGTAAATGAAACTTCTACTGTGAGTATTGTTTACTTCTGTTAGCTGCTTTATTTTTGTTATGGATAATTCGCTGAGTTTCTTATTTGGTAATGCTACTACCACTGCTAAGGTAGTAGATGAACCACCACCTACTGAGAATGATGCTTTCAAAATACCTACAAGAATTATGGATAACTACTATGTTGGGGATGGAATTGTCCATCCCGTCGATCATTTGCTCTTTATACATGAATTATGCGGGTTGTTCAAGTGTGCAGGTATTACTACAGATCAAGTTAATAAGAAGTTATTCTCATTATCACTGAAAGGAAGAGCTGAGGAATGGTATAAGCTGTTGAAGAATGGTCAAGCTCTGGAATGGGAGGAAATAGTACCTCTCTTTTATTCAAAGTTTTATCCTCCTAGTGAGATTCATAAAGATTGGAATAAAATATACAACTTTTGTCCTCTTGATGGAGAGAGTACAGCTCAAGCTTGGGGGAGATTGAAGTTACTAATGCTCAAATGTCCCATTCATGAGCTCCCCAACAATATTATTATCAATAACTTTTATGCAAGGCTCCCTCTACATGACAAGGATTTATTGGATGCTTCTTGTGCTTGATCATTCACTCGCATGGAAGAAGAAGCTAAATGGGATCTTCTGGACCGTTTTCAAGACAATGCTGAAGCATGGGAGAATGATAAAGGTAGAAAGGCAGGTATAAATTATGATTATGAATGCATTGAATCTTTTATGGGAACTGATGACTTTCAAAATATTAAAAATGCTTATGGTCTAGACTCTCAAGCTATTGCTTCTTATTTTAAGGCTTTTGCTTCCTATATTGAAGTGCCTAAAAAGAAGTGGAATAAGTATCATGAACCTTATAAAGATTTTGCTAAGAGTGTTCCTGCAAGAAATACTGAAGTTTATACTGCTAATCATGTTTTACCTGAACCTTATATTGAGAAAATGCCTTTCCCAGTTAAGATAAAGGAACATTCTATGATAGCTAGTATGGTAATGAAAGTACAAATAAAGATGTTGAACCTGATAAACAAATGGTTGATGAACCTATTATAGCAAATGTGAAATACTTTGTTACTAAATATGAAGAAGAGGGACACACTATCCTTTGTAAGGATATCTCTAATATTGTTTCACAAAGTAGTGTTATGAGAGCTAGTATTCCTGTGTTTTCTGTTAGAATAAGTGATCGTTGCTACGATGGCCCTTGTGATAGTTATATTGTTAATTTTATGCATGATACTGAAAGTTATTATGAGAGAGGGAAAAGTGTTCTTATGTATCTCAATAATATCAAGTTTCCTCGTTTTATGCTGAAAGTTTTTATGTTGCACTTGTTTTGCCTTCTTATGCAAGTAGCCTCTGGTTTCAACAACTTGTTTGTTTACAAAATTCCCTTGCATAGGAAGTGGGTTAGACTTAAACGTGTGTGTTTTTGCTTCTTAATGCTCTTTTTCACTTCAATTCATATTCCTATGTGAGCATCATCAAAATTATCATGCCCATCTTAATGGCTATAAAGAAAGAGCTTTTTGGGAGACAACCCAGTTTATTTTTGCTTTCAGTTTGTTTTTGTTTCTTTGAGTCTTGGAAGTTATTACTTCGGCTATAACCTCTCCTTAACCTTTTTGTTTGGTTTTTGTGTCAAGATCGACCTCTAATTAGAGAGAAGTAAGATTTGGGGAAATTGCTGTCCCGAAACAGATTTTTGTGCTTCACCGTAAAAATTCGTGAGAGATCTCTGTATGTCCGATTGACCTGTAATTGTTTTTCCTTCTGACCCAGGTTGTTATTTAACTTTCTTTAGTTTTGCACTTTTTGATTTGAGCAACATAAGAATTTCGAAAAAAATGATCTTTACCTGCTGGTCTGTTTTGACAGATTTTGCCACTCTTGCATTTGCTTCTTTATTCGATTTCCTTTTTGAATTCTTTTTGGGTTTTCGGAAGGAGTTGCTACAGTAGATTATGTTTTGATGGTTTTCAGTTGAAGTTGAACTCAAAAGGTTTTATCACTTCACTTATACTAATGTTGGTAATGAGAACTGTGTGAAGTTTTATGTGAAAGAAATTTCCAGGTAGTGGAGATAATGGTTTAGTAAGGAAGTGAAAGGTTTCATGACTCACAATAAGTGTATGAAGATGAAGATATTGATGTTATCCAAGTGGTGACTCCATAGAATCGAATAGATACCAAATTCAGAGACCTGCAGAGTCTGTTTTCAAATAGGTAATAGTTCTGGTAAGAAAAGTTCCGCGAAAATACTATCCAACTATATTTTTGCAGCTTTCAGACAATAAGGAAAGCTACGAAGCGAAAGAGGGACGAAAATGGATCCAGGGTGGCTCACACCACCCTGTGACGTGGGCCCACCCCTGTCCGCACCACCAGGTGGTGAGTCCACTCCGGACTCCGTCTCCGACTCGTTTTCTCCCAGTACCTTCCTTTTGTTATGAAACTTCGTAATATATAATCCCCCGGATCCCCTGAGGTTTATATATCGTGTTTTCGTCGTGTTTTTGTTTCGATCTGTTTCTGCCAGCAATTATCTTTGAAAGCTTAGAAGCACAATGGTGTCCGCCAAGGATAAGGGGAAGGAGCCTATGGAGGAAGACCTCCAAGACCCCGGGCAGGAGAAGGAGATCAAGAGTGAAGGTGAAGAGGAGGCAAAGCACACCGGCACTACCATTGCAAGCATTGGAGTGGTGGCGAACCCTGCTAGGATCAAAAGGACTGCACGGATGTCAACTGGAGGGAAACCTCCGCGTCACTGTTTGGCACCAAGGACACCTTCTCCAAGCACCAAGAGTCCCTTCCATACCTTTATCCATAACCATGCAGGAAAAGAAGACTCCAAGAGGGAAGAACGGAAAAAGAATCACAAGAGCTGGGATCCACAATCTGACATGATTATGCACCACATCGAGCACAACTCGGAGTTGATTCGTATCCTCACTTTCGAGATTGAAGACTTGGGGAAATTGGTCAAGAAGCTCATCGAGAGGATACCACCACCACCAAAGGAGTAATTCGTCATCAGGTTTGGCATTCCCTTGGTTTGTTCCAAGCTTGGGGGAGTGCCACGGTATCACATCACTATCTTTTATCTTTTTACCTTATTAGTAGAGTCATATCATGAATAGAGAAGTTATTATGTAGGATGGTTTGCATTATGGAAGTGTCCCCTCTCTCGTTAGATATGTATCCCTTGGTGTGAGTTGCCGTTATGGAATATTAATGAGAAGTTCTATCATTTACTCTTTTGCATAGCTTATATTAGTTTTCAATTCGTGGTTATATGATTGATCTTGTTGTTAGTATTGGTATCACTTTGGGATCATTAACTTAATTTAGTTGGTTTTCGCAAATCTGGCTCGGTCAGTAGCAACACTATTTTTGAGAGTTGAATGAAAAGAAAAAAGTACTCTAAAGAAATATAATTTCATCATCTTTCTTTCTTGATTTGCTCATAAGTTTAGTATTCTCTGGTTAAGATCTTTTGTGCTTCCAAGGAAGATTGCATGTTTGTTTTTATCACTTGTATGTTTGTTTCCTTCAACTCTTATACTTGCTACCCAGCCTTGCTAGCCAAAAACCTGTACTGAGAGGGAATTCTTCTCGTGCATCCACTCCTTAAAACCAAAACCTATGCCATTTGTGTCCACCATACCTACCTATTAGCATTATTGCTATTCCAAGTAAATTCTTGTTTTTATCTACCTTCCAAATTAAACTTGTTATGTGAAAATTAGTGATTAAAGCTCTCACGAACTTGATGGCACACTTTACTTTCTTGCATCTAATAAACTTGAATCATTGTGCCCATCTATGTTGCGTATATGCTTGCGCTTTGTAAGTTGTGAATTAGCAGAACCATGCTGTCATGGGGAACGCTTTCAACATTGCACTGGTACTTAGTACCTAGTTGATATCATGTTCTTTTGTCTATGGATGTCATCGGTGTGAAATGAAAGGGGAGCTTGTAAGTCCATGGAGTTATGCATGTGTGTTAGAGAAACGCCTGGGCCGCTGGTCTAATCCATGCTGGCATGGTGGAAACCTGCAGCGTAACCATAACGAGTATCTATGAAGCATTCTTCTTATAAAAAAAGAGTCTGATATTGAGAAAAAAGAGAAAAAGAAAAAATAGATTATGAAAAGAGAAAAGAGAGAAAAAAGCACCATATTCCCATGGTAAATAAGAAGATTGCTGAGATGTATGTTGTCTGCTTGCCTTGTCATTTTAATATGGGGATTCTTCCGTATCATCAGGCAAGGGGTACCCCGTTGGCGGTTCTCTATGATACACATGTGCTTACAATGACAAGAACTTACCGGTGACTAAACTTGAGTAGCATGAGGAGTGGCCCTCGTATTCAAGGGACATGAGATTCTCAATTTACAACTTGTCAATGCATATCCTCATATTTGATCACTTTAACCTTAACCACCTAAAGATGCCTATGATAGGGACAATGAGATCTGAAAGCTAGTAAGTATCATAATTTTTGGGAGCTCTTTATGAAACTGGAAATCCCTGCTTCCCTCTGCGAAGGGCCTTTCTTTTACTTTTTAGTTGAGTCAGTAAACCTATTCCCTTCTATCTCAGCAAGTATTTTGAGTTGTTGTGTTTCATTCATTCATATGATGATTTATTCAATCATGTTTCTTATGTTCCTTGTTTTGCACATTGCTCTTATCTTGATGTTTACTACTTTGAAGCTATCATTGAAACCCAGTTATTTGTGAACTCCAACAAATTATCAACTATTCTTCGACCAAGAGATATGTTTGACATTACCAATTATGATTTACTTTATGTATCTTTATTGTGTTTCCTTTACTCATTGCAAGTTGAGTTATATAATAGTGAGTTGTCTTCTATTATGATCTATGTATTGATGAATGTGATGCTTCTTGTCCGTATTCTTTTATCGACTCTTCACTCCATAAACCTGAGGTCATGTTTCTTGAGCTCGATTTAAACTGGGGACAAGCGAAGTCTAAGCTTGGGGAGTTGATACGTCCATTTTACATCACTATTCTATATCATAATTCACTGTTATTCATTGATATATTTCATATTAAGAGATGATACTTATGTTATTTCATCTGTTTTTGCATGGTTGATGACTTTTGGAGCATGGACCGCTGCAGTCAGGATTCTGATGGAAAAGGTGCTGTTTGGAGGCAAAATTCGCGAAGATCAGAAAATCTGATAAAATATACGGAAAATCCTATTTTTCCAGAAGACGAAGGTTGCCAGAAGAGGGAGTGGAGATGGGCCACAGGAGGCCCACACCACCCCTGGCGCGGGCCACCCTAGGCCGCGCCACCAGGTGGTGTGGCCGCCCTAGCCCACCTCTGGCTCTCCCCTCTGGCGTATATATTCCCCCCGAAACCCTAAGACTCGGGAAGCGACCACAGAAAGATTCCGCCGCCTCTGCAAGGCGGAAAACACCGAGAGAGAAAGATCTCTCTGGCAGACAGATTTCTTCTGGGGGAATTCCTTCCCGGAGAGGGGAGGTCGTCGCCATCAACACCACCATCAAGCTAGACTTCATCGGGATCATCATCATAATCATCACCACCATCATCCGCATCAGCACCCTTATCACCATCTCCATATTACCGTAACAATTGGGTTGAATCTTGCATAGTTCTTAGGGGAAACTTTCCCGGTGTTGATTACTCTTCGTAGTTGATGCTATTGAGTGAACCATTGAATTATTGTTTATGTTCAGATTGTTATACATCATTATTCCATCTCTGATCATGATGCATATGATGTCTTGTGAGTAGTTCGTTTTGTTCTTGAGGACATGGGAGAAGTCATGTTGTTAGTAGTGGAGTTGTGTTGAGAAAGATTCAATAGTTTGATATTTAAGTTGTGGTGTACTTCTTCTAGTGGTGTCATGTGTGAAGGGAATATGCCCGAGAGGCAATAATAAAGTGGTTATTATCTTATTCCATGTTTATGATAAATGTTTATTTTACATGCTAGAATTGTATTGATCGGAAACATCAATACATGTGTGTTTAATAAACAAAAAGGGTTCCTAGTTATGCCTCTCTTATAGACTAGCTTGTTGATTAACAAGATGATTAAGGTTTCCTGATCATGGACATTGGATGTTGTTAATAACAAGGTCACACCATTGGTGGAATGATGTGATGAACATTCATCCGAAGTATAGCATTACGATCAAGTCATTATGTTTATATTGCTATAACATCATACGAAGTAATCCTTAGTCCTTAGACCATGAGATCATGTTAATTGCTAACACCGGAAGAGTATCTTGATAACATCAAACGTCACACCGTAACAGGGTGACTATAAAGGTGGGTTCAGTGCTACGAAGGTGTTATGTTGAGGCTCATGGATCAAGAGTGGGATTTGTCCATCCGATGACGGATAGATATACTCTAGGACCTCTCGATGATATCACATTGAAATATCTTGCAAGCAAGTGATGTGATCACTAGAATGTTATATCACGGGAATGAGAAAAGAGTGCATGTCGGTAACGAGATCAAACTAGGTATTTGGATGCCAATGATCGAATCTCGTAGATGTAATATATCGCGAGACAAAGGGATTTAGTTACGATGTTAAAGGTTCACACGATCACAAGAGTCATCGTTGAATATGTAGGAGTCAGTACGGATCTCCAGGTCCCGCTGCTGATTATTGATCAGAGAGGGGTCTCGATCATGTCTACATCATTCGCGAACCGTAGGGTGACACACTTAAGGGATACCGACACCATTTGGAGCAAATATGTTTCAGATAAAGATTTAAGAAAGCGTTGGAATCATTTCGATGGAAACCGAAATTGTTTCGGGTGAAATTGCTGAAACTGGTTCTGCATGTGATATTGAAATGTTGCAGGGGGTTTTATGTGAATGTTTGTTAATTAATGTAATTAACAAAATTGTTAATAAAATAAATAAAATAGTTTTATTTAATGAGAGCTTGCATTAAATTAGGTGGAAATTTAATGCATGTGTGAGTGGAATTTTGAGTGGAGGCTTTTTATGGGAGTGGGAGCTCCACCCACATGAATGTGGAAGAGGTGGGGGCACCACCATGGCTGCCACGCCATGGCCCTTGGGTGCCCCCCTCTCCCCTATAAAAGGCCCCCCTCTCCTCCTCTCACAACACACCTCCTTGTGAAGGATCTCTCTCCCCTCTAGTATTATCCCCATGGTCTCGGATTAGTGAGATACATGTTCCCGGTGGCTTTATCTAGAAAGGAGTTGCTGCTTCCGCTACTTTGCTGGAGCGAGGGACGGAGGTTGTCGGGGTACCGGACGTGTGTGCGATCACGGATGCACCGCTGCTTTGCGGTGCTGGACTTGTGGTCCTGGAGGTAGATCTGATGGACGCACTGGAGCCGGACCTGCTGGACTTCATCACGATCTTGAGATCGGCAAGTGTACGACTACATCAACCACGAGTTCCTACTCGTTAACAAAGCTCGTTGTCTACGAGGGTAAGTTCTCGTTGGATGTATGTCCACCCGTTGCTTTGTACCTAGTAGATAGATCTTGGCGTGTAGTTCACACCGTAGGAAATTTTTTGTTTTCTATGCTGTGGACCCAACAATGTGAACGTTGACTACATGACACTTCACCTATATGGGCCTAGGGGAATGCATTGTGTATTTGGCTACTAATCGTAGGGGTTGCCGGAGTGACAGAAACCTGAACCCCCGTTAGGAAACCATTGCACAAGGGACGTCAGGGTCTTAGAGTTTAACGTTGTGGTTAGGTTTCTACCTTAATTACTTTCTTATACTTACGGATGTTTGCAAGGGGTATAATCACAAGTATGTATTAGTCCTAGGAAGGTCGGTACATTAGCACAGGTTCACCCACACAACACTTAGCAAGCTAAAGAAGATTAATCAACTATATGAAGCGAAAGCACTTGACAGTCTTCCCATGTGTCCTCGAGAACGTTTGGTCATCTGAAGTAATACAACTGGCTTGTCCTTTGCTGCATAAAGGATTGGGCCACTTGCTGCATTTATTACTACTGTCTTTTATTTACTCGTACTTTGTTTACTTGCTTTATCAAAAACCCCTAAAAATACGTTTGCTAAGTATTTGCAGAGAATTCCTGATCCATACCACTAGCCAGCACCTTCTGCTCCTCGTTGGGTTCGACACTCTTACTTATCGAAAATACTACGATACACCCCTATACTTGTGGGTCATCAACTATCTAGATAATAAGACTAGTATCTACACTATCTGGCTTGCAAATGCTGCTATTGCATTGCTCTACAGAAGTAGGTTTTGTGTCTAGAGAATCTACTCCTATCTTAATCAAGATCTTCGCCTTTACTTTGGTTGATGTATATGTTGACTTCATTGACTTTATTGAAGAACTTGAGCTGCCAATGATGGTTTCTTGAGCAGAAATTGATGTTGACATCGTCTTCAACGGCTTAAAACCTAGCAAGGGTTAAGAAGGTATGGTTGAGTACCAGCGTACTTAGCAAGTTCACTAAAAAGGAGTGTTTGATGCACTATCTATAGCCACAGACCAAAGGTCGTAGGCAATACAGGTTTTCATAAACATTTCTTCAAAGGTTGCTTTTATTCTAAAAACTATGTCCGACAGCCTTCACAAGTTGACCAGAACCTTCGTGGAGTTCCTTTCCTGCCGTGTTCGTAGCTCCTTCCCGGGACAGGTAGTAACATGTCACAGTTCTTACACTCTGCAGAGGTGCGCTACTTTACCCATGAGAGACCAAATCCTTGTTGCACAACCAGGCAGCTTATTCCTGTCCACAATTCCTTGATGTGGGGCCCAATAGAAGATCCAAGCCAATCACTGCCCCCTTCGCGGTTCCGCATGTCTCCTTGGTGTATGCCATGCCCACATATATAATTACTGCAATGGTTAGTACAGACCGTTTAGATGCCAGAACTATCGTGGGACGTTGAGGGTTCCCACCCATATGCTGCATATCCTCTATGAATTACCAATTAATGCACGCTACGAGGATAACAGCCACGACCTGCTGATACATTGCAAATGTATCTATATTTTTTGATGTTCCATGCTTGGTTTTATCTACTTTCTTATGTTTTGTCCACACATTGGAGTACTTTTCATATGATTTCTTGGACTAACCTATTAATAAGAGCCATAGTGCCAGTTGCCTGTTTTCTGCTGTTTTTGGTTCCAGAAAGTCAGAAAATTAATATTCTCGGAATTGGACGGGACAAAAGCTAATATGCCTATTTTCCTGGAGAGTCACGGAGCCAGAATACAAGACGAAGAGGGGCCACAGGGTGGCCACACCACCCCTTGGCGCGGGCCAGCCCAGGCCGCGCCAGGGCATGGTGTGGGCCCCCTGGCCGGCCACCGACCTTGCCTCTTTCGCCTATATATCTCTCCCGATGCAAAAACCCTAAGTCGTCAATCAGAAATCCACAAAAAGTTCCGCTGCGCTGCCGCCACCGAAGGGGAGATTCGGGGGACAGAAAGTCTCTATTTTGGCACCCTGCCGGGACGGGGAAGTGCCCCCGGAGCCATCTCCATCGATCTCCACCACCATCTCCATCACCATTGCTGATTCCCATGATGATGAGGGAGTAGTTCTCTCTCGAGGCTAAGGGTTCTACCGATAGCTATGTGTTCATCTCTCTCTCTATGCATGATCTTATTGAGATCATGAGCTTGTAATCTATAGATCTACCTTGCTACTCAAATGCTTTAATAGATCTCTGCTCTCCCCATGTGTGTGAAGTTGACAGTGTGCACACCATGGTGGCACTTAGGCTAGGGATTACAAATACTTGTTATGAGTTATATTTGGAGTTGGATCTTTCTATGAAATTGTGGTGTTTGTTGGAACCATCTAGTGCTCAAGGTGACATTGTGGGGTTTTCTAGATGGGAAAGACTTACTTTGAGGTGTGCTGTTATAGCCCTACCATCGATTAGAGTGTTCAACCAAAGAGTAGTTAAGAGTAGTATCATAAAGAGAAGATATTTATATGAGAGTGTTCACTAGTGAAAGTATGATCCCTAGGCCTTGTTTCTAAGCATTGATACACCATTTGCAATTAGATCTGTTACATGTTTGCTTGCTTCCATCTTTATTTCAGTTTTACTTTAGTCTTTTCCACGCCATCAAGCTATCTTCTATCACCGTTACCACTTATAATTATCCATACCACTTGTATTTCACTATCTCTTCGCCGAACTAGTGCACCTATACACCTGACAAGTGTATTGGGTGTGTTGGGGACACAAGAGACTTCTTGTATCTTGATTGCAGGGTTGCTTGAGAGGGGATAACTTTGACCACTTCCTCCTTGAGTTTGATAAACCTTGGGTGATCCACTTAAGGGAAAACTTGCTGCTGTTCTACAAACCTCTGCACTTGGAGGCCACACAACTGTCTACAAGAATAGAAGTGCGTAGAAATCACCTGTGCATCTGGCTACATGCGAGAGGAAGAAGATACAGCTGACTTCTCCATCCCATTCCAAATCTCATGGTTAACGCGTAATGTACATCGCTAGAATCATTGGCAACATTGGTTTTTAAGTCCTAGATGATATATTCCTAGACAATGGTATCCCATTTGCCAGACTTAATAGATTAGCTGATCACCCTAGACCAGTAACCAATATTTTACATTATTATTGAAAATAGTGTTTTATGAGCTTTTTGAAATGCCGGTGATGACAACATTTGAGTTACAAGTATTTGCTAGAAAATAACCAAAGGACATGAGCAAGTGTGAACTTGCCTTTGTGATTACAAGATATGCAATCACGGTCTTCGAGACACTTGAAGATCGAAAATCTGTAAATAGCATCATTGGTCCGGTAAGGACTAATGTTTAAGGAAGCAATATGCGGATGCATAAGTAATGTAATGCATGTTGTAAAATCCCGAGATAAACCCTTAATAATGTGAATGAGTTAAATTTGGGTGACACTATTAAGAATTAGTTAGTTCTAAAGTGTGTTTCATAAGTAAATATATTCACAAAGCATTTAAGTGTTTAACATGCGAAGTACACAAGTGAAGTATAATAGCATTCTAAGGTTGAGGTGAATTGCTACATGGTAATTATGATAGGTGTTGGTGTGATAGGTTGTGAAGAGTTAAAGAACTTGTTTATAAAATTGTTGTTTGAAGTGGAAAAATGAATAACCTTTGAAGAAAAGGTTTCTTTGCCAAGGTTTAAACCATCTGTGGGGTTAGTAGAATGTGATCGATGTCGTTTGTGTGTTTACGAATTATTTGAAGTTAACATGCCTTATGATTTAATTGAAATAGACAAAAGTTAACTATAAAAAATATAATTAAACTTTATAAATTGTGTTTATGACTTTATGGACCAGAGTTAACTTTAAAACATGAATAGACCTAGGGTGTGATGTGGTTAAAGTATTAATAAGTTTTAAGTTTTGTAATAAGTATGTTTAAGATTGCGAGATCATTTACTTTTAGTTTAAGCGGATGATGAGTTTAAATGTGACTTGTTATTATGAAATTGATTTAACTTACTAAAGAAAGCAATTTTAGTTAATATCATTAATGTGTTAGGATTTTAAACTCATGTTAAGTATGGTTAAGTTAATAGGTAAAGAGCATTTACTTTTACCATAAATGAATGATGTTGAAATTTTTCTTAAAATTGTTCGTTTAATTAGGATTATAGTTTTATAAGAGCTTTATAAAGTTAATAGGTTAAATTTAAGCTTTGCATAGATCCGAGCTATGATTTTGGAACTAGTATTTGAATATAAAAGAGTTAAGGTTTTATATCAAATTATGATTATTTCTTATTTAAGAGATGTTTCTAAAGAATTTGTAAAATAGGTATTTTACATAATAGATAAGGATTTATTACTTGAAAACCTTAAAAACCTTTGGAATCATACATTTAGTATTTTTATAGTAAACTATGTTTATTCATGATCTTAAAAATGATTTTTATTTTTTTTAGTATTATTTTTATTTTTATAATTTTCTAGAAAGGAATATATGTCTTTAAATATTTGCTTAAAGTTTTATTTGAAAAAAATTAGGTTAGTATTTTTATAAAATAGTAGAATTATTTTAATATGCAAAAATGATTTTTATTCATTGTTAGGACTTTTCCTTAATTTATGAAATATCACTTAGGCTTTTGCGGGGTTAACATTTATTTGCATTTTATTTAACTTAAATAGGTTAAGTTTTATTTTTCTCAGATATATATTATTTTTGTGATCATTTTGATATGTTATATGTATTTTTAGGATTTTTTCCATATTTTTCTACGTCTCAGATGAGTTCAAGAGTATTTTGGTAATTATTAAATAGAAAACTGATTTTTTTGCAATAATTTGGCTGTGGCCCAACTAGTGAGGACTAGACAAAGTCCAGTGGACAGGCCCATTAGGGCCCAACTTGGTCTGGCCTGGGGTTACCACCAGCCCGACCCACCTCACCCACACCCACTCCACATGCACACATGATCCTCATCTCTCTCGTTCCTGCTTGTGCGCGTGATGCCACCTTTGCATGCTTGATTCCGGCGAATGCCGGCCATTTCGGCTGCTGCCGCCGGCTATTGAAGCTCCACCACCGCCTGGCCGATCTGGCTCTCCGATTTGATTTGGCCTCGAGGCCCTATCCTGCTCGACCCTAATGCTTATCTGCTCAGGCCTGGCACCACCGCCGGTGTTGATCCGGCTAGCTCCCGCCCTTGCTGGCACCGCTCCACACAAGCATGTGCTCTGTCTCTGGCCTCTACCTCGCGTACTTCTACCTCGACCTTGGCCACCACCCTTGCTTCATCTTCGCCACACCTCTCTCCACCTAACGCCAGCGGGACGACAATAGACGACTCCAACCTCGACGTCCTTTGATGCGCCGCCTTGGTGTGGTGTACTAATGGTGGTGATGTCACTTCTTCTCCGACACTGGCTATATGCCTGGGAGGTTGTTAGTGAACTACTGGTGATTATCTATGTGTTTTGGCTATGCTTATTTGGTACTTGGTTAGGCTTTAGGTGCTGATATTTTGTTGAATAGAGAACAAATTTGTTACAGGGAAATATCTCTGGTAAGTAAATCTAGGATTGGTTGGTCTGTCTTAGTTCTAGTGTGATTAGGACATTATTATGTGATTTTTGTTCTTTCTAATTAACATATACCCATGTAATTGTTCTTTGGAATACAGTAGATGCTTTTCATGGTTAAGTAATCTAGCATAACAATTCGCATATGCTCATGTACAAGATCTAGTCTCTAATCAACTTTGGCTTTATGCATCCACCTTTCATATCTCAAAAATAATGTGTAGGTGTGATGTAAAGTGTAAATAATAAGTATTTCTATGTGGACTTGAGGTGCAGAATATGCTGGGGTTTATTATAACTATCTCATACATACATCTGCATGCTACAAATAGCTTCTATACCTAATACTTGATATGATTTGTTGACTTCTACTATTGTGGGTCTGCTATTGTGGTGCCTCACTAGAGTGTGCACAATAGTGTAGTTCACATGTGTATGATTTGCTACTATTTTGGCTAGTCTGGAAGATCATGGATCATTAGTTCTTGATGATTTGTGGGTACACATGTCCCAGCCTATGATGCAAAAGCTGAGGCTTAAATTTACATAAGAACATATTTCTATGCTTGATTTCTTAGCTAACCTATGAAGCAAAGACTGAGGCATTTCTTAGCACCAGAACATATTCTTTTGTTACCTCCCTTTAACTCAGTGATGATCTAGACATGCCACTTGCATGCTAGACTAAGAGTAATACCACATCAATCCAACCTTAGCTCTGAATTCATAAAAACATGTGCTAAATGATGAGCTTAAGAATCAACCTACTGCTGGTGGTGTGGTTGTTATTACTTGCACTTGGGGTTCTCCTACTGACCTTGATCTTCCTTTGAAGTTTAACTGTCTTTCTTACTGGAAATCTTGCTCATCTTCTAATCCCACTATGGATCTGCTCGCACTGGTACTACTGGTCTGCTCTCCCTTGGCTTTTGCTGGCCTTCTTATTGATTGTTGGCTAGTTCCTCCTGGCTACTGTCTTCCCTGTGGAACTTCTCACCTCCTAGATTTTGGATGGATGTTCAAGCAACCACATGCTTGTGATGGGGAAATTATATTGGGTGAAATAATCTGTGGTGAGTTGATGGTGGGGAGAAGTGGTTCTAGTGGTAAACTAGTGGTAGTGGTTCTTGAGCTTAACAAGAATGGCTGTGAAGAGAAAGTGTGGTGGAGATTGGGTTGTACTATGTTGATATGGTTACTCTCTCCCTATACACTCCCTAGGAAGTGCCTACGGTGGTGACAACACACACACATGCAGTGATGTGTGTGCTGCATGCCTACTTGTTTGCTCTGTTGTGGATCAGCTCAAGTGATTCCTCTGATCTACTTCTACTTCTTTACCCCTCTCTGGTGAAACTTGCCCGTTTACTGTTAGTGATGTTGTGCTGAGACTAACCTTGATAAGGACAGATACTTAAATGTCCCTTTATTCAAATTCGATGACGAATTTGGCATACCAACTGTATGCCCAGTCTGAGAGTTCATTTATTCAATACTCATTCCTTTTATTTTCTCTCTTTTTTTCTAGCTTTTCTTGTTTACTTGTCTCGTTTGCAGGGTTCAAATAAACAAGAAAATATCAGAAAGATGAAGAAATCTCCTTAAAGATTAGTGTAGGATTTTTATTTATTCTTATGTAATTGTTTATTCATGTAACTGTAATTTCCTTTTTCTTTTGAATACCTGAAACAATAGTGTAACATTTGTCTTATTGTATTAAAGTTATTCCTTTCTATTCCTTTTATTGGTTGTATTATTACACATATTGTAAAGACAATGTAACATTGTCTGATGTAATAAATTTATTCTTTTGTTTTTGTACATTATTTCTTTTATTGTAATATCTCTTATTCCTTTGTTATAAAGGGCAATGTACTGTTGAACTTTTATCTTTAGTGTAATTTGAGACTTGTACATATTGTATCTTATTCATAAATAAGAATTCAATTCTTATTCCTTATTGTAATATAATTACTATTTATCATCCCATTACACATTCTTTTATAATTCAAATATATTATTTGAATACTCAAATTTTAAAATGATTTCCCTCAAACACCAAGATACAATAGAGGTCATATAAAAATCTGTCGCACTTGCCCGGATGCTTCCATCAGAACAATAGAGATCTCGATCCCTCTATTAGTCTTTTAGTTTTGCGCGAAAATTCCCTGGATTTTATTATGCATGAATGCAATGCACACACATGTGTCCTCTCTATTTCTAGGTGCTAATCCTGGGATGTTACAGACTCTCCCCCTTAAAATAAACTTCATCCCCGAAGTTCGTACTCACTTATGTTTTAGAATGAGGAGTTGACTTATATTGATCACGCCATTTCTCAACTCCATTATGGTGGTATCCCATATCCAGATATTTTTCCTTGAATCCTCTACATTCTTAACAGAATCTAGTTGCCGTATCCAATTAGCACCTAGTTCCTTATACTATAATCCCTTTGGATGATGTTCTACTAGTCCTACTTTGGATTGGTGGTGGACACATTTTGTCCATTCCAATCAGGTCTTCCTGTTACACAACACCTATCTATTATGAAATACGTTCTTCCCTCCTAAGGATAACTTAGGAGTTGTTTCATTTAGAACTAGTCCACTAGAGTTAATCTATTATATCTCCTCCGATCTTTCATCCAAACATACTCTAGAGAGTACTCTTATACATATGAGTTCTTATAACCTTATGAGAATAAGGCTTAATCTCATCATAGTTTAGTACTTCCCTTTCCGACATTTTGTCATAAAGTCAGATAACAACACTTCAGTGTTTATTGTTTACTCTCCCCCTTGGGGTTTCCTAATGGTCTCTAAACTACATGTATAATACCCATTAACTCAATAGTTAGGATATTAGTCTCTATCCAGCTTATATTTTACCTCTGGAATGTCTCACGAAAGAATCTGCGATATATCCACACAATTGTGGATCTCCCAAATGATTCTTCCGACATTTCTTATCTTACTCTTAACCTTTTTGGGCATTGTTTCTCAGTGATAACCCCGATTTCACGAAACGTCTCGAAAATCGTTCGCTTAAAATTTATAGTCATTTATGTCTTACTTAACTTAGGCCAAGTTTTATACTCCTTAAATTATACAAAGATGACCTAATAAGCTAAACTCCTAGGATACCAGTTACGGGTACCTAGTTGCGGATCCTTCTGGGTGTATGAATTACCTTACGGGTTTTCGACTTCTTACTGGCATTCTCTCTAAGTTGTCAGAGCTTGAATACCACCCTTATTGCAAGACTTCTTCTTTGCACTGATTCAGGATACTTCCATGATCTTGGTACAAGTACTTCATTAGCTTCTTAGCAACATCACCTATCTTGAGTGAACTTAAGTTCATTCCTTCATGTTGCTCCACATTTTTTTCGTTGCACTAATATTCCTTCTTATTGCTAGCTCATAGTGAGTTGGGATTGATTGATACTTCAAAATCATGTTGATACTCCTTATAGTTGGCTTCCTTCTTCCTGCAAGTCTTCATCTTGATCTTCGGAACTCATCACTCCCTTACACGAATTCCCTTTTCTATCTAGGTCTATAACATCAAGTAATAACTTGATGATGCAACATGCATTTGCACACCAAGTCAAACTTCATGTACAGATCTAGTCAATCAAGAAGATCCAAGTAAAACTAAGAAATCCAAATGTGGTACATATAACACACATCATTCTAATCCCAAAATATAGTAGTTGAGTATAATACCTCTAGAATTTAGGATTAGCCGTGTAGTATATGAGACCTCCTAGTATAGGTTTGCTTTGTGATACTTAGCACTTAGGGCCAAACTACTCTCTCTCTCAATATTTACCCAAATTGCTCAGTTGCAATTGGATAATTTGGAGCAAAGTGGTCTCACTTTGGTTTTGACTAACCTCTTACCTGTCTTTTGGGACTACTAAAGACTACCAACTTTCCATTCTATCGCAAACTATCCTCACATAATCTCTTTAGACGACTAACAAAACTCCATTTACATCTTTAAACCTAAGATTACTAGAGATTTATAACATCTATGACTTCTATCGTAGTCCTACATTGTTCTTTACTTACTATTGTTACAAGATTATTAGCTAAGTACTAGTCCTAATTACACACTTATCATGGTCTCAGAGCTAATCTCACCTTGATAACTCTTCTTTTTATCTTAATATGGTTGATTCTGAACAACCTTAAACTCCATCACATGGAATTCTCAAGTGAATGCCACATGATTTACTTCCCATTACATCTATACATGTTCTAATGGTCTCCATCATGTAGCCTATCATTACCATCTAATGAAAAGATTTTGCTACCTTACATGGATCCTATGGATAGACTACATCATTAAACTACTCCATAAGATATCCTAATCTTCGTCATAATCTTCTTTGATATTTTAACTTACTTAAGACACCTTAGTGGTGTTATACCTATTTAGAGCTACTCTAAAATGGCATTTCTCTAGAGAAGATAGATAACTAATCTTCAAGAAGGATGACAGAACATCCACTTAATTATGACAAGATTTATCCTCAAGTGGATATCCATCACAAATCATAAGAATCTTTGGTTTAGATAAGATAGCTCCTATAGTAACTATCTAACCTACAGATCTCCTAAAAGGGTTTTAATCCTATGGTCAAAGCATAGGCTCTGATACCAGCTGCGGTGACCCAGTATACCACTGCATGATATAGTACACTATAGTCGTTGACATAACACCAATGAAACACCGTTCACTAGTATTACATCCCTCAGAGTGGTACAACAAAAACACAGTATGTCCAAGACATGACTATAGATTAAAACTCGACTCTTTACAAAAGATCAAGAGAACACTCTAGGTTAAATAGAGAGAGAAAGAAACTACTTACAAAGAAGAAATAGAAATAATAACTCAGAACTATCTTGCTAATAAGACTAGTATCTACACTATTGGGCTTGCAAATGCTGCTATTGCATTACTCTACAGAAGTAGATTTTGTGTATAGAGAATCTACTCCTATCTTAATCAACATCTTCGCCTTTGCTTCGGTTGATGTATATGTTGACTTCATTGACTTTATTGAAGAACTTGAGCTGCCGATGATGGTTTCTTGAGCAGAAATTGATGTTGATGTCGTCTTCAACGGCTTAAAACCTAGGAAGGGTTAAGAAGATATGGATGAGTACGAGCGTACTTAGCAAGTTCACTAGAAAGGAGTGTTTGATGCACTATCTATAGCCATAAACCAAAGGTCATAGGAAATGAAGGTTTTCATAAACATTTCTTGAAAGGTTGCTTTTATTCTAAAAACTATGTCCGACAGCCTTCACATGTTGACCAGAACCTTCGTGGGGTTCCTTTCTTGCCGCGTTCGTAGCTCCTTCCCAGAACAGGTAGTAACATGTCACAGTTCTTACACTCTGCAGAGGTGCGCTACTTTACCCATGAGAGAACAAATCCTTGTTGCACAACCGGGAGCTTATTCCCGTCCACAATTCCTTGATGTGGGGCCCAGTAGATGATCCAAGCCAATCACTACCCCCTTCGCGATTCCGCATGTCTCCATGGTATACGCCATGCCCACATATAGAATTACTGCAATGGTTAGTACAGAACATTCAGATGCCAGAACTATCATGGGAGGTTGAGGGTTCCCACCCATATGCTGCATATCCTCTACTAATTACCAATTAATGCATGCTACGAGAATAACATCCACGACATGTGCATCCAGCTACATGCGAGAGGAAGAAGATACAACTGACTTCTCCATCCCATTCCAAATCTCATGGTTAACGCGTAATATACAGTGTTAGAATCACTGGCAACATTGGTTGTTAAGTCCTAGATGATATATTCCTGGACAATGGTATCCCAATTGCCATACTTAATAGATTAGTTGATCAACCTGGATCAGTAACCAATATTTTACATTATTATTGAAAATAGTGTTTTCTGACCTTTTTGAAATGCAGGTGATGACAACATTTGAGTTACAAGTATTTGATAGAAAATAACCAAAGGACATGAGAAAGTGTGAACTTGCCTTTGTGATTACAAGATATTCAATCACGGTCTTCGAGACACTAGAAGATCCAAAATCTGTAAATAGCATCATTGGTCCGGTAAAGACTAATGTTTAAGGAAGCAATATGCGGATGCATAAGTAATGTAATGCATTTGGAAAAATCCTGAGATAAACCCTTAATAACGTGAATGACTTAAATTTGGGTGACACTTTTAAGAATTAGTTATTTCTAAAGTGTGTTTCATAAGTAAATATATTCACAAAGTATTTAAGTGTTTAACATGCAAAGCACACAAGTGAAGTATAATACCATTCTAAGGTTGAGGTGAATTGCTACTTGGTAATTATGATAGGTGTTGGTGTGATAGGTTGTGAAGAGTTAAAGAACTTGTTTATAAAATTGTTGTTTGAAGTGGCAAAACAAATAACCTTTGAAGAAAAAGTTTCTTTGCAAGGTTTAAACCATCCGTGCAGTTAGTAGAATGTGATCGATGTCGTCTGCGTTTTCCCAAATTATTTGAAGTTGAGATGCCTTATGATTTAATTGAAATAGACAAAAGTGAACTATAAAAAACATAATTAAACTTTACACATTGTGTTTATAACTTTATGGACCAGAGTTAACTTTAAAACATGAATAGACCTAGGGTGTGATGTGTTTAAAGTATTAATAAGTTTTAAGTTTTGTAATAAGTATGTTTAAGATTGCGAGATCATTCACTTTCAGTTTAAGCGAATGATGAGTTTAAATGTGACTTGTTATTATGAAATTGATTTGACTTACTAAAGAAAGAAATTTTAGTTAATATGATTAATGTGTTAGGATTTTAAAGTCATGTTAAGTATGTTTAAGTTAAGAGGTAAAGAGCATTTACTTTTACCATAAATGAATGATGTTCAACGTTTTCTTGAAATTGTTGGTTTAATTTGGGTTATCGTTTTATAAGAGCTTTATAAAGTTAATAGTTTATACTTAAGCTTTGCATAGATCCAAGCTATGGTGCTGGAACTAGTATTTGAATATAAAATAGTTAAGGTTTTATATCAAATTATGATTATTTCTTATTTAAGAGATGTTTCTAAAGAATTTATAAAATAGGTATTTTACATAATAGATAAGGATGTATTACTTAAAAACCTAAAAAACCATTGGAATCATACATTTAGTATTTTATAGTAAACTATGTTTATTCATGATCTTAAAAATGATTTTTATTTATTTTTTAAGTATTATTCTTATTTTTATAATTTTCTAGAAAGGATTATATGTCTTTAAATATTTGCTTCAACTTTTATTTGAAAAAAGTTAGGTTAGTATTTTTATAAAATATTAGAATTATTTTAATATGCAAAAAAGATTTTTATTTATTTTTAAGTCTTTTCCTTAATTTATGGAATATCACTTAGGCTTTAGTGGGGTTAACATTTATTTGCATTTTATTTAACTTAAATAAGTTAAGTTATATTTTTCTTAGATAGATATTATTTTTTCCATCATTTTGATATGTTATATGTATTTTTAGGATTTTTCTTGTTTTTAGGTCTCAAATGAGTTAAGGGGTATTTTGGTAATTATTAAATAGAAAACTTATTTTTTTTGTGGGGCAATAATTTGGCTATGGCCCAACTGGTGAGGACTGGACCAAGTCTAGTGGACAGGCCCATTAGGGACCAACTTGGTCTGGCCTGGGGTTACCCCTAGCCCGACCCACCTCACCCACACCCACACCACACGCACACACGATCCTCATCTCTCTCGTTCCCCCTTGTGCGTGTGATGCCACCACCGCATGCTTGATTCCGGTGAACGCCGGCCATTTCGGCTACCACCACCTGATATTGAAGCTCCATCGCTGCCTGGCCAATCTGGCCCTCCGATTTGATTTGGCCTCGAGGCCCTATCGAGCTCGCCCCCAATGCTTATCTGCTCAGGCCTGGCACCACCGCCGGTGTTGATCTGGTCGGCTCCGGCCGTTTCTGGCACCGCTCCACACAGGCATGTGCTCTGTCTCTGGCCTCTACCTCGCCTACTTCTGCCTCGGCCTTGGCCACCACCCTTGCTTTATCTTTGCCACGCCTCTCTCCACCTGATGCCGGCGGGAAGGCAGTAGACGACTGCAACCCCGACGTCCTTCGTTGCACCGCCTTGGTATGGTGGTGTACTAATGCTGGTGATGTCACTTCTTCTCCGACACTGGCTATATGGTTGGGAGGTTGTTAGTGAACTACTGGTGATTATTGATGTGTTTTGGCTATGCTCATTTGGTACTTGGTTAGGCTTTAGCTGCTGATATTTTGTTGAATAGAGAACAAATTTGTTACATAGAAATATCTCTGGTAAGTAAATCTAGGATTGGTTGGTCTGTCTTAGTTCTAGTGTGACTAAGACATTATTATGTGATTTTTGTTCTTTCTAATTAACATATACCCATGTAAGTGTTCTTTGGAATAGAGTAGATGCTTTTCTTGGTTAAGTAATCTGGCATAATAGTTCGCATATGCTCATGTACAAGATCTGGTCTCTAATCAACTTTGGCTTTATGCATCCACCTTTCATATCTCAAAAATAATGTGTAGGTGTGATGTAAAGTGTAAATAATAAGGATTTCTATGTGGACTTGAGGTGCAGAATATGTTGGGGTTTATTATAACTATCTCATACATACATCTGCATGCTACAAATAGCTTCTATACCTAATACTTGATATGATTTGCTTGCTGTAAATAAATGTGTGGACTGAGTTTTGGGTTTCTATGTTAAGGTACCATTATTTAATAAATCATGCTTATAGTTCTTAGATTTCTTATTGTGCTAATCCAAGTTATAGTTTTTGAATTAACATAATAACACTATATTTATTCTTTTGGCTTGTTTAAGTTGTACGAACTGGATCTTGTATGCTTTCTTGGCTAGCCCATGTTGCATAGGCTGAGGCAATGGTGGGTAATAAGAACATATACTTCAGGTTTGGCATTTAATTTCTCTGTGATGCTCTTTGCATAGCATCACTATGCAAGACTGAGAGAAATCTCTCCTCATAACCCAAGGTTGTGGAGGATGTGGTTACTTGTTATCCGATTCCTGGACATGACTTATTTGTTGACTTCTACTATTGTGGGTCTGCTATTGTGGTGCCTCACTAGAGTGTGCACAATAGTGTAGTTCACAGGTGTATGATTTGCTACTATTTTGGCTAGTCTGGAAGATCATGGATCATTAGTTCTTGATGATTTGTGGGTACACATGTCCCAGCCTATGATGCAAAGGCCGAGGCTTAAATTTACATAAGAACATACTTCTATGCTTGATTTCTTATCCTAACCTATGAAGCAAAGACCGAGGCCTTTCTTAGCATAAGAACATATTCTTTTGTTACCTCCATTTAACTCAGTGATGGTCTAGACATGCCACTTGCATGCTAGACTGAGAGTAATACCGCATCAATCCAACCTTAGCTCTGAAATCATAAAAGCATGTGCTAAATGATGAGCTTAAGAATCAACCTACTGCTGGTGGTGTGGTTGTTGTTACTTGCAATTGGGGTTCTCCTACTGCCCTTGATCTTCCTCTGTAGTTTATCTGTCTTTCTTAGTGGAAATCTTGCTCAGCTTCTAATCCCACTATGGATCTGCTCTCACTTGTACTACTAGTCTGCTCTCCCTTGGCTTCTGTTGGCCTTCTTATTGATTGTTGGCTAGTTCCTCCTGGCTGATGTCTTCCCTGTGGAACTTCTCCCCTCCTAGCTCTTGGATGGATGTTCAAGCAACCATATGCGTGTGATGGGGAAATTATCTTAGGTGAAATAATCTAATGGTGAGTTGATGGTGGGGAGAAGTGGTTCTAGTGGTAAACTACTGGTGGTGTTCTTGAGCTTAACAAGAATTTCTGTGAAGAGAAAGTGTGGTGGAGATTGGGTTGTACTATGTTGATATGGCTACTCTCGCCCTATACACTCCCTGGGAAGTGCATACGGTGGTGACAGTACACACACATGCAGTGATGTGTGTGCCGCATGCCTACTTGTTTGCTCTATTGTGGATCATCTCAAGTGATTCCTGTGATCTACTTCTACTTCTTTACTCCTCTCTGGTGAAACTTGCCCGTTTACTGTCAGTGATGTTGTGTTGACACTAAGCTTGATAAGAACAGATACTTAAATGTCCCTTTATTTCAACTCCATGAGGAATTTGGCATACCAACTGTATGCCCAATCTGAGAGTTCATTTATTCAATACTCATTCCTTTTCTTTTCTCTATTTTTTCTAGGTTTTCTTGTTTACTTGTCTCATTTGCAGGGTTCAAATAAACAATAAAAGATTAGAGAGATGAAGAAATATCCTTAAAGATTAGTGTAGAATTTTTTATTTCTTCTTATGTAATTGTTTATTCATGTAACTGTAATTTCCTTTTTCTTTTGAATATCTGAAACACTAGTGTAACGTTTGTATTATTGTATTAAAGTTATTCCTTTCTATTCCTTTTATTGGTTGTATTATTACACATATTGTAAAGACAATGTAACATTGTGTGATGTAATAAATTTATTCCTTTGTTTTTGTATAGTATTTATTTTATTGTAATATCTCTTATTCCTTTGTTATAAAGGGCAATGTACTGTCGAACTTTTAATTTTAGTGTAATTTGAGACTTGTACATATTGTATCCTATTCATAAATAGGAATTCAACTCTTATTCCTTATTGTAATTTAATTACTATTTATCATCCCATTACACATTCTTTTATAATTCAAATATATTATTTGAATACTCAAATTTTAAAATTATTTCCCTCAAACACCAAGATACAATAGAGGTCATATCGAAAATTCAAATATATCGCACTTGCCCGGATGCTTCCATCAGAACAAGATAGATCTCGATCCCTCTATGAGTCTTTGAGTTTTGCACAAAAATTCCCTGGATTTGCATGAATGCAATGCACACACATGTGTCCTCTCTATTTCTAGGTGCTAATCCTAGGATGCTACAATCAGGCTCTTTTGTTGCTTTCTTTTGTTGTTGCTTATTGCTTTTCTTTTTTCTACTACAACAACTTCGTCTTCCTTTCTTATCTCTTTTATTCTCTTGGATCAACCGTCTCTACATCAGAGTCATAATGGTCATCATGTGCATCATTTTGGTCCTCCTTGGTTTGATCTTGTGTTTCAGTTTCATCTTGAGGATCCGCCGATGTATCATCTTCTTGGCTTGCTTCGAGCAAGGCTTTTTCCTTTCGCTCTTTTTAGCTTCATATTCTGGTGGTCCTAATGGTCCTGTAACAACTGCACCTCTTCTTGTGACAACATTAGTAGAAACAGGAATATCTTTATCATCTCGAAGAAAAATTTGATAACCAAATGCTATTTGTTCACACTGGGTTTCAATCATACTAAGATACTTGTGAAATAATCTTATTTCTTGGCCAATCTCATCATAATATTCTGTGAGTTCCGCCAAAATCTTTTTGTGTTTTTGAAAGTGCTTATGCAAGTTATTATGAGATTTTACTTATCGATGTTTTAATTCTTGAAAAACTTTTATAGTCTCATCTTCTTCAGTTAAAACTTGTAACAAATCAAGTTTGTTTTCCTTAACAAGTTCAGAAGTTATATGACCTTTTTCTTTTATTGTTTTGCGTACTTCAGGCATAAGATCAGGAGTTATCCGAAGTATCCCTTTTTCCAGCTTAGTGCCAAAATCAGGATTATATAAAGAATCATTCTTAGCCCTAGTAGACATCAATTCCAAACATACTTTAATAGTTAAAGTATTTATATATCCTCTTGCTGAGAATTCAAGCAATTCTCTACATTGAGTATTAAGACCGTGGTAAAATAAATGGCAAATAGTTGCTTCAGAACATCCATGATTAGGAATACTATTGATCATTTCAAAGAATCTTTTCCAGGCTTGGTGGTAGTATTCTCCCACGTTCTAACTAAAGTTGCATATATTATTTCTTAATTCAGTTACCTTTTTATAAGGATTAAACCTGTTTATGAATTTAACAATGAAGTTTTCCCAACATGTAATGTAATGGCGAGGGAGAGAATATAACTAGTCTAGAGCTTTACATTTAAGAGACCATCGAAATAATTTTAGATGAGAGAAATCTCTTGGCAAACCTTTTCGTCCAAGCGATGTTATCACATCGTCGAACCCTCTAATATGTCTTGCTGGATCTTCATCTTCCCTCCCACTGAAAGCTTTTTCCTGCAATTTTTTTAGAATTCCACCATCAAATCGATATTCTCTAACTCCAGAATTAGGGAATTCTATTGGTTGTTTAAGAAATTAAGAACTTGGAGCACTGTATTCTCTGAGAGTTTTCTTAGGTTTCATGGGAGTTGTCCTGTAAATAGACATGATTTCCATAATATTACTCAGGTTTTCAATTTTAACTTTATTCGATCTTAAAAGTTTTTCAATAATTTCTTCGCGCCTTTGAGCAGGCACGCGCTCAATATAATCCGGTAGATAGGTCCTACTAGAGCGTGTAGACCCTTTTTCTCCTAAGGAGAACATTTTGTAGCAGCAACACCTGAAATGTCAAAAGACAAACACTTAGAGCTTAGCTCCCCGGCAATGGCGCCAGAAAATAGCTTGATGTCTAAAAGTGCACAGATCATTTGTAGCTAGTTTCGAAGTATAGATATCGATCCCACAGGAAGCCCAAAGGTTTATGGGTGAAGTCTCTATCACACCCGAAGTTCTCACAGGTCTTCGAGTGAATTGACTACTAGTGTTGAAGTAATAGTGGGGTTTTGAGTAAATGAGAAATATTTTAAATAGAACTAAAATGTAAACTTCAGAAATATAAAGCATAAAAGTAAAGAGCGACTTAGTTGTTTGTTGTTTTCTTTAGATGGAAAAATAAGACGCGGGGAGATTCAGTTCATGGTGATAGTGACTGTGCCAGGTGGATGAATGATAAATATAACAATTATAATCTTATAAATATATGTGTAGGCGAGTAACCCATAATTATCCGGAGCTCCTCTTGGTAGATTTCATCCTAACTTCAATAGTCCTACTAGCCTGTTACCAAAACCATGGTCAGACACTAGACGATTAAGACCCTTCAAGTTGCTTAGAGATTAAGCTCCTTGGATCAGACTAATGCAATAAGCATAGTGGTTTCTCATTATCCTCGAGTCTACTAGTTTTCCATTGATATCCCCGTGTCACCCGGGGGTCGCCGGTCTGCTAGCGAACAAGGTCTTATCTATGTAGAACAAAGCATCATGTTGTCTAGGCCCTAAATTCGAAAACAAGCATTAGACATCCCACAGATAGTCAAGCACACATAATATAGTAATTAGCATCAATGACAAACTAATGGAAAATATATGAAGGCACATCACATCTCACCAATCCCCTACATCTCCCATGCCTAAGGGACTTACTCACACATGAGAGAAGAATGGATCATCGATATAATTAAATAAAGGGAATTCATCTTTATGTTACCGTGAAGATCCACAATAAGAATCAAAAAATATCCAACACAATTCAAGATGGGAAGAAACAATCTCAAACCCTAGTCTTGCAAGGTGAAGATCCCTCTCTCTCTCTAGTACAAGTAGTGGCTATGGGGGTGTATTGGCTAGGAGGTCGAAGATTGTGGTGAGAGATGAAGAACGTCTCTCCCTTGTTCTCCGGATCTCCTCTTTCTCCCTTCTGGATGGTATGGCGGCTCATGTGTTGTGTTTTCGCTCCTGGTCCCTTCACAGAAGTTGTCCCTTTTGACGAGACAGAGGCGGCGGCAACTATACGGTCGGAACTATACGTCCGGAGAAATATTCCCGCCGTATAGTTGCTCGTTAAAGCCTCTGTATGCTCCCCTCAAGTGCTTCCAAAGAGAGACTTGCTTGTTTTCTCTAGAATATTGTGTTTCTCTAGTTAAAACCTTCTGTTGACATTCAGAACCTGAAACACACATTAAAAACCAAGTTTTCTTTGCTACCGAAGTATTAGCGTTAGATAAATCTAGAAAACGATCAAATCCGGGAGAAAATCATCAATAAAATCCATCAAAAATGTTTCAAATCTCACAGCTATCACGTGGCGACAGGAGCTTCGTGGACCTGTCGTGGTCCGACCGAGTCGATGTGGACGAACAAGAGGGTTGCGGTGGTGCTGTCCTACATGTTGCATCGTTGGGACCGGGACTTTAGGAGCCCTCTGAGGCCCGGCCGGGCCTATGTGTCCTGGTTTGTCCCGGCTGCCGCGTCTGGACGGAACCCGCCGGTGGCAGTGGAGGACGCCCTCCAGGTGGTGGTGCTATTGCCACCCTTCGGCTCCAATGGCCTGGTGTGGTCTTGTCATGGTGTCCGGTCAGCTACCGTCTTTGGTGGTGGAGGTTGGTCCCTCCCGCGTGGTTGTGACACTACCTGTCCATGTCTACGTCTGTTTCGTCTTGGGTCGGCCGACCTCGCAACATTTACCATGGTGAGACGACGATGTTGACTTTCAGAACGCGTATGTTGGTGGCTGGCGAGATTGGTGGAGCGCTACGAATTGTCCGGTATGTGGTTTTTGATGGGTTCATAGCATGGAAAACAAAAAATTGCTACCGCAAGAACGAACAAAACCCAGATCTAATCTAGACAGAAGCCAAGATCTAATCTATTAGACATGAGCAACGAGATAGATCGGTACTAACCTCAGAGAACTGAAAGCGCACGAGATTAGATCTCGTGGATGATATAGTCGATCACTTGTCGATCTCAAGATCGTGTGGACGATCCTTCGGCCGCTGCTCCGCAGCGCTTCAGACGGTCACACGCTGAGTCGAACAGACCTTCCTCTCCTGTTCCATGAGCAGCGGAGGTAGTAGATCTTCTCCGCGGAATCCCAGCAGACGACGGCGTGGTGGTGGTGGAGATGAGAATTCTGCAGGCTTCGCCTATGCCTGCGTAAGAAAGGAGGAGGAGAGAGGCGGCTGAGATTGGTTGTTATGAGAGGAGTAGCAAGAGGGGGCGCCCCCTCCCTTCTATTTAAAGGAGGGAGGCGCGCTAGGGGAGGGGTAGTCCTAGTAGGACTCCCTCCTCCTGGGTCGGCGGGTTGGGGAGGAGTCCTCCTCCCCACGAATCCGTGTATTGCCCCACTTGGACTCCCTTGATCCCTTTCTTGGTTTTCAAGTAAACTCCAAGAAATCCTCTAGAACCTTCCAGAACATTCTAAAACCTTCTAGAATCTCCATACAAACACTGCGGAACATTTCCCCACTTAGAAAATGATCCCCAATATATGAATCTTATTCTACGGACCATTCTGGATCTCCTCGTGATGTCCCGGATCCATTCCGAGACTCCGAACAACATTCGGTCTCCAACGCAAATTCCATATCTACTTAAAACAACTTTGAACCTTAAGTGTGTCACCCTACGGTTCGTGAATATGCAGACATGATGAAGACACCTCTCCGATCAATAACGATCAGCGGATCCGAGATCCATAACGGCTCCCACATACTCAATGATTACTTCGTGATCGATAGAACCATTTAACATACGAAACCAATTCCCTTTGTCACGCGATATTCTACTTATCCGAGGTTTGATCGTCAGTATCTTCATACCTAGTTCTTCCTCACATCGATAAGTACTCTTTACTCATTCCATGTTATGTCATCCCTTGTGACCCAGTCACATGCTTGCAAGCTATCTAGATGACATTCCACCGAGAGGGCCCAGAGTATATCTATCTGTCATATGGATGGACAAATCCCAATCTTAGTCTATGCGCTTCAACACATACTTTCAGAATACCCAATGACACCTTTATAACCGCCATTCTGAGCGGCGTTTGATGTCATCAAAGTACCCATCCGGTGATGGTGATTAACATAACCTCATGGTCGAAGGATTAGGTTACTATGTATTTCAAAGCTTACAGCAATACGAACTTAATGACTTGATCTTATGTTATGCTTACTATGGGTGTGTGTCCATCACATCATTCTCCTAATGATATAACCTTGTTTTTAGTGACATCCAATGTCCATGATCAGGAAACCATGATCATCAATCAATCAACAAGCTAGTTCAACAAGAGGCTTACTAGGGACTCTTTTATGTTTACAAAACACACAAGTATTAGTGTTTCCTAATAATACAATTATAGCATGGGATGTAAACTTTCATCATAAACACAAAGATATAATAATAACCACTTTTATTATTGCCTCTTGGGCATATCTCCAACAGTCTCCCACTTGCACTAGAGTCAATAATCTAGATTACATGGTAATATACCGAATACCCATGGCGTTCTGGTGTTGGTCATGCTTTGCTCTAGGGAGAGGTTTAGTCAGCGGATCTGCTACATTCAGATCAGTGTGTACTTTGCAAATCTTTATGTCACCATCTTGGACATACTCGCGAATAGCATGGAACCGTAGCTTGATGTGCTTCAGCTTGCTATGTGACCTTGGCTCCTGTGCATTAGCTATGGCACCTGTGTTGTCACAGTAGATGGCCATCGGGTCCAACGCACTGGGAATCACACCAAGTTCAGTAATGAACTCCTTCATCCATATGGCTTCTTGTGCAGCCTCCGAAGCAGCTATGTATTCCGATTCAATTAAAGATTTCGCCACAACGCTCTGCTTGGCACTCCTCCATCTCACTGCAGCACCATTCAAAATAAATACGTATCCAGACTGTGACTTTGAGTCATCTGGATCGGTGTTCCAACTAGCATTAGTGTAACCATTTACAACAAGCTGTTCATCACCTCCATAAGAAAGAACTATATCCTTAGTCCTATTCAGGTACTTTAGGATATTCTTGACCGCTGTCCAGTGTTCCATTCCAGGATCACTTTGATATCTGCTAGTCAAACTAATAAAGATGTGCTATATCCGGTCTTGTACACAGCATGGCATACATGATAGAACCTATGGCCGAGGCATAGGGAATTTTATTCATCTTTTCTCTATCTTCTGCCGTAGCCGGACTTTGAGTTTTACTCAAGGTCTTACCTGACAACATGGGCACGAACCCTTTCTTGCTCTCTTCCATTCTAAACTTCTTTAGAACTTTGTCTAAGTATGTACTTTGTGAAAGCGCTATTAGGTGTCTTGATCTATCTCTATAAATCTTGATGCCTAGAATATATGCCGCTTCGCCAAGATCCTTCATCGAAAAACTATTATTCAAATAGGTTTTGACGCTATTAAGAAGTTCTATATCATTCCCAATCAACAATATGTCATCTACATATAGTATTAGGAATGCTACAGAGCTCCCACTCACTTTATTGTAAATACAAGCTTCTCCATAAGTTTGTATAAATCCAAAGTTTTTGATTACTTTATCAAAACGTTGATTCCAACTCCAGGATGCTTGCTTCAGTCCATAAATGGAGCGCTGAAGTTTGCATACCTTGTCAGCATCTTTAGGATCGACAAAACCCTTGGGTTGTACCATATACAACTCTTCCTCAATGTCACCATTAAGGAACGCCGTTTTGACATCCATCTGCCAAATTTCATAATCGAAATATGCAGCGATTGCTAACATAATCCTCACAGACTTTAGCTTCGCTACTGGTGAGAAAGTCTCATCGTAGTCAACTCCTTGAAATTGTCGGAACCCTTTCGCGACAAGTCGAGCTTTATAGACGATAACATTACCATCAACATATGTTTTTCTTTTGAAAATCCATTTATTCTCAATAGCCTTACGGCCATCCGGTAAGTCCACCAAAGTCCATACTTGGTTTTCGTACATGGATCCCATTTCAGATTTCATGGCTTCTAGCCATTTGTCAGAATCTGGGCTCACCATAGCTTCTTCATACGTCGCAGGTCATCGTTGTTGTCCACTAACATGACGTTCAAGGCGTAGTCATACCACTCGGGAGTGGTACGGACCCTCGTTGACCTGCGAGGTTCAAGAGTAACTTCGCTCAAGTTTCATGATCATCATCATTAGCTTCCTCTCCGCTTGGTGCAAAGTGCACGTAAACATCTTCCGGTGCTGCGCTACACACATCTCCGAAAGAAGGTTCAAAAACCTCGACGAGTTCTACTTTCCTTCCATCACTTCTTTCGAGAGAAATTCTTCCGTAAAGGATCCATTCTTAGCAACGAAAACTTTGCCTTCGGATCTATGATAGAAGGTATACCAATTGTTTCTTTAGGGTATCCTATGAAGACGCATTTCTCCGCTTTGGGTTCAAGCTTATCAGGCTGTAACTTCTTTACATATGCTTCGGAACCCCAAACGTTAAGGAACGACAACTTAGGTTTCTTTCCAAACCACAATTCGTACGGTGTCGTTTCAACGGATTTAGATGATGCCCTATTTAAAGTGAATACGGCTATCTCTAATGCATAGCCCCAAAATGATAACGGTAAATCTGTAAGAGACATCATAGACCGAACCATATCTAAGAGAGTTCGATTACGACGTTCGGACACACCATTACGCTATGGTGTTCTCGGCGGTGTCAACTGTGAAAGTATTCCACATTTCTTTAAATGCATGCCAAACTCATAACTCAGATATTCACCTCCGCGGTCAGAACGCAGAAACTTAATCTTCTTGTTACGATGATTTTCCACTTCACTTTGAAATTCCTTAAACTTCTCGAAAGTTTCGGATTTATGTTTCATAAAGTAGACATAGCCATATCTACTCAAGTCATCCGTGAAAGTGAGAACATAACGATATCCACCACGCGATGCTACACTCATTGGACCGCACACATCGGTATGTATTTTTTCCAATAAATCCGTAGCTCGCTCCATTATTCCAGAAAATGGAGTCTTAGTCATTTTTCCCATTAGACATGCTTCGCATCTTTCAAGTGATTCAAAATCAAGTGATTCAAGAAGTCCATCAGAATGGAGTTTCTTCATACGCTTCACTCCAATGTGACCAAGACGACAGTGCCACATGTATGTAGAATTATCATTCAATTTTATTCGTTTAGCATCTATGTTGTGAACATGTGTATCACTACTATCGAGATTCAATAAGAATAAACCATTTATCTCAGGTGCATAACCATAAAAGATATTACTCATATAAATCGAACAACCTTTATTCTCAGACTTAAAAGAGTAACCGTCTCGCAATAAACAAGATCCAGATATAATGTTCATGCTTAGCACAGGCACCAAATAACAATTATTTAAATTTAAAACTAATCTCGATGGTAGATGCAGAGGGAGCGTGCCGACGGCGATCACATCAACCTTGGAGCCATTTCCAACGCACATCGTCACCTCGTCTCTCGCCAGTCTTCGTTTATTCCGCAGCTCCTGTTTCGAGTTACAAATATGAGCAACCGGACCAGTATCAAATACCCAGGTACTACTACGATTACTAGTAAGATACACATCTATAACATGTATATCGAATATACCTTTCTTCTTGATGTTGCCGTTCTTCAGATCCGCCAGGTATTTGGGGCAGTTACGCTTCCAGTGACCAGCACCCTTGCAGTAGAAGCACTCAGTTTCAGGTTTAGGACCAGCCTTGGGCTTCTTAGCAGGTGCGGCAGCTTTCTTGCCGTCCTTCTTGAAGTTGCCCTTGTTCTTAGGCAAGCCCCGTTTCTTGAAATTGGTGGTCTTATTGACCATCAACACTTGGTGCTCCTTCATGATCTCCACTTCAGCAGGTTTCAGCATGGACGATAGTTCAGGCAACGTCTTGTTCATGCAGTGCATATTGTAGTTCATCATAAAGTTCTTGTAACTTGGTGGCAGTGATTGGAGGACATGGTGAATCCCCAATTCATTAGGAATCAGTATCCCCAACTCTCGGAGTTTGTTTGTGTGCCCAGACATGGTGAGCACGTGCTCGCTAACGGAGCTACCCTCTTCCATCTTGCAGTTAAAGAACTTCTCGGAAGCTTCATAGCTTTCCATGGCCGCGCGAGTCTCAAAAATGAGTTTGAGCTCCTTAATGATTTCAAACGGGTCATGGTGCTCAAAACGCTTTTGAAGCTCCGATTCTAAACCGTACAGGATGGCACACTGAACTGTTGAGTAGTGATGTTTCCGAGTGGCATAAACATTCTTTACGTCATCGGTGGCATCTTCTGCAGGTGGGTCACCTAGCGGTGCTTCGAGCACATAGGTCAACTGACCAGCCCTGAGGACGATCTTCAGTCCACGGAACCAGACCGTGAAATTGCTTCCATTGTTCTTAAGCTTTTCTTTCTCTAGGAACGCATTGAAATTGATGGAAACGTTTGCCATAATCTACAACAAATGCAAGTAGTTTAGACTAAGTTTATGATAAATAGTGTTCAAATTTAATTCTTAAATCAACTAGGTGAACTCCCACTCAAAACAACATCCCTCGCAGTTGTTTTAGTGATTACACGAACCAAATCCACTACACCAAGTCCGATCATCACGTGAGATGATGTAGCTTCATCGGTGAACAATCTTCATGTTCATCATATCAATCATATGACTCATGCTCTACCTTTCGGTATTCCGTGTTCCGAGACCATGTTTGTACATGCTAGGCTCGTCAAGATTAACCTTAGTTTCCGCATGTGCAAATCTGGCTTGCACCCGTTGTATGCACACGTAGAGTCTATCACACCCGATCATCACGAGATGCTTCAAGCATTAGTCTTAGCGGTGCCAACTAAGGACGAACACTTTATTACTTGATATTTAGTGAGAGGGATCATCTTATAATGCTACCGTCACGATCTAAGCAATACAAGATGCATAAAGGATTAACATCACAGGCAATTCATAATTAGTGTGATATGATATGGACCTTTCTTCTTATGCCTTCGATCTCCATTTCCAAAGCACGGACATGATCTCCATCATCACCAGCATTGCGTCAAGGTCCGTGGCGCCGCTTCATGGTTGTCCATCATCACTAGCAACTATTACAACTACTTGGAACAAAGTTATTACAAGATGAATAGACATGCAAGTCTTAACAGAATTAAAGACAACCATTAGGCTCTTGCCGGTTGCCATATTACAACAAGGATCATTGCATACATCAAATACAATCACAATCACATGTAGGCCATATAACATCACAAAACCCCTGCAAAAACAAGTTAGACGCCTCTAATTTTCTTTGCAAGTTTTACGTGGCTTGGGGCTTTCGACTAAGAACGGATCTTACCTACGAAACTGAACCACAACGTTGATACAAGTGCTATCAAGTGCAAAGTGTAGATTTGATCTATACTATGATGGGAGAGATAGACACCCGCAAAGCCACTTGTGCAAAACGAGTTGCACGTCAAGCGTGGAGCAAGTATCATGTACGATGACATGTAATGTTATCCTGAGCCGCTTCATCCCACCATACCGCAAGATGCAAAGTACACACATAGCAAAAGACGACACGAGCACCAACGCCCACAACCTCATTGTGTTCTACTCGTGCAACAGATCTATGCATAGACAAGGCTCTGATACCACTGATGGGTTCGTAGCATGGAAAACAAAAAATTTCTACCGCAAGAACGAACAAAACCCAGATCTAATCTAGACAGAAGCCAAGATCTAATCTATTAGACATGAGCAACGAGATAGATCGGTACTAACCCTCGTAGAACCGAAAGCGTTACGAGATTAGATCTCGTGGATGATGTAGTCGATCACTTGCCGATCTCAAGATCGTGTGGACGATCCTTCCGGCGCCACGTTCCGACAGCGCTTCCACAGACGGTCACACGTGCGGAGTCGAAGCAGACCTTCCTCTCCCCGTTCAATGAAAGCGGAGGTAGTAGATCTTCTCCACGGAATCCCAGCAGCACGACGGCGTGGTGGTGGTGGTGGTGGAGATGAGAATTCTGCAGGGCTTCGCCTATGCCTGTGCAGAAGAAAGGTGGAGGAGAGAGGCGGTTGAGATTGGTTGTTATGAGAGGAGGAGCAAGAGGGGGCGCCCCCTCCCTTCTATTTAAAGGAGGGAGGCGCGCCTGGGGAGGGGGAGTCCTAGTAGGACTCCCCTCCTCCTTGGGCCGACAGGTTAGGGGGAGGAGTCCTCCTCCCCCACGAATCCATGTATTGCCCCACTTGGACTCCCTTGATCCCTTTCTTGGTTTTCAAGTAAACTCCAAAAAATCCTCTAGAACCTTCCAGAACATTCCGAAACCTTCTAGAATCTCCATACAAACACTCCGGAACATTTCCCAACTTAGAAAATGATCCCCAATATATGAATCTTATTCTCCGGACCATTCCGGATCTCCTCGTGATGTCCCGGATCCATTCCGAGACTCCGAACAACATTCGGTCTCCAACGTAAATTCCATATCTACTTAAAACAACTTCGAACCTTAAGTGTGTCACCCTATGGTTCGTGAATATGCAGACATGATGAAGACACCTCTCCGATCAATAACCATCAGCGGGATCTGGAGATCCATAACGGCTCCCACATACTCAACGATTACTTCGTGATCGATAGAACCATTTAACATACGAAACCAATTCCCTTTGTCACGCGATATTCTACTTATCCGAGGTTTGATCATCAGTCTTCATACCTAGTTCTTCCTCGTTACTGATAAGTACTCTTTACTCGTTCCATGTTATGTCATCCCTTGTGACCCAGTCACATGCTTGCAAGCTATCTAGATGACATTCCACCGAGAGGGCCTAGATTATATCTATCCGTCATATGGATGGACAAATCCCAATCTTCGTCTATGCGCTTCAACACATACTTTCAGAATACCAAATGACACCTTTATAACCGCCCAGTTACGAAGCGGCGTTTGATGTCATCAAAGTACCCATCCGGTGATGGTGATTAACATAACCTCATGGTCGAAGGATTAGGTTACTATGTATTTCAAAGCTTACAATGTCTGAACTTAATGACTTGATCTTATGCTACGCTTACTATGGGTGTGTGTCCATCACATCATTATCCTAATGATATAACCTTGTTATTAATCACATCCAATGTCCATGATCAGGAAACCATGATCATCAATCAATCAACAAGCTAGTTCAACAAGAGGCTTACTAGGGACTCTTTTATGTTTACAAAACACACAAGTATTAGTGTTTCCTCATAATACAATTATAGCATGGATGTAAACTTTCATCATAAACACAAAGATATAATAATAACCACTTTTATTATTGCCTCTTGGGCATATGTCCAATAGTTTTTTGGGGGTTGGGAGAAATCCTTGTCCTTTTGGCACTGACACGGTGACGCTTGAGAGTGTCACCCTTCCTTCCTGAAGGGTGTCAGGTATACCTCTTCCCCACTCCTTGGAGCATACCGGGGGTAACCCTAGGATCAGTCCGGACAACAGCGTCATGGTCATTTTCCTTCTTGGAGGTGTTGTTTGGTACGCGGTGATCCAGAGTGCTAGGATCGTGGTGGGAAACCGTCAGATGACGCAGCGGTTGCGGGTCATCTTCGTTGTCATCAAACCGCCGATGTCGGCTTTTTTCTCTTCTTTTCTTTTGGGCTTGCTTGTGTTGTGTTTGCCCCAGTAGTGTTCTCGTAGATGTACCTTGTGGTTGCTATATTAATATAGCGGGGTGAAAGCCTATTTCGAGGAGGATAGATAGCATCGAAAGGGGTGTCATAGAGACAACTATTTGATCAATATCGCGAAGATACCAATTACACCCAGTCTCTGCAACAACAACGCTTTTCCCTATTGACATTAGTGATACACACAACCGGAAAAGAAACAAGAATTATAAAAATGAAAAGTCCCGCTACAATGATCACATCCTTAGTAGCAACAACACTAACACCACCAAAATAACACCAGAAGTCCAACCCCTCCAAAAGCGACATCTAAAAGAAGGAAACATCGCACAATTACAGTCGCCGCCTGATCCAAAGAACCTAGGTTTTCACTATGGAGAAAGCCCTCGCTCACAAAACAATGTATTCTACAAGGCCATTGCCAGGCAAAACCAATGAATGCTAGACCTTGGGGTTTCACCCCACAACGCCCCCACTAATGATCGTTGCTGCGAGTCCCAAAACACCAAGCATGTCCATCATCTCCACAAAGACTCAAACCACCATCGTAGTCCTCATATCTGGCTTTCATGACATCCGAGTTCACCATGGATTGTCAAAGACATATCTCATGATGGTAACGGACAATATAGCTTCGCAACGCTCTCTCCGAAACCAAACAGCTAGAAGAAACATGGGTGCGCCTGACCGAATCTCCTCCAATCCAGGAATCTCCAGGCATGAGGCGCCCATGGGAGTTTGCCGACGGAGCCTTCCAGAACTAGACACTCCGGCCAAAACAAAGAGGGCATGTATCCAGTAGATCTTTCTCGTTGCGTGAGAGAAACCCTAGGACCGCCACCTTTATTCAAAGCCAGGCCAGCAGGCCCCACGCATCCGGCCTTTGCCCCCCCCCCCCCCCGACTTGTGCTTGCATGGCTTACTCTTGGAAGAAACATCTTGTGTAGAAAAAGAGATGGGCATTATGGAAATTTAGCAACACTTATAACATTTGTGCCCAACTCTAAAAATTTATTTATTTGAAGCTGATGGAGTAATTCTTTTGCTTGCGGCACATGTTTAGTTCCTCCGTTCACAATTACCATGCGTTCTAGGTTTAACCATAGTCAAACTAAAATATTTAGGAAAAATATCAATATTTATATTATTGTACTTGAATCATCATCAAGTATATTTTCATATTATATACATTTCATATTATGGATGTTGATCTTGACTTTGACTAAACCCATAACGAGTGGTAGTAAAACAAAGGGAGTATATATTTAGATATTTTATTTTATTTTATTTTACTTTGTTTTATTTCTCGTGATTGTTTCAAGTGATAAGAACTACAGATAAAATAGTAGAAAAATATAAACACCAAAGAAAACTGAAAATAAAAGAAAGAAAAATAACAAAAGAAAGAAAAGAATAATGTTTTTTAGTCTCTTACGGTAGCAACTCCTCGTGTTACTCCAAGGAAGTGTTTACCATATTTTTATCCATAGTGGAAAAACCTTAAGATGTAGCTTGGCACCCAAGAATTGGATACAAAATTTGGAAGTGGTTTCGAAGTATCTGACTGTCACCAGAATTGGGATCATAATATCGAAACTCAATCCTATGGGTTTGTACATCGCTATTTTTTACTTGAATTTCATGGAAACTAATATTTTTATAAACGTTAGTCCCTTCGATCCATAATAAATATCGTAAATTTTGTATAAATTTATGCTAAATCAAGGACACTTATAATGGACGAAAGTTAGTAGTATAAAAAGAAATTTATAGTTGTTGAAACATATTGATTATTTCGATGCGTCGAAATTACTGAATGTCCAAACTATTCAAAAAATATGTAGTTTATTAAAAATGAGAAGGCTCAGGAACAATGATGCTTATCTCACTGTAACCTTGTACTATTATTTTTATCATGAAACTTCATATTACCTAGAATGATGATTCATGAAACTTAATTAACACACGAAACCCCTGGCTAGATCGCGCACCTAGCCCTGTATATCTAGACGGACAAATTCAACTCTAGAAGGCTGCGTTGATGATAACTCAATGTTTCTTCAATGATTAGACTGATGGGCGCCGTCGACGTTGACAACCAGGTGGGTTTAAAGAAATATAGAAGATCACCTTTTGTAGACAAGGGGGGCGCACCCGAACACTGCACCCCGAAGCTATGCGTCAGGAAATCCAAGCCTCCCCTGAAAACGTGAAGCGTACATAAGTGGACATCGCAGAACGCCGTCCATTTCTTCTGAAAGTCTCAAGCAAAATACCATCTCTCTAGATGTTAGTCCTATAGAAATTGCCAAGCAAAGATTAACTAGTGATATCTGGGAAATAATAGACCAAGACCATACGTGTCTGCGCCTACACACTATCATCTTTTGATTAGCCCGTAAGCCATGGTGCGGCTGTACATGTGCACGCTACCAGCTTAATACCTTTGCTGAGTGGCTCCACCTACGGATGGATCCCAAGTTCTCAAAGGCTATATATATAGAGACACAATATATCCTCATAACATCATCACACAGCTTAGCCTCGGAAGCAGATCCTCACACGGACAAACACACACAAGCAAGAACACGCACACAGCTACCAGATTTGCAAGTCCATCCATCGACAGAGAGATATGGCGCCGACTCCAGCTCGAGCAATTGCGGTGGCGTTGCTCACGTTCGTCTACTGTGGGTTGGCCGTGGCCGCGGACAAAGCGCCGATGAAATGGCTGAGGGCGCACGCGACGTTCTACGGCGGCGCTGACGCTTCTGGCACCATGGGTAACTATACCTAGCTTATGCCACACTCATACGACCATTGAATTGATCAGTCGTATGTGCTACCCCTCCACTGTAACTAATTAAAAGCACATCGTTCATTACAATCCAGGTGGAGCATGCGGGTATGGCAACCTGTACTCGTCGGGGTACGGGACGAGGACGGCGGCGCTGAGCTCGGTGCTGTTCAATGACGGCGCCTCGTGCGGACAGTGCTACAAGATCGCGTGTGATCGCAAGCTGGCGGACCAAGCGTTCTGCAGACCCGGGGTTACCGTGACAATCACGGCCACGAACCTCTGCCCGCCTAACAACGCGCTCCTGAATGACAATGGCGGATGGTGCAACCTGCCGCGACAACACTTCGACATGGCACAACCGGCCTGGGAGAAAATCGGTGTCTATAAGGGTGGCATCATCCCTGTCATGTACCAGAGGTACGCCCACATGGGTTGCTTTGTGTCACTGCAATTTGGTGTTTCTGAAAGTCAAAAATGCATAATTTTGTAATTAACACAAATTTCTTTAGGGTTCCGTGCGTGAAGAAGGGTGGAGTGCGGTTCAAGATCGTTGGCCACGATTACTTCAACCTAGTTACTGTGATGAATGTCGCAGCCGCCGGTTCGATCAAGTCTATGGATGTCAAAAGCTCTGACTCAACCGACTGGATGCCAATGGCCCGTAACTGGGGTGCGAACTGGCACTCTTTAACTCTTCTTACCGGGAAAGAACTCTCGTTTAGATTGACCGACACGGATGGACAGACAATTGTGTTCAACGCTATTGTGCCAGGTGGATGGAAGTTTGGACAAACATTTGCAAGTAATTTGCAGTTCGCGTGATCACTCTCAACGTATCAATTCATGATGTGTGATCGGTTTGTGGGGGTACGCAATGCAGAAAACATGTATATATATCGATTCATTGATCACGGCATTTGTACATCTAACATTTGTACGTGTTTAATTTTTTTTTTACATATTTGTCTTTGTATCAACTTGTATATATATTAAATGAGATAGATTCTAAATCTATTTTGTGTATTTGTGTAATTGACTATGCATAGTCTTGCTCTTCAGACTCATTTTACGTAGTAGTATTATATTTCCACATTAATAAAATAACCTGGTGTGATCCCAATCTAACGATATTGGTTGATAGACTTGCAAATTTTGTTATAGATTAGGCTTGAATTTAGTTGGTAAAAACTACCGTAGGGCTAGTACAGTCGCACACTTCGTAACTAGCCTACCACATTGTCATCGTTAATCTCAAAATCACTTATGAGTACATAGGGTTTTCCAAACAGTGTCAGTTTTGAAATCAAGGTTGTAAGGTTCATCCATTAGTCTGCTACACATTATCACCCTTCACCATGTACCTGGCTAATCAATAGAATTGACACTCTACTGAGTCTGAACATATTTAACACACGGCACATCCATCATTTTTGTTTGGGCACCACTAGGAGTCGGAAGCTGATATTGGCTTCGAATCAGACCAGTGCATGGCCGCAGGATTAGAAGCATACGTTTGATTTGTAACCAGGCTTTCGGGGAATCAAAGAGTGATTTGCATGTTTCCATTAAAAACAGATCTCGTAAGTAATGCACGTCTGTTATTGTCGCTACTCCAAACTGCTCCCGGTAACTACTCCTCGTTCCTGATTTTTTAAGAGAATAATTTACCTTTTAATAAAAACAATAATTAAGCAAAACTAGTCTCAGTGAGATCTGTTTTACTTCCTTACAGAACAAACCGTGTTTCCATTGCTACGCATATTTGCTTCCGATGGGACCAGTTTGTGTTTCCAATACTAGGTATATTTGCTTCCGATGGGATCAAAGTTTGTGTTTCCACTGCTACTGAAAATACTAATCATGCTACTATGTATATTTGCTTACGATGGGATCAATATTTGAGTTTCCAATGTTACTAAAATTTGCTTCTAATGGAATTAAGTTTTGATTAGATCTGAAAATAGATGGAATGGCTTGTTTCAAAAATATCAAAACCATGCTTCTACCGACCAGGTAACTTGCTTTCTTCGTCACTCTATTTTCTTCAACTGAAGGTAAATAGTAGTACATATATAACGGGGTATTGTTTTTCAAAAGCATTGCAGTGTTGTCCATGGACCATGGCTTAGAGTGGCTTCCAACAAAAATAGAAATTTTCTTCCACATAAAGGGATTATTACAAGCTTTTCAGTACGAAAATATGAAGAAAAAAAGGCCAATGTAACTGTATATTATTGATGCCATAATGTTTCATCTATCCATATTACATGTTTCCCACAACTAAAACATTTTATGGTCCAAAGTAACCGTATAAAATTATTCATGCCACAATGCTTCATCCATATTACATGTTTCCCACAACTAAAATTCCTTTAATTCACCAACACTAGAGAGTTTCATATGTTCATAACACAAGCTTCCCATAGGCTACATATATATTTCCATCCACGCCAAGTATGCGTCCTTACATGTTTCATATATAACTAACAATATGTTACAAACACTTGTTTCTCTTTCATGGAGAAAATGGCGAGACATGTGCATGATGACGGTGAACACAAGGCGGGAGGACAGGGAAAGAACTTGATGAAAGATCCCATGACGAACTTGTGGTGGTCGAAGGCGAGACGAGACCCGCAACAACGTCGAACTCTTTCATGCCACGGCGAATCTACTAGACGAGGCCACGTGTCATGCCAATTAATGTAAATCAAATTACTCTGAGACAATCAAGGATTCGGTAGGCAAGATCGAGAATAGATGGCAAGGTATGATTGAGTCAATCACCCGTGTCTCCCTCACCTATATGAATGATGTGTATGTTTGTAACGGTTGGGCTCTGCCTCTATTTAACACCCCTATTTAACACGTAAACGATGGGAGTCCAACCATCGGTTCCACATAACGTTTTTGAGATGTTTCTTTGTCACAGAGAAAATGGTGATACATGTGCATGATTATGGTGGACACAAGGTGGGGGGACAGGAAAAGAACTTGATGAAAGCTCCCATGGCGGATTTGTGGTGGATGCTAATGGTTGAAGCAAAGTTCAGGTGTAATAGAAACAAATAGCACAATGAGATGAAGCATGTAGAGGTATCAAACGCATATAGTGTGCTAGTATATCACAAAAATATGAGGGCAGATGAAACATAAACATGCATTGGTAAAGAAATTTGAGTTCGCAAATTTGATAGCTTTCCACCAGGATTGGGGTACAAATATTTTCTCCCATATTATTCAAAATTTGATCTTTCATATAGACAATACGGCAGGAGAAGAAATCTATTAGAAGGAAAGAAAAATTGGAATTTTCCTAAGCTCGTAGTCGTAGCTACCTTGCTTTTATGACCGGCTGTGTGGAAGAAGCAGCTGAGGCCAGTCATCACAGTGGCTAAACGTACAGGTAGACAAGGCCTCATCGAGGCTGCCCTCCGGAGAGTAAGCTGCTAGTGGGGGTGGGAAGTCTTGGCGTCCTGGAGGCAGTAGAGTGTAACATCCCGTCCACTATGCCTCGGGGGTGTCACTCCTGGCAGCTTACTAGGATCTCTAGACTGATCGCACAAATCAACAATATATAGTCCTTTTTACCACTACTAGAGAAAAGGCTATAGGAGACATGCTTATAGGAGGCGCATTTAGACCATATGCACCTCCTATAAAATAGGCGAGGCGCACTGATGGCCCAAAATATATCAAGCTCGTTGGGGAACCCCAAGAGGAAGGTATGATGAGCGCAGCAGCAAGTTTTCCCTCAGTTATGAAACCAAGGTTATCAATCCAGTAGGAGCAAGGAAACACCTCCAAGGTGTTGCTAGCTAGACTTGGGCACGGCGCACTACCGGTGCTAGCAGCAACGTGGAAACCTACACAACACAACCATAGAACTTTGCCCCCAACTTACAGTGAGGTTGTCAATCTCATCGGTTTTGCAGAAAACAAAGGATTAAACGTATTGTGTGGAAGAAAGTAATAGTTTGCAGAAAGTAAACAGAAAACTGTAAACAGTTGTAGATTGATGATAAAAGAAAGGACTGGGGTCCATAGTTCACTAGTGGTGGCTCTCCTTAAGATAGATGACATGTTGGGTGAACAAATTACAACGGGGCAATTGACAAACATCGAGAAAGCATACAAGCATATACTACTCATCTTGACTCCTTTGAGACTTGATTAGGCATTATAACATTATACATAGACAATCCAACTGCATCTATGACTAATAATCCACCTTCAGGTTATCATCCGAACCCCCTCCAGTATTAAGTTGCAAGCAACAGATAATTGCATTACGCATTGCGTGTAAAGTAAACAATACGATTGTTCTATGAACAAAGGATTTCTGTTTTCTCCCTAGTAGCAACAGCACATCTAGTACCTTAGAGATTTCTGTCACTTCCCAAGAATACTAGAGGCATGAACCCACTATCGAGCATAAATACTAACTCTTGGAGTTGCTAGCATCTACTTGGTCAAGATAGCTACTAACAACGGAAAGCATGCAAGATCACAAATAACAAAGACATGATAGAATCAATAATCAATCTGAAATAGCATCTCAATACCCATCGGATCCCCACAAACACAAAATGTATGAATTACAAATAGATGATCTTGATCATGATCGGATCTCACAAGATCTAAACATGATAGCACAAAGGAGAAGAACCGGCCATCTAGCTACTACATGGACCCGTAGTCCAAGGATGAACTACTCACGCATCACACTAGAGGCTTGCATGGTGATGAAGAAGGCCTCCAGGGTGAATTCTCTCCCCTGGTAGGGTCCGGAAGAGCTTGAATCCTCCGATCTAGGGATGGAGATGACGGTGGCTACAGACTCTTTCGTGGAATTTTGATCGAGTACTTAGGGTTTCTGTATCGGAGGCATCTTATAGGCGAAAGGGGAGGCCGAGGGGGTGCCCGAGGCGGCCAGACCACCCCCTGGAGCGGGCCAGGCTTGGACGCGCGGCCAGGTGGTGTGGCGCCCCCTGGCCCCTCTCCGTCTCGTATTCTGGCTCCATGTGTCCCTCGGTGAAAAACTAACTTTGGCTTTTGTCCCGTCCAATTCCGAGAAAATTTATTTTCTGACTTTCCTGGAACCAAAAACAGCAGAAAACAGGCAGCTGGCACTGTGGGTCTTGTTAATAGGTTAGTCCAAGAGAGTGTATAGAAAGTACTCCAAAGTGTGGACAAAACATAAAAAAGTAGATAAAACCAAGCATGGAACATCAAAAATTATGGATACGTTAGCAACGTATCAACATCCCCAAGCTTAACTCATGCTCGTCCTCGAGTAGGTAAGTGATAAAAATAAAGAATAATTTTTGAGGTGACATGCACCATCATAAACTTGATCAAAGTATTTGTAAAACATTCAAAGTTGGGATCATAGTACTTCAATCATAACATGAAAGACAAAGTTCTAGCAATAAGACAAAGAAACTATGTTGCAACATGAAAAGGCACAAACAAAAGATTAATGAATAACAATGCTTTGCAAGACGTTTGTTTGTTTCACATAAATAAAACATAGCATAGTGGCATTCAGCTTGTCCCTCATAGAGTAGCAAACATAAATGTATAGGACACCTTCAAAGTTCATAAGATTGACTAGATACGAATAGTTTAAGAACAAGCAATATCAAAATTATGCATCAATCAACAAGTCTTGGGACAATGCACATAGAACTAAGAATGGCCACTATGCTCTCAAAGTAGGTGCATAAAGATAGAAGGTGGAGACTCAACATGAAAGTAAAAGAAAGGCCTTCATAGAAGGAAGTAGGGATTCAAGTTTCGTAAGGAGCTTCCAAAAATTATGGTACTTATTAACTTTCAGCTCTCATTGCCCCTATCATAAGCATCTTTAGGTGATTAAGGTTAAAGTGACACAACTAAGAGGATATTATTGACAAGTTATAAGTTGAAATCTCATGCCCCTTACTTACGAAGACCGAACCTCATGCTACTCAACTTTAGTCACAAGTAAGCTGTTGTCATTGTAAGTACATATGTATCATAGAGAACCGCCAACGGGGTACCCCTTGCACATGATACAGGAGCTATCCCATAATCAAAATGACAAGGCAAGCAGACAATAAGCATCTCAGCGATCTTTTTATTTGCTATTTGCATAGGTTTTTATTGATGATGCTTCATAGAGTTCTCATTATGGTTATGCTGCAAGTTTCCACCATGATTAGGCATGGCTTAGGCTAGCGGCCTAGGCGTTTCTCTAACACAAATACAAACTCCATGATCTTACAAGTTCCCCTTTTATTTCACACCGCTGGGATCTATAAGCAAAAGAACATGATATCAACGGGGTACAAAGTACAAGTGCAATGTTGAAAGCGTTCCCCATGATACATGGTTCTGCTAACTTCAACTTATAGAGCGCAAGCATATACGCAACCAAGATGGACACAATGGTTCAAGTTTATTAAGTGCAAGAAAGTAAAGTGTGCCATCAAGTTCGTGAGAGCTTTAATCACTAATTTTCTCATAACAAGTTTAATTCGGAAGGTAGATAAAAACATGAATATACTTGGAATAGCAAATGCTAATAGTTAGGTATGGTGGACTCTTTGGAATAACTTGGTTTTAGGAGTTGGATCCATGAGTGGAACTCATACTTGGTTATGGAGGCTAGCAAAAGACTGGGAGCGACCGACTAAGAGAGCAATAATGGCCATAATCATGCAAAGCGACAAAACATCATTAATCAAAGCATAAAGTGATATTACAAGTCGAAAAATAAAGGATCATTAAGGCTATGGTGACTTTGGATAGTCATAACATGGTGTGAGCATGCGTCAAGTCAACCCAAATAAAGCATCAAAGGAGAATACCACAATACTATGCTTTAATATGCTAAAACAACGCATGATTCTTCCAAGGCACATTAAGAAATCTCAATTGTTTATAACATGTCATGCTACAGCAAAGATCACTAAGCATAAAGCCAAAACAATATCAAGCATGGCATGACAAAGCATAAGCCACAGTCAAAAACAAGCTCTCTTTACCACTTAAGCATGAACTTTTCCTACACTTTTCCAATCCAAACCAAACTATTTGAAAACCAACGTATGAAAGAGGGGGTCCAACCAATTTATTCAGCAAATTAAGAAAACCAAGCAAACAAAAACCAAAAACAAAAATGAAGACGCTCCAAGAACAACACAACTGTGCATGAAAGAATAAAAATGAAGTGTTTGGAAAAACCTGGGATTTTATTGATGAAGAAGGGGATGCCTTGGGCATCCCCAAGTTTTGACGCTTGTACCTCTTGAATATTTCTTGGGGTGACACGGGGTGGCATCCCCAAGCTTGAGTTTTAGTCCATTCTTCATCTCATTACATTCTCTCCATACACCTGAAATTTTTCCTTCATATAAAACTTCACACAATCTTTATTGGTGACATTAGTGCACTCAAGATAATAAGTCTTTGGGTTTAATTTCAACACCGATAACACTTCCATTAAAACACAAGCTACTGTAGCATTTCCGTCAAAAAGCTCAATTCCCCAAAAGAACTAAAAAAGGAACCAACAAGAAGCAAATGCAAATAATGGCAGAAATCTGGCAAAACATACCAGCAGGTAAAAACCAATTTTTTCGAAGACCTCCTGTTGCTCAAATAGAAAAGTGTTGAACTAACAAAAGTTATATAACAACCTGGGGCAGAAGCAAAAAAAATTCACGCCTCAAAACGATGTACGAAGAATTTATACGAATTTTTACGGTGAAGCCCAGAAATCTGATTCGGGACAGCAACTTTCCCAATCATTACTTCTCTCTCATTAGAGGTTACTCTTGGCACAAAAAACAAATAAAAAGGATAAGGAGCGGTTATTAATAAAGTAATAACTTCCAAGACTCATATAAAACTTTTAGGTTATCTCCCAATAAGTACTTTCCTTTAACACCTTTAAGTTAGGCATGATAATTTGAGAAGATGCTCACATAAGAAATATGAATTGAAGTAAAAGAGAGCATGAAGAAGCAAATTCAAAACACATTTAAGTCTAACCCTCTTCCTATGCATAGGAATATTATACGCAAATAAATTCACAAAGAACAAAGCGACATGCATAGGACGATAAAACGAGAGTAACTTTAAAACTTTTAGCAAATAGAGAGGTGTTTCAGTACCACGAAAACTTTTACAACCATATTTTTCTCTCTCATAATAATTTTTAGTAGCCTCATGAATAAACTCAACAATATAACTATCACATAAAGCATGCTTTTCATGATCTACAAACACTAGAGCTTTATTATAAATGTTTTCAAAAGAATCCTCAGGAACATGACATTCGTCCTCCTTTGGTAAGCATTGGGGACAATCAAATAATGTAAGGGGTAAAGAGTTACTCTCATTAGAAGGTAGGGATGGGTAGATCCATTCTTCCTCCTCTTGATCATCACTCTCCTCCTCTTTTTCATCCAATGAGCTTCCAGTTTCAGCAATTTCTTCTTCCATAGGCTCCCGCAAGGCATTAGTCTCTTCCATTGGTGGAGAGCATCTATTAAGATATTCAAAAATATAGCCATTTTCTACCTTGTAATTATCAAAGCAAAATTTAAGTATATCATAAACCTCATATTTATAAGGTGAATCATCAGTATTTTCAAGCAAACTAGCAAGTTCAAATGCACCCTTCCAAGCAATAAATTCTTCAATTTGTTCCACATCATAAAAGTCATAATTCCCTTTAACATAAGAAGATATGGTAACATTATCATTATACTCATATTGAAAAGGGAGGTGTTTATACCTCCTACAGCAACAAGATTTATCAAAGCAATAAGTAACATTATAAGTAGAGCACACGTTTATAGCAATGGTATACAATTTATTAATTTGTTCCCATAAGTGTTTCCCTTTTTGTGACAAGCGGTGTTCCTTATAATAATATTTTTGTTCTTCCGTGAACCCACCTTGCCAATAAGATTCAGTTTCACAGAAACCAAACATTGATAGAAAGCATGACAAAGCAAGACAATAATAGACCAACGAAAATAACAACTATAGTAGGAACTAATTTTTTTGTATTTTTGATAAAGAAGCAAACAAAGAAGAAATAAACTAAGCAAAACAAAAATAACAAAGTAAAGAGATTGGTTATGAGGGAATCCCCTTGTAAAGATGTCCTTGACTCCCCAGTAACAGCGCCAGAAAAATACCTTGATGACCCAAAATATATCGAGCTCGTTGGGGAACCCCAAGAGGAAGGTATGATGAGCACAGCAGCAAGTTTTCCCTTAGTTATGAAACGAAGGTTATCAATCTAGTAGGAGCAAGGAAACACCTCCAAGGTGTTTCTAGCTAGACTTTGGCAGGGTGCACTACCGTGCTAGCAGCAACGTGGAAACCTTCACAACACAACCACAGAACTTTGCCCCCAACTTACAGTGAGGTTGTCAATCTCACCGGTTTTGCTGAAAACAAAGGATTAAATGTATTGTGTGGAAGCACGTAATAGTTTGCAGAAAGTAAATAGAAAATAGTAAACAATTGTAGATTGATGATAAAAGAAAGGACCGGGGTCCATAGTTCACTAGTGGTGGCTCTCCTTAAGATAGATGACATGTTGGGTGAACAAATTACAGCGGGGCAATTGACAAACATCGAGAAAGCATACAAGCATATACTACTCATCTTGACTCCTTTGAGACTTGATTGGGCATTACAACATTATACATAGATCGTAATCCAACTACATCTATGACTAATAATGCACCTTCAGGTTATCATTCGAACCCCCTCCAGTATTAAGTTGCAAGCAATAGATAATTGCATTATGCATTGCGTGTAAAGTAAACAATATGATTGTTCTACGAACAAAGGATTGTTGTTTTCTCCCTAGTAGCAACAACACATCTAGTACCTTAGAGATTTCTGTCACTTCCCCAGATTACTAGAGGCATGAACCCACTATCGAGCATAAATACTAACTTTTGGAGTTGCTAGCATCTACTTGGCCAAGATAGCTACTAACAACGGAAAGCATGCAAGATCACAAATGACAAAGACATGATAGAATCAATAATCAATCTGAAATATCATCTCAATATCCATCGGATCCCCACAAACACAACATGTATGAATTACAAATAGATGATCTTGATCATGAACGGAGCTCACAAGATCTAAACATGATAGCACAAAGGAGAAGAACTAGCCATCTAGCTACTACATGGACCCGGAGTCCAAGGATGAACTACTTACGCATCACACCGGAGGCTTGCATGGTGATGAAGAAGGCCTCCAGGGTGAATTGTTCCCTCCGGCAGGGTGCCGGGAAGAGCTTTAGATCCCTCCCGATCTAGGGATGGAGATGACGGCGGCTACAGACTCTTTCGTAGAATTTTGATCGAGTATTTAGGGTTTCTGTATCGGAGGCATCTTATAGACGAAAGGGGAGGCCGAGGGGGTGCCTGAGGCGGCCAGACCACCCCTTGGCGCGGGCCAAGCTTGGTCGCGCGGCCAGGTGGTGTGGCGGCCCCCTGGCCCCTCTCCGTCTCGTACTCTGGCTCCATGTGTCCCTCGGTGAAAAACTAACTTTGGCTTTTGTCCCGTTCAATTCCGAGAATATTCATTTTCTGACTTTCCTGGAACCAAAAACAGCAGAAAATAGGCAGCTGGCACTGTGGCTCTTGTTAATAGGTTAGTCCAAGAAAGTGTATAGAAAGTACTCCAAAGTGTGGACAAAACATAAGAAAGTAGATAAAACCAAGAATGGAACATCAAAAATTATGGATACGTTAGCAACGTATCACGCACTGTCTTGGCATGCGTCTCTAGTATCAAAATAGGCGAGGCGCATATTATAAGGATGCGCCTCCTATAATCCCTGTACGGATGAAATCTGGCAGCCCCAGATTATGTGAGACGCATGCTAATAATATGTGCCTTCTATATATCATATAGGCGAGGCACATGTGTGAAGAGTGCGCCTCGCATAAGTTGTGTGGGCCCAGGATGAGGTCGGTGGTCGAATATGCGAGGCACATATGATCATATGCGCCTCCTATATTTGATAATTGCGAGGCGCATGCAGCTAAGTGCGCCTCAAGTAACTCCTACGGGCCCAGAAGGAGGTAGGTGGCCGCATAGGCGAGGCGCATATGACCATATGCGCCTCGTATAGTTTGGGGTATAGGAGGCGCCTATGTAGCAATACGCGCCTCCTATAACCTGGCACCACCTTTTTTTGCAGCTTTTGGCACATGGAGCTAATACCACCCCACTCACTTGTCTCACTTCTTCCTCGTCCACAAAAGACAGATTTGGTCACCCCCTCCTCCTCCCCACCTCATTTTCTACATTGATTCACCATAAAAGTTTGCTCAATATCCATCGATTGACACTCATATGTAAGTGAAGTCTCTTACTTCTATAGATCTACAACATGTCTCTTTACTTCTCCTCCAGCTCTCTTGCGCAAGTCGTCGTTGGAGGAAGCGTGAAGGCGTTGCTTGCATGTATGCATGTTGTCGGCGACACCGACTATATGATTGCGTTGTGGTGCTTCTTTTTGTGCAGGGATTTCATTTGAGATGCCAATGTTTCGCCGTAATGTCGATTCATTTCGTTTTCGGCAAATTTCTGGCACTCGCGGATGTCCTCTTTTTAGGGGAGGTCATGCCAATTTTTTCTGGTGATCCACGTCCATATATGCTCTAATTATTCTCTTGCTCTTTCTACCGCGTGCCAAGTGACCATGGTTTTACCACTGACCCGCAAAGCCCTCGTGGATAGGTGGATGAGATGCACGAGGGCCTATATGGCACGCGCAAACAAGACGGAGATAAGATGTCAGTGTCGCGACTGCAAGCTGATGTATCTGATAAGGCACGATTCCGGAATGCTGGAGTCGCACCTGCTCCGACATAGTTTCATGGATGGCTACACTCAGTGGATACATGATGACGAAGATGATGATGAGGATGTCAATAATGGTGAAGATTAAGATGCCGGTCACGATCACGAAGATCAAGATACCGGCGGTGGGGCAGGTGATGATCATGAAGATCAGTGTGGCACCGGGCATGGACATGAATATCAGGGTGGCGCCGGGCATGGACACGAAGATGATCAAGGTGACGCCGGGCATGAACACGAAGATCAAGGTGTCGACCATGATTCGAGCTGGCAGCGAGACCCTCATGTCCAAGATCTGCTTCTCAAGGAGACGAGTAACGCCAGAGCCGCCGCTAGAGAGAAAGCTAAGCTGGAGGAAATGAAGAAAGACGCGGTCACTCCATTGTTTGACGGATGCAACGATGGGGATACCCGTATGAATGTAACGCTTAGGGTTCTGGAGATGAAGGCGAAACACAAAATGACTGACAAATGCTTCGACAACAACATTGGATTCTGGCATGATATTCTTCCCAACAAGGGGAACACATGTCCGACTAGTATCGCTGAGGCTAAGAAAGTTGCGTGCCCTATCAATCTACCGCACGTGAAATACCACGTCTACATAAATGATTGCATCATCTACCGCAGTGAGGACGCGGAGAAGACCACATGTCCAGTGTGCAAGACCTCTCGATACAAGAGAGGGACCAAGAAAGCTCCTAGAAAGGTGGTGTGGTACTTTCCTCCTCGTCTGCAGCGGTATTTCGCGGGCCCTAAGGAAGCAGAGCTCATGCGCTGGCACGCGGAAAGAAAGAGGCCGGAAGACGATGATCCGGAGAAGGAGGAAATGCTGAGGCACCCTTCGGATGCTTGCCAGTGGAAGGCGTTGGACCTCCAATATTACCAACATTTTGGGAAAGAGTCAACGAACCTCAGGCTGGGCGTGAGCACCGACGAACTCAATCCGTTCAGAATCCAGAGCAGCACAGACAACACCTGGCCCGTGTTTGTATGGATCTACAACCTCCCCCCCAGTTGTGCATGAAGCAGAAGTACATAACCATGAGTATGCTGGTTCAAGGGCCAAAACAACCCGGTACAGACATCAATCTGTATCTCACGCTGTTGAAAGAGGAGCTGGCCACGTTATGGGAAGAAGGAGCCCGTATGTGGGATGCCTCAAGACAAGAATACTTCGACATGAGAGCGGCGGTGATCATGACGGTGCAAGATTATACCGGTTACGGATACTTCTCGGGGTAGGTGGTCCAACGATTCTATGGGTGCGTTAGGTGCAAGGATAATACAACATACCGCCAGGTACAAAAAGATCCCGGGTCTGGGAAAATCATGTTCCTTGGGGCTCAGAGGTGGCTTTCGAAGAATCACGCCTAGAGAAAGTTAGGAGATCTGCTCGATGGGACGATCGAGCTCCGAGGAATCCCGGACCAGAGGAGCGGCATGGAAATCTATGAGTTGTTGAATAACTAGAAGGAATGCCCTGCATCGGGAAAGACCCAGAATAAGCCAGGCGCTGCTGAAGGTATGGAAGGCAAGGTCCATTTTCTAGGACTTGCCATACTGGAAGATCCTCTGCGTGCCTCATAGCCTCGATCTCATGCATATCACGAAGAACGTGGGTGAGAGTCTGCTTGCCACCCTCCTTAACACCGACAAGACCAAAGATGGGCCGAAGGCAAGGAACGACTTGAAGCATATGGGCATCAGGGATGAACTTCAACCACCACGTAGCGATGACGAGGAGGAGGACGAGACGGAAACACAGAATAGCCATCATCGCAAGGGCAAAAAGCAGGTCAAGAAGGGCGAGGTCAAGCTCAAGACCTCGTGCTTCACTCTGAGTAAGAAGGAGGCCATATAGTTTATGAAGTGCCTCCTTGGAGTCAAATTTCTGAGCGGCTACACGGGGAAGATAAGAAGATGGCTAGACGAGGCGAAGCAGCGCTTCAGCGGGATGAAGTCTCACAACATCGCCATGTGATGACGCAGGTACTCCTGGTCGCGATCTGAGGTATAATGGACAAGCACATCTGTGAAACGTTGTTTGGCCTCTGCAACTTTTTCGATGTCATCTCTCAGAAGTCGATAGGCATTAAGCAACTCACAAGGCTACATGACGAGATCATGAAAGTATTTCTCTTCTTTTGTCTTTGGCGATATGAATAGATTAGATGGCGTGAATTAAATGAAATGGTGAATTATGTAGTTTCAAATATCTCATTGTATCCCCAAAGTCAAAAGGTAGAAAGACATTACTTCACTATTCGTATAGCATTGGCGACATTGTTATATTAATCGTGGAATAATTTCTTTCCTTTCGTCTTTGACGATATAATGCAATAATAAACTATTTCATCTCGTGGACCCAAAGTCGAAAGAGGAAAAATATTTTTGAGATTCATATACATAAGACATAATATGTTTAGTGGTAACCCAAGAAAAGGATTCCGGGTCCACGACAATTACTCCTTTCGACACACCAAACTCGAAATGAGTCGTTACCGTGGAGACCGAATCCTTTCTTTGGTTTACCACTAGACATATCATGCCCATGCTATATGAATCGTGGAAGTATTTCTCTTATTTTTTCTTTAGCAATACGAATAGATTAGATAGCGTGAATTAAATGAAATGATAAATTATGTAGTTTCAAATATCTCATTGTAGCCCTAAAGTCGAAAGGAAGAAAGATATTACTTCACTATTCATATAGCATTGGCGACATTGTTATATGAATCGTGGAATGATTTCTTTCCTTTTCTCTTTGGCAATATAATGAAATGATAAACTATTTCATCTCGTAGCCCCAAAGTCGAAAGAGGACAAATATTTTCGAGATTCATATACATAAGACATAATATGTTCAATGGTAAGCCAAGAAAAGGATTATGGGTCCACGACAACAACTCCTTTCGACACACCAAACTCGAAATGAATTGTTGCCGTGGAGACCGAATCCTTTCCTTGCTTTACCATTGGACATAACATTCCCATGCTATATGAATCGTGGAAGTATTTCTCTTCTTTTGTCTTTGGCGATACGAATAGTATGAGGCATGAATCCAAGTCATTCTTGGTTTGCTTTTTTTAGTCTTTCTTCGAAATGCCGATGATTAGAACGTGTTGTGGTGTCATGTGTATGACTATGCCGTTGTTTGATCTGGTGTGCCAAGTAGACTAGTAAGTTGGGCATATACTCTACTTGCCGCACAAGATCAAACAGCGAGCATTGTTATTTCCGTGCCCAACCTAAGTATGAGGCACTAATGCAAGTCATTCTTGGTTTGCTTTTTTTGGTATTTCTTCAAAATGTCGATGATTAGAACGTGTTGTGGCGTCATGTGTATGACTATGCCGCTATTTGATCTGGTGTGCCAAGTAGACTAGTAATTTAGGCATATACTCTACTTGCCGCACAAGATCAAATAGCGAGCATTGTTATTTCCGTGCCCAACCTAAGTATGAGGCACTAATACAAGTCATTCTTGGTTTGCTTTTTTTGGTCTTTCTTTGAAATGCCGATGATTAGAACGTGTTTTCTTACATCTTGTTGCACCCATATATATATGCATGATCTTCTTGTGAACTGCTATTGCTTTCCAATGATATATATAATATCATCTATCTTGTGTATAGGAGATGACGAAGAAGTGCTATGTCGTGTACGTCGGTAAGGTTCCATGTGTGTACGGGGAGTGGGAAGACTTCTAGAAGCAAGTGAATAAATTCTCGGGTAACAGCTACAAAGGCTAGAAGACTAGAGAGGTGGCAGAAGAGAAGTGGAGGAGGCACGGGAGGAAGAAGTGGAGGAATTTCCTCGTGATCACCACCTTGTTGCTCTTCATGGTAGGTTATGTGCTCTACTTCATCTAGCTAGATCTCCGTTGTCGGAGTTGTAATGTGATTGTGAACTTGTATACTCTTGGAGGTATGAACTTGTGGCACAAACACTTGGTGTTGTGTGAAAACTTGGCACTTGTTGATTCTAGTTGATGTATGAACTCGTATGTCGCGATTGATGTGTAATATACTTATATTCATGTTGGTTCTATTATGCTTTGGCCAATTGCAAGTTTCTGAAATTTTTTGTGTTGTTTATACTGTTTTCTGGTCTGTATTGTATATTTGAATACCTGTATACTGTTTTGTATATTTGAAAATTGTTGCAGAACTTGAATTTCGAAAATACTATAAGAGGTGCATATAGGGTACTATAGGAGGCACATATATATGCGCCTCGCGTATATGAAGTATCGAAGGCACATGTCATATGCGCCTTGCATAGTAAATAGTGGAGGCGCGGTGCTAGAGGCGCATATGATATGCGCCTCGAATAACCTTTCTAGTGCATCTCGAGTAGGGTTTTTCCTAGTAGTGTACGCATTTTGTCCTCACTCCTGCGCATCCGTTACCCACTTCCCGGTCGGTCACCCATCCTCAAATTTCTTTAGGCCAAGCGTGCTTAACCTTATAGTTTTTTCAGATGAGATTCCGGAAAAAAAGTTGCAACTTGTTGGTATGAGTATCCTATCAATCCTATTAAGCCACGTGCCTGGATCACATACACCCATCCTTAGAAGATTGATGCCCTCATCGATCAAGCATAGGCCAGGAACTTCCCCTCTTGGCACGCGTCTGTGCGTCTAGTGCTGTCACATGTGCCATGCCATGTCCACTCCAGGCCACATGCGCCATGCTCCACATGTCCCGCCACTGATCAGCACACTCTCGTTTAACCGCGAGGATCGACTCTGATACCACTTGTAACACCCCGTCCACTAGGCCCCGGGGTATCACTCCCGACAACTTACTAGGATCTCTAGACTGGCCCCACAGACCAACACTAGTCGTTTCTACGCATTTTGTCCTTACTCGTGAGCATCCGGTACCTACTTCCCGGTCGGTCACCCATCCTCAAATTTCTCTAGACCAAGCACACTTAACCTCAGAGTTCATATAAAATGAGCTTTCGGAAAAGAAGTGGCAACTTGTTGGTATGGGTATCCTATCAATCCTATTAAGCCATGTCCCTGGATCTCACACAGGGGGGAGAACATCAGAAGACGTGGAGCAGGGCGCCTATAGTGATGCTCCGACTATGTTTCCCCACAGCAGAGTGTCGTGCATGCCGACAACGCACGCGACGAACTAGGCGGAGGCGGAGGTGACGACCTAGAGGGGAGGAGGCTGGACGGTGGGAGATTGGGACGAGGGCGAGAAATAGAGCGGAGCGATGAGGAGGCGAAGGTTAGTGGAAGAATTGGGGTGATCTGAGAGGAGAAGAGGTCGACCGGGAGCAACGCGACACCGGGGAGAGTGTCGCTCGGTGATGGGGGTCGATTTGGAGGCCTTGATCTGGGAGTCGTTACCGGAGGCAAGAGTATTATCTAGAGAAATAATTGCATCCCAAAAAAACTAGAGAAATAAATGCGGGATTTGCATGGTTCGAAAAGAAATAAGTGCCGGATTTCGGTCGGTAATATGTAGAGTTCGCGATGAAAAAAAGGCCAGTAGCCATGCGATCGAAAACTTGATGGACCTCCCTAGAATTTTTGCCAGGGATGGTCAACCGAGTGGTTCTACAATCTTGACCCTGAGTTCACTTTACCGCCCTTAGAAGGGAAATGACCTATGAGTTATTCGTCACTTTACCGCCCTTAGAAGGGAAACAACCTATGAGTTATTCATCGTAGTCGTCCGATCCCTCGTCGGGGGTGTGATTGCACCGTTGGAGATGCTTAAAGAATGTTTGTACCGGGGGCTGACCGGTGTCGGGTGATCTTGACCTTCATAATTTTCCAGGTGCTCCCCTGCAAGATGAGTCTCTACAATATGTTCTACGATGCCATCTCAGAGGATGTTACCTGGAGTTATATCTGGGCGCGGGCAAGCCGGCCCGGCCCGAAAAAAGCTCGCTGGGCCAGGCCTTTGAGGCCCATGGGCTGGGCCTGGGCTCCATTTCTGTGGCCTAAAGGTGTCACAGGCCAGGCTCGGGCTTGAGGAATGCGTAAAATAGGGAAGGCCCGACCCGAGGAAAAATGTGCAGCACGGACCAGGCCTGGGCTTGACTTTTAGGCCTAACAGCCGGGCTGGGCCGGGCTCAAGCCTGAGATTTTCATGGACATGCTTGATCAGGCCCGACCCGGCCCGAAAAATGCCCAGGTATACCTGGAGTCAGTGAGGCGACTCCCAAGGCCGGTGGTTCATGGTCGAGTGCCCGTTGGTCATATATACCATCAACCAACTCGTACATGCTCTTTACCCTACTACTATTTTCTTTGATGATTACTACGTAGGAAATTGGTGTAAATATGTTAGGTATTTGGTTGCCTATATGTTACATGCTTAGGCCATATTTGGGAAGAAATGTAGAAAATTTAGACGATAGGGTCCCTGTAGGAAAAAAATCCTATGGTACCATTTGGATCAAAGGAATAGGAATCCTAGATTTCTTTGAAATTCTCATGGAATAGGCTATTTTTCATAAAAAAATTGGAGGAAAACTAGCATGAGGTCTCACCTCATGTTTTCATCTCTTTGTGTCTACACCTTCTATGTTTTTCCTATGTGACATTCAAATGACATTTTTAAGTTTCGATGTGGTATTGGTTTCTATAGGAATTCGTGACATCTTAATTCCTGCATTTTTCCTATTCCTATGTTTGAGATCATGTGTTCCAAATGGGGCCTTAATATGTGTATGCTAGTTAATCTTCCAAAGTGCTTTGTCATGTTTTGAACTTGGATTAAATTGATATGAAATATGCTAAAACTGTAATAAATAATTCAGCTCTCTCTAGTCTCTATTATAGCTGGGTATTTCTTGGGTTGGGCCAGGCTTCGGACCAAGCCAAGCCCAATGCAAAATATTCTAGCACGAGCCCAGCCCAGTCCGAGCCCATACTGAAACCTTTTTTTTAGGACCCCTGAAACCTAGGAAGGACCAAAAATTCTGGACTGGCCCAACGGCCTCGCTCGCCTGTGCCTTAAATTGCTTATATGCTAGGCCCGAGCCCGGCCTGGCCCAACCAGCCAAAAATTCAGGCATGAGCCCAGCCCGACGGTACACTTTGGCCTGGCCCGGTCAGGCTTTTTGGGCCGGGCCAACCGGGCCAGGTTTTTTATGCCGAGGTTTGGTCTCTATATAGGAGCTCTCCTTTATGACAACTAAATGTATTTTTGAGGAACTAATCATTACACGCTAATGAGCGCCGTCGACATTGAGGACCAGGTGCACTGCAAGTTCACCCGTCGTACGATTAAAGATACCAACCTACGGGACATCCTTTCGTAGACACGGGATGCGCACGCGAAAATGGAAATTGTTTCCCAAGGCTTGCCGTCAGGAAAGTCAAGCAAATATGCCCCAACAAGTGAAGAACGTCAAGCAAGCTTAATTGGATAGGAAAACGCGTCGATTTCTTCAGAAGGTGTCAAGCAATTACCCCTTCTAGATTATGTATCAGTCATATTGCTATTGCCAAGCAAGGATTTAACTAATGGTACTACTACTATAAAGTAAAAACAAAGTATACGTAGATCATATCGTGTCTGCGCTGCGCGTACATATATGACCTTCGGATTAGGCCAAGCCATGGTGCGGCTGCACATGTGCACGCTACCCGCTTTAATTTGTGATAACTTTGCTGAGTCCGCCTCCCTCCTCCAAAGGGACCGATCACGAGTACTAAGGGCTATATATACACACAAAGAATCATCACGAGATAAATCACGCAGGTAGCCATCAGAAGCAACTCCCTCAGGCACTGAAACACACGAGCAGACCCATAAGCAGAAACACACAGCTTCCTGAAGCCAGATTTCAGACTAGGCGTTCACCTACGTCGAGATAAGTTGCTGAGATTTGTAGGGGCATCCGTCGACTGATTTCGATATGGCGTCGGCTCCAGCTCGAGCCATAGCAGTGGTGATGCTCACGTTCGTCTTGTGCGGGTTGGGCATGGCCGCGGACACGGCACCCATCAAATGGCAGAGAGCGCACGCGACGTTCTACGGCGGCGCCGATGCCTCTGGCACCATGGGTAAGCTAACTAGCTTACTACACACGCATGCAGACGCCAGTTGAACTCCCCTTCTCATGCTAACTTAGATTGTTCTTTACGACGTTCGCAGGTGGAGCGTGCGGGTACGAGAACCTGTACACCGCGGGGTATGGGACGCGGACGGCGGCACTGAGCTCCGTGCTGTTCAACGACGGCGCCTCGTGCGGGCAGTGCTACAAGATCGCGTGTGACCGCAAGCTGGCGGACCCAGCGTTCTGCAAACCTGGAGTTACGGTGACAATCACAGCCACAAACCTCTGCCCGCCTAACGACGCACTCCCCAATGATAACGGCGGATGGTGCAACCTGCCACGCCAACACTTCGACATGGCGCAACCAGCCTGGGAGAAGATCGGCGTTTATAAGGGTGGCATCATCCCCGTCATGTACCAGAGGTACGCACACATGGATTTCGGCTTTGTGTCACTACAATTTGGTGTTCTCGGAAGTCAAAATTGCTTATTTTTTACTAATATATACAAATTTCTATAGGGTTCCATGCGTGAAGAAGGGTGGTGTGCGGTTCAAGATCGTTGGTCGCGACTACTTCAACCTAGTTATTGTGATGAATGTCGCGGCCGCCGGTTCAATCAAGTCTATGGATGTCATGACATCTGATTCGAACGATTGGTTCCCAATGTCCCGTAACTGGGGCGCGAATTGGCAGTCTCCGGTGCTTCTTACGGGGAAGGCACTTTCGTTTAGATTGACCGACACATATGGACAGACCGTTGTGTTCAACAAAATTGTGTCCGGTGGATGGACGTTTGGGCAAACATTTACGAGTAAATTGCAGTTCAAGTGACCAATCTCAATAGATCAAGCTGTAGCCTGTCTGTGAATAGCAGAAAGTTGGTACTATTAAATTTATTGGTGTTGGGGTGCTTAATAAGCACTTCTGTATGTACATATGTATAGATTGGTTGGTCACGGCATGTACCGCAGACATTCATTGTGTGTCTAACGTGCTCTGTGAATGTTTGTGTTTGTATTAACTTTATGGTGTATATAAAATGTTACCATTCCACAAAGTTAATTTTAGTGTTTATATTTGATACTTGCGCAAATTGATAATATACAACAACATGAACTTCTTTTGGTTTTCAAGCAAACAACTGGAGTAGACATTTCGATTAGATAGAAAAACGAATTTTTTATGTACAAAGCATCCAATTTTATGAGGGAAGTATGTGAAAACCCGTATAATCCCCGAAATTACTCGGGGTTAAGGAAGTGCTCGGTTTAGCTTGAGTCAAAACTAGGAGCCCTTGTTTGTGCTTCTCAATTATGGAAGTGAGCCTAACTCAACTGGTTGGTGGAGTAGATGTACAAACCCAACACATGAGTTCAAATTCTCATGGACACGAATTAAGATTCCTATTTATATTCGAGGACCAGAATCTCTTGGTACTCATGCAGTTTATCCTGAGGACCATGCTTGATATTTACCAAGTTTAAAAATCATGTTACTCATTTCGGGAAGTGAAATTCTCCCCCAATTTAAAGAGCTACCTACACCCATCATGTGCAAAGACAGTGGTGCGTGGAAGCAGGATGAGGGGTGCGAGGCGACGATAGACTTTGGCATCGGGCGATCTCTCGTGGACGCTGCCGACGACGCCGGTGTCACCTCTGTTAGGGTCAAGGTTTCATTGTATTGGATCTGAGTCAGAGGCAGATGAATCGGAAGCAACCCTGTTTTTCAGTGTGGTGGGCCCGGGGAAGAGGTGGAGACCAGGTTTCCGTGGATCGGTATCAGATGTGAACTTCGCTACGTCTAGCAGACGGTTTCGGAAACAACCCTGTGTTCCTCGCATTATACCTCTTACAACCCATGGTTGTCGCCTCCTACATCGATCGCTTTTCTGTCGCCTTTGTCATAGGCCCTTCGCCCTCGTCGCCCGTTCCATCGCCTGCGTCCCCATTGGTTCCCGGGAGGTCGTTCGATGCGGTCGTCGTCTCGCCCTCGCCAATGGCGATACAAAATCCTAGGATTCCACCCGCTGTTGTGCCTCCTCATGGTCCACCTCCCTTGGGGCCACCGAGGATGCCCCCTCCCGGGTTGCAGCCGCTGCAGCTGAGGGAGGCCTCTCAGCCACTGGCTCCACCTCCTGCGTTCTTCAACGTGACTATGCCAAGTCTGCCTTAACCGCTACAACCTCCGTACTCGAGGGCAGCACCCGGTGGTGTACGCTAGGGCGCATATCCCCGGCTATGTCGGCGGCCAACACGATGGGGGCCCCGCGCAACCTAGTCTAGCGCATCTTGGCAGACAACAGAGGGTGGCACCGCATTAGCCTTCGATGGTTTGGCCATCCACTCTCCCACAGTTTTCTATGGGGCATGAGCGGATGCGGCTGTGTTTCCGAAGAGGAAGAAAAAGAAGAAGAAGCCCTAGCCATAGAACCAAGGTCATCTTGTGAATCAACTTCTACCAAATCAGTAGTTACCTGTTCTGTAGCCTGGATCACAGTAGTACCTGTATCCGCCATCGTAGGCGCCTGAGTCGTATGTTTCACCTTACCAGCCGCAAGGGCATGGGTCACAATATCAGTATATCCCGCAGGTGTAGCCGCATACCCAAGGTAATAATACAATTGTTGGTTACTTGGTGAATCTGCAAGAACCAAATACAGATAACAGGAAGAGCCTTGGTAAAACCATCACCAACGTGATCCTTGCTAGAAAAAAATTTAATATCTAATCTTTTATTTGCTACTCTTTCTCTTACAAAATGAAAATCAATCTCTATATGTTTTGTTCTAGCATATAACACAGGATTTGCACAAAAGTTTGTTGCACTCAAGTTGTCACACCACAAGCAAGGCCTTTTACTTAAATTGACTCCAAGTTCACCAACAAGTGCTTCAACCCATATTAGTTCTGCTGTAGCATTTTCCAAAACTTTTTATTCAGCCTTAGTGTTGGAGCGTGACACTGTGGCTTGTTTTCTAGCACTCCAAGAAACTAGATTTCGACCAATCGATATTGCAAACCCTTAAGTGGAGTGTTTATCATAAAGATAGCTTACCCAATATGCATCTGAAAACACACTTAAGAATGTAGAGGAAGACTGTGTGAAAGTAATACCAAGTTGCAAAGTATCCTTAACATATTTCAAAATCCTCTTGATAGTTGTCCAATGTGTCATTGTGGGTGCATGAAGAAACTGATAAACTTTGTTAATAGAGTAAAACAAGTTAGGTCTTTTCAAAGATATTGCAAGGCACCAAAGGTACTTCAATGACGAGTGCTATCTTCTGAGCCAAGGGGCTCACCTTCAGCCAATATGAGTGGTTCACTAGAAGATAGAGGTGTGGGTGCAGACCTACACTATTGCATGCCAATTTTGTCAAGTAGATCTTATGCATATTTTTCTTGTGTTAGAACCAAGCTATCCTTTATTCTCTTCACTTCAATACCCAAAAAATAGTGTAAGTCACCAAGGTCCTTGATAGCAAAATGTTTGCTAGGTCTTGAAGTAAAAAAGAAATGGCTTGTTTTGAAGAGCTTGTGAGTATGATATTATCAACATATATCAAGACAAATATTGTTATGCCTGATTTATGATACAGGAAAAGGGATGTATCTGTTTTTGATGCTGTAAAACCAAGAGCATACAACATGGAACTAAGACGTGAGAACCATGCTGAAGGAGCTTGTTTTAGACCATATCAATCTTTATCAAGTTTGCATATATAATTAGGAGCATTAGGATTTTCAAATCCTGGGGTTGTTGTTGTTTCATATACACTTCCTCATCTAGAACACCATGTAAGAACGCGTTATTGATATCTAGTTGCATTAAACTCCAACCTCTAGAAACCGAGATAGCTAGAAAATAGTTCTAGTGGTGGCTGCTTTAACAACTAGGCTAAATGTATCATCATAGTCTATGACATACCTTTGCTTGAAGCCTTTTGCAACAAGACGAGCTTTGTAACTATCAAAGGTGTCATCAACTTGTTTCTTGATACGATATACCCACTTGCAATCAATCAGATTTTTGTTGGAGTGTGATGGTGGAACTGTTGGGGTTCCACGTATGAAAACAATAAATTTTACCCTACGCTCCTGAACCCCTGAAGCTGCCAGGACATATCTATTAGTAATACAGTAACCGGAGGGGATTTTCGTGAACTTACCCTTGAAGACCGAAAAGCATTGTCAATGCTCAGGAGAGCATGGTTGATGTAGACGAGCCGAAGCCGACCTCAAGGTCGTGATGAAGTCCTTGCGCTCCTTTGGATCCCACGACTTGAGTGCCTCAAGTGCGACACCTCGTGGGGAGTTACACACGTCCGGTGCCTGACGATGACTCTCGATTCCCTGATCCAGCAGCAATTGCGGAAGTAGAGCTCCTGGATCCGAATCCCGCAGCGCGACGGCGCTCCGCGGTGAAGATGTCTATCATTCACGCAGTCCGAACTTGGGACCACGATCACGAGAGAGAGAGGGAGAGAGAGAAAATATCAATTGGAGGTCCTCCCAAAAGTGAGAAGACTTTTATTGATTATTGGGTGTATTTATCTGGCCAAATACCCCCACTATATATAGGGGGAGGGGAGGTACTACCTCCCTCAAAGTCCCGGGGTGGGACTAAAGGAGAGGAGGGGGAGGGGCAGCCGTCGACCGGCCCTAGTGGGACCCATGCGGGGGGGGGGGCTTGGCCCAGCCGGCCACCCCCTTGTCCCTTCTCCCTCTCTCCTTTCCCTAATGGGCCCTCTCCCCTCCGGGAATTGGCCCATTAAGCCTTTTGACCTTTTAAATTGATTTTCTCTTTATTAAATAATTATGAATAAATGATTCAATCAATATTTAACATTCATTCACATATTATTCAACCTCCGTGGCTATGGAACACTTCCACCTCCACTCCGGACATCCTCCGGACTTACCGAAACCCTTCCGGTTTTCTCTCTACTATTCTTTGGCGATTCTTCCGATCCTATAAACACTCTCTAAGCATCATCAAGACCTTAAGCGTGATTCCCCACGATTTGGGAACATTCCAGACATGGTCGGGACACTCCCGCACCAATGATCGACAGAGGGACTTGGATGGCCATGTGTGATACATTGCAAATGTATCTATAATTTTTGATGTTCCATGCTTGGTTTTATCTACTTTCTTATGTTTTGTCCACACTTTGGAGTACTTTTCATGTGATTTCTTGGACTAACCTATTAACAAGAGCCATAGTGCCAGCTGCCTGTTTTCTGTTGTTTTTGGTTCTAGGAAAGTCAGAAAATGAATATTCTCGGAATTGGACGGGACAAAATCCAAAGTCATTATTTTACCGAGGGACACCTGGAGCCAGAATACAAGACGGAGAGGGGCTGGGGCCCAGCCACACCACATGGCCACACGGCCAGGCCTGGCCCATGCCAGGGGGTGGTCTGGCCGCCCCAGGCACCCCCTCCGCCTCTCCTTCCACCTATATATTGCCTCTGATACGGAAACCCTAAGGACCTGCAAAAATCCATGAAAGTGTCTGTAGCCACCGTAATCTCCATCCCTAGATCGGGAGGGATCTGAAGCTCTTCCCGGCACCCTGCCGGAGAGGGGAATTCACCCTGGAGGCCTTCCTCATCATCATGCAAGCCTCCGGTGTGATGCGTGAGTAGTTCATCTCTAGACTACGGGTCCATGTAGTAGCTAGATGGCTGGTTCTCCTCCTTTGTGCTTTAATGTTTAGATCTTGTGAGCTTCGTTCATGATCAAGATCATCTATTTGTAATTCTGCATGTTGTGTTTGCGGGGTATCGATGGATATTGAGATGCTATTTCAGATTGATTATTGATTCTATCATGTCTTTGTTATTTGTGATCTTGCATGCTTTCTGTTGTTAGTAGCTATCTTGGCCAAGTAGATTCTAGCAACTCCAAGAGTTAGTATTTATGCTCGATAGTGGGTTCATGCCTCTGGTAATCTGGGGAAGTGACAGAAATCTCTAAGGTACTATATGTGTTGTTGCTACTAGGGAGAAAACAACAATCCTTTTTTCATAGAACAATCATATTGTTTACTTTACACGCAATTTGTAATGCAATTATCCGTTGCTTGCAACTTAATACTGGAGGGGGTTCAGATGATAACTTGAAGGTGGAGTATTAGTCATAGATGCAGTTGGATGGCGGTCTATGTATAATGTTGTAATGCCAAATTGAATCTCAAAGGAGTCAAGATGATTAGTATATGCTTTTATGCTTTCTCGATGTTTGTCAATTGCCCCGCTGTAATTTGTTCACCCATCATGTTATCTATCTTAAGGAGAGCCACCTCTAGTGAACTATGGACCCCGGTCCTTTCTTTTACTATCAATCTACAATCAACTGTTTACTGCTTTGTGTTCACTTTTCTGCAAACTATTACTTTCTTCCATTCGATACGTTTAATCCTTTGTTTTCAGCAAAACCGGTGAGATTGACAACCTATCGCAAGTTGGGGACAGAGTTCTGTGGTTGTGTTGTGCATGTCTCCACGTTGCTGCTGGCACCGGTAGTGCGCCCTGCCAACGTTCAGCTAGCTACACCTTTGGGGTGTTTCCTTGCTCCTACTGGATTGATAACCTTGGTTTCATAACTGAGGGAAACTTACTGCTATGCTCATCATACCTTCCTCTTGGGGTTCCCCAACGAGCTCGTTAATACACGAGTCAACAATGTGACCCTTGTGCGTTCCAAGAAGATCTTTCGTCGTTTGAACCGGGACAGTCGTGCCTTATTCCCTTTGTCTCTTGATACTTGTATTACCCGAGATCTGATCAATGACATCACCATGTCGTGTTCAATCTCGTCACCATATCCCTGTGATCAAATCACACGTTGTGCAGCTATTGGATATAACTTCTCTAAGTGGGCCCTTGAGTATCTTCCCGTCACATGGACAGACAAATCCCGCTCTTGACATATATTGCCTCTACGGTTTCCTCCGAGTACCTGAACACACCTTTATAACCACTGTATTACCAAGTGGCGCTTGATGCTATCTAAGCACTCTCGAGAGACAGTGATTGATATAGCCTCACAGTCTAAGGAATAGTCTACGAGGATCCATTTCTAATCATCGTAACTTGAACTTCGTGATATGATCAGGTCACGAGGTTTAGGTTGGGTATTGGTTCATCATCTCATTCTCAGAATGAGTTGACTCCATTTCCAACTGGCATAAATGCCACATGATCAGGAAACATGATCATCTATTGACCAATGAACAAGTGACTAGAGTTTCACTGGAAACCCCTGGTTGTTTATATATCACACGTGTATTGATGTTTCCACTCAATACAGTTATAGCATGATATAAAACTTAATCATAAACTATATGAAATATGATAATAGTCCTTATAACTATTTGTCTCTAGAGCATATTTCCAACAGGAACTAAGTGTCAGGTTTTGTTTTGCAGCAAAGCATCATACTCCGCCTCCATTGCTTTGTGCCAATTATTGTTTTGAAGGGCTTCATCCAACAACGTGGGTTCACCCGTAGAAGCAAGCAAACCATACCTTAAAGTGCCATCTGTATAAACCTTAGGTTGTCATATACCTTTGTAGAGATGTGTCTGAATTCCGGGGGAAACAACATCAGGAGCTTGCTGATCCACAAAAGATCCTACAACAGGATCAATGGAAGAAGTAGGGCTAGGCGTAGCTTGCTCCGGATGGTTCAGGACGTCGCTGTCAGGAGCAGTGGCACTGTCGGTGCTGGTGGGAACCGGATCATGAGGTGGCGGGGACCTCGACCGGTCTTTGTCGATGTAGCGGCCATTGATGTCCAGCACACGTGGAGGCAAGGACGTGCACGCACGGCGTCGTGCATATATGCGCAGTGGAGTCTGGGTGCACGAGGAAGACTGCAGGTTCCCGCCATCGGGGTGTGGTGCGTCACCGGTAGGTGATAGGTGCATGTTGGAGTCCGGCAAAGAATCCTCCTACGGATCGACGCCGACCTGGGCCGAATCTACAGGTGAATCCACCTAGGATCGGGCAGCTGTTTCGTCACATATCCGACATGGAGTATTTTCTGCATTGTTTGAGCTTGTTTCTTCATTGTTTTGGATGGAATTTTGTTCTACAGTTTCATCGGTCATGGCACTAGAATCTGCAGTAATAACTTCTGAAGTATCTTGAATGTCATTAGTAACTATTGGCACAACAGGTAAAGGCATATGATCATCAATATTTGTAACCCCATTGTTTGAGTGTGTAGGTAACAAAATAATACCTTGGAGAACAAGAGAACCAGCATTAGGATGCATGAGTGCAAAAATAAAAACATTTTCATCAAAGACAACGTCTCTAGAGATATAGACTCGACCACTAGAAGGATCGATACATTTGACCCCTTTGTGAAGGAGACTGTAGCCTCTAAAAATACAACGTGTAGAGCGAAAAGCAAGCTTTCTTTTGTTGTATATGCGAAGATTTGGCCAACAAGTGCATCAAAAACACGGAGAGACTTGTAGTTTGGTGTAGTGTTAAGGAGACGTTGAATATGGGGTGTCATTTTGAATGACTTTGCTAGGAAGCAGATTTATGAGGAAGGTGGCTGTGTGGAATTCCTCATCTCAAAATTTTAGGGCATGGAAGCATTAGCCAATAAAGAAAGGCTAACTTCAACAATGTGATGATGTTTGCGTTCGGCAGAGCTATTTTGTTGGTGAGCATGTGGACATGAAACATGATGAGAAATGCCCACCTTTTGGAAAAAAAAACTATTAAGATTTTCATATTCTCCACCACAGTCTGTCTGCATGGTTTTGATTTTTCTTTCAAATTTGCGCTCAATAAATTATTGAAAATTAAGAAAGACTTGATAGAATTCAGACACTTCTTAAGCGAAAAAATCCAAGTAAATTTAGTCAAATCATCTATAAAGCTGACATAGTATGCATGCTTTCCAATAGAGACATGTGCAGGACCCCATACATCAGAGAACACTTTTTTTAAAGGAACAGTAGAAACACTAGTGGATACAAGGTATGGTAGCTGGTGACTCTTAGCAAGTTGACATGAATCACATATATAAGGAGTAGTTTCTGGGGTGAACGAAATATTTTGTTTCCTAAGAATTTGTTGCACTACAAACAATGAACGATGTCCTAAGCGACGATGCCATGTAGAGAATGATAGATTTATCGTGAGGAAAGCTTGCTTGAAGGACCCAGTAGAGACAAGCACTAGCGGGTAGAGACCACCATGGAAAGGACCCTAAACCGAGTCTTTCTTGTGACCTGGTCCTTGAACAAAAAGAAGTATGGATGAAATTCAAGAAAGATATGGTTATCAAGAGTAAGTTTGTGGACATACAAAATGATTTTTGATGCATGTGGAATATGGAGAAAATCATTAAGATGAAAAGAATTATTTGGGGTATGCAAAATTGAATGACCAATATGACTTCTATTCGTACCATTTCCATCGGCAGTGTGGACGAGGTCGTGTCCCTTGTACTTCTCATGCACTGTGAGCTTGTTCAATTCTCCTGCAACATGGCTTGTGGCGCCTTTGTCGGGATACCAGTTGGTATTTACACCATAAGATGCATAGATGAGTCTTGCTGAAAGCGCCACCAACAGGCACTAGCAGGGTGCGTGTGAGTCCTGCAGATTTGGAAGGTGACGTCGACATACGGGGTAGGAGCCCGTCCATGTCGACGCCCTCTATCATCACAGCGGCGTCTGTGGCCACCTCCATCACGGCGGCCATCGTGCCCTGCATCATCTCGGTGATCACTGTTTCCATGACGACCACTGTCGTCACTTCGGCGATCGGAACGACGGGTTCCATCACGGTCATCACTTCGCCCACAGTCACCGCGCGGGCCACGGCCTCCATCACTGCGATCACCGTGGTCACGATCATCGCGATCGGTGGAGTGATTGCGATCTCCACCAGGCGGGAGACTCTCACGACGCGCCAAATTTGCAGAGGAGGTGAAGGATGGGTCGTTGACGGACAACATATCTGCCGCATGTCATGTGCACACATCTGGCCGTATAGATCATCCAAGGTGGTATTGGGGTTAGCATTGACAAAGGAAACAAGATCATTGTATGTACCATCAATTCCGTTGAGGATGTAGCTGATCATGTCGTCTTCATCGACGGGTTTTCTGGCAGCATCAAGTTCTTGGGCAAAGCTCTTCATCTTGGCAAAGAATTGTGCAACCGTGAGTTTATTTTTCTTGGTGGTGTTGAGAACCCCCTTGAGTTGGGAGCTCTTGGGACGAGTTATGGAGGAGAACATGGCGGTGATGACTCCCCAAACCTCGGTGGTTGGCTGCAGCCCAATGACATGGGTGATGATTTCCGGTGACAGGGAGTTCACTAGGAACACCAAGACCGTCTGATCCCTCGTGACCCAGTCGGTCTAGGCCGGGTTTGGGACTATGGTTCTCTTTTTGTTGGCATCTTCGACCTCCATGGTTTTCTCCGGCGCAGCCTTCTTGCAATCGAGAAGATCGAGAACCTGTGCGCTGCGTAGGGAAGGGAACACCAAAGTCTTCCAAAAGAGAAAGTTACTCCATGTGAGTTTCTTGGAGGGAGGAGACCCTAGGGCGGCGGCCAGGCTAGCTGACGATGATGAGATGGCCATCGATCATGGCGGCGGCGGCAGGGTTATGTTTTTTTTTTGTTGTAGATCGGTTTGAGAGAATTTCAGCGGCTAGGTCAGTAGAGGATGTGGCTCTTATACCATATGCGATCTGGCGGAAACGATAAACCCTCTCGGGTATCGTGTTGCATGTTATATAGAGTACGAGAGAAAATCCTTGTATGGTGGCATACAAAGGTACATACGTATATGGTGGTGTACTACACCATAGGTATATCACGCGGTATAAAGTACATTAACACACACAACTAGAACAAAATAAATAAGTGAAAAGAAAAACAAAGACATACGCGGTGTACAACTAAATATTTATTTTGAGGAACTAATCATTACACGCTGATGAGCACCGTCGAAATTGACCAGGTGCACTGCAAGTTCACCCGTCGTACGATTAAAGAAACAACATACGGGACATCCTTTCGTTGACACGCACACGAAAATGGAAATTATTTTCCAAGGCTAGCCGTCAGAAAAGTCAAGCAAATATCCCCCTGCAAGTGAAGAACGTCAAGCAAGCCTAATTGGAAATCAGAAAACCCGTCAATTTCTTCAGAAGGTGTCAAGCAATTACCATGTCTCTAGATTATGTGTCAGTCATATAGATATTGCCAAGCAAGGATCAATAATTAACTAATAAATCAATACTAATGATACTATGAAGTTAAAAAAAAGTATAGATCATATGTGTCTGCGCTGCGTACATATAATCTTCGGATTAGCCCGTAAGCCATGGTGCGGCTGCACATGTGCACGTACGCTACCCGCTTTAATTCTGATAACTTTGCTGAGTCCGCCTCCCTCTTCCAAGGGACCGATCACAATTCACAAGGGCTATATATACACACAAAGGATCATCACGAGATCATCACGCAGCTAGCCATCAGAAGCAACTCCCTCAGACACTGCAACACAGAAAAAGATACACACAGTTTACTGAATCCAGATTTCAAACTAGCGGTTCCTGAGAGATAAGTTCCTGAGATTTGTAGGGGCATCCATCGACTGATTTCGATATGCCGTGGGCTCCAGCTCGAGCCATAGTAGTGGTGATGCTCACGTTCGTCTTGTGCGGGTTGGGCATGGCCGCGGACCAAGCACCCGTCAAATGGCAGAGAGCGCACGCGACGTTCTACGGCGGCGCTGATGCATCTGGCACCATGGGTAAGCTAACTAGCTTACTACACACGCATGCATATTGCAGACGCCAGTTGAATTCCACTTCTCATTGTAACTTAGATTGTTCTTTACGACGTTCGTAGGTGGAGCGTGCGGGTACGACAACCTGTACACCGCGGGGTACGGGACACGGACGGCGGCGCTGAGCTCCGTGCTGTTCAACGACGGCGCCTCGTGCGGACAGTGCTACAAGATCGCGTGTGACCGCAAGCTGGCGGACCCAGCGTTCTGCAAACCCGGAGTTACGGTGACAATCACGGCCACAAACCTCTGCCCGCCTAACGACGCGCTCCCCAACGACAACGGCGGATGGTGCAACCCGCCGCGCCAGCACTTCGACATGGCGCAACCAGCCTGGGAAAAGATCGGCGTTTATAAGGGTGGCATCATCCCGATCATGTACCAGAGGTACATACACTGATACACATGGACTGTTCTGGGTCACTACAATTTGGTGTTTCATTCTATAAGTCAAAATTGCTTTAAGTTTTAATATATATACCAATTTCTATAGGGTTCCATGCGTGAAAAAGGGTGGTGTGCGGTTCAAGATCGTTGGTCGCGACTACTTCAACCTAGTTATTGTGATGAATGTCGCGGCCGCTGGTTCAATCAAGTCGATGGATGTCATGACATCTGATTCAAATGATTGGTTCCCAATGTCCCGTAACTGGGGCGCGAATTGGCAGTCTCCGGTGCTTCTTACGGGGAAGGCACTTTCGTTTAGATTGACCGACACATATGGACAGACCGTTGTGTTCAATAAAATTATGCCCGGTGGATGGACGTTTGGGCAAACATTTGCGAGTAAATTGCAGTTCAAGTGATCAATCTCAAAAGATCAAGATGTAGTTTGTTTGTGAGCGTATCAGCAGAAGGTTGGTACTATTAAATTCATTGGTGTTGGGGTGCTTAATAAGCACTTCTCTGTATGTACATATGTATAGATTGGTTGGTCACGGCATGTACCGCAGACATTCATGTGTGTGTGTCTAACTTGCTCTCTGAATGTTTATGTTTGTATTAACTTTTATGGTGTATATAAAATGTTACCATTCCACCAAGTTAATTTTAGTGTTTATATTTGATACTTGCGCAAATTGATTATATACAACAACATGAACTTCTTTTCGTTTTCGAGCAAACAACTGGAGTACTGACATTTCGATTAGATAGAAAAACGAATTTGTTTATGTACAAAGCATGCAATTTTATGAGAGAAGTATGTGAAAACCCCTATAATCCGTGAAACTACTCAGGGTTAAGGAAGTGCTCGGTTTAGCTTGAGTCAAAGCTAAGAGCCGTTGTTTTCCCTTGTCAAAAGCAAAGTGTGCTCCTCAATTATGGAAGTGAGACTAGCTCAACTGGTAGGGAGAGTGGATGTACAAGCCCAATACATGAGTTTAAATCCTCATGGACACGAACGACTCTCCTGGTATTCATGTAGTTTATCCTGAGGACCATGGTTGGTATTTACCAAGTTTAAAAATCATGGTACTCGTTTCATGAAGAGAAATTCCCTCCTAATTTAAAGATCTATCTACCCCCATCGTGTGCGAACGCAATGGTGCTTGAAAGCACGATGAGGGGTGCGAGGCGGCGGCGGACTTTGGCGTCAGGCGATCTCTCGTGGACGCTGCCGTCGCCGGTGTCACCGCCATCAGGGTCAAGGTTCCATTGTCTTGGATATGAGTCAGAGGCAGATGAATCGGAAGGAGAGGCAGTTCGAATAGTGCTCGATGATTTGGAAGACAACACCGGTGAGTTAGGTTGGACCACGGTGGCGCATCGCCGGAGGAAGACGGATGAGGAGGTGAAGTGGGGTTTCTGGGAGGAAATGGGTTTTCCCACCCGACGTCCAGGTTTTCGGAGAAGAGATCGGAGACCTCCAGAGATTCCTCACCGTTCGGAGAGCAGTCTCGCGTGGCATAGGATGCTTTGCGGCGAAGATCTCACTACTAGGAAACTAGGTATAGATAGACATGCTTTCTGTGGCGCATATGAAAGGGCATGCTCCACAGAATTAATTCTGTGACGCATATAGACACAAACGCCACAGAAATTTGTCAATTCTGTGGCGCACGGAACTCATATGTGCCACAGAAATGTGTGGATGCATATTTTCCCGTGCGCCACATATTGACATATACGCCACAGAAATTTGATGGGACCAAAAACCAACTAAGGGGGAGACAATTCTTTGACACATATGTCTATATGCGCCACATAAAGTGATATTTTATGGCACATATAGACATATGCATCATAGAAAGTTGGCCACAGAAAGTGATCCTACCCCCCTCCTCCGGTGGATCGCCTTTTAAGTTTTGTAACAAAATAAACGAAAATGATAAAAACTTCAAAAAACTAATTCCTTTGAGATGTAGTTACATTTTGGGGTATAGTTGTATGAAAAATTGAAAAACATGAATTTTGATGTATTATGCAAAAAAGGTCGTGGCACGGTAAAACGGCCGTAACTTTTGCATACGATGTCGGAAAAAATATTTAACCTATCAAAACGATCGTCTCGAAATTTCCTTTATGGAATTTTACTAAAATAATAGTAAGACTAAAAAATACATAAAAACCACTTTTAAGATCTTGAAAAGGTACATTTTACTAGAAAATGCTAACCATGTTATTCTAGAAGATTTTAAGATTCCTAAAGTAATAAATCCTTAGTTGTCTATTTTATTCAAATAAAATACTTGTTTTATCATAAGTTAACTCTTCAAAAATTATTATCCAAGTGAGTATAAACATATAATCTTATATAATGTTGTATTTCTAAAAAGAATCCTTGAAGTCTAAAATACTAAACCTAAAACCATGATTATGGTTTATAATAAAACCTAAGTGTAAATTGCTAATTATTTAATACTCCTTTAGAGTTTTAAATCAACTATAACCAATAACTTCAGTCTGGCCTTTAACATCATTTACTTATATTAGGGATGCATGATCTCATTCCTTTAACCATACTTAACATAACTGTAAAGACGAATAGAAGTTAAGCAAACTATAAAATGAGATCACCATATCTCCTAATTAGCTCTAACTCTATAACTCACCTAACCTCAACTTGCTAAGTATAGATTCGTAGGGATAAACTTAATATCTATACGATTTTTTCATCGATCGTATCGAAGAAAACTTTTGAACTTGACCACAATATAAAATTATTATATCTTTGTCCAAGTTATATACTATAATTAACTTTGGTCTGTCACTCAACTAGCGAGGATCGCATTAACTTAAGATCATTAGAGCGATTCAACTAACCATTGAATGTGTTCTGAGAACACTAGATATTGTTAAACTTAGTGTAATAAGTATTTTCTTCAAAAGTTATTCTTTTTGCCACTACAAACAAAAGCTTTAGCCATTCTGCTCAAACCCACCAACTTGAAATATAATTATCCTTAAGAGTACTTACTAATCAACATCTACCATCAACCTTTATAGTGATTTGGTTTCATCACTTACCAATTCATTTTAGAATCTTAGTATGTATTTATTTGTAACGTAAACTTGATTGTAACACAAATATTTCATAAATCACCAAACTCAATCCATACTTAAACATGGGGATTTACTTTGGGATTTATACAAAATGCATATCATTATCTATGCATAATAGCATGTTGCTTCTTTAAATATTATTCCTTACCAGACTAATGATGTTGTGTTCATATGTTGGAGCTTATACCGACTAGAAGAACTTGACTACATAATCATGTAGTCAAAAAGTCAAGATCACACTTGCTCATGTCCTTTGATTATTTTCTATCAAGTATTTTCAAACTGTTATTGTTAACAATTGCATTTCAAAAAGGATGATAGAAAACACTATTTTTTGATTAACGTGAACTAATGGTTTCTGATCTAGGGTGATCAGATAATCTATTATGGCTGGCAATGGAAGCACCATTGTTCGGGAATGTATCATCTAGGATTTAACAATAAATGTCGCCATTGATTCTTGCGTCGTATATTACGTGTTAACCATGAGATCTATATGGGCTCTGGGAAAGTCAGATGGATCTCCTTCCTTCCGTGTGTCAGCAGACAACCTTTACGCGATGCTGAGATTCCTTGCATGGATCCAACAACATGGGTGGGAACCCTTAGGACCCGCGGTTTAGGTGTCTAGATAATCTATGTGAGGCTACCAGAGGTACGCTCGACCATTTTTCAATGGGACCTGCCAGGGGCACAACCGACTCACAGAGTCTTCAGGGGCCTATCAGAGTTGTAGCTTGCCCGAAAGGGGCTTCATAGAGATGTGGCGGCTTGAAGGATCGTGTTGGCATATGGGGTCACGGAGAAGGGTAGTAATCGGCTTGGGTTCTTATATTGGGCCTTACACCAATGGAAGTGTGAATATGGAAGTACGTTCGGATGTGCAACATGGATAAGAATCTCTCATGGGTAAAGCAACGCACCTCTACAAAGTGTAAAAAAGTGTGATATGCTACTCCCTGTACCGGGAAGGACCTGTGAACGCTACAGGAAAGGAACTCCACAAAGTTCTAATCAACCTGTGAAGACTAACGGACATAGCTTTTCAGAATAAAAGCAACCTTTGAACAAATGTTTATGAAAACCTACATAACCTAAAACCTTTGTGAAAGGACACAGATGTCACCTAGAGGAGGGTGAATAGGCGGTTTAAAACTTTTACGTGATGGGCTTAACAAAGGCGGAATAAAACTAGCGTTTACTTTGTCAAACACAAATACTATATATATTATGGTTCACCTATGTGCACCAACAACTTATGCTAACCAAGACAAGAAACTATGTGATAGCAAGATATAGACTTCAAGAACGAAGGCTATCAAAAAGTAAGGTGCATAAGTAAAAGCTCGGGTATAGAGATAACCGAGTCATGCAAAGACGATGATGTTTTAGCTAGTTCCTCCCAACAATGGAGTACATCTCATTTGGAGAGGGGGTGGTATCAAACCACCAACGCCACAAAAGGCCTCCCTTGTTCTCCTGTGAATCTCACCACAACGGGATCGATCCACACTTCCACTATCGGTGCACTTGTCGATGGTAATCTGAAACCTCTCACAAGATTGGAGCACTTCTCCATAACTCAATTGGAGGCTCCCAACAAACAAGCTTGGGGGAAAGCTCCACAACTTAATTGGAGGCCCCAAGTAATCCACAAACCTGCAATACAACCAAACTGTTTAGGGTTCCAAGAACTCAAGAGTAAAAAGCTTCTCACCTTTCACCCAATCAAATCCTCACCGAGAACTCAAACCGATGCACCAAATGCAAGAACACATGAGTCCTTCTCCCCCAAATTCCACCAAAGCTACAAAAGCTTATAGGAGAATAAGAGAGGAAGAACAATGGAGGAAATCCACAAAAGACTCCAAGATCTAGATCCCAAGATGTTCCCCTCACTTAGAGGAGATATTGATTGGCGGGGTTGTAGATCTAGATCTACTCTTTCAAATCTCTCAAGAATATGCAAGAATCATAGGAGGGATTGAGAGATAGCAAGCTCAAGAAGGTCAGCAATGGAGGGGGAAACTTGCAAGAAAGGTTAGGTAAACATTGGGGAAGAAGGACCCCTTATATAGGTCCTCCAAATTCCAACCGCTACAGCCCTGGAGTGCGCGGGCCGGACATTCCGGCCTAATCACTCCGGACATTCCGACCAAGGCAAAACTGACAGAAACAGCAATACGAAAACAACCATAATATTTGCATCCGGACTCCAATTTTGATGATCTTGGACTTGTTTTAAAGAGGACAACAAACTCTACAAGATTATGCAGGGAACCATCATAGTCCAGCAACAGAGGGTAGAACCAAATGACGAAAGGTTTGACCTCTCTCAAAAAGATGAACCGGTAAAACCTCCAACATCGAAAACGCAATAGATAATGCATATGAAATCCGTTTTCGATGAACTTGGGCTTGTCATGAAGATTAACACAAGCTCTAAATCCTCTCATGGATCAGAACCAAATAACGTAAGGTTTTACCAATCTCTAAAAGACTGGTAAAACCTCCAATATCGAAAATGCAATAGAGAATGCATATGAAATCCGTTTTCAATGAACTAGAGCTTGTTATGAATATTACCACAAGCTCAAGGATCTCACATGGATAAGATCCAAATAACAACCAAGAAATATGATGCCAAGTATGCAAAGGTTTGAGATCTCATGAAGGATATGATCAAGTTACTCACTCGAGAGCCCCTCTTGATATATAGTACGGCTATCTATCCTATAAACCGGTCTCTCCAACTAACACCACGAGACCGGTAAGAAGGAAACCCTATCAAGAACATACCTTTGTCTTGCACATATTCCACTTGATCTTGATGATGACGATCTTCTCCACCTCAAGATGGAACACCTTTCTTGATTGCGCTAGCTTGGTGAAGACTTGCAAATTGCTCCCCATACTCCATATGGTAGAGCTTCTCTTTTGGGCATATCATCTTCCCATATCCATGATCACCATAGGATAGCAAGGTTCAAGCAAATGATCTCTTCGAGATGGCTCATCTTGAACTTGCACATCATTTCTTCTTTCTTCATTATGTTGGTGTCTTGAAGGTATATAAGAGATATCACTCCAACTTTAGTCTTCAAGACACACTTTCTATAAGCCCAACTCTTACTTGACCAATCTCCAGATCACCCATTGAAACCTTGGTCAACACTTGATCTTCTCTACTTGCTTCTTCTCCCAACCTTGAAGCCAACCTATGGTTCAAGAATTGCCTATGGACAAATCCTACAAGTAAAAGCTCAATGCAAACATAAGTGCATAAATATTGTCATTAATTACCAAAACCACACATGGGGCACACATGCACTTTCAATCTCCCCCATTTTGGTAATTGATGGCAATCCCTTTGAGAGGGTTTATATAAGGAATTAATCAAAGAAAACGTTGTGCTAACATAAAATACAACACAAGTACATGATGTTAGTACAACCACAATATAGAGAAAACTCCCCCACAATTTATGCACGTGTGGATGAACTTGAATTTCATTGCATATATTGCCAACCATTACCGATGGTGGTGTTTTCTCTATATATTCAAGATTCCATGCAACACACTAAGATCCAAAGAATACGAGGCAAGTGTTTAAGTACAAAACTCACAACACCCAACCAAATTCCATCAAACCCTCTAAAACTTATCCCCCATTGGCATCGATTGCCGAAATGGGTGAAAAACTTTAGAAGGCCAATTTAGTTAGAGTTCCTCCATACGGTGTGCATTTCTCATAATATGAGTGGAATAAAATGCACGTATCCAATGATGAATATCATGAGGAAATCAAACTAAACTGAGGATCCAAAGATTTCAAAGAAATAAAATGGTGAAGAAGCATCAACGAATGAAGCAAGCAATCAAAAGATCGAAAGAAGCAATTCACAAAAGGAAGATACCAAAAGAAAGATAGATATTATGATAAGGTTGAAAAGAGAGTGATCTAAATAATATGAGGAGACTCCCCAAGGTTTGTCCAAAATTTATAATTTGCGTTTGAATACAATATGCACAAGCATGGCATCCTCATTCCCTCTATATCATTTAAACCACGAGTACGAGCAAGAAAGAAGATATTATGATGAGATCAAATGAGTGTTTATATGAAAATAGGATGCTCCCCAAGGTTCATGTAAAACAAAGTGCACAATTATGGGATTCTAACTCCCCATAATCAAACAAAACACCAAACAATAATCAAGAAAGCAAATGCGTGTTCTTATGTAAATTAGGAAACCTCCCCAAGGTTTATGCACCAAACATAATAATTTCTTTGAATGAAAAGTGCATAAACATGGTATCCTTGCTCCCCCAAACGTACATAATCATGTTGGGTCTGCAGCATAGAAAACAAAAAATTTCCTACGGTGTGAACTACACACCAAGATCTATCTACTAGGTACAAAGCAACGGGTGGACATACATCCAACGAGAACTTACCCTCGTAGACAACGAGCTTTGTTAACGAGTAGGAACTCGTGGTTGATGTAGTCGTACACTTGCCGATCTCAAGATCGTGAGGAAGTCCGAGCGCCGCAACTTAGCAGCGCATCCGCACTCGCACACACATTCAAGCCACCGGACAACCTCCACCTCCTCGCTCCAGCGATCCAGCGGAAGCAGCAACTCCTTCCAGATGAAATGCCACCGGGAACATGTATCTCGCTAATCCGAGACCATGGGGGAATAATTCTAGAGGGGGAGAGATATCCTTCACAAGGAGGTGTGTGGATGAAGGAGGGAATGGGTGGCCTTTTATAGGAGGAGGGGGGTGCCCCCTCTCTCCATGGCCGGCGCATGGGGGGTGACCCCTCACCTCCCCGATTCATGTGGTGGTAACCCCTCCACATTAAAATGCCTCTTCAGATTCCCTTTTAAAGTCTCCACTTTAAATGCATTAAATTTCTACAAATTTAATGCTCTCTCATTTAATAAATCTCTTTTTATTAAATTTATTCAGAATTTTGTTAATTACTTTAATTAACAAACATTCACATATAGCCCCTTGCCATATTTCAATATCACATGCAGAACCACCTTCTGCAATTTCACTCGAAACAATTTCCGGTTTCTATTGAAACAATTCCTGCGCTTTGCAATTCTTTCGTCTGAAACATATGTGCTCCAAAATGGTGTCTGGTAATTCTTAAGTGTGCCACCCTACGGTTCGCGAATAATGCAGACATGATCGAGACCCTTCTCCGATCAATAATCAGCAGCGGGACCTGGAGATCCGTACTGACTCCTACACATTCAACGATGACTCCTGTGATCGTGAGAACCTTTAACGCTTGTAACTAAATCCCTTTGTCTCTCGATATATTACATGTCCGAGATTCGATCATCGGTATCTCCATACCTAGTTTGATCTCGTTACTGACATGCACTCTTTTCTCGTTCCCGTGATATGACATTCTAGTGATCACATCACTTGCTTGCAAGCTATCCTAATGTGATATCACCGAGAGGGCCCAGAGTATATCTATCCGTCATCTGGATTGACAAATTCCACTCTTGATCCACGACCCTCAACATAACACCTTCGTAGTATTGAACCCATCTTTATAGTCACCCTGTTACGGTGTGACGTTTGATGTTATCAAGATACTCTTCCGGTGTTAGCAATTAACATGATCTCATGGTCTAAGGATAAAGATTACTTCGTATGATGTTATAGCAATATAAAAATAATGAATTGATCGCAATGCTATACTTCGGATGAATGTTCATCACATCATTCCACCAATGGTGTGACCTTGTTATTAACAACATCCAATGTCCATGATCAGGAAACCTTGATCATCCTGTTAATCAACAAGCTAGTCTATAAGAGAGGCATGACTAGGAACCCTTTTTGTTTATTAAACACACATGTATTGATGTTTTTGAATCAATACATTTCTAGCATGTAAAATAAACATCTATCATATATAAGGAATATATAATAACAACTTTATTATTGCCTCTCAGGGCATATTTCCTTCAGTCTCCCACTTGCACTAGAGACAATAATCTAGTTCACGTAGTGATAAATCTAACACCCATGGAGTTCTGGTGTTGATCATGTTTTGCCCTAGGGAGAACTTTAGTCAACGGATCTGCTACATTTAGGTCCATGTGTACTTTACAAATCTGTATATCTCCATCCTTGACATGCTCGCGGAAGGAGTGAAACCGGCGCTTAATATGTTTGGAATTCTTGTGAGACCTTGGTTCCTTTGCGTTGGCTATGGCTCCATTGTTGTCACAATAGATCACCATCGGGTCCAACGCACTGGGAACCACACCCAGTTCCGTAATGAACTCTTTCATCCAAACTGCTTCCTGCGCCGCTTCTGAAGCAGCAACATATTCCGCCTCCGTCGTTGATCCAGCCACCATAGGTTGTTTGGAACTCCTCCAACTAACTGCTGCTCCGTTCAAGAGAAATACGTATCTGGATTGAGACTTAGAGTCATCCGGATCAGTGTCAAAGCTAGCATCGACATAATACTTAGCGACTAGCTCTTCTTCACCTCCGTATATGAGAAACATATCCTTAGTTCTTCTCAAGTACTTGAGGATGTTCTTTACCACTATCCAGTGTTCCGAACCTGGATCAGATTGGTACCTACTAGTCAAACTAATAGCATGTGCCACATCCGGTCTTGTACATAGCATGGCATACATAATAGAGCCTATGGCCGAGGCATAGGGGATCTTATCCATCATCTCTCTGTCTTCCGCCATAGCCGGACTTTGAGTCTTACTCAATGTCTTGCCTTGCAACATAGGTAAGAACCCCTTCTTACTTTCGTCCATATTAAACTTCTTTAATATCTTATCAAGGTATGTACTCTGCGATAGCCCAATTAGGCGCCTTGATCTATCTCTATAGATTTTAATGCCTAATATATATGACGCTTCACCAAGGTCTTTCATCGAAAATTTGCTGTTTAGATAACTTTTAACACTGTTTAAAAGATCTATATCATCGAAAATAATATATGACGCTTCACCAAGTGCTCAAGTCCTTCTCTCCCAAATTCCACCAAAGCTACAAAAGCTTATGGGGGAATAAGAGAGGAAGAACAATGGAGGAAATCCACAAAAGACTCCAAGATCTAGATCCCAAGATGTTCCCCTCACTTAGAGGAGATATTGATTGGTGGGGTTGTAGATCTAGATCTACTCTTTCAAATACCTCAAGAATATGCAAGAATCATAGGAGGGATTGAGAAATAGCAAGCTCAAGAAGGTCAGCAATGGAGGGGAAAACTTGAAAGAAAGGTTAGGTAACATTGAGGAAGAAGGGTGATACATTGCAAATGTATCTATAATTTTTGATGTTCCATGCTTGGTTTTATCCACTTTCTTGTGTTTCGTTCCAACTTTGGAGTACTTTTCATATGATTTCTTGGACTAACCTATTAACAAGAGCCACAGTGCCAGCTGCCTGTTTTCTGCTGTTTTTGGTTCTAGGAAAGTCAGAAAATGAATATTCTTGGAATTGGACGGGACAAAATCCAAAGTGCCTATTTTTCCGGATGTCATCAAGTGCCAGAATACGAGACGGAGAGGGGCCAGGGGTCCACCACACCACCTGGCCACGCGGCCAGGCCTGGCCGGTGCCAGGGGGTGGTGTGGCCGCTCCCGGCACCCCCTCAGCCTCTCCTTTCGCCTATATATTGCCCTCGGGACGAAAACCCTAAGTTCCCGATCAAAAATCCACGAAAGAGTCTGTAGCCGCCGTCATCTCCATCCCTAGATCGGAGGATCAAGCTCTTCCCACCCGCCAGAGAGGGGAATTCACCCTGGAGGCCTTCTTCATCACCATGCATGCCTCCGGTGTGATGCGTGAGTAGTTCATCCTTGGACTACGGATCCATGTAGTAGCTAGATGGGTGGTTCTCCTCCTTTGTGCTTTCATGTCTAGATCTTGTGAGCTCCGTTCATGATCAAGATCATCTTTTTGTAATTCTGCATGTTGTGTTTGCAGGGATCCAATGGATATTGAGATGCTATTTCAGATTGATTATTGATTCTATCATATCTTTGTTATTTGTGATCTTGCATGCTTTCCGTTGTTAGTAGCTATCTTGGCCAAGTAGATGCTAGCAACTCCAAGAGTTAGTATTTATACTCGATAGTGGGTTTATGCCTCTGGTAATCTGGGGAAGTGACAGAAATCTCTAAGGTACTAGATGTGCTGTTGCTACTAGGGAGAAAACAACAATCCTTTGTTTATAGAACAATCGTATTGTTTACTTGACACGCAGTTCGTAAAGCAATAATCTGTTGCTTGCAACTTAATACTGGAGGGGGTTCGGATGATAACCTGAAGGTGGATTATTAGTCATAGATGCAGTTGGATGGCGGTCTATGTATAATGTTGTAATGCCCAATCAAGTCTCAAAGGAGTCAAGATGATTAGTATATGCATGTATTGCTTTCTCGATGTTTGTCAATTGCCCCGCTGTAATTTATTCACCTAGCATGTTATCTATCTTAAGGAGAGCCACCTCTAGTGAACTATGGATCCTGGTCCTTTTCTTTACATACAGTCTATAAACTGTTTACTGCTTTGTGTTTACTTTCTGCAAACTATTACTTCTTTCCATTCGATACGTTTAATCCTTTGTTTTCCATAAAACACGGTGAGATTGACAACCTCATCGCAAGTTGGGAACAAAGTTCTGTGGTTGTGTTGTGCAGGTCTCCATGTTGCTACTAGCACCGGTAGTGCGCCCTGCCAAAGCTCAGCTAGTAACACCTTTGGGGTGTTTCCTTGCTCCTACTGGTTCGATTAAACCTTGGTTTCATACTGAGGGAAACTTGCTGCTGTGCTCATCATACCTTCCTCTTGGGATTCCCAACGAGCTCTACATCAACACCGCCATCAAGCATTTTTCTAGGCGCCGTGCACTGAGCCATCAAAGGGCCCCTTATATAGGTCCTCCAAAATCCAACTGTTACAGCCCTAGAGCACGCGGGCCGGACTTTCTGGCCTATTCACTTCGAACATTCCGGCCAAGGCAAAACTGATAGAAACAACAATACGAGAACAACCATAATTTTTGCATCCGGACTCCGATTTTGATGATCTTGGACTTGTTTTAAAGAGGACAACAAACTCTACAAGATCATGCAGGGAACCATCATAGTACAGCAACGGAGGATAGAACCAAATGACGAAAGGTTTGACCTCTCTCAAAAAGACGAACCGGTAAAACCTCCAACATCGAAAACGCAATAGAGGATGCAAATGAAATCCATTTTTGATGAACTTGGGCTTGTCATGAAGATTAACACACGCTCTAAATCCTCTCATGGATAAGAACCAAATAACATAAGGTTTTAACAATCTCTAAAAGACAAACCGGTAAAACCTCCAATATTGAAAACACAATAGAGAATGCATATGAAATCCATTTTCGATGAACTAGAGATTGTTATGAATATTACCACAAGCTCAAGAACCTCACATGGATAAGATACAAATAACAACCAAGAAAGATGATGCCAAGTATGCAAAGGTTTGAGATCTCATGAAGGATATGATCAAGTTACTCACTCGAGAGCCCCTCTTGATAGTACGGCTATCTATCCTATAAACCGATGTCTCCAACTAACACTAGGAGACCGGTAAGAAGGAAACCCTATCAAGAACATACCTTTGTCTTGCACATATTCCACTTGAGCTTGATGATGACGATCTTCTCCACCTCAAGATGGATCACCTTTCTTGATTGCACTAGCTTGGTGAAGACTTGCAAATTGCTCCCCATACTCCACTATGGTAGAGCTTATCTTTTGGGCTTATCATCTTCACATATCCATGATTGATGACCCACAAGTATAGGGGGTGTATGGCAGTCTTTTCGATAAGTAAGAGTGTCGAACCCAACGAGGAGCAGAAGGTGCTGGCTAGTGGTATGGATCAGGAATTCTCTGCAAATACTTAGCAAACGGATTTTTAGGGGTTTTTGATAAAGCAAGTAAACAAAGTACGAGTAAATAAAAGACAGCAGGAATAAATGCAGCAAGTGGCACAATCCTTTATGCAGCAAAGGACAAGCCGGTTGTATTACTTAAGATGACCAAACATTCTCGAGGACACATGGGAAGACTGTCAAGTGCTTTCGCTTCATATAGTTGATTAATATTCTTTAGCTTGCTAAGTGTTGTGTGGGTGAACCTGTGCTAATGTACCGACCTTCCTAGGACTAATACATACTTGTGATTATACCCCTTACAAACATCTGTAAGTACAAAAAGGAATTAATGTAGAAACCTAACCACAACTTTAAACTCTAAGACCCTTATGTCCCTTGTGCAATGGTTTCCTAACGGGGGTTCATGTTTCTGTCACTCCGGCAACCCCTACGATTAGTAGCCAAATACACAATGCATTCCCCTAGGCCCATATAGGTGAAGTGTCATGTAGTCGACGTTCACATGACACCACTAGAAGAAGTACACCACAACTTAAATATCAAACTATTGAATCTTTCTCAACATAACTCCACTACTAACAACATGACTTCTCCCATGTCCTCAAGAACAAAACGTGAAGGGAATATGCCCGAGAGGTAATAATAAAGTGGTTATTATCTTATTCCATGTTTATGATAAATGTTTATTTTGCATGCTATAATTGTATTAATTGGAAACATTAATACATGTGTGTTTAATAAACAAAAAGGGTTCCTAGTTATGCCTCTCTTATAGACTAGCTTGTTGATTAACAAGATGATCAAGGTTTCCTGATCATGGACATTGGATGTTGTTAATAATAAGGTCACAACATTAGTTGAATGATGTGATGAACATTCATCCGAAGTATAGCATTACGATCAAGTCATTATGTTTATATTGCTATAAAATCATACGAAGTAATCTTTATCCTTAGACCATGAGATCATGTTAATTGCTAACACCTGAAGAGTATCTTGATAACATCAAACGTCACACCGTAACAGGGTGACTATAAAGATGGGTTCAATGCTACGAAGGTGTTATGTTGAGGCTCATGGATCAAGACTGGAATTTGTCAATCCCGATGACGGATAGATATACTCTGGGCCCTCTCGGTGATATCACATTAAGATAGCTTGCAAGCAAGTGATGTGATCACTAGAATGTTATATCACAGGAACGAGAAAAGAGTGCATATCGGTAACAAGATCAAACTAGGTATGGAGATACCGATGATCGAATCTCGGACATGTAATATATCGCGAGACAAAGGGATTTAGTTACAAGCGTTAAAGGTTCTCACGATCACAGAAGTCATTGTTGAATGTGTAGGAGTCAGTGCGGATCTCCAGGTCCCGCTGTTGATTATTGATCGGAGAAGGGTCTCGATCATGTCTACATTATTCGAGAACCGTAGGGTGACACACTTAAGAGTTACCAGACACCATTTTGGAGCACATATGTTTCATACGAAAGAATTGCAAAGCGCATGAATTATTTCAATAGAAACCAGAAATTGTTTCGGGTGAAATTGCAGAAAGTGGTTTTGCATGTGATATTGAAATATTGCAAGCGGCTATATGTGAATGTTTGTTAATTAAAATAATTAACAAAATTCTGAATAAATTTAATAAAAGAGTTTTATTAAACGAGAGAGCATTAAACTTGGAGAATTTTAATGCATTTAAAGTGGAGTCTTTAAAAGGGAATGTGAAGAGGCATTTTAATGTGGAGGGGTTACCACCACAAGAATGGGGGAGGTGAGGGGTCACCCCCCCATGCACCGGCCATGGAGAGGAGGGGCACCCTCCCTCCTCCTATAAAAGGCCACCCATTACGTCCTTCATCCTTACACCTCCTTGTGAAGGATCTCTCTCCCCCTCTAAAATTATTTCCCCATGGTCTCGAATTAGCGAGATACATGTTCCTGGTGGCATTTCGTCTGGAAGGAGTTGATTCTTCCGCTGGATCGCTGGAGCGAGGAGGTGGAGGTTGTCCAGTGGCTTAAACGTGTGTGCGAGTACGGATGCGCTGCTGAGTTGCGGCGCTCGGACTTCCTTACGATCTTGAGATCGGCAAGTGTACGACCACATCAACCACGAGTTCCTACTCGTTAACAAAACTCGTTGTCTTCGAGGGTAAGTTCTCGATGGATGTATGTCCACCTGTTGCTCTATACCTAGTAGATAGATCTTGGCGTGTAGTTCTCATCGTAGGAAAATTTTAGTTTTCTATGCTGTGGACCTAACAGTGGTATTAGAGCCTGATCTATGCGTAGGTGCTTTGCATGGGTAGTACACATATGTTTATATGTGGGCGATGATGATCATGTTATTGCATCTTCTATGTATTTTGGATATTGGTGGCATAGTGGGATGAAGCGGCCCGGAGCAACCTTACATGTCATCCTACATGAGACCCGTTCCACAACTGACATGCAACTTGTTTTGCATAAGTGGCTGGCGGGTGTCTGTCTCTCCTACTATAGTCAATATCTGGTTTACAACGAGTTGCTAATAACTTGGTTATCCTCGTTGTGGTTCATGTTCGTAGGTAAGAACGGTTCTATCTCCGAAATCCCTAAGCCACATAAAACATGCAATTGATAAATTAGAGGCGTCTAGTTTAGATCGTTGCTGGGCTAGTGTATTCATATGGTATTGTTGTAAGTAGATGTATTATAGATACTCTTACAACACATTTAGTGTGTATGTTCCATAGACCTTGGCCTTACACACAAAGGAATGATAGAGATCATACCACGATGCAAATGATAGAGATCAAATGCATGGACCATATCATCTCACTTTACACATTAGATGTTAGCATCTTATACTACTAGTTTGGCGCTTTTGGTAGCATTGTAAGATGATCCCTCATTTAGATATCAAGATAAAATGTGTTCTTCCTTGAGTATGCACCGTTCTATGTATGGTGTTTCGAGACATCACGTGATGATCGGGTGTACTCGACTCTACGCTTTCATACAACGGGTGTAAGACAATTTTACACATGCGAGTACTAAGGTTCTTATTTGGCGGTCCTAGCATGTACAGACATGGCCTCAGAACACGGACCGAAAGGTTAAGCATGAGTCATATAGTTGATATGATGCCCATATTGATGCTCGCCTTTGAAGCTACACCGACTCACGTGATGATCAGACTTGGTGTAGTGGATTTGGTTCATGTAATCACCAAAAAGGCACGAGGGATGTTGTTTTTGAGTGGGAGTTCATTTCTAATTTGGATTAGTCGAACTAAATTTGTCATAAACTAAATCAATGTGAATTTGCATAATTTGTTGTAGTCGTTGGCGTATGTTCACTACCTTATGCTTAGTTTTAATTGAGATAATAGAACTATAGAATTCTGGATATTTACTTTACGAACTGGTATCGTATTGTTTTGAATGTCAATTTAAAGTTTATAAGTCCTATTGCAAACTTTCAGCAAACTCTATTTACTCCATAAAGTTTAATAAGTAGTATTAAATCAAGAGTAAGAATTCCAATGTTAGTATCTAAAGTATCATGTTTGCCTCCATGATTATTGATATTCAAAAGTTGTTTTAATATCAAGATTATATAGGAGCTGGAAATTGTTTCAGAAACCATCATGTGTGAAAGATATTGTGATATCTGAAACAATGTTTTTGGTTGCATTATGATAGAGTATAATTTAGAAAAATACATGTTCTCATATTGTATGAGAATTTGTGAAGGATGGAGATGCTAGGCATCCGGATCTTCCAAAAAGGTTTTTGGGAACTAAAAATTATACTCGTCATTCTTCCTTATAGGCTATAGTAGCTTGATCATGAAAGTTGTCATGATAAGGATGAATAGAAGATGTAAGTAAAATGTTTACTACACTAATAAATTACTAAAGCATGGATTTTTTGAAAGAATACCAAACATTTGATGATCGTGATCCACTTCAAAGTGCAAGTCCTATGGTATTAGTATTTGACTATATACGCTTTGTACTATGTGTCATGTGAACGACACCACTATTGATGTTGATAGATTCTTTTAAAAGGAAAAGGAATTGCTGAAAGAGAATCTATAAAATATTTGGCAGAAAAGAAAAAGTTGGAGATGTCCAACTTAGGTATATAGAAGATATACATGTTATGGCTGCATTCCTTGCTTGTTAAATAATGTGGTTCTGAGGTATTGGATACCGGTATTGGATATCGAATTGGTTGGTATGAAGTGTCATACAGGACAACGCAATTCATGAACTACAATGGCCTAAGTAACTAGCAAGATAATAAGTGATGATGTTCATCAAAAACAAATAAAGTGTTATTGTGTTTTTCGTTGTCGTCAAACCTAGCGTTCAAGATTTGTTTTAATAATTGTTATTTTGTTTCGGTATTACGAGAACAATGGTTGTTCAAATAATTACCGTATTCCATAAAGGATGGATGAATTTTTACAAGTCTAGTGGGAGAAATCACATCCATAAACACTATTGCTAAAATGTCGCAACACAAATGATTAAAATATCACTTATAAAGTGACATCGCTGTTTTAAATTATATTGGAAAGAAAACATGAAGAAACTCCATGTTAATGGAATTTTTGGAGTCTTTGATTTTGATCAATTGACGCTTGTGAAACTTTCCTCGAGATAATTAAAACTCCATCCATACGCTAGAGAGAACGGATGACTAGCTTGTTGGAAATTGTGCATGCTGATGTGCATAGTCCATTATGTGTAGCCATATGCGATGGATCTTTTTGCTTCATATGCTTTCTCCGAAAATTTGAGTGAATATATCTGTATATTTACTTAATAAGGAAGAAGTATGAAACATTTCAAAATCGTTCAAAGACTTTCAAGATGAAGTGGAAAATCATTGTAACATGAAAATGAAGAGTTTATGATTCGATCATAAAGGAAGATATTTGAGTTATGTGTTTAGCAAAAACACCTAAGATTTGAGTAATTGTTCCATGATTTGTGTTTCCCGATAAACCATAGGAGTATGGCATATTCGAGATATGAAATCAAACCATGTTTGACGTGGTAAGATCAAAGGTGTCATTTATAAAACTGCCATTATGTTTTAAGGATTGAAGCTTTAGAAACTACCGCTTTACACTGAAAAGAGCACCATCGTGATCCGTTGAAATGACACCATATAAGTTATGGTTTGGGATAAAACCCGAATTGTCTTTTCTTAAATTTTGGTATGCTATGCATAAGTAAAATGTTTACAACCAAAGTCGGATAAGCACGTCTTTGTAGGTTATCCCAAAGAATTTGTTGGGAATTTCTCCATAACACTGAGGACAAAAGAGTTTATTACTTGGAACATCAAGTTTCTTGAGAAGGAATTTCTCATGAAAAGTTAAGTGGGAGGACAATAGAACTTTGATAAGGTTGTTGAACCTTAGCTATATGTGCTAAGTAGCACAGCCAGAAAGTGTCCCAGTGGCAGCCACAATGCTCATGGCTCCCGTGATTACAAAGGGTGTGATCTCGGAGATTAGAGTTCCTATTGAACCGTCTGGGTCGGTAAGAATCAAATAGTGTGATTTGATAAGCAAGTCGTTATTGTTTTGACAATGATGAACCGACTACACGCAAAGAAGTGATAATGGGCCCTGACTCCATAGAATGACTAGAAGTCAAAGAATCCGTGATAGTATCCATACATGAGAAATCAAGTTTCTGAACTTGGAAGACCCTCCGAAAAGGCATGAAGCTTGTTGGTCGTGTTTGGATCTATAAAGAAATAGACATGGATGTTTAACATCTATGAAATAGTTGACATGTCAGAAAGAAGTTTACGGCAATGTTCAAGGAGTTGACTATGACAAGATTTGATCTTTCATAGCGATATTTAGTCTTGACGGACTAATGTAGCAACCACTACATATAATTTGGTATGTGGTAGTTGAATAAACAAAACAAGGTTCTTCTAATAGAATGGTTACCTAGGATGTGTACATGACACGGTCCGAAGGGTTTTGTTAATTCAAAGGATGCTAAAAGGGCATGCAAACTTCAATAGTTGAAGTAAGCATAGCGGAGTTGGAATCTTCACCATGATGAAATTGTTAAAAGAGTTTAAATTCATCGGAGATGATGAAGATGCTTGCATTTGCAAGAAATTAAGTGGGAGCGCTGAGACATATTTCTATTACATTATGTAGAGGACATATTGTTGATTAGAAAGGATGTATATTGTATTGACACAAGTTAAGAATTTCATTAAAATAAGATTTCGATGAAAGACTTGGGCAAAACCAGAATATTAGGCATCAATATCTATATGGATAGATTGAGGCGCTAATATGGTTGTGCCAGACATACATATATGAGATATTGAAAGGGTTCAATATGGAAACAACAAGAAAGGTTCTTGCTGCATGGAAAGGATTGTATCAAAATTCAAGTGTTTCAACAATTGGTGAGTAAAATCACATGAAGATTTTGATCGATTATACCATGATATGTATATATCCAGAATGTCCTATGCTCTAAATGTTATGAGCACATACCAGAATGATTCATCAGATGATCATTGGACGATAGTAAAGATATTCTTATGAGCTTTGGAAGAACTAAGAATATATCATGTATAAGTGACAAATAATTAAAGGTAGTTCATTGTAAAGTGTTACATTGATACTAGTTTTGTCACAAGATACAAATTAAATTTATCTCAATTTAGACTATGGGTGGCACAACGTAATGGAAAGGATCTTCCATGATGGATTTGGATGATTTCCAAAGTTGAGACATTGTGACGAATACTACAACGAAAGGCTAAGTATATGACTGCTATAGTAGCAGCAAAGGAGGGCATTTGTGTTAAGTAGTTTGTTATCAAACTAGGTGTGGTTCAAAGTGGGCTAATACTACGAAGATATATTGTATGACAATAATATCAACATATTTTAACCCGAACAAACTAAAAGGTCTCACCAAAGGACCAAATTTATACAATGCCATCTCATTTGAGAATGAGTGATGCGTAGAGACGCAAAGACATGCAAATACACACAGACCTGAAATTGTCAGATCCAAAGATTATGTTAACCACTAGCAATCGCCTCTATGCAACACCAGAAAGCCATAGGTGTTCAATAAGCAAAGTTTTTCGAACTAGATTATTGACTCTAGTGCAAGTGGGAGACTGAAGGGAATATGCCCGAGAGGCAATCATAAAGTGGTTATTATCTTATTCCATGTTTATGATAAATGTTTATTTTGCGTGCTATAATTGTATTAATTGGAAACGTTAATACATGTGTGTTTAATAAACAAAAAGGGTTCCTAGTTATGCCTCTCTTATAGACTAGCTTGTTGATTAACAAGATGATCAAGGTTTCCTGATCATGGACATTGGATGTTGTTAATAACAAGGTCACAACATTAGTTGAATGATGTGATGGACATTCATCCGAAGTATAGCATTATGATCAATTCATTATGTTTATATTGCTATAAAATCATACGAAGTAATCTTTATCCTTAGACCATGAGATCATGTTAATTGCTAACACCTAAAGAGTATCTTGATAACATCAAACGTCACACTATAACAGGGTGACTATAAAGATGGGTTCAGTGCTACGAAGGTGTTATGTTGAGGCTCATCGATCAAGAGTGGAATTTGTCAATCCTGATGACGGATAGATATACTCTAGGCCCTCTTGGTGATATCACATTAAGATAGCTTGCAAGCAAGTGATGTGATCACTAGAATGTTATATCACGGGAACAAGAAAAGAGTGCATGTCGGTAATGAGATCAAACTAGGTATGGAGATACCGATGATCGAATCTCGGACATGTAATATATCGCGAGACAAAGGGATTTAGTTACAAGCGTTAAAGGTTCTCACGATCACAGAAGTCATCGTTGAATGTGTAGGAGTCGATGGATCTCGGGTCCCATGCTGATTATTGATCGGAGAAGGGTCTCGATCATGTCTGCATTATTCACGAACCGTAGGGTGACACACTTAAGAGTTACCGGACACCATTTTGGAGCACATATGTTTCAGACGAAAGAATTGCAAAGCGCAGGAATTGTTTCAATAGAAACCGGAAATTGTTTCAGGTGAAATTGCAGAAAGTGGTTCTGCATGTGATATTGAAATATTGCAGGGGGCTATATCTGAATGTTTGTTAATTAAAGTGATTAACAAAATTCTGAATAAATTTAATAAAATAGTTTTATTAAATGAGAGAGAGCATTAAACTTGGAGAATTTTAATGCATTTAAAGTGGAGACTTTAAAAGGGAATGTGAAGAGGCATTTTAGTGTGGAGGGGTTAGCACCACATGCATGGGGGAGGTGAGGGGTCACCCCCCATGCGCCGGCCATGGAGAGGAGGGGCACCCTCCCTCCTCCTATAAAAGGCCACCCATTCCCTCCTTCATCCTTACACCTCCTTGTGAAGGATCTCTCTCCCCCTGTAGAATTATTTCCCCATGGTCTCGGATTAGCGAGATACATGTTCCTGGTGGCATTTCGTCTGGAAGGAGTTGCTGCTTCCGCTGGATCGCTGGAGCGAGGAGGTGGAGGTTGTCCGGTGGCTTGAACGTGTGTGCGAGTACGGATGCGCTGCTGAGTTGCGGCGCTCGGACTTCCTCACGATCTTGATATCGGCAAGTGTATGACTACATCAACCACGCGTTCCTATTCATTAACAAAACTCGTTGTCTTCGAGGGTAATTTCTGGATGGATGTATGTCCACCCGTTGCTCTGTACCTAGTAGATAGATCTTGGCGTGTAGTTCTCATCGTAGGAAAATTTTAGTTTTCTATGTTGCGGACCCAACAAAATGAACTACTCACAAGACATCATATGGATCATGATCAGAGATGGAATAATGATGTATAACAATCTGAACATAAACAATAATTCAATGGTTCACTAAATAGCATCAACTACAAAGAGTAATCAACACCGGGAAAGTTTCCCTTATGAACTATGCAAGATTCAACCCAATTGTTACAACAATATGGAGATGATGATGATGGTGCTGATGGTGATGATGGTGGTGATGATAATGATCCCGATGAAGTCCAGCTTGATGGTGGTGTTGATGGCGATGATCTCCCCTCTCCGGGAAGGAATTCCCCTGGCAGAAATCTATCTGCCGGAGAGATCTTTCTCTCTCGGTGTTTTTCACCCCGCAGAGGCGGCGGAATCTTTCTGTGGCCGCTCCTAGAGTCTTAGGGTTTTGGGAGGATAATATACGCCAGAGGGGACTGCCAGGGGTGGACCAGGGTGGCCACACCACCTGGTGGCGCGACCTAGGCTGGCCCGCGCCAGGGGGTGGTGTGGGCCCCCTGTGGCCCATCTCCAGCCCCCCTTCTAGCTTCCTTTGTCTTCTGTAAAAATAGGATTTTTCGTATATTTTCCCGGATTTTCTGATCTTCGTGAATTTTGCCTCCAAACAACACCTTTTCCATCAGAATCCTGACTACAGCGGTCCATGCTCCAAAAGTCATCAACCATGCAAAAACAGATGAAATAACATAAGTATCACCTCTCAATACGAAATATATCAATGAATAACAGTGAATTATGACATAGAATAGTGATGCAAAATGGACGTATCAACCCCCCCTCACAAGCTTAGACTTCGCTTGTCCCCAAGCGAAACTGAGCTCAATAAACATGACCTCAGGTTTATGGAGTGAAGAGTCGATAAAAGAATACAGACAAGAAGCATCACATTCATCAATACATAGATCATAATAGAAGACAACTCACTATTATATAACTCAACTTGCAATGAGTAAAGGAAACACATTAGAGATACATGAAGTAAATCATAATTGGTAATGGCAAACTTAGCTCTTGGTCGAAGAATAGTTGATAATTTGCTGGAGTTCACAAGTAACTGGTTTTAAATGATAGCTTTCAAAGTAGTAAACATCAAGATAAGAGCAATGTGCAAAACAAGGAACATAAGAAACATGATTGAATAAATCATCATATGAATGAATGAAACACAACAACTCAAAATACTTGCTGAGGTAGAAGGGAATAGGTTTACTGACTCAATTAAAAAGTAAAAGAAAGGCCCTTCGCAGAGGGAAGCAGGGATTGCAAGTCTCATAAAGAGCTCCCAAAAATTATGATACTTACTAGCTTTCAGCTCTCATTGCCCCTATCATAGGCATCTTTAGGTGGTTAAGGTTAAAGTGATCAAATATGAGGATATGCATTGACAAGTTGTAAGTTGAGAATCTCATGTCCCTTGAGTATGAGGGCCGCTCCTCATGCTACTCAAGTTTAGTCACCGGTAAGTTCTTGTCATCGTAAGCATATGTGTATCATAGAGAACCGCCAACGGGGTACCCCTTGCTCGATGATATGGAAGAATCCCCATATCAAAATGACAAGGCAAGCAGACAACAAGCATCTCAGCAATATTCTTATTTACCATGGGAATATGGTGCTTTTTTCTCTCTTTCCTCTTTTCATAATATCTCTTTTTTTCTCTTTTTCTCAATCTCTATCTCTTTTTTTATAAGAAGAATGCTTCATAGATGCTTGTTATGGTTACGCTGCAGGTTTCCACCATGTCAGCATGGATTAGACCAGCGGCCCAGGCGTTTCTCTAACACACATGCATAACTCCGTGGACTTACAAGCTCCCCTTTCATTTCACACCGACGACATCCATAGACAAAAGAACATGATATCAACTAGGTACAAAGTACCAGTGCAATGTTGAAAGCGTTCCCCATGACAGCATGGTTATGCTAATTCACAACTTACAAACCGCAAGTATATACGCAACATAGGTGAGCAATGGTTCAAGTTTATTAAGTGCAAGAAAGTAAAGTGTGCCATCAAGTTCGTGAGAGCTTTAATCACTAATTTTCACATAACAAGTTTAATTTGGGAGGTAGATAAAACAAGAATTTACTTGGAATAGCAATAATGCTAATAGGTAGGTATGGTGGACACGAATGGCAAAGGTTTTGGTTTTAAGGAGTGGATGCACGAGAAGAATTCCCTCTCAGTACAGGTTTTTGGCTAGCAAAGCTGGGTAGCAAGTACAAGAGTTGAAGGAAACAAACAAACATACAAGTGATAAAGACAAACATGCAATCTTCCTTGGAAGCACAAAAGATCTTAACTAGAGAATACTAGACTTATGAGCAAATCAAGAAAGAAAGATGATGAAATTATTTTTCTTTAGAGTACTTTTATCTTTTCTTTCAACTCTCAAAAATAGTGGTGCTACTGACCGAGCCAGGTTTGCCAAAACCAACTAAATAAACTCAATGATCCCAAAGTGATACCAATACTAACAACAAGATCAATCATATAACCACGAATTGAAAACTAAAATAAGCTATGCAAAAGAGTAAATGATAGAACTTCTCATTAATAATCCATAACGGCAACTCACACCAAGGGATATATATCTAACAAGAGAGGGGACACTTCCATAATGCAAACCATACTACATAATAACTTCTCTATTCATGATACGACTCTACTAAAAAGGTAAAAAGATAGAAGATAGTGATGTGATACCGCGGCACTCCCCCAAGCTTGTAACAAACCAAGGGGATGCCAAACCTAATGACGAATTACTCCTTCGGTGGTGGTGGTATCCTCTCATCTTCGTCCGAATTCCAAGGTAAGGGCTTCCCATCAACAAAGGACATCGTGGTTTCCGGCATCCTGAAACTTGCAGCAGCACTTATGCGTTTAAACCTAACCTCATACTTATAGTTTTGATTTTGAACATCGTAGAGCTGTGCTTGTAGTTTGTTGGTTGTTTGGCGGAGTGAGAGGACTTCATCCTTGAGTTTAGTAGTCTCCTTTTGGTGCTCGGTGATGAGATCGGAACAAATCTTATGGATGATATCCACTTCGCGCTCCGCCATCTTCTTGTACCTAAATACTTCTTGCTCCAGCACTTCCATCATGTCCTCCAGACTTCCTTCACCTTTAGGGCATCGAACCTCTTTTATCCGGAGTTCCCCATCTTCAAGCAATAACTCCTTGGGATGAATCTTCAACTCTCTCATGTATGGGTTGATGATATCCTCTAAAGAATCTTCCTTAGCTGATCCAGAGGAAGACATTGTAGCTCCAAATCTGGGACTCTACCTGTCAGAAACAGATCAAAACAAAAACACGACGAAAACGCGATATACAAACCTCGGGAGATCCGGGGGATTATATATTGCAAAGTTTCATAACAAAAGGAAGGTGCTGGGTGAAAACAAGTCGGAGGCAGAGTCCGGGGTGGACTCACCACCTGGTGGCGCGGCCTGGGGTGGGCCCGCGCCACAGGGTGGTGTGAGCCACCCTGGCTCCGTTTCCGTCCCTTTTTCGCTTCATAACTTTCCATATTGACTAAAAACTACAAAAATATAGTTGGATAGTATTTTCGTGGAACTTTTCTTACAAAAACTGTTACCTATTTGAAAACAGACTCTGCAGGTCTCTGAATTGTTGGGTCCGCAGCATAGAAAACAAAAAAATTCCTATGGTGTGAACTACACGCCAAGATCTATCTACTAGGTACAAAGCAACGGGTGGACATACAACCAACGAGAACTTACCCTCGAAGACAACGAGTTTTGTTAACGAGTAGGAACTCGTGGTTGATGTAGTCGTACACTTGCCAATCTCAAGATCATGAGGAAGTCCGAGCGCCGCAACTCAGCAGCGCATCCGTACTCGCACACACGTTCAAGCCACCGGACAACCTCCACCTCCTCGATCCAGCGATCTAGCCAGGCAGAACTCCTTCGGGCGAATGCCATCGGGAACATGTATCTCGCTAATCCGAGACCATGGGGGAATAATTCTAGAGGGGGAGAGAGATCCTTCACAAGGAGGTGTGAGGATGAAGGAGGGAATGGGTGGCCTTTTATAGGAGGAGGGGGTGCCCCTCCTCTCCATGGCCGGCACATGGGGGGTGACCCCTCACCTCCCCCATTCATGTGGTGGTAACCCCTCCACATTAAAATGCCTCTTCACATTCCCTTTTATAGTCTCCACTTTAAATGCATTAAAATTCTCCAAGTTTAATGCTCTCTCCTTTAATAAAACTCTTTTATTAAATTTATTCAGAATTTTGTTAATTACTTTAATTAACAAACATTCACATATAGCCCCTTGCAATATTTCAATATCACATGCAGAACCACTTTCTGCAATTTCACCCGAAACAATTTCCGGTTTCTATTGAAACAATTCCTGCGGTTTGCAATTCTTTCGTCTGAAATATATGTGCTCAAAAATGGTGTCCGGTAACTCTTAAGTGTGTCACCCTACAGTTCGAGAATAATGCAGACATGATCGAGACCCTTCGCCGATCAATAATCAGCAGCGGGACCTGGAGATCCGTACTGACTCCTACACCTTCAATGATGACTTCTGTGATCGTGAGAACCTTTAACGCTTGTAACTAAATCCCTTTGTCTCAAGATATATTACATGTCCGAGATTCGATCATCGGTATCTCCATACCTAGTTTGATCTCGTTACCGACATGCACTCTTTTCTCGTTCCCGTGATATAACATTCTAGTGATCACATCACTTGCTTGCAAGCTATCTCAATGTGATATCACCGAGAGGGCCCAGAGTATATCTATCCATCATCGGGATTGACAAATTCCACTCTTGATCCATGAGCCTCAACATAACACCTTCGTAGTAGTGAACCCATCTTTATAGTCACCCTGTTACGGTGTGACGTTTGATGTTATCAAGATACTCTTCCGGTGTTAGCAATTAACATGATCTCATGGTCTAAGGATAAAGATTACTTTGTATGATGTTATAGCAATATAAACATAATGACTTGATCGTAATGCTATACTTTGGATGGATGTTCATCACATCATTCCACCAATGGTGTGACCTTGTTATTAACAACATCCAATGTCCATGATCAGGAAACCTTGATCATCTTGTTAATCAACAAGCTAGTCTATAAGAGAGGCATAACTAGGAACCCTTTTTGTTTATTAAACACACATGTATTGATGTTTCTGTTCAATACAATTCTAGCATGCAAAATAAACATCTATCATATATAAGGAATACATAATAACAACTTTATTATTGCCTCTCAGGGCATATTTCCTTCAGTCTCCCGCTTGCACTAGAGACAATAATCTAGTTCTCATAGTGATAAATCTAACACCCATGGAGTTCTGGTGTTGATCATGTTTTGCCCTAGGGAGAACTTTAGGTTCGTGTGTACTTTACAAATCTTTATATCTCCATCCTTGACATGCTCGCGGATGGAGTGAAACCGGCGCTTAATATGCTTGGAATTCTTGTGAGACCTCGGTTCCTTTGCATTGGTTATGGCTCCATTGTTGTCACAATAGATCACCATTGGGTCCAATGCACTAGGAACCACACCTAGTTCCGCAATGAACTCTTTCATCCAAACTGCTTCTTGCGCCGCTTTTGAAGCAGCAACATATTCCGCCTTCGTCGTTGATCTAGCCACCACAGGTTGTTTGGAACTCCTCCAACTAACTGCTGCTCTGTTCAAGAGAAATACGTATCCAGATTGAGACTTAGAGTCATCTGGTTCGGTGTCAAAGCTAGCATCGACATAACACTTAGCGACTAGCTCTTCTTCACCTCCGTATATAAGAAACATATCCCTAGTTCTTCTCAAGTACTTGAGGATGTTCTTTACCGCTATCCAGTGTTCCGAACCTGGATCAGATTGGTATAGTCAAACTAATAGCATGTGCCACATCCGTTCTTGTACATAGCATGGCATACATAATAGAGCCTATGGCCGAGGCATAGGGGATCTTATCCATCGTCTCTCTTTCTTCCGCCGTAGCCGGACTTTGAGTCTTACTCAATGTCTTGCCTTGCAACATAGGTAAGAACCCCTTCTTACTTTCGTCCATATTAAACTTCTTTAATATCTTATCAAGGTATGTACTCTGCGATAGCCCAATTAGGCGCCTTGATCTATCTCTATAGATTTTAATGCCTAATATATATGACACTTCACCAAGGTCTTTCATCGAAAATTTGTTGTTTAGATAACTTTTAACACTGTTTAAAAGATCTATATCATTTCCAATCAATAATATGTCATCCACATATAATATCAGAAATGCCACATTGCTCCCACTCACTTTCTTGTAAATACAAGCCTCTCCATAAGTTTGGACAAATCCAAACTCTTTGATCACCTCATCAAAGTGGAGATTCCAACTCCGGGATGCTTGCTTCAGTCCATAGATGGATCGCTAAAGTTTGCATACCTTATTAGCATCCTTAGGATCGACAAAACCCTTAGGTTGTATCATATACAACTCTTCTTCAATATTACCATTGAGGAATGCAGTTTTGACATCCATCTGCCATATTTCATAATCGAAATTTGTAGCAATTGCTAACATAATCCTAACTGACTTAAGCATCGCTACGGGAGAGAATATCTCATCGTAGTAAACTCCTTGAATTTGTCGAAAGCCCTTTGCGACAAGTCGAGCCTTATAGATGGTCACATTACCATCAGCATCAGTTTTTCTTTTGAAAATCCATTTATTCTCAATGGCCTTTTGATCGTGAGGTAAGTCCACCAAGGTCCAAACTTGGTTCTCGTACTGGATTCCATCTCGGATTTCATGGATTCTAGCCATTTGTTGGAATCCGGGCTCATCATCGCTTCTTCATACCTCGCAGGGTCATCCATTTCATCAACCATGAAATTCACAATAGGATTGCGGTACAGTTCAGGAGCTGCACGTGTCCTGCTTGACCTGCGAGGTTCGGTAGTTTCCTCTTTCGGAGTTTCATGATCAATATCATTAGCTCTCTCTTCATTAGGTGAAGTCAACTCCGAAACAACTTCCGGTGCTGCGCCCCTTGCTATTTCATGAAGAGAAGGTTCAGTAACCTCTTCGAGTTCTACCTTCCGACTACTCACACCTTTCGCGAGAAACTCCTTCTCAAGAAAGGATCCATTCTTGGCAACCAAAACCTTGCCCTCGGATCTATGATAGAAGGTATACCCAATTGTTTCCTTAGGGTATCCTATGAAGACGCATTTTCCACTTTGGGTTCGAGTTTATCCGGTTGAAGTTTCTTCACATAAACCTCGCATCCCCAAACTTTAAGAAATGACAGCTTAAGTTTGTTTCCAAACCATAATTCATACGGCGTCATTTCAACGGATTTAGATGGTGCCCGATTTAAAGTGAAGTGAATGCACTGTTTCCAAAGGCATAACCCCAAAATGACAGTGGCAAGTCAGTCAGAGACATAATAGATCGAACCATATCCAATAAGGTACGATTACGACATTCCGACACACCATTACGTTGTGGTGTTCCGGCAGGTGTGAGTTGTGAAACTATTCCACACTCTTTCATGTGTGTGCTAAACTCGTAACTTAGATACTCTCCTCCACGGTCAGACCGTAGAAATTTGATCTTTCTATTACGATGATTTTCCACTTCATTCTGAAATTCCTTGAACTTTTCAAAAGTTTCAGACTTGTATTTCATCAAATAGATATACCCGTATCTACTCAAATCATCCGTGAAAGTAACAAAATAACGATATCCACCTCGCGCCGACACACTCATTGGTCCATACACATCAGTATGTATGATTTCCAATAGATCTGTCGCCCGTTCCATTGAACCGGAAAAAGGCGTTCTAGTCATCTTGCCCATAAGGCATGGCTCACATGTATCAAATGATTCAAAATGAAGTGATTCCAAAATTCCATCAGAATGGAGTTTCTTCATGCGTTTAACACCAATATGACCTAGACGGCAGTGCCACATATATGCAGATATATCATCATCAAGTTTAATCTTTTTAGCATTAACATTATGAATGTGTGTAATATTACTATCGAGATCCATCATAAATAAACCATTCACCACAGGTGCATGACCATAAAAGATATTATCCATATAAATCGAACAACCATTGTTTTCAGATTTAAACGAATAACCACTTTGCATCAAACATGATCCGGATACAATGTTCATGCTAAGTGCAGGCACCAAATAACAATTATTTAGGTTTATGACTAATCCTGATAGCATATGGAGAGGCAGCGTTCCAACGGCGATCACATCAACTCTTGATCCATTGCCGACCCGCATTGTGACCTCATCCCTTGCTAGTTGTCGCTTGTTCCGCAGCCCCTGAATCGAGTTACATATATTAGCAACCGATCCCGTATCAAATACCCAGGTGCTACTGCGAGTACTAGTCAAGTACACATCAATAACATGTATATCGCATATACCTTTGTTTGCCTTGCCGGACTTCTTGTCCGCCAAATACTTGGGGCAGTTGTGCTTCCAATGGCGATCCCTTGCAATAGTAGCACTTTTCGATTCGGACTTAGGGCCAACTCGGGGTTTCTTTTTGGTAGCAACAGATTTGCCACCCTTCTTTCCCTTGTGCTTGCCTTTCTTGTCCTTCTTGAAACCGGTGGTCCTATTGATCATCAACACTTGATGTCCTTTCCTAATCTCCACTTCTGCAGTCTTAAGCATTGACAGAAGCTCGGGAAGAGTCTTCTTCATGCCCTGCATATTATAGTTCATCATGAAGCTCTTGTAGCTATGTGGCAGAGATTGGATAACACAATGTATGCCTAAGTCAATGGGAATCGTTATTCCCAAGGACACAAGCTTATCGGCGTACCCAGACATTTTGAGTACATGCTCACTAACGGAGTTGTTCTCCTCCATCATGCAGCTAAAGAACTTTTCAATAGCATTATAACTCTCTACGGCAGCATGGGTATCGAAAATCATTTTCAATTCTCCCATGGTATCAAAGGCATTGCCATTTTCGAAATGCTTTCGAAGTTCTGGCTCTAGCCCATACAGTATGCCGCAATGAACTAAGTTGTGGTCCTCCTGACGAGTCACATAGACATTCTTTTCCTCGTCAGGGGCATCAGGAGCTGGTGGGGGCCTAGCGGCGCATCTAGCACATATTGCTTTTGTGCAGCAGTGAGGAGAATCCTCAAATTCATATCCCAGTTGGTGAAGTTGCTACCATCCGTAGCAAGTTTCTCTTTCTCCATGAACACATTGAAATTAAAAGCAGGTGGTGCCATCTACAACAAAATTTGTAAAGTTTATTTAGACTAAGTTTATGATAGATTGAGTTCAACTAATCCAAATTACTAATGAACTCCCACTCAATAACGACATCCCTCGTGCCTTTTTGGTGATTACATGAACCAAATCAACTACACCAAGTCCGATCATCACGTGAGTCGGTGTAGCTTCAAAGGCGAGCATCTATATGGGCATCATATCAACCATATGACTCATGCTTAACCTTTCGGTCTGTGTTCCGAGGCCATGTCTGTACATGCTAGGCTCGCCAAGTAAGAACCTTAGTACTCGCGTGTGTAAAACTGTCTTACACCCGTTGTATGAAAGCGTAGAGTCGAGTACACCCGATCATCACGTGATGTCTCGAAACACGATCCATAGAACGGTGCATGCTCAAGGAAGAACTCATTTTATCTTGATATCTAAATGAGGGATCATCTTAAAATGCTATCAAAAGCGCCAAACTAGCAGTATAAGATGCTAACATCTAATGTGTAAAGTGAGATGATATGGTCCATGCATTTGATCTCTATCATTTGCATCGTGGTATGATCTCTATCATTCCTTTGTGTGTAAGGCCAAGGTCTATGGAACTTACACGTTGAATGTGTTGTAAGAGTATCTATCATACATCTACTTACAACAATACTATATCAATACACTAGCCCAACAACGATCTAAACTAGACGCCTCTAATTTATCAATTGCAAGTTTTACGTGGCTTAGGGCTTTCAGAGATAGAACCGTTCTCACCTATGAACATGAACCACAACGAGGATAACTAAGTTATGAGCAACTCGTTGTAAATCAGATATTGACTATAGTAGGAGAGACAGACACCCGCCAGCAACTTATGCAAAACAAGTTGCATGTCGATCAGGAACCGGTCTCATGTACGATGACATGTAAGGTTGGTCCGGGCCGCTTCATCCCACTATGCCACCAATATCCAAAATACATAGAAGATGCAATAACATGATCATCATCGCCCACATATAAACATATGTGTACTACTCGTGCAAAGCACCTACGCATATATCAGGCTCTGATACTATTGTTGGGTCCGCAGCATGGAAAACAAAAAAAATTCCTATGGTGTGAACTACACGCCAAGATATATCTACTAGGTACAAAGCAACGGGTGGACATTGATACGTCCAAAACGTATCTACTTTCCTGAACACTTTTGCTATTGTTTCTCCTCTATACTTGTGTGATTTGGATACAACTAATGCGGACTGACACTGTTTTCAGCAGAATTGCCTTGGTGTCTACTTTTTGTGCAGAAAACCAACTATCAGGAAAAATCCGAGAAAATATGCCAAAAATCCTATTTCACCCGAAGACTCTAGGAGCCAGAATACGAGAGGGACAAGAGCCAGGGGGTGGCCACACCACCTGCTGGCACGGGCCAGGCCAGGCCGCACCAGGGGGTGGTGTGGGGCCCCCAGGCACCCCCTCGGCATCTCTCTTCACCTATAAGGAGCCTTCTGACCTAAAAACTTCAGGGGGTTCGACGTTTTCCCAAAAGGAGTTCCGCTCCGCCGCCACCACCAGATTCTACGAAACAGCACCAGAAACTCCGCTCTGGCACCCTGCCGGGACGGAGAATTGGAGGAGATCATCGCCATCATCATAACCATCGCTTCTTCATCGACCATCCATGTTTCCCCCATCTATGAGTGAGTAATCCCCCGCTGTAGGCTATGGGGATGGTAGGGATTGGATGAGATCGTTCATGTAATGGCATCAGATTGTTAGGGCATGGTGCCTAGTATCTTTTATTAGTGCTTTATGACTTTGTTGGAACTTGTTGTGCTTAATGCTTGTCACTAGGGCCCGAGTGCCATGATTTCAGATCTGAACATGTTATTGATTCATTATGGTAGTATTGTTTTTGGTCGTATCTGCAAGTTGTATACACACGTTGTTGTCCGGAACCTATGGCCCCGAAGTGACAGAAATCGGGATAACCGGAAGGGAAAGGCTTTGATGTGAGGATCACATGTGTTCACGGAGTGTTAATGCTTTGCTCCGGTTCTCTATTAAAAGGAGCACCATAATTGCCAGTAGTTCCCTAGAGGCCCCGCTGCAATTTGGCGGGACAAAAGATGTTGTGCAAGTTCTCATTGCGAGCACGTATGACTATATATGGAACACATGCCTAGGATTGTCTAGTACTTGGATGCTTTATCTTATTTATCTACAATTGCCCTATGTTCTGATTGCTATGTGAATTGTCTTGTCCATGCAACGCCCGTCCATCCATCCCTATGCCTACCGTTTCGAATCAATTTCTTGCTTTTGTTACTACCGTCTTTGTTGTACTCTGCTGCTACTTTACTATTCCTACTACAAACTGCTCTTGATAAACCTGTGAGCAAGATTGTTTCCGGTGCATTGAATTGATAACTCAGTTGTTAAGGCTGATAAATATTCTTTGTCTCCCCTTGTGTCGAATCAATAAATTGGGTTTCACTTCTCTCGAAAATACTGCGATACACCCCCTAAACTTGTGGGTCATCAAGACTATTTTCCGCGCCGTTCTTGGGAGCATAGCTTTATTTATCAAGTTCACTTGGATTCTCTATTGTTCGCTGCTATCCATCCATCATGGGTAAGTCTCATGATGGCAAGGTTCCTATTTTACCATCCACTACAAGAAGAGGTACGGTTCTAAACACCTCTGTTGCTCTTGATTCACCGTCTGTTCTGAGTAAGTTCCTTACACCACCACATACACATGCTACACACACTGCTACTACTGCTGAATCTGAAACTTCTGATGTTATGATGCTGCTTCTACTGTGCTTGATAAGAGTGGTTCATTAGGTCCTTTCCTAGATGCTACGATTGCTAGAACTATAGCTGGAAATACCGAAACTCCTAATGAAGACACTACCACACCTATTAGCTCACCTGAGTCTACTGAGAGTTATGATATTGAAGATGGTTATGTTGAGATGACCGATGAGTTTATTAAAAAATGTAAAAACACCCATGATAGGAGCGCTGCTAAGAGTCTCCTTGAGAGGCGTACTATTAGACCCAAATTATATCCTGCTGCTAAGTTTGCTGCTTCTCCCATAAACATTATAGATGAAGATTATGATTTCTCTCTCGATCTATCTTACATAGCTATTGTCGATAAAGAACCTTTTTGTGGGACTAAAAATGAAAGTGCGGTAGCACATATGAATGAACTTTCTACCATGAGTGGCTTGTTTTCTGATGATATTAAGATGCGTACTTACTTTGTTACTAAGATTTTCCCCTTTTCACTGAGAGGAGAAGCTAAAACTTGGTTTAGTAATTTCCCTCCTGGATCTATTGTTAGCCCTGAGTGCTTGATTTGTACTTTCCTGCAGAAATATTTTCCTCCTAGTGCTAGACATGCTATTTTGCAGGAACTTTTTGATTTTAAACAGGGAGAAAAGGAGGTATTGCCCGAATCTTAGGCAAGGTTTTGTGCTTTGATTCATGCACAGGCTGGAAGTCCTTTACCTAAGAATGAGCTTCTTGATATATTTTATAATGGACTAACCGAGGAATCTAGTACATACCTAGATAGTTGTGTTGATTGTGTTATCAGGAAAAGGATGATACATTGCAAATGTATCTATAATTTTTGATGTTCCATGCTTGGTTTTATCCACTTTCTTGTGTTTTGTTCCAACTTTGGAGTACTTTTCATATTATTTCTTGGACTAACCTATTAACAAGAGCCACAGTGCCTGTTTTGTTTCTGCTATTTTTGGTTCCAGGAAAGTCAGAAAATGAATATTCTTGGAATTGGACGGGACAAAAGCCAAAGTGCCTATTTTTCCGGAAGGGATCAAGTGCCAGAATACGAGATGGAGAGGGGCCAGGGGCCGGCCACACCACCTGGTCACGCGGCCAGGCTTGGCCCGTGCCAGGGGGTGGTCTAGCCGACCCCAGCACCCCCTCGGCCTCTCCTTCCGCCTATAAGTTGCCCTCGGGAAGAAAACCCTAGGTACCCAATCAAAAATCCATGAAAGAGTTTGTGGCCGCCGACATCTCCATCCCTAGATCGGGAGGGATCTGAAGCTCTTCCCGGCACCCTGCCGGAGAGGGGAATTCACCCTGGAGGCCTTCTTCATCACCATGCAAGCCTTCGGTGTGATGCGTGAGTAGTTCATCCTTGGACTACGGATCCATGTAGTAGCTAGATGGCTGGTTTCTCCTCCTTTGTGCTTTCATGTTTAGATCTTGTGAACTCCGTTCATGATCAAGATCATCTATTTGTAATCCATACATGTTGTGTTTGCGGGGATCATGTAACTACCTCGGTGAATTACGCTCTTAGTTACAAGCCTGGATGATCGGAAATGGTTAAAATAGTACGGTGGGGCCAAATGCCACTCACAGGTAGACCTTTCGGCCGTCCTAACCATTTCCAAACATCGGGACAAGAACGAAGCGTGTCGGCGGCGAAGGATCAACTACATACACAAATGAGTATGTATGCAAGCCACCATACAACAGTCCTCAGAGCCATTCCATCTAAAAGAAATAGAAATATTGCAATGCCATACGGCAAGATCCAAATATCCTAGATAGATATAATAGTTTAGGATATCTCCTCATACATCAAACATCAGAGTATCAAAGGAAGCGAAAACAAGATCCGAATGCGGATAAGAAGCAAATCGGCATAAGATGCCCCATAAATAAACACATCCATACAGATCTCACGGATCCCGCTCCGGAATCTCTACACCGAGTGATCGTTGCCCACATCGTCTCCTCCACCCGGTATCCATCTTGCGAGTTTACTGTTCATCTGAATCAAACAATTTATCGTGAGACCCTAGGGTACTCAGCAAGTCTTTATGCCTCTAAAGGGACACAACACAGGGTGACGCGATTGCAGCAAAAGATAATACCTAACAATTCTATAGATACTGCTAACCATCCGCCTAACCAAAGATGAGCGGATGTCCGTGAATTAATAACAACAGTTATAACAGTAATATTAACAGATCCATCCTCCTCGCTACCAACGAGGAAGCGGACGAACAACCCCATCCGTTGGCGGTTTATTATCCATTCCATGAGTGTTGCACTATTTACTAGTCGGTGTACTTAGTCAAATTAAAAGCGGTACTTTAGTTATACTTGTCTATGATCGAGAAACGTGCTCCAAGTCGTCCATAACCGTGGACACGGCTTTCGAAAAGTTTTACCTGCGGGGTGCACAAATAGCAACACACACTCGATCAACCTCGGAAAAACCAAATCAAAACCCAACGAGGCATTCACGACAAAGCGATCACGATTGAGAAATGTTTTAGGGGCCACCCCACTAAGCTACCAAGAAGTTGGCCGGCTCAAACGGACCAGGTTTGTGTGGGCCGGCGAAACGGGAACCGAAAATGTGGACTGGGCTTGTCGATACAATGAAAACGTGTCACGGTCCTAACAAGATGGTGCTCACGCACAATCTTAAATAAAGCGATAAAGCATGGCATAAGTACAGGATAGTAATAAAGCCTCAAACTACTTTGTGGCCCCAAGAAATAAGAATGAATCAAGCTCTGCTCGGGGGTTCATAAGGCCTCCCGGATGTGGATAGCGAATAGTCAAGGAACAGGAATCAAGTACTGGGTCCTCTGGGACACAAGTGAGCATGAAAAACCAAATAGCGAGATATTGCTCACGGTGCCACTTTCATTAGTTATTCCATTACTACAGGTTAAGTTGTTTAGGTACCTCGTTATCCATCGGACACTCACATACCCTACACATGCTGTTCTCGACCGCATGGCTCAAACAACTCCTAGTAATGGCTCATGGGATGGAGGAACAAGCTTGGTGGGGTTTAAAAGTAAAAGGCTATGCAAGATTTGGATTCAGTTTAATGCAATCGCGACTCAATGATGCAAGAATAAGATAGAGGCAATAGGTACTATATGTATGCGAGCATGTGGTAGTGCTTGCCTGGCAGCTCAGTTGAAGCGAGGGACGGATCTGGGTAGTGCTCCTGGGTTTCTTGATATATCCCCTGCTCAGCGTCTATTCGAAGAAGAACCAAACAAACAAGGGCCAACATAAATAGAGTATACAAGCATATGAATTAAAATGCGACAAGCAAACAATCATGCCATGATGAATGATGCACAATTTTCATGGAAATAATGTAGCATGGCATGGGTGAGGTGTGGAATACAAGAATAAAGCATTTTATGGAGTTTTTGTCACCTTTTATCCTCAAATAAGTTGCTCTATACTTTATATTTATATGATGCATGCTGCAATTCAGAACATGGAATGCATAGATAGAACGGGCTCGTCGCGCTGATCGATTTAGACATATTATTTGTCAAATTCGGAGTTATAAAACAAAAGTTATTAATTAATTAAGAAAAAGGGCATTTTATTGTAATTTTAATCAACTCGAAATTTAAAGTATTCAAAATATATTTTGAAGGGCATATTTGAATTCCTCACATTTTTCTGATTCGAAAACATATATTACATGTTTAATTTGGATTTATATTTTTAAAATTATTTGAAAACAGATTTGAATTTGAATTTAAAACAAATTTGAAAAGTTTAAATTGAAACAGAAAAATAGAAAACCGTTTTGTACTCACACAGACCTAGCCACAGTCATTGACAAGTGGGGCCAGGGCTGACTGGGACACACGCGTCCAGGAATGATTTTTCTCACCGCGGCGCTTCCTAGCCACAGAGGGTGACAGATGGGCCCGGGCTGACCTGGCGACAAACGACGCGGAGAGACCTTCTCATCGCGAGCTGCGCTAGCCCATGCGGCTGACAGGTGGGGCCGGTGAGGTTAAAGGGTCCACGACACGCGCGGCCAGCCGGTAGGCGACACGTGGTGGATCCGGGGGAGTGCGGGTTGAGGTTCTGGACTCTGGGGTACCTTTTTGCAAAAAGGCTGAGAGGCTGACATGTGGGACTGGCTGGACCGCAGGTTTAGCCGAAAAAAGACGCAGGGGGTTAAGCGCAAAAGGGCCACGGTCACTGTTCCTCTTCTCTGTGAACGCGTGGACAGGTCGGTGCGCGACCGACGCAGGGCGCGGCGCGTGGGGTTCGAACTTCGTCACGGCGCAGGCGCCTTGGTGGTAGCAGTCTGGCTGTTACGGGTGGTGACAGAGGAGCGGCTAGATGTGGTTCTGCGCGACGCGGGAGCGAGCCGACGAAGTGGCCGACGGCCTTAGCGTGTTTACGAAAGCACGACGGATCTAGACGACGGCAATGGCGGAGGTTGTCGAGGAGAATCTGCTCACCGCGGGTGGGTTGGTGTGGTCGGATCAGGTCGGGGCACAGAGGATCGACGACGAGGCTGGCGGCCGGAGTTCTAGGGTTTGGCGTCGCGGTGGCAGTACCGTGGTCTGGGCTCCTCCTTCAGCGTCCGGCGTGTCCAGGCGAGGAGCCTCCTCGTTCTCGAGCGCTTCCCAGCGAGCTTGTCGGCCGGAACGACGATGTCTTTGGCGACGGCGTCGTCTGGCTTGGTGGTCGGAGAGGAAGAAGGGGGAGAGGAGGGCTGGCTCGGGACAGATCTGGCGACGCAGGAGAGCCGTGGGGAAGGAGGAAAAAGGAGGGAGAGGGAGGAGGAGCAGCCGTGGCAGGGGGTAGATATGGTGGCCTCGGTGCCACCTTTTTCCTCCTCACGTGCTGGCTCGGGCTGGGGTAGCTAGGGCGTGGAGAGGGGCTGCAGGTGGCCCAGGTAGGGACGGAGAGAGGCTCGGGCTAGAGGGGCCCTCATGGCAGGGAGAGAGAAGAGAGGGAGAGAGAGAGGGTAGAGCTCGGTTAGGAGCTAGGTTTAGGCTTGGGCTCGGTTAGGGTTTTGTTTAGGGCAAGGGTAGGGTAGCTGGGGTGTGGGCCAGGGAGAGAGAGGGCCAGGTGAAGCCAGCAAGGTAGAGAGAGGGAGGTGAGGTGAGGTGTGGTTAGGGTTTGGCTTAGAACTAGGTTTACGGTTTAGATAAGGTGCTAGGTTTTGGGTTTCACATCCTCACATGAGCAAGCAAGGAGGGGATGGTAAGGAGAGGTAGAGTAGGGTGTGATTGAGGTGTAGGGTTTAACATGCCCAAAACTAGATCAAGCTAGAAAAGGGGTGTTGAGATGGAGATGGGAAGGATTTTACATGACCATGCATGGCATACATATGTGAGAAAAACTTGATGAGCACAAGGCAAAAAGAAATAAACCAAACAAGGTGAAAGGTTTCAGAGAGGAGGGAGAGCTCCAAGAGATATACACCACTCAAAAATTCAAATAAAATCCAAAAGACTAGAATGTGGTGGTGCTTGCATGGCCCATGCAGAATAATTAATGCCATGTTTATTCTAGTGAAAACAATAATATTAACATGGCATTATTCTTATGGATTCCCAAAAGTGGAATAAAAGCCAAGCAGAAGAATTTACAGAATTAGATCCACCCCACTCACATGAGCTAGAATAACATGAAAGAAAAAGTAATACAAGCTCATGGGATATTAGGGTGGTGGAATTATAAGGTGGTGAAAAGAAAGGGTGGTGGAGTAGAATAAAAGATATGCCCCCAACTCAACTTGGGCATTTAAACAATATATCAATAACCAAATACAATATCAAGAGGCAAATACAATTAATGATGCATATGAGAGAAGATCCAAATTGAAAAGGGTTTTATATGATGCTCAAATGCAAGGTGGCATGATGACATGAGCATGATATAATTATGATGCAACAATTATATGTAGGAAGTAGCATTTATATAGACTAGGCTAGTAGCATTGCAATTGTTAGACAATTGGGATGCTACAACTCTCCCCCACTAAACAAGAGTCTTGCCCCGAGATTCCTAGGAAAAAGAAAACAACACAAGGAGAGGCGGGTGTTCGAACGAAGGTGACCCTCATGTTCCCAAGTTGATGAACAACGGAATAACTTGCTAGACTTGCTGCGAGTCTTGCGTTTTGCTTCAAGAACAATGGGTTAGAAGAATTGAAGGATTGTCGTGGGACAAGAAGGATAGGATGGACATAGCTCCGGTTTTCTCAAGAAACATGACAAAAGAATAGAACCACTTGTGAAAGAAAAGGAAAAGATGATGTATCATGGATAAAGAAAGACACACCGTTAAGATTAAAGATTTACCGATACTAGAGAGGATGAATCTTTGTCTCGCCGGAAGAAAAGAGCTAGGTTGGAGAGGTTTGAACCACTATGACAATGGAATTGTATCTTCTCTCGGATTTGAGAAATGAAGTACGGAAACAATATTGCCTTCAAACAATAGAGTCCCTTGATAACAACAGAAAGATTTAGTTAGACATCATCGGATTAGATTCTTGTTGCGCCTGTAAGACCCAACGGATCACGCAATTGAGGTGCGCGGATATAACTTCCAGAGACGGATGTGAAGCTAGATCATGGTGGAATCCTGAGAAGCAAAGAATATGTAGGATCTGGAGTTTATTGTAGAGATACTTATTGCTTTCTTTAGCCTTGAGGCTAACGCAATAGATTTGCGGCTGATGGCCTCAACCATAATTGGCTTGACCACAGAAAAAGAATTGATGAAACAAAGAGAGAGATAGTTTCCTTTCATCTTGTTTGGGGATGTCGAGCATCGGTAGAAAGACGAGGAACGAAAGGAGTTTGCGTTTGTTTCCACCAGATAATTGAAGATTTTGCTCCATCTAGAATAGACATACCACCAATAAGAGATTATTGATTACTTTCTTCGAGAGAGCACTTCGGAAAACAAGGACGGAAATAAAAGTATCGAGGGATAAAGGCCACTTCTAACTTCCGTGGAATGAGTGAAATCACATTAATTCACCAATTCAATGTACAAGAGCGAATGATAAGAGTAGTGGTATGGTAGCTACTCCATCCCGCACTCAAAGCATTACTCCGCACATGAATAAGAAAACCATGCAACCCAACTACCGAAACAGACTGAAGGTATTGACAAGAAGAGCTCATGGAACTCCGTAAGAAAACAAAGATTGATGCAAACGATTCACCGGATCCAAGATAGATAAGGGTGATGATGTTGTCGTCATATCATAAGTAACCAGCCACCGGAAAGATATGAAGGAAGATCACGGAGACAACTGCAAGATTCCACAGATAAAGAAAAAGATAGCACCACTTGCACCTAAGGATTACAAAAGATCTGAAAAATCTTCATGGCCTCCGGTGGATTGAGCATAGATGATAGAACGAGAGGGTTTCAAAAGATCACTTGACGAGACTGAGGTGAAAGAACTCCATGTTCTTCTTGAAATGATTGAGAGAGATTTAGCAGTCTTGAGGAAATCTATGGCGGAACGACGATGATAACTCGCCAACAAGGAAAACTCCGGGTTTGATTGAAGATGGAAGATGGAATTAACAATGAACTTGCTGATTCCAGAATTGAAGCGATCTATTTAGAGAAGGACGTGGCCGAGATAGGTGACTTCAAAAAGTCAGAATTCTCACTTTGAGACTTTGCACACAGGCAGTGCTCACGAAGCTTGAGAGAAAGAGACACAGATGATCTTCCATGTCCTTCAATTGATATCGAATAGGCAAGCATATTATCAACATATACCACCATGGATTAACAGGATATTCCCAGAATATCAAGTTCAAGAGGCGGGAGAAACAAACAAATGCTCGAAACACTTTCTGAGCTCAACGCTCTTTGAAAGATCAACGTTACGAGTAAGGATTCATGTTGGAAAGATGCACTGGTAGAATAGATTATCTAGTCCTTCGGAAGAGAACAGGAAATGCCACCTGGTTCACATTGTCGATCGGATCACCGGTTACAAAGATAAAGAGATCTTGGACAAGAACCGATGATAGCTCATACCTTAAGCAAAGCTATCAGAGACGAAAAAATATGCAATTCCCTCGTCTCAAAGAGAATTTTGCAGATATGGGTTTCAAAAAGATGTGCAGCATGATGGACAGATGATAGACCGCCGTAGTGCTTTGGGAAACTCCGGATTGCCAAAGATGCTAGAATATGCATAGATATGATCACGGTGTACTCAAAATCACAGGAGATAACCGTCACCATTTGGAGGATAGTGGTGATTGCATTTTCCATATTCCACTCATGATAAGTGTCATATAGCTATGCCGAGAGCCAAATTACAATCACCAGCATCGGATCGACACATGTTATGTAATTAGCCCAAGAGAATTGGAGATGAAATGAAACTCTAGGATTAAACGCCGGTGACAAAAGAATGAGTTAGCATGGACATGCTGATAAAAGGGAGATAGATAATGTTTCACACACGACTGAAAAGGAGTGTGGAAGCACAGATGTATCAAAGAAAATTTTTCCGCATTTTTCGGCATTAAAATACCAATAGATGCGCAAAATCACTTATCAAGTAGCGATTAGCAACTCCGCATTCTGTGAAAGCATGCTGGAAGGAAGAACACCCTTAAGAAGATGGCACCGGTTAACAAGGAGTCAGATATATCGCGCCGGTTTTCAAAAGCCTGTCAGTACGGAATGTACCAACAGTTGATAACCAAAGGCAGATTGTGATAACAAATTGGATGCAACAGATAGACAAGGAATTACACACACACACTTTCTATGGTACTACGGAAACCCCGAACACGTGAATCCTAGTTTGAATTTTAAGAAGAGGATTGAAAACGTTACACTTCCTTACCAGAAAAAGGGTGGGTGGGTGGTTAAGAAGAAAAGTGGAAGCAGTCCTACTCTCACGTTTTGTTTTTCTCTAGTATACATAGCTACCAAAATATTTGCTAGACTGACAACGACCATTTGGCTAAGACCCTGAAGGGCGCGATGGCTCTGATACCAATTGTAACTACCTCGGTGAATTACGCTCTTAGTTACAAGCCTGGATGATCGGAAATGGTTAAAATAGTACGGTGGGGCCAAATGCCACTCACAGGTAGACCTTTCGGCCGTCCTAACCATTTCCAAACATCGGGACAAGAACGAGCGGCGTAATCGGCAAATGAAGGATCAACTACATACACAAATGAGTATGTATGCAAGCCACCATACAACAGTCCTCAGAGCCATTCCATCTAAAAGAAATAGAAATATTGCAATGCCATACGGCAAGATCCAAATATCCTAGATAGATATAATAGTTTAGGATATCTCCTCATACATCAAACATCGTAGTATCGGTGAGCGAAAACAAGATCCAGTATGGATAAGAAGCAAATCGGCATAAGATGCCCCATAAATAAACACATCCGCCCAGATCTCACGGATCCCGTTCCCGGAATCTCTACACGAGTGATCGTTGCCCACATCGTCTCCTCCACCCAAGATCCATCTTGCGAGTTTACTGTTCATCTGAATCAAACAATTTTATCGTGTGAGACCCTAGAATTTTCGGCAAGTCTTTATGCCTCTAAAGGGACACAACACAGGGTGACGCGATTGCAGCAAAAGATAATACCTAACAATTCTATAGATACTGCTAACCATCCGCCTAACCAAAGATGAGCGGATGTCCGTGAATTAATAACAACAGTTATAACAGTAATATTAACAGATCCATCCTCCTCCTAAACACCAACGAGAAGCGGATGACAGCCCCCATCCGTTGGCGGTTTATTATCCATTCCATGAGTGTTGCACTATTTACTAGTCGGTACTTAGTCAAATTAAAAGCGGTACTTTAGTTATACTTGTCTATGATCGAGCTGTGCTCACAATGCGTCCATAACAGCGGACACGGCTTTGAAAGTTTTACCTGCAGGGTGCACAAATAACAACACACTCGATCAACCTCGGAAAAACCAAATCAAAACCCAGCGAGGCATTCACGACAAAGCGATCACAGGATTGAAATGTTTCAGGGGCCACCCACTAAGCTACCATAGCAAGTTGGCGGCTCAAAACGAACCCGTGGTTTGTGTGGGACGGTGATAACGATCGGGAACGAAAATGTGGTGGGCTTGTCGATCTGGTAACGTGTCACGGTCCTAAACAGTCAGGTGCTCCACGCACAATCTTAAATAAAGATAAAGCATGGCATAATGCAGGATAGTAATAAAGCCTCAAACTACTTTGTGGCCCCAAGAAATAAGAATGAATCAAGCTCAGCTCGGGGGTTCATAAGGCCTCCCGGATGTGGATAGTGCGAATAGTCAAGGAACAGGAATCAAGTACTCGGGGTCCTACGGGACACAAGTGAGCATGAAAAACCAAATAGCAGATATTGCTCACCGGTGCCACTTTCATTAGTTATCCCATTACTACACAGGTTAAGTTGTTTAGGTACCTCGTTATCCATCAGACACTCACATACCCTACACATGCTGTTCTACGACCCGATGGCTCAAACAACTCCTGAAGTAATGGCTCATGGGATGGAGGAACAAGCTTCGGTGGGGTTTAAAAGTAAAGGCTATGCAGTACTTGGGATTCAGTTTAATGCAATCGCGACTCAATGATGCAAGAATAAGATAGAGGCAATAGGTACTATATGTATGCGAGCATGTGGTAGTGCTTGCCTGGCAGCTCAGTTGAAGCGAGGGACGGATCTGGGTAGTGCTCCTGGGTTTCTTGATATATCCCCACTTTCGGTCTATTCGAAGAAGAACCAAACAAACAAGGGCCAACATAAATAGAGTGCACAAGCATATGAATTAAAATGCGACAAGCAAACAATCATGCCATGATGAATGATGCACAATTTGCATGGCAATAATGTAGCATGGCATGGGTGAGGTGTGGAATACAAGAATAAAGCATTTTATGGAGTTTTTGTCACCTTTTATCCTCAAATAAGTTGCTGTATACTTTATATTTATATGATGCATGCTGCAATTCAGAACATGGAATGCATAGATAGAACGGGCTCGTCGCGCTGATCGATTTAGACATATTATTTGTCAAATTCGGAGTTATAAAACAAAAGTTATTAATTAATTAAGAAAAAGGGCATTTTATTGTAATTTTAATCAACTCGAAATTTAAAGTGTTCAAAATATATTTTGAAGGGCATATTTGAATTCCTCACATTTTTCTGATTCGAAAACATATATTACATGTTTAATTTGGATTTATATTTTTAAAATTATTTGAAAACAGATTTGAATTTGAATTTAAAACAAATTTGAAAAGTTTAAATTGAAACAGAAAAACAGAAAATCTTTTTGTACTCACACAGACCTAGCCACAGTCATTGACAAGTGGGGCCAGGGCTGACTGGGACGCACGCGTCCAGGAATGATTTTTCTCACCGCGGCGCTTCCTAGCCACAGAGGGTGACAGATGGGCCCGGGCCGACCAGCGACAAGCAGCGGAGAGACCTTCTCACCGCCATGGCTAGCCCATGCGGGTGACAGGTGGGGCCGGTGAGGTTAAAGGTCCACTGCAGCCAGCGGTGGCGACACGTGGTGGATCCGGGAGTGCGGGTTGAGGTTCGACTCAGGGTACCTTTTTGCAAAAAGGCTGAGAGGCTGACATGTGGGACTGGCTAGACCGCGGGTTTAGCCGAAAAAAGACGCAGGGGGTTAAGCGCAAAAGGGCCACGGCCACTGTTCCTCTTCTCTGCGAACGCGCGGACAGGTCGGTGCGCGACCGACGCAGGGCGCGACGTGTGGGGTTCGAACTCGCGTCGCGGGCGCGTGCGCTGCGGGTGGTGATAGAGGAGCGGTGGGCGGCTAGATGTGGTTCTGCGCGACGCGGGAGCGAGCCGACGAAGTGGCCGTGATCGCAGCGTGTTTGTGAACGAAAGTACGACGGTCTAGACGGAGGTTGTCGGGGAGAATCTGCTCACCGCGTGGGTGGGGTGTGGTCGGATCAGGTCGAGCACGAGAGGATCGACGACGAGGGCTGGCGGCCGGAGTTCTAGGGTTTAGCGTGGCGTGGCGCGTGGCGTCTGGTGGTCTGGCTCCTCCTTGGCCATTCGGCGTGTCAGGCGGCAGAAGAGCCTCGTTCTCGTTCTCCCAGGCCGCTTCCACGACGAGCTTGTCGACCGGAACGACGAGGCGACGATGTGCTGGCGGCGGGTGGCGTCGGCTGCTGGTGGTCGGAGAGGAAGAAGGGGGAGAGGAGGGATGGCTCGGGACAGATCTGGCGACGCAGGAGAGCCGTGGGGAAGGAGGAAAAAGGAGGGAGAGGGAGGAGGAGCAGCCGTGGCAGGGGGTAGATATGGTGGCCTCGGTGCCACCTTTTTCCTCCTCACGTGCTGGCTGGGGTAGCTAGGGCGTGGAGAGAGGCTGCAGGTGGCCCTGTAGGGAGACGGAGAGGCTCGGGCTAGAGGGGCCCTCATGGCAGGGAGAGAGAAGAGAGGGAGAGAGAGAGGGTAGAGCTCGGTTAGGAGCTAGGTTTAGGCTTGGGCTCGGTTAGGGTTTTGTTTAGGGCTGGGGTAGGGTAGCTGGGGTGTGGGCCAGGGAGAGAGAGGGCCAGGTGAAGCCAGCAAGGTAGAGAGAGGGAGGTGAGGTGAGGTGTGGTTAGGGTTTGGCTTAGAACTAGGTTTACGGTTTAGATAAGGTGCTAGGTTTTGGGTTTCACATCCTCACATGAGCAAGCAAGGAGGGGATGGTAAGGAGAGGTAGAGTAGGGTGTGATTGAGGTGTAGGGTTTAACATGCCCAAAACTAGATCAAGCTAGAAAAGGGGTGTTGAGATGGAGATGGGAAGGATTTTACATGACCATGCATGGCATACATATGTGAGAAAAACTTGATGAGCACAAGGCAAAAAGAAATAAACCAAACAAGGTGAAAGGTTTGAGAGAGGAGGGAGAGCTCCAAGAGATATACACCACTCAAAAATTCAAATAAAATCCAAAAGACTAGAATGTGGTGGTGCTTGCATGGCCCATGCAGAATAATTAATGCCATGTTTATTCTGGTGAAAACAATAATATTAACATGGCATTATTCTTATGCATTCCCAAAAGTGGAATAAAAGCCAAGCAGAAGAATTTACAGAATTAGATCCACCCCACTCACATGAGCTAGAATAACATGAAAGAAAAAGTAATACAAGCTCATGGGATATTAGGGTGGTGGAATTATAAGGTGGTGAAAAGAAAGGGTGGTGGAGTAGAATAAAAGATATGCCCCCAACTCAACTTGGGCATTTAAACAATATATCAATAACCAAATACAATATCAAGAGGCAAATACAATTAATGATGCATATGAGAGAAGATCCAAATTGAAAAGGGTTTTATATGATGCTCAAATGCAAGGTGGCATGATGACATGAGCATGATATAATTATGATGCAACAATTATATGTAGGAAGTAGCATTTATACAGACTAGGCTAGTAGCATTGCAATTGTTAGACAATTGGGATGCTACAGATCCGATGGATATTGAGATGCTATTTCAGATTGATTATTGATTCTATCATGTCTTTGTTATTTGAGATCTTGCATGCTTTCCGTTGTTAGTAGCTATCTTGGCCAAGTAGATGCTAGAAACTCTAAGAGTTAGTATTTATGCTCGATAGTGGGTTCATGCATTTGGTAATCTGGGGAGTGACCGAAATCTCTAAGGTACTAGATGTGTTGTTGCTACTAGGGAGAAAACAACGACCCTTTGTTCATAGAATAATTGTATTGTTTACCTTACACGCAGTTCGTAAATCAATAATCTGTTGCTTGCAACTTAATACTAGAGGGGTTCGGATGATAACCTGAAGGTAGATTATTAGTCATAGATGCAGTTGGATGGCGGTCTATGTAGTATGTTGTATTGCCCAATCAAGTCTCAAAGGAGTCAAGATTATTAGTATATGCATGTATTGCTTTCTCGGTGTTTGTCAATTGCCCCGCTGTAATTTGTTCACCCAGCATGTTATCTATCTAAGGAGAGGCACCTCTAGTGAACTATGGATCCCGGTCCTTGTCTTTTACATTCAATCTACAAACTGTTTACTGCTTTGTGTTTACTTTCTGCAAACTATTACTTCTTTCCATTCGATACGTTTAATCCTTTGTTTTCAGCAAAACACGGTGAGATTGACAACCTCATCACAAGTTAGGGACAAAGTTTTATGGTTGTGTTGTGCAGGTCTCCACGTTTCTACTAGCACCGGTAGTGCGCCCTTCCAAGGCTCATCTAGCAACACCTTTGGGGTGTTTCCTTGTTCCTACTGGTTCGATTAAACCTTGGTTTCATAACTGAGGGAAACTTGTTGTTGTCCTCATCATACCTTCCTCTTGGGGTTCCCAACGAGCTCTATATCAACACCGAGCCATCAAGCATTTTTCTGGCACCATTGCCGAGGAGTCAAGGACATCTTCACAAGGGGAGTCCTTCATAACCAATCTCTTTACTTTGTTATTTTTGTTTTGCTTAGTTTCTTTTTGTTTTGTTTGCTTGTTTTGTTATCAAAAACACACAAAAATTAGTTTTACTAGTTTGCTTTCTTATTTGAAAACACACAAAAAATTAAGTCTCCTTTAGTTGTCACCTCTTCCTTAGCTCACCATGTTGATCCCTAAATTCACCCTGAAAGACCTTTCGATTGGTAGTGATTCTATAATTGGGAAAGATAATATTGAAGAATTCTTTAATCATGTTAGTAAGCATGAAGATACTGAGGATAGATCCCATGCAGAACTTGCTCCAAACTATGAGATTGCTGCAGCTTCTTTAATTCACATGTTAGAAGCTAGGTTTGTTAACCTCAACCCCTTAATGCAAGTAATGTTTCTTAAGCTTAAAGAAATTGAGGACCCTGAAAAGAGGGATTTTATTCTAGAAACTCTGTTTAAAGAATTCTATGATGTTGCCAAAGAAGCTAGAAAAGTCTTTGAATGTTTCAATATGCTAGGCTCATGTGTAGATATTGTTGGTACACGAGAAAAGATGAACAAAACCGAACCTAATGGGGAGGAACCTAAGATACCAATAAACTTTTACTTCTTTCCATTCGATACGTTTAATCCTTTGTTTTCCGCAAAACACGGTGAGATTGACAACCTCATCGCAAGTTGGGGACAAAGTTCTGTGGTTGTGTTGTGCAAGTCTCCACGTTGCTACTAGCACCGGTAGTGCGCCCTGCCAAAGCTCAGCTAGTAACACCTTTGGGGTGTTTCCTTGCTCCTACTGGTTCGATTAAACCTTGGTTTCATAACTGAGGGAACCTTGGTGTTGTGCTCATCATACCTTCCTCTTGGGGTTCCGAGCGAGCTCTACATCAACCACGATCCATCAACACTTTTCTGGGCTCCGTGCATTGAGCCTTCAAGCATTTTTCTGGCGCTGTTGCCGGGGAGTCAAGGACATCTTCACAAGGGGAGTCCCTCATAACCAATCTCTTTACTTTGTTGTTTTTGTTTTGCTTAGTTTCTTTTTTGCTTTGTTTGCTTGTTTTGTTCTTCAAAAATACAAAAAAATTAGTTTTACTTGTTTGCTTTGTTTATCAAAAACACAAAAAAATTAAGTCTCCTTTAGTTGTCACCTCTTCCACAGCTCACCATGTTGATCCCTACTTTCACCTTGAAAGACCTTTCAATTGGTAGTGGTTCTATAATTGGGAAAGATAATATTGAAGAATTCTTTAATCATGTTAGCAAACATGAAGATACTGAGGATAGATCCCTTGTAGAACTTGCTCCAAATTTTGAGATTGCTGCAGCTTCTTTAATTCACATGTTAGAAGCTAGGTTTGTTAACCTCAACCCCTTAATACAATTAATGTTTCTTAAGCTTAAAGAAATTGAGGACCCTAAAAAGAGGGATTTTATTCTAGAAACTTTGTTTAAGGAGTTCTTTGATGTTGCCAAGGAAGCTAGAAAAGTTTTTAAACGTTTCAAAATGCTAGGCTCATGTGTAGATGTTGTTGGTACACGAGAAAAGATGAAAAAACCGAACCTAATGGGGAGGAACCTAAGATACCAATACTCTTTAAACTAGTAGCAATACATGATGCCATAGAAAAGAATCTTGACTGGATTGTTCCTGCAAACCCTTTTGATGAGAATAGTGAACCTAAGAGCATTGAGAGGGGATCCTCTAGAACTTATTTGGATGATATACCTTGCCTTTTTGAAAATATTTCTGGTATGGATCTTAATGCTTCTTCATTTGAGAACACTTGATTCTTTATTTGCTTCTTATGCCTAACTTAAAGGCGTTAAAGAAAAGTACTTGTTGGGAGATAACCCAAGAGTTTTAGATGAGTCTTGGAAGTTATTACCTCTGTAATAACCTCTCCTTATCCTTTTTATTTGCTTTTTGTGCCAATAGTAACCTCTAATGAGAGTGAAGTAATGATTGGGAAAGTTGTTGTCCCGAAACAGATTTCTGTGCTTCACCGTAAAAATTCCTGAGAGAGTTCTGTACATCGGATTGAGCTGTAATGTTTTGTGCTTATGCCCCAGGTTGTTATCTAACTTTCGTTAGTTCAACACTTTTTTATTTGAGCAACAGAAGGCTTCGAAAAAATTCGTCTTTACCTGCTGGTCTGTTTTGACAGATTTCTGCCATTTTCTGCATTTGCTTCTTGTTGGTTCCTTCTTGAGTTCTTTTGGGGAATTGAGCTTTTTGAGGGAACTGCTACAGTAGCTAGTGTTCCAATGGAAGTTTATTTGGTGTTAGAACTGAACCTTGAGACTTATTTATCTTAAGTGCACTAATGTTGCTAATGAGATTGTGTGAAGTTTTGTATGAAGGAAAATTTTCAGGTGTATGGAAGGAATGAGTAATGAGATGAAGGATGGACTACATCTCAAGATTGGGGATGCCACGCATGTCACCCCAAGAAATATCCAAGAAGTGCAAGCGTCAAAGCTTGGGGATGCCCAAGGCATCCCCTTCTTCATCAATAAAAATTCCAGGTTTCTTTCAAACGCTTCATTTTTATTGTTTCATGCACAGTTGTGTTGTTCTTGGAGCATCTTCCTTCTCATTTTCGTTTTGGTTTTTAGTTTGCTTGGTTTGTTTAGTTTTCTGAATAAGTTGGTTGGACCCCCTCTTTCATACATTGGTTTGCAAATAGTTTGGTTTGGTTTGGAAAAGAGTAGGAAAGTTAATGCTTATGTGGTAAAAAGAGCTCGTTTTTGACTGTGGCTATGCTTTGTCATGCCATGCTTGATATTGTTTTGGCTTTATGCTTAGCATTATTTGCTGTAGCATGACTTGTTATAAACAATTGAGATTGCTTAATGTGCCTTGGATGAATCATGCGTTGTTTTAGCATATTAAAGCATAGTATAGTGGTATTCTCCTTTGATGCTTTATTTGGGTTGACTTGGCGCATGCTCACACCATGTTATGACTTTCACAAGTCACCATAGCCTTTATGATCCTTTAGTTTTCAGCTTGTAGTATCACTTTATGCTTTGATCAATGATGTTTTGTCGCTCTGCATGATTATGGCCATTATTGCTCTCTTAGTTTATCGCTCCCAGTCTTTTGCTAGCCTCCACAACCAAGTATGAGTTCCACTCATGCATCCAACTCCCTAAACCAAGTTTTTCCAAAGAGTCCACCATACCTACCTACTAGCTTATGCTATTCCAAGTATATTCATGCTTTTGTCTACCTTTCACTTGTTATGACAAAACTAGTGATTAAAGCTCTCACGAACTTGATGGCACACTTTACTTTATTACCTCTAATAAACTTGAACCATTGGGTCCTTCTTTGTTGCGTATATGCTTGCGCTTTATAAGTTGAAGTTAGCAGAACCATGTTTCATGGGGAACGCTTTCAACATTGCACTTGTACTTTGTACCCCGTTGATACTATGTTCTTTTCCTTACGGATCCCGGCGGTGTGAAATAAAAGTGGAACTTGTAAGATCATGGAGTTCGTATGTGTGTTAGAGAAACGCCTGGGCCGCTAGCCTAAGCCATGCCTAATCATGGTGGAAACTTTCAGCATCACCATAATGAGCACTCTATGAAGCATCCTCAATAAAAACCTATGCAAATAGCAAATAAAAAGATCGCTGAGATGCTCATTGTCTGCTTGCCTTGTCATTTTTATTATGGGAAAGCTCCCGTATCATGTGCAAGGGGTACCCCGTTGGGGGTTCTTAATGATACACATATACTTACAATGACAAGAGCTTACTCGTGACTGAAGTTGAGTAGCATGAGGATCGGTCTTCGTAAGTAAGGGCCATGAGATTTCGGTTTATAACTTGTCAAGCATATCCTCTTAGTTGTGTCACTTTAACCTTAATCACCTTCAAGATGCTTATGATAGGGGCAATGAGAGCTAAAAACTATAAGTACCATAATTTTTGGAAGCTCTTTATGAGACTTGAATCCCTACTTCCTTTTACAAAAGGCCTTTCTTCCACCATTATATTGAGTCTCCACCTTCTATCTTTATGCACCTACTTTGAGAGCATAGTGGCCATTCTTAGTTCTATGTGCATTGTTCCAAGACTAGTTGATTGATGCATAACTTGATATTGCTTGTTTTAAACTATTGTATCTAGTCACTCTTATGAACTTTGAAGGTGTCCTATGCATTTATATTTGCTACTCTATTGAGGGACAAGCTGAATACTATTATGCTATGTTTTCTTTATGTGAAACAAACAAACGTCTTGCAAAGCATTGTTATTCATGAATCATTTGTTTGTGCCTTTTCATGTTGCATCATAGTTTCTTTGCTTATTGCTAGAACCTTGTCTTTCATGTTATGATTGAAGTACTATGATCCCAGCTTTGAATGTTTTACATATACTTTGATCAAGTCTTTGATGGTGCATGTCACCTCAAAAATTATTTCTTTTTATCACTTACCTACTCGAGGACGAGCAGGAGTTAAGCTTGGGGATGTTGATACATTGCAAATGTATCTATAATTTTTGATGTTCCATGCTTGGTTTTATCCACTTTCTTGTGTTTTGTTCCAACTTTGGAGTACTTTTCATATGATTTCTTGGACTAACCTATTAACAAGAGCCACAAGTGCCTGCCTGTTTTCTGCTGTTTTGGTTCCGGAAAGTCGAAATGAATATTCTCGGAATTGACGGACAAAAGCCAAAGTGCCTATTTTTCGGAAGGATCAAGTGCGAATCTGAGACGGAGAGGGCCAGGGGCGCCACACCACCTGGTCACGCTGGCTAGGCTGGCCCAGCGCCAGAGGTGGTCAGCCAACCCCAACCCCTCGGCCTCTCCTTAGCCTATAAGTTTCCTCGGGACGAAAACCCTAGGTGATCAAAATCCACGAAGAGTCTATAGCCGCCATCATCTCCATCCCTAGATCGGGAGGGATCTGAGCTCTTCCGGCACCTCTGGAGAGGGAATTCACCACAGGCCTTCTTCATCACCATGCAAGCCTCTGGTGTGATGCGTGAGTAGTTCATCCTTGGACTACGGATCCATGTAGTAGCTAGATGGCTGGTTTCTCCTCCTTTTTCCTTTCATGTTTAGATCTTGTGAGCTCCATTCATGATCAAGATCATCTATTTGTAATCCATACATGTTGTGTTTGCGGGGATCCGATGGATATTGAGATGCTATTTCAGATTGATTATTGATTCTATCATGTCTTTGTTATTTGAGATCTTGCATGCTTTCTATTGTTAGTAGCTATCTTGGCCAAGTAGATGCTAGCAACTCCAAGAGTTAGTATTTATGCTCGATAGTGGGTTCATGCCTCTGGTAATCTGGGGAAGTGACAGAAATCTCTAAGGTACTAGATGTGTTGTGGCTACTAGGGAGAAAACAACGATCCTTTGTCCATAGAACAATTGTATTGTTTACCTTACATGCAGTTCGTAAAGCAATAATCTGTTGCTTGCAACTTAATAATAGAGGGGGTTCGGATGATAACCTGAAGGTGGATTATTAGTCATAGATGCAGTTGGATGGAGGTCTATGTATTATGTTGTATTGCCCAATCAAGTCTCAAGGGAGTCAAGATGATTAGTATATGCATGTATTGCTTTCTCGGTGTTTGTCAATTGCCCCACTGTAATTTGTTCACCCAGCATGTTATCTATCTAAGGAGAGCCACCTCTAGTGAACTATGGATCCCGGTCCTTGTCTTTTACATTCAATCTACAAACTGTTTACTGCTTTGTGTTTACTTTCTGCAAACTTTTACTTCCTTCCATTCGATACATTTAATCCTTTGTTTTCCAAAAAACACGGTGAGATTGACAACCTCATCGCAAGTTGGGGACAAAGTTCTGTGGTTGTGTTGTGCAGGTCTCCACGTTGCTACTAGCACCAGTAGTGCGCCCTGCCAAAGCTTAGCTAGTAACACCTTTGGGGTGTTTCCTTGCTCCTACTGGTTTGATTAAACCTTGGTTTCATAACTGAGGGAAACTTGCTGCTGTGCTCATCATACCTTCCTCTTGGGGTTCCCAACGAGCTCTACATCAACCACGAGCCATCAACACTTTTCTGGGCGCCATGCATTGAGCCATCATAGGACTCCAAAGGAAGCTGAGGAATTAATGGCTCAAATAGGCAAGAATTATGAAGATTGGACTCCTCCTAAACAAGCTATACCTGAAGTAATTGTACCTGAACCATCTATTTCTGTGCCTATTCCAACATCAAAGAAGAGAGGAGTTATTGAATTAAATGATGAAGTGATAAAGAAGCTAAGAAATGTCTTAAGGAGAAGGGAATTAAAGCTGCAGATGTCAAGAATTTACCTCCTATAGAAGAATTATGTAAGCCTATTCCCTACTCATCCACTATTGAGGTACACTCTCTCCAAGACTTTGATGAAGGTGATATCCCTTACTCGAAACCTCATGATCAATGCTTAGAAGAATTTGATATCTTTATTGTTAAGCAAGATAACTTTAATAAAAGGGTGCAAAATCATCTAATGGAAAACACTAGAGCTATTGTTGAGTTGAAAGATATTGTAGAAAGAACCTCTAATGATGTTAAAATGATTGTTAAACACTTTCAAATGGTTCAAAATAAAATAGATCAACTCGTTAAAGTGCAAAACGACTTGCTAGTTAATGCTGCTAAAGAAAAACATGCTTATGAAATTAGAACTAGAAGTGGTTCTGCTACCCAGGATCCTCTATATCCTGAGGGCATCCCAAAAGAATTGAGCAGGATTCTCAACAAGCTGAAAATGGTGGTTCTACTCGTAAGAAAAGGAAAAAGAAACATAAAACTGTTGTAGAACCCTCTGAACCTGCTATAGATCCTAATAGTATATCTATCTCTGATGCTGAAACTGAAAGTGGTAATGAAGAAAATGTTGTTCCTAATGAAGAAAAAGTTGAAGAAGAACCTGAAAACCACACTAAGAATACTAAATACACCAAAGAAGATTTTATTGGTAAGAAACATGGTAGTGAAAGAGAGCCTTGGGTCCAAAAACCTATGCCTTTCCCTGATAAGAAACACAAGTCAAAGGAAGATTAACACTATAATAAGTTTTGTGAGTGGATGAAGCCTTTATTCTTGCAAATTCCTTTGACTGATGTTATTAAATTGCCTCCTTACTCAAAGTATATGAAGGACATTGTCTCGAATAAAAGGAAGATCCCTAATAAAGAAATTTCTACTTTGCTTGCTAATTATTCCTTCAATGGTAAGGTTCCTAAGAAACTTGGAGACCCAGGGATTCCAACTATCCCTTGCTCTATTAAGAACAGTTATGTTAGAACTGCTTTGTGTGATTTGGGAGCTGGAGTTAGTGTTATGCCTTTCTCTCTCTATAAGAGGTTTCAACTTGAGAAATTAATACCAACTGATATATCTTTGCAAATGGCTGATAAATCTACCACTATTCCTGTGGGTATATGTGAGGATGTACCTGTTCAGGTGGCTCACAATTGCTTGATATTAACTGATTTTGTTGTTCTTGAAATGCCTGAAGATGATAATATGTCTATTATTCTTGGGAGACCTTTTCTTAATACTGCAGGAGCTGTTATTAATTGTAATCAAGGAAACGTGACCTTCAATGTTAATGACAAGGAACATACTGTCTATTTCCCCAAGAAGATTGAAAGGACTTATGGTTTGAATTCAATTGAACATGTTGAGGGCATTCAAGTTGGAGAAATATATTGTCCCATACCAAGAGAAAAATTTGAAACTATTATGATTGGGACCATTGCTATCAAGGTTGAGGTAACATAATCATTAGTGGAATACAAAGTTTTTTCTCATATGCAATTGTTTTGGTAGCAAGACTTGATCAACCTTGTTAACAAAAGGATTCCATTGAACAAAACAATGTTTTCATTATGATTATCTCTGTTTCTTTCTATCCTTTGCATTTTAGTTTTTCTTTCGTTTAGTTTTCTTTGTGTTGTTAGTTGCTTGCATGCTAGAACTTCTGTAGTTCTAGCCTTGTTTTGTCCTTGCATCATGTTTCCAAAAGAAAAAAAATCTGTCTGTTAGAAAAAACATTCTTCTATTTCTGAAAGTTGCCCAAAAATAAAGTGTCTCGGAAAATTCCAGAAAATTCATATTAAATTTTTACGTGAAAAAAGGGGCAGAGGAGTACCTGGTAGGTACCAGGGGGGCCACCAGGCAGGCACACCACATGGTGGCGCAGCCAGCCTTGGGTGGCGCCATGCCCTGGTGTGGGCCACCCCTGGCCCCCCACTAACTCTCTCACCGGCCACTTTCTTCTCTCTCCCGAGTAAGCTCCAGTTCATAGCTCAAAATCGCGTTCTTGCTGTGCTTCCCCTCGATTTTTTCGATCTCCTTGATCAGCCCATCTTTCTTGCTGAAATTTGGAGCATTTGTTCCCTGGTATGTGACTCCTCCCCTTGTCCAGGTAGATTTGTGTTTAGTGGATTATATGTTGAGTATTTTGCTGCTGTAGGTGACTGGTTATGAGAGCTTGTAAGCTTGTTTGATGCTTAGAGATATAGTTTTGATGCGTGTTTAGGCCTCTTGCAAGTCCCTATGAGTAGAATCCTTCATTATATTTACTTTGCAATCACTTGTTTAATAGGTGTTTAAATTTCAGAATACCAAGCATGAACAACCATACTTTTGGAGAGATATTTGAGAGTGATGCACCTAGGAGGTCGAGGCCCTCAAGAACAGCCTCTCAAGCTAGGACATCATACAATGAAGACCTTATTGCAACCCGTATTGGCAGTGAAAGGGATGATGGGGATGCTCACCCATCCTCTTTTCCTTGTTTTACTTTCTTGCAAGCTGCAGGTATTCTTGATGATTTCTTGCTACTGATTGAGAGGGTTGGTTTGACCTCATATATGCAAGATGAGAGTGCACAATACGCTATGCTCACCAAAATTTTTGTTGAGAGCTTCACGTTTACTAACACACCCTATCAATCTACTGTCTCTTTTAAAATATATGATCTGCCCTTCACCATGACTTTGGAGAGATTTTGCAGTATTGTAGGTGTGCGTATGACAGTGACCGTGAAGAAAATTCAAGGGTGACCCGCTGATTTGTTGGAGCTTTACCGAGGGGTGACCAATGATGATGACCGCATAGCGCAGCGCGGAAAGATAAGAAATATCCAACTCCCTGCTCTTAGATACTTTGCATATTATCTTGCCACTAGTGTATTGGGTAGGGAGAACACTAGTAATATCTCCAACTATCATTTAGCATTCCTTGCTGCTGCACTTAACAATGATACTCGGTACAATCTTGGCTCGCTTATTGCTTGCCGCCTAGCTGCTAGGGGCCTATCTATGGGGGCATCATTGCATCGCGCATAGTCAATGCATTAGGTCTTTCAGTGGATCCCGATGATGCTATGCTGGCACCACAGAGGCTTGACCTTCTTGCCATGAAAACTCATCACTTTGTCACTGCTACCTCTGATTTGAACAATCTAGTATATAAGATGCTTTTCATTGACGAGGATGAAAGGGAGATCCTTTTGCCACATCCTGCTTTGTTTAGTGTTCACAAGAGACCATGGCCGCGCTCCAAGGAGGAGGTGGACGAGCAGCTTCGCTTGCTGGGTTTCCACGAGCAGCACCAGGAGGATGTGCCCTCCTATGATTACTCCGCACATTACGGAGGGACGTACTCAAGCTCGCACCAGGATGAGGGGACCTCTTCATCGTACCAGGGTGACACTTCATCCTGGCCAGCTTGGGATTGATACCCACTCAGGCCAAAAGCCTAAGCTTGGGGGGAGGTACGCCGACACCGCACTCATCTCCATATCATGTTGCGTCGGTACTTTGTATATTCGTGTTTTCTTTGTCTTTTTAGTTTTCATTCTTCTTTGCTTTTGCTTTCTAAAAACACAAAAAGGCCAAAAATATTCCTGTTTTTTCTCTTTGGTTTGCTTCTTCTTTTAGCCTTGGTTTGTTTTTCCCTTTTTTTGTTTGAACTATTCGAAAAACCCAAAAATATTTTGCTTTGCTTGTTTTTCTCTTTTGGTTCTTGTTTAAAAAAATCGAAAACACCAAAAATATTTGTCGTTCTTCTTTGGTTTTTGTGAGTTTGCTACAGGGTTCGGCAGTCCTCAGTGGATATTGGTTTCATATTATTATTCAAGCCACACAAGTGAAGAGCAATAATGAGGATCAATGACAACTTGAGGCGTGGTAAGAGGCTGGTAACGAACTCTATTTGTTTTCATTTTTGTACATATACTCATCACTGTGGTCATGCTTAGTCCGTTCATGTAGAGTGTATGTTATCTTTGGATTCTTAGTAGTTCTTGCTTTCTTATGATTAGCTCTAGCTCACTAATAGTTTGTAGCATGTCTTATGAATGTTTGCTTGCATTGCTCTATTCATAAATTGGTAAGACATCGTGGTATCCTCCTCTAAATGTTTCATTTGAATTGACTTGGCACATGCTCACGCATGCACATAACTGTAATAATCAGTTAAGCCTTGATGAATTATTTTGCCTTGAGGATCTTGAATCACTTTCATGCCATGAGTAGTCCTGTTTTGTTGCAAGCATGATAATGACAGCTATTGCTCTCTCGTTTGTAGCTCCCTTACTATTGTTAGCCTTCACTTTCACTGAGTATGTTTTACTCAAGTTCCCAACTCCCTAAACCAAATATTTCCAAAGTGTCCACCATACCTACCCATTAGCATCATTTGCTACCTCGTGCATATTCAATATGCCTTGTTTTATTCCGAATAAAATGTTTGCTTGTTATGAGAAAGTTAGTTAGTAAAGCTCTCACGAACTTGATGGCACACTTTATTTTCTTGCACTTAATAAACCTGAACCATTGCGTCCTTCTTTGTTGCGCATATGCTTGCGCTTTATGAGTTGAAGTTAGCAGAACCATGTATCATGGGGACCGCTTTCAACGCTTCATAGGTACTTTGTACCTAGTTGATATCATGTTCTTTTTCTTATGGATCCTGGCGGTGTGAAATAAAAGTGGAACTTGTAAGATCATGGAGTTTGTATGTATGTTAGAGAAACGCCTGGGCCGCTAGCCTAAGCCATGCCTAATCATGGTGGAAACTTGCAGCATAACCATAATGAGCATTCTATGAAGCATCCTCAATAAAAATCTATGCACATAGTAAATAAAAAGATCGCCGAGATGCTCATTGTCTGCTTGCCTTGTTATTTTGATTATGGGATAGCTCCCGTGTCATGTGCAAGGGGTACCCCGTTGGCGGTTCTCTATGATACGTATATACTTACAATGACAAGAGCTTACTTGTGACTGAAGTTGAGTAGCATGAGGATCGGTCTTCGTAAGTAAGGGGCTTGAGACTTCGATTTATAACTTGTCAAGCATATCCTCTTAGTTGTGTCACTTTCACCTTAACCACATTAAAGATGCTTATGATAGGGGCAATGAGAGATCAAAGCTAATGAGTACCATACTTTCAGCATTTGGAAGCCTTTCAAATTATTCAAAACCTTTTCTTGTTGAGTCTCCATTTATTCTCTGAGCACCTTCTTGAGAGCATAGTTGTCATTCTTTGTGTTTGTTCCATTACTTGATTATTTGTGTTATGACTTTGATGCTTGTATCCTTGATATCTTTATTTCTAGTCATCACTTGAACTTCAGAGGTGCCTTGATATTCATAATCAAAGGCAAGCGAGATACCACTCTATCATACCTTTCTATGAGCATTGTAATGTTGCTTATGTTTGTGCCTCATGCTACTTATTATTCTTGAGTTGGAATCTCTTCATAGCTTGCAATGACTATTAAGTAGACTCAGTTGCATACTCTTTATTATGAACTGTTTAAGTAGTTGATCGCATTGCTGAGAATATTTACATCTTATGAAGCAAATGTGTTCATGAAAGTTCTTTTATCGCACTCAGTTTTCAACTGAATTGCTTGAGGACAAGCAATAAGCTAAGCTTGGGGGAGTTGATACGTCCAAAACGTATCTACTTTCCCGAACACTTTTGCTATTGTTTCTCCTCTATACTTGTGTGATTTGGATACAACTAATGCGGAATGACGTTGTTTTCAGCAGAATTGCCTTGCTGTCTACTTTTTGTGCAGAAAACCAACTATCAGGAAAATTCCGGGAAACTATGCCAAAAATCCTATTTCACCTGAAGAATCCAGAAGCTACAATACGAGACGGAGAAGAGCCAGGGGGTGGCCACACCACCTGCTAGCGCGGGCCAGGCCAGGCCGCCAGTGGTGTGGCCTCCAGCACCCTCGGCCTCTCTTCGCCTATAAGGAGCCTTCTGACCTAAAAACTTCAGGGGGTTCGACGTTTTTCCAGAAGGAGTTCCGCTCCGCCGCCACCACTAGATTCTATGAAACACACGAAACTCCATTCGGCACCTGCACGACGGGGAATTGGAGGAGATCATCGCCATCATCATCACCATCGCTTCTTCATCGACCATCCATGTTTCCCCCATCTATGAGTGAGTAATCCCCCGCTATACACTATGGGGATGGTAGGGATTGGATGAGATCGTTCATGTAATGGCATCAGATTGTTAGGGCATGGTGTCTACTATCTTTTATTAGTGCTTTATGACTTTGTTGCAACTTGTTGTGCTTAATGCTTGTCACTAGGGCCCGAGTGCCATGATTTCAGATCTGAACATGTTATTGATTCATTATGATAGTATTGTTTTTGGTCTTATCAGCAAGTTGTATACACACGTTGTTGTCCGGAACCTATGGCCCCGAAGTGACAGAAATCAGGATAACCGGAAGGGAAAGGCTTTGATGTGAGGATCACATGTGTTCACGGAGTGTTAATGCTTTGCTCCGGTGCTCTATTAAAAGGAGCACCTTAATTGCTAGTAGTTCCCTAGAGGCCCCGCTGCAAATGGGCTGGCAGGACAAAAGATGTTGTGCAAGTTCTCATTTAGAGCACGTATGACTATATATGGAACACATGCCTAGGATTGTCTAGTACTTGGATGCTTTATCTTATTTATCTGCAATTGCCCTATGTTCTGATTGCAATGTGAATTGTCTTGTCCATGCAACGCACGTCCATCCATCCCTATGCCTACCGCTTTTCGAATCCCATTTCTTGCTTTTGTTACTACTGTCTTTGTTTTACTACTGCTGCTACTTTACTATTCCTACTATAAAACTATTGCTACTGATAAACTACTGTGAGCAAGATTGTTTCCAGGTGCAGCTGAATTGACAACTCAGTTGTTAAGGCTGATAAATATTCTTAGGCTCCCCTTGTGTCGAATCAATAAATTGGGTTTCACTTCCCTCAAAAATATTGCGATACACCCCCTATACTTGTGGGTCATCAGACATACATCCAACAAGAACTTACCCTCGAAGACAACGAGTTTTGTTAACGAGTAGGAACTCGTGGTTGATGTAGTCGTACACTTGCCGATATCAAGATCGTGAGGAAGTCCGAGCACCGCAACTCAGCAGCACATCCGTACTCGCACACACGTTCAAGCCACCGGACAACCTCCACCTCCTCGCTCCAGCGATCCAGCAGAAGCAGCAACTCCTTCCACACGAAATGCCACCGGGAACATGTATCTTGCTAATCCGAGACCATGGGGGAATAATTCTAGAGGGGGAGAGAGATCCTTCACAAGGAGGTGTGAGGATGAAGGAGGGAATGGGTGGCCTTTTATAGGAGGAGGGGGTGCCCCTCCTCTCCATGGCCGGCGCATGGGGGTGACCCCTAACCTCCCCCATTCATGTGGTGGTAACCCCTCCACATTAAAATGCCTCTTCACATTCCCTTTTAAAGTCTCCACTTTAAATGCATTAAAATTCTCCAAGTTTAATGCTCTCTCATTTAATAAAACTCTTTTATTAAATTTATTCAGAATTATCTTAATTACTTTAATTAACAAACATTCACATATAGCCCCTTGCAATATTTCAATATCACATGCACAACCACTTTCTGCAATTTCACCCTAAACAATTTCCGGTTTCTATGGAAACAATTCCTGCGCTTTGCAATTCTTTCGTCTGAAACATATGTGCTCCAAAATGGTGTCCGGTAACTCTTAAGTGTGTCACCGTATGGTTCGCGAATAATGCAGACATGATCGAGACCCTTCTCCGATCAATAATCAGCAGAGGGACCTAGAGATCCGTACTGACTCCTACACATTCAATGATGACTTCTGTGATCATGAGAACCTTTAACGCTTGTAACTAAATCCCTTTGTCTCGCGATATATTACATGTCCGATATTCGATCATCGGTATCTCCATACCTAGTTTGATCTTGTTACCGACATGCACTCTTTTCTCGTTCCCGTGATATAACATTCTAGTGATCACACCCCTTGCTTGCAAGCTATCTCAATGTGATATCACCGAGAGGGCCCAGAGTATATCTATCCGTTATCGGGATTGACAAATTCCACTCTTGATACATGAGCCTCAACATAACACCTTCGTAGTACTGAACCCATCTTTATAGTCACCCTGTTACGGTGTGACGTTTGATGTTATCAAGATACTCTTCCGGTGTTAGCAATTAACATGATCTCATGGTCTAAGGATAAAGATTACTTCGTATGATGTTATAGCAATATAAACATAATGACTTGATTGTAATGCTATACTTCGGATGAATGTTCATCACATCATTCCACCAATGGTGTGACCTTGTTATTAACAACATCCAATGTCCATGATCAGGAAACCTTGATCATCTTGTTAATCAACAAGCTAGTCTATAAGAGAGGCATAACTAAGAACCCTTTTTGTTTATTAAACACACATGTATTGATGTTTCTGATCAATACAATTCTAGCATGCAAAATAAACATCTATCATATATAAGGAATACATAATAACAACTTTATTATTGCCTCTCAGGGCATATTTCCTTCATCAATTTGGTATCTAGTAAATTCTTCCAGAGGCACCACTTGAATATCATCGATATATTCATCTTCATACACTTATTACTTGATTCATAAAACCCTTCTCTTCCTTATTACACCATTATCTCCACTACCTGGAAATTTCTTTCACACAAAACTTCACACAGTTCTCATTAGCAACATTAGTATAAATGAAGTGATAAAACCTTTTGAGTCCAACTTCAACTGAAAACCATCGAAACATAAGCTACTGTAGCAACTCCTTCCGAAAACCCAAAAAGAATCCAAAAAGGAAATCAATTAAAGAAGCAAATGCAAGAGTGGCAAAATCTAACAAAACAGACTAGCAGGTAAAGATCAATTTTTTCGAAAATCTTATGTTGCTCAAATCAAAAAGTGAAAAACTAACGAAAGTTAAATAACAACCTGTGGCAGAAGCACAAACAATTACAGCTCAATCCAACATACAGAGATCTCTCACGAATTTTTACGGTGAAGCGCAAAAATCTGTTTCAGGACAGCAACTTCCCCAAATCTTACTTCTCTCTCATTAGAGGTTGATCTTGACACAAAAACCAAACAAAACGGATAAGGAGTGGTTATTACTAAATTAATAACTTCCAAGACTCAAAGAAACAAAAACAAACTGAAAGCAAAAACAAATTGGGTTATCTCCCAAAAAGCTCTTTCTTTATAGCCATTAAGATGGGCATGATAATTTTGGAGATGCTCACTCAGGAATATGAATTGAAGTGAAAGAGAGCATTAAGAAGCAAAAATACACACATTTAAGTCTAACCCACTTCCTATGCTAGGGAATTTTGTAAACAAAAAAGTTATTGAAACCAGAGGCTACTTGCATAAGAAGGCAAAAGAAGTGCAACATAAAAACTTTCAGCATAAAACGAGGAAACTTGATATTATTGAAATGCATAAGAACACTTTTCCCTCTCTCATAGTAACTTTCAGTATCATGCATAAACTTAACAATATAACTATCACAAGAACCATCATAGCAATGATCACTTATTCTAACAGAAAACACGGGAATACTAGCTCTCATAACATTACTTTGTGAAACAATATTAGAGGTATCCTTACAAAGGATAGTGTGTCCCTCTTCTACACATTTAGTGACAAAGTCTTTCACATTTGCTATTATAGGTTCACCAACCATTTGTTTATCAGGTTCAACAGCTTGATTCATACTTTCATCAACCATACTAGCTATCATAGAATGTTCCTTTATCTTAATTGGAAAAGGCATTTTCTCAATATAAGGTTCAGGTAAAACATGATTAGCAGTATAAACTTCAGTATTTCTTGCAGAACACTCTTAGCAACATCTTTATAAGGTTCATGATACTTATTCCACTTCTTTTTAGGCACTTCAATGTAGGAAGCAAAAGCCTTAAAATAAGAAGCAACAGCTTGATAGTCTAGACCATAAGCATTTTTAATATTTTGAAAGTCATCAGTTCCCATAAAAGATTCAATGCATTCATAATCATAATTTATAACTGACTTTCTACCTTTGTCATTCTCCCAAGCTTCAGCATTGTCTTGAATACGGTCCAGAAGATCCCATTTAGCTTCTTCTCCCATGCGAGTGAATGATCCAGCACAAGAAGCATCCAATAAATCCTTATCATGAAGAGAGAGCCTTGCATAAAAGTTATTGATCATAATATTGTTGGGGAGCTCATGAATGGGACATATGAGCATTAGTAACTTCAATCTCCCCCAAGCTTGAGTTGTGCTCTCTCCATTAAGAGGCCAAAAGTTGTATATTTGATTCTGATCTTTATGAATCTCACTAGGAGGATAAAACTTTGAATAAAAGAGAGGCACTATTTCCTCCCATTCCAGAGCTTGACCATTCTTCAGCAGCTTATACCATTCCTCAGCTCTTCCTTTCAGGGATAATGAGAATAACTTCTTCTTAACTTGATCTGTAGTAATACCTGCACACTTGAACAACCCGCATAATTCATGTATAAAGAGCAAATGATCACCGAGATGGACAGTTCCATCCCCAACATAGTAATTGTCCATAACACGATCAATAATTCTTGTAGGTATTTTGAAAACATCATTCTCAGCAGGTGGTGGTTTATATACTACCTTAGCAGTGGTAGTAGCATTACCAAATAAGAAACTCAGCGAATTATCCATAACGAAAATAAAGCAACTAATGTATAAACAATACTCACAGTAGAAGTTTCCTTTACCAGTTCCACTCTCCAATAGCGCTTCACTCCCCGGCAACGGCGCCATAAAATAGTCTTGATGACCCACAAGTATAGGGGGTGTATCATAGTATTTTTGATAAGTAAGAGTGTCGAACCCGACGAGGAGCAGAAGGTGTTGGCTAGTGGTGTGGATCAGGAATTCTCTGCAAATACTTAGCTAACGGATTTTTAGGGGGTTTTGATAAAGCAAGTAAACAAAGTATGAGTAAATAAAAGACAGAGGGAATAAATGCAGCAAGTGGCCAAATCCTTTATGCAGCAAAGGACAAGCCAGTTGTATTACTTAAGATGACCAAACGTTCTCGAGGACACATGGGAAGACTGTCAAGTGATTTCGCTTCATATAGTTGATTAATCTTCTTTAGCTTGCTAAGTGTTGTGTGGGTGAACCTGTGCTAATGTACCGACCTTCCTAGGACTAATACATACTTGTGATTATACCCCTTGCAAACATCTGTGAGTACAAGAAAGTAATTAAGGTACAAACCTAACCACAACTTTAAACTCTAGGACCCTTACGTCCCTTGTGCAATGGTTTCCTAATAGGGGGTTCAGGTTTCTATCACTCTAGCAACCCCTACGATTAGTAGCCAAATACACAATGCATTCCCCTAGTCCCATATAGGTGAAGTGTCATGTAGTCGACGTTCACATGACACCACTAGAAGAAGTACACCACAACTTAAATATCAAACTATTGAATCTTTCTCAACATAACTCCACTACTAACAACATGACTTCTCCCATGTCCTCAAGAACAAAACGAACTACTCACAAGACATCATATGGATCATGATTAGAGATGGAATAATGATGTATAACAATCTGAACATAAACAATAATTCAACGGTTCACTCAATAGCATCAACTACAAAGAGTAATCAACACCGGGAAAGTTTCCCCTATGAACTATGCAAGATTCAACCCAATTGTTATAGCAATATGGAGATGGTGATGATGGTTCTGATGGTGCTGATGGTGATGATGGTGGTGATGATGATGATGATGATCCTGATGAAGTCCAGCTTGATGGTGGTGTTGATGGCGACGATCTCCCCTCTTCGGGAAGGAATTCCCCCGACAGAAATCTGTCTGCCGGAGAGATCTTTCTCTCTCGGTGTTTTCCGCCCCGCAGAGGCGGTAGAATCTTTCTATGGTCGCTCCCAGAGTCTTAGGGTTTCAGGAGGATAATATACGCCAGAGGGGAGTGCCAGGGGTGGACCAGGGTGGCCACACCACCTGGTGGCTGACCCAGGCTGCCACCTTGAGGTGGTGTGGGCCCCCTGTGGCCCATCTCCATCCCCCCTTCTAGCTTCCTTTATCTTCTAAAAAATAGGATTTTCCGTATATTTTCCCAGATTTTCTGATCTTCGCGAATTTTGCTTCCAAACAGCACCTTTTCCATCAGAATCCTGACTGCAGCGGTCCATGCTCCAAAAGTCATCAACCATGCAAAAACAGATGAAATAACATAAGTATCACCTCTCAATATGAAATATATCAATGAATAACAGTGAATTATGACATAGAATAGTGATGCAAAATGGACGTATCAATGATCACCATAGGATGGCAAGGTTCAAGCAAATCATCTCTTCAAGATGGCTCATCTTGAACTTGCACATCATTTCTTCTTTCTTCATTATGTTGGTGTCTTGAAGGTATATAATAGATATCACTCCAACTTTAGTCTTCAAGACACACTTGCTATAAGTCTAACTCTTACTTGACCAATCTCCAGATCACTCATTGAAACCTTGGTCAACACTTGATCTTCTCTACTTTCTTCTTCTCCCAACCTTGAAGCTAACCTATGGTTCAAGCATTGCCTATGGACAAATCCTACAAGTAAAAGCTCAATGCAAACATGAGTCCATAAAGATTTTCATTAATTACCAAAATCACACATGGGGCACACATGCACTTTCACTTTGGTATATGGTTGTAGCTAGTGCATCAAACAATCCTTTTTAATGAACTTGATGAGTACGCTTATACTCAACCGTATCTTCTTAACCCTTCCTAGATTCTGGAGTACTTGATGCATGAAAAATTCATGCATGAACTTCGTAGTTTATTGATGCATATTCCAACATATTAAGATGTTATTAGATGTTATAATCATGTTTTGCATGGTTATTTTCCATCGATCCCCCTTATTTTGGTTATAACTCTACAGGACAAGAAAACGCTTTTTGCGTATTTTGATGTTTTAGGAACCTTCCTGGACTCAATTTGACCTAGGATTTTTCGGGCGTTAATATTTTATCATGAGAACCTTATGGAGCACGAGAAGTCCATGAGGGAGGCTACGAGGCCCATTTGAGCACAGGTGGCATGAGCCCCAGGCTTGGTCGTGCCACCCATGCTCGTTTGGTCCTCAGACCTCCGATGTCGTCCGTCTTCATCTCAGATTGATCAGCTTGACCTAAAAATGCCTATACATAGACCCCCCAAGTGTTCTCGCAAAGGGGCGGCGAAGAAACACGAAACCACGAAACAGAGGTTGTTCTAGTGAAGATTGGAGGGGGAAACGCTACCGGAGTCGCCCCGGTCGCTTCTCCAACCTCTCCGATATCACTACCACCATCATGAAGAGGGAGTATTCCACCTTTGTACTATGGGTTTGTGGCAGTAGCTTGTTCTATTTCTCTCTTATGCTATGATATTTAGATGCCATATGAGCTGCCCAACATGATTATGGTGCATATCATGTAATTCCTATGTGGTGGATCCTTATTTTATTGGATGATCTATGAGATGTGATATGTTATTATGTTCTTGATGTATGAGTTGATGCATATTGTTACCCCGTTTTTTATTACTTGTTCTGATCCAACATGTATGCGAGAGCGCGACAGCGGGATGGTGTGTATTAGATGGAGTAACTAGGTAGTAGTACTGAATTGTGACAGAATTCATGATCTGCTATGGTTTTCACCAATTCATGGTTACCTCACTAGGGATAAAAAGAGTGCATGTGCTATAATTTCTTAGTGACAGCTAAGAATTCTAGTTCACATTCATAGACAATTTGTTCTATTGTAATATGTCCAAGCGGTAGCATAATTGTTTTTCACCATCATGTCAAAGTACCTAAGGCTATACTCTGTTAATTCTTAATACTAGATTGCTTGAAGTTTATTCCTTTCTAGTGGAGTATAAGTAAGATGTGTAGTATCATCTTTATGTTAGGACGTGATGCCCATAAATATTATCGAGTAACATAATAAAAAATAATATTGATATTTCGGTCATCTATTTTGCGCTTAATGCCACCACAACTTTATGAGAGAGTACACAAGTGAACCCATGAACCCAGGTCCATTGTTCCCATTAGCGCAAACTCCTTGTATTGTCCTCTTGCATTTAGAGAATTGGGACACTTTCATTACTATTTTATTACCTTTTACTTTATTACATTAAATCAACCTCCGTTGTTACTTTAAATTGTTTAGCGCATAAACAACTAGAATTGTGACACTCTAGTTGGAGAGAGTAATATCTTTTCCTTCTTGCTCCTGTGGATCGATACTCATACTTTCACACTGAGATGTGCTAAAGTGATCCCTTGCTCTTAGGGGTTATCAGTATTCAATGGCGAACCTAGAAGGAGAACTACTTTGAAGTGTTGAAGATACTTAGTGGAGGTCCGCGGAGTCAACGTCTACATCAGAAACTTTTGAAGTCTCGAGAGGAGTTCTTTATAAATAAATCCCTAGTACTAGAACCTACTTATGTAGAGCAGTGCTTTAGCAACAATAGTAAGCCGTAGATTTATAGTAGTAGTATTTCTAGAATAGACTTTGAGTTGCTATTTCTGGTTCTCTCTTGTAATTATAATCCTCATTGTGTCGAGAAAGTTCTTTGGATATTTTGTAATGTGATATATGTAATTTAAAGACATGTGTTGGACCCGCAATGTTTTTTTGTGCCATTCCAAGGAATGTAATACTAGCGAATGGTGTTTCATTAGTGTTATTTCAACGACTATAGTGTACTACATCATGAAGTGGTATGCTGGGTCACCGCATATGGGCGGACGGTACGGGCAAGATCCGCCTGTACCACAGGACATTAAACCCTATGTAGCCTTTCTTTGCATCCTCTCTTCTCCCGTGTGCGTGGAAAAATCATTTAAATGACATTTTTGTCTTATAAATATCATATTACTATTGGGAATATGCCCTAGAGGCAATCATGTATGATGTTATTACCAATGTATTCATAAAATTATTGTCCATGTATGAACTACTTATATGTATCATTGAATATGTGATTCGATTGTAGAACTATATATTCATGTTGTTCATACTAGTTGTCCTTGTTCGTTGAGGTTGTGCTGGACACAACTTAGACTAATGTGAAAGTTAGCTGATGACTCGGTTCCACTTGTCATGGGCATGGAGATGCTATTCCAACTTACACGGATTCGGCTAAAGAGTTTAGCGAGTCGGACTGACCCATATTGAGATGCAACGAACAAGTCGTCATTTGTATATCTCAATCAATGTAATCCTTAGACCTAAGGTCATTGCACAATCCGAGTTGAGGATCACCGACTTAGGTTCTGTCAAACAATGTTCCGTCACTTAGCAGTCATAAAGGCAGAGTTCGGGTCGACTGAGAATCAAACTACGTGATGTGAATAACCAAGATGGGATTTTTCCCCTCCGACTAGAGAGATATTCTCTTGGCCCTCTCGGAAGATATGATTCGGATAACATGGCCATGCATGACTCGGTTAAGTGTTAACCGAGGCGACCGACGAAGAGTTAGTTGGATGAATCACTTATCTCGGATTGAGAAAGAGAGTCGAACTATTTAAGGGATGACGATTATTTGCCTCTAGTTCGACAAGGTATATCGTCAGGCAAAAGGGACTCAGACGAAAGTCGCATTGGAAAGGTATGTCATCATGACTCTTTCGTACTTGGGAGTCGGCACATTCTGCTAGGAGCCGCTACCAACTGATCGGTCACGAGTAAGACTTGGATCGTGTCCGAGTCACCATGAGCCTGTCAAGTCACACACTTAAGAGCTGGAGCAAGTTTGGGTTAGACCCAAACCGGAAATCTATTTGGGTTGGACCCAAATAAGACATGGACAAAGTCAATGATTTGGACTCGCAGTGACTAATATAGGCGTTTTAGTGAATGGTCCACAAGTGAGTGGAGCCCACTTTCACTCCCTATATAAGCTGGGGCGCAGGTGCTTAGCGCACATGGTTAGGTCACTCCATGTGTTGGAAACTCTAGCCCCAGTTCAGTCCTGTCGCCACCGTACCGGACCTAGCAATCCAGCGTCAGCGCTCCTCCTCGTACATGTGGATACTGGCAGAGGTGTTGTACGTTCAGCACTTCAACGATCGTGGATCAGAACGGATCGTGAGGACTGCACTACATCAAGCAACGTGCTTCATTGATTCCGCAACTACGCGTCTAGTGGTAATTCTTGTGTCCTACTACCTCAGCTAGATCTTGGGATTACCGCGTAGGAAAAAAATTTGGTTATCTCTTTGTGGCCCTATAGTGGTATCAGAGCGATAGCTTCTAGTTTTAGGCTCGAGGTTATGCATATGTGATATGCGGTTGGCGTTAGATTGATCTAATTGCAGTTTTGGTGGTCGATCTATGAGATAGATCGGTTTTGTACGAGGTTGATTGGATCAACTTTACTCGGGGAATTGGATGATCCAGTTTCCGTGATCATACTGTAGAGGTTGTGGAACGACATACCCCTACCGGTGGGCTTCCGCCATCGAGGTAGACTGTGACTCATAAATTTGGATACGGTGATCGAAGATCAAAGAGTTTGGTCAAATCGGAGTCCGGATCAGATTTGGGTAAAATTGTTTTATCCCATGACGAAATCCATGTTCGGAATACAGATCCGATGCAGGACTGCCAGCTTCACCTTGTCGTAGCACCTTAGATGTCGTTGTGAGTTTCACAATGCTGGTAGATATCGTATCTATGCATAACTTGTTTTTGTAGGATGATGTTGTGAATGGTATGACTTATGTGCATGTGATATGTGCAATCCATATGTGATCTGTGTATCATGGTTTTTGTCAGCTGGCTGGAGCCTAGCTGTCGTCATCTTATTGTATAATGACATGCGTGTCGGATTCTCTATGTAACTAGCTAGTGTAGCTGTTTGGAGAATCTAGATGGCATGAAAGTCGATGTGCAGGTCGGCTACATGGTGCAAGACGACACGTGACAAGAGTTGGCACGAGTCGGATTACATGCTTTGTGGAGATGGAGATCGCCATGAAGAGAGCCATACCATTTCACTTTATAATTGCTTTATTTTGTGTTATTGTTATGTCTCTGTTTTACCTTTGTTAGATAGTTGGTATAAAATAATCCCTCAAAGAAGGTCTAGTCGGTTTCGCCGCCAGTGCTGCACCATCACAAGTCAGACATTTTTGGTAGTGGGCTCATAAAATTGAGGTGCTATCAATTCTTTCCGACTAGGTGGGTTAGAGTCAGACTCTTATAGCGGAAGCACTCGATAATCTAGATAGGTCTATCACAACGGTTGTGGGACTCGGGGAAAAGTCGGATGGGATCCGGGGCATGTGATGCCACCCGTCCAATAGGATTCTTATGAGATACGATTGACAAGGAGTTGTCTACTGATAGTTGTGAGATTCGACACATTTTTTATGGTTCTTATTGATGGTTTTCTCCCGGATTTGATTGTTTTCTAGCTTTATCTAACGCTAATACTTTGGTAGCAAAGAAAACTTGGTTTTTAATGTGTGTTTCAGGTTCTCAACGTCAACAGAAGGTTTTAACTAGAGAAACACAATATTCAGACGAAAAAAAGCAAGTCTCTCTTTGGAAGCAATCGAGGGAAGCATACAGAGGCTTTAACGAGAAACTATAGGGCGTGAACATTTTTCCGGCCATATAATTCCCACCGTATAGCTGCCGCCTCCTCTGTCTTGTCAAAAGGGGTAACTTCTGTGAAGAGGCCAGACGTGAAAACACAACACAACAGCCGCCATACCATCCAGAAAAGAGAAAGAAGAGATCCGGAGAAGAAGGGGAAGACGTTCTTCATCTTGCTCCATGATCTTCGACCTCCTAGAAAATACACCCACATAGACATTACTTGTACTTGAGAGAGAGATCTTCATGTTGGGTTTGCAGCATAGAAAACAAAAAAATTCCTACGATGAGAACTATACGCCAAGATCTATCTACTAGATACAGAGCAACGGGTGGATACACATCCATGGAGAACTTACCCTCGAAGACAACAAAGTTTTGTTAACGAGTTGGAACTCATGGATGATGTAGTCGTACGCTTGCCGATCTCAAGATCGTGTGGAAGTCAGAGCGCCGCAAATCAGCAGCGCATCCGTCCTCGCACACACATTCAAGCCACCGGACAACCTCCACCTCCTTGCTCCAGCGAATCAGTGGGCAAGAACTCCTTCCTGCATAAGGCCACCAGGAACATGTATCTCGCTAATCCGAGACCATGGGGGAATATCTAGAGGGGGAGAGAGATCCTTCACGAGGAGGTGTGCTTTGTGAGGGAGGAGAGGGGGACTTTTATAGGAGAGGGGGATCCTCCCCTACCATGGCTGGCGGCCAAGGAGGGTCCCCCCACCTCTTCCTCATTCATGTGGTGGAAGCTCCACTCACATCAATTTTGACTCCACCCAAAATTCCACTCACATGCATTAAATTTCCACCAAATTTAATGCAACTCTCAATTAATAAAACTATTTTATTTATTTTATTCAGAATTTTGCTAATTACTTTAATTAACAAAAATTCACATAAAACCCCTTGCAACATTTCAATATCACATGCAGAACCACTTTCTGCAATTTCACCCGAAACAATTCCGATTTCTATCGAAACAATTCCTGTGCTTTGCAATCCTTTCGTCTGAAACATATGTGCTCCTAAATGGTGTCTGGCAACCCTTAAGTGTTTCACCCTATGGTTCGCGAATAATGCAGACATGATTGAGACTCCTCTCAGATCAATAATCAGAAGCGGGACCTGGAGATCCATACTGACTCCTGCACATTCAACGATGACTTCTGTGATCGTGAGAACCTTTAATGCTAGTAATTTAATCTCTTTGTCTCATGGTATAATACATGTCCGATATTCGATCATCGGTATCCAAATACCTAGTTTGATCTCGTTACCGACATGCACTCTTTTCTCGTTCCTGTGATATAACATTCTAGTGATCACATCACTTGCTTGCAAGCTATCTTAATGTGTTATCACCGAGAGGGCCCAGAGTATATCTATCCGTCATCGGCATTGAAAAATTCCACTCTTGATCCATGAGCCTCAACATAACACCTTCGTAGCACTGAACCCACCTTTATGGTCACCCTGTTACGGTGTGACGTTTGATGTTATCAAGATACTCTTCCGGTGTTAGCAATTAACATGATCGCATGGTCTAAGGATTAAAATTACTTCGTATGATATTATAGCAATATAAACATAATGACTTTGATCGTAATGCTACACTTCGGATGAATGTTCATCACATCATTTCACAAATGTTGTGACCTCGTTATTAACAACATCCAATGTCCATGATCAGGAAACTTTGATCATCTTGTTAATCAACGACCTAGTCTATAAGAGAGGCATAACTAGGAACCCTTTTTGTTTATTAAACACACATGTATTGATGTTTCCTATCAATACAATTATAGCATGAAAAATAAACATCTATCATATACAAGGAATACATAATAACAACTTTATTATTGCCTCTTAAGGAATATTTCCTTCAGTCTCCCACTTGCACTAGAGACAATAATCTAGTTTACATAGTGATAAATCTAACACCCATGGAGTTCTGGTGTTGATCATGTTTTTCCCTAGGGAGAACTTTAGTCAACGGATCTGCTACATTTAGGTCCGTGTGTACTTTACAAATATTTATATCTCCATCCTTGGCATGCTCGCAGATGGAGTGAAACCGATGCTTAATATGCTTGGAATTCTTGTGAGACCTTGGTTCCTTGGCGTTGGCTATGGCTCCATTGTAGTCACAATAGATCACCATTGGATCCAATGCACTAGGGACCACACCTAGTTCTGTTATGAACTCCTTCATCCAAACCGCTTCTTGCGCTGCTTCTGAAGCAGCAACATATTCCGCCTCCGTCGTTGATCCAGCCACCACAGGTTGTTTGGAACTCCTCCAACTAACTACTGCTCCGTTCAACAGAAATACGTATCTGGATTGAGACTTAGAGTCATCCGGATTAGTGTCAAAGCTAGCATCGACATATCACTTAGCGACTAGCTCTTCTTCACCTCCGTATACAAGAAACATATCCTTAGTTCTTCTTAAGTACTTGAGGATGTTATTTACCGCTATCCAATGTTCCGAACCTAGATCAGATTGGTACCTACTAGTCAAACTAATAGCATGTGCCACATCTGGTCTTGTACATAGCATGGCGTACATTATAGAGCCTATGGCTGAGGCATAGGGGATATTATCCATTATCTCTCTTTCTTCCACCGTAGCCGGACTTTGAGTCTTACTCAATGTCTTGCCTTGCAACATAAGTAAGAACCCCTTCTTACTTCCGTCCATATTAAACTTCTTTAATATCTTATCAAGGTATGTACTCTGCGATAGACCAATTAGGCATCTTGATCTATCTCTATAGATTTTAATGCCTAATATATATGAAGCTTCACCAAGGTCTTTCATCGAAAATTTGCTGCTTAGATAACTTTTAACACTATTTAAAAGATCTATATCATTTCCAATCAATAATATGTCATCCACATATAATATCAAAAATGCCACATTGCTCCCACTCACTTTCTTGTAAATACAAGCCTCTCCATAAGTTTGGACAAATCCAAACTCTTTGATCACCTCATCAAAGCGGAGATTCCAACTCCGGGATGCTTGCTTCAGTCCATAGATGGATCGCTGAAGCTGGCATAACTTATCAGCATCTTTAGGATCGACAAAACCCTTAGGTTGTATCATATACAACTCTTCTTCAATATTACCATTGAGGAACATCCATCTGCTATATTTCATAATCGAAATATGCAGCAATTGCTAACATAATCCTAACCGAATTTAGCATCTCTACGGGAGAGAATGTCTCATCGTAGTCAACTCCTTGAATTTGTAGAAACCCCTTTGTGACAAGTCGAGCTTTATAGATGGTCACATTACCATCAGCATCAGTTTTTTTTGAAAATCCATTTATTCTCAACGGCCTTTCGATCGTGAGGTAAGTCTACTAAGGTCCAAACCTGGTTTTCGTACATGGATTCCATCTCGGATTTCATGGCTTCTAGCCATTTGTTGGAATCAGGGCTCATCATCGCTTCTTCATACGTCACAGGGTCATCTATTTCATCAATCATGAAATTCATAATAGGGTTGCCATACAGTTCAGGAGCTGCACGTGTCCTGCTTGACCTGCGAGGTTCGGCAATATCCTCTTTCGGAGTTTCATGATCATTATCATTAGCTCTCTCTTCATCAGGTGAAGTCAACTCCGAAACAACTTCTGGTGCTGCGCCACTCGCCAATTCATGAAGAGAATGTTCAATAACCTCTTCGAGTTCTACCTTCCGACTACTCACACCTTTCGCGAGAAACTCCTTCTCAAGAAAGGATCCATTCTTGGCAACAAAAACCTTGCCCTCGAATTTGTGATAGAAGGTATACCCAATCGTTTCCTTAGGGTATCCTATGAAGACACATTTTTCCGCTTTGGGTTCGAGTTTATCCGGTTGAAGTTTCTTCACATAAACATCGCATCCCCAAACTTTAAGAAATGACAGCTTGGGTTTGTTTCCAAACCATAATTGATACGGTGTTGTTTCAACGGATTTAGATGGTGCCCGATTTAAAGTGCATGCAGCGGTTTCTAGTGCATAACCCCAAAATGACAGTAGCAAGTCAGTCAGAGACATCATAGATCGAACCATATCCAATAAAGTACGATTATGACGTTCCGACACACCATTACGTTGTGGTGTTCCGGCAGGCGTGAGTTGTGAAACTATTCCATAGTCTTTCATATGTGTGCTAAACTCGTAACTAAGATACTCTCCTCCATTGTCGGACCGCAGAAATTTGATCTTTCTGTTACGATGATTTTCAACTTCATTCTGAAATTCCTTGAACTTTTCAAAAGATTCAGACTTATGTTTCATCAAATATATATACTCGTATCTACTCAAATCATCCGTGAAAGTAACAACATAACGATATCCACCTCGCGCAGACACACTCATTGGTCCACACACATCAGTATGTATGATTTCCAATAAATCTGTCGCCCGTTCCATTGAACTGGAAAACGGTGTTCTAATCATCTTGCCCATAAGGCATGGCTCACATGTATCAAATGATTCAAAATCAAGTGATTCCAAAAGTCCATCAGAATGGAGTTTCTTCATGCGTTTAACGACAATATGACCTAGACGGCAGTGCCACATATATGCAGATATATCATTATCAAGTTTAATCCTTTTAGCATCAACATTATGAATATGCGTAATACTACTATCGAGATCCAACAGAAATAAACCATTCATCACAGGTGCATGACCATAAAAGATATCATTCATATAAATCGAACAACCATTGTTTTCAGATTTAAAGGAATAACCACTTTGCATCAAACACGATCCGTATACAATGTGCATGCTCAGTGCAGACACCAAATAACAATTATTAAGATTTATAACTAATCCCAACGGCATATGGAGAGGTAGCGTTCTGACGGTGATCACATCAACTCTTGATCCATTGCCGACCCACATCGTGACCTCATCCCTTGCTAGCTGTCACTTGTTCCGCAGCCCCTGTGTCGAGTTACATATATTAGCAACCGATCCCGTATCAAATACCCAGGTGCTACTGCCAGTAGTAGTCAAGTACACATCAATTACATGTATATCACATATACCTTTGTTTGCCTTGCTGGCCTTCTTGTCCGCCAAATACTTGGGGCGATTTACTTCAATGGCGATCCCTTACAATAGTAGCACTCGGTATCAGACTTAGGGCCAGCTCGGGATTTCTTTTCAGGTGCGGCAACATATTTGCCGCCCTTCTTTCCCTTCTGCTTGCCTTTCTTGTCCTTCTTGAAACCGGTGGTCTTATTGACCATCAACACTTGATGTTCTTTCCTAATCTCCACATCTGCAGTCTTAAGCATTGACAGAACCTCGGGAAGAGACTTCTTCATGCCCTGCATATTATAGTTCATCATGAAGCTCTTGTAGCTAGGTGGAAGAGATTGGAGAAGACGATGTATGCCTAAGTCAATGGAAATCGTTATTACCATGGACACAAGCTTATCGGCGTACCCAGACATTTTGAGTACGTGCTCACTAACGGAGCTGTTCTCCTCCATCATGCAGCTAAAGAACTTTTCAGAAGCATTATAACTCTCTACGGCAGCATGGGTATCGAAAATCATTTTCAATTCTAGCATGGTATCAAAGGCATTGCCATTTTCGAAACGCTTTCGAAGTTCTGGCTCTAGCCCATACAGTATGCCGCAATGAACTAAGTTGTGGTCCTCCTGACGAGTTATATAGACATTCTATTCCTCGTCAGGGGCATCAGGAGCTGGTGGGGGGACTAGCGGCGCCTCTAGCACATATTGCTTTTGTGCAGCAGTGAGGAGAATCCTCAAATTCATAGCCCAGTTGGTGAAGTTGCTACCATTCGCAGCAAGTTTCTCTTTCTCCATCAACACATTGAAATTAAAAGCAGGTGGTGCCATCTACAACAGAATTTGTAAAGTATATTTAGACTAAGTTTATGATAGATTGAGTTCAACTAATCCAAATTACTAATGAACTCCCACTCAAAAACGACATCCCTTGTGCCTTTTTGGTGATTACATGAACCAAATCTACTACACCAAGTCCGATCATCACGTGAGTTGGTGTAGCTTCAAAGGCGAGCATCTATATGGGCATCATATCAACTATATGACTCATGCTTAACCTTTCGGTCCTTGTTCTGAGGCCATGTCTGTACATGCTAGGCTCGCCAAGTAAGAACCTTAGTATTCGCGTGTGTAAAATTGTCTTACACCCGTTGTATGAAAGCATAGAGTCGAGTACACCTGATCATCACGTGATGTCTCAAAACACGATCCATAGAACGGTGCATACTTAAGGAAGAACACATTTTATCTTGATATCTAAATGAGGGATCATCTTACAATGCTACCAAAAGCGCCAAACTAGCAATATAAGATGCTAACATCTAATGTGTAAAGTGAGATGATATGGTCCATGCATTTGATCTCTATCGTTTGCATCGTGGTATGATCTCTATCATTACTTTGTGTGTAAGGCCAAGGTCTATGGAACTTACACGTTAAGTGTGTTGTAAGAGTATCTATCATACATCTACTTACAACAATACCATATCAAGACACTAGCCCAGCAACGATCTAAACTAGACGCCTCTAATTTATCAATTGCAAGTTTTACGTGGCTTAGGGCTTTCGGAGATAGAACCGGTCTTACCTACGAACAAGAACCACAACGAGGATAACCAAGTTATTAGCAACTCGTTGTAAATCAGATATTGACTGTAATAGGAGAGACAGACACCCGCTAGCCACTTATGCAAAACTAGTTGCATGTCAGTCGTGGAACCGGTCTCATGTACGATGACATGTAAGGTTGGTCCGGGCCGCTTCATCCCACTATGCCACCAATATCTAAAATATATAGAAGATGCAATAACATGATCATCATTGCCCACATATAAACATATGTGTACTACCCGTGCAAAGCACCTACGCATAGATCAGGCTCTGATACCACTGTTGGGTTTGCAGCATAGAAAACAAAAAATTTCTTACGATGAGAACTATACGCCAAGATCTATCTACTAGATACAGAGCAACGGGTGGATATACATCCATGGAGAACTTACCCTCGAAGACAACAGAGTTTTGTTAACGAGTTGGAACACGTGGATGATTTAGTCATACGCTTGCCGATCTCAAGATCGTGTGGAAGTCCGAGCACCGCAAATCAGCAGCGCATCCGTCCTCGCACACACGTTCAAGCCACCGGACAACCTCCACCTCCTCGATCCAGCGAATCAGCGGAAGCAGCAACTCCTTCCAGACGCAAGGCCACCGGGAACATGTATCTCTCTAATCCGAGACCATGGGGGAATATCTAGAGGGGTAGAGAGATCCTTCACGAGGAGGTGTGCTTTGTGAGGGAGGAGAGGGGGTCTTTTATAGGGAGGAGGCTCCTCCCCTACCATGGCCGGTGGCCAAGCAGGGTGCCCCCACCTCTTCCTCATTCATGTGGTGGAAGCTCCACTCACATCAATTTTGACTCCACCCAAAATTCCACTCACATGCATTAAATTTCCACCAAATTTAATGCAACTCTCAATTAATAAAACTCTTTTATTTATTTTATTCATAATTTTGTTAATTACTTTAATTAACAAACATTCACATAAAACCCCTTGCAACATTTCAATATCACATGCAGAACCACTTTCTGCAATTTCACCCGAAACAATTCTGGTTTCTATCAAAACAATTCCTGCGCTTTGCAATCCTTTGGTCTAAAACATATGTGCTCCTAAATGGTGTCCGGCAACCCTTAAGTGTGTCACCCTACGGTTCGCGAATAATGAAAACATGATTGAGACTCCTCTCAAATCAATAATCAGAAGCGGGACCTGGAGATCCATATTGACTCCTGCACATTCAACGATGACTTCTGTGATCATGAGAACCTTTAATGCTAGTAATTTAATACCTTTGTCTCATGATATAATACATGTCCTAGATTCTATCATCGATATCCAAATACCTAGTTTGATCTCGTTACCGACATGCACTCTTTTCTCCTTCCCGTGATATAACATTCTAGTGATCACATCACTTGCTTGCAAGCTATCTTAATGTGATACCACCGAGAGGGCCCAGAGTATATATATTCGTCATCGGGATTGACAAATTCCACTCTTGATCCATGAGCCTCAACATAACACCTTCATAGCACTGAACCCACCTTTATAGTCACCCTGTTACGGTGTGACGTTTGATGTTATCAAGATACTCTTCTAGTGTTAGCAATTAACATGATCTCATGGTCTAAGGAATAATATTACTTCGTATGATATTATAGCAATATAAACATAATGAATTTGATCGTAATGCTATACTTCGGATGAATGTTCATCACATCATTTCACAAATGTTGTGACCTCGTTATTAACAACATCCAATGTTCATGATCAGGAAACTTTGATCATCTTGTTAATCAACGACCTAGTCTATAAGAGAGGCATAACTAGGAACCCATTTTGTTTATTAAACACACATGTATTGACGTTTCCTATCAATACAATTATAGCATGCAAAATAAACATCTATCATATACAAGGAATGCATAATAACAACTTTATTATTGCCTCTCAGGGCATATTTCCTTCACTTCACCTTTCAAGACTAGGATTTGAGATTGTTTCTTCATATCTTGAATTGTGTTGGATTACTTTACTATTATTATTGTGGATCTCCATGGTAATATCAAGAAGAATTCTCTTTATTTAATTATATCGATGATGCTTTCTTCTCTCATGTGTGAGTAAGTTCCTTGGGCGTGGGAGATGTAAGGGATTAGTGATATGTGATGTGCCTCCATATATTTTCCATTAGTTTGTGATTGATTTTCATTACTATATTATGTGTGCTTGACTATCTGTAGGATGTCTAATTCTTGTTGTCCAATTAAGGGCCCAGACAACATGATGCTTTGTTCTACATAGATAGGATCTTGTTCGCTAGCAGACCGACGACCCCCGAGTGACACGGGGATATCAATGGAAAACTAGTAGACTCGAGGATAACGAGTAACCACCATGCTTATTGCATTAGTCCGATCCAAGGATCTTAATCGCTAAGTGACCTGAAGGGTCTTAATCGTCTAGTGTCTGACCATGGTTTTGGTAACAGGCTAGTAGGATTATTGAAGTTGTGACGAAATCTACCAAGAGGAGTTCCAGCTAATTATGAGTTGCTCGCCTACACATATATTTATAAGATTATAATTGTTACACTTATCATTCGTCCACCTGGCATAGTTACTATCACCATAAACTATTTCACCCCGCACCTTCTTTCGCCATCTGTAGAAAACAATAAACAACCGAATCGTTCTTTACTTTTATGCTTTTTATTTCTGAAGTTTACATTTTAGTTTTATTTAAATACACCGAGTTTAATCCAAATTCCATTCTCATTTCAACACTTGCAGTCAATTCACTCAAAGATTTGTGACAACTTTGGGTGTGACAGAGACTTCACTCATAAACACTTACCTTTGGGCTCCCTGTGGGATCAATATCCATACTTCGAAACTAGCTACAAACGATCTGTGCACTTGTAGACATCAAGCTATTTCCTGGTGTTGTTGTCGGGGAGCTAAGCGCTAAGTGTGTCTCTTTATATTTCAGGTGTTACTACTACAAAATGTTCTCCCTAGGAGACAAAGGGTCTACACGCTCTGGTAGGACCTATTTACTAGATTATATTGAGCGCGTGCCAGCCCAAAGTTGCGAGGAAATTATTGAAAAACTTTTAAGATCGAATAAAGTTGAAGTTGAAAACCTGAGTGATATTATGGAAATCATGTCTATTTACAGGTCAACTCCCAAGAAACCTAAGAAAACTCTTAGAGAATACAGTGCTCCTAGTTCTGAATTTCTTAAACAACCAATAGAATTCCCTAATCCTAGAGTTAGAGAATATCGATTTGATGGTGGAATTATTAAAATTTTGCAGGAAAAAGCTTTTAGTGGAAGGGAAGATGAAGACCTAGGAAGACATCTTAGAGAGTTCGACGATTTGATAACATCACTTGGACCAAAAGGTTTGCCGAGAGACTTCTCTCGTCTAAAATTATTTCATTCGTCTCTTAAAGGTAAGGCTCTAAACTGGTTATATTCTCTCCCTTGCCATTACATTAAATGTTGGGAAAACTGCATTGCTAAATTCATAAACAGGTTTAATCCTTTTAAAAAGGTAACTGAAATAAGAAAGAATATAGGCAACTTTAGTTAGAACGTGGGAGAAAACTACCCACAAGCCTGGAATAGATTCTTTGGAATGATCAATAGTATTCCTAATCATGGCTATTCTGAATCAACTATTTGCCATTTATTTTACCACGGTCTTAATACTCAATGTAGAGAGTTGCTTGACTTCTCAGCAGGAGGATCGATAAATACTTTAACTATTAAAGCATGTTTGGAATTGATGTCTACTAGGGCTCAGAATGATTCTTTATATAATCCTGATTTTGGCACTATGCTGGAAAAAGGGATACTCCGGATAACTCCTGATCCTATGCCTGAAGTACGCAAAACAATGAAAGAAAAAGGTAGACCTTCTGAACTTGTTAAGGAAAACAAAGTAGACTTGTTACATGTTTTAACTGAAGAAGATGAAACTAGGAAAGTTTTTCAAGAATTAAAACATCGACAAGCAAAATATCATAATAACCTGCATAAGCACTTTCAAAAACATAAAAAGATTTTGGCGGAACTCACGGAAAATTATGATGAGATTGGCTAAGAAATGAAATTATTTCACAAGTATCTTAGTATGATTGAAACCTAGTGTGAACAAATAGCATTTGGTTATCAAATTTTTCTTCGAGATGATAAAGATATTCTTGTTTCTACTAATGTTGTTACAAGAAGAGGTGAAGTTGTTACAGGACCATTAGGACCACCAGAGTATGAAGCTGAAAAAGAGCAAAAGGAAAGAGCCTTACTCAAAGCAAGCCAAGAAGATGATACACTGGTGGATCCTCAAGATGAAACTGCTCAAGAAACACAAGATCAAACCAAGGAGGACCAAAATGATGCACATGATGACCGTTATGACTCTGATGCAGAGACGGTTGATCTAATAGAAGAAAAGGAGATAAGCAATGAAGATGAAGTTGTTGTAGTAGAAAATAAGAAAAACGATAAGCAACAACAAAAGAAAGCAACAAAATAGCCTGACCCCCACAAAAGGTAAAAGACAAGAATAAGAAAGGTGAGCAAAAGCTTCCTTATCCAAATCGAAAAAAGAAAGCACCAGATCAGGTAATCTATGATTCTTTTACAAAGGCACTTGGTGACCTTCATCTAGAAATTCCATTTGTGGATGCAATCAAAGTTCCTACCTATTCTAAATTCCTCCGTGATATTCTTAGTAGAAAGAAAGAAATAACTGAAACCGTTATCATGGTGACTAGTTATCCTGCTAATGGGAAGCTATTGTCTAAATCGGGAGATCTCGAAATATGAACTATTTCATGCTCAATAGGCAAAACTGATATTCACAATGCCTTGTGTGATCGAGGTGCAGGAGTTAGTGTAATTCCATACTCCCTCTATAAAAGGTTAGGATTAGGGGAGTATTCTCCTACTACTATCACTTTACAGATGGCTGACAAGTACACTAAACAACCCATTGGTATGATTGACGATGTTCTAATTAGAATAGATGAGCATGTAATTCCCACTGACTTCATTATTCTTGAGATGCCAGAAGATGAAAAATTATCCATAATACTTGGAAGAACTTTCCTTAGTACTGCAGGGGCATCAGTTGATTGTGATGAGGGAAAATAATCTTCAATGTTTATGATGTTGAAATCAATCGGTATTCTCCAAAGAAGCTAGAAGCAGGAGAAAGATATATTCCACCAGCAAAACGAGTTCATGTGGTAAGTGCCTTTGATAAGGGGAAACCCAAGGTAAGAATTCGATAACAAATAAGGGGTTGAGTTATTTAACCATTCTTAATAGAATGTTTAATGGGAGTCAACCCATCGCATCAATAAAATAAAATAAAGAATAAAAGGTTCATCGCATTCCTACAACTTTTTCATAGACATTCCTATGGAAGCGCGCCCATGAAGATGCAGCTATTAAAAAGTAGTAGAAACATCGATTGAACAAGTATAGAATAAGTATTAAAAAGGTTTGACTTTTATCTACAAAGACTAAAATTCTGCTCTTCATATGCTAATGTTGGTCGATAGTTTCTACTGTTATTTTTCATTCAAAACAAGGTATTTCGCTAAGTTTCGGGATAAGAAGGTATTCTCGAAGAAATAGAAATTTTTTGATGAGTACTGATGGTTTAACGATCAACTATACGGTGGGAATAAAAATTCCATCCGTATATTTTGGCCGTACAAATATCTTTGCCATGAACGAATTTCCTTTCGAAGGAACGGAGAATTTAACGACCAACTATACGGCGGGAATAAAAATTCCAGCTGTATAGCTCCGGTCGTATAGATATCGATGCCTTTGTACAATATCTTCTCAAAGGTACAGACGGTTTAACAACCAACTATACGGGAGGAATAAAAATTCCAGTCGTATAGTTCTGGCCGTATAGATATCGATGCCTGCTTTAGAAAATTTATCTCGAGGGTACAGACGGTTTAACGACCAACTATACGGCAGGATCTATGATCCGTCCATATAGTTGCGTCCATATAGCTGTGTTCTGCATAAAGAAACCCTAGTTGGCGGCACCGCCACAACTATACGGCCAGAACAACATATCCCGCCTGTATAGTTCCAACCGTATAGTTCGGCGTGACCACAAAATTGCATCAGGGCAGCTAGGTTTCTTCTCCCTCCTCACTTTTTCTCTCATATTCTCTCGCCAAACCTCTCAAAACCCACCTAAAACTCTTGATTCTTCGCGGATTTCTTTTGTTTGAGTAGGGGAATCAATAGATCGGTATGTTTCTCTCCCTATCCATGCTTTATTTTCAGATTTCCATGGTTGAAACTCTCACATTGATCTAGTGGATGAACTCAAGATTGTTTCGTTTTCTCTATTGATTTCTCATGTTAGGATTAAATTTTTTCACGTAGAATCATTTGTATATCATGTAGAAACTATATGCCTAAGGTTTTATGGTGAATTTTTTCAGTTCATCAAGATGAACAAATCGGTAATATTTTTCGCAAGAGCAAGCGCCAATGTGGCGAGAGCTCAGGGCAGAGGACCAAGCTCAACCCCAAGTTGGCCACAGTTTCATCAAGGAGGGTGTTGCCCACAAATTGGGCCGACCATAGCTTTCTCACCGCGGTGGGGTTGAAGGCGGACTTCGACCTCATGTGTAACAAGGCCAGGCTAACAATACTCGGCTATGCAAGCCACGACACCTACACCGAGCTTACCTGTGAGTTCCTTGCCTCCTTCTACGACGACCACAGGGAGAAAGGTAATGTGTGCATGGTAAGCTTCACCATGAACCGGCAGCACTATGAAATAACTTTTGAACAATTTTGTGATGCTTTCGGCTTCCCTCATGTTGGGAGTCAACTGTTACTAACCTCTATAGCATGACAAGTGGAGAGACTTGGGAGGTTATTTCTGTTAATGGTGGAAGCGAATTCTACCAGAAGATGTCCACCATTCAGAACCCAACAATCTGCTACTACGCCTTGTTCCTCGCCAACACACTACTGGGAAGAGGGGATACCGGTTCCATGGCTAATGCGGATATGGCAATGATCACCAAGGCTCTCTTCCCGATGCACCACAAAGCCCCAATCCTGCAGCTCTACTCATCTAGCACTTTCGTCACCAAAGCAACAAGACGAAAGGTGATATCTGCATTGGTGGATTGGTAACCCACCTTGCCCATGCATTAAATATTACATTACCATTATGCAACATGTTCACGGCTCCAAACTTATGGACGTCAAGTATCTAACTGCTTGTGGCTTCCTTGGTGTTTACCAAGCTAACAGGAGGCTCTGAGCCTATCAGTTTAGTTATCTTGGTGATGCACAGGGTGAGCAGGTTCCGTTGTCCTGTCCACAAGCCTTCTAGATTGTGGAGAAGGACACTTGGATCCTCACCAAGAATCAAGTGATGGAGATCATGGCTGAACTCCAGCCTGATCAAGAGGAAGATGAAGAAGGAGAGCAGTAGGATGATAGCAAGAGCATGGGGACGAGCAGAAATACAACCCTGCTTGGGAGGGACAGTAGCAGCAGCAAGAGGGACCCTAGGACCCATGGCCCAACCAGCTGCAACAGGGGTACAACCACGTCCCCTATTAAGAATGAAGCCATGGGGGAGATTTATCACACTCTACAAGGAGTAAATGAAGATCTGAGTGCCTTGACTCACAACTTCAGTCACTTCATGACCCACTTCCCCGACTACTATCAGCAGTATCCACGTCAGCCGCCGAATGACGGCAACAACTGAGCCTGGCAATAGCCTAAGCTTGGGGGAGGTTTGGAAACCTCCAAACCTTGCATTCATATTTTTATTTATTCTTTTGATTTATTTCTTCAAAATTGCATGTTTACTTTCAGTTTGCATTCCTAAACCAAAAAAACAAAAAAATAGTTCTAACTTTTATTGCAAGTTCGTTTCTTTGTTACTCTCAAAGATTGCTCAATTTCAGGTGACATGGCAATATGGAAATACAAAGGGGGTTCAGCTCAAATACGAGAACAAAGCAAGCAAGAGGAGGTATCACATTCCTTTCATCACCCTTTCTACAACCTTAAATTGATCCTACAATTATTTACTCGCTTGCACTGGAGTCACTCCCCACTTAGCTTGTTATCCTATAGATTCTATTCCTTTGCTAGTGTCTCCTTTTTAGCTTTGAAACAATGAGCAATGAACTTTGTTAAAAATATTTCGTACATTTTACAACAATAAAATGCATCCAAAAGATGACTTGAGTCCATGTTTATCCCAAAGAATTTGATTTTAGAACTACTCCATCCCATTTGAGCTTAATATAAATAGACTTGATAGTACCCTTGAATGAAATTGTTTGATAAAATGGATGATTCGAAGTAGTAGAGATTATGCCACTTCTTTTTCTAATAATTACCGTAAGATATTGCTTCACGCGTGTCATTACAACACTATTGTGCTCCATGGGGAACTATTAACTCCGCTAGCCAACGAACGATCTAAATGTGGGAAACCACTTGATTTCGGCTATTGAGTTATGTAAACGTCTGTAGCAGCAATGCTATGATGGGTAAAATTTTAGCCTCCTCATGGTTTCACATTCCAAGTGAAGTTGTAGTACTCCTCTGACCCATTATTGCTCAATAATTATTTATTGGCATGGTCACGAGTGCACAACACAGTCCCTATTAACATGTTAAAAACAGTGGCATGATTTCTCTATGAAAGAGTTGAAGTTTTTGAAAGGCAAAGAACGGAAAAAGGTGCTTTGAGAGTCTTGAAATTTTGACATGGGAATAGATGAGTTGTTCTTAAATTGAATGTTTTGGTGCCAACTTGAGTACTCTTAACTGATTAAAGAAACAAGAGAAAAAAGTTTTCATCTGTTAATAAAGAGACACAGCAAAAGAATTTGTCTCACTTTCCTAGCTAAACTTTTGACACTTGCTTGGGCATATGATTTATTTGCTAACAAGATATACATGGTTAGGAAGTGGACTCTGTGCAATCTTATGAATGCTTGTATGGTCATGTTTAAGATTGTAGGGATTGTGAAGAAAAGAATTTGACACCAATTCAAGCTTGTAAGTTCTTTTATTTTAGTCTCGAATCTTTGTTATTCTTCCTTATTTCCTTGTCACTCGAGGGTGAGCAACATCTAAGCTTGGGGGATTTGATAGCTGTGAGATTCGACACATTTTTTATGGTTCTTATTGATGGTTTTCTCCCGGATTTGATTGTTTTCTAGATTTACCTAACGCTAATACTTCGGTAGCAAAGAAAACTTGGTTTTTAATGTGTGTTTTAGGTTCTGAATGTCAATAGAAGGTTTTAACTAGAGAAACACAATATTCAGGCGAAAACAAGAAAGTCTCTCTTTGGAAGCAATTGAGGGAAGCATACAGAGGCTTTAATGAGCAACTATATGGCGAGAACATTTTTCTGGCCGTATAGTTCCTGCCGTATAGCTGCCGCTGCCTTCGTCTTGTCAAAAGGAAAAACTTCCGTGAAGAGGCCATACATGAAAACACAACACAACAGCCGCCATCCCATCTAGAAAGGAGAAAGAAGAGATCTGGAGAAGAAGGGGAAGACGTTCTTCATCTCACTCCACGATCTTCGACCTCCTAGCCAATACACCCCCATAGCCATTACTTGTAGTTGAGAGAGAGAGAGATCTTCACCTTGCAAGACTAGGGTTTGAGATTGTTTCTTCCTATCTTGAATTGTGTTGGATTACTTTTCTATTCTTATTGTGGATCTCCACGGTAATATCAAGAAAAACTCCCTTTATTTAATTATATCGATGATGCTTTCTTCTACCATGTGTGAGTAAGTTCCTTAGGCGTGGGAGATGTAAGCGATTGGTGAGATGTGATGTGCCTCCATATATTTTCCATTAGTTTGTGATTGATTTTAATTACTATATTATGCGTGCTTGACTATCTGTGGGATGCATAATGCTTATTGTCCAATTAAGGGCCCAGACAACATGATTCTTTGTTCTACATAGATAGGATCTTGTTCGCTAGCAGACCGGCGACCCCCAAGTGACACGGGGATATCAATGGAAAACTAGTAGACTCGAGGATAATGAGTAACCACCGTGCTTATTGCATTAGTCCGATCCAAGGAGCTTAATCGCTAAGCGACCTAAAGTGTCTTAATCGTCTAGTGTCTGACCATGTTTTTGGTAACAGGCTAGTAGGATTATTGAAGTTGGAATGAAATCTACCAAGAGGAGTTTTGGCTAATTATGGGTTACTCGCCTACACATATATTTATAAGATTATAATTGTTACACTTATCATTCGTCCACCTGGCACAGTCACTATCACCATGAGTTGTTTCTCCTCGCGCCTTCTTTTGCCATCTACAGAAAACAACAAACAACAGAATCATTCTTTACTTTTATGCTTTTTATTTCTGAAGTTTACATTTTAATTTTATTTAAATACACCAAGTTTAATCCAAATTCCATTCTCATTTCAACACTTGTAGTCAATTCACTCGAAGACCTGTGACAACTTTGGGTGTGTTAGAGACTTCACTCATAAACACTTACCTTTGGGCTCCCTATGGGATCGATATCTATACTTCAAAACTAGCTACAAACGATTTGTGCACTTGCAGACATCATCTACCTAGATCACTTGACGGCTAGCGGTGATGCTAAAGCTCACTAGTCGGCTTGCTTATTTAGGATCCTGAATCACTTAGTAACCATCGGAGGGGTGTTGGTTCTAGTGGAAGCATAAGTATTAAAGTGTTTAATATTCTTGCTCTTTTATGGATACATGTCTTAAGTGTTTTTGCATATTTCTCTGTTGTAGATCAATGGCACCTAGCAGTCTTCCTCAGTTATCCAGGTTTGCTTTGAGAACCATCTTAGAGAAATATAAGCTAAATGGAACTAACTTCACCAACTAGTATTGTTTGTAGCTAGTTTTGAAGGAGAAGGGAGAAGTATGGAGGGGAGGAGTAGTGGAGGGAGAAGTATGGAAGGGAGGAGAAGTGGAGGAGAAAGGGAGAAGTATGGAGGGGAGGAGAAGTGGAGGGAGAAGTATGGAGGGGAGTAGAAGTGGAGGAGAAGGGGAGAAGAAGGAGAATAAGTGGAGGAATATAAGGAGAAGGGGAACCGGTGGGATTCAAATTTCGAATCCCGCCTAAGGCTTCTTTGGAGCATATGGGAGAAATGCGCCACAGAAGTTTCTCCCCCTTTTTTATTTTTTTTGTATTAAAAAATCTTCTACCCTAAATAACTTTTTACTCTTTTCGAATTTGGGGATTCTGTAAAATCTAGAATTCGAGTAGGAAATTTCGAGACGATCATTTTGATAGGTTAAAGATTTTTTTCCGACATCGTATGCAAAAGTTATAGCCGTTTTACCATGCCATGACCTATTTTTGCAAAATACATCGAAATTCATGTTTTTCAATTTTGTCTACATCTATACCCTAAAATCTAACTACAACTCAAAGGAATTATTTTTTTGAAGTTTCTATCATTTTTGTTTATTTTTTACAAAACTAAAAAGGCAATCCACGGGGGGGCGGGGGGGGTGGGATCTGTTTTTCCATGTTCTGTGGCGCATATGTCCATATGCGCCACAGAAACATCACTTTCTATGGCGCATATGGACATATGCGCCACAGAACCGTCTCCCCCATTTTTTTGGTGCTGGGTCCCATCAACTTTCTATGGCGCATGCATCTATATGCGCCACAGAATCATCACTTTCTGTGGCACACACGAAAATATGCGCCACGGAAATGTGGATTTCTGTGGCGCATATTGGTTTCGTACGCCACTGAACTGCCAAACTCCAGTGGCGCATTTTTTCATGTGCGCCACTGATACATATCTGTGGCGCATGGTTTTACATATGCGCCACAGAATATTTTGTCTATCTATAAGTTGTTTCCTAGTAGTGTTAGACATGTGATATCGGATGATTGACTCTAATGCAAGTGGGAGACTGTTGGGAATATGCCCCAGAGGTAATCATGTATGATGTTATTCCCAATGTATTCATAAAGTTATTTTCCATGTATGAACTACTGATATGTATCATTGAATATGTGATTCGATTGTGGAACTATATATTCATGTTGTTCATACTAGTTGTCCTTGGTCATTGAGGTTGTGTTGGACACACAACTTAGACTAATGTGAAAGTTGGCTGATGACTCGGTTCCACTTGTCATGGGCATGGAGATGCTATTTCGACTTACACGGATTCAGCTAAAGAGTTTAGCGAGTCGGACTAACCCATATTGAGATGCAACTAACAAGTCATCATTCGTTTGTCTCAATCAATGTAATCCTTAGACCTGAGGTTATTGCACAATCCGAGTTGAGGTTACCGACTTAGGTTCTGTCAAATGTTGTTCCATCACTGGGCAATCATAAAGGCAGAGTTCGGGTCAACTGAGAATCAAACCGCGTGATGTGAATAACCAAGATGGGATTTTGCCCCTCCGACTGGAGAGATATTCTCTAGGCCCTCTCGGAAGATATGATTCGGATAGCATGGCCATGCGTGACTCGGTTAAGTGTTAACTGGATGACTGACTAAGAGTTAGTCGGATGAATCACTTATCTCGAATCGAGAAAGAGAGTCGAACTATTTAAGAGATGACGATTATTCGCCTATAGTTCGACAAGGTATATCGTGAGGCAAAAGGGTCTTAGACGAAAGTCGCATTGAAAAGGTATGTCGTCATGACTCTTTGGTACTTGGGAGTCAGCACGTTCTTGTAGGAGCCGCTACCGACTGATCGGTCATGAGTGAGACTCGGATCGTGTCCGAGTCACCATGAGCCTGTCGGGTGACACACTTAAGAGCGGGAGCAAGTTTGGGTTAGACTCAAACCGGAAATCTATTTGGGTTGGACCCCAAATAAGACATGGACTAAGTCAGTGAGTTGGACTCACAGTGACTAATATAGACCTTTTAGTGAATAGGCCACAAGTGAGTGGAGCCCACTTTCACTCCATATATAAGCTGGGGCGCAGGTGCTTAGAGCACACGGTTAGGTCACTCCATGTGTTGGAAACCCTAGCCCCAGTCCAGTCCTGTCACCGCCGTACCGGACCTAGTAGTCCAGCGTCGGCGCTCCTTCTCATACGTGTGGATACCGGCGGAGGTGTTGTATGTTCAGCACTTCGATGATCGTGTATAAGAACGGGCCCTGAGGATTGAACTGCATCAAGCGACGTGCTTCATCGATTCCGCAACTACGCGTCTAGTGGTAATTCTCGTGGCCTACTACCTTAGCCAGATCTTGGGATCACCGCGTAGGGAAAAAGTTTTGTTTATCTCTGCGTGACCCTACAATTACTACATAACATGATAGTCCCAATTGATATATTCACAAAATACTTAATAATTCAGGATCCTGTTGGAAGTGAAATACCAAAAATCCTACTCTACTTGTGCAAAAACATAAGGTAAACATGCTTCAAAAATGGACTCATCAATGCCTCTGTTCCACTGGTTGTAGGCGCAAGATCTTATGTGTTAGCTGCTGTTGTGGCTCCTTCTACCTTAGGAATGACTACATGCCTACAAAAAGGTATTCATAACTCAAAAATTTATAAAGATGACACTATTCAATATGGCTTGCTTGTAGCAACAAGGGAGCCACCAAACCTTACAAAAGCTCTTGATGTTTCACATTGGCGCAAGGCAGTGGAGGAGGAATATGATGCATTGCTTCAGAAATAAACTTGGGATCTTGTTCCTTTAAGCTCTAACAAAAATGTTATAAACTACAAGTGGGTATACCTTATCAAGAAATGTTCTAATGGCACCATTGATAGGTATAAAGCTCGGGTTGTTGCAAAGGGTTTTAAGCTTAGTTATGGTTTAGAATATGAAGATACTGTTTGCCTAGTAGTTAAAGATGCTACCATCAAAACTGTTCTAGATATTTCAGTTTCTAGAGGGTGTATTTTGCGGCAGCTAGATGTCAGGAACCCGTTTTACATGGTGTTCTGGAAGAGGAGGTTTACATGAGATAACCCCCAGGATTGAATATCCTAATAACCCACATCATATTTGCAAACTTGATAAAGCATTGTATGGTTTAAAATAGGCCCGTCGAGCGTGATTCTCTCGTCTTAGTACTAAGTTGCATGATCTTGGTTTTACATCATCTTAGGCAGATACTTCCTTATTTCTTTACCAAAAGACAAGGGGTAACTATATTTGTTTTGGTCTATGTTGATGACATTATAGTGACAAGCTCCTATGGTCAATCTATCCAAGCTCTTCTTCATGACCTTAATACATATTTTGCCATTAAGGATCTTGGTGAATTACACTTTTTCTTGGGTATTGAAGTAAAGAAAATAGAGGATGGACTAACCTGGACATAGGAAAAATATGCTTCAGAAAATTGGTATGCAAACGTGTAAGTCTGCCCCAATGCCTTTGTCTTAGTGAACAACTCTCTCTTGTTGAAGGAGAGTCTCTTGGCCCTAAATATAGTACAAGGTATCGTAGTATTGTTGGTGTCCTACAGTATCTTACTCTCACACGTCCAGATTTGGCTTTCTCAGTTAACAAAGTGTGTAAATATTTACATGCCCCCACAACAACTCATTGGACAACAATAAAAAGAATCTTGAGATATATCAAGGACATAATTAATATTGGAATTACTTTTTATAAATCAAATTCTATTTGTTTGAGTGTTTTTTCAGATGTAGATTGGGCAGGTTGACTTGATGACAGATGCTCCACTAGAGGGGTTGCTATATTAATTGGTCCTAATATTGTTTCATGGAGTTCTAGAAAACAACGTACATCATCTCATCTAGTACTGAAGCTGAATATAAATCATTGGCAGAACTGATATGGATTAAAGCACTGCTTTGTGAGCTTGAAGTTCAGTTAAAAGAAAAATCATGCTTATGGTGTGATAATCTAGGTGCAACATATTTGTCTGTAAATCCTGTTTTCATGCTCATACGAAACACATAGAAATTGATTTTAATTTTGTTAGAGAACGTGTAGCAAATAAGAAACTAGGTATTAAGTTTGTATCTAGCAAGGATCAAATTGATGATGGGTTTACTAAAGCTCTTCGTGTTAGAGGACTTCATGAGTTTAGACGTAATCTCAATCTTCTTCGAAGTTGAGATTAAGAGGGGCTAGCAAACAATGAAATATATGTAACGGTATAAAGTAGTACTCTACCCGAGTATGTACATATCATGTATTACCACGGTATGGGCTATTCCTACGAGAGCGTCAATATGGAGCACGTCCTTTAGGGAGGATGTTTTTTGAAATTTGACATTTTGAAGTTTCGAAAAATTCTAAAAAACATTCCTTGATGTAGATAATCATTACTTCTACCTGCATGCAAAAAAATCAATGCGAAATATTTCATATTTTCGGCTGTGTAAAAATGACGAATTTCTAGATCTGGGACCTGAACAGTGCCAAATTCAAAAAACTTCAGATTTGTTAGTATTTGTCATTTTTGTGTAGGCCGGGTATAAGCTATTTTGTGCTGAGATTTTTTTTGGCCCATAGAGTAAGTCATTGTCAATATCCAGAATTTTGTTTTGAAATTTTAAAATATTGATTTAAATGAAATTTAAAAACAGGTTCCATGGAGCCCGTCCTCCAAACACATTTTTCGCTATTCCTACCCCTATGTAACATAAAACACGAGGCTCTAACAAGACATCGTTTCCGCCCATACATTAATAATCAGATTATCCCGTACCCCTTCTTTCATCGGCCACATGTTACTGTCAGCGAAAGAGAACAGCTAGTGCTGAAGTCGGCATGACGTTATCTATGTGCGGATTCAAACATTGAGAATATAGGTACTCCCTCTCGTCCATATTAATATTTTCAGATTTGTCTAGATTTGAATATATCAAGTCATGTTTTTGTGCTGATAGATCACATTAGAGGGAGTAGAAACAAGTGTTCCGAGAGAACGTCTCGTGTTATTGTGTGTGTGGGTCCAGAGAGTCGCAGCTGGTGAATTTGAGTCACACCCCCCGGCGTTTGGACGGACGAGATAGCGCTGGCTTATCCATGATGGTATTTGCTCCGATCCCCACAAGCGTATTCTGCAAGTTTTAGCCGACTCCGGTTCCAGTACGTACTGTACGTCAGTACGTGTTTGGTCAGTTAGATTAAGAATCGGTGCATAACATTGTCGAGGAAATTGCACAAACTACCACCTATTGATGTTGTCATTGCATAAAACATCACTTTTATCTGTTTTTGCACATATCACCAACTATTAGTGTAATACGTTGCATGTAGGTCCAAATCACATAGTAGGTTGATTAATTGCAAATATCACGATCGGGGTCAACGAGATAGTGATAATATGGCGTCAACGTGTCTTTATCCAATGTATTGTTTTCAAAATTTTAAAATAAATAAAAACTTGCAGAAACAATATAAACTACCCTATAAACTAACTAATCAAGAAATATTTAAAAGAATTTTGTTTCATTTGTTGGAATATTTTCATATTTTTCTTATAAAGTTTAAAACCGGACACTAGATAATGACACATGGATATCACATCCTCACGTCACGGGGCCCAGTTGTTTGCAGTTAGTCCACTTAACATGAGATTTGGACCTGTGTGCAACCTATTACATCAATAGTTAGTGGTTTGTTAAAAAAACAGATATAGTTAGTCTTTTGTGCAACGATGACAGCAATAGGTGGTAATTTGTGCAATTTCCTCAACATTGTCCGACACCAGGCGGCAAAGCTTGGGGAGCAAATCTCGACAAACGGGCTCCACGACAACCACATATACCGGGCTGTGGCCAGACAGGGTTTTCGATTTCCGCGCATCAAGCCACATCACATATTCTGCAAGTCAAGCCGACAGCAATGGCTCTCTCGGCGATCAGGGCTCGTATGAGCGTGGGTGCCTCCAGGATGATCGTCAACGCCGTCGGCGGCGCCGGCAGAGCCGGTAACAACGCCAGCAGCTTCAGGACTCTAAAGGCCGCCGGCGAGAGCACCAGCATCGGCGGTTTCAGCAAGACCCGGGGCTTCTCTGAAATCGCAGGGTACCCTTTGCCGGAGAAGATAACCGCGAACACATCCCGATTCTGCGAATACTGCTTCGCCCTTTACCTCGCGGGGATGGCCGGCACCGTGGGAGTCGTGTATGGTTTGAGCTACATCGTTTGCGAACGTCGCGATAGAAGAGAGAGGTCTCGCTTTCCTCGTTATGATGACGACATCAAGCACGGCGACCTGCTCCAGTTTGACGCCATGGATAGCCAGGACCAGCTGGTCTCCTGATGGCGGGAGGCAGACAACGGGAAGCTCGCCCAACTCGAGGCGGAGGTCGCTGAGCTATGCGGAGCGGTAAGCAGGTTTGATCTCCGTGTGGAGATCACCGAGCTACGCGAAGAGCTTCTCCACGCTGGAACCGTGGCTGAAGCGCTCGAGATCCGTCAGAGGTATGATGTTCTGGTGGAGGGCGTCAACCGGACGTCCTCGCAGTGGCGGGCGGAGGCTGATGTGAAGCTGGCTGAGTACAACAGGGAGATCATGGAGATGCGCGAGAGGATCCAGGAGGTCGAGTGGAAGAAAAACAGACTCTAAGAAAGCTACTCCAGGTGGAGCAGAACGTCCATGAAGTTCAGGAGGCAGCAGTTTAGTCTATACTTCAGTTTTGAGTGTGTTGATTTGAAGTCTATGCTCTATTTGTATTTAAATTCCATATGTTCCGATAAAATTTGTAATCTGGCACATTTGGTATTAGTTTGGTTGGTTATTTCGAAGTTGACCTTGGTCACAAAATACTAGTAGTCCGTCTCAAAATAGATGTCAGAGTTTTAAATTTGCATGTGTCTATACATACTCCAACATCTATTTCGAGACGGAGGGAGTACCATTTATTGGTCAAGTTAGAGCATAACTTGCTAACGATAATTGGCTAACTCACCAAACTAACAAAATCAAAAGTTTCAGACTTGCATAAGACGTCAGAGTATGTCTACCTACAAAACAATGGCCAGTCAGGATTCAGGAACGGGCGAGTACAACTGATGAATTCAGACAAATTCTCTTCCCCCCTGCGAACAAAACAAAAATAAACACTCAAGGAGAAAGAACAAATTCATCAAGTCATCGAGTGTTTCCTGAGGTTTGATGAATAGCATACTTGCTTTCGTATACAGAGATTCAACACTTTGATGAATAGTTGTTTGGTACTCTACGCAGCAACAATCATGTCTAACTAATGAAAAACCGTATACAATAAACAAAGAGATTGTAGAATGATATTAAGGTCCTCATGAATTACTGATGTCTACCGCAGTTTCAAGATTTCTCATCTGATCAGATATACCTCGAATGGTTCAGGGAATTGTCAAATAAGCTTATGAGTGCTTTTACTTTGAACTGCTCTCATGGCCTGGCTGCATCTGCAGCAACTTCTGCCCCTCTTCGTCGTTCTCTTCCTTGGGCTCAATCTTGGGAGCCTTGGGTTTTGTGGTGGATTGCTGGTAGAGAACACCACCCGACATACATATCAAGAGCCCAATTGTCCCCACAAGGGACGCGTGCTTGTCCCAGATAAGCAGATTGATCACGACGGTCAGGAGCTTGTTCACTATACCAAGAACCGTAAATCCGGTGGCAGAGATGGCCCGTCTGCAGGAGAACCCAAAGAAGGATATTGATAGTCCAAACAGGCATGACAGAGCAACAGGAAGGACCACATCGAAAGATAGCCAGTTCGTCATCTTGGAGCTGTCCACCTTCATCTGATCAAACTCTCCCATTATAAGGAGCTCTAGGGGAAACAACAGCAGAGCCTCAAGGTTGTTGTAGAGCACAAGACCCCATGTGTTCAACCCGATGGTCATGACAACATGCTTGATGTACACGAAATCGATCGACATGCTCGCCAGATAGGCAATAGCCCAGCTGTAAGCAGTCACAGTAAACTGGTTGTCCGTGAAAACATAGATCACGCTGCCACCAAGGATAGTGGAAAGTGAGAGCCATGTCTTTAATGATGGGCAGGGTTGGTGAAGATAAAACGTCTCTCCAATGGCCACAAATATTGGGACAGCAGAGCGAAACACGATGAAAGTGTCCACATTCGCATGCATCAGGAGTTCACTGTTTGTGAAGATGGAGATGTAGAACATAACAGCAGCAGGTAAGAACTTCCACATGGTTCTCAGATTCAGGCTATCAGGCTCAATAAGCTTTAGCTGTCCACATAGGAGAACTCCAGCAACGCTCGTGAGGTATTGAAGAGCTGTCAGTGCTCCAGGGTAAGGAAACTTGGTGATTGCCCATTTGTTGATAATGGACAGCAGAGATGCTGACAGGCAATAACCAGCAGCCACACCATAGACTGAAGCGTGGTGCATAAGGGTACTCCATGTGTTATTCCACCCTCCAGTTTTCTGCAAAGTGACTGATGCATCGGCTGCACCATTTTCTCTCGAGGGCTCTGAGAGATTAGACATCTGCAGCCGTTTAAAATAGATTAGTTAACTAGTACTAAAAGTCATGCTACAGGTGCAAAAAGGCATATGGAGCAGCCACAGACAGTTAGATGTCATATACAAATGTAGTAAGCAATGGATAGAGCAGAAAAGGCAGATGGAGCAGCCCCAGACAGTTAGATGTCATATACAAATGTAGTAAGCAATGGATAGAGCAGAAAAGTACATCAACTTTTTGTGCAAAGATAGATTACAAACTCCAAAGTCCACATATAGTATAGCATGTCCTTGGATCTGGGTCTTGTAATCAGTCTACATACATAATTTCTACAAGATCCATTGATATGATAATGCTCGTGGACATAGTTGCCTGTTTTAGTTCTAAATCCCAGTAATTCGTGAGGACAATCAACTTATTGTTGCAGAATCCAAGGTCCTAGCTAGCATGGAGTTTGCGCGAAGACTATTTTTCTTCAAGGAAGCACCTACGACTATAAGTCAACGGCACATATTTCAGAGGATAAAAGAGTTGGAAAGCATGATCCATAAGGTACAAGCAAAAAAACCTGACTTTTCAAACAAACAAAAGAGTACTGATTGAACGAAGCTGCCAATATTTAGAAAATTTACACATTATAAAACAGAGCAAAGTATATGTTGATCATATTATGACATCGTCTTCTCTAGCAAACAACCGTCCTATGATAAAAGTTTCTGCTAAGGACCAGAATTGTCCCTACAAACTACTCCAATTTCGACATTGCTCTATTTGTGCTGACTATGCACTTTCAGATCTTTTGCTATGGTAAAGACCTGAGCAGGTAGTCGAGATAGAAACGAAAAGAGAGCAGAGAGCAAGTACAAAAGGAACAGGTCCCAACTTCCAAGAAAAAGTCAACGGCAGAAGATGGATGGAGTAGCAGCACCAAGAAACACTTCATAACAGATCTAGTAAAGCATCAACGCGCCAACAAAAAAAACCCATTCCATCATAACTGAAGAAACAAAGCAAGCAGATCAAGCAATACCTGGAACCGGCTTGCCCGATTGCTAGCCATGGCACCGAGCCCAAACTGAACAACAGCAAGCGCTCTAGCACGCAAGCATGTATCAGCCAAGGGGTCAGGGGCCTAAGGGGGAGGAACGAAGACTCCTCTGCAACAAGCACCTAGGTAGCTCAATCAACTAAGCTCATATAAGGGCGGGTCACAACTCACAATGCGTTTGGCTACGACGGCAATGCTTAACATGGGAGGTCAAATAAGGTAGGAGCACGTCACAAGCACATTAGCCCGTCGCAATCAACCAGATCAGTGGACGGGTAAGAAAATTCAGAGAAGCACCTAATAAGCGGTTTGCCCAAGTCAAGCGAGACATGGTCACAATAATGCAACGTGCTAGCTGCAGCCCAGTTGATCACATGGAGCCAAAATTTGGAAATTGGCATAGCGACGCAATACCTCGGGAAGACAGGGAAGCTTCTTCGCTCGCAGCCCTGTGGGCGGGGAGAGGAGAAGTGGCAAGGAGATGCCTCTCTCTCTCAACAACCGCACGACGTGACAGCTCCTTCGCCTCTTCCTATGCCTCCAGGAAGCAAGTTAAAAAACAGTTGCAGGCACACGGAGTGTTCCCCTGAACTCGCGCTAGCTGCTGATGGCGCCTCGCGATCGAGCCAGCTCAACCAACTGTTCCATCACATAAAAATAAAGATCGAAGCGCTGGATCAGTTGGTTAGTTAGTCGCCGAATCATGCATACATGTGTGACGGAAGTAATAGCATGGATGATTCAGAGAAGAGAGGAACTGGAATTGTTAGGTGCAGATGTGAGCAGTCAGTCCGGACCACGGAATATCCAGTACAGTTATAGGCAGTTTCGTGCGGAACCAGAACACATCGCAGCCACCAACCGAGATCAGGATTTTGACGCCTGAACTGAACACGAAGGAGAGACTCACCTTTCATGCGTAGAATTCGCGTATGTCCCTCTCCTGGACGGATCCACCGACGGTCGAGAGGAGAGAGTGGGAGCGGAGAGGGGATATGCCTGCCGACTGAACCACTGGCGGGTGGAGCTGCGATTTAACGAGGGGTTAGGGCAATTGTTTTTGGAGCCGGTGGGTGGTCGCCGGATCTGTATACTAGGGAGGGTCAACCTTGATTGATTGGGCGCTCGCGATTCAGCGGGGGATTTGGGGTTGCGAAGGAGACGATCGAAGAGGGAGACAGCAAGCTCGGAACGGGAAGGCGGGATTCTGGGGAATGGAAATTCCAATCTGTGACATCTGACCCGCGAGAGGCGGGAGGGAGCAGATCTCGAGGCGCCTCGTTTGGAGGGAGACGGCCGGCGGGAAGGCCGGCGGGGATGCCGTTTCTGTCCAATTTTAATTTCCCTTTCCGCACGAGGAAACGCTCTACGCCGCGGATCTGGAGCACGATGCTCGTGCCCGCGTTGCGCGAGCGCGACCCATGCTAAGGTTTCGCTCATCCACCTTCTTGTTTTCAATTTTTACAAGTTTGAACTTAATTGGACCATGATTAGTTCTAACTTCTAATACGTATTTACCCACAATAAAATTTACAACATTAAACTTTCTTGGAAAGAATAATATCTGTAACCTTCATCTATGCTGACATATACCGTGTGTCCCTTCCATTTTTTTAGCCGGCATGATTTTAGGGGCTGAAATGCAAAAAAAAAAATTGATGAGGGACCCATCGGTAACACGATATAACGATACATGGACCAGCGAACCGACTCAAACATACCTCCAAGTATCTCCGATCGAACAGGGACGCGACCCATCGGTGAGACACGCGTCAGACCGTTCCGTTACGATCCAATCCTAGTCTAAATTTGGGTTGCCTTTGTGTCACCCTCTTGTCCTCCCCTGACTCGTCAGGAGTGGCTCAACACCCTTCTCCTTTCCCTTCCACTTCCATATCGAATTTTGCCAACACCAAAGTCCTAGCTAACGATGGAGGATGTCCATGGCGTTCTCCACCAACAAAGCTAGCGCTAAAACTAAAGGGAAGGCCCTGCGCAAGCCGAAGAAGGAGTTGACGAAAAAGGAACAGGCTTTAGAGGCCAGGAAGCGCGTCGACCTAAGAGAAGCGGCCAGGCCACGGGCGACGGAAGAAAAAGCTGGCATCGAAGAAGCAAAGTAGGCTAAGCTCATCACCGCCCTCCAGGTAAGCGATACTAAAAAAACTCTAAATGGATTGTGTTTATCTCTTTACGGTCATATACAATGGAGTGACGTCAGCTTCTTTTATGGTTTCCATGTTGGATTTCTACTTAGTTGTAGGAGAGAGAAATAAGAAAGAGAATGTTGTCTTCCATTACATAAACGATAATCTCTTAGAATTTAGAGAAAATTGTTCTCCCTTAGCAAATCATTTTTTTGTAAATAATAGTTAATTCTCATTAATTGCTAGAGATGACAATAAGATACAATGCATTGTCCAATTTATACATATTGTCATCTTTAGATGATGTGGAGAGTTAAAGGAAGTCATGTCTTCCCTACCATTGTACATGCTCTAATATTGAAAAACAATATACTAACATGCGGTAAATTTTGTACACGTGGTAGAAACTTAAATAAAGCTAAAATAGAACCAAAACTCATTCAAGAATTCTCAATGCCCTGGTAGGTGTCACTTTTGAGAATCTTGACTGTGATCTCCCTCCCATCTACTAGATTTTCATAGTATACTATGCCAAAACCTAGTCGATTGTCTTCTCGGATTTTTTAGTAGCATCTTCAATTTCCCATAAAGCAATTTTCTGCTGATTCAGTGGCTACTTTACTAAAATAGCCCTTGTTTTTTTGGCTTGCAAGAACAATAGTTTCTAAACATGACAAAAATAAATCACTTCATGCTCTTAGATAGTATCAAAAACATCCAATGAACTAAAGAATACATACCACATGAAGCCTTTTTTTCTCTTCCATGCATACAAACAACATCCGATAGCAGTCGCAAGTAACAAGATGGCCCCAACCATGGCATGGATGTAACATCCCGAAGAATAGGTCAAGGGCAAGGGTAGAAGTAGAATATGTCCATTTGCATGGCATGCTTCTAAAATTGAAGGGCATTTTTCGCGTTTGAATTTAAAACTATGGGTAGATATAGAGCTAGTTCAACTCAACTCGACTCAACTCATAGGTACTCGTTAGTTAATGAGCTAGCTCGACTCGACTCATCAACTTAATGAGTTAAAAACCCTGGCTTGGCTCTACTCATATGAGAAAAGAGGAAGCGAGACGGTTGTACTATTCTTACCCTTTTGTCAACGCGGCTTTGGAGAAACCTTCGGTCTTCTCCTTCGTATGATCGCTGCCTTTTGGTCCTCTCTACTAGCTACCCGCGGTCGATGCTCCTCCGGGACGCCAGCTGACTCACCTATGCATAAAAAATCATCAAGCAAGCAAATAGATGTGAAAATAGCTACAATATAACGCACGCACCCGAAAGAGAGCAGGCAAGATGACGCCTTACCTAGGTCCCTGCGCACCTTTTGGTCCACGCGGTCGCTACCACTCTCGCTTGCAGGCACCGCCGCTCCCGCTCGCTGCCTCCCTCGCTTGCAGTAGTTGTCGTTTCTGCTTGCAAGCTATAGGGATCCACCGAGGCTCCACTAAGCACTGGTTAGGTGGGTGTTAAGTTTGATCCGAAGCTGGCTAAACGATGAGCCATTCCTTGGCTCAAACTCTACGCCTGCTTAATAGCCATGCGGAGGACAGCGCATGGAAAAGTAGAAGGGGGAGGAACGAAGGAAAGGCGATGCTTACATGTAGACAAAGCAGTGCTCCTTTGTCCCCAGCCCGCGTTGTCATGGAGGGATGAGTATAGCGCAAAATCAAGAATGACAGAGAAACATGTGATCGTGCAATGTACCAAACATCATGCGTTAGCGTGAGGCATGGCGTGTCGGTGGATCCTCGTGGCCGTTCATCGTATGTGAGAGTCATTTTCCCGCCTGAACAGGACCCACCACACGACCTGGCCGTGAGGATACACGAGCGGCAAGGTTTTCCCCTGCCAGCTTGTCTCTCACATGCGAGAACCTGCGGTCGACCAAGGATTTCCGTGGCCACGTCACCCGACACAGTGTGCGGCCCACCGTCCGGCAACTCGGGGTAGTAAAGCTCACGTGAGCTATCCGCGGCAGGAAATCTGGGGCCGTGGGGCCCCCGTCCCTGGGAGAGCCGAGCTCCATCACGATGGCACCATGCGTCCTCGATCCTTGTCGTCCATCTCACGGCCAGAAAGAATTGGGGCGATGTGGATAGCAGAATTGACTGAAACTTTCATGCGCTATTATTTAGTGTGATAATATGAGTGCAAGGTTCTTTACAAGTTGAAACGACAAAGAAAATATAAATGGATAAAATCATATTACAAACTACAAAAAAGTAAAGGAAAATCCTATTCGAAACCTATCTACTAATCTTCCTGTCTTCATTATCTTCTCTTTGATTCAACCTAAAACACACAAAACCAATCTGTTTGGTTAAAATTTTGGTCCCACCAAAGGTGAGACCATTTTATATAGAATTCAATTAGAAGGAACATGAACTAGTCCTGAACCTTAAGCCTGAGGTTTTAGAAAATGTAAATGATAGTAGCAACAGAAATAAGTAACTAGTGCATAAAGATGGAAAAGGACAAAAATAGTACATTGGATCATAATCAGGAAGGCAATAGTAGACTGCCAGCAAAGTAGCAGCAATAGAGACATTAGGTCATAAAGACAACAAGCACAACCTTGAGTAGGAAAAATCACCAGATGATTTATCTATGAAAATCATCAGATAAGCTACCACAAGCTTTGGATTCTCTTAAAAGAATAAAACAAAGATATTTTTTTGAACACTAGACAATTTAGTTAACTATCTTATTCCCAATCTTAAAAAAAAACATATTTGCTTAGTGAAAAAAAGCTAGCAACTTAAGTAATATAGCAATAACCAGAACGATAATTGGATTGAAAACAAATCATTATACAAAATCCACTTGTCATGAGAAACTAAGCCCGGAATAAGAAACCAATCAGTAAAGTAATATGCCTTATTTGGTAAACACACTAAAAATAAAAAGACAGCTAACTAACCACCGAGTTCATCACCACTACACCTAAAGACAACATAGAGAGGCGAAACAGAACAATAGAAACAACTTATTCACTAACTGCCACTGATGTGTCATGAGCACAATCACTTCACAAAACTATAAATATCAATATCTGGGATCCTAGACCCCATAGCCTCAGAACTCACACTTCAGTCTTAGACTGAAAACACAAACTTGAGAGAGAGAGAGAGAGAGCAATAAATATTGGAAGGAGAAGGCAAGGAGGAGGACTATCAAGAACATCGTGGACCAGAGGAAGAAGAAGATCTTCTCTACAAAGGTTTACATCTAACTTCTAGAAACAAAAAGAGAAAGAGAGATTAGAGGAATGATCCAAAGGATCATCACAAATGCAAAGTACCAAACTACAAGAAAAGTTGTCATTTCATGGTTAAAAGTCTTCTACCACAAATGTGCACCCATGGAAAAAGCTCCGTCACAAAAGTTTCTACCACTTTTTTTAGAAGCCATGGTGGATGGAACCCATCCATCACGAAAATTCTGACCATGGTAGATATGTTTTGACAAACTACAACCACAAGTTTAGCCTGCTAGTTGTATGTAGTAACTACATCAAATATCACAGCTCATATGATCCAGTACATATGTTGGATCATCAGAAACAACTTGCTGATGCGAAAAAGATAAATAATTGTACTTACCCCCACTAATAGATACCAGATCACAGTCGTCGTCCATGGGGTTGAACAAATTTACTTTGCAAACAATGGAATAGTAGAGTCATCATCCATTGGCAGTACCAGTCATGAACACTCGGTAGTCGCATGACCACAATTGCGAGGTTCCTTTCTTTCTCCTCCTCGTGACTCCCACTTGATCACTCCATTGACCATGGCGTCATCCCCAGCCTCTGCTCTAACAAATTTAGTATCATCTCAAAAGCCACAAAAATAAAAATGAACATAAATTCAGCGTAAACTTTGCAATTTTGAAAATCTACGGACACAGCAATTCGCCCTAATAAAACAGAGGCACACACAAGTAAAAATCAAACACGTGTTAACACACAAGTTCCATCATAAGCTGGGCATGTTGTGATCTCGTTGTGGATGGCTCGATGCTCGGCTTGTCGGAGCTTGAGAACGTGGACGCCGCTGAACGACGCAGTACAAGAGGCGTCAACAGATACCACATGTACGTCATGTTGGGCGACGCGCAGAGCCAGGCCGAAAACAAAAAGTTTTCTGCTCCGGAGACGACTCCGGCAAACCACTCCAAGATCCGGCTAAGGTCAAAGAAAATAGTCTCTACCTCTTGACGCGTAGGTGCGGAAGCTGAGGAAGCGCGTCATGGTGGTTCCGTACGTTCCCCTCGTCCCATCCGGCTCCGGTAAACTTCTTGATCCTGGGACCACCATGTCGCCGGCTCCGTGCTCCTCCTAGCCTCCGACTACGTCGTTGCCCAACGTCATCGACGAGCACCGCAGTATGGTACCTCTGCTGTCACACACACATACAAGATAGAACAACAGCAAGAGAGATGCTAGTCTCGGTCATGCCGCCGCGGGACAGGAAGGTGGTTGCCAAGTCTGGTGAAACCCTAGGAAGCAGCACTGGATGTTTGTCCGCCACCACCTACCTTCCTTTATATAGGCGAGTAGGTGAGGGTACACAACACTTGTGTCCCTCGGTCCTAAACCCTAACCCTAGTCAAAGTGGGTCCAACCCATTGACACGTGTCCCTGTCCGAACAAGTCCAACTTGCCGGCTTGTGATAGTCGGATCAACATCCGTCTTGTACCACTCTCTTAAGTGTGCGATCTCATAGGCTTACGGTAAGCCAGACACAACTCAGTAATCATTCAGTCAAAGCCGTAGCTCAGTGACTTTCCGACTAGAGCTGATAGTCGGTAGCGGCCTCTAGCAAGACTTGCCGACTCCCAATTTCCGCAAGTGCTCTCAATGTGACGATCTGGCTGAGTCCCTTTGTCTCACGATATTGATGATAAACCGCAGGGGAGATTCCTTCATCCCAATGTTGGTTTTCTCTCTTCTCGTTCCAGTGATAAGTGATTCCCTCCAACTTCACTAAGTCAGACTACCTCGATCAACACTTGATCGAGTAGTGCATGGTCATGCTTCTGAATCATATCACACGAGAGGGCTCAGAGAATATCTCTCCGAGATGGAGGGGAAAATTCCGTCTTGGATGATCTACGTCACGCAGCTTGTTTCGAAATCGGCCCAAGACCACCCTTATGACTCTCAGTTATGGTGAGCGTTAGATGGAATCAAAGCCGTCTTTTCCACAACTTGGATCGTGCGATCCCCTTAGATCTAAGGATTCCATTGTGTTAGTCGGAGCGTGATGTCTACGCACGCTTCTATTCTTGTAGACAGTGTTGGGCCTCCAAGTGCAGAGGTTTGTAGAACAGTAGAAAGTTTCCCTTAAGTGGATCACCCAAGGTTTATCGAACTCAGGGAGGAAGTGGTCAAAGGTATCCCTCTCAATCAACCCTGCAATCAAGATATAAGAAGTCTCTTGTATCCCCAACACACCCAATACACTTGTCAGGTGTATAGGTGCACTAGTTCGGCGAAGAGATAGTGAAATACAAGTAATGTGGATGATTATAAGTGGTAATTGCAATCTGAAATAAGAGTGGCAGCAAGCAAACATGTAACATGACTGATTGTAAACGGTGTTTCAATGCTTAGAAACAAGGCCTAGGGATCATACTTTCACTAGTGGACACTCTCATATAAATATATTCTCTTCATTATGCTACCCTAAACTACTCTCCGGTTGGACGATGTAGGGCTATAACAACACACCTTAAAGTTCGCATTCCCTATCTAGATAACCCCTCACTATCACCTTGAGCGCTAGATGGTTCCAACAAACACCACAATCTCATAGAGACATCCAACTCAATGTATACTCATGATAAGTATTTCTGTAACCTTAGCCTAAGTGCCACACGGTGTGCACACTGTCAACTTCACACACGTGGGGATAAACAGAGATTAATTAAAGCACTTGAGTAGCAGAATAGATCTACTTATTCAACTAGATTACAAAGCTCATGATCTCAATAAGATCACGCATAGAGAGAGAGAGAGATGAACACATAGCTACCGGTAGAGACCTTAGCCTCGAGAGAGAACTACTCTCTCCTCATCATGGGAGTCAGCAACGGCGATGGAGATGGCGGCAGAGTCGATGGAGATGGCTCCGGGGGCACTTCTGTTGGGTCCGCATCATAGAAAACAAAAATATTCCTACGGTGTGAACTACACGCCAAGATCTATCTACTAGGTACAAAGCAACGGGTGGACATACATCCAACGAGAACTTACCCTCGTAGACAACGAGCTTTGTTAACGAGTAGGAACTCGTGGTTGATGTAGTCGTGCACTTGCCGATCTCAAGATCGTGAGGAAGTCCGAGCGCCGCAACTCAGCAGCGCATCCGCACTTGCACACACGTTCAAGCCACCGGACAACCTCCACCTCCTCGCTCCAGCGATCCAGCGAAAGCAGCAACTCCTTCTAGACGAAATGCCACCAGGAACATGTATCTCGCTAATCCGAGACCATGGGGGAATAATTCTAGAGGGGGAGAGAGATCCTTCACAAGGAGGTGTGTGGATGAAGGAGGGAATGGGTGGCCTTTTATAGGAGGAGGGGTGCCCCTCTCTCCATGGTCATGCATGGGGGGGTGACCTCTCACCTCCCCCATTCATGTGGTGGTAACCCCTCCACATTAAAATGCCTCTTCACATTCCCTTTTAAAGTCTCCACTTTAAATGCATTAAATTTCTCCAAATTTAATGCTCTCTCATTTAATAAAACTCTTTTTATTAAATTTATTCAGAATTTTGTTAACTACTTTAATTAACAAACATTCACATATAGCCCCTTGTAATATTTCAATATCACATGCAGAACCACCTTCTGCAATTTCACCCGAAACAATTTCCGGTTTCTATTGAAACAATTCTGCGCTTTGCAATTCTTTTCGTCTGAAACATATGTGCTCCAAAATGGTGTCCGTAACTCTTAAGTGTGCCACCCTACGGTTTGCGAATAATGCGTACATGATCGAGACCCTTCTCCGATCAATAATCAGCAGGGACCTAGAGATCCGTCTCGACTCCTACACATTCAACGATGACTCCTGTGATCGTGAGAACCTTTAACGCTTGTAACTAAATCCCTTTGTCTCTTGATATATTACATGTCCGAGATTCGATCATCGGTATCTCCATACCTAGTTTGATCTCGTTACCGACATGCACTCTTTTCTCGTTCCCGTGATATAACATTCTAGTGATCACATCACTTTCTTGCAAGCTATCCTAATGTGATATCACCGAGAGGGCCCAGAGTATATCTATCCGTCATCTGGATTGACAAATTCCACCCTTGATCCATGAGCCTCAACATAACACCTTCGTAGTACTGAACCCATCTTTATAGTCACCCTGTTATGGTGTGACGTTTGATGTTATCAAGATACTCTTCCGGTGCTAGCAATTAACATGATCTCATGGTCTAAGGATAAAGATTACTTCATATGATGTTATAGCAATATAAACATAATGACTTGATCGTAATGCTATACTTCGGATGAATGTTCATCACATCATTCCACCAATGGTGTGACCTTGTTATTAACAACATCCATTGTCCATGATCAGGAAACCTTGATCATCCTGTTAATCAACAAGCTAGTCTATAAGAGAGGCATGACTAGGAACCCTTTTTGTTTATTAAACACACATGTGTTGATGTTTCCGAATCAATACATTTCTAGCATGTAAAATAAACATCTATCATGTATAAGGAATATATAATAACAACTTTATTATTGCCTCTTAGGGCATATTTCCTTCAGTCTCCCACTTGCACTAGAGACAATAATCTAGTTCACATAGTGATAAATCTAACACCCATGGAGTTCTGGTGTTGATCATGTTTTGCCCTAGGGAGAACTTTAGTCAATGGATCTGCTACATTTAGGTCCGTGTGTACTTTACAAATCTTTATATCTCCATCCTTGACATGCTCGCGGATGGAGTGAAACCGGCGCTTAATATGTTTGGAATTCTTGCGAGACCTTGGTTCCTTTGCATTGGCTATGGCTCCATTGTTGTCACAATTGATCACCATCGGGTCCAACGCACTGGGAACCACACCCAGTTCTGTAATGAACTCTTTCATCCAAACTGCCTCCTGCGCCGCTTCTGAAGCAGCAACATATTCCGCCTCCGTTGTTGATCCAGCCTCGGTGTCAAAGCTAGCATCGACATAACACTTAGCGACTAGCTCTTCTTCACTTCCGTATATGAGAAACATATCCTTAGTTCTTCTCAAGTACTTGAGGATGTTATTTACCGCTATCCAATGTTCCGAACCTGGATCAGATTGGTACCTACTAGTCAAACTAATAGCATGTGCCACATCCGGTCTTGTACATAGCATGGCATACATAATAGAGCCTATGGCCGAGGCATAGGGGATCTTATCCATCATCTCTCTTTCTTCCGCCGTAGCCGGACTTTGATTCTTACTCAATGTCTTGCCTTGCAACATAGGTAAGAACCCCTTCTTACTTTCGTCCATATTAAACTTCTTTAATATCTTATCAAGGTATGTACTCCGCGATAGCCCAATTAGGCGCCTTGATCTATCTCTATAGATTTTAATGCCTAATATATATGACGCTTCACCAAGGTCTTTCATCGAAAATTTGCTGTTTAGATAACTTTTAACACTGTTTAAAAGATCTGTATCATTTCCAATCAATAATATGTCATCCACATATAATATCAGAAATGCCACATTGCTCCCATTCACTTTCTTGTAAATACAAGCCTCTCTATAAGTTTGGACAAATCCAAACTCTTTGATCACCTCATCAAAGCGGAGATTCCAACTTCGTGATGCTTGCTTCAGTCCATAGATGGATCGCTGAAGTTTGCACACCTTATTAGCATCCTTAGGATCGACAAAACCCTTAGGTTGTATCATATACAACTCTTCTTCAATCTTACCATTGAGGAACGCAGTTTTGACATCCATCTGCTATATTTCATAATCGAAATATGCAGCAATTGCTAACATAATCCTAACCGACTTTAGCATCGCTACGGGAGAGAATGTCTCATCGTAGTCAACTCCTTGAATTTGTAGAAACCCCTTTGCGACAAGTCGAGCTTTATAGATGGTCACATTACCATCGGCATCAGTTTTTTTTTTGAAAATCCATTTATTCTCAACGGCCTTTCGATCGTGAGGTAAGTCTACTAAGGTCCAAACCTGGTTTTCGTACATGGATTCCATCTCGGATTTCATGACTTCTAGCCATTTGTTGGAATCGGGGCTCATCATCGCTTCTTCATACGTCACAGGGTCATCTATTTCATCAATCATGAAATTCATAATAGGGTTGCCATACAGTTCAGGAGCTGCACGTGTCCTGCTTGACCTGCGAGGTTCGGCAGTATCCTCTTTCGGAGTTTCATGATCATTATCATTAGCTCTCTCTTCATCAGGTGAAGTCAACTCCGAAACAACTTCTGGTGCTGCGCCACTCGCCAATTCATGAAGAGAATGTTCAATAACCTCTTCGAGTTCTACCTTCCGACTACTCATACCTTTCGCGAGAAACTCCTTCTCAAGAAAGGATCCATTCTTGGCAACACAAACCTTGCCCTCGAATCTGTGATAGAAGGTATACCAATTGTTTCCTTAGGGTATCCTATGAAGACGCATTTTTTCCGCTTTGGGTTCGAGTTTATCCGATTGAAGTTTCTTCACATAAACATCGCATCCCCAAACCTTAAGAAATGACAGCTTAGGTTTGTTTCCAAACCATAATTCATACGGTGTCGTTTCAACGGATTTAGATGGTGCCCGATTTAAAGCGAATGCAGCTGTTTCCAGTGCATAACCCCAAAATGACAGAGGTAAGTCAGTCAGAGACATCATAGATCGAACCATATATCCAATAAGATATGATTACGACGTTCCGACACACCATTACGTTGTGGTGTTCCGGCAGGCGTGAGTTGTGAAACTATTCCACACTCTTTCATGTGTGTGCTAAACTCGTAACTTAGATACTCTCCTCCACGGTCAGACGTAGAAACTTGATCTTTTTATTATGATGATTCTCCACTTCATTCTGAAATTCCTTGAACTTTTCAAAAGTTTCAGACTTGTGTTTCATCAAATAGATATACCCATATCTACTCAAATCATCCGTGAAAGTAACAAAATAACGATATCCACCTCGTGCCGACACACTCATTGGTCCACACACATCAGTATGTATGATCTCCAACAGATTTGTCGCCCGTTCCATTGAACCGGAAAACGACGTTCTAGTCATCTTGCCCATAAGGCATGGCTCACATGTATCAAATGATTCAAAATCAAGTGATTCCAAAATTCCATCAGAATGGAGTTTCTTCATGCGTTTAACGCCAATATGACCTAGACGGCAGTGCCACATATATGTAGACATATCATCATCAAGTTTAATCTTTTTAGCATTAACATTATGAATGTGCGTAATATTACTATCGAGATCCAATAGAAATAAACCATTCAACATAGGTGCATGACCATAAAAGATATCATTCTTATAAATCGAACAACCATTGTTCTCAGATTTAAAGGAATGACCACTTTGCATCAAACACGATCCATATACAATGTTCATGCTCAGTGAAGGCACCAAATAATAATTATTTAGGTTTATAACTAATCCCGATGGCAAATGGAGAGGTAGCGTCCCGATGGCGATCACATCAACTCTTGATCCATTGCCGACCCGCATCCTGACCTCATCCCTTGCTAGTTGTCGCTTGTTCCGTAGCCCTAACCGAAAGTTACATATATTAGCAACCGATCCGGTATCAAATACCTAGGTGCTGCTGCGAGTACTAGTCAAGTACACATCAATAACATGTATATCACATATACCTTTGTTTGCCTTGCTGGACTTCTTGTCTGCCAAATACTTGGGGCAGTTGCGCTTCCAATGGCCAGTCCCCTTGCAATAATAGCACTCGGTGTCAGACTTAGGGCTAGCCCGGGGTTTCTTTTTAGGCGTGGCAACAGACTTGCCACCCTTCTTTCCCTTGTGCTTGCCTTTCTTGTCCTTCTTGAAACCGGTGGTCCTATTGATCATCAACACTTGATGTTCTTTCCTAATCTCCACTTCTACAGTCTTAAGCATTGACATAAGCTCGGGAAGAGACTTCTTCATGCCCTGCATATTATAGTTCATCACGAAGCTCTTGTAGCTAGGTGGTAGAGATTGGAGAACACGATGTATGCCTAAGTCAATGGGAATCATTATTCCCAAGGACACAAGCTTATCGGGCGCATCCGGACATTTTGAGTACGTGCTCACTAATGAGCTGTTTTCTCCATCATGCAGCTAAAGAACTTTTCTGTAGCATTATAACTCTCAAGGCAGCATGGGTATCGAAAATCATTTTCAATTCTCCCATGGTATCAAAGGCATTGCCATTTTCAAACGCTTCAAGTTCGCTCTAGCCCATACAAGATGCCGCAATGAACTAAGTTGTGATCCTCCCGAGTCACATAGACATTCTTTTCCTCGTCAGGCATCGAGAGCTGGGGGCCTAGCGTACATCTAGCACATATTGCTTTTGTGAAGCAAAGGAGGAGAATCCTCAAATTCATAGCCTTGGTGAAGTTGCTACCATTCACAGAAGTTTCTCTTTCTCCATGAACACATTGAAATTAAAAGGTGGTGCTATCTACAACAGAATTTGTAAAGTTTATTTAGACTAAGTTTATGATAGATTGAGTTCAACTAATCCAAATTACTAATGAACTCCCACTCAAAAACGACATCCCTCGTGTCCTTTTGGTGATTACATGAACCAAATCGACTATACCAAGTCCGATCATCACGTGAGTTGATATAGCTTCAAAGGCGAGCATCTATATGGGCATCATATCAACCATATGACTCATGCTTAACCTTTCGGTCCGTTCGAGGCCATGTCTGTACATGCTAGGCTCGCCAAGTAAGAACCTTAGTATTCGCGTGTAAACTGTCTTATACCCGCTCCTATGAAAGCGTAGATTCGAGTACACCGATCATCACATGACGTCTCAAACACGATCCATAGAACGGTGCATACCAAGGAAGAACACATTTTATCTTGATATCTAAAGAGGGATCATCTTATAATGCTATCAAACGCCTAAACTAGCGAGATAAGATGCTAACATCTAATGTGTAAAGTGAGATGATATGGTCCATGCATTTGGTCTCTATCACTTGCATCATGGTATGATCTCTATCATTCCTTTGTGTGTAAGGCCAAGGTCTATGGAACTTACACGTTGAGTGTGTTGTAAGAGTATCCACCATACATCTACTTACAACAATACCATATCAACACACTAGCCCAGCAACAATCTAAACTAGACGCCTCTAATTTATCAATTGCAAGTTTTACGTGGCTTAGGGCTTTCGGAGATAGAACCGTTCTTACCTACGAACATGAACCACAACAAGGATAACTAAGTTATTAGCATCTCGTTGTAAATCAGATATTGACTATAGTAGGAGAGACAGACACCCGCCAGCCACTTATGCAAAACAAGTTGCATGTCAGTCGTGGAACCGGTCTCATGTACGATGACATGTAAGGTTGGTCCGGGCCGCTTCATCCCACTATGCCACCAATATCCAAAATACATAGAAGATGCAATAACATGATCATCATCGTCCACATATCAACCATATGTGTACTACCCGTGCTAAGAACCTATGCATAGATCAGGCTCTGATACCACTATTGGGTCCGCAGCATATAAAACAAAAATATTCCTATGGTGTGAACTACATGCCAAGATCTATCTACTAGGTACAAAGAAATGGGTGGACATACATCCAACGAGAACTTACCCTCGTAGACAACGAGCTTTGTTAACGAGTAGGAACTCGTGGTTTATGTAGTCGTACACTTGCCGATCTCAAGATCGTGAGGAAGTCCGAGCGCCGCAACTCAGCAGCGCATTCGCACTCGCACACACGTTCAAGCCACCGGACAACCTCCACCTCCTAGCTCCAGCGATCCAGCGGAAGCAGCAACTCCTTCCAGACGAAATGCCACCGGGAACATGTATCTCGCTAATTCGAGACCATGGGGGAATAATTCTAGAGGTTTGATCGTCAGTATCTTCATACCTAGTTCTTCCTTGTTACTGATAAGTACTCTTTATTCGTTCCATGTTATGTCATCCCTTGTGACCCAGTCACATGCTTGCAAGCTATCTAGATGACATTCCACCGAGAGGGCCCAGAGTATATCTATCCTTCATATGGATGGACAAATCCCAATCTTGGTCTATGCGCTTCAACACATACTTTCAGAATACCCAATGACACCTTTATAACCGCCCAGTTACGAAGCGGCGTTTGATGTCATCAAAGTACCCATCCGGTGATGGTGATTAACATAACCTCATGGTCGAAGGATTAGGTTACTATGCATTTGAAAGCTTACAGCAATACGAACTTAATGACTTGATCTTATGCTACGCTTACTATGGGTGTGTGTCCATCACATCATTCTCCTAATGATATAACCTTGTTATTAATGACATCCAATGTCCATGGTCAGGAAACCATGATCATAATTTAATCAACAAGCTAGTTTAACAAGAGGCTTACTAGGGACTCTTTTATGTTTACAAAACACACAAGTATTAATGTTTCCGGTTAATACAATTATAGCATGGGATGTAAACATTTATCATAAACATAAAGATATAATAATAACCACTTTATTATTGCCTCTTGGGCATATCTCCAACAGTCTCCCACTTGCACTAGAGTCAATAATCTAGTTAAAAACTTGTGCATTCAACACCTATGGCTTTCTGGTGTTGTATAGACACTATTGCTAGTGGTAAACATAATCTTCGGATCTGACACTTTCAGGTCCGTGTGTATTTGCATGGCCTTGCGTCTCTACACATTACTCATTCTCCAATGAGATGGCATTGTATAAATTTGGTCCTTTGGTGAGACCTTTAGTTCCTTGGGATTAAATCATGTTGATACAATTGTCGTACAATGTATCTTCATAGTATTATCCCGCTATGAACCACACCTAGTTTGATAACAAACTACTTGAGTCAAATGCCCTCATTTGCTGCTACAATAGCAGTCATATACTTAGCCTTTTGTTGTAATATCTGTCACAATGTTTTAACTTTGGTACTCAACCAAATCTGTTATGGAACTTCCTTTCCATTACATTGTGTCACCCATAGTTTAAATTGAGATAAACTTAATTTGTGACAAAACTAGTATCAATGCAACAATTTACAATGAACTATTTGTCACCACTATATAAATAATATATTCTTAGTTCTTCCAAAGATCATAGGAATATCCCTACTATTGTCCAATGATCATCTTATGAGTCATTCTGGTATATGCTCATAACATTTAGAGCATAGGACATATCTGGATGTGTACATCTCAAAGAATGATTGATCAAAATATTCTTGTGATTTCACCAAGTGTCAAAACACTTGAATCTCGTGTCAACACACTTGAATCTTGATTCAGTCCTTTCCGTGCGTCAAGAACCTTTCTTGTTGTTTCCATATTGAACTCATTCAACATCTTATCTATGTACATTTGGCAAAACCATATTAGCGCCTCAATCTATCCATATAGACATTGATGCCTAATTCTTGGGTTATGCCTAAGTCTTTCATCGAAATGAAATTCTTAATCTATGTCAATAAAAGATACATCATTTCTAATCAACAATATGTCTTTCACATAATGTATTAGAAATATGTCTTAGTGCTCCCACTTATTTTCTTGCAAAAATGCAAGCATCTTCATCGTCTCTGATGAAATTAAACCTTTTAACGGTTTCATCATGGTGAAGATTCCAACTCCGTGATGCTCACTTCAACCATTGAAGCTTTGCATACTCTTTTAGCATCCTTTGAATTAACAAAAACCTTTTGGATCGTGTCATGGACACATCCTAGGTAACCATTCTATTAGAAGAACTTGTTTTGTTTGTTCAACTACCATATAACAAAATATATGTAGTGGTTGCTACATTAATCTGTCCAGACTAAATATCGCTATGAAAGATCAAACCTTATCATAGTCAATTCCTTGAACATTCTCGTAAACTCTTTCTGACATGTCGACTATTTCATAGATGTGAAACATCCATGTCTATTTCTTTATAGATCCATATACGACTGTAAGGTCTTGCACCTTTCCAGAGGGTCTTTCAAATTCAAAGCTTGATTTCTCGTGTATGGAATTATCACGGATTTTATGGCTTCAAGCCACTTAACGAAGTCAGGGCCCATCATTGATTATTTGCATGTAGTCGGTTCATCATTGTCAAACAACAATGATTTAACTCTTAAATCTTGGCATTTGATTACTTACCCGACCTACTTGGTTCAATAGGAACTTAGATCCCCGTGACAACATCCTTTGAGGCACGTGAGCCATGAGCATTGTTGCTGCCTCCGGGACACTTACCGACGCTGCGCAACTCAGCACATATTAGCCAAGGTTCAACAACCTTGTCAAAGTTCTATTGTCCTCCCACTTAACTTTTCACCAAAAATTCCTTCTAAAGAAACTCGACATTCTAAGTGAAAAACACTTTTGTCTTCGGTGTTATGGAGGAATACCCAATGGTTATTCGAAATAACCTACAAAGACATGCTCATCCGACTTTGGTTGTAAACATTTTACTTATGCCTAGCATACCAAAAATTTAAGAAAGGACAACCTGGGTTTTATCCCAAACCATGACTTATATGGTGTCATTTCAACGGATCACGATGGAGCTCTTTTCAGTGTAAAAGCGGTAGTCACTAAAGCTTTAATCTTTAAAAATACAATGGCTATTTTATAAATGACACCTTTGATCTTACCATGTCAAACAAGGTTTCATTACATATCTTGAACACTCCATACTCCTATGGTGTTTTGGGAAATGCAAATCCATGGAACGATTCCTCAAATCTTAGGTGTTTTGCTAAACTTGTAACTCAAACATCTTTATGATCCAATCATAAACTTTTTTATTTTCTTGTTACAATAATTTTCCACTTCATCTTGAAAGTCTTTGAACATTTTCAAATGTTTCATACTTCTTCCTTATTGAGTAAGTATATACATATACTCACTCAAATCTTCGGAGAAAGCATATGAAGTTGAAATCCATCGCCCACGACTACACATAATGGACTATATACATCAATATGTACAAATTCCAATCAGTTAGTCGTCCGTTCCTCGTTTGGCCTACGAACGGAGTTTTAATTATCTCCAGGAAAGTATCACAAGCGTCATTTGATCAAAATCAAAGACTCCAAAAATCCATAAACATGGAGTTTCTTCATGTATCCCTTTCAATATAATTTAAACGGCGATGTCACTTCGCAAGTGATCTTTCAATCATTTGTCTTGCGACATTTTAGCATTAGTTTTATGGTCGTTATTTCTCCAACCAGACTTGTATATCATCCATCTATTATGGAATACGGTAATTTATTGAACAACCTTTTGTCGTCATAATACCTGATCAAAATAACAATTATTGAAACAAATCTTGAAGGCAAGCTTTGATGTTAACGAGTAACACAACAACCCTTTGTTTGTTTTTGATGAACATCATCACATATTCTCTTGCTAGTTACTTAGGCCATTGCAGTTCATGAATTGTGTTGTCCTGCATGACACTTCATACCAACCAATTCGGTATCCAATACCGCAGAACCACATTGTTTAACAACCAAGGAATACAGCCATAACATGTATCTTCTATATACCTAAGTTGGATATCTCCAATCTTTTCTTTTCTGCCAAATATTTTATAGATTCTCTTTCAACAATTCCTTTTCTTTGAAAAGAATCTATCAACATCAATAGTGGTGTCATTCACATGACACATAGTACAAAGTGTGTATAGTCAAATACTAATACCTTTGAACTTGCACTTTGAAGTGGATCACCTTCATCAAATGTTTGGCATTCTTTCAAAATTCCATTCTTTAGTAATCTTTTAGTGTAGTAAACATTTTACTTACATCTTATATTCATCCTTATCATGACAATTTTCATGATCAAGCTGCTATAGCTTATAAAGGTGAATTGCGAGTATAATGTTTCTTTTTCAAAACCTTTTGGAGGATTAGGACGACTAGCGTCTTCAACCTTCACAAATTCTCATCAAATATGAGGACATATACTCTATCATGTTGTAACCAACACATTGTTTTAGATATCGCAATACCTTTCACATATGATGGTTTCTGGAACATTGTTTTCAGCTCTTAGATAAACTTGATATTAAAAAAAAATCTTTTGAGTATCAAGAATCATGGAGGCAAACATGATACATTAGATACTAACACTGGAATTGTTACTCTTGATTTAATACTGTTTATTAAACTTCACAGAGTAAACGGAGTTTGCTGAAAGTTTGCAACAGGATTTTTAAACTTTAGATTGACACTCAAAACAATACGATAACAGTTCGTAAAGCAAATATCTAGAATTTCTATAGTTCTACTATCTCAACTATCACTAAGCGTAAGGTGGTAAACGGATGCCAATGACTACAACAAACTATGCAAATTCACTTTGATTGTGTTTATGATAAATAGAGTTTGACTAATCCAAATTACAAATGAACTCCCACTCAAAACAAAATCCCTCAAGTTGTTTTCGTGATTACACGAACCAAATCCACTACACCAAGTCCGATCATCACGTGAGATGATGTAGCTTTAAAGGCGAACAATCAACATGTTCATCATATCATCCATATGACTCATGCTTTACCTTTCGGTATTCCGTGTTCCGAGACCATGTTTGTACATGCTAGGCTCGTCAAGGTTAACCTTAGTATCCGCATGTGCAAATCTGGCTTGCACCCGTCATATGCACACGTAGAATCTATCACACCCGATCATCACGAGATGCTTCGAGACGACGAGTCTTAGCAACGGTGCCTACTAAGGACGAACACTTTATTACTTGATATTTAGTGAGAGGGATCATCTTATAATGCTACCGTCGTGATCTAAGCAATACAAGATGCATAAAGGATTAACATCACAGGCAATTCATAATTAGTGTGATATGATATGGCCCTTTCTTCTTATGCCTTTGATCTCCATCTCCAAAGCACGGACATGATCTCCATCATCAGCAGCATTGCGTCAAGGTCAGTGGCGCCGCTTCATGGTTGTCCATCATCACTAGCAACTATTACAACTACTTGGAATAAAGCTATTACAAGATGAATAGACACGCAGGTCTTAACAGAATTAAAGACAACCATTAGGCTCCTGCTGGTTGCCATATTACAACAAGGATCATTGCATACATCAAATATAATCACAATCACATGATGGCCATATCACATCACAAAAACCCCTGCAAAAACAAGTTAGACGCCTCTAATTTTCTTTGCATGTTTTACGTGGTTTGGGGCTTTCGAATAAGAACGGATCTTACCTACGAAACTGAACCACAACGTTGATACAAGTGCTATCAAGTGCAAAGTGTAGATTGGATCTATACTATGATGGGAGAGACAGACACCATAAAGCCACTTGTGCAATACGAAGTTACGTCAATCGTGGAGCAAGTCTCATGTGCGATGACATGTAAGGTTAGCCCGAGCCGCTTCATCCCACCATACCGCAAGATGCAACGTACACAAAGCAAAAGACAGCACGAGCACCAACGCCCACAAAACCATTGTGTTCTACTCGTGCAACAGATCTACGCATAGACAAGGCTCTGATAACACTGATGGGTTCATAGCATGGAAAACAAAAAAATTCTACCGCAAGAACGAACAAAACCCAGATCTAATCTAGACAAAAGCCAAGATCTAATCTATTAGACATGAGCAACGAGATAGATCGGTACTAACCCTCGTAGAACCGAAAGCGTTACGAGATTAGATCTCGTGGATGATGTAGTCGATCACTTGCCGATCTCAAGATCGTGTGGACGATCCTTCCGGTGCCGCGTTCCGGCAGCGCTTCTGCAGACGGTCACACATGCGGAGTCGAAGCAGACCTTCCTCTCCCCGTTCCAGCGAGCAGCGGAGGTAGTAGATCTTCTCCACGGAATCCCAGCAGCACGACGGCGTGGTGGTGGTGGAGGAGGTGAGAATTCTGCAGGGCTTCGCCTATGCCTGTGCAGAAGAAAAGTGGAGGAGAGAGGCGGCTGAGATTAGTTGTTATGATAGGAGGAGCAAGAGGGGGCGCCCCCTCCCTTCTATTTAAAGGAGGGAGGCGCGCCTGGGGAGGGGGAGTCCTAGTAGGACTCCCCTTCTTGGGCCGGCGGTGGGAAGGGGGGAGTAATCCTCCTCCCCCACGAATCCGTGTCTTGCCCCACTTGGTCTCCTTGATCCCTTTCTTGGTTTTCAAGTAAACTCCAAGAAATCCTCTAGAACCTTCCAGAACATTCCGAAACCTTCTAGAATCTCCATACTAACACTCCGGAACATTTCCCAACTTAGAAAATGATCCCCAATATATGAATCTTATTCTCCGGACCATTCCGGATCTCCTCGTGATGTCCCGGATCCATTCCGAGACTCCGAACAACATTCGGTCTCCAACGCAAATTCCATATCTACTTAAAACAACTTCGAACCTTAAGTGTGTCACCCTACGGTTCGTGAATATGCAGACATGATGAAGACACCTCTCCGATCAATAACCATCAGCGGGATCTGGAGATCCATAACGGCTCCCACATACTCAACGATTACTTCATGATCGAAAGAACCATTTAACATACGAAACCAATTCCCTTTGTCACACGATATTCTACTTATCCGAGGTTTGATCGTCAGTATCTCTATACCTAGTTCTTCCTCGTTATTGATAAGTACTTTTTACTCGTTCCATGTTATGTCATCCCTTGTGACCCAATCACATGCTTGCAAGCTATCTAGATGACATTCCACCGAGAGGGCCCAGAGTATATCTATCCGTCATAGGGATGGACAAATCCCAATCTTGGTCTATGCGCTTCAACACATACTTTCAGAATACCCAATGACACCTTTATAACCACCCGATTCTGAGCGTTTGATGTTATCAAAGTATCCATCTGGTGATGGTGATTAACATAACCTCATGGTCAAAGGATTAGGTTACTATGCATTTGAAAGCTAACAGCAATACGAACTTAATGACTTGATCTTATGCTATGCTTACTATGGGTGTGTGTCCATCACATCATTCTCCTAATGATATAACCTTGTTATTAATCACATCCAATGTCCATGATCAGAAAACCATGATCATCAATTAATCAACAAGCTAGCTCAACAAGAGGCTTACTAGGGACTCTTTTATGTTTACAAAACACACAAGTATTAATGATTCCGGTTAATACAATTATAGCATGGGATGTAAATATTTATCATAAACATAAAGATATAATAATAACCACTTTATTATTGCCTCTTGGGCATATCTCCAAACAGGTGTGACCTCTCACCTCCCCCATTCATGTGGTGGTAACCCCTCCACATTAAAATGCCTCTTCACATTCCCTTTTAAAGTCTCCACTTTAAATGCATTAAATTTCTCCAAATTTATTGCTCTCTCATTTAATAAAAATCTTTTTATTAAATTTATTCAGAATTTTGTTAATTACTTTAATTAACAAACATTCACATATAGCCCCTTGCAATATTTCGATATCACATGCAGAACCACCTTCTGCAATTTCACCCGAAACAATTTCCGGTTTCTATTGAAACAATTCCTGCGCTTTGCAATTCTTTCGTCTGAAACATATGTGCTCCAAAATGGTGTCCGGTAACTCTTAAGTGTGCCACCCTACGGTTCCTGAATAATGCAGGCATGATCGAGACCCTTCTCCGATCAATAATCAGCAGCGGGACCTGGAGATCCGTACTGACTCCTACACATTCAACGATGACTCCTGTGATCGTGAGAACCTTTAACGCTTGTAACTAAATCCTTTGTCTCGATATATTACATGTCCGAGATTCGATCATCGGTATCTTCATACCTAGTTTGATCTCAATCGACATGCACTCTTTCTCGTTCCCGTGATATAACATTCTAGTGATCACATCACTTGCTTGCAAGCTATCCTAATGTGATATCACCAAGAGGGCCCAGAGTATATCTATCCGTCATCTGGATTGACAAATTCCACTCTTGATCCATGAGCCTCAACATAACACCTTCGTAGTACTGAACCCATCTTTATAGTCACCCTGTTACGGTGTGACGTTTGATGTTATCAAGATACTCTTCTGGTGTTAGCAATTAACATGATCTCATGGTCTAAGGATAAAGATTACTTCGTATGATGTTATAGCAATATAAAAATAATGACTTGATCTTAATGCTATACTTCGGATGAATGTTCATCACATCATTCCACCAATGGTGTGACCTTGTTATTAACAACATCCAATGTCCATGATCAGGAAACCTTAATCATCCTGTTAATCAACAAGCTAGTCTATAAGAGAGGCATGACTAGGAACCCTTTTTGTTTAATAAACACACATGTATTGATGTTTCCGAATCAATACATTTCTAGCATGTAAAATAAACATCTATCATGTATAAGGAATATATAATAACAACTTTATTATTGCCTCTCAGGGCATATTTCCTTCAACTTCCCCATCCCGGCAGGGTGCCGGAACAGAGACTTATGTCCCCGGAATCTCCTCTTCGGTGGCGGTGGCGCTGTGGAACTGTTCATGGAATTCTGATCCTATCCTAGGATTTTCATCTCAGGGGGAATATATAGGCGAAGGGGCAAGGTCGGGGGAGGCCCGAGGGGCCCACACCACCTGGTGGCGCGCCTGGGGGGTACCCGTGCCACCATAGGGTGTGGCCGCCTCGGTGCCCTCCTCTGTCTCTACTTTGGACTCCGTCTTGTGTCAGGAAAAATAGGAACTTCGGCTTTTGTTTCGTCCAATTCCGAGAATATTTCCTTACTAGCTTTTCTGAAACCAAAAACAGCAGAAAACAGGCAACTGGCACTGCGGCATCTTGTTAATAGGTTAGTTCCAGAAAATGTATAAAAATACCTCAAAGTGTAAACAAAATATAAGAAAGTTGATAAAACAAGCATGGAGCATCAAAAATTATAGATACATTTACGACGTAGCAAGCATCCCCAAGCTTAACTCCTGCTCGTCCTCGAGTAGGTAAGTGATAAAAAGGAATAATTTTTTAGGTGACATGCACTATCACAATCTTGATCAAGGTATTTGTAAAGCATTGATAGCTGGGATCAAGGTACTCTAATCATAAGCATGAAAGATAGAGTTCTAACAATAAGACATAGCAACTATGTTGTAACATGAAAAGATACAAACAAAAGATCATGAATAACAATGCATTGAAAGATGTTTGTTTATTTCACATATTGAAAACATAATAAGAGTGGTATTCAGCATGTCCCTCATGGTATAGCAAGACATAAATGCATAGAACACCTTCAAAGTTCACAAGGGTGACTAGATACAAATAATTTAAGAACAAGCAATATCAAAGTTATGAAATAATCAAATGCACATTAAACTAAGAATGACCACTATGCTCTCTCAATTGGTGCATAAAGATAGAAGATGGAGACTCAACATAAAAGTAAAAAGAAAGGCCCTTCATAGAGGGAAGAAGGGATTTCAAGTTTCATAAAGAGCTTCCAAAAATTATGGTACTTATTAGCTTTCAGCTCTCATTGCCCCTATCATAAGTATCTTGAGGTGATTAAGGTTAAAGTGAAACAAATATGAGGATATGCTTGACAAGTGATACATTGCAAATGTATCTGTAATTTTTGATGTTCCATGCTTGGTTTTATCCACTTTCTTGTGTTTTGTTCCAACTTTGGAGTACTTTTCATATGATTTCTTGGACTAACCTATTAACAAGAGCCACGATACAACCTGTTTTCTGCTATTTTTGGTTCCAGGAAAGTCAGAAAATGAATATTCTCGGAATTGGACGGGACAAAAGCCAAAGTGCCTGTTTTTCTGGATGTCATCAAGTGCCAAAATACGAGACGGAGAGGGGCCAGAGGGTGGCCACACCACCTGGCCACGCTGGCTTGCCCGCCGTGTGGTGGTCGCCCAAGGCACCCCTCGGCCTCTCCTTCGCCTATATATTGCCCTCGGACAAAAACCCTAAGTGCAGATAAAAATCCACGAAAAGAGTCTCAGACAACGATACATTGCAAATGTATCTATAATTTTTGATGCTCCATGCTTGGTTTTATCCACTTTCTTGTGTTTTGTCCACACTTTGGAGTACTTTTCATATGATTTCTTGGACTAACCTATTAACAAGAGACACAGTGCCAGCTGCCTGTTTTCTGCTGTTTTTGGTTCCAGGAAAGTCAGAAAATGAATATTCTCAGAATTGGATGGGACAAAAGCCAAAGTGCCTATTTTTCCAGAAGACTCCAGGAGCCAGAATACGAGACGGAGGAGCGCCAGGGGCTGGCCACACCCCCCCAGGCGCGGGCTAGGCCTGGCCACGCCAGGGCATGGTGTGGTGGCCCTAGGCACCCCCCTCGATCTCCCTCTTCGCCTATAAGAAGCCTTCTGACCTAAAAACTTAGGGGGGTTCGATGTTTTTTCACGAAAAGTTCCGCTGCGCCGCCACCACCGAAGGGGAGATTCGGGGGACAGAAAGTCTCTGTTCCGGCACCCTGCCGGGATGGGTAAGTGCCCCCGGAGCCGTCTCCATCGATCTCCACCATCATCTCCATCGACCATCCATGTTTCTCCCATCTATGAGTGAGTAATCCCCTGCTGTAGGCTATGGGGATGGTAGGGATTGGATGAGATCTTTCATGTAATGGCATCAGATTGTTAGGGCATGGTGCCTAGTATCTTTTATTAGTGCTTTATGACTTTGTTGTGACTTGTTGTGCTTAATGCTTGTCACTAGGGCCCGAGTGCCATGATTTCAGATCTGAACATGTTATTGATTCATTATGATAGTATTGTTTTTGGTCTTATCTGCAAGTTGTATACACACGTTGTTGTCCGGAACCTATGGCCCCGAAGTGACAGAAATCGGGATAACCTGAAGGGAAAGGCTTTGATGTGAGGATCACATGTGTTCATGGAGTGTTAATGCTTTGCTCCGGTGCTCTATTAAAAGGAGCACCTTAATTGCCAGTAGTTGCCTAGAGGCCCCGCTGCAAACGGGCTGGCAGGACAAAAGATGTTGTGCAAGTTCTCATTGCGAGCACGTATGACTATATATGGAACACATGCCTAGGATTATCTAGTACTTGGATGCTTTATCTTATTTATCTGCAATTGCCCTATGTTCTAATTGCTATATGAATTGTCTTGTCTATGCAACGCCCGTCCATCCATCCCTATGCCTACCGCACTCGGATCCCACTGTTTACTGCTTTTGTTACTATTGTCTTTGCTTTACTACTGCTATTGCTTTACTATTCCTACTACAAAACTGTTCCTACTGATAAACTGCTATGAGGAAGATTGTTTCTAGGTGCAGCTGAATTGACAACTCAGTTGTTAAGGCTGATAAATATTCTTTGGCTCCCCTTGTGTCGAATCAATAAATTGGGTTTCACTTCCCTCGAAAATACTGCGATACATCCCCTATACTTGTGGGTCATCAGCCGCCGTCATCTCCATCCCTAGACCGGGAGGATCCAAGCTCTTCCGGCACCACAGGAGAGGGAATTCACCCTGGAGGCCTTCTTCATCACCATGCAAGCCCTGGTGTGATGCGTGAGTAGTTCATCCTTGGACTACGGATCCATGTAGTAGCTAGATGGCTGGTTCTCCTCCTTTGTGCTTTCATGTCTAGATCTTGTGAGCTCCATTCATGATCAAGATCATCTATTTGTAATTCTGCATGACCAAGTAGATGCTAGCAACTCCAAGAGTTAGTATTTATGCTCGATAGTGGGTTCATGCCTCTGGTAATCTAGGGAAGTGACAGAAATCTCTAAGGTACTAGATGTGCTGTTGCTACTAGGGAGAAAACAACAATCCTTTGTTCATAGAACAATCGTATTGTTTACTTTACACGCAATTCGTAAAGAAATAATTTGTTGCTTGCAACTTAATACTGGAGGGGGTTCGGATGATAACCTGAAGGTGGATTATTAGTCATAGATGCAGTTGGATGGCGGTCTATGTATAATGTTGTAGTGCCCAATCAAGTCTCAAAGGAGTCAAGATGATTAGTATATGCATGTATTGCTTTCTCGGTGTTTGTCAATTGCCCCGCTGTAATTTGTTCACCCAGCGTGTTATCTATCTAAGGAGAGCCACCTCTAGTGAACTATGGATCCCAGTCCTTGTCTTTTACATACAATCTACAATCTTTTACTTCTTTGTGTTTACTTTCTGCAAACTTTTACTTCTTTCCATTCGATACGTTTAATCCTTTGTTTTCCGCAATACACGGTGAGATTGACAACCTCATCGCAAGTTGGGGACAAAGTTCTGTGGTTGTGTTGTGCAGGTCTCCACGTTGCTACTAGCACCGGTAGTGCGCCCTGCCAAAGCTCAGCTAGTAACACCTTTGGGGTGTTTCCTTGCTCCTACTGGTTCGATTAAACCTTGGTTTCATAACTGAGGGAAACTTGCTGCTGTGCTCATCATACCTTCCTCTTGGGGTTCCCAACGAGCTCTACATCAACACCGCCATCAAGCATTTTTCTAGGCGTCGTGCATTGATCCATCAAGCATTTTTCTGGCGCCGTTGCCGGGGAGTCAAGGACATCTTCACAAGGGGAGTCCTCATAACCAATCTATTTACTTTGTTGTTTTTGTTTTGCTTAGTTTCTTTTTGCTTTGTTTGCTTGTTTTGTTATTCAAAAACACAAAAAAATAGTTTAACTAGTTTGCTTTCTTATTTGAAAACCCAAAAAAATGACTACTCTTGAAAACACTAAGTTGTGTGACTTCACTAGCACCAACAACAACGATTTTATGAGCTCACCTATTGCTCCACCTGTGGCTGAAAATACTTTCTTTGAGATAAAACCTGCTTTACTCAATCTTGTTATGAGAGAGCAATATTCTGGTATTGGTAATGAAGATGCTGCTTCCCATCTAAATAACTTTGTTGAACTTTGTGAGATGCAAAAGCATAGGGATATAGATGGTGATATTATTAAGCTAAAATTATTTCCTTTCTCTTTGAGAGGAAAAGCTAAAGAATGGTTGAATTCCTTAACTAGGAATAGTATTGAATCTTGGACTAAATGCAAAGATGCTTTTATTGGAAAATACTATCCTCCTGCTAAGATTATATCTATGAGAAGTGAAATAATGAAGTTTAAACAACTTGATAATGAACATGTTGCTCAAGCTTGGGAAAGAATGAAATCTTTGGTAAAGTATTGTCCCACTCATGGACTGACTGCTTGGATGATCATCCAAACTTTTTATGCAGGATTGAACTATTCTTCAAGGAACCTATTGGATTCTGCTGCTGGAGGTACCTTTATGACCATCACTTTGGGTGCTGCAACAAAACTTCTAGACAATATGATGGTTAATTATTCTGAATGGCATACTGAGAGAGCTCCACAAGGTAGGAAGGTAAATTATGTTGAGGAAACTTCCTCCTTGAGTGATAAGATTGATATTATTATGTCTATGCTTGTTAATGGGAAAACCCATATTGATCCAAATAATGTTCCTTTAGCCTCTTTGGTTGCTCAAGAAGAGCAAATTGATGTGAACTTCATAAGAAATAACAATTTTGGCAACAATGTTTATGGTAATAATGCTTATAGGAACAATTTTGGTAACAACAATTATAAGCCATTCCCTCCCAACAATGGTAATGCTTATGGAAATTCTTACAACAATAATAAGAGTGCTCCCTCTGAACTTGAAGTTATGCTTAAAGAGTTTATTAGTAAACAAACTGCTTTCAATAAAACTATTGAGGAAAAACTCTCTAATGCTGAAAGAAATATAGCATCTTTGGCTGAAGCTCAATCATCTTTGAATAAAATGGCTGCTAAACCTGAAACTAATGAGAATCCCTTTGCAGCTACTAATGCTATACAAGTAAGAATTAATGAAAATGTTAGACTATTAGCTGAATTACATGCTAAGTGGGAAAGAGAAGATGAAATTGCTAGAAACATTAGTGTTTCTACTATTACCACCACTAGTGTTGAGGCTAGTAATAGTTCTACTACTTTAGATGATAAGTATGGTTTTGATCTTGATGGTTACAATATCTCTAAAGTTATTAAGTTCCTACAAAAGCTTGCTAAAAGTCCTAATGCTAGTGCTATGAACATGGCTTTTACAAAACACATTACTGATGCTCTCATAAAGATTAAAGAAGAAAAGATGAAACATAAAGCTTCTATTCCTATAAAACAATAAGATGGCTGGGAACCCATCATTAATATGAAAGTGAATGAATTTGATTTCAAAGCTTTATGTGATCTTGATAGTAGTGTTTCTATTATGCCTAGAAGGATTTATGATATGCTTGATTTGCCTCCTCTTGAAGATTGTTATTTGAATGTCCCACTTGATGATAATGCTAAAAATAAACTCATGGGGAGTCTTAATGATGTTCTTATTATGGTTAACGATTCCTATGTCCCCGTTGATTTCTATGTTTTGGATGTTGAATACAATGCTTCTTGTCCTATTACTTTGGGAAGACCTTTTCTTAAAACTATTGGTGCCATCATTGATATGAAAGAAGGCACCGTTAAATATCAACTCCCACTCAAGAAAGGTATAGAACACTTCCCTAAAAAGAGAGAAAAGATTTCTTTTACTTATCCTATGAAAACAAAATTTGGTCTTAATGCTTCTTCATTTGAGAACACTTGATTCTTTCTTTGCTTCTTATGCCTAACTTAAAGGCGTTAAAGAAAAGTACTTATTGGGAGACAACCCAAAAGTTTTAGATGAGTCTTGGAAGTTATTACCTCTGTAATAATATCTCCTTATCCTTTTTATTTGCTTTTTGTGCCAAGAGTAACCTCTAATGAGAGAGAAGTAATGTTTGGGAAAGTTGCTGTCCCGAAACAGATTTTTATGCTTCACCGTAAATATTCGTGAGAGAGATATGTATGACGGATTGAGCTGTAATTGTTTGTGCTTCTGCCCCAGGTTGTTATCTAACTTTCGTTAGTTAAACACTTTTTGATTTGAGCAATAGAAGGTCTTAGAAAAAATTCGTATTTACCTGCTGGTCTGTTTTGACAGATTTCTGCCATTTTCTGCATTTGCTTCTTGTTGGTTCCTTTTTGAGTTATTTTGGGGAATTGAGCTTTTTGAGGAAAGTGATACAATAGCTAGTGTTCTAATGGAAGTTTACTTGGTGTTAGAACTTAACCTAGACTTATTTATCTTGAGTGCACTAATGTTGCTAATAAAGATTGTGTGAAGTTTTGTATGAAGGAAAATTTTCAGGTGTATGGAATGAATGAGTAATGAGATGAAGGATGGACTAAACCTCAAGCTTGGGGATGCCACGCGTGTCACCCCAAGAAATATCCAATAATTACAAGCGTCAAAGCTTGGGGATGCCCAAGGCATCCCCTTCTTCATCAATAAAAATTCCAGGTTTCTTCTAAACGCTCCATTTTTATTGTTTCATGCACAGTTGTGTTGTTCTTGGAGCGTCTTCTTTTCGTTTTTGTTTTGGTTTTTCGTTTGCTTTTATTTGCTTAGTTTGCTGAATAAATTGGTTGGACCCCCTCTTTCATACATTGGTTTGCAAATAGTTTGGTTTGGTTTGGAAAAGAGTAGAAAAGTCCATGCTTATGTGGTAAAAAGAGCTCGTTTTTTACTGTGGTCTATGCTTTGTCATGCCATGCTTGATATTGTTTTGGCTTTATTCTTAGTATTGTTTGCTGTAGCATGACTTGTTATAAACAATTGATATTGCTTAATGTGCCTTGGATGAATCATGCATTGTTTTAGCATATTAAAGCATAGTATAGTGGTATTCTCCTTTGATGCTTTATTTGGGTTGACTTGGCGCATGCTCACACCATGTTATGACTATCACAAGTCACCATAAGCCTTTATGATCCTTTAGTTTTCAACTTGTAGTATCACCTTATGCTTTGATCAATGATGTTTTGTCGCTCTGCATGATTATGGCCATTATTGCTCTCTTAGTTTGTCGCTCCCAGTCTTTTGCTAGCCTCCACAACCAAGTATGAGTTCCACTCATGCATCCAACTCCCTAAACCAAGTTATTCCGAAGAGTCCACCATACCTACCTACTAGCTTATGCTATTCCAAGTATATTCATGCCTTTGTTTACCTTCCAAATTAAACTTGTTATGAGAAAACTAGTGATTAAAGCTCTCACGAACTTGATGGCACACTTTACTTTTTGTATCTAATAAACTTGAACCATTGGGTCCTTCTTTGTTGCGTATATGCTAGCACTTTATAAGTTGAAATTAGCAGAACCATGTTTCATGGGGAACGCTTTCAACATTGCACTTGTACTTTATACCCCGTTGATATCATGTTCTTTTGCTTATGGATCCCGGCGGTGTGAAATAAAAGTGGGACTTGTAATATCATGGAGTTTGTATGTGTGTTAGTGAAACGCCTAGGCCGCTAGCCTAAGCCTTGCCTAATCATGGTGGAAACTTGCAGCATCACCATAATGAGAACTCTATGAAGCATCCTCAATAAAAACCTATGCAAATAGCAAATAAAAAGATCGCTGAGATGCTCATTGTCTGCTTGCCTTGTCATTTTGATTATGGGAAAGCTCCCGTATCATGTGCAAGGGGTACCCCGTTGGCGGTTCTTAATGATACACATATACTTACAATGACAAGAGCTTACTCGTGACTGAATTTGAGTAGCATGAGGATCGGTCTTCGTAAGTAAGGGGCATGAGATTTTGGTTTATAACTTGTCAAGCACATCATCTTAGTTGTGTCACTTTAACCTTAATCACCTTAAAGATGCTTATGATAGGGGCAATGAGAGCTGAAAGCTATAAGTACCATAATTTTTGGAAGCTCTTTATGAGACTTGAATCCCTACTTCCTTTTAAAGGCCTTTCTTCCACCATTATATTGAGTCTCCACCTTCTATCTTTATGCGCCTACTTTGAGAGCATAGTGGCCATTCTTAGTTCTATGTGCATTGTCCCAAGACTAGTTGATTGATGCATAACTTGATATTGCTTGTTTTAAACTATTGTACCTAATCACTCTTATGAACTTTGAAGGTGTCCTATGCATTTATATTTGCTACTCTATTAAGGGACAAGCTGAATACTATTATGCTATGTTTTCTTTATGTGAAACAAACAAACGTCTTGCAAAGCATTGTTATTCATGAATCTTTTGTTTGTGCCTTTTCATGTTGCATCATAGTTTCTTTGCTTATTTCTAGAACTTTGTCTTTCATGTTATGATTGAAGTACTATGATCCCAGATTTGAATGTTTTACAAATACTTTGATCAAGTCTTTGATGGTGCATGTCACCTCAAAAATTATTCTTTCTTTTTATCACTTACCTACTCGAGGACGAGCAGGAGTTAAGCTTGGGGATGTTGATACATTGCAAATGTATCTATAATTTTTGATGTTCCATGCTTGGTTTTATCCACTTTCTTGTGTTTTGTTCCAACTTTGGAGTACTTTTCATATGATTTCTTGGACTAACCTATTAACAAGAGCCACAGTGCCAGCTGCCTGTTTTCTGCTGTTTTTGGTTCTAGGAAAGTCAGAAAATGAATATTCTCGGAATTGGACGGGACAAAAGCCAAAGTGCCTATTTTTCCGGATGTCATCAAGTGCCAGAATACGAGACGGAGAGGGGCCAGAGGGCGGCCACACCACCTGGCCATGCGGCTAGGCCTGGCCCGCGCCAGGGGGTGGTGTGGCCAGCCTAGGCACCCCCTCGACCTCTCCTTCCGCCTATATATTGCCCTCGGGACGAAAACCCTAAGTACCCGATCAAAAATCCATGAAAGAGTCTGTAGCCTCCATCATCTCCATCCCTAGATCGGGAGGGATCTGAAGCTCTTCCCGGCACCCTGCCGGAGAGGGGAATTCACCCTAGAGGCCTTCTTCATCACCATGCAAGCCTCCGGTGTGATGCGTGAGTAGTTCATCCTTGGACTACGGATCCATGTAGTAGCTAGATGGCTAGTTCTCCTCCTTTGTGCTTTCATGTCTAGATCTTGTGAGTCTGCTCATGATCAAGATCATCTATTTGTAATTCTGCATGTTGTGTTTGCGGGGATCCGATGGATATTGAGATGTTATTTCAGATTGATTATTGATTCTATCATGTCTTTGTTATTTGTGATCTTGCATGCTTTTCGTTGATAGTAGCTATCTTGGCCAAGTAGATGCTAGCAACTCCAAGAGTTAGTATTTATGCTCGATAGTGGGTTCATGCCTCTGGTAATCTAGGGAAGTGACAGAAATCTCTAAGGTACTAGATGTGCTGTTGCTACTAGGGAGAAAACAACAATCCTTTGTTCATAGAACAATCGTATTGTTTACTTTACACGCAATTCGTAAAGAAATAATTTGTTGCTTGCAACTTAATAATCGGAGGGGTTCGGATGATAACCTGAAGGTGGATTATTAGTCATAGATGCAGTTGGATGGCGGTCTATGTATAATGTTGTAATGCCCAATCAAGTCTCAAAGGAGTCAAGATGATTAGTATATGCATGTATTGCTTTCTCGGTGTTTGTCAATTGCCCCGTTGTAATTTGTTCACCCAGCATGTTATCTATCTAAGGAGAGCCACCTCTAGTGAACTATGGATCCCGGTCCTTGTCTTTTATATACAATCTACAATCTTTTACTTCTTTGTGTTTACTTTCTGCAAACTTTTACTTCTTTCCATTCGATACATTTAATCCTTTGTTTTCCGCAAAACACGGTGAGATTGACAACCTCATCGCAAGTTGGGGACAAAGTTCTGTGGTTGTGTTATGCAGGTCTCCACATTGCTACTAGCACCGGTAGTGCGCACTGCCAAAGCTCAGCTAGTAACACCTTTGGGGTGTTTCCTTGCTCCTACTGGTTCGATTAAACCTTGGTTTAATAACTGAGGGAAACTTGCTGCTGTGCTCATCATACCTTCCTCTTGGGGTTCCCAACGAACTCTACATTAACACCGCCATCAAGCATTTTTCTGGGCGCCGTGCATTGAGGCATCAACAAGTTATAAGTTGAAAATCTCATGACACTTGCTTACGAGTACCTAACCTCATGCTATTCAACTTTAGTCACAAGTAAGTTCTTGTCATTGTAAGTACATGTGTATCATGGAGAACCGCCAACGGGGTACCCCTTGCCCCATGACACAGGAGCTTTCCCATATCAAAATGACAAGGCAACAGACAATGAGCATCTCAGCGATCTTTTTATTTGCTATTTGCATAGGTTTTTATTGAGGATGCTTCATAGAATACTCACTATGGTTATGCTACAAGTTTCCACCATGATTATGCATGGCTTAGGCTAGCCGCCCAGGCGTTTCTCTAACACACATACAAACTCCATGAGCTTACAATCTCCCCTTTTATTTCACACCGCCGGGATCCATAAACAAAAGAACATGATATCAACTGAATGATAAGTTCAATGTTGAAAACGTTCCCCATGGTAACATGGTTTTGCTAATTCACAACTTATAAAGTGCAAGCATATAAGCAACATAGATGGACACAATTGTTCAAGTTTATTAAGTGCAAGAAAATAAAGTGTGCCATCAAGTTTGTGAGAGCTTTAATCACTAATTTTCACATAACAAGTTTAATTTGGAAGATAGATAAAAACATGAATATACTTGGAATGGTGTAACACACCATGCATAGGAATTTATAGTGGAATCTTTGGAATAACTTGGTTTCTTGGGAGTTGGATGCATGAGTAGAACTCATACTCAGTACAGGTGGAGGCTAGCAAAAGACTGGGAGCGACCAACTAAGAGAGCAATAATGGCCATAATCATGCAAAGCGACAAAACATTATTAATTAAAGCATAAAGTGATATTGCAAGTCAAAAACTAAATGATCATAGAGGCTATGGTGACTGGTTCATAGTCTTAACATGGTGTAAGCACGTGCCAAGTCAACCCAAATAAATCATCAAAGGAGAATATCACAATATTATGCTTTTGTATGCTAAAACAACACATGATTCTTTCAAGGCACATTAAGCAATCTCAATTGTTTGAAACAAGTCATGCTACAACAATAATCACTAAGCATATGGTCAAAGCAACATCTAGCATGACATGATAAAGTCTAAGCCACAGTCAAAACAAGCTTCCTTTTGTACCACTATAAGCATGAAACTTCCTACTCTTTTCCAACACCAATTGACTTATCTGAAACAACTCTCAAAGATAATAATCAATAAAGACCAGAGAGCATGTCTCACCCATCTACAAAGAAGAACTAAAAAGTTCTAAGCCAAAATAATAAGAAAACTAAAGCTAAACGCTGTGCTAGCAAAGGAGAACACTCACAGAACAATAGGAGTAAAAACTAGAGTGTTCTAGGCAATGAAAAACTGGGTGTGTCTCTCTCCAAAAAAAGTGTGTTGGGATCCAACAAACTTATTGTGGCAAAGAAAGCAAAAGAATACTAAAAACAAAGACGCTCTAAGAACAACACATAGTGCATAAGGTAATAAAAATAAAGTGTCTTAAAAGAAGACCTGAGATTATTGATGAAGAAGGGGATGCCTTGGGCATCCTCAAGCTTTGAGACTTCTTCTTCTTGATATTTCTTGGGGTGACACGGGTGGCATCCCCAAGCTTGAGCTTTTGTCCATACTTTATCTCATCACATCATTCTCTCTCTGCACTTGAAAACTTCCTTCATACAAAACTTCACACAATCTTCATTAGCAGCATTAGTGTGTTCAAAATAATAATCCTTTGGGTTAAGTTTCAACTCAAGTAAATCATCCATTAAAACATAAGCAACTGTAGCAATTTCTTTTAAAAGCTCAGGTGATCAAATAGAACTCAAAAAGAAACAGATTAAGAGGCAGATGCAAATAATGATAAAAATCTGTCAAAACAGACCAGCAGGTAAAGACCGATTTTTTTGAAAATATTATGTTGCTCAAATCGAAAAGTGCAAAACTAACTAAAGTTGGGTAATAATACAGCTCAATCCGACGTACTGAGATTTTTCATGATTTTTTACAGTGACGCACAAAAATCTGTTTCGGGATAACAACTTCCCTATATCTTACTTCCCTCTCATTAGAGGTTATTCTTGGCACAAAAAAAAACAAAAAGGATAAGAAGAGGTTATTACAGAGGCAATAACTTCCAAGACTCAAGAAAACAAAAATAAACTGAAAGTGAAACTATAATGGGTTGTCTCCCAAAAGCTCTTTCTTTATAGCCATTAAGATAGGCATGATAATTTCGATGATGCTCAAATAAGAAATATGAATTGAAGTAAAAGATAGCATCAAGAAGCAAATATGGAATAAATTTAAGTCTAACCCACTTCCTATGAAAAACAATCTTGTAAAGAAACAAGTCATAAAAGCACAGAGCAACAAGCATAGAAAAGCAAAACAAGTGCAACTTCAAAATTTTCAACATAAAGAGGGGAAACTTAATATTGTTGAGATACATAAAACCATGTTTCCCTCTCTCATAATAACTTTCAGTAGCATCATGAATAAAATTAACAATATAAATATCACATAAAACATTCTTATCATGAGCCAAATGCATAAAATAATTATTACTCTCCTATAAGCATTCTCAGTCTTATTAATCGTAGTGGGAGAAAATTCAACAAAATAGCTATAATTATTATTATCATCACCATAATCATCAAATAAAGGAGGCATATTGTAATCATAATTAATTTTCTCCTCAATAGTAGGTGGACTGAAAATATCATATTCATAATTGTAATCATCATATATCGGAGGTATAGTATCATCAAAGTAAATTTTCTCCTCCGTGCTTGGGGGACTAAAAATATCATGCTCATCAAAACCAGCTTCCCCAAGCTTGGACTTTTCCATAGCATTATCAATAATGGTGTTCAAAGAATTCATACTAATAACACTGCTATTAGCATGCAAATAAAGTTCCATAGGTTTTTTAATTTTCTCTTCAAACACTTCATGTCCTAACTCAAGATAAATACTATAAAGCTCTCTAATTTTGTTATTGTTTTCCATTAAACCTAACTAGTGAAAATAAAAACAAGAAACAGAAAGATATAATTGCAGAATCTAAAGGAAATAACTTCGATCCCTCACACACCAGCAACAATACTATAAGATAGCTTAGTAGCCAGAAGATGTGAGTACCTTTTACATTACCTCCCCAGCAACGGCGCCAAAAAATAGCTTGATGTCTACGCACGTTTCTATTCTTGGAGACAGTGTTGGGCCTCCAAGTGCAGAGGTTTGTAGAACAATATCAAGTTTTCCTTAACTGGATCACCCAAGGTTTATCGAACTTAGGGAGGAAGTGGTCAAAGGTATCCCTCTCAAGCAACCCTGCAATCAAGATACAAGAAGTCTCTTATGTCCCCAATACACTTGTCAGGTGTATATGTGCACTAGTTCGGCGAAGAGATAGTGAAATACAAGTAATATGAATGATTATAAGTGGTAATTGCAATCTAAAATAAGAGTGGCAGTAAGCAAACATGTAACAAGATTGATTATAAATGGTGTTTCAATGCTTAGAAACAAGGCCTAGGGATCATACTTTCACTAGTGGACACTCTCATATAAATATCTTCTCTTTATTATGCTACCCTGAACTACTCTCCGGTTGGACGATATAGGGCTATAATAGCACACCTTAAAGTTCATATTCCCTATCTAGATAACCCCTCACTATCACCTTGAGCGCTATATGGTTCCAACAAACACCACAATATCATAGAGACATCTAACTCAAATTATACTCATGATAAGTATTTATGTAACCTTAGCCTAAGTGCCACACAGTGTGCACACTATCAACTTCACACACGTGGGGATAAGCAGAGATTAATTAAAGCACTTGAGTATCAGAATAGATCTACTTATTCAACTAGATTACAAAGCTCATGATCTCAATAAGATCACACATAGAGAGAGAGATGAACACATAGCTACCGCTAGAGCCCTTAGCCTCGAGAGAGAACTACTCCCTCCTTATCATGAAAGTCAGCAACGGAGGTGGAGATGGCGGTGGAGTCCATGGAGATGGCTCCGGGGGCACTTCCCTGTCCCGGCAGGGTGCCGGAACAAAGACTTCTGTCCCCTGAATCTCCTCTTCGGAGGCGGCGGCGCTGCGGAATTTTTTGTGGAATTCTGATCCTGTCCTAGGGTTTTCATCTCGGGGGAAATATATAGGCGAAGGGGCAAGGTCGTGGGAGGCCCGAGGGGCCCACACCACCTGGTGGCACGCCTGGGGGTACCCGCGCCACCATAGGGTGTTGTCGCCTCGGTGCCCTCCTCCGTCTCTGCTTTGGACTCCGTCTTGTGTTGGAAAAAAATAGAAACTTCGGCTTTTGTTTCATCCAATTTCGAGAATATTTCCTTACTAGATTTTCTGAAACCAAAAACAGCAGAAAACAGGCAACTGGCACTGCGGCATATTGTTAATAGGTTAGTTTCATAAAATGTATAAAAATACCTCAAAATGTAAACAAAACATAAGAAAGTTGATATAAAGCAAGTATGGAGCATCAAACATTATAGATACGTTTACGACGTATCAGAGCGTATGACAGTGTGCTCACGTCCTACTAACCTTTGGATCGGTCCGGCTATCGTACCTCTTCCGACAAGGCAATGCAAGGCGAGTAGCATCTCCATACCCATGACACGTGAAACATTATCATCTTCCGACTTACAAATTAGTCTCGTTAGTGGGTTTCCTTCCCAACCTCAAACGACTAAGGACAAACTTCCTAGTGCTAGATATGAGTATGTGGTTCTACACCTGCAACAATTGCAGTGACACATACAACTAGCTCTAAGTCGGATTCCAGATTACAAATACATGGCGACATGGCGGAATGTGAGCCTCTAGGGTATCATTCCTAACACGTCAGCAGTCTCACCACTTCAGAGATCCATATTTGCTGGCCTCCTCGCTGACGCAGCCGGTGGCAAGCTGCTGACCACTCTCCACGACTCCACATCGCCTGCAACATCCACGACTTCAGCAACATACGCAAGGGAGGCAAGCCACGTGACATTCCATGCCGCCTTGCTCTGGGTGCATGCCTCACACCATCGGGCGCCTCGCGGTGTTTCCGCGATGAGAGAAACAAGTGCTAGCGAATGCCATGAGATCGGACATGTTGAGAAGGTCCATGGTCCTCACGATGAATTCGATGTCAGTGCCAGCGTACGCCATGAGCGCAGGTAGACGTTATACCTCGACCTTGTTGAGACGTTGAGGGACATGCTGATGCAAGGCAGCGGGGAAAGGGGAAGGATAGAAGAGATAAGGGTTTCATCCCATTTTTTGGAAGGAGAGTTTGCTGTGTTTTGTGGGCTTTATCACGGGACAAACAGTCCCGCCACGTCACGATTTATGACCATGGAAAAAAACGCTGAAACAAACTACAACCGACGGATGAGAAGAAATTGACGGAAGAACCATTTTTTTCACTTATAAGTGACGATAGAGGGTGTCATATCTTGAACTGGAAGAGGTAAAATTGTTCGAAAAAGTATAGGAAGAGGAGAAACACTCCTTCACTTATTAATATATATATGTATATATATATATATATATATAGATATAGATTAGTAGTCGAATTAGCAAAACCAAAAAGAAACGGTATGTACCGAGCCGCCAAGGAGAGGAGACAGGAAGGAGAGAAAACACATCTAGAGTTCCACGCCTCTAGCCGGCGACGTCGTCGGTCCGCTCCGTCTCTGGTGGCCCTTGGTCCTTGGAGGTGTGGCGGATCACGACCTCTCGCTGGCGGGAGATTTTCTGTTCTTTGTTTAGCCTTTTTAGTGTCTTCTTCGGGATGTTGAGGTGACGACTATGTTCTGAAGTCAGAATAAGATCCTTCACACTCTATCCTCGCTTCAGTGGCGCATCTAGCGTCGATGAGTCGTTTGTCCGACGGATCTACTAGGATTCTGTCTGTTTTCGTGTTTATTGGTTTGTTTTCAGGTCAGTCACCATCGATCTATGGTTGTCATCATTGGCGATGGTTGCTGCTCTAGTACGTTGGTCCTTTATAGCCTTAGCATGACGACACCCCGCCTGTCTACTGCAACAAGCTTTACTACGACAAGCTTTACTCGGCTGCGATGATGGAGGAGCGAACATGATGCGCCTTCGGTTCGCGTTAGTGTCTATAGTTATCGCTAGGTGGTCTAATGCCATATTTGTAATTTTTATTATTTTTGGTCCTCTTTATACTGCTGTTGATGATTATTAATTGATAGGTGGAATTTCGGAAAAAAAAAACTATGTACATCTACCTAGAAAAAAATTGAGAACTAGCACAAGAATTTTCTATGTGCCACAGATCTCACGTATTCGGAACAGGCTTGCTCACGTTATCTCGGCCTAGTCCGTCGTTCCGGCCCATCGCCAAGGTTATTAATGTAGATGTAGCACGGATGCAGAAGCCCAGCTGAATAAGACAAATATAGGCCGGTAGACATGGGGTGCTACTATTACGGCGTGCGCGTATACGCATCGCGGGAAGTTTTCCCGAGTGGGCCGACCCATTAGTCATTTGCTCGTCTACTTTCCAGTTCGCCCTGATATTTTACACATCCTTGAAATTTAAACCTAAATTATCTAAAGGCTTAACCGTGAGATCGAGGGAGCTCTCTCAGGCCTCCCGAGACGCGCCGTGCCATCCTTCGTCTTTGCCGGTGGGCCTTATTTTTAGTTCTCGCTGGATGTGACCCCTCATCTCGCCTTGCCGCCTCCTCCCGGCTTCTCCTCTATCCTCCCATGTCAAATCCTTGCCGTCACTCGCCGCCCTCGCCATGTCCCCGCTCAAACCGACGACGGCGACCTTCACTTGTATTATCTAAAACTGAACAAAATTTTATTTTGAACAAATTTACAAATTATATTTTTTCCACAATTAAAAAAAATTGAATCTGAAGAAATTTAAGTTTGAACAAATTTTAAATCTGAGAAAAATTCGAATCCAGAAAAATGAACAAAATTAAAAAATGGAATAAACGAGTTTAAACAAAATTTAAATTTAAACGATTTTAAAATAAGAAAAAATAGTACCTGAACAAAAAACGCGAAAAAAGGGGAAAAACCAAAACAGTGGAGGAAACAGTAAATAAATAAAAAACCAAGAAGAAACCGCTCTAAACCGTTAGAACCGGTAGAAACTGGTAAATCGTGAAAAAAAAGCTAGAAAAAGAAAATAGATGGAAAACCGAAAACAAAGGTAGATAGAAAACCAAAAAGCCCTTCCGCTAACTCCAGTCAACAGCCCCGCGTGAGCTTTCACTATATTTTTTTTTTGAGAAACACAGTACAACCGTAGATAGGGGCGGACCCAAGTAGAGCTTTGTGGGGCCCTCACTCATTATTTTGAATTTCTATACTATTTTTCCATGTTTGACACTAAAATGTACAAATTTTGACAATTTTAAACAAGAAATGCCCCCACTCACTTGATTTGCCCCCACTCGTACATTTCTCTGGGTCCGCTCCTGACCGTGGATGCTCACAACTCTGGGTCCGCCCCTGACCGTAGACGCGCACAACACGTACATGCACCCATCTCTATGAACGCACACGCGCACATCCTACCCCTTTGAGCACCTCCGAGAGACCGAGTTGACGGATCGGGTTTTGAGATTGGCGAAGTCACCACGGGCGTCTCGCTATCGACGGAAACGTCGTCTCCCACTAAAAGAATATTCCACCATATATGCAACACTGTTAAACCTGGGATTTAAACTCTGATAGGCTGGAGGTACAACCACCCTCCTAGCCACCCAATGATAGGTTGGTTTGCTGCGTGAGCCTTCACTGTTAATGCGCGGGTTAGACGATAAATAGCATTTGCCGTAGACACGTGCTCGCTAGCCCAAAATGACTTCTCACCGCCTGTTGCTCCCTCTGGGCATACAGAGCCCTGGCCAGCCCATGGAGCCTGACTCTGAACACATTCAGCCTGCCTTTTCTTCCTCCTAAGAGAAGGGCGCCTTTGCTCACCCAAAAAAAATAGATCTCCAAAAAAGGGGACATGTCTATTTTTTTTCCTATTTTTTACTAAATTTTTAAAATCATCAACAACAGTACAAGAAGACATAAAAACAATAAAAGTTACAAATAGAACAACGGATCACCTAGCGACGATTCTATTTGACAATCAGTTGTTCTATATTTTGACAACAGTCCACTTCTTTCTGATGCACCACATTGGTTTCTAGCCCTGCTAGTTTAATCCAAACCAAGAACTCGTAAACAAATCCAATTGTGTTTCGGACCTTGCCCTTATACTTAGGCATTTTTGGCAGTGCCAGAAAAGCCCACCTGCACATTTTCTCGGCCCAAGCTCGGACTGTCGGGTCTCAAAACTAGGCCCGAGCAATGCAGAATCCTCTGGTCCATCGGGCCACGTGCTGGACCTCCCCTTATTTCTGTGTTTTCTTCAACCCGAGTCTAACCCATGCAGTCACCGGACCATAGATCTAAAGCCCAGACTCAGCCCACGGGCCTAAAGAGCCCGACTTGTCAGGCCTTTTTGGGCTAGGCTGGACTGCCCATGTCCAGCTATACTTGCCCTTATCTTCTCTCTATTTTGTTCTTTTGTTCCCCAAAAAACTGCTCATCAATCACATGTGTGCAATCGTAGAATGTACTACGTCCTGTATATATGTGTTAACTAGCTAGTCATTTACATGTACAACACCATGTATGTACATATTAATTTCCTAGTAATGTCATGTATATACATGTTAATTAGATAGTAATTTACATGTAATAGGTACAAAAGAACCATGTATATAATAATTTCCTGTCAATCATCTATGCGGTGACCCAGCATACCACTGCATATGTAGTACACTATAGTTGTTGACATGATATCCACAGAACACCGTTCTGTAAATATCACATCCCTCAGAGTGGTACAACAGAAACATTACGGGTCCAATTATAAATATACACACTTTATTATTATTACAATACCAGAAGTTCGATACTTCAAAATGTTCAAACTTACAAACCAAATAACTTATCTCATAAGTTCAGCGGAAGAACGAAATAAACACAACGGAAAATAAGACGTGAGCTCAACAACTTATTCTATAGAGTTCGGGTTGCTCGGCTCAACCTAGGTAACTAGAGTACGGCCTGACAACTACTCTAACTCGTTGTCTTCAGCTCCATATTGTATCCCGTAGTCCACTCCTTCGATTCCACCAGATAGATCTGGCTCTTCATAGTAGATGTCGTTCTGGACCTCCGTGGCATACACCTGGTCATCCTTGTGGCCCTCAAAGTCTAGCAAGAGGTTAAAAGGAAAGGGTGAGTAACAGTGTTATCCAACAAGTTCACTATATGCAAGGTGGGAAATTTGATGCTCTATCTACCACCTCGGGCGATACGTCCTTAGTACTATGCTGTTTTGGTAAACATTTCTTCAAAGGTTGATTTTAATTATCAAAACTATGCCTATCAGCCTTCACAGGTTGACCAGAACTTCATGGAGTTCCTTTCCTGCCGTGTTCGTAGCTCCTTCCCGGAACAGGGAGGAATATGTCACAATTCTTACACTCTGCAGAGGTGCGTTGCTTTACCCATAAGAGACCAACTCCTTTTTGCACAACTGGGCGTACTTTCCCGTCCACAATTCCATGATGTGGGGCCTAGTAGATGATCCAAGCCAATCACTGCCCCCTTCGCGACCCCGCATGTCCCCTTGGTGTACGTCATGCCCACATATTGAATTACGGCAATGGTTAGTACAGACCGTCAGATGCCAGAACTATCGTGGGACGTTGAGGGCTCCCACCCATATGCTGCATATCCTATACGAATTACCAATAAATGCACGCTACGAGGATAACAGCCACGACCTGGCCATCTGGATGCATACGAGAGGCAGAAGATACAACTGACTTCTCCGTCCCATTCCAAATCTTATTATTAACGCGTAATATACGGCGCTAGAATCACTGATGTCATGGGTTATTAAGTCCTAGTTGTTTTGCAATTGGAATCTTAGATTCCCATGTAACTCTTAGTATTTATTATCACTAAGGATGATAATAGCATTTCATTTGTTTGAGAAAATACTTATTTTCTGTCTCCTTTAGAACATAGGTGATAACACACAATTTTCAAATATTTTCATAAAGACTCTTCAAAGGACATGAGCAAGTTGTGAACTTGCCTTGTGACTGCAAGGTAGTGAAGTCGAATGCTTCCACCTGACCTTGAGCTCCGGTTTCTACAAAGAACCATTATTGCCCGGTAAGGACAATATTTAAAGAAGCAATATGCAATGCATAGTAATGTCATGCAATGGTTGATTATTTGTTTATTTGCATGTTTTACCCTCATAGTAAAAGTTTGTTATTTCTTTAATTAAAAGAAAGTATTACTTAAAGTCTTTAAAATATTCATAAATATTATATTTAGTATTTTTATAATGATTAGTATTATTTTAAGAGTTGAGAATTGGATTTATTTAATTTTTGACTCTTTAAAATATTTCACTAAAATTCCTTTAAGGAAATAAGACTTTATTTTTATCACACGTAATTTACTTTTCAAAAATACGAACTAGCATTTTTCTATAATAGCATTCCCTTTTTTAATTGTAAATATGAATTTTATTCAATTTTACGTGTTTGGTATATTTTTATAAAATTCCAAAGGATTATATACCTTAATAATAATTTTAAATTTAATTACCTAAAATTCCATTTGTTATTTTTCTTATATAGAGGACATTTTTATGAGTCCAATAATATTTTATTTATATTTTTAGGATTTTTATTTTATTTATTAGAACCATTTAAGTCATAGGGGTATTTTGGTCATTTGACAATTTTAATTAGGCTTTTTCCTTTTAAACTGGACCTATCCCATTGGGCTGGCCCGGCCCTGACCTAGCCCATCCGTCTGGTCAAACCCCTCTATCACGAGTGGCCCAATACCAATCGATTCCTCCCCTTCTCTCTCTTGTTCACCCTCTGGCTCTATCACGCTATCGCCGCTCGATTCCTGCTGTCCTGGGCTACTCCGGCCACCGTCGTGGTGTGTGGAGAGGTAGCCGACGCTGCTCCGCCATCTGGTCCTGCTTGATTCGCCTGTAGTTCTCTCTCCCACCCAGGCTGACTCCACCCCGAACCATAGGGTTTGGGGGTTGCCGGTGATGTGGAGTTTCGCCGCCCCCATGGTGCTATGCTGGGCTCCTGGCGGTCCTGTGGTGCCTCTGCTACTGCCTGTGTGGCTGTGGCCGCCGTGCCATGGCTTGGCACAGGTTGCAGCGCCCTTAGGTGCTTCCCGTGCCACCATGTGCGCTCGCTGGTGCTTCTGCTTCCTCTTCTAACTTCAGCGAGGACCACGAGTGAGTTCCACTTCTCTCCCTCTCTGACTCCCTATCTTACCTTGCTACTCTCTGAGTCCTGGCCATGTATGAACCCTAATTACATCTATCCACGGCACTAGGGTTCATCCCTCTGTGCTAGGGTTCATCCCTTAATGTGATGTTTATCTAAGGTGGTTTCCTACTGAATATAGCTGTATATGACTCACTGTTATACTGTGATTCTCAGTGTTGACAATTGTTTCTGTCAGTAGTCTGTCAACTGAATTTTACTTACTGTCATGTATTATGGCTATGATATGATTGAGATTAGCTCTCTGGTTCTTGTTGATATAGTTTGGTATGAAAGAATTGTAGTTGGATATCTAATTCAATTACTCTCTGATACTTGCCTATGATAAGATTCAGATATATCAAATATGATTCCTAATTGTTATGTTAGGAAAATGATTAGATGTTCTGTTGCAACATTGGATTATGGAATCCCTGGGAGAAACTACTGGGTTAAGATAGGCTCTTGTGATGGGATCTCTCTTGTGAGACCCTTAATTGAGTGGCACACAGGCTTTATCTCAATACTGGGCTGTTTTTATTTATGTTCTATTGTACATGAGAGTTGCAGATCTTTCTATTGAATAGATTAGCCTGTGATGCTGGTCTGAGGCAAAGCTACAGAAAAGTAGCTATTTTCACCTGCTGCTTTACCTCTTTGATGATTTGTGATGGATACCTCTAAGTATCAGTCCTACAGTGCTTAGGAAAATGATTTGATAGGCTGTTGTAAGAAGAATAAGGTGGATCCTTACTGTTTAAGATAAGGTTTTAAGATGTCTTGATGACCCACAAGTATAGGGGGTGTATCGTAGTATTTTCGATAAGTAAGAGTGTCAAACCCAACGAGGAGCCGAAGGTGCTGGCTAGTGGTATGGATCAGGAATTCTCTGCAAATACTTAACAAACGGATTTTTAGGGGTTTTTGATAAAGCAAGTAAAAGAAGTACGAGTAAATAAAAGACAGTAGGAATAAATGCAGCAAGTAGCCCAATCCTTTATGCAGCAAAGGACAAGCCGGTTGTATTACTTAAGATGACCAAACGTTCTCGAGGACACATGGGAAGACTGTCAAGTGCTTTCGCTTCATATAGTTGATCAATCTTCTTTACCTTGCTAAGTGTTGTGTGGGTGAACCTGTGCTAATGTACCGACCTTCCTAGGACTAATACATACTTGTGATTATACCCCTTGCAAATATCCGTAAGTACAACAAAGTAATTAAGGTAGAAACCTAACCACATCTTTAAACTCTAAGACCCTTACGTCCCTTGTGCAATTGTTTCCTAACGGGGGTTCAGGTTTCTGTCACTCCGACAACCCCTACGATTAGTAGCCAAATACACAATGCATTCCCCTAGGCCCATATAGGTGAAGTGTCATGTAGTCGACGTTCACATGACACCACTAGAAGAAGTACACCACAACTTAAATATCTAACTATTGAATCTTTCTCAACATAACTCCACTACTAACAACATGACTTCTCCCATGTCCTCAAGAACAAAACGAACTACTCACAAGACATCATATGGATCATGATCAGAGATGGAATAATGATGTATAACAATCTGAACATAAACAATAATTCAATGGTTCACTCAATAGCATCAACTACAAAGAGTAATCAACACCGGGAAAGTTTCCCCTAAGAACTAATGCAAGATTTAACTCAATTGTTACAGCAATATGGAGATGGTGATGAGGGTGCTGATGGTGATGATGGTGGTGATGATGATGATGATCCCGATGAAGTCCAGATTGATGGTGGTGTTTATGGCGACGATCTCCCCTCTCCGGGAAGGAATTCCCCCGGCAGAAATCTGTCTGCAGGAGAGATCTTTCTCTCTCGGTGTTTTCTGCCCCGCAGAGGCGGCGGAATCTTTCTGTGGTCGCTCCCTGAGTCTTAGGGTTTCGGGAGGATAATATATGCGGAGGGAGTGCGGGTGGACAGGCGGCCACACTACCCGGTGGCGCTGCCTAGGCTTTCCGCGCCGAGTGTGGGCCTCACGGCCCATCTCCGTCCCCCTTCTGGCTTCCTTCGTCTTCTGAAAAAATAGGATTTTCCATATATTTTCCCGGATTTTCTGATCTTTACGAATTTTGCCTCCAAACAACACCTTTTCCATCAGAATCCTGACTGCAGCGGTGCATGCTCCAAAAGTCATCAACCATGCAAAAACAGATGAAATGACATAAGTATCACCTCTTAATATGAAATATATCAATGAATAACAGTGAATTATGACATAGAATAGTGATGCAAAATGGACGTATCATGTGTCATTTCTAAGGTGCTACCATCCATAGGATGTGCCCATAAATGTTTATTCAAGGATGCCTGTGTATCTAGTTATGAAACTAGAGATTTCTCTCCAAGACTAGTGATGCAAAAGCTGAGATGTTGGTAGTAGCTTGTAAAGTTTTATCATTGGCTTTTTGTCTTTCTTCCAGGATGGATATACACCTCACTTCGGTGTTTTTCTGAGAAGATCATATAAAACAACACATGCTCTATTTATTCTATGATGACTTGATCATGTGATGGTTTTATGTGTACTCACCACACTACTTGATGGCTAGTGAGGTTGTGGTGTTGCTTGCTGGCTTGTTCTTGTTATCTTGTGCTTGCTGGCTTGATCTAGCTCTACACCTCCTAGTGCTGCTCCTGTGATCTTGTGCTTGGCCTTGCTATCCACCTGTTCCACCCCCTGATACGTCCATTTTTTATCACTATTCTATATCATAATTTACTATTATTCATTGATATATTTCATATTAAGAGATGATACTTATGTTATTTCATTTGTTTTTGCATTGTTGATGACTTTTGGAGCATGGACCGCTGCAGTTAGGATTCTGGTGGAAAAGGTGCTGTTTGGAGGCAAAATTCACGAAGATCAGAAAATCCAGGAAAATACATGGAAAATTCTATTTTTCCAGAAGACGAAGGTTGCCAGAAGGGGGAGTGGAGATGGGCCATAGGGGGCCCACACCACCCCCTAGAGCGGGCCACCCCAGGCCGCGTGGCCGCCCTGGTCCACTCCTGGCTCTCCCCTCTGGCGTATATTATCCTCCCGAAACCCTAAGAGTTGGGGAGTGACCATAGAATGATTCCGCCGCCTCTACAAGGCGGAAAACACCGAGAGAGAAAGATCTCTCCGGGAGATAAAATTCTGCCGGGGGAATTCCTTCCCGGAGAGGGGAGATCGTCGCCATCAACACCACCATCAAGCTGGACTTCATCGGGATCATCATCATCATCACCACCATCATCTCCACCAGCACCATCATAACCACCTCATACCGCTGTAACAATTGGGTTGAATCTTGCATAGTTCTTAGGGGAAACTTTCCCGGTGTTGATTACTCCTTGTAGTTGATGCTATTGAGTGAACCATTGAATTATTGTTTATGTTCAGATTGTTACATATCATTATTTCATCTCTGATCATGATCCATATGATGTCTTGTGATTAGTTCGTTTTGTTCTTGAGGATATGGGAGAAGTCATGTTGTTAGTAGTGGAATTGTGTTGAGAAAGATTCAATGGTTTGATATTTAAGTTGTGGTGTACTTCTTCTAGTGGTGTCATGTGAACGTCGACTACATGTTGGGTTCGCAGCATAGAAAACAAATTTTTTCCTACGATGGGAACTATACGCCAAGATCTGTCTACTAGATACAAGCAACAGGTGGATATACACCCATAGAGAACTTACCCTCGAAGACAACAAAGCTTTGTTAATGAGTTGGAACTCGTGTATGATGTAGTCGTACACTTGCCGATCTCAAGATCGTGATGAAGTCCAAAGAGGTTTCGGGTCCAAAGACGTCCATCGATCCAGCTCCGAAGTCCAGACCGCAAAGCAGCGGTGCACACACGTCCGTACCCGACAACCTCCGTCCTCGCTCCAAAGAAAGCAGCGAAGCGAGAACTCCTTTCCAGATAAAGCCATTGGGAACATGTATCTCGCTAATTCGAGACCATGGGGAATAACTAGAGGGGGAGAGAGATCCTTCACGAGGAGGTGTGGTTTGTGAGGAGGAGAGGGGGGCCTTTTATAGGGGATAGGGGGAACCCAAGGGCCATGGCATGGCAGCCATGGTGGTGCCCCCACCTCTTCCACATTCATGTGGGTGGAGCTCCCACTCCCATAAAAAGCCTCCACTCAAAATTCCACTCACACATGCATTAAATTTCCACCAAATTTAATGCAAGCTCTCATTAAATAAAACTATTTTATTTATTTTATTCAGAATTTTTTCAATTACATTAATTAACAAACATTCACATAAAACCCCCTGCAACATTTAAATATCACATGCAGAACCAGTTTCTGCAATTTCACCCGAAACAATTACGATTTCCATCGAAATGATTCTAGCGCTTTCTTAAATCTTTATCTGAAACATATTTGCTCCAAATGGTGTCGGTATCCCTTAAGTGTGTCACCCTACGGTTTGTGAATATTGCAGACATGATCGAGACCCCTCTCCGATCAATAATCAGCAGCGGGACCTGGAGCTCCGTACTGACTCCCACATATTCAACAATGACTCTTGTGATCGTGTGAACCTTTAACATCGTAACTAAATCCCTTTGTCTCGTGATATATTACATGTCCGCGATTCGATCATCGGTATCCAAATACCTAGTTTGATCTCGTTACCGACATGCACTCTTTTCTTGTTCCCGTGATATAACATTCTAGTGATCACATCACTTGCTTGCAAGCTATTTCAATGTGATATCACCGAGAGGGCCCAGAGTATATCTATCCGTCATCGGGATGGACAAATCCCACTCTTGATCCATGAGCCTCAACATAACACCTTCGTAGCACTGAACCCACCTTTATAGTCACCCTGTTACGGTGTGACGTTTGATGTTATCAAGATACTGTTCCGGTGTTAGCAATTAACATGATCTCATGGTCTAAGGACTAAGATTACTCCGTATGATGTTATATCAATATAAACATAATGACTTTGATCGTAATGCTATACTTCGGATGAATGTTCATCACATCATTCCACCAATGTTGTGACCTTGTTATTAACAACATCCAATGTCCATGATCAGGAAACCTTGATCATCTTGTTAATCAACGAGCTAGTTTATATGAGAGGCATTACTAGGAACTTTGTATTTTGTTTATTAAACACACATGTATTGACGTTTCCAATCAATACAATTATAGCATGCAAAAATAAACATTTATCATAAACATGGAATAAGATAATAACCAGTTTATTATTGCCTCTCGGGCATATTCCCTTCAGTCTCCCACTTGCACTAGAGTCAATAATCTAGTTTGAAAAACTTTGCATATTGAACACCTATGGGTTTCTGGTGTTGCATATACGCGATTGCTAGTGGTTAACATAATCTCTGGATCTGACAGTTTCAGGTCCGTGTGTATTTGCATGTCTTTGTGTCTCTACGCATCACTCATTCTCAAATGAGATGGCATTGTATAAATTTGGTCCTTTGGTGAGACCTTTAGTTTGTTCGGGTTAAAATATGTTGATATTATTGTCATACAATATATCTTCATAGTATTAGCCCACTTTGAACCACACCTAACAAACTACATAACACAAATGCCCTCCTTTGCTGCTACTATAGCAGTCATATACTTAGCCTTTTGTTGTAGTATCTGTCACAATGTTTCAACTTTGGAACTCATCCAAATCCATCATAGAACATCCTCTCCATTACATTGTGCCAACCCATAGTCTAAATTGAGATAAATTTAATTTGTATCTTGTGACAAAACTAGTATCAATGTAACACTTTACAATGAACTACCTTTAACTATTTGTCACTTATACATGATATATTCTTAGTTCTTCCAAAGATTATAAGAATATCTTTACTGTCGTCCAATGATCATCTTATGAATCATTCTGGTATGTGCTTATAACATTTAGAGCATAGGACATATCTGGATATATACATATCACGGTATAATCGATCAAAATATTCATGTGATTTTACTCACCAAGTGTTGAAACACTTGAATCTTGATACAATCCTTTCCATGCAGCAAGAACCTTTCTTGTTGTTTCCATATTGAACCCTTTCAATATCTCATATATGTACGTCTGGCATAACCATATTAGCGCCTCAATCTATCCATATAGACATTGATGCCAAATATTCCGGTTTTGCCCAAGTCTTTCATCGAAATCCTATTTTAATGAAAGTCTTAACTTGTGTCAATAAAAGATACATCATTTCCAATCAACAATATGTACTCTGCATAATGTATTGGAAATTTGTCTCAGCGCTTCCACTTAATTTCTTGCAAATGCAAGCATCTTCATCATCTCCGATGAAATTAAACTCCTTTAACATTTTCATCATGGTGAAGATTCTAACTCCACTATGCTCACTTCAACTATTAATGTTTGCATGCCCTTTTTATCACCCTTTGAATTAACAAAACCCTTCGGACCGTGTCATGTACACGTCCTAGGTAACCATTCTTTTAGAAGAACCTTGTTTTGTTTATTCAACTACCAAATACCAAATTATATGTAGTGGTTGCTACATTAATCCGTCAAGACTAAATATCGCTATGAAAGATCAAATCTTTTCGTAGTCAACTCCTTGAACATTGCCGTAAACTTCTTTCCGACATGTCGACTATTTCATAGATGTTAAACATCCATGTCTATTTCTTTATAGATCCAAACACGACCGATAGGCTTCACGCCTTTACGGAGGGTATTCCAAGTTCAGAAACTTGATTTATCATGTATGGATACTATCACGGATTCTATGACTTCTAGTCATTTTATGGAGTCAGGGCCCATCATCGCTTCTTTGCATGCAGTCGGTTCATCATTGTCAAAACAATAACGACTTCTGTTTCAAATCTTACTATTTGATTCTTACAGCCCCACATGGTTCAATAGGAACTCTAATCTCCAAAATCACACCCTTTGTAATCACGGGAGCCATGAGCACTTTTCAAGGCCATGCTACTTAGCACATATAGCTAAGGTTCAACAACCTTATCAAAGTTCTATTGTCCTCCCACTTAAATTTTCACGAAAAATTCCTTCTCAAGAAACTTGACATTCTAAGCGACAAACTCTTTTGTGCTCGGTGTTGTAGAGGAATTCCCAACAAATTCTTTGGGATAACCTACAAAGACGTACTTATCCGACTTTGGTTGTAAACATTTTACTTATGCATAGCATACCAAAATTTAAGAAAAGACAATTCGGGTTTTATCCGAAACCATAACTCATATGGTGTCATTGATGACCCAAAAGTATAGGGGGTGTATCGTAGTATTTTCGATAAGTAAGAGTGTCGAACCCAACGAGGAGCAGAAGGTGCTGGCTAGTGGTATGGATCAGGAATTCTCTGCAAATACTTAGCAAACAGATTTTTAGGGGTTTTCGATAAAGCAAGTAAACAAAGTACGAGTAAATAAAAGACAGTAGGAATAAATGCAGGAAGTGGCCCAATCCTTTATGCAGCAAAGGACAAGCCGGTTGTATTTCTATAGATGACCAAACGTTCTCGAGGACACATGGGAAGACTGTCAAGTGCTTTCGCTTCATATAGTCGATTAATCTTCTTTAGCTTGCTAAGTGTTGTGTGGGTGGACCTGTGCTAATGTACCGCCCCATCCAAGACTAATACATACTTGTGATTATACCCCTTGCAAACATCCGTAAGTAGAAGAAAGTAATTAAGGTAGAAACCTAACCACAACTTTAAACTCTAAGACCCTTACGTCCCTTGTGCAATGGTTTCCTAACGGGGGTTCAGTTTCATCACTCTGGCAACCCCTACGATTAGTAGCCAAATACATAATGCATTCCCCTAGGCCCATATAGGTGAAGTGTCATGTAGTCGACGTTCACATGACACCACTAGAAGAAGTACACCACAACTTAAATAAAAATCTATTGAATCTTTCTCAACACAACTCCACTACTAACAACAAGACTTCTCCCATGTCCTCAAGAAAAAAACGAACTACTCACAAGACATCATATGGATCATGATCAGAGATGAAATAATGATGTATAACAATCTGAACATAAAAAATAATTCAATGGTTCACTCAATAGCATCAACTACAAAGAGTAATCAACACCGGGAAAGTTTCCCCTATGAACTATGCAAGATTCAACTCAATTGTTCCAGCAATATGGAGATGGTGATGAGCGTGCTGATGGTGATGATGGTGGTGGTGATGATGATGATCCCGATGAAGTCCAGCTTGATGGTGGTGTTGATGGCGACGATCTCCCCTCTCCGGGAAGGAATTCCCCCGGTAGAAATCTATCTGCCGGAGAGATCTTTCTCTCTCGGTGTTTTCTGCCCCGCAGAGGCGGCGGAATCTTTCTGTGGTCCCCCCGAGTCTTAGGGTTTCGTGGGGATGATATACGCCAGAGGAGAGAGGCTGGAGTGGGCCAGGGCGGCCACACCACTCCCAGGCGCAGCCTAGGCCTGCCCGCGCTATGGGGTGGTGTGGGCCCCATGTGGCCCACCTCCACTCCATCTTCTGGCATCCTGAGTCTTCTAGAAAAATAGGATTTTCCGTATATTTTCCCGGATTTTCTGATCTTCACGAATTTTGCCTCCAAACAACACCTTTTCCATCAGAATCCTGACTATAGCGGTCCATGCTCCAAAAGTCATCAACCATGCAAAAATAGATGAAATAACATAAGTATCACCTCTCAATACGAAATATGAATAATAGTGAATTAAGACATAGAATAGTGATGCAAAATGGACGTATCAACTCCCCCAAGCTTAGACTTCGCTTGTCCCCAAGCGAAACTGAGCTCAATAAACATGACCTCAGGTTTATGGAGTGAAGAGTCGATAAAAGAATACGGACAGGAAGTATCACATTCATCAAAAGCATACATCATAATAGAAGACAACTCACTATTATATAACTAAACTTGCAGTGAGTAAAGGAAACACAATAAATATACATAGAGTAAATCATAATTGGTAATGGCAAACTTAGCTCTTGGTCGAAGAATAGTTGATAATTTGCTGGAGTTCACAAATAGCTGGTTTTCAAAGAAAGCTTTCAAAGTAGTAAACATCAAGATAAGAGCAATGTGCAAAACAAGGAACATAAGAAACATGAATGCATAAATCATCATATGAATGAATGAAACACATCAACTGAAAATACTTGCTGAGATAGAAGGGAATAGGTTTACTGACTCAACTACGAAGTAAAAGAAAGGGCCCTTCAAAGAGGGAAGCAGGGATTGCAAGTCTCATAAAGAACTCCCAAAAATTATGATACTTACTATCTTTCAACTCTCATTGCCCCTATCATAGGCATCTTTAGGTGATTAAGGTGAAAGTGAGGTCCAATCTGAGTTATATGCTTGACAGACTATAAACTAAAAATCCCAAGTCCCTTGAGTACGAGGGCCGCTCCTCATGATACTCAACTTTAGTTACCGGTAAGTTCTTGTCATCGTAAGCATGTGCGTATCATTGAGAACCGCCAACGGGGTACCCCTTGCCCGATGATATGGAAGAATCCCCATATCAAAATGACAAGGCAAGCAGACAATGAGTATCTCAGCAATCTTCTTATTTACCATGGGGAAATGGTGCTTTTTTCTCTCTTTCCTCTTTTCATAGTATCTCTTTTTTTCTTTTCTTTTTCTCAATAGCTATCTCTCTCTTTTTTTATAAGAAGAATGCTTCATAGATATCATTATGGTTACGCTACAGGTTTCCACCATGTTAACATGGATTAGACCAGCGGCCCAGGCGTTTCTCTAACACACATACATAACTCCATGGACTTACAAGCTCCCCTTTTATTTCACACCGAAGACATCCGCAAACAAAATAGCAAGGTATCAACTGGGTATATATTTACAAGTGTTGAAAGCGTTCCCCATGACAGCACGGTTTTGCTAATCCCCAGCCTATAATTTGCAAGCATATAACTTTCATGGAGAGTTCACAATGGTTCAGGTTTATTAAGTGCAAGAAAGTAAAGTGTGCCATCAAGTTCGTGAGAGCTTTAATCACTAATTTTCGCATAACAAGTTTAATTTGGGAGGTAGACAAAACATGAATTTACTTGGAATCGCAATAATGCTACTAGTGTTGGAGATATGCCCAAGAGGCAATAATAAAAGTGGTTATTATTATATCTTTGTGTTTATGATGAATGTTTACATCCCATGCTATAATTGTATTATTAGGAAACACTAATACTTGTGTGTTTTGTAAACATAAAAGAGTCCCTAGTAAGCCTCTTGTTGAACTAGCTTGTTGATTAATTGATGATCATGGTTTTCTGATCATGGACATTGGATGTGATTAATAACAAGGTTATATCATTAGGAGAATGATGTGATGGACACACACCCATAGTAAGCATAGCATAAGATCAAGTCATTAAGTTACATTATTGTTAGCTTTCAAATGCATAGTAACCTAATCCTTCGACCATGAGGTTATGTTAATCACCATCACCAGATGGATACTTTGATAACATCAAACGCCGCTTCATAACTGGGTGGTTATAAAGGTGTCATTGGGTATTCTGAAAGTATGTGTTGAAGCGCATAGACTAAGATTGGGATTTGTCCATCCATATGACGGATAGATATACTCTGGTCCCTCTCGGTGGAATGTCATCTAGATAGCTTGCAAGCATGTGACTGGGTCACAAGGGATGACATAACATGGAACGAGTAAAGAGTACTTTTCAGTAACGAGGAAGAACTAGGTATAGAGATACTGACGATCAAACCTCGGATAAGTAGAATATCGCGTGACAAAGGGAATTGGTTTCGTATGTTAAATGGTTCTTTCGATCACGAAGTAATCGTTGAGTATGTGGGAGCCGTTATGGATCTCCAGATCCCGCTGATGGTTATTGATCGGAGAGGTGTCTTCATCATGTCTGCATATTCACGAACCGTAGGGTGACACACTTAAGGTTCGAAGTTGTTTTATGTAGATATGGAATTTGCGTTGGAGACCGAATGTTGTTCGGAGTCTCGGAATCTATCTGGGACATCACGAGGAGATCCGGAATGGTCTGGAGAATAAGATTCATATATTGGGGATCATTTTCTAAGTTGGGAAATGTTCCGGAGTGTTTGTATGGAGATTCTAGAAGGTTTTGAATGTTCGAAGGTTCTAGAGGATTTCTTGGAGTTTACTTGAAAACCAAGAAAGGGATCAGGAGTCCAAGTGGGCAATACATCGATTCATGGGGAGGAGGATTCCTCCCTTCCTACCCCAAGGCCCAAGGAGGGAGTCCTAGGACTCCTCTCCTCCCAGCGCCCCTCCTCCTTTAATAAGAAGGGAGGGGCGTCCCTCTGCACCTCCTCTCATAACAACCAATCTCAGCCTCTCTCCTCCACCTTCTTCTTGCAAGGCATAGCGAAGCCTGAAGCCCTGCAGAATTCTCATCTCCACCACCACCACGCGTCACTGCTCTGGGATTCCGTGGAGAAGATCTCCTACCTCCACCGTCACTGGAACAGGAGAGGAAGGTCTGCTCGACCAGACGCAGACCGTCTCACGGAAGCGCTGCCGGAACGCGGCGCCGGAAGGATCGTCCACACGATCTTGAGATCGGCAAGTGATCGACTACATCATCCACGAGATCTAATCTCGTAACGCTTTCGGTTCTACGAGGGTTAGTACCGATCTATCTCGTTGCTCATGTCTAATAGATTAGATCTTGGCTTTTGTCTAGATTAGATCTGGGTTTTGTTCGTTCTTGCGGTAGAATTTTTTTGTTTTCCATGCTACGAACCCATCAGTGGTATCAGAGCCTTGTCTATGCGTAGATCTGTTGCACGAGTAGAACACAATGAAGTTGTGGGTGTTGGTGCTCGTCTTAGTCTTTTGCTATGTGTGTACTTTGCATCTTATGCGGTATGGTGGGATGAAGCGGGCTAACATTACATGTCATCGTAGATGAGACTTGCTCCACGCTTGACGTGCAACTTGCTTTGCACAAGTGGCTTTGCGGGTGTCTGTCTCTCCCATCATAGTATAGATCAAATCTACACTTTGCACTTGATAGCACTTGTATCAACGTTGTGGTTCAGTTTCGTAGGTAAGATGCGTTCTTAGTCGAAAGCCCCAAGCCACGTAAAACTTGCAAAGAAAATTAGAGGCGTCTAACTTGTTTTTGCAGGGGTTTTGTGATGTGATATGGCCTACATGTGATTGTGATTGTATTTGATGTATGCAATGATCCTTGTTGTAATATGGCAACCGGCAGGAGCCTAATGGTTGTCTTTAATTCTGTTAAGACCTGCGTGTCTATTCATCTTGTAATATCTTTGTTCCAAGTAGTTGTAATAGTTGCTAGTGATGATGGACAACTATGAAGCGGCGCCAAGGACCTTGACGCAATGCTGGTGATGATGGAGATCATGTCCGTGCTTTGGAGATGGAGATCGAAGGCATAAGAAGAAAGGGCCATATCATATCACACTAATTATGAATTGCCTATGATGTTAATCCTTTATGCATCTTGTATTGCTTAGATCGCGGCGGTAGCATTATAAGATGATCCCTTTCACTAAATATCAAGTAATAAAGTGTTCGTCCTTAGTTGGCACCGTTGCTAAGACTCGTCGTTTCAAAGCATCTCGTGATGATCGGGTGTGATAGACTCTACGTGTGCATACAACGGGTGCAAGCCAGATTTGCACATGCGGAAACTAAGGTTAATCTTGACGAGCCTAGCATGTACAGACATGGTCTCGGAACACGGAATACCGAAAGGTAGAGCATGAGTCATATGATTGATATGATGAACATGAAGATTGTTCGCCGATGAAGCTACATCATCTCACGTGATGATCGGACTTGGTGTTGTTGGGGGGTAACCCCGGGTAGGGTCACTCCGGGGTATAAGGGCCGAGTTAGCCGAGGTTCGGCAAGGTCAAAGCGGATGCTGGCCGAGTCACCTCAAGGCAGGCCGGATCACGGAGTAACCCGGACCAGGGGGGTCGCCTAACATTGTCTCGTCCGACTCAAGGAATAAGTCGGAGACACTTGTCTAGCTTATATGCAGGAACAGGTGTGGCCGGATCAACTGTGATCCGGATCCTCGTTTGGCTTCTAGGAGAAGGAAGGAATATCTCTGGTCAAAAAGAAGGCCCAGTGCGTACTGGATGAGCGAATAAAGCAAGGGCAGGACCACCGGATCGTGGCCGACAAGGGTGACGACGCTCACGTCGGCTGACGCAGGCGCCGCAGAGGCAACGTCGCTAAAGCAAGAGCGACGTGGGGGAAAAGCACCCCTGTCGGGTTACTACTTTGGGTGGAGTCATATTCTTAGGCCAGGACCGAACCACCCCTATATAAGGGGGGGTTGGGGTTCTGGTAAGGGGGTTGGGTCTTTTCAGATACATAGCAAGGAAAATACTTGTGGGTCTAGGGTTCTGGGGCTAGTTAATAGGCAAGAGTACGAGAGCTTCTTCTTCCTCCTCTTATCAATACAGCTCGAGGAGCACTTGTAATCTTGGAGACTGAACATCAATACGAAGCTTCTGTGTAGAGAATAACTCTACTATCCCTCCCTGGATTCCCCTAGCGCATATTAGTCCCCACCTTTAGCCTATCCATGGCATCTGCCGTGACACCACCATGACAGTTGACGCCCACCGTGGGGCTAGCGGCGCTAGCAGGGGTGAAGATCCGGACGGGAAATTTCATCGGCACCGGTGAACGCATCGTCTCTGGGCTCGTTCAGCGCTTCGGTGCGCTGGACTATGTCCGCGACAACGTTAGCTTCGCACGCGCCTTCTTCCGCAACGGCGTCTTCGCTGCTTCGCGCGCACAAGGTCTATGTTGCCATGGACGTGTCTTGCATTCATCCGCCACGCTGCCGACGATGGGGAACCACCTCACCGTGGCTCATGGGCGCGTGTCGCCGCCTCCGGCCATGCAGAGGTGATGATGACCGTGCCGAGCGCGGGCGTGAGCAAGGATCCAGCGCCAGACCCGGAGGCAACACCCAAGGCACCAAGGAAAGCTAGGGGTCCTCCGCTAGAGAGGCCTGAAAACATGCTGAGGGAAGCTATGGATAGCTTGGCTAACCCGGTGGCAGCAGTGGTAGATCCGGCTCAGGCACAGGCCGAGCTAGAGGAGACCCGGCGAAAGATACTGGAGGGCGCAAAGAAAATAGCAGCGGCTCAGCACTCGTTGAACATGACGCTGCGCGAATACGCGAAAGCGAACAAGGTTGATGCAGTGAGGGTAAAAGGGAGAAACCTCATAAGCGAGATGAACAGAGAAGATGATGATGGACCAGAAGGGTCGGAAAACTATCTGTCTGTGGGGTTGCCGAAGTATAGTACCCCGGCGACGAACCTCAGAGCAGCAGATGCCGCTGCGTCCGAGCTAGAGGGTCTGACGGGTGAAGCCCGCCAAAGACAGTAAGACCGGGTTAACGAGCTGGTTCGGATCGTGAACAGGCAGAATGAGGAGCTGTTGAGAGGTAACCCGGAGAGAGTTGGAGCTTCTAAGATCGTCCATTCGGTAATAGGTAACCCGGCGAAATCCGCTGGAGCCGCATCATCGCCTCATGGTGGTCCTAGAAGGGAAGAGGTAGTAACCTCGGCCAGACGGAACAAGCAGATCGTTCCGTACGACCCAACGCGTGCGGGAAAGGAAAAGGAGACGCGGAAAAACGATGATCGGCAGAGCATGAGCTGAGGTAACAACGACCAAGGCAATGTCAGTCAAGGGAATGCTGTCAACGGCAATGCCGGACAGCGAAACCCGGTGGGAGCGGGTCAACCGCAGCAGCGGAATGCACCAAGGCAAGAGCAAAGTGCCAGCCGGGGTATGCAACAGAGAGGAGCACAACAAGAGCAAGACCGATACAACGATGGAGACTCGGAGATGATGAATGCGGGATATGCTAGACTGGACTATCATGTGATAGGGTCGAGATTGGGAAACAGAGATTTGATGCCGGATGACGCAAGATTGAAACTGGATCGCCTGTATAGGTCGGAACAAATTGAATGTCAAGGTCCTCCGGGTCCAGCATGCTTTGGGCCCCGGATCATGAAGGAACCGCCAGTACGCAATTTCCAATTACCCAGGGGCACGAAGACGTATGACGGCAGTACAAAGCCGGAGGATTGGCTAATAAACTACGCAACAGCTGTGAAAATTGCAACTGGCAACTTGAGGTGGGCTGTACGATATGTACCCTAAATGTTGGAAGGTCCAGCTAGGGTTTGGCTGAATAATTTGCCACCCGGAAGCATCAATTGCTGGATAGATTTTGAAGAAATGTTCATCAGCAACTTCTCTCACGATCGTAGACCGAATAGACCACGCTCGGCAATGTGCAAGCAGAGATCTAACGAAACAGACCGTGAATTCTTGACCCGGTGGTGTACCGTGAGAAACTCGTGTGAGGGATTCATAGAGTCACAGGCTATAGCATGGTTCGCACAAGGACGTAGATATGGCAGCGAGTTGTGGATGAAATTGCAAAGGAAAATGCCAGTCACATTGGCAGAGATGATCCGGATCGCGGATTCTTATGCTTTGGGTGATCCAACTCAACCTAGGATCGCGTCAAACGAGTCAAATGAGGAGTACTATCCGAGGGATGGATCCAGGTCATCTCGGAGGAACGATTACAGGGGAAAAAGGATAGACGATAGACCGGACCATCGATATGGCTCGCAACAAGTTGCAGTCGTGAATCAAGATCAGCCTGGGGCAGGGAGCAACCAACACCAGAGAACGGGAGGGCAATGGACTCCTCGAAACGATGGCAAGAAAATGTGGACTCCGGAGCAGAGGAAGCAATGGCAAGAGAAGAAAGATCGTACGAGGTATACCTATGAGTCAATGTTGGACCAGCCGTGCAAGTTTCACACGCCAAATCCGAACAGCCCCGCGGGTCACACGACGAGACAATGTGAGTGGATGCGCAAGATAGAGCAAGGTGGTCCAGGGAATGCACAAGCACCCCGGAGTGATCAACCTCGGCAGGAGTTACCCCGGCAGCAATTGCTCTCCGGTGCATACGCGCAACAACTGATGTTGCCTCCTCCTCTGCCGAGGTATGACAACAATGAGAGAAGGGATGCAGTGCATCAGGTAGAAAACCAGCAACAACCGGATCAGAGGTATTCCGGAAATGAGGGAAGGAATGAGTATAGGGAACATCACCAGAGCTATTGCGTGTTCACAACAGAGGAAACAGATAGGAAAAGCTTGCAGCGCCGACATATGGAGGTTAACACGGTTATGCCTGCAGTGACGAGGTATATGTCTTGGTCGGACCAGGAAATTACCTGGAGCGTTAAAGATCATCCCAAGCTTACGCCAAGTCCGCGCTCGTATGCACTGGTGTTAGATCCGACGTTCATTGGACCAAATATTAATGTGATATTCTCCAACGTACTGATCGACAATGGCAGTAGCATTAACATCATGTATGCGGATACGATGCGCAAGTTGGGCATCTCGGAGAACATGCTCCAGGCTACAAGAACAACTTTTCACGGTATCGTGCCCGGCATATCCTGCGAACCCATAGGCAAAGTCCGGGTCGACGTGCTATTCGGTACGAGGGATAACTGCCGAACCAAAAATCTGGAGTTCGAAGTGGTAAACCTGGAGAGCGCGTATCATGCATTACTTGGGAGACCAGCGCTGGGCAAATTCATGGCAAGTTGCCATGTTGGTTATCTGAAGATGAAGCTGCCCGGGCCAAGTGGGGCAATTACTATCGCTGGGGATTTCCGACGTTCCATTGAGTGCGCCACCGGTCTAACCTAGCCGAGTCACTCGTAATTGCCCAAGAGAAAAGAAAAATCCAAGAGGTGGCGGCATTAGCTCAGTCCACGCAGCAGTATATGCCAGCGTTAAGCAACCCGCATGGAAGCATTTCATTTCAAGCCACGAAGGACACCAAGAAGATCCCGGTGGATAACATGTTTCCGGAGCGTACCGTGACGATTGGGGCCGGGCTAACTGACAAATAGGAAAGCGAGCTCATCAACTTCCTCCGTGAGAATCGGGATATTTTTGCTTGGTCCACACAGGACTTGCAAGGTGTTCCGAGGGAGTTGGCCGAGCACTCTTTGAATGTAAGACCCGGAGCAAGGCCGGTGAAGCAGCCTCTCCGACGCTTCGCCGAGGATAGGAGAAAGGTCATTGGTGACGAGATAGCTCAGTTGCTAGCAGCAGGATTTATCATGGAAGTGCTATATCCGGATTGGCTCTCTAATCCGGTACTGGTAGAAAAGAAGAAGGATGATCCGAACGTGGCAGTGGTTTGGCGTATGTGTATCGATTACACGAACCTGAACAAGGCATGTCCGAAAGATCCATTTCCGCTGCCGAGGATAGATCAGGTCATCGACTCTACCGTGGGATGTGAACTGTTGTCATTTATTGACGCCTATTCTGGTTTCCACCAGATACCCCTGAACCCGGATGATCAAATAAAAACTGCCTTTATTACCCCGTACGGGGCTTATTGCTATCGCACTATGCCGTTTGGTTTACGAAACGCAGGAGCAACGTACCAAAGGTGTATGCAAAAATGTTTGCACGATCAAATAGGTCAAAATGTGCAAGTTTACATGGACGATGTGGTTATCAAGACCAAGGAAAGCGCAACGCTCCTTGACGACATAAGGCAAACATTCGCGAACTTGAGGAGATTCCGAATGAAGCTTAACCCGGAGAAATGTACCTTCGGTGTCCCGGCTGGGAAATTACTAGGATTTCTCGTCTCCAGCCGAGGTATCGAGGTCAATCCAACTAAGATCCGAGCAATCGAACAAATGGAGCTGCCGAAGTGTCTCAATGACGTCCAGAAGTTCACTGGATGCCTGGCGTCGTTGAGTCGGTTTGTATGTCGGCTAGGGGAAAAGGCACTGCCTCTCTACCAACTCATGAAAAAATCAGATAAATTCGTTTGGACGCCGCAGGCCGATGAAGCTTTTGCCCACTTAAAAAAGATGTTGGCCACTGCACCAGTGTTAGCTTCTCCACTGTCGAAGGAGCCCATGTTTCTCTACATAGCCACAACCAACCGAGTTGTAAGTGAAGTGATTGTAGTGGAACGAGATGAAGAGGGTAAGTCGGTGCAGAGACCAGTGTATTACTTGAGCGAGGTATTGTCTGCCTCAAAACAGAACTACCCGCATTTTCAAAAGGTGGCATACGGAGTTTATATGGTAGCAAAGAAGTTAAGGCACTACTTTGAGGAGCATCCCATCAAAGTGATATGCGAAGCCCCCATATCCGAGATAATGGGTAACAAAGATGTGAACGACAGAATTGCGAAATGGGCATTTGAGCTAGCACCATACGCGCCCCAGTACGACAGAAGAGAAGCGATCAAGTCCCAGGCTATAGCGGACTTTTTTGTGGATTGGGCCGAGGTACAATACGGACCACCACCACTGAATCCAAACTATTGGAGGATGCATTTTGACGGATCGAAGACCAAAACCAGATTAGGCGCCGGGGTTGTGCTTACCTCACCAAAAAAGGACCAGCTCAAGTACGTATTGCAAATCCATTTCGCGGCATCGAACAATGTTGCTGAATACGAGGCTCTTGTGCATGGTCTCAAAGTGGCAAAGGAAATTGGCATAAGACGGATAATCTGCTTTGGCGACTCGGATCTAGTAATATAGCAAGTGTCCGGAGTGTGGGACGCCCTGGATCCAAACATGGCACTATACAGATTTCATGTGCAGAAAATCTCGGGTTACTTTGAGGGATGTGAATTTCATCATGTACCTCGCGTGGAAAACGAAGCTGCCGACATGCTGTCGAAGCTCGGTTCGACCCGACAGGCAATTCCACCGGGAGTTGCATTGGAGCACCTCAGAAAGCCATCTATCAGGCCGTCCCCAGGAACCGACTCCATTTATGTTCCGGAAAACGCGGAATCCGGAGCTGAACCCATGGACATTGACATGGAAGGTAGTGCGCTGAACCCGGGGATTGCCTCGGCAAACCCGGGGACTACCTCGGCAAACTCGGGGACTACCTCGGCAAACTCGGGGACTACCTCGCTAGACCCGGGGACTATTCAACAAGACCCGGTCGAAGTTATGCCGGTGGATCGGATGAAAATTGATGAGGAGATGTTCCCTGCGCGAGCAGTACAGCTTGGGCACTGCCTATATACAAGTTCTTGAAAGATGGAACGTTACCCACTGAGGAAGTGCTAGCCAGGCAAACTCAGAGAAGGGCCAAAGCTTACACGATCATCAATTCCGAGCTGTACAAGCGTAGTGTAACCAGTGTCCTCCAGCGGTGTGTTGGTCCGGAAGAAGGACTTGACATCCTCCGAGATATACACCAAGGAGAATGCGGGCATCACGCCTCATCCCGAGCCTTAGTGGCAAAGGCATTCCGACATGGATTTTACTGGCCAAGCGCCTTGGAGCAGGCCGAAGATCTGGTGAGAAAATGCAATGGTTGCCAAAGATACGCCACCAAGACACATATGCCTATGTCCGAACTCAAAACCATACCAATTATGTGGCCATTTGCTGTGTGGTGCTTGGATATGGTTGGCCCGTTCAAACCAGCAAAAGGGAACATGACGCACATTCTGGTCATGGTGGACAAGTTTACAAAATGGATCGAAGTGAAGCCTATAAGAAAATGTGATGGGGCTACGGCTGTGACATTTCTCAAAGACATCATCTTGAGATACGGTTATCCTCATAGCATCATAACCGATAACGACACCAATTTTGCTGAAGGAGCATTTGCACGATTCTGTCGAGATAAGAAAATCCGACTCGACATAGCCTCGGTAGCCCACCCCGCATCAAACGGACAAGTGGAAAGATCCAACGGATTAGTGCTATCCGGGATAAAACCCCGGCTCATCGAGCCGCTGCAAAGATCAGCGGGGTGCTGGATAGAAGAGCTACCAGCGGTATTGTGGAGTTTAAGAACAACTCTGAATCGATCAACAGGCTACACGCCGTTCTTTCTGGTATATGGGGCAGAAGCTGTATTACCAGCCACATAGAGCATGATTCGCCTAGAGTCACCCAATACGAAGCCGGGTGCAAGAAGCCCGGCAAAATGATGTTGATCTGCTGGAAGAAGCGAGAGAACTGGCACTGTCCAGATCCGCCATATATCAGCAAAATCTCCGATGCTATCATAGCCGGAAAGTGTGCCCCCGAGTCTTCCGGGAAGGCGATCTGGTGCTCCGGTTGGTACATCGTAGCACTGGCATGCATAAATTATCCCCCCATGGGAAGGACCATTTATTGTGAGCAAAGCATTGCACAATGACTCTTACTATCTCATAGATGCAAAGCCACAGGAAAAGAACAAGGCGGACAGGTCCGGAGAGGAATCCAAGCGACCATGGAATGTAGCACTACTTTGTCCCTTCTACACTTAGCTAAAGAGTGTATGTACCCGAGTCATCCTCATATGTCGGTATGTATGTCGGCAATGAGCCTATCAATGAAATAGTAGAGCCTCGAGCAGTAACTCGGGGACTACCTTAATAAATGATTGTTGTTACTTTTTATGCGTTAGCTGGAATGACTCGTTTCGCTTAACCTGGATTAGTAATGTGTGAGCACCAAAAACCCAACCCTTCGACTCGCTGCTGTCCAACAAGAATTGGCTTCATGGCGAGCAAGGGAACAAGTTTGGAATTGCGTAGCACATGAAAAACTACTAAGGAAACGATCCTATTCCAGCTAACGTTTGTTTTTTTCGACTAACCCCGTATTTACTTTCAAGCTATTATGTTGAATTATTTTGAGCCAAGCTTCAAAGTTTCTCAGTATTGTTAAAACAATTCTTGAAGCTCGGGTTCGTAAGTCATAAAACCGAATCAAGGTAGACACGGATCGAGCCAGAGAATTGGACGAACAAGAAAATGAAACTCAGGGACTACGCCCAAGTTAATCCAGCATACAAGCATAGTAGCAAAATATTAGGTATTCAGCATACAATTGCACCCGGCATACCGGGGATCTGATAAATTTTCAAGTTTTTTCAACTAAGGAGCGGCAGGAGGAGGAAGTTCGGCGTCATCATCACTGTCTTCAATATCTAAAGCAGCATCTTCTCCATCATCGCCTGACCCATCCTCCACGTTCTCCATCTGCTCCTCCTCGCCGGAGTCCAGAAAGCTCGGCCCCTCAACCCAGTCATGGACTGGAGAATATTCGATGAGGCTGTAGGCGCAAGCCTGGTGCCGAGCTACCCACTCCGGATCATCGGTCCATTTGGATCCGCTGCGCCGACGGGTGAGGAGGCTCAGATCGATTTTCTCGTACCATGAAAGGATATGATGGAGAAGGGTATCTGCCGCGGCACGCCCAGCGGATTCCCTCCAGAGGTCAAGTTGAGTCTCAATCTCCATCAGTTTTTCTGCAAGGAGCGTGATCCTTTCCGGAGCGTCCTCGCTTGGCCAGAATGTGTTGAAGATCCGGACCGCAACGTCGAGGAGATCTTTTCCATAGTTCTTGATAGTTTCCACCGGAGCTGACACGCTAACCAACAAGTCCTCCATGTCCAAGGGGATGCTCTCACCAGCAGGAGCGATGGGAGTACCCCTCTCTTGGCGGAATTTGGCAACGACAGCACTGGCGATGGCAGTACCCTCCGGAAAGTTATCTGAAAATAAGGAAAGGGAGGATGCTAAAGTAAAGGCATATGAGCTAACCCGGAAAACTAGGTCGGGCAAGGCGAAGAAACTTACGTGAGATATGGCGATGGATCCGGGTCAACTCCTTGATACAACTATCGCGTCTCTGCCGAAGTTGTTCAAGCTCGGCAAGCGCCGACCCAAGCCGGACTTCGAATTCCTTGAGCAGATCCTGGTCCTTGGAGATCTGAAGGGTAAAGTGCTCACGCTCTTCGGTGAAGTTCTGGCCAACTTTCTGGAGCTCGGTTTTGTGTTGGGCCTTCATCTTCTCCATCTCGGCCTTGAGTTTGGCTATCTCGCCGTCCTTGGTCCGGAGGAGGGCAAGCTCATCGTCCTTCTTCTTCAGCTCGGCTTGATGCTGTCCTGCTTGTTCAAGAAAATGCAGCATCATATCAGGCACGGGCACACTATCCTCAAGCGATGCTGAAATAGTGTGTTGACCCGGCAAAGCCGAGGAGTGAATGTTTGCCGAGCCAAGAAAAAGAAAGAATGGAAAACACAGTGACGTTGGCCGAAAGAGGACATACCTCGGATTTCCTCCAAGTTTTTCCGCATAATCTTGTTTTCAGCCTCCACCCCAAAAAACCGAATAAGGAGGTTAGTCCGCGTAAGCAAACGAAATGGTGAGGTGTTAAGAGAGGAAATTACCCTCTTTCATGCTCCGCGCCAAGTGCAACGTGTTTTATGCCAACGTCTTATGGGTATCAAGCGGTAGCTGAAACTAGGCGCCCGACGGTTGGTAGTTACGACAAAGCGAGGCGTGTACAGTTAGTTCGGTGCATATTCGAAGTGTACAAGATCCGGGCCAAGCGGAACTTGACCCGGCTCTAGGTGTGTGCATATTCGAAGTGTACAAGATCCGGGCCAAGCGGAACTTAACCCGACTCTAGGTGTGTGCATATTCGAAGTGTACAAGATCCGCCAAGCGGAACTTAACCCGCTCTAGGTGTGTGCATATTCGAAGTGTACAAGATCCGCCAAGCGGAACTTAACCCGCTCTAGGTGTGTGCATACTCGAAGTGTACAAGATCCGGCCAAGCGGAACTTAACCCGGCTCTAGGTGTGTGCATATTCAAAGTGTACATGCAGCTACGTTGATCTTCTAGGAGCATCCGCCGAGTAACAAGTTACTCACGGAGGCTCGGGACTAATGGTTATTATCTACAAGACGTAAAGAAGAAACAACATACCTCCATCAAACGCCCAATGAGGTTAATGGCCTTGGCGGCAGATTCATCTGAGCGGAAAATTCAGCTGGGCGAACTTTTCCGGAGATCGTCGTAGACGAACTCGCCTTATTCCGTTCATGACGAACTCGATGAGGCTCGGAGGGTAACGCTCACAAAGGGCATGTGAGGCGCCACCAAACCCTTGGCGTGAGCTTCTTTCCTCTCAATCAGGGCAAGAGCTGGGCTAGTGTGAAGAACCATCTGCTGCGAATCAGCTGGCTCGACAGGAGGATCCGTCATTGGGGATTTCTTTGGAAGCATCGACGACAAGGTTCACGCCCAGCCTCGAGAGGTGAATTTGCCTTTGGCCTGCTGGGAGGAAGTGACCAGTGGATTTGCCCTTGAAACCGCTGAGTGGGTCCTCGCCGAGCTTGAGATGACTGACGAGGCGTATGAGCTTGGCAGGAGCTTTGGTGGTGGCGTTGGAGCTGCTGTTGGTTTCTTCGAGCCGGACAGCGCTGGTTCCGTGGCTGGTCCGGAGCTGCTGCCGGGCTGGAGTTGCGTAGACTTAATTGTTGCTGGTTGCGGCAATGCCAAGTGCGGACGCCATCGCCTCGGCCGATCCAACCCCTCCCGATCCAAGGTCGCGTCCCTCTAAGGAGGTAATCATGGAACTCGAGCGCCGCAGAGCCTTCCGGAATAGGGCTCAGCGGGTGTGACTCATCGTCACGGGGAGGGGAAGGACTAGAGCGAAGAGGAGAGGAGATGCTCGATCCGCTCTGAGGGACCTCCACAGGAGCCCTGCAAGAGAAAATAATGCCAGGAGTGAAATTACCCCGAAGCAGGGAGAAGTGTGTTGCCCAGTGAAAAAAGAACTTACGCATCCAAGGTCTCTGCCTCCTTAGGTTTCCGGGCCCTCCTTGCCGGGGCTTTGCCTACCCGTTTGGAGGCAGTCTTGTCTCCGGCCTTCTTTTGCCTTTTGGAAGGCTGAGAAGGTTCAGAAGAAGAACTCGACGCGGTTCCGCGCTTCTTCTTTGACACCGCCGGAACAGGCTCGCCCGTGGCAAGGGGAGGATCCTCGTGGATGTGCCCACCGGGGTTAGCTGATGCCGGGTAAGCAAAAGAAAGAGGGACAGCCTCAACGGGTTCAATCACATCGATATCCGAGTCATCCTCATCGTCGGGCCAATCTCTAAGAGAAGAGAATTTACCGCTGGGTCGTCTGGTGGCATCGGGTGTGGGGAGGAACATCTCCTGGTCCGGCTCCTCCTCGTCCGGAATTTCTCGGTCCGGGGCCCACTTAAGGGTCGGATCCGGGCCATCCTCGAGGGTTTGCTGGAGAAACAACTGAGAAAAAATCACAAGGAGCAAAGTCAAGAATGTGATAAGAGCCGACATGAAATTGATCCGAGATAAGTTTACCCCGCGAAGCTTACTGGAGGGAGCTCACGGCAGTAATGCTCAATTCCCCACGTCCATTCGGCGGAGAAGTCCTTATGGGTGGTGAAAAGAGCCTTGACCCGGCGGAAGATCTCCGTATTGCTCAACTCGAATGAGGAGGTTCGGTTGGGGTCGCGACTAAAGCTCATATGGCACAACTTGTGAGTGCGCCGCTGAAGGGGAGAGATTCGGTTGCGCACGAATGTGATCATGGCATCCTCATTGCACAATCCGAGCTTCTTCAGCTCCGAAACCTTTTGTTCACTTGGTTGGCTAGGGCTGTAGGCTTCCTGGCAACCTCCTCCCAGAAATCCGTGTCAGGGGGACCCGGAGCGTAGGGCAGCAACCGGATCAAATCTTCCGTGCCTTCATTTCGGACGTAGAAGAAGGTCCGGGCCCACCCTTTGTAGGAGTCAAGCCCGGTGACCCGGGGAAAGATTGAATACCTCCGGGGTGAGATCGAGGCAGCTCCGAACTGAGTTAGCTGTTTGTCCTCTGACTCGACGTGGATGTTGGGGACCACGTTGCGGCGGAGGCCAAAGAACCGGATCCACAACTCCTTCGTAGGCCATAGCCCGGTGTAGCCCTCGATCGAAGAAACGAAAGCGGACAGAGAGGTGATGGCGTTCGCCGGGAGATGATGTGGTTGCAAGTGATAGGTCCGGATCCAGTCCCGGAAGAAATCACTCACTGGAAGCCCAAATCCTCGTTGGAAATGGGATAAGAAAACAACAAATTCGCCCGGATTGGGTGAGGGGGCCAGCTCTGAGGAGGGGAGACGAGCAGCGACGCCGGCGGGAATGCGCCGGGTCCGGTAGAGCCAGGCGATGTCGTCCTCGCAGACCCAGGAGCCAGCCCACGCGCCGCGGTCCGCCATGCCGACGTCCTCCTCCATATCCCGTTCAACAACGATGAGCTCTTCCTCCGTCATCTCAATTCCGGTGTCTTTGCTAGAGCTGGCGGCGGCAGGGCTCTGTGGTTTAGACTGACGAGGACCCGTGGCTAAACAGAGGCGCAGCGGTGACTGCGGTGCGGAGGAACGGAGAAGGTGCGGCGGCGCTGCAACGGCATCATGGCGCGGTTGTGAGGAAGAAGAAGAGGAACGGGCGAGGGGGCGCGGAGATGGAAAAGTTCTAAGGAGCGTGCCACTCCCCTATTTAACCGCCCCCAGTCATCAACGAGTGGGATCGTGCTGCGCAGGAAAACCACACGATGTGGCCGTGTATCACTAGCATCGACCAATCAGAGAGGAGCCACACCGGGGGCCGCAGAGTAAATGTGATCCAATGACACGACGTGCAGTTGCGGTAAACGAGGAGACAGACGTGACGTAACCCCCGCACAGTAATCACTAACATTTACTATGGCGGTTACTGTGCAGGCCCTTAAAATAAGGCAACGCAATGATTAACCGTTACGTGGGTTGGCGTACGAGAGAAGGAAGCAAGGCCCAGATCCGAGCCACGGTGGTAACCCGGCCGGCAAGTGAAAACTTGAACCGTGCGGAGGGAAAGTAAAACCAAACGATCCGAGCCAAAGTGGTGACCCGGCCGGCAAGTGAAAACTTGGAGCGTGCAAAGGGAACGTAAATCCATATAATCCGAGACAAAAAGTTAACCCGGAAATAAACGTCCGAAGCTTGGATACGAATGAACCTGATGTGGCCTTAGCGACCAAGGCTGCTAAGGCTGCACCAGCTTCGGGGACTAATGTTGGGGGGGTAACCCCGGGTAGGGTCACTCCGGGGTATAAGGGTCGAGTTAGCCGAGGTTCGGCAAGGTCAAAGCGGATGCTGGCCGAGTCACCTCAAGGCAGGCCGGATCACGGAGTAACCCGGACCAGGGGGGTCTCCTAACATTGTCTCGTCCAACTCAAGGAATAAGTCGGAGACACTTGTCTAGCTTATATGCAGGAACAGGTGTGGCCGGATCAACTGTGATCCGGATCCTCGTTTGGCTTCTAGGATAAGGAAGGAATATCTCTGGTCAAAAAGAAGGCCCGGTGCGTACTGGATGAGCGAATAAAGCAAGGGCAGGACCACCGGATCGTGGCCGACAAGGGTGACGACGCTCATGCCGGTTGACACAGGCGCCGCAGAGGCAACGTCGCTAAAGCAAGAGTGACGTGGGGGAAAAGCACCCCTGTCGGGTTACTAATTTGGGAGGAGGCACATTCTTAGGAATATGCCTCCACGTATGCCCTAGGCCAGGACCAAACCACCCCTATATAAGGGGGGGGGTTGGGGTTCTGGTAAGGGGGTTGGGTCTTTTCAGATACATAGCAAGGAAAATACTTGTGGGTCTAGGGTTCTGGGGCTAGTTAATAGGCAAGAGTAAGAGAGTTTCTTCTTCCTCCTCTTGTCAATACAGCTCGAGGAGCACTTGTAATCTTGGAGACTGAACATCAATACGAAGCTTCTGTGTAGAGAATCACTCTACTATTCCTCCCTGGATTCCCCTAGCGCATATTAGTCCCCACCTTTAGCCTATCCATGGCATCTGCCGTGACACCACCACGACAGGTGTAGTGGATTTGGTTTGTGTAATCACTAAAACAACTCGAGGGATGTTGTTTTGAGTGGGAGTTCACCTAGTTGATTTAAGAATTAAATTTGAACACTATTTATCATAAACTTAGTCTAAACTACTTGCAAATTTGTTGTAGATTATGGCGAACGTTTCCAACAATTTCAATGCGTTCCTAGAGAAAGAAAAGCTTAAGAACAATGGAAGCAATTTCACGGACTGGTTCCATGGATCAAGATCGCCCTCGTGGCTGGTCATTGACCTATGTTCTCGAAGCACCGCTAGGTGACCCACCGAGAAGATGCCACCGATGATGTAAAGAATGTTTATGCCACTCGAAACATCACTACTCCACGCTCAAAGGTGCCATCCTCAGACGGTTTAGAATCGGAGCTTCAAAAGCGTTTTGAGCACCATGACCCATTTGAGATCATTAAGGAGCTCAAGCTCATTTTTGAGACTCGCGCGGCCATGGAAAGCTATGAAGCTTCCGAGAAGTTCTTTACATGCAAGATGGAAGAGGGTAGCTCCGTTAGCGAGCACGTGCTCACCATGTCTGGGCATGCAAACAAACTCTGAGAGTTGGGGATACCGATTCCTAATGAATTGGGGATTCACCGTGTCCTCCAATCACTACCACCAAGTTACAAGAACTTTGTGATGAACTACAATATGCACTGCATGAACAAGACATTGCCTGAACTATCGTCCATGCTGAAAACTGCTGAAGTGGAGATCATGAAGGAGCACCAAGTGTTGATGGTCAATAAGACCACCAATTTCAAGAAACGGGGCAAGCCTAAGAACAAGGGCAACTTCAAGAAGGACGGCAAGAAAGCTGCCGCACCTGCTAAGAAGCCCAAGGCTGGTCCTAAACCTGAAACTGAGTGCTTCTACTGCAAGGGTGCTGGTCACTGGAAGCATAACTGCCCCAAATACCTGGCGGATCTGAAGAACGGCAACATCAAGAAGAAAGGTATATTCGATATACATGTTATAGATGTGTATCTTACTAGTAATCGTAGTAGTGCACAGGTATTTGATCGGTTCGGTTGCTCATATTTGTAACTCGAAACAGGAGCTGCGGAATAAACAAAGACTGGCGAGAGACGAGGTGACGATGCGTGTTGGAAATGGCTCCAAGGTTGATGTGATCGCTGTCGGCACGCTCCCTCTACATCTACCATCGGGATTAGTTTTAAATTTAAATAATTGTTATTTGGTGCCTGCGTTAAGCATGAACATTATATTTGGATCTTGTTTATTAAGTAGATTACTCTTTTAAGTCTGAGAATAAAGGTTGTTCGATTTATATGAGTAATATCTTTTATGGTTATGCACCTGAGATGAATGGTTTATTCTTATTGAATCTCGATAGTAGTGACACACATGTTCACAACATAGATGCTAAACGAATAAAATTGAATGATAATTCTACATACATGTGGCAATCGCTGCCTTGGTCACATTGGAGTGAAGCGTGAAGAAACTCCATTCGATGGACTTCTTGAATCACTTGATTTTGAATCACTTGAAACATGCGAAGCATGTCTAATGGGAAAATGACTAAGACTCCATTTTCTGGAATAATGGAGCGAGCTACGATTTATTGGAAATAATACATACCGATGTAAAAGGTCCAACGAGTGTAGCATCGCGTGGTGGATATCGTTATGTTCTCACTTTCACGGATGACTTGAGTAGATATGGGTATGTCTACTTTATGAAACATAAATCCGAAACTTTCGAGAAGTTTAAGGAATTTCAAAGTGAAGTGGAAAATCATCGTAACAAGAAGATTAAGTTTCTGTGTTCTAACCACGGAGGTGAATATCTGAGTTATGAGTTTGGCATGCATTTAAAGAAATGTGGAATACTTTCAGCTTGACACCGGGGAACACCACAACAGAATGGTGTGTCCGAACGTCAGAATCGAACTCTCTTAGATATGGTTCGGTCTATGATGTCTCTTACAGATTTACGTTATCTTTTTGGGGCTATGCATTAGAGACAGCCGCATTCACTTTAAATAGGGCACCATCTAAATCCGTTGAAACGACACCGTACGAATTGTGGTTTGGAAAGAAACCTAAGTTGTCGTTCCTTAAAGTTTGGGGTCAAGCATATGTAAAGAAGTTACACCGATAAGCTTGAACCCAAAGCGAGAAATGCGTCTTCATAGGATACCCTAAAGAAACAATTGGGTATACCTTCTATCATAGATCCAAGGAAAAGTTTTCGTTAAGAATGGATTCTTTCGAGAAGGAATTTCTCTCAAAGAAGTGACTGAAGGAAAGTAGAACTCGACGAGGTTATTGAACCTTCTTCGAGTTGAGAGTAGCGCAGACCGAAGATGTTTCGCGTCACCGCACCAACTGGAGAGGAAGCTAATGATGATGATCATGAAACTTCGAACGAAGTTACTACTGAACCTCGCAGGTCAACGAGGGTCCGTACCACTCCTGAGCGGTATGACTCTGCCTTGAATGTCATGTTAGTGGATAGCACTGATGACCCTGTGACGTATGAAGAAGCTATGGTGAGCCCAGATTCCGACAAATGGCTAGAAGCCATGAAATCCGAAATGGGATCCATGTACGAAAACCAAGTATGGACTTTGGTGGACTTACCGGATGGCCGTAAGGCTGTCGAGAACAAATGGATTTTCAAAAGAAAAACAGATGCTGATGGTAATGTTACCGTCTATAAAGCGTGACTTGTCGCGAAAGGGTTCCGACAAATTCAAGGAGTTGACTACGATGAGACTTTCTCACCAGTAGCGAAGCTAAAGTCTATGAGGATTATGTTAGCAATCGCTGCATATTTCGATTATGAAATTTGGCAGATGGATGTCAAAACAGCGTTCCTTAATGGTGACATTGAGGAAGAGTTGTATATGGTACAACCCAAGGGTTTTGTCGATCCTAAAGATGCTGACAAGGTATGCAAACTTCAACGCTCCATTTATGGGCTAAAGCAAGCATCCCAGAGTTGGAATCAATGTTTTGATAAAGTAATCAAAAACTTTGGATTTATACAAACTTATGGAGAAGCTTGTATTTACAAGAAAGTGAGTGGGAGCTCTATAGAATTCCTAATACTATATGTAGATGACATATTGTTGATTGGGAATGATATAGAACTTCTTAATAGCGTCAAAACCTATTTGAATAATAGTTTTTCGATGAAGGATCTTGGCGAAGCGGCATATATTCTAGGCATCAAGATTTATAGAGATAGATCAAGACACCTAATAGCGCTTTCACAAAGTACATACTTAGACAAAGTTCTAAAGAAGTTTAGAATGGAAGAGAGCAAGAAAGGGTTCGTGTCCATGTTATCAGGTAAGACCTTGAGTAAAACTCAAAGTCCAGCGACGGCAGAAGATAGAGAAAAGATGAATAAAATTCCCTATGCCTCGACCATAGGTTCTATCATGTATGCCATGCTGTGTACAAGACCGGATATAGCACATGCTGTTAGTTTGACTAGTAGATATCAAAGTGATCCTGGAATGGAACACTGGACAGCGGTCAAGAATATCCTAAAGTACCTGAATAGGACTAAGGATATGGTTCTTTCTTATGGAGGTGATGAATAGCTTGTTGTAAATGGTTACACTGATGCTAATTGGAACACCGATCCAGATGACTCAAAGTCACCGATAATGTATTTATTTTGAATGGTGCTGCAGTGAGATGGAGGAGTGCCAAGCAGAGCGTTGTGGCGAAATCTTCAACTGAATCGGAATACATAGCTGCTTTGGAGGATGCACAAGAATCCATATGGATGAAGGAGTTCATTGCTGAACTTGGCGTGGTTCCCAGTGCGTTGGACCCGATGGCCATCTACTGTGACAACACAGGTGCCATAGCTAATGCACAGGAGCCAAGGTCACATAGCAAGCTGAAGCACATCAAGCTACGGTTCCATGCTATTCGCGAGTATATCCAAGATGGTGACATAAAGATTTGCAAAGTACACACTAATCTGAATGTAGCAGATCCGTTGACTAAACCTCTCCCTAGAGCAAAGCATGACCAACACCAGAACGCCATGGGTGTTAGGTATATTACCATGTAATCTAGATTATTGACTCTAGTGCAAGTGGGAGACTGTTGGAGATATGCCCAAGAGGCAATATTAAAAGTGGTTATTATTATATCTTTGTGTTTATGATGAATGTTTACATCCCATGCTATAATTGTATTATTAGGAAACACTAATACTTGTGTGTTTTGTAAACATAAAAGAGTCCCTAGTAAGCCTCTTGTTGAACTAGCTTGTTGATTAATTGATGATCATGGTTTTCTGATCATGGACATTGGATGTGATTAATAACAAGGTTATATCATTAGGAGAATGATGTGATGGACACACACCCATAGTAAGCATAGCATAAGATCAAGTCATTAAGTTCGTATTGCTGTTAGCTTTCAAATGCATAGTAACCTAATCCTTCGACCATGAGGTTATGTTAATCACCATCACCGGATGGATACTTAGATAACATCAAACGCTTCAGAATCGGGTGGTTATAAAGGTGTCATTGGGTATTCTGAAAGTATGTGTTGAAGCGCATAGACCAAGATTGGGATTTATCCATCCATATGACGGATAGATATACTCTGGGCCCTCTCGGTGGAATGTCATCTAGATATCTTGCAAGCATGTGACTGGGTCACAAGGGATGACATAACATGGAACGAGTAAAGAGTACTTATCAGTAATGAGGAAGAACTAGGTATAGAGATACTGACGATCAAACCTCGGATAAGTAGAATATCGCGTGACAAAGGGAATTGGTTTCGTATGTTAAATGGTTCTTTTGATCACGAAGTAATCGTTGAGTATGTGGGAGCCGTTATGGATCTCCAGATCCCGCTGATGGTTATTGATCGGAGAGGTGTCTTCATCATGTCTGCATATTCACGAACCGTAGGGTGACACACTTAAGGTTCGAAGTTGTTTTAAGTAGATATGGAATTTGCGTTGGAGACCGAATGTTGTTCGGAGTCTCGGAATGGATCCGGGACATCACGAGGAGATCCGGAATGGTCTGGAGAATAAGATTCATATATTGGGGATCATTTTCTAAGTTGGGAAATGTTCCGGAGTGTTTGTATGGAGATTCTAGAAGGTTTCGGAATGTTCTGGAAGGTTCTAGAGGATTTCTTGGAGTTTACTTGAAAACCAAGAAAGGGATCAGGGAGTCCAAGTGGGGCAATACATGGATTCATGGGGGAGGAGGATTCCTCCCCCCTTCCCACGCTGCCCAGGAGGAGGGAGTCCTACTAGGACTCCTCCCAGCGCCTCCTCCTTTAAATAGAAGGGAGGGGGCGCCCCCTCTTGCACCTCCTCTCATAACAACCAATCTCAGCTGCCTCTCTCCTCCACCCTTCTTCTGCACAGGCATAGGCGAAGCCCTGCAGAATTCTCATCTCCACCACCACCACCACGCCGTCGTGCTGCTGGGATTCCGTGGAGAAGATCTACTACCTCCGCTGCTCGCTGGAACGGGGAGAGGAAGGTCTGCTTCGACTCGGCACGTGTGACCGTCTGCATGAAGCGCCTTAACGCCGGAAGGATCGTCCACATGATCTTGAGATCGACAAGTGATCGACTACATCATCCACGAGATCTAATCTCGTAACGCTTTCGGTTCTATGAGGGTTAGTATCGATCTATCTCGTTGCTCATGTCTAATAGATTAGATCTTGGCTTTTGTCTAGATTAGATCTGGGTTTTGTTCGTTCTTGCGGTAGAATTTTTTTGTTTTCCATGCTACGAACCCATCAACTAGGTAGGTATGGTGGACACAAATGGCAAAGGTTTTGGTTTAAAGGAGGTGGATGCACGAGAAGGATTCCCTCTCAGTACAGGTTTTTGGCTAGCAAGTACAAGATTTGAAGGAAACAAACAAACTTACAAATGATAAAGACAAACATGCAATCTTCCTTGGAAGCACAAAAGATCTTAACTAGAGAATACTAAACTTATGAGCAAATCAAGAAAGAAAGATGATGAAATTATTTTTCTCTCGAGTACTTCTATCTTTTTCTTTTCAACTCTCAAAAAGGTGTTGCATCGACCGAGCCAGGTTTGCCAAAACCAACTAAATTAACTCAATGATCCCAAAGTGCTACCAATACTAACAACAAGATCAATCATATAATCACGAATTGAAAACTAATATAAGCTATGCAAAAGAGTGAAAGATAGAACTTCTCATTAATATTCCATAACGGAAACTCACACCAAGGGATACAAATCTAACGAGAGAGGGGACACTTCCATAATGCAAACCATACTACATAATAACTCCTCTATTCATGATATGACTCTACTAATAAGGTAAAAAGATAGAAGATAGTGATGTGATATCGCGGCACTCCCCCAAGCTTGGAATAAACCAAGGGGATGCCAAACCTGATGATGAGTTACTCTTCGGTGGTGGTGGTATCCTCTCGATGAGCTCCTTGATCAGTTTCCCAAAGTCCTCAATCTCGAAGGTGAGATTACGAATCAGCTGTGAGTTTTGCTCAATGCGGCTCATGATCATGTCGTGTTGAGAATTCCAGCTCTTTCTATTCTTTCCCCACTCGTCCTCCTTGAAGTCTTCTTTTCCTGCATGGCTAGAACGAGGCAAATCCCAATTGGAGGGTAATTTCCCCTTGGGCATATTATGGTATTGATGCTCATGGATAAGGGTATGGAAAGGATTCTTGGTGCGTGGAGGAAGTGTCCTTGGTGCCAAGCAGTGACGCGGAAGCTTCCCTCCAGTCGACATCCGTGCTGTCCTTCTGATCCTGGCAGGGTTCGCCACCACTCCAATGCTTGCAACGGTAGTGCCGGTGTGCTTTGCATCCTCTTCACCTTCACTCTTGATATCCTTCTCCTTCCCTTTATCCTTGGCAGACACCATTGTGCTTCTAAACCTTCAAAGAGTATGTCCTGGAAGAAACAGATCGAAACAAAAACACGACGAAAACACGATATATGGACCTCGGGGGATCCGGGGGGTTATATATTACGAAGTTTCAAATTAAAAGGAAGGTACTGGGAGAAAACGAGTCGGAGACGTAGTCCTGGGTGGCCTCACCACCTGGTGGCGCGGCCAGAGGTGGGACCGTGCCATGGGGTGGTGTGGGCCACCTCGGCTCCGGTTCCATCCCTTTTTCGCTTCGAAACTTTCCTTATTGACTGAAAACTGCAAAAATATAGTTGGATTGTATTTTCGTGGAACTTTTCTTACCAGAACTGTTACCTAGTTGGAAACGGACTCTGTAGGTCTCTAAATTTGGTCCTCAATGAATTTCTCTGGAGTTATAACTTGAAAGGCATCAACATCTTCATTGTAAGAATCTCCAGCAATATAGTGTTTGAGTCGCTGTCCATTCACTACTTGTGTAGTATTATCTTTTAGAGAAGAAATTTTTATTGCTCCTGAACGGTATACTTCTTCAATGATGAAAGGTCCTTCCCATTTTGATAGTAACTTACCTGCAAAAAATCTGAGACGAGACCTATACAATAGAACTTTCTCACCAACATGAAATTCTCTCTTAAGTATTCGCTTATCATGCCATCTTTTAACTTTTTCCTTAAAGAGCCTAGCATTCTCATAGGCTTCACTCCTCCATTCATCTAAAGAACTTAAGTCAAACAATCTTTTCTCACCAGCGAGCTTACAATCTCTATTTAGTTCTTTCACTGCCCAGTAAGCTTTGTGTTCTAATTCTAGGGGTAGGTGACAAGCTTTCCCGTAAACCATTTTATAAGGAGACATTCCCATAGGATTTTTGTAAGCAGTTCTATAAGCCCATAAAGCATCATTCAACTTCTTAGCCCAGTTTTTCCTAGACCTATTAACAGTCTTTTGCAAGATAGATTTAATTTCTCTATTTGATAACTCTACTTGCCCGCTAGTTTGGGGGTGATAAGCTGAAGCAATTCTATGATTAACATCATATTTAGCAAGGGTCTTCCTAAAACCACCATGAATGAAATGAGAACCCCCATCAGTCATGAGATACCTAGGCACCCAAACCTAGGAAAGATAACATCCTTAAGCATTTTTCGAGAAGTCTCTCCGTCAGCACTCTTTGCAGGAATAGCTTCTAGCCACTTAGTAACATAATCAACGGCAACAAGAATATGAGTGTAGCCTTTCGAAGGAGGGAAAGGACCCATAAAGTCAAATCCCCAACAATCAAAAGGTTAAATAACTAGAGAGTAGTTCATAGGCATTTCATTGTGTCTAGAAATATTACCAACACGCTGACATTCATCACAAGATAAGACAAATTTTCTTGCATCTTTAAAAAGGGTAGGCCAGTAGAAACCTGATTGTAGTACCTTTTGTGCAGTTCTATCTCCTGCATGATGTCCTCCATAGGCACTACCATGACATTTACGCAATATCTCCTTTTGTTCATATTCTGGAACACATCTTCGCATAATACCATCAACTCCTTCTTTGTATAAGTGTGGGGCATCCCAAAAATAATGCCTCAAATCATAGAAGAACTTTCTTATTTATTGAGCTGTAAAAGTTGGAGGCAAATACTTGGAGACAATAAAGTTAGCATAATCAGCATACCAAGGGATTCCTCGCGAGCTCACCCCTACTACGGCTAACTGTTCATTTGGGAAACTATCATTAACAGGCATAGGGTCAAAAGAGATGTTTTCCAAACGAGATAAATTATCAGCTACGGGGTTTTCAGCACCCCTCCTATCTACTAAGTGTAGATCAAACTCTTGTAAAAGCAGTACCCATCTAATAAGCCTAGGCTTAGCATCCTTCTTTGTCATAAGATATTTAATAACAGCATGATCAGTATGAATGGTTACTTTTGAGTCCACAATATAGGGCCTAAACTTATCACATGCAAAAACAACAGCTAGAAATTCCTTTTCAGTAGTGGCATAATTCCTTTGAGAAGCGTATAGGGTCTTACTAGCATAATGGATAACATTTAACTTTTTATCAATACGTTGCCCAAGGACAGCCCCTACAGCAAAATCACTAGCATCACACATTATTTCAAAGGCTAAACTCCAATCAGGTGGTTGAACAATAGGGGCTGTAGTTAAAGCCTTCTTAAGAGTTTCAAAAGCTTCCCTACAATCATCATCAAAAATGAAAGGTACATCTTTTTGAAGAAGATTAGTGAGAGGTTTTGATATCCTAGAGAATTCTTTAATAAACCTCCTATAGAAACCATCATGACCAAGGATACTACGAATACCTTTGATGTCTCTTGGACATGGCATCTTCTCAATTGCCTCAACCTTAGCTCTATCAACTTCTATGCCTCTTTCAGAAACTTTATGCACAAGAACAATTCCTTCATTAACCATGAAGTGGCATTTATCCCAATTAAGAACAAGATTAGTTTCTTCACATCTCTGCAAAACTTTATCAAGGTTATGCAGACAATTATCAAAAGAAGTTCCATAGACAGAAAAATCATCCATGAACACTTCTACAATTTCCTCACAAAAACCATGAAAGATATCAGACATGCACCTTTGGAAAGTAGCAGGAGCATTACATAAACCAAAAGGCATACGTCTATAAGCATAAGTTCCATAATGGCAAGTAAAAGTAGTTTTTTCTTGATCTTGTTGTTTAACAGCAATTTGAGAGAAACCAGAATAACCATCAAGAAAACAAAAATGAGTCTTTTTAGACAACCTTTCCAACATTTGATCAATAAAAGGAAGCGGGTAGTGATCTTTCTTAGTAACTTTATTGACTTTCCTAAAATCGATGCACATCCTATAGCCTACCACTATTCTTTGAGGAATAAGCTCATCATTATCATTAGGGACAACGGTAATACCTCCCTTTTTAGGAACACAATGAACAGGACTAACCCATTCACTATCAGCAATAGGGTAAATAATACCAGCATCAAGGAGTTTCAATACCTCATTCCTTACCACTTCCTTCATCCTAAGATTTAAACGTCGTTGGTGCTCCACTACCGGCTTCGCACCTGGTTCTATGTTGATAGAGTGCTGACATATAGTAGGTGAAATCCCTTTTAAATCATCCAGAGTATAGCCCATAGCTCCTCGATGTTTCCTCAAAACTTCCAATAACCTTTCTTCTTCCTTCCCTGAAAGTTTAGCCCTAACAATAACAGGATATATCTTTTTATCATCAATATAAGCATATTTAAGATCATCAGGGAGGGGTTTTAGATCGAAAACCGGATCCTTATTAGGTGGCATCGTGGTACCCAAGTCTTCTACAGGCAAGTCATGCTTAAGCATCATAGATTGATCACGGAGAATCCTGTCAATCTCATTCCTTTCTTCCATGAAGATTTCACTTTCATGATCCTCCATAAATTGCTGCAAAGCATTATTAGGAGCAAGAGAAATAGAAGCAAGTTGTTCAACCCTAAAATCCTCATTATGGGTTTCCTCTCCGCAAGGTTCTTTAGCAAATTTCAAAAAATTAAACTCATAAGATTCCCCATCAAAATTAGTCAAGATTTTCTCCCTCTTGCAATCAATAATAGCTCCACAAGTACTCAAGAAAGGTCTACCAAAAATGATAGGGTAGGTTTTACTAGCAGCCAAACCAAGTACTAGAAAATCAGTAGGGTACTTAATCTTACCACAAAGAACTTCCACGTCTTGTACAATACCAATTGGAGAGATGGTCTCTCTATTAGCAAGGTTAATAACCACATCAATCTCTTCCAACTCGCAAGGACTGATTTCATGCATAATTTCTCTGTAAAGCTCATAAGGAATAGCACTGGAACTTGCACCAATATCACATAAACCATAATAGCAATGATCACCAATTCTAACAGAAAGCACAGGAACACTAGCCTTTTTAGTTCTATTGGAATGTGAAACAATATTAGAAGCATCCTCACAAAAGACTATGTGCCCATCTTCTACACATTTAGTGACAAGGTCTTTCACAATTGCTACCACAGGTTCACTGTTTATTTGTTCATCAGGTTTTACAGTTCTTTTTTCACTTTTGGTGATTACATTAGTTATCATAGGATGATCCTTTACCTTTTCGGGGAAGGGAATCTTCTCGATATAAGGTTCAGGTCAAATGGGGTCAATAATGCAATACTCAGCACTTCCAATAGGAGCATAGTCAACAATATCTTTGTAAGGTGCATGGTATTTGTGCCATCCCCTTTTTGGAATTTTTATATAGGAAGCAAAAGCTCTAAAGCAATTTGTAATAACTTGCAAATTAAGACCATAAATATGACTAATATTTTGAAAGTCATCAGTTCCCATAAAAGATTCAATGCATTCATAATCATAATTTATACATGACTTTCTACCTTTGTCATTCTCCCAAGCTTCAGCATTGTCTTGAATACGGTCCAGAAGATCCCTTTTAGCTTCTTCTTCCATGCGAGTGAATGATCTAGCACAAGAAGCATCCAATAAATCCTTATCATGTAGAGGGAGCCTTGCATAAAAGTTATTGATAATAATATTGTTGGGGAGCTCACGAATGGGACATTTGAGCATTAGTAACTTCAATCTCCCCCAAGCTTGAGCTATACTCTCTCCATCAAGAGGACAAAAGTTGTATATTTGATTCCGATCTTTATGAATCTCACTAGGAGGATAAAACTTTGAATAAAAGAGAGGCACTATTTCCTCCCATTCCAGAGCTTGACCATTCTTTAGCAGCTTATACCATTCCTCAGCTATTCCTTTCAGCGATAATGAGAATAACTTCTCCTTAACTTGATCTGTAGTAATACCTGCACACTTGAACAACCCGCATAATTCGTCTATAAAGAGCAAATGATCACCGGGATGGACAGTTCCATCCCCAACATAGTAGTTATCCATAACACGATCAATAATTCTTGTAGGTATTTTGAAAACATCTTTCTCAGCAGGTGGTGGCTTATCTACTACCTTAGTAGTGGTAGTAGCATTACCAAATAAGAAACTCAGCGAATTATCCATAACAAAAATAAAGCAACTAGCAGAAGTAAACAATACCCACAGTAGAAGTTTCCTTTACCAGTTCCACTCTCCAATAGCACTTCTCTCCCCGGCAATGGCGCCAGAAAATAGTCTTGATGACCCACAAGTATAGGGGGTGTATCGCAGTATTTTCGATAAGTAAGAGTGTCGAACCCAACGAGGAGCAGAAGGTGCTGGCTAGTGGTATGGATCAGGAATTCTCTGCAAATACTTAGCAAACAGATTTTTAGGGGTTTTCGATAAAGCAAGTAAACAAAGTACGAGTAAATAAAAGACTGTAGGAATAAATGCAGCAAGTGGCCCAATCCTTTATGCAGCAAAGGACAAGCCGGTTGTATTTCTATAGATGACCAAACGTTCTCGAGGACACATGGGAAGACTATCAAGTGCTTTCGCTTCATATAGTCGATTAATCTTCTTTAGCTTGCTAAGTGTTGTGTGGGTGAACCTGTGCTAATGTACTGCCCCATCCAAGACTAATACATACTTGTGATTATACCCCTTGCAAACATCCATAAGTACAAGAAAGTAATTAAGGTAGAAACCAAACCATAGCTTTAAACTCTAAGACCCTTACGTCCCTTGTGCAATGGTTTCCTAACAGGGGTTCAGGTTTCTGTCACTCCGGCAACCCCTACGATTAGTAGCCAAATACACAATGCATTCCCCTAGGACCATATAGGTGAAGTGTCATGTAGTCGATGTTCACATGACACCACTAGAAGAAGTACACCACAACTTAAATAACAATCTATTGAATCTTTCTCAACACAACTCCACTACTAACAACAAGACTTCTCCCATGTCCTCAAGAACAAAACGAACTACTCACAAGACATCATATGGATCATGATCAGAGATGAAATAATGATGTATAACAATCTGAACATAAACAATAATTCAATGGTTCACTCAATACCATCAACTACAAAGAGTAATCAACACCGAGAAAGTTTCCCCTATGAACTATGCAAGATTCAACTCAATTGTTACAGCAATATGGAGATGGTGATGAGGGTGCTGACGGTGATGATGGTGGTGGTGATGATGATGATGATCCCGATGAAGTCTAGCTTGATGGTGGTGTTGATGGCGACGATCTCCCCTCTCCGGGAAGGAAATCCCTGGCAGAAATCATGCGCGAGAGAGATCTTCTCTCTTGGTGTTTTCCGCCCGTGAGGCGACGGAATCTTCTGTGGTCGCCCCGAGTCTTAGGGTTTCATGGGGATGATATACGCCCGGAGAGAGGTGGAGTGGGCTGCAGGCCACACCACTCCCGAGGCGTGGCCTGCTCACACATGGGGTGGTGTGGGCCCCCTGTCCACCTCCACTCCATCTTCTGGCATCCCGAGTCTTCTGGAAAAATAGGATTTTCCGTATATTTTCCCGGATTTTCTGATCTTCGCGAATTTTGCCTCCAAACAGCACCTTTTCCATCAAAATCCTGACTGCAGCGGTCCATGCTCCAAAAGTCATCAACCATGCAAAAATAGATGAAATAACATAAGTATCACCTCTCAATACGAAATATATCAATGAATAATAGTGAATTAAGACATAGAATAGTGATGCAAAATGGACGTATCAGTCATTTCAACGGATTACGATGGTGCTCTTTTCAGTGTAAAAGCGGTAGTCTCTAAAGCTTTAATCCTTAAAACATAATGGCAATTTTATAAATGACACCTTTGATCTTACCATGTCAAACAAGGTTTGATTTGATCTCTCGAACATACCATACTCTTGTGGTTTATCGGGAAATGCAAATTCATGGAACAATTCCTGAAATCTTAGGTGTTTTGCTAAACCTGTAACTCAAATATCTTCCTTTATGATCAAATCATAAAATCTTTTATTTTCTTGTTACAATGATTTTTCACTTCATCTTGAAAGTCTTTGAACAAGTTTCAAATGTTTCATACTTCTTCCTTATTAAGTAAATATATAGATATATTCACTCAAAATTCTGGAGAAAGCATATGAAGCAAAAAGATCCATCGCATATGGTTACACATAATGGACTATATACATCAACATGCATAATATCCAATAAATTAGTCATCCGTTCCTCTTTGGCCTATGGACGGAGTTTCAATTATCTCGAGGAAAGTTTCACAAGCATCAATTGATCAAAATCAAAAGACTCCAAAAATCCATCAACATGGAGTTTCTTCATGTATACTTTCCAATATAATTCAAACAGCGATGTCACTTCATAAGTGACCTTCCAATCATTTGTCTTACGACATTTTAGCAATAGTGTTTATGGATGTGATTTCTCCAACTAGATTTGTAAAAGTTCATCCATCCTTTATGGAATATGGTAATTATTTGAACAACCATCATTCTCGTAATACCAGAACAAAATAACAATTATTAAAACAAATCTTGAAGGCTAGGTGATACATTGCAAATGTATCTATAATTTTTGATGTTCCATGCTTGGTTTTATCCACTTTCTTGTGTTTTGTCCACACTTTGGAGTACTTTTCATATAATTTCTTGGACTAACCTATTAATAAGAGCCACAGTGCCAGCTGCCTATTTTCTGCTATTTTTGATTCTAGGAAAGTCAGAAAATGAATATTCTCGGAATTGGCTGGGACAAAAGCCAAAGTGCCTATTTTTCCGGAAGTCATCAGATGCTAGAATATGAGGCAGAGAAGGGCTGGAGCCGGCCACACCACCTGGCCACGTGGCCAGGCCTAGCCCGCGCCAGGGGGTGGTCTGGCCAACCCCAGCATCCCCTCGGCCTCTCCTTCCGCCTATAAGATGCCCTCGGGACAAAAACCCGAAGTACCCGATCAAAAATCCACGAAAGAGTCTGATGCTGCCATCATCTCCATCCCTAGATCGAGAGGGATCTGAAGCTCTTGCCGGCACCCTGCCGGAGAGGGGAATTCACCCTGGAGGCCTTCTTCATCATCATGCAAGCCTCCGGTGTGATGCGTGAGTAGTTCATCCTTGGACTACAGATCCATGTAGTAGCTAGATGGCTGGTTCTCCTCCTTTGTGCTTTCATGTCTAGATCTTGTGAGCTCCGTTCATGATCAAGATCATCTATTTGTAATTCTGCATGTTGTGTTTGCGGGGATCCGATGGATATTGAGATGCTATTTCAGATGGATTATTGATTCTATCATGTCTTTGTTATTTGTGATCTTGCATGCTTTCCATTGTTAGTAGCTATCTTGGCCAAGTAGATGCTAGCAACTCCAAGAGTTAGTATTTATGCTCGATAGTGGGTTCATGCCTCTGGTAATCTAGGGAAGTGACAGAAATCTCTAAGGTACTAGATGTGCTGTTGCTACTAGGGAGAAAACAACAATCCTTTGTTCATAGAACAATCGTATTGTTTACATTACACTCAATTCGTAAAGCAATAATCTGTTGCTTGCAACTTAATACTGGAGGGGGTTCCGATGATAACCTGAAGGTGGATCATTAGTCATAGATGCAGTTGGATGGCGGTCTATGTATAATGTTGTAATGCCCAATCAAGTCTCAAATGAGTCAAGATGTTTAGTATATGCTTGTATGCTTTCTAGATTTTTGTCAATTGCCCCGCTGTAATTTGTTCACCCAGCATGTTATCTATCTTAAGGAGAGCCACCTCTAGTGAACTATGGATCCCGGTCCTTTTCTTTTACATACAATATATAAATTGTTTACTGCTTTGTGTTTACTTTCTACAAACTATTACTTCTTTCCATTCGATACGTTTAATCCTTTGTTTTCAGCAAAACACGGTGAGATTGACAACCTCATCACAAGTTGGGGACAAAGTTCTATGGTTGTGTTGTGCAGGTCTCCACGTTGCTACTTGCACCGGTAGTGCGCCCTTCCAAGGCTCAGTTAGCAACACCTTTGGGGTGTTTCCTTGCTCCTACTGGTTCGATTAAACCTTGGTTTCATAACTGAGGGAAACTTGTTGCTGTGCTCATCATACCTTCCTCTTGGGGTTCCCAACGAGCTCTACATCAACACCGAGCCATCAAGCATTTTTATGGCACCGTTGCTGAGGAGTCAAGGACATCTTCACAAGGGGAGTCCTTCATAACCAATCTCTTTACTTTGTTATTTTTGTTTTGCTTAGTTTCTTTTTGTTTTGTTTGCTTGTTTTGTTATAAAAAACACACAAAAATTAGTTTTACTAGTTTTTTTTCTTATTTGAAAACACAAAAAAAATTAAGTCTCCTTTAGTTGTCACCTCTTCCTTAGCTCACCATGTTGATCCCTAAATTCACCCTGAAAGACCTTTCGATTGGTAGTGGTTCTATAATTGGGAAAGATAATATTGAAGAATTCTTTAATCATGTTAGTAAGCATGAAGATACTGAGGATAGATCCCATGCAGAACTTGCTCCAAACTATGATATTGCTGCAGCTTCTTTAATTCACATGCTAGAAGCTAGGTTTGTTAACCTCAACCCCTTAATGCAAGTAGTGTTTCTTAAGCTTAAAGAAATTGAGGACCCTGAAAAGAGGGATTTTATTCTAGAAACTCTGTTTAAGGAATTCTATGATGTTGCCAAAGAAGCTAGAAAAGTCTTTGAACGTTTCAATATGCTAGGCTCATGTGTAGATGTTGTTGGTACACGAGAAAAGATGAACAAAACTGAACCTAATGGGGAGGAATCTAAGATACCAATACCCTTTAAACTAGCAGCAATACATGAAGCCATAGAAAAGAATCTTGATTGGATTGTTCCTTAAAACCCTTTTGATGAAAATAGTGAACCTAAGAGCATTGAGAGAGGATCCTCTAGAACTTATTTGGATGATATACCTTTCCTTGTTGAAAATATTTCTGGTATTGATCTTAATGCTTCTTCATTTGAGAACACTTGATCCTTTTTCTTGCTTCTTATGCCTAACTTAAAGGCGTTAAAGAAAAGTACTTATTAGGAGATAACCCAAAAGTATTAGATGAGTCTTGGAAGTTATTACTTCAGTAATAACCTCTCCTTATCCTTTTTATTTTCTTTTTGTGCCAAGAGTAACCTCTAATGAGAGAGAAGTAGTGATTGGGAAAGTTGCTGTCCCGAAAGAGATTTCTGTGCTTCACCGTAAATATTCGTGTAAAATCTATGAATGTATTTTTGAGGCGTGAATTTTTGTGCTTCTGCCTCAGGTTGTTATAAAACTTTCGTTAGTTCAAAACTTTTTGATTTGAGCAACATAAGGTCTTCGAAAAAATTCATCTTTACCTGCTGGTCTGTTTTGACAGATTTCTGCCATTTTCTGCATTTGCTTCTTGTTGGTTCCTTTTTGAGTTCTTTTGGGGAATTTAGCTCTTTGAGAGAAGTGCTTCAGTAGCTTGTGTTCTAATGGAAGTTTATTTGGTGTTATAACTGAACCTTAAGACTTATTTATCTTGAGTGCACTAATGTTGCTAATAAAGATTGTGTGAAGTTTTGTATGAAGGAAAATTTCAGGTGTATGGAAGGAATGAGTAATGAGATGAAGGATGGACTAAAGCTCAAGCTTGGGGATGCCACGCGTGTCACCCAAGAAATATCCAAGAATTACAAGCGTCAAAGCTTGGGGATGCCCAAGGCATCCCCTTCTTCATCAATAAAAATTCCAGGTTTCTTTCAAACGCTCCATTTTTATTGTTTCATGCACAGTTGTGTTGTTCTTGGAGCGTCTTCTTTTCATTTTCGTTTTGGTTTTTCGTTTGCTTTTGTTTGATTAGTTTTCTGAATAAATTGTTTGGTCCCCCTCTTTCATACATTGGTTTGCAAATAGTTTTGTTTGGTTTGGAAAAGAGTAGAAAAGTTCATGCTTATGTGGTAAAAAGAGCTCGTTTTTGACTGTGGCCTATGCTTTGTCATGCCATGCTTGATATTGTTTTGGCTTTATGCTTAGTATTCTTTGTTGTAGCATGAATTCTTACAAACAATTGAGATTGCTTAATGTGCCTTGGATGAATCATGTGTTGTTTTAGCATATTAAAGCATAGTATAGTGGTATTCTCCTTTGATGCTTTATTTGGGTTGACTTGGCGCATGCTCACACCATGTTATGACTATCTCAAGTCACCATAAGCCTTTATGATCCTTTAGTTTCAACTTGTAGTATCACCTTATGCTTTGATCAATTATGTTTTGTCGCTCTGCATGATTATGGCCATTATTGCTCTCTTAGTTTGTCGCTCCCAGTCTTTTGCTAGCCTCCACAACCAAGTATGAGTTCCACTCATGCATCCAACTCCCTAAACCAAGTTATTCCAAAGAGTACACCATACCTACCTACTAGCTTATGCTATTCCAAGTATATTCATGCTTTTGTTTACCTTCCAAATTAAACTTGTTATGAGAAAACTAGTGATTAAAGCTCTCACGAACTTGATGGCACACTTTACTTTTATTGCCCTTAATAAACTTGAACCATTGGGTCCTTCTTTGTTGCGTATATGCTAGCACTTTATAAGTTGAAATTAGCAGAATCATGTATCATGGGGAACGCTTTCAACATTGCACTTGTACTTTGTACCCCGTTGATATCATGTTCTTTTGCTTACGGATCCCGGCAGTATGAAATAAAAGTGGAACTTGTAAGATCATGGAGTTTGTATGTGTGTTAGAGAAACGCCTGGGCCGCTAGATTAAGCCATGCCTAACCATGGTGGAAACTTGCAGCATCACCATAATGAGCACTCTATGAAGCATCCTCAATAAAAACCTATGCAAATAGCAAATAAAAAGATCGCTGAGATGCTCATTGTCTGCTTGCCTTGTCATTTTGATTATGGGATAGCTCCTGTATCATGTGCAAGGGGTACCCCGTTGGCGGTTCTTTATGATACATATGTACTTACAATGACAAGAGCTTACTTGTGACTAAAGTTGAGTAGCATGAGGATCGGTCTTCGTAAGTAAGGGGCATGAGATTTCGGTTTATAACTTGTCAAGCATATCCTCTTAGTTGTGTCACGTTAACCTTAATCACCTACAAGATGCTTATGCTAGGGGCAATGAGAGCTTAAAGCTATAAGTACCATAATTTTTGGAAGCTCTTTATGAGACTTGAATCCCTGCTTCCTTCTATGAAGACCTTTCTTCCACCATTATATTGATTCTCCACCTTCTACCTTTATGCACCTACTTTGAGAGCATAGTGGCCATTCTTAGTTCTATGTGCATTGTCCCAAGACTAGTTGATTGATGCATAACTTGATATTGCTTGTTTTAAACTATTTGTATCTAGTCACGCTTATGAACTTTGAAGGTGTCTTGTGCATTTATATTTGCTACTCTATGAGGGACAAGCTGAATACTATTATGCTATGTTTTCTTTATGTGAAACAAACAAACGTCTTGCAAAGCATTGTTATTCATGAACCTTTTGTTTGTGCCTTTTCATGTTGCATCATAGTTTCTTTGTCTTATTGCTAGAACTTTGTCTTTCATGTTATGATTGAAGTACTATGATCCCAGCTTTGAATGTTTTGCAAATACTTTGATCAAGTCTTTGATGGTGCATGTCACCTAAAAAATCATTCTTTCTTTTTATCACTTACCTACTCGAGGACGAGCAGGAGTTAAGCTTGGGGATGTTGATACATTGCAAATGTATCTATAATTTTTGATGTTCCATGCTTGGTTTTATCCACTTTCTTGTGTTTTGTCCACACTTTGGAGTAGTTTTCATATGATTTCTTTGACTAACCTATTAACAAGAGCCACAATGCCAGATGCCTGTTTTCTGCTGTTTTTGGTTCCAGGAAAGTCAGAAAATGAATATTCTCGGAATTGGACCGGACAAAAGCCAAAGTGCCTATTTTTCCGGAAGTCATCAGATGCCAGAATACGAAATGAAGAAGGGGGGGCCACCACCTGGCACAGGCCAGGCCCGCGTTGGCCAATGGCGACACCCCCTCGGCCTCTCCTTCCGCCTATAAGATGCCCTCGGGACGAAAACCCTAAGTACCAGATCAAAAATCCACGAAAGAGTCTATAGACGACGTCATCTCCATCCCTAGATCGGGAGGAATCTGAAGCTCTTCCCGGCACCCTGCTGGAGAGGGGAATTCACCAAGGAGGCCTTCTTCATCATCATGCAAGCCTCCGGTGTGATGCGTGAGTAGTTAATCCTTGGACTACGGATCCATGTAGTAGCTAGATGGCTGGTTCTCCTCCTTTGTGCTCTCATGTCTAGATCTTGTGAGCTCCATTCATGATCAAGATCATCTATTTGTAATTCTACATGTTGTGTTTGCGGGGATCCGATGGATATTGAGATGCTATTTGAGATTGATTATTGATTCTATCATGTGTTTGTTATTTGTGATCTTGCATGATTTTCGTTGTTAGTAGCTATCTTGGCCAAGTAGATGCTAGCAACTCCAAGAGTTAGTATTTATTGCTCGATAGTGGGTTCATGCCTCTGGTAATCTGGGGAAGTGACAGAAATCTCTAAGGTACTAGATTTGCTGTTGCTACTAGGGAGAAAACAACAATCCTTTGTTCATAGAACAATCGTATTGTTTACATTACACGCAATTCGTAAAGCAATAATCTGTTGCTTGCAACTTAATACTGGAGGGGGTTCCGATGATAACCTGAAGGTGGATTATTAGTCATAGATGTAGTTGGATGGCGGTCTATGTATAATGTTGTAATGCCCAATCAAGTCTCAAAGGAGTCAAGATGATTAGTATATGCTTGTATGCTTTCTCAATGTTTGTCAATTGCCCCGCTGTAATTTGTTCACCCAGCATGTTATCTATCTTAAGGAGAGCCACTTCTAGTGAACTATGGATCCCGGTCCTTTTCTTTTACATACAATCTATAAACTGTTTACTGCTTTGTGTTTTCTTTGTGCAAACTATTACTTCTTTCCATTCGATACGTTTAATCCTTTGTTTTTAGCAAAACATGGTGAGATTGACAACCTCATCACAAGTTGGGGAAAAAGTTCTGTGGTTGTGTTGTGCAGGTCTCCACGTTGCTACTAGCACCGGTAGTGCGCCCTGCCAAGATCAGCTAGCAACACCTTTGGGGTGTTTCCTTGCTCCTACTGGTTCGATTAAACCTTGGTTTCATAACTAAGGGAAACTTGTTGCTGTGCTCATCATACCTTCCTCTTGGGGTTCCCAACAAGCTCTACATCAACACCGAGCCATCACTAGGTTTGACGACAACGAAAAACACAATAACACTTTATTTGTTTTCGATGAACATCATCACTTATTCTCTTGCTAGTTACCTAGGCCGTTGCAGTTCATGAATTGTGTTGTTCTGTATGACACTTCACACCAACCAATTCTGTATCCAATACCGGTATCCAATACCTCAGAACCAAATTGTTTAACAAGCAAGGAATACAGCCATAACATGTATATCTTCTATATACCTAAGTTGGACATCTCCAACCTTTTATTTTCTGCCAAATATTTTATAGATTCTCTTTCAACAATTCCTTTTCTTTTAGAAGAATCTATCAACATCAATAGTGGTGTCATTTACATGACACATAGTACAAAGCGTATATATTCAAATTCTAATACCTTTGGACATGCACTTTGAAGTGGATCACCATCATCAACTGTTTGGTGTTCTTTCAAAAATTTGTTCTTTAGTAATCTATTAGTGTAGTAAACATTTTACTTACATCTTCTATTCATCCTTATCATGACAACTTTCATGATCAAGCTACTATAGCCTATAAGGAAGAATCGCGAGTATAATGTTAGTTCCCAACACCTTTTTGGGAGATCCGGATGCCTAGCATCTCCATGCTTCACAAATTCTCATACAATATGAGAACATGTATTTTGCTAAATTATACTCTATCATAATGCAACCAAAAACATTGTTTCAGATATCACAATATCTTCCACACATGATGGTTCCTGAAACAATTTTCAGCTCCTAGATAATCTTGATATTAAAACAACTTTTGAATATCAATAATCATGGAGGCAAACATGATACTTTAGATACTAACATTGGAATTCTTACTCTTGATTTAATACTACTTATTAAACTTCATGGAGTAAATAGACTTTGCTAAAAGTTTGCAATAGGACTTCTAAACTTTAAATTGACATTCAAAACAATACGATACCAGTTCGTAAAGTAAATATCCAGAATTCTATAGTTCTATTATCTCAATTAAAACTAAGCATAAGGTAGTGAATAGATGCCAATGACTACAACAAATTATGCAAATTCACTTTGATTTAGTTTATGACAAATTGAGTTTGACTAATCCAAATTAGAAATGAACTCCCACTCAAAAACGACATCCCTCGTGCCTTTTTGGTGATTATATGAACCAAATCCACTACACCAAGTCCGATCATCATGTGAGTCGGTGTAGCTTCAAAGGCGAGCATCAATATGGTCATCACATCGACTATATGACTCATGCTTAACCTTTCGGTCCATGTTCCGAGGCCATGTCTGTACATGCTAGGCTCGCCAAGTAAGAACCTTAGTATTCACGTGTGTAAAACTGTCTTACACCCGTTGTATGAAAGCGTAGAGTCGAGTACACCCGATCATCACGTGATGTCTCAAAACACGATCCATAGAACGGTGCATACTTAAGGAAGAACACATTTTATCTTGATATTTAAATGAGGGATCATCTTACAATGCTACTAAAAACGCCAAACTAGCAATATAAGATGCAAACATCTAATGTGTAAAGTGGGATGATATGGTCCATGCATTTGATCTCTATCATATGCATCATGGTATGATCTCTATCATTCCTTTGTGTGTAAGGCCAAGGTCTATGGAACTTACACGTTAGGTGTGTTGTAAGAGTATCTATCATACATCTACGTACAACATTACCATATCATGACACTATCCCAGCAACAATCTAAACTAGACGCCTCTAATTTGTCCATTGCAAGTTTTACGTGGCTTAGGGCTTTCGGAGATAGAACTGGTCTTACCTACGAACATGGAACCACAACGAGGATAACCAAGTTATTAGCAACTCGTTGTAAATCAGATATTGACTATAGTAGGAGAGACAGACACCCACCAGCCACTTATGCAAAACTAGTTGCATGTCAGTCGTGGAACCGGTCTCATGTGCGATGACATGTAAGGTTGGTCCGGGCTGCTTCATCCCACTATGCCACCAATATCCAAAATACATGAAAGATGCAATAACATGATCATCATCGCCCACATATAAACATATGTGTACTACCCGTGCAAAGCACCTATGCATAGATCCGACTCTGATACCACTGTTGGGTTCGCAGCATAGAAAACAAAAAATTTCCTATGATGGGAACTATACGCCAAGATCTGTCTACTAGATACAAGCAACAGGTGGATATACACCCACAGACAACTTACCCTTGAAGACAACAAATCTTTGTTAACGAGTTGGAACTCGTGGATGATTTAGTTGTACACTTGCCGATCTCAAGATCGTGATGAAGTCCAGCAGGTCCGGCTCCAGCACATCCATCAGATCCAGCTCCGGTAAGTCCAGCACCACCAAGTCCAGCACCGCAAAGCAGCGGTGCACACATCCGGTACCCCGACAACCTCCGTCCCTCGCTCCAGCAAAGCAGCGGAAGCAGCAACTCCTTTCTAGATAAAGCCAGTGGGAACATGTATCTCGCTAATCCGAGACCATGGGGAATAACTAGAGGGGGAGAGAGATCCTTCACGAGGAGGTGTGGTTTGTGAGGAGGAGAGGGGGGCCTTTTATAGGGGAGAGGGGGGCACCCAAGGGCCATGGCGTGGCAGCCATGGTGGTGCCCCCACCTCTTCCACATTCATGTGGGTAGAGCTCCCACTCCCATAAAAAGCCTCCACTCAAAATTCCACTCACACATGCATTAAATTTCCACCAAATTTAATGCAAGCTCTCATTAAATAAAACTATTTTATTTATTTTATTCAGAATTTTGTCAATTACATTAATTAACAAACATTCACATAAAACCCCCTGCAACATTTCAATATCACATGCAGAATTAGTTTCTGCAATTTCACCCGAAACAATTCTGGTTTCCATCAAAATGATTCCAGCACTTTCTTAAATCTTTATCTGAAACATATTTGCTCCAAATGGTGTCGGTATCCCTTAAGTGTGTGTTGGGGGGATACCCCCGGGTAGGGTCACTCTGGGGTATAAGGGCCGAGTTAGCAGAGGTTCGGCAAGGTCAAAGCGGATGCTGGCCGAGTCACCTCAAGGCAGGCCGGATCACGGAGTAACCCGGACCAGGGGGGTCGCCTAACATTGTCTCATCTGGCTTAAGGAGTAAGTCAGAAGTACTTGTCTAACTTATATGCAGGAACAGGTGTTGCTGGATCTACTATTATCCGGATCCTCGCTTAGCTTCTGGGAGAAGGAAGGAATCTCTCTGGTCAAAAAAGAAGGTTCGGTACGCACTACATGAGCGAATAAAGCAAGGGCATGACCACCGGGTCATGGCTGACAAAGTGACGACGCACGCTCGTCGGTGGCCGGCGCCGCAGAGGCTTACGTCGCTAAAGCATGTGTGACGCGGGGGAAAAGCACCCCGGTCGGGTTACCACTTTGGGAGGGGCATATTCTTAGGAATATGCCTCCACATATGCCCTAGGCCAGGACCGAACCTTCTCTATATAAGGGGGGGTGAGGGTTCTGGTAGAGGGGGTTGGTTGAGCACTAGTTGGTTTGGTATTTCCATAGCACTAGTTGATCTAGAGTTCTTGGGCAAGATAGTAGGCTAGAGTAAGAGAGCACCTTCTTCCTCTTCTCGCCAATACAGCTCAAGGAGCACTTGTAATCTTGGAGATATAGCAATACAAACTTCTGTGTGGAGAATCACTCCACTATCCCTCCCTGGATTCCCCTAGCGTGTATTAGTCCCCACCTTTAGCCTATCCATGCCATCTGCCGTGACACCACCACGACAGTTGGCGCCCACCGTGGGGCTAGCGGCGCTAGCAGGGGTGAAGATCCGGACGGGAAACTTCATCGGCACCGGCGAACGCATCGTCTTCGGGGTCGTTCAACGCTTTGGAGCGTTGGATTTCGTTAGCGACAACGCTAGCTGCTTCGGCACGCGCCCACTCCCACGCAACGGCCTCTTCGTCAAGCTCGGCGCGCACAAGGTCTACATTGCTGTGGACGTCTCGTGTGTTCATCCGCGTCGCGTCGTTGATGCGGGGGAACCACCATTCACTATGGCTCGCGGGGCGCGTATCGCTCGCTCCCCGGACCATGCGGAGGTGATGATGACTGCGCCAAGTGTAGGCGCAAGCAAGGACCCGGCACCAGACCCGGAGGTAACACCTAAGGCACCGAGGAAAGGTAGAGGACCTCCACTAGAGAGGCCTGAGAATGTACTGAGGGAAGCTATGGATAGCTTGGCTAACCCGGTAACAGCAGTGGTAGATCCGGCTCAGGCACAGGCCGAGCTAGAGGAAACTCGGCAAAAGATACTGGAGGGCGCAAAGAAAATAGCCGCGGCTCAGCAGTCACTGAACATGACGCTGCATGAGTACGCAAAGGCAAACAAGGTTGATGCAGTAAGGGTAAAAGGGAAAAATCTCATAAGTGAGATGAACAGAGAAGGTGATGATGGAGCAGAAGGGGCGGAAAACTATCTGTCTGTGGGGTTGCCGAAGTATAGTACCCCGGCGAAGAACCTCAGAGCAGCAGATGTCGCTGCGTCCGAGCTAGAGGGTCTGACGGGTGAGGCCCGTCAAAGGCAGCAAGACAAGGTTAACGAGCTGGTTCGGATCGCGAACAGGCAGAACGAGGAGCTGCTGAGAGCTAACCCGGAGAGAGCTGGGGCTTCCAAGATCGTCCATTCGGTGATGGGTAACCCGGAGAAATCCGATGGAGCCGCATCATCGCCTCATGGCGGCCCAAGGAGAGAAGAGGTAGTAACCTCGGCCAGACGGAACAAACAGATCGTCCCGTACGACCCAATGCGTGCCGGAAAAGAAAAAGAGATGCGGAAAGGTGATGATCGATAGAGTGTGAGCCGAGGTGAAGCTGGCCGAGGTAATCACAACCAAGGCAATGCCAGTCAAGGGAGCGCTGCCAACGGCAATGCCGGACAGCACAACTCCGCAGCAGTAGGACAACCGCAACAGTGGAATATACCGAGGCAAGAGCAAAGCGCCGGCCGAGGTATGCAGCAGAAAGGTGCGCAACGAGAGCAAAACCGGTACAATGACGGTGATTCGGAGATGGTGAACGCAGGATACCCTAGACCAGACTATCATGTGATAGGGTCAATATTGGGAAGCAGGGATTTAATGCCGGATGACGCCAGGTTAAAACTGGATCGCCTGTATAGGTCGGAACAGATCAAATGTCAAGGTCCTCCGGGTCCAGCGTGCTTCGGACCCTGGATCATGAAAGAGCCACCGGTACCTAACTTCCAGTTACCCAGAGGCACGAAGACATATGACGGCAGTACCAAGCCGGAGGATTGGCTAATAAACTATGCTACAGCGGTGAAAATTGCAACGGGCAACTTGATATGGGCTGTGCGTTACGTGCCCCAGATGGTGGAAGGCCCGGCCAGAGTATGGCTGAATAATTTACCACCTAAAAGCATCAACTGCTGGATAGATTTTGAAGAAATGTTTATCAGCAACTTCTCAAGTACATATCAGAGGCTGAATAGACCGCAGACCCTAGCAATGTGCAAGCGAAGACCTAACGAGACAGATCGTGAATTCTTGACCCGGTGGTGTACCGTGAGAAACTCGTGTGAAGGTGTCATAGAATCACAGGCCATAGCGTGGTTTGCGCAAGGGTGCAGATATGGCAGCGAGCTATGGATGAAGCTGCAAAGGAAAATGCCAGTTACACTGGCAGAGATGATCTGGATCGCTGATTCGTATGCTTTGGGCGATCCGACTCAACCTAGGCTCACCTCAAACGAGTCAAACAAGGAATACTATCAGAGGGATGGAGCCGGGTCATCCCGGAGGAATGATTACAGAGGAAAAAGGAGAGATGACAGACAAAATCATCGTTACGGTTCGCAACAAGTTGCAGCTGTGAATCAAGATCAACCCAGAACAGGGAGCAACCAACTCCAGAGAACTGGAGGGCAATGGACTCCAAGAAATGATGGCAAGAAAACATGGACTCCAGAGCAGAAGAAACAGTGGCAGGAAAAGAAAGACCGTGCGAGGTATACCTACGAGTCAATGTTGGACCAGCCGTGTAAGTTTCACACGCCAAATCCGAATAGCCCGGCGGGTCACACGACGAGGCAATGTGAGTGGATGCGTAAGATAGATCAAGGTGGTTCGGGGAATGCTCAGGCACCCCGAAATGATCAACCTCGGCAGGAGTTACCCCGGCAGCAATTGCTCTCCGGAGCGAACATGCAACAGCTAATGTTGCCTCCCCCTACGCCGAGGTATGACAACAATGAGAGAAGGGATGCAGTGCATTAGGTGGAAAATCCGCAACAACCGGATTAGAGGTACCCCGGAAGCGAGGGAAGGAACGAGTACAGGGAACATCACCAGAGTTATTGTGTGTTCACGACTGAGGAAACAGATAGAAAGAGCTTGCAGCGCCGACATATGGAGGTCAATGCGGTCATGCCAGCGGTGACGAGGTACATGCCTTGGTCGGACCAGGAAATCACCTGGAACATCAAAGATCATCCTAAACTCATGCCGAGCCCAGGTTCGTATGCGCTAGTGCTAGATCCGACATTCATTGGACCGAACATCAATGTGAGGTTCTCCAAGGTTCTGATTGATAATGGGAGTAGCATTAACATCATGTATGCGGATATGATGCGCAAGTGGGGCATCTCGGAGAACATGCGCCAAACTACGAGAACAACTTTCCATGGCATTGTACCAGGCATTTCTTGTGAGCCCATAGGCAAAGTTCGGGTCGACGTGTTATTTGGCACAAGGGATAACTGCCGAACTGAAAATCTGGAGTTTGAGGTGGTGAACTTATAAAGTGCGTATCACGCGTTACTCGGAAGACCAGCATTGAACAAATTCATGGCAAGCTGTCACATCAGTTATCTGAAGATGAAGTTGCCCGGGCCAAATGGAGCGATTACCATTGCTGGAGATTTCCGACGTTCCATGGAGTGTGCTTCAGCCGGGTCTAACCTAGCCGAGTCACTCGTGATTGCGCAAGAGAAAAGAAAAATCCAAGAGGTGGCGGCATTAGCTCAGTCCGCGCAGCAATATATGCCGGCATTAAGTAACCCGCATGGCAGCGTTTCATTTCAAGCCGCAAAGGACACCAAGAAGATTCCAGTTGATAACATGTTTCCGGAGCGCACCGTAACAATTGGTGCCGGGTTAACTGACAAATAGGAAAGCGAGCTCGTCAACTTCCTCCGTGAGAATCGGGATATTTTTGCTTGGTCTACGCAGGACTTGCAAGGTGTTCCGAGGGAGTTGGCCGAGCACTCTTTGAACGTAAGACCCGGAGCAAGGCCGGTGAAGCAACCTCTCCGCCGCTTCGCCGAGGATAGGAGAAAAGTCATTGGAGACGAGATAGCTCGGTTATTAGCAGCATGATTTATCATGGAGGTACTATATCCGGATTGACTCTCCAATCCAGTGCTGGTAGAAAAGAAGAAGGACGATCCGAACGTGGCAGTGGTTTGGCGCATGTGTATCGATTACACGAACCTGAACAAGGCGTGTCCAAAAGATCCATTTCCATTGCCGAGGATAGATCAGGTCATAGACTCAACCGCGGGATGCGAACAGTTGTCATTCATTGATGCATATTCTGGCTTCCACCAGATACATCTAAACCCGGATGATCAAATAAAAACGGCGTTTATTACCCCGTACGGGGCTTACTGCTATCACACTATGTCGTTTGGTTTACGTAATGCAGGTGCAACGTACCAAAGATGTATGCAAAAATGTTTGCACGACCAAATAGGTCAAAACGTACAAGTATACATGGATGATGTGGTTATCAAGACCAAGGAAAGCACAACGCTCCTTGACGACATAAGGCAAACATTCGCGAACTTGAGAAGATTCCGGATGAAGCTTAACCCGGAAAAATGTACCTTCGGTGTCCCGGCTGGAAAACTACTCGGATTCCTCGTCTCCAGCCGAGGTATCGAAGTTAATCCAACTAAGATCCGAGCCATCGAATGAATGGAGCCGCCGAAGTGTCTCCAGAAGTTCACTGGATGCCTGGCGTCGTTGAGTCGGTTTGTATGTCGGTTGGGAGAAAAGGCACTGCCTCTCTACCAACTCATGAAAAAGTCGGATAAGTTCGTTTGGACGCCACAGGCCGATGAAGCCTTTGCCCACTTAAAAAGGATGTTGGCCACCGCGCCAGTGTTAGCCTCTCCACTACCAAAGGAGCCAATGTTGCTCTACGTAGCCGCAACCAACCGAGTTGTAAGTGCAGTAATCATAGTGGAGCACACTAAAGAGGGTAAGTCGGTGCAGAGGCCGGTATATTACCTGAGCGAGGTATTGTCTGCCTCGAAACAGAACTACCCGCACTTTCAAAAGGTGGCATATGGTGTCTATATGGCGGCAAAGAAGTTAAAGCATTACTTTGAGGAGCACCCCATCAAAGTAATATGTGAGGCTCCCATATCCGAGATAATGGGTAATAAGGATGCGAGTGGCAGAATCGCAAAATGGGCAATTGAGCTTGCCCCTTATGCGCCCCAATACGACAGAAGAGAAGCAATCAAATCTCAGGCTGTGGCGGACTTTTTTGTGGATTGGGCCGAGGTACAATACGAACCGCCACCACCGGATCTGAATTACTGGAGGATGCACTTTGACGGGTCGAAAACCAAAACCGGATTAGGTGCCGGGGTTGTGCTTACCTCGCCAAAGAAGGATCAGCTAAAGTACGTATTGCAAATCCATTTCGCGGCATCGAACAATGTCGCTGAGTATGAGGCTCTTGTGCATGGGCTCAAAGTGGCAAAGGAGATTGGCATACGTCGGATAATATGCTTTGGCGACTCGGATCTGGTAGTGCAGCAGGTGTCCGGAGTGTGGGACTCCCTGGATCCAAACATGGCACTATACAAATTTCACGTGCAGAAGATATCTGGTTATTTCGAGGGGTGTGAATTTCACCATGTACCCCGAGTGGAAAACGAGGCTGCCGACATGTTGTCAAAGCTCGGATCGACCAGACAGGCAATTCCACCGGGCGTAGCGTTGGAACATCTCAGAAAACCATCTATCAGGCCGTCCCTAGGAACCGACTCGATCTATGTCCCGGAAAATACGGAATCCGGAGCTGAGCCCATGGACATTGACATGGGAGGTGGTACGCGAGACCCGGGGACTGCGTCAGCAAACCCGGGGACTGCCTCGGCAAACCTGGGGACTACCTCGCTAGACCCGGGGACTGCTCAGCGTGATCCGGCTGAAGTTATGCCGGTGGATCAGATGGAAATTGATGAGGAGATATTCCCTCCACGAGCGATACCAGCTTGGGCACTGCCTATATTCCAATTCCTGAAAAATGGAACGTTACCCACTGAGGAGGTGTTAGCCAGGCAAGCTCAGAGGAGAGCAAAAGCATACACAATCATCAATTCCGAGTTGTACAAACGGAGTGTAACCAATGTCCTCCAAAGATGCGTTGACCCGGAAGAAGGGCTTGACATCCTCCGAGATATACACCAAGGAGAATGCGGGCATGATGCCTCATCCCGAGCTTTGGTGGCAAAGGCATTCCGACATGGATTCTACTGGCCAAGTGCCTTGGAACAAGCAGAAGATCTGGTGAGAAAATGCAATGGTTGTCAGAGGTACGCCACCAAGACACATATGCCTATGTCGGAACTCAAGACCGTACCAATCACGTGGCCATTTGCTGTATGGTGCTTGGATATGGTTGGCCCGTTCAAACCAGCGAGAGGAAACATGACACACATTTTGGTCATGGTGGACAAGTTTACAAAATGGATTGAAGTGAAACCTATAAGAAAATGTGATGGAGCTACGGCCGTGACATTTCTCAAAGACATCATCTTGAGATATGGTTATCCACACAGTATTATAACTGACAACGGAACAAATTTTGCGGAAGGAGCATTTGCGCGCTTCTGCCGAGATAAGAAGATCTGACTCGATGTGGCCTCGGTAGCCCACCCCGCATCGAACGAACAAGTGGAAAGATCCAACGGATTAGTATTATCCGAGATAAAACCCTGGCTCATTGAGCCACTGCAAAGATCAGCGGGGTGCTGGATAGAAGAACTACCAGCGATACTGTGGAGCTTAAGAACAACTCCGAATCGATCAACAGGCTATACGTCGTTTTTTCTGGTATATGGGGCAGAAGCTATATTACCAGCCGACATAGAGCATGATTCGCCTAGGGTCACCCAATACACAGAAGCCGAAGTGCAAGAAGCCCGGCAAAATGATGTTGAAATGCTGGAAGAAGCGAGAGAACTGACACTGTCCAGATCCGCCATATATCAGCAAAACCTCCGACGCTATCATAGCCGGAAAGTGTGCCCCCGAGTCTTCCGGAAAAGCGATCTGGTGCTCCGGTTGGTACAACGTACTACTGGCATGCATAAATTACCCCCCCCATGGGAAGGGCCATTCATTGTGAGCAAAGCATTGCACAATGATTCTTACTATCTCATAGATGCGAAGCCACAGGAAAAGAACAAGGCGGACAGGTCCGGAGAGGAATCCAAGCGACCGTGGAATGTAGCACTACTTCGTCCTTTCTACACTTAGCTAAGAAGTGTATGTATCCAAGTCGTCTCATATGTCGGTATGTATGTCGGCAATGAGCTTATCAATGAAATATTGGCACCTCGAGCAGTAACTCGGGGACTGCCTTAATAATGTTTCTCGTAATTTCTTATGCGGTAGCTGGAATAAGTCGTTCTACTTAACCCGGATTAGAAATGTGTGAGCACCAAAAACCCAACCCTTCGACTTGCTGCTGTCCAACAAGAATTGGCTTCATGGCAAGCAAGGGAACAAGTTTGGAATTGCGTAGCACATAAAAAACGGCTAAGGAAACAAATTTATTCGAGCTAACGTTTGTTTTTTCGGACTAACCCTGTATTTATTTTCAAGTTATTATGCTGAATTATTTTGAGCCAAGCCTCAAAGTTTCTAAGTATTGTTTTAAGACAATTTTGAAGTTCGGATTCGTAAGTCATAAAACCGAATCAAGGTAGACACGGACCGAGCCAAAGAATTGGACGAACAAGAAAATGAAACCCGGGGACTACGCCCAAGTTAATCCGGCATAAAAACGTAGTAGCAAAATATCACATATCCAGCATACAATTGCACCCGGCATACCGGGGATCTGATAAATTTTCAAGTTTTTTAGAACTAAGGAGCAGCAGGGGGCGAAGGTTCAGCGTCGTCGTCGATGTCTTCAATATCTGAAGCATCATCTTCCCCGTCCTCATCCGACCCATCTTCAACATTCTCATTTTGCTTGTCCCCAGCGGATTCCAGGAAGCTCGGCCCTTCAATCCAGTCATGAATAGGAGAATATTCGACGAGGCTGTAGGCGCAAGCCTGGTGCCGAGCTACCCACTCTAGATCATCGGTCCATCTGGATCCGGTGCACCGGCGTGTGAGGAGGCTGAGGTCGATCTTCTCGTACCACGTGAGAATATGATGAAGGATGGTGTCAGCTGCAGCACGACCAGTAGATTCTCTCCAGAGGTCAAGCTGGGTCTCAACTTCCATTAATTTCTCGACGAGAGTTGCGATGGTCTCTGGGCTACTCTCTCCGGGCCAGAACATATTGAAGATGCGCACTGCAACATCGAGGATATCCTTGCCATAATTCTTGATGGTCTCCACGCGAGAGGACAAGCTGACCAATAGGTCCTCCATGTCCAAGGGAATGTTCTCACCATCAGGAGCAATGGGAGTACCCCTCTCTCGGCGAAATTTGGCAACAACAGTGCTGGCAATCGCAGTACCCTCTGGAAAGTGGTCTGGAAACAAGGCAAAAGAAGAAGATAAAGAAAAGACATATGAGGTAACCCGGAGAGTTATGTCGGACAAGGGAAAGGAACTTACAAGAAATATGGCTATGGATCCGGGTCAACTCCTTGATGCTGGCATCGCGTCTTTTGTGAAGTTGCTCAAGCTTAGCGTTTGTCGACCCAAGCTGTACGTCGGATTCTCTGAGTAGGTCCTGGCCCTTAGAGATCTGGAGAGTAAGGCGCTCATGCTCTTCGGTGAAGTTCTGGCCAACTTTTTGGAGCTCGGTTTTGTGTTGGGCCTTCATCTTCTCCATCTCAGCCTTGAGCTTGGCTATCTCGTCGTCCTTGGTCCGGAGGAGGGCAAGCTCATCATTCTTCTTCTTCAGCTCAGCTTGATGCTGTCCTACTTGTTCGAGAAAATGCAGCATCATGTCAGGCACGGGCACACTATCCTCAAGCGATGCTAAAATAGTATGTTGACCCGGCAAAGCCGAGGAGTGAATTTTTGCCGAGCCAAGGAGAAGAAGAAATGGAAAACACAACAAGGTAGAACGAAAGAGGACATACCCCGGATTTCCTCCAAGTTCTTCCGCATAATTTTGTTCCCAGCCTCCACCCCAGCTGCAGAAACCGAATGAGGAGATTAGCCCGGCGGAAACAAGTAAAGAAGAACGAAGAGGTGCCGAGGGAGAAAATTACCTCTCTTCTCATGTTCTGCACCAAGTGCAACATGTTTTGCGTGCAGGATCTTGTGGGTATCAAGCAGGCGTTGAAATTCGGCGCTCCGGCGATTGGTGGTTACCTGAAAGAAGTACAGAAGTGTAAAGTTAGCTTGGCGCATATTCGAAGTGTACAAGATCCGGGCCAAGTGGAACTTAACCCGGCTCTAGGTGTGTGCATATTCGAAGTGTGCAAGATCCGGGCCAAGTGGAACTTAACCCGACTCTAGGTGTGTGCATATTCAAAGTGTGCAAGATCCGGGCCAAGTGGAACTTACCCCGGCTCTAGGTGTGTGCATATTCGAAGTGTGAAAGATCCGGGCCAAGTGGAACTTAACCCGGCTCTAGGTGTGTGCATATTCGAAGTGCGCAAGATCCGGGCCAAGTGGAACTTAACCCGGCTCTAGGTGTGTGCATATTCGAAGTGTGTAAGTTCCGGGCCAAGTGGAACTTAACCCGGCTCTAGGTGTGTGCATATTCGAAGTGTGTAAGATCCGGGCCAAGTGGAACTTAACCCGGCTCTAGGTGTGTGCATATTTGAAGTTTACATGCAGCTACGTTGATTTTCTAATGAGCATCCGGCCGAGTAACAAGCTACTCCACCGGAGGCTCGGGGACTAATGGTTATTATCTACGGCATGTAAAGGAGAAACGACATACCTCCATCATTCGCCCCGCGAGGTTAATTGCCTTGGCGGCAGTGTTCATCTGGGCAGAAAATTCTGCGGGGCCGAACTTTTCCGGGAGATCGTCGTTGTATACGAACTCTGCCTTGTTCCAGTTCATGATGAACTCGATAAGGCTCGGAGGGTACCATTCGCCAGTGGGCATGTGGGGTGCCACCAAGCCCTTCGCATGAGCTTCCTTCCTCTCAATTAGGGCAAGAGCTAGGCTGGTGTGAAGAACAATCTGCTGCACATCGGTTGGCTCGGCAGGAAGATCCTTCGCTGCTGGTGATTTCTTCGGAAGCATTGACGATAGAGTTCGCTGCCCGGCCTCGATGGATGCAGATTTGGTAGTATCCGGGGCCTTCTTGCCTTAAACTTGCTCGGAAGAAGTAACTGCAGTGGACTTCCCTTTATAAGCTGCTGGAATAGTTCCTCGCCAAGGCTGAGATGACTCGGACGAGGCAGAAGAACTTGACACTGGAGCTGCTGTGGGTTTCCTTGGTGCCAGGACAGGTGCTGGCTCGGTAGCTGGTACTGGAGCTGCTGCTGGTGCTGGTGTTGCCATAGACTCGGTGGTTGCTGGTTGCGGCAATGCCGAAGTGGTGGACGCCGTCGCCTCGGCCGAACCGACCCCTCCCGCTCCGAGGTCGCGTTCCTCTCGATGAGGTACTACGGAACCCGGAGCAGCCGCAGAGCCCTCCGGAATAGGGCTCAGCGGGCGTGACTCGTCGTCACGAGGAGCAGAAGGGCCGGACCGAAGGGGAGAAGAGATGCTCGATCCGCTCTGAGGGACCTCCACAGGAGGCCTGAAAAAGAGAATAAGGTCAGGTGTGAAATTACCGCGATGCAAGGAAAAGTGAGTTACACAATGAGAAATGACTTACGCATCCGAGGTCTCGGCCTCCTTGGGTTTCTGGGCCCTCCGTGCCGGGGCTTTGCCTGCCCGCTTGGAGGCAGTCTTGTCTCCGGCCTTCTTTTACCTTTTTGTGGGCTGAGAAGGTTCGGAGGAAGAACTTGACGCAGATCCGCGCTTCTTCTTCGACGCCATTGGAACCGGCTCACTCGTGGCAAGTGGAGGATCCTCATGGATATGCCCACCGGGGTTAGCTGATGCTAGAAAGGCAAAAGAAAGAGGGACAGCCTCAACGGGTTCAATCACGTCGATATCCGAGTCATCCTCATCATCGGGCCAATCTCTAAGAGAAGAGAATTTACCACTGGGACGTTTGGTGGCGTCGGTCATAGGGAGGAACATCTCCTGGTCCAGCTCCTCCTCATCTGGGATCTCTCGGTCTGGCGCCCACTTAAGGGTCGGATCCGTGCCATCCTCGAGAGTTTGCTGAAGAAACAACTGAGAAAAAGCACAAAGAGCAGAGTCAAAAATATGACAAAAACCGACACATACTTGATCCGAAATAAGTTTACCCTTGAAGCTTACAAGGAAGGCGCACACGGCAGTAATGCTCGATTCCCCACGTCCATTCGGCGGAGAAATCCTTGTGGGTAGTGAAAAGAGCCTTGACCCGGTGAAAGATCTCTGTATTGCTCAATTCAAAGGAGGAGGTTCGGTTGGGGTCGCGGCCGAAGCTCATGTGGCACAACTTGTGGGTGTGCTTCTGGAGGGGAGAGATTCGGTTGCGCACGAATGTGATCATAGCATCCTCGTTGCGCAATCCGAGCTTCTTCAGCTCCACGAACCTCTTGTTAACTTAGTTGGCCAGAGCTGTAGGTTTCTTGGGGACCTCCTCCCAGAAATCCGTATCAGGTAGGCCCGGAGCGTAGGGCAGCAACCGAATCAAATCTTCGGTACCCTCATTCTGGACGTAGAAGAAGGTCCGGGCCCATCCTTTCCAGGACTCGAGCCCGGTAACCCGGGGAAAGACTGAAAATCTCCGGGGCGAGATGGAGGCAGCTCCGAACTGGGTGAGCTGCTTGTTCTCCGACTCAACGTAGATATTGGGGACGACGTTGCGATGGAGGCCGAAGAACCGGATCCACAGCTCCTTCGTGGGCCATAGTCCGGTGTAGCCCTCGATCGTAGAGGCGAAGGCGGAAAGAGAGGTGATGGCGTTTGCTGGGAGATGGTGCGGCTGCAGGTGGTATGTCCCAACCCAATCCCGGAAGAAATCGCTCACCGGGAGACCAAATCCTCGTTGGAAGTGGGACAGGAATACAACGAACTCACCCGGATTGGGTGAGGGGGCCAGTTCGGCGGAGGGGAGACGAGCGTCGACGCCGGCGGGAATACGCCTGGTCCGGTAGAGCCAGTCAATGTCGTCTTGACAGACTCACGAACCGGCCCACGCGCCGCGGTCCGCCGCGCCGGCGTCCTCCTCCATCTCCTGTTCGGCGATGACGAGCTCCTCCTCCGTCATCTCGTATTCGCTGTCCTCGCTGGAGCTAGCGGCAACGGGGATCTGTGGCCTAGATTGGCGAGGACCCGTGGCTAAGCAGTTGCGCAGCGGTGGCTGCGAAGCAGAAGCACGGGGAGAGTGCGGCGGCACCGTTGCTGCTGGAAGCACCGGCGGCGGCGTGGTCGCGAGGAAGACGAAGGAGAAAATGCAACGGGCAGAGGGGCGCAGAGGTGGAAAAACGCTAAGGGATGCGCCCCTCCCCTATTTAACCACCCCCAGTGATCGATGAGTGGGATCGCGCTGCGCCGACGAGCCACACGGTGTGGCCGCGTATCACCGGCATCAGCCAATCAGAGAAAAGCCACACAGGGGGCCACAGAGTAGATGTGATCCCATGACGCGACGTCGGTTGCGATGCGAGAGGCAGGCATGACGTGACCCGCGCACAGTGAAAATGACAATTACTGCGGCGGTTACTGTGCAGGCCCTTAAAATAAGACAAGGTAATGATTAGCCTCCACGTGGGTTGGTGTATGAGAGAAGGAAACAGGGCCCGGATCAAACCATGATAACCATGGAATCCGAGCCAAAGTGGTGACCCGGCCGACAAGTGAAAACTTGGAACGTGCGAAGGGAACGTAAACCCATATAATCCGAGATAACGAGCTAACTCGGAATTAAACGTCCGAGGCTCGAACATAAATGAACCTGATGCGGCCTTAGTGGCCGAGGCAGCTAAGACCGCACCAGCTTCGGGGACTAATGTTGGGGGGATACCCCTAGGTAGGGTCACTCCAGGGTATAAGGGCCGAGTTAGCCGAGGTTCGGCAAGGTTAAAGCGGATGCTGGCCGAGTCACCTCAAGGCAGGCCGGATCACGGAGTAACCCGGACCAGGGGGGGCGCCTAACATTGTCTCATCCGGCTAAAGGAGTAAGTAGGAAGTACTTGTCTAACTTATATGCAGGAACAGGTGTTGCCGGATCTACTATGATCCGGATCCTCGCTTAGCTTCTAGGAGAAGGAAGGAATCTCTCTGGTCAAAAAAGAAGGTCCGGTATGCACTACATGAGCGAATAAAGCAAACGCAGGACCACCGGGTCGTGGCCGACAAGGGTGACGACGCTCACGTCGGCTGACGCGGGCGCCGCAGAGGCTTACATTGCTAAAGCATGTGTGACGCGGGGGAAAAGCACCCCGGTCGGGTTACCACTTTGGGAGGGGGCATATTCTTAGGAATATGCCTCCACGTATGCCCTAGGCCAGGACCGAACCTTCTCTATATAAGGGGGGGTGAGGGTTCTGGTAGAGGGGGTTGGTTGAGCACTAGTTGGTTTGGTAGTTCCATAGCACTAGTTGATCTAGAGTTCTTGGGCAAGATAGTAGGCTAGATTAAGAGAGCACCTTCTTCCTCCTCTCGCCAATACAGCTCAAGGAGCACTTGTAATCTTGGAGATATAGCAATACAAACTTCTGTGTGGAGAATCACTCCACTATCCCTCCCTGGATTCCCCTAGCGTGTATTAGTCCCCAGCTTTAGCCTATCCATGGCATCTGCCGTGACACCACCACGACAGTGTGTCACCCTACGGTTCGTGAATAATGCAGACATGATCGAGACCCCTCTTCGATCAATAATCAGCAGCGGGACCTGGAGATCCGTACTGACTCCCACATATTCAATGATGACTCCTGTGATCGTGTGAACCTTTAACATCATAACTAAATCCCTTTGTCTCGTGATATATTACATGTCCGAGATTCGATCATTGGTATCCAAATACCTAGTTTGATCTCATTACCGACATGCACTCTTTTCTCGTTCCCATGATATAACATTCTAGTGATCACATCACTTGCTTGCAGGCTATTTCAATGTGATATCACCGAGAGGGCCCAGAGTATATCTATCCGTCATCGGGATGGACAAATCACACTCTTGATCCATGAGCCTCAACATAACACCTTCGTAGCACTGAACCCACCTTTATAGTCACCCTGTTACGGTGTGACGTTTGATGTTATCAAGATACTCTTACGGTGTTAGCAATTAACATCTCATGGTCTAAGGACTAAGATTACTCCGTATGATGTTATAGCAATATAAACATAATGACTTTGATCATAATGCTATACTTCGGATGAATGTTCATCACATCATTCCACCAATGTTGTGACCTCGTTATTAACAACATCCAATGTCCATGATCAGGAAACCTTGATCATCTTGTTAATCAACGAGCTAGTTTATATGAGAGGCATTACTAGTGACTTTGGCTTTTGTCCCGTCCAATTCCGAGAATATTCATTTTCTGACTTTCCTTGAACCAAAAACAGCAAAAAACAGGTAGCTGGCACTGTGGCTCTTGTTAATAGGTTAGTCCAAGAAATCATATGAAAAGTACTCCAAAGTGTGAACAAAACACCAGAAAGTGGATAAAACCAAGCATGGAACATCAAAAATTATAGATACATTTGCAATGTATCAACATCCCCAAGCTTAACTCCTGCTCGTCCTCGAGTAGGTAAGTGATAAAAAGAAAGAATAATTTTTCAGGTGACATGCACCATCAAAGACTTGATCAAAGTATTTGTAAAACATTCAAAGCTGGGATCATAGTACTTCAATCATAACATGAAAGACAAAGTTCTAGCAATAAGCAAAGAAAATATGATGCAACATGAAAAGGCACAAACAAAAGATTCATGAATAACAATGCTTTGCAAGACATTTGTTTGTTTCACATAAAGAAAACATAGCATAATAGTATTCAACTTATCCCTCATAGAGTAGCAAATATAAATGCATAGGACACCTTCAAAGTTCATAAGAGTGACTAGATACAATAGTTTAAAACAAGCAATATCAAGTTATGCATCAATCAACTAGTCTTGGGACAATGCACATAGAACTAAGAATGGCCACTATGCTCTCAAAGTAGGTGCATAAAGGTAGAAGGTGGAGACTCAATATAATGGTGGAAGAAAGGCCTTCATAGAAGGAAGTAGGGATTCAAGTCTCATAAAGAGCTTCCAAAAATTATGGTACTTATAGATTTCAGCTCTCATTGCCCCTATCATAAGCATCTTGAGGTGATTAAGGTTAAAGTGATCAAACTATGGTGTACATGCTTGACGAAGTATAAGTCAGAAATCTCATGTCCCTTGTATACGAGGGCCGCTCCTCATGCTACTCAAGTTTAGTCACCGGTAAGTTCTTGTCATTGTAAGTATATGTGTATCATAGAGAACCATGTGCAGGTACCCCTTGCCCGATGATACGGAGAATCCCCATATCAAAATGACAAGGCAAGCAGACAATGAGCATCTCAACATTCTTCTTATTTACCATGGGAATATGGTGCTTTTTGTCTCTTTCCTCTTTTCATAGTATCTTTTTTCTCTTTTCTATTTTTTTCTCAATATAGGACTCTTTTTTTATAAGAAGAATGCTTCATAGACAGCTCATTATGGTTACGCTGCAGGTTTCCACCATGTCAGCATGGATTAGACCAGCGGCCCAGGCGTTTCTCTAACACATATACATAACTCCATGGACTTACAAGCTCCCCTTTCATTTCACACCGACGACATCCATATACAAAAGAGCATGATATCAACTATGTACAAGTACCAAGTGCAATGTTGAAAGCGTTCCCCATGAAAGCATGGTTCTGCTAATTCCCAAAAAATAAGTGCAAGCATATACAACATAGACGACACAATGGTTCAAGTTTATTAAGGGCAAGAAAAGTAAAGTGTGCCATCAAGTTCGTGAGAGCTTTAATCACTAGTTTTCTCATAACAAGTTTAATTTGGAAGGTAAAGAAAAGCATGAATATACTTGGAATAGCATAAGCTAGTAGGTAGGTATGGTGGACTCTTTGGAATAACTTGGTTTAGGGAGTTGGATGCATGAGTGGAACTCATACTTGGTTGTGGAGGCTAGCAAAAGACTGGGAGCGACAAACTAAGAGAGTAATAATGGCCATAATCATGCAGAGTGACAAAACATCATTGATCAAAGCATAAAGTGATACTACAAGTTGAAAAATAAAGGATCATAAAGGCTAAGGTGACTTGAGATAGTCATAACATGGTGTGAGCATGTGCTAAGTCAACCCAAATAAAGCATCAAAGGAGAATACCACTATACTATGCTTTAATATGCTAAAACAACACATGATTCATCCAAGGAACATTAAGCAATCTCAATTGTTTATAACAAGTCATGCTACAACAAAGAATATTAAGCATAAGCCAAAACAATATCAAGCATGGCATGACAAAGCATATGCCACAGTCAAAGACGAGCTCTTTTTACCACATAAGCATGAACTTTCCTACTCTTTTCCAAACCAAACCAAACTATTTGCAAACGAATGTATGAAAGAGGGGGTCCAACCAATTTATTCAGCAAACTAAGCAAACAAAGCAAATGAAAAACCAAAACAAAAACAAAAAAGAAGATGCTCCACGAAAAACACAACTATGCATGAAACAATAAAAATGAAGCGTTTGGAAGAAACCTGGGATTTTTATTGATGAAGAAGGGGATGCCTTGGGCATCCCCAAGCTTTGACGCTTGTACTTCTTGGATATTTCTTGGGGTGACACGCGTGGCATCCCCAAGCTTGAGCTTTAGTCCATCCTTCATCTCATTACTCATTCCTTCCATACACCTGAAATTTTTCCTTCATACAAAACTTCACACAATCTTTATTAGCAACATTAGTGCACTCAAGATAAAAGGTCTTAAGGTTCAGTTGTAACACCAAATAAACTTCCATTAGAACAATAGCTACTGTAACACTTCCCTAAAAAGCTCAATTCCCCAAAAGAACTCAAAAAGGAACCAACAAGAAGCAAATGCAGAAAATGAAGGGAATATGCCCGAGAGGCAATAATAAAGTGGTTATTATCTTATTCCTTGTTTATGATAAATGTTTATTTTGCATGCTATAATTGTATTGATAGGAAACATCAATACATGTGTGTTCAATAAAGAAAAAGGGTTCCTAGTTATGCCTCTCTTATAGACTAGCTTGTTGATTAACAAGATGATCAAGGTTTCCTAATCATGGACATTGGATGTTGTTAATAACAAGGTCACAACATTGGTGGAATGATGTGATGAACATTCATCCGAAGTATAGCATTACGATCAAAGTCATTATGTTTATATTGCTATAACATCATACGAAGTAATCTTAGTCCTTAGACCATGAGATCATGTTAATTGCTAACACCGGAAGAGTATCTTGATAACATCAAACGTCACACTGTAACAGGGTGAATATAAAGGTGGGTTCAGTGCTACGAAGGTGTTATGTTGAGGCTCATGGATCAAGAGTTGGATTTGTCCACCCCGATTACGGATAGATATACTCTGGGCCCTCTCGGTGATATCACATTGAAATAGCTTGCAAGCAAGTGATGTGATCACTAGAATGTTATATCACGGGAACGAGAAAAGAGTGCATGTTGGTAACGAGATCAAACTAGGTATTTCGATGCCAATGATCGAATTTCGAACATGTAATATATCGCGAGACAAAGGGATTTAGTTACGATGTTAAAGGTTCACACGATCACAAGAGTCATCGTTGAATATGTGGGAGTCGATGATCTCCGTGTCCGCTGCTGATTATTGATCAGAGAGGGGTCTCGATCCTGTCTACATTATTCGCGAACCGTAGGGTGACACACTTAAGGGATACTTACACCATTTGGAGCAAATATGTTTCAGATAAAGATTTAAGAAAGCGCTGGAATCATTTCGATGGAAACCGGAATTGTTTCGGGTGAAATTGCAGAAACTGGTTCTACATGTGATATTGAAATGTTGTAGGGGGTTTTATGTGAATGTTTGTTAATTAATGTAATTGAGAAAATTCTGAATAAAATAAATAAAAGTGTTTTATTTAATGAGAACTTGCATTAAATTTGGTGGAAATTTAATGGAGGTGAGTGGAATTTTGAGTGGGTGGCTAATTATGTGAGTGGGAGCTCCACCCACATGAATGTGTAAGAGGTGGGGGCACCTCCCTTGGCCACCGGCCATGGTGAGGGGCTGCCCCCCTCTCCCTATAAAAGGACCCCCACTCCCTCCTCTCATCTTGCAACACCTCCTCGTGAAGGATCTCTCTCCCCCTCTAGTTATTCCCCATGGTCTCGGATTAGCGAGATACATGTTCCCGGTGGCTTTATCTGGAAAGGAGTTGCTGCTTCCGCTGCTTTGCTGGAGCGAGGGATGGAGGTTGTCGGGGTACCGGACGTGTGTGCGATCACGGATGCACCGCTGCTTTGTGGTGCTGTACTTGGTGGTGCTAGACTTGCTGGAGCTGGATCTGATAGACATGCTGGAGCCGGACCTGCTGGACTTCATCACGATCTTGAGATCGGCAAGTGTACGACTACATCATCCACGAGTTCCAACTCGTTAACAAAGCTTTGTTGTCTTCGAGGGTAAGTTCTCTATGGATTTATATCCACCCGTTTCTTGTATCTAATAGATAGATCTTGGTGATAGTTCCCATCGTAGGAAATTTTTTGTTTTCTATGCTGCGAACCCAATAGTGGTATCAGAGCCTGATCTATGCGTAGGTGCTTTGCACGAGTAGTACACATATGTTTATATGTGGGCGATGATGATCATGTTATTGCTTCTTTCATGTATTTTGGATATTGGTGGCATAGTGGGATGAAGCGGCCCGGACCAACCTTACATGTCATCGTACATGAGACCGGTTCCAAGACTGACATGCAACTTGTTTTGCATAAGTGGCTGGCGGGTGTCTGTCTCTCCTACTATAGTGAATATCTGATTTACAACGAGTTGCTAATAACTTAGTTATCCTCGTTGTGGTTCATGTTCGTAGGTAAGACCGGTTCTATCTCCGAAAGCCCTAAGCCACGTAAAACTTGCAATTGATAAATTAGAGGCGTCTAGTTTAGATCGTTGTTGGGCTAGTGTCTTGATATGGTATTGTTGTAAGTAGATGTATGATAGATACTCTTACAACACACTCAACGTGTAAGTTCCATAGACCTTGGCCTTACACACAAAGGAATGATAGAGATCATACCACGATGCAAATGATAGAGATCATATGCATGGACCATATCATCTCACTTTACACATTAGATGTTAGCATCTTATACTGCTAGTTTGGCGCTTTCTGTAGCATTGTAAGATGATCCCTCATTTAAATATCAAGATAAAATGTGTTGTTCCTTAAGTATGCACTGTTCTATGGATCGTGTTTTCGAGACATCACGTGATGATCGGGTGTACTCAACTCTACGCTTTCATACAACGGGTGTAAGACAGTTTTACACACGCGAATACTAAGGTTCTTACTTGGCGAGCCTAGCATGTACAGACATGGGCTCGGAACACGGACCGAAAGGTTAAGCATGAGTCATATAGTTGATGTGATGACCATATTGATGCTCGCCTTTGAAGCTACACCGACTCATGTGATGATCGGACTTGGTGTAGTGGATTTGGTTCATGTAATCACCAAAAAGGCACGAGGGATGTCGTTTTTGAGTGGGAGTTCATTTCTAATTTGGATTAGTCGAACCAAATTTGTCATAAATTAAATCAAAGTGAATTTGTTAGTTTGTTGTAGTCATTGGCATTCGTTTTCTACCTTATGCTTAGTTTTTATTTGAGATAATAGAACTATAGAATTCTGGATATTTACTTTACGAACTGGTATCGTATTGTTTTGAATGTCAATTTAAAGTTTATAACTCCTATTGCAAACTTTTAGCAAACTCTATTTACTCCATGAAGTTTAATAAGTAGTATTAAATCAAGAGTAAGAATTCCAATGTTAGTATCTAAAGTATCATGTTTGCCTCCATGATTATTGATATTCAAAAAGTTGTTTTAATATCAAGATTACATTGGAGCTGGAAATTGTTTCAGAAACCATCATGTGTGAAAGATATTGTGATATCTGAAACAATGTTTTTGGTTGCATTATGATATAGTATAATTTAGCAAAATACATGTTCTCATATTGTATGAGAATTTGTGAAGGATGGAGATGCTAGGCATCCGAATCTAGCAAAAGGGTTTTGGGAACTGATATTATACTCGCGATTCTTCCTTATAGGCTATAGTAGCTTGATCATGAAAGTTGTCATGATAAGGATGAATAGAAGATGTAAGTAAAATGTTTACTACACTAATAGATTACAAAAGAATGGATTTTTGAAAGAACACCAAACATTTGATGATGGTGATGCACTTCAAAGTGCAAATCCAAAGGTATTAGTATTTGACTATATACGCTTTGTACCATGTGTCATGTTGATGACACCACTATTGATGTTGATAGATTCTTTTAAAATAAAAGGAATTGCTGAAAGAGAATCTATAAAATATTTGGCAGAAAATAAAAGGTTGGAGATGTCCAACTTAGGTATATAGATGATATACATGTTATGGCTATATTCCTTGCTTGTTAAACAATGTGGTTCTTAGGTATTGGATACCGAATTGGTTGGTATGAAGTGTCATATAGGACAACACAATTCATGACCTACAATGGCCTAAGTAACCAGCAAGAGAATGAGTGATGATGTTCATCGAAAACAAATAAAGTGTTATTGTGTTTTTCGTTGTCATCAAACCAAGCCTTCAAGATTTTTTTAAATAATTGTTATTTTGTTCCGGTATCATGAGAACAATGGTTGTTCAAATAATTACCGTATTCCATAAAGGATGGATGAACTTTTACAAGTCTAGTTGGAGAAATCACATCCATAAACACTATTGCTAAAATGTCGCAAGACAAATGATTGAAAGATCACTTATGAAGTGACATCGCTGTTTAAATTATATTTGAAAGAAAACATGAAGAAACTCCATGTTGATGGATTTTTGGAGTCTTTTGATTTTGATCAATTGACGCATGTGAGACTTTCCTCGAGATAATGGAAACTCCGTCCATAGGCCAGAGAGGAACGGATGACTAGCTTATTGGAAATTGTGCATGCTGATGTGCATAGTCCATTATGTGTAGCCATATGCGATGGATCTTTTTGCTTCATATGCTTTCTCCGAAAATTTGAGTGAATATATCTGTATATTTACTTAATAAGGAAGAAGTATGAAACATTTGAAAATTGTTCAAAGACTTTCAAGATGAAGTGGAAAATCATTGTAACAAGAAAATAAAGATTTTATGATTTGATCATAAAGGAAGATATTTGAGTTACATGTTTAGCAAAAACACCTAAGACTTGAGGAATGGTTCCATGATTTGTGTTTCCCAATAAACCATAGGAGCATGGCATATTCGAGAGATAAAATCAAACCATGTTTGACATGGTAAGATCAAGGGTGTCATTTATAAAACTGTCATTATGTTTTAAGGATTGAAGCTTTAGAGACTACCGCTTTTACACTGAAAAGAGCACCATCGTGATCCGTTGAAATGACACCATATGAGTTATGGTTTGGGATAAAACCCGAATTGTCTTTTCTTAAATTTTGGTATGCTATGCATAAGTAAAATGTTTACAACCAAAGTCGGATAAGCATGTCTTTGTAGGTTATCCCAAAGAATTTGTTGGGAATTCCTCCATAACACCGAGGACAAAAGAGTTTGTCGCTTAGAACGTCAAGTTTCTTGAGAAGGAATTTTTCACGAAAAGTTAAGTGGGAGGACAATAGAACTTTGATAAGGTTGTTGAACCTTAGCTATATGTGCTAAGTAGCGCAGCGCCGGAAAGTGTCCTGGTGGTGGCCACAATGCTCATGGCTCTCGTGATTACAAAGGGTGTAATCTTGGAGATTAGAGTTCCTATTGAACCATGTGGGTCGGTAAGAATCAAATAGTAAGATTTGAAACATAAGTCGTTATTGTTTTGACAATGATGAACCGACTGCATGCAAAGAAGCGATGATGGGCCCTGACTCCATAAAATGACTAGAAGTCATAGAATCCGTGATAGTATCCATACACGAGAAATCAAGTTTCTGAACTTGGAAGACCCTCCGGAAAGGCGTGAAGCCTATCGGTCGTGTTTCGATCTATAAAGAAATAGACATGGATGTTTGACATCTATGAAATAGTCGACATGTCGGAAAGAAGTTTACGGCAATGTTCAAGGAGTTGACTATGACAAGATATGATCTTTCATAGCGATATATATTCTTGACGGATTAATGTAGCAACCACTACATATAATTTGGTATATGGTAGTTGAATAAACAAAACAAGGTTCTTCTAATAGAACGGTAACCTAGCACATGTACATGACATAGTCCGAAGGGTTTTGTTAATTCAAAGGGTGCTAAAAGGGCATGTAAACTTCATTAGTTGAAGTAAGCATAGCGGAGTTGGAATCTTCACCATGATGAAACTGTTAAAAGAGTTTAAATTCATCGGAGATGATGAAGATGCTTGCATTTGCAAGAAATTAAGTGGGAGTGCTGAGACATATTTCTAATACATTATGTAGAGGACATATTGTTGATTGGAAATGATGTATCGTGAATTGACACAAGTTAAGGATTTCATTAAAATAAGATTTCGATGAAAGACTTGGGCAAACCCATAATATTAGGCATCAATATCTATATGGATAGATTAAGGCGCTAATATGGTTGTGCCAGACATACATATATAAGATATTGAAAGGGTTCAATATGAGATATTAAAGGGTTCAATATGGAAACAACAAGAAAGGTTCTTGCTGCATGGAAAGAATTGTATTCAGATTCAAGTGTTTCAACACTTAGTAAGTAAACTCACATGAAGATTCTGATCGATTATACCATGATATGTATATATCCAGAATGTCCTATGCTCTAAATGTTATGAGCATATACCATAATGATTCATAAGATTATAATTTGACAATAGTAAAGATATTCTTATGAGCTTTGGAAGAACTAAGAATATATCATGTATAAGTGACAAATAGTTAAAGGTAGTTCATTGTAAAGTGTTACATTGATACTAGTTTTGTCACAAGATACAAATTAAATTTATCTCAATTTAAACTATGGGTGGCACAATATAATGGAAAGGATGTTCCATGATGGATTTGGATGAGTTCCAAAGTTGAGACATTGTGACGGATACTACAAAAAAAGGCTAAGTATATGACTGCTATAGTAGCAGCAAAGGAGGGCATTTGTGTTAAGTAGTTTGTTATCAAACTAGGTGTGGTTCAAAGTGGGCTAATACTATGAAGATATACTGTGTGACAATAATATCAACATATTTTAAGCCGAACGAACTAAAGGTCTCACCAGAGGACCAAATTTATACAATGCCATCTCATTTGAGAATGAGTGATGCGTAGAGACGCAAAGACATGCAAATACACACGGATCTGAAACTGTCACATCTGGAGATTATGTTAACCACTAGCAATAGCGTATATGCAACACCAGAAAGCCATAGGTGTTCCATGTGCAAAGTTTTTCAAACTAGATTATTTACTCTAGTGCAAGTGGGAGACTGAAGGGAATATGCCCGAGAGGCAATAATAAAGTGGTTATTATCTTATTCCTTGTTTATGATAAATGTTTATTTTGCATGCTATAATTGTATTGATAGGAAACATCAATACATGTGTGTTTAATAAACAAAAAGGGTTCCTAGTTATGCCTCTCTTATAGACTAGCTTGTTGATTAACAAGATGATCAAGGTTTCCTGATCATGGACATTGGATGTTGTTAATAACAAGGTCACAATATTGGTGGAATGATGTGATGAACATTCATCCGAAGTATAGCATTACGATCAGAGTCATTATGTTTATATTGCTATAACATCATACGAAGTAATCTTAGTCCTTAGACCATGAGATCATGTTAATTGCTAATAGCAGAAGAGTATCTTGATAACATCAAACGTCACACCATAACAGGGTGACTATAAAGGTGGGTTCAGTGCTACGAAGGTGTTATGTTGAGGCTAATGGATCAAGAGTGGGATTTTTCCATCCCGATGACGGATAGATATACTCTGGGCCCTCTCGGTGATATCACATTGAAATAGCTTGCAAGCAAGTGATGTGATCACTAGAATGTTATATCATGGGAACGAGAAAAGAGTGCATGTCGGTAACGAGATCAAACTAGGTATTTGGATGCCAATGATCGAATCTCGGACATGTAATATATCGCGAGACAAAGGGATTTAGTTACAAAGTTAAAGGTTCACACGATCACAAGAGTCATCGTTGAATATGTGGAGTCAAGACGATCTCGTGTCCCGCTGATTATTGATCAGAGAGGGGTCTCGATCATGTCTACATTATTCGCGAACCGTAGGGTGACACACTTAAGGGATACCGACACCATTTGGAGCAAATATGTTTCAGATAAAGATTTAAGAAAGCGCTGGAATCATTTCGATGGAAACCGGAATTGTTTCGGGTGAAATTGCAGAAACTGGTTCTACATGTGATATTGAAATGTTGCAGGGGGTTTTATGTGAATGTTTGTTAAGTAATGTAATTGAAAAAATTCTGAATAAAATAAATAAAAGTGTTTTATTTAATGAGAACTTGCATTAAATTTGGTGGAAATTTAATGGAGGTGAGTGGAATTTTGAGTGGGTGGCTAATTATGTGAGTGGGAGCTCCACCCACATGAATGTGGAAGAGGTGGGGGCACCTCCCTTGGCCGCCGGCCATGGTGAGGGGCTGCCCCCCCTCTCCCTATAAAAGGCCCCCCACTCCCTCCTCTCATCTTGCAACACCTCCTCGTGAAGGATCTCTCTCCCCCTCTAGTTATTCCCCATGGTCTCAGATTAGCGAGATACATGTTCCCGGTGGCTTTATCTGGAAAGGAGTTGCTACTTCTGCTGCTTTGCTGGAGCGAGGGACGGAGGTTGTCGGGGTACCGGACGTGTGTGCGATCACGGATGCACCGCTTCTTTGTGGTGCTGGACTTGGTGGTGCTGGACTTGCTGGAGCTGGATCTGATGGACGTGCTGGAGCCGGACCTGCTGGACTTCATCACGATCTTGAGATCGGCAAGTGTACGACTACATCATCCACGAGTTCCAACTCGTTAACAAAGCTTTGTTGTCTTCGAGGGTAAGTTCTCTATGGATGTATATCCACCCGTTGCTTGTATCTAATAGATAGATCTTGGCGATAGTTCCCATCGTAGGAAATTTTTTGTTTTCTATGCTGCGAACCCAACAGAAAATGGCAGAAATTAGTAGGTAAAGACGAATTTTTTCGAAGACCTTCTGTTGCTCAAATCAAAAAGTGTTGACCTAGCGAAAGTTAGATAACAACCTGGGGCAGAAGCACAAAAATTCACGCCTCAAAAAGACGTTGAGCGATTTTACATGAATTTTTACGGTGAAGCACAGAAATCTCTTTCGGGACAGCAACTTTCCCAATCATTACTTCTCTCTCATTAGAGGTTACTCTTGGCACAAAAATCAAATAAAAAGGATAAGGAGCGGTTATTACTGAAGTAATAACTTCCAAGACTCATCTAAAACTTTTGGGTTATCTCCCAATAAGTACTTTTCTTTAACGCCTTTAAGTTAGGCATAAGAAGCAAGAAAGAATCAAGTGTTCTCAAATGAATAAGCATTAAGACCAAATTTTGTTTTCATAGGAGAAGCAAAAGAAATCTTTGCTCTCTTTTTAGGGAAGTGTTCTATACCTTTCTTGAGTGGGAGTTGATATTTAATGGTGCCTTCTTTCATATCAATGACAGCACCAACAGTTATAAGAAAAGGTCTTCCCAAAGTAATAGGACAAGAAGCATTGTATTCAACATCCAAAACATAGAAATCAATGGGGACATAGGAATTGTTAACCATAATAAGAACATCATTAAGACTCCCCATGAGTTTCTTTTTAGCATTATCATCAAGTGGGACATTCAAATAACAATCTTTAAGTTGAGGCAAATGAAGCATATCATAAATCCTTCTAGGCATAATAGATCACATAAAGCTTTGAAATCAAAGTCATTCACTTTCATATTAATGATGATTTCCCAACCATCTTCTTGTTTTATAGGAATAGAAGCTTTATGTTTCATCTTTTCTTCTTTAATCTTTATGAGAGCATTAGTAATGTGTTTTGTAAAGGCCATGTTCATAGCACTAGCATTAGGACTTTTAGAAAGCTTTTGTAGGAACTTATTAACTTTAGAGATACTACAACCATCAAGATCAAAATGAAATTTATCATCTAAAGTAGTAGAACTATTACTAGCCTTAACACTAGTGGTGGTGATAGTATAAACACTAATGTTTTTCTAGCAATTTCATCCTCTCTCTCCCACTTAGCATGTAGTTCAGCTAATAGTCTAACATTTTCATCAATTCTTACTTGTATAGCATTGGTAGCTGCAAAGGGATTATCATTAGTTTCAGGTTTAGCAGCCATTTTATTCAAAGTAGGCTGAGCTTCAGCCAAAGATGCTATATTTCTTTTAGCATTAGAGATTTTTTCCTCAATAGTTTTATTGAAAGCAGTTTGTTTACTAATAAACTCTTTAAGCATAACTTCAAGTTCAGAGGGGGCACTCTTATTATTGTTGTAAGAATTTCCATAAGCATTACCATTGTTGGGAGGATATGGCTTATAATTGTTGTTACCATAAGTATTGTTGCCAAAATTGCTATTTCTTATGAAGTTCACATCAACTTGCTCTTCTTGAGCAACCAAAGAGGCTAAAGGAACATTATTTGGATCAATATGGGCTTTCCCATTAACAAGCATAGACATAATAATATCAATTTTATCACTCAAGGAGGAGGTTTCCTCAACAGAATTTACCTTCTTACCTTGTGGAGCTCTCTCAGTATGCCATTCAGAATAATTAACCATCATATTGTCCAGAAGTTTTGTTGTAGCACCCAAAGTGATGGTCATAAAGGTACCTCCAGCAGCAGAATCCAATAGGTTTCTTGAAGAATAGTTCAATCCTACATAAAAAGTTTGGATGATCATCCAAGCAGTCAGTCCATGAGTGGGACAATTCTTTACCAAAGATTTCATTCTTTCCCAAGCTTGAGCAACATGCTCATTATCAAGTTGTTTAAACTTCATTATTTCACTTCTCATGGATATAATCTTAGCAGGAGGATAGTATGTTCCAATAAAAGCATCTTTGCACTTAGTCCAAGAATCAATACTATTCCTAGTTAAGGAATTCAACCATTCTTTAGCTTTTCCTCTCAAAGAGAAAGGAAACAATTTCAGCTTAATAATATCACCATCTATATCCCTATGCTTTTGCATCTCACAAAGTTCAACAAAGTTATTTAGATGGGAAGCAGCATCTTCATTACAAATACCCAAAAATTGTGCTCTCATAACAAGATTGAGAAAAGCAGGTTTTATCTCAAAGAAATTATCTTCAGGCACAGGTGGAGCAATAGGTGTGCTCATAAAATCATTGTTGTTGGTGCTAGTGAAGTCACACAGCTTAGTGTTTTCAAGAGTAGTCATTTTTTGTGTTTTCAAATAAGAAAGCAAAATTGTAAAACTAATTTTTTGGTGTTTTTGATAATAAAACAAGCAAAACAAAAATAACAAAGTAAAGAGATTGGTTATGAGGGACTCCCCTTGTGAAGATGTCCTTGACTCCCCAGCAACGGCGCCAGAAAAATGCTTGATGGCTCAATGCACGGCGCCCAGAAAAATGCTTGATGGCAGTGTTGATGTAGAGCTCGTTGGGAACCCCAAGAGGAAGGTATGATGAGCACAGCAGCAAGTTTCCCTCAGTTATGAAACCAAGGTTTAATCGAACCAGTAGGAGCAAGGAAACACCCCAAAGGTGTTACTAGCTGAGCTTTGGCAGGGCGCACTACCGGTGCTAGTAGCAACGTGGAGACCTGCACAACACAACCACAGAACTTTGTCCCCAAATTGCGATGAGGTTGTCAATCTCATTGTGTTTTGCGGAAAACAGAGGATTAAACGTATCGAATGGAAAGAAGTAAAAGTTTGCAGAAAGTAAACACAAAGCAGTAGACATTTTATAGATTGAATGTAAAAGACAAGGACCGGGATCCATAGTTCACTAGAGGTGGCTCTCCTTAAGATAGATAACATGCTGGTGAACAAATTAGAGCGGGGCAATTGACAAACATCAAGAAAGCAATACATGCATATACTAATCATCTTGACTCCTTTAAGACTTGATTGGGCATTACAACATAACACATAGACCGCCATCCAACTGCATCTATGACTAATAATCCACCTTCAGGTTATCATCCGATCCCCCTCCAGTATTAAGTTGCAAGCAACAGATTATTGCTTTACGAACTGCGTGTAAAGTAAACAATACGATTGTTCTATGAACAAAGGATTGTTGTTTTCTCCCTAGTAGCAACAGCACATCTAGTACCTTAGAGATTTCTGTCACTTCCCCAGATTACCAGAGGCATGAACCCACTATCGAGCATAAATACTAACTCTTGGAGTTGCTAGCATCTACTTGGCCAAGATAGTTACTAACAACAGAAAGCATGCAAGATCACAAATAACAAAGACATGATAGAATCAATAATCAATCTAAAATAGCATCTCAATATCCATCGGATCCCCGCAAACACAACATGCATAATTACAAATAAATGATCTTGATCATGAACGGAGCTCACAAGATCTAAACATGAAAGCACAAAGGAGGAGAACCAGCCATCTAGCTACTACATGGATCCGTAGTCCAAGGATGAACTACTCACGCATCACACCGGAGGCTTGCATGGTGATGAAGAAGGCGAATTCCCCTCTTCGGCAGGGTGCCAGGAAGAGCCTCAGATCCCTCCCGACTAGGGATGGAGATGACGGTGGCTACAGTCTCTTTCGTGGATTTTTGATCGGGTACTTAGGGTTTTCGTCCCAAGGGCAATATATAGTCGGAAGGGGAGGCCGAGGGGGTGCCAGGAGCGGCCACACCACCCCCTGGCACGGGCCAGGTATGGCCATGCGGCCAGGTGGTGTGGTGCCCCCCTGGCCCCTCTCCGTCTCGTATTCTGGCACTTGATGACATCCAGAAAAATAGGCACTTTGGCTTTTGTCCCGTCCAATTCCGAGAATATTCATTTTCTGACTTTCCTGGAACCAAAAACAGCAGAAAACAGGCAGCTGGCACTGTGGATCTTGTTAATAGGTTAGTCCAAGAAATCATATGAAAAGTACTCCAAAGTGTGAACAAAACACAAGAAAGTGGATAAAACCAAGCATGGAACATCAAAAATTATAGATACATTTGATAAACTGGCTGGTGGTTTGGTTATGGTTTTGGCAAGATCAATAAGTTCTGAGTGTCTTCTTGAGAAGGAGAAATGAGTTCCTATAACTATGCTTTGGCTGGTGCTCTGTGTGAGTGCTTATACTGTTGCTGCTGGCTTGACAGCACACTCCTGGTGAATCAGTTCAAGTGAAAATATCATCACCTGTTACCCTTTTACTAATTACTGTCCTTGTGAAACTTGCCCCTCTTTTATTACTGTGTGATGTAACATGAACAGTGCATTTCACTGTTCACCACTGAGAGTAAAATTAACTAACTAATTCTTTATTTTCCTTTTAGTTGTTTATCTTATTTGCAGGAATAAGATCTGGACATATAAGATTTAGTATAGGAGTAGATAGGCAGTATAGGTTTTAATTGTAACCTTCTTTTTATTATTTTTGTAAAGGATCTTGTAAAGATATTATTACAAGTTAATAAAGTTTGATTTCTGTTCTTTGTAATCTTCTGCTTTTGATGTATTTATCACCAGTTGTAATCTTATTATGGAATAAAGAAATAAGAATTCATTTCTTATTTAATTTTCCTTGTCTTTAATCCTTATTGTTGTTTACTATATCTATAATACAATCAAACAATGTTAATAAGATATTTTGGAAAATAATTCAATATTACTAACTTCTAAATTTTAAATATTTTCAAATTGATTTGAATTTCAAATTTGAATTCAAAGTAACCTCCCCAAAGACTTAATAATTCCTAAAGGTCATGTCAAAATTCATAGCAATCACTAACAAGAGCTATTCCTACCTCTAGTTAGTGAAAAGAACTCTGATCTCTTTAGGTTTTTTGTTTGGCAAAAAATTTACCCTGATTTTTTTATAGATGCATGCATGCACAAACTTAGATTCCTAATTCTACCCATCGTTGGATCCTAATGTTGGGGTGTTACAGACTTCCCCCTTAAATTAAACTTCGTCCCGAAGTTTGTGGATAAGTACCTAAATAGTTCTGGATATGCTTCTCTTAAGTCATCCTCTTTCTCCCACATGGCTTCTCGCTCTGAGTGATGTTCCCATTGTACTTTGCAGTATTTGATTGCCCTATTTCTCCATCTTTTCCAGTTCTCCTCGAGAATTTTACAGGGTTTCTCGACATAAGTCAAATCTGCTTGTAGCTCGATCTCTTGATGTGTGATAGCATCATCTGGAACTTTAAGACATTTTCGGAGTTGTGATACATGGAAAACATTGTGAACCTGAGCTAGCCTTTTTGGTAATTCAAGAGCATAAGCTATTGTTCTATTCTGAATCAGTATCTTGAATGGTCCAATATATCTTGGGCTTAGTTTTCCTTTGACTCTGAATCTCTTCACTCCCTTCATCGGACTTACTTTGAGATATACCATATCCCCCACTTCTAGATGCCACAATCTTTGGCTTTGATCAGCATAACTCTTCTGTCAACTCTGAGTTATCTTCAATCTATCTCTAATATTATCTATGATATATTGCTTTTCCTTGATACAGTCTGGTGCAAATTCCTCGGTACTACTAGGTTCATACCAACATATAGGTGATCTACACTTTCTCCCGTATAGTACTTGGTAAGGTGCTACCTTCAGGCTACTCTGATAGCTATTGCTGTAGGAAAATTCTGCCAATGGTAGATGATCTTCCCACGAACCTCCAAAATCTAATGCACAAGCTCTAAGCATGTCCTCCAAGATTTGATTGGTTCTCTTCGTCTGGCCTCTAGTTTCTGGATGATAGGCTATGTTGAAATCCAACTTTGAGCCAAGCGCTTCATGTAATTGTTTCCAAAATGCTGACGTGAATACATATCCTCTGTCTGATACAATTTTCTTGGGTGCCCCGTGCTTACTCACAATCTATTTGACATAGATTTCCACTAATTTTTCAGCATTATCCTTTTGGTTTACTAGAATAAAATGTGCACTTTTTGTGAATCTGTCCACAATCATCCATATCATATCCTTCCGCTTCGGTGTCATGGGTAATCCTGTGATAAAATCCATACCAATTTCTTCCCACTTCCTTTCTAGAATTTCCAAAGGTTGTAATGATCCTGCTGGACTTTGATGTTCTGCTTTTACCCTTTGGCAAGTATGGCATTCAGATACATACTTTGCAATATCTCTTTTCATATTGTTCCACCAAAATAATTCTTTTAAATCCATGTATATCTTTGTACTTCCAGGATGTATTGAATATGGTGTTTCATGGGCTTCCCGAAGTATCACCTCTCGAATTTCTAGCACATCTGGTACACAAAGAAGGTTTTGAAACCATAAAGATCCATAATCTCCTAGGTGAAAAACTGATGTTTAACCTTGAGAAATTCTTCGAACTTCTTCAGTAATGAAAGGGTCTCCACCTTGATGTCTAAAAATTTCATGCCAAAGATCACTACTCCGCTCTTCAATTACTCATGGTAGCTAATCCTCCAAGAACTATTGTACTTATGAATTGTATTTCCAACCTTTCCAAATCCATCTGCAATTCTTTTGGCAATTCTCTATTAATAGGCTGCATATCTATGCTTTTCCAACTTAGAGCATCTGCCACAACATTTTCTTTTCCAGGGGTATAATTGATTGCTAGATCATAATATTTAATTAACTCCAGCCAATGCTTCTGTCTCATATTCAACTCCTTTTGAGTGAAGAAGTATTTGACACTTTTGTGGTCAGTGTATAACTCACACCTTGCCCCATAGAGAAAATGCCTCCATCCTTTTAAAGGAAAGACTACTGCTGCTAACTCTAAATCATGAGTTGGATAATTCACTTCATGTGGTTTCAGCTGTCTAGATCCATAAGTAATTACCTTACGATCTTGCATAAGCACACAACCTAAGCCTTCCTTTGATGCGTCACAATATACTGTGTAATCTTTTCCTGATTCCGAAACTGCTAGGATTGGTGCTGTAGTTAATCTGGTTTTCAACTCCTAAAAACTCGCTTCGCACTTCTCATCCCATATGAATGGTGTATTCTTTCTTAACAGTTTGGTCATTGGTCCAGCTATCTTGGAAAAACCTTAAATGAATATCCGATAATAACCGGCCATGCCTAAGAAACCTCGGATTTTCTTCACATTGGTTGGTGCCTTCCATTCCAGCACTGATTGAACTTTGGACGGATTTACAGCAATTCCATCATTACTGATCACATGACCAAGAAACTCTACTTCATTCAACCAGAATTCACACTTGCTGAACTTAGCATAAAGCTTATGTTCTCTTAGGGTTTGCAATGCTATTCTCAAATGCTCTGCAAGCTCTTCTTTATCCTTAGAGGATATCAAAATATCGTCAATGAATACTATGACAAACTTGTCTAGGTACGACATGAAGATTTTGTTCATCAAATTCATGAATATTGCTGGTGCATTGGTAAAACCAAAAGGTACGACGAGATACTCATGATGTCCATCCCTTGACACAAATGTTGTTTTAGAAACATCTTCAGGTTATATTTTAATCTGATGATATCCTGATCTTAGATAAATCTTGGAAAATACTCCAGCTCCCTTAACTTGATCAAATAGATCTTGAATTCTTGTATTGGGTACTTGTTCTTGATGGTAACATTGTTGACATTTCTATAATCCCCACACATTCTTCGTCCTCCATCTCTTTTATCCACAAAAATTATCGGAGTTCCCCACGGGGATACACTCTCCTGAATAAATCCTGTTCTCGCTAACTCATCAATTTGCTCCTTAAGCTCTTTTAATTCTTTTGGTCCCATCTTATATGGTGCTTGGGATATTGGTGATGTACCAGGTATCAGGTCAATAGTGAACTCTATTTCCCGATCAGGTGGCATTCCTGGTAACTCTGCTGGAAAAACATCTTGAAATTCCTTCACTACAGGAATATCTTCCAATTTGACTTCCTTCATTGATTTCAACTGCAGATCCAACATGATATGGCTATGTTTGTCCGCCTGATAGACTATCCTTCCTCCGCCTGGAGACTTGATTGAACCGGTTTTTCCCTCACAGTTGATCTGAGCTCCATAGTTCATCATCCAATACATTGCCAACACTACTGCTATCCCCTTAATGGAATCACATAAAGATCCGCATAACAGGTTTGACCACAGATTGAGATAACTTGGTTTAATTTAATGTTTCTAACTACCACGATCCCTTCGGCGGTAACTACGGTCATAGGTTTTTCTAACGGTGCCCTCTAATCCCAAACTTATCACAAAACTCTTCAGATATGAAAGAAGTAGTTGCACCCGTATCAAATAAAACTTTTCCAAGATTTGTGAGAATATTGACCGTACCTATCACCGCTTGATCCGAGTTATCAACCTCCTCCAAGGTTGCGCAATTCAGCTTTCTAGTAGGTCTACCTCTTTTGCCATTGTCATTTCTGCCATAACTTCCACCTCTATTAGGTTGTCCACCTCCGCCTCTTGCTTGACCACCGCCTGTTGTGGGCCAACCACCTGGTGGTTTACTTGGGAAATAAGGCTTAATGTGCCCCTGCTGACCATAACCATAGCATATGATTACTGGCTTTTTACATTCCTTTTGGAAATGCCCTGAAATACCACAATTGTTGCATATAATATTCCTCTTGGGGTTGGACTGACTTCCACTACTATTCTTGTTAGGATTGTTGTTGTTGAAGGGTCGATTCCTGGGTTTGAACTCCAAATTAGGTTTAGGCTTACTTGCTTGAATCCTCTTGGTTTCCTTCTTTGCTCTCTTCCTTCGGTCCTCTTAGACATTCTTATAATCATCCTCAAATGTGATTGTTGCTTCTAGTAACTGTTGAAAAGTTGCTTTATTGGCCAACCTCAGCTGCATCTTCACAAATAGATTTAAACCACGCAGGAAACGTTTCTTCCTCTTCTCCTTAGTTCTCACTTCATCCTCAGCATAACGAGATAGTTGACTAAACTCCCGGATGTACTTCATAATACTAGCATATCCCTGCTGAAGCTCTTCAAACTCCCTACACTTCAACTCCATCACACTTTCTAGAACATGATACTCACGGAATCTCTTAAACTCCTCCTAGGTATACTCCCTACCTGGAGGTTGCATTGCTAGCTGATTCTCCCACCAAGATGCTGCAGGTCCAGTTAAGAGATATGTTGTATACCTCAACTTTTCCTCATCATTGCACCCTACAGTCTTCAACTTTCTCTCCGTATCTACTATCCAATCCTCTGCATCCATTGGCTCAGGAGCTGCTGCAAAAGGTAACGTCCTTGCATTTTGAAAGTCAGAAAGACTCACACCCCATCCTTCAGGTTCCCTCTGATGTCCCATTCGATCCACTAATCCTTCCATGAACTTGTTCTGGGACTCTTGCATCATTTGCATGTACTGCATAAAGTTCTGCTCCATCAAGGGCCTCATTGGTGGTGGTGGTAAATTCACCTGCACTCTGGCGTATTCATCCGCCTTTTCCTTAGTTTCGCACTCCATGCACTGCTGTTCAGTCTCGTTCTCTACACCCGTTTCCATACCCCCCTAGTCCTGTAACATAAAGGGAACACTCATAATTACATTTTGCATATGTGTTCTGAGCTCAACTTCATGCAAAGAACTAGTCACACAATGGAAAACAAGATCCAAATAAATGCCAAATATGCATTACACACATATTATACATTACAAACAACATAGTTTAATACGACGTCATTACAAGCCCATACCATTTAGGTATTACACTCATGTGGATACTATCCCACTTATTTATTTACATCCAGTGCTCAGACTCTAACTCCCATATTACCACTGGGATACTCCTCCTCAAGGTCACGCTCTCTAGAAGCTGCGACGTTCATCATACATACCCGGAGTACAACCGTGCTGACATAAAGTACGATGCACTATCTGTGGAACGACTTGCCTCTTCGATGGACGATACTCAGTATCAGAAGTCTCTGGGCTTGACACATCATTAAGCTGAAGTGCGTCCATACCTTCCAACTCATCTGAAGTATTCTTAGAATCATCCTCGTCACTGTCTTCTTCATCCATCTCCTGCATCCTGACTCTAGAGGAATCAACAGGATATTCCCCTTCTGGTGCTCCCCGAGTACTCTGCAGGGTACGAGAGTCCTCAGCTATGATTGGATAGTGCATGTTATCTGGAGTAGGATATTGTTGTAGTGACTCAAACACCATTTCTTCAGGATCTTCCTCATCAGACTCTACATCCTCCACATAGACATCTCTTCCATCAACGGAATAAGATCTCACTCCCATGCGACTAGTTTGGCCGGTATCTCCAACTGAATCTTCCACAAGAATAGGATTCCCGGCAGATCCATCCATCGATCCGTACCTCCATCCTTCGGAATTTCCAATAGGTAGTTACGAGTCCTCAGTTCCCCAAGAACTCCGTGGTATAGGATGACTAGTGCCCTCATCAGGATATCTAGTGGTTTTTGGCATAGGTGAATAAGGATATGGTGTAAAAGATGTTGGATCTATAGGTATATCCTTAAAAATTGGGTTACTCCTATCCCTTTCTTCATCCTCCAGTTTAGATGCTAATTTCTCCCTTCGTTCAGGATTAGTTAAATCCTCTAACATATCAATCTGATCTTCTACAATAACCTGATGTGTCTTGTATAAAGACCCAACCATCAGTCGATACAGATCCATAAACTTAGAAGCTAGTTTTGGATGCTTCTTTACTAAAGTAAGATGATCCGGTTCTGGTTCCTCGTCCATAGAATCATGAGGAATCTCAGACTATGTGCTTCCAGCTAACTCTTCTGGTTTATGCTCCCGAACATTGGCTATTGCCTCCACAATAGCAACATGATATGCTGCTAGATGACTTCTACCTTCACCCATGGGTAAATCATGATATAAACCAAGCTTCTTTGGTAGTTGGATGCCAACACGATATTTGGCTAACATTCTCCCATCATGGTATATCATGGTTTTGACTGGTATATTAGTTGTGCAACCAAAAACCCTCAGAAGTTCTCGAAGCTGTTCAGTTAAAGCCCCCTGATAATCATCGAGAGTCTCTTCTTTCCTTGCCAAGGTCTGTTTTGGAAATTTTGGAGCCATTCCACTGTATAGAAAATATTCATAATTAGTATTCATTATTCATAATGATGCATCATAATAAAGAATTATCGCACTAAAAAATATAAAGAAATATTCCCAATTGAATATTCATCATATAATCTAGACTCATACAGGTAGTTGCCTTTACTAGGTTTCCAACCTAAGATCAAAGAAATTGCTCTGATACCAGCTGCGGTGACCCATCATACCGCTGCATATGTAGCACAGTATAGTCGTTGACATAACATCCACAGAACACTATTCCATAAATATCACATCCCTCAGAGTGGTACAATAGAAGCATTGCTTGTCCAATTACAAACATACACACTTCATTATTATTACAATACCAGAAGTTCGAGACTTCAAAAGGTTCAAACTTACAAACCAAATAACTTATCTCATCAGTTCAGCAGAAGAACGAAATAAACACAATGGTAAATAAGACGTGAGCTCAACAGCTTATTCTATAGAGTTCGGGCTGCTCGGCTCAACCTAAGTAACTAGAGTACGACCTGACAACTACTCTGACTTGTTGTCTTTAGCTCCATATTGTATCCCGTAGTCCACTCCTTCGATTCCACCAGATAGATCTGGCTCTTCATAGTAGATGTCATTCTGGACCTCCGTGGCATACACCTGGTCATCCTTCTGGCCCTCAAAGTCTAGCAAGGGCTTGATACGTTGCAAACGTATCTATAATTTTTGATGTTCCATGCTTGTTTTATATCTACTTTCTTATGTTTTGTCCACACTTTGGAGTATTTTTATACACTTTCTTGGACTAACCTATTAACAAGATGCCACAGTGCCAGCTGCCTGTTTTCTGCTATTTTTGGTTCTAGGAAAGTCAGAAAATCAATATTCTCGAAATTGGACCGGGCAAAAGGCAAAGTTGATATTTTACCGGAAGACACATGGAGTCCGAAGGAGAGACGAAGGGGGGCCATAGGGCGGCCACACACCTTGCTGGCAAACTAGGCCACGCCAGGGCATGGTGTGGGCCCCCTGGCCGGCCGCCGACCTTGCCCCTTCGCCTATAAGAAGCCCCTGGGACAAAAACCCTAAATCGAACAGCCTCCAGCCACGAAAAGTTCCACAGCGCCGCCGCCACCGAAGAGGAGATTCGGGGGACATAAGTCTCTATTCCAGCACCCTGCCGGGACGGCAAATTACCCCCGGAGCCATCTCCATCGATCTCCACCACCATCTCCATCACCGTTGCTGATTCCCATGATGAGGAGGGAGTGGTACTCTCTCGAGGCAAAGGGTTCTACCAGTAGCTATGTGTTCATCTCTCTCTATGCATTATCATATTGTGATCTTGAGCTTTGCAATCAAGTAGATCTACTTTGCTATTCAAGTGCTTTAATAGATCTCTGGCTCTCCCCATGTGTGTGAAAGTGATAGCGTGCACACCATGGTAGCACTTAGGCTAGAGATTACAATTACTTATTATGAGTTATATATGGAGTTGGATGTTTCTATGAAATTGTGGTGTTTGTTGGAACCATCTAGAGCTCAAGGTGACAGTGTGGGGTTATCTAGATGGGGAAAGCAAACTTTGAGGTGTGCTGTTATAGCCCTACCATGGATTAGAGTGTCCGACGGGAGAGTAGTTCAGAGTAGTATCATAAAGAGAAGATATTTATATGAGAGTGTTCACTAGCGAAAGTATGATCCCTAGGCCTTGTTTCTAAGCATTGAAACACCGTTTGCAACTAGATCTGTTACATGTTTGCTTGCTGCCATCTTTATTTCAATTTGTCTTTAGTCTCTTCCACGCCATCAAGCTATTTTATAGCACCGTTACCACTTATAATTATCCATACCACTTGTATTTCACTATCTCTTCACCGAACTAGTTCACCTATACACCTGACAAGTGTATTGGGTGTGTTGGGGACACAAGAGACTTCTTGTATCTTGGTTGCAGGGTTGCTTGAGAGGGATACCTTTGACCACTTCCTCCCTGAGTTCGATAAACCTTGTGTGATCCACTTAAGGGAAACTTGCTGCTGTTCTACAAACCTCAGCAATTGGAGGCCCAACAACTGTCTACAAGAATAGAAGTGCGTAGACATCAAGCTATTTTCTAGCGCTGTTGTCGGGGAGGTAAGGTAAAAGGTACTCACATCATCTGGCTACTAAGCTATCTTCTAGTACAGTTGCTAGTGCGTGAGTGCTCAAAGTTATTTCCTTTAGATTCTGCAATTATATCTTTTTGTTTCTTTTTTTTTATTTTCACTAGTTAGGCTTAATGGAAAACAACAAAACAATTAGAGAGCTTTATAGTATTTATCATGAGTTAGGACATGAAGTGTTTGAAGAGAAAATTAAAAAACCTATGGAACTTTATTTGCATGCTAATAGCAATGTTATTAGTATGAATTCTTTGAACACCATTATTGCTAATGCTATGGAAAAGTCTAAGCTTGGGGAAGCTGGTTTTGATGAGCATGATATTTTTAGTCCCCCAAGCATGGAGAAGAAAATTTACTTTGATGATACTATACCTCCAATATATGATGATTACAATGATGAATATGATATTTTCAGTCCACCTACTATTGAGGAGAAAATTAATTATGATTACAATATGCCTCCTATATTTGATGATTATGGTGATGAGAATAATAATGATAGCTATTTTGTTGAATTTGCTCCCACTACAATTAATAAGAATGACTATGCTTATGTGGAGAGTAATAATTATTATATGCACGTGGCTCATGATAAGAATGTTTTATGTGATAGTTATATTGTTAATTTTATTCATGATGCTATTGAAAGTTATTATGAGAGAGCTAAACATGGTTTTATGCACCTCAATAATATAAAGTTTCCCCTGTTTATGTTGAAAGGCTTGAAGTTGCACTTGTTTTGCTTTCTTATGCTTGTTGCTTTGTGCTTTCATGACTTGTTTATTTACAAGATTACTATGCATAGGAAGTGGGTTAGACTTAAATGTTCTTTGAATTTGCTTCTTGATTATCTCTTTTACTTCAATTCATATTTCTTATGAGAGCATCTTCTCAAACTATCATGCCTAACTTAAAGGCGTTAAAGAAAAGTACTTCTTGGGAGATAACTCAATAGTTTTCTTAAGTCTTGGAAGTTATTACTTCTGTAATAACCTCTCCTTATCCTTTTTTATTTGATTTTTGTGCCAACAATAACCTCTAATGAGAGGGAAGTAAGATTTGGGGAAGTGCTGTCCTGAAACTGATTTTTGTGCTTCACTGTAAAAATTCGTGAAAAATCTCTGTATGTCGGATTGAGCTGTAATTTTATGTGCTTCTGCCCCAGGTTGTTATATAACTTTCTTTAGTTCAACACTTTTCGATTTTAGTAACAGAAGGTCTCTGATAAAATTGGTTTTTACCTGCTGGTCTGTTTTGATAGATTTCTGCCATTATTTTGCATTTGCTTCTTGTTGATTCCTTTTTGGGTTCTTTTTGGGGATTTGAGTTTTTTGAGGGAAGTGCTACAGTAGATTGTGTTTTAATGGAAGTTTTATTGGTGTTGAAACTGAACCCAAAGACTTATTATCTTGAGTGCACTAATGTTGCTAATAAAGATTGTATGAAGGAAAATTTTAAGTGTAGGGAAGAGTAATGTGATAAGATGAAGAATGGACAAAAGCTCAAGCTTGGGGATACCACCTGTGTCACCCCAAGAAATATCCAAGAAGTACAAGCGTCAAAGCTTGGGGATGCCTTGGGCATCCCCTTCTTCACCAATAAAAATCTCAGGTTTCTTTAATTAACTCCAGCCAATGCTTCTGTCTCATATTCAACTCCTTTTGAGTGAAGAAGTATTTGAGACTTTTGTGGTCAATGTATAACTCACACCTTGTCCCATAGAGAAAATGCCTCCATCCTTTTAAAGCAAAGACTACTGCTGCTAACTCTAAATCATGAGTTGGATAATTCACTTCATGTGGTTTCAGCTGTCTAGATCCATAAGTAATTACCTTACGATCTTGCATAAGCACACAACCTAATCCTTCCTTTGATGCGTCACAATATACTGTGTAATCTTTTCCTGATTCCGGAACTGCTAGGATTAGTGTTGTAGTTAATCTGGTTTTCAACTCCTGAAAACTCGCTTCGCACTTCTCATCCCATATGAATGGTGTATTTTTTTTTAACAATTTGGTCATTGGTCCAGCTATCTTGGAAAAACCTTCAATGAATATCCGATAATAACCGGCCATGCCTAAGAAACCTCGGATTTGCTTCACATTGGTTGGTGCCTTCCATTCCAGCACTGATTGAACTTTGGACGGATTTACAGCAATTCCATCTTTACTGATCACATGACCAAGAAACTCTACTTCGTCCAACCAGAATTCACACTTGTTGAACTTAGCATAAAGCTTATGTTCTCTTAGGGTTTGCAATGCTATTCTCAAATGCTTTGCAAGCTCTTCTTTATCCTTAGAGTATATCAAAATATCGTCAATGAATACTATGACAAACTTGTCTAGGTACGGCATGAAGATTTTGTTCATCAAATTCATGAATATTGCTGGTGCATTGGTCAAACCAAAAGGTACGACGAGATACTCATGATGTCCATCCCTTGACACAAATGTTGTTTTAGAAGCATCTTCAGGTTAAATTTTTATCTGATGGTATCCTGATCTTAGATCAATCTTGGAAAATACTCCAGCTCCCTTAACTTGATCAAATAGATCTTGAATTCCTGTATTGGGTACTTGTTCTTGATGGTAACATTGTTGACATTTCTATAATCCCCACACATTCTTATTCCTCCATCTCTTTTATCCACAAAAATTACCGGAGTTCCCCACAGGGATACACATCCTAAATAAATCTTGTTCTCGCTAACTCATCAATTTGCTCCTTAAGCTCTTTTAATTCTTTTGGTCCCATCTTATATGGTGCCTAGGATATTGGTGTTGTACCAGGTATTAGGTCAATAGTGAACTCTATTTCCCGATCAGGTGGCATTCCTGGTAACTCTGCTGGAAAAACATCTTGAAATTCCTTCACTACAGGAATATCTTCCAATTTGACTTCCTTCATTGATTTCAACTGCAGATCCAACATGATATGGCTATGTTTGTCCGCCTGATAGACTATCCTTCCTCCGCCTGGAGACTTGATTGAACCGGTTTTTTCCTCACAGTTGATCTGAGCTCCATAGTTCATCATCCAATACATTGCCAACACTACTGCTATCCCCTTAATGGAATCACATAAAGATCCGCATAACAGGTTTGACCATAGATTGAGATAACTTGGTTTAATTTAATGTTTCTAACTACAACGATCCCTTCGGCGGTAACTACGGTCATAGGTTTTTCTAACGGTGCCCTTCTAATCCCAAACTTATCACAAAATTCTTCAGATATGAAAGAAGTAGTTGCACCCATATCAAATAAAACTTTTCCAAGATTTGTGAGAATATTGACCGTACCTATCATCGCTTGATCCGAGTTATCCACCTCCTCCAAGGTTGTGCAATTCAGCTTTCTAGTAGGTCTACCTCTTTTGCCATTGTCATTTGTGCCATAACTTCCACCTCTATTAGGCTGTCCACCTCCGCCTCTTGCTTGACCACCGCCTGTTGTGGGCCAACCACCTGGTGGTTTACTTGGGCAATCAGGCTTAATGTGCCCCTTCTGACCACAACCATAGCATATGATTACTGGCTTTTTACATTCCTTTTGGAAATGCCCTGAAATACCACAATTGTTGCATATAATATTCCTCTTGGGGTTGGACTGACTTCCACTACTATTCTTGTTAGGATTGTTGTTGTTGAAGGGTCGATTCCTGGGTTTGAACTCCAAATTAGGTTTAGGCTTACTTGCTTGAATCCTCTTGGTTTCCTTCTTTGCTCTATTCCTTCGGTCCTCTTAGACATTCTTATAATCATCCTCAAATGTGATTGCTGCTTCTAGTAACTGTTGAAAAGTTGCTTTATTGGCCAACCTCAGCTGCATCTTCACAAATAGATTTAAACCACGCAGGAAATGTTTCTTCCTCTTCTCCTTAGTTCTCACTTCATCCTCAGCATAACGAGATAGTTGACTAAACTCCCGGATGTACTTCATAATACTAGCATATCCCTGTTGAAGCTCTTCAAACTCCCTACACTTCAACTCCATCACACTTTCTAGAACATGATACTCACGGAATCTCTGCTTAAACTCCTCCCAGGTATACTCCCTACCTGGAGGTTGCATTGCTAGCTGATTCTCCCACCAAGATGCTGCAGGTCCAGTTAAGAGATATGTTGTATACCTCAACTTTTCCTCATCATTGCACCCTACAGTCTTCAACTTTCTCTCCGTATCTGCTATCCAATCCTCTGCATCCATTGGCTCAGGAGCTGCTGCAAAAGGTAACGTCCTTGCATTTTGAAAGTCAGAGAGACTCACACCCCATCCTTCAGGTTCCCTCTGATGTCCCATTCGATCCACTAATCCTTCCATGAACTTGTTCTGGGACTCTTCCATCATTTGCATGTACTGCATAAAGTTCTGCTCCATCAAGGGCCTCATTGGTGGCGGTGGTAAATTCACCTGCACTCTGGCGTCTTCATCCGCCTTTTCCTTAGTTTCGCACTCCATGCACTGCTGTTCAGTCTCGTTCTCTACACCCGTTTCCATACCCCCTAGTCCTGTAACATAAAGGGAACACTCATAATTACATTTTGCATATGTGTTCTGAGCTCAACTTCATGCAAAGAACTAGTCACACAATGGAAAACAAGATCCAAAATAAAGCCAAATATGCATTACACAAATATTATACATTACAAACAACATAGTTTAATACGACGTCATTACAAGCCCATACCATTTAGGTATTACACTCATGTGGATACTATCCCACTTATTTATTTACATCCAGTGCTCAGACTCTAACTCCCATATTACCACTGGGATACTCCTCCTCAAGGTCACGCTCACTAGAAGCTGCGACGTTCATCATACATACCCGGAGTACAACTGTGCTGACATAAAGTACGATGCACTATCTGTGGAACGACTTGCCTCTTCGATGGACGATACTCAGTATCAGAAGTCTCTGGGCTTGACACATCATTAAGCTGAAGTGCGTCCATACCTTCCAACTCATCTGAAGTATTCTTAGAATCATCCTCGTCACTGTCCCTTCATCCATCTCCTACATCTTGACTCTAGAGGAATCAACAGGATATTCCCCTTCTGGTGCTCCCCGAGTACTCTGCAGGGTACAAGAGTCCTCAGCTATGATTGGATAGTGCATGTTATCTGGAGTAGGATAATGTTCTAGTGACTCAAACACCCTTTCTTCAGGATCTTCCTCATCGGACTCTACATCCTCCACATAGACATCTCTTCCATCAACGGAATAAGATCTCACTCCCATGCGACTAGTTTGCCCGGTATCTCCAACTGAATCTTCCACAAGAATAGGATTCCCGGCAGATCCATCCATCGATCCGTACCTCCATCCTTCGGAATTTCCAATAGGTAGTTACGAGTCCTCAGTTCCTCAAAAACACTGTGATATAGGATGACTAGTGCCCTCATCAGGATATCTAGTGGTTTTTGGCATAGGTGAATAAGGATATGGTGTAAAAGATGTTGGATCTATAGGTATATCCTTAAAAATTGGGTTACCCCTATCCCTTGCTTCATCCTCTAGTTTAGATGCTAATTTCTCCCTTCGTCCAGGATTAGTTAAATCCTCTAACATATCAATCTGATCTTCTACAATAACCTGATGTGTCTTGTATAAAGACCCAACCATCAGTCGATACAGATCCATAAACTTAGAAGCTAGTTTTGGATGCTTCTTTACTAAAGTAAGATGATCCGATTCTGGTTCCTCGTCCATAGAGTCATGAGGAATCACAGAATATGTGCTTCCAGCTAACTCTTCTGCTTTATGCTCCCGAACATTGGCTATTGCCTCCCAAATAGCAACATGATATGCTGCTAGATGACTTCTACCTTCACCCATGGGTAAATCATGATATAAACCAAGCTTCTTTGGTAGTTGGATGCCAACACGATATTTTGCTAACATTCTCCCATCATGGTATGCCATGGTTTTGACTGGTATATTAGTTGTGCAACCAAAAACCCTCAGAAGTTCTCGAAGCTGTTCAGTTAAAGCCCCCTGATAATCATCGAGAGTCTCTTCTTTCCTTGCCAAGGTCTGTTTTGGAAATTTTGGAGCCATTCCACTGTATAGAAAATATTCATAATTAGTATTCATTATTCATAATGATGCATCATAATAAAGAATTATCGCACTACAAAATATAAAGAAATATTCCCAATTGAATATTCATCATATAATCTAGACTCATACAGGTAGTTCCCTTTACTAGGTTTCCAACCTAAGGTCAAAGAAATTGCTCTGATACCAGCTGCGATGACCCATCATACCGCTGCATATGTAGCACAGTATAGTCGTTGACATGACATCCACAGAACACTGTTCCATAAATATCACATCCCTCAGAGTGGTACAATAGAAGCATTGCATGTCCAATTACAAACATACACACTTCATTATTATTACAATACCAGAAGTTCGAGACTTCAAAAGGTTCAAACTTACAAACCAAATAACTTATCTCATAAGTTCAGCCGAAGAACAAAATAAACACAATGGTAAATAAGACGTGAGCTCAACAGCTTATTCTATAGAGTTCGGGCTACTCGGCTCAACCTAAGTAACTAGAGTACGACCTGACAACTACTCTGACTTGTTGTCTTCAGCTCCATATTGTATCCCGTAGTCCACTCCTTCGATTCCACCAGATAGATCTGGCTCTTCATAGTAGATGTCGTTCTGGACCTCCGTGGCATACACCTGGTCATCCTTCTAGCCCTCAAAGTCTAGCAAGGGGTTGATACGTTGCAAACGTATCTATAATTTTTGATGTTCCATGCTTGTTTTATATCTACTTTCTTATGTTTTGTCCACACTTTGGAGTATTTTTATACACTTTCTTGGACTAACCTATTAACAAGATGCCACAGTGCCAGCTGCCTGTTTTCTGCTATTTTTGGTTCTAGGAAAGTCAGAAAATCAATATTCTCGGAATTGGACCGGGCAAAAGGCAAAGTTGATATTTTACCGGAAGACACATGGAGTCCGAAGGAGACGAAGGAGGGCCATAGGGCGGCCACACACCCCTTGGCGTGGGCAGCCCTAGGCCGCGCCAGGGCATGGTGTGGGCCCCCTGGCCGGCCGCCGACCTTGCCCCTTCGCCTATAAGAAGCCCCTGGGACAAAAACCCTAAATCGAACAGCCTCTAGCCACAAAAAGTTCCACAGCGCCGCCGCCACCAAAGAGGAGATTCGGGGGACATAAGTCTCTGTTCCAGCACCCTGCCGGGATGGGGAATTACCCCCGGAGCCATCTCCATCGATCTCCACCACCATCTCCATCACCGTTGCTGATTCCCATGATGAGGAGGGAGTGGTACTCTCTCGAGGCAAAGGGTTCTACCGGTAGCTATGTGTTCATCTCTCTCTCTATGCATGATCATATTGTGATCATGAGCTTTGTAATCAAGTAGATCTACTTTGCTATTCAAGTGCTTTAATAGATCTCTGGCTCTCCCCATGTGTGTGAAAGTGATAGCGTGCACACCATGGTGGCACTTAGGCTAGAGATTACAATTACTTATTATGAGTTATATATGGAGTTGGATGTTTCTATGAAATTGTGGTGTTTGTTGGAACCATCTAGAGCTCAAGGTGACAGTGTGGGGTTATCTAGATGGGGAAAGCGAACTTTGAGGTGTGCTGTTATAGCCCTACCATGGATTAGAGTGTCCGACGGGAGAGTAGTTCAGAGTAGTATCATAAAGAGAAGATATTTATATGAGATTGTTCACTAGCGAAAGTATGATCCCTAGGCCTTGTTTCTAAGCATTGAAACACCGTTTGCAACTAGATCTGTTACATGTTTGCTTGCTGCCATCTTTATTTCAATTTGTCTTTAGTCTCTTCCACGCCATCAAGCTATTTTATAGCACCGTTACCACTTATAATTATCCATACCACTTGTATTTCACTATCTCTTTGCCGAACTAGTGCACCTATACACCTGACAAGTGTATTGGGTGTGTTGGGGACACAAGAGACTTCTTATATCTTGATTGCAGGGTTGCTTGAGAGGGATACCTTTGACCACTATCTCCCTGAGTTTGATAAACCTTGGGTGATCCACTTAAGGGAAACTTGCTGCTGTTCTACAAACCTCAGCAATTGGAGGCCCAACAACTGTCTACAAGAATAGAAGTGCGTAGACATTAAGCTATTTTCTAGCGCCGTTGTCGGGGAGGTAAGGTAAAAGGTACTCACATCATCTGGCTACTAAGCTATCTTCTAGTACAGTTGCTAGTGCGTGAGTGCTCGAAGTTATTTCCTTTAGATTCTGCAATTATATCTTTTTGTTTCTTGTTTTTATTTTCACTAGTTAGGCTTAATGGAAAACAACAAAACAATTAGAGAGCTTTATAGTATTTATCATGAGTTAGGACATGAAGTGTTTGAAGAGAAAATTAAAAAACCTATGGAACTTTATTTGCATGATAATAGCAATGTTATTAGTATGAATTCTTTGAACACCATTATTGCTAATGCTATGGAAAAGTCTAAGCTTGGGGAAGCTGGTTTTGATGAGCATGATATTTTTAGTCCCCCAAGCATGGAGGAGAAAATTTACTTTGATGATACTATACCTCCAATATATGATGATTACAATGATGAATATGATATTTTCAGTCCACCTACTATTTTGGAGAAAATTAATTATGATTACAATATGCCTCCTATATTTGATGATTATGGTGATGAGAATAATAATTATAGCTATTTTGTTGAATTTGCTCCCACTACAATTAATAAGAATGACTATGCTTATGTGGAGAGTAATAATTATTATATGCATGTGGACGATGATAAGAATGTTTTATGTGATAGTTATATTGTTAATTTTATTCTTGATGCTATTGAAAGTTATTATGAGAGAGGTAAACATGGTTTTATGCACCTCAATAATATAAAGTTTCCCCTGTTTATGTTGAAAGTCTTGAAGTTGCACTTGTTTTGCTTTCTTATGCTTGTTGCTTTGTGCTTTCATGACTTGTTTCTTTACAAGATTACTATGCATAGTAAATGGTTTAGACTTAAATGTTCTTTGAATTTGCTTCTTGATTATCTCTTTTACTTCAATTCATATTTCTTATGTGAGCATCTTCTCAAACTATCATGCCTAACTTAAAGGCGTTAAAGAAAACTACTTCTTGGGAGATAACTCAATAGTTTTCTTTAGTCTTGGAAGTTATTACTTTTGTAATAACCTCTCCTTATCCTTTTTTATTTGATTTTTGTGCCAAGAATAACCTCTAATGAGAGGGAAGTAAGATTTGGGGAAGTGCTGTCCTGAAACTGATTTTTGTGCTTCACTGTAAAAATTCGTGAAAAATCTCTGTATGTCGGATTGAGCTGTAATTTTATGTGCTTCTACCCCAGGTTGTTATATTACTTTTGTTAGTTCAACACTTTTCGATTTTAGTAACAGAAGGTCTTTGATAAAATTGGTTTTTACCTGCTGGTCTGTTTTGACAGATTTATGCCATTATTTTGCATTTGCTTCTTGTTGATTCCTTTTTGGGTTCTTTTTGGGGATTTGAGTTTTTTGAGGGAAGTGCTACAGTAGATTGTGTTTTAATGGAAGTTTTATTGGTGTTGAAGCTGAACCCAAAGACTTATTATCTTGAGTGCACTAATGTTGCTAATAAAGATTGTATGAAGGAAAATTTTAAGTGTAGGGAAGAGTAATGTGATAAGATGAAGAATGGACAAAAGCTCAAGCTTGGGGATACCACCCGTGTCACCCCAATAAATATCCAAGAAGTACAAGCGTCAAAGCTTGGGGATTCCTTGGGCATCCCCTTCTTCATCAATAAAAATCTCAGGTTTCTTTCAAACACTTCATTTTTATTGTTTCATGCACAGTTGTGTTGTTCTTGGAGCGTCTTCGTTTTTTGTTTTTGGTTTTGGTTTGCTTAGTTTTCTTGAATAAATTGGTTGGACCCCCTCATTCATGCATTAGTTTTCAAATAAGTTGGTTTGGATTGGAAAATAGTAGGAAAAGTTCATGCTTAAGTGGTAAAAAGGAGCTTGTTTTTGACTGTGACTTAGACTTTGTCATGTCATGCTTAGTATTGTTTTGGCTTTATGCTTAGTGATTATTGTTGTAGCATGACATGTTGTAAACAATTGAGATTGCTTAATGTGCCTTGAAAGAATCATGTGTTGTTTTAGCATATTAAAGCATAGTATTGTGGTATTCTCCTTTGATGCTTTATTTGAGTTGACTTGGCGCATGCTCACACCATGTTAAGACTATCCCAAGTCACCATAGCCTCTATGATCCTTTAGTTTTCGACTTGTAATATCACTTTCTGCTTTAATTAATGATGTTTTGTCGCTTTGCATGATTATGGCCATTATTTCTCTCTTAGTTGGTCGCTCTCAGTCTTTTGCTAGCCTCCATAACCAAGTGTGAGTTCCACTCATGCATCTAACTCCAAATAAAACCAAGTTATTCCAAAGAGTCCACCATACCTACCTATTAGCATTTGCTATTCCAAGTATATTCATGTTTTTATCTACCTTCCGAATTAAACTTGTTATGTGAAAATTAGTGATGGCATTGTGTCATTGTGTCATCTATGTTGATGGCACACTTTACTTTTATTGCCCCCAATAAACTTGAACCATTGTGTCATCTATGTTGTATATGCTTGCACTTATACGTTGGGAATTAGCAGAACCATGCTGTCATGGGGAACGCTTTCAACATTGCACTTGTACATTGTACCTAGTTGATATCATGCTATTTTGTTTATGGATGTCGTCGGTGTGAAATGAAAGGGGAGCTTGTAAGTCCTTGGAGTTATGTATGTGTGTTAGAGAAACGCCCAGGTGGCTGGTCTAATCCATGCCTAATCATGGTGGAAACCTACAACGTAACCATAATGAGCAATCTATGAAGCATCCTTCTTATAAAAAAAAGAGATAGAGATTGAGAAAAAAAGAAAAAAAGAGATGAGAAAAGAGGAAAGAGAGATAAAAGCACCATTTTCCCATGGTAAATAAGAAGATTGCTGAGATGCTTGTTGTCTGCTTTCCTTGTCATTTTGATATGGGGATTCTTCCATATCATCGGGCAAGGGATACCCCATTGGAGGTTCTCTATGATACACATGTACTTACTATGACAAGAACTTACCGGTGACTAAACTTGAGTAGCATGAGGAGCGGCCCTCGTATTCAAGGGACATGAGATTGCCAACTTATACTTTGTCAAGCATATACTCCATAGTTTGTTCACTTTAACCTTAATCACTTCAAGATGCTTATGATAGGGGCAATGAGAGCTGAAAGCTAATAAGTACCATAATTTTTGGAAGCTCTTTATGAGACTTGAATCCCTCCTTCATTCTACGAAGGCCTTTCTTTTACTTTTATGTTGAGTCTCCATCTTCTATCTTTATGCACCTATTGAGAGAGCATAGTGGCCATTCTTAGTTTAATGTGCATTGTCCCAAGACTTATTGATTGATTCATAATGTTGATATTGCTTGTTCTTTAACTATTTGTATCTAGTCACCCTTATGAACTTTGAAAGGTGTCCTATGCATTTATTGCTACTCATTGAGGGACAAGCTGAATGCCACTATGCTATGTTTTCTATATGTGAAAATAACAAACCTCTTTCAATGCATTGTTATTCATGATCTTTGATCCTAGCTTTCAATGCATGCAAATGGTTTGATCTTGATTGTGATGGTGCATGTCACCTCAAAAATTATTCTTTTTATCACTTACCTACTCGAGGACGAGCAGGAGTTAAGATTGGGGATGTTGATACGTTGCAAACGTATCTATAATTTTTGATGTTCCATGCTTGTTTTATATGTACTTTCTTATGTTTTGTCCACACTTTGGAGTATTTTTATACACTTTCTTGGACCAACCTATTAACAAGATGCCACAGTGCCAGCTGCCTGTTTTCTACTGTTTTTGGTTCCACGAAAGTCAGAAAATCAATATTCTCGGAATTGGACCGGACAAAAGGCAAAGTTGATATTTTATTGGAAGAAACATGGAGTCTAAAGGAGAGAAGAAGGGGGGCCGTAGGGCGGCCACACCCCCCTTGTTGCGGGCAGCCCAAGGCCGCGCCAGGGCATGGTGTGGCCCCCCTGGCCGGCCACCGACCTTGCCCCTTTCCCTATAAGAAGCCCCTGGGACGAAAGCCCAAAATCGAACAGCCTCCAGCCACGAAAAGTTCTGCAGCGCCGCCGCCACCAAAGAGGAGATTCGGGGGACATAAGTCTCTGTTCCGGCACCCTGCCGGGATGGGGAATTGCCCCCGGAGCCATCTCCATCGATCTCCACCACCATCTCCATCATCGTTGCTGATTCCCATGATGAGGAGGGAGTAGTACTCTCTCGAGGCTAAGGGTTCTACCGGTAGCTATGTGTTCATCTCTCTCTCTCTATGCATGATCATATTGTGATCATGAGCTTTGTAACCAAGTAGATCTACTTTGCTACTCAAGTGCTTTAATAGATCTCTGGCTCTCCCCATGTGTGTGAAAGTGATAGCGTGCACACCATGGTGGCACTTAGGCTAGAGATTACAATTACTTGTTATGAGTTATATGTGGAGTTGGATGTTTCTATGAAATTGTGGTGTTTGTTGGTGATACATTGCAAATGTATCTATAATTTTTGATGTTCCAATCTTGGTTTTATCCAATTTCTTGTGTTTTGTCCACACTTTGGAGTACTTTTCATATGATTTCTTGGACTAACCTATTAACAAGAGCCACAGTGCCAGCTGCCTATTTTCTGCTGTTTTTGGTTCTAGGAAAGTCAAAAAAGGAATATTCTCGGAATTGGACGGGACAAAAGCCAAAGTGCCTATTTTTCCGGAAGTCATCAGATGCCAGAATACGAGACGGAAAAGGGCTGAGGGCCGGCCACACCACCTGGCCACGCGGCCAGGCCTGGCCGGCGCCAGGGGGTGGTCTGGCCGACCCCAGCACCCCCTCGGCCTCTCCTTCCGCCTATAAGATGCCCTCGGGACGAAAATCCTAAGTACCCGATCAAAAATCCACGAAAGAGTCATGTAAGTCGTCATCTCCATCCCTAGATCGGGAGGGATCTGAAGCTCTTCCCGGCACCCTGCCAGAGAGGGGAATTCACCATGGAGGCCTTCTTCATCACCATGCAAGCCTCCGGTGTGATGCGTGAGTAGTTCATCCTTGGACTACGGATCCATTTAGTTGCTAGATGGCTGGTTCTCCTCCTTTGTGCTTTCATGTCTAGATCTTGTGAGCTCCGTTCATGATCATTATCATCTATTTGTAATTCTGCCTATTGTGTTTGCGGGGATCCGATGGATATTGAGATGTTATTTCAGATTGATTATTGATTCTATCATGTCTTTGTTATTTGTGATCTTGCATGCTTTTCGTTGTTAGTAGTTATATTGGCCAAGTAGATGCTAGCAACTCCAAGAGTTAGTATTTATGCTCGATAGTGGATTCATGCCTCTGGTAATCTGGGGAAGTGACAAAAATCTCTAAGGTACTAGATGTGCTGTTGCTAGTAGGGAGAAAACAACAATCCGTTGTTCATAGAACAATCGTATTGTTTACATTACACGCAATTCGTAAAGCAATAATCTGTTGCTTGCAACTTAATACTGTAGGGCATTCGGATGATAACCTGAAGGTGGATTATTAGTCATAGATGCAATTGGATGGCGGTCTATGTATAATGTTGTAATGCCCAATTAAGTCTCAAAGGAGTCAAGATGATTACTATATGCTTGTATGCTTTCTCGATGTTTGTCAATTGCCCCGCTGTAATTTGTTCACCCAGCATGTTATCTATCTTAAGGAGAGCCACCTCTAGTGAACTATGGATCCCGGTCCTTTTCTTTTACATACAATCTATAAACTGTTTACTGATTTGTGTTTACTTTCTGCAAACTATTACTTCTTTCCATTCAATACGTTTAATCCTTTGTTTTCAGCAAAACACGGTGAGATTGACAACCTCATCGCAAGTTGGGGACAAAGTTCTGTGGTTGTGTTGTGCAGGTCTCCACGTTGCTACTAGCACCGGTAGTGCGCCCTGCCAAGGCTCAGCTAGCAACACCTTTGGGGTGTTTCCTTGCTCCTAGTGGTTCGATTAAACCTTGGTTTCATAACTGAGGGAAACTTACTGCTGTGCTCATCATACCTTCCTCTTGGGGTTCCCAACGAGCTCTACATCAACACCGAGCCATCACTAGGTTTGACGACAACGAAAAACACAATAACACTTTATTTGTTTTGATGAACATCATCACTTATTCTCTTGCTAGTTACTTAGGCCGTTGCAGTTCATGAATTGTGTTGTTCTGTATAACACTTCACACCAACCAATTCTGTATCCAATACCGGTATCCAATACCTCAGAACCACATTGTTTAACAAGCAAGGAATACAACCATAACATGTATATCTTCTATATACCTAAGTTGGACATCTCCAACCTTTTCTTTTCTGCCAAATATTTTATAGATTATCTTTCAACAATTCCTTTTCTTTTAAAAGAATCTATCAACATCAATAGTGGTGTCATTTACATGACACATAGTACAAAGCGTATATAGTCAAATACTAATACCTTTGGACTTGCACTTTGAAGTGGATCACCATCATCAAATGTTTGGTGTTCTTTCAAAAATTCATTCTTTAGTAATCTATGAGTGTAGTAAACATTTTACCTACATCTTCTATTCATCCTTATCATGACAACATTCATGGTCAAGCTACTATAGCCTATAAGGAAGAATCGCGAGTATAATGTTAGTTCCCAACACCTTTTTGGGAGATCCGGATGCCTAGCATCTCCATCCTTCACAAATTCTCATACAATATGAGAACATGTATTTTTCTAAATTATACTCTATCATAATGTAACCAAAACATTGTTTCAGATATCACAATATCTACCACACATGATGGTTCCTAAAACAATTTTCAGCTCCTAGATAATCTTGATATTAAAACAACTTTTGAATATCAATAATCATGGAGGCAAACATGATACTTTAGATACTAACATTGGAATTCTTACTCTTGATTTAATACTACTTATTAAACTTCATGGAGTAAATAGAGTTTGCTAAAAGTTTGCAATAGGACTTCTAAGCTTTAAATTGACATTCAAAACAATACGATACCAGTTCGTAAAGTAAATATCCAGAATTCTATAGTTATATTATCTCAATTAAAACTAAGCATTAGGTAGTGAATAGATGCCAATGACTACAACAAATTATGCAAATTCACTTTGATTTAGTTTATGACAAATTGAGTTCGACTAATCCAAAATTAGAAATGAACTCCCACTCAAAAATGACATCTCTGGTGCCTTTTTGGTGATTACATGAACCAAATCCACTACACCAAGTCCGATCATCACATGAGTCGGTGTAGCTTCAAAGGCGAGCATCAATATGGTCATCACATCAACTATATGACTCATGCTTAACCTTTTGGTCCAAGTTCCGAGGCCATGTCTGTACATGCTAGGCTCGCCAAGTAAGAACCTTAGAATTCGTGTGTTAAAACTGTCTTACACCCGTTGTATGAAAGCGTAGAGTTGAGTACACCCGATCACCACGTGATGTCTTGAAACACGATCCATAGAACGGTGCATACTTAAGGAAGAACACATTTTATCTTGATATTTAAATGAGGGATCATCTTACAATGCTACTAAAAATGCCAAACTAGCAATATAAGATGCAAACATCTAATGTGTAAAGTGGGATGATATGGTCCATGCATTTGATCTCTATCATATGCATCATGGTATGATCTCTATCATTCCTTTGTGTGTAAGGCCAAGGTCTATGGAACTTACACGTTAGGTGTGTTGTAAGAGTATCTATCATACATCTACTTACGACATTACCATATCATGACACTAGCCCAGCAACAATCTAAACTAGACGCCTCTAATTTGTCCATTGCAAGTTTTACGTGGCTTAGGGCTTTCAAAGATAGAACCGGTCTTACCTACGAACATGGAACCACAACGAGGATAACCAAGTTATTAGCAACTCATTGTAAATCAGATATTGACTATAGTAGGAGAGACAGACACCCGCCAGCCACTTATGCAAAACTAGTTGCATGTCAGTCGTGGAACGGGTCTCATGTGCGATGACATGTAAGGTTGGTATGGGCCGCTTCATCCCACTATGCCACCAATATCCAAAATACATGAAAGATGCAATAACATGATCATCATCGCCCACATATAAACATATGTGTACTACCCATGCAAAGCACCTACGCATAGATCAGGCTCTGATACCACTATTGGGTTCGCAACATAGAAAACAAAAAATTTCCTACGATGGGAACTATACGCCAAGATCTGTCTACTAGATACAAGCAACAGGTGGATATACACCCACAGAGAACTTACCCTCGAAGACAACAATGCTTTGTTAACGAGTTGGAACTCGTGGATGATGTATTCGTACACTTGCCGATCTCAAGATCGTGATGAAGTCCAGTAGGTCCGGCTCCAGCACGTCCATCAGATCCAGCTCCAGCAAGTCTAGCACCACCAAGTCCAGCACCGCAAAGCAGCGGTGCACACGTCCGGTACACCGACAACCTCCGTCCCTCGCTCTAGCAAAGCAGCAGAAGCAGCAACTCCTTTCCAGATAAAGCCACTGGGAACATGTATCTCGCTAATCCGAGTCCATGGGGAATAACTAGAGGGGGAGAGAGATCCTTCACGAGGAGGTCTGGTTTGTGAGGAGCAGAGGGGGGCCTTTTATAGGGGAGAGGGGGGAACCCAAGGTCCATGGCATGGCAGCCATGGTGGTGCCCCCACCTCTTCCACATTCATGTGGGTGGAGCTCCCACTCCCATAAAAAGCCTCCACTCAAAATTCCACTCACACATGCATTAAATTTCCACCAAATTTAATGCAAGCTCTCATTAAATAAAACTATTTTATTTATTTTATTCAGAATTTTTTCAATTACATTAATTAACAAACATTCACATAAAACCCCTGCAACATTTCAATATAACATGCAGAACCAGTTTCTGCAATTTCACCCGAAACAATTCCGGTTTCCATCGAAATGATTCCAGCGCTTTCTTAAATATTTATCTGAAACATATTTGCTCCAAATGGTGTCGGTATCCCTTAAGTGTGTCACCCTATGGTTCGTGAATAATGCAGACATGATCGAGACCCCTCTCCGATCAATAATCAGCAGGGACTGAGATCCATCTCGACTCCACATATTCAACGATGACTCTTGTGATCGTGTGAACCTTTAACGTCGTAACTAAATCCCTTTGTCTCGTGATATATTACATGTCCAAGATTCGATCATCGGTATCCAAATACCTAGTTTAATCTCGTTACCGACATGAACTCTTTTCTTGTTCCCGTGATATAACATTCTAGTGATCACATCACTTGTTTGCAAGCTATTTCAATGTGATATCACCAACAGGGACCAGAGTATATCTATCCATCATCGGGATGGACAAATCACACTCTTGATCCATGAGACTCAACATAACACCTTCGTAGCACTGAACCCACCTTTATAGTCACCCTGTTACGGTGTGACGTTTGATGTTCTCAAGATACTCTTCCGGTGTTAGCAATTAACATGATCTCATGGTCTAAGGACTAAGATTACTCTGTATGATGTTATAGCAATATAAACATAATGACTATGATTGTAATGCTATACTTCGGATGAATGTTCATCACATCATTCCACCAATGTTGTGACCTTGTTATTAACAACATCCAATGTCCATGATCAGGAAACCTTGATCATCTTGTTAATCAACGAGCTAGTTTATATGAGAGGCATTACTAGGAACTTTGTATTTTGTTTATTAAACACACATGTATTGACGTTTCCAATCAATACAATTATGGCATGCAAAAATAAACATTTATCATAAACATGGAATAAGATAATAACCACTTTATTATTGCCTCTCGGGCATATTCCCTGTACTACATGACACTTCACCTATATGGGCCTAGGAGAATGCATTGTGTATTTGGCTACTAATCGTAGGGGTTGCCGGAGTGACATAAACCTGAACCCCCGTTAGGAAACCTTTGCACAAGGGATGTCAGGGTCTTAGAGTTTAAAGCTGTGGTTAGGTTTCTACCTTAATTACTTTCTTGTACTTGTGGATGCTTGCAAGGGGTATAATCACAAGTATGTATTAGTCCTAAGGAAGGTCGGTACATTAGCATAGGTTCACCCACAAAACACTTAGCAAACTAAAGAAGATTAATCAACTATATGAAGTGAAAGCACTTGACGATATTCCCATGTGTCCTCGAGAACGTTTGGTCATCTTAAGTAATACAACAGGCCCGTCCTTTGCTAAAGAAAGGATTGGGCCACTTGCTGTATTTATTTTTATTGTCTTTTATTTACTCGTACTTTATTTACCTACATTATCAAAAAACCCTAACAATCCGTTTGTTAAGTATTTACAGAGAATTCCTGCTCCTAGCCATTCACCAGCACCTTCTGCTCCTTGTTGGGTTCGACACTCTTACTTATCGAAAATACTGCGATACACCCCCTATACTTGAGGGTCATCAAGACTATTTTCTGGCATCGTTGCCGGGGAGTGAAGCGCTATTGGAGAGTGGAACTGGTAAAGGAAACTTCTACTGTGAGTATTGTTTATTTCTGTTAGTTGCTTTATCTTCATTATGGATAATTCGCTGAGTTTCTTATTTCGTAATGCTACTACCACTGCTAAGGTAGTAGATGAACCACCACCTGCTGAGAATGATACTTTTAAAATACCTACAAGAATTATTGTTCGTGTTATGGATAACTATTATGTTGGAGATGGAACTGTCCATCCCGGTGATCATTTGCTCTTTATACACGAATTATGCGGGTTGTTCAAGTGTGCAGGTATTACAACAGATCAAGTCAAGAAGAAGTTATTCTCATTATCACTGAAAGGAAGAGCTAAGGACTGGTATAAGCTGCTGAAGAATGGTCAAGCTCTTGAATGGTAGGAAATAGTACCTCTCTTTTATTCAAAGCTTTATCCTCCTAGTGAGATTCATAAAGATCGGACTCAAATATACAACTTTTGGCCTCTTGATGGAGAGAGTACAGCTCAAACTTGGGGGAGATTGAAGTTACTAATGCTCAAATGTCCCATTCATGAGCTCCCTGTTGGCCCAAAATATATCGAGCTTGTTGGGGAACCCCAAGAGGAAGGTATGATGAGCACAGCAGTAAGTTTTCCCTCAGTACGAAACCAAGGTTATCAATCCAGTAGGAGCAAGGAAACACCCCAAAGGTGTTGCTAGTTGAACTTTGGCAGGGCACACTACTGGTGCCAGCAACAACGTGCAGACCTGCACAACACAACCACAGAACTCTGTCCCCAACTTGCGATGAGGTTGTTAATCTCACCGGTTTTGCTGAAAACAAAGGATTAAACCTATCGAATGGAAGGAAGTAATAGTTTGCAGAAAGTAACACAAAGCAGTAAACAGTTTGTAGATTGAATGTAAAAGAAAGGACCGGGGTCCATAATTCACTAGAGGTGTCTCTCCTTAAGATAGATAACATGTTGGGTGAACAAATTACAGCAGGGCAATTGACAAACATCGAGAAAGCATACAAGCATTTACTAATCATCTTGACTCCTTTGAGACTTGATTGGGAATTACAACATTATACATAGATCGTCATCCAACTGCATCTATGACTAATAATCCACCTTCAGGTTATCATCCGAACCCCCTCTAGTATTAATATGCAAGCAATAGATTATTGCTTTACGAATGCGTGTAAACTAAACAATACGATTGTTCTATGAACAAAGGATTGTTGTTTTCTCCCTAGTAGCAATAGCACATCTAGTACCTTAGAGATTTCTGTCACTTCCCCAGATTACCAGAGGCATGAACCCACTATCGAGCATAAATACTAACTGTTGGAGTTGCTAGCATCTACTTGGCCAAGATAGCTACTAACAACGAAAAGCATGCAAGATCACAAATAACAAAGACATGATAGAATCAATAATCAATCTGAAATAGCATCTCAATATCCATCGGATCCCCGCAAACACAACATGCATAATTACAAATATATGATCTTGATCATGAACGGAGCTCACAAGATCTAGACATGAATGCACAAAGGAGGAGAACCAGCCATCTAGCTACTACATGGACCAGTAGTCCAGAGATGAACTACTCATGCATCACACCGGAGGCTTGCATGATGATGAAGAAGGCCTCTAGGGTGAATTCCCCTCTCTGGCAGGGTGCCGAGAAGAGCTTCAAATCCCTCCCGATCTAGGGATGGAGATGACGGCGGCTATAGACTCTTTCGTGGAATTTTGATCGGGTACTTAGGGTTTCCGTATCAGAGGCAATATATAGGCTGAAGGAGAGGCCGAGGGGGTGCCTGGGGCGGCCAAACCACCCCCTAGCACGGGCCAGGCCTGGCCGCGCGGCCAGGTGGTGTGGCCAGGCCCCAACCCCTCTCCGTCTTGTATTCTGGCTCCAAGTGTCCCCCGGTAAAATAGTGACTTTGGCTTTTATCCGTCCAATTCCGAGAAAATTCATTTTCTGACTTCCTGAAACCAAAAACAGTAGAAAACAGGCAGCTGGCACTGTGGCTCTTGTAAATAGGTTAGTCCAAGAAATCATATGAAAAGTACTCCAAAGTGTGGACAAAACACAAGAAAGTAGATAGAACCATGTATGGAACATCAAAAATTATAGATACATTTGCAATGTATCACTCCCCAACAATATTATTATTAATAACTTTTATGCAAGGCTCCCTCTACATGATAAGGATTTATTGGATGCCTCTTGTGCTAGATCATTCACTCGCATGGAAGAAGAAGCTAAATGGGATCTTCTAGACCGTATTCAAGACAATGCTGAAGCATGGGAGAATGACAAAGGAAGGAAGTCAGGTATAAATTATGATTATGAATGCGTTGAATCTCTTATGGGAACTAATGACTTTCAAAATATTAAAAATGCTTTTGGTCTAGACTCTCAAGCTATTGCAACTTATTTTAAGGCCTTTGCTTCCTATATTGAAGTGCCTAAAAAGAAGTGGAATAAGTATCGTGAACCATATAAAGATGTTGCTAAGAGTGCTCCTGCAAGAAATACTGAAGTTCATACTGCTAATCATGTTTTACCTGAACCTTACATTGAGAAAATGCCTTTCCCAGTTAAGATAAAGGAACATTCTATGATAGCTTGGTTAATGAAAGTACAAATAAAGCTGTTGAACCTGATAAACAAATGGATGATGAACCTATATTAGTAAATGTCAAAGATTTTGTCACTAAATATGAAGAAGATGGACACACTATCCTTTGTAAGGATATCCCTAATATTGTTTCACAAAGTAGTGTTATGAGAGCTAGTGTCCCTGTGTTTTCTGTTAGGATAAGTGATCATTGCTACAATGGTTCTTATGATAGTTATATCATTAAAATTATGCATGATACTGAAAGTTATTATGAGAGAGGAAAGACTATTCTAATGCATCTCAATAATATTAAGTTTCCTCGTTTTATGCTTAAAGTCTTTATGTTGCACTTTTTTTGCCTTCTTATGCTTGCAGTTTCTGGTTTCAACATTTTATTTTCTTACAAAATGCCCTTGCATAGGAAGTGGGTTAGACTTAAACATGTATATTTTTGCTTCTTGATGCTCTCTTTTACTTCAATTCATATTCCTATGTGAGCTTCATTAAAATTATCATGCCCATCTTAATGGCTATAAAGAAAGAGCTTTTTAGGAGACAACCCAATATATTCTTGCTTTCAGTTTGTTTTTGTTTCTTTGAGTCTTGGAAATTATTGTTTCAGCAATAACCTCTCCTTATCCTTTTTGTTTGGTTTTTGTGTCAAGATCAACCTCTAATGAGAGAGAAGTAAGATTTGGGGAAGTTGTTGTCCCGAAATAGATTTTTGTGCTTCACCGTAAAAATTCGTGAGAGATCTCTGTATGTCGGATTGAGCTGTAATTGTTTGTGCTTCTGCCCCAGGTTGCTATTTGACTTTGGTTAGTTTTGCACTTTTTGATTCGAGCAACAGAAGATTTTCGAAAAAATTGATCTTTACCTGATGGTCTGTTTTGACAGAATTTTGCCACTCTTGCATTTGCCTCTTAAATCGATTTCCTTTTTGAATTCTTTTTGGGTTTTCGGAAGGAGTCGCTACAGTAGCTTATGTTTTGATGGATTTCAGTTGAAATTGGAATTAAAAGGTTTATTACCTCGCTTACACTAATGTTGCTAATGAGAATTGTGTAAAGTTTTGTGTTAAAGGAATTTCCAGGTTATCGGAGAAAATGGTGTAAGAAGAAAGTGAAAGGTTTCATGACTCAAGCAATAAGTGTATGAAGATGAAGATATTGATGTTATCCAAGTGGTGACTTCGGAAGAATCTACCAAATGCCAAATTCAGAGACCTGCAGAGTCTGTTTTCGAATAGGTAACAGTTCTAGTAAGAAAAGTTGTGTGAAAATTCTATCCAATTGTATTTTAGCAGTTTTTATCCAACAAGGAAAGCTATGAAGAGAAAGAGGGATGGAAACGGAGGTAGGCCGTGCCAGCAGGTGGTGTGGCTGCCCCGGACTCCGTCTCCGACCCGATTTCTCCCAGTACCTTCCTTTTGTTGTAAAACTTCGTAATATATAATCCCCTGGATCCCCCGAGGTTCGTATATCATGTTCTCGTCGTGTTTTCGTTTCGATTTGTTTCTGCCAGGAACTATTCTTGAAAGTTAGAAGCACAACGGTGTCCGCCAAGGATAAGGGAAAGGAGCCTATGGAGGAAGATCTCCAAGACCCCGGGCAGGAGAAGGAGATTAGGAGTGAAGATGAAGAGGAAGCAAAGCAAAGCCAACATCCGCACACCAGGACTACCATTGCAAGCATTGGAGTTTTGGCAAACCCTGCAAGGATCAAAAGGACTGCATGGATGTCAACTGGAGGGAAACCTCCGCGTCACTGTTTGGCTCCACGGTCACTTCCTCCATGCACCAAGAATCCTTTCCATACCCTTATCCATGAGCATCAATACCACAATATGCCCAAGGAGAAACTACCCTCCAATTGGGATTTGCCTCGTTCTAACCATGCAGGAAAAGAAGACTTCAAGGAGGAAGAGTGGGGAAAGAATCGCAAGAGCTGGAATATGCAACCCGACATGATCATGAGCCGCATTGAGCAAAACTCGGAGTTGATTCGTACTCTCACCTTCGATATTGATGACTTGGGGAAATTAATCAGAAAGCTCATCGAGAGAATACCACCACCGTCGAAGGAGTAATTCGTCATTAGGTTTTGGCATCCCCTTGGTTTGTTCCAAGCTTGGGGGAGTGCCACGGTATCACATCACTATTTTCTATCTTTTTACCTTTGTAGTAGAGTCATATCATGAATAGAGAAGTTATCATGTAGGATGGTTTGCATTATGGAAGTGTCCCCCTCTCGTTAGATATCTATGTATCCCTTGGTGTGAGTTGCCATTATGGAATATTAATGAGAAGTTCTATCATTACTCTTTTCCATATCTTATATTAGTTTTCAATTCATGGTTATATGATTGGTCTTGTCGTTAGTATTGGTATCACTTTGGGATCATTGAGTTAATTTAGTTGGTTTTGGCAAACCTGGCTCGGTCAGTAGCAACACTATTTTGAGAATTGAATGAAAAAGAGAAAAGTACTCTTAAAGAAATATAATTTCATCATCTTTCTTTCTTGATTTGCTCATAAGTTTAGTATTCTCTAGTAAAGATCGTTTGTGCTTCCAAGGAAGATTACATGTTTGTTTTTATCACTTGTATGTTTGTTTCCTTCAACTCTTATGCTTGCTACCCAACCTTGCTAGCCAAAAACCTGGACTGAGAGGGAATGCTTCTCGTGCATCCAATCCTTAAACCAAAACCTATGCCATTTGTGTCCACCATACCTACCTACTAGCACTATTTCTATTCCAAGTAAATACTTGTTTTTATCTACCTTCCAAATTAAACTTGTTATGAGAAAATTAGTGATTAAAGCTCTCATGAACTTGATGGCACACTTTACTTTGTCGCATTAAATAAACTTGAACCATTGTGTCCATCTTTGTTGCATATATGCTTGCGCTTTATAAGTTGAAGTTAGCAGAACCATGTATCATGGGGAACGCTTTCAACATTGCACTTATATTCCATTGATATCTTGATTCTTTTTCTTATGGATCTCGGCGGTGTGAAATAAAAGGGGAACTTGTAAGATCATGTAGTTTGTATGTGTGTTAGAGAAACGCCAGGGCCGCTAGCCTAAGCCATGCATAATCATGGTGGAAACTTGCAGCATAACCATAATGAGCAATCTATGAAGCATCCTCAATAAAAACCTATGCAAATAGCAAATAAAAAGATCACTGAGATGCTCATTGTCTGCTTGCCCTGTCATTTTGATTATGGGATAGCTCCTGTATCATGTGCAAGGGGTACCCCGTTGGCGGTTCTCATGATACATATGTATTTACAATGACAAGATCTTACTTGTGACTGAAGTTAAGTAGCATGAGGTTTGGTACTCATAAGTAAGGGGCATGAGTTTTCAACTTATAACTTGTCAAACTTATCCTCTTAGTTGTGTCACTTTAACCTTAATCACCTAAAGATGCCTATGATAGGGGCATTGAGGGCTGAAAGCTAATAAGTACCATAATTTTTGGAAGCTCTTTATGAAACTTGAAATCCCTGCTTCCCTCTGCGAAGGAACTTTCTTTAACTTTTTACTTGAGTCGGTAAACCTATTCTCTTCTACCTTAGCAAGTATTTTGAGTTGTTGTGTTTCATTCATTCATATGATGACTTATTCAATCATGTTTCTTATGTTCCTTGTTTTGCACATTGCTCTTATCCTGGTGATTACTACTTTGAAAGGTATCATTGAAAACCAGTTATTTGTGAACTCCTGCAATATGTAAACTATTCTGCGACCAAGAGCTAAGTTTGCCATTACCAATTATGATTTACTTTATGCTTCTTTATTGTGTTTCCTTTACTTATTGCAAGTTAAGTTATATAATAGTGAGTTGTCTTCTATTATGATTTATGTAGTGATGAATGTGATGCTTCTTGTCCGTATTCTTTTATCGACTCTTCGCTCCACAAAGCTGAGGTCATGTTTATTGAGCTCAGTTTTCACTTGGAGACAAGGGGAAGTCTAAGCTTGGGGGGAGTTGATACGTCCATTTTGCATCACTATTCTATATCATAATTTACTGTTATTCATTGATATATTTCATATTAAGAGATGATACTTATGTTATTTCACCTGTTTTTGCATGGTTGATGACTTCTGGAGCATGGACCGCTGTAGTCAGGATTCTGATGGAAAAGGTGCTGTTTGGAGGCAAAATTCGTGAACATCGTAAAATCCGGTAAAATACATGGAAAATTCTATTTTTCCAGAAGATGAAGGTTGCCAGAAGGGGGAGTGGAGATGGGCCATAGGGGGCCCACACCACGCCCTGGCGCGAGCCACCCCAGGCCGCACCACCAAGTGGTGTGGCCACCCTGGTCCACTCCTGGCTCTCCCCTCTAGCGTATATTATCCTCCCGAAACCCTAAGACTCGGGGAGCGACCATAGAAAGATTCCTAGGGGAAAACACCAAGAGAGAAAGATCTCTCCGACAGACAGAATTCTGCTGGGGGAGTTCCTTCCCAGAGAGGGGAGATCGTCGCCATCAACACCACCATCAAGCTGGACTTCATCGGGGTCATCATCATCATCACCACCATCATCTCCACCATCACCATCATCACCACCTCATACCGTTGTAACAATTGGGTTGAATCTTGCATAGTTCTTAGGGGAAACTTTCCCGGTGTTGATTACTCCTTGTAGTTGATGCTATTGAGTGAAGCATTGAATTATTGTTTATGTTCAGATTGTTACATATCATTATTTCATCTCTGATCATGATCTATATGATGTCTTGTGAGTAGTTCGTTTTGTTCTTGAGGACATGGGATAAGTCATGTTGTTAGTAGTGGAATTGTGTTGAGAAAGATTCAATGGTTTGATATTTGAGTTGTGGTGTACTTCTTCTAGTGGTGTCATGTGAACGTCGACTACATGACACTTCACCTATATGGGCCTAGGGGAATGCATTGTGTATTTGGCTACTAATCATAGGGGTTGCCGTAGTGACAGAAACCTGAACCCCTGTTAGGAAACCTTTGCACAAGGGACGTCAGGGTCTTAGAGTTTAAAGCTGTGATTAGGTTTCTACCTTAATTACTTTCTTGTACTTGCGGATGCTTGCAAGGGGTATAATCACAAGTATGTATTAGTCCTAGGAAGGTCGGTACATTAGCACAGGTTCACCCACACAACACTTAGCAAACTAAAGAAGATTAATCAACTATATGAAGCGAAAGCACTTGACGATAATCCCATGTGTCCTTGAGAACGTTTGGTCATCTTAAGTAATACAACCGGCTTGTCCTTTGCTAAAGAAAGAATTGGGCCACTTGCTACATTTATTCTTATTGTCTTTTATTTACTCGTACTTTATTTACCTACATTATCAAAAACCCCTAAAAATCCGTTTGCTATGTATTTACAAAGAATTCCTGCTCCTAGCCATTCGCCAGCACCTTCTGCTCTTTGTTGGGTTCGACACTCTTACTTATCGAAAATACTGCGATACACTCCCTATACTTGTGGGTCATCACCCCCTCCTTATGTTACCATCTTGTGGTGATCTGGTGGTTGATTTGATAAACTAGCTGGTGGTTTAGTTATGGTTTTGGCAAGCTCAATAAGTTCTGAGTGTGTGCTTGAGAAGGAGAAATGAGTTCCCGTAACTATGCTTCGGCTGGTGCTCTATGTGAGTGCTTATACTGTTGCTGCTGGCTTGACAGCACACTCCATGCATTTTGGTGACTAAGTTATCTAGCTATGTGGTCTGGCTATGTGGATCAGTTCAAGTGAAAATATCTTCACCTGTTACCCATTTACTAATTATTGTCCTGGTGAAACTTGCCCCTCTTTTATTACTCTGTGATGTAACATGAACTGTGCATTTCACTGTTCACCACTGAGAGTAAAATTAAATAACTAACCCTTTATTTTCCTTTTAGTTGTTTATCTTATTGGCAGGAACAAGATCTGGACATACAAGATTTAGTATAGGAGTAGATAGGTAGTATAGGTTTTAATTGTAACCTTCTTTTTATTATTTTTGTAAAGAATCTTGTAAAGATATTATTACAAGTTAATAAAGTTTGATTTCTGTTCTTTGTAATCTTCTGCTTTTGATGTATTTATCACCAGTTGTAATCTTATTATGGAATAAAGAAATAAGAATTCATTTCTTATTTAATTTTCCTTGTCTTTAATCCTTATTGTTGTTTACTATATCTATAATACAATCAAACAATGTTAATAAGATATTTTGGAAAACAATTCAATATTACTAACTTCTAAATTTTAAATATTTTCAAATTGATTTGAATTTCAAATTTGAATTCAAAGTAACCTCCCCAAAGACTTAATAATTACTAAAGGTCATGTCAAAATTCATAGCAATCACTAACAAGAGCTATTCCTACCTCTAGTTAGTGAAAAGAACTCTGATCTTTTTAGGTTTTTTGTTTGGCAAAAAATTTACCCTGATTTTTTTATAGATGCATGCACAAACTTAGATTCCTTATTCTACCCATCGTTGGATCCTAATGTTGGGGTGTTACAGACTTCCCCCTTAAATTAAACTTCGTCCCAAGTTTGTGGATGAGTACCTGAATAGTTCTGGATATGCTTCTCTTAAGTCATCCTCTTTCTCCCACATGGCTTCTCGCTCTGGGTGATGTTCCCATTGTACTTTGCAGTATTTGATTGCCCTGTTTCTCAATCTTTTCTAGTTCTCCTCGAGAATTTTATAGGGTTTCTCAACATAAGTCAAATCTGCTTGTAGCTCGATCTCTTGATGTGTGATAGCATCATCTGGAACTTTAAGACATTTCTGGAGTTGTGATACATGGAAAACATTGTGAAACTGAGCTAGCCTTTTTGGTAATTCAAGAGCATAAGCTATTGTTCTATTCTGACTCAGTATCTTGAATGGTCCAATATATCTTGGGCTTAGTTTTCCTTTGACTCCGAATCTCTTCACTCCGTTCATCGGACTTACTTTGAGATATACCATATCCCCCACTTCTGGATGCCACGATCTTCGGCTTTGATCAGCATAACTCTTTGTCGACTCTGAGCTATCTTCAATCTATCTCTAATAATATCTATGATATCTTGCTTTTCCTTGATATAGTCTGGTGCAGATTCCTCGCTACTACCAGGTTCATACCAACATATAGGTGATCTACACTTTCTCCCATATAGTACTTGGTAAGGTGCTACCTTCAGACTACTCTGATAGCTATTGTTGTAGGAAAATTCTGCCAATGGTAGATGATCTTCCCACGAACCTCCAAAATCTAATGCACAAGCTCTAAGCATGTCCTCCAAGATTTGATTGGTTCTCTCTGTCTGGCCTCCAGTTTCTGGATGATAGGCTATGCTAAAATCCAACTTTGAGCCAAGTGCTTCATGTAATTGTTTCCAAAATGCTGACGTGAATACAGATCCTCTGTCTGATACAATTTTCTTGGGTACCCCGTGCTTACTCACAATCTATTTGACATAGATTTCCACTAATTTTTCAGCATTATCCTTTTGGTTTACTGGAATAAAATGTGCACTTTTTGTGAATCTGTCCACAATCATCCATATCATATCCTTCCGCTTCGGTGTCATGGGTAATCCTGTGATAAAATCCTTACTAATTTCTTCCCACGTCCTTTCTGGAATTTCCAAAGGTTGTAATGGTCCTGCTGGACTTTGATGTTCCGCTTTTACCCTTTGGCAAGTATGGCATTCAGATACATACTTTACAATATCTCTTTTCATATTTTTCTAGCAAAATAATTCCTTTAAATCCATGTACATCATTTTACTTCCAAGATGTATTGAATATGGTGTTTCATGGGCTTCCCGAAGTATCACCTCTCGAATTTTTGGCACATCTGGTACACAAAGACGGTTTTGAAACCATAAAGATCTGTAATCTCCTAGGTGAAAAACTGATGTTTGACCTTGAGATATTCTTCGAACTTCTTCAGTAATGAAAGGGTCTCCACCTTGATGTCTAAAAATTTCATGCCGAAGATCACTACTCCGCTCTTCAATTACTCTCATGGTAGCTAATCCTCCAAGAACTGTTGTACTTATGAATTGTATTTCCAACCTTTCCAAATCCATCTGCAATTCTTTTGGCAATTCTCTATTAATAGGCTGCATATCTGTGGTTTTCCAACTTAGAGCATCTGCCACAACATTTTCTTTTCCAGGGGTATAATTGATTGCTAGATCATAATCTTTAATTAACTCCAGCCAATGCTTCTGTCTCATATTCAACTCCTTTTGAGTGAAGAAGTATTTGAGACTTTTGTGGTCAGTGTATAACTCACACCTTGCCCCATAGAGACAATGCCTCCATCCTTTTAAAGCAAAGACTACTGCTGCTAACTCTAAATCATGAGTTGGATAATTCACTTCATGTGGTTTCAGCTGTCTAGATCCATAAGTAATTACCTTACGATCTTGCATAAGCACACAACCTAATCCTTCCTTTGATGCGTCACAATATACTGTGTAATCTTTTCCTGATTCCGGAACTGCTAGGATTGGTGCTGTAGTTAATCTGGTTTTGAACTCCTGAAAACTCGCTTCGCACTTCTCATCCCATATGAATGGTGTATTCTTTTTTAACAGTTTGGTCATTGGTCCAGCTATCTTGGAAAAACCTTCAATGAATATCCGATAATAACCGGCCATGCCTAAGAAACCTCGGATTTGCTTCACATTGGTTGGTGCCTTCCATTCCAGCACTGATTGAACTTTGGACGGATTTACAGCAATTCCATCCTTACTGATCACATGACCAAGAAACTCTACTTCGTCCAACCAGAATTCACACTTGCTGAACTTAGCATAAAGCTTATGTTCTCTTAGGGTTTGCAATGCTATTCTCAAATACTTTGCAAGCTCTTATGTATCCTTAGAGTATATCAAAATATCGTCAATGAATACTATGACAAACTTGTCCAGGTACGGCATGAAGATTTTGTTCATCAAATTCATGAATATTGCCGGTGCATTGGTCAAACCAAAAGGTACGACGAGATACTCATGATGTCCATCCCTTGACACAAATGTTGTTTTAGGAACATCTTCAGGTTTAATTTTTATCTGATGGTATCCTGATCTTAGATCAATCTTGGAAAATACTCCAGCTCCCTTAACTTGATCAAATAGATCTTGAATTGTTGTAATGGGTACTTGTTCTTGATGGTAACATTGTTGACATTTCTACAATCCCCACACATTCTCCGTCCTCCATCTCTTTTATCCACAAAAATTACCGGAGTTCCCCACGGGGATACTCTCCTGAATAAATCCTTTTCTCGCTAACTCATCAATTTGCTCCTTAAGCTCTTTTGGTTCTTTTGGTCCCATCTTATATGGTGCTTGGGATATTGGTGTTGTACCAGGTATCAGGTCAATAGTGAACTCTATTTCCCGATCAGGTGGCATTCCTGGTAACTCTGCTAGAAAAACATCTTGAAATTCCTTCACTACAGGAATATCTTCCAATTTGACTTGCTTCATTGAGTTCAACTGCAGATCCACCATGATATGGCTATGTTTGTCCGCCTGATAGACTATCCTTCCTCCGCCTGGAGACTTGATTGAACCGGTTTTTCCTCATAGTTGATCTGAGCTCCATAGTTCATCATCCAATACATTGCCAACACTACTGCTATTCCCCTTAATGGAATCACATAAAGATCCGCATAATAGGTTTGACCTTAGATTGAGGTAACTTGGTTTAATTTAATATTTCTAACTACCACGATCCCTTCGATGGTAACTACGGTCCTAGGTTTTTCTAACGGTGCCCTTCTAATCCCAAACTTATCACAAAACTCTTCAGATATGAAAGAAGTAGTTGTACCCGTATCAAATAAAACTTTTCCAGGATTTGTGAGAATATTGACCGTACCTATCACCGCTTGATCCGAGTTATCCACCTCGTCCAAGGTTGCGCAATTCAGCTTTCTAGTAGGTCTACCTCTTTTGCCATTGTCATTTCTGCCATAACTTCCACCTCTATTAGGCTGTCCACCTCCGCCTCTTGCTTGACCACCGCCTGTTGTGGGCCAACCACCTGGTGGTTTACTTGGGCAATCAGGCTTAATGTGCCCCTTCTGACCACAACCATAGCATATGATTACTGGCTTTTTACATTCCTTTTGGAAATGCCCTGAAATACCACAATTGCTGCATATAATATTCCTCCTGGGGTTGGACTGACTTCCACTACTATTCTTGTTAGGATTGTTGTTGTTGAAGGGTCGATTCCTGGGTTTGAACTCCAAATTAGGTTTAGGCTTACTTGCTTGAATCCTCTTGGTTTCCTTCTTTGCTCTCTTCCTTCGGTCCTCTTGGACATTCTTATAATCATCCTCAAATGTGATTGCTGCATCTAGTAACTGTTGAAAAGTTGCTTTATTGGCCAACCTCAGCTGCATCTTCACAAATAGATTTAAACCACGCAGGAAATGTTTCTTCCTCTTCTCCTTAGTTCTCACTTCATCCTCAGCATAACGAGATAGTTGACTAAACTCCCGGATGTACTCCATAATACTAGCATATCCCTGCTAAAGCTCTTCAAACTCCCTACACTTCAACTCCATCACACTTTCTAGAACATGATACTCCCGAAATCTCTGCTTAAACTCCTCCCAGGTATACTCCCTACCTGGAGGTTGCATTGCTAGCTGATTCTCCCACCAAGATGTTGCGGGTCTAGTTAAGAGATATGTTGTATACCTCAACTTTTCCTCATCATTGCACCCTACAGTCTTCAACTTTCTCTCCGTATCTGCTATCCAATCCTCTGCATCCATTAGCTCAGGAGCTGATGCAAAAGGTAACATCCTTGCATTTTGAAAGTCAGAAAGACTCACACCCCATCCTTCAGGTTCCCTCTGATGTCCCATTCGATCCACTAATCCTTCCATGAACTTGTTCTGGGACTCTTGCATCATTTGCATGTACTACATAAAGTTCTACTCCATCAAGGGCCTCATTAGTGGTGGTGGTAAATTCACCTGCACTCTGGTGTTTTCATCTGCCTTTTCCTTAGTTTCGCACTCCATGTGCTGCTGTTTAGTATCGTTCTCTACGCCCGTTTCCATACCCCCCCTAGTCCTGTAACATAAATGGAACACTCATAATTACATTATGCATATGTGTTCTGAGCTCAACTTCATGCATAGAACTAGTCACACAATGGAAAACAAGATCCAAATAAAAGCCAAATATGCATTACACACATATTATACATTACAAACAACATAGTTTAATACGACGTCATTACAAGCCCAAACCATTTAGGTATTACACTCATGTGGATACTATCCCATTTATTTATTTACATCCAGTGCTCAGACTCTAACTCCCATATCACCACTGGGATACTCCTCCTCAAGGTCACGCTCTCTAGAAGCTGCGACGTTCATCATACATACCCGGAGTACAACTGTGCTGACGTGAAGTACAATGCACTATCTGTGGAACGACTTGCCTCTTCGATGGACGATACACAGTATCAGAAGTCTCTGGGCTTGACACATCATTAAGCTCAAGTGCGTCCATACCTTCCAACTCATCTGAAGTATTCTCAGAATCATCCTCGTCATTGTCTTCTTCATCCATCTCCTGCATCCTGACTCTAGAGGAATCAACAGAATATTCCCCTTCCAGCTAACTCTTCTGCTTTATGCTCACAAACATTGGCTATTGCCTCCACAATAGCAACATGATATGCTGCTAGATGACTTCTACCTTCACCCATGGGTAAATCATGATATAAACCAAGCTTCTTTGGTAGTTGGATGCCAACACGATATTTGGCTAACATTCTCCCATCATGGTATGTCATGGTATTGACTGGTATATTAGTTGTGCAACCAAAAACCCTCAGAAGTTCTCGAAGTTGTTCAGTTAAAGCCCCCTGATAATCATCGAGAGTCTCTTCTTTCCTTGCCAAGGTCTGTTTTGGAAATTTTGGAGCCATTTCCACTGTATAGAAAATATTCATAATTAGTATTCATTATTCGTAATGATGCACCATAATAAAGAATTATCGCACTAAAAAATATAACGAAATATTCCCAGTTGAATATTCATCATATAATCTAGACTCATACAGGTAGTTCCCTTTACTAGGTTTCCAACCTAAGGTCAAAGAAATTGCTCTGATACCAGCTGCGGTGACCCAGCATACCACTGCATATGTAGCACACTATAGTTGTTGACATGACATCCACAGAACACTGTTCCATAAATATCACATCCCTCAGAGTGGTACAACAGAAGCATTGCATGTCCAATTACAAACATACACACTTCATTATTATTACAATACCAGAAGTTCGAGACTTCAAAAGGTTCAAACTTACAAACCAAATAACTTATCTCATAAGTTCAGCGGAAGAATGAAATAAACACAATGGTAAATAAGACGTGAGCTCAACAGCTTATTCTATAGAGTTCGGGCTGCTCGGCTCAACCTAAGTAACTAGAGTACAACCTAACAACTACTTTGACTTGTTGTCTTCAGCTCCATATTGTATCCCGTAGTCCACTCCTTCGATTCCACAAGATAGATCTGGCTCTTCATAGTAGATGTCGTTCTGGACCTCCGTGGCATACACCTGATCATCCTTCTGGCCCTCAAAGTCTAGCAAGGGGATGATACGTTGCAAACGTATCTATAATTTTTGATGTTCCATGCTTGTTTTATATCTACTTTCTTATGTTTTGTCCACACTTTGGAGTATTTTTATACACTTTCTTGGACTAACCTATTAACAAGATGCCACAGTGCTAGCTGCCTGTTTTCTGCTGTTTTTGGTTCCAGGAAAGTCAGAAAATCAATATTTCGGAATTGGACCGGGCAAAAGGCAAAGTTGACATTTTACCGGAAGACACATGGAGTCCAAAGGAGAGACGAAGGGGGCCCATAGGGCGGCCACACCCCCTTGGCGCGGGAAGCCCTAGGCCGCGCCAGGGCATGGTGTGGGCCCCTGGCCGGCCGCCGACCTTGCCCCTTCGCCTATAAGAAGCCCCCTGGACAAAAACCCTAAATCGAACAGCCTCCAGCCATGAAAAGTTCCACAGCGCCGCCCCCACCGAAGATGAGATTTGGGGGACATAAGTCTCTTTTCCAGCACCCTGCCGGGACGGGGAATTACCCCCGGAGCCATCTCCATCGATTTCCACCACCATCTCCATCACCATTGCTGATTCCCATGATGAGGAGGGAGTGGTACTCTCTCGTGGCAAAGGGTTCTACCGGTAGCTATGTGTTCATCTCTCTCTCTATGCATGATCATATTGTGATCATGAGCTTTGTAATCAAGTAGATCTACTTTGCTATTCAAGTGCTTTAATAGATCTTTGGCTCTCCCCATGGTGGCACTTAGGCTAGAGATTACAATTACTTGTTTTGAGTTATATATGGAGTTGGATGTTTCTATGAAATTGTGGTGTTTGTTGGAACCATCTAGAACTCAAGGTGACAGTGTGGGGTTATCTAGATGGGGAAAGCGAACTTTGAGGTGTGTTGTTATAGCCCTACCATGGATTAGAGTGTCCGACCGGAGAGTAGTTCAGAGTAGTATCATAAAGAGAAGATATTTATATGAGAGTGTTCACTAGCGAAAGTATGATCGCTAGGCCTTGTTTCTAAGCATTGAAACACCGTTTGCAACTAGATCTGTTACATGTTTGCTTGCTGCCATCTTTATTTCAATTTGCCTTTAGTATCTTCCACGCCATCAAGCTATTTTCTAGCACCGTTACCACTTATAATTATCCATACCACTTGTATTTCACTATCTCTTCACCGAACTAGTTCACCTATACACCTGACAAGTGTATTGGGTGTGTTGGGGACACAAGAGACTTCTTGTATCTTGGTTGCAGGGTTGCTTGAGAGGGATACCTTTGACCACTTCCTCCCTGAGTTCGATAAACCTTGTGTGATCCACTTAAGGGAAACTTGCTGCTATTCTACAAACCTCTGCACTTGGAGGCCCAACAACTGTCTACAAGAATAGAAGTGCGTAGACATCAAGCTATTTTCTAGCGCCGTTGCCAGGGAGGTAAGGTAAAAGGTACTCACATCATCTGGCTACTAAGCTATCTTCTAGTACAGTTGCTAGTGCGTGAGTGCTCAAAGTTATTTCCTTTAGATTCTGCAATTATATCTTTTTGTTTCTTTTATTTTTATTTTCACTAGTTAGGCTTAATGGAAAACAACAAAACAATTAGAGAGCTTTATAGTATTTATCTTGAGTTAGGACATGAAGTGTTTGAAGAGAAAATTAAAAAACCTATGGAACTTTATTTGCATGCTAATAGCAATGTTATTATATGAATTCTTTGAACACCATTATTGCTAATGCTATGGAAATGTCTAAGCTTGGGGAAGCTGGTTTTGATGAGCATGATATTTTTAGTCCCCCAAGCATGGAGGAGAAACTTTACTTTGATGATACTATACCTCCAATATATGATGATTACAATGATGAATATGATATTTCCAGTCCACCTACTATTGAGGAGAAAATTAATTATGATTACAATATGCCTCCTATATTTGATGATTATGGTGATGAGAATAATAATGATAGCTATTTTGTTGAATTTCCTCCCACTACAATTAATAAAAATGACTATGCTTATGTGGAGAGTAATAATTATTATATGCATGTGGCTCATGATAATAATGTTTTATGTGATAGTTATATTGTTAATTTTATTCATGATTCTACTGAAAGTTATTATGAGAGAGGTAAACATTGTTTTATGCATCTCAATAATATTAAGTTTCCCCTGTTTATGTTGAAAGTCTTGAAGTTGCATTTGTTTTGCTTTCTTATGCTTGTTGCTTTGTGCTTTCATGAATTGTTTCTTTACAAGATTCCTATGCATAGGAAGTGGGTTAGACTTAAATGTTCTTTGAATTTGCTTCTTGATTATCTCTTTTACTTCAATTCATATTTCTTATGTGAGCATCTTCTCAAACTATCATGCCTAACATAAAGGCGTTAAAGAAAAGTACTTCTTGGGAGATAACCCATAGTTTTCTTAAGTCTTGGAAGTTATTACTTCTGTAATAACCTCTCCTTATCCTTTTTTATTTGATTTTTGTGCCAAGAATAACCTCTAATGAGAGGGAAGTAAGATTTGGGGAAGTGCTGTCCTGAAACTGATTTTTGTGCTTCACTGTAAAAATTCGTGAAAAATCTCTGTTGGTGTTGAAACTGAACCCAAAGACTTATTATCTTGAGTGCACTAATGTTGCTAATAAAGATTGTATGAAGGAAAATTTTAAGTGTAGGGAAGAGTAATGTGATAAGATGAAGAATGGATAAAAGCTCAAGCTTGGGGATGCCACCCGTGGCACCCTAAGAAATATCCAAGAAGTACAAGAGTCAAAGCTTGGGGATGCCTTGGGCATCCCCTTCTTCATCAATAAAAATCTCAGGTTTCTTCCAAACATTTCATTTTTATTGTTTCATGCACAGTTGTGTTGTTCTTGGAGAGTCTTCGCTTTTTTTTTGGTTTTGGTTTGCTTAGTTTTCTTGAATAAATTGGTTGGACCCCCTCATTCATGCATTAGTTTTCAAATAAGTTGGTTTGGATTGGAAAATAGTAGGAAAAGTTCAAGCTTAAGTGGTAAAAAGGAGCTTGTTTTTGACTGTGACATAGACTTTGTCATGTCATGCTTGGTATTGTTTTAGCTTTATGCTTAGTGATTATTGTTGTAGCATGACATGTTGTAAACAATTGAGATTGCTTAATGTGCCTTGAAAGAATCATGTGTTGTTTTAGCATAGTATTGTGGTATTCTCCTTTGATGCTTTATTTGAGTTGACATGGCGCATGCTCACACCATGTTAAGACTATCCCAAGTCACCATAGACTCTATGATCCTTTAGTTTTTGACTTGTAATATCACTTTATGCTTTAATTAATTATGTTTTGTCGCTTTGCATGATTATGGCCATTATTGCTCTCTTAGTTGGTCGCTCCCAGTCTTTTGCTAGCCTCCATAACCAAGTGTGAGTTCCACTCATGCATTCAACTCCAAATAAAACCAAGTTATTCCAAAGACCCCACCATACCTACCTATTAGAATTTGCTATTCCAAGTATATTCATGTTTTTATCTACCTTCCGAATTAAACTTGTTATGTGAAAATTAGTGATTAAAGTTCTCACGAACTTGATGGCACACTTTACTTTTCTTGCCCCTAATAAACTTGAACCATTGTGTCATCTATGTTGTATATGCTTGCACTTATACGTTGGGAATTAGCAGAACCATGTTGTCATGGGGAACGCTTTCAACATTGCACTTGTACATTGTACCTAGTTGATATCATGCTCTTTTGTTTATGGATGTCATCGGTGTGAAATGAAAGGGGAGCTTGTAAGTCCTTGGAGTTATGTATGTGTGTTAGAGAAACGCCCGGGCGGCTGGTCTAATCCATGCCTAATCATGGTGGAAACCTGCAACGTAACCATAATGAGCAATCTATGAAGCATCCTTGTTATAAAAACAAGAGATAGAGATTGAGAAAAAAGAAAAAAAGAGATGAGAAAAGAGGAAAGATAGAGAAAAGCACCATTTTCCCATGGTAAATAAGAAGATTGTTGAGATGCTTGTTGTCTGCTTGCCTTCTCATTTTGATATGGGGATTCTTCCGGATCATCGGGCAAGGGGTACCCCGTTGGCGGTTCTCTATGATACACATGTACTTACTATGACAAGAACTTACCGGTGACTAAACTTGAGTAGCATGAGGAGCGGCCCTCGTATTCAGGGGACATGAGATTGCCAACTTATACTTTGTCAAGCATATACTCCATAGTTTGTTCACTTCCTTAATCACTTCAAGATGCTTATGATTGGGGCAATGAGAGCTGAAATCTAATAAGTACCATAATTTTTGGAAGCTCTTTATGAGACTTGAATCCCTGCTTCCTTCTATGAAGGCCTTTCTTTTACTTTTATGTTGAGTCTCCATCTTCTATCTGTATGCACCTATTGAGAGAGCATAGTGGCCATTCTTAGTTTAATGTGCATTGTCCCAAGACTTATTGATTGATTCATAATGTTGATACTGCTTGTTCTTTACTATTTGTATCTAGTCACCCTTATGAACTTTGAAAGGTGTCCTATGCATTTATTGCTACTCATTGAGGGACAAGCTGAATGCCACTATGCTATGTTTTCTATATGTGAAAATAACAAACCTCTTTCAATGCATTGTTATTCATGATCTTTGTTTGTATCCTTTCATGTTGCATGCATAGTTACTATGTCTTATTGTTAGAACTTCATCTTTCATGCTCATGTTTAGAGTACTTTGATCCCAGCTTTCAATGCATGCAAATGGTTTGATCTTGATTGTGATGGTGCATGTCACCTCAAAAATTATTCTTTTTATCGCTTACCTGCTCGAGGACGAGCAGGAGTTAAGCTTGGGGATGTTGATACGTTGCAAACGTATCTATAATTTTTGATGTTCCATGCTTGTTTTATATCTACTTTCTTATGTTTTGTCCACACTTTGGAGTATTTTTATACACTTTCTTAGACCAACCTATTAACAAGATGCCACAATACCAGCTGCCTGTTTTCTACTGTTTTTGGTTCCATGAAAGTCATAAAATGATTATTCTCGGAATTGGACCGGACAAAAGGCAAAGTTGATATTTTACTGGAAGACACATGGAGTCTGAAGGAGAGACGAAGGGGGGCCACAGGGCAGCCACATCCCCCTTGTTGCGGGCAGCCCTAGGCCACGCCAGGGCATGGTGTGGGCCCCCTGGCCGGCCACCGACCTTGCCCCTTTCCCTATAAGACGCCCCCGGGATGAAAGCCCAAAATCGAACAGCCTCCAGCCACAAAAAGTTCCGCAGGGCTGCCGCCACCGAAGAGGAGATTCGAGGGACACAAGTCTCTGTTCTGGAACCCTGCCGGGACGGGGAATTGCCCCCAGAGCCATCTCCATCGATCTCCACCACCATCTCCATCGTCGTTGCTGATTCCCATGATGAGGAGGGAGTAGTACTCTCTCGAGGCTAAGGGTTCTACCGGTAGCTATGTGTTCATCTCTCTCTCTATGCATGATTGATACGTCCATTTTGCATCACTATTCTATGTCTTAATTCACTATTATTTATTGATATATTTCATATTGAGAGGTGATACTTATGTTATTTCACCTGTTTTTTGCATGGTTGATGACTTTTGGAGCATGGACCGCTGCAGTCAGGATTCTGATGGAAAAGGTGCTGTTTGGAGGCAAAATTCGCGAAGATCAGAAAATCCGGGAAAATATACAGAAAATCCTATTTTTCCAGAAGACTCGGGATGCCAGAAGATGGAGTGGAGGTGGGCCACAGGGGGCCCACACCACCCCATGGCGCGGGTAGGCCTAGGCCACGCCAGGGAGTGGTGTGGCCGCCCTGGCCCACTCTAGCCTCTCCCATCTGGCGTATATCATCCCCACAAAACCCTAAGACTCGGGGAGCGACCATGGAAAGATTCCGTCGCCTCTGCGGGGCGGAAAACACCGAGAGAGAAAGATCTCTCCGGTAGACAGATTTCTGCTGGGGGAATTCCTTCCCGGAGAGGGGAGATCGTCGCAATCAATACCACCATCAAGCTGGACTTCATCGGGATCATCATCATCATCACTCACCACCATCATCACCATCAGCACCCTCATCACCATCTCCATATTGCTGTAACAATTGCGTTGAATCTTGCTATAGTTCATAGGGGAAAGTTTCCCGATGTTGATTACTCTTTGTAGTTGATGCTATTGAGTGAACCGTTGAATTATTGTTTATGTTCAGATTGTTATACATCATTATTCCATTTCTGATCATGATCCATATGATGTATTGTGAGTAGTTCGTTTTGTTCTTGAGGACATGGGAGAAGTCTTGTTGTTAGTAGTGGAGTTGCGTTGAGAAAGATTCAATAGATTGTTATTTAAGTTGTGGTGTACTTCTTCTAGTGGTGTCATGTGAATGTCGACTACATGACACTTCACCTATATGGGCCTAGGGGAATGCATTCTGTATTTGGCTACTAATCGTAGGGGTTGCCGGAGTGACAGAAACCTGAACCCCCATTAGGAAACCATTACACAAGGGAAGTAAGGGTCTTAGAGTTTAAAGTTGTGGTTAGGTTTCTACCTTAATTACTTCTTGTACTTACGGATGTTTGCAAGGGGGTTTAATCACAAGTATGTATTAGTCTTGGATGGGGCGGTACATTAGCACAGGTTCATCCACACAACACTTAGCAAGCTAAAGAACATTAATCAACTATATGAAGCGAAAGCACTTGACAGTCTTTCCATGTGTCCTCGAGAACGTTTGGTCATCTATAGAAATACAACCGGCTTGTCCTTTGCTGCATAAAGGATTGGGCCACTTGCTGCATTCACTCTTACTGTCTTTCATTTACTCGTACTTTGTTTACTTTCTTTATCGAAAACCCCTAAAAATCCGTTTGCTAAGTATTTGTAGAGAATTCATGATCCATACCACTAGCCAGCACCTTCTGCTCCTCATTGGGTTCGACACTCTTACTTATCGAAAATACTGCTATACACCCCCTATACTCGTGGGTCATCAAGACTATTTTGTCGCGCCGTTGCCGGGGAGTGAAGCGCTATTGGAGAGTGGAACTAGTAAAGGAAACTTCTACTGTGAGTATTGTTTACTTCTGCTAGTTGCTTTATTTTCGTTATGGATAATTCGCTGAGTTTCTTATTTGGTAATGCTACTACCACTGCTAAGGTAGTAGATAAGCCACCACCTGCTGAGAAAGATGTTTTCAAAACACCTACAAGAATTATTGATCGTGTTATGGATAACTACTATGTTAGGGATGGAACTATCCATCCCGGTGATCATTTACTCTTTATACACGAATTATGCGGGTTGTTCAAGTGTGCAGGTATCACTACAGATCAAGTTAAGAAGAAGTTATTCTCATTATCAATGAAAGGAAGAGCTGAGGAATGGTATAAGCTGTTGAAGAATGGTCAAGCTCTGGAATGGGAGGAAATAGTGCCTCTCTTTTATTCAAAGTTTTATCCTCCTAGTGAGATTCATAAAGATCGGAATCAAATATACAAATTTTGGCCTCTTGATGGAGAGAGTACAGCTCAAGCTTGGGGGAGATTGAAGTTACTAATGCTCAAATGTCCCATTCATGAGCTCCCCAACAATATTATTATCAATAACTTTTATGCAAGTCTCCCTCTACATGATAAGGATTTATTGGATGCTTCTTGTGCTGGATCATTCACTCGTATGGAAGAAGAAACTAAATGGGATCTTCTGGACCGTATTCAAGACAATGCTGAAGCTTGGGAGAATGACAAAGGTAGAACGTCAGGTATAAATTATGATTATGAATGCATTGAATATTTTATGGGAACTGATGACTTTCAAAATATTAAAAATGCTTATGGTCTAGACTCTCAAGCTATTGCTTCTTATTTTAAGGGCTTTGCTTCCTATATTGAAGTGCCTAAAAAGAAGTGGAATAAGTATCATGAACCTTATAAAGATATTGCTAAGAGTGTTCCTGCAAGAAATACTGAAGTTTATACTGCTAATCATGTTTTACCTAAACCTTATATTGAGAAAATGCCTTTCCCAGTTAAGGTAAAGGAACATTCTATGATGGCTAGTATGGTAGATGAAAGTATGAACAAAGCTGTTGAACCTGATAAACAAATGGTTGATGAACCTATTGTAGCAAATGTGAAAGACTTTGTTGCTCAATATGAAAAAGAGGGACACACTATCCTTTGTAAGGATACCTCTAATATTGTTTCACAAAGTAGTGTTATGAGAGCTAGTATCCCTGTGTTTTCTGTTAGAATAATTGATCATTGCTATGATAGTCCTTGTGATAGCTATATTGTTAAGTTTATGCATGATACTGAAAGTTATTATGAGAGAGTGAAAAGTGCTCTTATGCATCTCAATAATATCAAGTTTCCCCGTTTTATGCTGAAAGTTTATATGTTGCACTTCTTTTACCTTCTTATGCAATTTTCCTATGGTTTCAACAACTTGTTTGTTTACAAAATACCCTTGCATAGGAAGTGGGTTAGACTTAAATGTGTGTGTTTTTTCTTCTTAATGCTCTCTTTCACTTCAAATTATATCCCTATGAGAGCTTCTTCAAAATTATCATGCCCATCTTAATGGCTATAAAGAAAGAGCTTTATGGGAGACAACCCAATTTGTTTTGGCTTTCAATTTGTTTTTGTTTCTTTGAGTCTTGGAAGTTATTACTTCGGTAATAACCGCTCCTTATCTGGTTTTGTTTGGTTTTTGTGTCAAGATCAACCTCTAATGAGAGGGAAGTAAGATTTGGGAAAGTTGTTGTCCCGAAACAGATTTTTGTGCTTTACCGCAAAAATTCGTGAGAGATCTCTGTATGTCGGATTGAGATGTAATTTTTTGCGCTTCTGCCCCAGGTTGTTATTTAACTTTCGTTAGTTTTGCAGTTTTTGATTTGAGCAACAGAAGATTTTCGAAAAAATTGATCTTTACCTGCTGGTCTGTTTTAACAGATTTTGCCAATCTTGCATTTGCTTCTTTATTCGATTTCCTTTTTGAATTCTTTTTGGGTTTTCAGAAGGAATTGCTACAGTAGCTTTTGCTTTGATGGTTTTCAGTTGAAGTTGGACTCAAAAGGTTCTATCACTTCACTTATACTAATGTTGCTAATAAGAACTGTGTGAAGTTTTGTGTGAAAGAAATTTCCAGGAAGTGGAGACAATGGTGTAATAAGGAAGAGAAAGGTTTTATGACTCAAGTAATAAGTATATGAAGATGAAGATATCGATGATATTCAAGAGATGACCCCGGAAGAATCTACTAAGGACCAAATTCAGAGACCTGCAGAGTCTGTTGCCAACTAGGTAACAGTTCTGGTAAGAAAAGTTCCACGAAAATACAATCCAACTATATTTTTGCAGTTTTCAGTCAATAAGGAAAGCTACAAAGAGAAAAAGGGACGGAACCAGAGCCGAGGTGGCCCACACCACCCCATGGCGCGTCCCACCCCTGGCCGCGCCACCAGGAGGTGAGGCCACCCAGGACTCCGCCTCCGACTCGTTTTCTCCCAGTACCTTCCTTTCGATATGAAACTTCGTAATATATAACCCCCCGGATCCCCCCGAGGTCCGAATATCGTGTTTTCGTCGTGTGTTTTTTTTTATCTGTTTCTGTCAGGACATACTCTTTGAGAGTTTAGAAGCACAATGGTGTCCGCCAAGGATAAAGGGAGGAGCCCATGGAGGAAGACCTCCAAGACCCCGGGAGGGAGAAGGAGATCAAGAGTGAAGGTGAAGAGGAGCAAGGCCAATGTCCGCATACCGGCACCACCATTGCAAGCATTGGAGTGGTGAAACCTACCAAGATTAGAAGGACTGCACGGATGCAAACTGGAGGGAAAGCTCCTCGTCACAGTTTGGCTCCACGGTCACTTCCTCCACGCACCAGGAATCCTTTCCATACCCTTATCCATGAGCATCAATACCAGAATATGCCCAAGGAGAAATTACCCTCCAATTGGGATTTGCCTCATTCTAGCCATGCAGGAAAAGAAGACTTCAAGGAGGAAGAGTGGGGAAAGAATAGCAAGAGCTGGAATTCTCAACCCGACATGATCATGAGCCGCATTGAGCAAAACTCGGAGCTTATTCATAATCTCACTTTCGAGATTGAGGAATTGGGGAAACTAATCAGAGAGCTCATCAAGAGGATACCACCACCAGCTAAGGAGTAATTCGTCATCAGGTTTGGCATCCCCTTGGTTTGTTCCAAGCTTGGGGGAGTGCCGTGGTATCATATCACTATCTTCTATCTTTTTACCTTATTAATAGAGTCATATCATGAATAGAGGAGTTATTTTGTAGTATGGTTTGCATTATGGAAGTGTCCCCTCTCTTGTTAGATATGTATCCCTTGGTGTGAGCTGCCGTTATGGAATATTAATGAGAAGTTCTATCATTCACTCTTTTGCATAGCTTATGATAGTTTTCAATTCGTGGTTATATTATTGATCTTCTTGTTAGTATTGGTATCACTTTGGGATCATTGAGTTAATTTAGTTGGTTTTGGCAAACCTGGCTCGGTCAGTGGCAATACTATTTTTGAGAGTTGAAAGAAAAAGATAGAAGTACTCTAAAGAAAAAATAATTTCATCATCTTTCTTTCTTGATTTGCTCATAAGTCTAGTATTCTCTAGTTAAGATCTTTTGTGCTTCCAAGGAAGATTGCATGTTTGCCTTTATCCCTTTATGTTTGTTTGTTTCCTTCAACTCTTATACTTGCTACCTAGCCTTGCTAGCCAAAAACCTGTACTGAGAGGGTATTCTTCTCGTGCATCCACCTCCTTTAAACCAAAACCTTTGCCATTTGTGTCCACCATACCTACCTAGTAGCATTATTGCTATTCCAAGTAAATTCTTGTTTTATCTACCTCCCAAATTAAACCTATTATGTGAAAATTAGTGATTAAAGCTCTCACGAACTTGATCGCACACTTTACTTTCTTGCATTTAATAAACTTGAACCATTGGGTCCTTCTTTGTTGCATATATGCTTGCGCTTTATGAGTTGAAGTTAGCTGAACCATGTATCATGGGGACCGCTTTCAACACTTCATTGGTACTTGTACCTAGTTGATATCATGTTCTTTTGCTTATGGATCCCGGCGGTGTGAAATAAAAGTGGAACTTGTAAGGTCATGGAGTTTATATGTGTGTTAGAGAAACGCCTGGTCCGCTAGCCTAAGCCATGCTTAATCATGGTGGAAACTTGCAGCATAACTATAGTGAGCATTGTATGAAGCATCCTTAATAAAAACCTATGCAAATAGCAAATAAAAAGATCGCTGAGATGCTCACTGTCTGCTTGCCTTGTCATTTTGATTATGGGATAGCTCCTGTGTCATGTGCAAGCGGTACCCGTTGGCGGTTCTCAATGATACGCATATATTCACAATGACAAGAGCTTGTTCGTGACTGAAGTTGAGTAGCATGAGGATCGGTACTCATAAGTAAGGGGCTTGAGATTTCAACTTATAACTTGTCAAGCATATCCTCTTAGTTGTGTCACTTTAACCTTAACAACCTAAGGATGCCTATGATAGGGGCAATGAGAGCTGAAAGCTAGTAAGTATCATAATTTTTGGGAGCTCTTTATGAGACTTGCAATCCCTGCTTCCCTCTGCGAAGGGCCTTTCTTTCACTTTGTAGTTGAGTCAGTAAACCTATTCCCTTCGATCTTCTATCTCAGAAGGTATTTTGAGTTGTTGTGTTTCATTCATTCATATGATGATTTATTCAATCATGTCTTATGTTCCTTGTTTTGCACATTGCTCATGTCTTGATGTTTACTACTTTGAAAGTTATCATTGAAAAACCAGTTATTTGTGAACTCCAGCAAATTATCAACTATTCTTCGACCAAGTGCTAAGTTTGCCATTACCAATTATGATTTACTCTATGTATCTTTATTGTGTTTCCTTTACTCATAACAAGTTGAGTTATATAATAGTGAGTTGTCTTCTATTATGATCTATGTATTAGATGAATGTGATGCTTCTTATCCGTATTCTTTTATCGACTCTTCAGTCCATAAACTGTAGGTCATGTTTATTGAGCTCAGTTTCGCTTGGGGACAAGCGAAGTCTAAGCTTGGGGGGAGTTGATACGTCCATTTTGCATCACTATTCTATGTCTTAATTCACTATTATTCATTGATATATTTCATATTGAGAGGTGATACTTATGTTATTTCACCTGTTTTTGCATGGTTGATGACTTTTGGAGCATGGACCGCTGCAGTCAGGATTCTGATGGAAAAGATGTTGTTTGGAGGCAAAAATAGCGAAGATCAGAAAATCCGGGAAAATATACGGAAAATCCTATTTTTCTAGAAGACTCAGGATGCCAGAAGATGGAGTGGAGGTGGGCCATAGGGGGCCCACACCACCCCATGGTGTGGGTAGGCCTAGGCCACGCCAGGGAGTGGTGTGGCCGCCCTGGCCCACTCCAGCCTCTCCCCTCTGGCGTATATCATCCCCACGAAACCCTAAGACTCGGGGAGCGACCATAGAAAGATTCCGCTGCCTCTGCGGGGCGGAAAACACCGAGAGAGAAAGATCTCTCTGGCAAACAGTTTTCTGCCGGGGGAATTCCTTCCCGGAGAGGGGAGATCGTCGCCATCAACACCACCATCAAGCTGGACTTCATTGGGATCATCATCATCATCACCATCAGCACCCTCATCACCATCTTCATATTTCTGTAACAATTGCGTTGAATCTTGCTATAGTTCATAGGGGAAACTTTCCCGGTGTTGATTACTCTTTGTAGTTGATGCTATTGAGTGAACCGTTGAATTATTGTTTATGTTCAGATTGTTATACATCATTATTCCATCTCTGATCATGATCCATATGATGTCTTGTGAGTAGTTCGTTTTGTTCTTGAGGACATGGGAGAAGTCTTGTTGTTAGTAGTGGAGTTGCGTTGAGAAAGATTCAATAGATTGTTATTTAAGTTGTGGTGTACTTCTTCTAGTGGTGTCATGTGAACGTCGACTACATGACACTTCACCTATATGGGCCTAGGGGAATGCATTGTGTATTTGGCTACTAATCGTAGGGGTTGCCAGAGTGACAGAAACCTGAACCCCCGTTAGGAAACCATTGCACAAGGGACGTAAGGGTCTTAGAGTTTAAAGATGTGGTTAGGTTTCTACCTTAATTACTTTCTTGTACTTACGGATGTTTGCAAGGGGTATAATCACAAGTATGTACTAGTCTTGGATGGGGTGGTACATTAGCACAGGTTCACCCACCCAACACTTAGCAAGCTAAAGAAGATTAATCAACTATATGAAGCGAAAGCACTTGACAGTCTTCCCATGTGTCCTCGAGAACGTTTGGTCATCTTAAGTAATACAACCGTCTAGTCCTTTGCTGCATAAAGGATTGGGCCACTTGCTGCATTTATTCCTACTGTCTTTTATTTACTCGTACTTTGTTTACTTGCTTTATCGAAAACCCCTAAAAATCCGTTTGCTAAGTATTTGCAGAGAATTCCTGATCCATACCACTAGCTAGCACCTTCTGCTCCTCGTTGGGTTCGACACTCTTACTTATCGAAAATACTGCGATACACCCCCTATACTTGTGGGTCATCAATGATCATATTGTTATCACGAGCTTTGTAACCAAGTAGATCTACTTTGCTACTCAAGTGCTTTAATAGATCTCTGGCTTTCCCCATGTGTGTGAAAGTGATAGCGTGCACACCATGGTGGCACTGAGGCTAGAGATTACAATTACTTGTTATGAGTTATATGTGGAGTTGGATGTTTCTATGAAATTGTGGTGTTTGTTGGTCATACATTGCAAATGTATCTATAATTTTTGATGTTCCATGCTTGGTTTTATCCACTTTCTTGTGTTTTGTCCACACTTTGGAGTACTTTTCATATGATTTCTTGGACTAACCTATTAACTAGAGCCATAGTGCTAGCTGCCTGTTTTCTGCTGTTTTTGGTTCCAGGAAAGTCAGAAAATGAATATTTTCGGAATTGGACGGGACAAAAGCCAAAGTGCCTATTTTTCCGGAAGTCATTAGATGCCAGAATACGAGACGAAGAAGGGCTGAGGGCCGGCCACACCACCTGGCCACGAGGCCATGCAGCCCGCTAGGGGTGGTGCAGCCGACCCCCCTCGGCCTCTCCTTCGGCCTATAAGATGCCCTAGGGACGAAAACCCTAAGAACCCGATCAAAAATCCATGAAAGAGTTTGTAGCCGCCGTCATCTCCATCCCTAGATCGGGAGGGATTTGAAGCTCTTCCCGGCACCCTGCCGGAGAGGGGAATTCACCCTGGAGGCCTTCTTCATCACCATGCAAGCCTCCGGTGTGATGCGTGAGTAGTTCATCCTTGGACTACGGATCCATGTAGTAGCTAGATGGCTGGTTCTCTTCCTTTGTGCTTTCATGTCTAGATCTTGTGAGATCCATTCATGATCAAGATCATCTATTTGTAATTCTGCATGTTGTGTTTGCGGGGATCCGATGGATATTGAGATGCTATTTCAGATTGATTATTGATTCTATCATGTCTTTGTTATTTGTGATCTTGCATGCTTTCCGTTGTTAGTAGCTATCTTGGCCAAGTAGATGCTAGCAACTCCAAGAGTTAGTATTTATGCTCGATAGTGGGTTCATGCCTCTGGTAATCTGGGGAAGTGACAGAAATCTCTAAGGAACAAGATGTGCTGTTGCTACTAGGGACAAAACAACAATCCTTTGTTCATAGAACATTTGTATTGTTTACTTTACACACAATTCGTAAATCAATAATCTGTTGCTTGCAACTTAATACTGGAGGGGGTTCGGATGATAACCTGAAGGTGGATTATTAGTCATAGATGTTGTTGGTTGGTAGTCTATGTAAAATGTTGTAATGCCCAATCGAATCTCAAAGGAGTCAAGATGATTAGTATATGCATGTATTGCTTTCTCGATGTTTGTCAATTGCCCCGCTATAATTTGTTCACCCAGCATGTATCTATCTTAAGGAGAGCCACCTCTAGTGAACTATGGATCCCGGTCCTTTTTTTACATACAATCTATAAACTGTTTACTGCTTTGTGTTTACTTTCTGCAAACTATTACTTCCTTCCATTCGATACGTTTAATCCTTTGTTTTCAGCAAAACCGGTGAGATTGACAACCTCATCGCAAGTTGGGGACAGAGTTCTGTGGTTGTGTTGTGTAGGTCTCCACGTTTCTACTGGCACCGGTAGTGCGCCCTGCCAACGTTCAGCTAGCTACACCTTTGGGGTGTTTCCTTGCTCCTACTAGATTGATAACCTTGGTTTCGTATTGCGGGAAAACTTGTTGTTGTGCTCATCATACCTTCCTCTTGGGGTTCCCCAACGAGCTCGATATATTTTGGGCCATCAAGCATATTTTCTGGCGCCGTTGCTGGGGAATAGAGAAGAAGAAGCTCCCACGTCAACAACACGCCATCAAAGATATTTTCTAGCGCCGTTTCCGGGGAGTCAAGGACATTTTCACAAGGGGAGTCCCTCATAACCAATCTCTTTACTTTGTTATTTTTGTTTTTCTTAGTTTCTTTTTGCTTTGTTTGCTTGTTTCTTTATCAAAAACACACAAAAAATTAGTTTTACTAGTTTGCTTTATTATTTAAAAAACACAAAAAAAATTAAGTCTCCCTTAGTTGTCACCTCTTCCTTAGCTCACCATGTTGATCCCTAAATTCACCCTGAAAGACCTTTCAATTGGTAGTGGTTCTATAATTGGGAAAGATAATATTGAAGAATTCTTTAATCATGTTAGTAAGCATGAAGATAGTGAGGATAGATCCCTTGCAGAACTTGCTCCAAACTATGAGATTGCTGCAGCTTCTTTAATTCACATGTTAGAAGCTAGGTTTGTTAACCTCAACCCCTTAATGCAAGTAATGTTTCTTAAGCTTAAAGAAATTGAGGATCTTGAAAAGAGGGACTTTATTCTAGAAACTTTGTTTAACGAGTTCTATGATGTTGCCAAGGAAGCTAGAAAAGTCTTTGAACGCTTCAATATGCTAGGCTCATGTGTAGATGTTGTTGGTACACGAGAAAAGATGAGTAAAATTGAACCTAACTGGGAGGAAATTAAGATGTCAACACCTTTCAAACTAGTAGCAATGCATGAAGCCATAGAAAAGAATCTTGATTGGATCGTTCCTAAAAACCCGTTTGGTGAAAGTAGTGAACCTAAGAGTACTGAGAGAGGATCCTCTAGAACTTATTTGGATGAGATACCTTGTCTTGTTGAAGATATTTCTGGTATTGATCTTAATGCTTCTTCATTTGAGAACACTTGATTCTTTTTCTTGCTTCTTACGCCTAACTTAAAGGCGTTAAAGAAAAGTATTTATTGGGAGATAACCCAAAAGTTTTAGATGAGTCTTGGAAGTTATTACTTTAGTAATAATCGCTCCTTATCATTTTTTATTTGCTTTTTGTGCCAAGAGTAACTGATGACCCACAAGTATAGGGGGTGTATCGCAGTATTTTCGATAAGTAAGAGTGTCAAACCCAACGAGGAGCAGAAGGTGCTGGCTAGTGGTATGGATCAGGAATTCTCTTCAAATACTTAGCAAACGGATTTTTAGGGGTTTTCGATAAAGCAAGTAAACAAAGTACGAGTAAATAAAAGACAGTAGGAATAAATGCAGCAAGTGGCCCAATCCTTTATGCAGCAAAGGACAAACTGGTTGTATTACTTAAGATGACCAAACGTTCTCGAGCACACATGGGAAGACTGTCAAGTGCTTTCGCTTCATATAGTTGATTAATCTTCTTTAGCTTGCTAAGTGTTGTGTGGGTGAACCTGTGCTAATGTACCGCCCCATCCAAGACTAGTACATACTTGTGATTATACCCCTTGCAAACATCCGTAAGTACAAGAAAGTAATTAAGGTAGAAACCTAACCACAGCTTTAAACTCGACCCTTACATCCCTTGTGCAATGGTTTCCTAACGGGGGTTCAGGTTTCTGTCACTCCGGCAACCCCTACGATTAGTAGCCAAATACACAATGCATTCCCCTAGGCCCATATAGGTGAAGTGTCATGTAGTTGACGTTCACATGACACCACTAGAAGAAGTACACCACAACTTAAATAACAATTTATTGAATCTTTCTCAACGCAACTCCACTACTAACAACAAGACTTCTCCCATGTCCTCAAGGACAAAACGAACTACTCATAAGACATCATATGCATCATGATCAGAGATGGAATAATGATGTATAACAATCTGAACATAAACAATAATTCAATATGGAGATGGTGATGAGGGTGCTGATGGTGATGATGGTGGTGGTGATGATGATGATGATCCCGATGAAGTCCAGCTTTATGGTGGTGTTAATGGCGACGATCTCCCCTCTCGAGGAAGGAATTCCCTCGGCAGAAATCTGTCTGCCGGAGAGATCTTTCTCTCTCAGTGTTTCCGCCCTTGAGGCGGAATCTTCTGTGGTCGCTCCCGGGTCTTAGGGTTTGGAGGATGATATACGCAGAGGGAGAGGCTGGAGTGGGTCGGTGGCCACACCACCTCCGGCTGACCTAGGCTGCAGCGCCATGGGGTGGTGTGGGCCCCCTGTGGCCCACCTCCACTCCATCTTCTGGCATCATTAGTCTTTTGGAAAAATAGGATTTTCCATATATTTTCCCGGATTTTCTGATCTTCGTGAATTTTGCCTCCAAACAACACCTTTTCCATCAGAATCCTGACTACAGCAGTCCATGCTCCAAAAGTCATCAACCATGCAAAAATAGATGAAATAACATAAGTATCACCTCTCAATATGAAATATATCAATGAATAATAGTGAATTAAGACATAGAATAGTGATGCAAAATGGACGTATCAACTCCCCCAAGCTTAGACTTCGCTTGTCCCCAAGCGAAACTGAGCTCAATAAACATGGCCTCAGGTTTATGGAGTGAAGAGTCGATAAAAGAATACGGACAAGAAGCATCACATTCATCAAATACATAAATCATAATAGAAGACAACTCACTATTATGCAACTCAACTTGCAATGAGTAAAGGAAACACAATAAAATACATAAAGTGAATCTAATTGGTAATGGCAAACTTAGCTCTTGGTCGAAGAATAGTTGATAATTTGCTGGAGTTCACAAATAACTAGTTTTTCAATAAAAGCTTTCAAAGTAGTAAACATCAGGATAAGAGCAATGTGCAAAACAAGGAACATAAGAAACATGATTGAATAAATCACCATATGAATGAATGAAACACATCAACTCAAAATACTTGCTGAGATAGAAGGGAGTAGGTTTACTGACTCAACTACAAAGTAAAAGAAAGGGCCCCTCACAGAGGGAAGCAGGGATTGCAAGTCTCATAAAGAGATCCCAAAAATTATGATACTTACTAGCTTTCAGCTCTCATTGCCCCTATCATAGGCATCTTTAGGTGATTAAGGTTAAAGTGACACAACTAAGAGGATATGCTTGACAAGTTATAAGTTGAAATCCCATGCCCCTTACTTATGAGTACCGATCCTCATGCTAATCAACTTCAGTCACGAGCAAGCTCTTGTCATTGTAAATACATGTGTATCATTGAGAACCGCCAACGGAGTACCCCTTGCACATGACACAGGAGCTATCCCATAATCAAAATGACAAGGCAAGCAAACAGTGAGCATCTCAGTGATCTTTTTATTTGCTATTTGCATAGGTTTTTATTGAGGATGCTTCATAGAATGCTCACTATAGTTATGCTGCAAGTTTCCACCATGATTAGGCATGGCTAAGGCTAGCGACCCAGGCGTTTCTCTAACACACATATAAACTCCATGATCTTACAAGTTCCACTTTTATTTCACACCGCCGGGATCCATAAGCAAAAGAACATGATATCAACTAGGTACAAAGTACCAAATAAAGTGTTGAAAGAGGTCCCCATGATACATGGTTCAGCTAACTTCAACTCATAAAGTGCAAGCATATACGCAACAAAGAAGGACCCAATGGTTCAAGTTTATTAAATGCAAGAAAGTAAAGTGTGCCATCAAGTTCGTGAGAGCTTTAATCACTAATTTTCACATAACAAGTTTAATTTGGGAGGTAGATAAAACAAGAATTTACTTGGAATAGCAATAATGCTACTAGGTAGGTATGGTGGACACAAATGGCATGGTTTTTGGTTTAAAGGAGGTGGATGCACGAGAAGAATACCCTCTCAGTACAAGTTTTTGGCTAGCAAGGCTGGGTAGCAAGTATAATAGTTGAGGGAAACAAACAAACATAAAGGGATAAAGACAAACATGCAATCTTCCTTGGAAGCACAAAAGATCTTAACTAGAGAATACTAGACTTATGAGCAAATCAAGAAATAAAGATGATGAAATTATTTTACTCTAGAGTACCTTTATCTTTTTATTTCAACTCTCAAAAAAGTGTTGCTACTGACCGAGCCGGGTTTTCCAAAACCAACTAAATTAACTCAATGATCCCAAAGTGCTACCAATACTAACAACAAGATCAATCATATAACCACGAATTGAAAACTAATATAAGCTATTCAAAAGAGTGAATGATAGAACTTCTCATTAATATTCCATAACAGAAACTCACACCAAGGGATACATATCTAACGAGAGAGGAGACACTTCCATAATGCAAACCATACTACATAATAACTCCTCTATTCATGATATGACTCTACTAATAAGGTAAAAAGATAGAAGATAGTGATGTGATACCGCGGCACTCCCCCAAGCTTGGAACAAACCAAGGGGACGCCAAACCTGATGACAAATTACTCCTTAGGTGGTGGTGGTTTGTTCTCATCTTCGTCCGTCTTCCAGGGTAAAGGCTTCCCATCAACAAAGGACATCATGGTTTCCAACATCCTGAAACTTGCAGCAGCACTTATGCGTTTAAATCTAGGCTCATACTCACAATTTTGATTTTGAACGTCATAGAACTGTGCTTGAGTTTGTTGGTTGTTTGGCGGAGTGAGAAGACTTCTTCTTTGAGTTCAGCAGTCTCCTTCTGGTGCTCGGTGACAAGTTTGGAACAAATCTTGTGGATGATATCTACTTCGCGCTCCGCCATCTTCCTGTACCTAAAGACTTCTTGCTCCGGTGCTTCCATCCTATCCTCCAGACTTCCTTCACCTCTAGGGCCTTGAACCTCTTTAATCCGGACCTCCCCACCTTCGAGCAACAACTCCTTGGGATGAATCTTCAATTCTCTCATGTATGGGTTAATGATATCTTCTAAGGAATCTCCCTTGGATGATCCAGAGGAAGACATTGTGGCTACAAATCTGATATTTTTACCTGGCAGAAACATATCGAAACAAAAACACGACGAAAACACAATATACAATCCTCGGAAGATCCGGGGGTTATATATTACGAAGTTTCATATCAAAAGGAAGGTACTGGGAGAAAACGAGTCGGAGGCGGAGTCCTGGGTGGCCTCACCACCCGGTGGCGTGGCCAGGGGTGGGCCCGCGCCATGGGGTGGTGTGGGCCACCCCGGCTCCATTTCCGTCCCTTTTTCGCTTCGTAACTTTCCTTATTGACTGAAAACTGCAAAAAATATAGTTGGATAGTTTTTTCGTAGAACTTTTCTTACCAGAACTGTTACCTATATGAAAATAGACTCTGCAGGTCTCTGAATTTGGTCCTCAATGAATTTCTCTGGAGTTATAATTTGAAAGGCATCAACATCTTCATTGTAAGAATCTCCAGAAATATAGTGTTTGAGTCACTGTCCATTCACTACTTGTGTAGTATTATCTTTTAGAGAAGAAATTTGTATTGCTCCTGAACAGTATACTTCTTCAATGATGGAAGGTCCTTCCCATTTTGATAGTAGCTTCCCTGCAAAAAATCTGAGATGAGACCTATACAATAGAACTTTCTCACCAACATGAAATTCTCTCTTAAGTATTCGCTTATCATGCCATCTTTTAACTTTTTCCTTAAAGAGCCTAGCATTCTCATAGGCTTCACTTCTCCATTCATCTAAAGAACTTAAGTCAAATAATGTTTTCTCACCAGCGAGCTTACAATCTCTATTTAGTTCTTTCACTGCCCAGTAAGCTTTGTGTTGTAATTCTAAGGGTAGGTGGCAAGCTTTCCCATAAACCATTTTATAAGGAGACATTCCCATAGGATTTTTGTAAGCAGTTCTATAAGCCCATAAAGCATAATTCAACTTCTTAGCCCAGTTTTTTCTAGACCTATTAACAGTCTTTTGCAATATAGATTTAATTTCTCTATTTGATAACTCTACTTGCCCGCTAGTTTGGGGGTGATAAGCTGAAGCAATTCTATGATTAACATCATATTTAGCGAGGGTCTTCCTAAAACCGCCATGAATGAAATGAGAACCCCCATCAATCATGAGATACCTAGGCACCCCAAACCTAGGAAAGATAACATCCTTAAGCATTTTTAAAGAAGTCTCTACGTCAGCACTCTTTGTAGGAATAGCTTCTACCCACTTAGTAACATAATCAACGGCAACAAGAATATGAGTGTAGCCTTTTGAAGGAGGGAAATGACCCATAAAGTCAAATCCCCAACAATCAAAAGGTTCAATAACTAGAGAGTAGTTCATAGGCATTTCATTGCGTCTAGAAACATTACCAACACGCTGACATTCATCACAAGATAGGACAAATTTTCTTGCATCTTTAAAAAGGATAGGCCAGTAGAAACCTGATTGTAGTACCTTTTGTGCAGTTCTATCTCCTGCATGATGTCCTCCATAGGCACTACCATGACATTTATGCAATATCTCCTTTTGTTCATATTCTGGAACACATCTTCGCATAATACCATCAACTCCTTTGTATAAATGTGGGTCATCCCAAAAATAATGCCTCAAATCATAGAAGAACTTTCTTCTTTCTTTGAGCTGTAAAGTTGGAGGCAAATACTTGGAGACAATAAAGTTAGCATAATCAGCATACCAAGGGCTTCCTCATGAGCTCACCCCTCTGACTAACTGTTCATTTGGGAAACTATCATTAACAGGCATAGGGTCAAAAGAGATGTTTTCCAAACGAGATAAATTATCAGCTACAGGGTTTTCAGCGCCCTTCCTATCTACTATATGTAGATCAAACTCTTGTAAAAGAAGTACCCATCTAATAAGCCTAGGCTTAGCATCCTTCTTCGTCATAAGATATTTAATAGCAGCATGATCAGTATGAATGGTTACTTTTGAGTCCACAATATAGGGCCTAAACTTATCATAGGCAAAAACAACAGCTAGAAATTCCTTTTCAGTAGTGGCATAATTCCTTTGAGCAGTGTCTAGAGTTTTACTAGCATAATGGATAACATTTAATTTTTTATCAATACGTTGCCCAAGGACAGCCCCTACAGCAAAATCACTAGCATCACACATTATTTCAAAGGGTAAACTCCAATCAGGTGGTTGAACAATAGGGGCTGTAGTTAAAGCCTTCTTAAGAGTTTCAAAAGCTTCCCTACAATCATCATCAAAAACGAAGGGTACATCTTTTTGAAGAAGATTAGTGAGAGGTTTTGATATCCTAGAGAAGTCTTTAATAAACCTCCTATAGAAACCAGCATGACCAAGGATACTACGAATACCTTTGATGTATCTTGGACATGGCATCTTCTCAATTGCCTCAACCTTAGCTCTATCAACTTCTATGCCTCTTTCATAAACCTTATGCCCAAGAACAATCCCTTCATTAACCATGAAGTGGCATTTCTCCCAATTAAGAACAAGATTAGTTTCCTTACATCTCTGCAAAACTTTATCAAGGTTGTGCAGACAATTATCAAAAGAAGTTCCATAGACAGAAAAGTCATCCATGAACACTTCTACAATTTCCTCAGAAAAACCATGAAAGATAGCAGACATGCACCTTTGGAAAGTAGCAGGAGCATTACATAAACCAAAAGGCATACGTCTATAAGCATAAGTTCCATAAGGGCAAGTAAAAGTAGTTTTTTCTTGATCTTGTTGTTTAACATAAATTTGAGAGAAACCAGAATAACCATCAAGAAAACAAAAATGGGTCTTTTTAGACAACCTTTCCAACATTTGATCAATAAAAGGAAGCGGGTAGTGATCTTTCTTAGTAACTTTATTGACTTTCCTAAAATCGATGCACATCCTATAGCCTACCACTATTCTTTGAGGAATAAGCTCATCATTATCATTAGGGACAACGGTAATACCTCCCTTTTTAGGAACACAATGAACAGGACTAACCCATTCACTATCAGCAATAGGGTAAATAATACTATCATCAAGGAGTTTCAATACCTCATTCCTTACCACTTCCTTCATCTTAGGATTTAAACGGCTTTGATGTTCCACTACTGGCTTCGCATCTGGTTTTATGTTGATAGAGTGTTGACATATAGTAGGTGAAATCCCTTTTAAATCATCCAGAGTGTAGCCCATAGCTCCTCAGTGTTTCTTCAAAACCTCCAACAACCTTTCTTCTTCCTTTCCTGAAAGTTTAGAGCTAATAATAATAGGATATATCTTTTTATCATCAATATAAGCATATTTAAGATCATCAGGGAGAGGTTTTAGATCGAAGACTGGATCCTTTTTAGGTGGCAAAGTGGTACCCAAGTATTCTACAGGCAAGTCATGCTTAAGCAACCTAGGTTGACAACGGAGGATCTCGTTAATCTCATTCCTTTCTTCCATGAAGATCTCACTTTCGTGATCTTCCATAAATTGCTGCAAAGCACTGTTAGGAGCAAGAGAGATAGAAGCAAGTTGTTCAACTCTAAAATCCTCATTATGGGTTTCCTCTTCGCAAGGTTCTTTAGTAAATTTTGAAAAATGAAACTCATAAGATTCCCCATCAAACTTAGTCAAGATTTTCTCCCTCTTACAATCAATAATAGCTCCACAAGTACTCAAGAAAGGTCTACCAAAAATGATAGGATAAGTTTTACTAGCAGCTGAACCAAGTACTAGAAAATCAGCAGGATACTTGATCTTACCACAAAGGACTTCCACGTCTCGTACGATAACAATTGGAGAGATGGTCTCTCTATTAGCAAGGTTAATAACCACATCAATCTCTTCCAACTCGCAAGGACTGATTTCATGCATAATTTCTCTGTAAATCTCATAAGGAATAGCAATGGAACTTGCACCAATATCACATAAACCATAATAGCAATGATCACCAATTCTAACAGAAAGCACAGGAACACTAGCCTTTTTAGTTCTATTGGGATGTGAAACAATATTAGAAGCATCCTCACAAAAGACTATGTGCCCATCTTCTACGCTTTTAGTGACAAGGTCTTTTACAATTGCTACCACAGGTTCAATGTTTATTTGTTCATCAGGTTTAACAGTTCTCTTTTCACTTTTGGTGATTACATTAGTTATCATAGGATGGTCCTTTACCTTTTCGGGGAAGGGAATCTTCTCGATATAAGGTTCGGGTAAGATGGGGTCAATAATGCAATACTCAGCACTTCCAATAGGAGCATAGTCAACAATATCTTTGTAAGGTGCATGGTATTTGTTCCATCCCCTTTTTGGAATTTCGATATAGGAAGCAAAAGCTCTAAAACAATTCGTAATAACTTGCAAATCAAGACCATAAATATTACTAATATTTTGAAAGTCATCGATTCCCATAAAAGATTCAATGCATTCATAATCATAATTTATACCTGACTTTCTACTTTTGTCATTTTCCCAAGCTTCAGCATTGTCTTGAATACAGTCCAGAAGATCCCATTTAGCTTCTTCTTCCATGCGAGTGAATGATCCAGCACAAGAAGCATCCAATAAATCCTTGTCATGTAAAGGGAGCCTTGCATAAAAGTTATTGATAATAATATTGTTGGGGAGCTCATGAATGGGACATTTGAGCATTAGTAACTTCAATCTTCCCCAAGCTTGAGCTGTACTCTCTCCATCAAGAGGCCAAAAGTTGTATATTTGATTCCGATCTTTATGAATCTCACTAGGAGGATAAAACTTTGAATAAAAGAGAGGCACTATTTCCTCCCATTCCAGAGCTTGACCATTCTTTAGCAGCTTATACCATTCCTCAGCTCTTCCTTTCAATGATAATGAGAATACATTTTTCTTAACTTGATCTGTAGTAATACCTGCACACTTGAACAACCCGCATAATTCATGTATAAAGAATAAATGATCACCGGGATGGATAGTTCCATCCCCAACATAGCAGTTATTCATAACACGATCAATAATTCTTGTAGGTATTTTGAAAACACCATTCTCAGCAGGTGGTGGCTTATCTACTACCTTAGCAGTGGTAGTAGCATTACCAAATAAGAAACTCAGCGAATTATCCATAACAAAAATAAAGCAACTAGCAGAAGTAAACAATACTCACAGTAGAAGTTTCCTTTACCAGTTCCACTCTCCAATAGCGCTTCACTCCCGACAGCGGCGGAAAATAGTCTTGATGACCCACAAGTATAGGGGGTGTATCGCAGTATTTTCGATAAGTAAGAGTGTCGAACCCAACGAGGAGCAAAAGGTGCTGGCTAGTGGTATGGATCAGGAATTCTCTGCAAATACTTAGCAAACGGATTTTTAGGGGTTTTGATAAAGCAAGTAAACAAAGTACAAGTAAATAAAAGACAGTAGGAATAAATGCAAAAAGTGGCCCAATCCTTTATGCAGCAAAGGACAAGCCGGTTGTATTACTTAAGATGACCAAACGTTCTCGAAGACACATGGGAAGACTGTCAAGTGCTTTTGCTTCATATAGTTGATTAATCTTCTTTAGCTTGCTAAGTGTTGTGTGGGTGAACCTGTGCTAATGTACCACCCCATCCAAGACTAGTACATACTTGTGATTATACCCCTTGCAAACATCCGTAAGTACAAGAAAGTAATTAAGGTAGAAACCTAACCACAGCTTTAAACTCTAAGACCCTTACGTCCCTTGTGCAATGGTTGCCTAACGGGGGTTCAGGTTTCTGTCACTCCGGCAACCCCTACGATTAGTAGCCAAATACACAATGCATTCCCCTAGGCCCATATAGGTGAAGTGTCATGTAGTCGACGTTCACATGACACCACTAGAAGAAGTACACCACAACTTAAATAACAGTCTATTGAATCTTTCTCAACGCAACTCCACTACTAATAACAAGACTTCTCCCATGTCCTCAAGAACAAAACGAACTACTCACAAGACATCATATGGATCATGATCAGAGATGGAATAATGATGTATAACAATCTGAACATAAACAATAATTCAATGGTTCACTCAATAGCATCAACTACAAAGAGTAATCAACACCGGGAAAGTTTCCCCTATGAACTATGCAAGATTCAACGCAATTGTTACAGAAATATGGATATGGTGATGAGGGTGCTGATCGTGATGATGGTGGTGATGATGATGATCCCGATGAAGTCCAGCTTGATGGTGGTGTTGATGGCGACGATCTCCCCTCTCCGAGAAGGAATTCCCCCGGCAGAAATCTGTCTGCCGGAGAGATCTTTTTCTCTCGGTGTTTTCCGCCCCGCAGAGGCGGCGGAATCTTTCTGTGGTCGCTCCCCGAGTCTTAGGGTTTCGGGAGGATGGTATACGCCAGAGGGGAGAGGCTGGAGTGGGGCAGGGTGGTGTGGGCCCCCTGTGGCCCACCTCCACTCCATCTTCTGGCATCATTAGTCTTTTGGAAAAATAGGATTTTCCATATATTTTCCCGGATTTTCTGATCTTCGCGAATTTTGCCTCCAAACAGCACCTTTTCCGTCAGAATCCTGACTGCAGCGGTCCATGCTCCAAAAGTCATTAACCATGCAAAAATAGATGAAATAACATAAGTATCACCTCCCAATATGAAATATATCAATGAATAATAGTGAATTAATACATAGAATAGTGATGCAAAATGGACGTATCAGTAACCTCTAATGAGAGAGAAGTAATGATTGGGAAAGTTGCTGTCCCAAAAGAGATTTCTGTGCTTCACCGTAAAAAATCGTGTAAAATCTCTATACGTCCTTTTGAGGCTTGAATTTTTGTGCTTCTGCCCCAGGTTGTTATCTAACTTTCGTTAGTTTGACAGTTTTTGATTTGAGGAATAGAAGGTCTTCGAAAAAATTCGTCTTTACGTGCTGGTCTGTTTTGACAGATTTCTGCCATTTTCTGCATTTGCTTCTTTTTGGTTCCTTTTTGAGTTCTTTTGGGGAATTGAGCTTTTTGAGGAAGTACTACAGTAGCTAGTGTTCTAATGGAAGTTTATTTGGTGTTGGAACTGAACCTTAAGACCTATTATCTTGAGTGCACTAATGTTGAAAATTAAGATTGTGTGAAGTTTTGTATGAAGGAAAATTTCAGGTGTATGGAAGGAATGAGTAATGAGATGAAGGATGGACTAAAGCTCAAGCTTGGGGATACCACGCGTTTCACCCCAAGAAATATCCAATAAGTACAAGCATCAAAGCTTGGGGATGCCCAAGGCATCCCCCTTCTTCATCAATAAAAATCCCAGGTTTCTTCCAAACGCTTCATTTTTATTGTTTCATGCACAGTTGTGTTGTTCTTGGAGCGTCTTCTTTTTCGTTTTTGTTTTTGTTTTTCGTTTTCTTGGTTTGCTTAGTTTGCTGAATAAATTGGTTGGACCCCCTCTTTCATACATTGGTTTGCAAATAGTTTGGTTTGGTTTGGAAAAGAGTAGGAAAGTTTATGCTTATGTGGTAAAAAGAGCTTGTTTTAGACTATGGCCTATGCTTTGTCATGCCATGCTTGATATTGTTTTGGCTTTATGCTTAGTATTTTTTTCTATAGCATGACTTGTTATAAACAATTGAGATTGCTTAATGTTCCTTGGATGAATCATGCGTTGTTTTAGCATATTAAAGCATAGTATAGTGGTATTCTCATTTGATGCTTTATTTGGGTTGACTTGGCGCATGCTCACACCATGTTATGACTATCTCAAGTCACCATAGCCTTTATGATCCTTTAGTTTTCAACTTGTAGTATCACTTTATGCTTTGATCAATGATGTTTTGTCGCTCTGCATGATTATGGCCATTATTACTCTCTTAGTTTGTCGCTCCCAGTCTTTTGCTAGCCTCCACAACCAAGTATAAGTTCCACTCATGCATCCAACTCCCTAAACCAAGTTATTCCAAAGAGTCCACCATACCTACCTACTAGCTTATGCTATTCCAAGTATATTCATGCTTTTTTTACCTTCCAAATTAAACTTGTTATGAGAAAACTAGTGATTAAAGCTCTCACGAACTTGATGGCACACTTTACTTTTTTGCATCTAATAAACTCGAACCATTGGGTCCTTCTTTGTTGCGTATATGCTTGCACTTTATAAGTTGAAATTAGCAGAACCATGTATCATGGGGAACGCTTTCAACATTGCACTTGTACTTTGTACCCCGTTGATAGCATGTTCTTTTGCTTATGGATCCCGGCGGTGTGAAATAAAAGTGGAACTTGTAAGATCATGGAGTTTGTATGTGTGTTAGAGAAACGCTTGGGCCGCTAGCCTAAGCCATGCCTAATCATGGTGGAAACTTGCAGCATCACCATAATGAGCACTCTATGAAGCATCCTCAATAAAAATCTATGCAAATAGCAAATAAAAAGATCGCTGAGATGCTCATTGTCTGCTTGCCTTGTCATTTTGATTATAGGATAGCTCCTGTATCCTGTGCAAGGGGTACCCCGTTGGCGGTTCTTTATGATACACATGTACTTACAATGACAAGATCTTACTCGTGACTAAAGTTGAGTAGCATGAGGTTCGGTCTTCGTAAGTAAGGGGCATGAGATTTTGGTTTATAACTTGTCAAGCATATCCTCTTAGTTGTGTCACTTTAACCTTAATCACCTTAAAGATGCCTATGATAGGGGCAATGAGAGCTGAAAGCTATAAGTACCATAATTTTTGGAAGCTCTTTATGAGACTTGAATCCCTTCTTCCTTCTATGAAGGCCTTTCTTCCACCATTATATTGAGTCTCCACCTTCTACCTTTATGCACCTACATTGAGAGAATAGTGGCCATTCTAAGTTCTATGTGCATTGTCCCAAGACTAGTTGATTGATGCATAACTTGATATTGCTTGTTTTAAACTATTTGTATCTAGTCAGTCTTATGAATTTTGAAGGTGTCCTATGCATTTATATTTGCTACTCTATGAGGGACAAGCTGAATGCTATTATGCCATGTTTTCTTTATGTGAAACAAACAAACGTCTTGGAAAGCATTGTTATTCATGAATCTTTTGTTTGTGCCTTTTCATGTTGCATCATAGTTTCTTTTTCTTACTGCTAGAACTTTGTCTTTCATGTTATGATTGAAGTACTATGATCCCAGCTTTGAATGTTTTACAAATACTTTGATCAAGTCTTTGATGGTGCATGTCACCTCAAAAATTATTCTTTCTTTTTATCACTTACCTACTCGAGGACGAGCAGGAGCTAAGCTTGGGGATGTTGATACATTGCAAATGTATCTATAATTTTTGATGTTCCATGCTTGGTTTTATCCAATTTCTTGTGTTTTGTCCACACTTTGGAGTACTTTTCATATGATTTCTTGGACTAACCTATTAACAAGAGCCACAGTGCCAGTTGCTTGTTTTCTGTTGTTTTTGGTTCCAGCAAAGTCAGAAAATGAATAATCTCGGAATTGGACGGGACAAAATCCAAAGTGCCTATTTTCCCGGAAGTCATCAGATGCCAGAATACGAGACGGAGAAGGGCTGAGGGCCGGCAACTCCACCTGGCCGCGCGGCCAGGCCTGACCCATGCTAGGGGGTGGTCTGACCGACCCCAGCACCCCCTCGGCCTCTCCTTCCGCCTATAAGATGCCCTCGAGACGAAAACCCTAAGTACCCGATCAAAAATCCACGAAAGAGTCTGTAGCCGCCGTCATCTCCATCCCTAGATCGGGAGGGATCTTAAGCCTTCCCGACACCCTGCCGGAGAGGGGAATTCACCCTGGAGGCCTTCTTCATCACCATGCAAGCCTCCGGTGTGATGCGTGAGTAGTTCATCCTTGGACTACGGATCTATGTAGTAGCTAGATGGCTGGTTCTCCTCCTTTGTGCTTTCATGTCTCAATCTTGTGAGCTCCGTTCATGATCAAGATCATCTATTTGTAATTTTGCATGTTGTGTTTGCGGGGATCCGATGGATACTGAGATGCTATTTCAGATTGATTACTGATTCTATCATGTCTTTGTTATTTGTGATCTTGCATGCTTTCCATTGTTAGTAGCTATCTTGGCCAAGTAGATGCTAGCAACTCCAAGAGTTAGTATTTATGCTCGATAGTGGGTTCATGCCTCTGGTAATTTGGGGAAGTGACAGAAATCTCTAAGGTACTAGATGTGTTGTTGCTACTAGGGAGAAAACAACAATCCTTTGTTCATAGAAGAATCGTATTGTTTACTTTACACGCAATTTGTAAAGCAATAATCTATTGCTTGCAACTTAATACTGGAGGGGGTGATGCGCTCGACTTTTGACGTAGAGCTCGTTGGGAACCCCAAGAGGAAGGTACGATGAATATAGCAGCAAGTTTTCCTTCAGTTATGAAACCAAGGTTTAATCGAACCAGTAGGAGCAAGGAAACACCCCAAAGGTGTTACTAGCTGAGCTTTGGCAGGGCGCACTATCGGTGCTAGTAGCAACATGGAGACCTGCACAACACAACCACAGAACTTTGTCCCCAACTTGCGATGAGGTTGTCAATCTCACCGTGTTTTGCGGAAAACAAAGGATTAAACGTATCGAATGGAAATAAGTAAAAGTTTGCAGAAAGTAAATGCAAAGCAGTAAAAGATTGTAGATTGTATGTAAAGTAAAAGGACCGGGATCCATAGTTCACTAGAGGTGGCTCTCCTTAGATAGATAACATGCTGGGTGAACAAATTACAGCGGGGCAATTGATAAACACCGAGAAAGCAATACATGCATATACTAATCATCTTGACTCCTCTGACACTTGATTGGGCATTACAACATAATACATAGGCCGCCATCCAACTGCATCTATGACTAATAATCCACCTTCAGGTTATCATCCGAACCCCCTCCAGTATTAAGTTGCAAGCTACAGATTATTGCTTTACGACCTGCGTGTAAAGTAAACAATACGATTGTTCTATGAACAAATGATTGTTGTTTTCTCCCTAGTAGCAACAACACATCTAGTACCTTAGAGATTTCTGTCACTTCCCCAGATTACCAGAGGCATGAACCCACTATCGAGCATAAATATTAACTCTTGGAGTTGCTAGCATCTACTTGGCCAAGATAGCTACTAATAATGGAAAGCATGCAAGATCTCAAGTAACAAAGACATGGTAGAATCAATAATCAATCTGAAATAGCATCTCAATATCCATCGGATCCCCGCAAACACAACATGTATGAATTACAAATAGATGATCTTGATCATGAACGGAGCTCACAAGATCTAAACATGAAAGCACAAAGGAGGAGAAACCGGCCATCTAGCTACTACATGGATCCGTAGTCCAAGGATGAACTACTCACGCATCACACTGAAGGCTTGCATGCTGATGAAGAAGGCCTCCAGGGTGAATTCCCCTCTCCGGCAGGGTGCCGGGAAGAGCTTCAGATCCCTCCCGGTCTAGGGATGGAGATGACGGTGGCTACAGACTCTTTCGTGGATTTTTGATCGGGTACTTAGGGTTTTCGTCCCGAGGGCAACTTATAGGCGGAAGGAGAGGCCGAGGGGGTGCCGGAAGCGGCCACACCACCCCCTAGCGCGGGCCAGGCCTGGCCGTGCGGCAAGGTGGTGTGGTGGCTCCCTGGCCCTTCTCTGTTTCGTATTCTGGCACTTGATCCCTTCCGAAAAAATAGGCACCTTGGCTTTTGTCCCGTCCAATTCCGAGAATATTCATTTTCTGACTTTCTTGGAACCAAAAACAGAAAACAGTACCGGCACGTGGCTCTTGTTAATAGGTTAGTCCAAGAAATAATATGAAAAGTACTCCAAAGTTGGAACAAAACACAAGAAAGTGGATAAAACTAAGCATGGAACATCAAAAATTATAGATACATTTGCAATGTATCAACATCCCCAAGCTTAACTCCTGCTCGTCCTCGAGTAGGTAAGTGATAAAAAGAAATAATTTTTGAGGTGACATGCACCATCAAAGACTTGATCAAAGTATTTGCAAAACATTCAAAGTTGGGATCATAGTACTTCAATCATAACATGAAAGACTAAGTTCTAGCAATAATCAAAGAAACTATGATGCAACATGAAAAGGCACAAACAAAAGATTCATGAATAACAATGCTTTGCAAGATGTTTGTTTGTTTCACATAAAGAAAACATAGCATAAAAGTATTTAGCTTGTCCCTCAATAGAGTAGAAAATATAAATGCATAGGACACCTTCAAAGTTCATAAGAGTGACTAGATACAATAGTTTCAAACAAGCAATAACAAGTTATGCATCAATCAACTAGTCTTGGGACAATGCACATAGAATTAAGAATGTCCACTATGCTCTCAAAGTAGGTGCATAAAGAGAGAAGGTGGAGACTCAATATAATGGTGGAAGAAAGGACTTCTGTAAAAGGAAGTAGGGATTCAAGTCTCATAAAGAGCTTCCAAAAATTATGGTACTTATAGCTTTCAGTTCTCATTGCCCCTATCATAAGCATCTTGAAGTGATTAAGGTTAAAGTGAACAAACTATGGTGTACATGCTTGACGAAGTATAAGTCTGAAATCTCATGTCCCTTGTATACGAGGGCCGCTACTCATGCTACTCAAGTTTAGTCACTGGTAAGTTCTTGTCATTGTAAGTACATGTGTATCATTGAGAACCGCCAATGGGGTACCCCTTGCCCGATGATACGTAAGAATCCCCATATCAAAATGACAAGGCAAGCAGATAACGAGCATCTCAGCATTCTTCTTATTTACCATGGGAATATGGTGTTTTTTTCTCTCTTTCCTCTTTTCATAGTATCTCTTTTTTCTTTTCTTTTCTTTTCTTTTCTTTTCTTTTCTTTTCTCTTCTTTTCTCTTTTTTTTCTCAATATAGGACTCTTTTTTTATAAGAAGAATGCTTCATAGACAGCTCATTATGGTTACGCTGCAGGTTTCCACCATGTCAGCATGGATTAGACCAGCGGCCCAGGCGTTTCTCTAACACATATACATAACTCCATGGACTTACAAGCTCCCCTTTCATTTCACACCGACGACATCCATATACAAAAGAGCATGATATGAACTAGGTACAAGTACCAAGTGCAATGTTGAAAGCGTTCCCCATGAAAGCATGGTTCTGCTAATTCCCAACAAATAAGTGCAAGCATATACAACATAGAAGACACAATGGTTGAAGTTTATTAAAGGCAAGTAAAGTAAGGTGTGCCATCAAGTTCGTGAGAGCTTTAATCACTAGTTTTCTCATAACAAGAGGAAGGTAAACAAAAGCATGAATATACTTGGAATAGCATAAGCTAGTAGGTAGGTATGGTGGACTCTTTGGAATAACTTGGTTTAGGGAGTTGGATGCATGAGTGGAACTCATACTTGGTTGTGGAGGCTAGCAAAAGACTGGGATCGACAAACTAAGAGAGCAATAATGGGCATAATCATGCAGAGCGACAAAACATCATCGATCAAAGCATAAAGTGATACTACAAGTTGAAAACTAAAGGATCATAAAGGCTATGGTGACTTGAGATAGTAATAACATGGTGTGAGCATGTGCCAAGTCAACCCAAATAAAGAATCAAAGGAGAATACCACTATAATATGCTTTAATATGCTAAAACAACGCATGATTCATCCAAGGCACATTAAGAAATCTCAATTGTTTATAACAAGTCATGCTACAGCAAAGAATACTAAGCATAAAGCCAAAATAATATCAAGCATGGCATGACAAAGCATAGGCCACAGTCAAAAACGAGCTCTTTTTACCACATAAGTATGAACTTTCCTACTCTTTTCCAAACCAAACCAAACTATTCGCAAACCAAAGTGTGAAAGAGGGGGTCCAACCAACTTATTCAGAAAACTAAGCAAACCAAGCAAAATAAAAACCAAAACGAAAAATAAGACGCTCCAAGAAAAACACAACTGTGCATGAAACAATAAAAATGAAGCGTTTGGAAGAAACCTGGAATTTTTATTGATGAAGAAGGGGAATGCCTTGGGCATCCCCAAGCTTTGACGCTTGTACTTCTTGGATATTTCTTGGGGTGACACGCGTGGCATCCCCAAGCTTGAGCTTTAGTCCATCCTTCATCTCATTACTCATTCTTTCCATACACCTGAAAATTTTCCTTCATACAAAACTTCACACAATCTCATTAGCAACATTAGTGCACTTAAGATAAATAAGTCTCAAGGTTCAGTTCTAACACCAAATAAACTTCCATTAGAACACTAGCTACTGTAGAACTTCCCTCAAAAAGCTCAATTCCCCAAAGGAACTCAAGAAGGACCTAACAAGAAGCAAATGCAGAAAATGGCAGAAATCTATCAAAACAGAACAGCAAGTAAAGACGAATTTTTCCAAGACCTTCTGTTGCTCAAATCAAAAAGTGTTGAACTAACGAAAGTTAGATAACAACCTGGGGCAGAAGCACAAAACATTACAGCTCAATCCGACATACAGAGCTCTTCTCAGGAATTTTTATGGTGAAGCACAAAAATCTGTTTCGGGACAGCAACTTTCCCAATCATTACTTCACTCTCATTAGAGGTTACTTTTGGCACAAAAAGCAAATAAAAAGGATAAGGATAGGTTATTACAGAGGTAATAACTTCCAAGACTCATCTAAAACTCTTGGGTTATCTCCCAACAAGTAATTTTCTTTAACGCCTTTAAGTTAGGCATAAAAAGCAAACAAAGAATCAAGTGTTCTCAAATGAAGAAGCATTAAGATCAATACCAGAAATATTTTCAACAAGGCAAGGTATACCATCCAAGTAAGTTTTAGAGTATCCTCTCTCAATGCTCTTAGGTTCACTATTCTCATCAAAAGGGTTTGCAGGAACAATCCAATCAAGATTCTTTTCTATGGCATCATGTATTGCTACTAGTTTGAAGGGTATTGGTATCTTAGGTTCCTCCCCATTAGGTTCGGTTTTGTTCATCTTTTCTCATATACCAACCACATCTACACATGAGCCTAGCATATTGAAACTTTCAAAAACTTTTCTAGCTTCTTTGGCAACATCATAGAACTCCTTAATCAAAGTTTCTAGAATAAAATCCCTCTTTTCAGGGTCTTCAATTTCTTTAAGCTTAAGAAACATTACTTGCATTAAGGGGTTGAGGTTAAAAAACCTAGCTTCTAACATGTGGATTAAAGAAGCTGCAGCAATCTCATAGTTTGGAGCAAGTTCTATAAGGGATCTATCCTCAGTATCTTCATGCTTACTAACATGATTAAAGAATTCTTCAATGTTATCTTTCCCAATTATAAAACCACTACCAATTGGAAGGTCTTTCAGGGTGAGTGTAGGGATCAACATGGTGAGATAAGGAAGAGGTGACAACTAAAGGACACTTAATTTTTTGGTGTTTTTCAAATAAGAAAGCAAACAAGTAAAACTAATTTTTTTGTGTTTTTTGAAGAACAAAACAAGCAAACAAAGCAAAAAGAAACTAAGCAAAACAAAAACAACAAAGTAAAGATATTGGTTATGAGGGACTCCCCTTGTGAAGATGCCCTTGACTCCGACAGCGGCGCGGAAAATCTTGATGCGCTCGACTTTTGACGTAGAGCTCGTTGGGAACCCCAAGAGGAAGGTACGATGAATATAGCAGCAAGTTTTCCCTCAGTTATGAAACCAAGGTTTAATCGAACCAGTAGGAGCAAGGAAACACCCCAAAGGTGTTACTAGCTGAGCTTTGGCAGGGCGCACTACCGGTGCTAGTAGCAACGTGGAGACCTGCACAACACAACCACAGAACTTTGTCCCCAACTTGCGATGAGGTTGTCAATCTCACCGTGTTTTGCAGAAAACAAAGGATTAAGCGTATCGAATGGAAAGAAGTAAAAGTTTGCAGAAAGTAAACACAAGGCAGTAAAAGATTGTAGATTGTATGTAAAGTAAAAGGACCAGGATCCATAGTTCACTAGAGGTGGCTCTTCTTAGATAGATAACATGCTGGGTGAACAAATTACAGCGGGGCAATTGACAAACACCGAGAAAGCAATACATGCATATACTAATCATCTTGACTCCTCTAAGACTTGATTGGGCATTACAACATAATACATAGACCGCCATCCAAGCGCATCTATGACTAATAATCCACCTTGAGGTTATCATCCGAACCCCTCCGAGATTAAGTTGCAAGCAACAGTTATTGCTTCTGAACTGCGTGTAAAGTAAACAATCGATTGTTCTATGAACAAAGGATTGTTTTCTCCTAGTAGCAACAACACATCTAGTACCTTAGAGATTTACATCACTACCCAGTTACGGAGGCATGAACCCACTATCGAGCATAAATACTAACTCTTGGAGTTGCTAGCATCTACTTGGCCAAGATAGCTACTAACAACGGAAAGCATGCAAGATCTCAAATAACAAAGACATGATAGAATCAATAATCAATCTGAAATAGCATCTCAATATCCATCGGATCCCATAAACACAACATGTATGAATTACAAATAGATGATATTGATCATGAGCAGACTCACAAGATCTAAACATGAAAGCACAAAGGAGGAGAAACTAGCCATCTAGCTACTACATGGATCCGTAGTCAAGGATGAACTACTCACGCATCACAGGAGGCTTGCATGGTGATGAAGAAGTCCTCGGTGAATTCCCTCTCCGGTGCGGAAGAGCCAGATCCCTCGATCTAGGGCTGGAGATGACATGACTCTGAACTCTTCGTGGATTTTTGATCGGTTACTTAGGATTTTCGTCGAGGGCAACTTATAGGCGGAAGGAGGCCGAGGTGCGGAGCGCCACACCACCCAGTAGCGGGCCAGGCTGGCAGCGTGGCAGGTGGTGTGGTGGCTCCTGGCCCTTCTCCGTCTCGTATTCGGCACTTGATCCTTCCGGAAAAATAGGCACTTTGGCTTTTGTCCGTCAATTCGAGAATATTCATTTTCTGACTTTCTGGAACCAAAAACAGCGAAAATAGGTAGCCTTTGTGGCTCTTGTTAATAGGTTAGTCCAAGAAATCATATTAAAAGTACTCCAAAGTTGGAACAAAACACAAGAAAGTGGATAAAACCAGGCATGGAACATCAAAAATTATAGATACATTTGCAATGTATCAGGGGGTTCGGATGATAACCTGAAGGTGGATTATTAGTCATAGATGCAGTTTGATGGCGGTCCATGTATAATGTTGTAATGCCCAATCGAATCTCAAAGGAGTCAAGATGATTAGTATATGCATGTATTCCTTTCTCGATGTTTGTCAATTGCCCCGCTGTAATTTGTTCACCCAGCATGTACCTATCTTTAGGAGAGCCACCTCTAGTGAACTATGGTCCCGGTCCTTTCTTTTACATACAATCTATAAACTGTTTACTACTTTGTGTTTACTTTCTGCAAACTATTTCTTCCTTCCATTGAATAAAAAATTGGCGTAGTACAAACCTTGGATCCTTACCCTGAAAGGCATGATGACTAGTGTTCATGCGCTTTGCTACATAGAAATAAGGTGCGAGTGTTTTGAATTTGACTAATTCAAATGTTTAATCACGAAGTGGGATCATTTGGTTACTTAATTATGAATTTTTCACCAATATAAATTTTTTTTCATGTATTCTTTGAAGGAAATCTCATCGAGTGAATATTCGGACAGCCGAAAATATTCAGAACTCCAGATTTTGTTAATCCTAAATTTTGAGAATAATTCATAATTTAAAGGCCAAGGGAGGTGATTACATTGAAATTTTGACTCGTAAGAGTAAATGAGGTTCATACCATGTGATACATTGCAAATGTATCTACAACTTTTGATATTCCATGCTTGGTTTTATCTATTTTTTTGTGTTTTGTCCATAGTTTGGAGTACTTTTCATATGATTTCTTAGACTAACCTATTAACAAGAGCCACAGTGTCAGCTGCCTATTTTCTGCTGTTTTTGGTTCCAGGAAAGTCAGAAAATGAATATTCTCGGAATTGGACGGGACAAAAGCCAAAGTGCCTATTTTTCTGGAAGACATCCAGCCGAATCTGAGACGGAGAAGATCTGGCCGACCACACACACGGCCTCTCCTTAGCCTATATATTGCCCTCGGTACCAAAACCTAAGTACCCAATCAAAAATCCACGAAGAGTCTCAGAGTCAGTCATCTCCATCCCTAGACCAGGAGGGATCTAAAGCTCTTCCCGACACCCTACCGGAGAGGGGAATTCACCCTGGAGGCCTTCTTCATCATAATGCAAGCCTTCGGTGTGATGCGTGAGTAGTTCATCTCTGGACTACGGGTCCATGTAATAGCTAGATGGCTGGTTCTCCTCCTTTGTGCTTCCATGTTTAGATCTTGTGAGCTCCATTCATGATCAAGGTCATCTATTTGTAATTCTGCATGTTGTGTTTGCGGGGATCCGACGGATATTGAGATGCTATTTTAGATTGATTATTGATTCTATCATGTCTTTGTTATTTGTGATCTTGCATGCTTTCCATTGTTAATAGCTATCTTGGCCAAGTAGATGCTAGCAACTCCAAGATTATGCTCGATAGTGGGTTCATGCCTCTGGTAATCTGGGGAAGTGATAGAAATCTCTAAGGTACTAGATGTGTTGTTGCTACTAGGGAGAAAACAACAATCCTTTGTTCATAGAACAATCGTATTGCTTACATTACACGTAATTCGTAAAGCAATAATCTGTTGCTTGCAACTTAATACTAGAGGGGGTTTGGATGATAACCTGAAGGTGGATTATTAGTCATAGATGTAGTTGGATGGCAATCTATGTATAATATTGTAATGCCCAATCAAGTTTCAAAGGAGTCAAGATGATTAGTATATGCATGTATTGCTTTCTCGATGTTTGTCAATTTCCCGCTGTAATTTGTTCACCCAGCATGTTATCTATCTGAAGGAGAGCCACCTCTAGTGAACTATGGACCCCGATCCACAAATTGTTTACTGCTTTGTGTTTACTTTCTACAAACTATTACTTCCTTCCATTCGATACGTTTAATCCTTTGTTTTCAGCAAAACCGGTGAGATTGACAACCTCATCGCAAGTTGGGGACAGAGTTCTATGGTTGTGTTGTGCAGGTCTCCATGTTGCAGTTGGCACCGGTAGTGCCAACGCTCATTAGCTACACCTTTGGGGTGTTTCCTTGCTCCTCTTGGATTGATAACCTTGGTTTAGATCGAGGAAAACTTCTTCTTTGTGCTCATCATACCTTCCTCTTGGGGTTCCCCAACGAGCTCGATATATTTTGGGCCATCAGTTGGAACCATCTAGAGCTCAAGGTGATAGTGTGGGGTTATCTAGATGGGGAAAGCGAACTTTGAGGTGTGCTATTATATCCCTACCATGGATTAGAGTGTCCGACCGGAGAGTAGTTCAGAGTAGTATCATAAAGAGAAGATATTTATATGAGAGTGTTCACTAGCGAAAGTATGATCCATAGGCCTTGTTTCTAAGCATTGAAACACCGTTTGCAACTAGATTTGTTACATGTTTGCTTGCTACCATCTTTATTTCAATTTTCCTTTAGTCTCTTCCACGCCATCAAGCTATTTTCTGGCACCGTTACCACTTATAATTATCCATACCACTTGTATTTCACTATCTCTTCAAACCTTTGACCACTTCTTGTATCTTGATTACAGGGTTGCTTGAGAGGGATACCTTTGACCACTTCCTCCATGAGTTCTATAAACCTTGGGTGATCCACTTAAGGGAAACTTGCTGCTGTTCTACAAACCTCTACACTTGGAGGCCCAACAACTGTCTACAAGAATAGAAGTGCGTAGACATCAGGGGTTCAAAGGAAAGGGTGAGTAACAACGTTACCCAACAAGTTCACTATATGCAAGGTGGGAAGTTTGATGCTCTATCTACCACCTTGGACGATACATCCTTGGTACTATGCATTCACAAGTTGACTAGAACTTCATGGAGTTCCTTTCCTACCATGTTCGTAGCTCCTTCCTGGAACAGGGAGTAACATGTCACAATTCTTACACTCTGCAGAGGTGCGTTGCTTTACCCATAAGAGACCAACTCCTTGTTGCACAACCGGGCATACTTTCCCGTCCACAATTCCATGATGTGGGGCCCAGTAGATGATCCAAGCTAATCATTGCCCCCTTCGCAACCCCGCATGTCCCCTTGGTGTATGCCATGCCCACATATTGAATTACGACAATGGTTAGTACAGACCGTCAGATGCCAGAACTATCATGGGACATTGAGGGCTCCCACCCATATGCTGCATATCCTCTACGAATTACCAATAAATGCATGCTACAAGGGTAATAGCCATGACCTGGCCATCCAGATGCATGCGAGAGGAAGAAGATACAGCTGACTTCTCCGTACCATTCCAAATCTTATGGTTAACGCGTAATATACAGCGCTAGAATCACTGATGTCATAGGTTATTAAGTCCTAGTTGTTTTGCAATTGGAATCTTAGATTCCCCTGCAACTCTTAGTATTTATCATCACTTAGGACGATAATAGCATTTCATTTGTTTGAGAAAATACTTACTTTATGTCTCCTTTAAAACATAGGTGATAACACACAATTTTCAAATATTTTCATAAAGACTCTTCAAAGCACATGAGCAAGTTGTGAACTTGCCTTGTGACTGCAAGGTAGTGAAGTCGGATGCTTCCACCTGACCTTGAGCTCCGGGTTCTACAAAGAACCATTATTGCCTGGTAAGGACAATATTTAAAGAATAAATATGCAATGCATAGTAATGTCATGCAATGGTTGATTATTTATTTATTTGCATGTTTTACCCTCATAGTAAAAGTTTGTTATTTCTTTAATTAAAAGAAAGTATTACTTAAAGTCTTTAAAATCTTCATAAATATTATATTTATTATTTTTATAATGATTAGTATTATTTTAAGAGTTGAAAATTGGATTTATTTGATTTTTAACTCTTTAAAGTATTTCACTAAAATTCCTTTAAGGAAATAAGACTTTATTTTTATCACACGTAATTTACTTTTCAAAAATACCAACTAGCATTTTTCTATAATAGCATTCCCTTTTGGAATTGTAAATATGAATTTTATTCAATTTTATGTGTTTGGTATATTTTTATAAAATTCCAAAGGAATATATACCTTAATAATAATTTTAATTTTAATTACTTAAAATTCCATTTGTTATTTTTCTTAAATAGAGGACATTTTTATGAGTCCAATAATATTTTATTTATATTTTTAGGATTTTTATTTTATTTCTTAGAACCATTTAAGTCATAGGGGTATTTTAGTCATTTGACAATTTTAATTAGCTTTTTCCTTTTAAACTGGACCTAGCCCATTGGGCTGGCCCGGCCCTGACCTGGCCCATCCGGATGGTCAAACCCCTCTATCACGAGCGGCCCAATACCACTCGATTCTCCCCTTCTCTCTCTCGTTCACCCTCTGGCTCGTCCCCATAGAGTCGCCACGATGCCGACGCTATCGCTGCTCGATTCCGGCTACACCGGCCACTGTCATGGTGTGTGGCGAGGTAGCCAACGCTGCTCCACCATCTGGTCCTGCTCGATTCGTCTGTAGTTCTCTCTCCCGCCCAGGCTGACTCCACCATGAACCCTAGGGTTTGGGGTTGTCGGCGATGTGGAGTTTCGCCACCCCAGTGGTGTTGTGCTGGGCTCCTAGCGGTTCTGTGGTGTGATACGTCCAAAACGTATCTACTTTCCCGAACACTTTTGCTATTGTTTTTCCTCTAAACTTGTGTGATTTGGATACAACTAACACGGACTGACGCTGTTTTCAGCAGAATTACCTTGGTGTCTAATTTTTGTGCAGAAAATCAACTATCAGGAAAAATCCCGAAAAATATGCCAAAAATCCTATTTCACCAGAAGACTCACGGAGCCAGAAGACGAGACAGAGGAGGGCCACGAGGGGCCCAAACCACCTGGCCGCGCGGGTCAGGCTAGGCCGCACCTAGGGGTGGTGTGGCCGCCTCGGTCACCCCCTCGGCCTCCCTCTTCGCCTATAAGTTGCCTCTTGACCAAAAACCAAGGGGGGGTTCGACGTTTTTCCAGAAAGAGTTCCGCTACGCCGCCACCACCAGATTCCGCAATTCGGAACCAGAAAGTCCGTTCTGGCACCCTGCCGGGATGGGGAATTGGAGGAGATCATCGCCATCATCATCACCATCGCTTCTCCATCGACCATCCATGTTTCCCCCATCTATGAGTGTGTAATCCCCCGCTGTAGGCTATGGGGATGGTAGGGATTGGATGAGATCGTTCATGTAATAGCATCAGATTGGTAGGTCATGGTGCCTAGTATCTATTATTAGTGCTTTTTGACTTTGTTGTAACTTGGTATGCTTAATGCTTGTCACTAGGGCCCGAGTGCCATGATTTCATATTTGAACATGTTATTGATTTATTATGATAGTATTGTTTATGGTCTTACCTGCAAGTTGTATACACATATTATTGTCCAGAACCAAAGGCCCCGAAGTGACAGCAATCGGGATAACCGGAGGGAATGGATTTGATATGAGGATCACATGTGTTCATGGAGTGTTAATGCTTTGCTCCGGTGCTCTATTAAAAGGAGCACCTTAATTGCCAGTAGTTCCCTTAAGGCCCCAATGCAAACGGTCTGGGAGGACAAAAGATGTTGTGCAAGTTCTCATTGCGAGCACGTATGACTATATATGGAACACATGCCTATGATTATTTAGTACTTAGATGCTTTATCTTATTTATCCGCAAATGCCCTATGTTTTGATTTCTATATGAATTGTCTTGTCCATGCAACGCCCGTTCATCCATCCCTATTCCTACCGCTTTAATCCCTCTTATCGCAATTGTTACTACTGTCTTTACTTTTACTACTGTTGTTACTTTACTATTGCTATTACAAAACTGTTGCTACTGATAAACTGCTGTGAGCAAGATTGTTTCCAGGTGCAGCTGAATTGCCAACTCAGTTGTTAAGGCTTATAAATATTCTTTGGCTCCCATTGTGTCGAATCAATAAATTGGGTTTCACTTCCCTCAAAAATACTGCGATACACCCCTATACTTGTGGGTCATCAAGACTATTTTCTGGCACTATTGCCGGGGAGCATAGCTCTATTTATCAAGTTCACTTGGAATCACTATTGTTCGCTGCCCTCCATTCATCATGGGTAAGTCTCATGATGGAAAAGTTCCTATATTACCATCCACTACAAGAAGAGGTTCGGTTCTGAACACCTCTGTTGCTCTTGATTCACCATCTGTTACTACTGCTGAATCTGAAACTTCTGATACTTATGATGCTGCTTCTATTATGCTTGATAAGGGTGGTTCATTAGGTCCTTTCCTAGATGCTACGATTGCTAGAACTATAGCTGGAAATACTGAAACTCCTAATGAAGACGCTACTACACTTGTCAGTTCACCTGAGTCTAGAGAAAGCTATGATATTGAAGACGGTTATATAGAGATGACCGATGAATTTATTAAAGAATGTCAAAACACCCATGATAGGAGTGCTATTAAGAGTCTCCTTGAGAGGCGTACTATAAAACCCAAATTGTCTCCTAATGCTAAGTTAGCTGCATCTCCCATAAACATTAAAGATAAGGATTATGATTTCTCTCTTTATGTATCTTACATAGCTATTGTTGAGAAAAAACCTTTTTGTGGGACTAAGAATGAAAGTGCGATAGCACATATGAATGAGCTTTCTACCATGAGTGGCCTGTTTTCTGATGATATTAAGATGCACACTTACTTTGTTGCTAAAATTTTCCCTTTTACATTGAAAGGAGAAGCTAAAACTTGGTTTAATAATTTACCTCCTGGATCTAATGATAGCCCTGATTGCTTGATTAGTACCTTCCTTCAGAAATATTTTCCACCTAGTGCTAGACATGCTATTTTGCAGGAACTTTTTGATTTTAAACAGGGAGAAAAAGAGATATTGCCTGAATCATGGGCAAGTTTTGTGCTTTGATTCACGCACAGGCTGGATGTCCATTACCTAAGAATGAGCTTCTTGACATATTTTATAATGGACTAACTGAAGAATCTAGGACATATCTGGATAGTTGTGCTGATTGTGTTTTCAGGAATAGGACTCCCAAGGAAGCTGAGGAATTAATGGCTAAAATAAGCAAGAATTATGAAGACTGGACTCCTCCTGAGACCAGCTATACCTAAGACAACTATACCTAAACCAACTATTCATGCGCCTATACCAACATCAAAGAAGAGGGGAGTTATTGAACTAAATGATGAAGTGATGAAGGAAGCTAAGAAATGTCTTAAGGAGAAGGGAATTAAAGCTGCAAACGTCAAGAATTTACTTCCTATAGAAGAATTATGTAAGCCAATATCCCACTCATCCACTATTGAGGTACACTCTCTCCAACATTTTTATGAAGGTGATATCCCTTACTCTAAACCTCCTGATCAATGCTTAGAAGAATTTGATGTTTTTATTATTAAGCGAGATAATTTCAATAAAAGGGTGCAAAATCATTTAATGGAAAACTCTAGAGCTATTGTTGAGTTAAAAGATATTGTGGAAAGAACCTCTAATGATGTTAAAATGTTTGTTAAACATTTTCAAATGGTTCAAACTCAAATTGATCAGCTTATTAAGGTACAAAAAGACTTGCTAGTTAATGCTGCTAAAGAAAAACATGCTTATGAAATTAGAACTAGAAGTGGTGCTGCTACCCAGGATCCTCTATATCCTGAGGGGCATCCTAAAAGAATTGAGCAGGATTCTCAACAAGCTGAAAATAGTGGTACTACTCCTAAGAAAAGAAAAAAGAAACATAAAACAATTGTAGAACCTTCTGAACCTGCTAAAGATCCTAATAGTATATATGTCTCTGATGCTAAAACTGAAAGTGGTAATGAAGAAAATTATGCTCCTCATAAATAAAAAGTTGAAGAAGAACCTAAAAGGCACACTAAGAATACTAAATACACTAAAGAAGATTTTGTTGCTAAGAAACATGGTAGTGAAAGAGAGCCTTGGGTCCAAAAACCTATGCCTTTCCCTGATAAGAAACACAAGTCAAAGGAAGATGAACACTATAACAAGTTTTGTGAGTGGATAAATCCTTTATTCTTGCAAATTCCTTTGACTGATGCTATTAAATTGCCCCCTTATTCAAAGTATATGAAGGATATTGTTTCGAATAAAAGGAAGATCCCTAATGAAGAAATTTCTACTTTGCTTGCTAATTATTCCTTTAATGGTAAGATTCCTAAGAAACTTGGAGACCCAGGGATTCCAAATATTCCTTGCTCTATTAAAAATAGTTATGTTAGAACTGCTTTGTGTGATTTGGGAGCAGGAGTTAGTGTTATGCCTTTTCTCTCTATAAGAGACTTCAACTGGAAAAACTAATACCAACTGATATATCTTTGCAAATGGCTGATAAATCTACTACTATTCCTGTTGGTATATGTGAGGATGTACCTATTCAAGTGGCTCATAATTGCTTGATATTAACTGATTTTGTTGTGCTTGAAATGCCTGAAGATGATAATATGTCTATTATTCTTGGGAGACCTTTTCTAAATACTGCAGGAGCTGATATTAATTGTAATCAAGGAAAGGTGACTTTTAATGTTAATGACAGGGAGCACACTGTCTATTTCCCTAAGAAGATTGATAGGACTTATGGCCTAAATTCAATTGAACATGTTGAGGGCATCCAAGTTGGAGAAATATATTGTCCCATACCACGAGAAAAATATGAAACTATTATAATTGGGACCATTGCTATCAAGGTTGAGGTAACATAATCATTAGTGAAATATAAAGTTTTGTTTCATATATAATTGTTTTACTAACAAGACCTGATCAACCTTGTTAACAAAGAAATTTTAATGAACAAAATAATGTTTTCACCATGATTATCTTTGCTTACTTTTATTTTATCCATTTTAGTTTTTTGCTTCGGTTTAGTTTACTTTTCTGTTGTTAGTTGCTTGCATATTAGAGTGTCTTAGAACTTCTGAAGTTTTAGCTTTGTTTTGTCATTGCATCATTCCAGAAACTTTTTTCTGTCAGAAAATCATTCATCTATACCTGAAAATTGCTCAAAAATAAAGTGTCTTGAAAAATTTCAGAAAATTCATATTAAATTTTTACGTGAAAAAAGGGGCAGAGAAGTGCCTAGAGAGTACCAGGGGGCCCACCAGGAAGGCACACCACCTGGTGGTGCGGCTAGCTCAGGGGAGCGCCTGGCCATGGTGTGGGCCACCCTTGTCCCTCCACTCACTCTCTCACTTCCCACTACTCTCTCTCTCCCAAGAAAACACCAGTTCGTTGCTCGAAATCGCATTCTTGCTGTTCTTGTCCATGATTTTTTGATCTCCTTGCTCAGCCCATCTTTGCTACTGAAATTTGGAGCCTTTGTTCTCCGGTATGTGACTCCTCCGCTTGTCCAAGTAGATTTGTGTTTAGTGGTTTATATCTTGAGTATTTTGCTGCTGTAGGTGACAGGTTATGAGAGCTTGTAAGCTTGTTCAATGCTTAGAGATATTGTTTTGATGCATGTTTAGGCCTCTTACAAGTCCCCATGAGTAGTTCCCTTTCATTATGTTTTCACTTTGCAATCACTTGTATAATGGATGTTTAAATTTCAGAATATCAAAGATGAACAACCACACATTTGGAGAAATATTTGAGAGGGACACAACTAGGAGGTCAAGGCCTTCAATATTAGCCTCTCAGTTTAGGCCTTCATACAATGAAGATCTTATTGCACCACACTTTGGCAATGAAGGAGATGAGGGATATGCTCACCCATCTACCTTCCCTTGTTTTACCTTTTTGCAAGCTGCAGGGATCCTCAATGATTTCTTACTACTGGTTCAGAGGGTTGGCCTGACCATGTACATGGAAGATGAGAGTGAACAATATGTTGTGCTCACCAAAACTTTCGTTGAGAGTTTCATTATCACTACCACCCCTTATCAGTCAGCTGTTTCTTTCAAAATTTATAATCAACCTATTACCATGTCATTGGAAAGATTTTGTAGCATTATAGGAATAGGCATGACTGGAACAGTGAAGAAGATCCAAGGTCGACCCGCTGATTTGCTGGAGCTCTATCGAAGTGTGACAAATGACGATGACCGTGTAGCTCAGCGCGGGAAGATAAGGAACATCCAACTCCCAGCTCTTAGATATTTTGCTTATTATCTTGCCACTGGCATTCTTGGTAGGGAGAACACAAGTAATATCTCTAATTATCATTTAGCCTTCCTCGCTGCTGCACTCAATAATGATACCAGGTACAATCTTGGCTCTCTTATTGCTCGCCGCCTAGCTGCTAGGGGACCTATTTATGGGGGCATTATTGCTTCACATATGGTTGTTGCATTAGAACTTTCTTTGGATCCTAATGACACTGTGTTGGCACCACAAAGTCTTGATCTTGCTGCTATGAAAACACATCACTTCGTCACTGTTGACTCTAGTACGGAGGGTTTAGTATACAGGATGTTGTTTACTGACGGGGACGAGAGGGAGATTCCTTTGCCGCAATCTACTTTGTTCAGTATTCACAAGAGGTCATAGTCGCGTTCCAAGGAGGAGGTGGACAAGCAGCTCCGTTTGCTTGGTTTCCACAGGCAGCACCTGGAGGATGTGCCTTCTTACGACTACTCTCACTGACTACGGTGGGGCCCTCGAGCCTCGTGCAGACGACGGTACCTCCTCGCCGTACTACGGAGGCGCTCCATCTTGGCCAGCTTGGGATTGATACTCACTTAGGCCAAAATCCTAAGCTTGGGGGAGGTACACCGACATCACACTCATCTCCATATCATGTTTAGTCGGTACTTTGTATATCCATGCTTCGTTCTCTTTTTAGTTTTTGTTCTTTCTTTACTTTTGCTTCCTAAAACACAAAAAGACCAAAAATACTTCCGTTGTTTCTCTTTGTTTGCTTCCTTTTCTTTTTGCCTTAGTTTGCTTCTTCCTTTTTGCTTTGTTTAAATTATTCGAAAAACCCAAAAAGATTTTCGCTTTGCTTGTTCTTCCTTTTTTCTTTCCTTTAGAAATCAAAAACACCAAAAATATTTGTTGTTCTTCTTTGGTTTTGTGAAGTTTGTTGCAGGGTTCAGCAGTCCTCAGTGGAATTTGGTTTCATGTTATTATTCAAGCCACACAAGTGAAGGGCAATAATGAGGATTAATGACAACTTGAGGAGTGGTAAGAGGCTGGTAACGAACTCTATTTGTTTTTCATTTTTGTACATATACTCATCATTGTGCGCATGCTTAGTTTGTTCATGTAGGACGTATGTTATTTATGGATGCTTAGTAGATCTTGCTTTCTTATGATTAGCTCCAGCTTGCTAATAGTTTGTAGCATGTCATATGAATGTTTGCTTGCATTGCTCTATTCATAACTTGGTATGACACTGTGGTATCCTCCTCTGAATGTTTCACTTGAATTGACTTGGCACATGCTCATGCATGCATATGACTGAAACAATAATCAGTTAAGCCTCGATGAATTATTTTGCCTCAGGGGCCTTGAATCACTTTCATGCCATGATTAGTCCTGTTTTGTTGCAAGCATGATTATGACAGTTATTGCTCTCTCGTTTGTCGCTCCCTTACTATTGCTAGTCTTCACTTTCACTGAGTATGAGCTCTACTCGTGTTTCCAATTCCCAAAAACCAACATTGCCAAAAGTGTCCACCATACCTACCTATTAGCATCATTTGCTATTCCGTGCATATTCAATATGCCTAGTTTTCTTCCAAATAAAATGTTTGCTTGTTATGAGAAATTTAGTTAGTAAAGCTCTCACAAACTTGATGGCACACTTTATTTCTTGCACTTAATAAACCTGAACCATTGTGACTGTCCATGAAAGTTATATGCTTGCAAATTATAGGCTAGGGATTAGCAGAATCGTGCTGTCACGGGGAACGCTTTCAACACCTGTAAATATATAACTAGTTGATATCATGCTCTTTTGTTTACGAATGTCATCGGTGTGAAATAAAAGGGGAGCTTGTAAGTCCATGGACTTATGTATGTGTGTTAGCGAAATGCTTGGGCCGCCGGTCTAATCCATGCCTAATCATGGTGGAAACCTGCAGCGTAACCATAATGAGCTGTCTATGAAGCATTCTTAGTATTAAAAAAAGAGAAAGAGTCAGATATTGAGAAAAGAGAAAAAGAAAAAAAAGGAGATATGAGAAAAGAGGAAAGAGAGAAAAAAGCACCATTTCCCATGGTAAATAAGAAGATTGCCGAGATGCTCGTTGTCTGCTTGCCTTGTCATTTTGATATGGGGATTCTTCTGTATCATCGGGCAAGGGGTACCCCGTTGGCGGTTCTCTATGATACACATGTGTTTACTATGACAAGAACTTACCGGTAACTAAAGTTGAGTAGCATGAGGAGTGGCCCTCATACTCAAGGGACATGAGATTTCCAGTTTATGGTCTGTAAAGCATATAACTCAGATTGGACCTCACTTTCACCTTAACCATTTAAAGATGCTTATGATAGGGGCAATGAGAGCTCAAAGCTAATGAGTACCATACTTTCAGCATTTGGAAGCCTTTCAACCTTTTCAAAACCTTTTTATTCCCTTGTTGAGTCACCACCTATTCTATGAGCACCTTCTTGAGAGCATAATTGTCATTCTTAGAGTGATGTGCTTGTCTCAAAACTTGATTAATTGTGTCATGACTTTGATGCTTGTATCTTTGACATCTTTACTTCTAGTTGATACATTGCAAATGTATCTATAATTTTTGATGTTCCATGATTGGTTTTATCCACTTTCTTGTGTTTTGTTCCAACTTTGGAGTACTTTTCATATGATTTCTTGGACTAACCTATTAACAAGAGCCACAGATTGCCTATTTTCTGCTGTTTTGGTTCCAAGAAAGTCAGAAAATGAATATTCTCGAATTGACGGACAAAAGCCAAAGTGCCTATTTTTCCTAAGGGATCAAGTGCCGAGAATCAGACGGAGAGGTGCCAGGGCCGACCACACCACATGGTCAGCGGCCAAGCTTGGCTCAGCCAGGTGGTCCGCCAACCCCAGCACCCCCTCGGCCTCTCCTTCTGCCTATAAGTTTCCCTCGGGACGAAAACCCTAGGTACCCGATCAAAAATCCACGAAAGAGTTTATAGCCGCCGTCATCTCCATCCCTAGATCGGGAGGGATCTGAAGCTCTTCCCGGCACCCTGCCGCAGAGGAGAATTCACCCTGGAGGCCTTCTTCATCACCATTCAAGCCTCCAGCCACGAAAAGTTCCACAACGCCGCCACCACCGAAGGGGAGATTCGGGGGACAGAAAGTCTCTGTTTCGGGACCCTGCCGGGACGGGGAAGTGCCCTCGGAGCCATCTCCATCGATCTCCACCACCATCTCCATCACCATTGCTGATTCCCATGATGAGGAGGGAGTAGTTCTCTCTCGAGGCTAAGGGTTCTACCGGTAGCTATGTGTTCATCTCTCTCTCTCTATGCGTGATCATATTGTGATCATGAGCTTGTAATCTATAGATCTACCTTGCTACTCAAGTGCTTTAATAGATCTCTTCTCTCCCCATGTGTGTGAAAGTGACAGCGTGCACACCATGGTGGCACTTAGGCTAGAGATTACAAATACTTGTTATGAGTTATATTTGGAGTTGGATGTATTTATGAAATTGTGGTGTTTGTTGGACTCATCTAGTACTCAAGGTGACAGTGTGGGGTTTCTAGATGGGAAATATGAACTTTGAGGTGTGCTGTTATAGCCCTACCATTGATTAGAGTGTCCAACCGGAGAGTAGTACAGAGTAGTATCATGAAGATAATATATTTATATGACAGTGTTCACTAGTGAAAGTATGATCCCTAGGACTTGTTTCTAAGCATTGAAACACCGTTTGCAACTAGATCTGTTACATGTTTGCTTGTTGCCATCTTTATTTCAGTTTGCCTTTAGTCTCTTCCATGCCATCAAGCTATTTTCTATCATCGTTGCCACTTATAATTATCCATACCACTTGTATTTCACTATCTCTTCGCCGAACTAGTGCACCTATACACCTGACAAGTGTATTGGGTGTGTTGGGTACACAAGAGACTTCTTGTATCTTGATTGCAGGGTTGCTTGAGATGGAATACCTTTGACCACTTCCTCCCTGAGTTCGATAAACCTTGGGTGATCCACTTAAGGGAAAACTTGCTGCTGTTCTACAAACCTCTGCACTTGGAGGCCCAACAACTGTCTACAAGAATAGAAGTGCGTAGACATCACTAGTCTTCACTTGAACTTTAGAGGTGCCTTGGCATTTATGTTTGCTCTACAATCAAAGGCAAGCGAGATACCACTCTATCATACCTTTTTATGAGCATTGCAATGTTGCTTATGTTTATGTTTCATGCTACTTATTATTTTTGAGTTGGAATCTCTTCATAGATTGCAATGACTATTAAGTAATCTTAGTTGCAATAAGCTAAGCTTGGGGGGAGTTGATACATCCAAAACGTATCTACTTTCCCGAACACTTTTGCTATTGTTTTTCCTCTAAACTTGTGTGATTTGGATATAACTAACACAGACTGACGTTGTTTTCAGCAGAATTACCTTGGTGTCTAGTTTTTGTGCAGAAAATCAACTATCAGGAAAAATCCCGGAAAATATGCCAAAAATCCTATTTCACCAGAAGACTCATGCAGCCAGAAGACGAGACGGAGGAGGGCCACGAGGGGCCCACACCACCTGGCCGCGTGGGCCAGGCCAGGCCGCGCCTAGGGGTGGTGTGGCCGCCTCGGTCACCCCCTCGGCCTCCCTCTTCGCCTATAAGTTGCCTCTTAACCAAAAACCAAGGGGGGTTTGACGTTTTTCCAGAAAGAGTTCCGTTGCGCCGCCACCAACAGATTCCGCGATTCGGAACCAGAAAGTCCATTCTGGCACCCTGCCGGGACGGGGAATTGGAGGAGATCATCGCTATCATCATCACCATCGCTTCTCCATCGACCATCCATGTTTCCCCCATCTATGAGTGAGTAATCCCTCGCTATAGGCTATGGGGATGGTAGGGATTGGATGAGTTCATTCATGTAATGGCATCAGATTGTTAGGGCATGGTGCCTAGTATCTATTATTAGTGCTTTTTGACTTTGTTGCAACTTGTTATGCTTAATGCTTGTCACTAGGGCCTGAGTGCCATGATTTCAGATCTGAACATGTTATTGATTCATTATGATAGTATTGTTTATGGTCTTACCTGCAAGTTGTATACACATATTGTTGTCCGGAACCAAAGGCCCTGAAGTGACAGCAATCGGGATAACCGGAGGGAATGGCTTTGATGTGAGGATCACATGTGTTCACCGAGTGTTAATGCTTTGCTCCGGTGCTCTATTAAAAGGAGCACCTTAATTGCCAGTAGTTCCCTTGAGGCCCCGCTGCAAACGGGCTGGCAGGACAAAAGATGTTGTGCAAGTTCTCATTGTGAGCACATATGACTATATATGGAACACATGCCTATGATGATTTAGTACTCAGATGCTTTATCTTATTTATCTACAAATGCCCTATGTTTTGATTTCTATATGAATTGTCTTGTCCATGCAACGCCCGTCCATCCATCCCTATGCCTACCGCGCTTTAATCCTACTGTTTACTGCAATTGTTACTACTGTCTTTACTTTTACTACTGCTGTTACTTTACTATTGTTATTACAAAATTGTTGCTACTAATAAACTGCTGTGAGCAAGATTGTTTCTAGGTGCAGCTGAATTGATAACTCAGTTGTTAAGGCTTATAAATATTCTTTGGCTCCCCTTCTGTCGAATCAATAAATTAGGTTTCACTTCCCTCGAAAATACTGCGATACACCCCCTATACTTGTGGGTCATCATGGTGCCTCTGCTGCTGCCCGTGTGGCTGTGGCCGCCGTGCCATGGCTTCATGCTGGGTTGCAGTTCTCGTGTGCTCCCCTGTGGTCGCCGTAATGCCGCCGGTGCTTCTGCTTCCTCTTCTAACTTCAGCGAGGACCACAGGTGAGTTTCACTTCTCTCCCTCTCTGATTCCCTGGCTTACCTTGCTACTCTCTGAGTGCTGGCCATGTATGAACCCTAATTACATCTGTCCATGGCACTAGGGTTCATCCCTCTGTGCTAGGGTTCATCCCTTAATGTGATGTTTATCTAAGGTGGTTTCTTACTGAATCTAGCTGTATATGACTCACTGTTATACTGTGATTCTCAATGTTGATGATTGTTTACAAGTAGTCATCAACTGAATTTTACTTACTGTCCTGTATTATGGCTATGATCTGATTGAGATTAGCTCTTTGGTTCTTGTTGATATACTTTGGTATGAAAGAATTGTAGTTGGATATCTAATCCAATTACTCTCTGATACTTGCCTATGATAAGATTCAGATATATCAAATATGATTCATAATTGTTATGTTAGGAAAATGATTAGATGTTCTGTTGCAACATTGGATTATGGAATCCCTGGTAGAAACTACTTGGTTAAGATAGGCTCTTGTGACACCCTCAATTGAGTGGCACACAGGCTTTATCTCAATACTGGGCTGTTTTTATTTATGTTCTATTGTACCTGAGAGTTGCAGATCTTTCTATTGAATAGATTAGCCTATGATGCTGGTCTGAGGCAAAGCTACAGAAAAGTATCTATTTTCACCTACTGCTTTACCTCTTTGATGATCTGTGATGGATACCTCTAAGTATCAGTCCTACAGTGCTTAGGAAAATGATTTGATAGGCTGTTCTAAGAAGAATAAGGTGGATCCTTATTATTTAAGATAAGGTTTTAAGATGTGTCATTCCTGAGGTGCTACCATCGATAGGATGTGCCCAACAATGTTTATTCAAGGATGCCTATGTATCTAGTTATGAAACTAGAGATTTCTCTCCAAGACCAGTGATGCAAAAGCTAAGATCTTGGTAGTAGCTTGTAAAGTTTTATCATTGGCTTTTTGTCTTTCTTCCAAGATGGATATACACCTCACTTGGGTGTTTTTCTGAGAAGATCATATAAAACAACACATGCTCTATTTATTCTATGATGACTTGATCATGTGATGGTTTTATGTGTACTCACCACAGTACTTGATGGCTGGTGAGGTTGTGGTGTTGCTTGCTGGCTTGTTCTTGTTATCTTGTGCTTGCTGGCTTGATCTAGCTCTGCACCTCCTAGTGCTGCTCCTGTGATCTTGTGCTTGGCCTTGCTATCCACCTGATCCACCCCCTCCTTATGTTACCATCTTGTGGTGATCTGGTGGTTGATTTGATAAACTGGCTAGTGGTTTGGTTTTGGTTTTGGCGAGCTCAATAAGTTCTGAGTGTGTGCTTGAGAAGGAGAAATGAGTTCCTGTAACTATGCTTCGGCTGGTGCTCTGTGTGAGTGCTTGTACTGCTGCTACTGCTGGCTTGACAACATACTCCATGGATTTTGGTGACTAAGCTGTCTAGCTGTGTGGTCTGGCTGCGTGGATCAGTTCAAATGAAAATATCTTCACTTGTTACCCTTTTACTAATTACTGTCCTGGTGAAAGTTGCCCCTCTTTTATTACTCTATGATGTAACATGAACATCGCATTTCACTGTTCACCACTGAGAGTAAAATTAACTAACTAACCCTTTATTTTCCTTTTAGTTGTTTATCTTATTTGCAGAAACAAGATCTGGACATACAAGATTTATTATAGGAGTAGATAGGTAGTATAGGTTTTAATTGTAACCTTCTTTTTATTCTTTTTGTAAAGGATCTTGTGAAGATATTATTACAAGTTAATAAAGTTTGATTTCTGTTCTTTGTAATCTTCTACTTTTGATGTATTTATCACCAGTTGTAATCTTATTATGGAATAAAGAAATAAGAATTCATTTCTTATTTAATTTTCCTTGTGTTTAATCCTTATTGTTGTTTACTATATCTATAATACAATCAAACAATGTTAATAAGATATTTTAGAAAACAATTCAATATTACTAACTTCTAAATTTTAAATGTTTTCAAATTGATTTGAATTTCAAATTTGAATTCAAAGTAACCTCCCCAAAGACTTAATAATTCCTAAAGGTCATGTCAAAATTCATAGCAATCACTAACAAGAGCTATTCCTACCTCTAATTAGTGAAAAGAACTCTGATCTCTTTAGGTTTTTTGTTTGGCGAAAAATTTACCCTGATTTTTTATAGATGCATGCATGCACAAACTTAGATTCCTAATTCTACCCTTCGTTGGATCCTAATGTTAGAGTGTTACAATCTACTCCCTCCATTTTAAAATATAAAATACTTTAGTTTTTTTCTAAAATACGTGTATCTAGACATCTTTCAGTGTGCATGTTCACTTATTTTATTTCAAACCTACACATTAAAAGATATCTAGATACATGCGTTTTAGAAAACAGTTAAAACATCTTATAATTTGGAAGGGATGGAGTACTAATTTACGTGTTGGTCAAATATACGTGTAAATCCGCTAGTAATTACTTGCGGTTATTCGGTAACGGAAAATAATTCAGCAAATGACACGTGTCCAAAACAGTAAAAAAATAGAATTAGAAACTGTTTTCTAGATCTAAATTGCCACATGTCAATCAGGCAAATTGGTCCAACTGTGGACCAGGTCTCATAGAATTATTTTCCTTCGGTAACCCTATATATGCATATTAAATACCTACTACTGTAGTAATTTACATGTAGGTAACATATAAAATCAGATAATAATTTACATGCGGTTAACATGTCAAACCAGCTAGTAATTAACATGTATTACCAGTTTACAATATACGTGTCAAAACCTAGTAATTCACATGTAGTTACTGGTATATATACATGTCAAAATAGCTAGTAATTTACATGCACATACTCATATATGTACCTGTCAATGAACTAGTACATTACATGTATAGCTACTATAGTCCATATACATACATGTCAAGCAATAAGTATTTGCATGTATGTACTACGTGTTAATTTTGCTATTCAAAAAATACAAAAACCCGTCTCTTCGGCCCAGCAGTTCCAGTGGGGGGAGACAAAAATCAGCCTAGGAAAACGCGGGAAAACAAGCCCAGATCTAAACCGGGTGCTAATGAAACTACAGTCGCTCGGAAAAAACAGCTTAAAAAAAACGCTGGAAAAACCAGTGAAGCGGAAAGACAGAACAGAACTCTGGAGCGTGAATGGCGAGAAATTCGAGTGCCGACGAAAAAGAAAACAGCCTGCTGATAAATGGCAAAACTGTAAAAAAAAAAAAAAAAACTAGGCCGGCCGGCCGCCCGTCGCATCACCGCGGTGTCAGTTGGCTGCCGCCGCGAGGCCCGACCCAACATACAACACGGCGGCAGCGGCCTGCAGCGCATGGGATCCAGCCGACACCGCGCAGCCCCGCTCAGGCAGCGCTCGTGAACGAACGAAGGAACGACCGAGCGCGTGATGCTTTCACGGCGGCGGATGTGCAGCGCATCACGTCGCATCGCTCTGCTCATCTGCTCCGCTCCAAACTTGGGAGCGATAATCCCTGGCTAGGTTCTGCTTCGATGTGACGTGATACATAGCATAGGAGTATAAAACATCTGCTGCCGCGGCCGCTTCTCCATCTGAGCACGCCATCTCGAGGAGAGCTAGCTTAGCTATATTGGCCGAGGGTCAACTCCTCCAAAGATGGGCCGGCCGTTTCTACGGACACTGCACTGGTTTATGCCTTTGCAGTATTGATTGCTCGCTGCACACAATAAACAGATCCATATGTATGCAGGTGTGTGTAGACCTGCGTATGCACAGTACCACCACCGTGTTCTTGGTTCTCCGCCAAGAGTATTTTCATGTCTGCTAGTAATTTTTAACAACTCGATCGTGGCGACATTTCCGAGCATCGATCTCAAGTTGAAGGGGTCAATAATCAGCAATTGCCGCCATCCCCATTAGCAAGCTGCATGCGCTGTCTCATAATTTAACTGTTCAAGAATATCTCCAAAACATACGACACACGCATAGCATGGCCCCAAACTTAACCACACATGCTGCATGCCTCGTAGGCTCCTACTGGAGCAGTACTACTAGTTAAAACCTCTCTGGTCCAGCAAATGCGGTCGCTCGTTCCAAGTTTTGTGCAGGTAGTAGTACCTTTTTGCCCTCGCTGTCCTGGATGCGGCACTATGCTCTTGGCGTGTCCCCTGGATCTCTCCACTAATTAAACACATCCGATGCCGCCCATCCGTGCATGTGCATGCATCCAATCAAAACACTGTTGAACACTTAGTTTCCAAAATGCGGGGGCCGTGCGTACGTGCATGGCTGGACCAGCTAGCTGAGAAAAAAAATATACTATACCGCTCGAATTTTTTTGGGAGATAGTAGATGCGCAATCGATCGGACGCCTAGCTAGAAACGGAGCTAGAGTAGGCGGCAGCGCCAATGCTAAGTCGGGACAAGCACTGCGCGTGGCGGCCCTACGTACGAGCGAGCGGATTGCCCGTAGTTTCGTCTTTGGCGGGGATTAGTGGTCCTCTGCTAGCTCGGTATATAGAGCGAGTGCGCATCTGCCCAGCTCGGCCGTCAGCTACCAGGGTGTGATCAATGCATCCATGGAAATAGATCGAGTGGTTAAAAGGTAAACATTGTGCAGCTTGGGGACCTGCATGCATGTACTTTCGAGTAGACATGCGTGTAGTCATGGTGTGTCTAGCCGGATGATGAATTCATGCACGCGCGTCGTCCCCCGCCGGTGGGGATTACAAAACGCAGGCCGGCTTGGACACTTAGGAATAGTCTCCTCCGCCTCTCCGGTGCTTTGTATGTGAACTTTGACCAACCATGGTCGACGTAGTTGTGCTCCGTCGGCGTAGCTGGAGTACACATGTATATTCACCGGTAGAAAAAGGGTTTTTGTCCAGCATCCAAATTCCATTGGTCCCAGTTCATTTTCTTAATCGGGACTAATGCCAGACACCGGTCTCGGTTCATGCCGCCTGGACATTGGTCTCGGTTCATCTCTAAGCATTGGTCCCGGTTCGTGGCATCAACCGGGACCAATGCCCCCACGACACACACGTGGCGCTCTGCGGAGCATTGGTCCTGGTTAATGCCACGAACCGGGACAAAAACCCCGTGACGGTCCGCAATTCGGGACAATGTAAATTAATTCGGGGCAGAAATTAATTCGAGGTAGAAATTAATTCGAGGTAGAAATTGAATTGATCAGTATTTTTGAAAAAATCTTCTACAAATTAATCGAGACAAAGATCTAAATCGAGACATTTTATTAATTCGACCACAAATTCTTTCCAAACAAAGGTGCGACTTTATAAATTTTCCTAGTCGACAACACTTCCGTTGCCGCTGTCCTCCGAGCCGCCGGCTTCCTCGTCGTCGTCGGACGAAATCTCCACGATTTCGGCATTGTTCGGGAGACGGAGCTCCTCTGCGTGGCTAGCGGCGTCGATGGCGGTGTAGATGGTGCGTCCAGGGACAAACCTGAACATCTCCCGCCCTTCTCGGTTGCGGAGATCCGGGTGCACCACGCGCCCGTCCACGATGCGGTTGCCAAGCTTGGCCTTCCGCTCCTTCTTGAACAGTCGGGGCCAGTACTCGCTGGCCGCCGCATACCGGGGCAACGCCCTCTTCCACGCGGGCATCTGGCGGCGACGCTCCGCGATGACGTACTCCATCTCGTATCCGCCGGGGACGAGGAGCGGAGCCACCGACACACCCGCCTCGCTGATGCGAAATCCGTCGAGCACCATCGCGTGCGGCGACTCGAGGATGCCGTAGTACGCAAACATCACCGCCTGGTAGAAGTTGAGCGTGGGCACCTCTATGGTGGCGTGGTGGAGATTGGAGAGGCAGGGGAGGCGAGACGACGACGCGGTGGAGAGGCGATAGCGAAAGGGGTGGGTGGAGATCGACTGCAGAGAGGCCGAGGCGATGGCGACTTATACACAGGGACGACGAAGCGACGGTAGGCATTGGTCCCGGTTAATGCCACGAACGGGGACCAAAGCCCCTCCCGCGCGACACGTGGCGGCCCAGCAACGCGCCCCCCACCAAGGTCATTGGTCCCGGGTCGTGCCATTAACCGAGACCAATGACCTGGGTGGAGGGCGCGCTGCTGGGCCGCCACGTGTCGTGCGGGAGGGGCTTTGGTCCCGGTTCGTGGCATTAACCGGGACCAAAAACCCTCCCCTGGCTATATATAAGCCCAGCCCTTTGCCCCTTGCCACCAAATTTTTCTGGATTGTGTGTGAGGTGTGGGTGCTAGCTTTTTTTTCTTTGATTGCACACAAGGTGTTCGACGAAATATCCAAGCTACACTTTAGTTCGCACAACACGGTATCCTCAGCTGAGGTTAGCAACCTTATCTTCTTTATCTGTAACTGATACAAAAATATTGCATGTGTCCATGTAGGGTGGTCATTTTACTATTCACGATGTTATTGTAATGGTTAATTATTATGACGCAAATCGATGCACGGATGCGATGGATGTATGGCGACCGACGCGATTCCGATTTTATTGCAGGCCTGCATAAATTTATTGATTTGGCTAAGGCAAACAAAGTGGATAATTTTATGCCTTGTCCCTGCGTCGACTGTCGGAACGTGGCGGAGCACTCTGCCCCGAGAATCCTTCAAAGCCATCTGCTTCGGAGAGGTTTCATACCCGGATATTATTGTTGGGCCATGCACGGAGAAAGAGGGGTTAGGCTGGAAGAAAATGAAGAAGAGGAGGATGATGACAGCTATCCTATGTCCCCTGAAGAATACGGTGATACTGCAATAGAAGACAATGAAGAAGAGGGAGGCGGCAATAAAGAAGAACAACGGGCATCGGATGAGCCCGCTGATGGTCTTGGTCGGGTCATTTCTGATGCAAAGCAACAATGTGATACAGAAAGGGAGAATCTTAAGTTGGAGGCCATGCAAAAGGATCACAAAAAGTTGTTGTACCCAAATTGCGAAGATGGCAGGACAAAACTCGGTACCACACTTGAACTGCTGAAATGGAAGGCAGAGATTGGCTTATCTGACAAGGGATTTGAGAAGTTACTGAAAATAATGAAGCCGAAGCTTCCAAAGGATAGCGAAGCCCGAGACAACGTCTGAAGCAAAGAAGACTATCGCCTCTAGGATTAGATGTGGAGAAGATACATGCATGCATTAATGATCGCATCCTGCATCATGTGAGAAGTACGAGAATATGGATAAATGCCCGGTATGCACTACATGTCGATACAAGATCAGACAAGATGATCCTGGTGATGTTGAGGGCGATGACGAGCCCCCCAGGAAGAGGGTTCCTGCTAAGGTAATGTGGTATGCTCCTATAATAGCACAGTTGAAACGTCTGTTCAGAAATAAAGAGCATGCGATGTTGTTGCGATGGTACAAAGAAGAGCGTAAGAAAGACGGGAAACTGAGACACCCCGCCGATGGGTCGCAGTGGAGAAACATCGAGAGAAAGTACTCGAACTGTGCAGGTGACGCATGAATCCTTTTAGGGAGAGCTGCGATACAAAGACTGCCAAGGACTCTATGTATATACAACCTTCCTCCTTGGTTGTGCATGAAGCGGAAGTTCATTATGATGCCAGTGCTCATCCAAGGACCGAAGCAACCCGGCAACGACATTGATGTGTACCTAAGGCCATTAGTCGATGAACTTTTGTAGTTGTGGGAAGAACCAGGTGTAAAGGTGTGGGATGAGCACAAACAGGAGCCATTTTACCTACGAGCGTTGTTGTTTGTAACCATCAATGATTGGCCTGCTCTTAGTAACATTTCAGGACAGTCAAACAAGAGATACAATGCATGCACGCACTGTTTAGATAAGACTAAAGGTACATATTTGGATAAATGTAAGAAGGTTGTGTACCTGGGGTGTCGTAAATTTCTTCCGGCCAATCATCAAGTAAGAAACAAAGGCAAGCATTTCAACGGTGAGGCAGATTACCGAAAGAAGCCTAAGCTCCCTAAAGGTGCTGATGTATTTGGTATGGTGAAGGATCTAGAAGTAATCTTTGGAAAGGGTCCTGGCGGTCAACCTGTTCCGAAAGACCCCATTACCGGACACACGGCCATGTGGAAAAACAAATCTATATTTTGGGAGCTTGAGTATTGGAAAGACCTAGAGGTCCGTTCTTCAATCGACGTGATGCACGTGACGAAGAATCTTTGCGTGAACCTGCTAGGCTTCCTAGGCGTGTATGGAAAGACAAAAGATACACCAGAAGCACGGGAGGACCATCAACGTATCAAAGATCCATACAACAAGCATACTGATAAAGGACGTGAATACTTAAGCAGCTACGATCTTACCAAAGCAGAGAAGGAAATCTTTTTTGAAGTCCTTTACAGTATCAAGGTCCCGACTGGCTTCTCGTCAAATATAAAGGGAATAATAAATATGGCAGAGAAAAAATTTCAGAACCTGAAGTCTCATGATTGCCACGTGATTATGACACAGTTGCTTCTGGTTGCATTGAGGGGGCTTCGACCAGAAAATGTTCCATTAGCCATTGTGAAGCTATGTGCATTCCTCAATGCAATATCTCAGAAGGTAATCGATCGAGAAAGTCTGAAAAGGCTACAGAAGGATGTGGTCCAATGTCTTGTCAGTTTTGAGTTGGTGTTCCCCCCGTCCTTTTTCAATATTATGACGCATCTCTTAGTTCACCTAGTCGAAGAGATTTCCATTCTCGGTCCTGTATTTCTGCACAATATGTTCCCCTTCGAGAGGTTCATGGGAGTCTTAAAGAAATATGTTCGTAATCGTGCTAGGCCAGAAGGAAGCATCTCCAAGGGCTATGGAACAGAGGAGGTCATTGGGTTTTGTGTAGACTTTCTTCATGACCTTAAGTCGATTGGTGTTCCTGAATCACGGTATGAGGGGAGACTGAGTGGAAAAGGCACGCTAGGAAAGAAAGCAATGATATAAAGGGACAGACATTCTTTGAATCAAGCACACTACATAGTTCTACAAAGTTCTACCTTCGTGGCTCCGTATATCGTGGAACACATGAATGTTGTACGCTCTAAGTTCCCGGGGAAGGATGACTACTGGATTAAAGAAAATCACATGGAGACTTTCGGCACTTGGTTGCAATTACATCTCATGAATGACACCACTATTGGAGATCATCTCTACTTGTTGGCCGCGACACCATCTGCGACTGTATTGACTTTCCAAGGGTACGAGATAAATGGGAATACATTTTACACGATTGCCCAAGATAAAAAGAGCACCAACCAAAACAGTGGTGTCCGCTTTGATGCAACATGCGAGAATGAGAAAAAGGACACATACTATGGTTACATAGAGGAGATATGGGAACTTGACTATGAACCTACTTTTAAGGTCCCTTTGTTTTGGTGCAGTTGGGTCAACATGAATGGAGAAGGGGTAAAGGTAGACCAGCTGTACGGAATGACAACAGTGGATCTCAAGAATCTTGGTTACAAAGACGAACCATTCGTCCTAGGCAATGATGTGGCTCAGGTTTTTTTATGTGAAGGACATGTCCTCTAGACCCAAAAAAAGAAAAAATAAGGAAACGAATACATCAGACGATGAGCCCAGGCATCACATAGTTCTTTCAGGGAAAAGAAACATTGCAGGAGTCGAGGACAAGACAGACTTGGCAGATTATGATAAGTTTGATGAAATACCTTCCTTCACCGTGAAAACTAACCCAAGCATCCCGTTAAGCAAAGAAGATGCTCCATGGTTACGGCCTAAGAAGCGATCATAGGCAAGGGATCGACATACGCGGCGAAGGATTCATACCCTAAACCCTATGTAAATCTATGTAATGTATAGAAACTTTATGTGATGTATGAAAACTTTATATGAGAACCTCGAACATGATAGGTCATTTTGTGAAGCTCCGCCACAGGAGATTTCCCAACCCTTTCCCCAACACTGTTAGAGGAGATGGAGTCTTTCACGGGCTTAGGAATTTTTCGAGGGAGCTTCCGAAGATGTCGTAGGGCGTGTGCACCAACGACATCTTCGAGAAGCTCCGCCATGGGAGATTTCCCAACCCTTTCCCCAACACTGTTAGAGGAGATGGAGTCTTTCACGGACTTGCAGGGAAATTTTTCTGAGGCGGAGCTTCCGAAGATGCCGTAGGGCGTGTGCACCAACGACATCTTTGAGAAGCTCCGCCACAGGAGATTTCCCAACCCTTTCCCCAACACTGTTAGAGGAGATGGAGCCTTTCACAGGCTTGCAGGGAAATTTTTCCGAGGCGGAGCTTCCGAAGATGCCATAGGGCATGTGCACCAACGACATCTTCGAGAAGCTCCGCCACGGGAGATTTCCCAACCCTCCATCCATGGGGATGAAACTCTCTCTACCTATGCTGGCTTGTTGAGCTGCTTGCCATGGCGTATCGATGCTCCTTTTATAGGCACGGCGCCGCTTCTAATTTGTCTTGTTCCTACGACAGGGCGTCGTGCGCTACATGCTTTATCTCATCGAGCAGTGCGTCCACCCACATGTCCTTATCCCGCCGACAGCTTTAGTCTCGGTTGCACCCACCATCTGGGACTAAAGGTTACCCATGCGTCCTTATCCCACCGACAGCTTTAGTCTCGGTTGCACCCACCAGCCAGGACTAAAGCTTCTTAGCCCGGGGCTGAGCCTCGCTGAACTTGAAGTGGAACTATGATGAAATAGCATCACAGAATACCCCGATTTCGGCACCTCAAAAATGGTAGCCATAACATTGGTGGTTTGACCTAAATTCCATGAAACCTCGAACATGATAGGTCATTTTATGAAGGATTTTTTATGATGTTTGCAATTTTTCAAGTTCAATATTTTTCCTTGCAACTGTGACACATAATATGACACCACGCGAAGGTTTCACATTGTTTGGATTATTTTTGAATTTCTTATGCCCGTTTCAAACTATATTCAAAACGGCGGGCATGAAGCTTCTTAGCCCGGGGCTGAGTCTCGCTGAACTTGGAGTGGATCTCTGATGAAATAGCATGTTGTGAACCTATAAATGATCTTTTTAAAAATTCACAAGCATTATATCATGTAATTGTAGTTCAAATCTTGAAAAAGTTTTTTAAAATTCCAAATTATGCAATAAATATTTTGTTAATGCAATTTTAATTGAAAATAGTAAAATTGTATAGTTCGAATAAAAATATTTGAAAACAGAAAATGGTTTTTGATTAGTTATTTAAATTGAAGCACTTTTCCTGTTAAAGTTTTTGAAATTCCAAATTATGTAATAAATATTTGTTAATGCAATTTTAATTGAAAATAGTAAAATTGTATAGTTCAAATAAAAATATTTGAAAACAGAAAATGGTTTTTTATTATTTATTTAAATAGAAGAACTTTTCCTATTGAAAGTTTTTTGAAATTCCAAATTATGCAATAAATATTTTGTTAATATAATTTTAATTGAAAATAGTAAAATTGTATAGTTCAAATAAAAATATTTGAAAACAGAAAATGGTTTTTTATTAGTTATTTAAATTGAAGCACTTTTCCTGTTAAAAGTTTTTTGAAATTCCAAATAAATAATCATCTTAAATTGAAACATCTTATTAATTAAAGAAGAAAACAAATTTGAAAATGACGGAAAGACCAAAAGGTTTGCCAAAATCTGAAAAACGGGTCAACGATCCCGGTTCGTCCCACCAACCGGGACCGATGATCCTGGGTGCGCGCGCTGCCATCAACATGCCTTTGGTCCCGGTTGGTCCCAACAACCGGGACCGTTGACCTTTGGTCCCGGTTGTTGGGATGAATCGGGAACAATGTTCTGGGCACGTGGCAGCGCAGCAACGCTCCTGCCTAGACCATTGGTCCCGGTTCGTCCCAACAACCGGGACCAAAGGATCAACGGTCCCGGTTGTTGGAACGAACTGAGAACAAATGTCTGTACTAGATAACTGTTCTCCTCCTTCTTCTTCCCCATTCACTTTACTCGCAAAACGCCTAAGGAAAATCACGCGCGGAGCAAAACAACACTGTCAGGCTGCCGGATTTTCAAGTCGTCATTGACCGCTCCATCGTCGCCCTCTTCGCCGTCGCCTGAGCCTCACGCCGCTTCGCCTCACCGCCGCTCGCCGAGCCTCGCACTGCCGCCAAGGCCGCTTCTAAACCAGCGCCACTGCCACCCAAGCCATGACCGCATTGCCGACGCCTCCGCCCCCCCACGCACGCCTGGCCGGCCACTGCAGAAGGCTCTGGCACCCTTTATATTAATTAGGTTTTTAGTTCAGTTTTTAGTTAGGTTTTTAATTAGGTTTTTAGTAGGTTTTAGTTAGGTTTTTAATTAGGTTTTTAGTTAGGTTTTTAGTTAGGTTTTTAATTAGGTTTTTATTTAGGTTTTTAATTAGATTTTTAATTAGGTCTGACATATGGGGCCAGATGAAAAATAATTTTAGTAATTGCAAAAATGTTTATTTATTTAAAAATAATTTAAAAAGGATTAAAATTGGGAAAAATCATAACTAATTCATTTTAAATCAGAAAAATGTGTATAATATATCAAAATGTTCAGAAAAATGAGCTCTACCATTTAAAAATGTAAGAATTCATATTCATACAACTGTTGAACCTTACTTTAGATAGAGAAACACCGACACCCCCTAAGTACCATGGGTTCGATTGTTTGTCCACCTAGGGCATTCCAAACCGATTTAGAAAATAAGTGCATAGTGTTTTGCATTATTTGCATTATAGTAACTTGCAAATCTTAATTTGCAGATACTATGGATCCAACACAGCAAGATACTGTGATTCCAGAACATTAGGAAAACATCCTCCACAGAATGATCTACGAAAATGAAGATATCGATATCGATGTCACCAATGAGTTTCTGAACGATTTCGGTCAGGGAGATGAGCCTCTCAACCGAGGAGACGGCTCCGGTGAGGTAGAAGCTGAAGCCTGGGACAGGGGAGAAGCCGATGAGGGAGAAGGCAACGGCTCCGGCGGAACCTTAAATCTCGCAAACACCGACGAGGTGTATATATGTATTTTTGTAATTAAAATGCTGCTGTCCATATATATACATGCATATATTAACACTCTTTCTTCTTTTAGCCCTCCGGATCGAGAACTTCTTCCGTAAGAACGAAACGAGGCCCAACAAAAAAGTTGGATGACACTGTGAGGTATAGGATCGACGTGGTCGGTGTAGATGGCGAACCGCAAGCTCCCGTCGATGTCGCAAGAAAATTTGTCAAGAAATGCAGAGTTCTTGTCAGGGACTACATCCCGATCACCGTTCAAGAATGGAATCGGCCAAGCAGCGGTGGAGTCCCGTATGTCGGCGACACCGCCAAAGATAAGCTTTTTGACAAGCTTGTGATTAATTTCCTCCTGCCGATGCTAGATGTGAATCCAGATGAGAAGGAGAGAGCAAGAATGGAGCTTGTGCAAAGAGTCAAGAAGTTTGCTCTCATTAAGATGGTCGATGCATTCAAGAACTAGAAGAAGAAACTATACAATAACTTTGTCAAGGTAGAGAAGACTCCGGATTTCACTCAAGGCAGCTACGCTAAGTTAAGACACCAGTGGGAGGATTTTGTGAAGTACAAGACATCAGAGAAAGCTAAGGAAAAGTCTAGAATAAATATGGAGAACGCTGCTAAGAAAGTATACCATCATAACATGGGGCCTGCTGGCTACGCCGGTTGCATGCCTAAGTGGGATACACTTGAGGTCAATTACATAGCTGTCGGGATCAGACCAGAGCCCGCAACATGGACACCATGGGCGAGAAACTGGTTTTACGGCCATGGGGGCACGTTGGACAAAGAAGGGAGGGCAATATATAATCAGAAACACAAAGATGATCCCCTACTGCCCATCGACAATATTAGAAATGCAGTAGATGATGTTATAGCGGGATGGTTCGTTCCCGATAGAGAGAACGACGAGCTCACACGCGCCCTTAAAAATCCTGAACATGACGGACGAGCACGAGGCACACTAGGCTCCAAGCCGTGGAAGGTTGCCTTCCCCCGGAAATGAAGAGATATCCCGATAAAATCAATTAGAGGAGAAAGGAAAGGGAGGCAGCTGAGAAAACGGCCGCTGCAGACCGGCTGCGTAATGTAGAAGAAGCATTAAAGTGGCACCAGGATCAACTCGACAGACTTAGCCAGCAAGGTACTAGCGGCCAATCTCAGCGGCACGTGGTAGAAGTTGCATTCGTGGGTACCGGTGCCCTATCAAATAAGAAAAGCAGCGTCGCTTCCACGTAGCTCCATGATGTTGATGATGATGCACCGACGACATCTCCTCCTAAACGCTACCCAGTGGATGATATCACGGAGACCACAGTTTGTGAGCTAAAGGTGCAGGTTATGAACTTAAGGGTGACGGCGGCGGTCGGCATGGCGGTACCAATTGCGCCTAACCCAACTTGGCATTGCAGACCGGTTCCAAAAGGGTACGCTATCGTCACGGTGGATGAGATGAAGGAAGATTTTGAGGAGCTGAAGCTAGACCACCCTGCAGGGGAAGATATGGAGCTGACTCAACTAGGAGAAGCCAAAGGGGGGACTATTCTATGGGCAAAGGAGCGCATCATGCTTCCAAATTATGTGCCGCTAAGGCCACCCACTCCTTAGAGCAGCAATCCACCTTCGCCGCCACCTCACCATTCTCCATCTGACGAGGGTTTAACTCATCAATGCCCATTGTTATGGACTTAGGTTCAGGAATTGAGGAGCGCTGGAAATCTCGTACGACTAGCAAACAAGCACACAGGGACGCAAGGTTTATCCAGGTTCAGGCCTCGTAGAGGACCCTACTCCTGCTTGTCTGCTCTTGATTGATGATGATCCAAAGGATTACAAGGTCGTCGATGGCGGTGTCGCACAGATTAGATCTGGTGTATGTATCGATGTGAGAGATCGTAGATCTATCTATTTGGGGGAGTCGCGATGTCTAGATCTATTGTGGCGATCTATTGTAGGAGTCGTGATTGAGAGATTGGAGGTGAGGATGCCTTCTCGTTGGATCCTCCTAGCCTTTATATATGAGGAGGCTAGGTCTCAGGTACCAATACGAGTTGGTTACAAGTTGTATTCAAACTCTAGTCTTGAGGTTTCCTTGTCTTGTGCGTTTGGGAGTCCGTGTCCATATGGGCTTCATATCAATCGAACCATCATGGACCTGTGCTGGTTGTCGAGTGCGCCTTCCGTCGAGCCGCACCAGGTAGGCTATAGTCGAGTGCCTATTGGGCATACCCATGTTAGTAGCCCCCGAGTGTCCATGTGAATCATAGATTCGGATGGAGACTCAGATGTCTTGAGTCTTGCATTAGGATGTCGGAGTCGACAATTATGTCGAGTGCGAAGCACTTCACCCGGAAGTTCATCGGGGCAGTCGAATTTGTAGTAGTTCATAGGGATGATGGTAAACGTGCCTGGTGCGCTCGATGGATCGAGACTAGTTAATTGCTCTAGGGCAAAAACAACGCTACCTACTCAAACTCAAGTCCCCGGACTCGAATTCGGAAATTGCTAGCGTAATTCGACTCATGCCGCGGAGGCCTTACAGGAGTCGAATTCCAGTGTATGGGTGTGAGCACTCGACGCGTCCGTCAAGGCATGTTCATCGTACTTGTAGGCACGGATATATCTCTGGTAGTGCGCAGCAGATGCGTTGCCAGGCCTTATTCAGGTCTTATGTTCACGCTGTAAGCGCGACATCCGAATTCTTTGTCATCACGGAGATGATTCGGGTGGCCCAGGAGACGTAATCTCTTTGTAGGGGAAATACGTGGCGGAGTCGCCATAGCATTCGAGTGTGGATGTTATCGACACACAGTACGATGTACAAGGAAAAATAATCATAGGGTGCGCGACCAGTGCTCCCTATGGGAGTAGCCCCCGAGTGCCTGGTTGAGTTGAAGACTCAGGCAGGGACTAAAGAACTTTTGCCACTGCTGTCGTCTTTTTGTTTCCTGGTTTCAGTCGAATATGCTTTCAGCGCTCCCTATGGGAGTAACCCGAATCCCACAATCGAATCGTAGATTCGAGTGAAGGGTTTTCATAATGCTTGGGTGCACAGCCAGCGCTCCCTATTGGAGTAGCCCCCGAGTCCTTAGTCGAATCATGGATTCGAGTGAGGAGTCAGAGCGTGCCACTCGAGGATCTTGTATATGCGCGTCCAACACTCCAGTTTGGAGTAGCCCCCGAGTGTCTGGCGGAGTCGTAGACTCGAGCAGAGACTCGAGTCTTGTATCTTGCAGTAGTAGTCGAAAATCATGCGAGGAGAATCCAGAAGTTCTAGCCAGGTGAATCGATGATGCGGATGGATTCGATGCAGTCACTTCTATCGAGTGCGCGGCCAACGTCGCGTGTGTGTAGCATCAAGCGATGCAACCATCCGAGGAGGGACTCAACTCGGGTCTTGAGTGTATGTCGTAGCCAGTTGTTTTGTCGACTCCTATTGGAGGACCCAATAGAATAGCTCGACGCAGTCGACATCCTTATAAGCTCCATAAAACATTACGAATTGTGAAATACTTGTATCTTGTAAAGATATTTGCATGTCAGTTTGCAAAGCAAAATTCTGGTGCCAATCGAGTCGACACTTTTGCACTGCATGCTAGGCCTTTTCGTTAGCATGATTACCCTTAGTCTCAGTACCTTGCCGAGGTACTCGGAGTTCAAGGATTCGACGATCAGGCAGAATCAGCTACTCGGGATGTCGCGTATGAGGTGCTCGAGTGCGCGGAGTCGACGGCACATTAGGTTACTCGAAGAGAGTCGCAGCCTCCAAGTGTTTCGAGTGTGAGTTACAAAAAATCAGCTCTAAGTAGAGGGAAAACTTAGCTTTATTGGTAGTTATCATGGTGAATTAGTCGCAAGATCCGATGCAATCGGTGGGTCGCGGGAGTCGAAGATTGTAGCGGATCGTGGTCGCAGGAGTCGAGGGAGCCCCCGAGTCACTCGATATGAAGACCGCAGCCGGTCGTTGAAGTTGAAGACCATGGCGGGTTGCCGAAGAGGAGGGAGTCAGCGTCTCACTGGAGGCGAAGGCTCAGCGAGTCGCTGGATCGCCAATGCTGAGGGAGCCCCGAGTCGCTGGAGTCAAGGGCCGAAACGGGTCGTACGACGGAGTCGAAGGAGCCCCCGAGTCGTTGGAGTCGAAGATCGCAACGAGTTTGTCGAAGTCGAAGACTTTAGCGGGTCGCCGGAGTCAAAGACGGTAGCAGGTTGCATGATGGAGTCGAAGACTCAGTAGATCGGCGGAGTCGAGGACCGCAGCGAGTCGCTGGATCACCAATGCTGAGGGAGCCCCCGAGTCGCTGTAGTCGAGGACCACACCTGGTCACCGGATACGAAGAAGTCCCCGAGTTCCCGGAGTCGAAGGCCACAGCGGGTCGCCAATGCCGATGGTGACAACACGTTGCCGCAACCGAAAATTGTAGTAAGTCACTGTGTCAAAGACTCAGCGGGTCGCCGCCGCTGATGGCAGCCACGGGTCGCGGTTGCGGAAGCCGATGCGACCGGTAGGTCGGACGGAGTCGATGTGTTGGAGGGGAGTCGATGTGACGGCGAATGGCGTGGTGGACGAGTAGTCATGCGGTGGACGTGTGATCGAAGTCGACGGAGTCACGCGACAGACGGAGTCGACGTGGCGGACGCGTACTCAACGCGGCGGACAAGGGTCGACGCGGCGGAGTTGGTGCAGCAGTGATGAAGTAGAAGCCCTGAATTTCTTCTTTTGCTTTTGTTTTTCAGGAATCTGCGTCCTGGTCTTGATCTAGCAATAAAACTTGTAGGTATTTTTCTTCTTCTTTGTCCTTTGATTGAATCACGTGAATGACCTTATTATTTGAATAACCTGCCATGCAACGTAGTAATTGATTCGGATATTGCTTTCCTTTTGCAGTTCGGACCGGTCCGCCGTGTCCAAGTCTCAATCAACTGAGTTTTGCAAAAACAAAAACAGCCTGGTGACGACGTCCAATATTAGTACGACTCGGTGCCATGAGTTGCTAGATCACGGAGAAGCTTTTGACGCGACTGCCAATTGACGTGGCTTCCGTTCTCATGATAACGTGATTTTGCACAAAGTGACTTGGAAGGCGATGCTACTATCCAGCGGACAGTTGAATTGCGAACTTTATGACAGTGTTGGCGAATAATGCGACATGACCCCATCGTTGATGGAGTCGAAGGCCGGGTACACGACCGACAAGCAGATGGCGAAGTCGAAATATTTTTCGAGTTGTCCATGCAGCCCGATAACTCGCCAATCTCCTATATTGCTATCTTTTGGTCATACGCGTATGTGCATACGAGCTTGCTCTTGGCAATTTGATCAATCCCTTTTCCTTTTTTTATGCTTTATCTAGTCCGCGTGAGTACGTGTAGACTTCTGTATGGAATTCTTCTCCTCTCGAACTTTGATCCGTCTGCCTGCCGCACGGGTTCTTGCTGCCCTTTGGAATTGCCGTGAAGATTTTTTCTCTCGTCGTGAAGACGAGACGCACATGGCGAAATTTTTGATGAAGAAGCTGAGCATGCCGATGTTGACGATTCGAACGCATGTGATCCGACCACCGCTTGATGATGAGGGAGCCGAGGTGGATCTTCTCGTCGGGAGTTGATGAATCGCAGATCGCTAGTAATGGGGCCGTCAAGATCGCAACATCAGCGCTCCCAGTTCCCACAGACGGCGCCAATTGACGAGGGTTTAACTCATCAATGCCCATTGTTATGGACTTAGGTTTAGGAATTGAGGAGCGCTGGAAATCTCGGTACGACTAGCAAACAAGCACACAGGGACGCAAGGTTTACCCAGGTTCAGGCCTCGTAGAGGACCCTACTCCTGCTTGTCTGCTCTTGATTGATGATGATCCGAAGGATTACAAGGTCGCCGATGGCGGTGTCGTACAGATTAGATCTAGCATATGTATCGATGTGAGAGATCGTAGATCTATCTATTTGGGGGAGTCGCGATGTCTAGATCTATTGTGGCGATCTATTGTAGGAGTCGTGATTGAGAGATTGGACGTGAGGATGCCTTCTCGTTGGACCCTCCTAGCCTTTATATATGAGGAGGCTAGGTCTCAGGTACCAATACGAGTTGGTTACAAGTTGTATTCAAACTCTAGTCTTGAGGTTTCCTTGTCTTGTGTGTTTGGTAGTCCGTGTCCATATGGGCTTCATATCAATCGGACCGTCATGGACCTGTGCTGGTCGTCGAGTGCGCCTTTCGTCGAGCCGCACTAGGTAGGCTGTAGTCAAGTGCCTATTGGGCATACCCATGTCACCAGCGCAACCGTCGCCTTCACCGCCTCACCACTCAGCGCAACCGTCTCCATCGCCGCCTCAGCCGTCTCCGCCGCTGTGTTAGCCGTCTCTATCCCCTGAGCCTCAGAGACAAAAGCGGAAGTATACTAAGAAGGGCAGCATCACCAGCAGCAGCAAGAGCACGTTCCGATCACCAAAACGTAGGCTATCGCCCCTCCCAAAAGTACCTCATCAGAATATGAAGAAGCTACCTTGCGAGAAGACAGATGAGGAAACTGCTGTGGCCACGGCTGCCCATTATGAAAAGTGGAAGATTGACATGGCTAACAAGAAAAAGCCGATAGAGGCATTCTTCCCGGTCACCGCAGAAGATAAAGCCAAAGCAGCCGCGCTTAAGATTCAGCTTCACCAACCCATATCGCTCACATCAGACTATAATCGCTCTATTACCAAGTCGGCTGAGGCAAAAGAGCGGAGAGTCGGGAAAGAAGTTGCCCAGCTCGAACAATAGAAAAATCAATCGATCGAACCGCTCAAAGTGTATGATACCAATGAGTGGAGAGCCCAGGAGCGGCATAATCCGAACATTGATCCGGAGTTTGTTCGACTATACGGAGAAAAGGCCCAATTATATGGACTGTCTATTACTGAGTACATGAGCCGTATGGATGAGTTCGAGGGATACCAAGAAACAGCATATGTGTACCACTACGGGGATCCTCTTGTCAAACTCGAGTTAGTCAAAGATCTACCAACAAAAATGCGAAGATTGCATAACTGGTACATCCAAGCATGTGCTGAATCAAAAAACTGGATCTATGCTGCATATAAACACCACCATTACGGTCATGGAGATGGCTTCCTACTGATCGAATTTCCAGAATTATTTCACTTTTACCAACAAGACGCCGTCGACAAAACTATCGTCAGTGCCTATTGTTTTTAAGTATTATTAATTTCTGTAATTAAGTCTTTCTAACTTAGCTCATTCGTTGGTTGTATAATCTTACTCATCACTATACTAATTATATATGCAGAATGAAGATTCTCAAATGCAACAAAGGACAAATCTATGACCTTGGGTTTGTTGACTGCAATTTCGTTTATGAAATTACTCTAAAAACAAAACCCAAAGAGACAAAGGATAACTTGGTACAAGCGTTGAAGCATTTCAGCAACAGACGGGAAATACTATTTCCTTACAATGCTGGGTGCGTGTTACTATCTTGTACATATTCTATTTTCGCTTACTCGATGTTAAGCGTATAATTGACTCGTGTTATATTTTGTTAGTGTGTCCAACTTCCAGTATATTCTGTTAATCATTGTTGTTAACACCGGAGTAGTAAAAGTCCTGGAATCAAAACGCACACCATTAGAAAAGTAGGCGGACATGCAAGAATGCCTCCAGAAGGTTGGAAACGGTTCACCGCCAAAACTAGAGGTGTTTGGAAGCCAGAGCTTACATTTCAACCATTGACTGTAAGTACTACTTGCTAGATCCACGCATCTCTTTGATTCTAGTTTCAATACCACCATTATCATGCTTGATTATTATTTTAATTGAACTCCGTTCTCGTAAAGTGCTTGAGGCAGGAAGCTGGGAATAACTTATGTGGATACTATGTCTACGAGTTCATTCGCCAGAGACCAAAGAGAAGGGCGCAGACCGGAACATCAAAAAAATTAAAGTACGATAAACAATAATCACAACTTTATTTTATTACCACCAATTGTGTTTAGTTTCATTCATATATATTGATCCCCTTCTTTATATTAGATCGAACGGATGCGGGACGGTCTTCTATCACAAGAACGCGTGCAAGCAATTCAAGAGGAAATTGTCGGATTCTTGTTAGAACAAGTCATAGATCCGAAAGGAGAATACTATTACCCGCTTCATTTGGAAGGGTGAAGTGTAAAAAAGAAGATGTAAATTAGATCAAATTCGTGTGAGAGTATCGTTTGTAATTATAATATGTTTCGACCAAGAAGACGGATGAGACGGTGTATAATATATTTGTCATCATGCATGATGTGTAATATATATATCGTGGTTTCATTATTGTTGTATATATGTAGTACCATTAAATTGATAAAAAAATCCTGCCGCGGCACAAAAATAGCCCGAAAATAATATCACGGCACAAAATCTTGCCGCGGCACAAAATCCTGCCACGGCACAAAAATAGCCCGAAAATCCTGCCGCTGCACAGAGACCAACAATCCCAGTTCGTGCCAAGAACCGGGACCAATAATCCACCCCCGCTCGTCTCTCGCGCTCCCACGTGGAGACCCATTGGTCCCGGTTTGTTCCACAAACCGGGACCAATGATCCACCCCCCCTTGTCGCGTACCCTCCCACGTGGAGACCCATTGGTCCCGGTTCGTGTGCGAACCGGGACCAGCATTAGTCCCGAGTGATTGGTCCCGGTTCGGGAACCAGGACCAATGGCCCTTATGAACCGGGACTAGAGGTCCTTTTTCCACTAGTGATTGTCACATGCTGTCAACGTTCTTTTTTTTGGAATATCACTGCAGGAACAAGTCAAGGTGTCGAGGCCAGGCGCTAGGGCCATCGGCGTAGGCCTCAAGGCGGAGAGCCAAGCAAACCGGCCGTCGGTCCAGGTTTGCTGTCGGCGTATGACGGGAAAGGCCGTCGGCGTAGGGGCCTGGCCGTAATGGCGGAGCGACAGCGGAGCGACGATGTCACCCTACACCGATGGTTTTGCCATCGGCTAAGCTCCCGCAGCTACGCCGACCGCAAATCGGTCGGTATAGCTCTTTTCCCTTTTTGTCGTATTAATCCTAGAAAATTATAAGTAAATCATTCTAATTTCGAAAAATTTAAATAATATGTCAAAATTTGCAGAAAAATAAGATCTATCTATTTAAACTCAAATATTACACATTTATGTTGAATAAAAAATAAGTAAAATATTACATTTACTTTTGTATAACATAATTTCCATTTTCCGAATGCAAAAAGGGGATATTTTGTGAAGCAACCACCAAATGAAAGTTTCAAAATGGTACACCCCATTTTTTAAAATGCTAGACCACCTTGCATGCACAATATTTCAACCGGGGTATCTTGAACCTTTTTATTCACCCCTTGTGAAAAAGACAATTTCATGCCAAGTCGGTAGAATGTGGGTCAGATTTGAACTACATCTACATGATCTGATGCTCATGATTTTTTTTAAAAATATTTTAGGTTTTATAATAAGCTATTTCATCTTACGAGGCTCAACGCCAAGTTAATAATCTTCATGCCTGCCGTTTTGATAATAGTTTGAAACGGGGCATAAGAAATTCAAAATAATGATCCAAACAATGTAAAACCTTCGCGTTGTGTCATATTATGTGACGTAGTTGTAAGAAAAAATATCAAACTTGGGATATTCCAAATATCTTAAAAGAATTCTCTGAAATGAGCTATCATGTTCAAAGTTTCATGCTTTTCAGGCCAAACGACCAATGTTATGGCTAGAATCGCAGCATAGTTTGTGATAAAGTTCCCATATTATGCACACATATGTATCTTAGGATCGCGAACAATGTTGCAGGAGGAAGTTTTCCTTTTCATTGCACAAAAATGCCATTTCTATTTTCCGAGTGTCAAAAAAGGGGTGTTTCAAAATGAAAGTTTCAAAATGATACCACCCCAATTTTTAAAAATATTAGAGAATCTTCCAAAAATAATGTCCTAACCAGATTATCTTAAACCTTTTCGTTTACCCCTCGTGAAAAACAAAAAATCATGCCAAATCGGGAGGATTTTATAGAAAAGTCACTTTTAGGTTTAAAATATGTTACATGAGAGATCCACTGCATGTTTAGCGAGCCTTAGCCCTCGCTAAGGATCTTTTAGAATCCTGAAATTCAAAAGGGATTTTTTGATATGATTTTTTGAAGATTTGAACACTATTAAATGAATTTTATTTTGAAATCCTTGCAGTATACTATTAAAAACACATGATGCATGATTAAAAAGATGATAGGGATGCCATGTATGGATTCTTCTCATTTTTCTGATCTACCTAGACATACTATTTGTCAAATTCCGATTTACGGATTTAAAGATATGAATTATTCCATATTAAATAGAAAAATAAAAATATTCATTTTATTGTTATTTGAATTCAAGATTATTATTACTTATTCATTTTTGTTTACTTAAATAATTTTTTGAAATTTTAAAAATAAAGGCATGTGACACCATGGTCCAAGGGTTAATAGGATTCATATGGTAGTATTATCAAAGACAACAAGGTCTAATTTCTTTATCAGAAGCTCATCCGAAAGGAACGGAGAAGTTAAGTATGTTGGGGCTGGAGTAGTGTGAGGATGGACGACCGATTGGGAAATTTAACCATGAGTGCACTTTTACAGGAGAGTAAGTGTAAGTGTACTTACAGATAAAAAGACGCTTTTGAGATTGACGGGTCAAATAGTTCAAAAAGAGTAAAAACAATTGAAAAAAACTATGCAGATGGCTGAGCCCGCCAAATGCCCGTTAGCCGTCTAGGTGGGGCCTATCTGGCCTATGCCGATGGCTAAGGAATCAGCGTAGCTGCTATGCGACGAGTTTCCTACGCGGACGATAAATTGTCACTGTGTCGACGAGGGATTACACCGACGGCAGCCGTCAACATAGCCTACACCGACAACCTAATGGCCCTTTGATACATTGCAAATGTATCCTTAATTTTTGATGTTCCATGCTTGGTTTTATCTACTTTCTTATGTTTTGTATACACTTTGGAGTACTTTTCATATGATTTCTTGGACTAACCTATTAACAAGAGCCGCAGTGTCAGGTGCCTGTTTTCTGCTGTTTTTGGTTCTAGGAAAGTCAGAAAATGAATATTCTCGGAATTGGATGGGACAAAAGCCAAAGCCATTATTTTACCGAGGGACACATGGAGCCATAATACGAGACGCAGAGGGGCTGCCACACCACTGGCCGGCCAGGCTGGCCCGTGCTAGGGGTGGTCTGCCGCCCTGTGCACCCTCCCTCTCCTTCCGCCTATATATTACCTCTAATATGGAAACCCTAAGTACCCAATCAAAAAATCCACGAAAGAGTCTGTAGCCGCCGTCATCTCCATTCCTAGATCGGGAGGGATCTAAAGCTCTTCCCGGCACCCTGCCGGAGAGGGGAATTCACCCTGGAGGCCTTCTTCATCATCATGCAAGCCTCCGGTGTGATGCGTGAGTAGTTCATTATCTGGACTACGGGTCCATGTAGTAACTAGATGGCTGGTTCTCCTCCTTTGTGCTATCATGTTTAGATCTTGTGAGCTCCGTTCATGATCAAGATCATCTATTTGTAATTCTGCATGTTGTGTTTGCGGGGATCCGATAGATATTGAGGTTCTATTTCAGATTGATTATTGATTCTATCATATCTTTGTTATTTGTGATCTTGCATGCTTTCCGTTGTTAGTAGCTATCTTGGCCAAGTAGATGCTAGCAACTCCAAGAGTTAGTATTTATGCTCGATAGTGGGTTCATGCCTCTGGTAATCTGGGGAAGTGACAGAAATCTCTAAGGTACTAGATATGCTGTTGCTACTAGGTAGAAAACAACAATCCTTTGGTCATAGAACAATCGTATTATTTACATTACACGCAATTCATAATGCAATTATCCATTGCTTGCAACTTAATACTGGAGGGGGTTCGAATGATAACCTGGAGGTGGATTATTAGTCATAGATGCAGTTGGATGACGGTATATGTATAATGTTGTAATGCCAATCGAATCTCAAAGGAGTCAAGATGATTAGTATATGCTTGTATGCTTTGTCGATGTTTGTCAATTGCCCCGCTGTAATTTGTTCACCCAGCATGTTATCTATCTTAAGGAGAGCCACCTCTAGTGAACTATGGACCCCGGTCCTTTCTTTTACTTTCCATCTACAACCAACTGTTTACTGGTTTGTGTTTACTTTCTGCAAACTATTACTTTCTTCCACTCGATACGTTTAATCCTTTGTTTTCAGCAAAACCGGTGAGATTGACAACCTCATCGCAAGTTGGGGGCAGAGTTCTGTGGTTGTGTTGTGCAGGTCTCCACGTTGCTACTAGCACCGGTAGTGCGCCCTGCCAAGGCTCAGCTAGCAACACCTTTGGGGTGTTTCTTTGCTCCTACTGGTTCGATTAAATCTTGGTTTCATACTGAGGGAAAACTTGCTGTTGTGCTCATCATACCTGCCTCTTGGGGTTCCCTAACGAGCTCGATATATTTTGGGCCATCACCCTTTGCTGAGGGCAACTGGCCATCAGCGTAGCGATCTATTCCTGTAGTGTATGTAAATATGTTATAGTAGTTTTTTTGTAAAGGACCATCACATTAAAAGAGACATCGAACAGTACAAATCACCTCAACAAAAATGAAAATTACAACGAAATCCATGTGATGCCCTTCATATCCAATGAAAGACCATGTCAATGGCGAGTGTCGCTGCCCCTCCTCCCTCAGCGGGCCTGACGTTGTTGATTACGGACGGAAATTCGTCGAACGCATCAAGAAGACCACATTAATCATGGAGATCCCCACAACTAGTAGAAGTCCTCGAGAACCACACCACACCCACAAGATTCTTGATGCCTCCCAAAGGGTACGCTCCATCTACATCATAGGGTCCTTCCATTTGGATCTCATCAACTTCCCCGGAAACAACTTAAAATGAGAATTATAAAGTAACACTTTGTCTACTACTTTAAACTCCGGGTTTTCTATATTCCTATCATGTCATCTTTTAACTTTCTTCTTAAAAATTCATGCATTCTCATAAGCATCTTGAAAGTGCATGTGTTCCCCATGTGTTGTTTTGATAATTAATGACAATCTTTATGGACTTATGTTTGCATTTAATTTTACTTGTAGGATTTGTCCATAGGCAATGCTTGAACCATATGTTGTCTTCAACGTTACGAGAAGAATAAAGTGAAGAAGATCAAGTGTTGGCCAAGGTTTCAATGAGTGACCCGAAGATTGTCCGGAGATGGACTAGAATCTCCAGTATGCAAGGACCGGAGTCTCCGGTGTCCCAACCGAAGTCTCTGGTGTCCCCATCCAGAGTTTTGGCACAAGTATCCGGTGTCACCCTCGAAAACATGCCCGGGTCATTCTAATTCGGGATCCGGAGACTGTTCGGAGATGGACCGGAATCTTCGGTGTGAGATGTTTGTAGACCGGAGTCTTCGGTCTCCAGGCCGGAGTCTCCGGTGTGATATTTTCCCAACTGGCAGAAAACGGTCTGTAAAGAGTTGAGCCTATAGCAAGTGTGTCTTGAATAATAAAGTTGGAGTGATATCTTGTATGTACCTTCAAGACACCAACATAATGAAGAAATAAGAAATGACATGCAAGTTCAAGATGATCCATCTTGAAGAGATCATTTGCTTGAAGCTTGCCATCCTATGGTGATCATGGATAAGGGAAGAGGATATGCCCAAAAGAAAATCTCTACCATAATGGAGTATGGGGAGCAATTTGCAAGTCTTCACCAAGCTAGCGCAATCAAGGAAAGTGTTCCATCTTGAGGTGGAGTAGATCATCATCATCAAGATCAAGTAGAATATGTGAAAGACAAAGGTATGTTCTTGATAGAGTTTCCTTCTTACTAGTCTCATGGTATTAGTTGGAGAGGCCGGTTTATAGGATGGATAACTGTACTATCAAGAGGGGCTCTCGAGTGAGTAACTTGATCATATCCTTTGTGAGAGATCTCAAACCTTTGTGTACTTGGAATCATCTTTATTGGTTCTTATCCATGAGAGGATTTATAGCTTGTTTTAATCTTCATGACAAGCTCAAGTTCATCGAAAATAGATTTCATATGCATTCTCTATTGCGTTTTCGATGTTGGAGGTTTTACCGGTTCGTCTTTTTGAGAGAGGTAAAACCTTTTGTTATTTGGTTCTATCCTCCCTTCCTGGAATATGATGTTTTTATGTATGATCTTGTAGAGCTTATTTTCCTCTTTAAAACAAGTTCAAGATCATCAAAATCAGAGACCGGATGCAAAAGTTATGGTTGTTTTCGTATTGGTCTTTCTGCCAGTTTTTGTAAGATCGGAGACTCCAGACTAAATTTTCGGTCTATCTCCGGACCGCGTACAGACTAGCATCCAGTTTGTCCCTATTTGGCCTGGGTACACCGGAGACTCCGGTCCCAGTCCGAAGACTCTGGACCGGGCGATTCCTGGGCCTAACGGTTGGATTTCTAGGGACCTATTTAAGGGCCCCTTCTTCCCCAGTGGTTCCTAACCTTTCTTGCAAGTCTTCCCCTCCATTGTTGAACTTCTTGAGCTTGCTATCCCTCAATCCCTCCTATGATTCTTGCATATTCTTGAGGGATTTGAAAGAGGAGATCTAGATCTACATCTCCACCAATCAATCTCTCCTCTATGTGAGGGGAACATCTTGGGATCTAGATCTTGGAATCTTTTGTGGATTTCCTCCATTGTTCTTCCTCTCTTATTCCCCCATAAGATTTTGTAACTTTGGTGAAATCTGAGAGAGAAGGACTTGAGCACTTCTTGTGTTCTTGCCATTGCATTTGGTGCATCGGTTTGAGTTCTCCGTGAGGATTCGATTGGGTGAAAGGTGAGAAGCTTTTTACTCTTGGGTTCTTGGAACCCCAGACGATTTAGTTGTATTGCAGGTTTGTGGATTACTTGGGGCCTCCAATTAAGTTGTGGAGCTTTCCCCAAGCTTGTTAGTTAGGAGCCTCCAATTAAGTTGTGGAGAAGTGTCCCAATCTTGTGAGAGGTTCCAGATTGCCATGAAAGAACATTTCATGTTTTCCTATGTTTTGCGTGTTAGATAACAATACTGTGGAGATTATTCATGTGCGCTAAGTGTGCAGGAAGCTTTGAGGGGGGCCGGATTATCCGCCCCACCAAGGGCCAGATAATCCGGCCTACCTCATTTCTCAAAGGGAGCCAAGGCGCGTCGCTCGGTACCCGGTCGGATTTTCTCTAGGAAAATCCGAACTGGGGCGGTTTTTCTTCCCCAGGCCGGATAATCTGGCTGTCACATGGGCCGGATAATCCGGCCCCCAGTTTTTGAGCAAAGGGAGCCAAGGCGCGTCGCTCGGTATCCGGTCGGATTTTCTCTCGGAAAATCCGAACTGGGGCGGTTTTTCCTCCCCAGGCCGGATAATCCGGCCTTCACATAGGACCAGATAATCCGGCCCGCAGAAGTTGATCAAGGGCAAGCTCGGCATGACGCTCAGATAGGGAGCGGATTATCTGCCGGATATTCCGAGTCTGGGGCGATGTTTTCCCCAGGCCGGATAATCTGGCCATCACTTGGGCCAGATAATCCGGCCCCCAAAGTGTCCAACGGCTGGTTTCTGAAGGGGGTATAAATACCCTTTCTTCCCCAATGTTCAGAACTCTTGATTCATTCGAAATTGTCCAGACATTGTGCGAGAGCTCTCATTCTCGATCTCCCACTTCAACCACCCGAAGGTCTTGATCTTTGGGGGAATTGAAGGAGGAGAAGTTCATCATCATCATCACGAATCAAGCGCTTCAACTCCTCTCCATTCACTTGGAGAAATCCCTGATCTAGTATTCTTGTCAATACCTAGATCTTGTTCATTGTATTTGATAACTTTGTCCTTGTGGCAGCTTGTTGTCATTTCGGGAGCCTCCAAGTTGTTTGTGGAGTTGTTGCCCCTCTAGTTGTGTAAAGGCGTCGGTGCCCGCCTCGAAGGGTACCTATAGTGGAAAGGTGGATCAGGCCTTTGGTGGCGGGATCCATCGGAGAACAGGGTGAGGCCTATTGTGGCGTGGTGGTCTTAGTACCGCCCACCCCTCCAATGCAGACGTACTTCCCTTAACAAGGAAGGAACTGTGGTCAAACAAATCCTGTGTCTCCGCGTGCTTCACTACGGTTTACCCGTTCCTCTTCCACTCGCTCTTTACTCGCTAGTAGATTGGTTTGCATATAGAGAAATTCCACCTAATAGTTTATCTAGAGAATTTACCCTTTGTGCTAAGCCTAAAATTGGAAAAGTATTAAAATTTGGTGTAGCACCTATTCACCCCCCCTCTAGGTGCCCATACGATCCATTTCAATTGGTATCAGAGCCCCGACTCTTAATTTGGGCTTAACCGCCTAAGAGTAGTATGGGTACCAAGGATGATGGCAATGAGGCTGTGGATAAGGTCACAATGGATGATCTCAAGTCGTTGGAAACAACCTTGTTGAAATCCTTTGAGTCCAAGATGGAGGAGATGAATCAAATTATTGCTCACCTTACATCATCCATAGCCCCATCTCCATCCTCCTCTGAGGCTGCCACACCATCATCTAAGGAAAAGGGTAACACCGGATCCAAGGATGATGATGTGGAAGATGAAAAACTTAATGGTTCCACCTCCAAGAAGGGAAGTGGTAAGGAGGAATATAGTGAGGTTCGCCATGTATATTCCCCCGACCCACCTATCCCTCATCCTCATATAAACAATAGGGGTGATCCACCCAAGCTCACTGCATCCTCTTTCAATCAATGGCAATTCTTAATGAAATCTCATGTTTGCAGCTCCTCTATTGAACTTTGGATGATTATTGAAGAGGGTCTTCATATTGGAGATCAAACCAACCTAACAAGAAGAGAAGTGTGGACAGCCAGTTGAATGCCACCGCTCTCCACATGATACAGCTGGGTGTGGGTCCCAAGGACATGCCACACATTGAACATCTCAACACAGCTAAAGAAGCTTGGGATGCTCTTACAGATATCTTTGTTGGGAATGAAAGCATGAGAAGGAACAGGTATGATGCCCTTAGTAATGAAGCTGAGGGATTCTACATTTTGGATGCTGAAAACCATGAGGACATGTATAAAAGACTCAAGGGCATCGCAACAACATTTAGAAAGCATGGGGCCACTCACATTGATGATGCATGGATAAAAAGGAAATATGTGAGTGCCTTAATGCCTTTCGAGCCAACGGACTTGAAGAGTTTGCAAGGTAGACATAACTATCATCAAATGACATCCAATGAAGTCATGCAAGAAATGGCGTCATTCAAAGTGGCAGCAAAGAATGCTGAAGATGCCCGTGCTCGGGCCATTGGAATGCAAAAGGGTGTCAATGTGGCTCTCAAAGCCAATGTTGTTGAGCAAGAGGAAGATGAAAGAGATTTTGAGGGGGCATCCATGGACTGCCTTGATGAAGTCAAACGTGCTCATGGTGAGTACATGGAGTTTTATGCAAGGAACTTTTGGAAGGACCCTGCCAAAGCCAAGTCGGAACTTGAGTGCAAGAACGGGTCAAATGGAAGAAGAGAAAGTGTCCCAAGATTGAGAACTTGCTACAACTATGGAGATAGAATGCACTTTGTAGCCGAGTGTCCGTATCAAAATAGAGAAGACAATGGTGGCAGGCTCATTCTTAAAGAGAAATCTAAAGCACCTAAGAAGAAGCCATTTATTAAGAAGAATGGCCCCTTCAAGAAGCAACCCAAGATCGTTTTAGTTGCACAAGAAGAATACTCCTCTACAAGTGAAGATGAAGAGGATGATGATAGTTCCTGCGAGGTGGCTGCTATAGCCACCACATCGACTCCTTCATCTCTCTTCAACTCGCCAAACGAGAATGTCATCAACAACAACGCCACTTGCCTAATGGCAAGAGGGTCCGAGGTATCAACTTCTAGCTCTTCATTTCCTAAGACTAACATAATTTTGGATATGGATGATCATGACAGTCTTAAAATGAAAGAAGAAGTTATTGCTTTGGATACTTTTTTCACTAACCTACAAGGTGAACACAAAATCCATTTTGATGCTCTTATGAGTCAACTTGCTCAAGCCGAATATTTTCTTGAAGAAAAGGGAAGAATTGAAAGAGAAGATGCTTTGGAGATAGCTTCTTTGAAGAATGCCTTGGAAGAGGACGAGGAAGCTCGAGTATATTTGGAAGAGAGACTCGAATCCATTGAGCAGTCACAGGAAGAAGCTGTATCTCAGCTCATCAAAGAACGTGACTGTGCTCTTGCTAAGGTAAAGAAACTAAAGAAAGAAAAGATTGACTTTGGGGCTATTCATGCTAGACTTTTGGAGAAGTTTGATAATCTTGAAAGTGCTCACAATGCATTGAAGAGTGATCATTCTACTTTAAATGAGTCCCATGACCAGCTCCAAACTCAATTGAAATGGTATGATGTGCCAAGTACGTCCACTTCATCCTCTAGAAAAGAAGACCTCGTGAGAAGTTCTCAACACAAAGGTAAAGGAGTTATTGATGAGATACTGAACAGGCAAAGGACAAACAATAGTAAAGAAGGTCTTGGTTACATACCCAAGACAAAGAACAAGAAAAGCAACAAGAAGAAGAAGAGCAAGACTTCTCAATCTAAGACTAGCAACATTACCACTGACAAGGCTAATTATGATGGTTTTGCAGGGGCCAACAATCCTAACTTTGAACTATATTGCGATTATTATGGTGATGTTTATGCTAGTTATGTAGGCCCCTATGATTGTTACATTCCTTGGTCTAGTTGGTTCCCAAGACCCTTGTTACTAACATGAGAGGACCCATTGAAAAATGGGTACCTAAAACCAAGAAGTAATTTTCTTGCAGGGCTATGCTTTCGGTGGTTCTAAATGGGTACTCGATAGCGGTTGCACGAGTCATATGACCGGAAGAAAGGAGATCATCACGGAGATGCGGCCAAACCTTGATCACATAACCGTCTCCTATGGTGACAAGTCAAAATCTGAGGTATTGGGTCTCGGAAAAGTTGTGGTGGCTCACGATATCTCTCTCGTGGACGTCATGCTTGTTGAGACCCTCAGGTACAACTTACTTTCAATTCGCGCCCTTGGTAAGATGGGCTTTGCAGCTTATATTGATGCTGATTTGGTGGTACTCTTGTGGAGCAAGTCTCTAAAAGTTGCTTTCGTGGGATATGTCAAAAATGACCTATACGTGGTGGACTTTTCGGGGAAAACCACTACAGACCCGATGTGTCTTTTTGGAAAGGCTGACACGGGTTGGCTATGGCATCGCCGACTAGACCACGTCAATATGAGAACTTTGCAAAGTCTTCACAAGGGTGGCCACATCCTTGGACTAAAAGAAAATATCTCCTTTGCCAAAGATCATGTTTGCAGGGCGTGTGTTGAAGGGAAAATGCATGACTCACCTCATCGAAGGAAAACTATTATCTCATCAAAAAGGATTTTGGAGCTCCTTCATGTGGACCTCTTTGGACCTCCATCTCATGCAAGCCTCGGTGGGAAGAAGTATTGTCTAGTGATTGTTGATGATTACTCAAGATACACTTGGGTTTATTTCTTCAAGTTGAAGAGTGAAACTCAACAAACAGTCAATGACTTTGCCAACGAGGTTCAACATCAACACAACGTCCCCATTCTGGCTATAAGAAGTGATAACGGCTCTGAGTTCAAGAACCACACCTTAAATGAGTTCCTAAGTGAAGAGGGGATAAGACATCAATATTCCGCTGCGTACACCCCTCAACAAAATGGTGTAGCCGAGAGGAAGAATCGAATTCTAATGGATATGGCAAGATCAATGTTAGCCGAATTTAAATATCCATATAACTTATGGGATGAAGCAATCTCTACTTCTTGTCATTCATCGAACCGATTATACCTCCGCAAAATCTTGGACAAGACTCCATATGAAATACTTACCGGTAACAAGCCAAACATCTCATACTTTCGGGTATTCAGGTGTAAGTGTTTCTTTCTTATCAAAGGAGTTCGTTTATCTAAGTTTGAATCTAAGGCTCTAGAAGGTATTTTTGTTGGTTATGGTGCTGAATCCCACACTTATAGAGTCTACAATAAGCTCTCCGGAACTGTTGTAGAATCTTGTAGTGTGGTGTTCGAGGAAAATGACGGTTCCCGTGCGGAGCAAGTTGGTGTTTGTGATGGAGATGTTGAAATACCCCAAGATGCGATAAGAAGAATGGGCGTGGGATTTTTCCGCCCCATTGAGGAACCCCTTGTGGCGGATCGGGAAGGACAGTGCTCTTCCCATGAAGAGCCCTCATCTACACATGCCCAACAAGTTCCCACCACGGGAGTAAATTCTGCACCATCTCCATCAACTGCTGAAGGTCAAGTTGTTCCAGAAAACTCCAGACCGGATTATCCGGTGGACACCGGATTATCCGGCCACCCCGCTCCAGCTGACCATATTGCTCCTGGTGGTGAATATATCAACGCAAGCTCCAGGCCAGATTTTCCGGCAAGCCTCGGATTATCCGACCCCTCGCCAGTTCAAGCAAGCCCCAGGCTTCCCGATGAAACTGCTACAAATACTCCCAGACCGGATTATCTGGCCTCTCCATCGGCCGGATTATCCAGCCCTGACTCACCGGTTCAACAGCCTCCTATTACGGCTACTGATTCACCTCAAGGGCACGCGTCACCACCACCTGCTGCTGATATTCCAGTTCCTGATCAAGGTCGAGTAAATGCTTCCAATGAAGATTCAAGTGATGAATCTACTCCTCCAAGAGACAACAAACTTACTAAACTTCGTCGCAAGGCTCGGGCTGATCGTAACCTTGAGTTGAGGGGTCACACCCTCAACAAGGTTGTTGGTGATCTTCGACGAAGGGTTTCTACAAGTAGAGAATTGGCCAGTTTTGGTGAGCATCAAGCTCATATCTCTATGGTGGAACCTAAGAAGGTCTTTGAAGCTCTTGAAGATCTAGACCGGGTTGTTGCTATGCATGAAGAATTGAATAATTTTGAGCGCAACAAAGTCTGGAAACTCGTGGAGAAACCCAAAGATTGCCGCAATGTTATCGGCACCAAGTGGATATTCAAAAACAAGCAAGACGAGAATGGCATTGTTGTGAGGAACAAGGCAAGACTTGTGGCACAAGGTTACTCCCAAGTTGAGGGCATTGACTTTGGCGAGACCTATGCTCCAGTGGCTCGCCTTGAGTCCATCCGTATCCTTCTTGCTTATGCTGCCCATAACAATTTTAAGTTGCAGCAAATGGACGTCAAGAGTGCCTTCCTTAACGGTCCTCTACATGAGTTGGTATATGTAAAGCAACCCCCGGGTTTTGAGGATCCTAACTTTCCGAACCATGTCTACAAACTCGATAAGGCACTCTATGGCCTTAAACAAGCCCCACGTGCGTGGTATGAGCACCTTAAAGAGCTTTTGTTTGATCGTGGCTTCGAAGTTGGGCAAATCGATCCCACTCTTTTACTAAGAAGGTTAAGGGGGAGCTCTTCATATGCCAACTATATGTAGACGATACCATCTTTGGTTCTACTAATAAAGCTTTTAATGATGAATTTTCAAAGCTTATGACTGACAGGTTTGAGATGTCTATGATGGGGGAATTACGGTTCTTTCTTGGATTCGAGATCAAGCAACTTAGAGAAGGAACTTTTTTTAATCAAGCAAAGTACATCCAAGACATGCTCAAGAGATTCAAGATGACGGATCTAAATGGGGTCGCCACTCCGATGCAAACAAAATGTCATCTTGAACTTAACCCACATGGTAAAGATGTGGACCAAAAGGTATACCGGTCCATGATCAGCTCTCTTCTTTACCTCTGCGCATCTAGACCCGATATCGTGTTGAGTGTGGGAGTGTGTGCAAGGTATCAAGTAGCTCCTAAATAAAGCCACTTAGTGGTGGTCAAGAAGATCTTTCGATATTTGGTTCATTCCCCTAACTTTGGTCTCTGGTATCCCAAGGGCTCCAATTTCTCTTTATGTGGTTATACTGACTCAGATTGGGCTGGTGATAAGGATGATCGGAAATCCACTTCTAGAGCTTGTAAATTCTTGAGAAGATCTCCTGTATGTTGGTCCTCTAAAAAGCAGAATTGTATATCTCTCTCCACCGCCAAAGCTGAATATGTTGCTACTGCCAGCGCTTGCACTCAATTATTATGGATGAGGCAAACTTTAAAGGAATACGGTGTCAATTGTGACAAAGTACCTCTTTTATGTGATAATGAAAGTGCAATCAAAATTGCGTACAATCCTGTTCAGCACACAAGGACGAAGCATATTGAGATTCGGAATCATTTTATTCGAGACCATGTTGCTCGCGGCGATATTGATCTATCCTTTGTGAGCATGAAGAACCAACTTGCGGATATTTTTACAAAGCCACTTGATGAAGCAAGATTCTGCTACTTGAGGAATGAGCTAAATATCATTGATTCCAGGAGCTTATCTTGATTACCTATGCACTCACTCGTACATCTCAATCCTTCTTTGGCCTAGGTGTGGGCATGGATATAGGGGGAGTGTGGTCCTAACTCGTTGGGCTAACCCTCCCCCCATAATGCCAAAAGCAAGATAAATCATTTCTCTTAATATCATTTTGTGATATGTGAGCTTATTGATGAGTATTGGTCGTGAACCCAAGATATATCTTCGCGGTGTCACACCATACACTCCAACAAGGTGGCTTTAGCCACCGCCCTCTTCCTTGAGGAGAATTGGATCTTTTTGGCTGTCCTTTGCTATCTCACGTTCTTGTGGGAATCACACCCAATCTTGGCTTTTATTTGATTTGGATCTTGCAATTTTGAGTTTCTAGTACCATCTTAGTTTGGCTCTCTTAATCCTAAGCCTTTCCCTACCCCTAAGCCATCTATTCTAGCACACAAGTCCCTTGTACACCTTGTGGGGGTGTTGTTTGGGGACGCGCGGGCCTGGTTCTGTGTACAACAGAATTCCAGATTTGAGGCCGGATAATCCGGCCCAAGTGTAGGCCGGATAATCCGGCCCTGGCGGATTTCATCTTAAAGGGCAGGGATCAGGGGGAAGGGCTCATAACGAGCAACACTTCTCCCCCAACCCTCTCCTCCTCCTCAGCCGCCGCCTGCAGTCCCCCACCCTCCCCGAAGCCTCTCCGGCCACCGGATTTTCCGGGCCTCCCCAGATATTCTTCTCCGTGCCTCTGGGTACCTTCTCCTCCGCGTTCTTCCTCCAATGAGTGAGGGTAACTCCCTCTCTCCCCATCTTTGGCTAGATGTGTTACTTGTTGGGTGGAACGTTGTCTAGAAGGATGTGTTTTCGCATAGAAATCATAGTCTTGCAGTTTCTAGGCCCGATCTACTTTTTTGCATTCAATCTAGGTGAAATCGAAATTTTCTGCCAGGGCCGGATTATCCGCCCCTGGCCAGGCCGGATAATCCGGCCTGACAGATTCGATTCTGGTTCAGTTTCACTTTGGAGTATGCATTGAGTAGATTTGTCCTATGAACTATTTGACTATTTTTTCCATGCTCTCTCCTGGACTTGTGTGTATGCTTATCCCCTTGCTATCGCCCTTATTCTCCTCACAGGTGGTTCCAGTGTTCCCAAGACCTACAAGCGCCGCCCTTGTGCCAAATACTTTCGGGACGACGGTCAGGGTAACTTAGTGGACGAAGTTGAGTTGCGGAGAAGAAAGAACAAAGAGAAGCGCATGGCTGAACAAGCTAAGAGGACTAGGAAGGGGGTGTCCAAGAGGAAGGGCAAGGAGCCCAAGATCAACTACAGGACTTTGGATGCGGTCACCTACTCCTCCATCCGTCATCGTGACTTGTTTGCTGAGCTGCCTCGTGATGATGAGCTGGGGGATACTCGTTTTTGGTGTGCAGAACAGAAGGGAATCTATGAAGATGTGTATGCCAGGCTGAACATTAGGCCTACGCACCCACTAGTACTTGTTGATGCTTTGGACAAGGCTCATCTTGTGAATGCGATGTTTGTGGCTGAGAGGATGGGGCTGCACCATATCATGTCTCTCCAGTGATCCTTTGACTCTGAGGTGGTGAAGCGGTTCTTCTCCACTTTGGTTATTTGTGGGGATGAGCATCGCACTATGAAGTGGATGACTCATGATAGGCATATGACTGCTGATTTTCACGTGTTTGTTGAGGTTCTTGGATACTCTTTCCGCAGCAGGGATAGAGCCAGTGGCCACCGCATCATCACCCAGCTGAAGCCCAACAAAGATGCAGCTCTCTCTCCTTGCACTGTGGACAATGGCATTGTGGGCACTCTGGCCGGCTCTGCCTTAGTGGGTCTCTTCCGTGACTCCATTACTCTGAGTGGGCGCAACAATGACAGCATCTATGGTCACCTTGTTCAGCTACTTCAATTTTCTCATGAGGTTGCCTCTTGCGAGGACGAGTCGGTGCAGTACAGGCTGGATGTCATGGACTTCATTTACCATGAGTTGACTGATGCTATGTTCAACTGTCTGTCCATTCCCTATGCACCCTACATTATGATGCTCATCAGGCACCTGCTTACTGCTGAGGAGTTCCACATTGACTCGGTGCATAAGGCCAAGAAGATCTACAACAAGGTTCAGAAGACCTCTCACCCCTCCTCTGCTCCTGAGGGCCTCATGAGGGATGCTCGCAGGCCCCCAGTGCCTCCTGTTGCCCGTGAGATCAAGCAACTGAACTAGTTCCAGCATAACATACTGTGCATGGGAGTGGACACGCGCAAGGGTCAGTAGGAGGCATACAGGCAGCGCCATGAGTTGGCTCACTCCCAGCAGCTCATTCTCCACCATGTGTCTGGTGCTTCGGGTGATCCTCCAGCTCCTACACCTCCCACTCCGTATGCTCGGTGGAACTCTTCCTCCGGGTTGAACTATGGTGAGCTGGAGCGTCACTTGTTCACCTCTGCGCCTGCTGATGATGATGAGGATGAGGAAGGTGACACTGAGGAGCTTGAAGATGAGGATGAGGATGAGAATGAAGACGAGGAAGAGGACGAAGACGAGGACTATGAGTGATCCTGTGGGGCGCTAGCATCGCTCTTCTCCCTTTTTGGTGTCTCGATGCCAAAGGGGGAGAAGTAGTTCTATTAGGGTGTCCGTGGATTTGCATGGGTCGGGTATAAGCACATGCATTTTTCTATTCGTCGATTTCTTGCTTATGCCCATTTAGCGTTGAACTTTAAATTTGTGGTTTGTGGTTGTTTGAGACTCTATGTGGTTGTCTGGATTATTATGCCTATGGATTTCATCTCATGGATTATGCTTATGGAGCTATCTATTCATATCCTATTGCTGGAGGTTTTTATCACGAAAGGCGCTCATATTGGTTATCCGGTAATAATTGTGGCTTATGTCAAGGATGCCTTCCCTCTACCTCGGTGGTATGTGTATGTTGCTCATATGTCTATGGAATAGATTCACCTATTTGTGTGCATTTGTATTCCAATCCAAAATTCTATTATGCACACATTGAGGGGGAGTCTCTTTCATGGTTATTACTGTTTGTCTTGTGACTTTCTCCTGCAAATCCTGGTATTGTCATCTAACACCAAAAAGGGGGAGATTGATAGAACATTTCATGTTTTCCTATGTTTTGCGTGTTAGATAACAATACTGTGGAGATTATTCATGTGCGCTAAGTGTGCAAGAAGCTTTGAGGGGGGCCGTATTATCCGCCCCACCAAGGGCCGGATAATCCAGCCTACCACATTTCTCAAAGGGAGCCAAGGTGCGTCGCTCGGTACCCGGTCGGATTTTCTCCCGGAAAATCCGAACTGGGGCGGTTTTTCTTCCCTAGGCCGGATAATCCGGCTGTCGCATGGACTGGATAATCCGGCCTCCAGTTTTTTAGCAAAGGGAGCCAAGGCGCGTTGCTCGGTATCCGGTCGGATTTTCTCCCGGAAAATCTGAACTGGGGCGGTTTTTCCTCCCCAGGCCGGATAATCTGGCCTTCACATAAGACCGGATAATCCAGCCCCCAGAAGTTGATCAAGGGTAAGCTCGGCACGACGCTCGGATAGGGGGCGGATTATCTGCCGGATATTCCGAGTCTAGGGCGGTGTTTTCCCCAGGCCGGATAATCCGCCCCCCAAAGTGTCCAACGGCTGGTTTTTGAAGGGGGTATAAATACCCTTTCTTCCCCAACGTTCAGAACTCTTGATTCATTCGAAATTGTCCAGACATTGTGCAAGAGCTCTCATTCTCGATCTCCCACTTCAACCACCCGAAGGTCTTGATCTTTGGTGGAATTGAAGGAGGAGAAGTTCATCATCATCATCACGAATCAAGCGCTTCAACTCCTCTCCATTCACTTGGAGAAATCCCTGACCTAGTATTCTTGTCAATACCTAGATCTTGTTCATTGTATTTGATAACTTTGTTCTTGTGGCAGCTTGTTGTCATTTCGGGAGCCTCCAAGTTGTTTGTGGAGTTGTTGCCCCGCTAGTTGTGTAAAGGCGCCGGTGCCCGCCTCGAAGGGTACCTATAGTGGAAAGGTGGATCAGGCCTTTGATGGCGGGATCCATCGGAGAACAGGGTGAGGCCTATTGTGGCGTGGTGGTCTTAGTACCGCCCACCCCTCCAACGCAGATGTACTTCCCTTAACAAGGAAGGAACTATGGTCAAACAAATCCCGTGTCTCCGCGTGCTTCACTACGGTTTACCCGTTCCTCTTCCACTCGCTCTTTACTCGCTAGTAGATAGGTTTGCATATAGGGAAATTCCACCTAATAGTTTATCTAGAGAATTTACCCTTTGTGCTAAGCCTAAAATTGGAAAAGTATTAAAATTTGGTGTAGCACCTATTCACCCGCCCTCTAGGTGCCCATACGATCCATTTCAACTGACAAGTGCACCGATAGTGGAAGTGTGGATCGATCCTGTTGGGGTTGAGATTCACCGGAGAACAAGGGAGGTCTTTTGTGGCATTGGTGGTTTGAAACTACCCCCTCTCCAAACGATACGTACTCCATTGTTGGGAGGAACTCGGTAAAACACCGTCGTCTCCACATGCTTGGTTATCTATACCCGAGCTCTTACTTATGCACCTTACTTTGTGATAGCCTTCGTGCTTGAAGTCTATATCTTGCTATCACATAGTTGCTTGTCTTGCTTAGCATAAGATGTTGGTGCACATATGTGAACCCTAGTTGTTCTAGGTTTTGTGCTTGGCAATGTAAACTCTAGTTTATTTCCGCCTTTGTTGAGCCACTCTCGTAAAAGATTTAAATCGCCTATTCACCCCCCTCTAGGCAACATCCGTGATCTTTCAATTGGTATTAGAGCCCGATCTCTCATTTTAGGCTTCGCTGCTTTGAGAGTAAAGATGTCGGCTATGGGATTAGTGCACACTACATAATGAAATGTTCATATTCGATGGCACAAATTATCATATATGGAAAACTCGTATGCTTATTCATTTTCGGGCCATGGACCTAAATTTGGAGAGGATTGTAGATATAGGTTTTTCTCCTCCAATGGATTTTCGGAATCTATCTTATGAGGATGAGAAAAACTTATATCTCGATGCTCAAGCTTCTAACGTGGTTGTTAATGCTTTGAGCTATGTAGTTACTTCTTCAATCATACCTTTTTGGAGCGCTCATGAGCTATGGACAAAACTTTAAGATAAATATGATGTGTCCAACATTATTGAGGATGATTGTATTGCTTCCACTTCCTGCTATGGTGAGTTCTCATCTTCTTCCACTTCACGAAAGTTCTACCCTGGAAGCGACTTCTATCCTGATCTAGCCACACGCTTCACTTGTTTCGATCAAAGATGTTTTTGCAGCACAAATTGAACTGCCAAAACATATGCAATTTAAGAGCAAGGGAATTACCTTCTGGTTAGACCTATCCCCATGAGAAAGCCTCCGATTTATCTGCTTATCTCAAGGATGTCGATTCTAACTTATGCATAAAATACCCTTTGATGGACCAAACATAATTTGATTGTCCAACAATTTGAATAAATACTCTTCAATGGACATCTCTTAGCATCTTGCTATGTGAATGCAAGATCAAAGTGGACTTATGTGTAGACAATTTATGTTAAAAAACAAGATCATAAGACAATAAATTGATTGTCCAACAACTTGAAATAATACTCTTCATTGGACATCTGTTAACTTCTTGCCATCCGAATGCAAGGTCAAAGTGGATTTATGTGTGGACAATTTGTTCAAAAACAAGTTCATTAGACCCAATAAAGATTTCATAACGTAAATGTTCGATGGTCAATTATTTCCTATTTATATGCTACAGTTATTTATTTGCAAAAAGCAACGAGATATTTTTGAGTAAACATTGATGTTTCATACAAAATGGGTCTATGACATCCAAGATACATCAAAGAAAAAATATATTTTTTGATTTCTTTTTGCTATCAGTATATTAGCATTCTACAATATTTGTATATGAATTGGAGCATTGACAAACCTGTTAAATCGTTGATTAGATGTCTAACTAGTGAAAGCTCCAACAGATTAGATAAAAAATGGTGAAGTGTACACAAATGATGTTACCGTAGTGTTTTGTGAGGGGGTGAACAACTCGTGAAATGTGCAATTTGCTCCTTATCTCAAGGATAAATGGTGGTCAGGGTCGTGGTCCTCCTAAACGGCCAGTTCAGCGCCCTCTCTCAAGATCCCTCCACTAATTTCAAGGATAAATGGAGAAATCTATAGATTGCTCTACTTATCGCAAAAATAAATCAACAAACATATAGATTTCTCCAGTTATCCAAGAGTAAGTGGAGAAATCTATATATGGCTCCAGTTATCAGAAATCGTGGATGGTTCATTTTGTTGTTCTTAAAACACGGCGTTGGATAGTCCATTTTGTTGTTCTCCAAAGTTGTTGCCACGATCCAGAAAAAAGGAGTACTGTTGTCTCAATGTTTTGGAAATATATGTTACAAATGGAAGGGAGAAAAGGACTAGGTAAATTTAAGTGGACCTATTGAATATTTATAACCCAAGTACAGTTCCAGGTGTAAAGATGATGCCAGAAACCAGCCTGAATAATCAGAAGCTTTTTGCCGACATCCCATGCTGGCGAGTGGCGGGAGCTTATCATAAGTCTGGTCCTCGTTTAGTCCTAACGCTACTTGTGAACAGTTCATTTCATAGGAAAACCTTTTATCTGGCCTGCCAGTACGTGAAAGTACGGAAAATCAATTATTACAAGGAAAATAAATTGGTACTTAAGTTTCACGCAAAATGAATTGGCCATGCTACTTTGCGTACAGTCACGTTTCCTCTTTCGTTGTACAGCTTTATAAAATCTTATTTTAACAAATAATATGTTGACTTGTCATAGAGATTTATATCATCATTAAACTAAAAACACAAATATTTCCTTCAACTTCCACGGAGAGACAAAAGATGCACAGTTTAGACTTCTCGGAGAGATATAGGGGGCCGCGCTCTGCAGATTGCAAAACATGGGACCGAGCAGCTTATCCCGGTCCATCAGGTGGTTCTGCTCGCACTGGATATTTTGTTGTGTGAGTGCTCGATCCCTTTTTGTGTACTAGTACAACTGCATCTATCTGGCACAAATACTGTCAAATCTAATAATGAAAGAAGGACATCGCCAACTCAGGCTTGTCGCAAGGACCATATGAAACTTTCGCACAAAATGTGTCCTGCATATGAAGCTTTCCGTGCGTCCACATCTTCATGGGCATCTTTATACCTTGCTAAACAGTAAACACAATAAAACTTGTGGATGCCGAGCTAGCTGAGATAGCTTCTTCATTATCTCTTTAGTTTTGATTACGGTCAGCTACCCATCTATGTGTCGTTTGATCCTCCATTACCTTATGGGATTTCCTTGCATTTCATGATAAAACAAAGAAATAGTTTATTTTGAACGTAAACAACTATATGCTTGATCTTGCTTTGGCACACAGTTATGAAACTATATATATGAACCTTGAAATTTTTTAAACCTCTCTCGAAATTTACATGGACCGATTTTGAAAAAAAATGTATTGTATTTCAGACATTTGAAAATTGCGAAAAAATCTTGTATATGGGAAATGCATCTATGCAATGAAAATCCTTAAGAGTTCATAGAAATATGACTATTTATGTCACCTGCAAAAATGAATATACAATTCAGTTATCATTTGTGTGTTTTTGTATGGAACGAACATATGTTGATACCACTTGATGGTTTTTAACACTTTAGACTTCTTCACAGCCCTGAAACAAAATATGAAATCACCTTCCATACCTTAAACACCTTATCATGGCTGGTTTTGTTGCTTTAAATGTAAGTTTTTCAAAAGCATGAATGTGGTGAAACTAATATACCGTGGATGGAGAACCTGATATTTGTCCCAAAAATATGGACATTTATCATGTAAAAGGGCAAGAAAAATATATTTTCTCTTTTGCGTTTTTGCACATAACATAAATGGTCATGTTTTTTTTTTACGAAAATATGCAGAAAAATTCCTTCCATGCATATGTAAATTGCCAAACAGTATTTTTTCTACATAACATAAAATGGTAAAGATAACATCTAAAATGGTTTTGCTATTTCTCAGGCGCCAAAGAAATATCTATTTCTTAGTCACCTCTCTGACCATTGGATTTGTGTTGTCATTCGTCCTACCATGAGCGTTGCAATTAAGATTTTCTAGTTGCAAGTGGATTTGAAATAAGTTTTTTCGGTTACAAGTAGGTTGCAACTAAAAAATTCAGTAACAGGTGTGTTGTAACTGAGTTTATTTTTAATTGCAAGTGTGTTATAACCGAGTTTATTAAGGCGTCTGAGACGTTGGCACACCCCATCTAAAAACCAGCCTAGGGTTCAGTTTTAGAAAGTTTATACTTGATCCAGGTTCCTGTTCGTGGACATGCGCGCTGGAAAACAAGCACGCGTGCATGCTTTTAGTTCACACACAGAACATACACGTTGAATTTTGATCATATTTCCCTGCAAAAAAAAAAGAATTTTGATCATATTTATAAGTTTATATTTGATAGAAAGGAAGTTGTACTAGTTTAAACACTACATGTGATGTGACCACGATCAGGAGCTGAGATCGATGTGATAGATTGATCATTTTGTGTACGAACGCAGGGGGCGCAGGGGCCAGCCGCGGCATGCTGCAGGCGATCAGCGGCGGGGCAGGTAGACGCATGGCAGTACGTGTCGGAGAGGCCGTAGGCGCTTTTGGCAATTGCATACGGCGTCAGGCGCCCTGCCCGTCTGGCTTCCAGCCGCGTACTCAGAAAAGGGGGCCGCCGCGGCTGGCCGGCCGGGCCGGCGGCAGCGGCGCAGCGCTGGCCGTGTCGCCTCGCGCATCGAAATAGCACAAAACCTAGTCACGTATGCATGTAGCGCGTGACCACCGATCGATTACGCGAGAGCTTGTTGTCAGCTAGGGAGATCGCCATGCCCAGTGACCTGAACGCTCGCTGCGCGGCCACTTTGTGTGCCACGTCATCATTACTGTCCTCGGCGCAGCATCAAGTGTAAACTACGGCATTCATATACGCAGTCGATGGCTGAACACATGTTGCAAACGCGTGCCCTGCTTAGGCCATGTGAAAGGATCTCTTCTTCCCTTCTCCCTCCCTCCCCCGCCGCCACCGGAGGTAGCTACCCTGCTTAGGCCATGTGAGGAATAGTGGCTGGCAGGGAGTCCTGCTCTCCTGTCTTGGGTCGCCTAGGTGGAGTCCTATCGGTGCTTTTCTCGCATGGGAGATTCGACGCCGGGGCGGAGGCCATAGGAGGAGGCGGCGGTTTACCGGCGGGCGGCGCGCGGCGGTGCTAGCCGTTCTTCTCGGCCGCTTGGGGGTCTCGGCGACAGGCGCGTGATGATGAGTACACACAGGGTGGTGGCACTGTTTTGCACCCTCGCGGAACCGATGGCATGCCTGCCAAGGCCAATGCCTTGATCCAGGTCATGAAAATGGATCGGCAAAATATGGCGGGGACAACTTTTGGAGTGCGTGCTACGGTGCGTGCTGAGGGTCCGCTGCGCTCAGCTCACCGTTGGGTGGTTCGATGAGGTCTCTGGTTTTGTGATGATGTGCGTAGGTGTGAGATCAGGGCGCATGGTCTGGATATGGTCACCCCTTCATTCAGGTTGTAGTGTTATGGCATATGTCGTTAGTGAGCTAACTTCATGTTGTATTTTTTTAACCCTATATTGAATAATAAATAAACAAGGCTATGAGCATCATTTTTATGCAGAGCCCGGGTATCACCCTCATTTCGAAGAAAAAACATCTAATTAATAGAATTGTAATGAAATTATGGTCAATTAAGTTGCATATTATGTTAAAAAACATATAATATTATAAAATATAAGTTACCTATATAATAATATTCGATGGACATATTCATACTACCGTGTTTTACACAGTCTAGGTAATATCTATCATAACTTAGAGTATGCATGTATGAGTAGTATGAAATATATAAAATTATTTTGGTAGTATATTTACTATTTTTCGGTAATATGTATATTTTTTCACATACTCCTTTTCTATGTACAGATATGGAGATATTTGAAAGATATATTTAAAAATATTAGACCACTACCAATTTTTGGCGTAACATACTTTGATATATATCTATGAACATTCCCAAACGTATAAAGTATCATATTTTTTCCGAAATAGAGGACTAATTCGCGGTCTTTGTGTCTAAGAGATGCATATTACCTTCTTTATTAATTATTCATCATGACTGGCAAGAACATACATTACAAAACCGAATCCTTCACACAACACACTAGTGGAGAATGGGCCTTTAGTCCCGGTTCTGGTAACCGGGACTGGAAATGCGGGACTAAAGGCCCCTTCCACTAGTCCCGGCCCGCTTACCAGCCAGGACCAATGGACATCCACGTGGACGTCTCTGCGGACGCGGATGCCCCCCATTAGTCTCGGTTCATATTACGAACCGGGACAAATGGTTCTCTGCCACGTCAGAGAATTCAATTTGTATCCTTTTTTTCATTTTAAAATAGTTTTACGCTACCACATATCGTACATGTTCATGCATACATAAGATAACTTCTCTTAAGATCGAGCATACAAATATATACATGATAGTTACACATGGAGATCACAATTATCGAGACTAGAGCCCATCTATTTAATTACATGGTCGGGGATCATCGACGCCTATTCACACTAAATTTTCCGGCGTCATCTATCATCCCGTTCATCAAGAATCCTGACAGTTCTTCAGCAATTCCTACTACGCGTTGCTCTGGTAGGAGCTGATCCCGCATTTTCTCGAACTATATAAGAAAAGGAGATCAATATGAATATCAATCATGATAACAAAAAGTTACGGTAATAAAATAATATTGTGAATGTATTGCTTACATCGACTCTATAATCATTCAGCTCACTGGTAAACGTGCGAATAAACTCGCAAACGTAGAATCCACATAGATTCGTCTTCGATGGCTGCCTCGCGAAACTTTACGAGAATAGAATTCAATCAAAATAATAATCTAGCATCATAATTGTATTAAAACTAGAAGTAAAGAGATGTGCGTACTACTTACCGAGACTGGCTTAAACGTCAGCTTCTCACCAAAGTCACCCGTAACCGCACTCTTGAACTGGTTCCAAACCCTGCCCGGTAAAGAAAATGAATGAGTTATTTATTACGTGATATCTCAGGAAATCAAAGAAAGAGGTCGATGTAGCGTGAAAATTACCTCTGGAGCATGCCCTGCATGTCCCTAAACATTTCCAAGGGTCTCTTTAATGGGTCCATGACTTCAACTCTTCTCTTATCAAGTTGAATGTCTAGCAAAATCCAGTGAAAACTGCACACGTTTATATATACATCAGTAACTCATCAATTACACTTAACATCGAGTAAGCAAAAGTGAATGTGTACAACAAAGTAAGACCCTCACGCGAAATTGTAAGGAAACAGTATGTGGTCACAGAAATTTTGCTCCGTTAGAAACCTTAGAAGGTTTTTCTGCGTCTACTCGGGTTTATCCGTTAGCGTCTTTATATGTATTTTATCTGGGTCAATGAATCCAACACTAAAGATTGACCTTCTTTTACATTCCATGATCTTCATTCTGCATAATAATAGAGTACAAAAGGATATAATTAGGATAATTACATGCAATGAACTGAACAACTGAAAAAATGAATAACTTATATATAGACAATGAATTCAACAACTTACAGACAATAGCAACTCATGATAGATTTGTCGAGGGCGTCGAAAGCGTATAACTGGAAGAGTTCTGGAAATTCAACATGGACCTCTTCTTCTCGGAAGTAGTAGTCATGTGGGAATTTCGCCATGATCATTATTCTCTCCTCCTTTGCGGCTTTCAAGTACCAGTTATGTAAACTTTGCATTTGTGTTGGCAGTTGTTGGAACTGCTCAAAGCTGACCAGAGGCTTCCCTGGGACATATGTAGGGACTATCTGAGCCTTGGGTAACTTGTCGTCCTTGGGACCTAGCAATTCCTCAACAATTACATTCATAGAGGCCGCAAGCTTCGCAGCTTCTTCCATATTCTGCTGGAGAATGTCATGGGATACCACCTTGAGGGGTGGGGTCGATTTTTTGGCCTGTTCCCTAAGCTAGGGGACGTCCTTTCTTTTCCCGGTTGCACTTTGACTTGATGATTTGCTCCCGCATGCACTTCTTGATTTGCTCTTCTTCACTTCCTTCTGAAGTGCGCGTAGATAGTCATCTGGCTTAGGATGCAAGTCATATTGCGATTTTGTGTTCAGAAAAGAAAGTGCATACGTTTTTTGCTTCTCAGTGTATACCGGGGCGGGCTCGGGTTTCTTCTTTTGAAGCTGCGCAACACATTCGGCGTTTATGATCATGTCGTTTTCCTCGTCAGTATGATCGTAAGGTACTCTTGGGAGGGGTGACATTTGTCGTTTTGGGCTGCTGCGTTGTTTAGTCCTTATCGACGGAGCACGCTTCCGCTTTTTGTCCTTAGCGGCGTAAGGCTGACCTCATGCAGAGATCAAGATGGACTCGCGCTGTGGTGGTCGTAGTCATGGGGTGGGCTTCTTGGAGGTGATGGAGGTGAAGGTGACATGCGACGACTCGGAGGCGTTGTTGGCCTTGGCGCTGAGCCTGGAAGCTTGATCTTGTTCTTGTCCCATAGAATGATGCCACCCAATACTTCTCCGAGTGTCCTCTCACCTTCAGGTCTAGGGATGTCAAGCTCCATTGAGTCCCACCCCGTTGCGATTTCATCCACCCTGACTTTAGCATAGCCAGCTGGAATCTCACGGCCATGCCAGCATGCGTCAGGTGGACAAGGTAAAGCACATCCGACTGCCACCTTGATGGATAGGTTCTTCACCTTCTGATGGAGCTCACAAGATGCCTGCTCCTTGATTCCATCCACGGGGTAGGTGGGACCGCCATCTACCATCCGTGCATCGTCATACGGGACCTCCGATTCAGCCACGCTGCTTCTCCGCTGAGATGGAACAGCGGTAATATCAAGTGCAGCATCTTACAGGCGCACTACTCCTCGAAGTTCGTCAATCTGTTGCTGATGAATTTGAAGTGTTCCTAGCAACTCGGTGAACCTGTCTCCATCCTCCTCCTACCGTCGCCTCTTTGCTCTCTCTCGGCTCCTATAAGTATCTCTGTCTTTGGGAAACCCCATCTCCCAAGTATAACTAGGTCCAAGGCCTCGTACTCGTCCTCCGTGTTCTTTATTCCCAAGGGCCTTTGTCAGCAAGTCATTCTCTCTGTCAGGACAGAACTTTGTTGTCCCCTCTTTAATTTCCTTAACCACTCACTGCCATGTCTCCGGGGTATCCTAATCCCGTCACTTCAAATAAGGTCCCCTGTTTTTTCGTCATACTCACTTCCATGCCCAAGGAACCAATTTCTTGCCCTCAGATCCCATTCTTCGCGTATTGGTTCTGGAGTGATCCCTTTAGCAAGCATCTCACTCTCTTTAGCATCCCACTTTGGCATGGCAGTCGCATAGCCCCTGGCCCCAAGTGATGCTGATATTTCTTCCTCGCGGCATTTTTCTTTTTTTTCCGACTTTTCCATAGCAGGTTCTGACTCCTTGTACTTCACAAATGCATCCCAGTTAGCCTGCTGCTTCGTTAGATAGCATTCAAATTTAGGAGGAGTCTTCATCTTCTGATACTTTTTCCATAATGCTTTCTTCCAGTTCTTGAATAGTTCGACCATCTTCTTAAGAGTCCACTGCTTGACTTTCTTCCTCAATGCAGCTGTGTCAGCATCATCCTCACATTCTGGCAGGGTGAAATGTGTCATGAGGTCATTCCAAAGACCCTCTTTGTACCTGTCGGCGACATACTCACCCTATTCCACCCCTTTGGTCTTATTCTACTCTCGAACGGTGATCGGGATGCGATCCCTAACCGTAACTCCGCATTGTTGTACAAATACACTTTTAGCCTTTTCGGGTTCCAACGGTTCACCCCGTGGTGATACCACCGTAATTGTATAACGCGTAGATGCGTCCAACTTTTTGGTCGGGCCTTGTTTGGAATATTTTTTGCTCGATGTGGAGGCCTAAGAGAAGAAACATTCGTCAATTTATATATATACAACTCAATTAATGCATCTACTAATCACCGGACTTCATATATATACCTCGCAGGACTTTGTTAAGGTTCCACCGAGGCCGTCGGCTTCTCCATCAATGGAGCCGTCGGCTTCTCCCTGATCATTTCGGTCGACCTCCTCACCCTCACCGGAGGGGTTCAGATACATCGACGGAGATTCGGGTGGATCAACATGGGGGGCGTCGTTGATCATATCCTCGAGAATTTCTTCTTGTGCTAGGTCTCTACGCATTAGACTAGGTGGATCCATAGTTTCTGCAAAATGCGAGATGCACACAATATTATTTCCTATATACAAATATTGCCTATATACAAATATTTCCTATATACAAAAATATATTTCCTATATACAAAAAGTCCGGGGGGCCGCAAGCACTACCACCCTAACCCTAAGTCCGGGGGCCCGCGAGCACTACCACCCTAACCCTATGTCTGGGGGCCCACGAGCACTACCACCCTAATGATGGGTTCGTAGCATGGAAAACAAAAAATTTCTACCGCAAGAACGAACAAAACCCAGATCTAATCTAGATAAAAGCCAAGATCTAATCTATTAGACATGTGCAACGAGATAGATCTGTACTAACCCTCATAGATCCGAAAGCGTTACGAGATTAGATCTCGGGGTTGATGTAGTCGATCACTTGCTGATCTCAAGATCGTGTGGACGATCCTTCCAGCGTTCGGCAGCCTTCCTGGACACACGTCGAGTCGAAGCAGACCTTCCTCTCCCCGTTCTAGCGAGCAGCGGAGGTAGTAGATCTTCTCCACGGAATCCTAGCAGCACGACGGTGTGGTGGTGGTGGTGGAGTAGAGAATTCTGCAGGGCTTCGCCTAAGCCTGAGCAGAGGGAAGGAGGAGGAGAGAGGCGGCGGCTAGGGCTTGAAGTGGAGGGGGCCAGGGGGTGGCGCCCCCACTCCTCTATTTAAAGAAGGGAGGCGCCATGGGAGGGGGAGTCCTAGTAGGACTCCCTCCTCCTGGCAGATTGGGAGGAGGAGTCCTCCTCCCCGACTCCTGTCTTGCCCCACAAGGACTCCTTGATCCTTTCTTGGTTTTCAAGCAAACTCCAAGAAATCTCCTAGAACCTTCCTAACATTCCAAACCTTCTAGAATCCCCATACAAATACTCCGGAACATTTCCTAACTTAGAAAATGATCCCCAATATATGAATCTTATTCTCCGGACAATTCTGGATCTCCTCGTGATGTCCCGGATCCAATCCGAGACTCCGAACAACATTTGGTCTCCAACGCATATTCCATATCTACTTAAAACAACTTCGAACCTTAAGTGTGTCACCCTACGGTTCGTGAATATGCAGACATGATGAAGACACCTCTCCGATCAATAACCATCAGCGGGATCTGGAGATCCATAATGGCTCCCACATACTCAACGATGACTTCGTGATCGATAGAACCATTAACATACGAAACCAATTCCCTTTGTCACGCGATATTCTACTTATCCGAGGTTTGATCGTCGGTATCTCCATACCTAGTTCTACCTCGTTACTGATAAGTACTCTTTACTCGTTCCATGTTATGTCATCCCTTGTGACCTAGTCACATGCTTGCAAGCTAATTCGATGACATTCCAAGAGGGCCGAGCATATCTATCCGTCATATGGATGGACAAATCCCAATCTTGGTCCATGCGCTTCAACACATACTTTCGAATACCCAATGACACCTTTATGACCACCCGATTCTGAGCGGTGTTTGATGTCATCAAAGTACCCATCCGGTGATGGTGATTAACATAACCTCATGGTCGAAGGATTAGGTTACTATGCATTTGAAAGCTTATAGCAATACGAACTTAATGACTTGATCTTATGCTACGCTTACTATGGGTGTGTGTCCATCACATCATTCTCCTAATGATATAACCTTGTTATTAATGACATCTAATGTCCATGATCAGGAAACCATGATCATCATTTAATCAACAAGCTAGTTCCACAAGAGGCTTACTAGGGACTCTTTTATGTTTACAAAACACACATGTATCAGTGTTTCCTCATAATACAATTATAGCATGGGATGTAAACATTCATCAGAAACACAAAGATATAATAATAACCACTTTTATTATTGCCTCTTGGACATATCTCCAATAGTCTCCCACTTGCACTAGAGTCAATAATCTAGATTACATGGTAATATACCTAACACCCATGGCGTTCTGGTGGTGGTCATGCTTTGCTCTAGGGAGAGGTTTAGTCAACGGATCTGCCACATTCAGATCAGTGTGTACTTTGCAAATCTTTATGTCACCATCTCGGACATACTCGCGAATAGCATGGAAACGTAGCTTGATGTGGTTTATCTTGCTATGTGACCTTGGCTCCTGTGCATTAGCTATGGCACCTGTATTGTCACAGTAGATGGCCATCGGGTCCAACGCACTGGGAACCACGCCAAGTTCAGTAATGAACTCCTTCATCTATATGGCTTCTTGTGCAGCCTCCGAAGCAGCTATGTATTCCGATTCAGTTGAAGATTTTGTCACAACGCTTTGCTTGGCAGTCCTCCAGCTCACTGCAGCACCATTCAAAATAAATCATTATCCAGTGTGACTTGAGTCATCCGGATCGGTGTTCTAACTAACATCGGTGTAACCGTTTACAACAAGCTGTTCATCACCTCCATAAGAAAGAACCATATCCTTAGTCCTATTCAGGTACTTTAGGATATTCTTGACCGCTGTCCAGTGTTCCATTCCAGGATCACTTTGATATCTGCTAGTCAAACTAACAGCATGTGCTATATCCGGTCTTGTACACAGCATGGCATACATGATAGAACCTATGGCCGAGGCATAGGGAATTTTATTCATCTTTTCTCTATCTTCTGCCGTAGCCGGACTTTGAGTCTTACTCAAGGTCTTACCTGACAACGTGGGCACGAACCCTTTCTTGCTCTCTTCCATTCTAAACTTCTTTAGAACTTTGTCTAAGTATGTAATTTGTGAAAGCGCTATTAGGCGTCTTGATCTATCTCTATAAATCTTGATACCTAGAATATATGCCGCTTCGCCAAGATCCTTCATTGAAAAACTATTATTCAAATAGGTTTTGACGCTATTAAGAAGTTCTATATCATTCCCAATCAACAATGTGTCATCTACATATAGTACTAGGAATGCTACAGAGCTCCCACTCACTTTCTTGTAAATACAAGCTTCTCCATAAGTTTGTATAAATCCAAAGTTTTTGATTACTTTATCAAAACGTTGATTCCAACTCCGGGATGCTTGCTTCAGTCCATAAATGGAGCGCTGAAGTTTGCATACCTTGTCAGCATCACTAGGATCAACAAAACCCTTGGGTTGTACCATATACAACTCTTCCTCAATGTCACCATTAAGGAACGCCGTTTTGACATCCATCTGCCAAATCTCATAATCGAAATATGCAGCAATTGCTAACAAAATCCTCACAGACTTTAGCTTCTCTACTGGTGAGAAAGTCTCATCGTAGTCAACTCCTTGAATTTGTCGGAACCCTTTCGCGACAAGTCGAGCTTTATAGACGGTAACATTACCATCAGCATCTGTTTTTCTTTTGAAAATCCATTTGTTCTCGACAGCCTTACGGCCATCCGGTAAGTCAACCAAAGTCCACACTTGGTTTTCGTACATGGATTCCATCTCGGATTTCATGGCTTCTAGCCATTTGTCGGAATCTGGGCTCACCATAGCTTCTTCATACGTCGCAGGGTCATCAGTGTTGTCCACCAACATGACGTTCAAGGCAGAGTCATACCAATCAGGAGTGGTACGAACCCTCGTTGACCTGCGAGGTTCAGCAGCAACTTCGTTCGAAGTTTCATGATCACCATCATTAGCTTCCTTTCCAATTGGTGCAGGTGGCACAAAAACATCTTCCGGTGCTGCGCTACTCTCAACTCCGAGAGAAGGTTCAATAACCTCGTCGAGTTCTACTTTCCTTCTAGTCACTTCCTTCGAGATAAACTCCTTCTCAAGAAAGGGTCCATTCTTGGCAACAAAAACTTTGCCTTCGGATCTATGATAGAAGGTATATCCAATTGTTTCTTTAGGGTATCCTATGAAGACGCATTTCTCCGCTTTGGGTTCAAGCTTATCAGGTTGTAACTTCTTTACATATGCTTCGCAACCCCAAACTTTAAGGAACGACAACTTAGGTTTCTTACCAAACCACAATTAAATGCGGTGTTGTTTCAACGGATTTAGATGGTGCCCTATTTAAAGTGAATGCGGCTGTCTCTAATGCATAGCCCCAAAACGATAGTGGTAAATCTGTAAGAGACATCATAGACCGAACCATATCTAAGAGAGTTCGATTACGACGTTCGGACACACCATTACGCTGTGGTGTTCGCGGTGTCAATCTGAAAGTATTCCACATTTCTTTAAATGCATGCCAAACTCATAACTCAGATATTCACCTCCATGTCGAGCATAAAACTTAATCTTCTTGTTACGATGATTTTCGACTTCACTTTGAAATTCCTTAAACTTCTCGAAAGTTTCGGACTTATGTTTCATAAAGTAGACATACCCATATCTACTTAAGTCATCCGTGAAAGTGAGAACATAACGATATCCACCACGCGATGCTACACTCATTGGACCGCACACATTGGTATGTATTATTTCCAATAAGTCTGTAGCTCGCCCCATTATTCCAGAGAATGGAGTCTTAGTCATTTTTCCCATTAGACATGCTTCGCATCTTTCAAGTGATTCAAAATCAAGTGATTCAAGAAGTCCATCAGAATGGAGTTTCTTCATACGCTTCACTCCAATGTGACCAAGACGACAGTGCCACATGTATGTAGAATTATCATTCAATTTTATTCGTTTAGCATCTATGTTGTGAACATGTGTATCACTACTATCGAGATTCAATAAGAATAAACCATTCATCTCAGGTGCATTACCATAAAAGATATTACTCATATAAATTGAACAACCTTTATTCTCAGACTTAAAAGAGTAACCGTCTCGCAATAAACAAGATCCAGATATAATGTTCATGCTTAACGCAGGAACCAAATAACAATTATTCAAATTTAAAACTAATCCCGAAGGTAGATGTAGAGGGAGCGTGCCGACGGCGATCACATCAACCTTGGAGCCATTTCCAACGTGCATCGTCACCTCGTCTCTTGCCAGTCTTCGTTTATTCCGCAGCTCTGTTTGAGTTACAAATATGAGCAACCGAACCAGATCAAATACCCGAGCACTACTACGATTACTAGTAAGATACACATCAATAACATGTATATCGAATATACCTTTATTCTTGATGTTTTCGTTCTTGAATCCGCCAGTACTTGGGGCGATTCGCTTCGGTGACCAGCACCCTTGCAGTAGAAGCATTCAGTTTCAGGCTTAGGACCAGCCTTGGGCTTCTTAGCTGGTGCGGCAGCTTTCTTGCTGTCCTTCTTGAAGTTGCCCTTTTTCTTAGGCTTGCCCTGTTTCTTGAAATTGGTGGTCTTATTGACCATCAACACTTGGTTCTCCTTCTTGATCTCCACTTCAGCAGTTTTCAGCATGGATGATAGTTCAGGCAACGTCTTGTTCATGCAGTGCATATTGTAGTTCATCACAAAGTTCTTATAACTCGGTGGCAGTGATTGGAGGACACGATGAATCCCTAACTCATTTGGAATCGTTATCCCCAACTCTTGGAGCTTGTTTGCGTGCCCAGACATGGTGAGCACGTGCTCGCTAACGGAGCTTCCCTCTTCCATCTTGCAGGTAAAGAACTTTTCGGAGGCCTTATAGCTCTCCACGGCCGCATGAGTCTCAAAAATGAGCTTGAGCTCCTTAATGATCTCGAACGGGTCGTGGTGCTCAAAACGCTTCTGGAGCTCCGTTTCTAAATCGTACAGGATGGCACACTGAACTGTGGAGTAATGATTTTTCCGAGTGGCGTAAACATTCTTTACGTCATCGGTGGCATCATCTGCAGGTGGGTCACCTAGCGGTGCTTCGAGCACATAGGTCATCTGACTAGCCCTGAGGACAATCTTCAGACCACGAAGCCAGTCCGTGAAGTTGCTTCCATTGTTCTTAAGCTTTTCTTTCTCTAGGAACGCATTGAAATTGATGGAGAGGTTCGCCATAATCTACAACAATATTTGCAAGTAGTTTAGACTAAGTTTATGATAAATTGAGTTCAATTTTAATTCTTAAATTAACTAGGTGAACTCCCACTCAAAACAACATCCCTCACATTGTCTTAGTGATTACACGAACCAAGTACACTACACCAAGTCCGATCTTCACGAGAGAAGATGTAGTTTCATCGGCGAACAATCTTCATGTTCATCATATCACTTATATGATTCATGCTCTACCTTTCGGTATTCCGTGTTCCGAGACCATGTTCATCATAGGCTCGTCAAGATTAACCTTAGTTTCCGCATGTGCAAATCTGGCTTGCACCCGTTGTATGCACACGTAGAATCTATCACATCCGATCATCACGAGATGCTTCGAGACGACGAGTCTTAGCAACGGTGCCAACTAAGGACGAACACTTTATTACTTGAAATTTAGTGAGAGGGATCATCTTATAATGCTACCGTCACGATCTAAGTAATACAAGATGCATAAAGGATTAACATCACAGGCAATTCATAATTAGTGCGATATGATATGGCCCTTTCTTCTTATGCCTTTGATCTCCATCTCCAAAGCACGGACATGATCTCCATCATCACCAACATTGCGTCAAGGTCAGTGGCGCCGCTTCGTGGTTGTCCATCATCACCAGCAACTATTACAACTACTTGGAATAAAGCTATTACAAGATGAATAGACACGCATGTCTTAACAGAATTAAAGACAACCATTAGGCTCCTGCCGGTTGCCATATTACAACAAGGATCATTGCATACATCAAATATAATCACAATAAAAGTGATGGCCATATCACATCACAAAACCCCTGTAAAAACAAGTTAGACGCCTCTAATTTTCTTTGCATGTTTTACGTGGTTTGGGGCTTTCGAATAAGAATGGATCTTACCTACGAAACTGAACCACAACGTTGATACAAGTGCTATCGAGTGCAAAGTGTAAATTGGATCTATACTATGGTGGGAGAGACAGACACCCGCAAAGCCACTTGTGCAAAGCAAGTTACACGTCAAGCGTGGAGCAAGTCTCATGTGCGATGACATGTAAGGTTAGCCCGAGCCGCTTCATCCCACCATACCGCAAGATGCAAAGTACACAAAGCAAAAGACAGCACGAGCACCAACGCCCACAAAACCTTTGTGTTCTACTCGTGCAGCAGATCTACGCATAGATACAGCTCTGATACCACTGATGGGTTCGTAGCATGGAAAACAAAAAATTTCTACCACAAGAACGAACAAAACCCAGATCTAATCTAGATAAAAGCCAAGATCTAATCTATTAGACATGTGCAACGAGATAGATCTGTACTAAGCCTCGTAGATCGGAAAGCGTTACGAGATTAGATCTCGGGGTTGATGTGGATCGATCACTTGCCGATCTCAAGATCGTGTGGACGATCCTTCCGGCGCCGCGTTCCGGCAGCGCTTCCGCAGTCGGACACATGTGCAGAGTCGAAGCAGACCTTCCTCTCCCCGTTCCAGCGAGCAGCGGAGGTAGTAGATCTTCTCCACGGAATCCCAGCAGCATGACAGTGTGGTGGTGGTGGTGGAGTAGAGAATTCTGCAGGGCTTCGCCTAAGCCTGAGCAGAGGGAAGCAGGAGGAGAGAGGCGGCGACTAGGGCTTGAAGTGGAGGGGGCCAGGGGGTGGTGCCCCCACCCCTCTATTTAAAGGAGGGAGGCGCCATGGGAGAGGGAGTCCTAGTAGGACTCCCCTCCCTCCTTGGCCGGCGGATTGGGAGGGGGGAGGAGTCCTCCTCCCCCACGACTCCTAGTCTTGCCCCACAAGGACTCCTTGATCCTTTCTTGGTTTTCAAGCAAACTCCAAGAAATCTCCTAGAACCTTCCGGAACATTCCGAAACCTTCTAGAATCCCCATACAAATACTCCGGAACATTTCCTAACTTAGAAAATGATCCCCAATTTATGAATCTTATTCTCCGGACAATTTCGGATATCCTCGTGATGTCCCGGATCCAATCCGAGACTCCGAACAACATTCGGTCTCCAACGCATATTCCATATCTACTTAAAACAACTTCGAACCTTAAGTGTGTCACCCTACGGTTTGTGAATACGCAGACATGATGAAGACTCCTCTCCGATCAATAACCATCAACGAGATCCATAATGGCTCCCACATACTCAAGGATGACTTCGTGATTGATAGAACTATTAACATACGAAACTAATTCCCTTTGTCACGCGATATTCTACTTATCTGAGGTTTGATTGCCGGTATCTCCATACCTAGTTCTACGTCGTTACTGATAAGTACTCTTTACTCGTTCCATGCTATGTCATCCCTTGTGACCTAGTCACATGCTTGCAAGCTAACTAGATGACATTCCACCGAGAGGGCCCAGAGCATATCTATCCGTCATATGGACGGACAAGTCCCAATCTTGGTCCATGCGCTTCAACACATACTTTCAGAATACCCAATGACACCTTTATAACCACCTAGTTACGAAGCGGTGTTTGATGTCACCAAAGTACCCATCCGGTGATGGTGATTAACATAACCTCATGGTCGAAGGATTAGGTTACTATGCATTTGAAAGCTTATAGCAATACGAACTTAATGACTTGATCTTATGCTATGCTTACTATGGGTGTGTGTCCATCACATCATTCTCCTAATGATATAACCTTGTTATTAATGACATCTAATGTCCATGATCAGGAAACCATGATCATCATTTAATCAACAACCTAGTTCCACAAGAGGCTTACTAGGGACTCTTTTATGTTTACAAAACACACATGTATCAGTGTTTCCTCATAATACAATTATAGCATGGGATGTAAACATTCATCATAAACACAAAGATATAATAATAACCACTTTTATTATTGCCTCTTGGGCATATCTCCAACACCTAACCCTATGTCCGGGGGCCCGCGAGCACCACCACCCTAACTCTAAGTCCGGGGGCCCACCAGCACCACCACCCTAACCCTAAGTCCGGGGGCCCGCGAGCACTACCACCCTAACCCTAAGTCCGGGGTCCGCAAGCACTACCACCCTAACCCTAAGTTCGGGGGCCCGCGAGAACCACCACCCTAACCCTAACACCGGTCGCTGATACATTGCAAATGTATCTATAATTTTTGATGTTCCATGCTTGGTTTTATCTCCTTTCTTGTGTCTTGTCTACACTTTGGAGTACTTTTCATATGATTTCTTAGACTAACCTATTAACAAGAGCCACAGTGCCAGCTGCCTGTTTTCTGCTGTTTTTGGTTCCCGGAAAGTCATAAAATGAATATTCTCGGAATTGGACGGGACAAAAGCCAAAGTGCCTATTTTTTCAGAACACTCCAGGAGCCAGAATACGAGACGGAGGAGGGCCAGGGGCTAGCCACACCACCCCCAGGCGCGGGCTGGGCCTGGCCGTGCCAGGGCATGGTGTTGGCCCCCCAGGCACCCCCTCGGTCTCCCTCTTCGCCTATAAGAAGCCTTCTGACCTAAAAGCTCCGGGGGGTTCGACGTTTTTCCAGAAGGAGTTCCGCTCTGCCGCCACCACCAGATTTCACGAAACAGCACCAGAAACTCCGTTCTGGCACCCTGCCAGAACGGGGAATTGGAGGAGATCATCGCCATCATCATCACCATCGCTTCTCCATCGACCATTCATGTTTCCCCCATCTATGAGTGAGTAATCCCCCGCTGTAGGCTATGGGGATAGTAGGGATTGGATGAGATCGTTCATGTAATGGCATCAGATTGTTAGGGCATGGTGCCTAGTATCTTTTATTAGTGCTTTATGACTTTGTTGCGACTTGTTGTGCTTAATGCTTGTCACTAGGGCCCGAATGCCATGATTTCAGATCTGAATGTGTTATTGATTCATTATGATAGTATTGTTTTTGGTCTTATCTGCAAGTTGTATATACATGTTGTTGTCCGGAACCAATGGCCCCGAAGTGACAGAAATCGGGATAACCGGAGGGAATGGCTTTGATGTGAGGATCACATGTGTTCACAGAGTGTTAATGCTTTGCTCCGGTGCTCTATTAAAAGGAGCACCTATGTTCTGATTGCTTTGTGAATCGTCTTGTCCATGCAACGCCCGTCCATCCATCCCTGCCTACCGTATTCGAATCCCACTGTTTACTGCTTTTGTTACTGTTGTATTTACTTTACTACTGCTGTTACTTTGCTATTCCTACTACAAAACTGTTGCTACTGATAAACTGCTGTGAGCAAGATTGTTTCCAGGTGCAGCTGAATTGACAACTCAGTTGTTAAGGCTTATAAATATTCTTTGGCTCCTCCTGTGTCAAATCAATAAATTGGGTTTCACTTCCCTCGAAAATACTACGATACACCCCCTATACTTGTGGGTCATCAGTCGCCCGCGAGCACCACCACCCTAACCCTAACTCCGGGGGCCTGCGAGCACCACTATATATTATATAAACACTATATATTATACTAGAAAATATATTACACTATATATTATATTACTATTACACTAAAAATATATACACTATATATTACACTATACACTATATATTAATAATAACACTGTATACTACATACTAGACTAACATACTATATACTACACTAACATATTATATAATACACTAATTAACATACTACACTAATATATACTACTAAAAAAATAAAAAATACACTAACATATTATATAATACTACACTAACATATACTACACTAACATACTACACTATATATTAAAAAATACACTATATATTACACTACTAAAAAATAAAAAAAATAAAAATATAATTAACTAGCTAGAAGTGGCCGGCGCCGCCTCGCCTGCACTTCAAGCCGCCAAGGCGTGCACCTGCTGCCGCCGACCTGCCGCCCATAGTGGCCAGCCAGCCATGGCCAGGTGCACTGGCCGGGGCACACGCGGCTGGCGGTGGAGTGGTCGGGCAGCCTGCCGGCGTCCTGTGCGTCATCATCCTCACGCGCTTCGTCCCTGCAGCAGAGTGTGGTGATTTGGGTAAAAGAAGGGACGCAGAAATATAAAGGGGATGGACCTTTAGTCCCGGTTCGTATCACGTACCGGGACTAAGGCGTGCACCAACGCCACACCTTTAGTCCCGATGTGTATCACGCACTGGGACTAAAGGTCCCTTTTTTCAATTTTTTGACCCAAGGGGCGCGCGTGTTTTAAAAAACTTCAATTTGCATATTTTTTAAACATTTGAATTATACAGTTTTTGCATATTTATGAATTTGAGAAAATTTTCAACATGAAAAGTTCTTGAATTTTAATAAGTAATCCAAATCTATTTTCTATTTTATAAAATAATTATTCTAAATAGTGAAACTAATAACCATTTTGCCATTTTCAATTTAAAAATGCATTAACTATTATATTTTGCATATTTTTGAATCTCACTAAATTTTTAACATAAAAATGCTTGAATTTTAATAAGCGATTCAAATCCATTTTCTGTTTTATAAAATAATTATTCTAACTAGTAAAACTATTAACCATTTTGCCATTTTCATGTGATTCCGACACTCCGGTGGTCTTCCTCCGGCGAAACCCTAGACCGGGGGCCCCGAATCGTCTACCCCTATAGCTTTCTCCGTACGAGGGTAGCGCGGTGAACCTTTCTATTTGTTTTGGTTTGTTTAGGACATATGTACATGGAGAGCAAATGTTGGGCCAAGTTTGCCACATTCTAGGCCCCGGTTGTCCCGCAGCAGGAGTTTCCATGTACATATCCAGGATTTCACTAAGTGTTAACGCATGTCCGGGAAGGGGGTCACACCTGGGGCCTACACATGGCACCTACCAACCTTGCACCACTCTCACACACATATCCTAGGGGCACATGCAAGTTTTCATGTGATTCCGACGCTCCCGTGGTCTTTCTCCGGCGAAACCCTAGACCGGGGGCCCCAGATCGTCTATCCCTATAGCTTTCCCCGTACGAGGATAGCGCGGTAGACCTTTCTATTTGTTTTGGTTTGTTTAGGACATATGTACATGGAGAGAAAATGTTGGGCCAACTTTGCCACATTCTAGGCCCCGGTTGTCCCACGGCGGGAGTTTCCACGTACAGATCTAGGATTTCACTAAGTGTTAACGCATGTCCGGAAAGGGGATCACACCTAGGGCATACATATGGCACCTACCAACCTGGCACCACTCTCACACACATATCCTAGGGGCACATGCAAGTTTTCATGTGATTCCGACGCTCTGGTGGTCTTCCTCCGGCGAAACCCTAGACCGGGGGCCCCGGATCGTCTACCCCTATAGCTTTCTCCGTACGAGGGTAGCGCGGTGAACCTTTCTATTTTTTTTGGTTTGTTTAGGACATATGTACATGGAGAGAAAATGTTGGGCCAACTTTGCCACATTCTAGGCCCCGGTTGTCCCGCGGCGGGAGTTTCCACGTACAGATCCAGGATTTCACTAAGTGTTAACGCATGTCCGGGAAGGGGGTCACACCTGGGGCCTACACATGGGGCCGACGCTCCGATGGTCTTCCTCCGGCAAAACATCACACATCCACACATTCCCTAGATTTATGTCTCAAATAAAAGGTTTAATACATTACATAGATTTATGTCTCAAATAAAAGGTTTAATTAATACATTATTACACATCACCAACATCTAGTGTTGTGGTTTTCTTCTGCACCGTAGCCATGGAGAATCTTCATCATTTAACAGGATGCTTGGGTCAGTTTTCACTTTGAATGGTGGAATTTCATGAAACTTATTGTAATCTTTTGACATGTCTGTCTTGTCATCCACTCCCACGATGTTTCTTTTCCCTGAAAGAACTATGTGGCGCTTTGGCTCATCGTATTCTGTATTCTTTTGCTTATCTTTCCTTTTTCTCGGTTTGGTAGACATGTCCTTCACATAGAAAACCCGAGCCACATTGTTGGCTAGGATGAATGGTTCATTCATGTACGCAAGATTGTTGAGATCCACTGTTGTCATGCCGTACTTTTGGTCTACATGTACCCCTCCTCCTGTCAGCTTGACCCAAAGTAGGTCCATAGTCAAGTTCCCATATCTCCTCTATGTACCCATAATATGTGTCCTTCTGCCCATTTTCATATGTTGCATCAAAGCGGACACCACTGTTTTGGTTGGTGCTCTTTTTATCTTGGGCCATCGTGTAAAATGTATTCCCATTTATCTCGTACCCTTGGAAAGTACATATAGTCGAAGATGGTAACCTGGCCAACAAGTACAACTGATCTCCAACAGTGGTGTTATTCATGAGATGTGTCTGCAACCAACTGCTGAAATTCTTCTCATGTTCCCCTTTAATCAAGGAGTCAGGCTTCCCTGGGTTTTCAGAGCGTAGAATATTCTTGTGTTTCTCTATATACAGAGCCACCACGGTGGAATTGTGTAGAACTGTGTAGTGTGCTTGAGTGAAAGAATTCCCGTCCCTGCATACCATTGATTTCCTTCCTAGTGTGCCTTTTCCAGTCAGCCTTCCCTCATACCGAGATTCAGGAACACCAATCGGCTTAAGGTCAGGAAGAAAGTCAACACAAAACTCAATGACCTCCTCTATTCCATAGCCCTTGGAGATGCTTCCTTCTGGCCTAGCACGGTTATGAACATATTTCTTTAAGACTCCCATGAACCTCTCGAAGGGGAACATATTGTGTAGAAACACAGGACCGAGAATTCTAATTTCTTCGACTAGGTGAACTAGGAGGTGCGTCATAATATTGAAGAAGGATGGCGGGAACAACAACTCGAAGCTGACCAGACATTGGACCACATCAATCTGTAACCCTGATAGACTTTCTTAATCGATTACCTTTTGAGAAATTGCATTGAGGAATGCACATACCTTCACAATGGCTAGTCGAACATTTTCTGGTAGAATTCCCCTCAATGCAACCGGAAGCAATTGCGTCATAAGCACGTGGAAGTCATGAGACTTTAGGTTTTGAATTTTTTTATCTTTCATATTTACTATTCCCTTTATATTCAACGAGAAGCCAGACGGGACCTTGATACTGAAAAGGACTTCAAAAAAGATTTCCTTCTCTTCTTTGGTAAGAGCGTAGCTGGCAAGCCCTTGAAACTGCCCTGGATGCTTGCCGTCTCGTCCTTTATGATGTTGCTGGTCCTCCCGTGCTGCCTGGGTATCTTTTGACTTCCCATACAAGCCCAGGAAGACTAGAATATTCACGCAAAGATTCTTCGTCAGGTGCATCACGTCGATTGGAGAGCGGACCTCGTGCACTTTCCAATAGGGTAGCTCCCAAAATATAGATTTCTTCTTCCACATGGGTGCGTGTCCGTCGGCGTCTTTCAGAATAGGTTGTCCTCTAGGACCCTTTCCAAAGATTACATCCAAATCCTTGACCATACCAAATACATCAGCACCAGTATGGGGGACAGGCTTCGTCCGGGCTTCTCCCTTGCCATTGAAATGCTTGCCTTTCTTCCTTAAGTGATGACTTGGTGGAAGAAAACGATGATTGTACGGGTACACATTCTTCCTACATTTATCTAGATATATACTTTCAGTCTCATCTAAAAAGTGCGTGCATGCATTGTATCCTTTGTTCGTTTGTCCTGAAATATTACTAAGAGCAGGCCAATCATTGATGGTTACGAACAACAACGCTTGTAGGTCAAATTCCTGCTGTTTGTGCTCATCCCACACACGTACACCTGGTTTGGCCCACAACTGTAAAAGTTCATCAACTAATGGCCTTAGGTACACATCAATGTTGTTGCCGGGTTGCTTCGGGCCTTGGATGAGCACTGGCATCATAATGAACTTACGCTTCATGCACAACCAAGGAGGAAGGTTGTAGATACATAGAGTCATGGTCCAGGTGCTGTGACTGCAGTTCTACTCCCCAAAAGTATTCATGCCATCGGTACTTAGACCAAACCATAAGTTCCTTGCATCACCAGCAAAGTCCGGGAAGTCCCTCTCGATTTTTCTCCACTGCCGACCATCAGCAGGGTGCCTCAACTTCCCGTCTTTCTTATGGTCTTCCATGTGCCATCGCAACAACTTTGCATGATCTTTGTTTCTAAACAAACGTTTCAACCATGGTATTATAGGAGCAATCCACATCACCTTGGCAGGAACCCTCTTCCTGGGTGGCTCGCCCTCAACATCGCCAGGGTCATCTTTTCTGGTCTTATACCACAATGAAGTGCAGACCAGGCATTTATCCATATTCTCGTACTTCTCCCTGCGGTAGAGGATGCAGTCATTAGGGCATGCATGTATCTTCTGCACGTCTAATCCTAGATGGCAGACAACCTCCTTTGCTTCGTACGTACTGGAGGGCAATTCGTTATTTATTGGAAGCAGCTTCTTCATTATTACCAGCAACTTTTGAAATCCCGAGTCAGTCACACCGGTCTCTGCCTTCCACTTCAGCAATTCTAGTGTGTTACCCAGCTTCTTCTGGCCATCTTCACAAGTTGGGTACAATAATTTGTTGTGGTCCTGTAACATCTTCTCGAACTGCAACCTCTCCTTTTACGTATCAGATCTCGCTTTGCATCAGAAATGACCCGACCAAGATCATCAGCGGGCTCATCTGGTTCCCGTTCTTCACCCCCTTCTTCTTCATTGTCTTCCATTGCGGTATCAGCGTATTCAGGGAACATAGATTGGTAGTTGTCCTCATCGTTCTCTTCTTCATCGCCGTCTTCCATCATAACCTCTCTTTCTCCGTGCTTGGTCCAAACATTATAGACGGACATGAAACCGGACCGAAGCAGGTGACTCTGAATGACTCTTGAGGAAGTGTGAGCCTACTCATTTCGACATTCAACACATGGAAAACACATAAAACCATCCCACCGCTTGTTCGCCTTGGCCACAAGGCGAAAAGAACGCACGCCTACTCTGTAAGCGTCAGAGCGTCGGTCACCATACATCCATGAATGGATAATCTGCATGATACAACCATGGATATATATCAAACAAAATCACGATGCTCAAATTAGTACCGCGCGGTCTAAACGAGAAAATAGTGGCTAACCTTTTAGGATACCTGGAAACAAAGATGAGAAAACTTAAGTGTGGCTCTGGCACCTCATATCATGTTTTGTCTTGTGTGAACTCAAGTGACATCGCTCTAACAGGCATTTCACCGAACACCTCTAGTGCATATGAAGAAAAAAATTAGCACAAAGTTATACCCACCTCACAGAGGAAAAAATAGGAGAGAGTGGAGGGCTGGGTGCATATATATAGGGACAGACCATTAGTTCCGGTTTGAGATACAAACCGGGACTAATGTTTCTGCCAGCAGCACGCGCGCGTGCCCAGACCCATTAGTCCCGGTTTGTATATCAAACCGGGACTAATGGTCTCTTATGGGCTGGGACAAAGGACCTCAGCGTCCTCGGGCCGTCCGGTTCGGACCATTAGTCCCGGCCCCAGCCACGGCCGAGACTAGTGGCCCGAACCAAAGGCCCTTTTTCTACTAGTGACAGCTACAAACCAGACAATGGTGAAGATCATGTAAACATGGCCTTCTACCCTGAAAACAACGAAATCCCACATCTGGTATCAACCAAGAACATTGCATACCCCAAGACGCCCTCTAGACAAAACGAGAGCGCTGATCTGGTTAGGCAAACTCGTAGCGAGCACCTCATGTACACGCTAAAGAAGCTATCACCCCTATCTAGCCTCCGAGCAATCTGCATGGTTAAGATTCACATAGACTTTGACGTTCTTGTTGACGACGCCACCATGACGTAGACATCGTAGCAGGAATCCATCGAGCCCCGTCCGATTCTGAGACTCCGCAGCTCCATGCTATCGAGACTTGCCATCAACGTCTAGGTAGATGAACGCCGCTCCGCCTCACGTGTTGGAGATATGCCCAAGAGGCAATAATAAAGTGGTTATTATTATATCTTTATGTTTATGATAAACGTTTACATCCCATGCTATAATTGTATTAACCGGAAACATTAATACTTGTGTGTTTTGTAAACATAAAAGAGTCCCTAGTAAGCCTCTTGTTAAGCTAGCTTGTTGATTGATGGATGATCATGGTTTCCTGATCATGGACATTGGATGTCGTTAATAACAAGATCATATCATTAGGGGAATGATGTGATGGACACACACCCATAGTAAGCATAGCATAAGATCAAGTCATTAAGTTCGTTTTGCTACAAGCTTTCAAATACATAGTAACCTAATCCTTCGACCATGAGGTTATGTTAATCACCATCACCGGATGGGTACTTTGATGACATCAAACACCGCTCAGAATCGGGTGGTTATAAAGGTGTCATTGGGTATTCTGAAAGTATGTGTTGAAGCGCATGGACCAAGATTGGGATTTGTCCATCCATATGACGGATAGATATGCTCTGGGCCCTCTCGGTGGAATGTCATCTAGTTAGCTTGCAAGCATGTGACTAGGTCACAAGGGATGACATAACATGGAACGAGTAAAGAGTACTTATCGATGTGAGGTAGAACTAGGTATGGAGATACCGACGATCAAACCTCGGATAAGTAGAATATCGCGTGACAAAGGGAATTGGTTTCGTATGTTAATGGTTCTATCAATCACGAAGTCATCGTTGGATATGTGGGAGCCATTATGGATCTCCAGATCCCGCTGATGGTTATTGATCGGAGAGGTGTCTTCATCATGTCTGCATATTCACGAACCGTAAGGTGGCACACTTAAGGTTCGAAGTTGTTTTAAGTAGATATGAAATATGCGTTGGAGAACGAATGTTGTTCGGAGTCTCGGATTGGATCCGGGACATCACGAGGAGATCCGGAATTGTCCGGAGAATAAGATTCATATATTGGGGATCATTTTCTAAGTTAGGAAATGTTCCGGAGTGTTTGTATGGAGATTCTAGAAGGTTTCGGAATGTTCTGGAAGTTTCTAGAAGATTTCTTGTTGTTTGCTTGAAAACCAAGAAAGGATCAAGGAGTCTTTGTGGGGCAAGACACAGATTCGTGGGGGAGGAGGATTCCTCCCCCTTCCCAATCCGCCGGCCAAGGAGGGAGGGGAGTCCTACTAGGACTCCCCCTCCCATGGCGCCTCCCTCCTTTAAATAGAGGGGAGGGGGCGCCAACCTCGAGATCTCTCCCATAACAAACCCTAACCGTCGCCTCTCTCCTCCTCCTTCCCTCTGCTCAGGCTTAGGCGAAGCCCTGCAGAATCTCTACTCCACCACACCGTCGTGCTGCTGGAATTCCGTGGAGAAGATCTACTACCTCCGCTGCTTGCTGGAACAGGGAGAGGAAGGTGCGCCGACTCACGCGTGTGACCGATTGCGAGCGCTACTGCGGAACGCGGCGCCGGAAGGATCGTCCACACGATATTGAGATCGGCAAGTGATCGACTACATCAACCCCGAGATCTAATCTCGTAACGCTTTCGGTTCTACGAGGGTTAGTACAGATCTATCTCGTTGCACATGTCTAATAGATTAGATCTTGGATTTTATCTAGATTAGATCTAGGTTTTGTTCGTTCTTGCGGTAGAATTTTTTTGTTTTCCATGCTACGAACCCATCAGTGGTATCAGAGCCATATCTATGCGTAGATCTGTTGCACGAGTAAAACACAATGGTTTTGTGGGCGTTGGTGCCCGTGCCGTCGTTTGCTTTGTGTACTTTGCATCTTGCGGTATGGTGGGATGAAGCGGCTCGGGCTAACCTTACATGTCATCGCACATGAGACTTGCTCCACGCTTGACGTGTAACTTGCTTTGCACAAGTGGCTTTGCGGGTGTCTGTCTCTCCCACCATAGTATAGATCCAATCTACGCTTTGCACTCGATAGCACTTGTATCAATGTTGTGGTTCAGTTTCGTAGGTAAGATCCGTTCTTATTCGGAAGCCCCAAACCACGTAAAACATGCAAAGAAAATTAGAGGCGTCTAACTTGTTTTTGCAGGGGTTTTGTGATGTGATATGGCCATCATGTGATTGTGATTATATTTGATGTATGCAATGATCCTTGTTGTAATATGGCAACCGGCAGGAGCCTAATGGTTGTCTTTAATTCTGTTAAGACATGCGTGTCTATTCATCTTGTAATAGCTTTATTCCAAGTAGTTGTAATAGTTGCTGGTGATGATGGACAACCACGAAGCGGCGCCACTGACCTTGACGCAATGTTGGTGATGATGGAGATCATGTCCGTGCTTTGGAGATGGAGATCAAAGGCATAAGAAGAAAGGGCCATATCATATCACACTAATTATGAATTGCCTGTGATGTTAATCCTTTATGCATCTTGTATTGCTTAGATCGCGACGATAGCATTATAAGATGATCCCTCTCACTAAATATCAAGTAATAAAGTGTTCTTCCTTAGTAGGCACCGTTGCTAAGACTCGTCGTTTCGAAGCATCTCGTGATGATCGGGTGTGATAGATTCTACGTGTGCATACGATGGGTGCAAGCCAGATTTGCACATGCGGATACTAAGGTTAACCTTGACAAGCCTAGCATATACAGACATGGTCTTGGAACACGGAATACCGAAAGGTAAAGCATGAGTCATATGGATGATATGATGAACATGTTGATTGTTCGCCTTTAAAGCTACATCATCTCACGTGATGATCGGACTTGGTGTAGTGGATTTGGTTCGTGTAATCACTAAAACAACTCGAGGGATGTTGTTTTGAGTGGGAGTTTATTTGTAATTTGGATTAGTCGAACTCAATTTATCATAAACACAATCAAAGTGAATTTGCATAGTTTGTTGTAGTCATTGGCATCCATTCACCACCTTACGCTTAGTTATAGTTGAGATAGTGGAACTATAGAAATTCTGGATATTTGCTTTACGAACTGGTATCGTATTGTTTTGAGTGTCAATCTAAAGTTTAAAAGTCATATTGCAAACTTTCAGCAAACTCCGTTTACTCTATGAAGTTTAATAAAGAAGTATTAAATCAAGAGTAACAATTCCAGTGTTAGTATCTAATGTATCATGTTTGCCTCCATGATTCTTGATACTCAAAAGATTGTTTTTAATATCAAGTTTATCTAAGAGCTGAAAGCAATGTTTTAGAAACCATCATATGTGAAAGGTATTGCGATATCTAAAACAATGTATTGGTTACAACATGATAGAGTATATGTCCTCATATTTGATGAGAATTTGTGAAGGTTGGAGACGCTGGTCGTCCTAATCCTCCAAAAGGTTTTGGAAAAGAAACATTATACTCGCAATTCACCTTTATAAGCTATAGCAGCTTGATCATGAAAGTTGTCATGATAAGGATAAATAGAAGATGTAAGTAAAATGATTACTACACTAAAAGATTACTAAAGAATGGAATTTTGAAAGAATGCCAAACATTTGATGAAGGTGATCCACTTCAAAGTGCAAGTCCAAAGGTATTAGTATTTAACTATACACACTTTGTACTATGTGTCATATGAATGACACCACTATTGATGTTGATAGATTTTTTTAAAAGAAAAGGAATTGTTGAAAGAGAATCTATAAAATATTTGGCAGAAAAGAAAAGATTGGAGATATCCAACTTAGGTATATAGAAGATACATGTTATGGCTGTATTCCTTGGTTGTTAAACAATGTGGTTCTGCGGTATTGGATATCGAATTGGTTGGTATGAAGTGTCATACAGGACAACACAATTCATGAACTGCAATGGCCTAAGTAACTAGCAAGACAATATGTGATGATGTTCATCGAAAACAAACAAAGGGTTGTTGTGTTGCTCGTTAACATCAAAGCTTGCCTTCAAGATGTGTTTCAATAATTGTTATTTGGATCAGGTATTATGACGACAAAAGGTTGTTCAAATAATTACCGCATTCCATAATAGATGGATGATATACAAGTCTAGTTGGAGAAATAACGACCATAAAACTAATGCTAAAATGTCGCAAGACAAATGATTGAAAGATCACTTGCAAAGTGACATCGCCGTTTAAATTGTATTGAAAGGGATACATGAAGAAACTCCATGTTGATGGATTTTTGGAGTCTTTGATTTTGATCAAATGATGCTTGTGATACTTTCCTGGAGATAATTAAAACTCCGTTCGTAGGCCAAAAGAGGAACGGACGACTAACTGATTGGAATTTGTACATATTGATGTATATAGTCCATTATGTGTAGTCGTGGGCGATGGATTTCAACTTCATATGCTTTCTCCAAAGATTTGAGTGAGTATATGTATATACTTACTCAATAAGGAAGAAGTATGAAACATTTGAAAATGTTCAAAGACTTTCAAGATGAAGTGCAAAATCATTGTAACAAGAAAAAAATATTATGATTGGATCATAAAGAAAGATGTTTGAGTTACAAGTTTAGCAAAACACCTAAGATTTGAGGAATCGTTCCATGGATTTGCATTTCCCAAAACACCATAGGAGTATGGAGTGTTCAAGATATGTAATGAAACCTTGTTTGACATGGTAAGATCAAAGGTGTCATTTATAAAACTGTCATTATATTTTAAATATTGAAGCTTTAGTGACTACCGCTTTTACACTAAAAAGAGCTCCATCGTGATCCGTTGAAATGACACCATATAAGTCATGGTTTGGGATAAAACCCAGGTTGTCCTTTCTTAAATTTTTGGTATGCTAGGCATAAGTAAAATGTTTACAAACAAAGTCGGATGAGCATGTCTTTACAGGTTATTTCGAATAACCATTGGGTATTCCTCCATAACACCGAAGACAAAATTGTTTGTCGCTTAGAATGTCGAGTTTCTTGAGAAGGAATTTTTGGTGAAAAGTTAAGTGGGAGGACAATAGAACTTTGACAAGGTTGTTGAACCTTGGCTAATATGTGCTGAGTTGCGTAGCGTTGGTAAGTGTCCCGGAGGCAGCAACAATGCTCATGGCTCACGTGCCTCAAAGGTTGTGGTCACGGAGATCTAAGTTACTATTGAACCAAGTAGGTCGGGTAAGTAATCAAATGCCAAGATTTGAGAGTTAAATCATTGTTGTTTGACAATGATGAACCGACTACATGCAAAGAAGCAATGATGGGCCCTGACTTCGTTAAGTGGCTTGAAGCCATAGAATCCGTGATAATTCCATACACGAGAAATCAAGCTTTGAATTTGAAAGACCCTCTAGAAAGGTGCAAGACCTTACAGTCGTATATGGATCTATAAAGAAATAGACATGGATGTTTCACATCTATGAAATAGTCGACATGTCGAAAAGAGTTTACGACAATGTTCAAGGAATTGACTATGATAAGATTTGATCTTTCATAGCGATATTTAGTCTGGACGGATTAATGTAGCAACCACTACATATATTTTGGTATATGGTAGTTGAATAAACAAAACAAGTTCTTCTAATAGAATGGTTACCTAGGATGTGTCCATGACACGATCCAAAGGGTTTTGTTAATTCAAAGGATGCTAAAAGAGTATGCAAAACTTCAATGGTTGAAGTGAGCATCGCGGAGTTGGAATCTTCACCGTGATGAAACCGTTAAAAGGTTTAATTTCATCAGAGACGATGAAGATGTTTGCATTTTTGCAAGAAATTAAGTGGGAGCGCTAAGACATATTTCTTATACATTATGTGAAAGACATATCGTTGATTAGAAATGATGTATCTTTTATTGACATAGGTTAGGAATTTCATTTCGATGAAAGACTTAGGCATAACCCAAGAATTAGGCATCAATGTTTATATGGATAGATCGAGGCGCTAATATGGTTTTGCAAAATGTACATAGATAAGATGTTGAATGAGTTCAATATAGAAACAACAAGAAAGGTTCTTGACGCACAGAAAGGACTGAATCAAGATTCAAGTGTGTTGACACGAGATTCAAGTGTTTTGACACTTGGTGAAATCACAAGAATATTTTGATCAATCATTCTTTGAGATGTACACATCCAGATATGTCCTATGCTCTAAATGTTATGAGCATATATCGGAATGACTCATAAGATGATCATTGGACAATAGTAGGGATATTCCTATGATCTTTGGAAGAACTAAGAATATATTATTTATATAGTGATGAAAAATAGTTCATTGTAAATTGTTGCATTGATACTAGTTTTGTCACAAATTAAGTTTATCTCAAATTAAACTATGGGTGGCACAATGTAATGGAAAGGAAGTTCCATAACGGATTTGGTTGAGTACAAAAGTTAAAACATTGTGACAGATACTACAACAAAAGGCTAAGTATATGACTGCTATTGTAGCAGCAAATGAGGGCATTTGCGTCAAGTAGTTTGTTATCAAACCAGGTGTGGTTCATAGCGGGATAATACTATGAAGATACATTGTATGACAATTGTATCAACATGATTTAATCCCAAGGAACTAAAGGTCTCACCAAAGGACCAAATTTATACAATGTCATCTCATTAGAGAATGAGTAATGCGTAGAAACGCAAGGACATGCAAATACACACGGACCTAGAAGTGTCAGATCCGAAGATTATGTTTACCACTAGCAATAGTGTCTATACAACACCAGAAAGCCATAGGTGTTGAATGCACAAATTTTTAACTAGATTATTGACTCTAGTGCAAGTGGGAGACTGTTGGAGATATGCCCAAGAGGCAATAATAAAGTGGTTATTATTATATCTTTATGTTTATGATAAACGTTTACATCCCATGCTATAATTGTATTAACCGGAAACATTAATACTTGTGTGTTTTGTAAACATAAAAGAGTCCCTAGTAAGCCTCTTGTTAAGCTAGTTTGTTGATTGATGGATGATCATGGTTTCCTGATCATGGACATTGGATGTCGTTAATAACAAGATCATATCATTAGGGGAATGATGTGATGGACACACACCCATAGTAAGCATAGCATAAGATCAAGTCATTAAGTTCGTTTTTCTACAAGCTTTCAAATACATAGTAACCTAATCCTTCGACCATGAGGTTATGTTAATCACCATCACCGGATGGGTACTTTGATGACATCAAACACCGCTTCGTAACTGGGTGGTTATAAAGGTGTCATTGGGTATTCTGAAAGTATGTGTTGAAGCGCATGGACCAAGATTGGGATTTGTCCATCCATATGACGGATGGATATGCTCTGGGCCCTCTCGGTGGAATGTCATCTAGTTAGCTTGCAAGCATGTGACTAGGTCACAAGGGATGACATAACATGGAACGAGTAAAGAGTACTTATCAGTAACGAGGTAGAACTAGGTATGGAGATACCGACGATCAAACCTCGGATAAGTAGAATATCGTGTGACAAAGGGAATTGGTTTCGTATGTTAATGGTTCTATCGATCAGTCATCGTTGGATATGTGGGAGCCATTATGGATCTCCAGATCCCGCTGATGGTTATTGATCGGAGAGGTGTCTTCATCATGTCTGCATATTCACGAACCGTAGGGTGACACACTTAATGTTCGAAGTTGTTTTAAGTAGATATGAAATATGCGTTGGAGACCGAATGTTGTTCGGAGTCTCGGATTGGATCCGGGACATCACGAGGAGATCCGAAATTGTCCGGAGAATTAGATTCATATATTGGGGATCATTTTATAAGTTAGGAAATGTTCCGGAGTGTTTGTATGGAGATTCTAGAAGGTTTCGGAATGTTCTGGAAGGTTCTAGAAGATTTCTTGGAGTTTGCTTGAAAACCAAGAAAGGATCAAGGAGTCTTTGTGGGGCAAGACACGGATTCGTGGGGGAGGAGGATTCCTCCCCCTCCCAATCCGCCGGCCAAGGAGGGAGGGGAGTCCTACTAGGACTCCCCCTCCCATGGAGCCTCCCTCCTTTAAATAGAGGGGAGGGGGCGCCAACCCCGAGATCTCTCCCATAACAAACCCTAGCCGCCGCCTCTCTCCTCCTCCTTCCCTATGCTCAGGCTTAGGCGAAGCCCTGCAGAATTCTCTACTCCACCACCACCACCACACCGTCGTGCTGCTGGAATTCCGTGGAGAAGATCTACTACCTCCGCTGCTCGCTGGAACAGGGAGAGGAAGGCTCGCCGACTCCGCGTGTGACCGATCAAGGAAGCTGCCGAACGCTGCCGGAAGGATCGTCCACACGATCTTGAGATCAGCAAGTGATCGACTACATCAACCCCGAGATCTAATCTCGTAATGCTTTCGGTTCTACGAGGGTTAGTACAGATCTATCTCGTTGCACATGTCTAGTAGATTAGATCTTGGCTTTTATCTAGATTAGATCTGGGTTTTGTTCGTTCTTGCGGTAGAAATTTTTTGTTTTCCATGCTACGAACCCATCATCACGGCCTCTCGAGTCGTCATCAGCTCCAAAAATGCCCTGTAGGGGAGAGACGCCTCATGCCGCCATCGTCCGATCCGGGACACCCGGGTCTAGGGTTTCCGAGTGCAGATGACCCTTCCTGTAGCCTACAGGGTGGCCCAACGTCTCCTTGCCTTCGAGATCCCATCGGTGATATGAGCTAAAAACAGTGCCTCCAACGATGAAGACGATGCCATGAGCCACCACTGTCCGGACTAGCCTAATGTTTCCCTCGGAGCCCGGCCGAACCTCCAATGTGAAGATTCCCTACAAGAAGACTAGCGGATCCCACAGGTGCCGCCGCATCGCCTACGACGGCAAAGCCGGGCAAAGGATTTCTCCCTGGTGGTTGTTCCATACCAGGAGATCTCTAGTCATAGAAATCCGCCGGAAGCACCCACAGGCATAGAAGGAGATGCCATATCAAGCAGAGGCCCAACCCAACCAGAGTAGCCGCCTCCGATAGGCGAATATCCTGGCGTGCCAGCCAAGTATTTTCCACCGCCGATGGCCACCCATTGCCTCCGACCACCATGCATCGCCCCTCACTGCCTCCGTCGAGCTCGCTGTAGGGATCTTGAAGCAACCGCACCAGGGCTTCGACCTCTTCATTTACGACCAGGGCTTTGCCGGCGGCCTCTAGAAATGGCGATATGGGGCGGAGGAAGAGGGGTAGGTCGCTGGCGGCGTGATCTGGGGTTGTCCCCCCAATATTCTGGAGGGGGCGGCCGTGGGAGTCGGCAGATAAAGTATCATATATACTCCCGTATAATAGTATATGAAATTTGTGTCTATGTCTAACTACACACATGTGTATGAAATATTTTACCACATTTGATTTTATATATAATATCATGTGCATATGAACGTAAATTTGTAAAGTATGATGATGAGAATCAGTACCATCATTAAAAGAATTGGCACCATCTCTGAATGTTTCAAAAAAGTAAAACCTGAAATAAAACTAGTAACTACTTACATCTGTTACCCGACTTCATAGAATGGGCACATGCGAGGTCTTAGCAACAATTTTTTTATAATATTTTATAAAATATGATTAAATAATCTTTAATAAGATTATGTAATTTATTTAAAACCTCTAAACAGGAATAGTAGTCTCCAAACTACAAAACTTAGATGCATCTTTTTAAGAATATCCAATTAATGATCTACCCTTTTATTCCAAGCCGAGAAAATGAAACACTGTAAAATAAGGAAACATGAATATGCTTCTTGTACTATTTATGGGGACTTATTTTTCTATTAGCCAGAACTCAACCATAGCTTGACATCGGAACACATATTGTCATCTGTTCATTAAGACCTGAGAGATAAGTTGCCACAACTTTTATGTGCTGTTACAATGTCAATAATTATGTTACGATGGTTCCTCTACAAAAAACATGTTATGATGGTGACTATATAACCTTCTATTGTCCTAGTGATTGTGCAACATGTAAACTTTATTTAACTACGAAGTTACTAAATGAAGTGCTTTCAATGTCACCTTTTTTGTAGATTTATTGCATGTATTATGAATAGGAAAGTCTAGTTTTGCCTGCGATTGGCCATGCAATTATTGTACCAAAACTCTAGAACGATACAAACTTACCTGACTCATCATTTGACGTATGGTGTTCCGAACCAAAACAAGTATGAAATGAAATTAAAAAATGCAAAATAATTATGGAAGTCAGGAAAATTGTCAAATTTAATTCAAAACAGTTTATTTGGGAAAAAAGATATAGGAAGAAACATGAAATTTGGAAAACTTCCACGGGCTGAGATTGTCCGGTTCCTTCTATTTCCAGGATACTCGGTATTTTCCTTTTAAATATTTTTCCTGATTAATTATTGGTTGACAATTTCATTTCTCGTAACCCACCTAGAAGTATCTTCCCCAAAAGCTTCCTATTTTGTGGTTCGTGGTTTAAAGTAGATTCTATGATTTGGTGCATCAATTTTTTTATTTTATAAATGTGGAGATTCTTTATAAATATTTACTTTTAGGCATCCTTTATTTTATGTTTTTCCATTTTCATTGTGTTGACTTAGTTGGTACTTTGAGAAATCATTGTCACATGATATGTCGAACTGTTTTGAGTGCCATGAGATAGACCAAACATATCCAGTTTTTTTTGGTTTTATAGTCTCTAGGTGCAAAATTAAATTTGGCCAATAGTCGAGAGACCAGGTAGAATTTGTTATTTAAGAAAAGGGTGTGTCTAATTATCAGTCTGAGATTTAGCTTAATTCCTAGTTAGGTGATGTCATGCAAACTCAATTGCAAATCCACTTGCAACTACAACTATGCCAGTTGCAACTAAAAAGTTCTCAGTTATAACCCCACTTGCACCAAAAAATTACACTTGCAATAGTTACAACTCACACGATGCACGAATCACGATACAAATCCAGCGGATTAAAACCTAACAGAGCTATAAGTTTACGGATTTGCTACTTCTCAGGTGCCTGAGAACTTCTTATGTTTCAATCATCTCTCTTACCATTGTACTTACCTCGCGATTCGTGCAATGTAGTAGTTGCACATGAGTCGCAACTAGGAATTTAATTAGTTGCAAGTAGGTTACAACTGAGAATTAGTATAAATTTTACAAGTTATAATTAGGTTGTAACTGAGAATTAACACAAATAGTAGGATGACGTCATCCGACTGAGACATAAAAAGTTCTCAAATGCCTGACATCGAGGCACTCCCATAACTTAATTCTCGGTCGACTAAGAATTAGTAAAAACCCTAAGAAAAATAGTATTTCAGATTGTTCATGCCATAAATTGTTTGGTCAAGCCAGAGAATTAACACACGGCCGGTCTGAATTCACCAGTTACGTACTGTCCTTGTACTCCGTAGGTAGTCTCCATGAGGTAGCCCGTTGAACTTGCGGTCGCCGATCGCACTACACATCACGCCTAGGTAGAGGCCGGACGCACGGAAGTACAAAGCCCCTCTTCTGTTTGAACTAGGAGTCATCTGCGGCCGTCCAATGAGTCGTCGCGGAAGGTGAAATCTCAGCGGTAGTAGGCGCGCACACGGTCACGGGTGCATCTCCGGCCAGTTATTTTTTCCTTTGATAGAAGCGGCCCAAAGCTAGATACAGTACAGTAGCTATCACGGTTGTCCCCGTTGGGCTCCCATCCGATATGGACGCGAGCAGCGTGTGTGACTGGTACGTACGCCCAAAAGTAACAAGTTGAAGTTGGCAGATCGATCGACGACTGACCAACCCATTCACTACTCATCGGCCGCGCCAGATCTACCGTCTCGACTCGTGTTGATCTCTAGCCAAGCTCTAGGTAGCTAGGTAGCCAGATCGATCGGTCTCGTCGATCGCGCGCTCGATCTCGACCGACCGGACGGTGTGTAGCTGCAGGTACACCAGCTCCGTTGTACTGATCTATACCCGTACGTAGTAGTCCGTAGGAGTCGTAGCAGGGAATCGAGTGTCCGCCGGTGAACCATCGTCGTCTTTGAACCCTGGTCTGGGCGCGGCGGGGTGGTCAAACCTGCAGCCGCGGCCGGCGGCTCGAGTCCCCACCAGCGGCGCCGTGTCCGGCAGCAGCTAGCGCATGCCGCTTGCGCGAGCGGTGGTCGCATGCATGGCACGGCACGGCTGCTCGGGATCCGCGAAAGGCGACGACCGTACGCGCGATCAAGCTGGGCCTGGGCATAAGCTAGGCAAGGCATCATCGACGGCGCCGATCCATGGCGAGGTCTCAGTAGTAACCCATGGCCAGCAGGCAAGCAGCTGGGTATGTAGCTAGACTGCTGGCCAACTGACCGACTGACTGACTGAGACCACGCAAGGCGCAGCTGCAGGCAGGCCGGGCGCGGACTTGGACGCGCGCGCGAGCTCACACAGCCTTTTTCCCAGAATAGCACGGAGTGAGTGCTCCCTCGTTTCTAATGATTGTGCCAAATCCGTTAAAGCCCACCTGCGCGCCTAGCCGCCTACGCCCTGATCTACGCATACGCCTTTCCATGTCTACCTCTCTACCCACAAGCAACCCTAGCCACGGCCCTCCCGTTGCCTTTTTAAGCACACGGCCTACACCTACCGCTACGTAGTACGTACTGCACTACACGGCGCCAAAGCATTGCCCTAGCTAGCTCATCGATCGGTCGCTGTATAGGCGAGCATCTAGCCCTTTCTAAATGCAGCGGGCAGTGTAATAATAACTTTCCGCCAATGCATCCATCGTCGTCTTCGTCGTGCAGCTGCCTGCTTCCGCCTGCCTGCCTGCCTGCCTGCCTGTGCATGCGTGTGTAGCGTGTACCTCTCCCTCCGTGCGTGGGCATGCGTCTACGCACATCGACCGACCGACCGATCCATCCATGGTACACACCGCCGCGACGTGCTGCCTTTCCATTCGCTAATTGCTCATGCATCTCAATGTAAAGATCGCTAGCCCATCAACCGACCGGCGGTACCCTTTACTTAGCTACCTAGTCGATCGTATGGGTGATAATGATGATGATGATCATCGAGTTATTAGCTGTTCAGGGGTTTGGTAGTGTGTGGACTGATGAACCCTGGAAGCTGGAGTGGACACACACCTTCCTCAGCTCCCCTCCTCATCGATGCCTGTAATTATTAATGGATGATTTGAAAGGTGTTTCGTAAAGCTGGCCAGAGTTGGAAAAAACAAGAGTTGATGGGCACCTCGCGCGCAGAGGTGTTTTTAAGCTTCCACTCTTTTCTTTTGCTTCTCAAAAACTCATCTTTTCCATTATATATAGTTATTAAGTGTTCATACCGACCAGGTTATTATGAGAGTGGATCGAATCGGGTAGGGTTTCAGTCACTTGTGTACAAACTGGCGCAGAGGGCATGGGCCCGCGGGCTCGTTCGTACCAACGTGGCTCATTGAGCCATAATTGTGTGTGTGCCGGCATGTGTGTATGCGTCTGTCTTTTCCTTTTCCCCATTCCGGAGTGAGGACGGCCAGCACGTGCGTACGACTGTCCTTGCCTCTTATTTTCTTTGAAAATTTCCTCTTTGCTTCTTTCAGAACAACAAGGTGTCAAATCCAAGACTACACTTCTAGCGTAGACATCTTACTTCAATTCCTTACTTCACATCCATTTTCGTCATGTTGCCGTCACTTTCTCAAAGAGCTGGGGTAAATTTCATACTCGTGGTCGTTGATTTTAATTGGGTCCAACTAAGTGTGCTTTTCCAAACTACAGCGTTCCGTGGTACGTCGGTACAGTCATATATAGATATGCATGTTCACTTCGGCTCCACAAACATAGGAACAGTGATACCAAGGCAAATCAGATCATCTGGAGGCACGTGACCCCATGAAAAAACTGAAAACAGCCTCTTCAATTGGCTATAGTGCATAAACGTCCAAAACAAGGTTTTACAAGAAAATCTTACCAGCAATGATTCAAATGCTTTATCACATCAAACGGACGATACATTTTTACCCATTTTGAAGCCCCAAGAAATAATGATCTCTACAGTATAAAATGGAAAGCGGCCGCCATAATCACATGGTGTGCAATGTCAGATATTGGTGTTTCAGTTTTTTTCCTTTGGAAATTCATGAAGCGGAAAAGATTTGACCAAATTTATAAATGAAAACGGAATCTAGCTCCAATATCTTACGACACAAGATTCCTGGCCGTTCTTGCTACACAAGATGGCCTCCCCACAAATATTTCTATATAATTGATTTTGCTATTGATAAGTAATGTTTTTTCTACTTAACGAACCCGAAGAGCTCATAACATTGGTTCCCCAATATTGAGTATGATTCCCAATGTGCAACTCTGACAGGTATATGTCAGATGCAAGCATTTACCCCATATGTAAGAGTGATGTGAAGAATCAATTAATTATACACATAATTACATTTCATATGGTGTGAGGTTTATTTGTTCTCCCCACCACTCTAGGATTGTGTCATTTTTCTTCTTAAGATTGAGTGCCTATTCTTCGAACGAGCAATCAATGTTTCTAAGGTGGAGCTTCACGAGCTACGAGAAGAGAGCCGCAATGACAGGCAACGGGACTGGCCATTGGCGCAAGTCCAGGAGAACTTTCAACGCAGCGGAGAAGCAGAGTGATTCCTCCTAGCACCTCTAAACTTTCGTGGTGGTCAAGATGGTAACCACCATATCCAAGAAGAAGAAGGCGACCACTCGTAGATTCACGAAGAGGCAGTCTCCTCCTACAACGACGTCATAAGCGCCACTTCCGTCTGCTGGTGGTTCTTCTTGTAGGAAATATGCCCTAGAGACAAATAGTAATAATGATTATTATCATATTTTATAAAATTTATGATTAAGTTTTATATCATGTTATAACTGTATTGAAAGGAAACGTCAATATACGGACGATATATAAACAACCAGGGGTTCCCGGTGAAACTCTAGTCACTAGTTCATTGGTCAATAAATGATCAAGGTTTCCTGATCATGTGGCATTTATGACAGTTGGAAATGGAGTCACCTCATTCCGAGAATGAGATTATGAACTAATATCCAACCTAAACATCGTGACCCGATCATGTCACGAAGTTCAAGTTACAATGATTAGAATAGACCTTGTGAACTATTTCTTAAACCGTGAGGCTATATCAATCAATGTCCCCCGAGGGTACTCTGATAGCATCAAATGTCACACAGTTAAACGGTGATCATAAAGGTGTGTTCAGGTATTCAGAGGAATAGTAGAGGCATTATATGTCAAGAGCAGGATTTGTCCATCCACTTGACGGAAAGATACTCGAGGGCCCACTTAGAGAAGTTATATCCAATAGCTACACAACGTGTGATTTAATCACAACGATATCACTTGTTGGAACGAGTCAAGTAGCATTTGTCGGTAACAAGATTGAACCCGAAATGGTGATGTCATTGATCAGATCTCGGACGATGCAAGTATCAAGAGAGAAAAGAAATAAGACATGACGTTCATGGTTCAAACGACGAAAGATTCTGTGGAATGCACAGGGGTCACATGGCCATCCAGGTCCCTCTGTTGATCATTGGTTCGAGAGTGTCCCGACCATGTCTGGAGTGTTCCCAAACCGTGGGGTATCACGCTTAAGGGCTTGGTGATGCTTAGAGAGTGTTTACAGGATCGGTAGAATCACCGAAGAAAGAGAAGAGAGAAAACCGGAAGGGTTTCGGTAAGTCCGGAGGATGTCGGGAGTGGAGGTGGAAGGTGTTCGATAGCCACGGAGATTGAATGATATGTGAATGAATGTTAAATATTGATTTAATCATTTATTCATAATTATTTAATAAAGAGAAAATGAATTAAATGGTCAAAAGGCTTAATGAGCCAAATCCCGAAGGGGAAAGGGCCCAAGAGGGGCCACGCCCCTAGGAGAGGCCAAGGGGGTGGCCGGCGGCCCTAGTAGGCCTGCCCCACGTGGGGCCCATGGTGGGGGCTGGCCAGTGACGCCTCCCCCACCTCCTCCCTTGTTTAGTCCTACCCGGGTACTTTGGGGGAGGGAGTACCTCCCCTCCCCCTATATATAGTGGGGTATTTTGACCAAATAACACACACAATATTCAATAAAGGTTTTCCTCACTTTTGGGGTGACCTCCAATTGATACTCTCTCTCTCTCTCTCTCTCTCTCTCTCCCGTGACCGTGGTCCCAAGTCCGGACTGTGCGAACGAGAGACATCGTCACCGTGGAGCGCCGTCGCGCTGCGGGATTTAGATCCAGGAGCTCTACTTCCGCAACTGTTGTTGGATCGAGGAAGCGGGAGTCATCGCCAGGCACCAGTTGCATGTAACTCCCTGCGAGGTGCAACATTTGAGGCACTAGAAGTCGTTGGAGCCGCAGGAGCGCGAGGACTTCAACACGAGCGCGAGGACTTCAACACGACCTTGAGGTCGGCTTTAGTTCGTCTATATCAACCATGCTCTCCTGAGCGTTGACAACGCTTTTCGGTCTTCAAGGGTAAGTTCGCAAAAAGCCCCTCCCGTTACTGCATTACTAATAGATAGGTCCTGGCAACAAAGGGGTTCAGGGGCATATTGTTTTCATACACGAACCCCTACAGTGGTATCAGAGATAGATCTATGTGTAGTATTGCTAGTACAGATAGAACACACGAGATGTAGCGTGTGGGCGTTGATATTTTAGTTGTTACCCTACCCGTGTACTTGTGTATACCGCATCAATGCTTGATGAAGCGGTCCCCAACCGACTTTACGCATTTATTCGCGAGACTGGTCCACGCTTGACATACGACTTGTACCGTATAAAGTGGCTTTGGGGGGTATTTGTATCTCTTGCATTAGTTGGTATACCATTTGCAACGGAGAGCCCCAAAAGGGGTGTAGTATAGACAACTACTCGATCAACGTTGTGGTGAAAGTTTGTAGGTAAGAATGATTCTTATGCAAAAGCCCATTCAGCCACGTAAAGCATGTAAAGATAAAGTAGAGGCTTCTAACTTTGTTTTACAGGGGGCGTTGTGATGGAGGTGACGGACTACCACGCCGAAAGGCACCGGTACCCTGGTGCCTACGGTGCCGGAACCCTGGCGCCAGAGTCCGGAGGCGTAGATGGAGATCACAGCGAGAAGGACCATATCACATCACTCTTACATTCAATGTTTATTGTTTGTATGTCATATTGTGTGATAGTATTAGATACTCGACGGTAGCCTAATAAGATAATCCCTAATAAAATACCAATGAAAGTGTTCTCCCTTAGTGTGCACCACACTACTAGGAAACAGCCTATCTATGGCGCATCAAAAGGGGACTTCTGTGGCGCATATCTTTGTCGCCACTGTTACCTCGCCACTAGTAACTACTTCCTGTGGCGCATATGGATATGCGCCACAGAAGTTTCAGACTTCTGTGGCGCATTCCTTCATATACGCCACAGGAAGAACTTCTGTGGCGCATTTACGTGTATGCGCCACAGATATGCCATGCGCCACTAACTATATAATTATATGCGTCACTGATTGTGTAACATGTATTCGAAGTAAAATACTTTCCTGGTGTATAATCAGGTATTTATACAGGATTTATCCAGATGAGTATAAAATACATTGCACAAGTAGTAGATGCATGAAAACCGACATATATATAATACAAACACTTAGAGCCCGATCGAGATAGATATATAGTGTCAAGTGCCAAATTTTTACACAAGCGCCGAATACAAAGTTCATATCATCTCACATTACAAATATGAAGTGGCCACCGCCGCCTACACTAGGATCAAATAGAATACAACTGTGATAATGGTGAGCAAGAGCATTAGCCCGACCAATATCTTCATCCGGTTCTTCTTCCACAAGTGGTTCCTCCACTTGGCTATCGCCTCCTCTCTAGTCGCGTATCCTTTGTAGATGTTGCCGCTGAACTTGTTCACTTGTTTGTGGCAATCCTCCCACTCCTCGTAGACTCCTGGAACCCTACCCATGTACACCACATACCACCTCGTCGCCATATCTATAGACGACAAGGCATATTAGTAAAAATACAACGAAAAGAATGAATAAAGGGTTCATATCCATATATATATATGTTCATAGAATATAAAACAAAGGATCCATAAACCTAAAAGTTAGATCATCATAGAAGCAATAAGTTCAATGATAGAACGACCACAAGGTAGTTTAAGTCTAACAACAATGACCATTTCGACCACGATCGAGATAGTAAAGTTTATGACACACACACATTAATACAGCAGGCGTCCATCAAGAATGTACACACACTGGATCATGCTAGAGGCACACATCGATCACGATGAAGACTTCCTCTTCTGGCACGGCTTCGGGAAGGGTAGATAGCCCTCTTTCTTCATCCACGTCCTTGTGTCACCCTGCTTACGGAGGCGTTCTTCGATCTCCCTCTTACTCAACCCTCTGGCTTGTTGTAGGGAACCGCCCCTTGTGTTGACATCTTCAATGATGATTTGCGACAACTTCATCTGAATGCGATGGAAGTCTTCTCTAAGATCAGCATCGTCGATTTTCGCCAATGTTTCGGCCCATCCTCGGAGACTAGATGGCAGCGTTAGGTTATGGCAATCCCGAACATAGCCTTTAAGGTGATGGAGGATGTAGAAGGCCTCCTTGGCACCATCAGTCGACTGCTTGACGCAGGGGAAGTCAAGCACGTGCTTGAACACGTGTTTGCCATCCTTGATACATTCCCCCTATCTATGAAGGTGCATCCCTTCTAGGTGTAGCCCTCGAGAGCCTCATTGAGAACACCCCTTATTCTAGTGTAGTCTTTCTTCTTCGTCAAACTCCCCGAGTCGAAATACGTGGCTAGCGAATACCTCGGGGCAAGGACGATGAGCTTGGAGTATTTGTCTCTACGCAACACAATTGGAACGGAATGTTGGAAAAAGAGCAAAGGAAAGAAATCTATAAGAAATGCATAAGTTACGGTGACGATGAGCGAGTGTGTGTACTTACTCGGGAAAGAAAGGCAAAATAAGTGTTCCCTTCCTCTTGTTGTCCACCATGAACTTCTCGAGGTACGCCGTCGCCTTGGTCCGTGTCTCTGATCCTTCGACCAACTGGCTTTCCCGCATGTAGTAGGGATCCACTATCGCGATTTCCGGGGTACTTTCTCTCTTGATCGTGAGCGCCAGATTGAGCGCATATAGGCGGACCAAGTTATAGTCCAGCCGTTTCGTGAGAAACAACTTGAATATGTCCTCGAACGCTATGAAGAATATATCCGCGGGGGGTTCATCGACGAAGCCCACGTCCAATGGCATCTTGGCCGTGAAAACCGGGTAATTTGGATCGTCCTCTTTAAGAAGGAGGGCCTCTAGTGTCTTGACACCCTCGTGCAAAGTTAACATGGCTCCAACTGCAATGTGGATCATATCCGGAGTCAATATCGGATCACCAGCTACATGCACTCGGGGCAAGCCAAATTGTGTGGATGGTATGACGACGGCGTCCTGACCCCGGATCCTCTTCGGAAGAGGCTGGCTCGCACCCTTCTTATTATTATTACCTCTCTTCCTGTAGTGCTTCTTCTTCACAACAGTGTCAGCCATTGCCATCTGCTCATCAGTCGCCTTTCGGAGTGTGTTGGGGCTGAAAACCAATCCCGGTTTCTCTTGTGGTGGATCGGCGGCCGGAGGCGTCTCTTAAGAAAGACCATGGAAGACCAGGCGCTACGTGCATGTATTGGGCCGATCAGCTTGATGGTCGTCGCGAGCTGCGAAGGGTTCTTCATCCACAGAAGGCATATACAATCCTTTGGCGGCTCCGGTGTTGATGAAGTCGTCAACGTTGACCAATTCATCATCATCTTCATGGGTGCCATCATGTGGTGGTGGTAGCGGGGGCGACGACGGTTGTGGCACAATGTCTTTGCCATGTGGCGGTGCACACGCTGCTAAGAGTTGATGGTGACGGCTGGTGGTGGCGACAACGGCGGCTACTAGCTTTCGAGGTGGTGGCCGGGCGATGATCGGTCGAGAGGTGGCGCCGGTGCTCCCCCCGCAAGACGAATCTGGGTCTTCGGCCATGTCAAGGGCCAGTTGTAGCATTCCCCAAGGGTCTTGTGTTCGTCGGCTCCCTGAGGTTGAATGGGGGGTCCATGTTGTCGCACCCTGGTAACACCCGAGCCAACCTGACCTTCATCACGTCATCATCCATTGGATTGTTGTGCATCATGCGGCTCACCGGTTGTATAAGAGTGCCCTTGGCAACATCCTTCAACTCACCGCCGACATCTTTAAGCAGGAGTACGCAAGAAGTGTCCTGAGGCAAAAACATGTTGTTGGGCGTCATGAGATGGCAACAGTCATGCATCAAAGGCATAAAGGAGATGACGTGCACTAACCAATTAGTTACCTTGGTGATGGCGTGGATCTCGGATAATGTAGAAATACGGCCGATGCCGGCGGCCGGCCTATCATCATCTGCAATCTCCCGCTCGGGTGCCTCATGAAGCACCACCGCTGTCGGCTGCGCCTTATTGGTATGTTTGGCGGGAGGGGGCGTAGGTGTGACCAAAACGAGGGGCTGCGTCCCGACGTTGACGACCGGCGGGGTCACCAGGTCCGGCGACACGGTAACATTGATGGCCGAGTTGCTGCCGCTTAAGCTAGGCAGATGTATCGGCCCCTGTCGACCTCCCGCATTCCAAGCAGTAAGCCCCTCGAAAAACTCAGGGGGGTCATCGAGCGGAGCTTCTCTTCCACTAACTTGTCCACCGTTTTCTGGTCCACCGCCTTCTCCTCCAGTGTCTGCACCTTCATCTTTAGCTCTGCAACATCGGCTTTATCCTGGTTTTTCCTCTCCCTTCTTTTCTTGGCGTCCTCTTTGTAGAACTCCTTGAACTTCATGCTCGTACCGGAGCCGGACACACGGCCAGCTAAGGACGGCGGCAACCCCTTGTCCCTCTTCTTGTAAGCATTGGTCGCCCTGTTGAAAACCGTGTCCCATGGCTCCGTCGAATCCTGGGACGACTCTGTGGCAGTAGCGTTCAGTTCCTCCTCCTACAGAGACAAGGAAAGGTGAACCCATTTAGATTATTTGCTTCATTATCTTAATTAGAACGCAATAGACTTGAGATCGGCGATAAATTCCTTACCAGATTCTTCTCGAATTCCTTCACCTCCGGATCGTCGGTGATGAACTCCCCTGTTTCCTTGTCCAGGTAGTAGCGGGCCCGAACAAATTGCCTAAGCTGCAAGTCCGTGATTTTAAGCCAAGGGTTGTCTTTACCAAGGCGTTCAAGCTCGGCGTCCTCCTTGTCCCAAATGGCTTGTTTCCCCAGAACGCCGCTTCCAAGGTGGTGGTTACCTATGTTCTGTTCCCGCATACTCCTTACCCATTGAGTCCATTTTATAGCGTCAGCGGTAGCTATATCCGCCTTGAATATCCTAAACTCCTCTTCGTCGAGCATCAGATTTTTCTTACTAATAACCTCCCAGCTTTCACCTTTGTCAATGCTATTCTTCACCCGGGTTTTCCAGCTGCTCAAGGCGTTGCTCATCTTCGTGAGGGCTAGTCTGTTCACCGGGTTCTTATTTCTCTCGAGGTTTCTAAACTGCTCTGGGAATCTGTATCGCTTGTGAAGCTTCTTAAGGAGGTTATCGACCAAAGCTGCATGGTCAGCATGTCTGATGTACTTCGTGTTGATCGACATGCTTTCCCGGACGATGCACCCGAGTTGCAGGTCGTACCCTTTAGCAATCGCCTCTGGCGCAATGGGTTGGCCACTTTCTGTGACCTCAGTGAACTCATCACAGACAGTGGCGAGCACTGGCACCTTCCGCCCCTTCTGTTCCTTCTTCTTCTTCTTCTTTTGAGAAGCGGCCGGGTTGCCGCTACCGCCATCCGTCCTCTCGCCGCCATCGGTGCGGGCGCCGCCATCGGTGGTGTCATCCTCTTCGCCGCCTTCACTAGTTCCATCGTAGTCGTCTTCGTCCCCCTCGTAATCAGGATCTCCACCCTCATTGGCCCCAGCAGCTCTGGCGACGGTCGCCTCCTCCTCCGGTGGTGGTGTCATCCTCATCGCCACCTCCTCCTCCTCCTCTTGTTGGGATCCCTGCCAGAATGACTGGTTGGCCTGTTTAGCTTGTTCTTCGACGCTGATCATGTGCTTAGAAGGTCCAGACTCCTTGTTGCCCGACATGTTTGCACTACTCTATTTAAAAGAGGCAAAATGTTAGCACAAATCTTGGCCGAAAAATTCGGCATGATCTTTGCTAATTTTTTGACCTAGGAGTGCCCATTTCTCAACCGAAACGGAAGTGAATCGACACTTCGGGAGAAATGGGCAACTCAAATAAAATCCCTGCAACATTCACACACTAGAAAATATCCCCATCCACAGCCCCATTCATAGCCCCCATCCATAGCCCCATCGAATCAAATAGCACCATATAGTACCAAATAATCCCACCATATAATCCCAGCACCATATAGTACCAAATAATCCCACCACCGTATAGTACCAAATAATCCCAGCACCATATATACCAAATAAAAGGGAAATTTCAGCCAAACCTGAAGCATACAGAACATAATATAACCTGAAACATTATTGGCAGAGGAAAAATGCCAATAAAACTTCTTATGTTGCACCTGGTATTACCAGAACCAATACCAAGAGTGGTGACAGCAGAATACAAAGATAAGAACTATAAACAGCAGATATATTCTGTAACCGAGGATAAGCTTAGTAATTAACTTGAGAAAACTTCATGCAAATGTATTGCTTCTCAGATAATAAGACTATAAACAACAGAAATCTCAAAGATGATTATTTATGGACACATTCTTCCAATCGCTGAAACTGAAATCTTGTATAAGTTACTAACAAAAAGGTCAGTATTCTTCTTTAAAGCTAATACTTAATATTACATGAGCAAAAAGATGCATGAATGGCCTAGAGCTAATATATTAAGTACCTATGTATAACTATGCCAAGTGTATATTAAGTACCTATGTATTACATGAGCAGAAACATGCACACTCCACCACTCAAAACGACTGATGAATTTAAAGGCAATTAACAATGACACAGAAGCAGTTTAAGTGTCCATGTTGCACAAGGAAAAAATGTTTAGTACTACATAAGTACCTCATCAATAGATTTCATAAGAAATGCATCTCAAGAGAGAATAATGCATAATTAAATATTTTGTGCAGTACAAGATATAAGTATACACAAATTGGGCTAATTTGTACATGCATGGGCAGCTGCCACTTTCCACTGAGCAGAGAAGTGAAGCACTAGCTAGGACACACACTTACACATGCATATGGAAAAGAAAAAGGTGGATATGTACCTAGATAGTAATACTGGATATTCAGTAGCATACATTTGTTAGTCAATGCAAATTGGGGCCTCTATGGATGAAATACACCAGGAATCCATTAGAGGTCCATAGTAGCAATGACCAGCCTCCAATTCCTTAATTATCAGAAACTACAATATCACCATTTCTTCAGGTATTTATTCTCAGAATAATCACTGTTGGGTCACGGCGTAGCTATGGTAGTCTAAAGAAAGTGTTTAATAGCACTACTTATTTAGCGTTAGGCATGGTTATGCGTACTAAAATGATATGATTATGGGTGTATATATATAAGCTACTGGTAGTTGATAATAATAATAATAATAGCATAAGTGCTAGCAGAAAGGCATAACCTCTGTTGAATATGCAAAGTGTGTACTGTAAATTAGGAGTTGTGAATCTGATCAAGTCGATGGTCAAGTGCTTTACTAGTACACTGTATGTAAGAGAATTTCAGTGTTATCATCTTTCAGAATTGTGCTGCTTATAATGTCAAGGTGAAAGGGACCGGCGGCCTGAAGTTAACTTGATTGCGAGACACCACTAGGTTGGGTCCTTGAACTCTAAATCATGAACTAGACGATGAATCTACAAACGGAGGCCTCAGCCATGGGGTGAAGGGGAAAATAAGAGAGCGGGAAGTGTACCTGCGGATGGGGAGGTGGTCGTCGATGAGGGTGGCGGCGGTGCTCCTGCGAAGGTCCTCCTAGGTCGTAGGCGAGGCGGGGCGGGCCTCCTCCTCCACGGGCTCCGGAGCGGCGGTGTGGGCCTCCTCCTCCTAGGTCGCAGGCTCTAGGAGCGGCGGTGGTGGGGTGGGGCAGGCCTCCTCCTCCACGACAGCTCTCCTCCTCCATGACGGCTCTCCTCCTCCACGGGCTCTCCTCCACGGCGGCTTCGGCGGCGAGGGAGATTAGCTAGGGTTTGCGTGCGGGTGAGATGAGGGAAGGAAATGGAGAAGGTAGCAGGGGAGGCCGAACTGTTTATTTGGCTAAGTGTGAAAGTTCTGTGGCGCATTCCTCTAAAATGCGCCATTGAACTTACAACTTCTGTGGCGCATTACTATGATATGCGCCACAAAACTTTTGGCCATAGTCCAAAACGAAGCGGCATCGTAGTTTGACAAGATCAGCTACATGTCCTAGTGGTCTTGCTCGCCAGCTTTCAACCTGGGGCAGCCAGGTTCGAATCCTGGTTGTCTCAGACTTTTTTTCCTTTTTTAAAAAAATATTTTATTTATTCAAAAAAAGCAAGAACCTATACACACATATGCATATTTATTCAAAAAAGCAAGAACATATACACATGCATACTTATCAAAAAAACCGCCCAAATCATATATATATATGTGCTTGTCACACACAAATGTGAATTTGTATACCCACACGAATATCACGTGTATGTTTTAGTCTCTAACTAATATATATTTGCGAGCACACATGTGAATTAATACACAAAAAAGTCACACTAATATCACATTATACCCACACGAATTAATACACCAAAAGGTCACATAATTGCTAGTGTGTCTTCACAATCTTCTTGCCCTTTTTTGCCGTGGTTGAATACTTTAGCCCGTGCACTTTGAGATTTCTTCTTGTGAATGGACAACCTTTAGTAGGCAGTGTGTTCTTCCTTCTTACTTTAGTAGTAGTAGGCATGTCGAAGTACTTGTCGAATTCCTCTTCAATCTTCGGGTCGCCATTTTTGTCGAAGTTTTGCTCGTTGGCGGCTCCTTCCGTTCCGATGATGCTCCTCTTGCCCCTCCTAACTACAACACGGTTGGGCTTTGACGGGTCGGTAATAAAAAAGCATTGATCAACTTGGCTAGCGAGTACCCAAGGCTCATTTTTTGCGGAGGCGTTCTTTATTGATTTGGCATCTGGTATAACCATTGTGGTGAAATAGCGGCCTTCTTTTTCCACGTTCTTGGCCCATCTAACACGGAACATCGGTACGATCTCTCCACAGTAGTCGAGCTCCCATATCTCCTCGATCCTTCCGTAGAATCTTTCCATCATAGTAGTCTCGTCATCAGCAAAGGATAACATAATTACTCCTGAGTTTTGATATTCACTATTCTTGTCCTTTTCCTCGGTGTAGAATCTGTAACCGTTTATGTCATTATGACCGATAGGTCCTTAGGTTGTGCCTGGGCCCTGCGACAAGGAGAATATGAGTTTTTGATCTTCCGTAGAAGGCGTCTGTGGGGGATTGTCCAGTTGCCTTTTCTTGAACCAACCCATGAAGCTAGAGTTGTGCTCTCTGGTTACGTCTCCCTTCTTCCTCGGCCGGCCCTGGTCGACGTACTTCTGCTTGATTAAGCTTCTGTGATCTTCGACCCAAGGGCCGACCACTTCAATGTGTTGTAGCGCGACTCAGTGTGCCCTTTCAAAATTAGTGCGTCGACCATGAATGCCGACATGTAGTGAGCGGCAGCCCTCACGGTGACCATATCCATCGAGCCTGCCGAGGTGCTTCTTTATGGGTATTCCAACATCCTCGTTCTCGGTGGTTAGATAATTCTGGCAGAAGGAGATGCACTCGTAGATCAGAAAGCCCTTGGCTATGCTTCCATCTGGACGAGACCTGTTGCGAATGAATCCTTTGATGACACCGTTTAGCCTTTCAAATGGCATCATGTTGTGCAGGAATGTCGGCCCGAGCTGGATGATGTCGTCCAGGACATGTACAAGCAGATGCACCATGATGTCGAAGAATGCGGCGGGAAGTAAATCTCAAGCTCGCATAGTATCATCACGATCTGTTCCTGTAGCCTGTCGAGCTGCTTCACACCGATCAACTTCCTAGATATGATGTCAAAAAAGTTACAGAGGCCAAACAACGTCTCACGGACATGCTCGTCCATTATCCCATGGATCGCAACAGGGAGTATCTGTGTCATCAGCATGTGACAGTCGTGAGACTTCATACCGCTGAACCTCTTCTTCGCCACGTCCAGATATCTGCTTATCTTCCCCGAGTAACCGTGAGGAACTTTCACTCCTAAGAGGCACCTGAAAAACTGCTCGAGCTCCTCCAGACTCAGAGTGAAGCAAGCAGCGCGAAGCACCACCTCATTCTTCTTAACTCTTTTGCAGCAACCTTGAGTCCCTTCCTGATGATGATGATCACTATCAGGGTACTGAAGATCTTTCTTTATGCCAAGCAATTTAAGGTCCTTTCTTGCTTTCGGCCCATCCTTGGTCCTCTCCGGCATGTTCAGTAGAGTGCCAAGCAGACTCTCGGTAACGTTCTTCGTGATGTGCATTACATCGAGGCTATGGGGAGTGTGAAGGACCTTCCAATACGGCAGGTCCCAGAAAGCAGACCTTGCTTTCCATACACCCAGCAGCGGCTTTGTCCTCGGTCGTTTTTTTCCAGGCGCAAGGCAATCTACCCAATTATTCAAAAGCTCCTCGATTTCTTCGCTGCTCCTCGGACGCGGGGCTCTTTCGAGCTCGTCCTTACCATTGAACAGGTCACCACGTTTTCTCCACGGGTGATCCATGCGGAGCCACTTTCGAGTACCTTGGAACACGGTTTTCGAAGACCCGGGATCCCTTGGTAGCTGGAGATGTGGTGTCTCATCCATGCACTTGACGCATGCATTGTGTCCGTGGTTCACCTGGGCCGATACATATGCGTAACCAGGATAGTCCTGCATGGTCTTGAGCAACGCGGCTCTCAGATGGAAATACTCTTTAGTGTAGGCGTCCCACGTACGGGCCGGCGTCTCCCACAAGCTGGCTAACTCCTCTCTCAATAGCCCGAGATACATATGCATATCGATACCTGGTTGTTTCGGCCCCTGAATAAGAATGCTCATGTGTACATACCTTTGCTTCGTGCATAGCCACGGGGGGAGGTTGTATGGCCATACAAACACGGGCCAGGTGCTATGCGTGCTACTCTGGTTTCCAAAAGGATTGAGTCCATCGGTGCTCATACCCAGCCTAACGTTCCTTGCATCGCTCCCGAACTCTTCGAACTCGATGTCTAATGCGTTCCACTGGCTAGCGTCTGAAGGGTGTGTCAGGATCTTGCCCTTCTCTGGATCATCTTCAGGTTTCTCTCTTTCCGCGTGCCATTGCATGAGCTTTGCTTCCTTAGGATCTACGAAATATCAATGCAGACGAGGGGTGATAGGAACATACCATACCACTTTTCGAGGAACTTTCTTGTTCCCTCTCTTGTACCGTTCTTGGCCACACACCGGACAAGTGGTTCTATCCGCGTACTCATTCCGATAAAGTGCACAATCATTGATGCATGCGTGGTATTTAATGTGTGGTAGGTCGAGAGGGCACACGATTTTCTTGGCCTCCTCGATACTTGTTGGCAATGTGTTCCCCTTAGGAAGTCGGTCGTGCCAGTATTCCATGTTCGCGTTGAAGCTCACATCGGTCCATTTGTGTTCGGCCTTCATCTCTAGAGCCTTGAGCGTTACACTCAAACGTGTATCCTCGGGGCGACACCCAGGATACAATGGAGTCATCCCGTCTACCTCCATTTGGGCCAGCTTGGCTTTCTCTCTGGCTGCAGCTTTGTCATTGCTCGTCTCCTTGAGGAGCAGTTCTTGAACATGAGGGTCCTGCAAGATCGAAGTTAGCAGCGTCTGTGTGTTTGTGTCTTCTCCTTCTTCATGATCATGCCCGTCGTCATCTCCTTCTCCATGTTGATCATGCCCGCCGGGATCTCCTTCATCATGATGATCATGCCCGGTAGACTCTTCGTCTTCTCGCTCGCCCACGTCTTCGTGACCACCACCATGTCCTGCCGGCGCCTCATTGAGGTCGCGCATGAAACCGTGCCTAAGCTAGTGACCCTCCAATTGTCCAGATTCAGGGTCGATCCAGCGCTACAGTTTGCATGTTCGACATGGACATCTTATCATGGTCTTGTTGTTCAGAATCATGTCCTCCTTCACGCCTTTCTTGTACCTAGCAATTCGACCTTCGCTATCGTGAGGACCATGGTTGCCTAAGCGGTCAAAATAGAGAATATAGGTGAGAACCACACCATATGAACACACACATGCATGAATGCTAGCCGGAAAAATTTCGGCATGACCTTTCCTAAAATTAGGACATATGGGTAGTGCAAAAATTTGCCGAAATGGAAATGAATCAACATTTCGGCAAACATCGATGCAACCACACCGGCCGGGCTCGACAACAACAAGAAAACAACAAGAAACTTCCTCCCGTTGCAAACATTCATGCACCACACACAAGCATCATCTCACCATGGATCGCACACACACACCGCCCACGCGACAAGCTTCACCTACATGTTCATGATTGCCAAGTACTCATCTAGCTATAGTAGACACAATAATAGCGAGACGAGACCGCGCGATGAGAGAGTATGGACAAATAGATCTACAATGCAAGTTGGTGGAGAGGAAATTAGTAAACAAATAGAGAGATGTGAGAGGGAAAAGTAAGGAACTTTTAAATCTAGAAGTTGGAGCGAAGCTTCTACTTACCAATTTATGGATTAAAGTAGGTTTAGATATAAGAAAATGGAGAAACTATGGGCAAGATGGGGTGTGAGGGAGGAGGAAGACGAGTTGGGAGGAGGTAGAAATGTGAAATGGGTGGTGGTGGGATAGATAGATAAGAAAGCTAGCTCATGTCACCTTTTTAACATATGGATCTGGACGCCCTCATTTGTGGCGCATATGGAGGAAATGCGCCACAGATGATGAAACTTCTGTGGCGCATTTCTACCATGTGCGCCATGTAAGTGGGTGAATAAGATTCCTCTGTGGGGCCCACCCCAAGTTACGTGGCGCATGCATGCTAGGATATGCGCCACAGAAGTGAAACACATCTGTGGCGCATATGTCAACATGCGCCACAGAACTTGGGTGAATTAGATTCCGTTGTGGGGCCCTCCTCCATGTTCTATGGCGCGTGAGTAAATATGCGCCACAGAAGTTTCCTCTTCTGTGGCGCATATTACGAATCATACGTAACTTGGATCATCCCCCACCCAGTGGTCCCACCAATCTTCTGTGGCGCATGCTCTAGAAAATGCGCCACAGAACTACCAAACTTCTGTGACGCATGCTTTCCAGTGCGCCACTGATGTCTTCCTGTGGCGCATAGATTGGCTCATGCGCCACTGAACATGTTGTCTATCTATAGGCTGTTTCCTAGTAGTGCCACCAAGAAAGTTCTTCGGTATGAGGTAGCGCCGTGATGATTGGGTGTTAGACATATCTACGTTTGCATACAGTGGGTGTAAGCCATGTTGCACATCGAATACACTAAGGTTGAGTTGGCGAGCCTGGCATGCGTAGACATGGCCTCGAAACAGAAGGATCAAAAGATCAAGCACGAGTCACATGAATGATGTGATTGACCAGTAAAGTCCACCCTGACACCCACATTGATGGCCGTGACGATCGGGGGAGATGTGGGGGAAAGGATTGGGTAATCACTAGAACCCTTCTAGGGATAGGTGTTTTTAGTGGAGTTATTATTTAACTCATTTAATTATAAACTTAGTCTAAATTCCTTTTGCAGTTATAAATGTAGAAAATGGTTCTCCCTGATGCTACATTCCATGTTAACGATTGGTTAGATGGAGAGAAGCTCAGGCTATATGGATCCAACTTTTCTATGTGGGTTGCGTGTCTCCATGTTCTCCTTAGCGAGAATTACATGGTCGACTATATACTCAACAAGATGAATTTGGAGCAGCCCGGTATCTTAGAGACCCAGAGCAGCGGGAGGACCGATATTACCATCGTGAGATGTCCACCTTCATATCAGTGACTATTCGTTTTTGGGATGGTGGATGAGCTGTGGCCAGTCGTGGGTAATCTTGACCCTCGTACGATAATGGTACAGCTGAGGACACATTTCGTGGAACAAGCACGCATATGGGAGCATGAGCTGATGGGAGATTTTCTCTCTATTAAGATGGAAGAGAACTCTTCACTTGAGGACCACTTGGAGCGCATGCATGATACATACATGATGCCTGTATACTTCTTGGATAGCTGGATGATGAGCTCTTTTGCAAATGGTGTTGTGCTGCGGTCTCTACCACCAAGATACCAAGCACATGCTAGGATTTGCATCATGAGAGGCAATGCGGAAACACAGGATTTCCACAGGTTCATATCACATCTTAGGAATGTGAAGGTTGAACCCATTGTGGATGAGGTCATCAATGACAAAGGTTTATATTTGATATATAATTTTATAAATGTTATAATCTTGCAAACACATATTGTAGTGTTAAGTATATTTGATACTAGTTCTGTTTTGCTGAAAACAGGTCCTTCTGCATGAGAGTTGATTGCTGGAAAGGAGGTGATGTTGCGTGTTTATGGGGAGCATGATGATGATGGCCAACTGATACCTTCGATCCGGATTATGGATATATTATAGCTTCTTTTTCCCTAATAGACCTAGGTTATCAAATCCTCGGGAAGCAGATGCACAGTGAAGTTACTTTAATGGACCTTCAGGAGTTTTAGAATTCCTTTTGTGTTTTTACCGGACCAAGAGTTTGCGTCTTTTTGTCGTTGTCGATGATGGAGAGAGAGGGCCTAGGGCGTTCTCTTTCACCTGTAGCTGTGCAAAACATCTGATGGGAATAAAAGATAAAGATAAAGTATGCATGTAATTGTTAGAGCAAGATAAATTATAAGTGGGTAGTGCATCCATAATTGCTATTGCCTCCACAGCCGTTTATAGCAATAACCTACTAGTCTCATCCATAGAAGAAAGAGAACTAATGATATGCATAGTCATTTCACTGTTAATACCAAGTAAATCCCTCACATACAGCCATACTACCCCTTCTGTCACTGGAGGTTCCTAACCTGCAGATTAGTCATTACTCATACTCCCTATACCTGGCTCAATCCTTGGGGTCTTGGGTACCTGACAAGTCCTTAGATTGAGGCAAGACATGATACAATAATCATCATGTCATACAAACTAATACATGATCCCATCTATGATAAATAACATGCACAAAAATCTACATGGCTAGGCCGAAGCCCTTCGCCCAAGGAGAATTACTCACACATAGAGATGCGATCAAAGATCATAAACATTGTAGTGGAAATCATGAGATTGATAGCAAATAGTCTTACAATGTCGCCAATTGAAGAAGAGATCTACTATTACAAGTGGTGGAATATGGCTATGGTGGTCGAGAGATTAGATCTAATTCTATTCCTCTGGCGGCTCGTTGGTGTTGTGGATGGAGATTTGGGGGGTGGCTGATGGTTTTCTGGAGCGGCCCTTTTCTCGTCGCCCGATGCTACTTTATATAGGGGTCCCTTCACGAAAGTTATTCTGTTTGACCTAGCAACATCGTTGGCAACTATACGACCAGAACTATACGGCCGGAATTTTATTCTGGTCGTATAGTTAGTCGTTAAAGCGTCTGCCTCCGACCCACTGAATCATTGCAAATGTATCTATAATTTTTGATGTTCCATGCTTGGTTTTATCCACTTTCTTGTGTTTTGTTCCAACTTTGGAGTATTTTTCATATGATTTCTTGGACTAACCTATTAACAAGAGCCACAAAGTGCGCTTGCCTGTTTTCTGCAGTTTTGGTTCCAGAAAGTCAGAAAATGAATATTCTCGAATTGGACGGGACAAAAGCCAAAGTGCCTATTTTTCGGAAGGGATCAATTGCGTAATATGAGACGGAGAAGGGCTGGGAGCCACCACACCACCTGGCGCGGCTAGGCCTGGCAGCGCCCAGGTGGTGTGGCCTCCCGCACCCTCGGCCTCTCCTTCCGCCTATATATTGCCCTCGGATGAAAACCCTAAGCACCCGATCAAAATCCACGAAGAGTCTCAGAGTCACGTCATCTCCATCCCTATATTGGGAGGGATCAAGCTCTTCCCGCACCCGCCGAGAGGGAATTCACCACGAGGCCTTCTTCATCACCATGCAAGCCTCCGGTGTGATGTGTGAGTAGTTCATCCTTGGACTACGGATCCATGTAGTAGCTAGATGGCTTGTTCTCCTCCTTTGTGCTTTCATGTTTAGATCTTGTGAGCTCCATTAATGATCAAGATCATCTACTTGTAATTCATACATGTTGTGTTTGCGGGGATCCGATGGATATTGAGATGCTATTTCAGATTGATTATTGATTCTATCATGTCTTTGTTATTTGTGATCTTGCATGCTTTCCGTTGTTAGTAGCTATCTTGGCCAAGTAGATGCTAGCAACTCCAAGAGTTAGTATTTATGATCGATAGTGGGTTCATGCCTCTCGTAATCTGGGAAGTGATGAAATCTCTAAGGTACTAGATGTCTGTTGCTACTAGAGAGAAAACAACAATCCTTTGTTCATAGAACAATCGTATTGTTTACTTTACACGTAGTTCGTAAAGCAATAATCTGTTGCTTGCAACTTAATACTGGAGGGGGTTCGAATGATAACCTGAAGGTGGATTGTTAGTCATAGATGCAGTTGGATGGCGGTCTATGTATTATGTTGTAATGCCCAATCAAGTCTCAAAGGAGTCAAGATGATTAGTATATGCATGTATTGCTTTCTCGGTGTTTGTCAATTGACCCGCTGTAATTTGTTCACCCAGCATGTTTTCTATCTAAGGATAGCCACCTCTAGTGAACTATGGATCCCGGTCCTTGTCTTTTACATTCAATCTATAAACTGTCTACTGCTTTATGTTTATTTTCTGCAAACTTTTACTTCTTTCCATTCGATACGTTTAATCCTTTGTTTTCCGCAAAACACGGTGAGATTGACAAGCTCATGGCAAGTTGGGGACAAAGTTCTGTGGTTGTGTTGTGCAGGTCTCCACGTTGCTATTAGCACCGGTAGTGCATACCCTTAAAGCTCAGCTAGTAACACCTTTGGGGTGTTTCCTTGCTCCTACTGGTTCGATTAAACCTTGGTTTCATAACTAAGGGAAAACTTACTGCTATGCTCATCATACCTTCCTCTTGGGGTTCCCAACGAGCTCTACGTCGAATGACGAGCACATCACCCACGACTCTTGGTTTCTTCTAGTTGTTGGAAATCTTGTATCTTTGACTTTAATGTAGTGATTCCCATCATAAAACGTAATTATCTGCGCAGGAAAAAAATAGAAAGAAAGGATTGCATACCCCTTTGATTATTAGGCATTAGTGGCAGGGTTTAGAGAGATATTTCATAAAAAATATGAATAATATCCATTTTAAATGTGGACGTGGATGGCTATATTTCAGAGCCATCAACCTCCCGAAGCTTAAACTTGATCATCATCGAGCAAGAAAACCAAAATCAAAAGGGAACTTAGCATTTAAACTGAAATAACGAGTTGATGATCTTACTCATGATTGGTAGTCTCATATTTCCTCCACTTCATAAATCTGAAAAACTTTAGCATAGATAGAGGAATGGCAAGCATATCATACGGGTTTTATGCATCCTTATAGCACAACAGAATTATAGTTAACATGGATGATTTACATGAGTAAACTTTATTCCATGTCATGTAATCAACTCATAGGCTTTCCTTTGAACAATAAAGTATAATCATGTAAATTGAGAGTGTGAGAGTTGTCATGAAAATAATATATACTAGAGTATCTCAATTCTCCCACATCAATAAATCAAGAATTTTCAAGCACTACTTTTCTATTCATTGTCCTTCAAGAATTTCAATTCTTAAGTAATTGAGAGCATGCCCAAAAAAATATTTGTTTATCGGGCTATGATGGACACTCGTGGCATAACTAAGGTTTTTATTCCTTTTGTATAATGATTACTCATAACAGCCAGAGGAGTGATTCCATCATGAACACAACTACCCGGGAGTGCCAAGAATCTTACCCACTATAGCATTGCTACTACATGTGTTTAATCAACTCGTAGACGAAATCTAGGAATTTCCTCCATGAAGATCATTCGTAGGCCAGTGGAGTTGTTGGCATCCCATGAAGTTTGACACGCATAAAGCTATATCATTCTGATGATTAACAAGTCAAACTTTGGCATGCTCACAAAAACCGCTAAACATTCATCAATCGAACAAATCCTTTTAAAGAGAGCTATCAAGTCAATCAACATTTTCAGTGGTGTTGAGTGTCTCTAGAAATAAGCCTTCAACACTAAGCACTATAACACCCAAGCCTTCAATTGTGAGACTTTTTCCTATTACAATTGTTTAGAAAATTTTAGGCAAGACTTGGTTAATTACGAGAGCTAGAACAAAACATACCCAACTAAATACCCATGCAAACAAAAATATTACTCCAATAAAAATACTCACTCCACCAATATAACATCTCAACCTTTAATACTAACTAGCATAGGTTTCTCAAACTTCAAAATTGGGGAGTCATAAGGCATACCTCTCATGTTTGGTTCCACTTCTCTCTTTCTTTTTTATTTGCTTCTTGGAAACTCGAATTCGATCACTCTCCTGCAAATATATGAGAACCTCGAGGCAGAAAGAAAAGAAAGAGGGAAAATAAAGAAAAACGGAGAAATCTTTTTGTTGTTTTTAAGAGAGGGAGTTTAAAGAATAGAAAATTGGCGACAAAGCTTGGCTTGAAAATCTCGAAAGCAAATAGAAAGAACTAAAATAAAGTGTTGAGGAGACCAACATGAGTGCTTATAAACTCAAATTAAAAATATAACCTCGAAATAAATAAAAGCAAATGAACGCCAAATAAAGATACATGAGGAAACTTCTCCAAGCTTAGGCTTTTGTAAGCCCTTCAAATCATTGTGGTGGCAGGAAAAAGTCGTTACTCCAGTTCGCAAATTGAGTTGAGAGGTTACTAGTTGTTCCTTGGAGGTTCAAAGATGCATCCTCCCCATAGCCCCACAAGTTCTTGGAAGTCTTGGTATGTAGCAAACCGGGTTTGTGGCTGCTCCTCTTGATAAGGAACTTCTTTCTCCTCTTCTTGGTCCTCATCCTCCTCTGGAATCGCCTCCTCGGTTTGGTGTTGCTCAACCTGCAAGTCATATAGCAAACGTCCTTCCTCGATAGAGAAAAGACCAGTAGGCATAGGAGCGGGGTAGAGACGCGCAGCTCTAGTAATATGCAGGTAATAAACACCACATATCCTAGTGAGCATTCCACAAGCCTTTAAAGTAGAGAAACTAACACGTCACTCACCTAGCACAGGTTGCAACTCACCTAGGTCGATGCCTAGGGCAGTGGCAAGCACGGTGATGACGCCTCCACCTATGATTGGTCCTTGGCTTTGGGAAGATTGGTGTTCCAGGTAGCGCATAAGGATTGCGCCCATGTTCAGTGACAAGTCGCTGTTGATGTAAGCAGCCTTTGCAAGGACTAAGATATCCTCCTCGCTGAGTCTCGTGAACTCATTATGTGCCTGCAAGGTGTTAGCAATAACATAGAACAAATAGCGAATTGCAGGATGTTGGATATTCTTCCCCTTGCTCACTCTAGTAGTGAAACTTATTCCATTATAATATTGTTCAGGGGAAGGGTCTAAGCCAGTATAGGATGCGCGTAAGGCATTAACATCATTGTTTGGGAAATTAAAACATGCGCACCATTCATCTAGTGTTAAAGTGTAGTTGTTGTTCATAAGTCATAAAGAAAAAGTGTCCTATCCTTGCCAGAGTTTAACGGTGCTTTGCAACGAACTTAGGAATTCAATAGTTAAGCGGCGATAAGTAGGCACGTCATTGTACACAAAGTTTTGCAGGCCAACTCTATTGCAAAGTAAATTGAAGTCATCAGAAATACCGAGTTGGTTCAATATAATAGGGCAAGCCCACTTGGTGGCCTTCACTTTGTGGTTCTTAATCTTGTTGAAGCGATCACGTTGGAGCTCATCCCTGAACCGTATCCCCATGTGTACTTGAGCGACAGCCCAAGAAGCGCTAGCGGTGGCGCGAGCACGAGTTTGGCTCCTTGTGTTCATCATCTTCCCGTGCGATTTTGTGGTCGGATGCAAATATATGGGTGGAACTATACGGCCAGAACAATGCGTTCCCGTAGTATAGTTGGCCTTGCGTCAAAATTTTAGGGTTTCCACCTGGTGGCGCAGTTATATGGCCGGAACAATATGTTACCGTGGTATAGTTGGTCGTCAAACCGTCTGTACCTAGGAAAATAAATTATACAAAGGCATCGATATATATATATATATACGATCGGAACTATACGACTGGATTTTTTATTCCCGCCGTATAGTTGGTCGTTAAACCGTTAGTACGTGGAAAAGAATTTGTACGAAAGCACCAATATCTATATGACCGGAGCTATACGCCCGGAATTTTTATTCCCGCCGTATAGTTGGTCATTAAACAGTCGGTACATATGAAAGAAAAATTGTCGATGACAAAAATATCTATACGACTGGAACTATACGGCCAGAATTTTTATTCTCGCCGTATAGTTGGTCATTAAACTCTCTGTATGCGTCAAAAAAATTCTGTTTCTTCGAAAATTATTTCTTATCCTATAACTTAGCGATATACATTATTTTTGACAGAAAATGAATAGTAAATATTCTCGACCAACAACAGCATGAATAAAGCATGATTTTTAGTACTACCGAACTTCTTCTCCTCAATTGGAGTTTTCTAGCACTCTTTATTAAACATAAACTTAAACTAAAACTTAAAACTTAACTCAAACCTTTATTTCACATGGATTGCCTCCCATGAAGCACCCTTTTATGGTCAATAGCTTGACCTCAGTGTTGCTCACTTAGGCCAGATGAGTGGAACACCCACTCCAAAATAGTTGGCCTTCAAAGTGATGGCCTCCTTTTCATCATGCTTGACTTTCTTCTTCATGGGGAAATGAATAACAAAAGGATCCCGCGAAGGTAATTGAAGCTTCACGTTCCCTTCATGTAGATTAATCAAAGCCTTAATAGTTCTTAAGAAAGGACGACCTAGTATCTTCAGGCATGTCAACAATAAAAAAATCAATAAGAGCGGGACAGCCTTTAATGTATACTAAGGTATTCTCCTTGATTTCTACAGCTTGTTTGTAGGTAGAATCTGCTAGATGCAACTTTAACTCGGTGATCTCAAAGGATCCAAGATTTAACTTGTTAAAAAGACTCCTTGGAATTGTTGAGACGCTTGCACGTAGATCACAAAGTGCAGCTATCTCATTGGTCCCAATTTTAATCTTAATAGTGGGCTCAAATATGTCATCAAGCTTCACATGTAATTTTTCAGCAATTTGCTTATATTCTTCCTCAAGATCACTTACCTTTATTGCTACCTGATTAACAAAGTGTTGGTACATAGCTTCCTCATTACCTTCACTTACCGGAATCTTAACATTGATCCTTTTTACGAGATCTTCAACGGTATAACTTGGTGAAAGAGCATTACTATAATCAAGTTCTTCGGGCTCCTTCCTTTGGATTCTCATCATCTTGAGGTCTTCAACAGGATTGGGCTCAACTTTACCTGCAAATTTAGCTAGAATGAGAGTTTGACTCTCGGTTATCTTACCTAGCTGTGCCTCAACGATCCTTGTTCTTTCTTGGAGGGCCTGCAAATCATTTCTCAAACTTACTTTAACATGAATATTGTTTTGTTCATTTTGTGAGTCTAAGAAAGACTTAAGTGTTTCTTGGAGACTACCATCACTAGTTTCCATATTATTATTAGAATTACCTGCAGGACTAGAATAGTGCTTCTGAAATTTAAAATTAAAATTCTTCTTCCAAGTAGGGTTATAATTATTACGAGATATGAAGTCTATCTCTTCAATATTTGTTTCTGGGATAGCTCTTACCTGAGTTTCCTTACCTTTCACGGCTAGTATGAGTTCATCCAACTTAGCATTGAGTTCTTCATTTTGTTGTGGTGAGATGGAGTTCACCTTCTTCATGTTTGATCTATCCACATGCAATTGGGCATGGTTGTCTTGCATATTGTCTAGCAGATTTTCTTCGCTAATATGTTTACCCATAAATGTTCCTCTAGCTGTAGTATCAAGCATAGACTTAGACACAGGGTTAAGAGCATTAGAAAATAGATGGAGAATTAACCAGTCTTCCATCCCATGACTAGGACAGTTTCTCATGCATTATTTCATCCTCTCCCATGCAAGCGCTAGTGGCTCACGCTCTTCTTGTCTGAAACTAGTAATATTAGATATGAGTTGCATATTCTTTCAGGTGGGAAAAATTTAGTCATGAATAAAGAAGTGCATTCCACCCATGATGTAATAGTATTTCTAGGCAAAGATAGCAACCATTATTTTTCTCTTCCTCTAAGAGAGACATGAAATAAATGAAATTTGACCGCATCGGGGTCAACGTCTTTTATACGCATCATCTCACATATTTCCGTGAAAGTATTCAAGTGCATACCTGCATCTTCAACAGCAGAGCCTCCAAATTGATTCTGTTGAACCAAACTTAAATATGGGGCTTAATTTCATAGTCATCAGTAGCAATTGCTAGCTGAGTAATAGGAGTACGCAAATAATCATTGTTGGGAGTAGCAAACTCCCCAAGCTTCTTTTCAGCCATAGTTCCTATGTTTTTGGGTTTTCATAAATAGAGAATTACAATAGTAAAAGAAGAATTTAAAGACTAACTATTTTTTTGGTTTTTCAAATAAAGACTGAAACCAAACTAACAAAATTAAAAAGGAGAATTAAAACTAGCAAGGTTCCTACTAACCTCACCAGGGTAGCTATTGGTTCCCCGGCGATGGCATCAGAAAAAGGGTTGATACCTTCAATCCAGATTACGAATGTACTATAGCTTCTTTTTCCCTCGTAGACTTAGGTTATCAAATCCTCGGGAAGCAGATGCGTAGTGAAGTTACTTTAACAGATCTTCGGGAGTTTTAGAATTCCTTTTGTGTTTTATCGGACCAAGAGTTTGCGTCTTTTTGTTGTTGTCGATGATGGAGAGAGAGGGCCTAGGGTGTTCGGTTTCACCTGTAGCTGTGCAAAATCTGTGATGGGAATAAAAGATAAAGATAAAGTATGCATGTAATTGTTAGAGCAAGATAAATTATATGTGGGCAGTGCATCCATAATTTCTATTGCCTCCGCAACCGCTTAGAGCAATAACCTACTAGTCTCATCCATAAAAGAAAGAGAACTAATGATATGCATAGTGATGTCACTGTTAATCCCAAGTAAATCCCTCACATACAACTGTACCACCCCTTCTGTCACTAGGGTTCCCAATCTGCAGATTAGTCATTACTCATACTGTTTATACCTGGATCAATCCTTGGGGTCTTGGGTACCTGACAAGTCCTTAGATTGAGGCAAGATAGGATTCAATAATCATCATGTCATACAAACTAATACATGATCCCATCTATGATAAATAACATGCACAAAAAGCTACATGGCTAGGCCGAAACCCTTAGCCCAAGGAGAATTACTCACACATAGAAATGAGATCAAAGATCATAAACATTATAGTGGAAATCATGAGATTGATAGAAAATAGTCTTACAATGTCGCCAATCTAAGAAGAGATCTACTATTACAAGTGGTGGAATATGGCTATGATGGTGGAGAGATTAGATCTAAGTCTATTCCTCCGGGCGGCTCGTTGGTGTTGTGGATGAAGATCTAGGGGGTGGCTGATGGTTTTCTGGGGTGACCCTTTTCTGGAAACTTTGAATACGAAATCCATGGCTATAACTAAAAGAAATGCAAAACTAGTATTGCTTAAAGTTTTGGTGCTTTTTCGAGAAAGTTTATGTTCTTGAATGTGAAGCTTATGGAAGAAAGTGAAAAACACGACGAGGATTCAAAACCCTACATCAGAGTGTTGGTAAGCGCAATGGAAAGCGTTCCTGAACAATTCTCTTCATGAAGTAAAGAGTCAATGATAACGATCATTGTGTTTTCCCCACTGGTGTTTTCACTACATGAAGTAGTATTCGAAATGTACCCCTTATCTTGTATGGAGATATTTGAGAATCACTTGTCGTATTACCGGAATATCACATACCTACAAACTACTAAGGAAATAATGGTAAACTAAAGTTATGAGAAATCCTAAAGAAAAAATTCACTTAAGATTAGAAAGAAATTTTATGCTGAATCTTAACAAGTAAAGGGGTTACCTGAATTTTCCAAACGACTTCAAAGTCATGAAGGAAAAGGTGAATGCCAAAAGCAGAGTTTTTCATGAATAAGGTATTGGACAAATTCAAATGAATTTGATTCAAGTGTGCTAAAAGTCTAGTGGATTTAAAACTAGTAAGGTACTAGTATCTCATAGTAAATCTCTCAATTTGATAACTTATCAAAGGATTTTGAAGTTGTTCAAAATAATGAGAGGATATGTAATTTGCATGAAATTGAGTGGGAGTTATGAAATTCTTCCTAAAACAATATGCGATTGCCATATTTTTAAGTGGGAGCAATATAAGTCTCGAACACAAGTATGTTGGGAACATATTTTGAGTGGGAGATTAATGATTGATTCTTAAGTGTGTGTACGACACATTAAGAATGAAAGCGCAAGTACCAATAAATAATGATTTATAGGGATTAGAAGTTGATAGTAAATATATTACAAAATTATGTAGTATTCCTAAAGGGATTCTGAAAAGAGTTTTGGAATAGAAGTTAATTAAGGAACTGGTCCTAGATAACTCAAATTAGGAATAACATTAGGTTTAAACATCAATGGTTGAAAGAAAGAAAAGGATGATCATCATCCACTATGTTGAGACATAGGTTCTATCTTAGAAAACCATGATGATAACTTAACATAATATATGATCCAAGAAGGAACATTTGAAAAGTAATTAAGTTTGAATCATGGAACGTTGAGCTGAGTCAGTCCACAGTGTCTAATTGAGAACTATAGACATGTTTCCAAATCCATGAAGGATGACATATCTTAAAAGCATAAAGGGTTATGTTGTAAGAAGATTGGAAACTCCTATATTGATAATACCGACTAAAGTCAAGTAGGAAGCGAGGTGAACAAAAAACATTGAAAGTTGCATAGGGTGCACTAGTGTTTCGATGGATACATTTATAATAAAAGATAAGGGTACCATCTAAAGTAATGTATACTGTTATGGAGGGACTAGTTCGTCTTTAACGTAGAATGATGTGTCCCAGGGCATAGTGCCCATGTGAAAGCCCATGAGGTTGATCTAAAGTCACTGTAAGGTCCTGGAAACTGGCCTCGTTCTACTGCCATAACTACAATGCATACACAAAAATGTTATCATGTGATGATAAAGTTTTAATGTCAATCGAGGTGACATTAGTAAGTTGCAAAGGATTTGAGACTGTAAAGTACATGCCCAAGACTCAACCTCTTCCATGAGCAAGCATGTTCAAGGTATCGGGATATATGGTGCCAATGACTAAGAACAAATGCAGCTAGTTTATTTATACTCTAGTGCAAGTGGGAGACTATTTGAAATATACCCTAGAGAAAAATAGTAATGAGGATTATTATCATATTTCATAAAGTTTATGATTAATTTTTATATCATGCTATAAATTTACTGAAAGGAAACGTCAATACACATGTGATATATAAACAACCAGGGGTTCCCGATAAAACTCTAGTCACTAGTTCATTGGTCAACAAATGATCAAGGTTTCCTGATCATGTGGCATTTATGCTAGTTGGAAATGGTGTCACCTCATTCCGATAATGAGATGATGAACTAATACCCAACCTGAACATCGTGACCCGATCATGTCACCAAGTTCAAGTTATGATGATTAGAATAGACCTTGTCAACTATTTCTTAGACCGTGAGGCTATATCAATCATTGTCTCCCGAGGGTACTTTGATAGCATCAAACGTCACACGGTTAAACAGTGATCATAAAGGTGTGTTTAGGTATTCAGAGGAAAAGTAGAGGCATTATAAGTCAAGAGCGAGATTTGTCCATCAACGTGACAGAAAGATACTTGAGGGCGTACTCGGATATCACTTGTCAGAACGAGTCAAGTAGCATTTGTTGGTAACAATATTGAACCCGACATGGTGATGTCATTGATCAGATCTCGGACAATGCAAGTATCGAGAGAAAAAAGAAATAAGACATGACGTTTGATGCGCTCGACTTTCAACATAGAGCTCGTTGGGAACCCCAAGAGGAAGGTACGATGAGCACAGCAGTAAATTTTCCCTCAGTTATGAAACCAAGGTTTAATCGAACCAGTAGAAGCAAGGAAACACCCCAAAGGTGTTACTAGCTAAGCTTTGGCAGGGCGCACTACCGGTGCTAGTTGCAACGTGGAGACCTACACAACACAACCACAGAACTTTGTCCCCAACTTGCGATGAGGTTGTCAATCTCACCGTGTTTTGCGGAAAACAAAGGATTAAACGTATCGAATGGAAAGAAGTAAAAGTTTGCAGAAAGTAAACACAAAGCAGTAAAAGATTGTAGATTGTATGTAAAGAAAAAGGACCAGGATCCATAGTTCACTAGAGGTGGCTCTCCTTAAGATAGATAACATGCTGGGTGAACAAATTACAGCGGGGCAATTGACAAACACCGAGAAAGCAATACATGTATTACTAATCATCTTGACTCCTTTGAGACTTGATTGTGCATTAAATGGTCAAAAGGCTTAATGGGCCAAATCCCGGAGGGGAAAGGGCCCAAGAGGGGGCCACACCCCTAGGAGAGGCCAAGGGGGTGGCTGCCCGCCATAGTGGTCCTGCCCCACGTGGGGCCCATGGTGGGGGCTGGCCGACACCGCCTCCTGCACCTCCTCCCTTGTTTAGTCCCACCCCGGGACTTTTAGGGAGGGAGTACCTCCCCTTCCCCCTATATATAGTGGGGTATTTTGACCAAATAACACACACAATATTTAATAAAGGTTTTCTCACTTTTGGGGAGACCTCCAATTGATATTCTCTCTTTCTCTCTCTCTCTGTCTCTCTATCTCTCTCACTCTCAATGAGAGACATCTTCATCCCGGAGCGCCATCGCGCTGTGGGATTCGGATCTAGGAGCACTACTTCTGTAACTGCTACTGGATCAGGGAAGCGGGAGTCATCGCCAGGCATCGGATGCATGTAACTCCCTGCGAGGTGCAACATTTGAGGCACTAGAAGTCATTGGATCCGCAGGAGTGCGAGGACTTCAACACGACCTTGAGGTCGGCTTCGGTTCATTTACATCAACCACGCCCAACATTGACAACACTTTTCGGTCTTCAAGGGTAAGTTCACGAAAAGCCCCTCCCGTTACTGCATTACTAATAGATAGGTCCTAGCAACAAAGGGGTTTAGGGGCGTATTGTAAAATTTATTGTTTTCATACGCGAACCCCTACACTTCTCATGCTAAAATTGTGGAGCCTGAGCCACTGGGATTGAAACCAAAGATTACCTGCTAAAATTTCTCTAGGGTGGGGCATTTCCAATTGGCTTGCAAATTCCCTCTACACTATGTTTTGTGAGGTTGATGGACACACCACTTGTATGTGACCATAGGCGAGAAAGATATCGGAGCTCAAGCGTTACATCATTGCGGTCAATGGAGTTTGCTTTTTCTCGATAGATAGCTTCGCTCTACTGATAGCGCTCACTAATAAGAATCTGGTGTATGTGGTGGCCGAGGTTCCAAAGGCCTTGATTTTGGTTATTGAGGAGGGTGATACCTTTGATCCGGATTTACAGACGCAGTATAGTAGCTTTTTCCCTAGTATACCTAGGTTTAATTGAATCCTTGGGAAACAATGCTAAAAGGAAATTAATAAGGCACATCTACAAGACCCTATTTCTTTGTTTTACCATTGTTCACCGGGCCTTTCTAGTTTACTTTGGATCGTGGGTTGTTTCAATGGATGAAGATAGGCCAGGGTTGAAGATTCACCTACAGCTGCACATCATATGGAATAAAGATAGTAATACGCATATTCATGTGTAAAGATTTAACAAAGATAAAATTTGTGGGCAACACATCCCAGTATACTAGAGCCCCTGCGAGTCACAGGAATATCAATAGTCTTTTGATCCAACCATTGTAACCGCGAAGCACCGGGCTTACAACAATTATTAAGTGAAAACATAGATCAAAGCCTTAAGAAGTGATTGTAACATCCCAAAACTTTAATCCAAGCTTATCAAGATCAAATCATCCAAAAATAGGGTTAACAAAAACTTTTCCAAATTTAAAATGAAAGGATTCATATATGTGTGCATTTAAAATAGGAGTTGTTTGTATTGCCATGATTGATTGATCCAATGCTTGTAAAATGTTTCTTAGGTGATTTAAACATCCTCTACATCATTCCCAAACTTTTCCTAAAGAAAATCAAATCAAAAAGAATTAAAATGAAGGAATGGTCATTTTGGCAAATTTAACTCTCATGCCTACTTTGGCTATTCCTAGTACTCAATTCTTAACAGAAACAATTCTTGATCTTTGCACCCATTGCTAGTACACATAATGAGGTACCAAGGCCCACCTTTTGATCTGCTGAAAACATTTTGTTAACTATTTTAAATGACAGTTTAAAATTGAATCTAATGCATATGCATAGATCACCCCTATTTCAAAAACCATCTATTTGAGCTCCATTTTCAAAACCCTTGCAACCAAAGACTACCTATCACTAGTGGAGATCACTCAAAAATTTTGAACTCAAAATTCAAAACTTTTTCTCTTGCGGCCATTTCATCAAACACATGGCAGGCAAATCAACACATATAGCTAGCTCACTGTTTCTACAGAGTTTAGCCACCCATTGGACCACAAAACACTCCCCCTGTCTCCACTTGATCAAACCATGCCATTACCACCCCAACCCCTACACCCTAGTGGCCAGGCCAAGCCATGACGAGCACCAACTCGCCGGCACCCCAGCAGACCACCTCCTCCTTCTTCTCCATGTCTAGGAGGTAGCCAGCACCTCACCGCCTCTCTCTGTCCCCTTCCTGAGCCAAGTGCTATCATGGACCACCGAGGAAAGCCCGCGCCCAGTGCCACCGCACCATGCCGATGCCGCCCATAGAGCACGCTATGTCCCCGCGTGCACAAGCCGCCGCTCGACCGCAGCCCGCGCCCGCCGCTCCGCCTCGACCTGGAGAACACCCCAGACATCCCCGTTCGCCGCCCAAGGCCTCACAGCCACCGCTCGCCGTGGACACCGCCGCTTTGGCAGCGCAGAGCGCCACCTCTTGCAGACCGCATACCACCGCCCCTACGGCCACATTTAAGTCCTAGAGCACCGCCAGGGAACCGCCCATCGATCGCCACCCCCAGCCATGCCTCTAGCTCGCCGTAGCCATGTCACCACCGTCGACCGCCCATCCCGCTCGGTCTCACCGTCGGGCCTATAAAAGGAGCCCTCCCCAGCCATTCTTCTCCACACCATTCCACTCCCCTCACCTCTCTAAACCTCACCCACCTCTAGCCGGAGCAAGTGGAGCAGCAGTCACGAATTGGAACCGAGCCACCGCCGGAGGAGAAGGCGCCGCTGATTTCGACCGTCCCAAGCTCCCACACCACGCCGCCTCGCCATCGCCTTCCACTCACCGCTCGCCACGACCTGCTGGAGCCCTGGTATTCCCCAGAGATCCCCACCGAGCTTAGGGTTCGAGCTCACGGCGACACTGCTCGTCGTCGACGACCACTTAGCCATTGATCTCGCTTCTAATCAAGACGCCCACAGCCGCTGCATCGTTTCACAGTTAAGTGCCGCTGACAAGCGGGACCCCTGTCAGTGAGCCCGTGCATGAGCCACCGGTCGGCCCATTTCTTTTCTCGCGCTAGCCCATAGATTCAAATCTGGTTTATCCTTTTTAGTTAAATCTAGTTTCTGTTCCCTATTTCAAAATTCAATTCAGAGAGTTTTATAAATCCAAATTGTATGAAACCAATTTTGTCTGAAAGGTATTAAAATGATCTATCCGAGCCCGTTGGATGTAATTCAATTGGAGTTATAGATCTCTCCTAATAAAAATAACAAAACAGAAGCTTTTGCACCTTGCAACATTTTTATAAAATCAACCAAGTTAGCTTTTGAGTTGACTCCAACTCTCAAAAATCACATTTCATCATATCTACCCAAATATGTAATAATATTAAGGTTTACATGTAGTGACTTTGGACTAGTACCAAAATAATGCTATATAGGCATTTCTAGTCACTTTAAATCATTAAATAATGAACTTAAACCAAAGTAATATTGATACAACCCTTAAATCTCATTCCCGCATGTTAGAATATGTGGTGAGGACATGTGTCCACATGACCCCATATTTTGGTGGTGAATATTAAATTTTAGTTAATATTTCAATGAGTAGAAATTACTTTTCTAAAATAAAAAGGTTGAAACTATTAAATTAAACTTGTGATGCTTGTGATGATAATAGATCATCAATTGTGTGTTAAAGGATGCTAATTAGCCTAGTTAAGTATCGTTTGGTGATTGTCTACTCCCTATGTATTTATAGACGCTAGTACCGACCAAGCTTTCGAGGAGGAGGAGTTCTACCAAGAAGAATAAGAAAACTTCAACCACTGCACCAACCAAGGCAAGATATTATTAGCAAGCTAGAATTAAACTAGATGGTTTAGCAAAGATGCCTTAAGCAGGCTTTGATCACACCCCTTTAACTATTAGTACCCCAAGTCTTATTGACAAGTTTTACCTCCCTTAGTTCACACAAAGTTCTTCACTTGTTTGAAGGTAGCATAAAAAGTATAAAACTTGACCTACTTAGAAACCTTTATATGTCATTCTATGGCATGAGATTGAAACTATCTTTTCCACCTTAGTGAATACTCTTAACTTAGTATTTTAGAATAGATCAAAAACTTGAGTCACTTTAGATGGGAACACTTGGTGAAAATGAATTGTGAAAACCTTGGAATGATGAGTCATTCTATTGAGATGTTTTGACATGTGTTGAGAGACACAACTGGTTTATGATGATGAAAATGATGAGGCATGAGCCTTAACCCTTTTATAAAACCGATGGTTGGATTCGGATGCGATACCATTCCAAATTTACCGTACAACCACATTACCTGAATTGGGTAAGGCTTAGCTGGAAATTTATATGCATTAGTATTAGTTCCCTCACGGGAGAGGTTTGAGCTGAGGCTACCTCTCAATGTTGTCCACCTATGCAGTGCCCAAGATGACTGATGGTCATGGTTGGGAGGCCATGCTCATAGGAGAGGTGCTTGTACTAGGGTGTGTAAAGGGAAGGTTATGTTTGATTATCTGCATACCAAGTATGATGATTCAGGGTTATCCCTGACAGATGTATTGAATCCTGTGGTGAAAGTGTACCACCTCTGCAGAGTGTCAAACTATTCGAATAGCCGCGTCCGCGGTTATGGACTGTTAGAATGGCCATACTGTTTCGTTGTCAGATGTTTTCTAAATAACTTGAAATGAATGATGAACTTTGACCTGACCACAACAAGGTTGTGTTGGTGATAATAGCTTCCCAACTTAAGTGATTCTAGAACTTTACTTTATCTTTCTTTGCTTATGAACTCAGCTTAGGTTTCAAACTTAACTTGATAGTTAAACTTAGATTTAGCACTTTGACTTAGAACTATAGTACCTGTTAATAGTAGTTTGCGAGTACTTAAAGAGTACTCATGGCTTTTGTCCCTGGCTATTATCATGGCCAGACTATGAAGGAGATTATCAAGATGATGGTCAGCAGGACGGCTATGATAACTAGGACTATCTCGCCTTCAAGATTGCATGTGCCCCTGAAGATGGACCCCACCGCTACGCTATCGTTTATTTCCGCTGCTTGTTGTATTAAAGACTGGATCATGAGATCCTTATTGGTGTAAAACCTTATGTATGGTTTGTAATGGATGATGTACTGTGATATCCAATCCGTTATGTCTCGCAAAAATGGTAATCCTGGGATTGCGAGGTATGGCATAACGGGCATCTGGGATTAAAAATCCGGGTGTTGACAGTGATGTTGTTGTTACTCCCAAATGGATCGCTAAACGAAGACCGTACTTCCCTTTCTTTCAGTAGGTTTCCTACGAGATCACCTCTCACCAAGTATCTCACCTCAATCCTTTATCAATCTATGCGATCTTGGGTACCTACAAGTCCATAGATCGAGAAAAGAGACAAAGAAATAAAGATACTAATCTCTATTCAATCAATACACAATACTCCCATGGATTAGATGCACATAATGGCTGCGAGGTTTCATCCTAACCCACAGCCCGTGAGGACTATTCACTCATAACAATAAGATCAAGGATATAAAACATTTGCAAAATACTTAGATTGAAATCAAATATTCTTACAATGATCACCAAATCACAAGGATATCTCAAGTACAAGCTAATGGCTATGGCTATGGAGAGGATGGAGGGTGGAGAGGATGAAGTATGGTGGTGGATCTCCTTTGGTGGTGTTGTGATGCAATATGAGAATAGCGACCCTCTACGCGACGACTGGGACCTCAAAATATATAGGCGCCTTCACGAAAGTCATAGGGTTTGACGAGACGCAGCCAACACCATAGGTACGGCCGAACCGTACGGGCGGGCCTTGCCCACACTAGTGGTCGTTAAAGCCTCTGTCGATTGGTCTTGGCACCAGGATTGCTTGGCCGTGTAGACTTCCTCAAAATCTTCATTAATGGCTCCTGATTTCGCCTTAAAAGCATGATTTCCTAAACAACATAATTCAAAACTATGGATTGCACATCTTTGCAATAATTAGTCATTAGTAGCAAGGCTATAGAGATTTTTGATCAATTACTTGACTAAAAAAGTTTAAACATGGAGAAAGATGGCTATTTTCACAGCCATCAACTTCCCCTTTTCTCAAACCTTGATCATCCTCGAGCAAGAAAACAACAAAACAATAAAGAAATCAACATTTAAACTGAAATAAGAAGAGTATGAATTCACTTGCGGTTGGTAGTCATATGTGTCCAACACTTCTTCCATTTGAAAAGCTTATCAAAGTTAGAGAGATGCTAAAAATACTATATGAGTTTTGTTAACTTAAATCAATCAAAATAGAGTTTCATATAAGTACGAATAACTAGAAGTGTAACAATCATTCCAATTCCTCTAGTTAACTCTGAGCCTGCCAAGGAACACTTGAATAATTTATAATAGCAGAATTAAGTGAGAGAGATTATGTCCTAAGTAGCATACAAGTGAAGTGTCTTATTAACACCCACATTAGTAAATCAAGACTATCAAAACACTACTATTTCAATCATTATTTTTCAAGAAAATTCATAGAGTAGTAACGAGACCATGCCAAAGACAATTTTGTGTGGATCTTTATTTTCCTAGGGTAATTCTCAATAAGGACCATTGCGTGATTATTTTCACAAATGGTTTGCATAGCCTTCAAGAGTACCAATACTTTTGCCCATTATGGTGACAAGTGCCACCCATGTCGTCAATTCATATCCGAAATCAGGGGTTGTACCATTGATCATTCGTAGGCTAGCGGAGTTGTTGGCATGCAAAGGCGTGCATCATAAACATATAAACTTTTCAAATAGTATCACAGTTTGATCCACAAGGTTAGCTTTGGCATGAATCACAACTACCACTAGACTTCATTTCAATCAAACAACTCCCTGCAAGAGTGTCGTCAAGTCTATCAAAACATCTATGGGGTTAAGTATCTTCAAAGGTATACTCTTAAGACAACCACTCATCAAACAAGTCATAAATTTGAGACTATTTCTTGATGTACTTATTTGGCAATATTATTTCCAAGGCAAGACTCGGTTAACTACAAGAACTAGAGCAAAAGCTTCCACAACTACTTACTCATGCAAATAAAAATCTTTACTCTTACTATTTTGAATTACTTCCACTATAATAACATCTTACTAAATCAACTATGTAAGATAAACAATTCAAATTTCTAAAGTGGAGACATAGGACATACCTTTCATTAGTGACTTCATATTTCTCTTCCTTATGGGGATGTGTTCCTTCAAAACTCAAGTTAAAATCAGTCTCATAATAATATGGAAGCAAAGAGGCAATAGGAAAATCCACTTTTGTGAAAAAGGATAGAAGGAAAAATCTTTTTGTATTTTCGAGGATGGGGATTTAAAGAATAGAAAACCTTATGACCAAGCAATGAACTAAGCAAAGAAAAAAGACGAAGCAAATGAAAAATGAAAGAAAAAGTGAAATGTTGGAACAAACCAATACAAGTGTTTCAAATCTCACAAGGATCTAAATACAACATCATCATTACACAAATATAAATGTCGGGGGACACATCCCCAAGCTCAGGCTTTTGCAAACCCTTTTGTTAATATGCTAGCTGCCATCAACTCCAATTAATTTTGTTTGAAGTATACATAGATTATATTAAGTTAAAAACATCAACATAAGATCAAAGTATCCAAAAAGAATCAAACTGAGACTGAAAACAATGGCTGAAACAATAAAAGATAGAATCTATCCAGAAAAACAGGAGCAACAAAACATAATTAATTGGCCCACTTAATTGTTTGAAGGAATTTTTCCAGTTTCTTGAATACAAATTATGAAAAGTTGAGAATACAGTAGAAAATTTAGCTCAATCAGAGTTTCATAAAATATCAAAAAATTCTTTTCATAAACAGGAACATGCAAGAATTTGCAACTCCAAATAGTTCTATGAACTTTAGAACATCCAAATGGGTAAAACTTGGTACTTTATTGAAAAAATCCAGAAAACAAACTAAAATAAAACTCTCTTGCTATAGAAAGAGTGAAAAAATAAAATGTAAAATAAAAACAACCAGGTTGCCTCCCGTAAAGAGCTTTGTTTATAGCCATGTAGTTAGGCTTACTTACTTGTATTTAAGATATGAGGAGATCATGTGGTAACTTGTACCTTGGTGCTATCTCCTTCTTCTTTAGAAAGTGTTCCATGCACTTCCTATGAGGGAATTGAAACTTTACAGTCCCTTCATTTGAATCAATGATAACACCTATAGTTTTCAAAAAAGGTCTTCCCAGGATTATATGACTAGAGGTTTTACTCCCCATGGCCATAACAATAAAGTCAATAGGCACAAATGTCATATATAATTCAACCATAAGACCATTAATTCTATCTAAATCATGTTTAGTATAATCATAAGCAATTAAAAGATCCATGGTGCATTTTTCCATACTTTTAATTTCAAGTTAATCATATAGTTATTTTGATAATTGAAACACTAGATCCTAGATCTAATATAGAATAATGGGTTTCTTTGCCAATAGTGATTAATATCTTGGGGAGCCAAGCATCCCCAATCTTAGGTGGTATTATAGCTTCATTATTGTATCTTGCAATCTTTTCTTTAATGACTTAGTTTTCTATGCATGATCCAAATCTTACTATGAACATTAATAGAAGAATCATTAGAAAATCTTTGCAGGATATTGATTAGTTCATGAAAGCTACATCTATCAAGATATAGTAGAGGTTCATTTACTTCACTAAGCATTTTAACTTCATCTACTTTTTATCTTTTATTTCTTCAACTATCATGGTGGATTCTTTTTCCTCTACCTTTATGACCCCATCTAATATTCGCTATTTATTATCTTCTTCATAGATTGCATTTTCTCAAGGGAAGTTTATCAAATCTTTAGCATATCCTAAAAAGTAGTCATAAGAGTTATCTTATTATGAACATTATCAATTTGGAATTTTTTTAAAGTGTGCCAAATCTTTCATCTTGTTGACTAGTTTATTAAAATCAACATGAAGAGTGTTAAGTTTCATCCTTGTATGGGTGAAAATGTGATTTATGTTATCTCTACTAGGAGTTGTTTGAATAGAGTTTTGCAAGCTAATGACAACCCCTTATAATGAATTCTTTAGTTATTGATACTCAATCTCTTCCCTAGTTTTACCATGGCTTCCAAAGAGGTTTTCTAAAATTAAAGTTGCGAGATTGGGATCCCCTATAATAAAACAACCATTTTACAAAGCATTTAAGAATGTTTTAGGACAAATAATTAAGCTATTATAAAATTTCTTGATTATGAAAGTTTGGAAGTACTTTTTAGGGAAATTTTCCTTAATCTCTCCATCCTATACCAGGCTTTCATTAAATATTCTATAGGATATTGTTTGAAATCGTTTATCTCATTATTCTCAATAAGAGAAACTACCTTTGAGGTTGAAATAGTGTAGAATAATTTTACGGATTATTGTGTATTGTAAAAGGTAAAAACAAGACTAAAAGAAAACAAACAAAAATAAAAATACAAAAATAAGCTAAACAAAAGTGCTTTGTCAATCTAAAAGACAAGATAATCTCACAATGCTGCAAACTCCCCAAGCTTAGGTGTTTGCCCAAGTTTGGTGGTGATGGTACTAGAAAATGTTGTAGTAGTTGTTGTATAATAAGAAGTGTGCTCCCAGCTTGATGAAGCTGCTCCTGTGAGATGCTTCCAGCAATTCCCCGAAATGGTGCCAGAAAATGTTCTTGATGGTAACAGCTCCGTGTGTACCAACTTGTTGGGAATCCATGTGCAGAGTGTTGTAGCAAGCATCTTTTTGCCACAAGGGTGACTCGAGGGTTTATATATAACACTCAGGGAATTGGCAACAAAACTTCTTTTCTTATCTTCTTCTATCAACCTACAAAACAAAGTATTTGTGTTGTGTCGCCAACTCCACCGTGTGGTTGTCAAGAATAAGGTTTTGTATTAGTAAAACTGAAATAAAACTATAAATAAATAAAAGCAATTTATAACTTGGCAAGAAAGTAAAAAAAAATTTAAGCTTCGTTTTGGTTGTTTGTTTGTTTGTTTATCCAAATAGTAAATATATTTTTGTCGTGGACAATTTAATTAATGCAGAAAATATAATACACAATAAAAGTTTGTAAAAGGTGTTTCTTATAATAAAAAGTGGACCTAGGTTCATGGGTTCACTTTTTTACTCTCTCACAAGGTGCAATTGAATATAAAAACTATTTATGGATGATATAATATCACTTAGAACTTCATATTGTGTTTGATTAGCATTCATATGGGCATCACGTCATAACATAAAATATTATGCAAGAAACCTCACTTATACTCCTCTAGAAAGGGAAAATTCCATGCAATATAGAAATAAGAAAAAAAACAGAGTATAACCTTAGGTACTTTGACACGATGTTTGAATAATAAATGTGCTACCTTGACCAAACAAGAGAATCTTTGCTATCACAAGATGAATAGCATATGAATTCACTTTATCCGTAGTGAGGTAACAAAAGAAAGGTTAAAACCATTTTGGATGTCAAGTTTTCTGTCACTTCTCAATTTCCACCACCATGTTACATCTAATACACACGATCCCCACACATATTCTTGCATACAAGTATGATAAAAACAAGTGCTTAAGAAAGGGATGCATAATATGCGTCTACCAATACATCTCACACATGATAGAATTCCAATCTCAAATATTATCTCACAGAACAAAGATCCATCACATAGAAATTACATAGATGACCATAATCATATTTGGAAGCTCATATGGTACTAAAACAATGATAGCATGAGAGGTATGTAGATCAAGCTAGTGCCACAAACCCATAGTCTAGAGCTGGATTACTCCCTCGTCATCACGAAGACGGTGTTAATGATGTTGGAGAGGGTGGAGATCCAACCGGTGGCGGCTCCGATAATGTTTCCCCCTCCAATTTTCGCTGGTTCTGGATCTGTTTTGGTATTTCTGTTTTTCTGTTTCGCCTCCTTCGAGATAACCCGGGGACCTTTTTATAGGTTTTTTTGGTCAAGATTTTGAGTTAGGGCTGAAGATGGATGACTATCGATGCTCGAGGAGGAAAAGAGCACGGGAGGTGTGGCCAGGGGTGGGCCATGCCACCTTGGATCAAATTGTCCTCAGGCCTCCCCTCTGGTGATTCAGGTGCTCCAACTCCTTATCTTCGTAAAAAAAATCCTCGAAAAATCACAGGTTCATTTGACTTTGTTTAGATCCCTCAAACTTAAACGAAAAACAGGATTTTTCCGTTCTGCGGCGTTATAACCCAAATAAGCGGGATCATTGGTAAATCCCCATAAATAATATGGATACAACAGTCTAAATGATGCAAATATGTAGTAATATATGACAATAAACTACAAAATACATGTATGCATTTTACATGCATCACTCGGTGTCTAAAAGTGCCATGTCCCGACGTCCGTGTTGTAGTAATTGTGATGGGAGTCTCTGAGCAGGAACAAATTAGAGTGCCCGATATGCTTAACTATAAAGTTGGAAGCTTCCCCTTTACTTACTTGGGCTTTTCTATTGCCAATCGTAAAGTCACTCTAGTTGATTGGGAGAACTTGATCAACATAGTAGGTCATCAAGTAGTTCCTTGGCAAGGAAGTTTCATATCTTCGACAACACGCCTCACTTGACAAACCCCTCGCTCGCGAGCCCGCCAACTTTCTGGATGGGTATGTTTCTCTTGGTAGAAGGAACTCACTCAGGGTGTAGATGTACCCACTGCACGCCAACAAGCCTGACTTTGACAAACACCTTCCACTTTTTCAGAATGTCAAAAAATCATACCCGCTTTGGCTCATGGGTGTAGATGTACCCACTGTCAAAAAAACGTATTTCAGAATGTCAAAAAAATTCACCAAAATATCCAGGTGCACATATCAATATTCTATGATTGCACACATATCTATATCTTGCTCCAATTGGTTTTTCAAGAGACATTTTTTTGTCTTTTTACGTAGGCCATGAAAAGTAGTTTTTTCCATAATACTTTGTGTGCAAACATAGAATTTCCTGATGTACACACGGAAATTTTCTTTCAGGATTTTTTTGACATTTGAAAATACATTTTATATAATAGGTGCATCTAAACCAATGAGCCAAGACACCATGTCAATAGGTTTCACCATTTTCTTTACACACAATCACATGAAATGTCGAACATAAATATGCAGTATACTCCAACGCACATGCAAGATGCAGCAGCCATGGCAATATGATGGAAGAGTATCATTATTTTCTGATATATCTATTCAGTTGCTGCGTACTAGCAAACAACGGTGGGGAATGAGGATCACTTGGACCATTTATATACTCGTACCACCCTCCTGATACATTCTAACAGAGCATGGATGGATCAATATACACCCGGCCCGTTGAAGCGTTGATGAGAGCATTTTGGTAAGACACACCAACCCAAGGAAGCGTGCTGACATGATACATGCATGTTAGGAAGCCTATGGATCGATGGTGGATTGATCGCGAGCGGCGACGACCGAGGTAGGGCGTGTGATCGATGGAGGGATGTGTGGTCCTTTTGTCGCGCTCCATTGGCGGCTTGCTAGTCACCCACCCATGCATCCAAATCAATGGGCTACATACACAACACATTGACGCATACGGCCTGGCTGACAAGCAATATGCTCCCAACAGTGGAACCACACTATTGCGCGCGAGTATAGTACCGGCTGCTAGCTGCTGCTGCTGCTGCTGCATGCTGCGATCGACATCATGGAGCAAAGCAAGCTAGGGCACGCAGCGCGCAGCTGGGAAGCTGATGATCGAGCAGAGACATGGCTACACACCGCGCAGAAAAAAACATGCCCTGGGCGGGCATGCACGCACACACGATGGCAAGCAAGCGCAGGCCTGCTGGGCTAGCATAGCATCTATCTATGTAGTAGGTCTAGCTAGCTAGTTGCGCTAGGCAAAGTAAAGCTAGGGACCAACCAAAGGAGGTGCGAGTGAAGTGACAAGATATCCTAGAATCTTCCTCCTCCTCCCATCCTATGCCCTAAACCCACGACATGCATGCAATAACTTTTTTGAAAGCCCGGCCGGCGATGGAGCAGGGAGCAGTGCACTCACTGGTACGGCCGGTAGGGCATGCGAGGCGACGGCAATGGCTTGCGGTCAGTCAGTCAGCCAGTCAGTCAGTCAGTCAGCATGCTTGGATTAGATGAGGGGAGGCCACAGCTACCTAGCTAGTAGTACATGTATACGGGGGGAGTAAGTAAGTAGTAGTACGTGGTGGTAAAAGAGCAGCAGCAGCTAGCGGCGATCTCGACCGGCCGGCCGGAGCGGCTGTGTCTTATACCAGGGGGGTAAGCGAAGATGGGTGGGCGCTTTTTCCTGGAAAGGAAACTGAGGATTCGTCACATCACCACGCGGGGTCGTAGTCATCGCCAACCTCCACCAGACAGCGACCTTTATGAGCTTATCATCCATCCCCTCTCTCTCCCTCCACTTACTGCATGCGATGCAAAGCATGCCCTCTCTCTCACGCGCACCGGCACAGCCAAAGAAATTGAAACAGCAGTTCATATACTACTAGCATCCTTGATCTGAGAGTTCTCACTTCCATGTACGTACACCCACACCTTTACTTCCTCCCGATTCTGAAAAACTGTCTCGGTTCTACACTACCCTCTACCTACGCTCTCGGCAGTATTCCTCTCCATTCTCTCCCCCTCTGTGTAATTGCGTATGTGTCTGTGAGTGTAAGGGCGGAGTCTGAGAGAGAGAGCGAGGAGCAGAGTGTTTGTGTGTCAAACATGTGGGTCCTGTGGAGGGGGGATGTAATTGGTGCGCAGGCACGATGGCGCATTCACGGCCTGGGCGCTCGCGCAGGGTCAGGGTACTGAGCGTGAGCGGGAAGGGCAGTCAGTCAGTCCCGCGCGGTGGCCGTCGTCGCGAACTGGGTGTCGCCATGCACCCGGGGCGCCTGATCTCACCAAGCAAGCCTTGTGCACGGCATAAATGACACCAAGCTAGCTAGCGATCCCAGATCAGATTCCTCCCATCCTCGCTTGCTTGCCTTGGCTCGCCTGATGGATAAATAATGCATGCTGCCGCCCGGCCCGTGTCAGCCAACAAGATCATATGCACTGCTGTGCTGTGCTGCCGGCCGGCCCGCCCCCGTGTGCTCGCGCCAGGCGTGCTCTCGATGCATGCTCTGCGCCCGACTCAGCCGTCTCATCGCTGCGGGATGTCGTTCTCCCCTCCTTCCCCTCCCCGATGGAAGACTAGTTCCATCAGTGGACCGCCCGGCGGAACCCGCGCATGCATGTAGTATGTGCGTGTATCTATCTATCTAATCGCTACGAACGAATGGCCCATTTGTTTGTGCATATCAGCTGTCTGATTGCTCGATCGTTGCTACTACTTGTGTCGCCCGTTCATGCAAACATCTCCCTCCATGTGTAAGCATTGGGTCATGCATGCATATGCTCCTTCCATGTAGTAGCCAGACCGGACGAATACGCGCGCAACCGGGCCAAGCTAAACGAACAACACCGCATGCTTTCCGTATCATGTATCATATCATATGACATGCATATGCATGGATTGGACGGGGATCTAGGATCAGCTTCGCTTCCATATCATATGTCATGTCGGAAGATGCACATACCAAATGCCCAACCTTATGCAAAATTTGTCTTGTCACGCCTCACAGTCACAGGAGCTGCTGGCTGCATGTTCTTTTTGCTTCATCAATCTCAATATTTTGTCTAGTTCTTGTTCACAATTTGTACATATACTGTTGGATCAACTTATAAATAGACCATCATTTTTTAATGTCCTATTAGTAAAATGTTTTAAAAGGCATTTAATTAACATTTACACGGGCCTTATCCCACTTTCCTTGCCACGACGAGCTCAACATTCATGACTTGGAGGCATGTATCCCGAAGCGCTCAACCAACCTGACCTGTCGTGCCGCAAGAAGACCGGCTCTATATTTTACGAGGCCCTTGTGCGAAATTATGATATGGGTCCCTAATAAGGCTAATGCACATGTAGACATTTGTAAAAATATAGACATATATGTATGTACTTTCAGTTGCAAAATATTGAAACTTAACATCCAACTACATATTCTTAATCTCAAAATATGTCAACTACTATTTTCTGCTAGTTTGATTACCTCAAATAAGAAATAATGAGTCCACTGACAATAATGATTCAATGCTTCACAAAGAGTACAATCTCAAGATCAATTTTATCCAAGATATCCTTCTCAATACAATATTTAGCCAAGCCATTCAATCTGTCTCGTAACATAGTTGACCTTAAACAGTTCTTCAGTAGTTTCAATTTAGAGAAACTTATTTCCACCGAGGCAGTCATAGCTATAGTCAAGAGGATTCAACAGGCAATCGATACATTTGGATAGCAACACAACTCGCCGGCGGAAAATACCTTTTCGGAGCACCTTTTTATTATTCAATTAGTTCAAACTCTTGCTTTATTTTTTTTCCTTTTCGTAGCACCAGACTTATGTCTAGGCGCATATCGCCTAAATTACATTACATAAAAAAGTTAAAGATAAAATCCTAACAATTTCCTAAATGCATTGACTAAAGAATTAAATATTAAGGCGGGAAGATTGAACATAATAGGGTAGGGTGGGCGCAGAGCCGCACAAGCGATCAAGGGACGCAACACCAACGAGCGATCTGTGGACTGTAGGCAGGGAGATGAGATCGATCAGGAAATTCAAAATCAAATGGCAGCCTGCACATATCCTATGTCCTTATTGAAGGGAATATACCCGAGAGGCAATAATAAAGTGGTTATTATCTTATTCCTTGTCTATGATAAATGTTTATTTTGCATGCTATAATTATATTAATTGGAACGTTAATCCATGTGTGTTTAATAAACAAATAAAGAGTTCCTAGTTATGCCTCTCATATAAACTAGCTCGTTGATTGACAAGATAATCAAGGTTTACTGATCATGGACATTGGATGTTGTTAATAGCAAGGTCACAACATTGGTTGAATATTGTGATGAACATTCATCCGAAGAATAGCAATATGATCAAAGTCATTGTGTTAAAATTGCTATGACATCATATGAAGTAACTTTAGTCCTTATACCAATATATTATGTCAATCACTAACACTGGAATAGTAACTTGATAACATCAAACGTCACACCGTAACAGGATGACAATAAACATGGGTTCAGATACTCTGAAAGTGTTATGTAGAGTCTCGTGGATCAAGAGTGGGATTTTTCCATCCCGATGACAGAGAGATATACTCTAGGCCCTCTCGGTGATATCATATTGATGTAGCTTGCAAGCAAGTGATAAGATCACTAGAATGTTATATCACGAGGACAAGAAAAGAGTACTTGTCGGTAACGAGATCAAACTAGGTATGGGGATACCGATGATTGAATCTTGGGCATGTAATATATCGTGAGACAAAGGGATTTAGTTATGACGTTAAATGTTCACACGATCACTAGAGTCATTGTTGAATGTGTGGGAGTCAGTACGGACCTCCAGGTCCCGCTGCTGATTATTGATCGGAGAGGGGTCTCTATCATGTCTGCATTATTCGCGAACCATAGGGTGACACACTTAAGGGATAGTGACACCATTTGGAGCAAATATGTTTAAGATAAAGATTTAAAAAAGCGATGGAATCATTTCGATGGAAACCAAAATTGTTCCGGGTAAAATTGCAGAAAATGGTTCTGCATGTGATATTGAAATATTGTAGGGGTTTTATGTGAATGTTTGTTAATTAAAGTAATTAAAAAATTATGAATAAAATAAATAAAATAATTTTATTTAATGAGAGCTTGCATTAAATTTGGTGGAAATTTAATGCATGTGAGTGGACATGCGTGTGGAGGTGTGGTTATGTGAGTGGAGCTCCACCCACATGAATGAGGAGTGGTGGCGGAACCCACCATGGCCGGCGGCCATGCCCCTTGGGCAGCCCCCTCCCTTATATAAGGAGCACCTCCTCCTTCTCTACTCTCACACCTCCTCGTGAAGGATCTCTCTCCCTCTAGAAATTATTCTGCATGGTATTAGATTAGGAAGATACATGTTCCTATTGACTTTATCTGAAAGGAGTTGATGCTTCCGCTGCATCGCTGGAGCGAGGACACAGAGGTTGTCGGGGTACCGGACATGTATGCGATCACGGATGCACCGCTGCTTTGCGGTGCTGGACTTACTGGTGTTGGACCTACTCGACTTGCTGGTGCTGGACTTGCTGGACTTCATCACGATCTTGAGATCGGCAAGTGTACGACTATATCATCCACGAGTTCAACCTCGTTAACAATGCTTTGTCGCTCTTCAAGGGTATGTTCTCTATGGATGTATATCTACCCGTTGATTGTATCTAGGTAGATAGATCTTGTTGCTTAGTTGTTTACTTCGTAGGATTTTTTTGTTTTCTATGCTGCGAACCTAACACCTATCCATGTAGCTGTATCGCGTGCCGCCAGGGAATATAGGGGTGGGGGTGTGGCCTTCATTGGATGTCGATCGCGAGGGAGGCTATCGGTCTGGCTGCCGTGGCTGGTTTCTCTCGCTAGTAACCCAAGAGTGTTGCCGGTTGGGTTGAGGTTGTGCCTTTTTTCCAGAGATGTATAGGTATTATAGTATAGAGAACTATATATTTATTGGCCCTCTTCTGACATGGGCCCTTGGCCTTTGCCAAGGTTGCCAGGGGCCAAAGTCGGCCCTGAACGCAAGATGGATATCTGACGATACCTACACCTCCTATATATACTGGAGCCTGTTCACCTAAAGATGCCATGCGATCTACTATCACGCCATAGCTCTAGTCCCTAGGTCATAAACCCTAGATTCGTATACAATCGCCTGGTATCTTTATAAACCCATTGAGATCCATCTTGTAAATAGTTGCATGATCTTATGATCACACCGATAATAAAGTCTGAGGGAACTCCGTTATGTTGATTATTGTCTATTTCTTCCTAGGGTTCATTACGATTGTGTCCCCAGTTCACTCAGAAATTGGGACTGTTCCACTATGAATCAACCAACTGCAGAAATTCCCTCAGCCGATGCAGACTCGTTACGTCTATGCCCCTGGTTCCGTTTGACACCGGTCTTTGTTTGCCTTGTATAACTTGCAGTCTGGTTAACTCGGACGCTAGACGTGAAGAGAAAAGCTGAGCCGATCGTTGGTCGCATGACCATGACACTAGACGTGAAGTGGATCCGACACAGAGATGGATCTTTCACAGAAGGAGCACACATAATGGATCCAGCGAGGCTGCAGAGCACATGCTAGGGTGATACAGGGGAAGATGATGTGCGGAACAAAGCTCTATAGCTCTGGAGCCTGGTGAATATGTCATTCATCCTCCATCAAGGGTAAGAACTCTAATTCAGTCTCTGTCCTTTCCAATTAGCGACTCAAGTCCAGTAATAATGAAAGAGTATTTGTGTTGATAATCGTAGGATGTCTGCCACATCCATATTCCTACTGAATACTCGACATGGGTGTCAAACTAAAACCTTGCTCAATGGTAAAATTGAAGTTAGATCTGGTTTTGATTATCGACTAACAGTAGACACGACATAGTTAACTCTATGTGACTTGTACATGGAATTTGGCAACTTCCCATTAGTTAGAAGGAGGAATTCGTATCCAGGTACTATGATACAATTTCTTAGACTTTCTACGACATTGGGATATAGGTCCGACAAGGCCATATCCATGATTTGGGTAAACATCTAGGGACTAGGACAATTCTGATGTATGTCCATATGTTAATAAAGAGACTTGGGAAGGGACTGTCGCCAATGATTTCTTACCACCTTCAATGCAAACAACTCAACCGACCATACTAGAGAATTCTCTCCACGCGGTACCGAGTGCAACCACCCAGCTTCTCCTTGAGCATGATGCCTTGTCAAACGAGCACGGAGACATAGAAATGGGGGGGCACTGAGGATGATTTTGTATTTGGAGACATAGATGTGGTTGTTGATCCTGATAGGAAGAGAAGTAGGGATGGGACCTATGAGGTAGAGGATGGTGAAGATGCTGAAATGGGATGTAGATATGACATGCTGGTGATACACTTTGATAGGGTCAAACCTACAATTGATGAGGGGACTGTGGAGGACAGTCGATACACAGTTTCCACCTTCAAAATAGAAGTTGGAATTAATTTATGATTGAAAAGAGTGACCAAAAAAGATTTATGGTGCATTGTAGGGAAAGTAAGGTGTGTAAGTGGAGACTACATGCATCCCCAATGGGGGTGGACACCACTTTCAGGTTACAATGGCTAACTTTTGATTCTTTTTTAGATTTAATAGGTTGATATATATATGTGTGTGTGTTTTGATTTACTGAATTATTGTTGAATGCACATCAAGGCAAACACAACCTCCCTAATACTTCCTTAAGTTATAAAATAAGACATGCTACAACAAAGTGGATTGCTCCTACTATACTTTATTGGGTGAAACATGATCAATCCATTGGACCTGCTAAACTCAGATCAAAGCTTAGTGATAAGTTCAACATTCGGAGTCCCTACTATGGTACCCCAATCCGGAAGATCGAGATGCCTTACATTCCTTCCCAAGAAACATGGAAAATATGGCAACTCAACAAACGACAAGACCAACATATATTATGACAGTGGAATGCAACAGATTCAATTATTACAGCAGGTGGTGAGGCTTAGTTCATCACACAACATGCTGATGGCAACAACTCCATGTGTACCAACTCATTGGGACTCCAAGCATAGAGTGTTGTAGGAAGTTTCTTTCCCCCACAAATGTGACTTGAGGGTTTATATCAAACTCTTGGGGAATTGGCTTAGAGACTTCTCCTATTTCCTTCTTCAAGCAACCTACAAAACAAAGTATTTGCCTTATGTCCTAACTCCACCGTGTGGTTGTCAAGGATAAGGTTTCGTATTAGCAAAATTGAAATAAACGATAAATAAGAAAAAGTAAAAAGCAATCTATAACTAGATAAGAAAGTAAAAACAATAAGGTAAAGGTATTTTTGGGTTTTTGTTTGTGTTTTCTAATAGTAATAGTGTTTTTGTGTTTTAATCTTTAATTGATACAGCAAATATAAAAGCAATAAAGGTAAATGGAAGTTATTTCTTATAATAAAAGTTGGACCGGGTTTTATGGGTTCACTTGTTATTCTCTCATATAGTGTAGTGGACATAAAACAATTCATAAGCAATACAATATTGATGAAACTTCATTATGTGTATGATAATTATTCATATGGGCATCACGTCCTATTTTAAAGATGATGCAACACATCTCACTTATACTCCTCTAGAAAGGAAACACTCCATGCAATCTAGAATTAAGAATAAACAAAGTATAACATTAGGTACTTTGATATGATGTTTGAATAACACATATGCTACCTTGAACAAACAAGATTCTGAGCTGTCACTAGATGATATTAACATAAACATTCACTCTATCCCTAGTGAGGTAACAAAACAAAGCTAACAACCATAGTAGATCTTGAATTTTGTTGTCACTATCCAATCATCACCACCATGTTATTCAAACTGATACACATGTTCCTCCACCCATGCCCTCTAATACATGTTGGATCAAAACAAGTAATTAAGAACATGATACATAATATGCATCTACCAATACATATCATACATAATATAATTCAAATCTCAAATATGAACTCACATAATAAATATACACCACACCGAAATTACATACATGACCATAATCATGATGAGAAGCTCATATGGTACTAGAACAATGATAGATCAAGAGATAAATAGATCAAGGTACTGCCACAAACCTATAATCCAGAGATGGACCATTCCCTCTTCATCTTGATGAAGCCGAAGATGTTGGAGAAGGTATAGATCCCACCAGGAGTGGCTCCCATGGTATTTCCCCCTCTAGTATTCATTGGTTCTATCTCTGTTTTGGTATTTTTTTATTTATGCGCCGCCTACTCCGAGATCGTCCGAGGGGTATTTTTATGGGCATTTTTAGGTCAAGACTTTGAGGCTAAGATGAACATGGACGACTAGTAAGATTCGATGAGGGAAGAAGACTAGGCGGTGCAGCCCGGGGTGGGGCTCGCGCCACCTAGGCTTGTTTGGGTCTCCGGGCCTTCCCTCTCATGGATCTTATGCCCTAGATGCTTCTCTTCATGAAAAAATACTCTTCGAAAAATCCTTGGGCCATTTGACTTTGTTTAGGTTCCTGAATGATAAAAATACACAAAACGGAATTTTCTTATCCTATAGAGTTATAAACCAAATAAAGGGAATCATTAGCTCCATCAGTCAATGTAAAACATGGATATAACATCATACTAGACTTCTCTATACGTCCCATGGGGTGTGGCCAGCAGGCAGAATAACTTATAGGGCAGTGGAAAAACAATTCGTACCATGATAAAATTGGTCCATAACTCGGCGAATTCGTTGATCTGTCACGTGTAGCATCGCTAATAATGTGTAAGATATGGTCATACACGTTTTGATAGCTAACATGATATTGCGCGATGATTCCTACGTAGACACAATCTAAGTAAAACTCTAGACGCAAGAAAGAAAAATATGTAAAGGTATGAAGTAAATATTATTCATTATTCATAGAAATTATTGCAATAGACTTCTCTGTGCGCCATCGGGCGCGGCTGGTTGGTAGAACGCTGGATGACATGAGCGCAATACATCTCGTCGCGATAACCCGCGTACGTGTATGGTTTACTCTACCAGCTCGGCTCTCTGCCCGCGATTACCGGCGCCTTGTACGGTCTACAATGACAGAAGGTATGAGTTTACGTCAACATGTCGGCTCTAGATGGACCCCTCTTCCGTGATAATACACGGTCAGCTAGAGTCTTGGCTCCTGGCGTGTCCCATGACTGCGAGAATCTACAACTAGCATGGTAAGGAGATACTGCACGAACGAAATAGCGTGTCAGTAGTCGACTATTGTTTCAGGAAGTATTTCTACAACATATTTCGCACATGTTACGCGCAAGATTGGGCACGGTTACACCAAGTGGTGTGTATCAGTCGCATTTTGGGATATGTATACACACATAACCGTCTCTCACGTGGATCGGTCTTATGTGCGTTTACAAAAACATTCTAGACGAAATCAATGACATCAGCACTAGGGGTAGACGACGAGCAGAATGTTGAGGGCTTCTCTTATCTGTTCAAGAATGAATGTAACTCTGTCTAAATATCTCGTGTTATCCCTTAAAGATCGCTCACAAATACATTTAAAGGTACAGTCTCATCAATTCAGTCCCGATACACAGCGAAAAAGCATGAAAACGCTAAAGGTAAGCGTAAGGCATATAACCATATGAATAAAAAGAAGAAATAAAGAGGTGGAACAAAACAGTCCACACAATAGTCGTTCCAATTCTAATACCAAATACGGGATTTTCTGAGTTTTTTCGAGATGAAGCTATGTAAAGACACATATGCATACATCATAAGAGGTCGTAAAAGTGAAAAAATAAGTATACAGATAAAAATACATAGTACGGGAAAAATTTGAAAGAAAATGATGCATTAACTACCAATAGAGAAACATTACAGTACACGCGCTAAAGTAGCGTACAAATTTCATACTGTTCGTTCATTATCATACAAAATATTTACATTGCATGTGGCATAACAAGACTAACAATAGTTACAACACAACCAACTACACACGCTATGTCTATAGTTATAACAATCGCTAACACCACGAAGTAGACGCGATGCATTTAGTTATGCTAGCCTACTCTAAATCATTCTCTCCTGAAATAGCCGCAAATGGCGTAGAGGTTGGAGTTGAGCATGCGATAGCCAGGGAAGACCGTTGTGGAGAGTCGTGATGCTGCCTAGACCACGTAGCTCCTGAAGCAGCCGCAAAGGGCATAGAGGTCGACCTAGAGCAATCGAGCGCGAGGGAAGACCATCGTGGAGAGGTGTGATGATGCAGAGACCACATAGCTGAGTAAACGGTTGGAGACGAATACCAAAGCGAACAAAAGTAGAGTAAAAGGAAAATCTACTACTAAAATGGAAAATAAAAGTACATAGAAAAGGAAAAAATAACGCCGTCTGCTAGACCTTGCCATCGTCGGGAGTCCCGACGGAGGAGAGGTCTCGCAGAGCAATAGGTCCGGACATCGACGGGCATATGAACGTATAGTATGCATTGGATGGAGAGGAAAGGTGTAATGCTGAAAGATGGAGATAAATGACGATTCCTGCATGTCGGTGATGTCGCCAAGGCACAAATCAGTATAATGTGGATATAGAGGGAACGAAAACGAGGGAAAGCAAAGAGCAACAAGAGAGGTTATCTATAGGTCAGGCGTCATCCAGACCGCCTGTATGTATAAACATAAGCACGATACCACCGCGAGAACCCGTGAACGTCTACGATCTATGCAGTAGTTCGTGTACGAACGGTACCCATGATACGATCCCCCGCGAGAACCTGCAGACATCTAGGAATATACGCAACCACCTTGGATACAAAATATACAGAAAGTATGATTTTATCACAATAACCCGCAGACGTCTACGGTCTGTGTTGACAGACGACATGGATTCATGTCTCCACGTTGGCTATGGACGACCCTATGTCCGTGATAAATTGCACACAGAATCATGGACGGCATGGGCTTATGTTGCCACGTCGGCCTTGAATGGGTTCCACGACCGCGTAAAACCGCTACCGACACATGTACGCTCGCACGTACACCATGGATGGAGCCCATGTCCATGGGAAAGCATGGCCAGCACGGGCTCACAATGCCACGTCACCTTTCGGCGGGTCCCATGACCAAGAAAAACAGGATTACGATGCCATGTTTACTGTAGGCGGGACCCGCCATCTAGAGTGTGTGGAAGCGGAGGCGGTCCTTCCTATGTACACTGAGGGCATGTGCGGCCCACCGGACAGCGACGCAGGGTATGACAATGAGTGTGACACCAAGCAGCGGTCTGGAATCTTTTGCCCTAGCCCATATCGGGTCCTACCCCATGGGATAGCAGAGCTCCATTGAGACGTCGTTGCATGTCCTTTCTGGTGTCTATCTGATGATCTAAAAGAATCGGGACGACATGGATAGCAGTTTGAGCCGAAACAATCTAGCACTATTATTTATTCCTGATAAGTTGCAAATATGTGGAAACATGTATCAATAATTTACAAAGTTCATGTATGCATTTTAGATGCATCAACATCCCAAGCTTAACCTATGCTCAACCTCGAGCATAAAGGTGATAAAACTAAACATGGACTTTAGAGTTTGTTTATATTTTAAAGCGGAAGTCATGATCATTGCTACATGAGTTTAAATGATTGATTCTATAAACACAACAATAAGCAAACGAGCTACGAGGTGATATCTCTTATGTACTTACATCTATGCTTAACAACATGTCAACTTGTATAATAGAAAATGAAACTACTATGAACCATTAAGTATATAAAAACAGAAGGGTAAATCCTACATTTCGTCTCAGGGTCATTTTTTCTTTTCACTTCTTACCTTTCTTCTTCTTTGTTCCAGGAAACTTGAGTAACGTATACTCAGCAAGGACTACATGTGCTAGATCTTTGATAAAATAAAAATATTATAAGAGAAAGTAAAATAAATTTTTGGGATATGTAGCTCATGTCAACAGTAATCATAAGAGTGGGCTTTTAGGCATCTTTTATGGTTATGGTTAAAGTGCAAACAAGTACCCCCTCCGTCCCAAAATGTAAGGCGTCTAAGCTTTAGGCAAAAGTCAACATCTTCTAAGTTTGACCAACTTTATACGAAAAAATATGAATATCTGGAATATCAAATAGACACTTTGAGAAACTATATTTTCAGGTGAATCTATAGATATTGATTTGGTATTGTGAATGTTTATATTTTTATGTATAAATTTGATCAAACTTAAAATATGTTGACTTTTGACTAAAGCTTAGGTGCCTTACATTTTGGGACGGAGGGAGTATGTTTTATATGATTGACCCATTACAAGTTGAATGTCTCATGCCTATTGACCATCTGCACCAAGTCCACATATTTACTCAACTTGGGACACAAAGAATTTTGTCATTGTAAGCATACAATTCCAAGTGAGGGTGGCAATCGAGGTAACTCTTTCTCCCTTGTACAAGGAGTCATTTGTGAGGGCCTACCCATACTCAGATTACAAGAAAAACATACAAATCAATCCCTTGGTATTTCTTCTTATTTACTATTTGCATAACTTTTTATTTAAAACACTTCATTGGTATCCATGTTATAAATTTCCACCATGATGCATAGCATGGCTTAGGTTGGCAGCTCAGGAAGCCTTCTGGCACACATGCAAACTCCAGAAATCTCTAGGGGTGGTTTCCTCTTATTTCGTATCGGAGGAACCCACAACCAAAATAATACATGATATCATAAAATAGTGCAATGATAAAAGCGTGCCCCATGTCAGCATGGTTCTGTTAACACTCAACTCGTGAAGTTTCAAACACATAACTTACATAATTCTGATCACAATGGGTCAAGTTTTATTATTCTGCGTTATTTCAAGTAGTTGTGCACTAGTGGTTTCACCCCACATCTTAGTTTCCCCATGAGCTTTAAACTACACAAAGAGATGATTTTGAAATATTCAAAGATGTAGCACATATAATATACTTGGAATAGAAAGTGCTTTATTGGTAGGTATGGAAGACACTGATGGAATAACAAGGTTCATTGGATTTTGTTGCACAAATCTTAGCTTGTTTGAAAATTTGTGTTGGTCGATAGGAAGGTTGACATTCTACAAGCATGTGTAGAAGTGTACATAGTACTACCCATTCTTTATTAGACAAAATAACTTAAATCTAATCATCCATGTATGTAAATAAAATGTAGTACTACATAAGTCACATGCAAATTATCATTCATTAAAGCTTATGAAACAAGCAACAACATGCATGGCTTGTATCTCATCTTTTACTTCCCATTTCCCTTATATTTAATAGCATCCCACTTATTTTTTATTTTATTCTAGTAACTCTTCCATACTCATTTAACATAACTTCAAGTGGTTCTCTCATTATTTAAAAGATAAAAAATACACAATAAAACATAAAACTAGATAAAGACACTCCAAGTTTATGAGTAAATATTACGTTGATGGAAACACAAAGTTTAGAGGTTTACAAACCGGGAGTATAATATATCCAGTGGGGTGCCTTGGGAATCCCCAAGCTCATGGTTTTTTCCATTCTTGGATAGCTTACGGTGTGATGTTCCTCCATTCCCTGTGAAAAAATTTCAATACAGAACTTTTTTCCCATCTCTTTTCTAAGAGGTGACATTAGTGGACACAAAGATATATTGTAAGATGCTATAGAAATCTCAAATAAATTTTTGTTTGAGATGTCCAGAGAGTATATTAAGTTTCCAAAATTTATATAAGATCAAAAGATTCGTACGAAATCATACCGAGACTCAAAACAATGACTTAAACAACAAAAGACAAAATCTGTCTGGAAAAACCGCAGCTCTAGAACAGAATTTTTTCGCCTACTTAAACATGTCAGGACCTTTCTTTCCATATAGAGGATGAACAGTTACAACTACAGTTCAAAATATGAGCTCAACTGGAGTTACATAACTATGTAGGGAGTTTATTTTCGTAAACAGTTTCATGTAAGAAACTCCAACTCCCAATAGTTCTATTAACTTAATACCGTTCAGATGTGTAGAACTTAGTACTTTATTAAAAACTACAGATATTAAACTAAAAGAAAACTCTGTTTCTATAGATATTGTGTGAAAATAAAATCCAAAACAAAAAACAAACGACTTGCCTCCCGAAAAGCGCTTTCTTTATAGAAATATATCTAGGCTTTACTTACTTGGTTTAAGTTGGGTGGAGACTGCGTGGTAGCTTGTACCTTGATGTCTCCTTATTCCTTGGAAGTGTTACATTACATAATACCAGGGTCTCATGGTGTGCTCAAGCAATCAAAATAATAATCAATTTGAAACATGATAGAGAGCAACACAAGACATAGAAATAATAACAACGAAGTCTAACTTTCTTGCTATGCATTGCCATTTTTATATGATTAAATCACAGAAATTATAAGTAGGACAATGCATATAATCAGTAGTTACTTAAAATTTAAGTTAATATAAACATTATGAGTGTCCCTATCACTTCCTCTTTCATAGTAGTTGCAAGCACTAGAAACAAATTCAACACTATAACAATTGGAAGCATGCAACTATGCAAAGTTTTTCATATAGTGAGGATCATTATAATTATTATGGTATTCAGTAGCATGCTTTGATCTTTCAAAATATTTCTAGTATAATTTTTAATCATACTAACATGGTTGCAATGAGTATTTTCAACCAAAGGTAAATGCAAACCATATATATAGTTTCTAACAAGTGCATATTTCGCCTCTATGGTTAAGATAGGAGAACTCAAAAATAATATAGGACTCTTTCTAATAAGAGCATCATCATGAACAACAAGTATATCATTTTTATCCGCATGTATTATACATGGAGGGTTATCAAGAAGCATTGGACCATCATATAAAGCATTATCTTGTAGCATATCTAAACAACACTCCTCATTCTCATCAATAATTTCACTAGTGTCATTACTATCTAGTAAAGGATCATTATTAGATTCATCATAATAGCACGGGTGTTCATAAATCATCATAGAATGTTGAGTTAAATAATATTCATAGCATGGGTTCTCATAAATGACAACTGAATTTTGAGTTTGAGAGTTACCATATATCCCCAAGTTTAGGTTGGACCATATATTATTTATCTTCCTATTCATATACTTCTTCTTCCAAGCTTAGGTTTTCATCTTCTTCTTCCTACAAATTTTAGTACTTTCCATGGTAGAAAGAGTTTTTATATTTAATAACATAATCATTATCACTAAATTATTCTATGCCAAGTTGGAGGATAATAGTCATGTGTCATTTAATTATATGAGCCTCATGAGTAGTTTCAAGTTTTTCATTCATAAGAGAGTCTAACTCATGGGCTGAAATATAGGCTATATATTTCTTAATTTTTTCTATATCATGGCATAAAAATCTACACTTTAGTAAGAAGCAATTATAGGATCACTATTATGCTTACATTGATAATGAGACTGTTTATAGACTTCTCTAGTTTAGCAAGTTATATCATGTAGTTCACAAATACCAATAGCCATACTGTTGATATGTTTAAGTAATTCATCCATTCTTTTTCCTTCTTTGGTTGCTCTATATTCATCATAAGTTTCCAAGATTTTATCAATATCTTCCTCCATGGTTTGGCATACATATTAATAGCTACACAATTTTTTATGAATTTTTGTGTATAATACAAAGGAAAAAACAAGACTTAAAGTAGACAAACAAAAGATCAAATAAAAGAGAAAAAATATGACAAATAAAGTTCTTTGTAGATCTAAAATAAAACAAAAGATCACAATGGCGCAACCTCCCAAAGCAGGTGTTTACATAAGTTGATGAAGATGGTGCCACAAAAGGTTCTAGCAACTGGAGTAGGAGTTTCACCACACTGCAACCACTTTGTGATGTCTCTTTCAACTCCCCGACAATGGCGCCGGAAAATGTTCCTGATGGCAATAACTCCATCTGTCCCAACTCGTTGGGACTCCAAGTGCAGAGTGTTGTAGAGGGATTCTTTTCCCCACAAGGGTGACTCGAGGGTTTATATCAAACTCTCAGGGAATTGTCTTAGAGACATATCCTATTTTATTCTTCAAGCAACCAACAAAACAAAGTATTTGCCTTGTGTCCCCAACTCCACCATGTGGTTGTAAAACACAAGGTTTTGTATTAGTAAAGCTGAAATAAAATAAATCAATTAAAGTAAAAGCAATCTAGAATAAGACAAGAAAGTAAGAACAATAACGTAAATGTATTTTTCATTTTTTGTTTGTGTTTGCTAATAGTAAATTTGTTTTTGTGTTTTAAGCTTTAATTGATGTAGAAAATATAAAAGCCATGAAAGTAAATGGATTTTTTTTCTTATAATAGAAGTTGGACCGGGGTTTCATGGTTCACTTGTCTATCTCTCATCAAGTGGAGTGTACATAAAACAGTTCATAAGCAATACAATATTGATGAAACTTTATTATGTGTGTGATAAGAATTCATATGGGCATTTTATACATCATATTTTAAAGATGATGCAACACATCTCACTTATACTCCTCTAGAAAGGGAACCACTAGTACATAGACAATACTTAGAGCCGCTTTTCCACCATAGGCCTGAGTTGGGTGTGCCATGTGGCTCTAGGCGTGGGTCTCTACTAATTATTTTAAACCAGCTCCAAAACTAAACACTCATCTGGTTGTAAATAGTAACTGTCTCCAATAATATGTCAGCTCAACTAGCTTTAGCAAAAACCAGTCTCCAATTATTCTGTAGCCCTCAACTGGCTCCAGCAAACAACCATCTCCACTATGCAAAATAAGAACCTATGCTCAAGTGCCACCTCCAAATGCCAGCTGCACTTTCTGCTCCCACTCCACAATCTGATCATGAAGAGCAGGATCAATCAAGATGACCAAGAGAGAGCGATCATCAAAGCATGTTGTAATATAGAAATTGCAGAAAAGGTATAATATTCACATAACGTTCTAGTTTAATACATGACTTAAACTTTACAAAGAGGATACATCTAGTCTTTTGTGAAAAAGTGTTATTAAATTATAGAGAACTGATTGTAGATATTAGGTAGCTTACAGTTTGTGGATGGTCCTATCAGAAAGTTCAAGCGCCACAACATTCTCCAATGATATGCTTTCCATAGACAAACATGGATTTTCTCCTCCAACCATATCTCCACAAAAACCTAAAGCCCACTCTTTAGCTTTACTTGTAAAATGTGAATTGTAGATGTCCAATTTAGGAAGTGCATCAATAACCCCTTTGTTAACACTGTTAACATCAAAATGATATTAGAATGAAATACCAGGATTTTACAACAAGATTACCTAAAATATATCCCACAAATAATTTCTGAAGTATGCCAATCAGCCAGAGTATTGTTCACTTGCTATATTGTTAAAGGATTAAATCTTAGAAATTGCATGTCTCTATCATATTTGTTTTTACCACATACAGGCAGCATGGCCAAATATTATGAAACAATAGTCTCTAGATCTTTTTAGATAAATATACTGCCATGTCCCAAACCATCACAATCCCACATTTACAAACACATCTATACAATAACGTCAAAACAAAGTATTCGGTTGTAAGAACTCAGAAAATGGATCAGCCAATAACTGGCAGGCTATAGATAGGGTTAACTTTCTCTTTTTAATAAGCCACTTCCTAGCTCTATTCCATTTGTACTTAAATTCTGGGTATATAGGCTTGCAAGCAATTACAGGTTCAACGCAATTTCTTAAAAAGTTCAACTATCATTTCAAACACTAGAGAACTTGTCAGACCTAATATTATATCCACACTTGAAAGCATCTCTTCTTTGCCTATGGAGAGATCATCAAACAAATAGAAAAATGCTATATCTAGCTACAATCATGCCTATTATGCATGAGTAATAGTTCTCATTCATTTTCATAAGGACAAATAGTAGGTTTAGTAGGATTTTATTACTTTTTCCTTGTCTTTGACTTGTGTGTAGGTGCTATGGATAATCATGGATAAAATGAGCCAAGAAGATTCAATATGGAGAAGTTACATACGCTAGACTTAGCCATGTGAGATGTGAAAATTCATATTTTTCCATCATCTCATGTTGCTGATCCAATACCATGGTGTTGTAGCCCTCATCCATACGAATCCAATGAACTAAAGAACACCTCAATTAGAGTCCGTATGAAAAATGGCGGCCAAAACACTACTAACATCAAAGGTTTTAACGACCACTAATACGAGCGCAGCTTGCCCGTACCGTACAGTCGCACCACCTTCTTATAGCTTCGTTTCGTCAAACAGAACAACATTTGTGAGGGCCCAATGGGCATATTCGGCCCCGAGTGTCGTTTCCCGATTTTCGACACTGGGGGTATGAGTCCCCCTTTGTTATTCAGCTAGGGGCACAACGTTTGGCGAGCTCGATCAGTGAGCTAGACAAACACCATTAGAGAGAGAGGTGTGGTTTTTTTAACCTAGGTTCAGGTCCACCATGAGTAGAACAACAGATCCCTACATCCTATAACGTCTACTATTTGGTTATCACTGGACTAGAACGCGTTCCTTCTCTCGAGAAGGAATCATACTCCCAGCCAATTGTCATGCCCCTCTATCACTCGACCTAGGCCTCCTTTTATACCATAAGGGGACCCCATAGGGGTTGTAATACATGCATCAGCATGACTTTTCCACGCGGCTGGCCGAGGCATGCAATGTGGCTGCGCGGTCCTGCCCTAGCATCGCGTGCTGCCTGGATCCTACAGACCGATGTAGAGGCTAGTCATGTCACCCTGACTCTTGTCTCCTGTTACTACAAGAATCTGGGCGGTTCATGATGATCTGATAACGTCGTGGATGAGGGTCAAAACGTTGTAGATGGTCATCCGTGATGAATTTTGCGAAGAAAAAATAGGTCATGGACCTCACGTCATAATTCAATTTGTGATGTTTTTTCTGTCTAAAAATGTCACGTCCGATCCAGACATTCCTATAATTTCATCGCCCCAATCATTCATGACGCTTTTCGTCACGATCGTATGACCCGCGTGGCGGGCGATTTACACGTGGGGCCGTCAGTGACATTTGCTAACGTCATGTTCACCGTCCACGACGTCATTGACTTCCTGATGTTTTTTTCCGTCACGGCCTGATTCCATTGTCTCCATATCCATGACATCATCCAACCCGTTCATGATGCCATACATCCCGTTTATGATGTCACACGCGCTGTGATGAATTTTGTTCGTCGCCACCTTTCAAGGCCATGGTGACACGTGGACAGTTGGCACGGCCAAGCTTGGGCCAGTCGGACAAGGCCACGTGGGTAAGCCACAGAACGCCACGTTCACAAATCAAAATGGGACACATATCACCTACCGACGACGAATTCTGTGTGATGACGTTATCGTTGGCCGTGACATTTCTGTTCGTCAAGATAGTTGGCCAATGAAAAGCAGCCATTTCGGTGTTTACCTTTGATAGAAATGTTTCATCAAGAACAACTAAGACGATTTCGTTTTCGTCGCAGATGCAGGCTGGCGTCACCGTGAGATCAGGGGGCCATTTGTGCACGTGAATTTCTGCTAGCCCTAATCGTTTGTGACACATTTAACACCACATACATCAAATAACATAATTTGACAATGAATTTCAGGACAAGTTTCCACATAAATTTCCACAGCATTTTCTGAGCCAAAAGCCTCACAAGCTTCCACAACCAAAAACTTTCCACAACAGTTTATGAGCCAAAAGCCTCAGAAGTTTCCCTGCCCAAAAGACTCACAAGTTTCCACACTAGTTAACTTTCCTAGCCCAAGCACTCACAAGTGTCAACCACGAGTTCATTTACCTTGCGACAGCTGAAGCTGTTGTTGGTGTTGCTACTGCTTCTTCTTCTGCTAAGTCATCTAAGACAACACTTGTTGAAGTAAGTCATTTGTATGGTTTTGTTTATCCTGCATCTCTTCTTGCTCCTTCTACATTTATCTTATGTATTTAGCATACTGCAGCCTCACTGCCTCGATAGCTTCTTTCGCTCTCTGCAATTCCTCTATGGTACTACACAGTTTTTCACTCCCTAGTCTCTCAGCCAAAAGTTCTGCTTCAAGGCCAGACCTGCTTCGTCTTGATGTACATGGATGGAGGCCAATGTTCTTCAAGAATGTTGGCTTTCTGCTGTCCAATGAGAGTGCAAAGTGCACATCCTCGATGGAAGAAAGTGGTTCTTCCCCCTAGACACCTGGAGCCATCTTCTTTTCCATGATTTCCTACAGTATTAGGAATAGAAGTGAACAGAAAAATAGCAAGCAAACTACAATCATATCGTATACAATTGAGAAATGAACATAGCATTGAATTTTACGAAGATGAAAAGTTTTTAAGAGGACTTACAATTGCTTCCTTCATATTCTGAGTGTAGCCATTTTTTGTGCGGCAATGCGTCTTTTTCAAGAGTTCGAAGGCATCATCCTCACCATTGCACACAACCTCATAGCTACATGAACCTGTGGCAGCAGGGTACAAGACTTTGGTCGTATTGAGCTTATTTTTTACACAAGTACTCTACACAAGCAGAAACCATATAGTATAAGAGGCAACTCCAATCAAACAATTCAAACACATGAAGTAACAGTATAAGAGTAAACGAAAAGTGACCTGTTTCCTGGGGTCAGACCAAGTATCAACAAGCTTGCACCACTGCTCATCGATCATGTGTTTCACTTCATCAGGACATTTGCTTGTAACTTGGTTTAGAGGGTAGGGATCAAAATACTTCTTGTTCAGAATATACCACTGATTCCTTGCATGCCTCATAAATTGATTTGCGCAAGCATTCCGCACGTCAGGGTGATTTGTGTCCATGGCAAACTTTTGCTGAAATAAAACATGGAGCACCAACATTTGCATGAACACAGAAATGGAAAGGTAAAGGACAACTAAGTCACAGAACATACAGAAGCTTTGCCTATGAAGTCTGATTGGACATCAACCCTCTTCTTGTACTCTTTCCAGTGGGGTAAGATAAAGATGGCTAATCCTTATTGTGACTACACACTCACTGGCAAACCTGGCAGCAACACCCGACTCGTCTAGTCTAGTTCTTCCTAGAAGAACATTAAGTGAAAGCCTCCCTCCTTTGGATAACTTGTCAAGCCTCTTCCCCATGTTTCCCCTCAGCACCAGAGCTTGACTAGTATGCAAAACTATATCTTCAGAATTCTGCGTTTCGGCGTCTTCAGAACAAGGTGCATCAAAGTCTACAGGAATAGAATGTGCTGATTTAGTGTTCCACAGTAATATGATGGGATCAAATGGATTACTATAGAGCAAGCAGTCAGTTTAACACATTACCACATTGAGACCAGTCACTTCTGTCTTGGCACGGTACTTCATGACTAGGATCAAATTCCCCATATTCGATAGCTGACTCATCATATTGGGTAGCTGACCCCTGACCCTCAAATTGGGTACCAGAGTCCTCACCATCGACAGGTGAACAAAAATGTTGGGTAGCTAACGCAGCGCCTTGGGTACCTAACTCATCGGTTTGGGCCGGTGCACGGTCGCTTCGGCGAGGTGCCCGCAGACAGTTGGGAGGTGGCTTCTGAATTTGGAGAGGTGGCAAATCACTTTTGGGGGATACCAGCGGGTAGAAGGATGCGGACTTCATCACCTGGGACGGTGGCTTCTTGGTTTGTGGAGGTGGCAGGTTGGCTTTGGGAGGTGCCAGAGGACGGCAAGATGTGGGTTGGGATTCCACACCTTGGGTACGTGGTTGCTGGCTTTGGTAGGGTGCACGCTGGCTTTGGGGAGGTGCCGGACGGCATACCAGTGGGTCAAAGGGAGTGGGCAGGTCGCCTTGGGAAGAGTACTACTCATGTTGGACAACTGCCAGCTCGCCTTGGGCAGCTGGTTGCTTACCTTGGGATGCTACCTTCTTGGCTTGGGCAGGTGATAGATTTATGGCTACTGGCTTCTCGCCTTGGTGGGCATCAGGAACTGTAGCTTTAGCCACTTGGCCGGCATCAGGAACTGCAGCTTTGACCACTTGGCCGGCATTAGGAATTTCAGCTTTAGCCACTTGGCCGGCATCAGGAACTGCAGCTTTGGCCACTTGGCCGGCATCAGGAACTGAAGGTTTAGCTACTTCCTAGGCATTAAGAACTGCAGATTTGGCCACTAGGTTGCCATCAGTAACTGCATCATCAGTCACCAGCAGGGGAAAATTAAGTGCAGCTCTAGCCACCTCTAGGGCATTAGGAAGTGCGGCTTTGGCAGTTTGCCTGGCATCAGGAAGTTCAGCTTTGGTCGTTTGCCGGGAATCAGGTAGTTTGGCTTTGGCAATCTTCTGGGTTGCCCTACGAGTTTCTTATGAATGGGTCGCAGGACTTGCCGCTTTTGTTGTTCGTCGTGTGGAACCTAGAGGTGGAAGTCCTGCTTTTAGCGGATTCCTCTTGGACCTCGTGTGTCTCTCATTTTCTGTGTCTGGAGATAGTACGGATGCCACAACACGCTTGCGAGATGATCCACCACTAGGATCCATCCTTCTCCTGGGAGTTGTCTTCTTGAATTTTCTCTGCTTAAGCTATATATTTTACATGTAACAGTAAATTGTGGAAAATAAAGAGGAACAAAACATATGGCAAAAATACTAAGTAAACAATTCCACACAAGATGATTTGGCAGCACCTTAATTGTGGAGAAATCATGACAAGATGGTGAGGTAGCAGGTAAGGGGACTACCTGCAGCCTAGTCTCCTCGGTGACTACTGTTTCATCACCCTATATGTCACCTTCACTGATACCCCCCTGGGATCATACCGAGGTCTAGAGGGATCACTGATACCCCCTGGCAACAACACTAGATACAAACCTAATACCAAGTCGTTGCATCCATGCACTCTTTCTCATGATGGTTTTCATCTGACTTTCTTCCATCAGTAGTATTTGTGGTTCTAACATGAATAAAGAATTCCAAATAATCTAGAAATATAAAACTAGGTGCGATACCAACCTATGATATATTGTTTATAGTACTCATCATTTAACAGGTCACCATGAGCAATTTAAACAAAAAGATCGTAGGCTGCCAAACTAATGCAACACACGGGATAATGTAACCTGGTCTACAACCTTCCATTTTGCTACTTCTAGGGGTCTAGGGGGGTGAATACACTTGGCGATGCAACAACGTATGCTAAGAACCTAAGAGCATGTGCAATGCAAGACTCTTAGAGAAGTGCTTAGCGAAATAAACCGGTTTTTGGTTAAGCAATGGTGCTTATTTATAACAGGATGATGTCTAAAGTGACACCTCTCGAATACAAATAAGCACTATTTCTTACGAAAAAGCTTGGATTACTTTGCTAAGCAACACTCCAAGCACATTCCACTATACACATGTGTTTCTAACATGTATAGGGAACTCCAAATATGGCTCAATATATAACATATGGGGTGGAATAGTCCTCTATGACCAATTCATACTATGATCATGAGACATACGGCGAAACAGCAAAACAAATGCAACATGGATTGCATGATAGTCCTACTATGGGTAGCCTAGCTGGTATTATACACTAGTATCGTACACATAATACTGGTGTGTACAAACCTCCCACTATGACCAACCTAAATGATGGTGTCTATGTTATAATACCTATGACATTGCTCACTATGGAGATAATATTAAGACCAGTCATAGTGGGGAGTAATATAGCCTAGTAACATGCTATGTTACTCCCCACTATGACCAGACCTAGTATTATACACTGCAACCATAAGCAAGGCATGACGATTAAACATAAGCAGTACAAGCATCTACCGTCCAATTAAATAGGCAATTAAGCAAAATATAACCTATGGTGCTCATTGTCCTATAGTAGCCATCATGTAAAATAGTAAACTATAAACTACTTATACGATGAACATAAGATATATCACGAAACAGCCGAAGTACTGCAACAAACAGGATAATGCAACCTTTATCACACACAAACTGTTCATAAGCCTAATAGTTTACAAGCTGCGCAATTCACCAATTGGTTGCAATAAAGGAGGTCAGGACAATTAAACTTGAGAAGTACATGCATCTATATCTTTCCACAAAATAGGCAAGTAGGCAGAATATAACATATGTTCTTGATTGTCCAATATTAATCATAAGTGTAAAATAGTCCACTGTGAACAATTTGTATTTATACTCTGATCATAAGACATATGATGAAGCAGCCAAAATATTGCAAGAAACAAGATAATGCAACCTTAATCACATGCAAACTGATCATAAGCCTAATAGTTTACAAGTTGGGCAATTCACCAATTGGTTGCATTAATAAGGAGGGCAGGACAATTGAACATGAGCAGTATATGCATCTATATCTTGGCACTAAATAGGCAAGTATTCAGAATATAACATATGTTGTTGATTGTCCAATAGTAATCAAAAGTGTAAAATATTCCACTTTGAACAATTTGTAGTTATACTCTGATCATAAGACGTATTATGAAGCATCCAAAATATTGCAACAAACAAGATAATGCAGCCTTTATCTTCAACAAACAATATAACCAAACAGCAGAAAAGCAAGGTAAGTGTTTCCTTGCCTTCTGGCTGTGGGGCCTTTTTCTTACTGCTATTCTTGGTGGAACACTTAAATCGTGGCATCAAGGCTTGTCAGTGGACCTTGGTAGCAAACTATGTGGACGAGGTGCATGGTGAGTGAGTAGATGCACTTGTGCACGAATAGTGGGAATACTTTGACGGCGAGGTGGCAGGACTTGTGGACGAGGTGCACGACGATGTGGCGTACCTGGTCGGCGAGGTGCACGTCGAGTGAGTAGACCTTGACCGCGGGTGGGCAGACCTTGACAGAGAGGTGCACGATGAGTGGGGAGATCTTTACAAATAGGTGCATGTAGAGGTGGCAGATCTTGTGGGTGAGGTTGACGGTGAGGTTGCAGACCTGTGAGCTTAACAGTTGGCATGGCATGGTGGGAAACCGTGAAGGTGATGACGGTCTAGGGTTTGGGCTATGGCAACGACTAGCTGTCTACTGGAACGATGGACGGTGGCATGGTGAGGAGGGGCATAGGGCGGAGGGAAGGACGACGGCTAGTGGAGGAGGGACAGATGGTGGTGAGGGTGAGGGCGAGGGAGGAGGCAGAGGACGGCGAGGTGGGAAAAATGGATCTCGTCCGCTTTTGGCAAGGGAGGGGATAAGGAGGGTTTCTTTTAGATTACCTACATGCCTTCTGCGTGAATGATGCGTGGTGCTATGCTGAAGGGCGGATCGGTCTATCCCAGGGACAAAATTTCTAGGCATGAAATTTAACTTCTACGCGCGAAATTTGAGCGGGGTGTCTCGGTAAAATGTTTTGATGACGTATCCTGGTCGTCTATTGCAACATGAGTGGCTCAAATAAATTAATCATATAGGATACGTGTTAAAAAGGGCACCTTTCGAAGAAATTAGCAATTACTAACCCAAAAAATCAGGAAAATCTGTTATGATGATTTTTCCCAAAATATTGGTATAGGTGAGATCCAAAGTGTGGTATGAAAAATCTCTTTACGGGTGAACCAGATGGGAAAAACATGTGGAATCTTGCATATATGGCATTAGCATATTTATTAAAGTGTGGTGGGATGTTGATATAGGCAGAACCCACCCCTGGGTGAGCCTGTTCTCAAATCCAACTTCCATGTCATGTTGTAGTTCCATATTCATATGTGTTTCTTTGTTACCAGTGTTTTGACAGTAGTGTGTGTGTGGTCTTGTATATATATCAATGTGGTTTTGGAAAATAACACATGCAAATGACTCCATGATGTGTCAAACCATGCATGGTGTACACAGTCATGTGGATCTGAATGACTCTAGTAGTGGAGATATCAATGTGTGGTTTAGGAAGTTAAAAAGAATACATGCAATTAATAGTGACTACTCTAGGGGATAGATCCATGTGTCCAAACCATGGTGTTCACAGAGACCAACACATATATATAGGAAAAATCAGCTTCCACCATTGCATGTTGCACCAATAATGTATGACAGTAGTTGCATCACAGAATCCACTAGAGTGCATGGTCATGTAGATATATCAATGTGTGGTTTAGGGAAAAGAACATGCAATCGCTCTAGCTAGGGGATCCATGTCTCAAACCATCATAGTCATAGGAGATAAACCAAAAACACATATAGGGAAAGCAGCTTCCACATTGCATGTTGCACCAGTGTGACATAAGTTGCATCACAGAATCCACTAGAGTATGTGATATCAATGATGTGGTTTCGGAAAAGAAACATAATATGCAATGTGCAATGACTCTAGGGGGATCCAAGTGGCAAACCATGGTGTAGAAGGAAATAAAACACACACAGGAAAGCAACTTCCACACATTGCATGCACCAGTGTGACAGAAGTTGCTTCATAGAATCCAGTAGAGTGTGTGTGGTCATGTAGATATTAATGTGGTTTTGGAAAAGAACACATGGAATGTGGTCATGTGGATCATCAATTACTAGTGGAGATATCAATGTGTTGTTTAGGAAAAGAACACATGGAATCACCCTAGGGGATCCATATATGTGACAAACCACATCATGGTCATGGAGACCAGAAACACATACGAAAGTAGCCTTCCACATTGCATGTTGCACCAGTGTGACAGAAGTTGCATCACAGAATCCCACTAGAGTGTGTGTGGTTATGTAGATATCAATGTGGTTTTGGAAAAGAACACATGTGCAATGACTCTAGGGGGGTCCAAGTGGCAAACCATGGTGTACAAGCAAAACACACATAGGAAAGCAACTTCCACACATTGCAATGCACCAGTGTGATAGAGAAGTTGCATCATAGAATCCACTAGAATGTGTGTGGTCATGTAGATATCAATGTGGTCATGTGGATCATCAATGACTCTAGTCGAGATATCAATGTGTGGTTTAGGAAAATTACACATGCAATAACTCTAGGGGATCCATATATATGTGTCAAACCACCACATCATGGTCATAGAGACCAAAAACCACATAGGATAGCAGCTTCCAACATTATTGGATGTTGCACCAGTGTGACAGAAGCTGCATCACACAGAATCTAGTGGGGGTGTGTGGTCATGTATATATCAATGTGATCCATAAGTTATATCACACAGAAGCTGCATCACACATTGCATTCACCAGTGTGACATAAGTTGTATCACGGAACCACTCTAGGGATCCATATGTGTGTCAACCCATCATGGTCATAGAGACCAAAAATACATAGGAAATTAAAGCAGATTTTCCACATTAAATGTTGCAGCAGTGTGACAGAAGTTGCATCATATAATATCCGCTGGAGTGTACATATGAGTGGTTATGTGGAGATATATATATATCAATGTGGTTTTGGAAAAGAACAATGCAATGTGGCATGTGGATCAATGACTAGTGGATATCAATGTGCAATGACTCTAGGGGATCCATGTGTCAAACCATGGTGTACAAAGACCAAAATCACGTAGGAAAGCTTTTTGGTCTACATGCATGCCTGCATGGAGTATCTAGAGTAAAAATGATTTACTGAAAAATTAGAAGAAATCGAGTGGGTTTTGCATTTTCCATTGACATGCATAAAAATGATTAACTACAAAAGAAATCGACTTGTGTATACACTATTTCCCACACGTGCATTTTGCATTGAATTGACACGTGCGATGTACACGTTTCCCACCCCGCGTGCGCTCCCACCGCCCAACTGCCCCATCATCTCCCAGTCATTTAAAAGACATCAACCACACGGTCTCCCTATCATCGCCTAGTCATTTCTCCACACACCATACCACTCTTCCCTCTTCACTCCAAAGAATAGAAGGAAACCCTAGCAACAAGTACGAGATCATTTTCGCAAAGATGAAGAGATCAAGACCGATGGTTGCCAAGGACGCCAAGGTCATCATTGACAAGGAGGCAGCCGATGCCATCGCCGAGAAGGAGGCAAATAACAAGTTCGAAGAGGAAGCGGTTGCAGATCCGGTGGCGGTGCAGGTGGACTACGATTACTTCAACGACATCAATGATGAAGAACCTATGGATCCGTTCGTGTTCGATCAGGAACCCAGCGACTGAGAACCGGAGGTAATTAGATCTGAACTATGAATGGGGTTTTCTGATTTTACTATTCATATTTTAATTTATAGGGTTTTCTGATCTTATAGAGTTTGATTAAATAATTTGTTCCTCGCCTAGTAGTTCTATGCTCATCTTTTGTTGGTCATTTTGATCTGCCCCTAGTCATTCCTGTCGTATATTTTCTAGTTTGATTTGATCTGCCCCTAGTAGTTCTAGGCGCCTAGTAGTTCTATATATGCTCATCTTTTGTTGGTCGTTTTGATCGATATTTTCTAGTGATATAATTTCATGTGGAGTTTAGATCTCTTATCTAGGTTGTGTTCATGCTGTCCAATGTATAGTTTGATTTGTATGATAAAAGTCACATATATATAGTAATCATATTAGCTCCTGATTACATTAACAGAAATTTAATATTCCGTAACTGAAAGTTCATCTCTGATTTATAGTAAGTTCTGTATGTATATGTAAAGATGCATTAAAATGCAAATAAATGTCCATCTCTGTTATATTTAGGGAGACAAATTGTTAAATTCCTAATTAACGGAGTATATTTAGGAGAAAGCAAATTCCTATTTGTACCATGTTCTAGTCATAACTTCTTTTTGTTTTGCCAATTTACTGATAAGATGAGTGGAAATAATTACTCCATCTGTCCTAAAAAAGGATGTCTCAGATTTCTTATTAAAATTTTGATGTATCTATATATATATACTGAAACTTCTATAGATATTCATTCAAATTATTTGAAAGAATAGTATAATTTTAACTTAAGTGGAGTGTATATATTAAATACTAGATCATGCATGTTATCCAATCTTTGTTGTAGTAAATTATGTATTTATATGAACAGATGCATCAAAATAATGCTGATAAATTAAATTTCTCTGTGTAGTCCATCTCTATTATTTGTTTAGGGAAACAAATTTTTAAATTCATAATACACTGAGTATATATTTAGGAGAAAACAAATTCCTATTTATACAAGTTCAAACTGAATAAAACTATCTAGTCATAACTTCTTTTTGTTTTACCAATTTACTAATAAGATAAATGAAAAGAATTACCCCATCTGTCCTAAAAAGGATGTCTCAGTTTTGTTAAAATTTTGGTGTATCTTTACATATTGAAACTTGTATAGATTCTTTCAAATTATTTGAAAGAACAGTATAATTTTATATAGCCCTTGTTTTATCACGTATGTATGCAAACAGATATATGTTGATGAACTAGTTTGTTCAAAAGCTGGTTCAACGTGTGCGCACATGCTAAAATTAATCTCTCAACATAGCCCTTTCCTGGTTTGCTCTCATGATCTTGGGAGAGTAATTTTTTTCATTCACTGACTTCTTCTCTCTACTTGCTAATTCCCAAGAACGAGATAGCGATGTTGGTGAAAGTATGTGGTCCAAGCACGCGAAAAGCTGCCACATCCTGAAGGAGATGAGGAATGGGAGGTTCCCCTTCCGCCGAGGTGCAAACAAGTACAGGTGTCCCTTCTACGTAAGAAGGATTGCAGAAGATCTGAACAACATCGTGCAGCATGCCGAGGGCATTGCCCGTGGAGGACAGCGGCGTGCGAATCATACGAAGGCCAAGCACGCTGCCTTCATGGTTTACCTGAGCAAGTATGCCAACCTCGGTCACATTGCTCTGTGGCCCTAACTGCTAGCTCATGTTGCCTTAGCTACCTCCTGCTGCCGCCTCGTGTTGCCTCTACTACCGCCTCCTGTTTCCTCTGCTGCCTCCTGTTGCCTGTTGCTTGTTATCGCCTCCTATTTATGTAATCTGTGTACTGTTATAGTATATCGTTTGGGTTGTGTAATTAAGTACTACTAGTAGTATGTGGTGGTTGTGATCGAACATATTTAACTAGTACCTCTATATATTGTCAGTACCTTTTAAGTTGTTTGTTATGATTGTTCCTGGTTGCACGCATTTCCGACATTTCAAAATATTTTTTTAGTGTGAATCTTTGAGAAACACACACACACGATTCTTCCTGATTTTGCAACAATATAGAAAATCCATGGTTATTGTTCCTGGTTGCACCATGTTTGAAATCAACAAAAGATAAATACACATTACATTTGCAACCATGATTTTTCCTAGTTGCAACAAGTTTGGTACAACAAGTTAAATACATCTCATGAATACTAAAAACAACTGACTAGCTAGCTAGCTAACTAAACATCCAACAAACTCATTTCTCATACTGATTTCTAAAATTTCAAAACCAAGAGGAAGCATAATACATCCATAATTCAATACGTTCTTATTTCCAACAACAAAAATAAGAACACACCCTAAAGTCACTGCCACACTAAGCATCATCATGATTCAAACATGCTTCTATTCCATTTCTTTTCTCATTTTCTTCAACCTTAGTTTAGATATCTCCAGATTCGTGTCTCTACCTGGAAGCCTCAAATCAATCATCATCTTATCATCTACGTTCTCATATAGCTGGGGAAGCATCCTCTACATCTATGCTGCCCATGGGTTGTACATCCAGTACAAGTAACAACACACCTCATCTAGACAACCTAAATTTTTTCTACCAATGTCTGCACCATAGGAGGCAACCTTCCTAGCAGGAACATGGTTGCACTGGCATCTCCAACTAGGATATAACTCCTTCCCACCAATCTCTTGATCTTGGATGGAAATTGGCAGCTCCCCAACAATTCCAACCCAACTCTGCTAAACAAGTCATGGAAACTCTTAAATTCCCCTAACTCCTAGAACCCTAGCTAGAACAGATTCAGGGATGGAGCAAGACCTAATTTACCTATTCCACAACGTCGCCCTCTCCTGTCGGCTCGTGCATCCCTATGGTATCCGAGATGTGGCAAAGATAGCGGTGTGGTGCAAAGGTGTCGTCGGGGCAATGGCTCGTTATGGGGCCACTCGTCAGCTCTAGCGTGGGATTATGGGTCCCTTCCACACTCGCCAAAATCCACTCACCTCCTAGCACTGGGAAAACTCTCTCCAGCGACGGCCGGATCCCCTCCTCGACCCTCCCTGGTAATGGATAAGTTCCTTCCCCTTCCCGGTGACAAACAAATCCCATCCCCTCTCATACCCTCCCCGGTGATGATGAAATCCCCTGTCCTCCCCTCCCCTATGATGGCCAAATCACCTCCCCTCTCCTTCTCGGTGATGACCAACCACCCTCCCCTACCCGGCGACGACGGTTGCAATGTAAGTGCTCCTCGACCTACTTTCCTTCACCGCGTCACCTCCGCGTTCTAGGTTCACCGCGTCAGTGCTCCATCTAGGTCACCGGCAATGGATCTTGGCCTTAGTGTCACCGCCTTGTTCTAGGGTAGAGCAACGACGTTGCTGTCTATGTCACTGGATGATCTTGAAGTAGTCGCCAAATTAATGCCCCAAATTGTTGTTTTTTATATCTATATGTTAGTGCTGATGGATAATCTTAGGATATTAACTATTTAAAACTAGCCAATGACTAATATGTGGCACTTAAAATGTTGATGGGATGATCTCCATCTACTTAGTGTCTTTGTACAACCACTATGGCTTGACATCTTTTTGGTAGATATAGATTCATCTCATCGACTTGTGTGTGTTATCTTACTATGGAGCCCATATTATATATTGATGTAGGTCACTGTCCTCTCTTCACATGCATTTGGCCAATGATTAGAGTGTGGCACTATATGTGTCCATGGGATAATGTGCATATAGCACGTGTTCTGTACAAACACATTTGTTGTGCATGCTTCTTGCTATATGCTCGATAATCTCATTGATTTATGTGTGCTTTGTTAGTATGAGGCCCACCAAATTGATGTTTTTCATAGCTATATGTTAGTGCCGATGGATAATCTTATGATATTAACTGTTTACAACTTGCCAATGACTAATATGTGGCACTTAGCAGGTTGATGGGATGATCTCCATCTACTTAGTGTCTTTGTACAACACTATGGCTCTACATCTCCTTGGTAGATACAGATTCATCTCATTGACTTGTGTGTGTTATCTTACTATGGAGCCTACATTATATATTGATGCAGGTCATTGTATTCTCTTCACATGCATTTGGCCAATGATTAAAGGGTGGCACTATCTGTGTCCATGGGATAATGTGTATATAGCACGTGTTCTGTACAAACACATTTGTTGTGCATGCTTCTTGCTATATGTTCAATTATTTCATTGATTTATGTGTGGTTTGTTAGTATGAGGCCCAAATTGATGTTTTTCATAGCTATGTTAGTGCTAAGGGATAATCTTATGATTTTCACTGTTTACAACTGGTCAAGATGAAAATGTGGCACTTTGATTGTTGATGGGATGATAGGCATCTACTTACTGTCTTTGCATGGCCACTATGGTTGTAGATGCTCCTTGGTATATACAGATTCATCTCATTGGGTGATGCTTGTAGTCGTGACCAAACCATATGCTTTTAAATTTGATTTTTGTAGTTCACTAATTATTATTTGATTCTTCTAGTTAGCAAGTCTCCAAATGGATGCACTATCAAGGGAAGAATTAGAAAGAGGTGCTTGTAGAAACTATGAGTACTGCAAAATGGAAGGGCTGATGCAGAAGGAGCCTACCATACAACATAGCATCGAAATGCAGATTTTAAAATTGTTGCTACTGGCTCTAAGATAGTAGTTAAACCTACTATACAGTAGCAAAACAAAACATTCTAATTACTACATTGTCCATTTAGGTTTCTAAAACCAACGGTGAATTAATCGATGTCACATCCGATGATGATGGTGATGATTATGATGTGAAGCAACCTATAGTCATGAGACCTAAGAAAGCGAGGTTCACGGCATCTGATGACGATGTGAAGCAACTAGTCAAGAGACCTAAGAAAGCAAGGTTTAGAGCACCTGATGATGTGGTTGTTAGAATCACCAAAGCTAAGAAAACTAGGATCCCAACTCAGGTGTTTAAATTATAATACGTTTAATGTATATATACAGTCTATTTCTTTTGGGAGTTTAGTTCCATATATCATTTAGACATTCATCATTTTTGCCTAACAGGATCTAGCATCGTGTCTAGTATGCAAGAGCAATTGCGAATCTAGGTTATCATCGGGCATGTCCTTTTGTATCAATTTGTCAGAGTCAGAGGGGTTCTAGAACTCAGTGGTAAGTGGTAACAAGCAATTTAGTGGTAACAAGCAAATTTCTTTCAAACTACCCTATAAGTTTGTAACCATTTGTTTAATGTCTGATTCTTTTGTTTTTGGTGCACAGACTGTGCCATGGAATTCAAGGTTCATGTTCAATCTAGCAACAACTGAATGTGAGAGTGTGCCCTTCAAGGTGCTTGGGCGCACCTACAAGATTGACCTCGAGAAAAGAAAGAACATTACTATCATGGGAGGTGAAGGATGGAAGCACTTTGTTACATAGAACAATTTTACCAAGGAAGAAATGTTTTGTTTTTCTTTGACAGGACCCGTGTCGAGGATAACTATTCTATATATCTGTGGTCTTGGTGGCGAGGAAGACATATATGAATCTACGATTGTCGCCCAAATATGCCACCTTACCGATGATGAGAAGGTACACCTCCTAGCTACCCTACCGCCAATCAACACCTTCATCAGAGTTCCATTTGTGACCCATTTAACAAGGAAAAATCTTGTCCAACATAAGATGGTATGGTAACTACCTTTTGTTTGTTCCTTGTATGGCTCCATATATAACTTGTGGTGGTTGTCGTCTGACATGATTACTTCTTCTTTTTAATCCACGACACGACATCATAGAGATTACCTACGAAAGTGGTTTCCTCCATGGGCATCCCTGATGATGGCATCGCTGGAGTACAGCTAGGAGATTTTGACATCACCCCAATTGCATACAACACTGACCCAGATGGTCATGCCGTCTTCAGCAATCAGGGGTGGAAGAAATTCCACCAGAGTGAAGATGATCTAAAGGTTGGACAAGCCGTCCTAATCACTGGCAGGAAGATCAAAGAAGAGATGTTGGACGTGAAGTTTGTGTCCGAGACCATCTAGAGTGTAGTTATTGTTGGGAACTATTAAGTTTAACTAGTACGACGTAGTCTGGAATAGTTAATTAGTCATTCAAAACCTAGTGTATATATATAATATATTTGCCTATTTAGTCTACTTTTGGAAGATTTTGCCGGGTATGGTTATGATTGTGTGAACTAGAAGCTACTACAAAGAATTATATGGAAGCTAGTAGTAGAAAACAATTCTAAAAGATTTCCTGTCCACATGCATTCCAGTCATTTGGTCTGCTTGCAAGAGGGTCCCTCGTCGCGAGTTCGAGAAATTTCCATGAGTCTCTGATCTCCGTTAGATTTTTTGAATCAGTAATTAAAACGTGAGTACTATGATTGTAAAAGTTGAAATATAGTATTTGCACATAATTCTGAAAGCTAACACAGAGAATTCTGAAAGAAGCTACTAAAAATAAATACTTTGAATTCTGAAAGTACTAAAATTAAATACAGTACAATTTTATCTGAAACGTAATACGCATACTGCTGATCGAAATAATATAAACCCAATAGAAATGTCTACTTCGAATAGACCTGAAAATGCTAGCAAATAACCTAGGATGAATATAGGATTCATTCTGCCCTATATATTTCATCGTCGCTGACTCTCGAGTGCTGCATCACATATTCATTGAACTCTCTCCGTCTGCAGTGTGCTGCTAGTATCTCGTCCAGAGGGTAAGGCCTCGGTGTACGTTCAAGCTGCTGATGACCTAAGCCATGAGAAACCATTGTTGGTTCCTCTTCCTAGGCTTGATCATCATGATTGTACAATCTGATATAGTTTGTGTAGTATATGCAACTAGGTTTTACTATGGGGTGCAACCTGGTGTCGATGGAGATAGACCGATGGAATTCAACAAAGAGGGCATGACTTCCAATGTCACCGATGGCCTCGAGAGAGCGGTTCTCTATGTCCACCCAGTACAACACTAGTTGACCTTTGGCGAAATCCCTGTTCAACACAAGAAGCAGATCACCATCTACCTCCATTAGGTAAAATTTGTAGGTTCCATGTATCTGTTCAAAGACTGGGGCTGAAATTATTTTGGCCATCGTGATAGTGCCCGCGCGTTGCTCTAACTGGATGTTGGTCGACATGATGTCTCTATTCTCAAGTAATGCATATACTTCCCTTCGGAATGCCGTCATGCAGACTAGAAGCACATCGGGTGGTGGCCAATACATTCCTTCTCCGAATGATTCATTGAATTGCCCCGTTGGGGTGCTCTCATTGGCCCATGCAACAATATAGGGACAATTTGTGCAAACAAACACCATTGTTGGGGAGTTTGACACGATGACAGATAGTAGCATATGAGATGGTATTTGTGCTTGAAACTCAATGTTGGACTTATGAGTGATTGTAGGGGTTCCGCACATAAAAAACAATAAATTTTACTCTACGCCCCTGAACCCCTAAAGCTGCCAGGACCTATCTATTAGTAATACAATAACGGGAGGGGCTTTTTGCGAACTTACCCTTGAAGACCGAAAAGCGTTGTCAACGCTCAGGAGAGCGTGGTTGATGTAGACGAGCCGAAGCCGACCTCAAGGTCGTGATGAAGTCCTTGCGCTCCTTCTGGCTCCAAAGACTTGAGTGCCTCAAGTGCGACACCTCGCGGGGAGTTACACACGTCCGGTGCCTGACGATGACTCCCACTTCCCCGATCCAGCAGTTAGCCATGAAGTAGAGCTCTGGATCAATCTCAAGAGGCCACGACGCGCCTCCATGGTGAAGATGTCTCGCTCAGTGATCAGACTTGGGACCACGGTCACGAGAGAGAGAGAGAGAAAATATCAATTAGAGGTCCTCCCAAAAGTGGGGAGACCTTTTTGATTATTGGGTGTATTTTTCTAGGCCAAATACCCCACTTTATATAGGGGGACGGTAGGTACTACCTCCCCTCAAGTCCCGGGGTGGGACTAAAGGAGAGGAGGGGGAAGGAGGTGGCCGCCGACCACTAGTGGGCCCCGCGGGGGGGGGGGGGGCTAGGCCCATCCAGGCTCCCCCTTGCCCCTTCTCCCCTTTCTCCTTTTCCCTAATGGGCCCTCTCCCTCCGGAATTGTCCCATTAAGCCTTTTGACCTTTTAATTGATTTTCTCTTTATTAAATAATTATCAATAAATGATTAAATCAACATTTAACATTCATTCACATATTATTCAATCTCCGTGGCCATGGAACACCTTCCACCTCCACTCCGGACATCCTTCGGACTTACCGAAACCCTTTCGGTTTTCTCCCTTCTTTTCTTCAGCAATTCTACTGATCCTATAAACACTCTCTAAGCATCATCAAGCCCTTAAGCATGATACCCCATGGTTCGGGAACACTCCAGACATGGTCGGGACACTCCCACACCAATGATCAGCAGAGGGACCTGGATGGCCATGTGACCCCTGTGCATTCCACGAAGATCTTTCGTCGTTTGAACCAGGACAGTTGTGTCTTATTCCCTTTGTCTCTCCATACTTGCATTGCCCGAGATCTGATCAATGACATCACCATGTCATGTTCAATCTCGTTACTGAATAATGCTATTTGACTCATTCTGACAAGTGATATCCCCGTGATCTAATCACACGCTGCGCAACTATTGGATATAACCTCTCCGAGTGGGCCCTTGAGTATCTTCCCGTCACATGGACGGACAAATCCCGCTCTTGACATATATTGCCTCTACGGTTTCCTCCAAATACTTGAACACACCTTTATAACCACCGTTTTACCAGATGGCATTTGATGCTATCTAAGCATTCTCGGGAATGATGATATAGCCTCACAGTCTAAGGAATAGTCTATGAGGATCCATTTCTAATCATCGTAACTTGAACTTCGTGACATGATCGAATCACGATGTTTAGGTTGGGTATTGGTTCATCATCTCATTCTCAGAATGATATGACCTCATTTCCAACTGGCATAAATGCCACATGATCAGGAAACCTGATCATCCGTTGACCAATGAACCAGTGACTAGAGTTTCACTAGGAACCCCTGGTTTGTTTGTATATCAAACGTGTATTGATGTTTCCACTAAATATGGTTATAGCATGATATAAAACTTAATCATAAACTATATGAAATATGATAATAGTCCTTACTACTATTTGTCTCTAGGGCATATTTCCAACAGTCTCCCACTTGCACTAGAGTACAAATGCACTAGCTGCATTTGTTCTTAATTATTGGTACCATATAACCGGTACCTAGAACATGCTTGCTCGTGGAAGATGTTGAGTCTTGGGTCTGTACTTTATAGTCCCAAATCCTTTGCAACTTACTAATGTCACTTTGACTGACATTAATACTTTATCATCACATGATAGCATCTGTGTGAATGCATCGTTGCTATGGCAGCAGAACGAGGCCTGATTCCAGGAGCCTACAGTGATGTTAGATCAACCTCGAGAGCTTTCTCATGGGCATTGTGCCCTGGGACACATCATTCTACGTTAAAAGCGAATTAGCCCCGCCATAACATTATACAACACTTTAGATGGTACCCTTATATATTATTATAAATGTATTCATCGAAACACTAGCGCACTCTGTGCAACTTTCGATGTTTTTGTTCATCTCGCTTCCTACTTGACTTTAATTGGTATCTACAGGAGTTTCCAACATATTCCCTTATAACATAACTCTTTATGCTTTAAGATATGTCATCCTTTATGGATTTGGAAAATATATCCACAGGTCTCTACTAGACACTAGGGACAAACTTAGCTCAAACGTTCCGTGATTCGAACTTAATCACTTTCAAACATTCTTTATTTGGATTACATATTATGCTAAGTTATCATCATGGTTTCTAAGATAGAACCTATGTCTCAACATAATGGATGACGATCATCCTTTTCTTTCTTTCAACCATTGATGTTAAACTAAATGCTATTCCTAATTGGAGTTATTAAGGACTAGTTCCTTAATTAACTTCTATTCTGAAACACTTTTCAGAATCCCTTAAGGAATACTACATAATATCATAATACACCTATTATCAACTTCTACATCTTATAAATCATTATTTATAAGTATTTGTGCCTTTCATTCTTAACAAGCTTAAGAATTACTCCTATAAGCTCCCACTCAAAATATGTTCCAACATATTTGAGTTTGAGACTCATATTGCTCCCACTTAAAAATATGTCAATCACATATTGTTATAGGATGACTTTCATAGCTCCCAGTCAATTTTATGCAAATTGCATATCTCCTTACTGTTTTGAATAACTTCAAAATCCTTTGATTAAACATCAAACTTGGAGATTTATTATGAGATACTAGTACTTTACTAGTTTTAAATCCACTAGACATTTAGCACACATGAATCAAATTCATCTGAATTTGTCCAATACTTGACAAATTGTGCTTTTGTCATTCACCTCCTTTTCCTACTATGGATTTGCAGTCATTTGGGAAAATTCCAAGTAAGTCCTTTTACTTGTGAGATTCAACAATGAATTGCTTTCTAATCTAAAGGGAATTTTGCTTCTAGGATTTCTTCATAATTTAGTTTACCATTGTTTCCTTAGTAGTTCGTAGGTATGTCACATTTCAAAAATCATGACAAGTGGTTCACAAATGTCTCCATACAAGATATGGATTTACATTTTGAATCCTACTTCATGTAGTGAAAAACAATAGTGGAGGGAAAAACACAATGATCAAAATCATTGATTCTTTCCTTCTGTGAAGAGAATAGTTCAGGAACGCTGTTCGTTGCGCTTCTCAACACTCTGATGTAGGGTTTTGAATCCTCATCGTGTTTTACACTATTTTCCATATGCTCCATAATTGAGAAACATCACTAGAAGTGAGCTTTCTCAAGAATGCACCAAAATCCAAGCAATACAAGTTTTGCTTTCCTTTTGGTTTCAGCTATGGATTTCGTATTCAAAGTTTCCATTGAATACACTATAAGGACTTATTCGCTATTATTTTGGTTATATCGAATAACCCCAAAACTTTCACGAATTCAAATGGTTCACTACATTCTAATTGAGTGCTAACTATTTCTAAGCTAATGGTCTCTACATATACTCTACAACGATTTTTTTGGTGCCTTCTATTCAATCCCCTTTGATATCTAATATCACATTGTGATGCTTTGTATTATGACGTTTCAAAGCACTTTGCATTCCACAATGTCTTTTATGCCATTCTTATAAATTTGAACTTCATTACTATTAATCAAATCATAGTAATTGGATTCTCTTTTATATTTATCCCCTTTGTTGATGAAACACTTTGATCAAATCAAATAGTTTCATATTCATGTTTCCTCTGGTAAACTTACTTTACACATTTAAACAATCATTTAATGATAATTACCATTTTCGTTAAAACATAATACATCGGATATGTATATACTTTTAACAATTCATTAAACACTTTGTATTCAAGTAATACATGGTGTTCAAGTTATTTCGCCCAACTTAGGCCTGATTTATATGTGAAAAGTAATCAATTGACTTTCACATATTATCGCATAACTTTGAATTTAAACAATGGTTTCATTCATTAATGAAATATCATTAAGTTAGGTATTTTAAAACAAGGAATTTTTAATGTTTTACAAATGTTCATACATTATCAATTAGTTTCAAACAACAAGGATAATTCACAAGTAATCAAACAAGATACGAACACGAATGTAAATCATTCATAAAAGCAGAACAACTGTTTGTTACAAACTCATATGAATAACCGTCTCACAAAGTGTGAAACACACTAAAGAAGTTCACAATCTCTTGATTACAAAAATCATCCTAAAACACAAACTAAGTGATAAATGTTGAGGGAGAGTGTCGTCGGCCATCATCATCATGCTCGCCATCAACACGCAACGTCACCTCCTCTCCAGCAAGCACCTCTCATGCAGAAGGACCTATTTTCACCAAAATAGAACAAGTATCAAGTATACTTGACACTGCAAATGTGTTTGCAAGATTATAACATTTATAAAACTGTATATCAAATACATACCTTGGTCATCGATGACCTCTCCGGCGATTGGTTCGACCTTTACATTCCGGAAACGTAATATGAACTCATGGAAGTCCAATGCTTCCGTATCACCACTCATGATGCTACTCCGGACATGTCCTTTGTAGCTGGGAGGCAATGACCGTAGCAGTATGTCTATCGCAAATGGATCAGCCATCCACTAATCCACGAAGTGAACCAGTCTCGTATGTGCATCAAACATGCGCTTCAAGTGACTCTTCAGACATGTATGCTCCTCCATCTGTATGGAAAGGAACTCTCCAAGCAACTCGTGCTTCCACATGCGCACATGGCCTATGAACTCTGCTCTCAGCTGATCCACCATCGAATATGGGTCAAGATCACCCATGAGCGGATGTAGTTCATCCACCATCCCGTAACGCATTATTATCTGAATGTAAATGGACATCACTTGGCGATAGTAGCGGTCTGCCAGCTCTTGTGGGGTCTCATAGTAGTCTGGCTCAGTCAAATCCATCGTGCGGCGTATGTAGTCTACCACATGATTCCTAGTAAGGAGATCATCTAGGCGCACAAGCCAACTAGGGAAGTTGGATCCATCAAGTCTAAGTTTCTCACCCTTTACCGAATCCTTAATCTCAAAGTAAGCTTCACGGTGAGCCATCTACATTTATAATTGCAAAAGGAATTTAGAATAAGTTTACAATTAAATGAGTTAATAATAACTCCACTCAGAAACACCTATCCTAGTGAGGGTTCCTAGTGATAACACGACCCCTATCAGCCACATCTCCCCCGATCATCATGGCCATCAATGTGGATTCAAGGGTGGACGCTAAACGTCGGTCACATCATTCATGCGACTCGTGCTCGATCTTTCGACCATCCACGTTTCGAGGCCACGCTTCTCTAGCGTGCTAGGCTCGCCAACTCAACCTTAGTGTATTCGTTGTGCAACATGGCTTATACCCACTGTATGCGAACGTAGATATGTATGACACCTAGGCCTGTCACCCTGGATCGCCTCATACCGAAGAACTTTCTTGGTGGCGCACACTAAGGGGGAACACAATCATTGGTAATTTTAACAGGGGTCATCTTATTAGGCTTCCGTCGACTATCTAATACTAGCACACAATAAGACATACAAACAATAACATTGAATGTAAATGCTATGTGATATGGTCCTTCACGTCGTGATCTCCATCCGCCGTCACCGGATTCCGGTGCCGTAGACACCAGGGTACCAGTGTCATTCCGGCGTGGTAATTTGTCATTACCGTGACTATCCACTACTATGTAACAAAAGGTAATTACTTTACCTTTGCCACAACCCTATGACAAAGCAACGCCCCCTACAAAACAAAGTTAGATGCTTCTACTTTATCTTTGCATGTTTTACGTGGCTGAATGGGCTTTCGCACAAGAACCGTTCTTACCTACGAACTTTTAGCACAACGTTGATCAAGTAGTTGTCTATACTACACCCCTTTTGGGGCCCTCCGTTGCAAATGGTATACTAACTAATGCAAGAGAGACAGACACCCCCCTAAGCTACTTTATACGGTACAAGCTGTATGTCAAGCGTGGACCAGTCTCGCGAATGAACGCGTAAAGTCAGTTGGGGGCCGCTTCATCAAGCATTACTACGGTATACACAAGTACACGTGGGAGGGTAACAACTAAAAGATCAACGCCCACACGCTACATCTCGTGTGTTCTACCCGTACTAGCATTACTACGCATAGATCTAGCTCTGATACCATTGTAGGGGTTCCGCGCATAAAAAACAATAAATTTTACTCTACGCCCCTGAACCCCTGAAGCTGCCAGGACCTATCTATTAGTAATACAATAAAGGGAGGGGCTTTTCACGAACTTACCCTTGAAGACCGAAAAACATTGTCAACGCTCAGGAGAGCGTGGTTGATGTAGACGAGCCGAAGCCGACCTCAAGGTCGTGATGAAGTCCTTGCGCTCCTTCTAGCTCTAACGACTTGAGTGCCTCAAGTGCGACACCTCGCGGGGAGTTACACATGTCCGGTGCCTGACAATGACTCCCGCTTCCCCGATCCAGCAGCAGTTGCGGAAGTAGAGCTCCTGGATCCGAATCCCGCAGCGCGACGGTGCTCCGCGGTGAAGATGTCTCTCGCTCGCGTAGTCCAGACTTGGGACCACGGTCACGAGAGAGAGTGAGGGAGGGAGAGAAAATATCAATTAGAGGTCCTCCCAAAAGTGGGGAGACCTTTATTGATTATTGGGTGTATTTTTCTAGGCCAAATACCCCACTTTATATAGGGGGAGGGGAGGTACTACCTCCCCTCAAGTCCCGAGGTTTGGACTAAAGGAGAGGAGGAGGGGAGGAGGTGGCCGCCGGACACTAGTGGGCCCCGCGGGGGGGGGGGGTGGCTAGGCCCAGCCGGCCTCCCCTTGCCCCTTCTCCCCTTTCTCCTTTTCCCTAATGGGCCCTCTCCCTCTGGAATTGGCCCATTAAGCCTTTTGACCATTTAATTGATTTTCTCTTTATTACATAATTATGAATAAATGATTAAATCAACATTTAAGATTCATTCAAACATTATTCAATCTCCGTCGCCATGGAACACCTTCCACCTCCACTCCGGACATCCTCCGGACTTACCGAAACCCTTCCGATTTTCTCCCTTCTTTTCCTCGTTGATTCTACCGATCCTATAAACACTCTCTAAGCATCATCAAGACCTTAAGCGTGATACCCCACGGTTCGGGAACACTCCAGACATGGTCGGGACACTCCCGCACCAATGATCAACAGAGGGACCTGGATGGCGATGTGACCCATGTGCATTCCACGAAGATCTTTTGTCGTTTGAACCGAGACAGTCGTGTCTTATTCCCTTTGTCTCTTGATACTTGCATTGCTCGAGATCTGATCAATGACATCACCATGTCGTGTTCAATCTCGTTACTGAACAATGCTATTTGACTCGTTCCGACAAGTGATATCCCCGTGATCTAATCACACGCTGCGCGGCTATTGGGTATAACCTCTCCGAGTGGGCCCTTGAGTATCTTCGCGCACATGGACAGACAAATCCCGCTCTTGACATATATTGCCTCTACGGTTTCCTCCGAATACCTGAACACACCTTTATAACCACCATTTTACCAGATGGCGTTTGATGCTATCTAAGCATTCTCGGGAGACAGTGATTGATATAGCCTCACGGTCTAAGGAATAGTCTACAAGGATCCATTTCTAATCATCGTAACTTGAACTTCGTGACATGATCGAATCACGATGTTTATGTTGGGTATTGGTTCATCATCTCATTCTCAGAATGAGATGACCTCATTTCCAACTGGCATAAATGCCACATGATCAGGAAACATGATCATCTGTTGAACAATGAACCAGTGACTAGAGTTTCACTGGGAACCCCTGGTTTGTTTGTATATCACACCTGTATTGATGTTTCCACTCAATACAGTTATAGCATGATATAAAAATTAATCATAAACTATATGAAATATGATAATAGTCCTTACTACTATTTGTCTCTAGGGCATATTTCCATCAGTGATTGGGTTCAGAAGCCGAATCTTCTACGGCTCCACCCTTTGAGCAAGAACAATGACGCCACGAGAAACACCGATGAAGTAGAATCTTTGGAAGAAGAGGACAGTTATCACTAAGATGTTTACAATGGAAAATAAAAATAAATGAATGTTATATATATCGGATGTGAATGTGGACCTGCGATGGACGTCCATTAGATTCGTTGTGAAGCAAAGACCAGTGGCAAGGTTGAGGAAGGTGAAGTTGCTAATGTCTAGAAGTGTGTGATATATCATGAACCAGTTGTTAAGATGGAATTCAGGGACTTTTAAAGTGCGGCCAATCGGTGCACACTTCTCGACAAGTAGCATAGGTGTCGATGTACTCCTCTTTCTCCATCAAGTAGTCGGCGATCTTGCGAAGTGGGTCGGCCGGGAGATCGGACCAGTTCCTCTTCATCTGGCCATGGCTTACGTGCGGGAATGTTTTGATCGAGCAAGAAAGATGAATAGGGAGATACAAGGACAAGAAGAAGAGGATAAGAGACGAGGGAGACGAAGCGGAACTTCCACTACGAGGAGACGAGGAGACGAGGGAGAGGAAGTGGGAACTGCCACTTCACTAGCACGTGAACTAGCCATGCACTACATGCAAGTTTGGATCAAAGAGACTGATAGTTGGGACCGGCCAAAGAACCACCCCTAGATTCCATGAAATGCTACCGTGCATAGTGCGCTGACAGGTGGGGTTAGTTCACGGATGACGCGGACGTGGAAAAAAAATAGATTCAAACCTGTGACGCGACGATATCCATGATGATTATACGCGAGACGAATTGGCTAACTAGGCTTCAGGGCTGGGGACGAATTCCACAATGATTTCACCGCGACAAAATAAGGAAACATCTTGAATGACTGGGATGAAGGCCCTTCGAGCCCCTCCCGATGAAAAAATAGACCATCACAGTTCCGCGACGTTTTTAGGTACCGTCATGAAAAAACGTCATGGATCGTCCGGATTCTTGTAGTGTTTGTCCCGGCCGCCTGGGGTACACGGGCGGTACTTCTTCGCGGGCTGCAGCTCGCCCCGACTTGGGCTAAGGGACACCTAGTCTCGTCTCTTGCACGGTCTTCTTCCCAGGCCGCGGCCAACTCACCTTATCTTTAGTACCGTGGTTCCCACATATGCGACAGTAGCCCTCGGGCGTGCTCTAGCCAAGTTGCGTTTGGCTGGGACCGTGTACTTATCTTGACCAGGCCCGTGATCACCATCATAGCTTTATCATGTGAGTCACTGCCGAGCTGCCTGCAAGGTGTCGCATTAGTCTTCAGATGTGTAATTAGGGTGACCTGTCATTCGATGACTGGCCTTGATAATAACAGTGGGGAGAGAGTGGGTGGATAGGTTTCATAGGCTTTGGCCTATAGAGAAACGGAATCTGCCGCTTCTCCATCCTGCGCACCCTCAACACACACCTCTTCTTCCCCTTCGACCTTGGTCATATCTTGTTGCCATGGCCTCTATGTTAAGCCAAGGACTTTGGGGGTCTTCAACTAGAACCTGATCTGGAACCCAGGGGCATCACAAGTCCTCGAGGGATCGCCTTCCTTCCATTGAAGATCGGAACAAACTCAAGGGCCTGAACTTGCTGCTGGCTGATGAGCGTCATGAGAATAGAGCCACTGTGCTCTGCTTCCCCTACTGGGGGCGTCGGCAAAGGGGAAATGTCTATTTATTGCTGCTTCCTCAAGATAGGCCTGGTTCCAATTTTTCCGACTTATTCCTAGAGGTGATGTCTTCGTATGGTTCAGATCCACCCCAACGCTGTACTAGCACTAGCCGCTTTCGACCATTTATACAAAGGGTTTTTTGGGTGATGCCTTCGATGGTGCTATTCCTCCATTACTTCTCTCCTTGGGTTGAAAATAAACTGAGGATAGAGGGAGACGTCCCTTTCCGTCTCGGAACAACCTTTCCAAGAAGTATCTCTCAGGGAAGTTCAAATCCAACTGAGAGGAATGGCGAGGTGAGCACTATGTGGTGCGCGTCGAATGCCAGTTCCCATGGATGTACGACCCTCGAGATGTAGCGCAACCTCTTCCAAGGTACGAGAGGCTAAGCTCGTAGGACGCGGACCTAAAGCCTGTGACTATCAGGATTTATGTCCTGGCCTCCAAGGTCTTGACTGTGCATGTCGTTATTTCGATTATCTCCAGCGGTGTCTGGCTCCGTTGCATAGGTGGTCTCATCTGGCTTGGACCTATCGAGGCCCTGCGGATCCGCCCCGGCTTCACCCTGAGAAGGATCAGAATCTGACCTAGGAAGATTAAGCTGGCCTATGAAAGGGCTTGAAAGAGCTCCTCCGCCTCTTCTTCAAAGAGGGCTGAAGAATCCCCCTCGGATGATAGGGAGGGTGCACATGAAGAGGAGGCATTCTCCGACGCTAGCACTGGCCCGCCTCTTGCGACTGACTCTTTCACGGGGGCTCTTCTCGCGGGGAGTATCCTCCATGAGCCGATAGCGGGTACATGGAGAACGCCACCCTCGCCCGCTTCTTCAGCGGCATTACCGAGCCATAACACCCGGAGGGAGAGGCGCCTTCCACGAGAGTGGTGCCGGTGGCCTGAACATCACCTATGGATCTTCATTCCCCGCTAGAGGAGCAACCCAATGACTTGGAGGCAAATTCCGGTCTCGGGGCTCCCACTGGCCGGCCGGTGAGGTTCTTCTCATTTCTTGTTGCTCGGGTGATGTCTTGATATCTTTCGATTGATGGTTGGTATTTTCTTTCTAGGTTCTCTAGCTTCACACGAGGTCCTCCAGGGGTGGGCTGACAAGCCCCTGATGCCTCCCGAATATACCTTCGACTGGATCCCTTCCCTGATAGGAGATGGGGAGGGGTCCATGTCGGCCACCTGGGTGGGAGCGATAGCGCTCGGGTCCTCCGTTGGCGAAGCCGGTCCTGGCTTAGTGCGCTTGCTCCCTCGAGCAGATCTGGGTAGTGCAGGTGCCTAGGGGCCCAGGTTGCCCAGTTCCAAGAGCCCAGAGAACACTGCGCCTCAGCTAGACAGCGAGGCATATCGTCGGAAATGGCTCCTAATTGAAGCGGGATCCTCTAGGCAGTCTAGCCTAGATGACGCGCGTCCCCCAAGAAGAGACCTTTCACACCGGGAGGTCTCCTCCCGGATTGCATATAGAGGGTGTAGTGCCTGAAAGCCCATCTAGATGGGGCCCGGGAGGAGGCCGAGGAGACAATGCACGCTCTTCGCAAGGGACGAAGGGCTAGCGATGAAGGCTCGGCCTCCTTTCTTCGGGTGGCTTCTAGGATAACCGACCTCCTAGAGTCCCTTCACCTACCGCCGATCGAGCCCCTGAGCCAGGAGTTGGTGTTGGCCTGACCCTCTTGTCTTCTCTGTTGTCCTGACTCGAGGTTCTACGCACATCCGTAGACTCGACGATGCTAGAGGAAGGCAAGGATGTGGCGAGAGGTGTAGCCCGAGAACTGCTATCTCGGGTTCACCACCATATCCCTTGCTTTTATTGTTGAAGTTATATTCCTACCCTCCTGCCCGGGAAAGAGCCTGCATGCTTCCCAGAAGGTCGTGGAGGACATGGTGTCCAAGGTGGCCGCGTGCCTTCATCGCGATCCGATTTCCTGAAGTCGCTCACTTCTTTATCTTTCTGTTTAGGAATAATTGAGCTTAGAAATCCTATAATTCTTTCGACATACAATTGTTATGTTTGTTCGTTTTAATAAAAACTGCTTCAGGGTGCTCCCGCGCTTGGTGCCAATCCTTAGCAGAGTACTCATTGCCCCAAGCCTCTCCGAGGGACCATTTGGCATGACTACAATAGCCATAGGACTAGGAGCCGAGCTCTCTAGTATCGACTACGGTGTGAAGCCCTACCTTGTGATCTCTTCACCTTTCGGTCGAGAGCTCCCCAGCACTAAGGACCCTGGGCTGGACCCGAGCGACTCCCAAGGGGACGCTCCCTTCTCAGGGTGCCCTTCGTATGGTTAGGCATACATTGGTAACGGTGCAGTAGCATAGGGGGAGAACAGTCAATACGCAATTGTGACTTTTTGTTCAAAAGTAAGCTTATTGGTGATTCACAACTGAAATACACTTATCTTTACGTCAAACACGAAGGGCTCGCATGACGCATGCTTGATATTGACTCGGATTGATACTTACTTTGGTTGATACTGACTTTGGGCCTTGGGGTACGCGCCCAGGTGGTCTTCAAAGGGGTGTCGTGCCTGGAATGCTGTTTAGTCCCGGTGATGGGATTCGTTGCATTGAAAACTAAATTTTTCCTACGGTTGCAACTACCAAGATCGAATCTAAGCGATATTTGTAATGGTTTCATAAGGACTCGCCCTCGAAGATGTAAGCGGGATAATGTTCCTACAAACAAACATGGCTGGTGTACAATGTACATGATCGTCCTCAAGGACGCGATGACTATAAGTGCCACAAAGGGAAGCGCCTCCGTAATCGGTCACACATTCGGTGTGCAGACGACTTTCGTCCCTTGCTCTATGTTGGGCAGAGGAAGTAGTGGATACTCAGGAACTCCAGTAGCACTATGACATGGTAGTGGTGGTGGAGGAGAAGGTATTAAGCAGTGCTTCCCCTAAGCACCATACTCGTGATAGTGGACAATCTAGCAAGAGAGAGAATATGCCAACCAAAGGGCATATGAGAGAAAAGGAAACCGGAAAAGTTCCGTGAGAGATCCAGAATCATTCCGGGAAAGTTCCGAAGTCATTCGGAGGAAATCGAAAGGGAACCGAAAGGTGTTTCGGGTCAAGTCGGATTTTGTAATATGTATTTGCATGTTAATTAATGTAACTAATATTAAATATGATATTAAAATCTAATTTGAAGGGGTATTCCACTAATGGGCCAAGCTTCCTAGGGAAACATGGCCCATGAGGGAAACCGAAGGAGGGAAGGGCCAAGGGCCAAAGGGACAAGTCCTAGCCTCCTCAAGGGGGCCCACCCGGCCAGCCTAAGGCTGTGCGCAGGGTGGGGCCCACCGCTGGCCGGCCGGCGCATGGTGCCCTAAGGGCCCATGCGCCTCCCCTCTCTCTTGTTTAGTCCTACATGGGAAACCCAAAGGGGAGGGCACACCCCTCCCCCTATATAAAGGGGTGCCCATGGGTGGGATTTGACACACCAATATTTGGAGAAGTCCTTTGGTTGACTTTCTCCTTCCCTCTCTCTCTCGTCTCCATGCATCGGTACGGTCCCAAGTAAGGACTGTTCGAGCAAGAGACACCGCACCTGGAACACGCCGTTGCGCTGCAGGGATTCCAAGCCAAAGATCTACTTCCGCACTCCCGACAGGGATCAAGGAGCCGGAGGTTGTCATCGTACATCGTATGTTTACGAAACCACGAGGGGCCTCACTTGAGGCACCTTGGATGTCATGAGCTGGAGTTGCTGCACGATGAAGAAGGAGCAAGGGGTGACCTGCAAGGAGCTTCGCGACCTTGAGGTCGGCTACGAGTTCGACTACTTCAACCACGTTCCTCTCAAAACGTAAAACGCGTACGGTCTACAAGGGTATGTATTCTATACACTCGGCCGTTACCGCATTACTACATAGATAGATCTTGGGCGTATTAGAGTTCCAACGTAGGAAATTTTTTGTTTTCTGCTGCGGAACCCTTTAGTGGTATCAAAGCTGATCTATGTGTAGGAGTGCTATATGGCCAGTACGCACAAGTATTGTGTGGGCATTGATCCCTTAGTTGTTACCCTGTAATGTGTACTTGTTTATATCGCTGTATTGTTTGATGAAGCAGCCCAGACCAACCTTACGCGTATTTGTACATGAGACTGGTTCCACGCTCAACATACGACTTGTACCATATAAGTGGCTAGCAGGTGTCTGTCTCTCATTCGATAGTTGATATAGAATTTACAACAGAGCCCCCCAAAGGGGTGTAGTGGAGACAACTGTTGGATCCATGTTGTGGTTGGAAAGTTCATAGATGAGAAATGGTTATATTGCGAAAGCCCTAACAACCACGTAAAACTTGCAAAAGATAAAGTAGAGGCGTCTAACTTTATTTTGCAGGAGGGCTTGTGTTATGATATGGTATTGGTTGTTATGAAGGTAAGGTAGTTTACTTTTATGTTACTAAGTTAAGTACTAATACCATCGTTCCGATGGATGACCGGGTGGTGGCGTCATGGGCTTGGCGTCAAACCAAGGGGCAAGATGGAGATCATGCCGGAGCGCTCGATGGGAATCAAGGCGCACGGAGAAGGACCCTATCATATCACAAATTTACAAGTGATGTTGATACCTGCTTTATATCTTATTGTATGCTAGTATTAGATACTCAACGGTAGCAAATAAGATAATCCCTATATAATTCCAATGATAGTGTTCCCCTTGTGTGTGCACCACCAAGAAAGTTTGCCGTGATGATCGGGGGCTAGACATATCTACATTCGCATACAGTGGGTGTAAGCCATGTTGCACAGCAAATACACACAAGTTATATTTGGCGAGCCTAGAATGTGTAGACATGGCATCGGAACACAAGAGACCGAAAGGTCGAGCATGAGTCACATGGTGGACGTGATTGACATCGGGAATGTCTACCTTTGATGCTGCACTAATGGCCGTGACGATTTGGGGAGGTTTAGAGGATTAGGATCATGTGATCACTAAAATCGTCCAGGGGATGAAAATTTTAGTGGGATCTCTATTAGGATTGATCTCATATTATGAACTTAGTCTAGATGTCTGTTTGCAAATATCTTAGTAGATCATGGCCTGTCCCATTGAGGTCCTTTGCGACCATGGAAAATTTATTGCTTGATATGGAACTTAGCAAAAGGGTCCAACTTCATAGATTAATACCCATGCCTGAGGGATATCCTCATAAAAGGTGATCTTCTCTTCTCGATACAATAACCATTAGGAGATAATTCGATGACTCTGCAATGTTTTGTGTTCTCCGTAATCATCCAACAAGCCATTCTCCATTCGATGGAGAGTTGGATTATAATCTTGTATTCTGCAAGATCAGGCACATAAAGTATGAGCCGATGAGTTTTCTTCCATGATGGATGAAAAAGAGAATATTTGGAGAAACACTTAGCAATCTTGCATTAGAGTTATGAACTCTCAGAAGGGCTTGATTGCAATGGAGGTCATGAATGAAAAAGGGTATATGTTAGATATACAAAGTTATAAATGTAATTCTTGCAAAACTCGTTGCAACTTATATAAGTATTGGATACTTGTCCTGTTTTGTGAAAATAGGATGGTCTGCTTGAGAATTGCTGGAATTGAGGCAATGTGGCTTGATGACGGCAAGCAAAACAGTTGATGGCCGACATCACCCCTTTCCTCAAAGGTTTATCATTTGGATTAGAGGACTTGAATATAATTTGTAATCCTTGTTTGTGTGTCTTGATTTTCACGAGATGATTGTTCATATGAATGATTTACAAGACAGTTGTACTATTCTTATGGACAATACTGTTATGGTCACATTACGATTATAAATGAGTTATTCTCATCACTATGTTAATGATAATAGTTTAAAATTTTATAAAGGATTAGAATGCTAAAAGATATCCAAATTCTTAGGAATGACATGACACTATAGTTTAAGTTATTTTGGTTATTGCATGTTCTTCATTATAAATGAAGATTGGGGTCTTAGATGCTTAATCTAGAGACTTTGCAAAACCATGCCTCGTTGGGCAGAATGACTAAAACTCCGCATTCTCGTAAAATAGTTATATGCAAAGAAATGTTGAACTTTATACGTAATGATGTATCGTATTTTCAACAAATAGTGGAAATCATTATTTCACACTTCATTGTGGATTTAAGTGAATATGAGCATTTGCTTAATGAAACATAAGTTTGAGACTGTTTTGAATTGGTCAAAAGATTTTAAAGTGAAGGAGGATATTGAATTAACAAGAATACAAAACTCTCTTTGATTAGACCGATATGACTAAAGTATTTAAGTTAATTTTGGCGTAAAAGCACATGTGAAAGAGGTTTCACAAATTATGATAATAGGGAAAATTCAAAGTGTATTGAAATGTCTAAATATCATAATCATTATGTATTAGATACATATGGTATAATATTATCTCTTATCAGGGTTATAGTTATCGTTTAGAGTTAGAGATTGAAATGTGCAAACACTCGGTTGACATACAAAAGAACATCTAAAGATTCGCGGAAACAACACCATAAGAGTTATGGCATGTTCGAGTTTCTAGAGGTTTCGTTAATTCGAAATCGTGGCGAATAAACATGTCTTTGTAGCATATTCTTAGGCAACTATGAATACATGTTCCACAAGGGGCAGACCTGCTGTGGTCCAAAGTTGATGTGTCTTGATGAAGATACATGTGGAAGAAAGTAAAGTATCAAAATAACGTACTTGACCTTACCTCCTGATTGTTGAGTGGCGCAGCAGAATTTGTTTCGTGAAACCAAACTCTTAAAATAAAGGAGAAACTATTGATAATGATCATAACATTTCAGCGAATACTTTTAGGAGGAAAATAGGATTCGATGATATATTCTGCAAGTATGCAGAATTGTATTATTGATTCACTTATCGTGTTATTTGAACAAGACATACCTACGAACTACAAAGAAGAGGTATGGACCTAAGTGCGAGAAATGACCAGGATTCATAAAATCCTATATTAAGTTACATTTAAGATTGCAAAGTAATATGTTACTTGATCTTATTAAGTAAATAAGTTCACTTGATATTTCTTGTTGACTTCAAAGTCATAAGATGGAAATGAAACTTAATGGAGACATAAAAGCTCGATTTGTCACAAAGTATGGACAAATTCAAGGAGTTGACTACAAATGTAGCGATGCTTGAGTCTATTGGATTTACACTAGCAATATATGGATATTGGAGTCTCGTAGCTGGAATTCTCAATTTGATGATGATCAAAGAATTTTGGAATGTCCAAGATTATCGACAGGACCTGCATTTGAGTGGGAGCTAATTAGCTTGGCCAAATCTTAATATGTAAGAGACATATTTTGAGTGGGAGCTAAGTATCTTGGCCAAATATAATATGTAGGAGACATATTTTGAGTGTGGGCTAAGTGAAATCCCTGGATCTCATATATGGATGCCATATTTGAGTGGGAGCGTGAAATCATTCTGAGATATGTGGACAACATATATGAATGATGTGATTAGTATTGATAACATTTAAGTTAGTAAATATGGATGAAGTTGAACAAGTTATTAAACAATGAGATCTATCGAGATAGATTGGTAAGTTTAATAAACATCATAGTCAAATGCTTCCTGGACATGATTCTGAAGATGTTCAGAATATCCTAGATAAGATTCTGAAGTAGTTTAGAATGGAACAAGGAAAATAAAGAGGTTCCCACTTGTATGAAGCATTGAGTTAGTATTAGTATTACAATGATGGTTAAAAGGAAGAAAGAGATGTGTTTCATCTCCTATGCCTCAGTCATAGGTTCTTCCATACAACCATATTGTATACTCGAAGTAATGTGACCCGAGGTTCTAGTTGGAAGGACAAGCTCTTAACTATAAGAACATGTCTTGAAGTGATTCTTGAGTTAATCACTAAACCATAAATAAGTTTGTACTTAAATGGCAAGAAGCAAACTAAGTGGCATAGTTGCATTTCATGCACTAGGATCTACATAGATATAGAAGTATAAAGGCTCCATATGATGTGATGTATATTGTTATGGCAAGACTAGTTCATCTTTAATGTAGAATGATGTGTCCCAGGGCACAGTGCCCATGAAAAAACCCTCGAGGTTGATCTAAAGTCACTCTAGACTCCTAGAAACCAGCCTCGTTCTGCTGCCATAACTGTCATATATACACAAAGGATTGCAAAGTGTGTTTCTAAGTTTATATGACAACAGTGAAAATGACTGTCATTATAGACACTATGTAACATCCCAATTTCAGAAATCCTGATTAGTTGTCCAGAATGCAAAAATCAGGGGGAACAAAAACTTTTTCTTGTCCATTGATGCAATGTTTGCTTGTTGTTTGTTTGTACTTGTGCATGTGAGTGTATACCATAGGATACTCCTTACCTCACCCTCAGTTGAGACACTTATGTGTTCACAAAGGCCATGAGCGAGATGGTCATCAACTACATGCGAGGAGAGATACCGGTGGTAACAATCAGGCCAAGTGTCATAGAGAGCACATGGAGGGATCCCTTCCCAGGTTGGATGGAAGGAAACCAAAAGCTATTTAACAAAACTATCCTGGCTCATTTTGCATTTTCTCAAATGTTTTGGCATTTCAAAACCTGAGCCAAGATGCTTGTATAACCAAAGCTGATTTAGTAGCTTACCTTAACAAAATTATGGAGAGCTGCAACCTCCTTATGTTTTCAAGATAGAACATTCAACTATCCCCACCTCTAGGATCTCCAAAACCTTTTATTAAGCCTTTGAATCCTACTCTTGGTAGAGGTACCAAGGACTCTCATCTTATTCAAAATCCAACCTCTTCAAAATGCCCCAACCTTACCTCAAGCTAGGCTTGATGGTAACCCCCTGTAGTGGATTTGCTTAGTTTATAAGATGAGTTGCCTTGATCTGCTGTTTGACTTGTTTGCTTAGGAAGTAGTATGAGATACCCTAGGAGATCATCCTCTAGGATCAACAAACCTTAAAATCCCCAAACCCTAAGCAAGAAAACAAGGTGGATCTGATCTCTAGTTACTAGGGGATCATCTAAAACCCTTAACCAGATCAATCCTGCAGTGATCCATTCTAGAAGATTCCAAGTCAATGAAGACCAATATCAAGCATGTATCCATTCTACTCAATCTACTCTTCAACAACATCCACTTGATGATGCTTTGGTACCTTGCAACCCATCAAAATCATCACCACCCACATTCTAGTCAAAAACCATAAATCTGCCAAATTTGGCTGTCTGGAAAACTATGCCCAACATCACCTCTTTGGATGTCTCCCTTTCTCAACGCTTGTGCATTATTGGTAATGCACTTGAACAATCTTGTTAAACATCATAAGGACTAACAACGTCCACTTTTTCCCTTGGTTAGATCATCCTCCAACCCACTTGTTCTTGATGGTTTTGCAGGCAAGAAAATAAATTTTCCATGCAAATCTAGTCCTCCTGCCTACTTTAACAGAAGCTCACACCATCATCCAACCTTCTATGGACCAAATATTTGCATGGTTGTGTTCTACTCATATAGGTCTTTCAGAACCTACTTCACTTGTTCAAAGTGGATCTCTGTGCTTCTTAAACCCACTTGGTTTATAAGGCATCATGACTCATCTGGTATGGCAGCCTTATTCTCAACAAAGTTTGCCATCACTTCCAGACCACCTCAAATGTAACCACTCCAAAATCCTTCTTCCATGATAATCTATATGACTTGGTATAACTATTCATCTATACCTTGCATCAAGGTGAGCTCCGAGCTCCAAGATCCAACAAGGTCTTGGTGGTATAAAAATAACCTCACCCTAGATCCACAACTCCTTGTTTTCCATCTAATTCAAGTTGGATTTCCAATTCCCAAGGTTGCAAATGCTTGCTACAACTTTTCTACATCATCTTCCTTGTTCATCAAGATTTATAAAATATTATCCATAATTATTATGGCCCCAAATCTATTTAATCCCTTTAATAGACAAAATCTCCAAAACTCCTTCCGTAAACGAAAATTTGGTTTTTGCCAAAACACTCTCCCAACTTTTGGCTCAATTGAGATCCACATATTATACCCCATCTTCCCACTTCAAAAATAAATATTTTTGAAGATTTTCAATAATTCTTTTTGCCCATTTTCTTAAATGGAAGAAATGGAATAATAATTGTTTTAAATACTTTTAAGCCATAATAAATCTTAGGAAAATTCCCCTAAGTGTGATTCCACATTTGGGACCCTCTCACACCAATAACCAACCTTGTACAATGTAAAAATATCAATTGAGCTTCTAGAAACTACTTCTGCCCTTTTTGAATAAATGGATTTAAGAGGACTAAAAGCCCTTATAAAAATCCCAAATAAATCCTAGGAAGGTACCTTAACCCTACCCAGCTACCAGTGCTATCTCCCCCATCTTTCCCAATGCAATCTTTGAACTCCTTCACAAGCTTTATTGTGATCAAAATTTGCAAAACAAACAAACTTTAGATAAACCAAGACCCAACCATTACCAAAGCTTGTCAAGCACTCCTCTCTAGCCACCATGACCCTCCTGGTCGTCACCACTATAGCACTACAGTACCACCCTCTCACACCCACTTGGCATTTACCCTTGGATTAGTAGAGAGAGAGAGACAACCACATCTTACAAAGATATGCCCCAATTTAATTACCACATCTGCCCCCTATAGTCTCTACTCGACCAGAGCCCCACACTCCATCTCTCCACCGCCCCCAACACCCAATGAGGAAGCCATGGACCTGCCCCTACCCTCCCATGGACCTTGTCCATCATGGACCTCCCCTACTCTAGTTCAATAGGACAGAGGCTGGCTAGCCCCCTCTCGGCCTCTCATTTGCTCCCTCCCACTCCCACTCACCTCCCCCGAGCCCCACCCCCTCTCCCCTGCCTGGCCCTGCCCGAGGGGAGGAGAGAAAGAGCTCTCGGCTCCCTCCATAGATTCGAGCAAGGCTCCCTCCTCCCCTATTTCCCCCTCTGCATGTCACTCTACCGTGATCTTATTTTCCTCCTCTGTCTAACCCTGTGCTTGTTTTGGAACAGGACCGCCTCCTCCGACCTTACCGGCGAAGCTCCGGCGAACTAGGTTTAGGCACCATCGCGTGAGCACCTTCCTAGGCGTGAACCCAACCATGCCGCCCCTCGATCTGCTTGCCGTCAAGAACCGCTTCACCTCTGCCTCCCCTCGTCACCTCCCGAACCCCTGGTAAGCCCCCCAGCCGCCTAGACGCCGCCTAGGGTTCCAGCGAGCTGGCTCCGAGTCGAGGGTTGAAGAAGCCCGAGGACCGTCGGATCCCCCTTACCCCAACAACCCAGATCTATGGATACTCGTTCGGGAACAACCGTCGCTGACCAGCGGGCCCCCTTGCTAGTGATTTCAACCCCTCTCCCTCGCGCTGCGTCACCCGCTGTGGGCCGAATTCACTACACCCGGCCCATTTCCCCGTAGATCAAGCCCAGGCACCCCCCTGGTTACCTTTTTCTTTTTGTTTTTCCAACAGATCTGCTAGAGTTGCTGATTGGATTAAATTCAAATAAAAATGTAGAAAGATGAATTTGACCAGATCCAAAATCTTGGTAGTACATACATATTTTGTCTAACAGAAAATACCTTTGGTTACCCCATACTAGGTTTAGTTTAACTATGATAAATCAATTTCGAAAAAGTACCTTGAAAACTAAATAAATTCCTTAGAGAGTTTTACATATCCAATTGGGGAAAATCAAAGCTCTACTAGAAGGAAATTGATATACCTGTCATCGAGCATAAGTCTTATGCCAAGGTGAACAGTAGCTTGCCCTTAGCAAAAATAACAAAAGCAAGACAAGTCTGCCTTAGGAAATTTCTCTAGGTCAAACCAAATGAGGTATTGATATAATTCCAACTCTCGTGGATGTGTCTTATCAGAATCTATCAAACCCAAGTAGCTCAGATTTTATTGAGCTCTAGTTGAGTTTTAGTGAATTAAACTATTATGTTTACCCCTTTTTCACTAGATAAATCCCTCCAGTAGTTCTAGTTATCCAAATTGGGTAATTCCAAATTCTACAGAAAGGTAATTCCAATACGAATCACCCTAAAACCTTCTGTAAAAGAAATCTGGTGAAAAAGACAAATACCTTACAGAACTGCCTTTGATGATTTATTAAGGGTATTCTGGTAATTCTTTCGACAAGATTCCACTTTTGTGTGGTTTAGTACATCAACACTATCTAACCACCCAAGGGAATAATTTTTGGGCCTCCAGGTAAATTCTGGTGAATTATTTCCTCAAACTAGAGTTTATTCCACTATAAAAAGCATAACTAAATCTAGGTAAATGATAATCTGGTGAAACCACTTGTGTTGGTCTTGTTTTGTCAAGACCTATCTGAGGATATCATGGTTGCACATTGACATCCTACAGACCTCAGATCCCGACCCCAAGTTCTTGGTAAATAGCCTTGACAACTATCTTCCAAGGGAAAACACTTCTATGGCAATCTAGTAATTCCATTAATATTACCCAACTTCTCCAAAACCTACTAAGTTAAGTAGTATTCCTTATGTTTGGGTGCTGTATGGTTTGATGCATGTATGCCTTGTATTGATTGTGGTATTGTCTGCTTGCATGTATACTCGATGACGACGATAGTGTGATTGTTTGACGACGAGAAGAAAGGGACTTCTTATTATTAATTGTTGGGTATTCTTGGTTATCTAAGGAAGTCCAGAGACTTATCGCTGATCACAGGCAAGCCACCATTCCCGAATTCCAATACTTGTCCTATTCCTTTTATTACCTGTTTTGTATCTCCTTTATACATTGCATTATTTATCTGCATGTCTTGTGTTATAAATACTGTGCTAAGGACTTGGATCCTCTAAGTTATGACTTGGTGTCCCTCGTGGCACCCACCCTGATGTAAACCCACCAATTACGCCTTTGATCAAGGTTATGATGATTAGCATCCTACCCCGTTGAGAAACCATGGATTTTTGTTGAATAAATTGTTTTGGGATTTACCCTACTACAAATGTTTCAAACTACTTTGTAAAACCCTTGGGAAGAGGCACCGTTCCAAGCGGATGTTTTAACTACAGACGTGGTGATAATGATAAATGAGGAAATGGACAAGAGAAAGAGAAGGGATGTTCTATGCCTTTACCATAACATTTTTTATCTGTGCAACCACATTACCCAAGTGTTAGGGCTTAGCTCGTAGTTTGTCTTCTTTAGCCGAGACAGCTTGTACAATGCTTTTTGGGAGAAATCCCTAGCGTTAATAGATCTACGGATTTGGAGCCTCTAGCTTGCTTCGGCAAGAGTGAGCCTGTCTTGGCAGGAGTGCCGGTGCAACAATTGGGTCTCCCGCGGACGGTATGACTTATGTGGTACGGAAGGAAGTGGAGTCACCAAGTTAAGGTATACGCCAAGCTGCGGTTTGGGTATACGCGTGTACGGAAGGCATGACTATGGCCGAGAACAAACCGAAAAGAAAAAGCAACTTTGCTAGGGTCGACAAGCGAAAGGTTAGGTTTGATTATCCAAACCCCCGTCTACCATGGGTAGAGGGCCGTGATTTTATCCCGGCGGATGTATTGATTCTTGTGCGGAAAGTGCACAAACTCTACAGAGTATAATCTATTCGAATAGCCGCGTCCACGATCAAGGACGGTTGGAAAGGTGTTGGCTAGGAGTACCCAAAAGGTAGTTGTTTGGAAAAATGGATGAAATATGGAGGTTCCGAGGGAACCTGAGTTTAAAGTTTTTTTTTACCAGAGGTGGTCAAAGAGGTTTAAAAAGGGTTTTTACTCCCAAAACTGTTTACAAAAAGGTTTTTCAGCAAGGATATGGGAGTATCCTGATTTATAAAATGGAAGCATGTTTCAAAACTCTTTTCCAACAAAGATATGGAGATGCCATAACTTGAAGAGACAACTAGGATTTTCAAAAACAACCCTAGATAGAGCTATCTCGCCACACCCAGAATTGCATTTCCTTATTTAACTTATCTTGGTGGTTTGCGAGTATATTCAAAAGTACTCATGGCTGTGTCCTTGTCTATTTACTTGGCCAGGCTTTCAGAGGTTCGACATCAGAAGATTAAGGTGATGTCCAGCGAGCTAGGTCGTCTTCCTAGTCAGTCTCCTGTACGTTGAGGCATGATTGGGCCCTGCGTGTGTTGATGCTCCGCTGCTGAAAGATTGTGTAGCCATAATGGCAACTATGTAAGTCTTGTATTCGTTATGTTTCGGATGTTGTAATGATACTTGTCGGTTATGTTCCACGGCTCACTGATCATGGGAACGTGGATATTTACATAACTGGGAATTCTCGGATGCTTAAATCTAGGGGACCCCACAGACTTGGTATCAGAGCCATCCTGACTGTAGGAGACCTTAGTTAGCATGGACGTTAGATAGGAAACGACAAACCTATTTTCTAAAAAGACAAGGGAGAAGAGATGTGATCTCTACACACTTCTATTCTTGTAGACAGTTGTTGGGCCTCCAAGTGCAGAGGTTTCTAGAACAGCAGCAAGTTTTCCCTTAAGTGGATCACCCAAGGTTTATCAAACTCAGGGAGGAAGTGGTCGAAGGTATCCCCTCTCAAGCAATCCTGCAATCAAGATACAAGAAGTCTCTTGTGTCCCCAACACACCCAATAGACTTGTCAGGTGTATAGGTGCACTAGTTCGACGAAGACATAGTGAAATACAAGTGGTATGGATAATTATAAGTGGTAATGGTGATAGAAAATAACTTGATGGCGTGGAAAAGACTAAACTAAAACTGAAATAAAGATGGAAGCAAGCAAACATGTAACAGATCTAGTTCCAAACGGTGTTTCAATGCTTAGAAACAAGGCCTAGGGATCATACTTTCACTAGAGAACACTCTCATATAAATATATTCTTCTTTATGATACTACGTTGAACTACTCTCTGGTTGTACACTCTAATCGATGGTTGGGCTATAACAGCACACCTGAAAGTTCATCTTTCCAATCTAGAAAACCCCACACTGTCACCTTGAGTACTAGATGAGTCCAACAAACACCACAATTTCATAAAGACATCTAACTCCAAATATAACTCATAACAAGTATTTGTAATCTCTAGCCTAAGTGCCACCATGGTGTGCATGCTATCACTTTCCCACACATGGGGAGAGCAGAGATCTATTAAAGCACTTGAGTAGCAAGGTAGATCTATAGATTAGAAGCTCATGGTCTCAATAAGATCATGCATAGAGAGAGATGAACACATAGCTACCGGTAGAACCCTTAGCCTCAAGAGAGAACTACTCCCTCCTCATCATGGGAATTAGCAATGGTGATGGAGATGGTGGTGGAGATGTCTTCGGGGGCACTTCTCCGTCCCGGCAGGGTGCCGGAACAGAGACTTTCTGTCCCCCGAATCTCCCCTTTTGTGGCGGTGGCACTGCGGAACTTTTCGTGGATTTCTGATTGATGATTTAGGGTTTTTGCCTCGGGGGAGATATATAGGCGAAAGAGGCAAGGTCGGTGGCTGGCCAGGGGGCCCACACCATGCCCTGGCGCGGCCTGCGGGATCCGTGCCTAGGGGTGGTCTGGCCAGGCCCTGGCCCTCCTTCGTCTCGTATTCTGGGTCCGTGAGTCTTCCGGTAAAATAGGAATATTGGCTTTTGTCCCGTCCAATTCCGAGAATATTCATTTTCTGACTTTCCTGGAACCAAAAACAGCAGAAAACAGGCAACTAGCACTGTGGCTCTTGTTAATAGGTTAGTCCAAGAAATCACTAGTTTTCTCATACCAAGTTTAATTTGGAAGATAAACAAAAGAATGAATATACTTGGAATAGCATAAGCTAATAGGTAGGTATGGTGGACTCTTTGGAATAACTTGGTTTAGGGAGTTGGATGCATGAGTGGAACTCATACTTGGTTGCGGAGGCTAGCAAAAGACTGGGAGCGACAAACTAAGAGAGTAATAATGGCCATAATCATGCAGAGCGACAAAACATCATTGATCAAAGCATAAAGTGATACTACAAGTTGAAAACTAAAGGATCATAACGGCTTATGGTGACATGGGATAGTCATAACATGGTGTGAGCATGAGCCAAGTCAACCCAAATAAAGCATCAAAGGAGAATACCACAATACTATGCTTTAATATGCTAAAACAACGCATGATTCATCCAAGGCACATTAAGCAATCTCAATTGTTTATAACAAGTCATGCTACAGCAAAGAATACTAAGCATAAATCCAAAACAATATCAAGCATGGCATGACAAAGCATAGGCCACAGTCAAAAACGAGATCTTTTTACCACAAAAGTAGGAACTTTCCTACTCTTTTCCAAACCAAACCAAACTAAACTATTTGCAAACTAGTGTATGAAAGAGGGGGTCCAACCAATTTATTCATAAAATTAAGAAATCAAAATCAAATGAAAAACCAAAGCAAAATCGAAAAAGAAGACGCTCCAAGAACAACATAACTGTGCATGAAACAATAAAAATGAAGCGTTTGGAAGAAACCTGGGATTTTTATTGATGAAGAGGGGGACGCCTTGGGCATGCCCAAGCTTTGACGCTTGTACTTCTTGGATATTTCTTGGGGTGACACGCGTGGCATCCCCAAGCTTGAGCTTTAGTCCATCCTTCATCTCATTACTCATTCCTTCCATACACCTGAAATTTTCCTTCATACAAAACTTCACACAATCTTTATTAGCAACATTAGTGCACTCAAGATAATAGGTCTTAAGGTTCAGTTCTAATACAAATAAACTTCCATTAGAACACTAGCTACTGAAGCACTTCCCTCAAAAATCTCAATTCCCCAAAAGAACTCAAAAAAGAACTAACAAGAAGCAAATGCAGAAAATGGCAGAAATCTGTCAAAACAGACCAGCAGGTAAAGACGAATTTTTTCGAAGACCTTCTGTTGCTCAAAACAAAAAGTGTTGAACTAACGAAAGTTAGATAATAACTTGGGTAAGGAGCACAAAAATTCACTCCTCAAAATTACGTACAGAGATTTTACGCGAATTTTTACGGTGAAGCACAGAAATCTGTTTCGGGACAGCAACTTTCCCAATCATTACTTCTCTCTCATTAGAGGTTAGTATTGGCACAAAAAGCAAATAAAAAGGATAAGGAGCGGTTATTACTGTGGTAATAACTTCCAAGACTCATCTAAAACTTTTGCGTTATCTCCCAAGAAGTGCGTTTCTTTAACACCTTTAAGTTAGGCACGATAGTTTGAGAAAATGCTCTCATAAGACATATGAATTGAAGTAAAAGAGAGCATCAAGAAGCAAATTCAAAGCACATTTAAGTCTAACCCACTTTCTATGAAAAATAATCTTGTAAAGAAACAAGTCATGAAAGCACAAAGCAACAAGCATAGTAAAGCAAAACAAGTGCAACTTTAAGACTTTCAACATAAAGAGGGGAAGCTTAATATTGTTGAGATACATAAAACCATGTTTCCCTCTCTCATAATAACTTTCAGTAGCAACATGAATAAAATTAACAATATAACTATCACACGAAACATTCTTATCATGAGCCACATTCATATAATCATTATTACTCTCCACATAAGCATAGTTATTCTTATTAATTGTAGTGGGAGAAAATTCAACAAAATAGCTATCATTATTATTCTCATCACCATAATCATCAAATATAGGAGGCATATTGTAATCATAATTAATTTCCTCCTCAATAGTAGGTGGACTGAAAATATCATATTCATCATTGTAATCATCATATATTGGAGGTTTGGTATCATCATAAGCATTAGAATAGCTATCTTCCAAGGTGGGAAACTAAAAAGATCATTTTCATAAAAACTAGTTTCCCCAAGCTTAGACTTTTCCATAGCATTAGCAATAATGGTGTCCAAAGAATTCATACTAACAATATTGCTATTAGCATGCAAATAAAGTTCCATAGGTTTTTTAATTTTCTCTTCAAACACTTCATGTCCTAACTCAAGATAAATACTATAAAGCTCTCTAATTTTTTTGTCGTTTTCCATTAAGTCTAACTAGCGAAAACAAGAAACAAAAAGACAAAATTGCAGAATCTAAAGGAAATAACTTCGAGCACTCACACCGGAGGATGTGAGTACCTTTTACCTTACCTCCTCAGCAATGGCGCCAGAAAATAGGCATTTGATGTGGGAGGTTCTTCTTCTTTAATCCTCTGGTGTGAATACCTTTTACCTTACCTCCCGGGCAATGGCGCCAGAAAATAGCTTGATGTCTACGCACTTCTATTCTTGTAGACAGTTGTTGGGCCTCCAAGTGCAGAGGTTTGTAGAACAGCAGCAAGTTTTCCCTTCAGTGGATCACCCAAGGTTTATCGAACTCAGGGAGGAAGTGGTCGAAGGTATCCCCTCTCAAGCAACCCTACAATCAAGATACAAGAAGTATCTTGTGTCCCCAACACACCCAATACACTTGTCAGGTGTATAGGTGCACTAGTTTGGCGAAGAGATAGTGAAATACAAGTGGTATGGATAATTATAAGTCGTAATGGTGATAGAAAATAACTTGATGGCGTGGAAAATACTAAACTAAAACTGAAATAAAGATGGAAGCAAGCAAACATGTAACAGATCTAGTTCCAAACGGTGTTTCAATGCTTAGAAACAAGGCCTAGGGATCATACTTTCACTAGAGAACACTCTCATATAAATATATTCTTCTTTATGATACTACGCTGAACTACTCTCCGGTTGGACACTCTAATCGATGGTAGGCCTATAACAGCACACCTCAAAGTTCATCTTTCCCATCTAGAAAACCCCACACTGTCACCTTGAGTACTAGATGAGTCCAACAAACACCACAATTTCATAAAGACATCTAACTCCAAATATAACTCATAACAAGTATTTGTAATCTCTAGCCTAAGTGCCACCATGGTGTGCATGCTATCACTTTCACACACATGGGGAGAGCAGAGATCTATTAAAGCACTTGAGTAGCAAGGTAGATCTATAGATTAGAAGCTCATGGTCTCAATAAGATCATGCATAGAGAGAGATGAACACATAGCTACCGGTAGAACCCTTAGACTCAAGAGAGAACTACTCCCTCCTCATCATGGGAATTAGCAATGGTGATGGAGATGGTGATGGAGATGTCTTCGGGGGCACTTCTCCGTCCCGGCAGGTGCCTAACAGACTTTCTGTCCCCCGAATCTCCCCTTTTGTGGCGGTGGCACTGCGGAACTTTTCGTGGATTTCTGATTGATGATTTAGGGTTTTTGCCTCGGGGGAGATATATAGGCGAAAGAGGCAAGGTCGGTGGCTAGCCAGGGGGCCCACACCATGCCCTGGCGCGGCCTGCGGGATCCGCGCCTAGGGGTGGTCTGGCCAGGCCCTGGCCCTCCTTCGTCTCGTATTCTGGGTCCGTGAGTCTTCCGGTAAAATAGGAATATTGGCTTTTGTCCCGTCCAATTCCGAGAATATTCATTTTCTGACTTTCCTGGAACCAAAAACAGCAGAAAACAGGCAACTAGCACTGTGGCTCTTGTTAATAGGTTAGTCCAAGAAATCACTAGTTTTCTCATACCAAGTTTAATTTGGAAGATAAACAAAAGAATGAATATACTTGGAATAGCATAAGCTAATAGGTAGGTATGGTGGACTCTTTGGAATAACTTGGTTTAGGGAGTTGGATGCATGAGTGGAACTCATACTTGGTTGCGGAGGCTAGCAAAAGACTAGGAGCGACAAACTAAGAGAGTAATAATGGCCATAATCATGCAGAGCGACAAAACATCATTGATCAAAGCATAAAGTGATACTACAAGTTGAAAACTGAAGGATCATAACGGCTTATGGTGACATGGGATAGTCATAACATGGTGTGAGCATGAGCCAAGTCAACCCAAATAAAGCATCAAAGGAGAATACCACAATACTATGCTTTAATATGCTAAAACAACGCATGATTCATCCAAGGCAAAATTAAGCAATCTCAATTGTTTATAACAAGTCATGGTACAGCAAAGAATACTAAGCATAAATCCAAAACAATATCAAGCATGGCATGACAAAGCATAGGCCACAGTCAAAAACGAGATCTTTTTACCACAAAAGTAGGAACTTTCCTACTCTTTTCCAAACCAAACCAAACTAAACTATTTGCAAACTAGTGTATGAAAGAGGGGGTCCAACCAATTTATTCATAAAATTAAGAAATCAAAATCAAATGAAAAACCAAAGCAAAATCGAAAAAGAAGACGCTCCAAGAACAACATAACTGTGCATGAAACAATAAAAATGAAGCGTTTGGAAGAAACCCGATTTTATTGATGAAGAGGGGGACGCCTTGGGCATGCCCAAGCTTTGACGCTTGTACTTCTTGGATATTTCTTGGGGTGACACGCGTGGCATCCCCAAGCTTGAGCTTTAGTCCATCCTTCATCTCATTACTCATTCCTTCCATACACCTGAAATTTTCCTTCATACAAAACTTCACACAATCTTTATTAGCAACATTAGTGCACTCAAGATAATAGGTCTTAAGGTTCAGTTCTAATACAAATAAACTTCCATTAGAACACTAGCTACTGAAGCACTTCCCTCAAAAATCTCAATTCCCCAAAAGAACTCAAAAAAGAACTAACAAGAAGCAAATGCAGAAAATGGCAGAAATCTGTCAAAACAGACCAGCAGGTAAAGACGAATTTTTTCGAAGACCTTCTGTTGCTCAAAACAAAAAGTGTTGAACTAAGGAAAGTTTGATAATAACTTGGGTAAGGAGCAAAAAAATTCACTCCTCAAAATTACTTACAGAGATTTTACACGAATTTTTACGGTGAAGCACAGAAATCTGTTTCGGGACAGCAACTTTCCCAATCATTACTTCTCTCTCATTAGAGGTTAGTATTGGCACAAAAAGCAAATAAAAAGGATAAGGAGCGGTTATTACTGTGGTAATAACTTCCAAGACTCATCTAAAACTTTTGCGTTATCTCCCAAGAAGTGCGTTTCTTTAACACCTTTAAGTTAGGCACGATAGTTTGAGAAAATGCTCTCATAAGACATATGAATTGAAGTAAAAGAGAGCATCAAGAAGCAAATTCAAAGCACATTTAAGTCCAACCCACTTTCTATGAAAAATAATCTTGTAAAGAAACAAGTCATGAAAGCACAAAGCAACAAGCATAGTAAAGCAAAACAAGTGCAACTTTAAGACTTTCAACATAAAGAGGGGAAGCTTAATATTGTTGAGATACATAAAACCATGTTTCCCTCTCTCATAATAACTTTCAGTAGCAACATGAATAAAATTAACAATATAACTATCACACGAAACATTCTTATCATGAGCCACATTCATATAATCATTATTACTCTCCACATAAGCATAGTTATTCTTATTAATTGTAGTGGGAGAAAATTCAACAAAATAGCTATCATTATTATTCTCATCACCATAATCATCAAATATAGGAGGCATATTGTAATCATAATTAATTTCCTCCTCAATAGTAGGTGGACTGAAAATATCATATTCATCATTGTAATCATCATATATTGGAGGTTTGGTATCATCATAAGCATTAGAATAGCTATCTTCCAAGGTGGGAAACTAAAAAGATCATTTTCATAAAAACTAGTTTCCCCAAGCTTAGACTTTTCCATAGCATTAGCAATAATGGTGTCCAAAGAATTCATACTAACAATATTGCTATTAGCATGCAAATAAAGTTCCATAGGTTTTTTAATTTTCTCTTCCAACACTTCATGTCCTAACTCAAGATAAATACTATAAAGCTCTCTAATTTTTTTGTCGTTTTCCATTAAGTCTAACTAGCGAAAACAAGAAACAAAAAGACAAAATTGCAGAATCTAAAGGAAATAACTTCGAGCACTCACACCGGAGGATGTGAGTACCTTTTACCTTACCTCCTCAGCAATGGCGCCAGAAAATAGGCATTTGATGTGGGAGGTTCTTCTTCTTTAATCCTCTGGTGTGAATACCTTTTACCTTACCTCCCGGGCAATGGCGCCAGAAAATAGCTTGATGTCTACGCACTTCTATTCTTGTAGACAGTTGTTGGGCCTCCAAGTGCAGAGGTTTGTAGAACAGCAGCAAGTTTTCCCTTCAGTGGATCACCCAAGGTTTATCGAACTCAGGGAGGAAGTGGTCGAAGGTATCCCCTCTCAAGCAACCCTACAATCAAGATACAAGAAGTATCTTGTGTCCCCAACACACCCAATACACTTGTCAGGTGTATAGGTGCACTAGTTCGGCGAAGAGATAGTGAAATACAAGTGGTATGGATAATTATAAGTCGTAATGGTGATAGAAAATAACTTGATGGCGTGGAAAATACTAAACTAAAACTGAAATAAAGATGGAAGCAAGCAAACATGTAACAGATCTAGTTCCAAACGGTGTTTCAATGCTTAGAAACAAGGCCTAGGGATCATACTTTCACTAGAGAACACTCTCATATAAATATATTCTTCTTTATGATACTACGCTGAACTACTCTCCGGTTGGACACTCTAATCGATGGTAGGCCTATAACAGCACACCTCAAAGTTCATCTTTCCCATCTAGAAAACCCCACACTGTCACCTTGAGTACTAGATGATTCCAACAAACACCACAATTTCATAAAGACATCCAACTCCAAATATAACTCAAAACAAGTATTTGTAATATCTAGCCTAAGTGCCACCATGGTGTGCACGCTGTCACTTTCACACACATGGGGAGAGCGGCGATCTATTAAAGCACTTGAGTATCAAGGTAGATCTATAGATTATAAGCTCATGGTCTCAATAAGATCATGCATAGATAGACAGAGAGATGAACACATAGCTACCGGTAGAATCCTTAGCCTCGAGAGAGAACTACTCCCTCCTCATCATGGGAATTAGCAATGGTGATGGAGATGGTGGTGGAGATCGATGGAGATGGCTCTGAGGGCACTTCCCTATCCCGGCAAGGTTCCAGAACAGAGACTTTCTATCCCCCGAATCTCCCTTTTGGTGGCGGCGGCGCTGCGGAACTTTTCGTGGATTTCGGATTGATGATTTAGGGTTTTTGCCTCGGGGGAGATATATAGGCGAAAGAGGCAAGGTCGGTGGCTGGCTAGGGGGCCCACACCATGCCCTGGCACGGCCTGGGGGGACTCACGCCTAGGGGTGGTGTAGCCAGGTCCTGGTCCTCCTCCATCTCATATTATGGCTCCGTGAGTCTTCCGGTAAAATAGGAACTTTGGCTTTTGTCCCGTCCAATTCCGAGAATATTCATTTTCTGACTTTCCTGGAACCAAAAACAGCAGAAAACAGGCAACTGGCACTGTGGCTCTTGTTAATAGGTTAGTCCAAGAAATCATATGAAAAATACTCCAAAGTGTGGACAAAACATAAGAAAGTAGATAAAACCAAGCATGGAACATCAAAAATTATAGATACTTTTGCAATGTATCAAGCTGACTATTTGAAAAAGTGCTTATGTCTTTTCCCCTCCATTTTGAAAACTACTTGCATTAATACGGTCTTTCAATCTTAAAATCTTGCACACTTGTCACTAACCCAACCCCATCAAAAAAATTGTTGTAGATGGCCTCTTTCCGCTCGGAGCGCATCGTCATTGGAGACAGTTTCTGGCCTTTTGAAGAGCAACTTCACGACCTATTGAAGAGAGTTAATAGGCCCTCGCCGACGATTGAAGGAACCGAACTTCCTCGCAGTAACACCAATGTGATGCAATGGGTCATCAAGGCTGTGATTCCCTCCCCCGATGAGGACACCGCGCCCACAATCTTCACCTTCCTCGACAGCAACTGGGTAGATGGCATGGTACGAGCCATACAGGAGATCATGGCGTGCCTCTGCAAGATCCACGAAGATGAGTTGAAGGATACCCCCTACCACCTGTTTGGAAAGCGCGACCAAGATGGACTTCCTACCGAGTACTTCCTCACCTGCTGCATCGGAAATTAGTTAGAGAACATGGAATACCTACTCCAATGTTCCCAGGAAGATCTTGACAAGGCCAGGCGAGAGAATCTACTTCTAAAGATGGATATCAACCTACTTCGTAACCGTGAAAGAAGTCTTAGAGCCACCAATGCTCGCTTGGAGAAGAAACTGACCATTGAAGTACCCCCAACCCCTGAAGACGAAAATCCCGGGACTGACGATGAACTTCCCTTCCTCAATGAGTATCACCCTATCGTACAGTCACTTGTGCCGACCGAGCCAACATCCAACCTTGCACCTTGGGAAGGCACCACTCTCACCTTCCCTGAAGCCGAGCTGAATATCCCACAGACCCCAGAGGATCTGTAGTAGCTGAAAACCCCCTCTAGAGAAAGCAACGAACCACATACGCACCCTCCGAGTAATCATCCATTCTGCTGTACTTGCCCATCTAGCAATAGGGTAGAGTCATGTATCGTCCCTGAACACGTTTTGTAATGTTTAAGTACTATAAGCAAACTCTGGTGCAGATTGGTTGGTTATGTAATAACTTCCTTGGATTGCTATGTGTGCTTTGATGTTTTCCCTCTTGCATGTTTTACCCAAGATGTTGCATCATACCCAACCCAAAACGCTTACCACCAACGGGAAGTTCCTCACCAGAAGGCCCGAATACTTCAGATCCCCGAAGACGAGGATGCATGAAGACGACGAGTCCACTCCACCCTCAAGCAGAAGCAACACAAGAGATTCAAGTGAGGACCTCTTCACCAATGTTGACTGCATCAACCCTCACTAAACACTAGCCAAGAGAGTCATAAACCGCTAGCTTGCTCGGAGCTCACTCCATAAGGCTTCGTTAGGAAACCCCCCTCGCTAAGGTGTATAGAATAGGGCGTCACTTGACGACCTTAGCTCAAGACTCCAGGAAGATGCAGCCTTCCGCTAACCTCAGGTCAGCACTCCCAGACTGAAGATCTGCACCACTCCTAAAGTGCCTTAATGAAGCTATAAGGTGGAAAGACTACGTCTTTCCATCAATCCTCAGAAGACTGTCTACCTGAGGATACTTCAGAAGACCTCCAGAATGGGACGCCTTCTAACGATCTCGACTCCAGGAGAAATATGGACGTCAGCCTTCAAAGCATCCATCTGCCACTCCAAGAAGGAAGGACTATGTCAACTCTCTGATCTACCCCAATCTAATCCTAAGGGGGAAAGACCGCGTCTTTCCTGAAAAATAAAATAACCCTCTACCAGAAGCAATCCAATAGTTGGACCCAAAGACGCAACTAGGATACGATAATCCCTTAGGAGAGACGCCGTAAACCCTTACATCAGGAAGATCACCCCTCACAATCCTGGTTGAAGCCTGCTCCCCACTCATGCTTTCAAGGCGATTGAAGTTCAACCTCACTGTCGAAGTGACCCTGTTCAAAGAAAAAGCCGACAAGTTAGTACGCGGGAAACATATAGCACTAACTCTAACACAAATCTCCTAACCTTACTCGCCCGAATCTCGGGACGAGATTCTTTTAAGGGGTAAAGGTCTATAACATCCCAATTTCAGCAACCCTGATTAGTTGTCCAGAATGCAAAAATCAGGGGAATTTTTTTTCTTGTTCATTGATGGAGTGTTTGCTTGTTGTTTGTTTGTACTTGTGCATGTGAGTGTATACCATAGGATACTCCTTACCTCACCCTTAGTTGACAAAAGCTATTTAACAAAACTATCCTAGCTCATTTTGCATTTTCTAAAATGTTCTGGCATTTCAAAACCTGAGCCAAGATGCTTGTATAACCAAAACTGATTTAGTAGCTTCCCTTAACAAAATTATGGAGAGCTACAACCTCCTTATGTTTTCAAGACAGAACATTCAACTATCCCCACCTCTAGGATCTCCAAAACCTTTTATTAAGCCTTTGAATCCTACTCTTGGTAGAGGTACCAAGGACTCTCATCTTATTCAAAATCCAAACTCTTCAAAATGCCCCAACCTTACCTCAATCTAGGCTTGATGGTAACCCCCTGTAGTGGATTTGCTTAGTTTATAAGATGAGTTGCCTTGATCTGCTGTTTGACTTGTTTGCTTAGGAAGTAGTATGAGCTACCCTAGGAGCTCATCCTCTAGGATCAAGAAACCTTAAAATCCCCAAACCCTAAGCAGGAAAACAAGGTGGATATGATCTCTAGTTACTAGGGGATCATCTAAAACCCTTAACCAGATCAATCCTGCAGTGATCCATTCTAGAAGCTTCCAAGTCAATGAAGACCAATATTAAGCATGGATCCCTTCTACTCAATCTACTCTTCAACAACATCCACTTGATGATGCTTTGGTACCTTGCAACCCATGAAAATCATCACCACCCACATTCTAGTCTGGAAAACTATTCCCAACGTCACTCTTTGGATGTCTCCCTTTCTCAACGCTTGTGCATTATTGGTAATGCACTTGAACAATATTGTTAAACATCATAAGGACTAACAAGGCCCACTTTTTCCCTTGGTTAGATCATCCTCCAACCCACTTGTTTGATGGTTTTGCAGGCAAGAAAATAAATTATCCATGCAAATCTAGTCCTCCTGCCTACTTTAACAGAAGCTCACACCATCATCCAACCTTCTATGGACCAACTCTTTGCATGGTTGTGTTCTACTCATATAGGTCTTTCAAAACCTACTTCACTTGTTCAAAGTGGATCTCTGTGCTTCTTAAACCCACTGGTATGGCAGCCTTATTCTCAACAAAGTTTGCCATCACTTCCAGACCACCTCAAATGTAACCACTCCAAACTCCTTCTTCCATGATAATCTATATGACTTGGTATAACTATTCATCTATACCTTGCATCAAGGTGAGCTCCGAGCTCCAAAATCCAACAAGGTTTTGGTGGTATAAAAATAACCTCACCCTAGATCCACAACTCCTTGTTTTCCATCTAATTCAAGTTGGATTTCCAATTCCCAAGGTTGCAAATGATTGATACACCTTGTCTTCATCATCTACCTTGTTCATCAAGATTAATCAAATATTATCCATAATTATTATGGCCCCAAATCTATTTAATCCCTTTAATAGACAAAATCTCCAAAACTCCTTCCATAAAGGAAAATTTGGTTTTTGCGAAAACACTCTCCCAACTTTTGTCTCAATTGAGATCCACATATCATACCCCATCTTCCCACTTCAAAAATAAATATTTTTGAAGAGTTTCAATAATTCTTTTTGCCCATTTTCTTAAATGGCAGAAATGGAATAATAATTTTTTATTAATACTTTTAAGCCACAATAAATCTTGGAAAAATTCCCCTAAGTGTGATTACACATTTGGGACCCTATCACACAAAAAACCAACCTTATCCAATGTAAAAATATCAATTGAGCTTCTAGTAACTACTTTTGCCCTTTTTGAATAAATGGATTTAAGAGGACTTAAACCCCTTATAAAAATCCCAAATAAATCCTAGGAAGGTACCTTAACCCTACCTAGCTACCAGTGCTATCTCCCCCATCTTTCCCAATGCAAATATTTGAACTCCTTCACAAGCTTTCTTGTGATCAAAATTTGCAAAATAAACAAACTTGAGCTAATCCAAGACCAACCATCACCAAAGCTTGTCAAGCACTCCTCTCTAGCCACCATGACCCTCTTGGTCGTCACCATTGTAGCACTACAGTACCACCCTCTCACATCCACTTGGCATTTACCCTTGGATTAGTAGAGAGAGAGACAACCACATCTTACAAAGATATGCCCCAATTTAATTACCACAGCTGCCCCCTACCCTCTCTGCTCGACCAGAGCCCCACACTCCCTCTCTCCACCGCCCCCAACACCCTATGAGGAAGCCATGGACCTGCCCCTGCCCTCCCATGGACCTTGTCCATCATGGACCTCGCCCACTCTAGTTAAATAGGCCAGAGGCTGGCCAGCCCCCTCTCGGCTTCTCATTTGCTCCCTCCCAATCCCACTCACCTCCCCCGAGCTCCACGCCCTCTCTCCTGCCTGGCCCTACCCGAGGGGAGAGAGAAAGAGCTCTCGGCCCCCTCCATAGATTCGAGCAAGGCTCCCACCTCCCCCTCTTTCCCCCTCTGCATGTCACTCTACCGTGATCCCCTTTTCCTCCTCTGTCTAACCCTGTGCTTGTTTTGGCCCAGGACCGCCTCCTCCAACCTCACCGGTGAAGCTCCGGCGAACTAGGTTCATGCACCATCGTGTGAGCACCTTCCCAGGCGTGAACCCGACCGTGTCGCCCCTCGATCTGCTCGCCGTCAAGCACCGCTTCACCTCCACCACTCCTCGTTGCCTCCTGAACCCCTGGTAAGCCCCCGCCGCGCCTAGACGCTGCCTAGGGTTCCGGCGAGCTGGCTCTGAGTCGAGGGTTGAAGAAGCCCGAGGACCGTCGGATCCTCCTTACCCCAACGGCCTAGATCTTTGGATACCCGTTCGGGAACCACCGTCACTGACCAGCGGGCCCCCTTTCCAGTGATTCGAACCCCGCTCCCGTGCGCTGCGTCGCCTGCCGTGGGCCAAATTCACTCCACCCGGCCCATTTCCCTGCAGATCAAGCCCAGGCACCGCTGGTTACCTTTTTCTTTTTGTTTTTCCACCAGATCTGCTAGAGTTGCTGTTTGGATTAAATTCAAATAAAAATGTAGAAAGATGAATTTGACCAGATCCAAAATCTTAGTGGTACATACATATTTTGTCTAACAGAAAATACGTTTGGTTACCCTAGACTAGGTTTAGTTTAACTATGATAAATCAATTTCTAAAAAGTACCTTGTCACCTAAATAAATTCCTCAGAGAGTTTTACATATCCAATTGGGGAAAATGAAAGCTCTACTGGAAGGAAATTGATATACCTGTCATCTAGCACACGTCTTTTGCCAAGGTGAACAGTAGCTTGCCCTTAGCAAAAATAACAAATGCAAGACATGTTTGCCTTAAGAAATTGCTCTAGGTCAAACCAAATGTGGTATTTATCTAATTCCAACTCTCATGGATGCGTCTTATCAAAATCTATCAAACCCCAGAAGCTCAGATTTTATTGAGCTCTGGTTGAGTTTTAGTGAATTAAACTATTATGTTTACCTCTTTTTTACTAGATAAATCCCTCTAGTTGTTCTGGTTATCCAAATTGGGTAATTCCAAATTCTACAGAAATTTAATTCCAATACCTACCATGCAAAGTTGGAATCACCCTAAAACCTTCTATAAAAGAAATCTGGTGGAAAAGACAAATACCTTATAGAACTGCCTTTGATGATTTATTAAGGGTATTCTGGTAATTCTTTCAACAAGATTCCACTTCTATGTGGTTCAGTACATCAAACACTATCTAACCACCTAAGGGAATTATTTTTGGGTCTCCATATAAATTCTGGTGAATTATTTCCTCAAACTAGAGTTTATTCGACTATAAAAAGCATAACTAAATCTAGCTAAATGATAATCTGGAGAAACCACTTGTGTTGGTCTTGTTTTGTCAAGACCTAACTTAGGATATCATGGTTTCCCATTGACATCCTACAGACCTCAGATCCCCACCCCAAGTTCTTGGTAAATAGCCTTGACAACTATCTTCCAAGGGAAAACACTTCTATGGTAATCTAGTAATTCCATCAATATTACCCAACTTCTCCAAAACCTACTAAGTTAAGTAGTATTCCTTATGTTTGTGTGCTATATGGTTTTATGCTTGTATGCCTTGTATTGGTTGTGGTATTGTCTGCTTGCATGTATACTCGATGACGGCAATAGTGTGATTGTTTGACGACGAGAAGAAAGGGACTTCTTATTATTAATTGTTGGGTATTCTTTGTTATCTAAGGAAGTACAGGGACTTATCGCTGATCATAGGCAAGCCACCATTCCTGGATTCTGATACTTGTCATATTCCTTTTATTACCTGTTTTGTATCTCCTTTATAAATTGCATTATTTATCTACATGTCTTGTGTTATAAATACTGCTCTAACGACTTGGCTCCTCCAAGTTATGACTTGGTGTCTCTCGTGGCACCCACCCTGATGTAAACCCACCAATTATCCCTTTGATCGAGGTTATGATGATTAGCATCCTACTCCGTTGAGAAACCATGGATTTTTGTTGAATAAATTGTTTTGGGATTTACCCAACTACAAATGTTTCAAAACTACTTTGTAAAACCCTTGGGAAAAGGCATTGTTCCAAGCGGATGTTTTAACTATAGACGTGGTGATAATGAGAAATGAGGAAATGGACAAGAGAAAGAGAAGGGATGTTCTACGCCTTTACCAGAACATTTTTGATCCGTGCAACCACATTACCCCAGGTGCTGGGGCTTAGCTCGTAGTTTGTCTTCTTTAGCCGAGGCAGCTTATACAATGCTTATTGGGAGAAATCCCTTGAAGTCCGGGAAGGCGTTAACAGATCTACGGATCTGGAGCCTATAGCTTGCTTCGGCAAGAGTGATCATGTCTTGGCAGGAGTGCTAGTGCAACAATTGGGTCTCCCGCGGACGGTATGACTTAGGTGGTACGGAAGGAAGTGGAGTCACCAAGTTAAGGTATACGCCAAGCTGCGGTTTGGGTATACCCGTATAAGGAAGGCAGGACTATGGCTGGGATCCACATACTCATTGCCAGGGAGAACAAACCCAAATGGAAAAGCAGCCTTTGCTAGGATCGACAAGCGAAAGGTTAGGTTTGATTATCTGAACCCTCGTCTACCATGGGTAGAGGGCAGTGGTTTTATCCCGGCAGATGTATTGATTCTTGTGGGGAAAGTGCGCAAACTCTGCAGAGTATAATCTATTTGAATAGCCGTGTCCACGGTCAAGGACGGTTGGAAAGGTGTTGGCTAGGAGTACCCAAAAGGTGGTTGTTTGGAAAAATGGATGAAATATGGAGGTTCCAAGGGAACATGAGTTTAAAGTTATGTTTTGACCAGAGGTGGTCAAAGAGGTTTAAAAAGGGGTTTTACTCCCAAAACTGTTTACAAAAAGGTTTTTCAGCAAGGATATGGGAGTATACTGATTTATGAAATTGAAGCATGTTTCAAAACTCTTTTTCAAAAAAGATATGGAGATGCCATAACTTGAAGAAACAATCTAGGCTTTTGAAAAACAACCCTAGATAGAGCTATCTCGCCACAGCCAGAATTGCATTTCCTTGTTTTACTTATCTTGGTGGTTTGCGAGTACATTCAAGTGTACTCATGGCTTTGTCCCTGGCTATTTACTTGGCCAGGCTTTCAGAGGTTCGACATCGGAAGATTAAGGTGACGTCCAGCGAGCTAGGCCGTCTTCCCAGTCAGTCGCGTGTAGGTTGAGGCATGATTGGGCCCTGCGTGTGTTGAAGCTCCGCTGCTGAAAGATTGTGTAGCCATAATGGCAACTATGTAAGTCTTGTATTCGTTATGTTTCAGATGTTGTAATGATACTTGTCGGTTATGTTCCATGGCTCACTGATCATAGGAACGTGGATATTTACATAACAGGGATTTCTCGGATGCTTAAATCCGGGGGACCCCACACACTAGAAACAAAGTATCACTTTGTCGCAAAACGAATACTCCAACCCATTATAAGATAATGGTATGAATGTCAAAGTTAGGAAGACATTAATGATTTGCAAAGACATAATGATCTGGTAAAACAGAACATGGACATGACGTTTTCCATAAGCATGCATGATCAATAAACGCATATGTCATATGGTTTATGATGAGTAAAATGCGAGCTAGATTATTTGTACTCTAGTGCAAGTGGGAGACTGAAGGAGATATGCCCAAGAGGAAAATAATAAATAAGTTTTTATTATCATATCTCAATTAGTTCGTAATAGTTTCATACTGTGCTATAACTATATTAATACGAAACGTTCATACGCGTGTGGTATGTAAACAAACCAAGTCTCTAGTTACCTCTAGCAAACTAGTTCATTGGTCATGAGGATGATCTAGGGTTTCGAGATCATGGGCATTTATGCCAATTGACAATGAGGTCACGTCATTAGTTGATGATGTGATAGACAAACAAACCCAACTAGTTGTATCTTAATCAGATCTAGTTACAAAGTTCACCATTAATGGTAAAACTAAGGAAACCTCGCAACCTATCCTTAGACTGTGAGATAATGCAAATCACCGTTCTGGAGGGAGCTTAGATGGTTATCAAGTATCATTCCGTGACTGGATGATCGAAAAGGTGCCACTCAGGTTTCCCAAAGGGGCGTCTAGAGGAGTACGTATCAAGAACCAGGATTTTCCCATCCATGTAATAGACAGATACATTTATGGCAATCTCGGTGACATTGCATTAATGAAGCTTGCAAGCGTGTGACTGGGTCACGGAATGCAACGACACGGAAACGAGAAAACAATTTCATCAGTAATGAGATCGAACGAAGGTATGGAGATACCATAGATCAAATCTCGGGTGAACTAGGTATCAAGTGGCAAAGGGAATGGGAAACAAATGTTTACGGTTCAAACGACTTTATCATCATGAAATGCACATGGGTCATTATGGGCATCCCGATCCCGCTATTGATCATTGATGGAGATCATGTTTGTGCCATTCCCGAGCCATGGGGAAATACACTTAAGGGTACGATGATCTAGAGATCCTCTGTAAGTTGGAATAATCACCATATGAGAGATAAAAGGAAATCGGAAAAGTTCCATGAGAGATCCGGAATCATTCCGGGAAAGTCCCGAAGTCGTTTGGAGGAAATCAAAAGGGAACCGAAAGGTGTTTCAGGTCAAGTCGGATTTTGTAATATGTATTTACTTGTTAATTAATGTAATTAATATTAAATATGATATTAAAATCTAATTTGAAGGGGTATTCCACTAATGGGCCAAACTTCCTAGGGAAATAGGGCTCATGAGGGAAAACTGAAGGAGGGAAGGGCCAAGGCCTAGCCACCTCAAGGGGGCCCACCCGGCCAGCCTAGGGCTGTACACAGCCCATGGTGCCCTAAGGGCCCATGCGCCTCCCCCTCTCTCCCTTGTTTAGTCCCACATGGGAAACCCAAAGGGGAGGGCGCACCCCTCCCCCTATTAATAGGGGTGCCCATGGGTCGGATTTGACACACCAATATTTGGAGAAGTCCTTTGGCTGACTTTCTCCTTCCCTCTCTCTCTTGTCTCGATGCGTCGATACGGTCCCAAGTAAGTACTGTCCAAGAAAGAGACATCGCACATGCAGCACGCCGTTGCGATGTAGGGATTCCAAGCCGGAGATCTACTTCCGCACTCCCGGCAGGGATCAAGGAGCCGAAGGTCATCATCATACACCGTATGTGTATGAAACCATCAGGGGCCTCATTTGAGGCACCTTGGATGTCGTGAGCTGGAGCTGCTACATGATGAAGAAGGAGTGATACATTGCAAATGTATCTATAATTTTTCATGTTCCATGCTTGGTTTTATCCACTTTCTTGTGTTTTGTTCCAACTTTGGAGTACTTTTCATATGATTTCTTGGACTAACCTATTAAAAAGAGCCACAAAGTTTGCCTGCTTTTCTGCTGTTTTTGGTTCCAGGAAAGTCGAAAATGAATATTCTCGAATTGGACGGACAAAAGCCAAAGTACCTATTTTTCCTAAGGATCAACTGCTGTATCACGAGACGGAGAAGGGCCAGGAGCCAGACACTGTCAGGCTGCCAGGCCTGGCCCATGCCAGGGGTGGTGTGGCCACTCCCAACACCCCCTCGGCCTCTCCTTCCGCCTATATATTTCCCTCGGGAAAAAAACCCTAAGTACCCGATAAAAAATCCACGAAAGAGTCTGTAGCCGCCATCATCTCCATCCCTAGATCGGGAGGGATTTGAAGCTCTTCTCGGCAACCTACCAGAGAGTGGAATTCACCCTGGAGGCCTTCTTCATCACCATGCAAGCCTCCGGTGTGATGCGTGAGTAGTTCATCCTTGGACTACGGATCCATGTAGTAGCTAGATGGCTGGTTTCTCCTCCTCTGTGCTTTCATGTTTAGATTTTGTGAGCTCCGTTCATGATCAAGATCATCTATTTGTAATCCATACATGTTGTGTTTGCAGGGATCCGATGGATATTGAGATGTTATTTCAGATTGATTATTGATTCTATCATGTCTTTGTTATTTGTGATCTTGCATGCTTTCCATTGTTAGGAGATATCTTGGCGAAGTAGATGCTAGCAACTCCAAGAGTTAGTATTTATGCTCGATAGTGTGTTCATGCCTCTAGTAATCTGGGGAAGTGACAGAAATCTCTAAGGTACTAGATGTGCTGTTGCTACTAGGGATAAAACAACAATCCTTTGTTCATAGAACAATCGTATTGTTTACTTTACACGCAGTGCGTAAAGCAATTATCTGTTGCTTGCAACTTAATACTAGAGGGGGTTCGGATGATAACCTAAAGGTGGATTATTAGTCATAGATGCAGTTGGATGGCGGTCTATGTATTATGTTGTATTATCCAATCAAGTCTCAAAGGAGTCAAGATGATTAGTATATGCATGTATTGCTTTCTCGGTGTTTGTCAGTTGCCCCGATGTAATTTGTTCACCCACCATGTTATTTATCTAAGGAGAGGCACCTCTAGTGAACTATGGATCCCGGTCCTTTTTCTTTACATACAATCTACAAATGTTTACTACTTTGTGTTTACTTTCTCCAAACTATTACTTCTTTCCATTCGATACGTTTAATCCTTTGTTTTCTGCAAAACACCGTGAGATCGATAACCTCATCGCAAGTTGGGGACAAAGTTCTGTGGTTGTGTTGTGCAGGTCTCCATGTTGCTACTAGCACCGGTAGTGCGCCCTGCCAAAGCTCAGCTAGCAACACCTTTGGGGTGTTTCCTTGCTCCTACTGGTTCGATTAAACCTTGGTTTCATAATTGAGGGAAAACTTACTGTTGTGCTTATCATACCTTCCTCTTGGGGTTCCCAACGAGCTCTACGTTGAAAGTCGAGCGCATCAAGATCTTTTCTGGCGCCGTTGCCGGGGACTGAAGAAGAAGAAGCTCCCACGTCAACCTCGCACCATCAAAGTATTTTCTGGCGCTGTTGCTGGGGAGTCAAGGACATCTTCACAAGGGGAGTCCCTCATAACCAATCTCTTTACTTTGTTGTTTTTGTTTTGCTTAGTTTGCTTGTTTTGTTCTTCAAAAACACAAAAAAATTAGTCTTACTAGTTTGCTTTCTTATTTGAAATCCCAAACAAATGACTACTCTTGAAAACACTAAGTTGTGTGACTTCACTAGCACCATCAGTAATGATTTTATGAGCACACCTATTGCTCCACCTGTGGCTAAAGATACTTTCTTTGAGATAAAACCTGCTTTGCTCAATCTTTTTATGAGAGAACAATTTTCTGGTATTGGTAATGAAGATGCTGCTTCCCATCTAAATAACTTTGTTGAACTTTGTGAGATGCAAAAGCATAGGGATATAGATGGTGATATTATTAAACTGAAATTGTTTCCTTTCTCTTTGAGAGGAAAAGATAAAGAATGGTTGAATTCCTTAACTAGGAATAGTATTGATTCTTGGACTAAGTGCAAAGATGCTTTTATTGGAAAATACTATCCTCCTGCTAAGATTATATCCATGAGAAGTGAAATAATGACGTTTAAACAACTTGATAATGAGCATGTTGCTCAAGCTTGGGAAAGAATGAAATCTTTGGTAAAGAATTGTCCCACTCATGGACTGACTGCTTGGATGATCATCCAAACTTTTATGCAGGATTGAACTATTCTTCAAGGAACCTATTGGATTCAGCTGCTGGAGGTACCTTTATGACCATCACTTTGGGTGCTGCAACAAAACTTTTGGACAATATGATGGTTAATTATTCTGAATGGCATACTGAGAGAGCTCCACAAGGTAAGAAGGTAAATTCTGTTGAGGAAACCTCCTCCTTGAGTGATAAGATTGATATTATTATGTCTATGCTTGTTAATGGGAAAGCCCATATTGATCCAAATAATGTTCCTTTAGCCTCTTTGGTTCCTCAAGAAGAGCAAGTTGATGTGAACTTCATAAGAAATAACAATTTTGGCAACAAGTCTTATGGTAATAATGCTTATAGGAACAATTTTGGTAACAACAATTATAAGCCATATCCTCCCAACAATGGTAATGCTTATGGAAATTCTTACAACAATAATAAGAGTGATCCCTCTGAACTTGAAGTTATGCTTAAAGAGTTTATTAGTAAACAAACTACTTTCGATAAAACTATTGAGGAAAAACTCTCTAATGCTGAAAGAAATATAGCATCTTTGGCTGAAGCTCAATCTTCTTTGAATAAAATGGGTGCTAAACCTGAAACTAATGAGAATCCCTTTGCAGATACTAATGCTATACAAGTAAGAATTGATGAAAATGTTAGACTATTAGCTGAATTACATGCTAAGTGGGGAAGAGAAGATGAAATTGCTAGAAACATTAGTGTTTCTACTATCACCACCACTAGTGTTGAGGCTAGTAATAATTCTACTACTTTAGATGATAAAGTTGATTTTGATCTTGATGGTTGCAACATCTCTAAAGTTATTAAGTTCCTACAAAAGCTTGCTAAAAGTCCTAATGCTAGTGCTATGAACATGGCCTTTACAAAACACATTACTGATGCTCTCATAAAGATTAAAGAAGAAAAGATGAAACATAAAGCTTCTATTCCTATAAAACAAGAGGATGGTTGGGAACCCATCATTAATATGAAAGTGAATGACTTTGATTTCAAAGCTTTATGTGATCTTGATAGTAGTGTTTCTATTATGCCTAGAAGGATTTATGATATGCTTGATTTGCCTCCTCTTGAAGATTGCTATTTGAATGTCCCACTTGATGATAATGCTAAAAAGAAACTCATGGGGAGTCTTAATGATGTTCTCATTATGGTTAACGATTCCTATGTCCCCGTTGATTTCTATGTTTTGGATGTTGAATGCAATGCTTCTTGTCCTATTACTTTGGGAAGACCTTTTCTTAGAACTGCTGGTGCCATCATTGATATGAAAGAAGGCACGATTAAATATCAACTCCCACTCAAGAAAGGTATAGAACACTTCATAAAAAGAGAGAAAAGATTTCTTTTGCTTCTCTTATGAAAACAAAATTTGGTCTTAATGCTTCTTCATTCGAGAACACTTGATTCTTTCTTCGCTTCTTGTGCCTAACTTAAAGGTGTTAAAGAAAAGTACTTGTTGGGAGATAACCCAAGAGTTTTAGATGAGTCTTGGAAGTTATTAACTCTGTAATAACCTCTCCTTATCCTTTTTATTTACTTTTTGTGCCAAGAGTAACCTCTAATGAGAGTGAAGTAATGATTGGGAAAGTTGTTGTCCCGAAACAGATTTTTGTGCTTCACCGTAAAATTCCTGAGAGAGCTCTATAAGTCGGATTGATCTGTATGTTTTTGTGCTTCTGTCCCAGGTTGTTATGTAACTTTCGTTAGTTCAACACTTTTTGATTTGAACAACAAAAGGTCTTCGAAAAAATTCGTCTTTACCTGCTGGTCTGTTTTGACAGATTTCTGCCATTTTCTGCATTTGGTTCTTGTTGGTTCCTTATTGAGTTCTTTTGGGGAATTGAGCTTTTTGAGGGAAGTGCTACAGTATCTAGTGTTCTAATGGAAGTTTATTTGGTGGTAGAACTGAACCTTGAGACTTATTTATCTTAAGTGCACTAATGTTGCTAATGAGATTGTGTGAAGTTTTGTATGAAGGAAAATTTTCAGGTGTATGGAAGGAATGAGTAATGAGATGAAGGATGGACTAAATCTCAAGCTTGGGGATGCCACGCGTGTCACCCCAAGAAATATCCAAGAAGTACAAGCATCAAAGCTTGGGGATGCCCAAGGCATCCCCTTCTTCATCAATAAAAATCCCAGGTTTCTTTCAAACGCTTCATTTTTATTGTTTCATGCACAGTTGTGTTGTTCTTGGAGCGTCTTCTTTTTCGTTTTCGTTTTCCTTTTTCATTTTCTTTGGTTTGCTTAGTTTTCTGAATAAATTGGTTGGACCCCCTCTTTCATACATTGGTTTGCAAATAGTTTGGTTTGGTTTGGAAAAGAGTAAGAAAGTTCATGCTTATGTGGTAAAAAGAGCTCGTTCTTGACTGTGGGCTATGCTTTGTCATGCCATGCTTGATATTGTTTTGGCTTTATGCTTAGTATTCTTTGTTGTAGCATGACTTGTTATAAACAATTGAGATTGCTTAATGTGCCTTGGATGAATCATGCGTTGTTTTAGCATATTAAAGCATAGTATAGTGGTATTCTCCTTTGATGCTTTATTTGGGTTGACTTGGCGCATGCTCACACCATGTTATGACTATCTCAAGTCACCGTAGCCTTTATGATCCTTTATTTTTCAACTTGTAGTATCACTTTATGCTTTGATCAATGATGTTTTGTCGCTCTGCATGATTATGGCCACTATTGCTCTCTTAGTTTGTCGCTCCCAGTCTTTTGCTAGCCTCCACAACCAAGTATGAGTTACACTCATGCATCCTACTCCCTAAACCAAGTTATTCCAAAGAGTCCACCATACCTACCTACTAGCTTATGATATTCCAAGTATATTCATGCTTTTGTTTACCTTCCACTTGTTATGATAAAACTAGTGATTAAAGCACTCACGAACTTGATGGCACACTTTACTTGCCCTTAATAAACTTGAACCATTGTGTCGTCTATGTTGTATATGCTTGCACTTATTTGTTGGGAATTAGCACAACCATGCTTTCATGGGGAACACTTTCAACATTGCACTTGGTACTTGTACCTAGTTGATATCATGCTCTTTTGTATATGGATGTCGTCGGTGTGAAATGAAAGGGGAGCTTGTAAGTCCATGGAGTTATGTATATGTGTTAGAGAAACGCCTGGGCCACTGGTCTAATCCATGCTGACATGGTGGAAACCTGCAGCGTAACCATAATGAGCTGTCTATGAAGCATTCTTCTTATAAAAAAATAGTCCTATGTTGAGAAAAAAAAGAGAAAAGAAAAAAAAGAGATACTATGAAAAGAGGAAAGAGAGAAAAAAGCACCATATTCCCATGGTAAATAAGAAGAATGTTGAGATGCTTGTTGTCTGCCTGCCTTGTCATTTTGATATGGGGATTCTTCTGTATCATCGGGCAAGGGGTACCCCGTTGGTGGTTCTCAATGATACACATGTACTTATGATGACAAGAACTTACCAGTGACTAAACTTGAGTAGCATGAGGAGCGACGCTCATATACAAGGGACATGAGATTTCTGACTTATACTTCGTCAAGCATGTACACCATAGTTTGTTCACTTTAACCTTAATCACTTCAAGATGCTTATGATAGGGGCAATGACAGCTGAAAACTATAAGTACCATAATTTTTGGAAGCTCTTTATGAGACTTGAATCCCTACTTCCTTTTACAAAAGGCCTTTCTTCCACCATTATATTGAGTCTCCACCTTCTATCTTTATGCACCTACTTTGAGAGCATAGTGGCCATTCTTAGTTCTATGTGCATTGTCCCAAGACTAGTTGATTGATGCATACTTTGATATTGCTTGTTTTAAACTATTGTATCTAGTCACTCTTATGAACTTTGAAGATGTCCTATGCATTTATATTTGCTACTCTATTGAGGGACAAGCTGAATACTATTATGCTATGTTTTCTTTATGTGAAACAAACAAACGTCTTGCAAAGCATTGTTATTCATGATTCTTTTGTTTGTGCCTTTTCATGTTGCATCATAGTTTCTTTGCTTATTGCTAGAACTTTGTCTTTCATGTTATGATTGAAGTACTATGATCCCAGCTTCGAGTGTTTTGCAAATACTTTGATCAAGTCTTTGATGGTGCATGTCACCTCAAAAATTATTCTTTCTTTTTATCACTTACCTACTCGAGGACGAGTAAGAGTTAAGCTTGGGGATGTTGATACATTGCAAATGTATCTATAATTTTTGATGTTCCATGCTTGGTTTTATCCACTTTCTTGTGTTTTGTTCCAACTTTGGAGTACTTTTCATATGATTTCTTGGACTAACCTATTAACAAGAGCCACAGTGCCAGCTGCCTGTTTTCTATTGTTTTTGGTCCCAGGAAAGTCAGAAAATGAATATTCTCGGAATTGGACGGGACAAAAGCCAAAGTGCCTATTTTTATGGAAGGGATCAACTCCCAGAATACGAGACGGAGAAGGGCCAGGGAGCCACCACACCACCTGGCCACGCGGCCACGCCTGGCCCGCTCTAGGGGGTGGTGTGGCCTCTCCTGGCACCCCGTCGACCTCTCCTTCCGCCTATATATTGCCCTCGGGACGAAAACCCTAAGTACCCGATCAAAAATCCACGAAAGAGTCTATAGCTGCCGTCATCTTCATCCCTAGATCGGGAGGGATCTAAAGCTCTTCCCGGCACCCTGCCGGAGAGGGGAATTCACCCTGGAGGCCTTCTTCATCACCATGCAAGCCTCCGGTGTGATGCGTGAGTAGTTCATCCTTGGACTACGGATCCATGTAGTAGCTAGATGGCTGGTTTCTCCTCCTTTGTGCTTTCATGTTTAGATCTTGTGAGCTCCATTCATGATCAAGATCATCTATTTGTAATCCATTCATGTTGTGTTGCAGGGATCCGATGGATATTGAGATGCTATTTCAGATTGATTATTGATTCTATCATGTCTTTGTTATTTGAGATCTTGCATGCTTTCCATTGTTAGGAGCTATCTTGGGCAAGTAGATGCTAGCAACTCCAAGAGTTAGTATTTATGCTCGATAGTGTGTTCATGCCTCTAGTAATCTGGGGAAGTGACAGAAGTCTCTAAGGTACTAGATGTGCTGTTGCTACTAGGGATAAAACATCAATCCTTTGTTCATAGAACAATCGTATTGTTTACTTTACACGCAGTTCGTAAAGCAATAATCTGTTGCTTGCAACTTAATATTGGAGGGGGTTCGGATGATAACCTAAAGGTGGATTATTAGTCATAGATACAGTTGGATGGCGGTCTATGTATTATGTTGTAATACCCAATCAAGTCTCAAAGGAGTCAAGATGATTAGTATATGCATGTATTGCTTTCTCGGTGTTTGTCAATTGCCCCGATGTAATTTGTTCACCCACCATGTTATTTATCTAAGGAGAGGCACCTCTAGTGAACTATGGATCCCGGTCCTTTTTCTTTACATACAATCTACAATTGTTTACTAATTTGTGTTTACTTTCTGCAAACTATTACTTCTTTCCATTCGATACGTTTAATCCTTTGTTTTTCGCAAAACACGGTGAGATTGACAACCTCATCGCAAGTTGGGGACAAAGTTCTGTGGTTGTGTTGTGCAGGTCTCCACATTGCTACTAGCACCGGTAGTGCGCCCTGCCAAAGCTCAGCTAGCAACACCTTTGGGATGTTTCATTGCTCCTACTGGTTCGATTAAACCTTGGTTTCATAACTGAGGGAAAACTTACTGGGTGCTCATCATACCTTCCTCTTAGGGTTCCCAACAAGCTCTACGTTGAAAGTCGAGTGCATCAAGGAGCAAGGGGTGGCCTACGAGGAGCTTCGCGACATTGAGGTCGGCTACGAGTTCGACTACTTCAACCACGTTCCCCTCGGATTGTTAACCCCGTACGCTCTACAAGGGTATGTATTCTATACGCTCGGCCGTTATCGCATTACTACATAGATAGATCTTGGGAGTATTAGAGTTCCAATGTAGGAATTTTTTTGCCTTCTGTTGTGGAACCCTTCAAGGGCATGATCATATTACTATACTTTGGGAGAATGTTTATCACATCATTCTACCAATGTTGTGACCTAGTTAAACAACATCCAATGTCATGAGAAATAAACATTTATCATAAACATGGAATAAGATAATAACCACTTTATTATTGCCTCTCGGGTATATTCCTTTTAGACTCCCACTTGCACTAGAGTCAATAATCTAGTTTGAAACTTGCGCATATAAATACCTATGGCTGGTGTTGTACGAACGCATTTCTTGTGGTAAACCTAATCTCTAGATCTAACACTTTCAGGTCTGTGTGTACTTGCATGTCTTTGCGTCTCTACGCATCACTCATTCTCAAATGAGATGACTTTGTATAAACATAGTCCTTTGATTAGACTTTACTTCCTCGGGGTTTAAAACATGTTGATGCTATTGTTGTACAATAGATCGTCATAGTATTATCCCTCTTGGAACTACACCTAGTTTGATTAACAAACTTCTTGACATAAATGCCTTCATATGCTGCTGCTAGAGCGGTCTTATACTTAGCCTTTCGTTTTAGTATCCGTGATAACACTTAATCTTTTGGAACTCATCCAAATCTATCATGGAACTTTCTTCAATCAAATTGTGCCACTTTAACCCATAGCCTAAATTGAGATAAACTTAATTTGTATCTTGTGATAAAACTAGTACCAATGTGACATCTTATAATGAATTATCTGTTTAGTTCTAATGTAACACTTCACAACGGATTATTTGTCACTTCTACATACAGAATATATATTGTTAGTTCTTCCAAAGATATGGAGAAACCACATGATCAACCACAGACTTTAATATGATTTTTGCAATTTTCGGGAATATTTTAAAACTAACATTAAGAAGGTAGATTGTCTTGTATTTTTTTTTGAAAGGAAAGAGGTGGGGGAAACCCCCACACTAAGTTTGATTTTAGAACTAATAACCCAATTTCGCATATGCGAGGCTTGAACCTAGGCGGTTGGGTCGTACATCCACTCCCTAACAAGTGAGCTAGGATCTCTTCTTGATTGGCATGTATTGTTGGATCCTTTCTTCCTCATTAACGTTAGGTAATAAAACTATCTCACTGAAATTCGTATGAAACAATTGTAGTTGTCTAGTGTGTAGAACACTGAACAACTCTAGAACATCTGGCCTAATGACATCCCAGAAGTTTTGATAAAACTCTGTCAGAAACCATCAGGACCAGGGGCCTTGTCGTGTTCCATTTGGAAAAGAGCCTTTTCACTCTTAGAATAGGGAGGATTTAATAGATTGTTTTCCTCGTCGGAAACTTGGGGTTTATCGTCTATTTGGGACTCATCCAAGGAGTAGTTATCTTCTTCTAGAGCACCAACCAAAGACTTATAATAATTGGTAATGTTCAACTTTAGTTGCTCATGTCCCTCAATTGTTCCCTCATATTGAATTAATGAATAAGTTTCTTCCTGTGTCTACCATTACCAACACTATGGAAGTATCTTATATTCAAATCTGCTTCTAGTATGAATACGTTTTAGGAATGTTGATACCATTTAAGACCCTCATCATGGAAAACTCTTGCTATCTCTGCATCTGATTGTCTCTTGAGATTAATTTCATACACATTCAACAATTGACCTTCTGCTAAGGCCTCGAGGTCGTCAATAATAGAAGAAAGTTGATGTTTTTCTGTTTTAAGAATACCTATTGTGTGGCATGCCCATCCACCAAGGTGTTTGCATATCGGACACATTTTATTATTCCACCTCTAAATTGGGGTACAACCAGCATTAGGACTTCCCCATACAACTTTGACCATATGATGGATGCCCTCATGATGTAGCCATCCAAGTTCAAACTTGAACCGACAAGCACACCATGGCATAGTCAGTCTAGTAGTTAGTAGAATGGGAGCATGGTCTGATAATACCTCGATACATTCTAGAGCATGTACTGATACAAGGGGAAATTGTTCTTGCCAATTACTCCCTCCGTTTAGAAATATAAGATGTTTTATGTTTGTGAATGAGATGTATCTAGACACCTTTTAGTGTATAGGTTCAAATGAATCTAGACACTAAAAGTTGTCTAGATACATCTCATTCACAAACCTAAAACATCTTATATTCCTAAACGGAGGGAGTAGAATACATCAGTACAATGTCTAGTTTTTAGTATGTATGTTCGGCGAGGTTGTTTGCCCAAGTAAACTACCTTCCAGCCATTGCAATATCTCCTAAATCTAAGCTGTCAATGACATCATTGAATAGGAAATACCAATGATTATCAAACCGACATCTACTCTTCTCAAATAGAAAACATAGCAAATTGAAATCTCCCCTATAAAAATAGGGTATGGATTATGCTTCGCTAATCTAAACAATTCTTGAAGGAAGCTGGCCTTAAAAATATCCTGCTAAGCACCATACACAGCTAAAAGGCTACATGTAAAGTTATCAGCATTGTTGCGGATATGGAGTTTAATGTGATACTCTCCATCTAAACAAGCCAAAGCAGTCTTAGTCCTTATCCCAAGAAAAATGTCTCCCGATTGGCCACGAGGCAGACGACAATACCACACAAAGTCTATGCTGCCTCAAAGCTTGTCAAGAAAACTTTGCGAGAAATCTCATCTACCCGTCTCTGAAATAGCCATAAAATCCAAATTATAATCCCAAGAACATTGAGAAATATGTAAACATTTAGCAAAGTTGAGAAGACCTCTCTGCTATTCAAAAACATGCCATTCATTCAGAAACAATTGGAGATTTTTAAACTATAGACTGTTTCCATGGCTTATGAATCTCTTTACCAAAAGTGGATTTGTATTTCCGGCCAAATGTCATTAGTTCATATAATGAACATAGTCTGTCATCATCCAATCGAACCTCTAATACCTCATCTATTAGAAGAGAGATAAGTTGACCATCTCATGCTGCATTCATTTCCTCATCATTTAAATAAGTGGTATCTGACACGGTCGACGATTTTGGAATAACCATAAGATTGTAAAATTCCATCCACCTCAAGACCTTTGTAGAATGATAAATATAATATGTATTACTATCAAGGCTAACACCTACACTATTAAGCTTTGAAGAAATAAGAGTAGATGAAAAAGAAAGAAAGGGTTTAGATTTAGGACATGGAGATATATCTGCAGAAGAAAGATTCTGCTCCACCTTACATTGCATTGCTTTATTCATGGAGTCCTCATGAATCTCTTAAGCCCCATCCACCACCAACACATACCTCAAACATCTACAACAAGGTGTTTCTACATCGGCAACCTATGTCATGATGGGGGATGCTATAGGTGGTAGTGTGAACTCCATCGTGTGTAGATGGACCTGCGCTGTCGTGGTGGTGGCACGGCAGATGCCATGTATAGGCTAAGAGTGGGGCAAATGTGCACTAGAGGAATCCAGGGAGGGATAGTGTGGTGATTCCACACACAGATGCTTGTATTTTCTCTCAATCAGCGGTGGATTACAAGGGCTCCTCGAGCTGTTCATGGGAAGGAGACAAGTGCTCTTACTACCCACCCACTATTCTCTAGGGTTTTCCCTCAGTAAAAATGGTCAACCCTCTCTATGGAGATCCTGCCTCTCCTTATATAGGGGGGATAAGTTACAAGTTAGGGCATATGTGGAGGCATATTCTCCGAATAAGCTCCTCGGTAAAGCAAGATGCTTCTTTTCCTCTTTAACAGGCTGGTCTGGACTCAGGGCGTAAGCCTCTCTCGGCCCCTCTGCGGCACGGGGTCATCTGGCATTGGTTGCATCAGCCGACATAGGCTACGTCACCCTTGTAGGACACGTCAAGTTGGTCGTCCTCTCTATCCGCTTTGCTCGTGCTATAGTGGAAAGAGGCCACCTTTTGACCAACTAGATCCCTTCCTTCTCTTGTAAGCCAAGTGGTAACCTAGCTCGCGCCTTGTTAACCCGGCCCCATGGGTACCTGCAAACAAGATAAACTGAGCTAGATGACATATGCTTTATGTTGGCCAGGTTAACATCAGTTGAATATCCACTGGGCCAGGTTTTCACGTAAGTCGGCCTGCCATGAGGAAACTCAGCCAGCTTCTGCTTTGGCCTTGCCGTACCTCGGCTATTATGGCCATTATACCCCGGCGTGACCCTACCCGGGGTTATACCCCCAACATTAGTCCTCGAAGCTAGTGCGGTCTTAGCAACTTCAGCTGATAAGGCCACAGTAGGTTCAACCCCCTAAGCTCTTTTTGCTGAGTTATGCAGTGATTCGACTTGCTCACTGTTGATTTCCCTTGGCTCATTCCGAGTTATTCCTGGCTGGTCGGGTTATTCCATATCCAGGTTATCCCTCGGTTCTCTTCCTTCTCTTGTACGCTTCCCCACATCCCACATGGAGGGTAATCATCGTTTTGCCTCATTTTAAGGGCCTGCGCCAGTTACTGCACCGGTTACTATATTCATTGTCAGGGATAACTGCTGCAAACGTCACCTCATGACTGTCTCCTCGTTAACCGTAACACCGCGTCGCGTCATGGGATCTTTTGTACCTTGTGGCCTTTCCTATGGCTTGCTTCTAATTGGCTGACCCGGCGGATACACGGCCACATCGTGTGGCTCCACCATGCAACCAGATCCCACTACCTCTCTCTTTGGCGTGGTTAAATAGGGGGTGAGGGAAGCCCCTTGGTCATTTCCCCCACCCTCACACACATCTGCCTCTATTCTTCCTCATTCTTCTTCGCAACAACAACACTGTCGCTGCCGTTGCTTCCGCTCCGTGTAGCGCTGCCGTCGCCACGCCCTGCTTCTTTTCTTCTCTATCATAGCCACACTTCCACTTCCGTGTAGCCGCGCTGCCACGGGGCCACGCTAATCCAAGCCACTGTCCCCCATCATAGATTGGGTCTGCAAGGACGGTGACTTGGAGATGACTGAAGAGGAGATTGCCATTGTCGAGGAGGAGGAGGGAGGCGAGGTGCACAAGCGTGGCACCTGGGCCGGCTCCTGGGTCTACCAAGACAATCTCTATTGGCTCTATCGGACCTGCCGCATCCCTAAAGGGTGACCTGCCGCCTCCCCTGCCAGGAGATCGCTCCCTCACCCAATCCAGGTGAGTTCGTGGTCTTGCTCTCTCACATCCAACATGGCTTCGGTCTCCCTGTTAGTGATTTCTTCCCTGATTTCATCAACATATACGAGCTTCAACCGCATCACCTTCCGGCAAACACCATCACCTTCCTTTCCTCCTTTGCATATGGATTAGAGGGGTATGTCGGCCTTTGTCCCACCATTCATCTTTGGTACAAGTTCTTTGGTCTCCACAAAATTGTCATCCCTGATCCTTTGGCCGCCCCTACCAACAAATCCTTAACTCAGTGCGGTGGATCCTCTATCTCTCCCCGCAAGAACTCCGCATTCCCTCGAGTCACCGGCCTCGAGTCTTGCAAGGGCTGGTCTCGGATGTTCTTCTACATGAGGAACAACACTGATGAGGATCTGATCCGGCTGCACCCCTTCCAACTAGGTGTGCTAGATACATCTTTGTGGAACCAAATCCCAAGGCGGACCACTCCCTTACACTACAAGAAATCTGCTCACTAGTGACCTTTTATTAACGACCATGGGTTTTTTGGTCATAGATCTATGACCATTCTGAACAAACTGGTTGTAAGGCATTTGAGAGGGTCCAAACCTTACAAAATTACGACCAATTTTGTTAAGAAGGTCATATTTTCCAAGAACAGGATGGTCATAGATGAATAGCACTGATTTAAAGCATTATATCTAGCCGATTATGACCAATTCAAATGGTCGTGATATATAATAATAATATATTTCCATGTACACAATGGTGACTAGATTTCCACCTAGGCGAATTTGCCTAGGTGTCAGGTGATGTGTCCATTTCCTTGGGCCCGCAAGTGTACCTAATATTTTACTAGCAAGTCACTGACAAGTAGGACATACATGTCATTCTGAAATATTGGGCACATCAAACTGACAAATAGGCTCCTCATAACTGACACGTGGGACCCACTAGAACCTGACAAGTGGAGCCAAGTAGGTAAGTAGCACGAGTGGCAATTATTATAGCAAAAAGGAGGGCCGCCGGGGATTGAACCCGCGACCTCTCCCTACCTAGCGAAGGGGCCAAACCAACCCAGCACTCAACACTTCTTGTTAAAGAATGAATCGTCGCCCTCTTTATTCTATCTCAACGGCTATTGGGCCTGGGCCTCAAGCGAACAAGGCTATGTTTTTTTTAATTCACAATATTTCGTTTACCCGGGTGGGCCAATAGCCCAATAGACCATTAGCTGATCTATTTTACTAAAAATGTAGGATTCTTACAAACTCTGAGCCCACACAAATGGAAGGACTTTATTCTTTTGGTTTGGTAAGTATAAAAATGTATTTTTTCTATAATTTTTACATATGACGTCGGATTGAAATGATGTAAAAATCAATATGGTTCATATTTAGGAGATGCATAAGTTTATTCTAATATAAATGATGCAATTTTATATATGACCACATTTAGCAACATATTCTTGATAGACGCTTCACAAAAAACCCACTTTTAGACACTTGGAAAATAAAAAAAAATGATTGTTTGTGCAATAAAGTTGAAAACTTTATTTAGCAACATTGTTTGTTATGCTAAGATTCATATGTATGTGCGTTATGAGCACATTATCATAAACTATATGCCATGATTGTGGCCATAAAATTAGTTATTATTTCAAGATGCGGTTAAAATGTCGGGAGTGGTCGTTCTTATCTATGGATGGAATCTTGCTAAACTTGCATTGGATATCTGATAAAATAGCATATTGTGAGTCTAAAAATGATTTTTGCAAAAATCATGAGCAATATATAATGTACCTGTAGTTCAAACCGGACCCGCTTCCTACCGATTCGGTAGGAATTTGTCTTTTTTGCCAGAGGTTTACAGAAAGGTTTTAGATACCCTAGTTGGGACATTAGCCATTTAACATGGTCTAGTATTTTAGAAAAATAGTGTGGTACCATTTTGAAACTGTCACTTGATAGTTGCTTAACAAAACACCTTGTTTTTGGCACTGTGAAAATAGAAAATGGCTTTTCTGTGCGACGAAAAGGAAAACTTCCTCCTGCAACATTGTTCGCCATCCCAAGATACACGTGTGTCCACAATCCGAGCACATTATCACAAACTATACCGCAATTCTAGCCATAACATTGGTCGTTTGGCCTAAAAGCCAGGAAACCTCGAACATAATAGGTTATTTTTGAGAAGGTTTTTTCGAGACACTTGCAATATACCAACTTTGGTATTTTTCCTTGTAACTATATCACATAATATGACACCACGCGAAGGATTCACCTTGTTTGGACCGTTTTTGAATTTCTTATGCCCGTTTCAAAATATGGTCAAAACGACGAGCGTGAAGGTTCTTCGCTAGGGGATGAGCCTCGCTAAACTTGCTCTGGATCTCTGATAAAACATCATATTGTGATTCTAAAAATGATTTTTGCGAAAAATCATTAGCATTAGATAATGTACCTGTAGTTCAAACCGGACCCGCTTACATCTGATTCGGTAGACATTTGTCTTTTTTGCGAGGGGTGGATGGAAAGGTTTAAGATACCCTGGTTGGGACATTATCCATGTAATATGGTCTAGTATTTTTGAAAAATATGGTGGTAGCATTTTGAATGAGCACTTTGGTGGTTGCTTAATAAAACGCCCTGTTTTTGGCACTCAAAAAATGGAAAACGCATTTTCAGTGCGACCAAAAGGAAAACTTCCTCCTTCAACATTGTTCCCCATCCCAATATGCACATGGGTGCACAATATGGGCATATTATCACAAAGTATGCCACGATAATGGCCATAACATTGGTCGTTTGACCTGAAAGCCATGAAACCTCGAACAAGATAGGTCATTTCTGTGAAGGTTTTTTCGAGAAGTAATCAATATACCAAGTTTGGTATTTTTCCTTGCAAATATGTCACATAATATGACACCACGCGAAGGTTTTACATTGTTTGGACCGTTTTTGAATTTCTTATGCATGTTTCAAACTATGGTCAAAATGGTGGGCATGAAGGTTCGTAGATAGGGGATGCTCCTCGCTAAACTCTTAATGGATCTCTGAAGAAACATCATATTGTGAGTCTAAAAATGATTTTTTCAAAAAATCATGAGCATCAGATCATGTACATGTAGTTCAAACCGGACCCACTTCCTACCGATTCGGCAGACATTTGTCTTTTTCGCCAGGGTTGGACAAAATGGTTCGAGACACCCTAATCAGGACATTGTCCATGTAAGGTTGTATAGTATTTTTGAAAAAATATGGTTTTAGCATTTTGATTTAACCATTAGGTGGTTGCTTCACAAAACGCCCCGTTTTTTACACTCAGAAAATAGAAAATGCATTTTATGTGCGACGAAAAGGAAAACTTCCTCCTACAACATTGTTAGGCATCCCAAGATGCACATGCATGCACAATATTGGCACATTGTCAAAAATTATGCCGCGATTCTGGCCATAACATTGGTCTTTTGACCCGAAAGCCATGAAACCTCGAACAAGATAGCTCATTTCTATGAAGGTTTTTTCAAGATGTTCGTTTTATACCATGTTTGGTATTTTTTACTTGCAAATATGTCACATAATATGACACCACGCAAAGGAGTTACCTCATTTGGACCGTTTTTGAATTTTTTATGCCCGTTTCAAAATATGGTCAAAACGACAGGCTTTGAGGTTCATAGATAGGGGATGCTCCTCGCTAAACTCTTAATGGATATCTGAAGAAACATCATATTGTGAGTCTAAAAATGAATTTTTCAAAAAATCATGAGCATCAGATCATGTACATGTAGTTCAAACCGGACCCACTTCCTTTCGATTCGGCAGACATTTGTCTTTTTTGCCAGGGGTGGACAAAATGGTTTGAGATACCCTACTCAGGACATTGTCCATGTAAGGTTGTATAGTATTTTTGAAAAATATGGTTTTAGCATTTTGAATTAACCATTTGGTGGTTGCTTCACAAAAAGCCCCGTTTTTTGCACTCGGAAAATAGAAAATGCATTTTATGGGCGACGAAAAGGAAAACTTCCTCCTAGAACACTATTAGGGCATGAGCATTAGTTTAGACAGGTAGAGTCTATAATACAAATTCTAGATAATATTATAGACAACTTATACAACAGTCCATCTGTAAGATATCTATTTTTAGCATAGCTATGTGTGTGTACAAGTTATAGACACCACTGATACAACAACAAAATTATTGTCTGTAAGCTCTCTATATATTCCTACAGACTGTCTAGAATTTTACAGACAGCCTCACTCTCTCTCCTCTCCACATCAGCAAAATCATCTATAACCTCCTGTTGCAGACAGCTGACTCAGCACTATTGTACATGCCCTTAGGCATCCCAAGATGCAACGAAAAGGAAAACTTTCTCCATGAATATGGCCATAACATTGCTTGTTTGGGTTGAAAGCCATGTCAATTTGTGGACAATTTTCTCCAACCAATCAGAACGCAGTAACTGTAGTGCCACGGATCAGAGTATAGAACTCGATCTTGCCCGTCGATATCATCTCGATCCAACGACCCGGAGGAACCCCTCACACCCACCAAATTTGCGTGCGTGGATGCTAGGGTTAGGCATACCCCACCCACCGCCACCCTGTCGTGTAGCCAGAGTGCCAGACCCACCCACGAGCACCGCCTCCCTCCTCTTCTCTCCCACCCATCCCCTCCCTATCTCCTCCTTCCTCGGCGCATCACCGTCAGCCATTCCAGGCCTCCAGTGACCCTCCTCTCCCAAACCACATCTGACACTACCCAAACCGCTCAGGATCCGTTCTCCCAGCGTGCCACCATCAATTATGGAGCACCTCGGTGAGCTCCCATCCAGATCTCGATGCAGGGCTGACCCTCCCCTCTCTCTGGCAAGGTGCTTGACGACGGAGCCAGCGGTGGACACGGATCAAGAAGGAGGCCGCAGTGGAGAGGGAGGTGCTCCACCTTCCTGACCTCCCATCCTCGTCCTACCTCCGGATTGCTCAGGTCCCCTTTGTCATGCACGTCGACACCATCTTCCCCGACGCTGGTGAGCTTTCTAGCATCCACGACACCGCATGCTGCTCCTCCTTTCCCCTCTCCCTCTCTCTGTTTCTCTCTCAATCTCTCTGTCTCTCCCTGCAGAGGCTGCTGGATGTGATGGTGGAGACTCCACCTGACCATGGATGGGACAGACGGGAGGTGGAGTTTAGCACGGATCCGGCGTCTTAGACTTCGGCTACATCGAATCTACATCAGGGAGTACAGAATGTGAAATGCGCAAGCGGAGAAACGCTGCTTCCCTCGTAGAGCTAAGTTGGATCCTTGGCCATATATCTCGTGAGTTTCCCTCCTTTTCCGACATTCCTTTTTCCGGGTTATGTATTTGTGTTAAATTACTTTACTTGTCTTGTTGTCAGGCAAGTTTCCAGAATCTGATGCCATTTCTAGCGCTGCGGTTGATAGATTTTGCTTGCAAAGAGGTACTCTGGTTGGTCCCTCTATTGAACCAATTCCCTATGATATAGAGGATTGCCTGGTAAGCCTTGCATCTCGGGTGGAAACCATCAAGAGATATGGTTCGGACATCATGGCGCTGGCATCCGAGTCTTCAATGCCCGTTGGCCCAATGAGCCTGCTCCAAAGGGTCATGCCCCTCTAATTGAAAAAACTGATGGAGTGTGAGACTCAACTGGACCTTTGGAGAGAATCTGCAGCGCGCGCTGGAGCTGATATGATTATGAGCTTCGTATTGTCATGGTATGAAAGCTTGGACCTGGAAGTTCTTAGCCGCATGCGCACCAGATCAGGATGGGTCAATAACCCGGAGTGCATCACTCTTCGCCAAGCCCGCGCTTATGATCTTATCCAATACGCTCGCTGCCATGAGTGGAATGAAGGTCCAAGCTTCCTTGACGCTGACAATGACGATTCTATCAAAGATGGTTTGGGCGGTGAAGAAGAAGAAGGCTCAAAGTTTGCTGAGGATACTGAAGATCCGGAGGGAGCTGAGGCTAATCCGGATGATGAATCAGAAATTGATGCTCCACCCACCGATTCTGAGTTACCTCCTCCTGCAACTGACAGCTCGGATGCTACTGCTCCTTGAGAAAAAAACACTTTAAATTCATTAAATCGCCGATATGCTGGGTGCAAATGTAATATGCACAATGGTTATTTTGCTACCACTATGTTTTTAATGTTGGATTAACTTGGGCGGAGTCCTGGAGTTCCATTTTCTTGTTCCCCCAATTTTATGATCCGGCCCATGCCTACCTTGATTCATTTTTTGACTTACAAATCCGAAGCTCAAAAAATTGACTTAACAATACTTAGAAACTTAGGAATACCTCAAAGATAATTCAACATAACAGAAGTAAATTAAATACAGGGGTTAGTCCGAATAAGAAATGTCAGCTCGATTATGTTACTTTTCCTTAGTCGTTTTTCATATGTTCTGCAATTCCAAACTTGTGCTCTTGCTTGCCATGAAGCTAATTCTTATTGGACAGCAGGAAGTTGAAGAGATAGTTTTTGGTGCCGACATACTACTAATCCGGCTAAGGCGTAAGCAACTTAAGCCAGCTGACATATAAAAAGTAAATGCAGAAAAGACAATTATTATTAAGGCAGTCTCCGAGTTTCTTCTTGGGGTGCCGAGGTTTCATTCATGAACTCATTACCGATGTACATACTGACATATGAGAGATTCGGATACATACACTTTTCGCTAAGTGTAAAATGGACGAAGTAGAGCTACATTCCATGGACGCTTAGATTCCTCCCCGGACCTGTCCGCCTTGTTCTTCTCCTGTGGTTGTGCATTAATGAGATAGTAGGCATCATTGTGCAATCCTTTGCTTACAATGAATGACCCTTCCCATGGAGGGGATAGCTTATGCATGCCAGCACTTCGCTGCACCAGCCGAAGTACTAGATCACCTTCCCGGAAGACTCGGGTGTTTACTTTCTGACTATGATAACAACGGAGATTTTGCTGATAAATGAAGTATCTAGAAAATGCCAATTCTCTCGCTTCTTCCAGCAGATCAACATCATTTTGCCGGGATTCTTGCACTTCGCCTTCTATGTATTGGGTGACTCTGGACGAATCATGCTCTACGTCGGTTGGTACTACAGTTTCTGCCCCATATACCATAAAGAATGGTGTATAGCCAGTTGATCGATTCAGAGTCGTTCTTAAGCTCCATAATACGGCTGGTAGTTCTTCTATCCAGCACCTCGCTGATCTTTGCAATGGCACAATGAGCCAGGGTTTTATCCCGGACAAAACTAATCCGTTGGATCTTTCCACTTATCCGTTCGATACAGGGTGGGTTACTGATGTGATGTCTAGCTGGATCTTCTTTTCTCGGCAGAACCTAGCAAATGCTCCTTCAGCGAAATTAGTTCCATTTTCTGTTATGATGCTACGTGGATAACCGTAGCTCAAGATAATGTCTTTGAGAAATGTTACTACGGTTGCTCTCACACTTCATTATTGTATTAACCTCAATCCATTTGGTAAATTTATCCACCATGACCAAGATGTGGGTCATGCCTCCCTTTGCCAGCTTAAATGGTCCAACCATATCTAGGCACCATACAGCAAATGGCCAAGTAATGGGGATAGTCTTGAGCTCCGACATTAGCATATGAGTCTTTGGGGAGTACCTCTGACAGCCATTGCACTTTCTTACTATCTCCTAATCTTTCTCCAAGGCACTTGGCCAATAAAATCCATGTCGAAAAGCTTTTGCAACTAAGGCCCTGGTCGAGGTGTGATGACCACATTCCCCCTGGTGGATATCTCAGAGGATGTCTAACCCTTGTCCCCGATCAACACATTGTTGCGGGACACTTGTGACACTTCTCTTGTGTAGTTTGGCATTGATTATGGTATAGGCAATGCCTATTCTTTGAACTTTCCTTGAGAGTACCTCATCATCCGGCAAAGTTCCATCTTTTAAGAACTCAAAAATTCGCCTTGCCCATGTTGGCACTACACGAACTGGGAAAAGCTCTTCATCAATTTCCATGGCATCCACTGACATAACTCCCGCCGGATCATACTGACCAGTCCCAGGGTTCTGTGAAGCAGTCCCCGGGTTACCCGAGGCAGTCCCCAGGTTTGCTGAGGTGTTCCCCAGTCAATGTCCATTGGGGTAGGTCTTGATCCGGGGAGCTCCGGGATATATATTAATTCAGTTTCTGGCGTGGGAATGATGGATGACTTTTTTAAGTGCTCCAAAGCAACTCCTGGCGGGATAGCTTGCCGAGATGAGCCTACTTTAGATAGCACGTCAGCTGCTTCATTATCAACTCATGGCACATGATGGAATTCGCATCCTTCAAAATACCCACATATCTTCTGGATGTGAAATCTATAGAGAGGCATGTTTGCATCCAATGCATCCCAATGAACAGATACTTGTTGTATCACCAAGTCAGAATCTACAAAGCATTCAATGCGACGTATGCCTATCTCTTTTGCCAACTTTAAGCCATGCACGGCAACTTCATACTCGGCGACATTATTCGATGCACGAAAATGGATTTGCAGAACGTATTTCAACTAATCTTTCTTGGGTGAGGTAAGGACTACCCCGGCCCCTAATCCGTCCTTCAACTTCGACCCATCAAAGTGCATCCTCTAGTAATTCGGATCTGGCAAAGGTGGTTCGTATTGCATCTCGGCCCAGTCCACGAAAAAATCTGCCACAGCTTGAGATTTGATTGCGTCCCTTCTATCGTATTGTGGTGCATAAGGGGCTAACTATATTTCCCATTTTGCAATCCGGCCACAAGCATCTTTGTTGCTCATTATCTCAGATACTGGCGCTTCATAGATCACCTTCACAGGGTGTTCTTCAAAGTAATGCTTGAGCATCTTGGCCGCCATATAGACGGCATACGCCATCTTCTGGTAATGAGGGTAATTCTTCTTCTAGATAGACAATACTTCACTCAGGTAATAGACAGGCCTCTACATTGACTTACCATCCTTGTCACTCTCTACGACTATCTAGATAGACAATACTGCACTCACGACTCGGTTGGTCGCTGCTATATAGAGCAACATTGGCTCCTTGGATAGAGGTGAAGCTCAAACAGGTGTAGAGTCTAGCATTCTTTTGAGGTCGCGAAATGCACTATCTGCCTGTGGTGTCCACGCAAATTTATCAGATTTCTTCAATACCTGATAGAGAGGCAAAGTCTTTTCTCCTAGCCGACATACAAACTGACTCAGTGATGCTAAGCATCCAGTGAACTTTTGGACATCATTGAGACACTTTAGCAATTCCATTCTTTCAATGGACAGGATATTAGTTGGCTTCGCCTTGATACCTTGGCTAGAGACCAGAAATCCGAGTAATTTTCCCACCGGGACACCAAAAGGTGCACTTCTCCGGGTTAAACTTCATTCGAAATCTCCTGAGATTCGCGAATGTCTACCGGATATCCTCAAGGAGCGTTTTGCTTTTCTTGGTCTTTATAACCACACCATCAACATAGACCTGCACATTTCTGCTAATTTGATCATGAAGACAATTTTTCATACATCTTTGCCCTAGTGGAGAACGGGCCTTCGGTCCCGGCCCATAAGGGGCTTTAGTCCCGGTTTTGTAACCGGGACTAGAGAGGCGGGACTAAAGGCCTACCCCTTTAGTCCCGATTCAGCCACAAACCGGGACAAAAGGCCCTCATGGAGCAGTGTCGAGCGTGCGAGACCTTTAGTCCCGGTTTGTAATACGAACCGGGACTAAAAGGTTTTTTTCAAAAAAAAAATTGAATTGTTTTTATATTTTTCTTGAACATTTGAATTATCTGACTCGCTAATCTCTCACATCTCTCATTTTTCACACTAACTATATTTAATCTTAGGTCAAATTACACTTATAGTCAAACTTCCTGATCGGTAACCCATCCTAACACTACTCCATCCCCAGCACGCTTAACTTCCCCATTCCATCTCTCCCACCTCGCGCGAAGAACTCCTATACCTTGTTGTTAAGACTAGTATATCAATCCTATTAGCTCATATCAATATGTCAACCGTCTTTATTTTTTGAAATTACGAATAACTATTTAAGTAAATAACAGTAAATAAGTAATAATAATATTCTATTCCAATGAAAAATTCGAAATTAATATTTTATTCATTTTGTGCCATTTATTCATTTAATATGACATAAATAATATCTTCAAATCTGTAAATCGAAATTTGACAAATAATATATCCATTATTATCAGAAAAATGTGAGGAATTCAAATATGACATAAAAAATTATTAAAAAATTTAATTTTTGAAATAACTTTTTTTTATTTTCAAATTTTAAGAATCTAAAAGAATACAAAACGGCCTAAGGCTGTTGAAATCGAAGAAGAAATTTTTTTTTGCATGTTTTGATAGGTTGTATGTATTTTTCTGATATCATATGCAAAAGTTATGGCCATTTGAATTTTTTTTGCCCATTTTCTTTAGTCCCGGTTGGTAATACGAACCGGGACTAAAGGTTACCCCTTTAGTCCCGGTTGGTGATACGAACTAGGACTAAAGGGGTCGGCACCGGTCGCAGCCTGCCGCAGCCCCTTTAGTCCCGTTTGGTATCTCCAACCGGGACTAAAGGTCCCGTTTGATCCGGGACTAAAGGTTGTTCCGTTGGAACCGGGACTAATGTGAGTATTATTCCCGGATCCAACCACAACCGGGACTAAAGGGGTGGATGAAAGGCTCTTTTTCTACTAGTGTTGGTATGTTGCACCAGCATTACATAACCCAAATGGCATAGTCTTGTAGCAGTAAACCCCATAAGGGGCGATAAATGCAGTCTTTATTTGATCCTCGGGATTCAAAAGTATCTGGTGGAAAGCAGAATAAGCATCAATGAACGACAAAAACTCACACCCAATGCTAGAATCGATAACCTTATCTATCCTTGGTAGTGCAAATGGATCTTTTGGACACGCCTTATTCAGGTCCGTGTAATCGATACACATTCGCCATACCACTGCCACATTCGGATCATCCTTTTTCTTTTTGACGAGCACCGGGTTAGAGAGCCAATCATGTGTGGACCAAGAAAAAATATCATGTGTGGACCAAGAAAAAATATCCCGATTCTCACGGAGCAAGTTGACGAGCTCGCTTTCCTATTTGTGACTGAGCCCGACACCAGTAGTTACGGTGCGCTCCGGAAAATGGTCATCAATTTGGATCTTCTTTGTGTCCTTTACATCTTGAAATGAAACACTCCCATGCGGGGTGCTCAGCACCAGCATATGCACTTGCGCGGATTGAGCTAATGTCGCCACTTCTTGGATCTTCCTTTTCTCTTGCGCAATCACCAATGATTCGGCCAAGTTAGACCCGGTTGAGGCACATTCAATGGAGCGCCTGAAGTCCCCAGCTATGGTAATCACCCCATTTGGTCCGAGCAATTTCATCTTCAAGTAACTGACGTGAGTACTTGCCATAAATTTGCTGAGAGCATGCCTGCCGAGTAACGTGTGATACGCGCTTTCCAAATTCACATCAACCCGGACCTTGCCAATGGGATCAAAGGATATTCCTAGCACAATGTCGTGGAAAGTTGTCCTTGTTGCTTGGAGCATGTTCTCTAATATTCCCAACTTGTGCATCGTACCCATGTACATGATGTTGATGCTACTTCCATTATCGATCAACACTTTGGAGAATCTTACATTGATATTTGGCCCAATGAATGTTGGCTCTAGCACCAGTGCATATGATCCAAGACTTCGCATGAGTTTGGGGTGATCCTTGATACTCCAAGTAATTTCCTGATCCACCCAAGGCATATACCTTGTCACTACCAGCATAACTGCATTCACCTCCATATGTTAGCATTGCAAGCTCTTTATGTCAGTCTCGTTAGTTGTGAACACATAGTAACTTTGGTGGTTCTCCCTGTATTCGTTCCTCCCATCATTACTAGGGTACCTCTGGTTCTACTGTTGCTGCTACTGATTATCCAATTGATGCATTGCATCCCTTCTTTCTTGATTTTCATACCTCGGTGGAGGCGGAGGCAACATCAGTTATTGTCCATTTGCGCCAGTGAGTTGTGGTTGTCGAGGTATGTCATTCCGAGGTGCATCTTGCCGAGGTACCTGAGCATTCACCGAACTACCTTATTCGATCTTTTTCATCCATTCACATTGCCGAGTTGTGTGGTTTGTCGGATTGCTCGGATTCGGTGTATGGAACTTGCATGGCTGGTCCAACATCGACTCATACGTCTACCTTGGCCTATCTTTTCTCTACTGCCACTGTTTCTTCTGCTCCGGAGTCCAAGGATTCTTTCCCTCACCCTTTTGCTGCCACTGTTGCCCATCAGTTTCCTAACTCTGGTTTGCGCAGACATTGGAGTGATCTTGATCCACCGCAACAACTTGTTGCGAGTTATACCAATAATCCGTCCTATCATCTCTCCTCTTACCCCGAAAGTCATTACGCCTGGATACTCCGACACCTTCCGGAGGGTAATACTCATCATTGGACTCACTCGACATCAGCCGAGGTTGGGTTGGATCACCCAAAGCATATGAATCTGTGATCTAGATTGTTTTAGCCAACGTAGTTGGCATATCTCTCTGCAATCTTTGCCATACCATACTTGCATACCTACATCCTTGGGCGAACCACGCAATAGCTTGTGACTCGAACACCCCTTCACAGCTATTGCGGACATTGTACCAGCGAGTCAAGAACTCCTAGTCAGTCTCATTCGGCCTCTGCTTGCACAATTCCAGAGTATGTGGTAATTCGGCCTCTTGTAGGTGCTCGAGAAGTTACTGACAAATGCTTCCTAAAAGTCAATCCAGCTGTTGATACTTTCACCTGGCAAGTTGTTGAACTAGACCCTTGCAGGCCCTTCCAACATCTGCGGCACATATCTAACCGCCCATCTCAGATTACCCGTGGCAATGTGTGTTGTTGTAGCATAGTCAATGAGCCAATCCTCCGACTTTGTGCTATCGTCATATTTCTTAGTTCCTCTGGCTAACTGGAAGTTCGCCTCAGGTGGCTCTCTCATAATCCGAGGCCCAAAGCATGCTGCACCCGGTGGACCCTGTAGCTCAATCATCTCCGACCTATGGATATGGTCCAATTTTAACCTGGCATTATCTTGCTGTAAGTTTCTGTTCCCCAGCCTCGAGCCAATCACATGGTGATCTGGTCTAGGAAATCTAGCATCAGCCATCATCGAGTAACCATCGTTGTATTTATCCTGACCCGGACGAGCATACTGTTGTTGGATTGCTGGACCAGCATTTCTCTCCGGCCGAGGTTGACATTGTTGTTGTTGCCGAGGTGGGTTTTGACCTGCTCCGCCGAGTTATGTTGTCCGCATTGCCATTCCCAGCATTTCTCTAACCGACATTGCCTTGGTCACGGTTACCTCGGCCAGCTTCACCTCGGCTGGCACTGTGACGATCTTCGTCAACTTGCACTGCTTTGCCTTTTCCGGCCCATGCCGGATCATACGGTACCATTTTCTTATTCCTCCTAGCCGAGGTTACCACTTATTCTCTTCTGAGATGACTATGTGGAGATGATGATGCTCCAGCGGATTTTGCTGGGTTATTCCTTGCCGAATGAACTACACGCGAAGCTCGAGGTAATGTCGGGTTTTCCTTGTTCACTTCCTCATAATACTGGCATGCTAACCTCAGCAGATGGTTAACTCTCTCATGTTGTCTTTCTCGGGCTTCCCCGGTCAGACCCTCTAACTCAGATGCCTCTGTGTTGGCAGCCCTGAGGTTTTTCGCTGGGGTGCTATACCTCTCCAGCCCTGCTATCACTAAGGTAATCGTATGACCCGGCTTAGGCACACACTCCCTGTCTATCTCAGTGATCAAGTTTCTACCTCTAATCTTTACCCCATCCATCCGAGTTGGGCTAAGCCGGTTTGCCTTTGCATACTCACGCAGAGTGATGTTCAGTGATTGCTTCAGCTCAGCTACCTTCTTTGCCCCAGCTAACATTTTTAGCTTAGTTTCTTCCAGTTCGGCCTGTGCCTGACCCGGATCTACCACATGTGCAATGGGTGCAGCTAAGCTATCTATTGCTTGTTGCAGTACATTCTCAGGCCTCTCTAGAGGAGGGAATCTAGACCATGTTGCCTTTGGCGTAGCGTCTGGATCTAGAGTCGGATCCTTGCTTGATCCTGCGTCTAGCGCTGTCATCATGACCTCAACGATGCTAGCGAGGCGAGTGATACGCACGCCGCGAGCTGCACTGAGAGGTGATTCGCCTCCCTCGATGACGTGCTGCGGGTGAAAGCAGGAGTCGTCGACGCCAACGCAGATCTTATGGGTGCAAAGGTTGATGAAGAGGTCGTTGCACGGTGGAGGGTGCCTGTCAAAGCTACCAACGTTGTCGCTGGCATAGTCCAGCGCTGAACAAGCCTTGAGACGATGTGTTTACCGGTGTTGGTGAAGTTTCCCATTCGGATCTTTACTCCTGATAGCGCTGCTAGCCCCACGGCGGGCGCCAACTATCGTGGTGGTGGCACGGCAGATGCCATGTATAGGTTAAGAGTGGGGCAAATGTGCACTAGAGGAATCCAGGGAAGGATAGTGTGGTGATTCCACACACAGATGATTGTATCTTCTCTCAATTAGTGGTGGATTACAAGGGCTCCTTGAGCTATTCGTGGGAAGGAGACAAGTGCTCTTACTACCCACCCGTTATTCTCTAGGGTTTTCCCTTAGTAAAAATGGCCAACCCTCTCTATGGAGACCCGCCCCTCCTTATATACGGGGGCTAGGTTACAAGTTAGGGCATACGTGGAGGCATATTCTCCGAATATGCTCCTCGGTAAAGCAAGATGCTTCTTTTTCTCTTGAACAGGCTGGTCCGGACTCAAGACGTAAGCCTCTCTGAGCCCCTCTACACCGCAGTGTCATCCGACATTGGTTGTGTCAGCCAACATAGGCTACGTCACTCTTGTAGGCCACTTCCCATTGTTCCTCATCTCTATTCGCTTCGCTCATGCTATAGTGGAAAGAGGCCACCTTTTGACCAACGAGATCCCTTCCTTCTCTTGTAAGCCAAGTGGTAACCCGGCTCGCGCTTGGCTAACTCGGCCTTGCGGGTACCTGCAAACAAGATAAACTGAGCTAGCCGACATATGATTTATGTCGGCCAGGTTAACTTAAGTTGAATATCCACCGGGCCAGATCTTCCCGTAAGTCGGCCTGCCAAGATGTAACTCGGCCAGCTTCTGCTTTGGCCTTGCCCTACCTTGGCTATTATGGCCATTATACCCTGGCATTACCCTACCCAGGGTTATCCCCTCAACATGAGTGGTCCCTACCGTGGGAGCTGACAAGGGTGTTGTAGAATCTACCCCTACTAAAGGAACCACAAGTGAGCTACTTGAAGAAACCATGGGAGTCTAGTGTGGAATCCGCCGTGTGTGGACGGACTTGAGCGCACTAGTAGAAAACAGGCCTTTCATCCGGAGCATTCGTCCCGGTTGTGTTTGGTCCTGGGACTAATGAAACGGTTCCAACGACTAGAAACCATTGTAGGGTACAAACACCTCTAGTCCCGATTCCAATGGGACCTTTAGTCCCGGTTGGAGACACCAACCAGGACTAAAGGGTTTGTGGCAGGCTGGTGGTGTCTCCAAACGGGTCTAAAGATGGACCTTTAGTCTTGGTTGGATGTCCCGGTTGGATAAACCAACCGGGACTAATGTCCTTCCTATATCATCTTCCTCCCTGCCCTGAGCCATACACTATTTTGAAGTTGTTTTCTCCTCTTTGTTTCCTCCCTAAGCTCGAGTTCATCCCCATTTTGTCACAAGATTTGTCCAGATTTGGTGGTGCCCCATCTATCCAAGGGTTCTAAAAGGTTAGTAACTTCATCCTTTCATCTTTCATTCCTAGTATAGCTAATTTCATGCTCTAGAAGTAGAGGGATTTGTGGGTTTAGTTTGGGAGTAATTTTTGCAATAATAACATTTGGTCACTACTTTACTTTGGTTTTAATGTGATGAAATTGTATCAATTTGGTCACTTCTCTATTCATTATGTTGTGTAATGGTTTTTGATATATATATAATGAAGATTGAGCGATCCTCCCTAAGCTCGAGTTCATTCCCATTTTTTCACACGATTTATCAAGATTTGGCGTCGCCCATCTATCCAAGGGTTCTAAAAGGTTAGAAACTCCATCCTTTCATCTGTCATTGCTAGTTTAGCTCATTTCATTCTCTAGAAGTAGAGAGATTTTTAACCATTGCATCTTCAAATTCCGGATGGATATAAACAAATAACATCATAGTAAACAATAATAATCAAAAAATTGTAAAAAATAGGGTTAATTCAAAAAAGCTTCATATGAAGACACACTAGCAAAAAATATAATATTTCTCATTAGATAAATACATCCGGGAGCTAACAAATTTCACATATGTAGGAGTGCCTCTATGGCGAGCTCCTCGAAAATGTCTGAGGACGGGATCCTAAGACATCTTCGAGAAGCTCCTCCATAGTGGTGCCCCTCTCGCACCATCTTGTAGTTTAGAACTTCTCTATCTAGATCAATACGCCTAGGACCTAACAAATTTCACATATATTGGAGTACCTCTATGGCGAGCTCCTCGAAGATATCTACGGACAGGATCCTAAGACATCTTCGAGAAGCTCTACCATAGTGGTGTCCCTCTCGCACCATCTTGTAGTTTATAACTTCTCTAGCTAGATCAATACGCTCGAGAGCTAACAAATTTCACATATATGGGAGTGCCTCTATGGCGAGCTCCTAGAAGATGTCTGGGGACGGGATCCTAGTGAAGGGAATATGCCCGAGAGGCAATAATAAAGTGGTTATTATCTTATTCAATGTTTATGATAAATGTTTATTTTGCATGCTATAATTGTATTAATTGGAAACGTTAATACATGTGTGTTTAATAAACAAAATACAAAGTTCCTAGTAATGCCTCTCATATAAACTAGCTCGTTGATTAACAAGATGATCAAGGTTTCCTGATCATGGACATTGGATGTTGTTAATAACGAGGTCACAACATTGGTGGAATGATGTGATGAACATTCATCCGAAGTATAGCATTACGATCAAGTCATTATGTTTATATTTCTATAACATCATATGAAGTAATCTTTATCCTTAGACCATGAGATCATGTTAATTGCTAACACCGGAAGAGTATCTTGATAACATCAAACGTCACACCGTAACAGGGTGACTATAAAGATGGGTTCAGTGCTACGAAGGTGTTATGTTGAGGCTCATGGATCAAGAGTGGAATTTGTGAATCCCGATGACGGATAGATATACTCTGGGCCCTCTTGGTGATATCACATTAAGATAGCTTGCAAGCAAGTGATGTGATCACTAGAATGTTATATCACGGTAACGAGAAAAGAGTGCATGTCGGTAACGAGATCAAACTAGGTATGGAGATACCGATGATCGAATCTCGGACATGTAATATATCGCGAGACAAAGGGATTTAGTTACTAGCGTTAAAGGTTCTCACGATCACAGAAGTCATCGTTGAATGTGTAGGAGTCAGTATGGATCTCCAGGTCCCGCTTCTGATTATTGATCTGAGAAGGGTCTCGATCATGTCAGCATTATTCGCGAACCGTAGGGTGACACACTTAAGGGATACCGACACCATTTGGAGCAAATATGTTTCAGATAAAGATTTAAGAAAGCGCTGGAATTATTTCAATAGACACCAAAACTGTTTCGGGTGAAATTGCTGAAATTGGTTCTGCATGTAATATTGAAATGTTGTAGGGGGTTTTATGTGAATGTTTGTTAATTAAAGTAATTAACAAAATACTGAATAAAAATAATAAAAGAGGTTTATTAAATGAGAGAGCATTAAATTTGGAGAAATTTAATGCATTTAAAGTGGAGACTTTAAAAGAGAATGTGAAGGGGCAAATTTATGTGGAGGGAGTTACCACCACATGAATGAGGAGGTGAAGGGACACCCCTTGAGGCACCGGACATGGGGAGGGGTACCCTCCCCTCCTATAAAAGGCCCCCCTCACACCCCTTCTTCCTCACACCTCCTCGTGAAGGATCTCTCTCCCCCTCTAGCATTATTCCCCCATGATCTCGGATTAGCGAGATACATGTTCCCGGTGGCTTTATCTGGAAAGGAGTTGCTGCTTTTGCTGCTTTGCTGGAGCGAGGGACGGAGGTTGTCGGGGTACCGGACGTGTGTGCGATCACGGATGCACCGCTGTTTTGCGGTGCTGGAGTTGGTGGTGCTGGAGCTGGATCTGAAGGACGTGCCGGAGCTAGACCTACTCGGACTTCCTCACGATCTTGAGATCGGCAAGTGTACGAATACATCAACCACGAGTTCCTACTCGTTAACAAAACTCGTTGTCTTCGAGGGTAAGTTCTCGATGGATGTATATCCACCCGTTGCTTTGTACCTAGTAGATAGATCTTGGCGTGTACTTCTCATCGTAGGAAATTTTTTGTTTTCTATGCTGCGAACCCCAACAGTGGTATCAGAGCCAGGTCTATGCATAGGTGCTTTGCACGGGTAGTACACATATGTTTATATGTGGGCGATGATGATCATGTTATTGTACCTTTCATGTATTTTGGATATTGGTGGCATAGTGGGATGAAGCGGCACGGACCAACCTTACATGTCATCGTACATGAGACCGGTTCCACGACTGACATGCAACTAGTTTTGCATAAGTGGCTTGCGGGTGTCTGTCTCTCCTACTATAGTCAATATCTGATTTACAACGAGTTGCTAATAACTTGGTTATCCTCGGTGTGGTTCCATGTTCATAGGTAAGAACGGTTCTATCTCTGAAAGCCCTAAGCCACGTAAAACTTGCAATTGATAAATTAGTGGCGTCTAGTTTAGATCATTGCTGGGCTAGTGTCTTGATATGGTATTGTTGTAAGTAGATGTATGATAGATACTCTTACAACACACTCAACGTGTAAGTTCCATAGACCTTGGCCTTACACACAAAGGAATGATAGAGATCATACCACGATGCATATGATAGATATCAAATGCATGGACCATATCATCTCACTTTACACATTAGATATTTGCATCTTATATTGCTATTTTGGCGTTTTAGTAGCATTTTAAGATGATCCCTCATTTAAATATCAAGATAAAATGTGTTCTTCCTTAAGTATGCACCGTTTTTTGGATCGTATTCGAGACATCACGTGATGATCGGGTGTACTCGACTTTACGCTTTCATACAAACGGGTGTAAGACAGTTTTACACATGCGAGTACTAAGGTTCTTACTTGGCGAGCCTAGCATGTACAGACATGGCCTCGGAACACGGACCGAAAGGTTAAGCATGAGTCATATAGTTGATATGATGCCCATATAGATGCTCTCCTTTGAACCTACATTAACTCACGTGATGATCGGACTTGGTGTAGTGGATTTTGTTCATGTAATCACCAAAAAGGCACGAGGGATGTCGTTTTTTTTGAGTAGGAGTTCATTTCTAATTTGGATTAGTCGAACTAAATTTGTCATAAACTAAATCGAAGTGAATTTCCATAATTTGTTGTAGTCATTGGCGTCTGTTCACTACCTTATGCTTAGTTTTAATTGAGATAATAGAACTATAGAATTATGGATATTTAATTTACGAACTGGTATCATATTGTTTTGAATGTCAATTTAAAGTTTAGAAGTCCTATTGCAAACTTTCAGCAAACTCTATTTACTCCATGAAGTTTAATAAGTAGTATTAAATCAAGAGTAAGAATTCCAATGTTAGTACCTAAAGTATCATGTTTGCCTCCATGATTATTGATATTCAAAAGTTGTTTTAATATCAAGATTATATAGGAGCTGGAAATTGTTTCAGAAACCATCATGTGTGAAAGATATTGTGATATCTGAAACAATGTTTTTGGTTGCATTATGATAGAGTATAATTTAGCAAAATACATGTTCTCATATTGTATGCGAATTTGTGAAGGATGGAGATGCTAGGCATCCAGATCTCCCAAAAAAGGTTTTTGGGAACTAAAATTATACTCGTCATTCTTCCTTATAGGCTATAGTAGCTTGATCATGAAAGTTGTCATGATAAGGATGAATAGAAGATGTAAGTAAAATGTTTACTACACTAATAGATTACTAAAGAATGGATTTTTGAAAGAATACCAAATATTTGATGATGGTGATCCACTTCAAAGTGCAAGTCCTAAGGTATTAGTATTTGACCATACACGCTTTGTACTATGTGTCATGTGAATGACACCACTATTGATGTTGATAGATTCTTTTAAAAGGAAAATGAATTGCTGAAAGAGAATCTATAAAATATTTGGCAGAAAAGAAAAAGTTGGAGATGTCCAACTTAGGTATATAGAAGATATACATGTTATGGTTGTATTCCTTGCTTGTTAAACAATGTGGTTCTGAGGTATTGGATACCGAATTGGTTGGTATGAAGTGTCATAGAGGACAACGCAATTCATGAACTACAATGGCCTAAGTAACTAGCGAGAGAATAAGTGATGATGTTCATCAAAAACAAATAAAGTGTTATTGTGTTTTTCGTTGTCGTCAAACCTAGCCTTCAAGATTTGTTTTAATAATTGTTATTTTGTTCTGGTATTACGAGAACAATGGTTGTTCAAATAATTACCATATTCCATTAAGGATGGATGAATTTTCCTATGTTTTGCGTGTTAGATAACAATACTATGGAGACTTTTCATGTGTGCTAAGTGTGCAGGAAGTTTTGAGGGGGCCGGATAATCCGGCCTACCTCATCTCTCAAGGAAGCCAAGGCGCGTCACTCTGTGTCCAGTCGGATTTTCTCCCGGAAAATCCGAACTAGGGCGGTTTTTCCTCCCCAGGCCGGATAATCCGGGTTTCGCAAGGGCCAGATAATCCGGCCCCCGATTTTCGAGCAAAAGGAGCCAAGGCGGGTCGCTCGGTATCCGGTCGGATTTTCTCCCAGAAAATCCGAACTGGGATGGTTTTTCTTCCCCAGGCCGGATAATCCGGCCTTCACATAGGACCGGATAATCCGGCCCCCAGAAGTTGATCAAGGGCAAGCTCGGCGCGACGCTCTGTGAGGGGGCGGATTATCTGCCGGATATTCCGAGTCTGGGGCGGTGTTTTCCCTAGGCCGGATAATCCGTCCCTCACTTGGGCCGGATAATCCGGCCCCCAAAATGTGCAATGGCTGGTTTTTGGAAGGGGTATAAGTACCCCTTCTTCCCCAACGATCAGTCTTCTTGATTCATTCGAAATTGACCAGACCTTGTGTGAGAGCTCTCATTCTCAATCTCCCACTTCAACCACTCCAAGGTCTTGATCTTGGGTGGAATTGAAGGAGGAGAAGTTCATCATCAACATCAAGAATCAAGCACTTCAACTCCTCTCCATTCCCTTGGAGAAATCCCTGATCTAGTATTCTTGTCAATACCTAGATCTTGTTATTGTGTTTGACAACTTTGTTCTTGTGGCAGCTTGTTGTCATTTCGGGAGCCTCCAAGTTGTTGTGGAGTTGTTGCCTCGCTAGTTGTGTAAAGGCGCCCGCCCCTCAAGGGTACCTATAGTGGAAGGTGGATCAGCTGTGTATGAGATCCATCGGAGAACAGGGTGAGGCCTTTTGTGGCGTGGTGGTCTTAGTACCGCCCACCCCTCCAACACAGACGTACTTCCCTTAACCAGGAAGGAACTACGGTCAAACAAATCATGTGTCTCCGCGTGCTTCTCTTCGGTTCACTCGTTCCTCTTCCACTCGCTCCTTACTCGCTAGTAGATAGGTTCGCATATAGGGAAATTCCACACATGAGTTTATCTAGAGAATTTACCTTTGTGCTAAGCCTAAAATTGAAAAAGAATTAAAAATTGGTGTAGCACCTATTCACCCCCCCCCCCTCTAGGTGCCCATACGATCCATTCAGAGGACAATAGAACTTTGATAAGGTTGTTGAACCTTAGCTATATGTGCTAAGTAGCGCAGCACCGGAAAGTTTCCCGGTGGAGGCACAATGCTCATGGTCCCGTGATTACAAAGGGTGTGATCTCGGAGATTAGAGTTCCTATTCAACCGTGTGGGTCGGTAAGAATCAAATAGTGTGATTTGATAAGCAAGTCGTTATTGTTTTGACAATGATGGACCGACTACATGCAAAGAAGCGATGATGGGCCCTGACTCCATAAAATGACTAGAAGTCATAGAATCCGTGATAGTATCCATACACGAGAAATCAAGTTTCTGAACTTGGAAGACCCTCCGGGAAGGCGTGAAGCCTATCGGTCGTGTTTGGATCTATAAAGAAATAAGACATGGATGTTTAACATCTATGAAATAGTCGACATGTCAGAAAGAAGTTTACGACAATGTTCAAGGAGTTGACTATGACAAGATTTGATCTTTCATAGTGATATTTAGTCTTGACAGATTAATGTAGCAACAACTACATATAATTTGATGTATGGTAGTTGAACAAACAAAACAATGTTCTTATAATAGAATGGTTACCTAGGACGTGTACAAGACACGGTCCGAAGGGTTTTGTTAATTCAAAGGGTGCTAAAAAGGCATGCAAACTTCAATAGTTGAAGTAAGCATAGCGGAGTCGGAATCTTCACCATGATGAAATTCTTAAAAGACTTTAAATTCATCAGAGATGATGAAGATGCTTGCATTTGCAAGAAATTAAGTGGGAGCGCTGAGACATATTTATAATACATTATGTAGAGGACATATTGTTGATTGGAGATGATGTATCTTGTATTGACACAAGTTAAGAATTTCATTAAAATAAGATTTCGATGAAAGACTTGGGCAAACCCAGAATATTTGGCATCAATATCTATATGGATAGATTAAGGCGCTAATATGGTTATGCCAGACATACATATATGAGATATTGAAAGGGTTCAATAGGGAAACAATAAGAAATGTTCTTGCTGCATGGAAAGAATTGTATCAAGATTCAAGTGTTTCAACACTTGGTGAGTAAAATCACATGAAGATTTTGATTGATTATACCATGATATGTATATATCCAAAATGTCCTATGCTCTAAATGTTATGAGCACATACCAGAATGATTCATAAGATGATCATTGGACAATAGTAAAGATATTCTTATGAGCTTTGGAAGAACTAAGAATATATCATGTATAAGTGACAAATAGTTAAAGGTAGTTCATTGTAAAGTGTTACACTCATACTAGTTTTGTCACAAGATACAAATTAAATTTATCTCAATTTAGACTATGGGTGGCACAATGTAATGGAAAGGATGTTCCATGATGGATTTGGATAAGTTCCAAAATTGAAACATTGTGACGGATACTACAACAAAAGACTAAGTATATGACTGCTATAGTAGCAGCAAAGGAGGGCATTTGTGTTAAGAAGTTTGCTATCAAACTAGGTGTGGTTCAAACTGGGCTAATACTATGAAGATATATTGTATGACAATAATATCAACATATTTTAACCCGAACGAACTAAAGGTCTCACCAAAGGACCAAATTTATACAATGCCATCTCATTTGAGAATGAGTGATGCGTAGAGACGCAAAGACATGCAAATACACACGGACCTAAAATTATCAGATCCCGAGATTATGTTAACCACTAGCAATCGCGTATATGCAACACCAGAAAGCCATAGGTGTTCAATACGCAAAGTTTTTCAAACTAGATTATTGACTCTAGTGCAAGTGGGAGACTGAAGGGAATATGCCCGAGAGGCAATAATAAAGTGGTTATTATCTTATTCCATGTTTAGTATAAATGTTTATTTTGCATGCTATAATTGTATTAATTGGAAATGTTAATACATGTGTGTTTAATAAACAAAATACAAAGTTCCTAGTAATGCCTCTCATATAAACTAGCTCGTTGATTAACAAAATGATCAAGGTTTCCGGATCATGGACATTGGATGTTGTTAATAACGAGGTCACAACATTGGTGGAATGATGTGATGAACATTCATCCGAAGTATAACATTATGATCAAGTCATTATGTTTATATTGCTATAACATCATACAAAGTAATCTTTATCCTTAGACCATGAGATCATGTTAATTGCTAACACCGGAAGAATATCTTGATAACATCAAACGTCACACCGTAACTGGGTGACTATAAAGATGGGTTCAGTGCTACGAAGGTGTTATGTTGAGGCTCATGGATCAAGGGTGGAATTTGTCAATCCCGATGATGGATAGATATACTCTAGGCCCTCTCAGTGATATCACATTAAGATAGCTTGCAAGCAAGTGATGTGATCACTAGAATGTTATATCACGGGAACGAGAAAAGAGTGCATGTCGGTAACAAGATCAAACTAGGTATGGAGATACCGATGATTGAATCTCGGACATGTAATATATCACGAGACAAAGGGATTTAGTTACTAGCGTTAAAGGTTCTCACGATCACGAAGTCATCGTTGAATGTGTAGGAGTCAGTATGGATCTCCAGGTCCCGCTTCTGATTATTGATCTGAGAAGGGTCTCGATCATGTCTGCATTATTCGCGAACCGTAAGGTGACACACTTAAGGGATACCGACACCATTTGGAGCAAATATGTTTCAGACAAAGATTTAAGAAAGCGCTGGAATTATTTCAATAGACACCGAAACTGTTTCGGGTGAAATTGCTGAAATTGGTTCTGCATGTAATATTGAAATGTTGCAGGGGGTTTTATGTGAATGTTTGTTAGTTAAAGTAATTAACAAAATTCTGAATAAAAATAATAAAAGAGTTTTATTAAATGAAGGAGCATTAAATTTGGAGAAATTTAATGCATTTAAAGTGGAGACTTTAAAAGAGAATGTGAAGGGGCAAATTTATGTGGAGGGAGTTACCACCACATGAATGAGGAGGTGAAGGGTCACCCCTTGAGGCGCCGGCCATGGGGAGGGGTACCCTCCCCTCCTATAAAAGGCCCCCCTCACACCCCTTCTTCCTCACACCTCCTCGTGAAGGATCTCTCTCCCCCTCTAGTATTATTCCCCCATGGTCTCGGATTAGCGAGATACATGTTCCCGGTTGCTTTATATGGAAAGGAGTTGCTGCTTCCGCTGCTTTGCTGGAGTGAGGGATGGAGGTTATCGGGGTACCGGACATGTGTGCGATCACGGATGCACTGCTTCTTTGCGGTGCTGGACTTGGTGGTGCTGGAGCTGGATCTGAAGGACGTGCTGGAGCCGGACCTGCTCGGACTTCCTCACGATCTTGAGATCAGCAAGTGTACGACTACATCAACCATGACTTCCTACTCGTTAACAAAACTCGTTGTCTTCGAGGGTAAGTTCTCGATGGATGTATGTCCACCTGTTGCTTTGTACCTAGTAGATAGATCTTGGCGTGTAGTTCTCATCGTAGGAAATTTTTTGTTTTCTATGCTGCGAACCCCAACACCTAAGACATCTTCAAGAAGATCCACCCTAGTGGTGTCCCTCTCGTGCCATCTTTCAGTTTATAACTTCACAACATTTGTGATGCCACCCTGAAAGCATAGTGCTACCACTAATGGTGAAATAGTGTCGCCACCCACGACATATTGTCGCCACCCACGGAATAGTATTGCCACTCATGGCATAGTGTCGCCACTCACCCATGGCATAGTGCTGCCACCCACCAAATAGTATCTCCACCCACGATTAAATAAATCTAAGTGTTTAGTCTCGGTTGGTGCCTCCAACCAGGACTAAAGATGGAGTAGAAAGTTTTTAAATCAGTGCATAGTTTTTTATTTTTGCAATAATAACATTTGGTCACTACTATGATTTGGTTTTAGTGTGATGAACTTGTATTAATTTGGTCACTTCTCTATTGATCATGATGTTGTGTAATAGTTTCTGGATACTTTTATAATGAAGATGCACATGCAATGGATGTACGATGATCGACGCTCTAGAGAGTTTCTTAAAGGCGTGCATTATTTTCTTGATGTGGCTGAGGCAAACAAGCAGAATGGTTTTATGTATTGTCCATGTGGTGTCTGTCAGAATCAAAAGGATTACTCTTCCTGAAAACTCCTTCATAGCCACCTATTTCGGCCCGGCTACATGTACGGCTATAATTGTTGGACCAAGAACGAAGAATGAGGGGTTTTGATGGAAGACAACAAAGAAGAAGAGAATGATGACAACTATCCTATGTTCCCTGAATACGGTGGTACTCCAATGGAAGATAATGAAGAAGAAGATGAAGAACGGGCATCAGATGGGCCCGCTAATAATCTTGGTTAGGCCATTGCTGATGAAAAGAGATACTACAAAAGTGAAAAGGAGAGGTTGAAGTTCAAGCAGATGTTAGAGGATCATAAAAAATTGTTGTACCCAAATTGCAAAGATAGCTAGAAAAAGTTGGGTAGCACATTGGAATTGTTGCAATGGAAGGTAGAGAACAATGTGACTAACAAGGGATTTGAAAAGTTGCTAAAAATAATGAAGAAGATGCTTGCATAAGATAACGAATTGCCCACCAATACGTACAAAGCAAAGAAGGTTGCCTGCCCTCTAGGATTAGAGGTGTATAAGATACAGGAATGCCCTAATGACTACATCCTCTCTACCGCGGTGAGGAGTACGAGAATTTGGATGCATGCCTGCTATGCACTACATTGCGGTATAAGATCAGGCGAGTTATGACCCTAGTGATGTTGAGGGTGAGCACCCCAGGAAGAGGGTTCCTACCAAGGTGATGTGGTATGCTCCTATAATACCACAGTTGAAACATTGGTTCAGAAACAAAGAGCATGCCAAGTTGTTGCGATGGAACATGAAAGACCGTAAGAATGACGCGATGTTGAGACACCTCGCTGATGGGTCGTGGTACATTGAAAATGTATCTATAATTTTTGATGCCCCATGCTTGGTTTTATCCACTTTCTTGTGTTTTGCACACTTTAGAGTACTTTTCATATGATTTCTTGGACTAACCTATTAACAAGAGCCACAGTGCCATTTGTCATTTTCTCGCTGTTTTTGGTTCGTGAAAGTCGAAATGAATATTCTCGGAATTGGACGGGATAAAAGCCAAAGTGCCTATTTTTCCAGAAGACTCCAGGAGCCAGAATACGAGACGGAGGAGGGCCAGGGGCTGGCCACACTACCCCTAGGCGCGGGCTGGGCCTGGCCGCGCCAGGGCATGGTGTGGTGGCCCCAGGCAGCCCCTCGGCCTCTCTCTTCGCCTATAAGAAGCCTTCTGACCTAAAAACTTCGGGGGGTTCGATGTTTTTCTAGAAACAGTTCCGCAGCGCCGCCACCACCGAAGGGGAGATTCGAGGGACAGAAAGTCTCTATTCCGGAACCCTGCCGGAACGGGGAAGTGCCCCAGGAACCATCTCCATTGATCTCCACCATCATCTCCATCAACCATCCATGTTTCCCCCATCTATGAGTGAGTAATCCCATGCTGTAGGCAATGGGGATGGTAGGGATTGGATGAGATCGTTTATGTAATGGCATCAGATTGTTAGGGCATGGTGCCTAGTATCTTTTATTAGTGCTTTATGACTTTGTTGCGACTTGTTGTGCTTAATGCTTGTCACTAGGGCCCGAGTGCCATGATTTCAGATCTGAGCATGTTATTGATTCATTATGATAGTATTGTTTCTGGTCTTATCTACAAGTTGTTTACACACGTTGTTGTCCGGAACCTATGGCCCCGAAGTGACAGAAATCGGGATAACCGGAAGGGAATGGCTTTGATGTGAGGATCACATTTGTTCATGGAGTGTTAATGCTTTGCTCCGGTGCTCTATTAAAAGGAGCACCTTAATTGCCAGTAGTTCCCTAGAGGCCCCGTTGCAAACGGGCTGGCAGGACAAAAGTGTTGTGCAAGTTCTCATTGCGAGCACGTATGACTATATATGGAACACATGCCTAGGATTGTCTAGTACTTGGATGCTTTATCTTATTTATCTGCAATTGCCCAATGTTCTGATTCCTATGTGAATTTTATTGTCCATGCAATGCCCGTTCATCCGTCTCTATGCCTAGCGCACTCAAATCCCACTGTTTACTGCTTTTGTTACTACTGTCTTTGCTTTACTACTGCTGTTACTTTACTATTCCTACTACAAAATTGTTGCTACTGATAAACTGCTGTGAGCAAGATTGTTTCTAGGTGTAGCTGAATTGACAACTCAGTTGTTAAGGCTTATAAATATTCTTTGGCTCCCCTTGTGTCGAATCAATAAATTGGGTTTCACTTCCCTCGAAAATACTGCGATACACCCCCTATACTTGTGGGTCATCAGGTCACAGTGGAGAAAATCGAGAGAAAGTTCCTGCACCTTGCAGGTGATGCAAGGAACTTATGGTTTAATCTAAGTACAGATGACATGAATCCTTTTGGGGAGCAGAGATGCATTCATAGCACATGTCCTATGAATCTATGTATCTATAATCTTCCTCCTTGGTTGTGCATGAAGCAGAAGTTGATTATGATGCCAGTACTCATCCAAGGCCCGAAGCAACCCGACAATTACATTGATGTGTACCTAAGGCCATTAGTTGAAGAACTTTTATAGGTGTGGGACGTAAAAGGTGTATGTGTGTGGGATGATCACAAATAGGTGGAATTTGACATACGAGCGTTGCTGTTCGTAACCATCAATGATTGGCCTGCTCTTAGTAACCTTTTAGGATAGAAAAACTAGGGATATAATTCATGCACACACTGTTTAGATGAGACTAAAAGTATATATTTGGATAAATGTAAGAAGAATGTGTACCCGTGGCATCGTCATTTTATTCTGCCCAAGCATACCTTAAGGAAAAGAGGCAAGCATTTAAATGGTGAGGAAGATCACCGGAGTAAGCCTATCCACCGTACTGGTGATAATGTATTTGATATGGTCAAGGATTTAAAAGTAATCTTTGGAAAGGGTCCTGGCAGACAATCTGTTATGAATGATGCTAGCAGACATGCACCAATATGGAAGAAGAAATCTATATTTTGGGAGCTACCATATTGGAAAGTCCTAGAGGTTCGCTCTGCAATCAACGTGATGCACGTGGTGATGAATCTTTGTGTGAACCTTCTAGGCTTCTTGGGCTTGTATGGGAAGTCAAAAGATACACCAGAAGCACCGCAGGACCAAAACCATATAAAAAACAAGACGGGATATATCGAGAGCAGTTTCAAGGTCTTGCCAGCTACACTCTTACCAAAGAAGAGAAGGAAATATTTTTGGAATGCCCAAGAATTATCAAGGTCCCGTCTACCTTCTCGTCGAATATAAAGGTAATAATAAATATGGCAGCGAAAAATTTCAAAACCTAAAGTCTCTTGACTGCCACGTGCTTATGATGCAATTGCTTCCGGTTGTATTGAGGGGGATTCTACTAGAAAATGTTCGACTACCCATTGTGAAGGTATGTGCATTCCTCACAATTTCTTAGAAGGTAATCAATCTAGAAAGTCTACCAAGGTTACAAAATGATGTGACCCAATGTCTTGTCAGCTTCGAGTTGGTGTTCCCATCATCCTTGTTCAATATCATGACACACCACCTAGTTCACCTAGTCTAAGAGATTACCATTCTAGGTCCTGTATTTCTACACAATATGATCCCATTTGGGAGGTCATTGTGAGTGTTAAAGAAATATGATCATAACTGTGCTAGGCCAGAAGGAAGTATCTCCAAGGGCTATGGAATAGAGGAGGTCATTGAGTTTTGTGTTGATTTTATTCCTGACCTTAATCCGATTGGTGTTCCTGACTCATGACATGAGGGGAGACTGAGTGGAAAAGTCATGCTAGGAAAGAAAGAAATGATAAGTATGGACGAGCATTCTTTCACTCAAGCACATTACACAGTTCTTCAAAATTCCACCTTGGTGGCTCCCTAAATCGAGGAACACAAGAATATTGTACGCTCCAAAAACCCGGGGCAGTCTGACTCCTGGATTAAATTTGAACACATGGCGACATTCTACAGTTGGTTGCAGACACATATCATGAATAACACCAATGTTAGAGATCAGCTATACTTGTTGGCCAAGCACCATCTTCCACAATATTAACTTTCGAAGGATACGTGATAAGTGGGAATATATTTTACACGATCGCCCAAGATAAAAAGAGCACCAACCAAAACAGTGGTGTCCACTTTGATACAACAGACAGCAATGGGCAAGAGGACACATATTATGGTTATATTTAGGAGATATGGGAACTTGACTATGGACCTTATTTTAAGGTCCCTTTTTTGGTGCAAATGGTTCAAGCGGACAAGAGGCAGGGTAAAGGTAAACCAGCAGTATGGAATGACAACAGTGTATCTCAACAATGTTGGGTACAGATACGGACCATTTGTCCTATCCATTGATGTGGCTTAGGTTTTCTATGTGAAGGACATGTCTACCAAACCGAGAAAAAGAAAATACAAGAAAATGAATACATCATACGATGAGCCAAAGCGAGTTATTTCAGGAAAAAGAATCATCGTGGGAGTGGATGAAAAAACACACATGTCAAGAGATTATAATAAGTTTGATGATATTCTGCCCTTCAGAGTAAACACTGACCCAACATCTAGTTAAATAATGAAGATGCTCCATGCTATGGCGTAGAAGAAAGTCGTAACACTAGATGGGGATGTTGGTGATGTGTAATAATATATTAAATCTTTTATGTAATTGTATGTAATGTATATATTAAACCTTTATTTCAGGAGAATTTTGAATAGTTTCCAAGACAATCTTTGCACTTAACTGATCTTCTTATCTAGATATGAACTGATTGTCAATAGGCAGTTATTGATTCATAAGGGAGAGGTAGCAATAGGCAGTTATTAATTCATAAGGGAGAGGTAGCATCTGCATATATGACACCCAGAGAACTTAATTCTTATCCTTTAGAAAATGAATCAATGTGTAATTAGCCAACAGAAAATGGTTTTCGATTAGTTAGTCAAATTCAAACACTTTTCATTTTGAAAGTTTTGCGAGATTAAAAAAATTGCAAAAGATATGAGTTAATATATTTTTAATTAAAAATGCCAAAATGGTTAATAGTTTGAATAGTTACAATAATTATTTCAGAAAAAAAATAGTTTTGGATTAGTTATTCAAATTCAAACACTTTTCATGTTGATCATTTTGTTAGATTATATTTGTAATGGGTAAATTATATTTTTGTGATCATTATGGTATATTATATGTATTTTATGATTTTTAAATAATAAAATACGTTTTTTCAAAGATTTATACTTGATAGAATATTTGTGAAACAATAAATTATTTCATTTAAGTTGTATAACATAGTATGATAATAGATTTTTTTTCTAAAATTTTTGATATATAATACGCAATTTTTTAAATTAAAATAATATAGATATTGATTTTATAATATTTACTTATTTTCTAAAAAAACTATTACAAAACCCCATTTAGTCCTGGTTGGCAATGCAACCTGGGACTAAAGCTAGGCCTCGCGCGCGAATTCCAATGGTTAGTCGAATATATCTTTAGTGTGAGTTGCAGCCAACAACAGGGACTAAAGAGGTGGTCTTTAGTCCTGGTTGCAGCCACCAACTGGGACTAAAGGACCTTTAGTCCCGTTTGTAGCTGCAACCGGGACTAGTGGTGTGGGGTTATATATACCATAGCCCTTCCCCGCTTGCAACCGGGACTAGTGGTGTGGGGTTATATATACCATGGCCCTTCCCCGGTTGCAGCTAGCAACCGGGACGTGGGGAAAAATCGAGCGATCCGCCGCCACCGAGGAGAGGAACTATCGTGCCACCGATAGCAACCGCAAGGAGGAGGAGACCGAGAACACCGTCAAGTTCCTCTAGTCCTCCTCTCTCATTTGCATCGAGTCATGCAAGCCGGAGCCATCCCCAACACCCAATAGAGGCCTCCCTTTCAGATGATCTCCTTCACCATCCCCATTGATTTCGGCCTCCCCCGAGCTCATCGACCCCATAGTAAGCATCAGGGTGAGCTTCTGAGTCTCCTGGTTCCCTCTCCTCCCTCGATTTGCTTCCTAGTTTGCCTCTCTCTATGCGCTGTCGTCTGCCATCACAAGGCATTGTCGATGCCGATGCTCCGGTGACCACTTTCGAGCGGCGCCACCAATTTCATGCTCTCCTCGCCCCCTCATTCTAAAGCGCACAACCTCGCTTCCTAGTTTTCTCCCTATCACTGTCCCCCACCACCATCCAATGTGCTCGCCGGTGAGCCAACATGGTGTACGACGAGGTCCTATGTGGCGCTTGTGTGTCGTCCGTGTGTCGATGTGTGGCACTAGCAAGGTGTGCTAGTGTGGTTAGGTGACGTGTACTGATACGTCCATTTTGCATCACTATTCTATATCATAATTTACTGTTATTCATTGATATATTTCATACTAAGAGATGATACTTATGTTATTCCATCTGTTTTTGCATGGTTGATGACTTTTGGAGCATGGACCGCTGCAGTCAGGATTCTGATAGAAAAGGTGCTGTTTGGAGGCAAAATTCGCAAAGATCAGAAAATCCGGGAAAATACATGGAAAATTCTATTATTCCAGAAGACGAAGAATGTCAGAAGGGGAAGTGGAGATGGGCCACAGGGGGCCCACACACCCCCTGGTGCGGGCAACCCTAGGTCGCGCCAGCAGGTGGTGTGGCCGCCCTGTTCCATCCCTGGCTCTCCCCTCTAGCGTATATTATCCCCCCAAAATCCTAAGACTCGGGGAGCGACCACAGAAAGATTTCGCCACCTCTGCGGGGTGGAAAACACCGAGAGAGAAAGATCTTTCCGGCAGACAGAATTCTGCCATGGGAATTCCTTCCCGGAGAGGGGAGATCGTCGCCATCAATACCACCATCAAGCTGGACTTCATCAGAATCATCATCATCATCACCACCATCATCTCCACCAGCACCATCATCACCACTTCATACCGCTGTAACAATTGGGTTGAATCTTGCATAGTTCTTAGGGGAAACTTTCCCGGTGTTGATTACTCCTTGTAGTTGATGCTATTGAGTGAACCATTGAATTATCGCTTATGTTCAGATTGTTACATATCATTATTTCATCTCTCTTCATGATCCATATGATCTCTTATGAGTAGTTCGTTTTGTTCTCGAGGACATGGGAGAAGTCATGTTGTTAGTAGTGGAATTGTGTTGATAAAGATTCAATGGTTTGATATTTAAGTTGTGGTGTACTTCTTCTAGTGGTGTCATGTGAACATCGACTACATGACACTTCACCTATAAGGTCCTAGGGGAATGCATTGTGTATTTGGCTACTAATCGTAGGGGTTGCCAGAGTGACAGAAACCTGAACCCCCGTTAGGAAACCTTTGCACAAGGGACATCAGGGTCTTAGAGTTTAAAGTTGTGGTTAGGTTTCTACCTTAATTACTTTCATGTACTTGCGGATGCTTGCAAGGGGTATAATCACAAGTATGTATTAGTCCTAGGAAGGTCGGTACATTAGCATAGGTTCACCCACACAACACTTAGCAAACTAAACAAGATTAGTGAACTATATGAAGCGAAAGCACTTGACGATATTCCCATGTGTCCTCGAGAACGTTTGGTCATCTTAAGTAATACAACCGGCTTGTCCTTTGCTAAAGAAAGGATTGGGCCACTTGTTGCTTTTATTCTTATTGTCTTTTATTTACTCGTACTTTATTTACCTGCATTATCCAAAACCCCTAAAAATCTGTTTGCTAAGTATTTACAGAGAATTCCTGCTCCTAGCCACTCGCCAGCACCTTCTGCTCCTTGTTGGGTTCGACACTCTTATCAAAAATACTGCGATACACCCCCCTATACTTGTGGGTCATCAAGACTATTTTCTAGCGTTGTTCCCGGGGACTGAATCTCTATTGGAGAGTGGAACTAGTAATGGAAACTTCTACTGTGAGTATTGTTTACTTCTGTTAGTTGCATTATTTTCAATATGGATAATTCGCTGAGTTTCTTATTTCGTAATGCTACTACCACTACTAAGGTAGTAGATGAAGAATGATACTTTTAAAATACCTACAAGAATTATTGATCGTGTTATGGATAACTATTATGTTGGAGATGGAACTGTCCATCCTGGTGATCATTTTCTCTTTATACACGAATTATGCGGGTTGTTCAAGTGTGCAGGTTTTACAACAGGTCAAGTCAAGAAGAAGTTATTCTCATTATCACTGACAGGAAGAGCTAAGGAATGGTATAAGCTACTGAAGAATGGTCAAGCTCTTGAATGGGAGGAAATAGTACCTCTCTTTTATTCAAAGTTTTATCCTCCTAATGAGATTCAGAAAGATCGGAATCAAATATATAACTTTTGGCCTCTTGATGGAGAGAGTACATCTCAAGCTTGGGGGAGATTGAAGTTACTAATTCTCAAATGTCTCATTCATGAGCTCCCCAACAATATTGTAATCAATAAATTTTATGCAAGGCTTTCTCTTCATGATAAGGATTTATTGGATGCTTCTTGTGCTGGATCATTCACTCGCATGGAAGAAGAAGCTAAATGGGATCTTCTAGACCGTATTCAAGACAATGCTGAAGCATGGGAGAATGACAAAGGAAGAAAGTCAAGTATAAATTATGATTATGAATGCATTGAATCTTTTATGGGAACTGATGACCTTCAAAATATTAAAATGCTTATGGTCTAGACTCTCAAGCTATTGCATCTTATTTTAAGGCTTTTTCTTCCTATATTGAAGTTTCTAAAAAGAAGTGGAATAAGTATCATGAACCATATAAAGATGTTGCTAAGAGTATTCCTGCAAGAAATACTGAAGTTTATACTGCTAATCATGTTTTACCTGAACCTTACATTGAGAAGATACCTTTCCCAGTTAAGATAAAGGAAAATTCAATGATAGCTAGTATGGTTAATGAAAGTACAAATAAAGCTGTTGAACCTAATAAAAAATGGATGATGAACCTATAATAGCAAATGTGAAAGACTTTGTCACTAAATATGTGGAAGATGGACACACTATCCTCTGTAAGGATACTTCTAATATTGTTTCACAAAGTAGTGTTATGAGAGCTAGTGTCCCTGTGTTTTCTGTTAGCATAAGCGATCATTGCTACAATGGTTCATGTGATAGCTATATCATTAAATTTATTCATGATACTGAAAGTTATTATGAGAGAGGGAAGACTATTCTTATGCATCTCAATAATATCAAGTTTCCTTGTTTTATGCTGAAAGTTTTTATGTTGCACTTATTTTGCCTTCCTATGCTTGTAGCCTCTGGTTTCAACAACTTGTTTGTTTACAAAATTCCCTTGCATAGGAAGTGGGTTAGACTTAAACATGTGTATTTTTGCCTCTTAATGCTCTCTTTCACTTCAATTCATATTCTTATGTGAGCATCATTAAAATTATCATGCCCATCTTAATGGCTATAAAGAAAGAGCTTTTTGGGAGACAACCCATTTTATTTGTGTTTTTAGTTGTTTTTGTTATTTGAGTCTTGGAAGTTATTACTTTGGTAATGACCTCTCCTTATCCTTTTTGTTTGGTTTTTGTGTCAAGATCAACCTCTAATGAGAGAGAAGTAAGATTTGGGGAAGTTGTTGTCCCGAAACAGATTTTTGTGCTTCAGCATAAAAATCCGTGAGAAATCTCTATATGTCGGATTGAGCTGTAATTTTTTTTGCTTCTGTCCCAGGTTATTATTTAACTTTCGTTAGTTTTGCACTTTTTTATTTGAGAAACAGAAGACTTTCGGAAAATTGATCTTTACCTGCTAGTCTGTTTTGATAGATTTTTGCCACTTTCGCATTTGCCTCTTAAATCGATTTCCTTTTGAATTCTTTTGGCGTTTTGGAAGGAGTTGTTTCAGTAGCTTATGTTTGATGGATTTCAATTGAAATTGAACTTAAAAGGTTAATTACCTCGCTTATACTAATGTTGCTAATGAGAATTGTGTGAAGTTTTGTGTGAAAGAAATTTCCAGGTTATCGGAGAAAATGGTGTAATAAGAAAGTGAAAGGTTTCATGACTCAAGCAATAAGTGTATGAAGATGAATATATTGATGTTATTCAAGCGGTAACCCTGGAAAATTTATCAAAGACCAAATTCCGAGACCTGCAGAGTCCGTCTTCGAATAGGTAACAGTTCTGGTAAGAAAAGTTCCACGAAAATTCTGTCTAGTTATATTTTTGCAGGTTTTATCCAACAAGGAAAGCTACGAAGCGAAAGAGGGACGGAAATGGAGCCAGGGTGGCTCACACCACCCCCTGGCGTGTGCCCTCCTGGGCGCGCCAGCAGGTGGTGTGGCCGCCCCTGGACTCCGTCTCTGACCCGTTTTCTCCCAGTACCTTCCTTTTGTTGTAAAACTTTGTAATATATTTAATCCCCCGGATCCCCCGAGGTTCGTATATCGTGTTCTCGTTGTGTTTTCGTTTCGATCTGTTTTTGCCAGGAACTATTCTTGAAAGTTTAGAAGCACAATGGTGTCCGCCAAGGATAAGGGAAAGGAGCCTATGGAGGAAGATCTCCAAGACCCCAGGCAGGAGAAGGAGATCAAGAGTGAAGATGAAGAGGAGGTAAAGCAAAGCCAACATCCGCACACCGGCACTACCATTGCAAGAATTGGAGTTTTGGCAAACCCTGCTAGGATCAAAAGGACTGCACGGATATCAACTGGAGGGAAACCTCCGCGTCACTGTTTGGCTCCACGGTCACTTCCTCCATGCACCAAGAATCCTTTCCATACCCTTATCCATGAGCATCAATACCAGAATATGCCCAAGGAGAAATTACCCTCCAATTGGGATTTGCCTCGTTCTAGCCATGCAGGAAAAGAAGACTTCAAGGAGAAAGAGTGGGGAAAGAATCGCAAGAGCTGGAATTTGCATCCCGACATGATCATGAGCCGCACTGAGCAAAACTCGGAGTTGATTCGTACTCTCACCTTCGAGATTGAGGACTTGGGGAAATTAATTAGAAAGCTCATCGAGAGAATACCACCACCGAAGGAGTAATTCGTCATTAGGTTTTGGCATCCCCTTGGTTTGTTCCAAGCTTGGGGGAGTGTCGCGGTATCATATCACTATCTTCTATCTTTTTACCTTTTTAGTAGAGTCATATCATGAATAGAGAAGTTATCATGTAGGATGGTTTGCATTATGGAAGTGTCCCCCTCTCGTTAGATATCTATGTATCCCTTGGTGTGAGTTGCTCTGATGGAATAGTAATGAGAAGTTCTATCATTTACTCTTTTGCATATCTTACTCTAGATTTCAATTTATGGTTATATGATTGATCTTGTCGTTAGTATTGGTATCACTTTGGGATCATTGAGTTAATTTAGTTGGTTTTGGCAAACCTGGCTCAGTCAGTAGCAATACTATTTTTGAGAGTTGAATGAAAAAGATAAAAGTACTCTAAAGAAATATAATTCCATCATCTTTCTTTCTTGATTTTCTCATAAGTTTAGTATTCTCTAGTTAAGATCTTTTTTGCTTCCAAGGAAGATTGCATGTTTGTTTTTATCACTTGAATGTTTGTTTGTTTCCTTCAACTCTTATGCTTGCTACCCAGCTTGCTAGCCAAAAACCTGTACTAAGAGGGAATGCTTCTCGTGCATGCAATCCTTAAACCAAAACATATGCCATTTGTGCCCACCATACCTACCTACTAGCACTATTGCTATTCCAAGTAAATTCATGTTTTATCTACCTTCCAAATTAAACTTGTTTTGAGAAAATTAGTGATTAAAGCTCTCACGAACTTGATGGCACACTTTACTTTCTTGCAATTAATAAACTTCAATCATTGTGTCCATCTTCGTTGCGCATATGCTTGCATTTTATAAGTTTAAGTTAGCAGAACCATGTATCATGGGGAACGCTTTCAACATTGCACTTATTATTCCGTTGATATCATGATTCTTTTGCTTATGGATCCCGGCGGTGTGAAATAAAAGGGAAATTGTAAGATCATGGAGTTTGTATGTGTGTTAGAGAAACGCCTAGGCTGCTAGCCTAAGCCATGCCTAATCATGGTGGAAACTTGCAGCATAACTATAATGAGCACTCTATGAAGCATCCTCAATAAAAACCTATGCAAATAGCAAATAAAAAGATCGGTGAGATGCTCATTGTCTGCTTGCCTTGTCATTTTGATGATGGGATAGCTCCTGTATCATGTGCAAGGGGTACCCCGTTGGCGGTTCTCTATGATACATATGTACTTACAATGACAAGAGCTTACTTGTGACTAAGGTTGAGTAGCATGAGGTTCGGTCTTCGTAAGTAAGGGGCATGAGATTTCAGCTTATAACTTGTTAAGCATATCCTCTTAGTTGTGTCACTTTAACCTTAATCACCTAAAGATTCCTATGATAGGGGCAATGAGAGCTGAAAGCTAGTAAGTACCATAATTTTTGGAAGCTCTTTATTAAACTTGAAATCCCTGCTTCTCTCTGCGAATGGCCTATCTTTTACTTTTTAGTTGAGTCATTAAACCTATTCCCTTCTATCTCAGCAAGTATTTTGAGTTGTTGTGTTTCATTCATTCATATGATGATTTATTCAATCATGTTTCTTATGTTCTTTGTTTTGCACATTTCTCTTATCTTAGTGTCTACTACTTTGAAAGCTATCATTGAAAATCAGTTATTTGTGAACTCCAGCAAATTGTCAACTATTCTTCGACCAAGAGCTAAGTTTGCCATTACCAATTATGATTTACTTTATGCATCTTTATTGTGTTTCCTTTACTTATTGCAAGTAAGTTATATAATAGTGAGTTGTCTTCTATTATGACTTATGTATTGATGAATGTGATGCTTCTTGTCCGTATTATTTTATCGAATCTTCACTCCATAAACCTGAGGTCATATTTATTGAGTTCAGTTTCGCTTGGGGATAAGCGAAGTCTAAGCTTGGGGGGAGTTGATACGTCCATTTTGCATCACTATTCTATATCATAATTTACTGTTATTCATTGATATATTTCATATTAAGAGATGATACTTATGTTATTTCATCTGTTTTGCATGGTTGATGACTTTTGAAGCATGGACCGCTGCAGTCAGGATTCTGATGGAAAAGGTGCTGTTTGGAGGCAAAATTCGTGAAGATCAGAAGATCCGGGAAAATACATGGAAAATTATATTTTTCCAGAAGACGAAGAATGCCAGAAGGGGAAGTGGAGATGGGCCACAGGGGGCCCACACCACCCCCTGGCGCGGGTAGCCCTAGGCCGCGCCAGCAGGTGGTGTGGCCGCCCTGGTCCACCCTTGGCTCTCCCCTCTGGCGTATATTATCCCCCCAAAACCCTAAGACTCGGGGAGCAACCACAGAAAGATTTCGCCGCCTCTACGGGGCGGAAAACACCGGGAGATAAAGATCTTTCCGGCAGACAGAATTCTGCCGGGGGAATTCCTTCCCGGAGAGGGGAGATCGTCGCCATCAACACCACCATCAAGCTGGACTTCATCGGGATCATCATCATCATCATCACCACCATCATCTCCACCAGCACCATCATCACCACTTCATACCGCTGTAACAATTGGGTTGAATCTTGCATAGTTCTTAGGGGAAACTTTCCCGGTGTTGATTACTCCTTGTAGTTGATGCTATTGAGTGAACCATTGAATTATCGCTTATATTCAGATTGTTACATATCATTATTTCATCTCTGATCATGATCCATATGATGTCTTGTGAGTAGTTCGTTTTGTTCTTGAGGACATGGGAGAAGTCATGTTGTTAGTAGTGGAATTGTATTGAGAAAGATTCAATGGTTTGATATTTAAGTTGTGGTGTACTTCTTCTAGTGGTGTCATGTGAACTTTGACTATATGACACTTCACCTATAAGGTCCTAGGGGAATGCATTGTGTATTTGGCTACTAATCGTAGGGGTTGCCGGAGTGACAGAAACCTGAACCCCCATTAGGAAACCTTTGCACAAGGGACGTACGGGTCTTAGAGTTTAAAGTTGTGGCTAGTTTTCTACCTTAATTACTTTCTTGTACTTGCGGATGCTTGCAAGGGTATAATCCCAAGTATGTATTAGTCCTAGGAAGGTCGGTACATTAGCACAGGTTCACCCACATAACACTTAGAAAACTAAAGAAGATTAATCAACTATATGAAGCGAAAGCACTTGACGATATTTCCATGTGTCCTCGAGAACGTTTGGTCATCTTAAGTAATACAATCGGCTTGTCCTTTGCTAAACAAAGGATTGGGCCACTTGCTTCTTTTATTCTTATTGTCTTTTATTTACTCGTACTTTATTTACCTGCATTATCAAAAACCCCTAAAAATCCGTTTGCTAAGTATTACAGAGAATTCCTACTCCTAGCCACTCGCCAGCACCTTCTGCTCCTCGTTGGGTTCGATATTCTTACTTATCGAAAATAGTGCGATACACCCCCTATACTTGTGGCTCATCATGTACCACCGGTCCGACCAGTCAGTGACCACGGCTAGACCCTGTGGTGGTGTAATAAGGTTAAATGTTCGCGCTGATGTTATCCTTACGCTAGTGTGACGCAATAAATCCTTTAAGTGGTTTAATAATTTCATAAAATGGTTTAATCTTGTAAAAATCATAACTAATTCATATTAAGTCAAAAAAATATGTATAATATATCAAAATGTTCATAAAAATGAGATCTACACTTTAGCATCAAAATCATGCATTTTTAAAGAAATTTAATGTCAAATTTAATTAGAGAAAGCAAATGAACCCGCGTAGGTGATTCCGAGGTTTCCTAGCATTAGGGTTTAGACCCCACGGACCCTCTTAATAAGAGAAACCAAATATGTCCATGAGAATCCTCTGGTTAGTCCTAAGAAGATTCGGCATCTACCAATACAAATGCGAAGATTGCATGACTGGTACTTGAAAGTCGCAAAGGACGAAGATCGAGAAAGGATCATGGTGGTAGTTAGAGACGAGCATTACTTTCGTGAAGACTAGATATCTATTGAACTTGAAGAATTTTTTTAGTTATACAATTATGACACCCTCGACAAATATCTTATCAGTTGCTATTGTTCTATAATTGATTAATTTATTTCTGTAATTAAGTCTCCAGCTTAGATCGTTTATTGCCTGTAATTATCCTCGCTATATTATTTTATACACTATTATGAAGAATGAATATTCTCGAATGTAAAACACGAGGAATATTTGACGTTGGGTTCATTGACCCATATGTCGTTAATTTCCGTACGATAGAATGGCTCTCCAAGGACACAGAGGCTAACTTGCTATTGTTTTTAAAGAGATAAAATTTCAAAAAAGAAATTGTATTTCCTTATAAATTCGAGTGAGTGTTACAGTCTTGTGCATATTCTATTTTGTTTACTCGATGTTAAGTATAATTAATAAGTTATACATGACTGTGTATATAAACATGCACAACTTCCACTAGATTCTTCTAATCATTCAAGTTGACACTGACTCATTAAATAAAGACCCTAATAAGTACGAGAGCCTGATTATAATGCTCCAGAAGTAAGTTCAATCATTATCACACTATACCAGCCGCTTTAGTTCATTTCCGGATATCAAGTAATTAATACCTCCTTTATTTATTGTCTTTGCTGGGCAGGGTTTAGAAACAGTTTATCAAGAATGAAAGGGGTCAATGGAAAAATGAGTTGCATTTTAATTGACTCAAGGTAAGTAGTACTAGCTAGGTTTGTGCATCTCTTTAATTCTAGTTTTAATAACATTATCACGCTTTATGATTATTAGGTTGAATTCTATTTCTAGTAAAGTGCCTGAGGCAACCACCGGCAACTAATTTATGTGGATACTACGTTTGCGAGTTCATAAGAGAGTCAGTCAGTGGGCGGTGCATAAATATTGGGATCTATGATATGTAGTAGAAGCTCGTACCAAAGGACAGCCTACACGTAATTCAAGAGGAATTGGCGGGATTTTTGCTTGAAGAGGTCACAGGTAAAGATGGAGAACACTATTCCCGCTTCACGTAATTTAATGATCTCCATGTAATTAAATATAGGATATATGTGTATGCTCGTAATCGAAATTGTATATATATCATCTCTAGGCACGTCACTTACGCTAAAACTCTCCCTCATCTACCGATCCTCTTGTCGCGGCAGAAATCTGCCCCGAAACGCTGTCGCGACAGAACCTACTACCGCGACAGCTGAATCCCCCAAAACTCTGCCGTGGCAGAACCTGCTGTCGCACCGCCATCTTCTACCGCGTCATATGAATCCCCAAAACATTGTCGTGCCAGAGCTCCTTTGGTCCCAATTCATGATATGAACCGGGACTAAAGGTCCTCCATTCCCCACTCTCGACCGCGGCCACGTGGAGTGCCTTTAGTCCCGGTTCATAATACAATCAGGATTAAAGGGGGGCTTAATGACTGCAAGTGCACAGACCAATTGTAGCTAGTTTCGAAGTAAAGTTATCAAACCCACATAGAGGTATTGGTAAAGGTCTTTATGCCCCTCGTTACTCTCTATCAAAGTATACTTGTAAGCTATCTTTGATCTCGAGTAAAGGGTGTTTGAAAGGTTTATGGTTGTTTGCAGAAAAGTAATTACAATAAGTAACAAGTTTATGTTAAAGCGTGGTTGAATTCAATAGGGCTAAAACGTTCTCGAGAATGTAGGATACACCACTAGCATAGTATTATTGTTATGTGCAACTAAGATAACATACTTTTTGTGTCATGATATGTGTGGAGAGAGCCCTATAATAAGATGTTCACGACAAAGATCATAGGAAGCCACTTCGTTGAGCCAAGTGTGAGGTCACCTCTAAATAATCACTACGATGTCTGAGAGCAATCACCCATACAAACCACCGCAATTAAGGGTTTTCCCGTGGATATCATAATTAGCTTAGGGAGTCCCGGTTTAATTCCCCTTTGACCGTGTAGGTTACGAGCCAGCGCCAATCTTGCACGGGGCATTCCGGGTACGCTTCCAAGACACGTCCAAAGGATTTCTCCCTCCCTTTTGTCCCGAAGGCAAATGATATGCGACCGACTACACATACCACCTAAAAAGAGAGATCAAACACAAATCATAATTACATCCGGTAATAGTCTATTTGTTCAGAACCTTCAGTGTAATCTTCTCGTCATCTTTGTGATACTCTGGTAACACAACATAGGATACTTTTAATGAAAAAAACACTGTAAGTAGTGCTACAGAGCATCACAAGAGCGATGGTTATTAACGATAGCCCATGGACTAGAATGCTTCTGAACTATATGTACATAGAAATAGGATACACACATTTCGAAACACAATTTTATAATGAATCTGGCCTTGCTAAATTTTCTCATAAATATAAAAACCAAACACACGATCATAAGACAATATTCTAACAGATCATACATTGCTAACTATGCTTCTATGATAGGTTCATACTATATATGAGTTAAATGGTAAGAACGTATACCTCTGGGAGGTGAGAACGGTGGAGCTAGCTGGCGAGGATGAGCCGGCTTGACCGGTGTCATCTCCGGCGAAGAAGCTGCCAGCTAGCGAGGTCATGTGCATTCTAGCACGACAAGGTTCCGCCGGATGCGGTAACTCCTCGTTCTTATCCTAAAGAGGGGTGGCGTCTGTCGACTAGTGAGACTGGATGCGGTCCTTGCTGGTCCTTGTCCCTATATATAGGGAAAATGGTAGGGTTTGATTTTGCTGGGCCCAATTGGGCCAAAACAAGACACACGATTTATAGGTGGGAAAACCATTTGTGAAGATGAACTATTGCATACAATTTGGACATGTATAATCATGTGGTTTGCACACAGGCCATGCACATCACATAGGTCGTGCTGTGAGAAATGCTCCTCCTCACTATCTAGCGGCGTGAGCTCGCTGTACCTGAGAGTGGATTCTCAGGTACGCTTGGTGTCAATCAAAGCTGCAGGCGGGAAGATTACGCGAGGCATTTTATAGACGAGGGGAAACAACACAAGCAATTTGACACTTTGCATTTTGAACGAAAACGGTAAAGCATCGCAAATGGTTGTAACAAACAAAAAGTTTGCAATATTCATCACCAGCCGTGTGTGATCGAGAACATCCCAGACAATTTTTCCATATATCACCGTCGGCGATAGGAAAATATCGCAAATTGTTGTTACTAACGCTAAATCGTGCGCCGAAAGATACATGGAAAGTAATCTACTTCCCGTTCTTGTAATTGGAGCTAGAGGCTTTGGCTTCAATGACAACGACGATGTTGTTAGCCTTCGTGGCGTGCTCTCTGTCTGCCTTGCATTTCTTCTTAGCAAAGTAATCTAGCAGCCTCGGCTGCTTCTCGAGCATCTTCTTCTCCTCCTCCTCCTCAATCTTCCACTCAGCCTTCTCCCACCATTCGAGCTGCGGAGAATCATCTTCGGGAGTCGTAGTCGCTGCGTCCTTATCGTCCTCCAAATTGACTTTGCAGTTATCGCCGTCGGAGGTCCAGTCGTAATACGAAGAGGTGGAGCCTCCGTCGTGGTCCGACGGAGGTACAGGGTGCTCCTCGTCCTCAACTTCTGGAGCTTGCTCCTCGTTCACCTCAGGAGGGTACTTCTCATCACGGCGGCGCTTCGTTAGTGGGCCCTGCCAGACACAAGAAAGGCAAGCGGTCTTCTTGCTGCGATGCATATCGAACTGCCTACCGTAGAGCTGGTGTGTGCCAAGAGGGCACGGCGGTACAGATCTTTATGGAGCTCGTCTGGAAAGCTGTATCATCCCTATCGCGGAGGAAGAAGAAGAGGCTACGCACTTGTCTTACGGAATTCGAGAAAAGTACACGAGGATTTATGACACGCCGTATGAGAAAGTGCATAGAAAAAAAAATGCTCGCAACTCGATAAAACATAGCAAATAAGAGGCAGACGATTTACAAGGAGTAAATCGTGAGGAAGCATCTCACCTAAGCAACCGGTTCCAGCATTCTCCTTGATGTGCTTTATATTTGTTACGTTCCAAAATCGTTCAGTTTGCACACCCGTGATAGAGCTTGCCTGGGTGCGAGAAGACGGTCAAAAAATTTCAGCATCACTGATCTGGCGTACCACACACACGGAAAAGGTCGGTGAAGGTGTAGTAGAGCAATGCCCCTGCCACAGGAATAGAAGTAACTCATAGAAATCCTACACTCAAAAGGAAAAAAGAAACTCATAGAAATCCAACCAACACACAATTCTGTCTCCGCTAAATAGAAAGATGAGCTGTAACATGCTGCCACCCTGCGCGGGCAAATAGCGATCGACCACACGCCTAAAATATATTTTGGGGACACATCCGCATGCATGCATGCTTTGTCTTTTTGCCGCCTGTCCAGAGAGAAAATCTTTCGTCCTCGTCATGTTTTGTCATGAATAGTTAAACCTAATAATCTCAACGTTCCTTCACAGATCTTTAATCATGATAAGAAAACGCAAGTAACGTGTTCTATCTAGCTTACGTTTTCTTTCACTGGAAATTGTCAGGTTTCTGAAAAAGCAGGAGAAAGCAGCTTTCTTCACAATTGTACTTGCAAACATCATTGATCAACGGAGCACATGCTATCAGTATCACCAAATTATGTAAACTGGACATAACCTGCTTATCAAATCATAAGGATTGAACCGTAGGTAGGTATAGACAATTTAGCTAGCAGGTTTGCCCAAGATGGACGGAAGCGGCGCCCCGAACCATAGCTCCGACCACTCCCCACTACCCCCTCCCCTTCCGCCGTCCCCTGCGTGAGCCGCCAGCCTAAGCATGTGCGGTGCTGGCAGCCGTGGCCTTCCATTCACCGGCGGCGACGAGATCTTAGTGGGACAAAGACCCTTGGCGCGCTGTGCTCGTCATTGGAGGTAGATGGGGCCCGGTGTAGCGGCGGCCGTCAAGCGACATCGAGGCAGCATCTAACATCTAGAGGCCGCGGCATGTAGTGAGGCTTGTGGTTGTTGTGGATCGTGGAGGAAGGGGCTCGACATTTCCTCTGCAGATCTTGTCTCCACCCATGCGTGTGGTGCCTATGGCAGTGCCGATCGAGAAGAGTGGGTTCGGCTTGCGGACGAGGTTCGATGATGACAAAGGGGTGCAGACGCTTCAGTGGCAGCAGGGCAGAGGGGTTGCGGCGGGGCGGTGTCCGCACGCCCTAGATATGGTCCCTACGGGGCCCATCTGGGGACGCCGTGCCAACCTGCTCGTATTTGCAGTTCTCTAGAGGCTCTAGCAAGTTTGAGGCTGGGGATGGCGGCGCCAGCGGTCGGCTCGCTGCAGCGTGACAACAGGATTTACAGGCCCGCTCGGACCCTCCTAGGACCGGTCGAGGACCCTCCTAGGACCGGTGTGCCTCCACGGGGGTTTTACGGGGCTTGTGGGCCTATCCGGGCCCATTTGGGACCGCTTTCCCCTGTCTCTTCTAGTCGACTACCGCCCTTGGCACTGCCGCGGTGTTGCTAGTTGTTCCATCCCGCACTTTCGCGGTGCTACTAGCCCTGATTCAACTTGTGACTTTTGACCCCATCTTACAGGTGTATTGTGAAAGGGTATTTTGAGGAGGCATGCCCAATATACCAGTATCAAATTTTAGTTCATTAGTAGAAACTCCAAAATAAGTTATATGCATGCATTTTAGTTTTTCCAGGTAAGAATATGGATCATTCTATGCAGCTTTTTTATAAAAAGAAATATATTAATATTGTTAAGATACCAATTACATGTGGTCTCTGCAACAACAAGATGTCTGAAGACATCTAGAATGCACAAGCCTAAAAGTAAAATTAAAAGAGAAAAGTGATCCCGATACGGTGATCAATCAATCGCAACAACAACACTCTTACCACCAACAAGACAACACCCGAACTACAAAATATATAGGTTCTCCAAAACTAACGCCTCTAAGGAGGATACAATGCACAAGTTGTTGTCACACGAATGAAGATCATACATTTTCACCCTGTGGAAATACCAATTTCTCAAAACAACTTTGAACAGGTCAATTGCTAGGTACAACAAATAAAGGCCCGACCTTGAGTTTTCACTCTGAAAATCTCGACTCGATACTCGAGGGGCACCACAAAAAATGCAGTCTTCCAATGATGCCGACCTCGCTTGCCGAGGACGCTGCTTCAAGTAACCAAACACCTGACACATGATCTTCATCGCATCCAATATACCACTCAGCCATAACTTCAAGACCTCCAATCGCAGCGTTGGTATGCGCTCTTAACATTGAGTAACTGTTCTGCACTTCTCAACATGTAATAACAATCCAAAGACGTCGTCGCACTGATGTGCCTTTTCCTCCATCTAGTAGCAACTCTGGGGAAACCCTAGACATATGTTGGGTCGGTCGATGACAAAGTCTTGGCGTCGACCCTCATTTGGGGCATCGTGTATAGAGTTTGCGTTGGCTAGTTAGAGGGACCAGTGGAGGGTTGTGGATGCTAGGGTGGTGGCTCTACATCCGGTGGTGTTGTGATTTGTGTGGAAATGATAACGGTGGTGAACGGATCCATGTCACGGCATGTTCTTTGATACCGATTTTCTAGCAAGTTTACGGGCTTTTATGTTGCGTTCTGTCATGATGCGGTGAAGTCGAAGTTGTGGGTCGTGAGTAGGCATGTCGGCACTGATGGCACCTGATCGGTTGTACCAGTGCGTGTATATGTAGTTGCATGGTGGATTTCATCGGTGGAAAGTGTGCAACATTCTACTACAAAGTTCTTCTTCGAAGTAGAAGCTGCGTCTTCCTTGACGCGCTTTGGTCGCCTATTTGGCATGATCCGACATGGGTTCCTGCGTCGTTTGTAAACAAGGGCCCGTTGGTGGTCGTCGTCGAAGATGAAGTCAGACCCGCTTCCTCTTGGAGGAGAGATAACATGACGCTCGAGGAGAACCTCAACGGTGGTATTAATTTCTTGTCGATGACGTGTGCATGCTTTTTATGTGGATGGCCAGGTTCACTGGGTGCACAATGTGGGTGTGTTCCATGATAATATTGGTGTATTTATAGGGGTTTTAGGTTGTTTTGCCGTCGGTAACAAAATATCTTCTACATACTATTAGGTGAAATGAGGCAAAAAAAATCCCTTTTTTCTCACAAGAAAAGAGAACAATGTAGAGTGATCAATACTATGTGCTAGTATATGAGTTAACTTTGCAACACAACATCAATATTTGGTCGGAATGTTTTCTGTTGGTATGTCTTTTCCCAAGAACATGAGCATGACTAGATCAAATGATGCTACATATATGATTAGAAAGAGTGGGTGATGCCTCTGAAAAAACTTGTGACAGGGCTTTGCTCCAGTGTAACCAGGACATGGATCCGTGTGCACAATAACTTGAAGAAGTGTGTCCCAGCTCGCTCTAATTTTTGAAGACAAGAAAGAAATAATACAATGCCCATTTATTTAGATGGAAGCGGGAAACCCAAACTAATAAGAAGTTAGGTCATTTTCCATTTGCATAAATGTAGGCGGACCCTCAATCCAAACTCAAAAGGTGATGTTTCTTTCAGAACCCAAAAACACCGACGGCGAAAACAACAGCTGAACACACATCCTATATCGTGAGATACGAACTGGACAGGTCGCCATCGTGGTTCCGTGCAATGACATCTCCCTGGGGAGACATATATTACATATGTTCCTAAAAAAATAGAGGCGATCACGCTCACACGTATCACATACTCCATAGGATCCTGCGGACGACCTTACACACAAGCAAAAGGACGATTCGTAACGCATGTACACCGACAAGTCTCAGAGGAATACCAATGAGAGTTCCTCTCGATCCAAACATAACAGACGAGGAGTTGACGACTGGAGAGTCGCGGTCCAGCGCACGATGATCCAACATATATACCTCAAAGTACTCAACCAATGTCCAACAACTCAAATCGGTTTTATTTGATGGTCGGGTCGGTACGTACATCGTAGCTAGCCATCTAGCTAGCGGCTGGGGCGGGCTATGCCGATCGATGGATCGATTGATGGACGAATCGATCGATCGTAGGAGATGGAGGGAGGGAAGGAGCTGGGATGGGTCGTAGTCGTAGTCGTACCCAACAACACAAGCACAGGAGGAAGCGGTAGCGAAGGCGCCATTGGATGGATGTGCCACTGCTCCCACCATCGCGTCGCCTCGCACGATTTCAACAGGTTTCCACCTCCTCCGATGGATCGATGGATCGGTCGCGTCGAGATGGGTAGCTAGCTAAAAGCCTAGGATAGATCGAGAGCAGGCCGGCTGGCCGGGTGACTGTTCCTTTCCCTTGAGACGCACTACACCACCACCACACCAGTATGCCGAGCAGCTACCGCGTATCGTGTATCTTGCTTGTCTCCAACAACTTTATGGGTGTCGATGTGCGCGCGTGGGACCCGCCCCGCCCGCATTATTGCGAGAGTAGAAACCCTACCCCATCTTCTCCCGGCCGGAGACTCTCTCTCTCCCACCCTCCACCTGCTTGCTCTCCTTCTTCTACCTCCCTCCCCCTCCCCCCACATCTCTTCCTCATCGCGTGTTAGTTGGTCCTCGAACACGAGGACACGCTCGCTCACTCTCTCTCTCTCTCTCTCTCGATCTCCGCCGAGCCCTCCTGCTATACCTGCATCCTCAACCACCGGACACCGCTTAGCGAGCATGCAGAGCATGGATTTGGTGTCGCCGTCCGAGCACCTGTGCTACGTGCGCTGCACCTACTGCAACACCGTGCTCGCGGTAAACTCCTCGAGAAACCAATACTGCCAAGCTGCTTTGCCATCGATCGATGATCATGGGTTTTCTTTGTCCTTGCATTTTATTTCTTAGCTAGCTCACTCGCATGGAACTGGGCAAATCAGTGCCACCCCCCAACTCCTTGCTAGCTAGCTCTCCCTGATGAGAGGAGAGAACGCACCGGCTAGAATTTGTTGTTCTTCGACATGATTGATGTATCGTGTGTGTATGCCCTGCCAGTCTCTTTTCCCATGCGGTGTTTCTTTGGTTGGTTCTTTATCTTGGTTCTTTTGTCCTGCTTATAGCTAGTGTCATGCTCCATCTTTTCACCTCCATTAGGTCTGCTGGTTCCCAGCTTCCACTTTCTTTCCATCTTTCTTGCTACATGCATGCTCAACTTCCGATTGGACATCACTCCCAATTTAGCATTTTCGATACTCTCTCTCTCTCTCTCTTTTTCTCCCTCTTTTGCATGAACCTCTACTTCTGGTTTCTTTCATCTGATTTCTTGCACCCCTTAAACAAGGGCGCCACTAGTGCCATGCAAGTGAATAATCAGCTCAGATTACTGATTCACGTTTAATAGCAGCGTGTTGTGTTGTGTGATTGATTCTGTGTGTTTTGGGTAGCTGCAGGTTGGAGTCCCATGCAAGAGGCTGATGGACACCGTGACCGTCAAGTGCGGCCACTGCAACAACCTCTCCTTCCTCAGCCCACGGGCGCCGCCCATGGTGCAGCCGCTCTCCCCATCTGATCACCACCACCCCCTGGGGCCGTTTCAGGTCTCGCATCTCTTCTCTCCTCCCCCCTGATCTATTTTTCTTTGCTTCAACTTTCGTTTGGGGTTTATCTTGTTGTTTCGCTTTCTAAAGTGATATGGTATACTAGTACTTGTTACGTGGAGAGAGAAAATGATGATGAACGGCCGGTTAATGAAATAGATAAAAAAATTGCACTAAAGGAATAAATAAAGAACGGAAAAATATATTGTTGCGCAAAGCTAGCGTGTGAGATTTTCTCATGAAATATGGCCCTAGCTTGCTTTTTTACAGTTTGAATCAGTGCTACTTTCCTTGCTATGTTGGCTCTCTCTCTCTCTCTCTCTCTCTCTCTCTCTCTCTCTCTCTGCTTTATTGAACTAGTCAAAAGTACTGTTTGCAAGGCAAGATTAAACAACGCTGGACTACAAAGATTTCTTTTGCTCATCTGTGGCCTGAGAAAGCTCTCACCACTGCCAAAGCCAGATGCTGTTTTTTAAAAGCTGCATTCAGAACCAAGCAGCAGCTCTGCTGTGGCATTCATGGTTCCCTAACTGATATTCTCGAAACAGATGCATTCATTACTAAGTTTGAGTTTTGACGGCCCGTGCAGATCTGGAGTCTACTAGATTGGTTTCTATGTTTCCAGGAAATATAATTTTACCATCGTCGTACATGGTTAACATTTTGAGACCTTGGGACCTTGATTCTTATGTGGCTACATATTTCTTGCTGTTAGGGATGCACTGACTGCAGGAGGAACCAGCCTCTGCCGCCGCTGGTCTCGCCAACATCAAGTGATGCCAGCCCCAGAGCTCCCTTTGTTGTCAAGCGTAAGTAGCAACGAACTACACATCATGCCTTCCTCCCTCCCTTCCTTCCATTCCATTCTTTGTTCGCTCTTCCTTGCTGGTGGAACAAGATTATATTTATCTGTTTCAGTTCTTTTTATGATTAAGGCAGCATACTAATCAGATGAACAAAGTCTTATGTTTCTTCTGATCAATGTTTATCTCATTTTTATTGTAGCCCCTGAGAAGAAGCACCGGCTTCCATCTGCTTATAATCGATTCATGAGGTGAGGAGGCACTTTTATAATTTCTAATTTTTTTGTGCTGCATCATATGTCCCTTATAGTACATGTGATCTCATACATACTGTTTATATGGTCTGATGCTGATTTTCTGTTCGGGTTTTTTTTTTCACTTGAGTTACTTACATGTACGCCTGAGTTTCACGAGATCTTCAGATTTTTTTAAGCAAGTACAAGTTTGACTGTATATTTTCCTAGAAATAAGATCTCAACTTTCAAGTACTACCGAGGGGTCTTGCCTATATACCCTAATTCCGCTGATCCCGATTTACGAGCTAGGAGTTCACAATGTAAATATGGATGGATCAGTACAATAGAATAGTCTAACACAGAAGTGTAATAAATGATTTTCGTTTTCACTGGTCAACCAAGTAGTACTAAATACTTTTGTGCAGAAGCTAGCTAGATCATGGTCCAGGGGATGTTGTTTGCCTTCAATAGGTCTCTTTTAATGACTTTGTCGGTGATTGTAATATATATAAATGAACATGTTATAAATGTACGGTACCATAAAATTAAAATATTCTTCTACATCCACTCTATTTTTCCTCACTCCAAATATTTTCTTGAGGTGACTACATACAAATATGTTGTTGCCTAGTTTTGCAAATTGCATATGTTGCCAGTTTTGAAACAAGCTTGGGCTGATACCTAGTCGGCTATGAGCTTCATTTAAACCAAGCTAATTGACAGTGGAAAGAAGCACTTGATTGAATGTGTATAAACTTTAGACTGCGGTATACATTGCACCAATTTAATAAGTGTATGTGTTCATGCATTTTTCTTGCTCATCGAATCAAATATGCACACTCAGATCTAATTCTAGACAATCTCCGTTTCATTTAAAATTGGCTGGCCCATATGTACCCATATTTCTCACTATGTTTACTTTACTGAAACATATGATCATACTGATATGTTTCCTCAATATAAAGCCACATCACCCATAAAATATATATTTGAACTGCAAAAGGCAGCATCATAAAGAATGAATTATCTAACTGTAGAATGACAATAGCCTATTTACTGCATTTATTGAACCGAATACTACTTTCACATAAGAAGTTATATTTTCTGCAATTTATAAGCATAGGATGTGTATCATAGATTAAAGAAGCCGTAGAAAAGAGTGCCAAATACAAACGTGTTCGGCACAGCATGATAATTCTCAAGAATTAGTTACATATATGTATAAGCTCGGTCATATATTGACTAACATTGTTTATTTACACACTTTCTTATTTCTTAAAATTTATTGCTTTAAGTGTGTGACAAATTTTCCATGTTTAGTAGGGGATGTAGGGTCAGTTGACTTTCTACTGCAGTAAATAAAAATTAGATCCCCAAAACAAAATTCTGCAAATTACACTGCTGGAAAAAAGATAAATTTTTTGTTCTAAGACTACCCTTACATGTATGTATACAGTAGTATTTTTGTTTGTTTTAGAACAGTCATATTATTGTGCTAAAATTATACTACGTGCATGCTTATCTTTGACAATATATGTCCTGCTGTATACTTGTATACACTTTTGTAAAAATGTAGTGAACTTTTCAAAGGTGAAGTTCAAAGAAGAACATTTTTGTTAGACATGAAATAAATAATTATGAAATAAATTTGGGTATTTATATTTTATTACAAGATAATACATACAAACTTTGCGAAATGTATACTTTTCATGAACCAAATGCATGGCACATTTATTCTCCAGCTATGGGGGGGGTGGGGGGGTGGGGCGAATACTACTCAATGTATACATTAGTATATTTTTTCTTTTAAATCATTCATATTATTGTGCTAAAATTATACTACTTGCATGGTTATCTTTCACAATATAATGTCCCGGCGTATACTTGTGTACACTTTTCTAAAAACGTAGTGAACTTTTCAATGGTGAAGGTTAAAGGAGAACATTTTAGTTAGGCATTAAATGGATAATTATGCAATAAATTTGGGTATTTAGATTTTCTTCAAAAAAATAATACGTACACACTTTGTTGAATGTATATTTTACATGAACCAAATGCATGCTACATTTATTCTCCAGAAGGGATGTGTGTGTGTGTGGTGGTGGTGGGGGGGGGGGGGGGGTATAGGTTTCTTTCTCAAAATTTAGATTGACTAGATATTAAAGAGAACACACCATCATAACTTATTACTCGATTTCAAATACTAAAATTAACACGTGGTTCATTTGGGCTTTTATGTAATTTTAGTTTCATCATCAATTTTATTTTCTAGAATTGTCGTATATATTTCCATTGGGAAATAAATTTACACTCTACTTTTAATCCAGCAATTTCAACTTAGCAATCAAATTGACTATACGTTACATGCTCATAAAATAATACATGTACACATAAGTTATTGCCATAAAGTATATCTGCTGCACCTTCGATCATGCATGGATAATATAGTCATGTGTTGGCGCTGTAACGAACCAGACACATATTCATCTGTGGCAGGGAGGAAATACAGCGTATCAAAGCTGCGAAGCCAGATATTCCTCACAGAGAGGCCTTCAGCATGGCTGCTAAGAACGTAAGACACATGCGTTGTTGTTCACCTTCTACGTCTATTTACCAACTTCTCAAACAATTCCATCAAACTGATGTATACACAGTGGGCGAAGTGCGACCCTCGCTGCTCATCGGCTGTTTCTGCTTCCAACAGCAGCTCGGAGGCCAGAGGAGTACTGCCCAGTCCTCAGGTAATTCACCAAGTTAAACAAGTGTGCAATTGCTAAATCGAATAAATTTATGGTCCATGCATAACTAATGTCTATCATGGCTATGTATTAGCTGCAGGAGAGGACCACCGAGCAAGTCGTTGAGAGCTTCGACATCTTCAAGCAGATGGAGCGCAGCGGCTAGACCAGCATCTGGATGCTGGGATCAGTACCAGTATATGGCAGTACTACCGCCACATCGATAGATCGATGGTTCACTCTATCAGCTAGCTCATCATCATCGTCCGTTGCTATGCATATATATGATGCATGCGCGCGCGCGTTTTGTGTTTATTAATTACTGCTGCTGCTCCTGCTGTCGTCGTTAAGTTTCTGGTGTTGTATGTTATATTTCTTGTGTTGGAGTGTACGTACGTACACGTACCCTTTTATTAAGAACAGCTGCTACGTTATAATAATTTCCATCGCAATTGATCTTCCCAGGTATAGCATATGCATGGTTTACGGGTTGATTTGCCCCAAGATGCATTATCCTATATAATCCATTTTCAAATAAATGACGTTTTATATCATATATATACACATGGTCTATCATATGTAACTTCAATTGGAAATGAGTACTAAACAGTGCCACACGCTTCTAAAAATATCATTTTGGAGTTAACTGGCACTTTTTGTTTTAACTGAATACAAGGTAAATTTATTTGGAAATTTCTTCTTTCTGTTGCATGACACTGTAGTATGATACAGATTTCGAAATACAATATGATGTCGTTGTCAGTGATTAAATCCTAAAGTTTACTTGCCATAGGGTGGTACTTTAACTGGACCATATGGGAATATGATCGATCAACAGTAGAACTAGTACGTGATTCTCGCTGAACTAGCTATGACATGAAACCATCAGATCAGTGAGGACCATTTCAGTTGTTTGTACCCATCTTAATATTCCTTTGCAGCAATAGCCTATAGCTACTATCCCCACATCCACAGGTATCTTCCTCTGTTGCAAATATATATAGTATCTCCATTCTCGGAGCCGCTTTGGCTATATTTTAGAACTCGGCTTTTATAGGAAGTCATCTCAAATGTATATGCTGTGGGATTATAGGGATCTTATAAAAATGTAACACATAATTTGTAGAAGTCGTATAATATATCACATGCAAATAAATTTCCTTACAGGGATCCGTATAAGGGATGACTTAATTAATATGTTTTGAGTTCTGCTCACGGATAAACATACACGACACACTCAAGTGAACTGGCAATTAATATAATAGGCTAATTGTATTGTGTGTTGCCCAATCTAACATTTAATTATTACTCTAGAAAATATGGTGTAAGGGTGTTTTACCCGTAACCATTTTTTTCGAGTACCCCAAGGGGATCTGCGCGTTTTGTATTAAGCTCGAAAGAGAGGACAGGAGTCCATTACAAAGGAAGTTCAACCATCACCGGCACACCACATGGGGGCATCAAGAGAACATAAGAGCAACAACTACATTACATCTCTCGGAGGCCCACCTCTATGCCTAATCGAAGTCCAGACGCGCCACTCGTCGACAATGGCATTGGTGACCGCCGGAGCAGTTGAGTCCTCATGATCAAAGACGCGGTTATTCCTCTCAATCCAGAGACTGCGAAGGTCCAACATCACAAGAGAATTGGCCTCTTTTCTCCCTGCGGCTGGCAGTCCAACATCACAAGAGAATTGGCCTCTTTTCTCCCTGCAGCTGGCAAAGAGCTAACACTACTAGGAAAACAGCTATAGATAGACAAGCTATTATGTGGCGCATATACAAAACAATGCGCCAGAGAAGAAATATATCAGTGGCGCATATAAAAAAATGCCACTGAAATTTGGCAATTCAGTGGCGCACGGAACCAATATGCGCCACAGAAATATGGATTTCTGTGGCACATATCTTCCTGTGGTGATTCTGTGGCACATATAGACATATGCGCCACAGACAATTGATGGGACCCAGAACCAAAAATGGGGGGAGACAATTCTATGGCGCATATAGACATATGCGCCACAGAAAGTGATTATTCTGTGGCGCATATAGACATATGCGCCACAGAAAGTGGAAAACAGATCCAACCCCCCTCCCCCGGATCGCCTTTTCAGTTTTGTAAAAAATAAATGAAAATGATAAAAACTTCAAAAAAAAAATAAGTCCTTTGAGTTGTAGTTAGATTTTAGGGTATAGTTGTAGACAAAATTGAAAAACATGAATTTCGATGTATTTTGCAAAAAAAAGTCATGGAACGGTAAAATGGCCCTAACTTTTGCATACGATATCGGAAAAAAAGTTTAATATATCAAAATGATCGTCTCGAAATTTCCTACTCAATTTCAACCGCTGGAAGCCGCTGAAGATTTTACAGATTCTCCAAATTCGAAAAGAGTAAAAAGTTATTGCAGAAAGAAAAAAATTCCTGCAAAAAAAAGGGGAGAAACTTCTATGGCGCATTTCTCCCATATGCCTACGAAGTCTTTGGGCGGATTCAAATTTGAATCTCCGACGCCTTCTCCTTATATTCCTCCACTTCTTCTCCCTCTCTTTTCTCCTTCTTCTCCCCTCCACTTCTCCTCCCCTCCATACTTCTCCCCTCCCCTTCTCCTCCACTCTTCGGTGACCACCTCCACCTCCGGCCATGGCCTCCTACTCTACCTTGGTGACCTCCTCCACCTCGGTGACCTCCTCCTCCGGCGACCTCCAACACCGCCGGCAACCTCCTCATCCTCCTCCTCCACCACCACCTCCGGTGGCCTCCTTCGACCATCTCCGGCGAGCCCTTCCTCCACCACCGGCGGCCTCCTCCTCCTACTACTCTGACCACCTCCGACGGCCTCCTTCTCCTCCAGTCATCACCTCTGATCCACCTCCGGCGACCCCCCACCTCTGACCAGATCTGGCCGCTTTCTTTTTGAAATTTGAAAAAACATTTATGTGCCGCATATTGCAATATGCACCACGGAAAGGTGATATCTGGCCCGCCTTTTTTTGAAATTTGAAAAAAAAATCTGTGGCGCATATTGGCCATATGCACCACAGAAGTTTGAGATTTCTGTGGCGCATATCAATATGCGCCACCGAAAAGAGTTATTAGTGGCGAGGTAACAGTGGCGCATCTGATATGCGCCATAGATATGTCAAATAAGTGCGCCATTGATAAGCCTTTTCCTAGTAGTGTAACCCTAGAAGTCCACCAATCCGAGATCAAAAGCTCTAGCGCTGCCAAGGGGACACGGACTCTAGAGAGAACACCGTCCCAAACCTGTTGCGCAAAGGGGCAGAGGATGGACAAGTTGTCGAGGTTCTCATCTGCGCTGCTACAAAGGGGGCACGGGACATGGGAGGCCAGATCGCGCCAATGCATGTGATCAACAGTCTAGCGGCACCTCCATAAAGCCAGCCATGCATGCATCATGTACTTCATTGTGGAGAAGGAGTGCCAAACATTGGCAAAACCCGGGAGTGTTGTGGTCCCCTTGAACAATGCCAGGTACGCTGATCGGGAGGAGAACTGACCATTCGAGGTCCACTTCCAGGTAGACATGTCGGCCCCGGTGGTCGGTATGCCGCACACAGCTGACCATAGCCCCAAGAATTGCACTATGGAATCGACCGAGAGCTAGCCTACGATGTTTGTGGCCCACATGTGCTCAGTGAGGCCGTCACCAACCGTCGTGGATGAGCGAAGCCGTGGGAGGACCATGTCTAGGACCGAAGGTGCCAGAGCCTTGATAGCCAGTCCACCGATCATGGGGTCTTCCCTGAAGAGGACCCCGGAACCGACACCCACCTCATTAAACAAGGACATATCGTGGGGCATGGTCTTGAAGTGGGCCCCTACCCAGGGTCGCATCGCATCCGTCTTTTGCAACAACAGCCATTCGGCACGAAAGGCAACATTGAGAAGCTTCAAGTTGTGGAAGCCTAGACCACCCAAGGCCTTGGGCTAGGATACCAGATCCCAGGCCAGTAGGCATTTGCCACCATTGGCAGAGCCCTGTCCAACCAAAGGAATTCATGCCGCAGCTTGTCAACCGCCTCGAAGAACCATGGCTCGAGGTCAAGAGCCAGCAATTGGTAGACAACAAGGCTGTTATCACCACTTGCACATATGCCATTCTACCTTCTCGATAGAGGAGGCACGCCTTCTAGTACGAAAGGTTCTTGACAAGCTTATGGATTGCGGACTGCAGATCACACTTGCGCAAGCGCCCCAATGATAAGGGGATGCAGAGGTAGCTGCACGGGAAGTCTGCCATGGGGTAGCTGATGGCCAGGGCAAGGTCGTCCACCATCTCACCCGAGCACCTGATGGGTGCCATAGAGCTCTATTCAAAATTACATGGAGACCAGACACCGCACCAAAACACTACAAGATCTGGTGAACAACAGTGAGCTCATCGCGCTGTCCAGGCGTGCGAACACCACAACTTCATTGGCATAGAGGGAGACACGGCTCTTGATGCCATCACTTCCAAGGTCAGTGAGCACACCGGCGCACTCGGCTGCCTCGAACATTGCCACGAGCACGTCCATGGAGATGACGGAGAGGAGAAGAGACAAGGGGTCACCCTAGCGTAGCCCCCGACCATAGAGGAAGGCTGGGCTGGTGCACCCATTCACGATCACCTTGGTGGTAGCCTACCTGAGAAGAAAAGAAATCCACCTGATCCAGCTTGGGACGAACCCCCGCTAGCGAAGGACGCTAAGGAGGAACGCCTAGGCCACGTTGTCGAAGGCTTTCATGATGTCTAGCTTTAAGAGAAGAGCTGGCACATGCTTGTGGTGTAGACGGATAGCGGCCTGATGCACCATGACAAAAATTTCCTGGATGCGGTGCCCCCGGATGATGAGACCTGGTTCTCACGAATGAGCAGTTGCATCTTGGGCATGAGGCGCATGGCAAGGAGTTCCGCTAGCAGTTTAGCGAAGCTGTGCACCAAACTAATCGGTCGGAAATCCCTCACATCGACAACTCCATCTTTTTTCAGAATCAACGTGAGGAATGTGGTGTTTAGGTCCCCGAAGTGTTGACCCCTAACAAAACAGACAGCTTGAAGCGCACATACAACATCCACCATCACCACATGCCACCAATGCTGGAAGAAGTCCCAGGTCAGGTCAGGCGACTTATTAGTCGGCATGGCCTTGACCGTGGCCCACACCTCCTCTTCGGTAAAAGGCCCCTCGAGGCCACTAAGGTCAACCAGATCACGTCCCAACCAAGCGAGGTTGATGTCATGATCGCGAGGCTGCCTATGGCCCGACCAAGAAGATCCACGAAGAAGTCAGTGGCAAGGTCTTGCATACTAGGCTAGTCGGACACGACATGCTCCCTGGATCGCAGAGAGGGGATGTGGTTCTGATGGCTACGCTTGGAGGCGTATATGCGGTAGGACTGTGCATTAGCATCCCCATCCTTAATCCCGCCACTCGGGCCCTTTGTCTGGCGATGGTCCTCTCGAAGGAAGCAAGGCCTAAAAGGCGGGTGCTTAAAACTTCGTCGAAGATGGGCTTCTCGCTTGGAGAGGGTCTGCTCTTCTTGGGCCACATCAATCCTCGACATGACTTTGTGGGCGATCAAGATTTGTTCTTTGATACTACTGATGCATGTAAAATGCATACATGAACTTTGTAGTTTGTTTACTTGTTTTCCCACACATTTGCATCATATATAATGTTATATCCCTGTTTTACATTGATTTTTGGGGATTTACCAATGGTCCCCTTTATTTTGGCTATAACCATGTAGGGCAGAAAAACTAGGTTTTCGATGTTTTTGATGTTTCAGGACCTATACGAAGTCAAAGGGCCCTGCACTTTTGGGAATACCAATATTTATCCACGAGAAGCATCTGGAGCACTGGAATAACACAAGGAGGGCCAGGAGGGCCAGACGAGCCCAGGTGGCGCGCCCAAGCCTAGTGGGCACGCCACCCATGCTCGTTTGCTCCTCGTCCGTCTGATTTCCTTGATTCTTTCGCCCAAGGAGTTCTCCTAACCTAAAAACCCCTATATAAGGACCCCCCGGGGCATCCTCGGAGAGAGGAGACACCGAAAGCCACTAGAGACGAAAACAACACCAAATAGAGTGAGATCCAACAAAGATTGGAGGGGGAAACTCCACTAGAGCCACCTTCAGGGAGATCTCCGCCCTCTCCAATACCTCCAGCATCATCACCATGATGAAGAGGGAGTAGTACACCTCTGGGCTATGGGTTTGTGGCAGTAGCTTGATCTATTTGTCTCGTGTTCTTCATAGATCTAGTACCATATGAGCTGCCCAACATGATTATGGCCATATTTTTAATTCCTATGTGGTGGATCTTTGTTCTGTGATTTAATATTTGAGATTGGAATCTATTTTGTGTGATATGTTTTAATAGATGCATATCATGCACCCCGTTCTCCATTTCTTGTTTTGATCCAACTTGTATGCAAGAACTTGTATGGGGAGAAGTGTGTTAGATGGAGTAGCATGCGGATAGAGATTGAATTGTGACACATAGTATTCAAGATCTACTTTGGGTTTTACCCTTCTTTTGCTGCCTCACTAGGGATAAAGTGAAATCATGTGCTATAGTTATCATGTGACAATGTGATGACCTTGTTAAATCAAGGTAGCATATTAGTATTTCAAACATCATATAATATTGCTTAAAGCTATACTCTGATTTGTTCTTAAATCAAGATTGCATGGAGATTTCCCTTTCTTGAGTATAAGAGAGAGATGTATTCCATCTCAATATTACAATGTGATGCCCATGTTAATTCCTTTTATAAACCACTTATAGAATTTCCATGAATCTTTATCATTGATGATTTTTTTGTGATCACTACAATGTAAAAAGAGAGTAGACAAGTGAACCCATGAATCCCGGTCCAATTTTTATCATAAGAAACACCTTTCCATTGCATCTATTATCCTTTACAATTTCTGCAATTTATTATTTCAAAAATACAAAAATAGTTTCTCTACTTGCTATCACCTGTAAAACTCAAAAACAACTCTACTATCTTCCATATCATCTAGTTTGTATTCCTTTACTTTATTTACTTTGTTTTATGTTTTATTTCTTATTACTTATACGAACCCTTGTGCTTGACAATCACTTGGTGGAGTTGGGGACAAAAAAATATTATTTTACTTTACAGGTTGCTTGAAGAGGAGAAGAAAAACATCCACGCAATTCCCTGAGAGTTTGATATAAACCCTTGAGTCACCCTTGTGGGGAAAAGAAGCTTGCTACAACACTCTGCACTTGGAGTCCCAACGAAAAGTGCCTATGATTGTTGCCATCAAGACTATTTTCTGGCGCCGTTGTCGGGGAATTGGTGGAAACATATCACAGTGGTTGCAGTGTGGTGAAACTCCCATGGCAGCTGCTAGGCTATTTTCTAGCGCCGTCATCTTCATCCACTTGTGCAACAACCAAAACTTGGGGAGGTTGCACCACTCTAATCTTTTTGTTCTCCTTTTAGGTTTTTAAAGTATCTTATTTTGTCTTGTTTTTAGTGTTTTTAAGTTTTCCTTAAAACACAAAAACACATAAAAATTAATTTCAACCTCTTTCTAAACATGACTAGGAAAAATAAAACAAATTAAGCTTGGAACAAGTATATTTGCAAACAAGTTTGATTGCGACATTGATCCTGAAATAGTGAAAGTAAAATTATTTTCTCACTCCTTAAAAGGAATAGCTGAAAGATTGTATAATGATGCATCTAAAAGAGATTTACAAACATTGTACAATATGAAAGTATCCTTTTTAGAAAAATTTGCTAAAAAGACCCTTCATTGCAAAAAAAATGATATGTGAACTCAAGCAATATGAAAATGAATCTCTCACAAGTGCTTGGGTAAGGTTTAAACAACTCACAAATAAAGTGGAACTTGGGTTCAAGGATTGGTTGCTTGTAGGAAGTTTTTATGAAGTCCTTACACATGAATCTAAGCAATCCCTAGATAACGAAACCGAAAAATCCTTTTTATATCTAAATCCCCATGAAGCATTTACAAACTAGTATCAACAAGAGCTTAAGTGGACTTAACCCCAATTTTGCCCTTAGGAGAACTTGTGGTGAAAATGAAGTAAAAGTGGAAATCTTAGAAGATTCCAGCATGCTATTTCGGGACAAAAATTTAGAATCATTAAAATGAAAAAGGGAAAAACTACTATGATTGAAAATGAAAAAGGGAAAAAATTACTATGAAGAAGTGAAAATGTTAAGTGAAACAAAAGAACCTCTACTTGATCTTGTTAAATGTAGCTTGCATGAACTCATTAATTCGATGATTTTTTTTCTAATGATCCATCCTTTAATGGTCATCAAGCAAGATTTAGTTCTTACCTAGAAAATTGTGTTATAAAAGAGAAGATTGAAAGATATAATAGAGAAGCTATGGTACCACCTAAGCTTGGGGATGTATGGATCCCCAAGGTATTAATCACTATTTGAAAAGAGAAACATCATGCTATTCTAGATTTAGGATCTAGTGCCTCAGTTTTATCTAAAGATCTATATGATTTACTTGATTTGAAACCTATGGAAAAATGCTCAATAGATCTTTTACTTGTTGATTATTCAACTAAACATGCTCTAGGAAAAGTTCAAGATATTATGGTTGAATTACATATGACAATTGTATCTGTTGATTTTAATGTCATGGATATGGGGAGAAATACCTCAAGTCCTATAATACTAGGTAGACTTTTTTGAGAACCACGGGTGCATTCATTGATACAAAAGAAGGAAATGTGAAGTTTCAATTTCCTCACAAGAAGTGTATGGAACACTTTCCAAGGAAAAAGGAGGTAGCTAAAAAGCACAAGCTATCCCATGAGTTCCACATCACCTAAACCATGTAAGTAAAGCCTAGCTATATGGCTTTAAAGAAAGCGCTTTGCGGGAGCCAACCCGGTTATTTTTATTTTCAATTTTTATTTTGAACTCTTGTTGTATAAAGAGAGTTTTTTTGGTTTTATTTCTAATTTTTTTATAAAGTACCAAGTGGAACCCATTATGGATGTTTTTAAAGTTGCTAAACATATGGAGAAGCAAATTTTTGCAGAACAGTTTTAAGTGCATAAATTTTCTGATGTTTGTGTAACTCCGATTGCACTCAAATTCATATAGCATTTACAACTTTTCATCCTCTGCATGCACACATTTTTTCTAAAATTCCTAACATGTCTAAGTGGACAAAAAAAATCGTTTTGCTGTTGCTAAAAATCTGGACAGATTCTGGCATGTTTTGTTTTAACCATTCCCAAGTGTCCTAAGATGATTTGTATGAGTCATATTATATGATAGGGATATGTAGGAACATTATATGCTTGATGGAAAATTTATAAAGAATTTTGTCTTTGATATATATGCAGGAACTATTATATCCTTGTGCCACTAATGTCACCTCTCAGAGGAGAGATGGGAGAAAAAAAATTGTGTTGAAGTTTTTTGACAGGGAATAGAGGAACACCACACCAAGAGCAATCCAAAGATGGTGAAAACCATAGGCTTGGGGATTCCCAAGGCACCCCAACTGGACCAAATCAACTCTCGGTTTGCAAACCTTTAAACTTTTGAGCAACGTAGAACTATTGTAGAAACTTGGAGCGTCTATTTTGTCATTTTATTTTTGTTTTGCACTAGAAAGACCACCACCACCATTATTATAAATTTTTATGATAATTTAATGAAAATAAACTCTACCTTAATGAAATCAAAACTAAAAAATAATGCCATGGAATAAAAGAAAAGGGAAGATAAGCAAAAAACTGAAATTCATGTTGTGTCTAGTTCTTAAGCTCAAGTACTTTATATGAAGCATGATATCTTTTATGCCTATTAATTTTTATCCTTTTCTTGTGTTTATTTATATATGTTCAACATTAATAAGCAAGGTGAGAAAATAAATGTTGACATTATAAACTAGATGGCACACTCCTTAGATCTATTTTTTGCTAAGCCTTTTCTATACAAGCTAAGACTTGTTCCAAGCCCCTTAAAACTTGACTAGGCATATCCACCTACTTGTGGCAAAAGCTACTTTCAAGTATAGTATGTATGTTATTCCTCCAAACACTCTTAAAAACACCATTTTTCATTTATTTTAAAGATCATAAGAAAGTAAGGTTTGGGGTGATACCACTATGGAAATTTTGTGCTTCACATCTTATTAGTGGTTGTTAGCTAAACCATGACTGCCATGGAACAAAGCTTTCAATGTTAAATGCTGAATATTAATCATGTTAAAGTTCTCCCTATGGATTGCAACAATGTGAAATAAAGTGTGCACACCGGAGTAGGCATGTTGGTAGAAAACGCTCTTGAACCGCTAGCCAAAGCCATGCATGACATGGTGGAAACATATATCATGATTATCCTTGTTGATATGATTCATATGTCTATTTTTCTTGTATTCTAGAGTAGAGATACTTCCCCCTCCCACCTTGAACACAACCAAGGAATTATATTATCTTTTATGCTAAATAAATAAGCAAATACATAAATGCCAAAAAGGAGGGCATATAGCTACATAGGGGAAGAGGTACTTCAGTGATGCGGTTTCATAAGACCAACATGAGTATACAATGACAGGCCTAAGTTGAGTAGCATGAGGAGTGCAAGGTCATAGGCTAGGTGCATGAAACAATCAACTTGTAAGATGTTTAACAAATAAACCATATGAGTCTTTAAAACAAAGTGAAATAAAAATAACTAGGAACCCCATCCTTATTAGTATTGTTGACATGAATTACATAGCTCAAAATTCCATTTTTTTATTCTTTAGGGAGGATTAACATATGTATTCAATGCTTACTTTCGGTACAGGATGTAAAACATCTCAAGGGAATGAAACTAAGAAGTAGCTCAAAAATATAGGCATGAAAAACCAATGCCAATCATGAAAAGAGTCTCTAATTCTATAGGTTCATGAAAGTGTGCTTGAAAGTTTATTTTGTTCATCATTTGTTTTATTACACCATCATTAATTGTTCAACATATTTATGGATGTGTAAAAGATACAACTTGATTGTACACTTGTATATTATGTTTCATTGAAAGTAATTGATCCTATGAACTCTACATAATGACGAAGGAAGCAAAGGTAACAAACTCCAAAGTCCAAGTTTAGTTTTATCACCTTCATGCTCGAGGACGAGCATAGGTTAAGCTTCAGGATGTTGATGCATGTAAAATGCATACATGAACTTTTTAGTTTGTTAACATGTTTTCCCACATATTTGCATCATATATAATGTTATATCCATGTTTTATATTGATTTTTTGGGATCTACCAATGATCCCCTTTATTTTGGCTATAACCCTGCAGGACAAAAAAACTGTTTTTAATGTTTTTGATGTTTCAGGACCTATACAAAGTCAAATGGACCTGCACTTTTGGGAATGTTAATATTTATCCACGAGAAGCATCTTGAGCACAAGAACCTCACCTGGAGGGCCAGGAGGCCCAAAAGAGACCACCTATGCTCTTTTCCACCTCGGCCGTCCGATCGCCTTGATTCTTTCGCCCACGGAGTTCTCTTGACCTAAAAACCCCTATATAAGGATCCCTCAGGGATTCCTTGGTAGAGAGGTGGCAGAGATAGAAAACACCAAGAACAGAGAGTCTGATGGATGCCACTAGAGGAAGATTGGAGGGGGAACCGCTGCTGGAATCACCTCCGACTACGTCTCCTCCTTCACCAACGCCTCCTCATCACTCTCCATTATGAGAGGGGAGTAGTCCACCCCCTGGACTTTGGGTTTATGGTGGTAACTTGCTATAATATCTCCATGTATGATCATTGTTGAAGTCCATATGATGTGTCTTGCATGAGTATGGATCTATCTATGTAATTCTTATGGTGGATGTTGTGTTATGAGATAGTACTTGTTGTTCATTTACCGTTGTGTTGGATCTTGTATGCTTTGTCATGCTTTGGGATATTCTATGATGCATGTAATGGTTTAGATCTATACATAATGCCTTGTTTATCCATATAATGAGGTGATTGACACCACCAAGTGGGGGTAGATGAGAGAGATGTAATAATACTCATAACTTATCACAACATATGAATCATTGCACTAGTGTTCAGAATGTTTTCCATTAAGAAGTATGATGTATGTAGGTAATGGGTGGACGAGTGACAGTGGCATATGTATTGAGTGACAATAATGCAGCCCAACATCCTTTATCTAGGGGTAAAAATGGATAAGTATGATGTGTGGTGTGACACAAAACAAATGCTAGCCTTATTGCAAGGGTGACCTAGTAACACAAAGGAGTACTTCTTTCACCTATGTGTTTTATAACATGTACCCACCATAAAAGTACCATTAAAACATGACAATTCTGTGTACCTTTACTATCTATAACATGATGATCACCGTAGATGGAGAAGAGAGGATTAAGTGAACCCATGAACCCATGTCCATTGTTCTTATAAAAGAAAATCATTGTCTTGTCCTCTTGCATTGAAGAGGATTGGGACACTTTTATATTCTTGTTTTTTACATTAAACTTCCAACCATTAAAACAACCATCTTATTCCTTAAAACTTGCTTAGTGCATAATCAAATGAAACTTGTGACACTTTAGTTGTAGAGAATAGATATATTTTTCTTCTTTCTCCTGTGGATTGATACCCTACTTCTACATTGAGAGGTACTACGGTGATCCCCTGCACTTGGGGGTTATCATACGTAGCGCATGAAACTTGTCAAGGAAGTCAGGCTTTAGGGCCTTAATCGTTGGGCCGTAAACCGAGTTGAGCCACCATGGCTCTCCACCATGAATTGAGAGGTTGATCGAGACAGAGAAGTGATCAGGTCGGCTGCTCGTCATGGAGATGTCGTCAGAGCACCATGCAACAATAACCCCACAAGAAGTACCGACAACAGGGACGTACACAAACTCGTTGAAATGGGACCCGAATGTTTCTGAAATGGTGAACCAAATTGCAGAGTCAAGTTTGGACTTGGAGACAGATACCACCAATGTCGCAACATCATCTACCAATCGTCTAACTACAGTACTATGGGCCACTACAAGAAAAGTTGCCTTTTACAATAGACAATTTTCGTGGGTGAAGACCCTTTTTCGTGGCTAAAAAGTCTTCCACGATGGATGGCCTTCGTGGTAAAAGCACCGTCACAAATGAATCAACCACGGTTTTTTTTGAGCCTGGCGGATCGCACCCTTCAGCCACGAAAATTGTTCTGTCATAGATCTTCTCGCAAGCCATGTTGAATGCTGACGTCATGCAAACTGCCACGTGGCAGCCTCCGTTAACAGCCGGTTACCTCCACTAACGGTCAGAGAACCCGTGGTAGAAGCCTGGACCAGCTCATGTAACGGTCAGAGAACCCGTCGTAGATATTCTCGCAAGGACCCTATAATATGCACTTCTATGTGGACTTAGCGGGCAAAAGACGATCCAACCACCTCATGCAAGACTGTCGAACGTTCCTAAAGATGCAAGATCTATGCAATACAACGGCAACCGAAGCAGCAAACCGAGGATACACCACCATGCCTAGAACGTTAGCCATCAGCGCACCACCACCACCGCCGGCACACCAGCCAGGAGGACAACCGCAAAACACAGCAGATCAAGGCAACGAATACCCCAGATCAAAGGGATCAATGTCAATGATTCAGAAAGGGCATCCATCCAACATGATCCAGAAGTTAATCACAGGACAAGTAAACATGGCTGAGACTTCCCCACTAGACACACCCGAGTATCTTCACTTGTCTGAACAGGAAATTACATTTAGCAGAGCTGATCACTCACTACGAGTACCACGACCGGGTCATTCGGCCTTGATTGTTTAAGCGCAAGTGGGAGGATTGGTCATGAGCAAAGTTTTCATGGATGCAGGAAGCAACATAAACCTGATCTATGCCAAAACACTGAGAGCAATGAACTACTCTTTGGCGAATCTAGCACCAATAGAAACATCTTTCCACGGCATAGTACGAGGTAAAGCTGAGATTCTCTTAGGTAAAATATTTCTTGATGTTGTTTTTGGATATAGAGAAAATTTCAGGCGAGAAAAGCTCGAGTTCAAAGTCATGGGTTGGTCATCACAATATCACATGATCTTGGGACGCCCAACTTTTGCACAATTCATGGCGGTCCCCCATTATGCATACCTAGTTATGAAAATGCCAGCGCTAAAAGGAATTATACAAGTAAAGGGAAGTTTCACACGATCCGACAAATGCGATCAGGAGTTCAACAAAATTGCTAAATCCTTTCGGATGGCAACTGAGTTTGAGAAGTTGAAACCATCAGCAACCACAGAACCTCTGGCAATAGTGTGTGTTAATCCTGATTAGGCCTTTGACACCACGAAAGATACAAAGAAATTACAGATCCACCCTACCGACCCGAAAAAGACAACATTTGTGGCTTCCAATGTCGGTCCCCGAATAGGAAAGTACTCTCATCGATTTCCTCCGTGAGAACTGGGATATCTTCGCATGGTTACCTTCTGACATGCCGGGATTCCCAGGGAACTCGCTGAGCACACAGTAAATTTGGATCCAAAAGCAAAGCTAGTAAAATAGTTGTTATGTCGCTTTGTAGAACCAAAACATAAGGCCATTGGAAAAGAACTCCATCGCCTTATTGATGCCAAATTTATCAAAGAATTAAAGAAAGCAGAGTGGGTTGCCAATCCAGTATGCGTCCCAAAGAAAAATACAAAAGAATTGCGGGTGTGTATAGACTTCACTGTGCTGAACAAACATTGTCAAAAGGATCACTTCCCATTGCAATGAACCGATCAGATAATCGATGCAACCGCGGGATGTGAATGTCTTTCCTTCCTGGACGCGTATTCAGGATACCATCAAATTCAGATGAAGGAGGAAGATAAAAAACAGCATTTATCATGCCCTATGGCGTATTCTGCTATACAACAATGCCCTTTGGCCTCAAAAACACCGGAGCAACATATCAGCGGATGATGCAGAATTGCGTAGGAAACCAAATGGGCACAAACGTACTAGTATATATCGATGATGTCATAGTTACAACAAAGAAAGCATCATCACTTATCAAAGATCTCCAAGAAACATTCGAGAACCTCGACAAGTTCTGCATCAAACTCAACCCGACAAAGTGCTCCTTTGGAGTCCCAACAGGGTAACTCCTCGGATACCTCATATCATCAAGAGGAATTGAAGCCAATCCCGAAAAAATACAGGCTATTCTAATAATGAAAAAACCAACAAATCTTCGGGGTGTTCAGCAGCTGGCTGGGCGGGTCGCAACACTCAACCGTTTTATTGCTCGGTTAGGAGAAAAAGCGCTACCATTCTACGCTCTCATGAGGAAATCAGATAAATTCGAGTGGACAGAAGAAGCCCAGCACGCCTTTGAAGACCTCAAATGGACACTTTCGACATATCCCGTAGTCATGTCTCTGCGCGAGAAAGAGCCTTTACTTCTTTACATTGCCACCACAAATCAAGTAGTCTGCACGGTTTTGGTCGTAGAACGACCCGAAGAAGGAAAAACTCATGGTGTTCAAAGGCCAGTTTATTTCTTGAGCGAAGTCCTCTCTCCATCCAAACAAAGGTATCCACATTATCAAAATTTAGCATATGGAGTATTTATGACAGCACGAAAGTTATGCCATTATTTTTCGGAACATCCGATCATAGTGGTCAATGAAGCACCTCTTTCCAATATCCTCAATAATCCTGAAGCAATTGGGTGTGTCTCTCTATGGGGCATTGAGCTTTCCCCTCGAGATATCACGTATGAGAAGCATAAAGCAATTAAATCACAAGTTTTGCCTTATTTTATTACTAAATGGACTGAACTACAATGCACGGGGCCACTTAACCTATCTAGCGCATGGACAATGTACTTTGATGGATCGAAAAGAATGGAAGGAGCAGGGGCATGAGTCATATTAGTATCACCACAAGGCTACAAAATGTGATATATACTTCGGATGAGCTTCGCAAACAAATCCAACAATGAAGCTGAGTATGAGGCCTTGTTGCATGGTATGCGTATGGCTAAAGCTTGCGGTGCAACTCGCCTCAAAATATTTGGTTATTCTAATCTTGTAGCACAGCAAGCAATGAACAAATGTGACGCCATCAACGATAACATGATTGCTTACCGTGATCTGTATAGCATTATGGACGCTCAGTTTGACGGGTGTGAAGTATCGCACATAGGAAGAGCAAGCAATGCAGAAGCTGACAATCTGGCAAACATTGGGTCATTATGCCTACCAGTGCCACCCGAGGTTTTCTAGGAAGAAATAATTGAGTGTTCTATCAAAGCCAAGAGAGTCACTAAGCTTATAGCATCAAAAACAAGAAAAAAGATTAAGCCGTGAAAGGACCCGGGGGCTTCACCAGCTAGCAAAAGTTCAGAGGAAATTCTCGAAGAAGAACTAGAAGTTGATGAGGTCATGATAATATAACCTACATGGATGCAGCCATACATAGCATATATGACTCGGGGAGAACTCCTCGAAGATGTGACAGAAGCTCGGCGAATCACTCGAAGATCAAAAGCCTTTCGAATCATCAAAGGAGAATTATACAAAAGAAGTATATCAGGTGTGCTACAGTAATGTGTCACACCCGACGATGGAAAAATTATACTAAAGGATATACATGAAGGAGTATGTAGCCACCACGCTAGAAGTCAAGCTATTACCACCAAGGCGTTCTGGGAAGGATTCTATTGGTTCATAGAAGTACAAGATGCAAAGGATATAGTTAGAACATACGAGGCATGTCAACAATTCGCAACAAAGCCTGGTGCACCTGCTGCTGAGTTAAATCCCATACCTCTTGATTGGCCTTTTGCTTAGTGGGGACTTGTTATGGTGGGAAAGCTTCACAAATCATCTCTAGGAGGACACCTCTTTCTGCTAGTAGCAGTTGACAAATTGACTAAATGGATCGAGGCAATGCTTGTCACCAGTCAGGACAGAACTTCAGCTATGAATTTTATCAAATCCATAGTGTTCCGGTTTGGCATGCCAAATAGCATCATCACAGATAATGGAACTAACTTTACTTCCAATGAGTTCAAGGAATACTGTGAGGAGACAAGTATCGAAGTAAGCTACGCCTCTGTAGCCCACTCGCAAACCAATGAGCAAGTGGAGAAAGCCAATGGCCTAATAACTGTTGGCCTCAAGAAAAGACTACTAGCACAACTCAATGGGGCAAAAGGAGCATGGGTTGATGAGTTACCATCTGTTTTATGGAGTTTTCGTACTAGTCCAAATAATTCGACACAAGAAACACCCTTCTTTCTGGTCAACGGTGTTGAGGCCATCTTTCTAGTCGAAGTATCACACGACTCTCCACGAGTAGCTAGATATGATGAAGAAGCGTCAAGAGAAGAACTTGAAGACGATGTTGATGGACTTTATGAAGCCCATGACACTATCCTACAAAGAGCTACTATATATCAGCAAAACTTGCGCAACTATCACAGTCGACAGTCACGTCCTAGGTCCTTCGCCGTAGGGGACCTAGTTCTTCGCCTCAAGCAAGATGGTCACCGAAAGTTGGAGTCTCCTTGGGAAGGGCCTTACATCATTACAGAAGTTATCCCTAGAGGAGCATATCGGCTACAAGACAAGAAGACAGGAGTCAAAAACTCCAATCCATGGAATGTTGCACAACTACAATGTTTTTACGCTTAGAATTTATGTTCTCTAACACTTTAAATTATAAATAAGGCCTACGGCCTGGCTTCTTAGCCACAATATAAAGGCCAACGCCCAGGCAAACAGTTATGAGCCTATGTCCAGATATAGGAATCCGAACATAGCCTCAGGGGCTACTCCCATCAGGAGCGCTGGCGCGCACCCGATAAAAACTGAATTGTGAGGCAAGGCAATCAGAACCTAAACCTATGATTTTTACTTTAAAGTATCCTCAAAGGTTACTCCCATTGGAAGGTTCTATGGAAAAATCATCAAAACAAAAAACCTAATAAAGTTCAGAAATTCTAGCATCCAAACAAGGCAGTCGATAAAAATAACACAAAACTCGGATCACACCCAACGTGATAAAACTCTGAATGCCGTGTCCAACACATGAAGATAAGACCCCAGGATTCATCCTGTGTGGCCTAGTAATCGCACAAGAATGTGCCCTGCTAGTAAAATATCCGTATCAATAACATGATGAAAAATCCCGATGGACGTGTTGGGTACCCAATAAAATAGAACTGGGATTCAGTATTCGATAAGATCTTAGCGCTTTGAACTGAATTACGCTAGTTATAATTTCAAGTTCAGGCCTAGGGACTTGAATTTGACATAGATCAACATTGTTTTTGCCCAAGAGCAATTAACTCATTCTCGATCCATCGGAAGCATCACGCTTGTTGTACCACATCCCTATAATGCTAAAAATAATAGAAACAATGCAAAGAAAGGAAAAAACTAGAAATATCTTTGAGACTCAACCAGAATCTATGGTTCACGTAGAGTCTCGGAAGCTACTAACATAGGTATGATTACTCGGGTACTTATAATTTTCTACCCTGGCTGCATAAAGGCTCACGGTCCATGTAGATCCAAGATGCCGGCCCAATAAAGCAACTGATAAAAGCCTTAGTCGTATTAGGAAAGGAAACATAAACCGACATTGTGTTGGTATTGTAATTTTATATATGTAACCTATCTATATACGTCTTTGAGACCCGGCATATTATATATAGGACGGGAGAAGCCTATGAGAAGGTACCTAGAAAACCCCCAAGCAATCTATAATAGTATTATTCATCAAGTATTCAGGTGACTTCGACTCCCTTGTTTATCTAATATCTGTCGAAATCGCCAGCGTTCTGTTTTCCGCAAAACCCTAAGTCCATCACCATGGGCATTGCCGAGGTTACCCCTTGTCACTTGGTGTGTAGCACGATTACAAAAATTCAGTTCACTGCGATAGGATTGAACTTTCTATACTGCTAGCAAAACAAAAACGGGTTGGAGATTTGGTTACCTTGGTAGGAGAGGCGTCTAAGCATCATTGGTACCATGCGGGTGACGTCGAGGTCACCAAGGTTGCTGCGGTTGCGGTGGCTATTGGCGTCGGGGAAGTAGATCTTAGGCGGTCGATGCTGGCTTGAGCGCGATGGATGAGAGCGTTGCTAAGGCAGATCCGGTGCAGTGAACGGCGATGACCGTGCAGTTGGTTTGGAGTGGTGTACATGGAACTCCTTGAACTAGATCACATCCGGTGGACATCGGTGAAGCGGATCTGGTACGGTTGGCTAGCTTTCGGCGGCGAGGAAGCAGAGCTTGGGCGGTCGATGACGCCATCGGCATGGTGAACGACACTGCAGCTCTGGTGCAGTGGCAGAGAGACCTGATGAACTAGATCCAGTGGGTGAGCGTTGGTGAAGCGGCTCCGCGGCGGAGCACGAGACCGTGGATCAAGCCGGTGCGTGCGGTGGCCGTGTAGGAGACAGATGATCTTGGGATTTTTGGGAGGACTAGCAGGAAAAACTACGCGAATCGGGACCATAGAGGTGAATAGAAATATAATGACGATCGTGCCCCCGAGCTACTGACTTTAGCATACCCATCTATCGTCTGAACGAGTAGAATGGGAAATTTAAAGACAAAAGTTTTTGAAACAGAGGGGCATGAAATGCTTCAAGTTCGGTGTGTGATATTGCTGCTCGATTGAGATTTGAATTTGGCTAGTGTCCAGCTAATAATAATAGAAAAATGGTACTATCTAGTGGGAGTTTTTGGCTCAAAGATTTTGAATCGGTGGGGCGGGAAATGCTTCAAGATCGATTGGTGATTTTTCCACTCATTTCAGATTTTGAATTTGGCTAGCGTCCATCTAGTAATAAAAAAAGGTAGTATACCGTAAGCTATCTATCCAGGAATTCAAGACCGAGAGTCACATCAAATAATCATCCATATCCATACTAGTAAAATGCATGTGCCACACACGTATATACTATATGAAATGTGATTTAACAAACATTATGTCAATAGTCTTGTTAGAGAAAAATGCATACATTAAGTCTATTAATACTAACTATCTACACATATTGAAAATACAACTTACTGTGCTATGAAATTTTGGGGGTGGTGACATGATGGTTCTAGAACATGGTAGAGTTTTCTCTAGGTACTACTCCTTTAACACGAATCCAGCTATTCTAAACCATTGAATCTAATAGCCCAACAGTCAGGATTGGTGTTATGGATCTAATTCAAAACTGCTCCATTATAGTAGTAGAAATTTTTGCACGCAACAATGGATACCCACGATTCGCACAGCCTAGGCGGTAAACTTTTCCACTTGACAGAGATTTTGAATTTGGCTAGCGCCCAAATAATACTCCCGTCATCTCAAAACAGATGTCTCAGATTTATCAGGTATATTGCACAACTTCATTTCAATCTCTTAATTATATTACACAAAGTAGTTGTGCACGCATCCCTTTTTATTTGTCGTACTTTCAAGTTCTCTGAAAGTATGAGATAAATCATGAACATTGGTTGTGTTGTATCTTGTGCATTTAGCTACATCCCCCATCCTCAAATAAGTGTACTTCTAGCATTTGTTCTAAATCAAACTTAACTATTTCCGACCAACTATAATTTACAAATGTAGTAATATTTATGACAAAAAACTAGTACTACAAGTTTATTCGTTTTGAAATGTACTTTCATAATATGTAGATTTCATGTTATATATATTGCTCGATTAGTTTTAAAAAGTAGTCAAATTTTAAAAAGTAGTCAAATTTTAAAAAGTTTCACTTAGACTAAGAGCTACTATAAGTACACTTATTTGTGGATGGAGGGAGTATGTAAGAACTTGGAGTGGTGGTGTTCGAGTATTTGGTAGGAGTACATAGGTGCTTCCTCGCATGATGAACAATAAATTGCCACTAGGAGTTTCTCCCAAGTCAAAATAAAATGACGCCCCGATGGTTGGAAACTGAGAATGTTCTTTCATAATAGTTGGAAACTTACACCAACAATATTGTTTACTAAAAGAAGATGCACCCATCTTCCTCTGAAAAGATATTTAATTCAAGAGCAATCTATCATGCTTACTTGTAGCTCAAATTTGACCTAATTTTGTTAAATCGGCAAGAAGTCAGTGAAGTGTGAGAAGTTAGCTAGAAAGCTTGAAAAATGGAATTATAAAAAATCGTGGTCCACTTTGTGTGATAATTGGGGCACTGTTACATTTTCTTCTAACTGTGGTAAGCCCCGTAGGAGCGAGGTGCTTCAGTTAACACGGTGAGTGGAAGTACAAGTTACATCAAGGACCTCATAAAAATGAAAATTACATCCAAGTCCATGCACTTAGCACAAGTTCCTTGAAACTAAGAACTGGAGTGTGTTTTCAGGTTTGCACATACTAGCATTCATTGTGCTAAAGTCTATGAATAGAATCTTCTAGATGCTAAGAATGGAAAAGAAGATCCAGCGGTTAGCAATATTTGGATTTGCCAGTCTTGATCCAATTGTCAATGTTCAAAGTTATCCGTACACTATATAGTGGTATGGTATTGTAAGGGATAAGACAAGATAAAGATAAGATAAGAAGTACTGCGAATGCCTGGTCTTTTGAATAACCTTCCTCCTGATGTTTCAGAAGCAAGTGAAAATTTCGAAATCAGAAAAGTTTTTAAAAAAGTTGCCGCCAAGGACCAAAGTGGTTTCCTTCCTATGACTCCTCCTACTCCACACCAACATGGCCTCCACACACGTGAGAGACATAGAGCCACCATACCAAGGCACACGTTCATAGTGCCACGCTCTGGACAAGGGAGAGATCAGTCGGGCAGTGTGTGAGGGGAGAGGGGAGGAGAGATGAGAGGCAGCAAAAGAGAGAGAAAACACAATATTTGTTTTGTGTGCATAAGTCCTAAGAAATTTACTACTAGTAGAGTGTACACTGTAAGGAGGCAAGAGTACCTCGTTTGAGAAACCCATCGTAACTTTACTTTGACATCCAACCACCTTCAACTCCCTTCCCCATCGCGCTAGACTCGTGGGTCCTAAGCTATGATGTGGATATGGCCATGACCTTGACTGGTCACTCGAGCCAATTTGTTGTTCTACAAATATTAATTAGTGCTAGAATTTTTCAAAACTATTGTTGGCCCATGATATATTCGCTGTCCGGGTTCCTTCAGATGAATTTTGGAAATTTTCAAGAGTAATAGTCTATCATGCTCACATGTATTCAAGTTTGACCTAATTTTGTTTTATCGGCATAGAGTCATTTAAGTGCGTCGAGCTTTGTCTTGGGAGTTTAAAATTCCTTAAACTTGGGAAACTGTAAGAAATAATTGTCCACTTTGTATAAAAATTTGTGCGGAGGGGACATTCTATGTTTTTTAATTTATTCTACCAGTAAAATACTTAAAAAACTCATTTCACGGTATGTACTACTATACCATGTACTTTGTGTGAACTTTCTTGGGTTTAAAGGAAAATGAACAAGGTCATGGACATACTCTATATATCTATAATGATGATGTGTCCATATTTTCATATAGGTCGGTGCATGTTAGCATGGTAAAGAAGTAAAAGTTTTTTTATAACTAACTACGGTTAATATGGCTAAATTAGAGTTCATAGCATGTGCCATTTAGTTACTAGTACATAAAGTGGTTGGATAAATTATATGTTATATTATTTAGGCTTAATTTTCTACCTAATTTAACCCACTCAAATGACTTTCCGTCGATTTGTTCAATTAGGTATAATTTAATAATATACAAGAAGTGCTTGAGAGGAAGTTCAATAGTATACCCTGAGTCTTAGGTATAACAAAGTGACATGTCGTTTACTACCGGCCTTATACCAGTATATACAATACCTAGCAATTAAACTATACAACATCTAGCATTATGAGGTAACAACCTCGTCAAAAAGCAAGAAGATTGAACATGAATAAAATGAAAAACCTTTCTATGTCCGCTTGAAAAATGTTGCTGGAAGTAGATCAGTGTGCTATAGCAAGGCACACGTGCGCAGCGCCACTCTGCGGACGAGGAAGAAACAAGGTGCATTGTGCACCCACGGATGCATAGAAGAGATCGATGGAGGATGGATGGTGAGAGCCAGTAAAGGAGAGAAAAATGCAACTTGTTTTGCGTGCATATACTAGTAGTAGGTCCATACATTTACTACTAGTGGAGTATACGCTATACATCGTGTCAGCAGCCCATCATAGATTTTCTCTAACATCATACCGCCTTCAAGTCCTCCTCTGCGCTGCTCTCGTGCTGCCTCTTTTTTTGGAAGTCTCGTGATATCTCCCTCTTGTTCTCTACTTGTGTAGTTCAGGTTTGCCAAATTTCGTTAAATTGTCAAGTTGCAAAATCTTAGAAAGAAGTTAAACCTATTGTCCAAACTCTCGGTGGTTTCCGATGTACTGTTAATTGACCCTGATGGTACCTCCAAAAGAACTTTCAAAGAAACCTACGATTTACTTGTAGTTCAAATTTGAAAGATTCAACAGTACATAATAAGATAGGAAAATATCAAAGATTCATATTCAGCAGACCTAGACAGATTTAGTAGCATTTCATAGGGACCGATTCAGCAATACATACACTGAAATTCAATAGCAGTAAAGAGAGAATCAGTTCTTGTTTTGGCTCTCAAAAACTTGGCATAGGATGAGTTTTCATTCTTCTCTGAACACACTCCATCATTGGAGCAAGCAAAACTGATGATCAAGTCTGCATTTTTGTGCATACCTCATTCTTATATTAATGCATGTGTGACCAACATATATGTAACCCAACAAGCCCAGGACTCATCTAGATTGACAAAGCCATGCTTAAAAACAAAAGCAAAACAATATACTTCCATTGATCAAAACAAGTACTAGTACAATAGTATTAGTTCTACAAAATACTTTAATAAATATATATCAGAATATTTGAGAGATTCGGTAGCTTTTGAAAGATTCAGCAGTACAGGCCATATTCTGCATTCGATCTGAATAATTCCCAGTACATAGGAATTATTACAAAATGTGTTAGTAGTTGCAGAACTCCATACAAAATATTCAGTAGAAGTATAAAACTACTCGTAGTAGTACCTTAAGCTAGCTAGGAACAATTACATGTCCCATCATATACTCCACATGCATGAGACAAAAGAGAGAGGTCAGAATCACCACAAGATCTGTATGCCAACGATTCAGCGTGTCCAAGTCATGGATGTGTAACACTTGCTTTCCAGCCTGGGATGCTTCTCTCATTTTACCGTCGTTTGTGGATCAATAGGCTTTCGCCTGTTCACCCTCAACAAGATAGATGTAAATTTCACGGATCTTTCCAGCAATTTCCACCACTTCGATTATGAAGGGAATCTGCCACTAACATAAATAAAGTAATTAATATTAGAACAGATCGAATAGAAAATTACATACATTAGTACATTCATATTAGGATCATTAGGAGAATATTAAGATGTGATATCTCACAATTGGTTGATGTAGTCGTCGATCCAATATTGGAACTCCATGAGGAACTCTGATCAATGATTAAGGAGCTTGACAATAAGTCTGCGACACCAATAGGTAATGGTTGAGCGCATCCAACACAGCTTTGGCCGGCGGCATCACAATCTTTGGCTCAAAATAAAACTCGAGCTGATAGAACCCATGAAAAGAGACCAATGACGACATCCTCACCTCGTACTCCTCTAATTCCCACACCGTCAACCTTACGCGGCTGACGGATAGGACAATCTCTGTGATGTGCCCGTCAATCTAGCCGATGAACAACATGCCCGTCTTCCTGATGTCGATGAAATTTGTTCTCCGCGAGGACCCTGTAGGCACCGGCTTAGATGGGTCCCATTGTTTGATGTTGTAGAGGACTGTGGGCACCTCGATCAAGTGGGTGTATTTGAGGTGCAGATACAACATTAATTTGTTGCCGACCCAGTTGCATCCTAGATCCATGCAGATAAATAGCCTGTGGATGCAGCAGATCATGTGGGCATAGAGTTCGTTGAAGGAGACCACTTTCGAGAAGTTGTAGTTCGGGCAGCTGTAACCTTCTCCGCCACCGACTTGGAGGTGTACCTCCTTGGAGCATGCGGCCAGCCGGACGGCGCTTTTAGCATCCACACGCTCAGCGATTTTGTTGACAATGTCGTTGCCGACCTTGCTAAATCCGCTGCACCGCCGGCTCTCCCTTGAACCTCTCCAAAAAATTTACAGACAATCTGCCATCGCGTCAAGGAGGATTGGGGGCGAGGGCGGATCTATATAAAACTGTTTGGGGTGTTTTGGAGGAGAGGGGTGGTGGTCTAGAAGGAGATATGCACCAGACAAGATGGCGAGGAAAATGTGTGATTTCCACGGTGGAGAGGATCACAAATGCGGTCAGGCAGCGTCGATGAGTGGGGATAAACTAAATAGAGATGGGGAAGATGGGATCGCTCTTTGAAAGTGGTTTTTTTCTTGTAATAAATTAACCATGTCACCTCCTAGGGTAGTATAGTCTCGTCATATTGGTTTGACCAGACACATTATTTATTTATAGGTTCTAGTGTAGTATTTGCATAAGTAGGAGTAGTAAGTAGGAGTATTACTCTACCTCCGCCCCGAGGAATAAGGTGTCCTTGTTTTGCATGTTTTTCTTTGACCAAGGTTTACTCAAAATATATAAAGAAGGTTGGTACAAAATTAGCATTATTGGAAAGTATTACTCTACCTCCAATAGTACCAATTTTACAAAAAGTAATCAAGTGTATTAGTTACTCTATTTATTCGGTCAAATTATACACAATGTAATCAAGTATGTATCTTCTCGGCACCCGCATGCACACCTGCCAGTTGATCTCTCCCTCGTCCACAGTGTGGCGCTCAGCACAGGTGCCATGGCTAGGGTTGCAAGCGGGATCTCATGAAAGTCCTGCTTCTAGTTCATTTTGAAGTTTCTATAGGAGTACTTCAAAATGAACTTGAAGCGAAACTTTCGAGGGATGCTGCTTTCAACTCTAGCCATGGTACGGTGGCTCTGTGTCTGTCTATCGTGTGTTCGTCAGGTACATTGTGTTGGTGTCCATTGGAAGGAACCACTTTGGGACTTGCGTTGGGGCGGCCGCAAAAAATAGTCATGAATCAAACTTTTCGGGTTTCGATTTTTTCACTTGTTTCGTCCCAAAACATCGGCATGGAAGGTTATTACAAAGATCAACACTCACAATACTATAGAAGGTATATTGTACTTGATATGTACACGTCCCATCGCATTCGATGCACTTCAACAGCAAGATTTGGCAAAAGTGAGCTCCGCGCTGATTTCCTCTTTGTTAAGCAAGTTGTTGTTTTTCTAGTACGAATGGTATGCCTCAGCTAGTGGGTGGAGAAGGAGAGCTAGTCCTGACTGTTTTTCCATGCTTATTTTCAGGCATGCTTATACTAAAACATGGGTTGGGTGTAATTTTCTCTTTTTTCGAGGTCGTTGATGTAACACGTACACTTCCACTAACCATATTAAGTTGTTAACCGAAGCATCTTGCTCCTTCTAGGCCAAACCTAGTTGAAAAAGGTGCCACCGCCCCACATTTCAGACAAAGTGGACTATGCTTTTTTATAACTTCCTAGTTTTAGAATTGTTGAAGCTTCCTAGCTAGGTAACTTCCCCCACTTAGAGGAATTTATGCCGATTTAACGAAATTATGTCAGATATAAACTACAAGTAAGCGTGATAGGTTTCTCTTGAATTTTACAGATGTCGTTTGTTCGTACCAATGTTGTGAAATATCGAGAACCATCGCGAGATTTGAAAAATGCAACTAATTTCATGCTAAGAATATGCATGCCTACAAATTTGATAATGTTTTGAAGACATTGAAATAAAACAAATAATAAACCAAATACTTTCATGTGGTGTCCTCTTATGCGTATTACTAGCCATAAAAAACATAAATAACTACTTAACACTTCTTTTTGAAAGAAAAAACGGCTATGTTGCTTCACAATTTGCATACCACTATATAGTGTACGAATAACTTCGAACATCGACAGTTGGATATAGATTGGCAAAACCCGACATTGTTGACCATTGGATCTCTTTCAGTATATTTGATTATGTCTTGTCTAGCTAATAGAAGATTCCATTATTGTTGCCCTCTAGCACCATGAATATACTATGCATAGAAAGTACAGAGAACATGGTTTTGATTGCCACAAGCCAAGTTTCCAGATATACTGGACAATGTTTTATGTATGATTCCCAAGTTTTATGAGTTTTCAAAGCTTCCAAGCTAACTCGGCCCACTCAAATGACTTTATGTCTCTTTTAACAAAATCAGGTCATATTTGAACTAGAAGCTCTAGAAAGTGGTAGATTTCTATCGAAGTTCTACAAAAATCTTTTGGAGGTACCCATCAGGCAGTTAATATATCGAAACCAATCGAGAGTTTTGACCAATTCAACTTCCTGCTAAGAATTTGTATCTTGACAATTTTGAACCTGTTTTGAAACAATCACATGTAATAAATAAAACCGAAAAACAAATATTTACGCATGGCATCCTGTCACATGTACAGCCTGCCAGGAAACTGACAACCATGGGATTTGACAACTTCTGAAAACCAGCCCCGTGATATTTTCTCACCGTGTATGAATATTATTAGGTTTCAACCCTAATGACCAAACAAGGTCATGGCCATATCGACATCATAGTTAATGTATTGTTCCCACATTAATTTGGTATATGGGTGCATCTTGGCATAGAGGCAATGTTGCCCATGGGAGTCTCAACATTGGGCCTATTTGATTCACGGGATAGGAAAAACAAAGGAATAGGAAAAATGCAGTATTATTAGAATATCATGTCCAGTTGAATCCTACAAGATTTGGAGCCTATAAGAATTTTTCTTAAAGAAGTGTTTGATTCATAGGAAAGTAAAGGAATTGTAACATGAGGTTGAGGTGGATTGTTCTTCAAATTTTACGAAAGACATGTGCATGGCGTCCTTTTGCATGTATCACATGCCATGCAAAATGATAAACTTGAGTTTTGACAACTTTTGAAAAACCAGGTTCACAAAATTGTCCTGCAATGCATATGAATAGGTTTCGAGTCAGACGACCAAGGTCAATGCCATATCCTGTGATCCACATCATAGTTTACGGTAATTTCCCCATATTATGTCGATTGGTGCATCTTGGCATGGTAAACAATATTTTGCCAAGGGGAGTTTCCAAGAAGTATTATGAAAAGAGATTATCTCAATTTTCCAAGTGACATGATTTTTTTTGAAAACTTGAACGTTGTTTTCCATAAAGCAAATAGTTGTACTAGGAAAAAGAAGGATCAAAATGGAGGGGGCGAAGAGCTACTATAGAAGAGATTATGGGGTTAGAGAAGGTAGCCCGAGAGGGCTGTAGCGAAGTGGTGTTGAAGGCGGTTCAATGTTAGAGCAAAGTAATGAAAAAAATAGATAGACACAGAGCCATTATTGTACCATGGCACACGTGCACAGTGCCATGCTGTGGACGAGGGAGAGATCAGCTTGAGGATGGACATGATGCAGCAAAGGAGAGAGTAGTACACAATTTATTTTCCTTGCATAGAGGAGGAGTAGCACACTGTAAGGCTGCATGAGTGAGCACCACGCTGATTTCCTTTATTAAGCAAGTACAAGTGGACCTCATAAAAATGAAAATTGCATCCAAGTCCATGCATTTAGCACAAGGATCCTGAAACTTAGCAATGAAGTGTGTGTTTTGAGGTTTGCGCATACTAGCATTCATCGTGCTAAAGACTATCAATAGAATCTTTCTAGATGCTAAGAATGGAAAAGAACATCCAATGGTTAGCAATGTTTGGATTTGCCAGTCTTGATCAAACGGTCAATGTTCCGTACACTATGAAGTGGTATGTTATTATAAGAGATAAGACAAGATAAAGATAAGATAAGAAGTACTGGAAATGGCCGATCTAACGGTAGGTCTCGAAGGAGCGAGGTGGTTGAGAGTTAACACGGTCGGTGGAAGTACAAGTTACAGCAAGGACCTCATAAAAAATGAAAATTGCATCCAAGTCCATGCATCATTTAACACAAGGACCCTGAAAGTGAGCAATGAAGTGTGTGTTTTGAGGTTTGTGCATACCAACATTTATCGTGCTAAATACTATGAATAGAATCTTTCTAGATGCTACGAATGGAAAAGAAGATCCAATGGTTAGCAATTTTTGGATTTGCCATTCTTGATCCAATGGTCATTGTTCAAAGTTCATATGTACACTATGAAGTGGTATGGTATTGTAAGAGATAAGACAAGATAAACATAAGATAAGAAGTATTACGAATCGCCGTTCTAATGGTAGGTGTCATAGGAGCGAGGTGCTTGAGAGTTAACACGGTCGGTAGAAGTACAAGTTACATTAAGGACCTCATAAAAATGAAAATTGCATCCAAATCCATGCATTTAGCACAAGGACCCTGAAACTAAGCAATGAAGTGTGTGTTTTGAGGTTTGCGCATACTAGCGTTCATCATGCTAAAACCTATCAGTAGAATCTTTATAGATGCTAAGAATGGAAAAGAAGATCCAATAGGTGGGAATGTTTGGATTTGCTAGTCTTGATCCAACAGTCAATGTTCAAAGTTAATCTATACACTATGAACTGGTGTATGGTATTGTAAGAGATAAGACAAGGTAAATAAAAGATAAGAAGTACTGCTAATGGCTGATCAAATGGTAGCTCTCGTAGGAATGAGGTTCTTGAGAGTTAACACGGTCGGTGGAAGTACAAGTTACATCAAGGACCTCATAAAAAATGAAAATTGCATCCAAGTCCATGCATTTAACACAAGGACCCTAAAACTAAGCAATGAAGTGTGTGTTTTGAGGTTAGCTCATACTAGAGTTCATTGTGCTAAAGACTATCAGTAGAATCTTTTGAGATGCTAAGAATGGAAAATAAGATCCAACGGTTAGCAATATTCGGATTTGCCAGCCTTGATCAAACGTTCAATGTTCTGTACACTATATAGTGATATGGTATTGTAAGAGATAACACAAGATAAAGATAAGATAAGAACTACAGTACTACAAATGGACGATCTTTTGAATAACCTTCCCTCCTGATGTTTGGGAAGCAAGTGAAAATTTCGAAAACCAGGAAAGTTTGAATTTTTGTGTCGCGAAGGACCAAAGTGGTTTCCTTCCTATGTACTCCTCATCCCTACTCCACACCAACGCGTGGCTGCCGAACACGCCAGGGACACAGAGCCACCATACCAAGGCACACGTGTGCAGGGCCACGCTGTGGACGAGGGAGAGATCAGCCGGGCTGGTGCACGACGGGAAAGGGGAGGAGAGATGGAGGATAGCGAAGGAGAGAGAAAACACACGATTTGGTTTGCGTGCATAGGTCCTAAAATTTACTACTAGTAGAGTGTACACTGTAAGGTCGCATGAGTACCTCGTGTCAGGAACCCATAACTTTGCTCTGACATGGAACCTCCTTCAACTCCTCTTCGCTACTACCCTCTTTCCCTGCCAATATTTTATTCTCTCAGCATGTACAGCGCGTGGAAATAGGTGAGCTTATGTCTAAGCAAAGAAATATACTAGTCCCGCATTGTGTAAAAACCACACCTCAATAAGGCCTACTATGTGGCATCCGCTAAGGTGCACCTTATACATAGTGGAAAAAATAAAGTTATCTTTAAGCCTAAGGTGCACATCAAGCTTGTGGGTTGCCCATAGAGAATATAAAAATCATTTCCCGTCTCTCCCTCTTTCATGTGATCGTTTTCAAAAGGGGTTCAAAATTTTCAAGATGCAAAATCTTAGCTAGAGGTCGATCCAGTCGTCAAAACTCTTTGCGGTTTCTGATATATTAATTGACTGCTCAATGGGTACCTCCAAAATATTTTTCATAAAACTTTCAAAGAAACCTACAACTTATTACTTATAGTTCAAATTGGACATTATTTCGATACATCGACATGAAGTCATTCAAGTGGGCAGAGTTAGCTAGGAAGCTTGAAAACTCATAAAACATTGGAATCGCAAGTACAACATGCTGTTGATCCACTGTATATGTGTGAAAACTTGCCTTATGGCATTCTGATCCAATATTCTTCGCACTTTCTTTACGGAAAAGAATGATCTCGTCATCAATTGAGAATGTTTTTCCTAGTAGTTGGACACTCACACCGACGACACTAGTTTACAAGAAGATGCACTCATCTACCTCTGAAATGACATTTAATTCAAGAGCAATCTAGCACGCTTACTTGTAGCTCAAGTTAGACCTGATTTCATTAAAATGATAAGATGCAAAATCTTAGCAAGAAGTCAAAGCTGTCGTTATAAGTTACGCTGGTTTCTTATATATTAATTGGCCGCCTGATGGATACATCCAAAAGCTTTTTCATAAAACTTTCAAAGCAACCTACAATTTACTTGTAGGTCAAATTTTACCTAATTGCAATACATCGACATAAAGTCATTCAAATGAACAGAGTTAGCTAGAGGAAGATCGAAAGCTCACAAAACATGGGAAACGTAAGTAAAACATGCTGACCCACTATATATGTCTGAAACTTGGCTTGTGGCATTCAGATCCAATATTCTTCGGGCTTTCTTTGCAGAAAAGAACAATCTCGTCATCACTCGGAAAATTGAGAATGTTTTTTCCTGATAGTTGGATACTCACACCAGCAAAATTATTTACTACAAGAAGATATACTCTTCTACCTCTGAAATGACATTTAATTCAAGAGCAATATATCATGCTTACTTGTATCTCAAGTTTGACCTAATTTTGTTAAATTATCAAGATGACATTTTAATGTATAGGTTCGTAGAGGTTCACTCTGAATCTACACACTAAAAGATGACTAGATACATAACCTTCACAAACCTAAAACATCTTATACATATTGGAACTGAGGGAGTACTACTTATTGTATTGCGAGTAAGCTCCACTATTTAGACAGTGTTTAACGAGATGATCCTTGGGACCTACTAAAGTGAAGATGCTAACTTTTGCATAGGAGTTTTATAGCTTGGTCATACACTGCCAAGTGGGCCCATTATTTGCTTTTTTAGTTAGGGCATCTGTAGTGTGTAAGAAACACACCTTGTGGCATCTGCTAAGTGATGGCTCGGTGTTGATGTAGACCTCGTTGGGAACCCCAAGAGGAAGGTATGATGAGCACAGCAGCAAGTTTCCCTCAGTTATGAAACCAAGGTTTAATCGACCAGTAGGAGCAAGGAAACACCCCAAAGGTGTTGCTAGCTATGCCTTGGTAGGGCGCACTACCGGTGCTAGTAGCAACGTGGAGACCTGCACAACACAACCATAGAACTCTGTCCCCAACTTGCGATGAGGTTGTCAATCTCACCGTGTTTTGCTGAAAACAAAGGATTAAACGTACCGAATGGAAGGAAGTAATAGTTTGCAGAAATTAAACACAAAGCAGTAAACAGTTTGTAGATTGTATGTAAAAGAAAAGACCGGGATCCATAGTTCACTAGAGGTGGCTCTCCTTAAGATAGATAACATGCTGGGTGAACAAATTACAGCGGGGCAATTGACAAACATCGAGAAAGCAATAGATGCATATACTAATTATCTTGACTCCTTTGGGACTTGATTGGGCATTACAACATTATACATAGACCGCCATCCGACTGCATCTATGACTAATAATCCACCTTCAGGTTATCATCCGAACCCCCTCCAGTATTAAGTTGCAAGCAACAGATTATTGCTTTACGAATTGCATGTAAAGTAAACAATACAATTGTTCTATGAATAAAGGATTGTTGTTTTCTCCCTAGTAGCAATAGCACATCTAGTACCTTAGAGATTTCTGTCACTTCCCTAGATTACCAGAGGCATGAACCCACTATCGAGCATAAATACTAACTCTTGGAGTTGCTAGCATCTACTTGGCCAAGATAGCTACTAACAACGGAAAGCATGCAAGATAACAAATAACAAAGACATGATAGAATCAATAATTAATCTGAAATATCATCTCAATATCCATCGGATCCCCGCAAACACAACATGCAGAATTACAAATAGATGATCTTGATCATGAATGGAGCTCACAAGATCTAGACATGAAAGCACAAAGGAGTAGAACCAGCCATCTAGCTACTACATGGATCCGTAGTCCAAGGATGAACTACTCACGCATCACACCGGAGGCTTGCATGGTGATGAAGAAGGCCTCCAGGGTGAATTCCCCTCTCCGGTAGGGTGCTAGGAAGAGCTTAAGATCCCTCCCGATCTAGGGATGGAGATGACGGCGGCTACAGACTCTTTTGTGGATTTTTGATCGGGTACTTAAGGTTTTCGTCCCGAGGGCAATATATAGGCAGAAGGAGAGGCCGAGGGGGTGCCTGGGCTGGCCACACCACCCCCTGGCGCGGCTAGGCCTGTCCCATGCGGCCAGGTGGTGTGGTGGCCCCCTGGCTCCTCTCTGTCTCGTATTCTGGCATCCGATGACTTCCAGAAAAATAGGCACTTTGGCTTTTGTCTCGTCCAATTCCGAGAATATTCATTTTCTGACTTTCCTGGAACCAAAAACAACAGAAAACAGGCAGCTGGCACTATGGCCCTTTTTAATAGGTTAGTCCAAGAAATCATTTTCAATGTATAGATACATTTGCAATGTATCAACATCCCCAAGCTTAACTCCTGCTCTTCCTCGAGTAGGTAAGTGATAAAAAGAAAGAATAATTTTTGAGGTGACATGCACCATCAAAGACTTGATCAAAGTATTCATAAAACATTCAAAGCTGGGATCATAGTACTTCAATCATAACATGAAAAACAAAGTTCTAGCAATAAGACAAAGAAACTATGATGCAACATGAAAAGGCACAAACAAAAGATTCATGAATAACAATGCTTTGCAAGACGTTTGTTTGTTTCACATAAAGAAAACATAGCATAATAGTATTCAGCTTGTCCCTCATAGAGTAGCAAATATAAATGCATAGGACACCTTCAAAGTTCATAAGAGTGACTAGATACAAATAGTTTAAAACAAGCAATATCAAGTTATGCATCAATAAACTAGTCTTGGGAAAATGCACATAGAACTAAGAATGGCCACTATGCTCTCAAAGTAGGTGCATAAAGGTAGAAGGTGGAGACTCAATATAATAGTGGAAGAAAGGCCTTCATAGAAGGAAGCAGGGATTCAAGTCTCATAAAGAGCTTACAAAGATTATGGTACTTATAGCTTTCAGCTCTCATTGCCCCTATCATAAGCATCTTGAAGTGATTAAGGTTAAAGTGAACAAACTATGGTGTACATGCTTGACGAAGTATAAGTCAGAAATCTCATGTCCCTTGTATACCAGGGCTGCTCCTCATGCTACTCAAGTTTAGTCACCGGTATGTTCTTGACATCATAAGTACATGTGTATCATAGAGAACTGCCAACGGGGTACCCCTTGCCCGATGATACGGAAGAATCCCCATATCAAAATGACAAGGAAAGCAGACAACGAGCATCTCAGCAATCTTCTTATTTACCATGGGAATATGGTTCTTTTTTCTCTCTTTCCTCTTTTCATAATCTCTTTTTTCTCTTTTTATCTTTTTTTTCTCAACATAGGACTCTTTTTTTATAAGAAGAATGCTTCATAGAAAGCTCATTATGATTATGATGTAGGTTTCCACCATGTCAGCATGGATTAGACTAGCGGCCTAGGCGTTTCTCTAACACATATACATAACTCCATGGACTTACAAGCTCCCCTTTCATTTCACACCGACGACATCCATATACAAAAGAGCATGATATCAACTAGGTACAAGTACCAAGTGCAATGTTGAAAGCGTTCCCCATGAAAGCATGGTTCTGCTAATTCCCAACAAATAAGTGCAAGCATATACAACATAGGCGACACAATGGTTCAAGTTTATTAAGGGCAAGAAAAGTAAAGTGTGCCATCAAATTCGTGAGAGCTTTAATCACTAGTTTTCTCATAACAAGTTTAATTTGGAAGGTAAACAAAAGCATGAATATACTTGGAATAGCATAAGCTAATAGGTAGGTATGGTGGACTCTTTGGAATAACTTGGTTTAGGGAGTTGGATGCATGAGTGGAACTCATACTTGGTTGTGGAGGCTAGCAAAAGACTGGGAGCGACAAACTAAGAGAGCAATAATGGCCATAATCATGCAGAGCGACAAAACATCATTGATCAAAGCATAAAGCAATACTACAAGTTGAAAACTAAAGGATCATAAAGGCTATGGTGACTTGAGATATTCATAACATGGTGTGAGCATGCGCCAAGTCAACCCAAATAAAGCATCAAAGGAGAATACCACTATACTATGCTTTAATATGCTAAAGCAACGCATGATTCATCCAAGGCACATTAAGCAATATCAATTGTTTATAACAAGTCATGCTACAGCAAATAATACTAAGAATAAAGCCAAAACAATATCAAGCATGGCATGACAAAGCATAGGCCACAGTCAAAAACAAGCTCTTTTTACCACATAAGCATGAACTTTCCTACTCTTTTCCAAACCAAACCAAACTATTTGAAAACCAATGTATGAAAGAGGGGGTCCAACCAATTTATTAAGAAAACTAAGCAAACAAAAGCAAATGAAAACCAAAACAAAAACGAAAAAGAAGATGTTCCAAGAACAACACAACTGTGCATGAAACAATAAAAATGAAGCGTTTGGAAGAAACCTAGAATTTTTATTGATGAAGAAGGGGATGCCTTGGGCATCCCCAAGCTTTGATGCTTGTAATTCTTGGATATTTCTTGGGGTGACATGCGTGGCATCCCCAAGCTTGAGCTTTAGTCCATCCTTTATCTCATTAATCATTCCTTTCATACACCTGGAATTTTTCCTTCATACAAAACTTCACACAATCTTTATTAGCAACCTTAGTGCACTCAAGATAATAAGTCTTAAGGTTCAGTTCTAACACCAAATAAACTTCCATTAGAACACTAGCTACTTAAGCACTTCCCTAAAAAAGCTCAATTCCCCAAAAGAACTCAAAAAGGAACCAACAAGAAGCAAATGCAGAAAATGGCAGAAATCTGTCAAAACAGACCAGCAGGTAAAGACGATTTTTTTCGAAGACCTTCTGTTGCTCAAATCAAAAAGTGTTGAACTAATGAAAGTTATATAACAACCTGGAGCAGAAGCACAAAAATTCATGCCTCAAAAGGACGTTCAGAGATTTTACATGACTTTTTACGGTGAAGCACAGAAATCTGTTTCGAGACAGCAACTTTCCCAATCATTACTTCTCTCTCATTAGAGGTTACTCTTGGCACAAAAAGCAAATAAAAAGGATAAGGAGCGATTATTACTGAAGTAATAACTTCCAAGACTCATCGAAAACTTATGGGTTATCTCCCAATAAGTACTTTTATTTAATGCCTTTAAGTTAGGCATAAGAAGCAAGAAAGAATCAAGTGTTCTCAAATGAAGAAGCATTAAGATCAATACCAGAAATATTTTCAACAAGGCAAGGTATATCATCCAAATAAGTTCTCGAGGATCCTCTCCCAATGCTCTTAGGTTCACTATTTTCATCAAAAGGGTTTTTAGGAACAATCCAATCAAGATTCTTTTCTATGGCTTCATGTATTGCTGCTAGTTTAAAGGGTATTGGTATCTTTGGTTCCTCCCCATTAGGTTCGGTTTTGTTCATCTTTTCTCATGTACCAACAACATCTACACATGAGCCTAGCATATTGAAACGTTCAAAGACTTTTCTAGCTTCCTTGGCAACATCATAGAATTCCTTAAACAAAGTTTCTAGAATAAAATCCCTCTTTTCAGGGTCCTCAATTTCTTTAAGCTTAAGAAACATTATTTGCATTAAGGGGTTGAGGTTAACAAACCTAGATTCCAACATGTGAACTAAAGAAGCTGCAGCAATCTCATAGTTTGGAGCAAGTTCTGCAAGGGATCTATCCTCAATGTCCTCATGCTTACTAACATGATTAAAGAATTCTTCAATATTATCTTTCCCAATTATAGAACCAGTACCAACTGAAAGGTCTTTCAGGGTGAATTTAGGGATCAACATGGTGAGCTAAGGAAGAGGTGACAACTAAAGGAGACTTAATTTTTTTGTGTTTTTAAATAAGAAAGCAAATTTATAAAACTAATTTTTTTGTGTTTTTGAGAAAGAAACAAGCAAACAAAGCAAAAAGAAACTAAGAAAAACAAAAATAACAAAGTAAAGAGATTGGTTATAAGGGACTCCCCTTGTGAAGATGTCCTTGACTCCCCGGCAACGGCGCTAGAAAAATGCTTGATGGCTCGGTGTTGATGTAGAGCTCGTTGGGAACCCCAAGAGGAAGGTATGACGAGCACAACAGCAAGTTTCCCTCAGTTATGAAACCAAGGTTTAATCGAACCAGTAGGAGCAAGGAAACACCCCAAAGGTGTTGCTAGCTGAGCCTTCGCAGGGCGCACTACCGGTGCTAGTAGCAACGTGGAGACCTGCACAACACAACCACAGAACTCTGTCCCCAACTTGCGATGAGGTTGTCAATCTCACCGTGTTTTGCTGAAAACAAAGTATTAAACGTATCGAATGGAAGGAAGTAATAGTTTGCAGAAAGTAAACACAAAGCAATAAACAGTTTGTAGATTGTATGTTAAAGAAAAGATCGGGATCCATAGTTCACTAGAGGTGGCTCTCCTTAAGATAGATAACATTCTGGGTGAACAAATTATAGCGGGGCAATTGACAAACATCGAGAAAGCAATAGATGCATATACTAATCACCTTGACTCCTTTGAGACTTGATTGGGCATTACAACATTATACATATACCGCCATCCAACTGCATCTATGAATAATAATCCACCTTCAGGTTATCATCTGAACCCCCTCCAGTATTAAGTTGCAAGCAACAGATTATGGCTTTATGAATTGCGTGTAAAGTAAACAATAAGATTGTTCTATGAACAAAGGATTGTTGTTTTCTCCCTAGTAGCAACAGCACATCTAGTACCTTAGAGATTTCTGTCACTTCCCTAGATTACCAGAGGCATGAACCCACTATCGAGCATAAATACCAACTCTTGGAGTTGCTAGCATCTACTTGGCCAAGATAGCTACTAACAACAGAAAGCATGCAAGATCACAAATAACATAGACATGATAGAATCAATAATCAATCTGAAATAGCATCTCAATATCCATCGGATCCCCGCAAACACAACATGAAAAATTACAAATAGATGATATTAATCATGAACGGAGCTCAGAAGATCTACACATGAAAGCACAAAGGAGGAGAACCAACCATCTAGCTACTACATGGATTTGTAGTCCAAGGATGAACTACTCACGCATCACACCGGAGGCTTGCATGGTGATGAAGAAGGCCTCCAGGGTGAATTCCCCTCTCCGACAGGGTGCCGGGAAGAGCTTCAGATCCCTCTCAATTTAGGGATGGAGATGACGGCGGCTATAGACTCTTTCGTGGATTTTTGATCGGGTACCTAGGGTTTTTGTCCCGAGGGCAATATATAGGCGGAAGGAGATGCCGAGGGGGTGCCTAGGCTGGCCACACCTGGCGCTGGCCACAAGGCCATGTGACCAGGTGGTGTGGTGGCCCCCTAGCTCCTCTCCGTCTCGTATTCTGGCATATGATGACTTCCGAAAAAATAGGCACTTTGGCTTTTGTCCCGTCCAATTCTGAGAATATTTATTTTCTTACTTTCCTAGAACCAAACACAGTAGAAAACAGGCAGCTGGCACTGTGGCTCTTGTTAATAGGTTATTCTATGAAATCATATGAAAAGTACTCCAAAGTGTGGACAAAACAAGAGAAAGTGGATAAAACCAAGCATGGAACATCAAAAATTATAGATTCATTTGCAATGTATCACTAAGATTCACCTTATACATTGTGGGGAACATAAAGTTGCCTTAAGCTTGTGGGTTTCCATAGAAAATAGAAACAACATTTCCCCTCTCTCCTCTCTCTTGCAAGGAGCAATATGATAAGCTATGTGGGTCCTATCTTGTGGCAAATGTTGACCTTATACATTGTGGTAATTTCCATATAAGTCGGGTGGGCCCTACATTATGGATGCCCTTAGACACTCGTGCCTTGTACTCCCTTCCCCATCGCGCTAGACTCGTGGGTCCTAAACTATGATATGGATATGTCCATGACCTTCATTGGTCACTCAAGCCAATTTGTCGTTATGCAAATACTAAACAGTGCTAGCACTTTTCAAAACTATTGTTGGCCCATGATATATTCGCCGTTCGGGTTCCTTTAGAAGAATTTTGGAAATTTTCAAGAGTAATAGTCTATCACGCTCACATGTGTTCAAGTTTGACCTAATTTCGTTTTTTCGGCATAGAGTCATTTAAGTGCGTGGAGCTTTGGCTTGGGAGTTTGAAAAATCCTTAAACTTGGGAAACTGTAATAAAGAATTGTCCACTTTGTACAAAAAATTATGGGGGGCATTCTTCGTTCTTTAATTTATTCTACTAGTAAAATAATTGAAAAACTCACTTAATGGTATGGCCTATTATACCATGTACTTGGTGTGAACTTTCTTGGGTTTAATGGTAAATGACCAAGGTCATGGACATAATCTATATATCTATAATGACGGTGTGTCCATATTTTAGCTTAGGTTGGTGCATGTTAGCATGGTAAAGACGTAAAAAAAATAGAACGAAGTACAGTTAATATGGCTTGAAAATTCATAAAACTTCGGAATTGTAAGAAAGCATGGTACACTTTGCCTGAAAATTGGGGTGGTGACATTTTTGGAACTAGAGGTCGTGGAGGAGCGAGACGCTTCTGTTATCGCGCTAGGGTTTGTTGTCGTCATAAGGTGGTCTAAGAACCTTTTTGTAATTATTGTTACATTTGAGCCTTTTTGTACTGGTGTTGATGATTATTTTGAATTTCGGAACAGAAGAAAATTGTTGCTGGAATTAGATCCGTGGGTCATACCAAGGCACACATGTGCAGCGCCACGCTGTGGATGAGGAAGAGACAAGCCAGACTGTGCACCTGCGGCTGCAGAGAAGAGATCGATGGAGGATGGATGATGAGATCCAGTGAAGGAGGGAGAAAATGCAACTTGTTTTGCATGCATATACTAGTAGTATGTCCATACATTTACTACTCGTGAAGTGTACCTTGTACCTCGTGTTAGCAGCCTATTATAGCTTTGCTCCGACATCGCACCGCCTTCACGTCCTCCTCTCTGCTGCTCTCGCGCTGCCTCTTTTTTTGAAATTCTCGCGATGCCTCCCTCTTGTTCTCTTACTTGTGTAGCTCAGGTTTGACAAAATTTTGTTAAATTGTCAAGATGCAAAATCTTAGCAAAAAGTTAAACCTGTTGTCCAAACTCTCGGTGGTTTCTAATATACTCCTAATTAACCCCTGATGGGTACCTCCAAAAGCATTTTCGTAAAACTTTCAAAGAAACCTACGATTTAACTGTCGCCGTCCTCCTCTCCGTCACTGTCATCGTCGTCGCGCTCGGCCACCGCTCTACACCACCGCCTCCATCACCGATGACCCCCACCGCTAGCCCCAGCAGATAGGTGCGCCCCTCAATCTCCCGCACCATGGTTAGTAGTTTTATTAGATAGGCAATTAGCTAGGTAATTATTCTAGGGTTAGTAGTAGTATTAGTACGGTATATTAGTAGTGGTATAGTAGTAATATTAGTAGTAGTATAGGCATATTAGTAGCAATAGTAGTAATATTATTAGTAGTAGTGTAGGCATATTAGTAGTAGTAATATTAGTAGTGGTACGTAGTGGCTAGGAATATTTATTGACCTAACAAAAGAAATGATTATAAAGAAAGTGTATGTATATTTTTTTGTATGAACAAAAGAAATGATTATTATGAAAGTGTATGTATTGTAGTGCGTGTATACATAAGAAAGTGTAAGTATATATAACAAAATGTATGTATGCAAAAGAAACTATAGGTGAGTTATTTTCTTTGTTTATTTAGTTATTTTCTTTCATATGTTTAATTAGTTGTTTAGTTATTTTCTTAGTTGTTTAGTTACATTAGTTATTTAGGTGTTTAGTTATTTTAGTTACTTAGTTATTTTAGTTAGTTAGTTGTTTAGTTACTTAGTTGTTTACTTAGTTATTGTACTTATTTATTTTTCTTACTTTATGGATTATTTTGTACAAATTTGATTTTATTTTGATTGGAATTTGTTATCGGCGGTGATGCCATATCGCATCCTCATCGTCGGCTCGGCGGAAACAATAGAGGACTGGGCTCTGCTGGGCATGTCCGAGACTAGGCTCAGCTAGGCTAGCACTGGGAGTTTCTACCTTCTGGGACGCATAACTTGGTGAGGAATCCAGGTCCTGTCATCGACCCGGAGCTTCTTTGGTGGCGATCGCATGGTGCACTATCGGTGCAGAGGGAGCCGGCCCTTGAGGAGATGGTACACAATCATGTCAGGAAGGAGGACGAGCACGTCCATCGCTATATGGATGTGTTGGACGTCGGGGTCTCCAATACCTGGCAGATTCTTCAGGGATCTCACCCGAGCTATGCTCCTGTGATGGTTCCTTTTCTTTGGGTGTTCACCACCCGCGGGTCAGGACCTGGGAATCGGTGTCCAGTTTGATTGAGATAGATATATATTAGTGATGTTTTATTCGAGATGTATTAATTTACTTATTGTTTCTTCAGGGATCTGATATTATTGTTGCATTAACCGGATTATTCGAGATGTAATAACTTTACTTATTGTTTCATTAGTACTGTTTTATCTTCTATATTAGTGAATCTATGGACTTCAACGGCAGAGAAGGTGAGGAGAATATGTTCTACGTTATACGGAATCCCCTTGGTGGAGCAGAAGATGGTGTAGCATATCAGGGTGGAGTAGAAGATGGTGAAAAAATGGATATGGAACAAAGAAACAAAGCGCAAACGATTTTAATTGCGATAATGGCTCACAAGAGATCGAATATTAATTATATATGTATGAACGTGTGATATGTATGAAGTAGTGAAGAATATGTGTACAAAAACATGTTTGAAATTATAATGAAACACAAATTGAAAAAGGAACGAAATAGAAAAAAACAAAATGAAAAGGATAACACAAAAACATGCCAGGACAGAGAAATACACAAATTCTCTTCTGCAGTAGGAAGATCATTTGTCCCGGGTTGTGTTACGGCCTGCGACTAGAGGTCCTCCAGCCCCGCCATGTTGCCGCTTCCACGTGGTGGCCTCTAGTTCTAGTCTGTAGCAAACCGGAACTAGAGATAGAGGTCTCTAGTCCCAATTTGGCAGTCCCAGGAGCGAAACTAGGACTAGTGCTAGTTACGGACTGGGACTAGAGCCCCGTTTTCCACAGGTGCCTCTTACGCGTATTGCTCCCCATTAGAAAATCAGAAATAAGTGTTTGACTTCTTTTCAAAAGAAAAAACTACTATCTTACTTCACAATATCACTATATACCACTATATAGTGTACGAATAACTTCGAACATCGGCAATTGGATATAGATTGAAAACATTGTTGACCATTGGGTCTCTTTCCGTATATTAGATTATGTCATGTTTAGCATCTAGAAGATTCCATTGTTGGCCTTTAGCACCATGAATACTATGCACGGAATGTACGAAGAATATGGTTCTGAATGCCACAAGCCGAGTTTCCAGATATAGTGGACCATTTTTTACGTATGAAGGTGCTTGGCGTGGTGGTGTTCCCATATTTTGTAGGAGTACATAGATTCGTCCTCACATGATGAACAATATAGCCACTAGGAGTTTCCCCCTTGTTGAAAAAAAGCTGGGAGAGAGAAGAGACTAAGAGCACGCAGGAGGAAGCATGAGAGCAGCAAAGAGGGAAATTTGAAGGCGGTGCGATGTCAGAGCAAAGCTGCGATAGGTTCCTGACACGAGGTACATGGTATAGTGAGTAGTACTGCTACTCATCACCATCCACACACCCCGGCGAGCTGATGCCTTTCTCTCCCATAATGTGGCGCTACCCACGTGGGTCGATCTGCCTTGTTGTTCCATTTCACACCCTGCAAAGAGGAAGCACCAAGCACACAAGTAATGCTACACTTACGGAGGAATTTTACGGAATCAAACTTACAGGGTGACGTGGAGTCACAGGGTTGGGTGCAGTTTTTTCCACACCCCCAGCATGCTGGTTCTAAAGTGTGAGGAGCGTTTCTTTGTGTGTGTGAGGCTAGTACAGTAGTACGAAAGGTGTGGCTCAGTTGCTCGCTTGAGAAGGACCCAATTTATTTTCCTTTCTTAACTTTAGGGCCCTTTGTGCTAAATTTATGGACCTCTATGTAATTTTCTTTTTTTTGAGGTCTTCGATGTAAACCGTACTCGCTCCCACCAAAAAGTTTTTGGTAAAACTTCCAAGGAACCTACAATTTACTTGTAGTTCAAATTTGACCTATTTTCAATGAATTGGCATAGAGTCTCATTCAAGTCAGCAGAGTTAGCTAGGAAGTTTTAAAATTCACAAAACATGGGGAAATCGAGAATGTTCTTTCCTAATAGTTGCAAACTCACACCGATAGCATCGTTTACTAAAAGAAGATGCACCCATCTACCTTGGAAAAGACAATTAATCCAAGAGCAATCTATCACGCTAACTTGTAGCTCAAGTTTGACCTAATTTGATTAAGCTGTCAAGATGCAGATTCTTAGCAAGAAGTTGAACGTGTTGTCAAAATTTCAGGACATTTAATATATACATGCACGCAAAAAAAATATGTTTTCTCTCTCCTTCACGGCCTCATCACCATCCACGCACACCCCAGTCGGATGATCTCTCCCTCATCCACAATATGGGGCACGCGTCGACCTGGATTGCCGTTCCATTTCACACCCTTCAAAGAGGAAGCACCAAGCACACCCCCAGCACGCTGATTCGAAAGTGTGAGAAGCATTTTTCTGTGTGTGAAGCGAGTACAGTAGTACAAAGGGTGGGGTATGGCTCAGTTGCTCGCTCAAGAAGGACCTGACTACTTTTCCTTGCTTAACTTTAGGGCCCTTTGTGCTAAATTTATGGACCTCTATATAATTTTCTCTTTTTTGAGGTCTACGATGTAAACCGTACACGCTCCCACCGACCATGTCAAATTTTAACTACAAGTAAGCGTGATAGATAAATTTCTCTTAAAATTTTCCAAAAACTTTTGAAGCTAAACAGGAATTCAGTACATCAAAAACCACCAAAAAGCTTTTTCGTAAAACATCCAAACCAACCTACAATTTACTTGTAGTTCAAATTTGACCTAATTTCGATAAATTGGCACAAAGTCTCATTCAAGTCAGCAGAGTTAGCTAGGATGTTTTAAAATTCGCAAAACATGGGAAAATCGAAAATGTTCTTTCCTGATAGTTGGAAACACACACCGATGGCATCGTCTACTAAAAGAAGATGCACCCATCTACCTTCGAAAAGATAATTAATTCAAGAGCAATCTATCATGCTAACTTATAGCTCAAGTTTGACCTAATTTTGTTAAGTTTTCAAGATTCATATTCTTAGCAAGAAGTGGAACGTGTTGTCAAAATTTCAGCACCTTTACTACATATATGCACACAACAAAAATTATGTTTTCTTTATCCTTCATTGATTCATCACCATCCACGCACACCCCAGCCCGCTGATCTCTCCCTTGTCCAAAACGTGGCGCTCCCCGCACGTGCATCGACCTTACTTGTCGTTCCATTTCACACCCTGCAAAGAGGAAGCACCAAGCACACCCTAGCACGCTGGTTCGAAAGCGTGAGCAGCGTTTTTCTGTGTGTGAAGGGAGTACAGTAGTACGAAGGGTATGACTCAGTTTCTTGCTCGAGAAGGACTCGACTGGTTTTCCTTGCTTAACTTTAGGGCTCTTTGTGCTAAAGCTATGGACCTCTATGTAATTTTCTCTTTTTTGAGGTCTTCGATGTAAATCGTACTCGCTCCCACCGACCGTGTCAAATTTTTACTACTAGTAAGCGCGATAGATAGATTCCTCTTAAAATTTTCCAAAAAACTTTTGAAGCTCTAACCAGGAATTCAGTACATTGAAAACTACCAAAAAGCTTTTTCATAAAACTTCCAAAGCAACCTACAATACTTGTAGTTCAAATTTGACCTAATTTTGATAAATTGGCACAAAGTATCATTCAGGTCGGCAGCGTTAGCTAGGAAGTTTTAAAATTCGCAAAACATGGGAATATCGAGAATTTTATTTCTTGAAAGTTGGAAACTCACACTGACAACATTTTTTATTAAAAGAAGATGCACCCATCTACCTTCAAAAAGACAATTAATCTAAGAGCAATCTATCATGCTAACTTGTAGCTCAAGTTTGACCTAATTTCATTAAGTTGTCAAGATGCAATTTCTTAGCAAGAAGTTGAACGTGTTGTCAAAAATCCAGGACCTTTACTATATATATGCACTCAAAACAAATTATGTTTTATCTCTCCTTCACTACCTCATCACCATCCACGCACACCCCGACTGGCTGATCTCTCCCTCGTCCACAACATGGCGCTGCCCACGTGCGTTGACCTACCTTGTCATTCCATTTCACACCCTACAAAGAGGAAGCACCAAGCACACCCCTACCACGTTGGTTCGAAAGTGTGAGGAGCGTTTTTTGTGTGAAGCGAGTATAGTAGTACGAAGGGTATGGCTAAGTTTTTCGCTCGATAAGGACCCGACTACTTTTCCTTGCTTAACTTTAGGGCCCTTTGTGCTAAATTTATGGACCTCTATATGTAATTTTATCTTTTTGAGATCTTCGATGTAAACCATACTCCCACCAATCGTGTCAAATTTTAACTAAAAGTAAGCGTGATAGATAGTTTCCTCTTAAAATTTTCGAAAAAACTTTTAAAGCTAACCAGGAATTTAGTACATCGAAAACCACCGAAAATAATTCTCGTTAAACTTCTAAAGCAACCTACAATTTACTTATAGTTCAAATTTGACCTAATTTTGATAAATTAGCACAGAGTCTCATTCAAGTCAGCAGAGTTAGCTAGGAAGTTTTAAAATTCACAAAACATGGGAAAATCAAGAATGTTCTTTCCTGATAGTTGGAAACTCACACCGATAACAGGTTTACTAAGAGAAGATGCACCCATCTACCTTTGAATAGACAATTAATCCAAGAGCTATCTATCACGCTTACTTGTAGATAAAGTTTTGCCCTAATTTCATTAATTGTGAAGATGTAGAGACTTAGCAAGAAGTTGAACCTGTTGTTAAAATTTCAAGACCTTTACTATATATATATGTACGCAAAACAAGTTGTGTTTTCTCTCTCCTTCATGATGCATCATCACCATTCACACACACCCCGGCAGGCTGGTCCCTCCATTGTCCACAACGTGGTGCTGTCCACGTGCGTCGACCTACCTTGTCGTTCCATTTCATACCCTACAAAGAGGAAGCACCAAGCACACCCCAGCACGCTAGTTCGAAAGTGTGAGGAGCATTGTTTTGTGTGTGTGAAGAAAGTACACTAGTACGAAGATTATATGGCTAAGTTGCTCGCTCGAGAAGGACCCGACTGCTTTTCCTTGGTTAACTTTAGGGCCCTTTATGTTAAATTTATGGACCTCTATGTAATATTCTATTTTTTGAGGTCTTCGATGTAAACCATACTTTCTCCCACCGACTGTGTCAAATTTTAACTACTAGTAGGCGCGATAGATAGATTCCTCTTAAAATTTTCCAACAAACATTTGAAGCTCTAACCAGAAATTCAGTACATCAAAAACCACCGAAAAGCTTTTTCGACAAACTTCTAAAGCAACCTACAATTTACTTATAGTTTAAATTTGACCTAATTTCGATAAATTGGCAAAGAGTCTTATTCAAGCTGGCAGAATTAGCTAGGAAGTTTTAAAATTCTCAAAAGATGGGAAAATAGAGAAAGTTCTTTCCTGATACTTGGAAACTCAGTCCGATGACATCGTTTACTAAAAGAAGATGCACCCATCTACCTTCAAAAAGACAATTAATCCAAGAGCTATCTATCACTCTTACCTGTATCTCAAGTTTGACCTAATTTCATTAAGTTGTCAAGATGTAGAATCTTAGCAAGAAGTTGAACCTCTTGCCAAAATTTCGGGACCTTTACTATATATATGCACGCAAAACAAATTGTGTTTTCTCTCTCCTTCCCTGTCTCATTACCATCCACACACACCTCGGCCCGCTAATCTCTCCCTTGTCCACAACATGACGCTGCCCACGTGCGTCAACATGCCTTGTCATTCCATTTCACACCCTGCGAAGAGGAAGCACCAAGCACACCCCCAGCACGTTAGTTCGAAAGTGTGAGGAGCATTTTGTGTGTTTATGTGAAGCAAGTACAGTAGTACGAATGATATGGCTCAGTTTCTCGCTCGAGAAGGACTTGAGTGCTTTTCCTTGCTTAACTTTAGGGCCCTTTGTGCTAAATTTATGGACCTCTATGTAATTTTCTCTTTTTTGAGGTCTTCGATGTAAACTGTATTCCCACCGACCATGTCAAATTTTAACTACAAGTAAGTACGATAGATAGATTGCTCTTAAATTTTTCCAAAAAACTTTTGAAGCTAACCAGGAATCGAGTACATCACAAACTATCGAAAAGCTTTTTCTTAAAACTTCTCAGCTTATAGGCAAATTCTGCCACATACAGAGGTGATTCCCTAATACTAGTATGAAAATAGAAGTTGAAAATACTAAATAATATGTCTAGTCAAACTGACGTGACGAGATTGTACTACGCTTGGAAGTGACATGTTTAATTTATTGCACAGGGGCGCGTTAGTCTATCACGCATTCACGGTAGCCGGTGTCCTTGATGCTGCTGCTTCTTACAACAGAAGAAAAGAAAAAAACTCTTTCAAAGAGCCATCCCATCTTCCACATCTATGTTTAGTTTATCCCCACTCGTCGATGCTGCTTGGCCGAATCTCTGGAGTGCACTTCACACATTTTACTCGCCATCTTGCCCGCTGCATCAGTCCCTCCAGGCCACCAGCCCTCTCCTCCAAAAACCAACAACAACTCTACATAGATCCAGCCTCGCCCCCAATCCGTCCGGACACGACGGCGGATTCGAGGTGCAACCCGGGGCAATGCGGCTGGAGCAAGGTCGGCGACGATGTCTTCAACAAAATTACTATGCGTCTGGACACTACCAACGTTGTTAGGCTAGCTGCATGCTCCAAGGAGCTGTACCGCCAGGTCACCGGCAGAAAAGGTAGCAGGTGCCCCAATGGCCGTTGTTGTTCATTGGTCTCCTACAATGACGTCTACAAGCTCAAGATCCAGTGCTACTATGCCCCGTGCGCAGCCTGCATGGAGCGAGGATGCGAGTTCCTCACCCAGCCATTGATTATGCATGAGCTCTTTGACCACTTGAAACTTGCCCACAAGATGTATTTGCTCGAAGTGACCTACTCCAACAAGCACTAGTACCCGACTGACCCGGTGCCCGCACCAGAGATCATCGACATTGGGAAATAGGGCACGGAGTTTGCCGTGCTAACTGGAGGGTACACCATAGACATCTTCCTATTCGTCAGGTGCGTTAGGTCGGCGGCGTGCGAATCGTCGTGCTACATGGTGATGTTATGGTCACTGCCGTCGTGCGATAAGCTCCATTCGGTCAAAATGGCAACGACATCTGAGCAGACGAGCAGGCCTTCGTCGGTTGAAGTCACGCTGAAAGGGCTCATGTCGTATCTACTGAAACCGCGTCGTTACCTACGAGCTTCTAAAAAAATCAGAATTCTCCTAGATTACAAGAATATCAACCAAGAGTGAGTTAACACATATAAATCTTCTTGTGATGATCCTAATATGAATACATGTAATGTCGTACTAATTAATTACTTTATGTTGGTGACAGACCCAATTGGTATGGGCTGTCCAGTCAAATATGTCTTCATGTTCAATGCTCGTTGCTGCAGTCCCGTGGAACTGCGTGGTGCCTGGCTACGAGTTTGCCGCAATGCCATTTGTGCTCCACTCCCACCTCAGAGAAGCCCACTCCATGAGGTTGCGCATTTTCTACTACGGTAGGAAAGGTAGGTGCATCTCTAAGCCGGTGCCAGCACCGGGCTCGCAAAATGTAGATATCGGGATAACCGGGGATGATGGCACGGTGTTCTGCATGCTATTTTACGGGCGTGAAGAATTCATCTTGATATCCATCATGTGCATCAGGCTGGCGGCACGTTTGTCGCCACAGTATAGGGTGAAGTTGAGCTCTGCACATCCAAATGGGTTGTGTGAGAAGGTATTATATGATACACAAGACGTTACAATAAATGAGGCAAAAATTGAAACAAGATTATAAGATCGGATGTAAAGATACATCGGGGTTATTACCATACCCTTACACATTCATAACTTAGAGGCTTCCACACCCTTTCTCTAGTATTAATGAAATTATAAGAAGCTACTAGTGATTCAACATATCATATAATCACGGAGTTTAGAGATTTATAGCTCTAAGTTTAATAGTGAAGATTCATGATCATTTTGTTTTTCTTCTTCCTCTCTTTTATATGCTTGATTCTTTTGATAGCTGCGTTCTTTTTCTTTTTCTATACTTGTATGTCTATACTTTTCCTTTTTCTCTTTTTATTTTCAGCAAGCTATTTGATCATGCTCACTACTTCAATGGCTTTTGAAAACTCTTAATCATAATATGCTACCAGAATTCTTCTTCTGATAACTTAATCAATACTTCTAAAGGTGTGGAAGTCCCTAAAATTATGATAGCTGTACAAGTATCATAACACTCGACCTAGTTCAATCATCTAATATAATAATCATGAATCAAACACAACTTTAATTATCATAAAGTCTCATAACTCAACAGACATAATTCTTCTTTTGAACAAAGGGAAATCAAAGTTGATGCTACTAATGCAAAATTTGGAATTTGAACCTAACCATGCGTGCAGGAAAAGTAAACATGCTAAAACTGTAAGATAGATTACACGGTTCTCACAGATTCCCCCAAGCTTGGTGTAAAGTCGGGTGGATCAAATAATCCCTTACAATTGTTTACTCCTTTTTGGGAGTAAAGAAGTCATCGTCTTCCTCTTCTTCATCTGCCTTGACGTTGCAGGCTTGAGCAATACACGTGAATCATGCAGACATCTCTATGATGCGAACACATAATGATCTTCCATCTCCATAAAGATCTTGGTGAGTAGTTGTATCCTAAAGTCGATGTCATCGACCTTCTTTTCGAGGTCTTTGCCCATAGTCTAGTAAGAGTCAACCCCTTCCCCAATGGTCTCAACACAAGCCTTAGAAATCTTTTCAAGGTTCTTGATCTTCTCTCGAACCTCATCTCGGTCTCCCTTTTTCTTGAAAGAGGTTTATAGAGGTAATTTAAGAGGAGATCCATGAAGGTTATACCTGTAGGGGTTGAGCGGAGATTCTTCTTTGTTCCATCCTTGCTCTACGTACATGAGCATCTCCAATTTCTGCGGGAACATATCTTCCCAATTGGGGAGTGGAACCACACGTGGAAGCTTGTGGTTTGAGGAACAAGAAGTATCCCCTTCGGATCCCTCCTTCTTGACTCGTCCTTCAGTGGCGTGCTCCTTCTGGGCCCAGATCTGCTTGATATGGAAAGGCTGTACAGACCTCGAGTAACCAAGTGAGATATGAGGTTTCATTATAGAAGGAAGGGAAAACGTTCTAGATCTGAAATTGGATGGAGAAAAGCAACAAAGAGAAAAAAGTGCAGATAGGAAAACAAAATCGGAAGTTTCAAGGGACCAGAGTCGATCGCCAGCTATGGTGTGGGCGGGATCCACCCGTACCGCGCTCCCGTACGGAATACTTGCCGTCTTCAATTCTTTTTACACAAGAATAAATTTGTCACGAAGGAAACAGTACTGGTGACGAGCGCCGGTATGGGCGGATCAGCCTGTACCGTCCGGTCGTACCGTATTCCGAAAATCAGAGCTGGTACTCCGAATGGTTAACAACCAGTGGTACGGGTGCATTCAACCGTATGGTCCGCCCGTACCAGGCCGAAAAACCATTCAGCATGACCAGAAAAACCAGACGAGTTCAGAACAAAAAATAGAATAATCTGAAAAGGTTTCAAAGAAACAGAGCTTAAGTATACTTTATTACCTAGCCTTCTCTTGTTGTGTTCTTCAGCTGGGATCACGAAGATCAATTCCACAATGTTTACTTTGCCAACTCTATAATGCTTCAGTCGCTGCCCATTAACAATCCAGGATGAGGAAAAGGGTGTAGTATTTTTCAGTCTCACTGCTCCCGATGGATATGCTTTTTCAACATCGTATGGTCCTTCCCACCTAGATTTCAACTTTCCTGCAAAAATATTAAGCCTAGAGTTGTAAAGTAAAACTTTATCTCCGGTTTTAAATTCCTCGCCTTCTAACTTTTTGTCATGCCATTTCTTAACTTTTTCTTTAAATATTCTGGCACTTTCATAAGCCTCATTCCTTAGTTCATCTAAAGCATGAATGTCTAAGAGTCATTTTTCACCTGCAGTTTTAAAGTCAAAATTCATAGTTTTGATAGCCCACCGAGCCTTATGCTCGAGTTCTACTGGAAGATGACAATTTTATTGTAAACCATTTTGTATGGTGTCATTCCCATAGGGTCCTTGAATGTTGTTCAATACACCCACAATGCATCATTAAGCTTTAGAGACCGGTCTTTTCTTGATATGTTTACTGTTTTCTGGAGTATGGTCTTGATTTCTCTGTTTGATAATTCCACTTGCCCACTGGTTTGACGATGGTAAGGTGAAGCTACCAGGTTGTCTACTCTATATTTTTGAAGTATCTTATCAAAAGTTCCTTTTATAAAATGAGTTCCACCATCAGTAATCAAAAATCGTGGTACTCCAAACCTAGGGAAGATAACATCCTTGAACATCTTGATAGAGGTGGATGCATCTGCATGAGTTGTTGGTGTAGCTTCAACCCATTTAGTAATGTATTCAACAACAACAAGAATATGGGTATAACCGTTAGAGGGAACAAATGGTCCCATAAAATCCTTTCCCCATACATTGAATGGCTCTTTTACTAAGTTATACTTCATATTCATCTCTTGTCCTTTTCCTATATTACTCATACATTAAATTGCATCACAATTTTTAACATATTCATGAGAATCTTTGACTAAGGTAAGCCAGTAGAAACCTGATTGTAAAACTTTGGCTGCGGTACGATTACCAGCGTGATGCCCACCGTAAGGACTATCGTGACAGGCTTTAAGGATGTCTTTAATCTCATGCTCGGGCACACATTTACGGATTACCCCGTCTAGACATGTCTATATAAGTACGGATCATCCCAAAAGTAATGTTTTAAATCACTGAAGAATTTCTTCCTTTGATTATAATCCATCCCTTTTGGTAGAAACTTACCTACAAGGAAATTAGCATAATTTGCAAACCATGGATCGTGAGTTTCAATGACTACAAGATATTCACCCTACATAGATTCGTTAATAGGAATAGGATCTTCCATGATTCCTTCCATTCATGACAAATGGTCGGCCACAGAGTTATCCTTTCCCCTCCTATCTACTATTTGTAAATCATACTCCTGAAGTGACAAGACCCATTTGATTAGATGAGGTTTAGCATCCTTTTTAGCTAGAAGATTTCTTAGAGCATAACGATCAGCATGAACTATTGCTTTTGAGTTGATGATATAGTGTCTAAACTTATCGTAAGCAAAAACAATGGCAAGGAATTCTTTCTCAATTGTTGCATAGTACCTTTGATCATCATTAAAGACTCGACTGGCATATTAAATAACATTAAGGTTAGGGCCATCTCTTTGTCCTAAAACAGCCCCAATAGCATAATCACTAGCATCACACATAATTTCAAATGGTTCATCCCAATTGGGTGCTTGAATAACAGGTGCAGAAATTAAAGCTTTCTTTAATTATTCAAAAGAAACATGGCAATCTCTGTCAAAGGCAAAAATAATATCTTTACCTAGTAGACAAGTTAAAGGGGCGTCTATTTTAGCAAAATCTTTGATAAAGCTCCTGTAAAAAACAGCATGCCGAAGGAAATTCTTAACTCCCTTTATATCTTGCGGAATTGGAAGTGTTTCTAAAGTAATTAAGTTTGATTTATCGATCTTAATATTTTTCTCAGAAACTTTATGCCAAAAAACTATACCTTCCCTTACCATGAAACGACAACATTTCCCAGTTTAGAACCATCTTGGTTTGTTCACACCTCTGCAAAACTCTATTAAGATTATATAGACATTGTTCAAAGGTAGATCCATAGACAACAAAGTTATCCATAAGAACTTCCATGGAACTCTCCACAAAACTGTCAAAGATCTTTAAAACACACTCTTAAAAAGTAACAGCTGCGTTACACAATCCAAAACTAATTAATCGATAAGCATAAGTTCCATAGGGGCACGTGAAAGTAGTTTTTTCTTGATATCTAGGTTGGATAGCTATTTGAGAATAACCGGAGTATCCGTCAAGAAAACAAAAGTAAGAATTAGCTGACATCCTATCCATAATGTTGTTAATGAGGGGAAGTTGCTTATGCATTTTTATGGTTTCTTTATTGAACTTCCTAAAGTCAATACACATTCTATATTGTGCTATCGTTCTAGCTGGAAGCAGTTCATCCTTATCATTATTAATTATTGGTATGCATCCTTCCTTAGGTATGCAATGAGTTAGAATCACCCATTTGCTATCTGAAATTGGATAGATAATACCATTGTCTAACATACGGATTACTTCCTTTTTCACTACCTCTTTCATTTTGGGATTTAATCTTTTTTGGTTATCAACAAATGGTTTAGCATCCTCAGCCATGGGAATCTTGTGAGTTACTATGGTCGGATCTATACCTTTTATGTCATTTAGAGTATATCCAAAAGTTTCTCGTTGTTTGACAAGTACTTTTAACAACTTTGTGCTTTCATCTTGAGAGAGATTATTGTCAAAAATTACAGGACATTAACTTGTTTGTCTAAGAATTCATACCTGAGCCCTGGACAGAGAGGTTTTAGAACAATAGGCGGCAGATCCTCGTCACCGTTTCTTTCAAGTTCTTCATATTCATCCCTGAGCCCTTGCTCAGCCTCTGGTGTGGTGTTGAGGATTTCATCCAAATATTCTTTTGTAGCATCATTGGTAAGAGAATCATCACTCACTACAAGAAAAGTTTCCTTCCGCAATGAATTGGCCCGACGGTCATCGTAGAAGGCGCGTCTTCCGCGACGAAATTCTCAGCTCGGCCATGGCCGATGGAAAACTTTTTTTTCCGGTTCCGTGGCCCTCTACTACGACGGATATGCTAAAAACATGGAGGAAGCTCGGCCAACACGTGGCAGAAGCAAGATTTCCGTTTACTCGCGCGATGTTGACTCGCCGAAATCTTTTGAGGTGTGTGGGTCCCGGACGTCAGTGTCTCTAGCGGACCATACTTTTCGGTCACGCCTCCCTGATTTGATCTCGATAACGTTGCTTGAGGTGTCTGCCATTTAGTCAGGCTGTTTGGTCCAACATGTCAGCCTCTCATTAGAAGGATCGTGTGCATGATGGATTTTTTTCCTTCGCTCACGCTACCCTGTTTCGAAGTTGATAGCACTGCTCGATGCATCTACCGTCTAATCAACCTCCTGGGACCCACATGTCATCCTCTCATTAGAAGAAACGTGTGTATGATGGATTTTTTCCTTCGCTGGCGCTACCCCGTTCCGAGTTGATAGCGCTGCTCGACGCATCTACCGTTTAACCAACCTCCTGAGCCCCACATGTCATCCTCTCATTAGAAGAAACGTGTGTATGATGGATTTTTTCCTTGGCTCGCGCTAACCGCATTCCGAGTTGATAGCGCTGCTCGATGCATCTATCGTTTAACTAACCTCCTGAGCCTTACATGCCATCCTCTCATTAGAAGAAACGTGTGTATGATGGATTTTTCACCCTCTATCGCTCCTTCATGTTCCGAACTTGGTAGCTTTGCTCGCTGCATGAGCCCTTTAATCAAACTCCTGGACCCCACATGTCATCCTCTCATTAGAAGAAACGTGTGTATGATAGAATTTTTTCCCTCGGTCGCGCCTCCGTGTTCCGAACTTGATAGCATTGCTCGCTGCATCTACTGTTTAATCATGATGCAGGGCCCCACATGTCATACACTCATAAGAAGAAACGTGTGTATGATGGAATTTTTGCTCTCGGTCGCGCCTCCATGTATCGAACTTGATAGCGTTGCTCGATGCATCAGCCGTTTTTCTAGGCTGCTGAGTCCCCCATGTGAGCCTCTCATTAGAAGAAAGGTGTGCATGCTAGACTTTTTTCTCGCTCGCACCTCCCTGTTTCGAACTTGGCAACGTCGCTCGAGGCAGAACCTATATAAGGCCGCGCTACTAGGTCCCACATGCCAGTCTCTCTGTATATCAAACCTGCGTATGATGGACTTATTTTTCGGTCGCGTCCGCTGTTTTGACCTTGGCAATGTTTCTTGATGTGGTAGTCGTGTATGGTCTTGCTATTGAGGCCCCCATGTCACCCTCTCTAGTATGTTCTGGCCGGTGGGTCCCTGATGCCAGCCTCTCTATACAAGTATTTAACTTTTTTTCAAACCCGACCATTAAACTCGAGGGATGTTGCAGGCTGGTGGGTCCGTGATGTCAGCCTCTCCATAATGCGATATTAAAAAGTAAACCCTTTCTAAAAAAGTAAACCCAAGATATATATAAATATGTACACACAGTGGATTCGAACTAAAGACCTTCAAATCAAATCAAATAGACATAAACCGAGTGTTTTTCCACAAAACCAAAGATACTAATAGAAATTGAATCATTAAACATGTATTAGTACTACAACTTATGTATCAGTCTTCCAAAAAATATTGTTGTGTTTCCATGTTATCTCTCTTAAAATAAAAGAGCAGTGGTACTGGAACCTCGTTTTATAAAAAGCCACATAATGGATTAGTTTTTTAAAAACATGGGTAGGCAGAGTTTTTTTAGAGGTGGGGGCACTGCCAAAAAGGCCAAATTAAAAAGATTTTGGGCTATGGTCAATGGGCTCCTATCTCAAATTTTACTGGGTTGTGTCTCGCCAGATTCAAACATAGACCTCTTCGAGGGAGGAAAAAGCGATAATTCCTTTGACAGATATTCATGTAAAAATATCTAATGAACACACACTACATGCGCCAAAACAGGGCTGGTATCCAATGACTTCACTTGGTGAAATCACGCTATATATATTTACCCTCTCATCTCTGTCCAAAATGCATCCAACGGTTCCGATGACGCAAAGGCAAAAGCTCTAGAGCAAGCAGCCAGCAGCAATGATAGAACTTTTGACAAATTCAATACCATTTGAAAGATTAAGGAGTACAGAATAATAAGACATAAAAAAATTGACAGATTCCTAGTTCATATTCAGCAGCACTTGACCAATTCAGAAGCATTTCAAAGTGACTGATTCAGCAATACAAACACTGAAATTCAATATCACTACAGATAGAGACAGTTCTTGTTTCAGCTCTAAAAACCATGCCACGCGATCAGTTTGCCCTTTTCTCCAAACACACTCGATCACAACACAATCATTGTCATAATATTTGCTCATATAGGGAACTGTCATATAGATACAGATATACCATACCAGTACATACTAGTCATAGCTCCAATCCAGCAAAAGGTTATCACAGTTTTTCCACCCATATATGACCAGTGTAGATAAGACAACCACATAATTAATTACAATAGCATGCGGCCAAAGAGCTAGACAGCTAGGAAGTTCATGAACAGCATGCCGCATTCAGGGCAGCGAGATACATCGACCTTGACCGTTCTTCCAATAGTAAGTTTGGCTGCTTTCCGGAACTTGATCCACCTAGAAGTAGCTACCAAGCGCCCATCAGTTGAGTTAATGGCGTAGCGTCCCTCGATAAACAATCATTCACTCTGCATCGTGAAGACTTTTGTGCCCTTTTGTCTGGCCTGGAGTTGTTTTGTGGCACTCTTAGGCAATTTCTGAGTCAAAGCAAGAGATAGATGCATAATTACTAAGAGCGATGCACTGAATCATGTGAAACTTGAGAAGACATTCAGAACAGTTTATCTGTCGCCATATACTCACAAACATAATCTGGTGCAACCTTGTGATGACACATGTGTAGGATATGGTCTGACAAGGTGCTGCCCGGGGTGATGAAGGAGCTTGTGTTGGTGCCTGTGCTGGGGCGGGTGCTGGTATAGGATATGGTGCCAGTAATTGTAGAGGGGTTGGTGCAGGAGACAGAAGGCCCAGAAGCGGTGCTGGCGCCAGTAGCTTGATGCTAGATTCCTTCTGAGGGGTAGCTAAGCTGACTATAGGGATGGTAGAGGCAGATGAGAAGTGTACAAGCAAAATGGTCTCCTATACAACAGTTACTCACAAGACAGTGATCAGAGGATATGATGAGTATACAAGCAAATTAAGTTACTACCTCCATTCTTTCTACTTAGGTCAACAGGTGCCGGAGCAGGAACTAGGGATAGTACCATTGGGGGTGCCTACAGCTTGGTGCTGGTTACCTTCTGAGGGGTAGGTAATGGGACTGTAGGAGTGGTCAGAGAGGCATATGAGATTTGGACAAGCAAAATGGTTTCTTATACAACAGTAACTCCTAGACAGAGATGAGAGTATACAAGTGAATTAAGTTACTACCTCTATTCTTTCTCCTACTGAGGTCAACAGGTGTCGTTTCAGGAACTGGGGCCGATTTGGTGCCTCTGACTTGATCTTGGCACCATTAAGGTGGTACATAAGGGGAAGTGGACTGCAGAAGTGGTTAGGGTCATATGATGAGTAAAGACAATGGTGCAGAACAGTTAGTCATAAGAAAATCATTAGAGGTTGTGATGAGTACAGAATCAAATTAATTAGTACTACCTCTGTTCTTGTTCCTTCGGTCAACAGGTGTACGATGGCATGCAAGTATCTGCCCAGGCTTGCTAAAATCGAATGTTACCTCGTCCCCCTGCTTCAGACCATTCTCACGGACATACTTGGACCAACCTCAGCCACCCAAATAGGTGGTGGCCATCATCCGGGAGACATCCACATCATATAGTTGCCGCATGCCTTTAGGGCCCTCGCTATACATAGTTAGAAACTTGACGTTTCTGAACATCTTGTTTATAATGGGGCGAGCGACACAAGGGACAACCTTCATGAGAAAATTGATAGAGAAGTAAGGCGACAGCAAAAAAAGTGAGATACAAGATCTTACATCAAGTCAGTCTAGACCACTTGGAATCCATACCTAATACCATGGGTACCCTTTGCGAAGGGTGGCCATGCACGATTTTTCATCCCTCTGCCGTTGGAATGGCATACATGGGCCCCCTTTCAATCCACAAGCTTGACAAGAGGAGGGTAGCAGAAAGGGCTGAGTAGCTGGTGCGTGGTAATGATTGAAATTAAGTGGAAAGGTTAAATTATGTAAAGAGCAAGTGAAATTGTGAATTTCCAAATTATAACATGTGAAATTGTGGATTTCCAAATTATACCCACTTCTTAGAGAGGTCACTGCCCACCTGGGTACTGTGTTGGCGCTTTCTCGTTGTGTAGAGGATGTCCTCTTTTGGTGCGGGCATCAGAAATCTACTAGCCTCTACAGCAGCCTCAGCCTCCACAGCAGCACCTTCCATCTGCATAAATAGCAACAGAGCTCAACAGTTCAATACTACTATGTAAAGTTTGGTCAAACTTTCCGTCGCTTGACTTTTCAAAAAATACAGTATATGCCTAAGCCTTGGGATGAGGGAGTATAGTACATAGTAGTCATATACTAACTGTACGAGACAGTCTGACAGATCCAGATCTGGATTCACATAAACATAGTGCCAGAATTAATAAAATCACACATATGTTTCTGAACATCTGATAAACATGCATCACACCAAGCGGGTAATACTTAAATCTGTCTGCACCATGGTAATAAGGGTATTAAGAACAAATACCTTTCTCTTTAAGCTGGGCCCTCCTAGATAGTCGGTGGCCTTGCGCTTGTTTTTGGTGAGTAGTGGTACTCGTCGGATCCTACGGCATGTGGGGGTACCATCCTGTTTGCCGCACCTGGAGCACCGCACGTTCACAGGTATGTACCACTGTGCTACAGTAAATGAAGAAGAGATGGTGTCACAGAGGCTTCCACAAAACCAAGATGCAGACAGAGACAACTTTTAGCACAGGGATACATCCAGGTTGCAGCCAACCACTTTCAGCATTGGAAAGAATGGAAGAACGCAACGAATATACTGCTACATTACCTTTTTAGGCAACTTTTAAGGGAACTGACAGGACCATCCCTGTCCATAGTGGACATGCGTGCCACTAACCCATAGTTCTCCATACAGAATCTGACGCAAAATCCATTGCACATTACGAGTAGCAACTAAAGGTTACAGAAGTGAAGAACACCAAAATCGAACCCGACCAAATGCCCCAATCAGAACAGCGGTGACCATGCCCTGATCCGGAATCCATACGAAATCAGTACCACCTCCCCCCAGCCCCCATCCCCACCACCACCCCCACCCCACCCAAATGACCCAATCGATTAGAGAAGAGGAAAAATATCCTGATTAGGTGATTCCAAGGTGAGCAATAAGCAAGAACTCCACAATCAAAGCATACCGAATACTACTACTCCTAGTACTAATAGTACCCCCAATTTCCCAATCGGAAGCAAATTAAGCAAAGCCGGATTTCGAGGTGAGAAAATACACCCACCTATTTCAACAAGAACTCCCCAATCGGAGGTTGCACCAGTTCCAACAGTTCCTTGCTGGATGTGAGCTAGCTAGTGATGGTTTCTTGTCTTGTCGTGGGTAGAAAGGCATGGGCAGGGGAGTAGTAGTACTAGAAGTAGTAGGGCTGGGCAGTACACTTTTTTCTACAGTATTTTTAAGTGGCACTGGCGGGAACATTTTGCCGGGAGAGAATCCCGAATTTTTGATCCCAGCTATCACGTGGTGGCCTATAGCTGTTTCAAGCAAGACCCATGTCAAGGGTGAGTTAAAGCAGGTCCCACATCAAGTGGGTGAGATAATTGACCGAGCCAACATCCTGCTTCCCTTGGTACCATTACTAGTTCTTCCGGGTTCCTCTCCAAGGACAGAGAAAATCGCCCCTCTTCAAATCAAATTGGTCCTAGCTTATTATCCTTCTAATGATTCATCTCACGGAGCAGTGGACAAGACGGCGGTAATTGCAGCATAGGGCACCAGCGTTGGGGCCTCAAAAATAGTTTAGGAACCCATAAAATGATAAGCTCGGATTTCAAACTAGAAACACACACAAACACACATATACTCCTTATATACTAATATACGGAATAGTTTCCAATTTACAGTTCTGCTAACAAAGGCCTAGAAATCATAATAAGGTAGCTCCATATTACAGAACTACGACAGTAGCGAACCAATCATGGGATAGCTCTACACCCCAAGAGTTTTGCAGCTGGGCTAGCAGTCATGAACGGCACCAAAAGTACACCCCTGGTGATCAGCAGCCCTGCATCAAATCCATCCAGACGTAGTGTACCCGATCCACAGCCTTAGGTACAGGCTCATCAATAAACAGGTCATTGTCATTACCATCAAAGTCCTCTTCGGTCATCTGCTTCTGCGATTAGTAGATTAACAAATACGTTTATAGACAAACATCAAAGACACACAACCTGAATATTTGTCGTTCTACAGATATACCTTGTCATCTGGCATAGTGGTAGTACCAGGAATGAATCTTGTTTCATGCAGCTTGCGCTTTTTCTCTCCTCCCCCTTCTCCAAGTTGATCTAGATGCTCAGGAGCTGCCTCTGTCAGTTGATCTAGTTGATCAACATCTGCTTCCCCTACTTGATCTTGATGATAAAGATGTGCTTCCCCCGGTTCAGATGGAGGATCATATGCTTCACCATGAAATACCAATATAACATATGTGCTAAGCATCCCAAATGTAAAATATGGTCTTCCACTATATTTTGAGACAACACCCTACGATTCGCACACAACCGGCAGCGGGCAATGTACTTTTGAGTTGTCACAATGATCTCTAACAAATCCCGTAAATCGTAGAACATCAAGGATATGTTTAGCGCTGCCTAATGGAGCAATCTCTATCCAAAATCTGCCCATCTGTTTAATTATGATATAGAAGGTTAGTTATTATTAAAAGAAAAGCACGAAACATATAGATGAAGTACAAAAACTATATATGCCTATGCGTTTCATCAAACATATTGACAGCAAAAATCGCTGAAGGTATTTAGGAACAAAGATCCAGCACAGAATAAACTATGATCATGCAGATTAAGGACAAATTAAACTACATAGGAGTATTTGAAAGGGCAATAAAAATGCCAACCATATCGAGCTAGAGATAGAAGGACTACCGTGGGATCGACATGCCCACCGGTGCGTCTCAAAAAGACCGACGGGTAGGGAAAGCTTCTTCGCGCACGTTGGTGATGAGGAGCGGCCGTAAAGTGCGTCTATTTTGTGGGGAAGTGGGTGAGGCCTAGGCGGAGGAGGGTGGAAGTTAATACACAACGTGAAGGGGTGCGGACTACGGAGGCATAACTTTGGAAATTCTGACCTACCCTGCTTTGGGCACCACCATATACGTGGCCCACCTGCCAGTCACCATAGATCAAAATTGATCCAAAACTTTTCAATATACAAGTTTATGTTTTACCATGGAAACTAATGCACATAGCATTGCACTTTGTGAATGAATGGCTTTATGTCAAAAAGTTATTTAATTTCAGCATCTTCAGCTAGGAAGCTTGGAAACTCATGAAAGTAGGGCATTATCCATCAAATCTGGAATCTCCTGTGTAAAAAATTGCTTGAAATGCCAAGATGCACCGATCTACCAAATATGGCTAGGTTTGTAAGCTTGGTTGGCAAAGATGCTTCAATGTACGGAGTAGTACAAAAGATGAAAAAGGTATAGAAACTATGGATGTGACCTTGCTCCTCTTGTTTGAAAGCCTTGAATTAATGTTCATTAATTTCGGCAGATGTCCATATACTCATGAAATGCTGGAAAGCATACAGGCCTGTGGGTCTATCTGACGGGGACACCATCCCAAGTGGGAGTAGCGTACCTTAGAAGCTTCAACTTCCAAATTTCGGTAGAGCGCCGAAATATCCTGCCCACCCATTCAAACATCATTCCCAGCCATTCAAACATCCAGCCCCCCAAAAAAACATCCAGCCCCAAAAATAATTTTATTGCACAAATTTAGCCTAGAAGCTTGAAAGGGCGTTATACATTGTGTGAAAAAAGGGGGCGGTGGCATTTTGAGCCATCATCTTTGTAGTTGCTTCACAACAAAACACATTGTTGTTACTTGGAAATTCGAAAACAAACTTCAAATTTGGAAGCAGACATATTGGCTGATTTGCAAAGATGCACCGATCTACCAAATATGGACACGTCATCATAAACTATTTCCATGACCTTGGTCACCTTTTTTTGACGATGGTCATCTTCTTGAAAGCCTTGAATTGGTCGAAAATTTCAGCAAATGCCTAGAAACTTGTTTAAATTCTAGGAAGCAACTCTCGCTGGCATGTGGGCCTAGACAGTGACATCGCCTTTGAGAGGCCCCACGCCGGAGTAGCGTATACTAGAAGCTTCGACCTCAAAATTTGGTACGGCGCCCAAACATCGCACCCATCCATTAAAATATCCCGCGCATGCAGTCAAACATGCTTCACCTCTTTCTAGAATGCAAAATTCCTCTTCTATCCCTGCTCCGGAAACAAGAATCCGAGGGAGCACTGCAATAACAGAGGGATATAGGTGGTAAATTTGCGTTCTCCCAAGTGCATCACCCCATCCATGTTTCCCAGCCCTTCTTCACTACTTACCTACCCGCCTACTCTGACCTACACCGACTTTTTGGACCCATTATGCAAGTGACCCACATATCAGTGAGCTAGAATTACGAGAAGTAGAGACTCCCATGGCTTGTTGTTCAAAATTCGAACATTTTTCGCTAAACTGAGATAAAATCGTTAACATCATCCAACCTGGCTTATACTATCATTCCACTATGTCAGAGTAAAAGCTAAAAAAACAAAGCCAAAAACACGTTCGTAGATTTATAAGCCAAAAATCAAAAGCCAGAATTCGAGCCCAACCAAACAGCGCCTAAATCTCAAGGAACTCTTCCTATTTCTCCCTTGTTTTAGTACCCGGGTACATTCAATTTTATTTAACAAGAAATATGACCAAGCAGGATATCATCGACTTGTAGATCAATTTTTGACATACTTTCATTAAATTGCGATAACACCATTCTGTTCCACGAATATATATAACCATAAAGTTTGAAAATATTATTGAGAATTCACGGAATCCTAAACCATAAAATCTAAACCCCTAAACCCTGACCAAGCAGGTATCGTGCAACTAGATCAATAATTGAGATATTTTAGTTAAATCAGGTAACGCCATTCTATTAGACGAATATAAGCATAAATCATGAGCATTACCAAAAATTCTCTAAACCCAAAACCGGAAACAACCCATAAAACTAAAATGTAAAACCCTAAACCCTAGGCCAATAAACCCTAATCAAGCAGGTATCATGCACTTATATATCAAAAATTGAGATACTTTCATTAAATTGCGGTAACACTATTCTATTCCACGAATATAAGCATAAATCTTGAACATTATTTAAAATTCCAGAAACCCTAAAATTTAAGACCTAATTAAACCCAAAATCCTTACCAAACACATAGCATACACTTATCGATCAAAAGTTGATATATTTTCATTAAACTGGTAACTCCATTCTATTCGATGAATATAAGCATAAATCTTGAGCATTATCGAAAATACCCTAAACCCTAAACAACCCCTAATAAAACCTAAACCTAAAACCCCAAACCCTCAACCGATGAACCATAACAGAACAGGTATCATGCACTTATAAATCAAATTTGGAGATACTTTCAATGAGTTAGGTAACGCCATATATATTCTATTCGACGAATATAAGCATAAAGCTTGAGTATCATTGAAAATTCGATAAACCCCCTAAACTCTATTCAGTCCATAAAACCTAAACCGTAAAACCCTAAAACCCTAAACCCTCGACCCATATAAACCCTAACCAAGCATTTATCATGGACTTATAGATCAAAATCTGAGATTCAATATTCCATTAAATTACGGTAACGCCATTCTATTCCACGAATATAACAATAAAGTTTGAACATTATTGGAAATGTCCTAAACCCTAAAACCCTCAACACTGCACGTAGCATGCACTTATCGATCAAAAATTGATATATTTTCATTAAACTGGTAAGTCCATTCTATTCGATAAATATAAACATAAATATTGAGCACTATCGAAAATACCCTAAACAACCCCTAATAAAACCTAAACCTAAAACCCCAAACCCTCAACCCATAAATCCTAACCAATCAGGTATCATGCACTTATAGAACAAATTTTGAGATACTTTCATTGAGTTAGGTAACGCCATATTCTATTCAACGAATATAAGCATAAAGCTCGAGTATTATTGAAAATTCGATAAACCCCCTAAACCCTATTCAGTCCATAAAACCTAAACCGTAAAACCATAAAACCCTAAACCCTCGACCCATATAAACCCTAACCAAGCATATATCATGGACTTATAGATCATAATTTGAGATTCGATCTTTCATTAAATTGCGGTAACGCCATTCTATTACACGAAAATAACAATAAAGTTTGAACATTATCGAAAATGCCCTAAACCCTAAAACCCTAAACCCTCAACCCCGCCTAAACGACATTGGCAAATGAGCTATCACATGCACTTGTAGATCAAAATTTCAGATAAACATTCCTCAAATTGTGCTAACGCTATTCAATTCCATGAATATAAGCACATATAAAGTAGCTTGAACATTATCGAAAATTACCAAAAAACCTAAACCCTAAACATCTAAACCCCCAAAAGCATAAAATACCTAAAACCTCAACCCCTTACCAAGCAGGTATGATGCACTTATAGATCAAAATCTGAGATACTTTCATTAAAGTGCGATAACACGAGTCTATTCCATGAATATATATAAGCATAAATATATAAGCTTGAACATTATTATTGAAAATTCACAAACCCTAAAACCTAGAAAACCCTAAACCCTAAATACCAACCTTCAACTCCTAAGCCCTAAACCCTAAAATCCTAAATCATATACCATAAACCCTAAACCCCTAAACCCTCAACCCAATAAACACAAACCCTAAACCCCAGGCTACATATATCTTGTGTGGAAACTAGGGCAATGGGATTTTGAGCCATACTTATTTGTAGTTTCTTCATGACAAAAGCCATTGTCGTCGCTTGAAAAATTGAAAATATCTTCAAATTCAGAAGCTTCCTTTGTAAATAATATTTTAAATGCCAATAATACGAACCAATCTACGAAATAAAACATGTTGTTATAAACTATAGAAAAGGTATGGCCATGACCTTGGTCACTTGGTTTGAAAGCCATGCAAATTCATACATGGTACGCCATATATCATACGACAATATTAAAGCCATTATTATCGATTGGAGATTTTAAAATAACTCCAAATATGGAAGCTCTTTTCCCAAACAATGTTGAAATATCAATGTGCACCAATCTACCAAACATGGTTACATTATCATAAAGTATGGTAACACATATGGCCTTGACATTGGTCATCTAGTTTTCGAAAGCCATGAATGTTCAAACATGGTACGCCATATTGTGAAACGAGTTTTTCAAGAGTTATCAAATTTTATATATTTTCATGGAAACTAGCCAATGCACACAGTGAGACACCAACAGAGAAATGAATGGTTGTATTTCGTTTTATATTTTGTTTATTTTTTTTTTTTAAAAGACTGGCCCAAATTTGGTGTCATTACTATTCATATCAAAAAATTGAAATCTTGCAAAACTCTCGGTGATTCTCCAATATTTGACTAATTCGATACCTTTAAACTATTTTTAAAAAGTCAAGAGCAAGGTATATCACACACTTTGTAGTACATAAATATACTTACTTTCAATCGTCAAAAAGTTATTTAATTTCAGCATCTTCAGCTAAGAAGTTTGGAAACTCATGAAAGTAGGGCATTATCCATGAAATCTGGAATCTCCTGTGCAAACAATTGCTTGAAATGCCAAGATGCACCGATCTACCAAACATGGCCAGGTTAGTAAGCTTAGTTGGCGAAGATGCTTCAATGTACGGAGTAGTACAAAAGATGAAAAAGGTACAGAAACTATGGTTGTGACCTTGCTCCTCTTGTTTGAAAGCCTTGAATTAATGTTCATTAATTTCGGCAGATGTCCATAAACTCATGAAATGATGGAAAGCATACAGGCCTGTGGGTCTATCTGACGGGGACAGCATCCCAAGTGGGAGTAGCGTACCTTAGAAGCTTTAACTTCCAAATTTCGGCAGAGCGCCGAAATATCCCGCCCACCCATTCAAACATCAATCCCAGCCATTCAAACATCCAGCCCCCCAAAAAAACATCTAGCCCCAAAAATTATTTTATTGCACAAATTTAGCCTGGAAGCTTGAAAGGGCGTTATACATTGTGTGAAAAAAGGGGGCGGTGGCATTTTGAGCCATCATCTTTGTAGTTGCTTCTCAACAAAATACATTGTTGTTACTTGGAAATTCGAAAACAAATTTCAAATTTGGAAGCAGACATATTGGATGATTTGCAAAGATGCACCGATCTACCAAATACGGACACGTCATCATAAACTATTTCCATGACCTTGGTCACCTTTTTTTTATGATGGCCATCTTCTTGAAAGCCTTAAATTGTTCAAAAATTTCAGCAAATGCCTAGAAACTCGTTTAAATGCTGGGAAGCAACTCTCGCTGGCGTGTGGGCCTAGACAGTGACAGCGCGTCTGAGAGGCCACACGCCGGAGTAGCGTATGCGAGAAGCTTCGACCTCAAAATTTGGTACGGCGCCCAAACATCGCACCCATCCATTAAAATATCACGCGGATGCATTCAAACATGCTTCATCTCTTTCTAGAATGCAAAATTCCTCTTCTATCCCTACTCCAGAAACAAGAATCCGGGGGAGCACTGCAATAACAGAGGGATATAGGATGTAAATTTGCGTTCTCCCAAGTGCATCACCCCATCCACGTTTCCCAACCCTTCTTCAATATTTACCTGCCCTTCCACTCCGACCTACACCAACTTTTTGGACCCACTATGCAAGTGACCCACATGTCAGTGAGCTCGAATTACGGGAAGTAGAGATTACCATCTCTTGTTGTTCAAAATTCGAACATTTTTCGCAAAACCGAGCTAAAATCGTTAAAATCATCCAACCTGGCTTATACTATCATTCCACTATGTCAGAGTAAAAGCTAAAAGAAAACACGTCCGTAGCTTTATAAGCCAAAAATCAAAATCCAGAATTCGAGCCCAACCAAGCAGCGCCTAAATCTCAAGAAACTCTTCCTGTTTCTCCCTTGTTTTAGTACCTGGGTACATTCAATTTTATTTAACAAGAAATATGACCAAGCAGGATATCATCGACTTGTAGATCAATTTTTTAGATACTTTCATTAAATTCTGGTAACACCATTCTGTTCCACGAATATATATAACCATAAAGTTTGAAAATATTATTTAGAATTCACGGAATCCTAAACCATAAAATCTAAACCCCTAAACCCTGCCAAGCAGGTATCGTGCAACTATAGATCAAAAATTGAGATATTTTAGTTAAATCAGGTAATGCCGTTCTATTAGACGAATATAAGCATAAATCATGAGCATTACCAAAAATTCTCTGAACCAAAAACCGGAAACAACCCATAAAACTAAAATGTAAAACCCTAAACCCTCTGCCCATAAACCCTAATCAAGCAGCTATCATGCACTTATATATCAAAATTTGAGATACTTTCATTAAATTTCGGTAACGCCATTCTATTCCATGAATATAAGCATAAAGCTTGAACATTATTTAAAATTTCCGAAACCATAAAATTTAAACACTAATTAGAACCAAAATCCTCACCAAACACGTAGCATGCACTTATCAATCAAAAGTTGATATATTTTCATTAAACTGGTAACCCCATTCTATTCTATGAATATAAGCATAAATCTTGAGCATTACGAAAATACCCTAAACAACCCCTAATAAAACCTAAACCTAAAACCCCAAACCCTCAAGCCATAAACCTTAACAGAACAGGTATCATGCACTTATAAATCAAATTTGGAGATACTTTCAATGAGTTAGGTAACGCCATATATATTCTATTCGATGAATATAAGCATAAAGCTTGAGTATCATTGAAAATTCGATAAACCCCCTAAACTCTATTCAGTCCATAAAACCTAAACCGTAAAACCCTAAACCCTCGACCCATATAAACCCTAACCAAGCAGGTATCATGGACTTATAGATCAAAATCTGAGATTCGACCTTTCATTAAATTGCGGTAACGCCATTCTATTCCACGAATATAACAATAAAGTTTGAACATTCTTGGAAATGCCCTAAACCCTAAAACCCTAAACCGTCAACACCGCATGTAGCATGCACTTATCGATCAAAAATTGATATATTTTCATTAAACTGGTAACTCCATTCTATTCGATGAATATAAGCATAAATCTTGAGCATTATCGAAAATACCCTAAACAACCCCTAATAAAACCTAAACCTAAAACCCCAAACCCTCAACCCATAAATCCTAACCAATCAGGTATCATGCACTTATAGAACAAATTTTGAGATACTTTCATTGAGTTAGGTAACGCCATATTCTATTCAACGAATATAAGCATAAAGCTCAAGTATTATTGAATATTCGATAAACCCCCTAAACCCTATTCAGTCCATAAAACCTAAACCATAAAACCATAAAATCCTAAACCCTCGACCAATATAAACCCTAACCAAGCATGCATCATGGACTTATAGATCAAAATTTGAGATTCGATCTTTCATTAAATTGCGGTAACGCCATTCTATTACACGAATATAACAATAAAGTTTGAACATTATCAAAAATGCCCTAAACCCTAAAACCCTAAACCCTCAACCCCGCCTAAACGACATTGGCAAATGAGGTATCACATGCACTTGTAGATCAAATTTCAGATAAACATTCCTCAAATTGCGCTAACGTTATTCAATTCCATGAATATAAGCATATATAAAGCAACTTGAACAGTATCGAAAATTCCCAAAAAACCTAAACCCTAAACACCTAAACCCCCAAAACCATAAAATACCTAAACCCTCAACCCCTTACCAAGCTGGAATGATGCACTTATAGATCAAAATCCGAGATACTTTCATTAAAGTGTGATAACACGAGTCTATTCCATGAATATATATAAGCATATATATAAGCTTGAACATAATTATTGAAAATTCACAAACCCTAAAACCTAGAAAACCCTAAACCCTAAATACCAACCTTAAACTCCTAAGCCCTAAACCCTAAAATCCTAATTCATATACCATAAACCCTAAACCCCTAAACCCTCAACCCAAAAAACACGAACCCTAAACCCCAGGCTACATATATCTTGTGTGGAAACTAGGGCAATGGGATTTTGAGCCATACTTATTTGTAGTTTCTTCATGACAAAAGCCATTGTCGTCGCTTGAAAAATTGAAAATATCTTCAAATTCAGAAGCTTCCTTTGTAAATAATATTTTAAATGCCAATAATACGAACCAATCTACCAAATAAAACATGTTGTTATAAACTATAGCAAAGGTATGGCCATGACCTTGGTCACTTGGTTTGAAAGCCATGCAAATTCATACATGGTACGCCATATATCATACGACAATATTAAAGCCATTATTATCGATTGGAGATTTTAAAATAACTCTAAATATGGAAGCTCTTTTCCCAAACAATGTTGAAATACCAATGTGCACCAATCTACCAAACATGGTTACATTATCATAAAGTATGGTAACACATATGACCTTGACATTGGTCATCTAGTTTTCGAAAGCCATGAATGTTCAAACATGGTACGCCATATTGCGAAATGAGTTTTTCAAGAGTTATCAAATTTTATATATTTTCATGGAAACTAGCCAATGCACACAGTGAGACACCAACAGAGAAACGAATGGTTGTATTTCGTTTTATATTTTGTTTCTTTATTTTTTTTAAAGACTGGCCCAAATTTGGTGTCATTACTATTCATATCAAAAACTTGAAATCTTGCAAAACTCTCGGTGATTCTCCAATATTTGACTAATTCGATACCTTTAAACTATTTTTAAAAAGTCAAGAGCAAGCTATATCACACACTTTATAGTACATAAATATACTTACTTTCAATCGTCAAAAAGTTATTTAATTTCAGCATCTTCAGCTAAGAAGTTTGGAAACTCATGAAAGTAGGGCATTATCCATGAAATCTGGAATCTCCTGTGCAAACAATTGCTTGAAATGCCAAGATGCACCGATCTACCAAATATGGCCAGGTTAGTAAGCTTAGTTGGCGAAGATGCTTCAATGTACGGAGTAGTACAAAAGATGAAAAAGGTACAGAAACTATGGTTGTGACCTTGCTCCTGTTGTTTGAAATCCTTGAATTAATGTTCATTAATTTCGGCAGATGTCTATAAACTCATTAAATGCTGGAATGCATACAGGCCTGTGGGTCTATCTGACGGGGACAGTATCCCAAGTGGGTGTAGCGTACCTTAGAAGCTTCAATTTCAAAATTTTGGCAGAGCGCCGAAATATCCCGCCCACCCATTCAAACATCCCGCCCATCGATTCAAACATCCAGCCCGCAAAAAAAACATCCAGCCCCAAAAATTATTTTATTGCACAAATTTAGCCTGGAAGCTTGAAAGGGTGTTATAGATTGTGTGAAAAAAGGGGGCGGTGGCATTTTGACTCATCATCTTTGTAGTTGCTTCACAACAAAACAAATTGTTGTTACTTGGAAATTTGAAAACATACTTCAAATTTGGAAGTAGACATATTGGGTGATTTGCAAAGATGCACCGATCTACCAAATACGGACACGTCATCATAAACTATTTCCATGACCTTGGTCACCTTTTTTTTACGATGGTCATCTTCTTGAAAGCCTTAAATTTTTCAAAAATTTCAGCAAATTCCTAGAAACTCGTTTAAATGTTGGGAAGCAACTCTCACTGGCGTGTGGGCCTAGACGGTGACAGTGCGTCTGAGAGGCCCCATGCCGGAGTAGCGTATGCTAGAAGCTTCGACCTCAAAATTTGGTACGGCGCCCAAACATCGCACCAATCCATTAAAATATCCCGCGCATGCATTCAAACATGCTTCACCTCTTTCTAGAATGCAAAATTCCTCTTCTATCCCTGATCCGGAAACAAGAAACCGAGGGAGCACTGCAATAACAGAAGCATATAGGTGATAAATTTGCGTTCTCCCAAGTGCATCACCCCATCAATGTTTCCCAGCCCTTCTTCAATATTTACCTGCCCGCCCACTCTGACCTACACCAACTTTTTGGACCCACTATGCAAGTGACCCACATGTCAGTGAGCCAGAATTACGGGAAGTAGAGATTCCCCTCGCTTGTTGTTCAAAATTCGAACATTTTTCGCTAAACCGAGATAAAATCATTAAAATCATCCAACCTGGCTTATACTATCATTCCACCATGTCAGAGTAAAAGCTAAAAAAACAAAGCCAAAACATGTTCGTAGCTTTATAAGCCAAAAATCAAAAGCCAGAATTCGAGCCCAACCAAATAGCTCCTAAATCTCAAGGAACTCTTCCTGTTTCTTCCTTGTTTTAGTACCCGGGTACATTCAATTTTATTTAACAAGAAATATGACCAAGCAGGATATCATCGACTTGTAGATCAATTTTTGAGATACTTTCATTAAATTGCGGTAACACCATTCTGTTCCACGAATATATATAACCATAAAGTTTGAAAATATTATTGAGAATTCACGGAATCCTAAACCATAAAATCTAAACCCCTAAACCCTGACCAAGAAGGTATCACGCAACTAGATCAATAATTGAGATATTTTAGTTAAATTAGGTAACGCCATTCTATTAGACGAATATAACCATAAATCATGACCGTTACCAAAAATTATCTAAACCCAAAACCGGAAACAACCCATAAAACTAAAATGTAAAACCCTAAACCCTCGGCCCATAAACCCTAATAAAGCAGGTATCGTGCACTTATATATAAAAATTTGAGGTACTTTCATTAAATTGTGGTAACGTCATTCTATTCCATGGATATAAGCATAAAGCTTGAACATTTTCTTAAAATTCCCGAAACCCTAAAATTTAAACACTAATTAAAACCAAAATCCTTACCAAACATGTAGCATGCACTTATCGATCAAAAGTTGATATATTTTCATTAAACTGGTAACTCCATTCTATTCAATGACTATATGCATAAATCTCGAGCATTATCGAAAATACCCTTAACCCTATACAACCCCTAATAAAACCTAAACCTAAAACCCCAAACCCTCAACCCATAAACCAAAACAGAACAGGTATCATGCACTTATAAATCAAATTTGGAGATACTTTAAATGAGTTAGGTAACGCCATATATATTCTATTCGATGAATATAAGCATAAAGCTTGAGTATCATTGAAAATTCGATAAACTCCCTAAACTCTGTTCAGTCCATAAAACCTAAACCGTAAAATCCTAAACCCTCGACCCATATAGACCCTAACCAAGCTGGTATCGTGGACTTATAGATCAAAATCTAAGATTCGATCTTTCATTAAATTTCGATAGATTCTATTCCACGAATATAATAATAAAGTTTGAACATTATTGGAAATGCCCTAAACCCTAAAACCCTAAACCCTCAACACAACATGTAGCATGCACTTATCGATCAAAAATTGATATATTTTCATTAAACTGGTAACTCCATTCTATTCGATGAATATAAGCATAAATCTTGAGCATTATCGAAAATACCCTAAACAACCCCTAATAAAACCTAAACCTAAAACCCCAAACCCTCAACCCATAAATCCTAACCAATCAGGTACCATGCACTTATAGAAAAAAAATTGAGATACTTTCATTGAGTTAGGTAACGCCATATTCTATTCAACGAATATAAGCATAAAGCTCGAGTATTATTGAAAATTCAATAAACCCCCTAAACCCTATTCAGTCCACAAACCCTAAACCATAAAACCATAAAACCCTAAACCCTCGGCCTATAAACCCTAATCAAGCAGGTATCGTGCACTTATATATCAAAATTTGAGATAATTTCATTAAATTTCGGTAACGCCATTCTATTCCATGAATATAAGCATAAAGCTTGAACATTATTTAAAATTTCCGAAACCCTAAAATTTAAATACTAATTAAACCCAAAATCCTTAGCAAACATGTAGCATGCACTTATCGATCAAAAGTTGATATATTTTAATTAAACTGGTAACTCCATTCTATTCAATGAATATAAGCATAAAGCTTGAGCATTATCGAAAATACCCTAAACCCTAAACAACCCCTAATAAAACCTAAACCTAAAACCCCAAACCCTCAACCCATAAACCATAACAGAACAGGTATCATGCACTTATAAATCAAATTTGGAGATACTTTAAATGAGTTAGGTAATGCCATATATATTTTATTCGACGAATATAAGCATAAAGCTTGAGTATCATTGAAAATTTGATAAAACCCCAAAACTCTGTTCAGTCCATAAAACCAAAACCGTAAAACCCTAAAACCCTCGACCCATCTAAATCCTAACCAAGCAGGTATCGTGGATTATAGATCCAAATCTGAGATTCGATCTTTCATTAAATTTCGGTAATGCCATTCTATTCCACGAATATAATAATAAATTTGAACATTATTGGAAATGCCCTAAACCGTAAAACACTAAACCCTCAACACCGCACGTAGCATGCACTTATCGATCAAAAATTGATATATTTTCATTAAATTGGTAATTCCATTCTATTCGATGAATATAAGCATAAATCTTGAGCATTATTAAAAATACCCTAAACAACCCCTAATAAAACCTAAACCTAAAACCCCAAACCCTCAACCCATAAATCCTAACCAATCAGGTATCATCCACTTATAGAACAAATTTTGATATACTTTCATTGAGTTAGGTAACACCATATTCTATTCAACGAATATAAGCATAAAGCTCGAGTATTATTGAAAATTCAATAAACCCCCTAAACCCTATTCAGTCCACAAAACCTAAACCGTAAAACCATAAAACCCTAAACCCTCGACCCATATAAACCCTAACCAACCATGTATCGTGGACTTATAGATCAAAATTTGAGATTCGATCTTTCATTAAATTACGGTAACACCATTCTATTACACGAATATAACAATAAAGTTTGAACATTATTGAAAATTCTGGAAAACCGAAACCTGTAACACCCAAAACCTAAACCCCTAAACCCTATAACCCCAAACCTTAAACCCTCGCCAAGCACGTAGCATGCACTTATAGATCAGAATTTAAGATAATTTCGTTAAATTGGGTAACGCCATTCTATTTGACGAATATAAGCATAAATCCCGAGTAATATAAAAATTTCCCTAAACCCTAAAGAACCCCTAAAACTTAATCCCTAAACCCTAAAGCCCTAAACTCTCAGCCATAAACCCTAACCAAGCATGTGTCATGCAAACATTGATCAAAATTTGAGATACTTTCATTAAATCAGCTAACACCCATTCTGTTCTACGAGTATAAGCACAAATCTTCGGCATTATTGAAAATTCGCTAAACCCTAAACCCTAAACAACCCATAAACTAAACCACAAAAACCTATAACCCTAAACCCTTGACCCATAAACCCTAACCAAAGCAGGTATTGTGCACTTATACATCAAAATTTGAGATACTTTCAATAAATTGATGTAATGCCATTCTATTCAACGAATATAAGCATAACACAACTTGAACATTATCGAAAATTCCTAAAACCCAAAACCCTAAACCCTAAACCCCTAAAACCTTAAACCCTTACCAAGCACGTAGCATGCACTTATAGATCAAAATTTGATATACTTTCGTTTAATTTGCTGATGCCATTTTATTCGAGGAATATAAGCATAAATCTTGATCATTATCAAAAATTCCCTAAACCCTAAATAACTCCTAAAACCTAAACCCTAAAACCCCAAACCCTCAACCCATAAACACTAACCAAGAAGGTATCATGCACTTTATAGATCAAAATTTGAGATACTTTCATTAAATTAGGTAATGTCATTCTATTTGACAAATATAACAATAAAGCTTGAGCATTATTCTAAATTTGCTAAACTCTAAACCCTATACAATGATAAAACCTAAACTGTAAAACCATAACCAAGAAGGTATCATGCACTTATAGATCAACATTTGTGATACTTTCATTAAAGTAGATAACGCCATTCTATTCGACAAATATAAGTATAAATCTTTGAGCATTATTGAAAAAACGCTAATCCCTAAACCCGAAACAACCCATAAAACCTAATCCATGAAACCCTAAATCATCGACCCATAAACCCTAAACCAGCAGGTACCGTGCACTTATAGATCAAAATTTGAGATATTTTCGTTAAATTGTGGTAACACCATTCTATTACATGAATATAAGCATAAAGCTTGAACATTATTAAAAATCATAAACCCTTAACCGTAAACCCTAATAACCTCCTAACCCTAGAACTCTATCTTCCTAACCCTAGAACCCTAAACCCTTACCAAGGAGGTATAATGCACTTATAGATCAAATTTTGAAATACTTTTATTAAATTGCGATAACGCCATTCTATTCCATGAATATAACCATATATATAAAGCTTTAACATTATTATTGAAAATTCCCTAAACCTTAAAACCTAAACTATCATAAAACCTAAAACCTTGAACAACCCTAAACCCTAAACCACTAAACCCTAAAATCCTAAACCATAAACCATGAACCCTTAAACCCTCAACCCAAAATAAAACCCCGAACCTTAAACTTAATTAACCCTAGGCTATATATATTTTGAGTGAAAACCGGGGCAGTGGGATTTAACTCCATGTTTTGTAGTAGCTTCATGACTAAAGCCATTGTTGTGCATTAGAAAATTGAAATAACTTCCAATTCAGAAGCTTCCTTTGTAAATAATATTTTAAATGCCAATACACACCATAACAAGTATGGATAGGTTATTATAAACTATAGAAAAGAAATGGCCATGACCTTGGTCATCTGGTTTGAAAGCCATGCATATTCTTACATGGTACTCCATATATATTGTGAGACAATTTTTTCTTAGAAATTATCAAATTTCAAGATTATATTTTCCATGGAAACTAGCTAGTGCACATAGTGAGACACGAATAGAGAAAATAATGGATGCATTTATTTTTATATTTTGTTTCTTTGTATTTTTTTAAAATGGCTGAAATTAGGTGTCATTACCATTCATATCAAAAAGTTGAATTTTCCAAAACTCTCGGTAGTTCTCCAATATTTGATTACTTGATATCTTTGAATTATTTTAAAAAGTCAAGAGCAAGGTATATCACACACGTTCTAGTTCGAAGTTAGACATATTTACTTCAGATTGTCAAAAAGTCATTTTATTGCATAGATTTAGCTAGAAAGTTTGGAAATTCATGAAAGTTGGGCATTGTCCATCAAATCCAGAATCTTCTTTTGAAATGCCAAGATGCAGCTATCTACCAGATATGGACACGCTATTATAAACTATAATAGAGATATGGCCATGACCTTAGTCATCTTGTATGAAAGCCTTCAAAATATATTGTTTATCAATGTCGGCACATGTGTGGAAACTCATTTATATGTTGGTAAGCATACTGTCGATGGCGTGTGGGTCTAGACGGGGCTAACACGTGAGAGCGGTCGCGTCGGAGTAGCGTACGTCGGAAGCTTCAACCTCAAAATTTATGCATGGCGCCGAAACATCCCACGCACATCTATTCAAATATCCCACGCATCTATTCAAATATCCCGCCCTGCTTTTTGCAAATGCAAAATTCCTGTTCTATCACTGCTCCAGAAACAAGGATAGTGGCAGTATTGCAATAATAGAGGGGTATAGGTCGTAAATGTCCATCATGCCACCTATATCCCCCCATCATCTCTTCCCCGCCCACACCCCTCCAACCTCGACCTTCCTCTAGCTGCTTCACCACGGGCCCTCTCTTCCATACCAGAGTTCCACTGCAGGCGCTCTTTACCGGAACTATTTCACCGACTCCCTCGTGGCACCGGATCTGCTTCGCCAACGCCTTCGTCTACCCTACCGGGGCCGGTTCACTGACTCATTCGTTGCTGACCCTAAAATGCCGAGCCGCCGCCTACTTGCCCGTCCCACCTGTCCTTGCTGCGTAGCGGTAATTTCTCTTGCCCGTTTGCTATATTTTTGTTACTCGTAAGCTACGAAATCTTCAGGATGTTGCTCAATATCCTAGATGCTATTGCCATTTCATTTGCACCCTTCATCTTGTAGGTCCTATCCACCTCATTAGCTTCTTGTTTTTATTCCCTTTCTTTATTCTCACGCTATCGGTTTAATCCTCCAACACGAACTCATAGATTCTATTCTTTTCGAGCACTCGCACGGGTCATGCAAACAGCTGATAGAGGATCCAACACTGACAATCTGACGCCCAGCAAGGCTGAATCGTGAGGTTTCCTTGTGTTACTTAGGCTAGTTTTTTGTCTTGTTAATTAGTTGGCATTCTACCTAAGAACTTGCCATGACATTTGCATTTATGTTCAATTGTGAATATATGTGCGAATGCTTAATTCGTAAAATGTCCATCTAGTTTGGATGATATATTTGGTCATTTTTAGTGCTATATGTTGGTGTTTTCACCTGCTTTCATCCGTCCAAACCAGCTATCTAGTTTGAAACATATGTCTGGTAATTTTTAATGCTACGTTTTTGGTGTTTCTCAAGAGTTTTCATCCTTCCAAACCAACCAATTTGGTTTCAAATGTCATGCAGAGAAATGACAATGGAGTACAAGGACCAAAGTTCCAATTGCTCTGCTCAGATTCTTCTGGCAGATTGACCAAGAGTCGCACCCGCTCGAGAAGGAGCTACTGTCAGCCTGAACGTGCTACTGTAAGTTCATACTTACTTTAAATAATCTCTACTTTATATAATACTACTTGTTTTCCTTGTTGTTTATTTTAACCTGTTTCACCATATTTTAGCGATCATGATTAAAACCCAAAGAGAGTCCTTGGTAGGCAGGACTGAAAGTTGTGATCCCTCGTCCCATTCATCCTCCCATTGCATTGCCGAAGCAAACTTACTTAACAGTCCACCTAGAACAACTCCTGCATGTGATAAATATACAAATGTTGTATTGCATGCAGAACGAAAGGGTGTAGCTACTCTTAGATCTATAGCTGAAATGTTGAAGAAGAGGACAGATGATACAGTGAAGCGAATCGCCATGTATCGATCTCTTATTGATGGTAGTGACACTTTGTAATCTGTCGGAATTACGATCTTGTTGTATAACCTGTTGTAACAAACTTTTATTGTTTTGTAATAAGTAATGTTAATTTCTGTGTGTTTATTAATTGATGTCTTGATATTCACCTGTTCTGTGAAAAGTAGGCGCTAGCAAAAAAAGTCTAAAACAGTAACAACGCGTGCATGGATGGCCCAAAGCGGCCAGAACAGTAAAAGCCAGAACAGTAAAAGGCCGTAGCAGCAAAAGGCCAGAACAGTAAAAGGCCAGAACAGTGAAAAGGCCGGAACAGTAAAAGGTATCAACAGCAAAAGGCCAGTACGGTGGCAGGCCAGTACAGTAACAGACCAAAAAGTGCCGGCCATAACAGGCAAAAGCCCAAACACTAAAGGGCTTAAATAGTAACGGGTCGAAATTCCTAAAAGGCTGAAATAGTAACAGGACTGAACAAGGTCTGAACAGTGTAGGGCTGGACTTGTGCAGGCCTCAAGTGGCAGCACAGTATTGGACAAACATGGGCCTTCTGTAGGCCAAAACAGAATCGGGACTGAAAGTTCATGGGCCGCATCTCTGGGCCTATTTCAAATAGTGGAGGACAAAACAGTAACAGGCCATCTTCTTGTTGGGCTCCCCTGATGGGCCAACCTAGTTAGTACTTAGCACGCCTTGGCTGGGCCTGGCTTCTGCCATGGCTTCTATGACCGTTAACGGCGGTAACCGGCCGCTAACAGCGGCTGCCACGTGGTAGTTTGCATGACGTCAGCCGTCAGCGTGGCTGGTGAACAGATCTACGACGGAACATGTTTTCGTTGCTAAAGGGTGTGATCCGCCACAGGTGAAAAAAACCATGGTTAATTCATTTGTGACAGGGCTTTTAACATGAAGGCCATCTGTCGCACAAGACTCTTCGGCCACGAAAAACGGGCCTTCAACCACGAAAATCGTCCGTTGTAAAAGCCAACTTTTCTTGTAGTGACTTGTCAAACTTCTCTCTAATTTGGATTATGGGGTTCAAAAATAGATTACTGCCAGTTCTTCAATAGTCTTCTCCTCCTTAATCTTGATTTTCTTCTCATAAGGTAGTCTCGTGAACTGGATATAGTTTATTTCTATAGTTTCTTCACCAAGCTGTAAAGATAAAGTCTGCTTTTTGTTGTCAATATCATTATTCATAGAATTGTAAAAATGATTACCAAAGATAACTGGGCAACTGGAGTTTAAAGGTATTATGATAATATGAAAATCAACTAGATACACAAAATCCCCAACAGAGATGCAAACATTGTGAAGTACTCTGTGAGTAGGATGCAAAGTTTGATTAGAGAACATAAAAGTTACTTCTGACGGCTCAAGGTAGAATTCATCAAGGTGATCGCACAATTCTTTATAAAGGGTATAATGCATTATGTTTATAGAAGAACTTAAGTCACAGAACCCCACATAAGTACTCCTTCCTAAACAAAAAGGAATTTTGTATTGCTTTTATTCTTACTATCAAAGTTTCCTCCTATCATTTTGGAGGATTCTTTACTTACCATTATAACCTCTTCCTTGAACAATTCAAGTTCCAAAAGTTCTTTTACTATCCCAATGTTTTCTTTAATGGCTCCTAAATTTCTAGTTAATCTTCCTATTCTTTTATTCCCTTCACCCCTACTATCCATTACCTTAGTAAGAATAGTTTCATATTCACCTAGCATTTATTTTGCATTTTTTAGTATCTATCATTGCGTCTGATTTTAGACGGTTTTTCCGCCATAGGTAGTGTATAGCGTTCCCAATCTTTCGGAATTTGCAGGTAGTCAGCATAAGATCTAACAATTTGAATGATCATGTGATGGTCAAGGTTAAAATCCCCAAACAATTTTTTTACCTTTCCAGAACCTAGAAACCTCTTTAAACAATTATAATTTATAGGGTTTCCCTTTTTAAATTCTTCCTCACAATAGGCTTTCTCTATCCTATTCACCATGTCTAATAAATTCCATGCCCTCTCAATACTGAATTCGGTGAACGACCCGTTGGTAAGGGAATCGAGTTCAATTCTATTATCATCATCTAAACATGCGTAGAAGGTATGTATCAGTAGCCAAGGTGGGAAATGATGAATGGGGCAGCGGTCAAGCAAACCCCGAAATCTTGTATACCCCTCATGCATGCTTTCTCTAGGTTTTCCTTTAAAATTTGTAATCATGCATCTTGCGCCATGAGTTTTTGTCCTGGGAAAGAAATCAACTAAGAATAGAGAAGCTAGGGCTCTCCCATGAATTAGTAATCTTTGTAGAACTCTGAATATACCAAGAACAAGCTTCATCAATGCGGGTTTGGGAAAAGAGAGCAAACTTAACCTCATCCTCAGTTTGTATATTAAGATGGAAAGTCCCACAAATATCTTCGAAGAACCCTACATGCTCATACGGATCCTCCATACCATCTCCTACAAAACAAATTGCATGCAAAAGATCTAAAGGCATGGGGTTAATATCATACCCTCTTGGGTTATTGGATTTTAAATATGCATCCATGGGCGGATCAGAATTCCTCACAGCCTCAAGCTAAATTATATGTTGGTACTCGCCAATAATGTATCACTTGAAACTAATAAACAACTTTAGTAAAACAATGAGTAATGTAAGTAACTAAGAACAAAGACCAAAAGCACTTAGCTCCCCGACAACGGTGCCAGAAAATAGCTTGATGACTACAAGTGAACATATCAATTGTAGCTAGTTTCAAAGTAAAGATATCGAACCCACAGAGAGCTATTGGTAAAGGTCTTTATGCCCCTCGTTACTATCTACCAAAGAATACTTGTAAGTTGTCTTTGATCTCAAGTAAAGGGTGTCTGAATGGTTTATGGTTGTTTGCAGAAAAGTAATTAAAACAAGTAAAAGAAAACAAGTAACGAGATTGTATGAAAGCATGGTTGAACTCAATAGGGATAAAACATTCTCGGAGATGTAGGATACACCACCAAAATAGTACTATTATTGTATGTAATCAAGATAACATAATTCTTATGTCATGATATGTGTGGAGAGAGCCCCATAATAAGATATTCGCGACAAGGCTCGTAGGAAGCCACTTTGTTGTTCCAAGTGTGAGGATAGCTCTAAATAACCACTGCAATGCCTGAGAGCAATCACCTATACAGGCCACCGCAATTAAGGGTTTCCCCATGGATATCGTAATTAGCTTAGGGAGTCCATCTTAATCCTCCTTTGACCGTGTGGGTTACGAGCCGATGCCAATCTGTCACGGGGCACTCTGGATACAGTTCCACAACATGTCCAAAGGGTTTCTTCCTCTCTTTAGTCCTGAAGGCAAATGATACATGGTCGACTTCACATATCATCTAAAGAGAGAAATCAAACACAAGTCATAATTATATCATAGACAAGCAAGTCATATGGACACAAGAATAGATCATCTTCATTACAAGTTCATAGTCGTTCTAGGGTTTCTCCATCTCCCCAAGAACAAATGAACTACTCACTCATGGAAGCAATCAATAACGTCATCATAATCAAATGGATAGATTAAAATACAGGTGTAGATCTAATGCAAACCACAATTGGATCTGGAATTACAAAGAGATCTAATAGATGAAAGATGGGGTAATGGTGGTGATGAAGATGCAGCAGTTGATGGTGAAGGGGATGATGCGCTATCCTCCAATAATCCACGAAGAAGCTGGGATTTTACCCCAGCCAAGTTCCTCCTTCAGATCCCTTTCAGATATGTTGTTTCGTGGTTTCTGGTGGCTGTGAATGTCGGATCTCTCTCGTATTCGCCAGGAGAAACTATTTGACGAGGTGGTCCCGATGGCGCCTGGTACGGGTGGATGGTACAGGCGGGCTCCGCCCGTACCAATGGTCGTTATCAATGTTGATGCCTCCTCCTTATTTGTTATTCTTCCAGGTGCGAAGGTAAATTCATAAAATGGCTTTTATCACTTAGAAATGTCATATAATTACACAATATGACAGCTCTAATTGATAAGTTTATCTATGACTACATGATTTGGGATCCTGTTGAAACAAGAATGAAATAGCGCGCGTAGGCATAGTAAAATACAAAAATCCCTACTCTATTTATGCAAAAACAAGAGGTAAAATTGCTTCAATTTTAGAGTCATCAGTTGCGCTCTCTTCAGCACAGTGCTCGGTACTCTCTTTTTTGGCGCGATGAGGAGGCTGCGTCGTGCGGTGGGCTGGGCCACCTGTAAAATGCGGCGCCTATCGACCTTGGGGTCGGGAATCGAAAGCAGTGGATCATGGATGCGCTGCCTAAACTATTGCAATAGGGTCGAGAGCGTGAGAGCATCAGTCCAAGCAGCAGGGGGCGTGCGGAGCGGACCGCCATGCACTGGTGCGATGGAGCCCAGCAAGCCGGTATGGGAGACCAAGGCCATCACCGGCCCATCAGGGAGCCTTGACTCGCCCAGGTGTGGGATGCGCGGAGATGGGCTGCACATGGGGCCGGCGCTTGATTAGAGCATTGACCTTAGCAAGGCAGCCAACACAGGACGTGGGGTCTCCATGATGGAATCGCTCATGGGTGCATGCGCTACTGGCACGGTCGCCAAACAAGATGCCCCAGGGGATTCACGGTCAGGGGAGTTCTCCCTCTGGTAGAGGACAGGAAAGCTTCTGTGGTGCCTAGCGTATCTTGGTCATCAGCGAAGCAGTAGGCAACATTAGGTCTGCAGCGGGAGACGCTGAGGTTGCCAGCCCTATATTCCACCGAAAACGTCAATGGACCCGGTCCAGGGGTGCTGCTCATAGTGCCCATGCTCTCCTGGTCGCATGCCACATGCATGGGATGCCATGAATGGAGGCCCTGAAGGGGTTCCATGGCAGAAATAAAAATTTCTGGGTGGAACGCACCTAACTAGGATCTATCTAGGAGTAAAATGTAACGGAGGAGGTTTTAGTGACATACCCTTGCAGACCGAAAGTGTTTGACGTTCCGAGACGAACATGGATGAAGTAGTCGACGCTGTAGCCGACCTCAAGGTTGTGAAGCTCCTCGCAAGTCACCCTAGGTCCTAGCATGACAACCCTGGTGCCACTAATGAAATCACCCCCAAGGTTCCGCACACAAGCGGTGTATGATGATGACTATCAGTTTGCTGATCCCTGATGGGAGTGCGAAAGTAGATCTCTGGTTTGGAATCCTTGCAACGTTTTACCATGCTACAAGAAAGTATCCCTTTGTGTGCAAATCCCTAACTTGGAGCCACGGTGGCAACAGAGAAAGAGAGAGATTTATTCTCTAAGGAAATTGCCTTAGAGAAATATTGGTGTATTTATTCCCGCCCCATGCCGCTCTTTATATAGGGGAAAGGGGAAGACACCCTTCCCTAAAGTCCCGGGGTGGGACTAATAGGCAAAAGGAAAAGACCAGAGGTAGTGCAGCCGGATAGGCCTCCTGTGGTGGTCGGTGGGCCACCTGCGCCCAGCCCAACTGCGGCGACCAGCGGCAGCAGCATGGACAACAGTGACTAGGTGGGCCAGCTTGTGGCCTAGCGATGCCCCACATGTGTGCACCTGCGTGAGATATGGCTACAGCCCACTGGCACCCGCCAGCGTCAGCTCATCGACGCCCTCACCTCTACACGCTCTCTGTAACATCCCAAATCTTTAATCAAGGTTAATCAAGATCCAAATCACCCAATTTAGGGTTAACAAAAAACTTTTATTATTAAAAACCATTATGAATGCATGTGTGTTGCATTAATATAGAATTGTTTGGAAATGCCATGTTTGATTGTTCTAATGGTTGTAAAATGATTTAAAGATGACCGACACATTATCTAGATCATTTAAAAACAAAATCCAAAGAAAAAGAAATCAAATAAGAATAAGAATAAAAATACCAAATGGTCACTTTGGCCATTTTAACCCACTAGGTCACTTTAGGTGTTCCTAGAAGTCAAACTCAAATAAAACATCCTCAACTCTTTTCACTCCTTGCGAGTACAAGTAAAGATGTATCAAGGCCCACTTTAAAATCTTACAAAAACATTTAAACACTAATTTTAAATGGCATTTGCAAACTGAATCCATGTCATATGCATAGATCCCACTTTTTCAAAAACCACTCAAATGAGTTCACCTTGACAATCCCAAGCAACCATAGATGATCAAGCTTATGACTAACACCCACACCAAAAATCTTTTCAAAATTCAACAATAATTCTCTTGCGGCCATTGTGTCGAATAGTTGGCAGGCAGAGATAATCTGGCCTAACTAATACTGTTGCTAATTGAGTCCTTGTCCCCCATTTGACCCTCTTTACTCTCCTTTGTCCCCTCTTAGCCTAACCTTGACCCAGACAACATCCCTCCTTCACCGCAGCGCCAGTACCGTGTCGCCCGGATATGGTCGTCACCGGCCAACCGTGGCCGACACGCCAGAGACCACGCCGCCCCTACCGAGCATGTCCCCTAGCTCCGCCTCACCCTACCGCGACCCCCTGTCCACCCCACGGATGCAGCCGAGCACTGGACCACCGAGGCACGCCAGCGCTCTCCGCCTCTGCACTGTGCATGGACCGCACCAGTGTGCCGCCCCTGACCGCCTTGCACAGAGCCCGCCTTGCCCTCAGCTCGCGCGTGCCGCCATATAACACCAGACGTCCCAGACATCCCGCTTCGCTGTTTGACCCTGACCCACGCAATCGCGTCGAGCGCCGCCTGCCACTTTCGCCACGCCGTTGCCGAGCCTATATAAGGAGGCCACCCCCAGCATCATTCTGCACACCATTCACCTCCCCTCTCACCACTGAACCTTCCCCACCTCTCCCCGGAGCCGCTCGAGCCCTCAATTGCCGGAATTGTGCCGGAGCTCGCCGCAACAGAGGAGAAAGGGGGCCATCGATTGTGACCACCCCAAGAGCCCCCGTGACCACGCCTGAGTCCGCCGTCGTCCACCAGTTCGATCGCCCCCATAGCCACGTTAGCTGGAGCCCTGGTAAGCCCCCAATCGACCCCCACCGAGCCGCTAGGGTTCATTCTCGTCGGCGACCTATTCGTTGTCGATGATGAGCCACGACCGTTGATCTCTGTTCTAATCGCATGGCCCATATCGCCACGTACCGGTTCGTGTTAGAGTCAGCCGCTGACATGCGGGACCCCCTTGTCAGTTGCCCTCTGCGCCGCGGAGCACCACTAGGCCGGCCCATTTAGTTTCCCTCCTTAGACTTAAACTCAATTCTGTCCACTAGTTTAAAAATCAATTTAGAGAGTTCTATTGAACCAAATAGAATGATTCAAATTTTGCTAGAAACATAATTCAAATATCTATCCAAGCCTGTTGGATTTAAATCAATTAGAGTTATAGATCACATATAGCAAAAATAACAAGACAGAGACTTTTATATATTCAAACATTTTTCAAAAATCAACAATAATATCTTTTGAGTTGATTCCAACTCTCAAAAATCACATATGACAATACCTATCTAAATATGTAATAATATTTAGGTTTGCATGTAGTGACTTTGGACTAGTACCAAAATAATGCTATATGGGCCTTTCTAGTCACTTTAAATCATTAAAATATTAATCTTAGACTTTATAAAAGGTGATCCAACATTTAAATCACATTCCCATGTATTAGAATATGTGGTGATGACATGTGTCCACATGATCCCATATTTTAATTGGAGAATATTAAATCTTAATTAATTTCAATGAGTAGAAATTACTTTTCTCAAATAAAATAAATGAAACTAGTTCATTAAATCTTGTGTTGAATGTGATGATACTAGATCATCAAGTGTGTGCCTTAGTGTGCTAAATAGACTAGTTAAGTATTGGTTGGTGATTGTGTATCCCATATGTATTTATAGACGATAGTACCGACCAAGTCTACGAGGAGGAGGAGTTCTACCTCGAAGAAGACGAGGAGAATTTCAACCACTGCACCAATCAAGGAAAGCCATCACTACTAAGCAAGTTAGCCCTTGCAAGCTAACCCTTGAAAGCTATTATTAGCAAGCTAGAATTATACAAGATAACCTAAGCAATATGCTTTAGGCATGCTTTGGTTATACCCCTTGATTTATAACCATCCCAAGTTTTACTTACAAGTTTTACCTTTTACTTTACTAAAGTTTCTTTACTTCTAGTAATGCTTTGTGAGATTCTAGAAAGTAGTATAGGTAGCATAAAGAGTATAAAACTTGGCCTATACTAGATGTCATTCTATGGCATGAGATTGAGATTAGCATCCCACCGTAGTGAACACTCTTAACTTAGTAGTTGGAGCTAAACCAAAAACTTGATCACTCTAGATGGGAATACTTGGTGAAAATGCTTATGAAAACCTTGGAATGATGAGTCATTTTATTGAGATGTTTTGAAATGTGTTGAGAAACACAAATGGTTTATGATGATGAAAATGTTGAGGCACGAGCCTTAGCCCTTTATAAAAACCGATGGTTGGGTTCGGATGCGATACCATTCCAATTTTACCGTACAACAACAATACCTGAATTGGGTAAGGCTTAGCCGAAAGTTTATATGCATTAGTATGGGTTCCCTCGCGGAAGAGGTTTGAGCTGAGGCTACCTCTTGATGTTTTCCACCTATGTAGTGCCCAGGATGGCAGATGGCCATGGCTGGGAGGCCAAGCTCATAGGAGAGGTGCTTATACTAGAGTGTGTAAAGGAAAGGTTATGATTGATTATCCGCATACTAAGTATGATGATTCAGGGTTACCCCTGATGGATGTATCGAATATTTTGGTGAAAGTGTACCACCTCTGCAGAGTGTCAAACTATTCGAATAGCCGCGTCCACGGTTATGGACAGTTGGAGTGGCCATATTGTTCCGTTGTCAGATGTTTTCAAAATGACTTATGAAATGAATTGTAACATGACTTGACCATAACATGGTTGTGACTATGAAAATTAAGTTCCCACTTAGGTGATTTAGAACTTTATTTTATCTTTCTTTGTTTCTGAACTCAGCTTAGGTTTCAAACTTAACTTTGCAAATAAACTTAGAACTTAGCACTCCTACTAGAACTACCTTACTTGTTAGTTATAGTTTGCGAGTACTTAAAGAGTACTCATGGCTTGTCCCTGGCTATTCCATGGTCAGACTATGAGGAGGACTATCCGAAAGAAGGACAGCAGGACGGCTACGACAACTAGGATCATCTCCCACCGTCAGCATTGCTTATGACACTGAAGATGGAGCTCACCGCTATGCTTATATATTTCCTCTACTTGTTTGTATTAAGACTGAATCATGAGATCCTTTATTTGTGTAAGACCTTATTATGGTTTGTAATGGATGATGTACTTTGATATCCAATTTGTTATGTCTCGCAAAAATGGTAATCCTGGGATTGCGATGTATGGCATAACAGGCATCTGGGATTAAAAATCCCGGTGTTGACAAGTTGGTATCAGAGCCATCCTGACCATAGGAGACCCTAGTTAGAATGAACGTCCAAACAAAAAACTTAGTTTCAAAACCAAAGAAGTGAGTATTTGTGAAAAACCTATTTCCACTCTTACCCTTGAGATTCTTTCAAAAAAAATTATGGTCCTCAAAAAATCTTACATTACTCCATAAAATTGGACACACTTGATCACCTCACTAACTTTCTCATCCTAAATTCTTATAGATGGAAGTTCAGTACTGCAAGTTCTACCAGTTGGGCAACGGAGGCCAACTGATCTTCGAGAGGGATCTTGATGCACTGTCGGAGTACCTTGAGCATCCGCATCCAGAATTCTTCGGAGCTCAACTCAATGACCACCTAGGAGGAGATTTACAATGGCTAATAGTTGCTAATATTTGAGGCAAGATGGAGGCACCTCTTTCCGAGAAGATTCAATTCACCGTGAGAGAGAACAACTGGCTAGATGGATTAGCTAGGGCTATGCATGAAGCTCTCGCTCGTCTTTGCAGACAGAACGTCAACTTGATCCAAGGAACTCGCTTTGCTCACTATGCAAGGCGTGATTCTATGGGAATGCCTCTGGAAATGCCAAGTCACCCGGAGATGAAGCGCCAAGTGGAGAACCTTGACTTCCTAATGTATGATAGACAGAAAGAATTGGACAATGCTCGAGCCTACGCCAACCACAACCTTGCCACTGCTGCCCAGAAGGCCCAAACTTTCTCACTGCTCGTCAAGGATCGTTAGTCACTTTGCCGGCAACGCGAGAAGAAGGATCGCACCATCTCTTGTCTTCGCAAGAAGGTGGTCGACCTCGAGAAGACCATCCAGGAGCAAGAAGCTCAGCTTGCAGCAAAAGAAGAAGAATAAGAAGAAGAAGAAGGTGAAGACATCCAGGGGGATATTCACTCATACCTCAGTGATGACAATGACTATCTGGGGGATGATGCCATGGACTTCTACACCGACGATGATGACTCCGACTTCATCGATGATGAGTAGATGCACTAGCGCACTATCGTAGGAATGAGAAGTATCGGTCCCCTTTATATCTTAGCTGACATAATGGTTCTTAAAACCATCTGTTTTCCTTTCATGTTGTGGTGTGTGTGTTTGTATCATGTGCCTTGATTGAATGAATGAATGAGAAAAAGTTAGTTTGCAAAATCTGAGTTCAAACTCAAAGTTTTAGCTTTGAAAACAAAACCATGAACCTTAGAACTTTCCCTCTTACCCCATTATCTATCTCAATCTGCAGATGACTCGTGGAAACCAAGGAGGGAGTAGCTCATCGCAGGACCCGATGCTGCAGATTCTGCAGATGCTAGTTTCGGACCATGAAGCTAGTCGAGCAGAGCGCCAAGCCAACCTAGCCACCCTACAACAGATTGCCTAGATGGCCCACAATAATCAAGGCCATGGAAATCAAGATCATCATGGATCCAAACTCAAAAACTTCCAGAATACCAATCCCCTATCTTTAGCAAGTCTGAAGACCTGCTGGATGCTGATGATTGGTTACAGACCATGGAGAATAACCTAGAAGTCGCAGGAGTGGATGCCAACGAGAAAGTTCTGTTTGCCACCCACTATCTGGTAGGAGATGCAAGAGCATGGTGGAACAACACCCGCACAATGAACCACAGTCAAGTGATGACGTGGGAAGCCTTCAAAGTCAAGTTCAGCTGCACCCATGTGCCACAGGGTTTAGTCACTAGAATGAGAGATGAATTCAGAGAACTAAAGCAAGGAAAAATGACTGTAGTGGAGTACTATGATAGATTATTGTCCCTCGCCAGGTATGCACCTGATGAGATCAACACTGAAGCCAAGAAAAAGAAGAGATTCCTGAACGGACTGCATGATGAGATACAAACGGTGTTAGTCAACATCTGCTTTGATGATCTCGAAGAGCTAGTCGACTCTGCCATCCAGATAGAAGGGAAGATCAACCAAGCGAATGACAATCGAAAACGTCGGATGATGCACCAAGTTGGGTCCCATAGTGCCCAGAAGTATCGCCCCAACCCGTCTGCCGGATATGCCCCGCGGAACAATAGACCCCCAATGTCTCGCCCAAGCTACCCCAACCGTAGCGGAGGAAATGTGAAGACCGGAGGAAACAACAACAACCACCCCGGCAACTCCAACAATTTCAACCGTGCACCGCCCAAGTCCAACAATAACAACAACAACAACAATAACAATACTGCCCCAAGGACTATAAGCAATGATGTGCATGTTGCAGCAAAAGACAAGTCTCTGGTTACTTTTTTTGAGTGTGGAGTGAAGGGTCACTACTCCAATGAGTGTCCCAAGAAGATTGCCGCCACTGCCAATGTGAATGCCCCAGCTCAGCAGCAGCGTCGTGTTCAGCCCGGAAGAAGATTCGCCCCAGGGAACCCGCACAACCGCAATTGCCGTCTCTTCCACATGAACGCCGAAGAAGCCCAAGAAGCGCTAGATGTCGTGCTAGGTATGTTTTCTGTTAACTCAGTATTAACAAGAGTGTTGTTTGATTCTGAAGCATCGCACTCGTTTGTCACCGAAGAATTTGCATGCACTAGTAAGATTCACCCAACCAACTTGAAGCATGTTATGATAGTTCAAATACCTGGTTCAACCGCCAAAGCTAGACAAATTTGCAAGGCTGTGCCTATCAGAATACATGGAATAGATTTTTACGCCAATCTAATAGTACTTGGAACCAAAGGTTCGGAAGTAGTACTAGGTATGGATTGGATGTCGAAGCATAAAGGATTGATCGATTGTGCCAAGAAATCCATCACCATGACCAATAGCGTTGGAGTATCAGTAGACCATATATCTGAAACCTTGCCCTATCAATTCAAATGCAACAAGAGTCTAGCCCTACCAACCATAGACCAAGTCAGAGTAGTCTATGAATACCCCGACGTATTCCTAGATAAATTGCCCGGTATGCCCCCAGATCGGGATATTGAGTTCATTATTGAAATAATTCCTGGAACCATCCCCATAGCTCAGTGTAACATCCCAAAACTTAATCCAAGGTTAATCAAGATCAAAGCTACCCAATTTAGGGTTAACAAAACCTTTTTCCATTTAAAATGATTAAACATTCATATGTGTGTGCATTTAATTTAGGAGTTGTTTTGAAATTGCGATGTTTGAGTGATCCATTGGTTGTAAAATGATTCTAAGGTGAATTAAACATCATCTAGATCATTCCCAAAAATATCCCAAAGAAAAACAAATCAAAAAGAATAAATAAAGCAAATGGTCACTTTTGCCATTTTAATCACCTAGCCTACTTTGGCTATTCCTAGAACTCACATCTTAATAGAAACAATTGTGGTTCTTTGCACCCCTTGCTAGTACAAGTAGTGATGTACCAAGGCCCACTTTGTTTCATCCCAAAAACTTTCAAACACTAAATTTAAATGACATTTGAAAATTGAAATATTTCATATGCATAGATCACACTTATTCAAAAACCAATCAAATGAATTCCATTTAACAAATCCTAGCAACCACAGTCTACCAAGCATCAGATCAAAGCACCCACCAAAAATCTTTCAAAAATTCAAATCTTTTGTTCATGAGGCCATTTGGTCGAACACTTGGCAGGCATGATTCACACTCTAGTTTTAGCTCACTGTTTCTACAGGGTTTTGCCACCCATTTGACTTCAAATTACTCCCTCTGTCTCCATTTGATCTAACCAAGCCATAATCACCCCATCCCCTAGTCCCTAGCAGTAGTGTCGCACCACATGAGCGCCATGCTCGCCGGTCGAGCATGGATAGCTCCCAGCCGACCACCCCTCTCTCTCGCCATGTCTAGGAGCTGGACCAGACCACACCGCGACTCACTACCCCTTCCCTAAGCCCAGCCAGGCCCTGGACCACTCCCCGCCCTCGCTGGAGACGCCTGCCCACACCTCTCGGTCTCACCGTCGCGCCTATATAAGCAGGCCTCCCCAGCATGAATTCCTCACACCATTCCACTCCCCTCTCTCCCTTAAACCTTTCCCCTCTCTCGCCAGAGACGCTCGAGCTGTAGTTCACCAAAATTGCACCAGAGGAGCCCGCTGCAGAGGAGGAGACGCTGTCGTTGATTCCGTCCACCGCAGCCCCTGTCGTGACCTTGCATGAGCCCGCCGTTGCCGTCCAGTTCGATCGCCTGCCTCTCCGCACTAGCTGGAGCCCTGGTACATCCCCAGTAGACCCCCACCGTCCGTTTAGGGTTCGGTCTCGCCAGCGACGAGTCCGTCGTCGACGACGACTGTGAGCCGTTGATCCACGTTATAATCGTGTGGCCCAGATCGCTAGATACCGTTTAGGATTTTAAGTCTCACTGACAAGCGGGACCAACCTGTCAGCTACCCTCTGCGCTGCTGAGCGTCACTGGGCCGGCCCATTTCCTTTCCCGCGCTGACCTAGTAATTCAAATTTAGATTTTTCTATTTAGGTTTAAACTCAATTATGTCCCTTAGTTTAAAAATCAATTCAGGAAGATTTACTGATCCAAATTGAGTGATTCAAATTTTGTTGGAAAGCTTCTAAAAATATCTATCCAAACCTATTGGATTTAGTTTATTTAGAGTTAGAGATGTCTCCTAGTAAAAATAATAAGATAGAAGCTTTTGCACATTCAAACATTTTTATAAAATCAACCCTAATAGCTTTTGAATTGATTCCAACTCTCCAAAATCACATTTAACCATACGTATCTGAATATGTAATAATATTAAGGTTTACATGCAGTGACTTTGTACTAGTACCAAAATAATGCTATATAGGCATTTCTAGTCTCTTTAAATCTTTAAATATTAAACTTAAACTTATTAAAATGTGATCCAACCTTTAAATCACATTCCCATATGTTAGAATATGTGGTGATGACATGTGTCCACATGATCCCATATTTTAATTGGAGAATATTAAATCTTAGTTATTTTCAATGAGTAGAAATTACTTTTCTCAAATAAAATAAATGAAACTAGTTCATTAAACCTTGTGATGCTTGTGATGATATTAGATCATCAAATGTGTACCTTACTGTGCTAAGTAGACTAGTTAAGTATTGTGTGGTGATTGTGTACCCCGTATGTATTTATAGACGATAGTACCGACCAAGCTTACGATGAGGAGGAGTTCTACCAAGAGGAGGAGGAAGAAAACTTCAACAACTGCACTAAACAAGGCAAGCTAACACCTTCAAGTATTACACTACCAAGCCATCATTAACAATGCAAGCTAACCCTTGCAAGCTAGATAATCTAAGCAAATGCATTAGGCATGCTTTGGTTATACCACTTTGACTTATACCTATTCCAAGTTTTATTTCCAAGCTTTACTTTCTTTACTTTACCAAAGTCCTTTACTTGTTTTTGAAGGTAGCATAAAGAGTATAAAACTTGACCTATCTAGCTAGAATTAGATGTCATTCTATGGCATGAGATTGAGATTAGCATCCCACATTAGTGAACACTCTTAACTTAGTAGTTTAGAGCTAAACCAAAAACTAGATCACTGGATACTTGGTGAAAATGAATTGTGAAAACCTTGGAATGATGAGTCATTCTATTGAGATGTTTTGACATGTGTTGAGAAACACAAATGGTTTATGATGATGAAAATGTTGAGGCATGAGCCTTAGCCCTTTTATAAAACTAATGGTTGGGTTCGGATGCGATACCATTCCAATTTTACCGTACAACCACGATACCTGAATTGGGTAAGGCTTAGACGGAAGTTTATATGCATTAGTATTAGTTCCCTCGCGGGAGAGGTTTGAGCTGAGGCTACCTCTCAATGTTGTCCACCTATGCACTGCCCAAGATGATAGATGGTCATGGTTGGGAGGCCATGCTCATAGGAGAGGTGCTTATACTAGGGTGTGTAAAGGAAAGGTTATGTTTGATTGTATGCATACTAAGTATGATGATTCAGGGTTATCCCTAATAGATGTATCGAATCTTGTGGTGAAAGTGTACCACCTCTGCAGAGTGTCAAACTATTCGAATAGCTGTGTCCGCGGTTATGGACAGTTGGAGTGGCCATACTGTTCTGTTGTCAGATGTTTTCAAAAACAACTTATGAAATGAATTGTGACATGACTTGACCACAACAGAGTTGTGACTATGACAATTAAGTTCCCACTTAAGTGCTTTTCAAACTTCTTTTATCTTTCTTTGTTTCTGAACTCAGCTTAGGTTTCAAACTTAACTTTACAAGTAAACTTAGAGTTAGCATTCCTACTAGAACTATCTTACTTGTTAGTGGTAGTTTGCGAGTACTTAAAGAGTAATCGTGGCTTTTGTCCCTGGCTATTCCTGTGGCCAGACTATGAAGGAGACTACCAAGATGAAGGACAGCAGGACGGCTATGATAACTAGGAATATCTTCCATCGTCAGCATTACCTGTGACTCTGAAGATGGAGCCCACCGCTACGCTATTTATTCCGCTACTTGATTGTACTAAGACTGGATCATGTGATCCTTATTTGTGTAAGACCTTATTTATGGTTTGTAATGGATGATGTACTGTGATATCCAATCTGTTATGTCTCGCAAAAATGGTAATCCTGGGATTGTGATGTATGGCATAACAGGCATCTGGGATTCAAAATCCGGGTGTTGACAAGTTGGTATCAGAGCCATCCTGACCATAGGAGACCCTAGTTAGAATGGACGTCCAAACAAAAACTTAGTTTCAAAAACCAAAGTGAGTATTTCTGAAAACTATTTCCTCTCTTACCCTTGGGATTCTTTCTCTCAAAAAAATTCATGTTCCTCCAAATTCCTACATTACTACATAAAACTTCGACACACTTGATCACTTCACTAACTTCCTCATCCTAAATTCTTATAAATGGAAGCTCAATACAGCAAGTTCTACCAGTTGGGCAACGGAGGCCAACTGATCTTCGAGAGGGACTTGGATGCACTATCTGAGTTCTTGGAGCGTCCTCATCCGGAATTCCTTGGAGCTCAACTCCCGGGTCCACCAGGAGGAGATTTGCAATGGCTAGTGACTGCTGATCTTCGAGGCAAGATAGAAGCAATAGTATCTAGGAGTATTCAGTTCTCCGTGAGAGAGAACAACTGGCTAGATGGATTAGACAGGGCAATGCATGAAACTCTGGCACGTATATGTGCCCTTAGTGTCAACCTCACCCAGGAAACCCGCTTTGTTCACTATGCAAGGCGTGATTCCATGGGAATGCCGCTCGAGATGCCAAGTCACCCAATACTGAAGCGCCAAGTGGACAACCTCGACTTCCTGCTGTACGACCGCTAGAAGGAGTTAGACAATGCAAGAGAGCTAGCCAACCACAACCTTGCTATTGCTGCCCAAAAGGCCCAGACTTTCTCACTGCTAGTCCAGGATCGTCAGTCTCTTCGCCATCAGGGCGCCAAGAAGGATCGCACCATCGACCGTCTTCGCAAGAAGGTGGCCGGCCTCGAGAAGACCATTAAGGAGCAAGAACCTCAGCTTGCCGTAAAGGAAGAAGAAGAGGAAGGTGAACATATCCAAGGGGATATTGACTCCTACCTCAGCAATGATGATGACTTTCTAGAGGAAGATGCCGTGGACTTCTACACCGACGATGACGACTCCGACTTCATCGATGATGAGTAGATGCACTAGAGCACTGTCATAGCATGAGGAGTATCGGTCCCATTGTATCGTAGCTTAAAGAATGGTTCTTAAAACCATCTGTTTCCCTTTGATGTTGTGGTGTGTGTGTGTTTGTATCGTGTGCTTTGTTTGAATGAATGAAAAAAGTTAGTTGCAAAACCTGAGTCAAACTCAAAGTTTTAGCTTTGAAATCAAAACCATAAACCTTAGAACTTTCCCTCTTACCCCTTTACCTACCTCAATCTTCAGATGACTCGTGGAAACCAAGGAGGGAGCAGCTCATCGCAAGATCCAATGCTGCAGATTCTGCAAACTCTCATCGCAGACAGAGAAGCAAGCAGGGCAGAGCGCCAAGCTAATATAGCAACACTGCAACAGATTGCCCAGATGGCTCACAACAACCAAAACCATGGAAATCAGGATCATCAAGGATCCAAGCTGAAAAACTTCCAGAATACCAATCCCCCAATCTTTAGTACTTCAGAGAACCCACTGGATGCTGATGACTGGTTGTAGGCAATGGAGAACAACCTAGAAGTAGCTCGAGTAGAGGCCAATGAGAAAGTTCTCTTTGCCACCCACTATTTGGCAGGAGATGCAAGAGCATGGTGGAATAGTATCCGCAAAATGAACCATGGTCAAGTGATGACATGGGAAGCCTTCAAAATCAAGTTCAGCCGCACCCACGTGCCGCAGGGTCTAGTCACCCGAATGAGGGATGAATTCAGAGATTTGAAGCAAGGCAGAATGACTGTAGTGGAGTACCGTGACAGATTCCTGTCCCTTGCAAGGTATGCACCTGATGAGATCAACATGGAGGCCAAGAAGAAGGAGAGATTCTTGAACGTACTGCATGATGAGATGCAGATTGTCCTCGTCAACATCCATTTCCAGGATCTCGAAGAGCTGGTCGACTCCGCAATTCAGATGGAAGGGAAGATCAACTAGGCAAACGACAACCGCAAACATCGTATGATGCACCAAACTGGATCCAACAGTCACCAAAAGTACCATCCCAACCCCTCACCAGGATATGGACCAAGGAACAACCGACCCCCAATGTCTCGCCCAAGCTACCCCAACCGTAGCGGAGGAAATGTGAAGTCCGGAGGAAACAATAATCACCCGGCAACACCAACAATTTCAAGCGTGCCCCTCCCAAGAGCAACAACAACAACACTGCACCCAGGACTGGAAGCAATGTTGTGCCCATTGCAGCTAAAGACAAGTCTCAGATCACTTGTTTCGAGTGTGGAGTGAAGGGTCACTATTCAAATGAGTGCCCCAAGAAGATTGCCGCCACTGCCAATGTGAATGCCCCAGCTCAATAGAAGCGTCGTGTTCAACTAGGAAGAAGATTCGCCCCAGGGGACCCTCACAACCGCAATGGCCGTCTCTTCCACATGAACGTCGAAGAAGCCCAAGAAGCACCAGATGTAGTGCTGGGTATGTTTTCTGTCAACTCAGTTTCAGCAAGAGTGTTGTTTGATTCTGGAGCATCGCACTCATTTATCACCGAAGAATTTGCATGCACTAGTAAGATTCACCCAACACACTTGAAGCATGTCATGATAGTTCAAATCCCCGGTTCAACTACAAAAGCTAGAAAAATTTGCAAAGCTGTGCCTATCAGAATACATGGAATAGATTTTTATGCTAATCTAATAGTACTTGGAACCAAAGGATTGGAAGTAGTAATAGGAATGGACTGGATGTCAAAGCATAAAGGACTGATAGACTGTGCCAAGAAGGCCATCAGCATGACCAGTAGCTCTGGAGTAACAGTAGAGCATATATCTGAAACCTTACCCCGTCAATTCAAGTGCAACAAGAGTCTAGCCCTTCCCACCATTGACCAAGTCAGAGTAGTCTGTGAATACCCCTACGTATTCCCAAATGAATTTCCCGGTATGCCCCAGGATAGGGATATTGAGTTCATTATTGAGCTAATCCCCGGAACCGGACCCATAACCTAGAGACCCTATAGCATGAACCCCTCAGAGTTAGTGGAACTGAAGAAGCAGTTGGATGCTATGTTGGCAATAGGCTTGATTCAACCAAGCGCATCGCCATGGAGATCGCTAGTGTTATTCGTCGACAAGAAAGATGGAGGCAACCGTTTGTGCATCGATTACAGGAAGCTGAATGATGTCACCATCAAAAACAAGTACCCTTTGCCAAAGATAGAAGATCTATTTGATCAATTGACTGGTGCCTAGGTATTCTCAAAGATTGATCTTAGGACTGGTTATCACCAACTTAAGATTCGTGCAACGGATATTCCGAAGACCGCCTTTACTACTCGCTATGGTTTATACGAGTATACGGTCATGTCTTTCAGATTAACCAATGCCCCTGCTTATTTCATGAATCTCATGAATAAGATCTTTATGAATTTCCTAGACAAGTTTGTTGTGTTCATCGACGATATCCTTATCTACTCCAAGTCAGAAGAAGAGCATGAGCAACATCTGAGAATCATCCTTGAAACCCTGAGAGAGCATCGGTTGTATGCCAAGTTCAACAAATGTGAGTTTTGGCTGAAAGAAGTAGGATTCCTAGGACATATTGTGTCTGCCGGAGGAGTATCTGTTGATCCCACCAAGATCAGAGATGTCGACGCATGGGAAGCCCCAACTACTCAAACTCAAGTCCATGCATTTCTCGGATTAGCAGGATACTACCGCAAGTTCGTAGAAGGATTTTCTAGCATCGCCAGACCCATGACCCAATTTCTGAAGAAGGACAAGAAGTTTGAATGGACCGAATAATGTGAAGCCAGTTTCCAAGAACTGAAGAAGAGATTGATTTCAGCCCCAATATTGATCATGCCAGATATCAAGAAGCCATTTGATGTGTATTGTGATGCATCCAAGATTGGTCTCGGATGTGTACTGATGCAAGAAGGAAAAGTCATTGCTTATCTGTCTCGACAACTGAAGCAGCATGAGTAGAACTATCCGACCCATGATCTTGAGTTAGCAGCCGTAGTTTTGGCATTGAAGACATGGCGTCATTATCTTATGGGTAATCGCTATGAGATTTACTCAGATCACAAAACCTTGAAGTATATCTTCACTCAGAAGGAGCGGAATATGAGGCAAAGGAGATGGATAGAGTTAATCAAGGATTATGACCTTGACATTCACTATCACCCCGGGAAAGCCAATGTGGTAGCGGATGCTCTTAGCAGATTGTCGTGCAGGCTAAACACCATGATCAAGGAGAAGCAACCAAGTTTGTATGAGGAGTTGGAGCAGTTCAGGATTGAGCTAGTTAGCAAAGGATTTCTATCTAGCATTGAACTTTGGCCCACTTTGATTAGCCAAATCAAGGAAGCCCAGAAGGGAAATGAAAGTATCGACGGGATCAAACGTCGTATTGGTTTAGGAAAAGTACCTGGATTCACTAAAGACGAAGAAGGATTTAGTGGTACAAAGGCCGTATCTGTGTGCCAGCAGATTCGGAGCTGAAGCAACTTATCATGCAGGAAGCTCATGATACTCTTTATTCTATCCACCCCAGAGGAACAAAGATGTATCAAGATTTGAAAGAGCAATTTTGGTGGAACAAGATGAAGAGAGAAATCGGGAGCTACATCGCAAGGTGTGACATCTGTCAAAGAGTCAAAGCAGAACATCAGAGACCCGCAGGACTATTGCAACCATTGCAGATTCCGAAATGGAAATGGGATTCTGTCAGAATGGACTTTATCACTGGGTTGCCTACTTCGAGTAGGGGAAATGACTCAATCTGGGTCATCATTGGTAGACTATCCAAGGTAGCTCATTTTATACCGGTCAAAACAACCTACCAGGGTTCGAAGCTAGCAGAGTTGTATATTGCCAGAATAGTCAGTTTGCATGGAACCCCCAAGACCATAGTATCGGATCAAGAAACCTAATTTACCTCGAGATTTTGGTAGAAAGTCCAGGAAGGATTAGGAACCAAGTTGAATTTCAGCACAGCTTATCACCCGCAAACTGATGGACAGACTAAAAGAGTCAACCAAATCTTAGAAGATATGTTGAGAGCTTGTGTGTTAGAGTATGGATCAAAATGGGAAGACTGCCTGCCTTTCGCAGAATTCTCATATAACAACAGTTATCAAGCTAGTTTGCAAATGGCACCATTTGAGTTCCTATACGGAAGAAAGTGCCGCACTCCTTTGAATTGGTCACAAGTAGGAGAGAGTCAGATCTTTGGACCTGACATTCTCCGAGAAGCCGAAGAGAAGGTTCACAAAGTCCGTGAGCACCTCAAGACTGCCCAATCTAGACAGAAGAATTATGCTGACAAGAGAAGGAGAGACCTGACTTTCAATGTCGGAGATTTTGTATATCTCAAGGTTTCACCATTGAAGGGAACCCAGCGTTTTAGCCTGAAAGGGAAGTTAGCCCCCAGATATATCGGACCCTTCAAGATTCTGAATCATCGAGGAGAAGTATCTTATCAAATGGAACTGCAGAAGGGATGTCAGCCATCCATAATGTGTTCCATATCTCGCTACTTCGCAAATGCTTAGAAGTGCCGGAGAAGACCAAAGTTTTCAAGAACATCGATCACCGAGCTGTTGATATCAACAAGGATATGACATATCGTGAAGTGCCCATCCGTATCCTGGAGGAAGCCTACAGAACCACCAGGACCAGGAGTATCAAGTTTCTCAAGATCCAATGGAGCAACAATACCGAAGAGGAAGCCACTTGGGAGCGAGAAGATTACATTAGGACTGAGTTCCCAGATCTCTTTAGTTCCTAGTTTTCTTTCTTAAATCTCAGGACGAGATATTGTTTAAGGGGGAAGGTTTGTAACATCCCAAAACTTAATCCAAGGTTAATCAAGATCAAAGCTACCCAATTTAGGGTTAACAAAAACTTTTTCCATTTAAAATGATTAAGCATTCATATGTCTATGCATTTAATTTAGGAGTTGTTTTGAAATTGCCATGTTTGAGTGATCCATTGGTTGTAAAATGATTCTAAGGTGAATTAAACATCATCTAGATCATTCCCAAACAAATCCCAAAGAAAAACAAATCAAAAATAATAAATAAAGCAAATGGTCACTTTTGCCATTTTAATCACCTAGCCTACTTTGGCTATTCCTAGAACTCACATCTTAATAGAAACAATTGTGGTTCTTTGCACCCCTTGCTAGTACAAGTAGTGATGTACCAAGGCCCACTTTGTTTCATCCCAAAAACTTTCAAACACTAAATTTAAATGACATTTGAAAATTGAATGTACTTCATATGCATAGATCAGACTTATTCAAAAACCACTCAAATGAATTCCATTTAACAAATCCTAGCAACCACAGTCTACCAAGCATCAGATCAAAGCACCCACCAAAAATCTTTCAAAAATTCAAATCTTTTGTTCATGCGGCCATTTGGTCGAACACTTGGCAGGCATGATTCACACTCTAGTTTTAGCTCACTGTTTCTATAGGGTTTTGCCACCCATTTGATCTCAAATTACTCCCTATGTCTCCATTTGATCTAACCAAGCCATAATCACCCCATCCCCTAGTCCCTAGCAGCAGTGCCGCGCCACCTGAGCGCCATGCTTGTCGGTCGAGCATGGACAGCTCCCAGCCGACCACCCATTTCTCTCTCGCCATGTCTAGGAGCTAGACCAGACCACACCGCGACTCACTGCCCCTTCCCTAAGCCTAGCCAGGCCCTGGACCACTCCCCGCCCTCGCCGAAGACGCCTGCCCACACCTCTCGGTCTCACCGTCGCGCCTATATAAGCGGGCCTCCCCAGCACAAATTCCTCACACCATTCCACTCCCCTCTCTTCCCTGAACCTATCCCCTCTCTCGCCAGAGCCGCTCGAGCCGTAGTTTGCCGGAATTGCACCAGAGGAGCCCGTTGCAGAGGAGGAGACGCTGCCAATGATTTCTTCCACCGTAGCCCCTGCCGTGACCTCGCCTGAGCCCGTCGTCGCCGTCTAGTTCGATCGCCCACCTCGCTGCACTAGCTGGAGCCCTGGTACGTCCCCAGTAGACCCCCACCGTCCGTTTAGGGTTCGGTCTCACCGGTGACGAGTCCGTCGTCGACGACGACTGTGAGCCATCATTAACAATCCAAGCTAACCCTTGCAAGCTAGATAATCTAAGCAAATGCATTAGGCATGCTTTGGTTATACCACTTTGACTTATACCTATTCCAAGTTTTATTTCCAAGCTTTACTTTCTTTACTTTACCAAAGTCCTTTAATTGTTTTTGAAGGTAGCATAAAGAGTATAAAACTTGACCTATCTAGCTAGAATTAGATGTCATGGCATGAGATTGAGATTAGCATCCCACATTAGTGCACACTCTTAACTTGGTAGTTTAGAGCTAAACCAAAAACTAGATCACTTTAGATGGGAATACTTGGTGAAAATGAATTGTGAAAACCTTGGAATGATGAGTCATTCTATTGAGATGTTTTGACATGTGTTGAGAAACACAAATGGTTTATGATGATGAAAATGTTGAGGCATGAGCCTTAGCTCTTTTATAAAACTGATGGTTGGGTTCGGATGCGATACCATTCCAATTTTACCGTACAACCACAATACCTGAATTGGTTAAGGCTTAGCCAGAAGTTTATATGCATTAGTATTAGTTCCCTCGCGGGAGAGGTTTGAGCTGAGGCTACCTCTCAATGTTGTCCACCTATGCAGTGCCCAAGATGGCAGATGGTCATGGTTGGGAGGCCATGCTAATACGAGAGGTTCTTATACTAGGGTGTGTAAAGGAAAGGTTATGTTTGATTATCTGCATACTAAGTATGATGATTCAGGGTTATCCCTAACACATGTATCGAATCTTGTGGTGAAAGTGTACCACCTCTGCAGAGTGTCAAACTATTCAAATAGGCACGTCTGCGGTTATGGACAGTTGGAGTGGCCATACTGTTCCGTTGTCAGATGTTTTCAAAAACAACTGATGAAATGAATTGTGACATGACTTGACCACAACAGAGTTGTGACTATGAAAATTAAGTTCCCACTTAAGTGCTTTTCAAACTTCTTTTATCTTTCTTTGTTTCTGAACTCAGCTTAGGTTTCAAACTTAACTTTACAAGTAAACTTAGAGTTAGCATTCCTACTAGAACTATCTTACTTGTTAGTGGTAGTTTGCGAGTACTTAAAGAGTACTCATGGCTTTTGTCCCTGGCTATTCCCGTGGCCAGACTATGAAGGAGACTACCAAGATGAAGGACAGCAGGACGGCTATGATAACTAGGAATATCTTCCATCGTCAGCATTGCATGTGACTCTGAAGATGGACCCCACCTCTACGCTATTTATTCTGCTACTTGATTGTACTAAGACTGGATCATGAGATCCTTATTTGTGTAAGACCTTATTTATGGTTTGTAATGGATGATGTATTGTGATATCCAATCTGTTATGTCTTGCAAAAATGGTAATCCCGGGATTGCGATGTATGGCATAACAGGCATCTGGGATTCAAAATCCGGGTGTTGACACTCAGAGACCCTATAGCATGAACCCATCAAAGTTAGTGGAGCTAAAGAAGCAACTGGATGCTATGCTGGAGAAAGGCTTGATTCAACCAAGCGAATCACCATGGAGATCGCCCGTGTTGTTCGTCGACAAGAAAGATGGAGGCAACCGTTTGTGCACAGATTACCGGAAGCTGAATGATGTCACCATCAAGAACAAGTACCCATTGCCAAAGATAGAGGATTTGTTTGATCAGTTGACTGGTGCCAGAGTGTTCTCTAAGATTGATCTTAGGATTGGTTATCACCAACTTAAGATTCGGGCAACGGATATTCTAAAGACCGCCTTTACCTCTAGATATGGATTGTATGAGTATACGGTCATGTCTTTTGGATTAACCAATGCTCCCGCTTATTTCATGAATCTCATGAATAAGATCTTTATGAATTTTCTGGATAAGTTTGTCGTGGTGTTTATCGACGATATTCTTATCTACTCCAAGTCAGAAGAAGACCATGAGCAACATATGAGAATCATCCTTGAAACCCTTAGAGAGCATCAGTTTTATGCCAAGTTTAGCAAATGTGAGTTCTATCTGAAAGAAGTAGGATTCCTTGGACATATCGTGTCGGCAGGAGGAGTCGATGTTGATCCTGCCAAGATCAAAGATGTTGAAGAATGGGAAGCCCCAACCACTCAAACCCAAGTCCGTGCATGTCTCGGATTAGCAGGATATTACCGCAAGTTCATGGAAGGATTTTCGAGCATCGTAAGACCAATAACCCAATTGTTGAAGAAGGACAAGAAGTTTGAATGGACCGACAAATGTGAAGCAAGTTTCCAAGAGCTCGAGAAGAGATTGATTTCATCCCCAATATTGATCATGCCAGATATCAAGAAGCCGTTTAACGTGTATTGTGATGCATCCAAGATTGGTCTCGGATGTGTGTTGATGCAAGAAGGCAAAGTTATCACATATCTGTCCAGACAACTGAAGCAGCATGAGCAAAACTACCCCACCCATGATCTTGAACTAGAAGTTGTAGTTTTAGCCTTGAAGACATGGCGTCATTACCTTATGGGTAATCATTGTGAGATTTATTCAGATCACAAGAGCTTGAAGTATATTTTCACCCAAAAGGAGCTAAATATGAGGCAAAGGAGATGGATAGAGTTAATCAAGGATTATGACCTTGACATTCACTATCACCCCGGCAAAGCCAATGTGGTAGCAGATGCTCTTAGCAGATTGCCGTGTAGGTTAAACACCATGATCAAGGAGAAGCAACCAAGTTTGCATGAGGAGTTGGAGCAGTTTAGAACTGAGCTAGTTAGCAAAGGATTTTTAGCTAGCATTGAACTTCAACCCACTTTGATTAGAAAATCAAGGAAGCCCAGAAGGGAAATGCAAGTATCGACGGAATCAAGCATCGTATTGGTACAAGAAAGGTGCCTGGATTCACCGAAGACGAAGAAGGAGTTTTGTGGTACAAAGGATGTATCTATGTGCCCGTAGATTTGGTAATGAAGCAAGTTATCATGCAAGAAGCTCATGATACTCTTTATTCTATCCACCCCGGAGGAACGAAGATGTATTAAGACTTGAGGGAGCAATTTTGGTGGCACAAGATGAAGAGAGAAATTGGAAGCTACATAGCCAAGTGTGATATCTGTCAGAGAGTCAAAATGGAACATCAGAGGCCCGCGGGACTGTTGCAACCATTGCAGATTCCGGAATGGAAATGGGATTCCGTCAGAATGGACTTTATCACCGGTTTGCCTACTTCTAGTAGGGGAAATGACTCAATCTAGGTCATAGTTGATAGACTGTCCAAGGTAGCCCATTTTATACCTATCAAGACAACCTACCAGAGTTCGAAGCTAGTAGAGCTGTATATTGCCAGAATTGTTAGTTTGCATGGAACCCCCAAGACCATAGTGTCGGATCGAGGAACCCAATTTACCTCGAGATTTCGGCAGAAAGTCCAAGAAGGATTAGGAACCAAGTTGAATTTCAGCATAGCTTATCACCCATGAGGCATGAGACTGAAAGAGTCAACCAAATCCTAGAAGATATGTTGAGAGCTTGTGTGTTAGAGTATGGATCAAAATGGGAAGATTGTCTGCCTTTCGCAGAATTCTCCTACAACAACAGCTACCAAGCCAGTTTACAAATGGCACCATTTGAGTTCTTATATGGAAGAAAGTGTCGTACCCCTTTGAATTGGTCGCAAGTAGGAGAGAGTCAGATTTTCGGACCCAACATCCTACGAGAAGCTGAAGAGAAGGTTCACAAAGTCCGTGGGCACCTCAAGACCACCCAATCTAGATAGAAGAGTTATGCTGACAAGAGATGTAGAGACCTGACTTTCAATGTCGGAGATTTTGTGTATCTCAAAGTTTCGCCATTGAAGGGAACGCAACATTTTAGTCTGAAAGGAAAGTTAGCCCCCAGATATATCGGACCCTTCAAGATTCCGAATCGTCGAGCAGAAGTATCATATCAGCTGGAACTGCCAAAAGAGATGTCAGCCATCCATAATGTGTTCCATATCTCGTTACTTCGCAAATGCTTGGAAGTGCCAGAGGAGACCGAAGTTTTCAAGAACATCGATCACTGAGCCGTTGATATCAACCAGGATCTGACGTATCGTGGAGTGCCCATTCGTATCTTGGAAGAAGCTTTCAGAACCACCAGGAAGAAGAAGCCACTTGTGAGCGAGAAGATTACATTAGGACTGAGTTTCCAGATCTCTTTAGTTCCTAGTTTTCTTAAATCTCAGGACAAGATTTTGTTTAAGGGGAAGGTTTGTAACATGCCAAATCTTTAATCAAGGTTAATCAAGATCCAAATCACCCAATTTAGGGTTAACAAAAAACTTTTATTATTAAAAACCATTATGAATGTATGTCTGTTGCATTAATATAGAATTGTTTGGAAATGCCATGTTTGATTGTTCTAATGGTTGTAAAATGATTTAAAGATGAATGCCACATCATCTAGATCATTTAAAAACAAAATCCAAAGAAAAATAAATCAAATAAGAATAAAAATACCAAATGGTCACTTTGGCCATTTTAACCCACTAGGTCACTTTAGGTGTTCCTATAAGTCAAACTCAAACAGAAACATCCTCAACTCTTTTCACCCCTTGCTAGTACAAGTAAAGATGTACCAAGGCCAAATTTGAAATCTTACAAAAACATTTAAACACTAATTTTAAATGGCATTTGCAAAGTGAATCCATGTCATATGCATAGATCCCACATTTTCAAAAACCACTCAAATGAGTTCACCTTGACAATCCCAAGCAACCACAGATGATCAACCTTATGACTAACACCCACACCAAAAATCTTTTCAAAATTCAAGAATAATTCTCTTGCGGCCATTGTGTCAAACAGTTGGCAGGCAGAGATAATATGGCCTAACTAATACTATTGCTCATTGAGTTCTTGTCCCCCGTTTGACCCTCTTTACTCTCCTCTGTCCCCTCTTAGCCTAACCCTGACCCAGACAACATCCCTCCTTCACCACAGATTGCAGTCTGCCCGCCGCCGGATATGGTCGTCTCACGGCCAACCGTGGCCAGCCAAGAGACCACGCCCCTACCAAGCATGTCCCCCTTCCTCACCCGTGTCCACCCCACGGATGTAGCCGAGCACTGGACCACCGAGGCACGCCCACACTCTCCACCTCTGCACCGTGCACGGACCGCACCAGTGCGCCGGCCCCGACCACCTCGCACAGAGCCTGCCTTGCCCTCAGCTCGCGTGCGCTGCTTCGTCTTAACACCAGCACGCCCCCAGACATCCTTGCTCGCCGCCGTTTGACTCACAGCCACCGCAATCCACGTCGAACACCGCCTTTGCCGCTCAGAGCACGAGCTACACCCGACTGGTTGCCACCGCCCCTAGCAGCGCCATTACGCCGTAGCTTACCGCCAGGTTACCACGCACCAATTGCCGCTCGCAGCCACCCCTCTAGCGACCCGTAGCCATGTCGCCATCGTCGCCTGCCCATGCCGCTATATCCCGTCGTCGAGCCTATATAAGGAGGCCACCCCCAGCATCATTCTGCACACCATTCACCTCCCCTCTCACCACTAAACCTTCCCCACCTCTCCCTGGATTCGATCAAGCCCTCAGTCGCCGGAATTGTGCCGGAGCTTGCCGCAGCAGAGGACAAAGGGGGTCGTCGGTTGCGACCACCCCAAGAGCCGCCGCGACCATGCCTGAGTCCGCCGTCGTCCATCAGTTTGATCACCCCCATCGCCACGTTAGCTGGAGCCCTGGTAAGCCCCCAATCGACCCCCACCGAGCCGCTAGGGTTCATTCTCGCCGGCGACCTATTCGTCATGGATGATGAGCCACGACCGTTGATCTCTGTTCTAATCGCACGACCCATATCGCCTCGTACCGCTTCGTGTTAGAGTCAGCCGTTGACATGCGGGACCCCCTTGTCAGTTGCCCTCTGCGCTGCGGAGCGCCACTGGGCCGCCCCATTTAGTTTCCCGCCTTAGCCCGCAGATTCAAATAAAGATTTTTCTTTTTAGACTTAAACTCAATTTTGTCCACTAGTTTAAAAATCAATTCAGAGAGTTCTACTGAACCAAATGGAATGATTCAAATTTTGTTAGAAAGATAATTCAAATATATATCCAAGCCCGTTAGATTTAAATCAATTAGAGTTATAGATCACATATAGCAAAAATAACAAGACAGAGACTTTTCTACATTCAAACATTTTTCAAAAATCAACCATAATAGTTTTTGAGTTGATTCAAACTCTCAAAAAATCACATTTGACAATACCTATCTAAATATGTAATAATATTTAGGTTTGCATGCAGTGACTTTGGACTAGTACCAAAATAATGCTATATAGGCCTTTCTAGTCACTTTAAATCTTTTAAATATTAATCTTAGAGTTTATAAAAGGTGATCCAACATTTAAATCACATTCCCATGTATTAGAATATGTGGTGATGACATGTGTCCACATGATCCCATATTTTAATTGGAGAATATTAAATCTTAATTAATTTCAATGAGTAGAAATTACTTTTCTCAAATAAAATAAACGAAACTAGTTCATTAAATCTTGTGTTGAATGTGATGATACTAGATCATCAAGTGTGTGCCTTAGTGTGCTAAATAGACTAGTTAAGTATTGGTTGGTGATTGTGTATCCCGTATGTATTTATAGACGATAGTATCGACCAAGTCTACGAGGAGGAGGAGTTCTACCCCGAAGAAGACTAGGAGAATTTCAACCACTGCACCAATCAAGGCAAGTCATCACTACTAAGCAAGTTAGCCCTTGCAAGTTAACCCTTACAAGCTATTGTTAGCAAGCTAGAATTATACAAGGTAACCTAAGAAAGATGCTTTATGCATGCTTTGGTTATACCCCTTGATTTATAACCATCCCAAGTTTTACTTACAAGTTTTACCTTTTACTTAACTAAAGTTTCTTTACTTCTAGTAATGCTTTATGAGATTCTAGAAAGTAGTATAGGTAGCATAAAGAGTATAAAACTTGGCATATACTAGATGTCATTCTATGACATGATATTGACATTAGCATCCCACCTTAGTGAACACTCTTAACTTAGTAGTTGGAGCTAAACCAAATACTTGATCACTCTAGATGGGAATACTTGGTGAAAATGCTTATGAAAACCTTGGAATGATGAGTCATTCTATTGAGATGTTTTGACATGTGTTGAGAAACACAAATGGTTTATGATGATGAAAATGTTGAGGCATGAGCCTTAGCACTTTATAAAAACTGATGGTTGGGTTCGAATGCGATACCATTCCAATTTTACCGTACAACCACAATACCTGAATTGGGTAAGGCTTAGCCGGAAGTTTATATGCATTAGTATGGGTTCCCTCGTGGAAGAGGTTTGAGCTGAAGCTACCTCTTGATGTTGTCCACCTATGTAGTGCCCATGATGGCAGATGGCCATGGCTAAGAGGCCAAGCTCATAGGAGAGGTGCTTATACTAGAGTGTGTAAAGGAAAGATTATGATTGATTATCCGCATACTAAGTATGATGATTCAGGGTTACCCCTGATAGGTGTATCGAATATTGTGGTGAAAGTGTACCACCTCTGTAGAGTGTCAAACTATTCGAATAGCCGCGTCCACGGTTATGGATAGTTGGAGTGGCTATACTATTCCGTTGTTAGATGTTTTCAAAATGACTTATGAAATAAATTGTGACATGACTTGACCACAACATGGTTATGACTATGAAAACTAAGTTCCCACTTAGGTGAATTAGAACTTTATTTTATCTTTCTTTGTTTCTGAACTCAGCTTAGGTTTCAAACTTAACTTTGCAAATAAACTTAGAACTTAGCACTCCTACTAGAACTACCTTACTTGTTAGTGATAGTTTGTGAGTACTTAAAGAGTACTCATGGCTTGTCCCTAGCTATTCCATAGCCAGACTATGAGGAGGACTATCCGGAAGAAGGACAGCAGGACGGCTACGACAACTAGGATCATCTTCCATCGTCAGCATTACCTGTGACACTAAAGATGGAGCCCACCGCTATGCTTATATATTTCCTCTACTTGTTTGTATTATGACTGGATCTTGAGATCCTTTATTTGTGTAAGACCTTATTATGGTTTGTAATGGATGATGTACTGTGATATCCTATCTGTTATGTCTCACAAAAATTGTAATCCTGGGATTGCGATGTATGGCATAATAGGCATCTGGGATTAAAAATCCGGGTGTTGACACCCTCGCCCGGGTTTGCCGTAAGAAGCGGCCCGCTGAGGGGTAGCCAGCTTCCTTCCTTTGCCCACATGTTGTGTGGGCCGGCTAGGGCCCACTAGCGGCCGTGACTTGCCCTCTAGGTTGGCTTTCCTGCTGGGTTGTTTCCCTTTGGGGATTCAGCATAGTAAAGGAAGTTGTAAATTATTTAAAATATTTATCTAATATATTAATTCATAATTAATATATATAAATCCTTATTAATCCTAAAAAACCTTTTCGGTGTTTCCTTCTTCTGAACCATTTCGGATCCTCTTCGGAACTTTTCCGGCATTCTCTATTTGGAACAATTCCGAAGTTCTCTCTTTCATACCTTGTTGATTTTGTTCTACCGAACAATCTACAAATATCAACGTACCCTTAAGTGTGTTACCCCTACGGTTCGGGAACATCACAGACATGATTGAGACCTCTCTCGAATCAATGATCATTAGCGGGACCAGGATGCACATCATGACCCCTATGCATTCCACACGATGATTGTCGTTTGAACCTTAAACGTTGAGTCCAATTCCCTTTGTTACTTTGATACATGATTTTTCCGAGATTTGATCATCAATATCGAATACCTTGTTCAATATCATTTCCGACAAATGCAGTTTTACTTATTCTGTGATATTCCATCCCCGTGACCTAGTCACATGTTGTGCAACATTTATGGATATAATCTCACTCAGTGGGCCTAGTGTATCTTCTTGTCACGCAGGTGAACAAATCCTGATCTTGATACATAGGCCTCAACTATTCCTCTGGAATACTAACATACACCTTTATGGTCACCCAGTTAAAGATATGACGTTTGATGCAATCAAATCAGCCTCGGGAGATAGTGATTAATATGCTCTCATGGTCAAAGGAGAAGGATACTACGCTTTTAATATTGCAACGATGAACATGTGACTTGATTGTGCTGCAATACATATATATATTGGGGTAATATCCAACACATCATTCATCAACGGTGTGACTCCACTACTAGTCGGCATAAATGCACCATGATCAGGAAACCTTGATCATCAGCTTCCCAATATACTAGTATAACTAGAAGCTACTAGGGACTCTGGTTATTTTATATCACACGTGTATCAGTGTTTCCACTTGATACCATTACAACAAGATACAAAACTACTATGAACTAATGAGATATGGTAATAAACACCCTTTATTATTTGCCTCTAGGACATATCTCCTTCAGTCTCCCACTTTCACTGGAGTACAAATAATCTAGTTGCATTGTTACTAATCATTAAACCACATCACATTTGTTTTCCTTGATCATGCCTGCTTATGGAGAACCTTCATGTCTATGACCTGTTTTACTAGATCCTTATATTCTTTTCAGATCAAAAATGTCACCTAATTTCACATTTACATCATTATCATATAATGTGCTGAAGTTTGTTTTGGCAAAAGAGTTAGACTTTTGTTTTCAAGTATTTTTATGACGGTCAATCAGTGTCGAACTTTCACTATTGGCATGTATGTACCAGAAAACATACCCAGTTGAAGTCAAACTTCTTTTAAGCCATAAAAGTTTCACTAGCTATTTCTTAAAGAGTCGTATACTTCTATATCTATATGGAATCTAACTTAGATTGCTTTTTAATTGCAACTCCCTTTTCCAACCTTATGTTTTATAGTTCAAGGGCAAGCTTAACTCCGTTATAGTGGTTTACAACAAGAACTCTTTCTTTTTAACCACAGACTATGTGTCTCATTATATCGAGTATATAGTATGGTTATATGGAATACTCTGTGACCAAGGCATAGTGGATGTCACACATCACTTTTCATTTAACCACTATTGTCAATATGGAATACTGAGTTCAAACTCAATGTTTCTTTCTAGTTGCTCAAGTAAGAACTGTTTCTACCTTGTGCAATTCTGGACTCTTTCAGAATCTATTTCCTGAACATTTCGATAGTAATGTTCATCAAACATATCAATCTATCTTAATAGATTTCCGGTGTTTAATGTTTAATTCGAATTTCATTCATCGAATATCCTATATATGATTGTTATTATGCTCCCACTCAAAATGACATCTCATATGAGATCAAGATTCCCTCTCAACTCCCACTCAGAACATGTCACATATATTATGATTAGCAAACTACTTAGCTCCCACTCAATTTTATGAAAATACAGGACTTCTCGATATTTTGGTGAACTCCAAAATATTTGATCATTTATCAACACGAGAATTCCCACTACGAGACATCTAGCAGTTGTGTGATTTATTAAAGCTTCATCGTATATCAATCACAAACCTTCTCTGTAATCCTAGATTAAAGATCTCATAGTTTCGACAATCATACTAATGTTGATTCAATAGTCTTAACTACTGAATTTTATGATTCTTAATCATAACTCATACTTAGGTCCATCACTCTTATTTGTAGTTCGTAGGTATGTCTCATTTAAAGACAAGTGAATCAATATAACTCTATAGCAGCAGAATATATTATTGAATCCTACTTTTCTGTGTAAAATCATCTATTTAAACTTTATGATCTTCATCATTAGTATCTTCTTTAATTTATAGAGTTTGGTTTCTGGAATAAATTCTATTGTGCCACTCTAATAATTCAAGGTAAGGTCAAATACCTTATTCCAGACTTTCACTACCTTCCACTAACATTTCCATGAGAAAACTTTCTCTAAAAATACCACACCAGGCAATACAAGATTTGCATTCCTTTGGTTTTATTATGGAAGTCGTATTCACAATTTATTGAGAATACTCTAAAAATCATGTTTATTTGCCAGGACTTCGATTCTACTGAAGTCTCTATAAACTCGAACTTTCCATAACACTTATGGTGTTGTTTCCACGGATCTTTGGATGTTCCTTATGAGTGTTTACTATTTCTAATGCTAATTCTAAATTAATGTTTACTATTAGCAAAAGATTAGATATAAACCATAAGTATCTAATATTGTATGACTACGAGGCATAGACATATCAATACGCCTTGATGTGTCCTAACTTCGTAATTTTCGAAACAATTTCATAAGTCTTAATGATGTAAATTTAATTTTGAATACTTAGTCATTTTGATCAAATCTCCAAGACTTTGGCATTCAATATCCAACTTTATTCTGAACAGTTTTGACTCATGTGGTCTTCTTGTAAATCCTTTATTTACTTTGATTCGCCACAATATTAACCATCTTGTTGAATTTTGAACATCATATGATATTCAAAAATCCATGTACAATGTTTTACCAGAGTGCAATTTTTTAGTCACTATCTCCTAATGTGAAGAAGTATGCTTATGAGTCCAAAGGTCATTTATCTAAAGACTTTCTTTTCATCTTTATAAAAATCACAATTAATACTTAGCATGACATAAACTATAGTGCTATTCAAGAATAAGTTTAACATTTAAACTTTGGATATCTTATTGGCATTCTTTTATAAATGTTTATTATCAAGATCAATAAATTAGAATAATCCATTCATAATCAAAAAGTGACCATAAAATATTTTTATTCAAAAGATCGTCATAATTGTCTTGTTACAAACTTATTGAATAACTGTCCTACCAAAAGCAAGACCTACTAATAAGGTCATTACACTTGCTATGATTACAAACTATTAATATAAATGATAAATGTAGAGGGAGCGTGTTTGTCGATCTTCAATTGGCTTGAATGTCTTCAACGCGCGACTATTGCCTCTTCAACAAGCTCTCATGCAGGTGATCATGTTATCATAAACAGGAAACAAGTATCAGCATACTTGATACCTTTTTGCTTTTTATTTGGTTTTCCCCCGAGGCTAAACATGTGTGCATTGCTATCTGTGCACCTGCAGGGTAATTCTTTTCAAAATGCCATCTCCAAAATTATGAAATACTTGGAGCATAGTTTCTCGACCATAGATAAATCGAACTAAAGTAGTACTTTTAACTTGACTAAACCTATCTAGTAAATATTGCAAGTTTCATGGAATGGTTAATAAAATTGCCAATTGACTGGATATTCTTCTTTATTCTCATTCGGTAAGCCGAGAAAGTGACCGGGATATGCTTTACTTTATGTTATTTATACCAGTGGTTCAGAACGGCTCTCTCTCGTCTTTATCTAGTTAGACGAAAGTTATATTGTGTCTCTATATAAATTGTCTAGATGTTTAACTTTTGATGCAATTGTGTCAACCCCACGTAATCCCTTTAGTTGCATAAAGACTTGGTGACTACCTTAGGGTCTCACATACGGAGTTTTTTAGACTATCAGGCATATCCATATGTGTCTACTTCATTGATGAAGCCGATGAGGAAGGCGTCGATCCCCTCGAGTAGCGATTCTGAGGCTTGTGATTCTAAGGTTTGTGCATTGGGATTTGCTTTGTTCTAGGCATCTTATGCCATATTTATGTCTTAATCCGTACTAGGATCTATTTTTTTCCGCTTCCTCTTGATGACCGATGATTGGTGTATGACGACATGTGTCCTATATGATATACTATATGATATGTATTTGGACCATGTCGTAATGGTATTGCAATATATTTGTATTTATTTTAGATGATTGTCTCTGATTTACTCTTGTATGGTCGTATCTTGTACACATGCATTTGTGTACGAGAGACGCATACTATCGGAGTATGTTAGTCTCACATGCCGCTTCATCTCCGTGGTGGGACCACCACCATTGGGATAAAGCGACATGTGCCCCTAACATACCTGTTGGGGTTTACATGCTTATAGGTCGTACTCAATTTGGATACCAAAATATATTATTGCTAATGTTAAGGGACCCGTTTCTCAATTAGTTCCTAAAACCAAGACTTGATTTTGTAGGCTTATTCCTCCAATGGGTCTAAATGGGTGTTTGATGGTGGATGCACCAACCATATGAACGGAGGAAGAAGTGAGCTTGACCAATTCATTGAAGATGTCAACTTAAGGTCAGGCATCATTTTTGGAGATAACTCTAAGGGAAAAGTATTAGGGTATGGCTAGGTGGTTGTCTCGAAATACTTGTCTCTTGAGGTTGTCATGCTTATTGAAACCCTTGATTATAATTTAATTCCATTTTATTATCTTGTGGATGAGTGTTATGGTTCCTATTTTTCTATGACATTTTTTGGGAAAATCTTTAGGAGCGATAATCTCAAATTGGTCCTTGTTGGGTATGTGGAAGACAACATTTACGTGGTTGATCTCTCAAAAGAAAGTGCTTCTCTTCCCACATGCCTAATGGCCAAGGTTGACAAGGGATGGCTTTGGCATCACTGCCTAGGACACGTCAACATGAGAAATCTTAAAATAATCCTAAAGGGTGAGCCATATTGTTTGACTAAGCGATGTTTCTTATTTGAAAAATATTGTGTGTGTAGTGCATGTGTAGCCGAGAAGCAACTCGGGAATAGACATCCCTCCATGAGCATCATATCTACATCCAGGCCTTTGGAGATACTTCATTTGTATCTCTTTGAGCTATCTCACTATGATACTCTTGGTGTAAAAAATTTGGGCTCGTCATTGTTGATGATTATTCAAGATATACATGGATGTTCCTCGTTAAGTCTAAGGATGAAACCTACAAGTACTTTATCATCTTTTCCAAGCAAGCTCAACGTACCTATGAAGAGGAGTCAATACTATTTGGACCTATAAATGGCACCAACTTTAAGAACTACACTATGCAAGAGCTTGTTGAAGATGAGGGCATAAAGTATGAATTCCCAACTCCTTGTACGCCTCAACGCAATGGTGTTGTGAAAAGGAAGAACCAGGCAATCATTGAGATGGTAAGAACAATGTTGAGTGAATTCAATCACCCCATAAATTTTGGGGAGAAGCAATCTCTACCATGTTTCACTACTCCAACCGGGTCTTCCTTTGTTCTTTTCATCACAAGACAATATACGAGCGTATCATGGGAAACATGCCCAACGTTCAAGTACTTCCGCGTTTTTTGATGCAAGTAACTCGTCAAGAACAAGAAAGGGAAACTCGGTAAATTTAAAACCGGAACAATAGAGTAACTTTGTTGGTTATGCGAATGACTCTCGTGCCTATAGATGCTACAATAAATCCAATAAATATATTGAAGTATCTTGTGACATGCACACTAGTGCGAAATGGCTTAGCAGTAATGAGCCAGGTATCCACTGTACCGATGATTGAGGAGTTCGTCATAAGTATACGGTCATTGGTAACACCTTACTACTGACGTCTTCAGAACTCGTCGTCTGGTACTCCAGACAAGAAGACACAGCTAACCATTGACATTCCAACGACGCGTACATAACCTATATAGTCGGAAGTATTGCAGTAAGTGATGACCAGAGGCTACAGGTGGACGTCGGCACTAACCTTTCGATGACATGTATGCATAACTGTAACGTATTTTCTTCGAAAAAGTCAGTAGTAAATGGCACTTATGTGATCTATTTTACTATAATTGTATGCGACAGTTTAAATATTGAAATTGTCCTTCACTCTATTGTTTCAACCACTGACATATATATTTCACGCGATCGTCACTACTTAAGGTATTGGAAATAAATAAATAAATACATGTATTTTTCCATTTAAATATAATGTAGGATGGGGTATGTACAAAAGGAGACGTATACAAATTCACAAACATATATCCATGAGTCGCTATTTACAAAATAATTATTCAACTTCCAAAAGGCAGAACACCACGTCAAGATCAAAAAATCACACTTCAGATTTTTGCAGCTTATTAAGTTCATTGGTCTCAAGAATGATTATCGTAAAATAAAGATCCTCGTCTTCTTGTGAGGCCACTGCTGCAAAAAAAATAGAATAAGAATCCTCATATATACATGGTTGATATCCTAATATTACACGTCTTCCCGTGGCACCACCGGTGAAAGCAAAATAGAACAAGAATCCTTATCTACAAATGGCTGAAATCCTAATATTACGCGTCTTCTTGTGACATTACTAGTGAAAGCAAATCAGGAAAGATTATGGTAGAAATAACTAATTCTATGTCTTAGAAAGATGTAAGCAATGAGAGGACAAGTAGTTAGGTGAATATGGTAAGATGCATAACAGCAGATACGCCTAGATTGTGAAGAATAATATTCAGTGATAAGAACATGCTTCCCAAGAACTAGACAATTTTTCAAAATACAATTTTCTAGACAAAGTACTTATATTAGATAGACAGGAATGCCTCATTCATCAACTCGTGTAACCATGGACAACTTTTCCCAGTTTTCGTTTTTGCATGGCTTGAGAGTCAATAGAGGACAACTTGTGTGTATAAGCGCTATCGAAAGCAAATGCAGAGTCTGCATCTAACCCATATCTCCCCTCATGGTGGTATGTCTTTGTGTCCTCTTCCTGCTTGACAAAAGCCTGTGTATGTGATAAAGATGTATTCATTCTACAAATAAGTTGAAAGTAGTTATTGAAATGAAATTCGTAGAAGTACCTTACCTACAAAAATCTATTGAACTACTATAGAGTATTAGATAAGATGAGAGTGTAAGCATATAAATGAGTATCTAATGTACTACATGCCCCGCATGAGTACCCTTCAACCAAGAAGTTGGTACTCCCTGAGGGCAAGAGGCTACAAGGATGAAGTTCTACTAGTTCCAATCTCCATCCGCAAACACACATGCCACCTCATCATTCACCCTCTCCATAGAATGACGCTCACTTGACTCCCACCCGCCAAGAGCTAGGCCAAGAGGATCCTGTCTGTTCTCTCCGTAAACTGATTCTCAGGAGCTTTCACATGAAGATAAGTTATGCTTTTGGGCAATTAACAAAATTCAGGTTAATATAATCATTAACACGAATGTAGAGCATATATAGTTGTTCAAACAATTTTATGTGAACAAAACAACGAACTAACCAAGGAGATATAACCATGAACACATTAATCCCTAGCAGACCCTACATAGCAGGTGTACTGTTCCTATTGTTTGAAGGTATACACAATCACACTAACAAATATAAAGCATAGTATCGAATATAATATAAAACATGCCATATATTGCAAAGATTTCAGATCTAGCCAGATTAATAGGGACGATTGGATGAGTGGAGGACACTTAAAGAAGTATTGTTGATAGGAAGTAGCCACCCAAGGGTGTACCCTTGAATGATCAGTCGAGAAATAAAATGGTCGACTAAAGGTTGAAGTACGACGGCTCATAGAAGATGCTAACAAGAAGTAAAACTGCTATGAAAGAACTAAGCATAGAATGTGCGGCGACTATTTGTCGCATTGATATCGGATAAAACGAGTGTATATGTATTGTCGGTGAAAGCTTATGTCATTGTGTGGCCCAGCTATGGATGACATGGAGGTCATTGATAGGAATATGAAGCTCCTCCTTAACGACGCTATCATCTGCCTTCAATCGGTTAGTGTTGATACGTCTATTTTGCATCACTATTCTATGTCATAATTCACTTTTATTCATTGATATATTTCGTATTGAGAGGTGATACTTATGTTATTTCATCTGTTTTTGCATGGTTGATGACTTTTGGAGCATGGACCGCTGCAGTCAGGATTCTGATGGAAAAGGTGTTGTTTGGAGGCAAAATTCGCGAAGATCAGAAAATCCGGGAAAATATACGGAAAATCCTATTTTTCCAGAAGACGAAGGAAGCCAGAAGGGGGGCTGGAGATGGGCCACAGGGGGCCCACACCACCCCCTAGCGCGGGCCACCCTAGGACGCTCCACCAGGTGGTGTGGCCGCCTTGGTCCACCCCTGGCACTCGCCTCTGGCGTATATTATCCTCCCGAAACCCTAAGACTCGGTGAGCGACCACAAAAATATTTCGCCGCCTCTGCGGGGCGGAAAACACCGAGAGAGAAAGATCTCTTCACCAGATAGATTTCTGCCGGGGGAATTCCTTCCCGGAGAGGGGAGATCGTCGCCATCAACACCACCATCAAGCTGGACTTCATCGGGATCATCATCATCATCATCATAATCACCACCATCATCATCATCAGCACCCTCATCACCATCTCCATATTGCTGTAACAATTGGATTGAATCTTGCATAAGTTCGTAGGGGAAACTTTCCCGGTGTTGATTACTCTTTGTAGTTGATGCTATTGAGTGAACCATTGAATTATTGTTTATGTTCAGATTGTTATACATCATTATTCCATCTCTGATCATGATCCATATGATGTCTTGTGAGTAGTTCGTTTTGTTCTTGAGGACATGGGAGAAGTCATGTTATTAGTAGTGGAGTTGTGTTGAGAAAGATTCAATAGTTTGATATTTAAGTTGTGGTGTACTTCTTCTAGTGGTGTCATGTGAACGTCGACTACATGACACTTCACCTATATGGGCCTAGGGGAATGCATTGTGTATTTGGCTACTAATCGTAGGGATTGCAGGAGTGACAGAAACCTGAACCCCCGTTAGGAAACCATTGCACAAGGGGCATAAGGATCTTAGAGTTTAAAGCTGTGGTTAGGTTTCTACCTTAATTACTTTCTTATACTTACGGATGTTTGCAAGGGGTATAATCACAAGTATGTATTAGTCCTAAGAAGGTCGGTACATTAGTACAGGTTCACCCACACAACACTTAGCAAGCTAAAGAAGATTAATCAACTATATGAAGCGAAAGCATTTGACAGTCTTCTCATGTTTCCTCGAGAACGTTTGGTCATCTTAAGTAATACAACCGGCTTGTCCTTTGCTGCATAAAGGATTGGGCCACTTGCTGCATTTATTCCTACTGTATTTTATTTACTCATACTTTGTTTACTTGCTTTATCAAAAAACCCTAAAAATCCGTTTGCTAAGTATTTGCAGAGAATTCCTGATCCATACCACTAGCCATCACCTTTTGCTCCTCGTTGGGTTCGACGCTCTTACTTATCGAAAATACTGCGATACACCCTCTATACTTGTGGATCATCAAGACTATTTTCTGGCGCCGTTGCTGGGGAGTGAAGCGCTATTGGAGAGTGGAACTGGTAAAGGAAACTTCTACTATGAGTATTGTTTACTTCTGTTAATTGCTTTATTTTCGTTATGGATAATTCGTTGAGTTTCTTATTTGGTAATTCTACTACCACTGCTAAGGTAGTAGATAAGCCACCACCTGCTGAGAATGATGTTTTTAAAATACCGACAAGAATTATTGATCGTGTTATGGATAACTACTATGTTGGGGATGGAACTGTCCATCCCGGTGATCATTTGCTCTTTATACACGAATTATGCGGGTTGTTCAAGTGTGCAGGTATTACTACAGATCAAGTTAAGAAGAAGTTATTCTCATTATCACTGAAAGGAAGAGCTGAGGAATGGTATAAGCTCCTGAAGAATGGTCAAGCTCTGGAATGGGAGGAAATAGTACCTCTCTTTTATTCAAACTTTTATTCTCCTAGTGAGATTCATAAGGATCGAAATCAAATATACAACTTTTGGCCTCTTGATGGAGAGAGTACGGCTCAAGCTTGGGGGAGACTGAAGTTACTAATGCTCAAATGTCCCATTCATGAGCTCCCCAACAATATTATTATCAACAACTTTTATGCAAGGCTTTCTCTATATGACAAGGATTTATTGGATGCTTCTTATGCTGGATCATTCACTCGCATGGAAGAGCTAAATGGGATCTTCTAGACCGTATTCAAGACAATGCTGAAGCTTGGGAGAATGATAAAGGTAGAAAGTCAGGTATAAATTATGACTATGAATGCATTGAATCTTTTATGGGAACTCATGACTTTCAAAATATTAAAAATGCTTATGGTCTAGACTCTCAAGCTATTGCTTCTTATTTTAAGGCTTTTGCTTCCTACATTGAAGTGCCTAAAAAGAAGTGGAATAAGTATCATGAACCTTATAAAAATGTTGCTAAGAGTGTTCCTGCAAGAAATACTGAAGTTTATACTGCTAATCATGTTTTACCTGAACCTTATATTGAGAAAATGCCTTTTCCAGTTAAGATAAAGGAACATTCTATCATAGCTAGTATGGTTGATGAAAGTATGAATGAAGCTGTTGAACCTGATAAACAAATGGTTGATGAACCTATAATAGCAAATGTGAAAGACTTTGTCACTAAATGTGTAGAAGAGGGACACACTATCCTTTGTAAGGATACCTCTAATATTGTTTCACAAAGTAATGTTATGAGAACTAGTATTCCTGTGTTTTCTGTTAGAATAAGCGATCATTGCTATGATGGCCCTTGTGATAGTTATATTGTTAAGTTTATGCATGATACTGAAAGTTATTATGAGAGAGGGAAAAGTGTTCTTATGTATCTCAATAATATCAAGTTTCCTCGTTTTATGCTGAAAGTTTTTATGTTGCACTTCTTTTGCCTTCCTATGCTTGTAACCTCTGGTTTCAACAACTTGTTTGTTTACAAAATTCCTTGAATAGGAAGTGAGTTAGACTTAAACGTGTATATTTTTGCTTCTTAATGCTCTCTTTAACTTCAATTCATATTCCTATGTGAGCATCTTCAAAATTATCATCCCATCTTAATGACTATAAAGAAAGAGCTTTTTGGGAGACAACCCAGTTTATTTTTGATTTCAGTTTGTTTTTTTCTTTGAGTCTTGGAAGTTATTACTTCGGTAATAACCTCTCCTTATCCTTTTTGTTTGGTTTTTGTGTCAAGATCAACCTCTAATGAGAGAGAAGTAATATTTGGGGAAGTTGCTGTCCCGAAACAGATTTTTGTGCTTCACTGTAAAAATTCCTGAGAGATCTCTGTATTTCGGATTGAGCTGTAATTTTTTGTGCTTCTTCCCCAGGTTGTTATTTAACTTTCGTTAGTTTTGCACTTTTTGATTTGAGCAACAGAAGAGTTTCTAAAAAATTGATCTTTACCTGCTGGTCTGTTTTGACAGAATTTGCCACTTTTGCATTTGCTTCTTTATTCGATTTCCTTTTTGAATTTTTTTTGGGTTTTCAGAAGGAGTTGCTACAGTAGCTTATGTTTTTATGGTTTTTCATTGAAGTTGTACTTAAAGGGTTTTATCACTTCATTTATACTAATGTTGCTAATGAGAACTGTGTGAAGTTTTGTGTGAAAGAAATTTCCAGGTAGTGGAGTTAATGGTGTAATAAGGAAGAGAAAGGTTTTATGACTCAATTAATAAGTTTATGAAGATGAAGATATCGATGATATTCAAGTGATGACTCCGGAAGAATCTACTACATACCAAATTCAGAGACCTGCAGAGTCCGTTTTCGAATAGGTAACAGTTCTGGTAAGAAAAGTTCCGCGAAAATACTATCCAACTATATTTTTGCAGTTTTCAGTCAATAAGGAAAGCTACGAAGCGGAAGAGGGACGGAAATGGAGCCAGGGTGGCTCACACCATCCTGTGGCGCAGGCCCACCCCTGGCCGCGCCACCAGGTGGTGAGTCCACCCCGGACTCCGCCTCCGACTCGTTTTCTCCTAGTACCTTCCTTTTGATATGAAACTTCGTAATATATAACCCCCCGGATCCCCCGAGGTTCGTATATCGTGTTCTCGTCGTGTTTTCGTTTCGATCTGTTTCTACCAGGAACTATTCTTGAAAGCTTAGAAGCACAATGGTGTCTGCCGAGGATAAAGGGAAGGAGCCTATGGAGGAGGATCTCCAAGACCCCGGGAAGGAGGAGGAGATCAAGAGTGAAGATGAAGAGGAGCAAGGCCAACATTCACACACTGGCACAACCATTGCAAGCATTGGAGTGGTGACAAAACCTGCCAGGGTTAGAAGGACTACAAGGATGCAGACTAGGGGGGAAAGCTCCTCGTCACTGCTTGGCTCCACGGTCACTTCCTCCATGCACCAAGAATCCTTTCCATACCCTTATCCATGAGCATCAATACCAGAATATGCCCAAGGGGAAATTACCCTCCAATTGGGATTTGCCTCATTCTAGCCATGCGGGAAAAGAAGACTTCAAGGAGAAAGAGTGGGGAAAGAATAGCAAGAGCTAGAATTCTCAACCTAACATGATCATGAGCCGCATTGAGCAAAACTCACAGTTGATTCGTAATCTCACCTTCGAGATTGAGGACTTGGGGAAACTTATCAGAGAGCTCATCGAGAGGATACCACCACCACCAAAGGAGTAATTCGTCATCAGGTTTGGCATCCACTTGGTTTGTTCCAAGCTTGGGGGAGTGTCGCGGTATCACATCACTATCTTCTATCTTTTTACCTTTTTAGGAGAGTCATATCATGAATAGAGAAGTTATTATGTAGGATGGTTTGCATTATGGAAGTGTCCCCTCTCTCGTTAGATATGTATCCCTTGGTGTGAGTTGCTGTTATGGAATATTAATGAGAAGTTCTATCATTTACTCTTTTGCATAGCTTATATTAGTTTTCAATTCATGGTTATATGATTGATCTTGTTGTTAGTATTGGTAGCACTTTGGGACCATTGAATTAATTTAGTTGGTTTTGGCAAACCTGGCTCGGTCAGTAGCAACACTATTCTTGAGAGTTGAATGAAAAGACAAAAGTACTCTAAAGAAAATAATTTCATCGTCTTTCTTTCTTGATTTGCTCATAAGTTTAGTATTCTCTAGTTAAGATCTTTTGTGCTTCTAAGGAAGATTGCATGTTTGCCTTTATCACTTGTATGTTTGTTTGTTTCCTTCAACTCTTGTACTTGGTACCCAGTCTTGCTAGCCAAAAACCTGTACTGGGAGGGAATTCTTCTCGTGCATCCACTTCCTTAAACCAAAACCTTTGCCATTTGCGTCCACCATACCTACCTATTAGCATTATTGCTATTCCAAGTAAACTCTTGTTTTATCTACCTCCCAAATTAAACTTCTTATGTGAAAATTAGTGATTAAAGCTCTCACGAATTTGATGGCACACTTTACTTTCTTGCACTTAATAAACTTGGACCATTGTGCTCACCTATGTTGCCTATATGCTTGCGCTTTGTAAGTTGTGAATTAGCAGAACCATGTTGTCATGGGGAACGCTTTCAACATTGCACTGGTACTTTGTACCTAGTTGATATCATGTTCTTTTGTCTATGGATGTCGTCGGTGTGAAATGAAAGGGGAGCTTGTAAGTCCATGGAGTTATGCATGTGTGTTAGAGAGACGCCTGGGCCGCTGGTCTAATCCATGGTGACATGGTGGAAACCTGCAGCGTAACCATAACGAGCATCTATGAAGCATTCTTCTTATAAAAAAGAGTCCGATATTGAGAAAAAAGAGATTATGAAAAGAGGAAAGAGAGAAAAAAGCACCATATTCCCATGGTAAATAAGAAGATTGCTGAGATGCTTGTTGTCTGCTTGCCTTGTCATTTTGATATGGGAATTCTTCCATATCATCGGGTAAGGGGTACCCCGTTGGCGGTTCTCTATGATACACATATGCTTACGATGACAAGAACTTACCGGTGACTAAACTTGAGTAGCATGAGGAGCGGCCCTCGTATTCAAGGGACATAAGATTCTCGACTTACGACTTGTCAATGCATATCCTCATATTTGATCACTTTAACCTTAATCACCTAAAGATGCCTATGATAGGGGCAATGAGAGCTGAAAGCTAGTAAGTATCATAATTTTTGGGAGCTCTTTATAAGACTTGCAATCCCTGCTTCCCTCTGCGAAGGGCCTTTCGTTTACTTTTTAGTTGAGTCAGTAAACCTATTCCCTTCTATCTCAGCAAGTATTTTGAGTTGTTGTGTTTCATTCATTCATATGATGATTTATTCAATCATGTCTCTTATGTTCCTTGTTTTGCACATTGCTCTTATCTTGATGTTTACTACTTTGAAAGCTTTCATTGAAAACTAGTTATTTGTGAACTCCAGCAAATTATCAACTATTCTTCGACCAAGAGCTAAGTTTGCCATTACCAATTATGATTTACTTTATGTATCTCTATTGTGTTTCCTTTACTTATTGCAAGTATGTTATATAATAGTGAGTTGTCTTCTATTATGATCTATGTATTGATGAATGTGATGCTTCTTGTCCGTATTCTTTTATCGACTCTTCACTCCATAAACCTGAGGCCATGTTTATTGAGCTCAGTTTCGCTTGGGGACAAGCGAAGTCTAAGCTTGGGGGGAGTTGATACGTCCATTTTGCATCACTATTCTATGCCATAATTCACTGTTATTCATTGATATATTTCATATTGAGAGGTGATACTTATGTTATTTCATCTGTTTTTGCATGGTTGATGACTTTTGGAGCATGGACCTGCGATCAGATTCTGATGGAAAAGGTGCTGTTTGGAGGCAAAATTCACGAAGATCAGAAAATCCGGGAAAATATACGGAAAATCCTATTTTTCCAGAAGACGAAGGAAGCCAGAAGGGGGGCTGGAGATGGGCCACAGGGGGCCACACCACCCCCTGGCACGAGCCACTCTAGGCCACGCCACCAGGTGGTGTGGCCGCCCTAGTCCACCCCTGGCACTCCCCTCTGGCGTATAGTATCCTCCCAAAACCCTAAGACTCGGGGAGCGACCACAGAAAGATTCCGCCGCCTCTATGGGGCGGAAAACACCGAGAGAGAAAGATCTCTCCGGCAGACAGATTTCTGCCGGGGGAATTCCTTCCTAGAGAGGGGAGATCGTCGCTATCAACACCACCATCAAGCTGGACTTCATCGGGATCATCATCATCATCACCACCATCATCATCAGCAGCACCCTCATCACCATCTCCATATTGCTATAACAATTGGCTTGAATCTTGCATAAGTTCATAGGGGAAACTTTCCCGGTGTTGATTACTCTTTGTAGTTGATGCTATTGAGTGAACCATTGAATTATTGTTTATGTTCAGATTGTTATACATCATTATTCCATCTCTGATCATGATCCATATGATGTCTTGTGAGTAGTTCGTTTTGTTCTTGAGGACATGGGAGAAGTCATGTTGTTAGTAGTGGAGTTGTGTTGAGAAAGATTCAATAGTTTTATATGTAAGTTGTGGTGTACTTCTTCTAGTGGTGTCATGTGAACATCGACTACATGACACTTCACCTATATGGTCCTAGGGGAATGCATTGTGTATTTGGCTACTAATATAGGGTTGCCGGAGTGACAGAAACCTAAACCCCCGTTAGGAAACCATTGCACAAGGGACGTAAGGATCTTAGAGTTTAAAGCTATGGTTAGGTTTCTACCTTAATTACTTTCTTGTACTTACGGATGTTTGGAAGGGGTATAATCACAAGTATGTATTAGTCCAAGGAAGGTCGGTACATTAGCACAGGTTCACCCACACAACACTTAGCAAGCTAAATAAGATTAATCAACTATATGAAGCGAAATCACTTGACAGTCTTTCCATGTGTCCTTGAGAACGTTTGGTCATTTTAAGTAATACGGCTTGTCCTTTGCTGCATAAAGGATTGGGCTACTTGTTGCATTTATTCCTACTGTCTTTTATTTACTCGTACTTTGTTTACTTGCTTTATCAAAAACCCCTAAAAATCCGTTTGCTAAGTATTTGCAGAGAATTTCTGATCCATACCACTAGCCAGCACCTTCTGCTCCTCGTTGGGTTTGACACTCTTACTTATCGAAAATACTGCGATACACCCTCTATACTTGTGGGTCATCAGGTGTGTAACTATATAATGATTAATACGATGATGATAGAGCCAACATGTTCGGCCTCGAAGAGTTTCTGCTATGAATGACTATCTGATTTTACTATTTACCTATTGTTAATCTCGAAACATGTGCCTAAACTGTGAACAAAGCTATATGTTTGTATAATGACTATGTTACTTATGTGCCTATTTTGCGTGTGTTGTTTTACATTTTTCATGATATCGTTCCCATCTATTCTTCTTTTGTGTCATCGGCTACATATGTTTTAACATTGAGAAAAGAGAATGTGTGTCATGCTCACGTCGTTCGCTCTTTGGTTCAAGATTTTCTCTTAGATGTAAATGTAATGCGGCCATATCATCAAACATTCAAACTTATAGCCACGTCCTGGGGATGCAAAGAGGATTATAGTACATTATAATAAGAATAGACTACAGGTCAATAAAGTATATCTTTTCCGCAACAACAATATAATAAGAATAAATTATAGGTCAATTAAATACATATGTTTGGAAGACCATTTTTAGATGCCCACCAAGTCAATCCATCGGTCTCCACTCTATGTAGACAAGGATAAGGAAGATGATATGGTCAGAAGATCTAATTTAGCATATCTTGTTGACACTATGTACATGGTCACTCTTTGTGATCACATAATTCCTAGCTTTGCACCAAGATGTCATAAGAGCAATCTGTGTGTGGAACAGGTGGCATAACATTGCATTGTCTTCCCTATCTACATATAAAATGTAAATTATTCGGTTTATAGTAGCCAGTGTACCAATTTCGATATGTTTGACATGACTAAGTTTAATTAATCACCAAACATGCAGAGCGACTAATGGTTGGAACAATGTGAACCACACTTTACACATGTCACGGTGCATCAGCTATTCGTAGGCTCTAGTATGCTCTCTCGCTGATAGCAATAAGAAAAGATTGTTTGTTGTTATGTCGGCACCGGCATTGGGGCAAGCCTCTTGTATAGTGTGACCGGAATAGGCTCCTGCTTTGGTTGTATTTCAGCTAAAAAGCGGGAGATATGGCTAAGCCCTACAAAAACATAGGCTCATGTTAACCATGTTGTAAAAGTGAGGCATGCAAATAAACTATACTAACTATACCATAAGGATGTAGCATGTAAATGAACTATATATACTAGCTAACCATACCATAAGAATGTGGCATTTTAACTAACGGTACTAACATGGTAATTATGGCATGTTAACACAACATACAAAAACTAAATACTAACTATTGCATCTGTAAGTCAACAACGCGACGGCCGGTCCTAGAAGGTGCATACCATCCGAGAAGGAGGATAGGGTCACTAGTAGAAAAAGAGCCTTTCGTCCACCCCAGTTTGGAGCATTAGTCCCGGTTGTGGTTGGACCCGGGACTAATGCATTAGTCCCGGTTCCAACGGAACAATATTTAATCCCGGATCAAACGAGACCTTTAGTCTCGGTTGGAGACACCAACCGGGACTAAAGGGGTTATGCGGAAGTCATGACCCTTTAGTCGATCTTTTAGTCCTGCTCAGATTACCAAAGGGGTGACATTTAGTCCCAATTCGTATTACCAACCGGGACTAAAGAAAACGGACAAAAATAATTTCTCAAGTTCTGTCGCGGTAGGAAAACGGGTACAAATCCTGCCGCGGTAGGAGAACGGCTCTCCACCCTCCTATGGCAGGAGATCGCCTTTTCTAGTTTCAAAATCATGCTAAAAAATTATAAAATGTTTCAAAAATAAAATCTTTCGAACTGTAGTTATATTAAGTGATTTAGCTATTACGAAAATTAACAAACATGAATTTCGATATAATTTGCAAAAAAATATCATGAAAAATTCAAACGATCATAACTTTTACATACGATGTCAGAAAAAATGTACAGCTTATCAAAACGTGTAGAAAAGAATTTCCTCTTCAAATTCAACGACCCAGGATTCTTTTAGATTCTTAAAATTCGAAAAGAAAAAAATTATTTCAAAATTTAGTAAGTTTTTTATGTCATATTTGAATTCGTCATATTTTTCTGATAATAATGGATATATTATTTGTCAAATTTCGATTTATAGATTTGAAGAAATTATTTATGTCATATTAAATGAATAAATGGCAAAAATGAATAAAATATTAATTTAATTAGTTTTTTATTTTCATTGGAATAAAATATTATTATTACTTATTTATTATTGTTTACTTAAATAGTTGTTCATAATTTCAAAAAATAAAGACGGTTGACATATTGATATAAGTTAATATGATTGATATAGTCTTGACAACAAGCTATAGGGTCCTTCACACGAGGTGGGAGAGATGGGATGAGGAAGTTAATCGAGCTGGGTGTGGAGTAGTGCTAGGATGGATGACCGACCGGAAAGTTTGACCATAAGTGTAATTTAATCTAAGATTAAGTATTTTTAGTGTTTAAAATGAGAGATGTGAGAGACTAACGAGTCAGATAATTCGAAAGTTCAAAAAAAATTGAATTTTTTTTAAAAAGAATCTTTAGTCCCTGATTTGCAGCCCAATCGGGACTAAAGGGTTGGGGCTTTAGTCCCGATTGCCCCGTCCCGGTTGGGCAACCGGGACTAAAGCCCCTTAGAAACCGGGATAAAATGCCGATTTTCCAATAGTGGGTCCTGATTGGATGGCTAGGAGGGTTGTTGTAACCCCATCATCCCACCATCTTGTGCGTCTTAGTAAGGTGTTATATTCTTCCAATGGGATGCATCGTTGTCAAGTCAAACAACAAGATGTCTATGGTGATTTAGTTAGTATTAAAACTCTGTGTGAGCCTGATCTTCATTAGACGTTGTGTGAGTCTATACGTGTGGTAGTTATGGTGTGTTGTTGGGTGGACTCCGGTTACACATAGACCGCACTAACGTGCACTGGTTAGGGATCTTAATCATTTATGCAAGCACCATCCGACAAAGGTACCAATTTGACAGCACAAACAGTTCACTTCATGTCTGGGTGAGCTGACTCCAAACGTGGTACAGAACTGCAGATATATAGTGAATTCTTTGCCGGCCTTCGTGTATCCATTATTTTTAGACTTTACATCTCGGGGCCCCGAATATTTCTAGTTTTCTACTAGCCTTCAAAAGAAAATAAACTTCATGGGCTCCAGTGATTCTATGGGGGCTCGTCCCTCTGAAGAGCCTGCTCTCGCTGCAAAGGCCGGCTAGGTCCAGCCCCAAGTGTTACGGACTTACTGGTCTCACGGGATTTGGCAGGACGTACTCGATCGGGCCCCTGGACCTGGAGTCGATCAGGGGACAAGTGTGCGGCAACCGGCCCAAGCGGCAGGCATTTATGCGTGTCGTTCGTACAGTACAATGCAAGGACCAAGATTTCCATTCATGCGGCAGGCAGGCATCGTGGGTTTATGTACCTGATGTCGCATTTGGGAGTTTCGTCGTCGCACATCATTTGCAGGGTCGATCGCCAACACCGCTGGCACCGTGAATAGGTTCCCAAATGAGTGTGCGGCTGTTGATTTTTTCACGTACAGGACGGCGATCAAAAAGACGGATAGACGGCAGCGACAAACATGTCTGTTTCTCGTGTGTGGAATACATCGAGGTGGTGTGTTTGAATTTGGGGATATTTGAAGCTTTTATCTGGGGTTCTAGAAGAAACTTCATTTGCTAAAAGCATTTAGGACGTGCAACGCCAGAATTGTTGGGCGAAAGGCCCGGTTACTGCCAAACAGCCTGGCCCGTAAGGAGGCTTTGGGACGAGTGCGCTAGCCCGTATAGGTGTTTCCTATTGATCGCTCTATGCGACGTGGAAGGAAGCTTTGCCTACCATGGTGGTCGTGGGCCTGCCTATTATTAACTCAAACTCCTTCTCCAAACGGGCTTTCATAGCGCGATATTAATATAGCAATCAACCGATACAAGATACAACTGTGATACCGTAGCTAGAGCCACAGCACAAATACAGCTCAAAAGAAACAACAAAGAGAATAAAGAGAAAGAATGCCACCATCGGAGTTTGACGAAAAAAAGAAAATGACTCGCCACCTCTGTGTCCTCTGGAGCATTTCCATCATGCTCCTAGCATTCCAGGGGTCGCGTATCAAGCAACACCTCCAAGACGGAAATAAACGGCAACACTGTTGCTGCTCGAACCGTTCCAAGGGTATCGCAGAATACTTTCTATGGTTTTCCCCCGTACTCTACGGAGGTGGAGAAGAGGTACAACTGACGCCCTTCAGGAAGGACGAAGACACATGAGGCGTCACCCCGTCGGTGCCCGACGGCAATGATTTCTCGCAACCCCTCAAATAAACCAGACACTCGAACGCCCCATAGCGCTTCACCAGACTTGCCACCCACCAGCACACGCCGCCACCGTCTTGTAGTCATCACCCTCGTCTCGCTGTGGCCCAAGTTGAGAGGCCGGTAAACTGAAAAGTAGAGACTCCAGCGAAGCAAAGGCACGCGGGAGGGAACTACCTCCACAGTCGAAAGGCGATAGCCGACCGGATGCAGCCGCAAGGGGAAACAAGACCCTCACTAGGTTGACCAAGCCTGAAAGGGCCAGTAAAGCCCCCGCTACCACACTGCACTAAGAGCGCCATCGACACCGCCAACCCTCGCACCAACCACTGCCTCAACTTCCACCGAGAGAGCCGCTATAGCGCAGGCAACCCACCCCGGCCTAGGTAGGGCCCGACGGGCCCAGATCTAGACCAAGAAGGTGGGCTTTGCTAGCCAGCCGTCAAACGGCTAGACAAGCCACACTAGCACCATGAAGCTCCGCCGCCGCCTTGCTAGGTTGTCGGGTTTTTTTTGGTTTTTTTGCTTGTGATTTATGTTTGGTTCGTTGGATTTTCTTTCTGTTTTTTTTGGTATTTTTTCACATAGGATGGCTATAAAAAGACAGTTCGATTCCGGCTTACAAACATATATATTTCTTGTCTTTGCAATATAGAGAGGCGGTGTGTTTAGATTTGGGGATATTTAAAACTTTGATCACGGTGTTTCAAAAACAAGAAACTTTATTTGCTACACAGCTCATAGAACACACTTAGGACGTGCAATGCCAGAATTGGTGGCGAGAAGTCGGAGTAACCGCCAAACAACACAACCCATAAGGAAGATTGGCATGTGTGTGATAAGCCCACATTAAGAGAGCATCTCTAACAAGTGGGAAATGGGGTACCAAAACGGCCTCCACTTTATCATCTATCCCATTTTGCAGCACCGGCTGCTCTAGCGGCTGCCCCGAAATGGGGTACAACTACCGCGCCACCATCTCTCATTTTCACAACAATTTCATGCATATGAACATCAACTTGCAATAAAATAATTGTAAATAAATAAAATTAAAACAATACTTAATTATTACATGCCAATACAAACAGTTTATCAAATGGTTCATCAAGTAGCACACAAATTATCAAACAACAACATGGAGCTTATCTCAAACAACAACAACAACAAACACACAAATGATGAAAGAAATAGTTGTTTTGGCGCCAATCCAGTTCCACCACTCCTCAATGAGGTCCTTCTGAAACTCCTCGTGCACATCCAAGTCTCTAATATCATGGTAGGATTTTAGGAAATGAGCGGTGTGGTCTCCATTCCTTTGTGATTGTATGTGTATCTCCATCAAGTCATAGACACCGTAGACCTCATCTCTACCACACTCATCTTGAATGATCATGTTGTCAGGGCCCTGGCAACCGGGGTGCCATGTCCCGACGGTTAGCAGTCCTAGCGCCCGCTAGTGACGAGCCTTCGAGAGGCCCCAATACCTCCGGAGGTAAGCGCCCGCGGGTGAATCCGCGTGAGGCTCTGCTTCACGAGGAAACACCCTCCAGAGGGGGATTCTCCCTCCGGGAGGCACCACCGCGCAACCCGACTTTGGATACTCTAGAGAACGCTTTGGGGCATATCGGTAATATCACTAGGCGGCCAGCAGGCGAGGCAGGCTCCGACAAGAAGCGCATCGTCCCGGCGCCCTCTATTCGCCTTGGTAAAGGAAGGTCCAGTCCGGCATCTTTTCTGCAACAGAAGGATGGACGACTTCAGCATGGCAGGCGCGCCACTTTGCTGTTTAGGTGCATGGGAGACAGCGGGCAGCGCCGGACGAGGACAAACGAGGAAAAGGAAGGCCACTTTACCAGCGGATGGAGAAGCACCTGGCGTCCAAGACTCGGTCCACCAAAAAGTAGCCTTGTAGACCAGGACCTCGAGGAGCAGCACTGTGGTGACCCTTCCCACCGTGGACCGGGGGAAGAGGCCTGACGCCGCCCTATATAAGGAGCCCTTCTCCTACCTTAAGGGGGATCGATCCTTGAACCAAAAATCCTAGACTTTGATCCTCCATTGTACCCTCGTGAAGCACGCGAGCAATACAACAAAGCAGGAGTAGGAGCTTTACCTCCTCACGAGGGTCCCGAACCTGAGAAAAAAACTGCGTCTCCTCTCTGTCATGTTGTTGTTTCACCACCACCGCCATCGCCGAGTCTCCTTGAGCCGCGTGTTCAGCCCCCTCTTGAACCAAGGGGTCGTTGAACCCTAGTTCCTTCGCGGGAAAAATCTCCGACACATGTTATGCATGATCACATAAGCAGTCATGATGTACCGGAGTATATCTTGATCCCAAAACCGTGAGAGACCTCTAACAATAGTAAATTGAGCTTGCAAAATCTCATGCTCTCTCTACATCTTTCATAGCCGCCACTTGAGCATTATGGAATTAAAGTTCTTTCTTACCTTCGGCTATAATGAGATGCTTCACAACTACTGCCCACTTTGGGTAGATGCCATCCGTGAGGTAGTAGCCCATTTTGTATGTGTGGTTGTCGGTTACAAACTCCACCGGTGGAGACTCATCATTGGCTAGCTTGGTAAAAAGTGGCAACAATTTAAGAACGTTGATGTCATTGCAAGAACCGAGCATCCCAAAGAAATCATGCCACATCCTCCAAAATAATGGTGGAATCCTTCTTGTTCCCTCTAAACTGACCATGCTATGCTGCAGTGCAGCTCTTCCACCTCCAATGCACCAAATCAATTGACCCTAGCATACATGGAAATCCATGGGTCTTGTTTGCCTCCAAGATCCTTGCGGTGACGTCTTCAGCATTTGGGGATCGCAAATACCCATCGCCATATGCTTACACCATTGCAATAGAAAAGCATTTTATGCACTTGATACTTTAGCTCTCACACATTGCCAAATAATCGTCCATAAGATCAGCTAGGATTCCATATGCCATATGTCTCAATGCGATAGTCACCTTTTGGTAGGCTATGCCCAAGTTGCCCGGCGGCATTACTCCTTTACTCGAAGAAATGATCTTGAATCTTCATCTGCTCGGCAATATATTCGAACAACTTGATTGACATCCATAGCTAGGATGCACACAGCCTACATAGTCCATAGATCCAAACAGAGAAAAATAAAAAAAAACAGTTTACATATCAAAATGAGAAATTGTAAAACGTCGATGAAGCTGAAGGAGGGCATATTCGTAGATTATGCTATCATCCAAGTCGGGTAAACAAATCTCGCGCTGTATCTTCCAATCACGTACACACCTCCGTAAAAAGGTCGTGATAATCCACACGGTGCAGTGCCGACCAAGATCCTAGGGTGTTGGTACAACTGTAAATAACCTGCATGAGAGAATAATTTTTATCATTATTAATTTTTTTATCATTTTTACATAGCCATAGCGACTATATAATGCAATCGCTCAAACCCGAATAAGTAACTTATACTTGTGATCTATACCATGTAACCAATTTTCAAATATGTTGACATACTACGTGGTGGATACAAGTCTGAAGTTGTTTGGGTAACTGACCATATAGACCTAGCAAAATTACATTAGAAAAACAAGTGTTTGATTGTCTCGTTATGATGACAAAACACACACAAAGGATTCCTTGGCCACGAAAATTCAATTTTGATAGCTTTGATCTCAGTTTGTAGGAACATGGCCGTCTCTAGGGTAGCCATAACGTCCGCGTCGGCGTCTGGCGAGCCGATAAGGATTCTCCAAAAAAAACTATCCATAACCCCCGCCCTAGGTGATCTGTTGCACATGAGCCCCGTGAGGTCGAGGCCTACCACCAAACTCGCCATCCACGAACATGCACCACTACGGTCACGAAGTCGCCAGCATAGTCTCACCGAGGTTACTGTCATGAAGCCGACAGGGTAGAGGCGGATAGTAGATTGAATCGGGGCCAGTAGTACCAAGATCGGACGGGAGGGAACTACCTCCACCGGCAAAGGTGTTAGCTGACCGGACGCAGCCGCAGGCACACCAGTCCTAGTTTGGTCCGTCCCCATCCAGCGGGTTCGTAAAACCCCCGTGGAGGCACACCAGCCCAAAGAGGGTATGGCCGGCCTAGATCGGGCCCGTAAATCCCACTGTCACGCTGCAACATATCGATCGCTGTTGCTGCTAACCCCTGCACGAGCTACATCCCCGCCGCCTACAGAGCATGCGGTGCACAGGGCAGACCCACCCATCCCAAGCCTGACGGGACCCTAAGGGCCTAGATCTGGGTCGAATGGGCTTGGCCGACACGGCCCCGCCACCGCCTATCGCCAGCCGCCCCGCAGCACCACGGCCGCGCCACCGCGTCTTCACCGCCCTGCTGAAACCAAACCTTTGTCGCCCTGGGAGCACTGTCGCCGGGAAGGAGTCTCGAATCCGCCTCTGAGGACACAGGGAAAGGCAGTCCACCGTCGCTAGCGCCACCCGGGCTTTCACCTGGCAGCCCCTGCCGGTGGCAGCTACGGGGAGAGGAGGAAGGGGGGTTCTGGCCAGGAAAAGGGAGGCAGCACTCCATCGCCTCGGGAAGGGCAAGAGGAGCACGGTGGGTCGGGGGAGATAAGATTTTCCCCGGTCTTGACAAATCTGTCCCCCAATTTATCAACAAATCCACACCCACGGCTAATCAAAGGAACCACAACAACGACGCATCAGCATCAGCGAACCACACAGCTCACACGTACTACTTCATTCCATAGATACGGCGCTCCATTACCACACATTCCACACACAAAAACAAGTGTAATGCTAGTCCAAGCACATCAGCTGCGGGACGCCAGGCCAGGCCACGTGATGTCAATACGATACGCATGCACTCGATTGTTGGAGCCATTCATCACCTGTTTTTATTCTTCAGGAGGTGCCAACAGCTGTCCCAATGTAAAGACCAGCGAGTGTATATACAGAGTTCCTGGACTCCAGAATCCAGATCCAGATTGGGCGTACAATACGTCGCATCGTATCTCTCTCGTCGTTTTGAACCAATCACATCCAACCTGCAGATGATTCGGTGTGCCCATTAAGGTGCTGAGAAGTGTCTTCCTTGTTCAGCTGGTCCATGTAGGCCGGATGGTACCTTCACACCGGAAAAAAAACTCGTTTAAATTTATTACGCTGATTGGGAACTCAAATTCTGAATCTATAGATTGTAAGAACTTGTCATGGGTATGTGGTTTTTTTTGTTGGTCATGGGTATGTGGGTTAATTATTACGGTATCAAGTGCGATCCGCCCAAATTCCACCTCTAATTTATTTGGCAAATTCTAGTTTAAAATTTTGCTCAAAATTTGAATTAGATTTTAGCAAATGAACTAAAGGTGGGACTTTTAGTAGATCCCACTTGACACCCTATTAATTATACTACAGAAAAAGAACATTTATCCCCAGCTGAAATTCATCAGGTTTACCTGATTGGCGTGCACCTAGAAAAAACATACCCAATTTGCATAGATAAATCGCGTTGGTGTTCCGGGTGTCGGAGGAGTTCCGGATAACGCTGAACGGCATGCCCACTAGAGGTACTTTGCCCTCCATCTTGCCACCACGACATATGGAGCGCATTCTCGCCCCAGCTGGTGGTGCCTTGCAACTGGCAGTTGCAAAAGAAAGGGCGAGGAGATGTTTATTAGCCAAATTGGAGTCTTGTTTTTTGCTCAGAATGAATGGATTTTCATGTTGGGTGTATTTCACAAACTTAATCAAGCGAAGGTGGGGAACCGGTGTTCTCAACAAAATGAAGATCCATAGTTTGGTATACGGACAAAAATGTAACTTGTAAGCTCAGTGATACTACCTTCTTCCTCAGTTCTTTGTTTTCATCCTGCAAGTCTTGCTCCTGCATAGTATCATTTAGCCAGCCATCAAATAAGCAAATATTGAAGTACAGAAGGATCAAGGAAAAACTAGGCTGAAGATCACATGAAGTTCATGATCCATCATTACCTTACCTTTCAGGTCAAATAGCAGATCGAGTAATATATGATCCTGCGAAAAAACATCTGCTTTGTCAAACCACTTATAGAACTGTGAATATGTTGAAGCCAACGCTACTGAACAATGTCTTGAAAGTTCAGGTACATCATAAGAACGAGTATGGATACAGCACTATTTATATGCTCTGGTATAGAGAGGTTTTCACCAAAAGAATTCAGAACTAGTAGATCTTCTCAAACTGAAGCAGTGTCTGTATAACAGAAAAATATCTGAAGCTGGCTAATCTTAACTTAAGTAACATATACGAGATGTTCAAGTTTCTACCTTTTTCGACCTGATATGTTTGAGGGATATATCTATTTGATTCTCAATTTGCTCAAGCTCCTTCATGCTGAGGGCACCCAGATCCTCACCAAGAATATTTCTGTGAAATGAGAATGGGGGCTGATAAATTGGAGCAGAATTGCAATTTATATACACCAAAACACCAAAAGTAACTTTTAAGTTGCATCTCCGAAGACTACCTTTGTGAACTTTGAAGATATTCAACTCTAGTCTTCAGCTTCAAATATTCCTGGTAATTAATCTAGTTTCAACAATAAGACATGGTACATTTTAGTTTTTTTTATATGATACTTGCAGTGGAATCAAGGAGCAGACAACAATAAACATGACAACGGACAATGTACCCATTATTATATTGTGAGATGGAGGGAGAACATGACAACCGACAATGTTGGCCAAACAAATGAGAAATTTGTACACACCTGGTTTAGGGGAAGTACAACAACGCACAACGAACTGGAAGGCAAGTGTGATGTTTAGCTTGGAGCTAGCCTTGAACATTTTATTCAGTAGTGGATATCATGGTTATTTACACACCCCTGGTGGATCCTAGCTACAGATTGGTCAAGTTAAAATGTCTCATACTAATGCTTCTCAATGGCAAAAAATACTTTAACTTCTACCAAGCACACGGTTCAGAGCTCAAAAAGACCCATTTCGTACCTGGTTTCAACCTCACATAGATTTAGTACAGCATGGACAATCGGTAGATTCCATATCTATCCTCGATTCCTCGTCCTTCTCACAGTCACCTTATGCAACGGCGCGGCGGTGACCAGGAAAACCGTCCAACGTGTGGTGGTCTACTCCTGCTTTAGAGGCTACTTTGGTGCCACGTACAGTGCCACCTGACATTGTCGGTGGTCCGAGTGGCGACCTCGGTTAACTAGCCAGGTTTGATTCAGTGAGCCATCATACGGGTGGTTAATGTTCAAGGCAAGTGTGTGTTGACTGTTGAGGCTTTAGAGTTGAAAGTTGAATCTGGGTTTTAGTTTAGTGGACCGGCTTGCACCGGTTGTGTGTTTCTTCATGATCAGGAGTGTTGTTTATTCTGGGTAGGAGTTTTTTTTTGATATGTGCCAACATTTTGTAATATACATGCACATTTATTAAGCAGTGCAACACATTTCGGGAGAAAATTTCACGAAATAATTTACTTTTTGCTTGTTCTTGGTTAAGCGTAATTTTAAAATGTTTGTTTAATTTATTCTATTTTCTGAAATGTTAAAACAAAGGACCAGATAAAGATAGGTTGACCGCGCCTAGTAGGTTACATGAAATGTAACCTTCTCTCTCGTCAAGGCAGAAAGATGAAGGTAAAGATAGGCAGATAGATGACTACTGTCAGAGTGCCTCTACCAGGCTCTTGTTAGGAATTGGGGAATGAGCAACTAGATTGACTATACTGGGGACAAAAACCATTGAACATGTAAGTTGTGTGGACAATATGAGAGAAGTCTCTTATATACAATGAGCATATACAAAGAAAAGCTATACATCTCTAACATCCCTCCTCAAACTCATGGTGGATCAACAATTCTGAGTTTGAAGAGAAAAGACCCATTTTGCGGTCTAGTCTGAGCTTGTTGAAAACATCTGCCAACTGTAACTCGAAATGCACATAATGAAGAGCAAGAATCTGATATTGCACCACAGTGCGCACAAAGAATACATCAACACCTATGTGCTCGGAGAGCTCATGCCTCACCGGATCATGCGCAATGCTAATAGCACATGTACTGTCTGACAAAAGGGTAGTCGGTGTAGAGCCAGAAACACCAAAGTCTTCCAGTACCAATGTAACCAAGTCACCTCGGTGGTCAAGAGAGCCATGACTCGCAACTCAGCCTCTACACTCGAGCTGGAAACCACGTACCGTTTCTTTTTCTTCCAAATATTGAGAGAATCACCAAGAAACACTCAGTAAGCAGAGAGCGAAGGGCGATCCGTCTGATCACTCACCCAAGTAGCATCCGAGTAGGCTTAGAGCTGAAGGGAGCTAGAGCGAGTGAACAAAATATAGTGAGAGATCGTTCCACGAAGATATCGTAGAACACAAAAAATGTGGCTATAGTGGACCGAAGTGGGAGAAAAATAAACTGACTCAAAATATGGACAAGATAGGAGATATCTGGACGAGTGGAAACAAGATAGACAAGGCTCCCTACCAGATGGTAGTAGCACGATGAGTCAACCAAGGGATCACCATCAGAAGCACGAAGGTGAACACTGAGCTCCATAGGAGTCTCAATAGTATGCTCATCACTAAGAGCGGCACGAGCAAGAAGATCTTGGATATACTTCTCTTGGGAGATATAGAAGTCATTAGAGGTAGAAGAAACCTCGATCCTAAGAAACTAGTGATGAGGACCAAGATCTGACATAAGGAACTGCTCACAAAGACGAGCCTTAACAAAGGTAATGTACTCAGAGTCGTCGCTATTGATAATCATGTCATCAACATAGAGAAGAAGAAGAGTCTGCCCACGAGGATACGTGTTGACAAACAACGTAGAATCATGGGTGCTAGGCGAGAAGACAACGGTAGTGACCATAGAGGAAAAATGATCAAACCATGCATGGGGGGCTTGCTTATGGACATATAGGTAGTACCGAAGATGGTAAACCAAGCCATCAGAGATATAGTACCCAAGAGGTGGATACATGTAAACCTCCTCATGGAGCTCACCATTGCGGAAGTCATTTTGAACATCGAGTTGAGACATAGACGAGAAGAGTGTGAAGAGTGGTCATGTGAGACACATGAGTGAAAGTCTCATCATAGTCATGGCCCTACTACTATTGAAAGCCGCGAGTCAGAAGACACGCTTTGTAGCGCTCAAGAGAACGATTAGAATGAGTCTTAACCTTATGGACCCACTTGCATGTGATGGGAGGGACATGGGGAGGAGGATAAATAGATCCCATGTGTCAGTGCTCTCAACCGCAACAATCTCCTCGACCATCGCAAGCTGTCACTTAGAGTGAGAAAAAGCATCTCGATAAGAAGATGACTCAAGAATAGCAGAAATACCAAAGAGGTCCGGAGAATAGCGGTTGGATGGGTTGGCGTGGCCGAGAATGAAGATTATAAGTCGATAGAGAGGAGGAAGGTGGAACATCGGAGGTAGATGGTGTAGGAAATATGCCCTAGAGTCAAATAGTAGTAAGGACTATTGTCATATTTCATATAGTTTATGATTAAGTTTTATATCATGCTATAACTGTATTGAGTGGAAACATCAATACACGTGTGATATACAAACAACCAGGGGTTCCCACTAAAACTCTAGTCACTGGTTCATTGATCAACAGATGAACATGTTTCCTGATCATGTGGCATTTATGCCAGTTGGAAATGAGCTCATCTCATTCTGAGAATGAGATGATGAACCAATACCCAACCTAAACATCGTGACCCGATCATGTCACAAAGTTCAAGTTACGATGATTAGAAATGGATCCTTGATACATTGCAAATGTATCTATAAATTTTGATGTTCCATGCTTCGTTTTATCTACTTTCTTATGTTTTGTCCACACTTTGGAGTACCTTTCATATGATTTCTTGGACTAACCTATTAACAAGAGCCACAGTGCCAGTTGCCTGTTTTCTGCTGTTTTTGGTTCCAGGAAAGTCAGAAAATCAATATTCTCGGAATTGGACGGGACAAAAGCCAAAGTTCCTATTTTACTGGAAGACTCACGGAGCCAGAAGCAGAGACGGAGGAGGGCTAGGGCCTGGCCACACCATATGGTGGTGCGGGCTAGCCCTGGCCACGCCACCAGGTGGTGTGGGCCCCTGGCACTCCACCGACCTTGCCTCCTTCGCATATAAGAGCCTCCCGATATCAAAACCCTAAATCGTCAAGCCTCTAGCCATGAAAAGTTTCACAGCGCCGCCGCCACCAAATGGGGAGATTCGGGGGACAGAAAGTCTCTGTTCCGGCACCTTGCCGGGACGGGGAAGTGCTCCCGGAGCCATCTCCATCGATCTCCACCGCCATCTCCATCACCATTGCTGATTCCCATGATGAGGAGGGAGTAGTTCTCTCTCGAGGCTAAGGGTTCTACCGGTAGCTATGTGTTCATCTCTCTCTATGCATGATCTTATTGAGATCATGAGCTTGTAATCTATAGATCTACCTTGCTACTCAAGTGCTTTAATAGATCTCTTCTCTCCCCATGTGTGTGAAGTTGACAGTGTGCACACCATGGTGGCACTTAGGCTAGAGATTACAAATACTTGTTATGAGTTATATTTGGAGTTGGATGTTTCTATGAAATTGTGGTGTTTGTTGGAACCATCTAGTGCTCAAGGTGACAGTGTGGGGTTTTCTAGATGGGAAAGATGAACTTTGAGGTGTTCTGTCATAGCCCTACCATCGATTAGAGTGTTCAACCGGAGAGTAGTTAAGAGTAGTATCATGAAGAGAAGAATTTATATGAGAGTGTTCACTAGTGAAAGTATGATCCCTAGGCCTTGTTTCTAAGCATTGATACACCGTTTGCAATTAGATCTGCTACATGTTTGCTTGCTTCCATCTTTATTTCAGTTTTACTTTAGTCTTTTCCACGCCATCAAGCTATCTTCTATCACCGTTACCACTTATAATTATCCATACCACTCGTATTTCACTATCTCTTCGCCGAACTAGTGCACCTATACACCTGACAAGTGTATTGGGGACACAAGAGACTTCTTGTATCTTGATTGCAGGATTGCTTGAGAGGGAATACCTTTGACCACTTCCTCCATGAGTTCGATAAACCTTTGGTGATCCACTTAAGGGAAAACTTGCTGCTGTTCTACAAACCTCTGCACTTGGAGGCCCAACAACTGTCTACAAGAATAGAAGTGCGTAGACATCAAGCTATTTTCTAGCGCCGTTGCCGGGGAGGTAAGGTAAAAGGTATTCACACCGGAGGATTAAAGAAGAAGAACCTCCCACGTCAAACGCCTATTTTCTGGCGCCGTTGCTGGGGAGGTAAGGTAAAAGGTATTCACACCGGAGGATTAAAGAAGAAGAACCTCCCACGGCAAACGCCTATTTTCTGGTGTGAGTACTCGAAGTTATTTCCTTTAGATTCTGCAATTTTGTCTTTTTGTTTCTTGTTTTCACTATTTAGGCTTAATGGAAAACAACAAAAAAATTAGAGAGCTTTATAGTATTTATCTTGAGTTAGGACATGAAGTGTTTGAAGAGAAAATTAAAAAAAACCTATGGAACTTTATTTGCATGCTAATAGCAATGTTGTTAGTATGAATTCTTTGGACACCATTATTGCTAATGCTATGGAAAAGTCTAAGCTTGGGGAAGCTAGTTTTGATGAGGATGATATTTTTAGTCCCCCAAGCATGGAGGGGAAATTTTACTTTGATGATACCAAACCTCCAATATATGATGATTATAATGATGAATATGATATTTTCAGTCCACCTACTATTGAGGAGAAAATTAATTATGATTACAATATGCCTCCTATATTTGATGATTATGGTGATGAGAATAATAATGATAGCTATTTTGTTGAATTTGCTCCCACTATAATTAATAAGAATAACTATGTTTATGTGGAGAGTAATAATGATTATATGCATGTGGCTCATGATAAGAATGTTTTATGTGATAGTTATATTGTTAATTTTATTCATGATGCTACTGAAAGTTATTATGAGAGAGGGAAACATAGTTCTATGCATCTCAATAATATTAAGTTTCCCATCTTTATGTTGAAAGTCTTGAAGTTGCACTTGTTTTGCTTTCCTATACTTGTTGCTTTGTGCTTTCATGACTTGTTTCTTTACAAGATTCCTATGCATAGGAAGTGGGTTAGACTTAAATGTGTTTTGAATTTGTTTCTTGATGCTCTCTTTGACTTCAATTCATATTTCTTATCTGAGCATCTTCTCAAAATATCATGCCTAACTTAAAGGCGTTAAAGAAAAGTACTTGTTGGAAGATAACCCAAGAGTTTTAGTTGAGTCTTGGAAGTTATTCCCTCAGTAATAACCTCTCCTTATCCTTTTTATTTGCTTTTTGTGCCAAGAGTAACCTCTAATGAGAGAGAAGTAATGATTAGAAAAGTTGTTGTCCCGAAACAGATTTATGTGCTTCACCGTAAACATTTGCATAAAATCTCTGAACGTCTTTTTGAGGCGTGAATTTTTGTTCTTCTGACCCAGGTTGTTATCTAACTTTTGTTAGTTCAACACTTTTTGATTTGAGCAACAGAAGGTCTTCGAAAAAATTCGTCTTTACCTGCTGGTCTGTTTTGACAGATTTCTGCCATTTTCTGCATTTGCTTCTTGTTGGCTCCTTTTTGAGTTCTTTTGGGGAATTGAGCTTTTTGAGGGAAGTGCTACAGTAGATAGTGTTCTAATGGAAGTTTATTTGGTGTTAAAACTGAACCTTAAGACTTATTTATCTTGAGTGCACTAATGTTGCTAATAAAGATTGTGTGAAGTTTTGTATGAAGGAAAAAATTTAGGTGTATGGAAAGAATGAGTAATGAGATGAAGGATGGACTAAAGATCAAGTTTGGGTATGCCACACGTGTCACCCCAAGAAATATCCAAAAAGTACAAGCGTCAAAGCTTGAGGATGCCTAAGGCATCCCCTTCTTCATCAATAAAAATCCCAGGTTTCTTGCAAACGCTTCATTTTTATTGTTTCATGCACAGTTGTGTTGTTCTTGGAGCGTCTTCTTTTTCGTTTTCGTTTTGGTTTTTTGTTTGCTTTGGTTTGCTTAGTTTTCTGAATAAATTGGTTGGACCCCCCTCTTTCATACATTGGTTTTCAAATAGTTTTGTTTGGTTTGGAAAAGAGTAGGAAAGTTCATGCTTAAGTGGTAAAGAGATCTTGTTTTTGACTGTGGCCTATGCTTTGTCATGCCATGCTTGATATTGTTTTGGATTTATGCTTAGTATTATTTGCTGTAGCATGACTTGTTATAAACAATTGAGATTGCTTAATGTGCCTTGGATGAATCATGCGTTGTTTTAGCATATTAAAGCATAGTATAATGGTATTCTCCTTTGATGCTTTATTTGGGTTAACTTGGCACATGCTCACACCATGTTATGACTATCTCAAGTCACCTTAGCCTTTATGATCGTTTAGTTTTCAACTTGTAGTATCACTTTATGCTTTTGATCAATGATGTTTTGTCGCTCTGCATGATTATGGCCATTATTGCTCTCTTAGTTTGTTGCTCCCAGTCTTTTGCTAGCCTCCACAACCAAGTATGAGTTCCACTCATGCATCCAACTCCTTAAACCAAGTTATTCCAAAGAGTCCACCATACCTACCTACTAGCTTATGCTATTCCAATTATATTCATGCTTTTGTTTACCTTCCAAATTAAACTTGTTATGAGAAAACTAGTGATTAAAGCTCTCACGAACTTGATGGCACCATTTACTTTACTTGCCCTTAATAAACTTGAACCATTGTGTCTTCTATGTTGCATATGCTTACACTTATTTGTTGGGAATTAGCAGAACCATGCTTTCATGGGGAACGCTTTCAACATTGCACTTGGTACTTGTACCTAGTTGATATCATGCTCTTTTGTATATGGATGTCGTCGGTGTGAAATGAAAGGGGAGCTTGTAAGTCCATGGAGTTATGTATATGTGTTAGAGAAACACCTGGGCCGCTGGTCTAATCCATGCTGACATGGTGGAAACCTGCAGCGTAACCATAATGAGTTGTCGATGAAGCATTCGTCTTATAAAAAAAGAGTCCTATATTGAGAAAAAAGAGAGAAAAGAAAAAAAGAGATACTATGAAAAGAGGAAAGAGAGAAAAAAGCACCATATTCCCATGGTAAATAAGAAGAATGCTGAGATGCTCGTTGCCTGCTTGCCTTGTCATTTTGATATGGGGATTCTTCCGTATCATCGGGCAAGGGGTACCCCGTTGGCGGTTCTCAATGATACACATGTATTATAATGACAAGAACTTACCGGTGACTAAATTTGAGTAGCATGAGGAGCGGCCCTCGTATACAAGGGACATGAGATTTCTGACTTATACTTTGTCAAGCATGTACACCATAGTTTGTTCACTTTAACCTTAATCACTTCAAGATGCTTATGATAGGGGCAATGAGAGCTGAAAACTATAAGTACCATAATTTTTGGAAGCTCTTTATGAGACTTGAATCCCTACTTCCTTTTACAAAGGCCTTTCTTCCACCATTATATTGAGTCTCCACCTTCTATCTTTATGCACCTACTTTGAGAGCATAGTGGCCATTCTTAGTTCTATGTGCATTGTCCCAAGACTAGCTGATTGATGCATACTTTGATATTTCTTGTTTTAAACTATTGTATCTAGTCACTCTTATGAACTTTGAAGGTGTCCTATGCATTTATATTTGCTACTCTATTGAGGGACAAGCTGAATACTATTATGCTATGTTTTCTTTATGTGAAACAAACAAACGTCTTGCAAAGCATTGTTATTCATGAATCTTTTGTTTGTGCCTTTTCATGTTGCATCATAGTTTCTTTGTCTTATTGCTAGAACTTTGTCTTTCATGTTATGCTTGAAGTACTATGATCCCAGCTTTGAATGTTTTACAAATACTTTGATCAAGTCTTTGATGGTGCATGTCACCTCAAAAATTATTCTTTCTTTTTATCACTTACCTACTCGAGGACGAGCAGGAGTTAAGCTTGGGGATGCTGATACATTGCAAATGTATCTATAATTTTTGATGTTCCATGCTTGGTTTTATCTACTTTCTTATGTTTTGTCCACACTTTGGAGTACTTTTCATATGATTTCTTGGACTAACCTATTAACAAGAGCCACAGTGCTAGTTGCCTGTTTTCTGCTGTTTTTGGTTCCAGGAAAGTCAGAAAATCAATATTCTCGGAATTGGACGGGACAAAAGCCAAAGTTCCTATTTTACCGGAAGACTCACGGAGCTGAAGCGAGGCGGAGGAGGGCGGGCTGGCCACCATATGGTGGCGCGGGCTATCCCTGGCCGCGCCACCAGGTGGTGTGGGCCCCCTGGCACTCCATCGACCTTGCCTCCTTCGCCTATAAGAGCCTCCCGATACCAAAACCCTAAATCGCCAAGCCTCCAGCCACGAAAAGTTCCGCAGTGCCGCCGCCACCAAAGGGGAGATTCAGGGGACAGAAAGTCTCTGTTCCGTCACCCTGCCGGGACGGGGAAGTGCCCCCAGAGCCATCTCCATCGCTCTCCACCGCCATCTCCATCACCGCTATGTGTTCATCTCTCTCTCTATGCATGATCTTATTGAGATCATGAGCTTGTAATCTATAGATCTACCTTGCTACTCAAGTGCTTTAATAGATCTCTGCTCTCCCCATGTGTGTGAAGTTGACAGTGTGCACACCATGGTGGCACTTAGGCTAGAGATTACAAATACTTGTTATGAGTTATATTTGGAGTTGGATGTTTCTATGAAATTGTGGTGTTTGTTGGAACCATCTAGTGCTCAAGGTGACAGTGTGGGATTTTCTAGATGGGAAAGATGAACTTTGAGGTGTGCTGTTATAGCCCTACCATCGATTAGAGTGTTCAACCGGAGAGTAGTTAAGAGTAGTATCATGAAGAGAAGATATTTATATGAGAGTGTTCACTAGTGAAAGTATGATCCCTAGGCCTTGTTTCTAAGCATTGATACACCGTTTGCAATTAGATCTGTTACATGTTTGCTTGCTTCCATCTTTATTTCAGTTTTACTTTAGTCTTTTCCACGCCATCAAGCTATCTTCTATCACCGTTACCACTTATAATTATCCATACCACTCGTATTTCACTATCTCTTCGCCGAACTAGTGAACCTATACACCTGACAAGTGTGTTGGGTGTGTTGGGGACACAAGAGACTTCTTGTATCTTGATTGCAGGATTGCTTGAGAGGGAATACCTTTGACCACTTCCTCCCTGAGTTCGATAAACCTTGGGTGATCCACTTAAGGGAAAACTTGATGCTGTTCTACAAACCTCTGCACTTGGAGGCCCAACAATTGTCTACAAGAATAGAAGTGCGTAGACATCAATCCTCGTAGACTATTCCTTAGACCGTGAGGCTATATCAATCACTGTCTCCCGAGAGTGCTTCGATAGCATCAAACACCATCTGGTAATACGGTGGTTATAAAGGTGTGTTCAGGTATTCGGAGGAATCCGTAGAGGCAATATATGTCAAGAGCGGGATTTGTCCGTCCATGTGACGGGAAGATACTCAAGGGCCCACTCGGAGAAGTTATATCCAATAGTTGCGCAGCGTGTGATTTGATCACGGGGATATCACTTGTCGGAACGAGTCAAGTAGCATTGTTCAGTAACGAGATTGAACACGACATGGTGATGTCATTGATCAGATCTCGGACAATGCAAGTATCGAGTGACAAAGGGAATAAGACACGACTGTCCCGGTTCAACCGATGAAAGATCTTCGAGGAACGCACAAGGGTCACATGGCCATCCAGGTCCCTCTATCGATCATTGGTGCGGGAGTGTCCCGACCATGTCTGGAGTGTTTCCGAACCGTGGGGTATCATGCTTAAGGGCTTGATGATGCTTAGAGAGTGTTTATAGGATCGGTAGGATCGCCGAAGAAAAGAAGGGAGAAAATCGGAAGGGTTTCGGTAAGTTCGGAGGATGTCTGGAGTGGATATGGAAGGTGTTCCATAATCACGGAGGTTGAATAATATGTGAATGAATGTTAAATGTTGATTTAATCATTTATTCATAATTATTTAATAAAGAGAAAATCAATTAAAGGTCAAAAAGGCTTAATGGGCCAATTTCCGGAGGGAGAGGGCCCATTAGGGAAAGGAGAGAGGGAGAGGGGGCTGGCTGGGCCTAGCCCCCCCGTGCGGGGCCCACTAGGTGGCCGGCGGCCACCCCCTCCCCCCTCCTCTCTTTTAGTCCCACCCCGGGACTTTAAGGGAGGGTGTACCCCCTCCTACCCCTATATATAGTGGGGTATTTGGCCAAGATAAATACACCAGTAATCAATAAAGGTCTCCCCACTTTTGGGAGGACCTCTAATTGATATTTTATCTCTCTTCCTCTCTCTCTCGTGACCGTGGTCCCAAGTCTGGACTGCGCGAGCGAGAGACATCTTCACCACGGAGCGCCGTTGCGCTGTGGGATTCGGATCCGAGAGCTCTACTTCCACAACTGCTGCTGGATCGGGAAGCGGGAGTCATCATCAGGCACCAGACGTGTGTAACACCCCGCGAGGTGTCGCACTTGAGGCACTCAAGTCGTTGGAGCCAAGGAGCGCAAGCACTTCATCACGACCTTGAGGTCGGCTGCGGCTCGTCTACATCAACCACACTCTCTTGAGCGTTGACAACGCTTTTCGGTCTTCAAGGGTAAGTTCGTGAAAATCCCCCCCGTTACTGTATTACTAATAGATAGGTCCTGGCAGCTTCAGGGGTTCAGGGGCGTAGGGTAAAATTTTATTGTTTTCATACGCGAAACCCCTACAGTGGTATCAGAGCTAGATCTATGCGTAGTAATGCTAGTACGGGTAGAACACACGAGATGTAGCGTGTGGGTGTTGATCTTTTAGTTGTTACCCTTGTTGGAGATATGCCCAAGAGGCAATAATAAAAGTGGTTATTATTATATCTTTGTGTTTATGATGAAAGTTTACATCCCATGCTATAATTGTATTATTAGGAAACACTAATACTTGTGTGTTTTGTAAACATAAAAGAGTCCCTAGTAAGCCTCTTATTGAACTAGCTTGTTGATTGATTGATGATCATGGTTTCCTGATCATGGACATTGGATGTGATTAATAACAAGGTTATATCATTAGGAGAATGATGTGATGGACACACACCCATAGTAAGCGTAGCATAAGATAAAGTCATTAAGTTCGTATTGCTGTAAGCTTTGAAATACATAGTAACCTAATCCTTCGACCATGAGGTTATGTTAATCACCATCACCGGATGGGTACTTTGATGACATCAAACGCCGCTTCGTAACTGGGTGATTATAAATGTGTCATTGGGTATTCTGAAAGTATGTGTTGAAGCGCATAGACCAAGATTGGGATTTGTCCATCCATATGACGGATAGATATACTCTGGGCCCTCTCGGTGGAATGTCATCTAGATAGCTTGCAAGCATGTGACTGGGTCACAAGGGATGACATAACATGGAACGAGTAAAGAGTACTTATCGATGTGAGGAAGAACTAGGTATGAAGATACTGATGATCAAACCTCGGATAAGTAGAATATCGCGTGACAAAGGGAATTGGTTTCGTATGTTAAATGGTTCTATTGATCATGAAGTAATCGTTGAGTATGTGGGAGCCGTTATGGATCTCCAGATCCCGCTGATGGTTATTGATCGGAGAGGTGTCTTCATCATGTCTGCATATTCACGAACCGTAGGGTGACACACTTAAGGTTCGAAGTTGTTTTAAGTAGATATGGAATTTGTGTTGGAGACCGAATGTTGTTCGGAGTCTCGGAATGGATCCGGGACATCATCAGGAGGTCCGAAATGGTCCGGAGAATAAGATTCATATATTGGGGATCATTTTCTAAGTTGGGAAATGTTTCGGAGTGTTTGTATGGAGATTCTAGAAGGTTTCGGAATGTTCTGGAAGGTTCTAGAGGATTTCTTGGAGTTTACTTGAAAACCAAGAAAGGGATCAAGGGAGTCCAAGCGGGGCAATACATGCAGTTCATGGGAGGAGGACTCCTCCCCCAACCCTTGACCCAAGGAGGAGGGGAGTCCTACTAGGACTCCCCCTCCCCAGGCGCGCCTCCCTCCTTTAAATAGAAGGGAGGGGGCGCCCCCTCTTGCTCCTCCTCTCATAACAACCAATCTCAGCCGCCTCTCTCCTCCACCTTTCTTCTGCACAGGCATAGGCAAAGCCCTACAGAATTCTCATCTCCACCACCACCACCACCACGCCGTCGTGCTGCTGGGATTCCGTGGAGAAGATCTACTACCTCCGCTGCTCGCTGGAACGGGGAGAGGAAGGTCTGCTTCGACTCCGCACGTGTGACCGTCTGCGAGCTGCTGCGGGCAGCAGCCTTGGAAGGATCGTCCACACGATCTTGAGATCGGCAAGTGATCGACTACATCATCCACGAGATCTAATCTCGTAACGCTTTCGGTTCTACGAGGGTTAGTACCAATCTATCTCGTTGCTCATGTCTAATATATTAGATCTTGGCTTTTGCCTAGATTAGATCTGGGTTTTGTTCGTTCTTGCGGTAGAATTTTTTTTTCCATGCTACGGGCCCATTAGTGGTATCAGAGCCTTGTCTATGCGTAGATCTGTTGCACGAGTAGAACACAATGAGGTTGTGGGCGTTGGTGCTCGTGTCGTCTTTTGCTATGTGTGTACTTTGCATCTTGCGGTATGGTGGGATGAAGCGGCTCGGGTTAACATTACATGTCATCGTACATGAGACTTGCTCCACGCTTGACGTGCAACTCGTTTTGCACAAGTGGCTTTGAGGGTGTCTGTCTCTCCCATCATAGTATAGATCAAATCTACACTTTGCACTTGATAGCACTTATATCAACGTTGTGGTTCAGTTTCGTAGGTAAGATCCGTTCTTAGTCGAAAGCCCCAAGCCACGTAAAACTTGCAAAGAAAATTAGAGGCGTCTAACTTGTTTTTGCAGGGATTTTGTGATGTGATGTGGCCTACTTGTGATTGTGATTGTATTTGATGTATGCAATGATCCTTGTTGTAATATGGCAACCGACAGGAGCCTAATGGTTGTCTTTAATTCTGTTAAGACCTGCGTGTCTATTCATCTTGTAATAGCTTTGTTCCAAGTAGTTGTAATAGTTGCTAGTGATGATGGACAACCATGAAGCGGCGCCACAGACCTTGACGCAATGCTGGTGATGATGGAGATCATGTCCATGCTTTGGAGATGGAGATCGAAGGCATACGAAGAAAGGGCCATATCATATCACACTAATTATGAATTGCATGTGATGTTAATCCTTTATGCATCTTGTATTGCTTAGATCGCGACGGTAGCATTATAAGATGATCCCTCTCACTAAATATCAAGTAATAAAGTGTTCATCCTTAGTTGGCACCGTTGCTAAGACTAAATCGTTTGAAGCATCTCGTGATGATCGGGTGTGATAGACTCTACGTGTGCATACAACGGGTGCAAGCCAGATTTGCACATGCGTAAACTAAGGTTAATCTTGACGAGCCTAGCATGTACAAACATGGTCTCGGAACATGGAATACCGAAAGGTAGAGCATGAGTCATATGATTGATATGATGAACATGAAGATTGTTCGCCGATGAAGCTACATCATCTCACGTGATGATCGGACTTGGTGTAGTGGATTTGGTTCGTGTAATCACTAAAACAACTGCGAGGGATGTTGTTTTGAGTGGGAGTTCACCTAGTTGATTTAAGAATTAAATTTGAACACTATTTATCATAAACTTAGTCTAAACTACTTGCAAATTTGTTGTAGATTATGGCGAACGTTTCCATCAATTTCAATGTGTTCCTAGAGAAAGAAAAGCTTAAGAACAATGGAAGCAATTTCACGGACTGGTTCCATGGACTGAAGATCGTCCTCAGGGCTGGTCAGTTGACCTATGTGCTTGAAGCACCGCTAGGTGACCCACCTGCAGAAGATGCCACCGATGACGTAAAGAATGTTTATGCCACTCGGAAACATCACTACTCCACAGTTCAGTGTGCCATCCTGTACGGTTTAGAATCGGAGCTTCAAAAGCGTTTTGAGCACCATGACCCGTTTGAAATCATTAAGGAGCTCAAACTCATTTTTGAGACTCGAGTGGCCATGGAAAGCTATGAAGCTTCCGAGAAGTTCTTTACCTGCAAGATGGAAGAGGGTAGCTCCGTTAGCGAGCACGTGCTCACCATGTCTGGGCATGCAAACAAACTCCGAGAGTTGGGGATACCGATTCCTAATGAATTGGGGATTCACCATGTCCTCCAATCACTGCCACCAAGTTACAAGAACTTTGTGATGAACTACAATATGCACTGCATGAACAAGACGTTGCCTGAACTATCGTCCATGCTGAAAACTGCTAAAGTGGAGATCATGAAGGAGCACCAAGTGTTGATGGTCAATAAGACCACCAATTTCAAGAAATGGGGCAAGCCTAAGAACAAGGGCAACTTCAAGAAGGACGGCAAGAAAGTCACACTGCTAAGAAGCCCAAGGCTGGTCCTAAAACTGAAAGCGAGTGCTTCTCTTGCAAGGGTCTGCTCCTTTGGAAGCGTAACTGCCCCAAATACCTGGCGGATCTGAAGAACGGCAACATCAAGAATAAAGGTATATTCGATATACATGTTATAGATGTGTATCTTACTAGTAATCGTAGTAGTGCCTGGGTATTTGATACTGGTTCGGTTGCTCATATTTGTAACTCGAAACAAGAGCTGCGGAATAAACGAAGACTGGCGAGAGACGACGTGACGATGCACGTTGGAAATGGCTCCAAGGTTGATGTGATTGCCATCGGCACGCTCCCTCTACATCTACCATCGGGATTAGTTTTAAATTTAAATAATTGTTATTTGGTGCCTGCGTTAAGCATGAACATTATATCTGGATCTTGTTTATTGCGAGACGGTTACTCTTTTAAGTCTGAGAATAAAGGTTGTTCGATTTATATGAGTAATAATTTTTATGGTTATGCACCTGAGATAAATGGTTTATTCTTATTGAATCTCGATAGTAGTGATACACATGTTCACAACATAGATGCTAAACGAATAAAATTGAATGATAATTCTACATACATGTGCCTTGTCGTCTTGGTCACATTGGAGTGAAGCGTATGAAGAAACTCCATTCTGATGGACTTCTTGAATCACTTGATTTTGAATCACTTGAAAGATGCGAAGCATGTCTAATGGGAAAAATGACTAAGACTCCATTTTCTGGAATAATGGAGCGAGCTACGGATTTATTGGAAATAATACATACCGATGTGTGCGGTCCAATGAGTGTAGCATCGCGTGGTGGATATCGTTATGTTGTCACTTTCACGGATGACTTGAGTAGATATGGGTATGTCTACTTTATGAAACATAAATCCGAAACTTTCGAGAAGTTTAAGGAATTTCAAAGTGAAGTGGAAAATCATCGTAACAAGAAGATTAAGTTTCTGCGTTCTGACCGCGGAGGTGAATATCTGAGTTATGAGTTTGGCATGCATTTAAAGAAATGTGGAATACTTTCACAGGTGACACCGCCGGGAACACCTCAGCGTAATGGTGTGTCCGAACATCGTAATCGAACTCTCTTAGATATGGTTCGGTCTATGATGTCTCTTACAGATTTACCGTTATCATTTTGGGGCTATGCATTAGAGACAACCGCATTCACTTTAAATAGGGCACCATCTAAATCCGTTGAAACGACACGTCTAATTGTGGTTTGGAAATAAACCTAAGTTGTCGTTCCTTAAAGTTTGGGGTTGCGAAGCATATGTAAAGAAGTTACAGCCTGATAAGCTTGAACCCAAAGCGGAGAAATGCGTCTTCATAGGATACCCTAAAGAAACAATTGGGTATACCTTCTATCATAGATCCGAAGGCAAAGTTTTCGTTGCTAAGAATGGATCCTTTCTGGAGAAGGAATTTCTCTCGAAAGAAGTGACTGGAAGGAAAGTAGAACTCGACGAGGTTATTGAACCTTCTTTCGGAGTTGAGAGTAGCGCAGCACCGGAAGATGTTTCTGTGCCGCCTGCACCAACTGGAGAGGAAGCTAATGATGATGATCATGAAACTTCGAACGAAGTTACTACTGAACCTCGCAGGTCAACGAGGGTCCGTACCACTCCTGAGTGGTATGACTCTGCCTTGAACGTCATGTTAGTGGACAACACTGATGACCCTGCGACGTATGAAGAAGCTATGGTGAGCCTAGATTCCGACAAATGGCTAGAAGCCATGAAATCCGAAATGGGATCCATGTACGAAAACCAAGTATGGACTTTGGTGGACTTACCGGATGGCCGTAAGGCTATCGAGAACAAATGGATTTTCAAAAGAAAAACAGATGCTGATGGTAATGTTACCGTCTATAAAGCTCGACTTGTCGCGAAAGGGTTCCGACAAATTCAAGGAGTTGACTACGATGAGACTTTCTCACCAGTAGCGAAGCTAAAGTCTGTGAGGATTATGTTAGCAATCGCGGCATATTTCGATTATGAAATTTGGTAGATGGATGTCAAAACGGTGTTCCTTAATGGTGACATTGAGGAAGAGTTGTATATGGTACAACCCAAGGGTTTTGTCGATCCTAAAGATGCTGACAAGGTATGCAAACTTCAGCGCTCCATTTATGGACTGAAGCAAGCATCCCGGAGTTGGAATCAACATTTTGATAAAGTAATCAAAAACTTTGGATTTATACAAACTTATGGAGAAGCTTGTATTTACAAGAAAGTGAGTGGGAGCTCTGTAGCATTCCTAATACTATATGTAGATGACATATTGTTGATTGGGAATGATATAGAACTTCTTAATAGCGTCAAAACCTATTTGAATAATAGTTTTTCGATGAAGGATCTTGGCGAAGCGGCATATATTCTAGGCATCAAGATTTATAGAGATAGATCAAGACACCTAATAGCGCTTTCACAAAGTACATACTTAGACAAAGTTCTAAAGAAGTTTAGAATGGAAGAGAGCAAGAAAGGGTTCGTGCCCATGTTGTTAGGTAAGACCTTGAGTAAACCTCAAAGTCCGGCTACGGTAGAAGATAGAGAAAAGATGAATAAAATTCCCTATGCCTCGGCCATAGATTCTATCATGTATGCCATGCTGTGTACAAGACCGGATATAGCACATGCTGTTAGTTTGACTAGCAGATATCAAAGTGATCTGGAATGGAACCTTTGGACAACGGTCAAGAATATCCTAAAGTACCTGAATAGGACTAAGGATATGGTTCTTTCTTATGGAGGTGATGAATAGCTTGTTGTAAATGGTTACACTGATGCTAGTTGGAACACCGATCCAGATGAATCAAAGTCACAGTCTGGTAACGTATTTATTTTGAATGGTGCTGCAGTGAGCTGGAGGAGTGCCAAGCAGAGCGTTGTGGCGAAATCTTCAACTGAATCGGAATACATAGCTGCTTCGGAGGCTGCACAAGAAGCCATATGGATGAAGGAGTTCATTACTGAACTTGGCGTGGTTCCCAATGTGTTGGACCCGATGGCCATCTACTGTGATAACACAGGTGCCGTAGCTAATGCACAGGAGCCAAGGTCACATAGCAAGCTGAAGCACATCAAGCTACGGTTCCATGCTATTCGCGAGTATGTCCAAGATGGTGACATAAAGATTTGCAAAGTACACACTGATCTGAATGTAGTAGATCCGCTGACTAAACCTCTCCCTAGAGCAAAGCATGACCAACACCAGAACGCCATGGGCGTTCGGTATATTACCATGTAATCTAGATTATTGACTCTAGTGCAAGTGGGAGACTGTTGGAGATATGCCCAAGAGGAAATAATAAAAGTGGTTATTATTATATCTTTGTGTTTATGATGAAAGTTTACATCCCATGCTATAATTGTATTATTAGGAAACACTAATACTTGTGTGTTTTGTAAACATAAAAGAGTCCCTAGTAAGCCTCTTGTTGAACTAGCTTGTTGATTGATTGATGATCATGGACATTGGATGTGATTAATAACAAGGTTATATCATTAGGAGAATGATGTGATGGACACACACCCATAGTAAGCGTAGCATAAGATCAAGTCATTAAGTTCGTATTGCTGTAAGCTTTGAAATACATAGTAACCTAATCCTTCGACCATGAGGTTATGTTAATCACCATCACCGGATGGGTACTTTGATGACATCAAATGCCGCTTCGTAACTGGGTGATTATAAAGGTGTCATTGGGTATTCTGAAAGTATGTGTTGAAGCGCATAGACCAAGATTGGGATTTGTCCATCCATATGACGGATAGATATACTCTGGGCCCTCTCCGTGGAATGTCATCTAGATAGCTTGCAAGCATGTGGTGGGTCTGAGGGATGACATAACATGGAACGAGTAAAGAGTACTTATCAGTAACAAGGAAGAACTAGGTATGAAGATACTGATGATCAAACCTCGGATAAGTAGAATATCGCGTGACAAAGGGAATTGGTTTCGTATGTTAAATGGTTCTATCAATCATGAAGTAATCGTTGAGTATGTGGGAGCCGTTATGGATCTCCAGATCCCGCTGATGGTTATTGATCAGAGAGGTGTATTCATCATGTCTGCATATTCACGAACCGTAGGGTGACACACTTAAGGTTCGAAGTTGTTTTAAGTAGATATGGAATTTGCGTTGGAGGCCGAATGTTGTTCGGAGTCTCGGAATGGATCCGGGACATCACGAGGAGATCCGAAATGGTCCGAAGAATAAGATTCATATAGTGGGGATCATTTTCTAAGTTGGGAAATGTTCCGGAGTGTTTGTATGGAGATTCTAGAAGGTTTCGGAATGTTCTGGAAGGTTCTAGAGGATTTCTTGGAGTTTACTTGAAAATCAAGAAAGATATCAAGGGATTCCAAGTGGGGCAATACACGGATTCGTGGGGGAGGAGGACTCCTCCCCCCAACCTGCCGGCCCAAGGAGGAGGGGAGTCCTACTAGGACTCCCCCTCCCCGGGCGCACCTCCCTCCTTTAAATAGAAGGGAGGGGGCGCCCCCTCTTGCTCCTCCTCTCATAACAACCAATCTCAGCCGCCTCTCTCCTCCACCTTTCTTCTACACAGGCATAGGCGAAGCCCTGCAGAATTCTCATCTCCACCACCACCACCATGCCGTCGTGCTGCTGGGATTCCGTGGAGAAGATCTACTACCTCCATTTGCTCATTGGAGCAGAGAGAGGAAGGTCTGCCGACTCCATGCGTGTGACCGTCTCAGGAAGCGCTGCACTGGCCGGAAGGATCGTCCACACGATCTTGAGATCAGAAAGTGATCGACTACATCATCCACGAGATCTAATCTCGTAACGCTTTTGGTTCTACGAGGGTTAGTACCGATCTATCTCGTTGCTCATGTCTAATAGATTAGATCTTGGCTTTTATCTAGATTAGATCTTGGTTTTGTTCGTTCTTGCGGTAGAATTTTTTGTTTTCCATGCTACGAACCCATCAACCCTCCCATGTGTACTTGTGTATACCGCAGTAATGCTTGATGAAGCGGCCCCCAACCGACTTTACGCGTTCATTCGCGAGACTGGTCCATGCTTGACATACGACTTGTACCGTATAAAGTGGCTTAGGGGGATGTCTGTCTCTCTCGCATTAGTTGGTATGCCATTTCCAACGGAGGGCCCCGAAATGGGTGTAGTATAGACAACTACTTGATCAACGTTGTGCTGAAAGTTCGTAGGTAAGAACGGTTCTTGTGCGAAAGCCCATTCAGCCACGTAAAACATGTAAAGATAAAGTAGAGGCGTCTAACTTTGTTTTGCAGGAGGGTGTTGCTTTGTGATATGGTTGTGGCAAAGGTAAAGTGATTACCTTTTGTTACATAGTAGTATATAGTCACGAAGGTGATGGACTACCACGCCAGAAAGACACCGGTACCCTGGTGTGTACGGCGCCGGAACCCGGTGACGGCGGATGGAGATCACGACGTGAAGGACCATATCACATAGCATTTACATTCAATGTTGTTGTTTGTATGTCTTATTGTGTGCTAGTATTAGATACTCGATGGTAGCCTAATAAGATGATACCTGTTAAAATTACCAACGATTGTGTTCCCCCTTAGTGTGCACCACCAAGAAAGTTCTTCGGTATGAGGTAGGCTGTGATGATCAGGTGTCAGACATATCTACGTTCACATCTAGTGGGTGCAAGCCATGTTGCACAGCGAATACACTAAGGTTGAGTTGGCGAGCCTAGCATGTACAGACATGGCCTCGGAACGCGGATGGTCGAAAGATCGAGCACGAGTCGCATGAATGATGTGACCGATGTTTAGCGTCCACCCTTGAACCCACATTGATGGCCGTGATGATCGAGGGAGATGTGGCTGATAGGGGTCGTATTATCACTAGGAACCCTTTTGGGGATAGGTGTTTCTGAGTGGAGTTATTATTAACTCATTTAATTATAAACTTAGTCTAAATTCCTTTTGCAATTATAAATGTAGATGGGACCTTTCGTGTTGACGATTGATTGGTTAGAAGGAGAGAAGCTCAGATTAGATGGATCGAACTTCTCCATATGGGTTGCCAGTCTCCATGTTCTCCTTAGCGAGAATGACGTGGTCGACTACATACTCGACGGGATGGATTTGGATCAGCCCACTTACCTTGAGACCCAAGAGGAGCGGATTGGCCGCTATCTCCGTCGTGAGATGGCCTCCTATATTTCAGTTGTGATGTATTATGGAATGGTGGACGAGCTGTGGCCTTTCGTGGGTGATGTCAACCCTCGTTCGGTAATGCTACAGCTTAGGACACATTTCGTGGAGCAGACACGCATTTGGGAGCATGAGCTGATGGGAGACTTCTTCTCCATTAAGATGGAGTAGAACTCATCACTGGACGACCACTTAGAGCACATGCATGATGTGTACATGAGGCCTGCATACTTCCTGGACATCTGGAAAACGGGCTCTTTTGCAAACGCCGCTGTGCTGCGGTCGCTGCCACCAAGCTACCAAGCACAAGTCAGGACTTGTGTAATGAGGGGCGACGCGGAAACAATGGAGTTCCACAGGTTCATGACACATCTCAGGAATGTGTTGGTTGAACCAGATGTCGCTCAGGTCGTCAACGACAAAGGTATATATTTGATATACAGTTTTATAAATGTTATAATCTTGCAAACACATTTGCAGTGTTAAGTATATCTGATACTTGTTCTGTTTTGCTGAAAACAGGTCCTTCTGCATGAGAGGTGCTTGCTGGAGAGGTGGTGACGTTGCGTGGTGATGGAGAGCATGATGATGATGGCCGACGACACTCTCCCTCAACATTAATCATTTAGTTTGTGTTTAGGATGATTATTGTAATCAAGAGATTGTGAACTTCTTTAGTGTGTCTCACACTTCGTGAAACGGTTATTCATATGAGTTTGTAACAAACAGTTGTTCTGCTTTTATGAATGATTTCTATTCGTGTTCATATCTTGTTTGATTATGTGTGAATTATCCTTGTTGTTTGAAACTAATTGATAATGCATGAACATTTGTAAAATATTAAAATGCCTTGTTTGAAATACCCAACTTAATGATATATTCATTAATGAATGAAAGCCATTGTTTAAATTCAAAGTTATGTGATAATATGTGAAAGTCATTCGATTTCTTATCACATATAAATCATGCCTAAGTTCGGCAAATTAACTTGAACAACGTGTATTACTTGAATACAGTGTTTGAAGAATTATTAAAAGTAAATACATATCCGATGTATTGTGTTTTAACAAAAATGGTAATTATCATTAAATGATTGTTTAAATGTGTAAAGTAGTTTACCAAAGGAAACATGAATATGAAACTATTTGATTTGATCAAAGTGTTTCATCAATAAAAGGGTATAAATATAAAAGAGAATCCAATTACTATGATTTGATCAATAGTAATGAAATTCAAATTTATAAGAATGGCATAAAAGAAATTGTGGAATGCAAAGCATTTTAAAACGTCAAAATGCAAAGCATCACAATGTGATATTAGATATCAAAGGGGTTGAATAGAAGGCACCAAATGAATCATTGTAGTGTAGATGTAGAGACCATTAGTTAGGAATAGTTAGCACTCAATTAGAATTAATAGTGAACCATTTGAATTCATGAAAGATTTGGGGTTATTCGATATAACCAAAACAATAGCGAATAAGTCCTTGTAGCGTATTCATTGGAAACTTTGAATACGAAATCCATAGATGGAACCAAAAGAAAAGCAAAACTTGTATTGCTTGAATTTTGGTACATTTTTTAGGAAGCTCACTTTCAGTGATATTTCTTGATTATGGAGCAAATGGAAGATAGTGAAAAACACGATGAGGATTCAAAACCCTGCATCAGAGTGTTGAGAAGCGCAGCGGACAATGTTCCTGAATGATTCTCTTCACAGAAGGAAACAATCAATGATTTTGATCATTGTGATTTCCCCACTAGTGTTTTCACTACATGAAGTAGGATTCAAAATGTAATCCATATCTTGTATGGAGACATTTGTGAATCACTTGTCATGATTTTTGGAATATGACATACCTACGAACTACTAAGGAGATAATGGTAAACTAAATTATGAGAAATCCTAGAAGCAAAATTCACTTGAGATTAGAAAGCAATTCATTGCGGAATCTCACAAGTAAAAGGGGTTACTTGAATTTTCCCAAATGACTGCAAAGCCATAGTGGAAAAGGGGGTGAATGACAAAAGCACAATTTGTTGAGTATTGGACAAATTCAAATGAATTTGATTCATGTGTGCTGAATGTCTAGTGGATTTAAAACTAGTAAAGTACTAGTATCTCATAGTAAATCTCCAAGTTTGATTTTTGATCAAAAGATTTTGAAGTTGTTCAAAATAGTGAGTGGATATGCAATTTGCATAAAATTGAGTGGGAGCTATGAAAGTCTTCCTGAAACAATATATGATTGACATATTTTTAAGTGTAAGCAATATAAGTTTCAAATTCAAATATGTAGGAACATATCCTGAGTGGGAGCTTATAGGAGTAATTCTTAAGTATGTTAAGAATGAAAGCGCAAATACTTATAAATAATGATTTATAAGATGTAGAAGTTGATAATAGGTGTATTATGATATTATGTAGTATTCCTTAAGGGATTCTGAAAGGGATTTCAGAATATAAGTTAATTGAGGAAATGGTCCTTAATAACTCAAATTAGGAATAGTATTAAGTTTAACATCAATGGTTCAAAGAAAGAAAAGGATGATCATCATCCACTATGTTAAGACATAGGTTCTATCTTAGAAAACCATGATGATAACTTAACATAATATATGATCCAGTATGAAATGTTTGAAAGTGATTAAGTTCGAATCACAGAACGTTTTGCTAAGTTTGTCCGCAGTGTCTAGTAGAGAATTGTGGACACATTTTCCAAATCCATAAAGGACGACATATCTTAAAGCATAAAGGGTTATGTTATAAGGGAATATGTTGGAAACTCCTGTAGATACCAATTAAAGTCAAGTAGGAAGCGAGGTGAACAAAACATCAAAGTTGCACAGAGTGCACTAGTGTTTCGATGAATACATTTATAATAATAGATAAGGGTACCATCTAAAGTGTTGTATACAGTTATGGCAGGGCTAGTTCGCTTTTAACGTAGAATGATGTGTCCCAGGGCACAGTGCCCATGAGAAAGCCCTCGAGGTTGATCTAACGTCCTTTGTAGGCTCTCGATCAGGCCTCGTTCTACTGCCATAGCGACGATGCATACACACAGATGCTATCATGTGATGATAAAGTATTAATGTCAATCAAGGTGACATTAGTAAGTTGCAAAGGATTTGGGACTATAAAGTACAGACCCAAGACTCAACCTCTTCGATGAGCAAGCATGTTCAGGGTACCGGACATATGGTGACAATGATTGAGAACAAATGCAACTAGTGTATTTGTACTCTAGTGCAAGTGGGAGACTGTTGGAAATATGCCCTAGAGTCAAATAGTAGTAAGGACTATTATCATATTTCATATAGTTTATGATTAAGTTTTATATCATGCTATAAATGTATTGAGTGGAAAAATCAATACACGTGTGATATATAAACAACCAGGGGTTCCCAGTGAAACTCTAGTCACTGGTTCATTGATCAACAGATGATCATGTTTCCTGATCATGTGGCATTTATGCCAGTTGGAAATGAGGTCATCTCATTCTGAGAATGAGATGATGAACCAATACCCAACCTAAACATCGTGACCCGATCATGTCACGAAGTTCAAGTTACGATGATTAGAAATGGATCCTCGTAGACTATTCCTTAGACCGTGAGGCTATACCAATCACTGTCTCCTGAGAGTGCTTCGATAGCATCAAACGCCATCTGGTAATACAGTGGTTATAAAGGTGTGTTCAGGTATTCGGAGGAAACCGTAGAGGCAATATATGTCAAGAGCGAGATTTGTCCGTCCATGTGATGGGAAGATACTCAAGGGCCCACTCGGAGAAGTTATATCCAATAGCTGCGCATCGTGTGATTTGATCACGGGGATATCACTTGTCGGAACGAGTCAAGTAGCATTGTTCGATGTGAGATTGAACATGACATGGTGATGTCATTGATCAGATCTCGGGCAATGCAAGTATCGAGTGACAAAGGGAATAAGACACGACTGTCCTGGTTCAAACGACGAAAGATCTTTGTGAAACGCACAGGGGTCACATGGCCATCCAGGTCCCTCTATCGATCATTGGTGCGGGAGTGTCCCGACCATGTCTGGAGTGTTCCCGAACCGTGGGGTATCACGCTTAAGGGCTTGATGATGCTTAGAGAGTGTTTATAGGATCGGTAGGATCGCCGAAGAAAAGAAGGGAGAAAACCGGAAGGGTTTCGGTAAGTTCGGAGGATGTCCGCAGTGGAGATGGAAGGTGTTCCATAACCATGGAGGTTGAATAATATGTGAATGAATGTTAAATGTTGATTTAATCATTTATTCATAATTATTTAATAAAGAGAAAATCAATTAAAGGTCAAAAATGCTTAATGGGCCAATTTCCGGAGGGAGAGGGCCCATTAGGGAAAGGAGAGAGGGAGAGGGGGCTGGCCGGCAGTGGGCCCACTAGGTGGCCGGCGGCCACCCCCTCCCCCTCCTCTCCTTCAGTCCCACCCCGGGACTTTGAGGGAGGGTGTACCCCCTCCTCCCCCTATATATAGTGGGGTATTTGGCCAAGATAAATACACCAATAATCAATAAAGGTCTCCCCACTTTTGGGAGGACCTCTAATTGATATTTTCTCTCTCCCCCTCTCTCTCTCGTGATCGTGGTCCCAAGTCTGGACTGCGCGAGCGAGAGACATCTTCACCGCGGAGCGCTGTCGAGCTGCGGGATTCGGATCTAGGAGCTCTACTTCCACAACTGCTGCTGGATCGGGGAAGCGGGAGTCATCGTCAGGCACCGAACATGTGTAACTCCCCGCGAGGTGTCGCACTTGAGGCACTCAAGTCGTTGGATCCAAGGAGCGCAAGGACTTCATCACGACCTTGAGGTCGGCTTCGGCTCATCTACATCAACCACGCTCTCCTGAGCATTGACAACGCTTTTCGGTCTTCAAGGGTAAGTTCGTGAAAAGCCCCTCCCGTTACTGTATTACCAATAGATAGGTCTTGGCAGCTTCAGGGGTTCAGGGGCGTAGGGTAAAATTTTATTGTTTTCATACGCGGAACCCCTACAGATGGCCCGTCAATGTAATCATCCACAACATGTGAACATCGATAGTAGTAGAAAGGAAAATAGGGATGAGGAGGAATCACGGGAGAAGGTGAAGACGAGGTGGATATCAGGGATGAAGGTGAAGAATCATGCGACAAGGGAGAAGGTGACAAAGGGGGAGAAGAAGCTGCGGGGAAGACGGTGTCAAATAAGTAATGGGACTCGGATGAGGAGGAAGTCGAGGCATGGGAGGAGGTGTATCAGGGAAAGTAAGTAAAGAGATTTCCTCCACAGAGAAAGTCGAGGAAGATGAACGTGGATAGAATGGATGGGACTCTTCAAATGTCACATCGCCGGAAATGTGCATCCGGCGAGTGATAGGATCCCAACACCAATAACTCTTATGCTCCTCACTCTATTTGAAGAAACACATTGTTAACAGATTGTGCAGTCAGTTTGGTGCATTCACGAGGAGCAAGAAGAACATAGCAAACACAACGAAACAACCGAAGAATCGAATAATCAGAAGAATGATAAAAATTATCCTCCAAAGGAATACCACCCTACAAGGCAGCCGATGGCTGAATGTTGATTAGATAGGTGGAGGTGGAAAGAACCTCAGCCTAGAAATGGGGTGAAAGAGAGGAAACAATCATCAACGCATGTGCTAAAGAAGGTGATGATGTTTTCATTCAGCGATGCCATTTTGGGCAAGAACACCAGGGCAAGAGAACTGAGCAAGTGTTCCCTTCTTAGCAAGGAAACCACACAACATCTCGGAGATGTACTCACCATAAGAATCATCATGAAAGACACGAATAGAAGTGGAAAACCAAGTGTGAACCATGGAAGCAAAACTCTTATAGATAGAGAGAACCTCGCTGCGAGAAGTCATAAAGTGAATCCAAGTAGCGATGACTCCCTTTCAAAGAAAAGCGAGAAGGACCCCATACATCAGAATGAACTAAGTCAAAGGGGCGCGAAGAAACTGAGTCACTAGTAGGATAATGTAACAGAGTCTACTTGCCAAGTTTACAACCTTAGCACGGTAAAGAGACATGCCCCAAAATACCTTGATGAACTAGGAATGACAAACAAGAACCACATAGATGACCAAGTCAATGATATCATTGTGGAAAAGATGCAGAACTGGAAGCAGAAGGAGCACGAGAGCCAGTGGGAGTGGTGGTAGAAGAGGGAACACGAAGCCAATCGATCTCCCAAAGACCATGAGAATCATGGAGCCAAGGGATTGCCCCAACCAGAACCTTCGTGCGATGATCATGGATAGAGCAAGAATCATTGTCAAGAATGACATGACAACCAAAATCAGCAAGCTAAGCAACAAAAAAGAGGTTCATGGTAAGACACGGAACATGAGAAACACCAGGAATAGAAAAAGGAGCGGAACGAGTGCCTTATCTAGCAATAGGAAGAGAAGTGTCATTATCAATAAGAACATTAATAGGAGAATCGACAGGGTGAAGCAAGGACAACGCAGAGGAGTCATAAGACATATGGAAACAAGCTCCAGAATCCAGGACCCACGGGTATATACTTGACTGTGTAGCGGTGGTCGCTGAATGCTAGGAGCACCAGTCACAGAGCCCATAGTGCCCATCGAAAAGGAGTCGGAAGAAGCTACATATGCTTCAGCTCGCAATATCCTGCTGAGTAAGGGAGAAGGCAGCTGGCGTTGATGGAAAACCACAAGATAGATGAAGAAGCATGCTATCACGCTTCTTCTTGAAACAATCAAACTCAGGCTGGACAGGCTTCTGACATAGACACAAAACTGACTAGAGCAAGGGCGGCCCGTACCCCAAGAAGAAGGAAAACACCCACCACCAGAAGGAGGATGGCCCACCCCACCACGATGGGGAAATAACAGCGGTGCAACAGGCAGCATAGCAGCTAACGGAGCAGGGTTTCAAGCAATGAGAATAGTGGGAACCCCAAGCAAACCAGCACCACGGAGGGAAATTTCCTTAGCACGAATCGCATCAAGAACCTCCTATAGGGGAACACGACCCTGAGGAAACAGGTTAGCCCGATGGGACTCAAAGTCTATACGAAGCCGAGACAAGAACTCATGGATGTCCTAAAACTCCAAGTCTAACCTCGTAATCCGACAACACGAGCAAGTACAACAGAAAAGAGTGTGGAGAGTGAAGCTGACGCCAGATAGCAAAGCTCATGTGTAAAACTCATGAATGGTGGAGTCACCTTGCTGAAGAGCATGCTCTTGACGAAGGCTAGACATATAGAGAGAATCACCAGAGGGGTGATATCGTTGATGAAGGTAAGTCCACATCTTGGCAATAGAACCGAGTCCCATAAATTTAGAGGCGGACCGAGGGAGACACTGGGAGTAAGCACATCCATAGCACAAACATCCTCATCACATTACTGTATAATCAGTCAGATCATCATAATAGCTAGAAAGAGCATCTGCTTAGTTGGATACCTGCTGATCATAAGCAGCCATCACAGCATCATCAACAATCTTGACTGTATATACAAAGAACAGCTATACATATCTAACAGCTCTCACACATTTGTGACTGAGCACGGTTATTATTCTCTGACTCTATAGTGGTGTTGTTACTGCATGGTTTATAGTGTCAATATCATTTTGCAAACTTTATGGTTCTGCTCTAGATTTAAAAAAATTGTACGGTGAATTTAAATACACTATTTTAGACCTAAAGAAAAGGAATTCTTACTGCATTTTACCATTTGAAAAGCGAATGGGGTACCCACTAACTGCATTTCCTTGAAAGAATGGCAAGCTACACAATTCATTCAGAAATAGGAATAACTGCATTATGTCCAGGAAGCTATTAAGAACCTGAGATGCTTACTTCATTTTCTGCGAGAGGGGTCGCTTCCTGTGAGTTGTAGTTGCATGTGCGATATCTCTCAAGTGTTTTGTACATGCTGTTGACATAAGAAAGAGAAGGTCAATGTATTAGTATATATTGCTTGATATGCAAACAAGTACAAAAGTGAAGGCAAAGGTTCCACATGTGAGGATGTTCTAAACTACCTAAAGTCCAATAAATCAAGAATATTCATACAAAGACAATGTCATGACGTGGTGGCATGCCAAGGGCCCAGACGTGCAGTACATATGGATATAAGGCGGAAAGTTAGCACATTTCCAAGTTTCAGACTCATACATAACCTAAGATTAATTCACAATTTTCTGTTTACATGTTCTAACGCGGTTGAGAAGTACTCCCTCCGTTTCAGTTTGTAAGATTTTGGCAAGCTAATTTGGCTTGCCAAAACATCTTACGAAAAGAACATAGGAAGTAGGTAGCATATGGTAATTGATTTAATATTTTTATGTTGTCTTTTATGTTGTGGTAGATCTATTACATCGATTTTTAAAATTATATATTTGTTATAAATTATCTGTCGAGTGGATTACATCATGCCTTCAAATTTATCACCTCAAAAGTCCCAATCTTGAAATCTTGGCTCGTCCAATGTTCATGTGATACGATGAAAATACCCATCGATAAGGACTCGGCACATAAGGTGTCTCACGGGGCTACATAAGGCATGATTTAATACTGTGAAGTGGCAGGTTGGACCGCTGACACAACACGTTGATTGCCCATAGGAGATATGCCCGTATTAGACTACCTCCGTTCTACAATGTAAGCCTTTTTAGCAAACTTTTTTTTGCTTTCTAAAAAAAACTTATATTGTGAAACAGAGGGAGTAATTAACATTCTCAACAAATCCTGACTAGGCCTTGTGGGATCGGGAAAGGTTACCAGGAGGCTTGACTCGTGGTGGGCGGTGCATGTCATGGAGGTCAATGGCATGGTGAAATATCCATTGTTGGTATGCACAAGGACGAGGATGGCCATGTTGATAAGGGGACATGTTTATAAGGGTATTCCTCAACCCAGAGCAAACATTGTGGTGTTGGTGTGGCGCATGCTTGCAGAATCGGATGATAAAGACTCTTTTTATATTACGTAACATATATAAATGGTTGTATAAACTATATAAGTAACATAAATTTTTATCACCGTCTCCACCTCAAAGGGATGAAAATTGTCAATGGTCATATTTTTCAACCATTTGTGGTGGAGGTTTATGTAGCAGTTCGAACATTGTGCTAGATGGTTAAAACAATAACCATTTCGGCTACCGTGTTTACACCACAAGAAATCTACTATATACCGATGTTTTGAATAATAGCCAACGAGTAGTCAGGACCCTCGTAATTACATGAATAGCCGACAGTTTGGTAAATACCCTGCGGTTAAAGTCAAGCACACGCCTATGAGCGTAAATAGCCGACAGTCCCATGTAATAACCGAGGGGTTTCATATACACACATTTATGTGATAAGATAGCCGATGGAGATTACCAATTACCGACAGTACACATTGGGTACACATTTATTCGCCATAATACACTACGGTATCAATACAAAACAAAGGGGTACTACACAACCCAAGCTGATTGTGTGCAATACCCGACGGTGATGGGGCAACACACGGTTATTAGTTAGAAATATCCAATAATCATAACATATAGTCAAAGGGAAAAGATGATTGCAGGTTACTTGTCCTTTATAGGCGACTGTGATATAGCAACGCTCGGTTATTTGACTTGACAGTGCGAAAATATCCTACAGTGAAAACAGTGCTACTTTTATTTGATATAATAGTCGGTTGTGAGGTAGAAACACTCGTTTATTTGAGATGATGAGGATAAATGATTGACTAAATACATGTTTCTTAACTTGTAATTTATGTTATAGTTCAACAATAATAAGTTATTTACTGCAAGAATAATATGTGACAAACAATATTATCGATATACTATTTTTTATATACCAACCGCGCGTCTAGCGTATAGATTGTGTTGTTAATACAACTTATGACCATATGAGAGAGTAAATTTGACAACGAAATAATTATGTGGTTGTTGGCCTCTCCTCATTGTGCAGTGTTATAGTTGTCTACTCCAAAACATGGTCTATTATGTAGTAGTGTCGACAACTCGAAGGTTGTGCTAGATGGTTAAGATAATAACTAGGTGGACAAGCGTGCTTTGTCGCACCGCTTACAGTCTATTTGGTAGAGTGTGGTAGGTGTGTTGTACTCACTGTTGGTAGCAAATTTTGTTTTATTTGTGTTACCGGAAGTTACATATATGAGCATGTGTGGGGTTGAGTATTTTAATTGGTAGAAAAATGTATCATTTACGTGTTAGACATGTCTAAAACTGAGAGATCTGACCTTAGACGCAAGAAGTGTGTCCTTATTACATATTAAAGCTCATAAGCAACATAGGGGGCCAATATTTCTTCAAGTAAACAATAAGGTATATCGAGTAAACTTTAAACAAAAATACATCGAGCAATAGACCAAGTTCAGTACCACAAGAAATAGACATGTTACATGATCAAGGGAAAATTAATGATGCCAAAACAAGCTAAGTTATGAAGATCACATGGTAAACTTGTTCGACTGTGTAAAAATCGATGCTTGCATCTATTTGGATTGCAGAGCTCCAAGGGAAGGCACAATTTTGTATTTAACACTTATAAGTGGCTGAATTATTAAATGATTAGTTTAGTCAATATAGACAACCAGATTACATATACACTAATTTTATGCAGAAGTTGTACTTGATATATTCCAAATTATTCACTGGTTTAATATAATTTAAAAGAGAAGTTATGGCTAGTAGTTGCCACAAATCTTTACATAAAAGCAAGATGTAATATGTAATCAAGTTTGATAATTTATGTACATCAAAATGAAAAATAGAAGTTATTGCATTTCTTTTGGAGCCACTTAGTAGATGGACCCCGCTTGTTCATTAATCATAGAGCATGCTCCAAATCAAGGGCACTGAAATTTTTGTTAACTCGTGTAGAAATTGTAGAACAACATACAACATGTATCAATTTACACACGCATCTCATGTATTCTCGAGATATGCTAATATATTCAACAAAAAATTCAGTTATAGAGTCTAAGACGGGCCAAAATCAGCTTATTGTGCTTTGTTTCAGGAATACATACATGTTAATTGTTTAAGTGACATGAAATGCAACCGTTTGTCGCAAGACACGATCATTTCTCGTCTTCTTAAGGCTCCACGCTTTTTGTTCAGCGATTCTTCCATTCGGTTACTGTAGCTTCCGGATTCTGGCCAATCGCTCTGCACCGCGCCATCATGCCTTGCGAGCCTTCTCCTTTTCATTTCCTTGTTTCCGCCATTTGTCCTTGATTTTTTCAGTCAAAGCGGTGAGGATGATGCGACATCTTCGTGTAGTCCCACATCGGAGCGTATCTACCCGCGCCGCCCCCTCTCTCTCACCCCCACCATCCCACGCGCTCACCTCCTCCTTATCTTTCTCACCATCGGCAAAGCGTGGCAATGGATGGGTGCACAAGGTCAGGGGCGATGTTGAATCAGTACTGGGTTCGAGGCGGGGAAGTAGAGGCTGTCTACACTAGATGCGGGAGATGGAAGGGAGGCGATGGCCTCATGAGTGGAGGGGCGGAGTGAGAGGATGTGACAGGGAGATCTCAAGAGCAGAGAGGCGGTACCAAGGACACGGGGGAAACCCTAGCCACCGCCTTCTAGCGCCACCCCTCCATCTCCTTCCTATCCCATGCAACCGACGGTGGTGGCATGGAAGTTTCTTGCAGTGGCTTCAGAGATCTTTTCGCTGGTGTGTAGATAAGCTTTGCCTAGGCATACATCTTTGGGGGTCAGGCGAGTGGTGGCGACAGACCTTGGCCATCACTACGAGATTGGAGAGGGACGGTTGTCGGTGAAAACTAGGCTCTGACTTTTGGTCATGGCGGATGATGGCAGTTCCTGTGCGCTTCCACCTTGTTGAAGTAATCATAATTGCAGTCTACCTCTCCTCTCACGGGTTGCTCTAAGGAAACCCTAGATCTGAGTCTCCTAGATCGGAGATGGCAGATCTATGGTGTTGTTCTCCCTCTTGGGAAAATTATTTAGGAGCAGGCGCTTGCCATATGAATCAGCAGGTGGAGAGGCGAGGTATCTACCATGTCAATGATGGTGCATCTCGACGACATGGTGCAGAAGGATCTCGGTGATGGACGCATGCTGATGGATGCACGCAGGGAGGTGACAATGGCTAACGTCATGTCCGCATCAATAGAAGGTCATGCAAGGTCAATGCATTGATTCCTCTTGAAGATGGGTTGGCGAAAAATAGCGGTGACGGCTTCTAGAGAGTGCGCATGCAGTGAGCACCAAGAGTCTGCTGGACCGATGTTTGCTCCCATCTCGCTATTGGGCAGGTTGGTGAGGCCTCTAGAATAGATGGCGTGAGGTTAGGGCACACGGCCCAGATCATGGCCACTCCCACCATCAAGCTTGTCGGTTTTTCATGAAGCATGCTCAGAGACATGGCTAGTTAAGATGGGATTGACCCCTATCTACATGAGAGAGATATATTTGTCCCCTCGAGTGATTGGATCAAGAAAGAGTGTAAACTTGGAGTGACATGGATGTTCTACTTAAGGTTAAGAGTTAATCTAGTAAGGGATTCTGAATCACGGAATCTAGAAAGAGTGTCAACTTGGATCTGGACCAAAATATCGCGAGGCAAATGGAATGTCATGTACTTAATGTTGTGATCGTTCATCCTGATATGATCTTTGTGCGTGTTCAGGGATTGGCACATCTTGCTAGAGGCCATTACCAACTATTGGCCGAGTAGCAGTGCTCGTGCAATGTCTATACATGCATGCACATATAGGGCCACACACTTAGAGCGTCTCCAATGAAAGCCCGCAAATTGGACAATGAATCAGTCCGATTTGGTCCAATTGCGAGTCGAGGAGGACAACATTGATGTGTGCTGTCCGTTTGTGGTGTGATGGCTCAATGCACGGTGCCCAGAAAAATGCTTGATGGAGGTGTTGATGTAGAGCTCGTTGGGAACCCCAAGAGGAAGGTATGATGAGCAAAGACAAGTTTCCTCGATTATGAAACCAAGGTTTAATCGAACCAGTAGGAGCAAGTAAACACCTCAAAGGTGTTACTAGCTGAGCTTTGGCAGGGTGCACTACCGGTGCTAGTAGCAACGTGGAGACCTGCACAACACAACCACAAAACTTTGTCCCCAACTTGCGATGAGGTTGTCAATCTCACCGTGTTTTGCGGAAAACAAAGGATTAAACGTATCGAATGGAAAGAAGTAAAAGTTTGCAGAAAGTAAACACAAAGCAGAAACAGTTTATAGATTGTATGTAAAAGACAAGGACCGGGATCCATAGTTCACTAGAGGTGGCTCTCCTTAGATAGATAACATGCTGGGTGAACAAATTACAGCGGGGCAATTGACAAACACCGAGAAAGCAATACATGCATATACTAATCATCTTGACTCCTTTAAGACTTGATTGGGCAATACAACATAATACATAGACCGCCATCCAACTGCATCTATGACTAATAATCCACCTTCAGGTTATCATCCGAACACCTTCCAGTATTAAGTTGCAAGCAACAGATTATTGCTTTACGAACTACGTGTAAGGTAAACAATACAATTGTTCTATGAACAAAGGATTGTTGTTTTCTCCCTAGTAGCAATGGCACATCTAGTACCTTAGAGATTTCATCACTTCCTGATTACGGAGGCATGAACCCACTATCGAGCATAAATACTAACTCTTGGAGTTGCTAGCATCTACTTGGCCAAGATAGCTACTAACAACAGAAAGCATGCAAGATCACAAATAACAAATACATGATAGAATCAATAATCAATCTGAAATAGAATCTCAATATCCATCGGATCCCCGCAAACACAACATACAGAATTACAAATAGATGATCTTGATCATGAACGGAGCTCACAAGATCTAAACATGAAAGCACAAAGGAGGAGAACCAACCATATAGCTACTACATGGATCCGTAGTCCAAGGATGAACTACTCACGCATCACACCGGAGGCTTGCATGATGATGAAGAAGGCCTCCAGGGTGAATTCTCCTCTCCGGTAGGGTGCTGGGAAGAGCTTCAGATCCCTCCCGATCTAGGGATGGAGATGACGACAACTATAGACTCTTTCGTGGATTTTTGATCGGGTACTTAGGGTTTTCGTCCCGAGGGCAATATATAGGCGGAAGGAGAGGCCGAGGGGGTGCCGGGAGCGGCCACACCACCCTCTGGCGCGGGCCAGGCCTGGCCGCATAGCCATGTGGTGTGGTGGCCCCCTGGCCCCTCTCCGTCTCGTATTCTGGCACTTGATCCCTTCCGGAAAAATAGGCACTTTGGCTTTTGTCCCGTCCAATTCCGAGAATATTCATTTTCTGACTTTTCTGGAACCAAAAAGAGCAGAAAACAGACAGCATGCACTGTGGCTCTTGTTAATAGGTTAGTCCAAGAAATCATAATAAAAGTACTCCAAAGTTGGAACAAAACACAAGAAAGTGGATAAAACCAAGCATGGAACATCAAAAATTATAGATACATTTGCAATGTATCAACATCCCCAAGCTTAACTCCTGCTCATCCTCGAGTAGGAAAGTGATAAAAAGAAATAATTTTTGAGGTGACATGCACCATCAAAGACTTGATCAAAGTATTTGCAAAACCTTCAAAGCTAGGATCATAGTACTTCAATCATAACATGAAAGACAAAGTTCTAGCAATAAGCAAAGAAACTATGATGCAACATGAAAAGGCACAAACAAAAGATTCATGAATAACAATGCTTTGCAAGACGTGTGTTTGTTTCACATAAAGAAAACATAGCATAAAAGTATTCATCTTGTCCCTCAATAGAGTAGCAAATATAAATGCATGAGACACCTTCAAAGTTCATAAGAGTGACTAGATACAATAGTTTCAAACAAGCAATAACAAGTTATGCATCAATCAACTAGTCTTGGGACAATGCACATAGAACTAAGAATGGCCACTATGCCCTCAAAGTAGGTGCATAAAGATAGAAGGTGGAGACTCAATATAATGGTGGAAGAAAGGCCTTTTGTAAAAGGAAGTAGGGATTCAAGTCTCATAAAGAGCTTCCAAAAATTATGGTACTTATAGCTTTCAGCTCTCATTGCCCCTATCATAAGCATCTTGAAGGTGATTAAGGTTAAAGTGACACAACTAAGAGGATATGCTTGACAAGTTATAAACCGAAATCTCATGCCCCTTACTTACGAAGACCGATCCTCATGCTACTCAACTTCAGTCACGAGTAAGCTCTTGTTATTGTAAGTGTATGTGTATCATTAAGAACCGCCAACGGGGTACCCCTTGCACATGATACAGGAGCTTTCCATAATCAAAATGACAAGGAAAGCAGACAATGAGCATCTCAGCGATCTTTTTATTTGCTATTTGCATAGGTTTTTATTGAGGATGCTTCATAGAGTGCTCATTATGGTGATGCTCCAAGTTTCCACCATGATTAGGCATGGCTTAGGCTAGCGGCCCTGGCGTTTCTCTAACACACATACAAACTCCATGATCTTACAAGTTCCACTTTTATTTCACAATCACGGATCCGTAAGCAAAAGAACATAATATCAATGGGGTACAAAGTACAAGTGCAATGTTGAAAGCGTTCCCCATGAAACATGGTTCTGCTAATTTCAACTTATAAAGCACAAGCATATACGCAACAAAGAAGGACCCAATGCTTCAATTTTATTAGAGGGAATAAATTAAAGTGTGCCATCAAGTTCGTGAGAGCTTTAATCACTAGTTTTCTCATAACAAGTGGAAGGTAAACAAAAGCATGAATATACTTGGAATAGCATAAGCTAGTAGGTAGGTATGGTGGACTCTTTGGAAAAACTTGGTTTAGGGAGTTGGATGCATGAGTGGAACTCATACTTGGTTGTGGAGGCTAGCAAAAGACTGGGAGCGACAAACTAAGAGAGCAATAATGGCCATAATCATGCAGAGCGACAAAACATCATTGATAAAAGCACAAAGTGATACTACAAGTTGAAAACTAAAGGATCATAAAGGCTACGGTGACTTGAGATAGTCATAACATGGTGTAAGCATGTGCCAAGTCAACCCAAATAAAGCATCAAAGGAGAATACCACTATACTATGCTTTAATATGCTAAAACAACGCATGATTCATCCAAGGCACATTAAGCAATCTCAATTGTTTATAACAAGTCATGCTACAACAAAGAATACTAAGCATAAAGCCAAAACAATATCAAGCATGGCATGACAAAGCATAGCCACAGTCAAAAACAAGATCTCTTTACCACTTAAGCATGAACTTTCCTACTCTTTTCCAAACCAAACCAAACTATTTGCAAACCAATGTATGAAAGAGGGGGTCCAACCAATTTATTCAGAAAACTAAGCAAACCAAGCAAACTAAAAACCAAAACAAAAACGAAAAAGAAGACGCTCCAAGAAAAACACAATTGTGCATGAAACAATAAAAATGAAGCGTTTGGAAGAAACCTGGAATTTTTATTGATGAAGAAAGGGATGCCTTGGGCATCCCCAAGCTTTGATGCTTGCACTTCTTGGATATTTCTTGGGGTGACACGCGTGGCATCCCCAAGCTTGAGCTTTAGTCTATCCTTCATCTCATTACTCATTCCTTCCATACACCTGAAAATTTTCCTTCATACAAAACTTCACACAATCTCATTAGCAACATTAGTGCACTTAAGATAAATAAGTCTCAAGGTTCAGTTCTAACACCAAATAAACATCCATTAGAACACTAGATACTGTAGAACTTCCCTCAAAAAGCTCAATTCCCCAAAATAACTCAAGAAGGAACCAACAAGAAGCAAATGCAGAAAACGGCAGAAATCTGTCAAAACAGACCAGCAGGTAAAGACGAATTTTTTCGAAGACCTTCTGTTGCTCAAATCAAAAAGTGTTGAACTAACAAAAGTTAGATAATAACCCGGGGCAGAAGAACAAAAAATTACAGCTCATTCCGACGTACAAAAATCTCTCAGGAATATTTACGGTGAAGCACAGAAATCTGTTTCGGGACAGCAACTTTCCCAATCATTACTTCACTCTCATTAGAGGTTACTCTTGGCACAAAAAGCAAATAAAGAGGATAAGGAGAAGTTACTACAGAGGTAATTACTTTCAAGACTCATCTAAAACTCTTAGGTTATCTCCCAACAAGTACTTTTCTTTAACGCCTTTAAGCTAGGCATAAGAACCAAAGAAAGAATCAAGTTTTCTCGAATGAAGAAGCATTAAAACCAAATTTTGTTTTCATCGGAGAAGCAAAAGAATTTTTTCTCTCTTTTTAGGGAAGTGTTCTATACCTTTCTTGAGTGGGAGTTTATATTTAATGGTGCATTCTTTCATATCAATGATGGCACCAACAGTTCTAAGAAAAGGTCTTCCCAAAGTAATAGGACAACAAGCATTATATTCAACATCCAAAACATAGAAATCGACGGGGACATAGAAATCATTAACCATAGTAAGAACATCATTAAGACTCCTCATGAGTTTCTTTTTAGCATTATCATCAAGTGGGACATTCAAATAACAATCTTCAAGAGGAGGCAAATTAAGCATATCATAAATCCTTCTAGGCATAATAGAAACACTACTATCAAGATCACATAAAGCTTTGAAATCAAAGTCATTCACTTCCATATTAATGATGGGTTCCCAACCATCTTCTTGTTTTATAGGAATAGAAGCTTTATGTTTCATCTTTTCTTCCTTAATCTTTATGAGAGCATTGGTAATGTGTTTTGTAAAGGCCATATTCATAGCACTAGCATTAGGACTTTTATCAAGCTTTTGTAGGAACTTAATAACTTCAGAGGCTTAATGTGTTTTCAAGGGTAGTCATTTTTTTGGGTTTTCAAATAAGAAAGCAAACTAGTAAAACTAATTTTTTTGTGTTTTTTGAAGAACAAAACAAGCAAACAAAGCAAAAAGAAACTAAGCAAAACAAAAACAACAAAGTAAAGAGATTGGTTATGAGGGACTCCCCTTGTGAAGATGTCCTTGACTCCCAGAACGGGCGCCTTGAAAAATGCTTGATGGCTCAATGCACACCTAAAAAATGCTTGATGGCGGTGTTGATGTAGAGCTCGTTGGGAACCCCAAGAGGAAGGTATGATGAGCACAGCAGCAAGTTTCCCTCAGTTATGAAACCAAGGTTTAATCGAACCAGTAGGAGCAAGGAAACACCTCAAAGGTGTTACTAGCTGAGCTTTGGCAGGGCGCACTACCGGTGCTAGTAGCAACGTGGAGACCTGCACAACACAACCACAGAACTTTGTCCCCAACTTGCGATGAGGTTGTCAATATCACCGTGTTTGTGGAAAACAAAGGATTAGACGTATCGAATGGAAAGAAGTAAAAGTTTGCAGAAAGTAAACACAAAGCAGAAACAGTTTATAGATTGTATGTAAAAGACAAGGACCGGGATCCATAGTTCACTAGAGGTGGCTCTCCTTAGATAGATAACATGCTGGGTGAACAAATTACAGCGGGGCAATTGACAAACACCAAGAAAGCAATACAAGCATATACTAATCATCTTGACTCCTTTGAGACTTGATTGGATAATACAACATAATACATAGACCGCCATCCAACTGCATCTATGACTAATAATCCACCTTCAGGTTATCATCCGAACCCCTCCAAAGATTAAGTTGCAAGCAACAGATTATTGCTTTACGAACTACGTGTAAGGTAAACAATACAATTGTTCTATGAACAAAGGATCGTTGTTTTCTCCCTAGTAGCAACAACACATCTAGTACCTTAGAGATTTCTGTCACTTCCCCAGATTACTAGAGGCATGAACCCACTATCGAGCATAAATACTAACTCTTGGAGTTGCTAGCATCTAGTTGGCCAAGATAGCTACTAACAACGAAAATCATGCAAGATCTCAAATAACAAAGACACGATAGAATCAATAATCAATCTGAAATAGCATCTCAATATCCATCGGATCCCCGCAAACACAGCATGTATGAATTACAAATAGATGATCTTGATCATGAACGGAGCTCACAAGATCTAAGCATGAAAGCACAAAGGAGGAGAAACCAGCCATCTAGCTACTACATGGATCCGTAGTCCAAGGATGAACTACTCACGCATCACACCGGAGGCTTGCATGGTGATGAACAAGGCCTCCAGGGTGAATTCTCCTCTTCAGCAGGGTGCCGGGAAGAGCTTCAGATCCCTCCCGATCTAGGGATGGAGATGACGGCGGCTACAGACTCTTTCGTGGATTTTTGATCGGGTGCCTAGGGTTTCGTCCTGAGGGCAACTTATAGGCGGAAGGAGAGGCCGAGGGGGTGCTAGGGTCGGCCAGACCACCCCCTGGCACGGGCCAGGCCTGGCCGCGCGGCCAGGTGGTGTAGCCGGCCCCTGGCCCCTCTCTGTCTCGTATTCTGGCAGTTGATCCCTTCCGGAAAAATAGGCACTTTGGCTTTTGTCCCGTCCAATTCCGAGAATATTCATTTTCTAACTTTTCTGGAACCAAAAACAGCAGAAAACAGGCAGCTGGCACTGTGACACTTGTTAATAGGTTAGTCCAAAAAATTATAATAAAAGTACTCCAAAGTTGGAACGAAACACAAGAAAGTGGATAAAACCAAGCATGGAACATAAAAAATTATAGATACATTTGCAATGTATCATGGTGGCATATGCACCCAACGGTAACTTGCAAAAAACCATTGCACAAAAATAGAAAATAATTATACGTTTGCATTTAACTTATCATTGTTTAGCACGTCCAAAATACAAACTAAAGAAAACTTTACTAGTGGGTGGCCGTAGCTTGGTAGGTGGCCGGCGAGGTGATGCCAGTGTCGATCGTGTTGCATGTCACGCGCTTGGAAGCCTAGTCGTTGTCCTTGGTCTTGATGAAGATCGGGGTCACTGGCCACTCAAAGGCAGCGGTCGGCGGAGCTGGCATGGCCAGTGCCATCAAAGGAGGAGCGTCCGCTTGAGTAGCCATCCATGAATCATGGTAGGCCTGGACCATGTGATCCCACTTCTGCTCCTCCAACTGGAAGTCCAAGACGGCGGCCTGGATACCTCGTCCTCCGTTATCACCCACTACTCCTGATCGACCTTGACCATGACCGGTGGTGGAAAAACTTCGGCCTCCATAGTCGTAGCGCCCCGGTAGTACGACCAATCCGGCAGGCCTGGTTAGTGCAGTGGAAAGAAGTTGTCGTATTCTTCCTTCTCTGCACTGGTAGTCCTCCTAGTCATCGTCCATACCCTCGAGGTGGGCCTCAATAGCCTCGCTGCCATCTTAGTGCTCGGCCTCGAACTATCTATTCCATAGAGAGGAATAGATGGTGTAGGCCGAATCCTGCCAGAGATCCGATGAGAAGAAAGCTTGGCGACAACATATCTCCCATCGGCGCATAGACCCCGATGTCGGGATGGCGACATAGGCACGCGGGCTTGGTTGAGGTGCCAACCAACCGACAAGTGCACATCCGCCCATGGGGTCGGCATGCCCGCCTCAAGGGTCACATTCACCTGCCGTTCTGAGCAGGGGCGAGGTGGCGCATGTGGGCTTAGGCAGACCCAACCATCCCGTGCCTAGGCTTCCGATCGGACGACAAGTCTAATTTGACGGCAATTTGATAAAAAATAGTGTCACTAGCCTTGAAATACACTGTTTGCCCAGACTTTGAATAATTCTTAGATCCGCCACAACACGTGGGATGCTCCCGTCGGCGGCCGCCGCCAGACCAAGACCTGAACTCGTGGTCATTGTGGTCGGGCTTGAACCACCATGTCTTCATCGTCATCGGATGTCGATGGCGAGGGATCTGGCTAGGGAGGTGGCTAGGGCTGGGGAGGGAATTGACAAAATGGGGAAGTGGACTGGATTTGGACAACACAATCCCCATTAAAAAGGACCTGTAATGTGGGGAACGACACCAGAGAGCTTCCTTCTTCCACTGACAGGCGGGTCAGGGAGAAGGGATGAGAGACACACGCGGACGCGCGAGCTGTCTGTTCCCACCGCATTCTATGTCCAATTTGGGGCCAGGTTTGCACCTAAACGGACCGGTCTGGAGCACGCACTCCATTTGCGGGTCGGCGTTGGGCCATGTTCTTGGTCCAGTTGGACAGGTTTGAAGTGCACGCTCTGTTTTGGTTCATTTGCGGGCCGCTGTTGGAGATGCCCTTAAGGGGCTGGAAGCCTAAATTGGAATGGATCTCAATTAGGCTAGGCTTTGGAGTACTAATGGACCTCTAATGTGGAATCTCATTAGGCACACCTTTATAAGAGTGGTAGGGGCGAGCTGATTATGGTTGTGCAATTCACCCGTCACACCTCTCAGGCCTTAGTTGCACGTGACACTTCCACTCCACACATGTGGATACCTTGGAGATGTTGCATATGTAGCACTTCGACAAGCTGTATGAGAGGACTTGTTCGTGGGACTAGACGACAAGGATGAGGAGGAAGTAGATCGTATGCACTTTCGCGATGTTCTTCAACAAGTTCCGTAACTGCACGTGTAGTGGTAATCCCGTGATCTATGACTGCAATAATCTTGGTTTACGTGATAGATTTTTTTAGTTCATGCTAGTGTAGCCTACACGTATCTCTTCACCATATCGATTTTATAATCTGTCACTTCCTTCCCATGTGTCAAACCTTGATCATGGGACAACTCATTGTACCTCTCATCCAAACATAGGAGAGCCACGGCGATCAAATGTCTCTCCTTATCGACAATGTATCCATATATTCATATTAGAAGTACTCATTTTTGCAATCTGTAGTCTGTTAATGGAACAATACAACAATCAAACAATGAATCAATCCATCGAATTTCATCGGAAAATTTTGGACAAAAATTTACCTACAAGCTTGTTTAGTAAAATGCCCGAACACTTTGCCGAGGGCGGGACTGAGGTGAGCACAGACACCGATGACGAGCTATGGCTTCGGTAGTTGGGTGGCCAAAAGTTTATGTCCTCTCGCTCAACTTGGGTGTCCAAAAATTCATGTGACTCTTAACTTACCACCTACAACTAACATAACAAATGTGTTCAGGACTAGTTGAATGCAGTACGTAAACAATTTAAGAATCCAAGTGGGAGTATGTGTTTTATGTCGGGATTTACAAAATTTCCATAATAGTGTTATTATTAACAGTACAAGAATATTAACTCATTTTCTGCAGGTTATTCACAAGGCTATGCAATACGTCTCTATGTGAGTAACTGCCATTTATGGACTATGGATGCAACCATCTGGAAAAGGTGGCTCGGGATATGTTCAACCACGATGGCTCAACGTCTAGCTATAAGATTTTAATGCATAAGTGTGCCATGCATACCTTTGTTGCTTTGGCCGAGCTTTGTATTCATTTTTTCACTGTGTAGAACTTTGGATGCATAATCTAGTAGTATCACATAAGGCTTTGTTCACGAATTGATGTAGATGATGGAGTAATTAATTCCCTCTCGACAAAACAATGTGTTCCCCAATACATGGAATAACAAAATATATAAATATTTAGAGCATTTCTAGCATATCATAAAAACAACTTAAATCCCATAAATTGTCACTAATTGGAGTTAGACCACTATATTAGATCCCCAATAAGTTCCTGGCTCCCACAAAATGTTTGGGAACTCCTAAAACACTTTTTTTTTGCGGGGAACTCCTAAAACACTAGGACACCAAATACTCCCTCTCAAAGTCCTTCTAAATCCATACTTGGCAGTTGAAATTTCCAGTGCCAACTGTCGCCCACGCTGCCACATTCGCCATCACCAACGTTGTTCCACCACTATTGCAGGGGCTCCGATACCTACCCCCCCTCCCCCCCGATATTGTATACATTTCACTCCGATAGACGAGACACCACCTCACTCATTCTCGTGGTGCCTCCAGGAGAAAATCCGCTTTCCCTCTACCCTAGAGAAGCTCCCACATCCATGTATGTGTTGACACAGTTCATGAAAGTTAGTTTTCCCTTTTTCATGTTTTCATTTTTTCTGAGAAAATGCAAATATTTATCATCACTACATGAGTATATCGTTGTATGTAATTCTAATAGAAATGGAGTAGTTTTTTATAGTTCCATGTATGTGTTCGATGTAGTTCTCAAGTAACATCAAATGATGACTACTTCATGCCTCAATGGCAAGACAATCAAAATTACAAGACAAATGAGGATGAGGAGTGTGCGATGAATATGAATGAGTGTCCCTCTTGATGCAATAGTTTGGACTTATAAAACAGGACACCTTTTGGAGGCGCATTGAGGATCACTTTTAACACAATGTCCGATTCCCTCCAACCAGTCACAAGGTTTCCCCTAACATGTTGGAGTACAATCCTAGACTACCGCAGCCGGTGGTAAGATTGTTCTTATCAAATTGAACACCAACATCAAAGTATAGTGTACAAATAGGAAAGAATGTGAGTACTAGGATCGAATTTCGGTTGGTAATGAAGTTTCTTAACTTCTTCTTCTAACGTATTTTTTACAATTGACTGGCGAACTACATCAGGCACGATTTAAGAGCATCTCTAGAAGATACCGCATCTCGCACCGTATCGCAAAATAACCGCCAGTTTGCGATACGAGGCAGAAAAAGTAGCCATTCCAGATACCCTAAACCATACCACATCCGATTTTCTTTACGGTTTCCTGCAAATCGTCGCTTTGGTGCCGCATATTTTCCGTATCGAGGATTGCTGATGCGGGGAACCGCATCCTTACTTTCGCTTGACGCGAGGGACATTTCCGCTCCAGCCACCGCCGCCATTTTCCGATCTCGTCGTCCTCGCGCCTGTAGCCTTTCCCCACCGCACCGCCGCCCACCCCCGCCGGCATGAGCACTCCCCAGCCTCAGCCCACCGGTTCCACGGCGGAATCCGTGCTGGCAACCCCGCCCGTCGCGGATGTCATCAATGACAGCCTTGCACTTGAGCCGGTGGTGAAACCGGCGAGGAAGTGACTAGGAGCGCAGCCCAGCACAGACGGTGGTTCGACTGGCCTGCGACCCTCCGATGATCGGAAGAAAATCAGCGGATCCAAGGCGCCCTCCATCCCAAAGTCCAAGAAACCCGTGAGCCGGAAGCCCCTCTCAGCATGCACGCCTGTGACGGCATTTCCCCCTCGTCCGCCCACCCAATTCGCCCCATGTTCCTGGAAGTTATGTGATCCCGTGTTGATCTGATTGCAGTCGAATTCGCCCTAAATTTTTTGCACATCTCGCATAGAATTTGATCGCCTAAAAATGGCCATAAAATTCTGGCATTCGTAGCGAGGATCTTCCGTCGGTTCCGTGTTCGTTCATTGACATGATGAACGACGTGGTGGTGAATGTCAACAGAGGTCTGTCCCTACCTGACGAGCCTGCTGATGGTGCTACCCGCGACGATAAAGGGGAGGGTGAAGGGGAGCAAGGAATGCGTGAGACCAATGAGTGGGAAGACGATGAACTAGAAGAGGTGGACGAGGAGGCCTTCGATGCTGCTCAAGATAAGGTAAAATCGAAGAGATTGACAAACTACACTATGGAGGAAGACACGGCAATGATCCAGGCTTGGGAAGGTGTGTCCATGGATGCTGTCACCGGAACTGACCAATCCCGGAAGAAGTATTGGCAGCGGATTGAGGACGATTTTTTCAAGCTAGTGTCGAAAGAAAGCACTCGCACATTGAGATATCTCCAAGGTCGGTGGGATACGATCAAACAATCTTGTAAGTCGATCGAGTACCACCTACGAACAAGTCAAGACTCACCCCCTAGAAGGGTCAACATTGCCGAATATGACAAGGTTGCCCAACTTAGGTACATGGGCATGGCTGCATCGATGAACAAACCATTTGCTCTCCATCACTACTGGGAATTGCTCAAGGACAGTGAGAAGTGGAGGGTACGCGATCAAGAGGCACTACCTCCTAAAAACGGTGCTGCAATAAACTTGGAGGAAGATGATGAGAAGGAAGACGAAGAACCCAAAGAAAAAAAGGCCAGATGGTGCAAAGAAGGTGAAAGAAGAGATCAAGAAAAAGGTCGAGCACGAAAAGTTGAGGGACAAGATTGATGAAATGATGAAGCACAAGTTGCTAGTGGCACAACAACAAATGGAAACCAAACTCAAGATGGCTAACAAGAGAGAAGAGACCAAACTGCAAATATAGCTTGCAACTCGTGAAGATGAGAAGCGCAAAGCTGAGTATGAGGAGAGGAGGATCCGTCTCGGAGAGGAAAAGGCTAGGGCAGCTGCAACTACCGACGAAACACGAGTGATGACCATGGACCCTGGCAAGATGGATCCGATCATAAAAGAGTGGTAGGAAGATCCAAGGAGGGAGATCCTCGAGGCAAGGCAAGCTTGTAGAGCTGCTGCAAGTGCTGCTACGAATGGTGGAGCCGATCATCAGGAAGCCTAGCATGTTTATTTGCCGTTCGTTCATGGTGTTGTATCTGCGTGTTGTTGTAAATTTTTGAAATTTTTGTATTGGTTTGAACTATTGGTTTGCAGAATCTGATTTGTAGTATACGTTATTTTGCAATATGCAAGACAGGACAGAACAGGAGCAGCATAACTGAACCGTAAAATGGAATATTCTGTTTTGCGGTTCGATATGCGGCATCTGATCCGCCCCGTCCTTTCTCGCCCCGCAAAACAGGTTTCTAGTTTACCGCGTCCGTGTTTTGCAGTACCACGGGATGCGGTATCCGCTAGAGATGCTCTAAGAAAATACAAGATTTGGACATGCATTCCGACTTTCTTTGTGGTCTTTGGTCACGTTCCCTCTCCAACCGCACAATTGAATGAACTGTGCACGCATCAGTTCATCCAATTTAGAGCACCTCCACTCGTTGGCCATTTCCAGGCCGAAATCCAGCGCTATTTAGCGTCGGACGGATATAACTTTTGGTCTAGGAACGCCTAGTTTTCTACTCGCGTTTCTAGGCCGAGATCCCGTGTTTGGCCAAATTTCAAGCAAACTCAGCTAAATATGGACGAATATAGAGGATTTCATTTAAACAAGGGCAAATTGGTACACATTAAACAAAATTCGGACATATACCCGAATTTTGACTGCATTTAGGCTAAAAGAAAATTTTTAAAAACATAAATTAGGCGAAGGCGATGCCGATGCCACCGGTGAAGCCGCTCACATGTCGAAGTTGTGGTAGAAGCATGTGTAGTTGGTATCGCGGGTGCCGTCATCGCCGTCATCGTCGCTCGGTGGCTGAGGTGCGAGCGAGTGTTCTGGCCCGAGTCACCGCAGCGCCTCGGCTGAGACGAGGGCGCGGGCTCGTCGTCATCCTCGTCGTCAAGGACGATAAGTGGCACGCTGGCGAGCGGCGCGGTGCTCGGCCTTCTCGAGCAGGCGCCGAACTTGCGCCACCTCCTCCTGCTCCCAGTCCGTCCTAGACCAGGCAAGGGCGTCGGGGGCCTCCATGGGCAGGACGTCGTTCAATGACACCTCCAAAGCCATCTTCATGTCGAAGGCGTCCTCGTCGACCGGGACGGCCCACTCCGCTGGCTCCAGCTTCGGCGTGCGCGAGGGCGCGTGGCCTTCGTTGATCACGATGCCCCGTGAGCACATCCTTGGCGGCGAGTGCACCGACGGCTCGCCCTCCCGCTTGACAGGCCAAAGCACCGGCGTGCGAGTGGCCTCGCCGTTTGCGCGTGGCGACTATGTCGGTGCAGAGCCAGAAGAGCGCGAGGTCACGGCGGAGGAGGACGAGGAGCTGAGACTGCCCATCCTCCTAGGCAGCCAGTTCGCCCTGGGGCGGCGCCGTGCAGCCGGCGCTGGGGAGCGAGGGAAGCCGAGCTTGGGGCGGTAGCCGGCGGCGATGTGCTCCATGACGGCCTTGAGGGTTCGTCCCAGTGTGCTCCACGAACGACGGCGTGTCGCCGCATTGTGGCGATTCGGTGGCGTGCCGTACGGGCCGTTGTGGGTGGCGAGCTCCTAGTTTTGGCGCTCGACGAAGAAGTTCTCCCAGTAAACCAAGTTACCGGGGTCTTCGGCGAGCTCCTGGTCCTCCATCGTCGTGATGGCGGCCTGGATCTCCTCCACCATCGCGTCGTCCTGGGGCACCGACGACACTGGCATGCCGTCGGCGCTAAGCTTCCAGGTGGGCGGACACCGAAAGTCTGGCGGCGCCATGTAGCCGGCGTCGTGCAGCAACCTCGCCTCCCATGGCTGGAGGGAACGCCGACCGAAGCCGTTCGATGCCGCGGGGTCGCCGGGGTAGCTCTCCGCCATTGCTTCCGCCGAGGGATGAAGGGTTCGTAGCATGGAAAACAAATAATTTCTACCGCAAGAACGAACAAAACCTAGATCTAATCTAGATAAAAGCCAAGATCTAATCTATTAGACATGAGCAACGAGATAGATCTTGTACTAACCCTCGTAGAACCAAAAGCGTTACGAGATTAGATCTCGGGGTTGATGTAGTCGATCACTTGCCGATCTCAAAATCGTGTGGACGACCCTTCCGGCGCCGTGTTTCATGATCGGTCACATCGCATGGAGTCGAAGCAGACCTTCCTCTCCCCGTTACAGCGAGCAGCGGAGGTAGTAGATCTTCTCCATGGAATCCCAGCAGCACGACGGTGTGGTGGTGGTGGTGGAGGAGAGAATTCTGCAGGGCTTCGCCTAAGCCGGAGCAGAGCGAAGGAAGAGGAGAGAGGCGGCGGCCAGAGCTTGTTATGAGAGAGGGCTAGGAGGGGGCGCCCCCTCCCTTCTATTTAAAGGAGGGAGGCGCGCCTGGGGAGGGGGAGTCCTAGTAGGACTCCCCTCCTATGGCCGGCGGGTTGGGAAGGGGGGGAGGAGTCCTCCTCCCCACGAACTGTCTCGCCCCACAAGGTTTGCTTTGACCCTTTCTTGGTTTTCAAGCAAACACCAAGAACTCTTCTAGAACCTTCCAGAACATTCCGAAACCTTCTAGAATCTCCATACAAACACTCCGGAACATTTCCTAACTTAGAAAATGATCCCCAATATATGAATCTTATTCTCCGGACCATTCCGGATCTCCTCGTGATGTCCCGGATCCAATCCGAGACTCCGAACAACATTCGGTTTCCAACGCACATTCCATATCTACTTAAAACAACTTCGAACCTTAAGTGTGTCACCCTACGGTTCGTGAATATGCAGACATGATGAAGACACCTCTCCGATCAATAACCATCAGCGGGATCTGGAGATCCATAACGGCTCCCACATACTCAACGATGACTTCGTGATCGATAGAACCATTTAACATACGAAACCAATTCCCTTTGTCACATGATATTCTACTTATCCGAGGTTTGATCGTCGGTATCTCTATACCTAGTTCTTCCTCGTTACTGATAAGTACTCTTTACTCGTTCCATGTTATGTCATCCCCTGTGACCCAGTCACATGCTTGCAAGCTATGTAGATTACATTCCACCGAGAGGGCCCAGAGCATATCTATCCGTCATATGGATGGACAAATCCCAATCTTGGTTCATGCGCTTCAACACATACTTTCAGAATACCCAATGACACTTTTATAACCACCCCACCCGATTCTGACGGTGTTTGATGTCATCAAAGTACCCATCCGGTGATGGTGATTAACATAACCTCATGGTCGAAGGATTAGGTTACTATGCATTTGAAAGCTTACAGCAATACGAACTTAATGACTTGATCTTATGCTACGCTTACTATGGGTGTGTGTCCATCACATCATTCTCTTAATGATATAACCTTGTTATTAATGACATCCAATGTCCATGATCAGGAAACCATGATCATCATTTAATCAACAAGCTAGTTCCACAAGAGGCTTACTAGGGACTCTTTTATGTTTACAAAACACACATGTATTAGTGTTTCCTTATAATACAATTATAGCATGGGATGTAAACATTCATCGTAAACACAAAGATATAATAATAACCACTTTTATTATTGCCTCTTGGGCATATCTCCAATAGTCTCCCACTTGCACTAGAGTCAATAATCTAGATTACATGGTAATATACCTAACACCCATGGCGTTCTGGTGTTGGTCATGCTTTGCTCTAGGGAGAGGTTTAGTCAACGGATCTGCCACATTCAGATCAGTGTGTACTTTGAAAATATTTATGTCACCATCTCGGACATACTCGCGAATAGCATGGAAACGTAGCTTGATGTGCTATGTGACCTTGGCTCCTGTGGCATTAGCTATGGCACTGTGTTGTCACGAGATGGCCATCGGGTCCAACGCACTGGGAACCACGCCTAGTTCAGTAATGAACTCCTTCATCCATATGGCTTCTTGTGCAGCCTCCGAAGCAGCTATGTATTCCGATTCAGTTGAAGATTTCGCCACAACGCTTTGCTTGGCACTCCTCCAGCTCACTGCAACACCATTCAAAATAAATACGTATCCAGACTGTGACTTCGAGTCATCTAGATCGGTGTTCCAACTAGCATCAGTGTAACCGTTTACAACAAGCTGTTCATCACCTCTATAAGAAAGAACCATATCCTTAGTCCTATTTAGGTACTTTAGGATATTCTTGACCGCTGTCCAGTGTTCTATTCCAGGATCACTTTGATATCAGCTAGTCAAACTAACAGCATGTGCTATATCCGGTCTTGTACACAGCATGGCATACATGATAGAACCTATGGCCGAGGCATAGGAAACATTATTTATCTTTTCTCTATCTTCTGCCATAGCCGGACTTTGAGTCTTACTCAAGGTCTTACCTGACAACATGGGCACGAACCCTTTCTTGCTCTCTTCTATTCTAAACTTCTTTAGAACTTTGTCTAAGTATGTACTTTGTGAAAGCGCTATTAGGCGTCTTGATCTATCTCTATAAATCTTGATGCCTAGAATATATGCCGCTTCGCCAAGATCCTTCATTGAAAAACTATTATTCAAACAGGTTTTGACGCTATTAAGAAGTTCTATATCATTCCCAATCAACAATATGTCATCTACATATAGTACTAGTAATGCTACAGAGCTCCCACTCACTTTCTTGTAAATACAAGCTTCTCCATAAGTTTGTATAGATCCAAAGTTTTTGATTACTTTATCAAAACGTTGATTCCAACTCCGGGATGCTTGCTCCAGTCCATAAATGGAGCGCTGAAGTTTGCATACTTGTCAGCATCACTAGGATCGACAAAACCCTTGGGTTGTACCATATACAACTCTTCCTCAATGTCACCATTAAGGAACGCCGTTTTGACATCCATCTGCCAAATTTCATAACCGAAATATGCAGCGATTGCTAACAAAATCCTCACAGACTTTAGCTTCACTACTGGTGAGAAAGTCTCATCGTAGTCAACTCCTTGAATTTGTCGGAACCCTTTCGCGACAAGTCGAGCTTTATAGACGGTAACATTACCATCAGCATCTGTTTTTCTTTTGAAAATCCATTTGTTCTCGACAGCCTTACGGCCATCCGGTAAGTCCACCAAAGTCCATACTTGCTTTTCGTACATGGATCCCATTTCGGATTTCATGGCTTCTAGCCATTTGTCGGAATCTGGGCTCACCATAGCTTCTTCATACGTCGCAGGGTCATCAGTGTTGTCCACCAACATGACGTTCAAGGCAGAGTCATACCACTCAGGAGTGGTACGAACCCTCGTTGACCTGCGAGGTTCAGTAGTAACTTCGTTCGAAGTTTCATGATCAGCATCATTAGCTTCCTCTCCAGTTGGTGCAGGCGGCACAAAAACATCTTCTGGTGCTGCGCTACTCTCAACTTCGAGAGAAGGTTCAATAACCTCGTCGAGTTCTACTTTCCTTCCAGTCACTTCTTTCGAGAGAAATTCCTTCTCAAGAAAGGATCCATTCTTGGCAACAAAAACTTTGCCTTCGGATCTATGATAGAAGGTATACCCAATTGTTTCTTTAGGGTATCCTATGAAGACGCATTTCTCCGCTTTGGGTTCAAGCTTATCAGGCTGTAACTTCTTTACATACGCTTCGCAACCCCAAACTTCAAGGAACGACAACTTAGGTTTCTTACCAAACCACAATTCGTACGGTGTCGTTTCAACGGATTTTGATGGTGCCCTATTTAAAGTGAATGCGGCTGTCTCTAATGCATAGCCCCAAAATAATAGCGATAAATCTGTAAGAGACATCATAGACCAAACCATATCTAAGAGAGTTCGATTACGACGTTCGGACACACCATTACACTGTGGTGTTCCCGACGGTGTCAACTGCGAAAGTATTCCACATTTCTTTAAATGCATGCCAAACTCATAACTCAGATATTCACCTTCACGGTCAGAACGCAGAAACTTAATCTTCTTGTTACGATGATTTTCCACTTCACTTTGAAATTCCTTAAACTTCTCGAAAGTTTCGGACTTATGTTTCATAAAGTAGATATACCCATATCTACTTAAGTCATCCGTGAAAGTGAGAACATAACGATATCCACCACGCGACGCTACACTCATTGGACCGCACACATCGGTATGTATTATTTCCAATAAGTTTGTAGCTCGCTCCATTATCCCAGAGAATGGAGTCTTAGTCATTTTAACCATTACACATGCTTTGCATCTTTCAAGTGATTCAAAATTAAGTGATTCAAGAAGTCCATCAGAATGGAGTTTCTTCATATGCTTCACTCCAATGTGACCAAGACGACAGTGCCACATGTATGTAGAATTATCATTCAATTTTATTCGTTTAGTATCTATGTTGTGAACACGTGTATCACTACTATCGAGATTCAATAAGAATAAACCATTTATCTTAGGTGTATTACCATAAAAGATATTACTCATATAAATCGAACAACCTTTATTCTCAGACTTAAAAGAGTAACCATCTCGCAATAAACAAGATCCAGATATAATGTTCATGCTTAACGCAGGCACCAAATAACAATTATTTAAATTTAAAACTAATCCCGAAGGTAGATGTAGAGGGAGCGTGCCGACGGCGATCACATCAACCTTGGAGCCATTTCCAACGCGCATCGTCACCTCGTCTTTTGCCAGTCTTTGTTTATTCCGCAGCTCCTGTTTCGAGTTACATATATGAGCAACCGAACCAGTATCAAATACACAGGCACTACTACGACTACTAGTAAGATACACATCAATAACATGTATATCGAATATACCTTTCTTCTTGATGTTGCCGTTGTTCAGATCTGCCAGGTACTTGGGGCAGTTACGCTTCCAGTGACCAGCACCCTTGCAGTAGAAGCACTCAGTTTCAGGCTTAGAACCAGCCTTGGGCTTCTTAGCAGGTGCGGTAGCTTTCTTGCCGTCCTTCTTGAAGTTGCCCTTTTTCTTAGGCTTGCCCTGTTTCTTAAAATTGGTGGTCTTATTGACCATCAACACTTGGTGCTCCTTCTTGATCTCCACTTCAGCAGTTTTCAGCATGGACGATAGTTCAGGCAACGTCTTGTTCATGCAGTGCATATTGTAGTTCATCACAAAGTTCTTATAACTCGGTGGCAGTGATTGGAGGACACGGTGAATCCCTAACTCATTAGGAATCGTTATCCCCAACTTTTGGAGTTTGTTTGCGTGCCCAGACATCTTGCAGGTAAAGAACTTCTCGGAGGCCTCATAGCTCTCCACGGCCGCGTGAGTCTCAAAAATGAGCTTGAGCTCCTTAATGATCTCGAATGGGTCGTGGTGCTCAAAACGCTTCTGGAGCTCCATTTCTAAACCATACAGGATGGCACACTGAACTGTGGAGTAATGATTTTTCTGAGTGGCGTAAACATTCTTTACGTCATCGGTGGCATCATCTGCAGGTGGGTCACCTAGCGGTGCTTCGAGCACATAGGTCATCTGACCAGCCCTGAGGACAATCTTCAGACCACGGAGCCAGTCCGTGAAGTTGCTTCCATTGTTCTTAAGTTTTTCTTTCTCTAGGAACGCATTGAAATTGATGGAGAGATTCGCCATAATCTACAACAAATTTGCAAGTAGTTTAGACTAAGTTTATGATAAATTGAGTTCTACTTTAATTCTTAAATTAACTAGGTGAACTCCCACTCAAAACAACATCCCTCACATTGTCTTAGTGATTACACGAACCAAGTCCACTACACCAAGTCCGATCTTCACGAGAGAGGATGTAGTTTCATCAGCGAACAATCTTCATGTTCATCATATCACTTATATGACTCGTGCTCTACCTTTCGGTATTCCGTGTTCCGAGACCATGTCTGTACATGCTAGGCTCGTCAAGATTAATCTTAGTTTCCGCATGTGCAAATCTTGCTTGCACCCGTTGTATGCACACGTAGAATCTATCACATCCGATCATCACGAGATGCTTCGAGACGACGAGTCTTAGCAACGGTGCCAACTAAGGACGAACACTTTATTACTTGATATTTAGTGAGAGGGATCATCTTATAATGCTACCGTCGCGATCTAAGCAATACAAGATGCATAAAGGATTAACATCACAGTCAATTCATAATTAGTGTGATATGATATGGCCCTTTCTTCTTATGCCTTTGATCTCCATCTCCAAAGCACGGACATGATCTCCATCATCACCAGCATTGCGTCAAGGTCAAGCCGCTTCATGGTTGTCCATCATCACCAGAACTATTACAACTACTTGGAATAAAGCTATTACAAGATGAATAGACACGCAGGTCTTAACAGAATTAAAGACAACCATTAGGCTCTGCCGCTGCCATATTACAACAAGGATCATTGCATACATCAAATATAATCACAATCACATGATGGCCATATCATATCACAAAACCCCCAAAAACAAGTTAGGCGTCTCTAATTTTCTTTTGCAAGTTTTACGTGGTTTGGGGCTTTCGAATAAGAACGGATCTTACCTACGAAACTGAACCACAACGTTGATACAAGTGCTATCAAGTGCAAAGTGTAGATTGGATCTATACTATGATGGGAGAGACAGACACCCGCAAAGCCACTTGTGCAAAGCAAGTTACACATCAAGCGTGGAGCAAGTCTCATGTACGATGACATGTAATGTTAGCCCGGGCAGCTTCATCTCACCATACCGCAAGATGCAAAGTACACAAAGCAAAAGACGACACGAGCACCAACTCCCACAACATCATTGTGTTCTACTCGTGCAACAGATCTACGCATAGACAAGGCTCTGATACCACTGAAGGGTTCGTAGCATGGAAAACAAAAAATTTCTATCGCAAGAACGAACAAAACCTAGATCTAATCTAGATAAAAGCCAAGATCTAATCTATTAGACATGAGCAATGAGATAGATCTTGTACTAACCCTCGTAGAACCGAAAGCGTTACGAGATTAGATCTCGGGGTTGATGTAGTCGATCACTTGCCGATCTCAAGATCGTGTGGACGATCCTTCCGGCGCCGCGTTAAAGCGCTCAGCAATCGGTCACACGTATGGAGTCGGCAGACCTTCATCTCCTGCTCCAGCGAGCAGCGGAGGTAGTAGATCTTCTCCACGGAATCCCAGCAGCACGACGGTGTGGTGGTGGTGGTGGAGGAGAGAATTCTGCAGGGCTTCGCCTAAGCCGGAGCAGAGCGAAGGAAGAGGAGAGAGGCGGCGGCCAGAGCTTGTTATGAGAGAGGGCTAGGAGGGGGCGCCCCCTCCCTTCTATTTAAAGGAGGGAGGCGCGCCTGGGGAGCGGGAGTCCTAGTAGGACTCCCCTCCTATGGCCGGCGGGTTGGGAAGGGGGGAGGAGTCCTCCTCCCCCACGAATCCGTGTCGCCCCACAAGGTTTCCTTTGACCCTTTCTTGGTTTTCAAGCAAACACCAAGAACTCTTCTAGAACCTTTCAGAACATTCCGAAACCTTCTAGAATCTCCATACAAACACTCTGGAACATTTCCTAACTTAGAAAATGATCCCCAATATATGAATCTTATTCTCCGGACCATTCCGGATCTCCTCGTGATGTCCCGGATCCAATCCGAGACTCCGAACAACATTCGGTTTCCAACGCACATTCCATATCTACTTAAAACAACTTCGAACCTTAAGTGTGTCACCCTACGGTTCGTGAATATGCAGACATGATGAAGACACCTCTCCGATCAATAACCATCAGCCGGATCTGGAGATCCATAACGGCTCCCACATACTCAACGATGACTTCGTGATCGATAGAACCATTTAACATACGAAACCAATTCCCTTTGTCACACGATATTCTACTTATCCGAGGTTTGATCGTCGGTATCTCTATACCTAGTTCTTCCTCGTTACTGATAAGTACTCTTTGCTCGTTCCATGTTATGTCATCCCTTGTGACCCAGTCACATGCTTGCAAGCTATGTACATGACATTCCACCGAGAGGGCCCAGAGCATATCTATCCGTCATATGGATGGACAAATCCCAATCTTGGTTCATGCGCTTCAACACATACTTTCAGAATACCCAATGACACTTTTATAACCACCCAGTTACGAAGCGGTGTTTGATGTCATCAAAGTACCCATCCGGTGATGGTGATTAACATAACCTCATGGTCGAAGGATTAGGTTACTATGCATTTGAAAGCTTACAGCAATACGAACTTAATGACTTGATCTTATGCTACGCTTACTATGGGTGTGTGTCCATCACATCATTCTCCTAATGATATAACCTTGTTATTAATGACATCCAATGTCCATGATCAGGAAACCATGATCATCATTTAATCAACAAGCTAGTTCCACAAGAGGCTTACTAGGGACTCTTTTATGTTTACAAAACACACATGTATTAGTGTTTCCTTATAATACAATTATAGCATGGGATGTAAACATTCATCATAAACACAAAGATATAATAATAACCACTTTTATTATTGCCTCTTGGGCATATCTCCAACAAGGGATTCTTCTTTTCGCCGGAGATGGAGTTCGCGGTTTGGGAATGGGGAGGTTTGAGAGTGTGTCTGTGAAGTGGCGAAGGCACCGGCATTTATAGCCGAACAGGGGGCGGCGAAGGTGGGAGCGGTGTAACGGCATGCGCAGGAAAACTCGACACGGCGGGAAGGCGGGCCGGTGGTGGCGTGCCATTAAGGCGACGCGTGGTCAACGAGACGGGCAGTCATTGCCCAGCAGTCTGTCGCGGGAGCCGAGGCGACGGGATGAGAACGACTCTCGCTGACAGGGCGGGGCCACAGACGTAGCTATTTTTTTCGCCGATTCCACTGCGTCCGGCATTCTCAGGCGGTTCCTAGCGTCCTGGGTTCGGCCTGAAACGCTGGATAAAAGTTGGGCTAAATCCGGACCAATTCGACGTCCTAGAAATGCGACTGGACGAGATTTCATCGTCCGGACGAAAAAATCGCCCTCGGAACGCCCCTCCTGGAAAGCCGAGCGGAGATGCTCTTAGGCCCATGGTATAAGATATAGTAAATACTATATTGATGTATGATCCAAATTCTATTAAGGAGGCTAACTTCTGACCGAGCGGAGTGAGGCTCATCGCCGGGAGGCTTGGGCCGAATCGTTGATGACCTAGGTTACCACCGCTATATAAACATCTTGTAAGCCGCCGGCTGAAAAAAGTTGCATCTATGAAATCCCCGGTGTTATGTAAATACTCCCTGTTATAATGAAGTTTCGCTGGCTAACGCCCGTAATTTTTTCCTCTATTTGTTGGAGAGGTTTTTTCACCTTAAATTTGTATCCTATTTTCCTTTATCGTTCACAGTACTCCGATCGGCTGGAGTATGTTGCATGCAAGCTTGCTGTAGTGCTTGTTTGTTGACATGACGTGCGATGAGAAAGTTCACTTGACGTCTCCGACGCCTTGGCAGTGAGAGCACCCAACACCGAGTAGTCTACACGGGGCTCAATGAAGATAGGTGAATTTCCAGGGATCGAGCTGCTGCGGCGATTCAATGGAACAGTAACTAATGGAACAGTAAAATGGTTCTTAGAGCAAGTACAATAAAGTCCAGTCAGCAGGCTATAGGACTTAAAATAGTATATTTGTATTTAGTTGGATGAGAGAGAAGAGGAGTGGGTGCTTAGTTAAGAGCCAGCTACAGCACGTGTTCCTAGGTACTATGTGAGAGTGAAAAGTGGGTCATACATAATAAAGTAGTATATTTTGATTCCTAACTATTATACATGTTGGCTATTAGATTGACTTTAGATGACATAGACTTGGCTTATAGCCAACAGCTGGCTCTACTATTGCCCTTGCTCTTAGATCTCAGGTTCTCACCATATCCTAAGGTAAGGCAAGCTCAAATTTAACCTTTTTGTACCTGTACTGGATTTCTCATTTTGGATGAGTCGTACAGAAGAGACCGTAGATCTGACAGGAATATATAGACACGGGAGGAGAAAAGAGATTTTGCATTCAGCTAGGGCTAATAAAACAGATTTACTAAAGATGGAAGGGAGAAGCAGCAAGGTGCCCACTATATATGGCTTAGCCATCCAAAGAATATTAGTGAAGTGTACATGTATAGGTTAATAAGTATCTGTTCTAACTCAAGAAATCTACCGTAATTCGGAATCGATGAGGTAAACAGATCAATCGAACTGTTAACACTACCGGGTTTGTTGTTTTTTTCGCAGCTGTATTATCAAGAAACTTTATTATATGAACAAATAGACCTCATTGTCACTTCTCCTGGAGAATAAAGGAGAATTTTTTTTCTTGTGTTTCTTTGCTGATTGATGGTAAGAAATAGAGTTTTATTTGACTAGATCTTGACGACGGTGGTGAAAAAAAATTCAAGAACCCAATCGAAAATCGATTTTTCCATGACTCCTGTGCAAATCTCGCCAAAGCAAAGAAGGAAAAGAAACAAAAAGATTGAATGGCCTTCAATTAATTAGCCAAAACTCTTGTGTGGGTCATGGATGTGGTGTCGCCGGCGACCGGCAGAGGATGATACTTACCACGATGAGCTGGAGAACTCGAAAAGGCGGCCGCGGCCTGATAAGATGATGAGGCCGACCTCGGCGTCACAGAGCAGCGAGAGCTCGTGGGCCTTCTTGAGCAGCCCGTTCCGGCGCTTGGCGAAGGTCACCTGGCGGCTTATCTTGTTCTCGATCCGCCTCATCTCCACCTTCCCACGACCCATCTTGCCTCTTCCCTCCCTCCTTCCTTCTCTCTCTCTCTCCCCTCTCCTTCCTTCTCCCTCTATTACTTTTTCTGCAGGTAGGAGAAGGATGTCTGATCGTATGCTTGCTGTGGGTGCCTTAAATCTCTCTCGCTCTCTCTAGAATTCTCTCTCCCTCAGCGCTATCAGTCCTCAATCACCATTGATCGCTTGCTCGACCACCCGTTTTCCTTTCTCTCTCTCTGGTACTGTAGCTTGTAGGTGGTGGTGGGGGAGGGCCGAGGGAAGCGTGGATCGATGACTTGATGTGAGTTTGGTTCGTACCGACGCGGCCTCTCGCTGACGACGCTACAGTAGCCACCGAACCGGAATCACCGGATGACCCCCGACCCGGCACGCCCGACCTGCACAACAAGGAAAGGAGAATTGGGGAGCGAAGCATACGAGCGCGCGGCAGTAAAAAGGTGGCCGCACGTCAGGTAGCTGAGCTCACCAGCTGGGTCCGGTAGATGAATAGTTCGATTGATCGAGGCGCGCCAGAGGACGGTTGGCACGTGTCGACCAACGTCTGGAGGAACAGGGCCGAAGTTAATTCTGGCATTCCTGCTATCTAGCCTTCTAGGGCTTCGTAGGACATCACCATAGAACTTCCCTTTCCTGCGCTGAGCTCTCTGAACTATCTTTAATTTTCCCTCTAGCACTCGGTTCTCCTTTCCTGCTGTTCGTCAGTGGTCTCTTTGCTTGTTTTTATCCTGGAAAATAAAAGGAATGTTGACGCACACAGTCAAAGGTACTCTAGGAAAAGTCTTTTGCTCCGATTTATAAATATAGAAAACAACGACCACACCGTTACAAAATGATGGGAGAACCATTTATAAAGCAGATTAAAGGTAAAACAAGAAAAAAAATGACTGAGTTTGCCACCGAAGATACCAGCACACGACCAAAGATACTAGAGCTTCACGACAACGCCCCTAAGAGGGTAATGAGCAATGCACCGTCGTTGACGAGACCAAGAAGGTCAGAGTTTTCAACCGGAGCCCAAGTGTGGGAAGATAACCGCAACGACTCTCGAGAGAGTTACGACACCCGCATGTCACTGCTGTTTCCACCAAAGTGCCGAGCTTTCACCCGGAAAAACTTTCAAACTACGAATGGTATCTTGTACCACCCATTGACCTCGAACCAAGCCTTCTACACTTGATTTGGGAGTTGCCCTTGCCGAATCGCCACCAATAGTAGGGTCCCCAACGCCTGTTCCTCGCCACCCTCATGGCCAAAAGCGGCACACCATCACCACCACCACCGTAGAGATGCCTGCGTAGTCCACCTTCCGGGGCCATCGCCCCGGCGTCCATGATCTCAAGATCGGGGGGGAGGGGGGGTTGATATATAGCTCACCGAAAGTCTGACAGATCGGACAGGGGCCCATAGTCAGAGCCAACACACATGTACGACAAAAGTGTTGTCGGTAGGCGGCACCATGCCACCCGCCAGTCACACTCCGCAACCATCGACAACCAGATCTAGAGCCGCGGGTCCAATTTCGGTCTATGGCCACGTCATAGTCACACGGAGGAGATCATCCCTCCTCCACCACTTGGGTGGTCGCCTGCCGTCATGCTACAACGCCATGTTCGCCTCTGCCATCCATATGCACGTCAAGCTCCACCCAACTGGTGTCGTCACCACCAAAAATCCTGAGATCAAGCTACGGTCGGAGGAGAACCATGCTGAGGACACCAGCGGAAGGGTAGCACTCCCCACAACAGAAACCGCCTCGAGCCAGACCTAGAAGGGCCAATATCTAGGCCTGCAAAGAAGTGAGCCTACCTTACTGGGTAAGGGAAGTACAACCCAGCCACTAGGTTCAAGTACTCACAGACACATATTGGATACTTATTATTTAAAAAACAATGTTGGGGATTCTCCCTACCGCATTTCTTTCCATAAAGTACATCTAGGCCTATAGGCTCTTGCCGCCAGAAGCCAAGCCCCTGCCCCCGCTCCACTGCAGTCACCATCTCCCAACGTAGACGCTGCCAGTTGCGGAGTTTGGAGTCACCCATGCCCGACCGCCGTAGCCAGCCCGCTGAGCCGCCAACCACAGAGAGCACCGTCCTGCCTGGCCACATGCGCCGACCACCCAACCGCTAGGGAGAAACCATTTCACTGTTGTCGGCACCACCCGAGGTTCGACTGACGGCGGCGGGGTAGAAGGGGATGAATAGGAGGCTATTACTCTAGGGTTGGGCCGTCTCCGTCACCCGCATGGAGGCTACATTAGACGGATGCGACGTTTTTCACGAGTAAGTCTGCCTCAAAGGTACAACTAGTCGCTTGGCTAGTTTAGGGATTGTCCTTGGGTTCGATTACAAAGTAGTTATTTAAAAGATAAAAGGGATATTTTTCCTCCTATGACAAATTGATACCATGGGTTTAAGCGAACCCATTTGTACAATAAGGCTTGCTCCAGTACAGCTTCTCCTCCAAACTCAGCCGAAGTCATTAAGATAAACCAGAAATTAGTCCCTAATTAATTAAATAAAGGATTAAATAAAATAGGCCCGTCTAAGACCATATCCAGAACATCTATGCTCAAGTATAGCATATCTTATTCCTCTCTCCCGCCGACATGGCTGGCACCTCCAGATTAGCTACATATACATACAAGTACAGATTCCGAAATTAAATGGGCCATATAGATTTTCAACTGTGCTACATATAAACTTAAATATTCATTGATTATTTATAGAAAACCATCATGCCCATAGATACAAAAGGATATCGAGCGATCTCAGCCAACCTTGTGTTTGAGTTGGCTGATTTTAGGGGAATGAGGTGTGCTGGAGAACACCTTTCTCTAGTACAATCCCTCTCTCTAAACTCATTATGGGTACTATGGTCATTACCCTCTAATTAATTAATTAATTGTTAAATTATAGTTGGTCCGGCTAAGTCCTTGTCCAAACCTGGTATTGACCAGAATTACAGGTCGAACATCACGCCTGACCCAAACGCACCCTGCATCTATGGTCAACATATATGAAGCGTTTGGTTGCTAGCAGCAAAATTTCATCTCGTTGTGGTGAGGCCCTGGGGGCATGGCCAGGCCAAAATGAGCATTGAGTCATGTTGTGCGATTTGTTTGGTTGCCCAGTCTTTGACTGCTTGCATGGGATGGGCAAATCTCCGTAGTTTGTTTGGTAGTCTGCACACACCTCTTTTTGGTTCCACTAATGCAAATTATTGCTGTTTGGTAGACCATATGAGGGTGCATATAGTTACCATGATTCACAAATAGTGAGATTACCATGTCTTTGCATATTACAACTGATGGTAGACTAGCAAGGAATCGGAAAAAAACGAGCTTCATGATCACCACAAGAAGGATGACGATGATGAACTTAAGGTTGAGGTTTGTATCTCGGTCTTGATTTTCACCTATAGCCTATAGGCATATCTTGGAGCATTGGCATACGATGAAACAGCCATTGCTTGATAAGAAATTGCCTCAAGAGCCATTTCTTCATCACATATTGCCTCAACAGCCAAGATTTTCTCATACTCCTCCTCTACCTCATCTATAGTGTGATATCCTTTGTAGCTGTTGTTCGAGAATCCATTGACATGCTCTTGAAAGATCCTCCATGAATCCTACACACCTGGACATCTTCCTATATATAGAACATAGTACCATGAATCATGATGTTTGGTAGTCTGCACACACCTGTCTAGGCTGGTGGTTATGCCTTGCTCCCGGCCATACCCAACTAATTGAGCTGCGTGCCAGCCCACACACCAATGGCACAATCATGGATACCCATGTATCCATTGCGTCGACAATTAGAAAGGATAGCAATTAATAAAGGTTGTTGACCATGGTTGTTGCAAAGATTAGATTGCAGAGTGAAGTCGTGCTCAACATGATGACTATACTTGGTAACTTGCCTCATACCTAAGGAAGTGTGACTAAGAGCAATAAGGCCAAGGATGGTTGTGGTAGATCACCTCTCGAGAGTGTATAAAACATGACATGTTACTCCCCATCTTGGGAAAGAATTATGAAACATCGTGTCGAAAGGAATTCCACGAAGTTCTAAAAACCGTGAAGACTAACGAACATAGTTTTCAAACACTAAAACTTACATTTTCAATAAATGCTTTCGAAAATAGGCATTGGCCTAGGATTATTATCCTTTCTATATATAGAGCATTAAACAACCACCTATATAGAATTTGCTGAGTATGCTCATACTCAATCTATCTTCTTAAACCAGAATACGAAGGTGAGATCTACTATGAGGAACTAGATCTTTCAGGAGGCATAGAAGGAGTATACTATGGTATAGTCTATGGAAATGATGATGGAAACGAGGAAGAGGAAGTCGAAGTGTAGATAGGATAATACAGAATCGATGAGCCGAGCATCATAAATTATTCTAAATAAATTTGCTGATCTCAAATGGTATCTAACTTAGTGTTACCATTCATATTCAAAATTTCTAGTTTGAACTTCCATTTTCTCAAGAATCCTCATGGACCAACGAGGATTCCGAAAAAGTTTTACATTTCTAGTTGATAATAATGAACATGTAAAACTTGCGGACCAGAATGTTTATGTTATACCACTCTGAGGGATGGGATATTTGCAAATGAGGACTTCTTAAGTATTATGTCAACAAGTTTTACACTACAACATGCAGTGGTGTGCTGGGTCACCGCAGCTAGTATCAGAGCAATGCTACGATCTTAGATTGGACAACCTAGTAAGAGGATAAACTTGTAGGAATCGAGTGGTGTTAAGAAAAATAATTCTCTAGTGATATGATGGGTATTCAATTGAGAATATTATGTCCATGTTATTAGTGTTTTAAATCTTTGGGTTTTTTAGCAGTTGTTAATTTATTTTTTCATGAGCAATCGAGAATGAAGAGTTTTATGCATGAATGGACTATTAGAGTTCACGAGTCCAAGTTGAATGAGTATCAGGGTGAGTGGACTGGTATCTTGTGTCAGCTTTTGATAATGTTTGACTGTCCGGTCAAGATTCTGGTAAAGTTATCTTCGTACTATTATAGAAGTATCTTGGCAAAGTATCGAGTTGTGATACAGTACCTCATAAGTTAATATTAAGTGTTATCATGCCCTATGGGGATGCCCTTAGTGTAGAGGTAGCATTAGATATTGCTACCGTAGAGGCACTAAAGAGTATCCGAGACTTCAAATCCAAGGATTTGGTGGGGACAGCTTTCAGAGTGAATCCCTACAGTGATATAGAAGATCAAGTGGAGATGGATCACCTTGGATTTTTTAAGGCAGAACCGGATGTTGTGGTATGGTATTTGGACCGATGTGCGGCACTTTCTTACTTCGTTCTTTGAGTTACATGGACACATGCTGAATGAAGTGTATACTTTGTTGGAGGAGCATATTTTCCATGATCGTGTAGTGGAGAAAAGGAAAATGTTGGACATGGAAGCCAACTGTTCCAGTTCAGACTTTCCAATGTACACCTACGTAGATAGAGAAGTATAAGTCGGCCCTGAATATGAAAGCCTATCTAGACACCCCATAGCCCAATACAACCCATATTTGTTAAGCATGGGATTCCATTTCAATGATAATGGTTGGGAAATTCCCGATGCACCGATAGAGCCAACTGGTTGGGGAACTGATGATGAGGATGAGTCTCTAAGATGGGATCAGGAGGATGGATAAGTGTCAAGTTCTACACGATATGTATCAAGGCAATGGAGTGTTTGCAAGAATTCTGAAAGTGTTAGGATTGACGTGGACGAGGATATGACTCTAGTAACATGTTTTTACATGGAGAATGGATGTCCTATATACCCAGAAGTAGAGGAAAGGAGGCTTGTTTGATTGAAGTGGATACTTCAGGAGGCTCGGTTATTCTTAGTACTAGGGAGAGGTTTGACAGTGTCACAGAGGAATTCAAATACCTTGATGGTTATTTTGTGATGAATGAAATGATGCTAGTAACAAGTATGAATCCAGAATATATACCACCTGTGGAGGTCATACTTCCAAGCACACTGAGACATTCTTCACGTCGAAATGGTTTGATTCTAGGGAAGTACTACAAGGGGGATGACTAAAGGATGAGTCCAAGACTCTATGTAGATAGTGTGTGAGTACTGACTACTGTACTGAGTGGGCCTTCGTGGCAAAATAAGTGATCTTTGACTCACATGAGTCTTGATGATTGTAATTATATTGTAAATATGCCAATGTGAATACATGCTATATTTTCTACAATCATTTGGATTTTATTTGGATCTTGATTTCTTCATGTGATTAGAATTGGACATTGAAAACAAAAAACTAACTATGCATTTGCATGATGTAACATGGTGTTCTTACGTAAATATGTTAGGACTAGAGGGGTATGCCACTAGAACCTATCGAAACTGAATCAAAATGATTAGCAAGGAAAACACAACAAAAAGAAGATGGCAATGCAGCGGCAGCATAAAGAGGAAAACCCTCGACACAATCCCCCCGATCACAGAGCAAAGTTTCATGCAATTTGTGCACATGGTGGAAGACGAAAGGAGAAGAAACAAAAAAATCCAGAATAATCTTATGCACAATCTCCTATTGCAAACTGGATGAGAGACAACGTATAGGATGAGGAGTGCGTCTAGAAGAATTTCAAAATACATGACCAGTTCTATTTGCTTCTACACTAGAACCTATGGATGCCGAAGATTGGTTAATAGATATAGAAAGAAAGATAAATAATATCTGATGTAACAAAGAGGAAAAGCTAAGATATGTAACATATTTACTATCTATGCTAGCATCAGCTTGGTGGGAAAACATCGTTGATATGCAACCACCTAGAGTAAATCTTACTTGGTTTGAATTCAAAGAATGTTTCCAGGAAACTCATGTTCCTGGGAGTGTTATGGAACTTAAGAGAAGGGAGTTTGAGAACCCGAGATAGAATGATTTATTGGTAATGACATATGTTATAGAATTTAGTGTCTTATCTCGTTATGCAACTCACGAGGTTGATACTGAAGAGAAAAGGAAGAAGAGAATCATTAATGGATTACACCCATACATGAAGATGCGTTTAAGGCTAGCACGACTTAAGGAACTAGATGATGCCCGCCGCGTTGCTGCGGAATATTTATGAAAAATAACCATTTAATAGATGTGCATTATGAAAAAAAGTTAAAAAAATGACAATCCATAATGAATTATTAGCTGCACATAGTATTTGCTATAATTATATTTCAATAGAAGAAAACCAAAAGTAAAGGAAACTACCAAATAGTCAATAAATAGATGAGTATTGGTATCTTAAAACATGTGTACACATATCACAAATCACCAATTTCTGGTTTGCCAACCAAGCAAAGACCCTATAGCATCTCTTCAGGTGGCAAAGCTAGTACATGTCATCGAAACCGAAACCGAAACCGAAGAGGAGGCATTCACTTGATTCTTCTATGCTAAAGATAAAATGCTCGGGTCTAGAAGAAAGATGTCGGCGGTTTGGGTTATTCGGTAGTTCTCCATACTATTGGAAGTCAGTTCCTGCAGTTAGCTTAATTGAGAACTTAGTTGAGATACTCGTCTATTGTATTTGACTGACCTGGTTTATATTGAAGTTGCACTTGCAAGCACATAAAAATATATTACTCTTTGTGATGTCCTGTTTCTGCATACTTAGTCAGACCCAAGGCGTTGTAAGAAATCCACATGCAATATGTATTATTTTTTAGATAAATACATAAGCAAAAAAGCTAAAAGAAAGATCACCCAATAGTGCAACATTGTTTAACTTTATTTGCGTAAAAGGTCGAGAATGGTGTGTAATTGTACTTGCCTAATATATGGTGAAAATCCCTACATCACATAAATTGAGAAATTGAAAGAGCACATCAAACTTCACAAATTTAGGCGCACAAATTGCTGGAAATATATAGAATAAGAAGGAGCTCGAGCTCGTGTATCTTTGTGGAAGGTATTTACCTTACTAATTATGGAGTACATTCGTGCTTGATCAAATAAATGGGTCTTCTATCTAGAGCAATATAAAAGGGAGTAGGCTTGCAAGCTGCAAAATGCAAAGAAATTAGCACAACTAACAGAATCAAATAGAACCAAGGTATCATATGTCTAAGAATATACTAAAGTCCACATATGGCATCATCTTACCTTTAAAATAAAAGGTCATGTTTGTAAGTATCAAATATTTGCATGGAGATGGACGGCATGCACGGAGAAAGCACATTGCCCACCCACCCACCCACAAACCACGGACAATTGAAATCTTGAAACTTGAATGGATGTGGGAAGATCAAACTAACCTCATGTTCCAAACTTTTGACCTCACGTATTTCAGCTGCTTGCCGCCAGAAAAAATCAATGGCCGCGACATGTCCCTGGGCGGCATCTGGATCCGATGGAGGGAAGTAGCAGCAGCCTCCCTCAGCGGTAGGATGAGCATAAATCGTGATAGTGTCCCCATTAGATAAACTCTCCAACTCGGCGAAGCACTGGAGAACAGCGTTTTGGGCATCTCGCCGGTGAGAGCAGAACGGGACCAGGAAACGCTGGGGCGTCTGGAACGGCAAGAGATTACTTAGTAGTAGTAGTGGCAGAAAAGGAGTGGAAGATTAGAAGATTGATTGCAGACAATTAAAGAGATAATAGTAATTGATGACTTTAAACCTTCCGTTACGATTAAGAGAAAGACAGGTGTAGAGGGAGTATATGGGTCGGATGCAATTAAGAAATAGACGTGCAGAGGATTGCCAAACTTATGGGGCGACGTGGCTGCATAGAATTGCAGAGAATTCATGTAGTGGGGAATTGCTATTAACATATAGAAGATTTCAAGAGTTAGTATATGCAACCATTAACTTGGAGGATGATTACAAGTCTATCAAGAGGAACACAATAAGAAAGATCGTATAGAACCTAGGAGATTTCTAGATCATGACCCAAACCCAAACTTGAGTTTTAAACCTAGACCTAGGCCAGAGTAGACAAATCCTAACAGAGGAAGACCAAATCCTAAAAGCCAAGTTGTGTGTCACAGTTGTGGATACAAAGGACATTATGTGGTTGAATGTAGACAACCAAAGGTTATCTATTATAAATGTGGACAACTAGGCATATCAAGACCAACTATCCCAATAAAAAAATCTAATGCACCACAACCTAGCGGGAATTAACCAGAAAATGGAGCACAAGCTTCCAAAGGAAGGAACTTTGGAGACGTGCAAACATGAAAGACTTATGGAAAGTTGAACTAAATTTTGAAAAGGCAATGAGAGGTATGCTTAATATTCCAACCTATCTTGGCAAAGTTCTGTTTGATACGGGAGAAACTACATCTTTCATTGCCCAAGAGTTCATTGACGCATACGAAATTACGTGTTGTGAATTATACCGTGCTATTATGATTTTATCCACGAGAGGGGATATCCTTGTTACACATGTTAAGGAGAAACAAGTTGTTATGATTTGCGGCTATGTGTACTATGTAGACTTAAGAGTTATATGTATGAGAGACATAGTGGTAATATTGGGTATGGACTAGTTGTGGTGAAAGTGCGGTAGCTATTAGAAATCTAAGTGGAGGCAACTTAGTATATTAGGGAGACAAGCATACTCGTTTAGAGGTAGAATTGCAGTTGAATTCACTTAAATAAGTGAAATTGGAAGATAAACCGGTGGTAAAGGAATTTCAGGATGTATTTCCTAAAGAGTTACCAGGAATGCCTCCCGGTCGATAAATAGAGTTCATAATTGATTTGATACTAGGAACAATACCGATTGCACAACCACCTTATCAGCTAGGACCGAATGAGTTGGTAGAACTGAAAGCACACTTAGAGGAACTTGAGGAGAAAGGATTCATAAGAGAAAGTATATCTCCTTGGGGAACCCCAATAATTTTTGTTGGCAAAAGAGTTGAAGGTAGAAGGATGTCCAGATTACCGAAATCTGAACAATGTCACTATTAAGAACAAATATCCATTACCATGAATACAAGATTTTTTTTGATCAGGTCAAGAAGTAGGACTTTCTCCAAGGAATAAGATATTACTAAATAGCATTTGTATCTCAATATGGGCACCATGAATAATTGGTTGTACCATTTGGATTGATGAATGCACCAGCAATTTTCATGAACAAGATATTTATACCATACTTGGGTAAGTTCGTCATAGTGTTCATCGATGACATTTTGGTGCATTCTAATGACAGGGCAGAACATGCAAAACATATGAGAATAGTTTTTGCAAACCTTAAGAGAACATCAACTCCATGACAAATTCAGCATGTGTGAATTTTGGCTAGAAAAAGTAGAATTTCTTGGACATGTGATTACCAAAGAAGAGATATCCGTAAAACAAAACAAAGTCCAATTTGTTTTCGATTGGCAAGCACCCAAGAATATAAAGGATGTAAGATGATTCCTAGGAATGGCGGGATATTATAGTAGATTCGTCGAAGGTTTCTCTAAAATATCCGGTACAATGACAAAATTGTTAAGAAAGAATGTACCGCTTGAATGGACTGAAAATGTGAGTAGGGTTTCAAGAACTAAAGGAAAAGTTAACAACAACACATGTTTTAGTAGTTCTAGAAACCAAAAAACTATTATACAGTGTATTGTGATGCATCAAAGAATGGACTAGGATGTGTTCTGATGCAAGATAGGAAAGCAATTGCTTATGGGTCAAGAAAATTATGACCTCATGAAGTAGATTATCCGACTCACGATTTATAGTTGGTATCCATAGTATTTGCACTTAGAAGTTGGAGACATTTTCTATATGGAGCTAAATGTGAATTATATACGGATCTTAAGAGTCTCAAGTATTTCTTCACTCAAAAGGAGTTAAATATGAGACAAAGAAGATGGTTGGAGTTAATCAAACACTATGAAAAATGGAGTGTCTAGGAGGAACTACACACTGATACTATATAGGGGAAGGTGAGTCGAACTCGAGCTGCCTAGCATACCACCTCTTGTGCTAGCTAGAAGATCCCCCGAGTCTTTACTATCAACTATACACCTAGAAAAGTCAATGTGGCAGCAGATGCTTTGAGTAGAAAAGCAATATGCAATATGCTAATAGGAAGGAAATTACCACTAAAGTTATAGAAAGAGATAGAACTAAATCAAATAGAATTTTGGTAAGAAAACCCGATGATGCCATGAAAGCTATGAGAGAAATGGCAGAGATGAACACGGATCTCAAAGGAGAAATTATAAGACGATAAAAGGAAGATCCGTGTTCGAACTAGAAGAGGTAAATTCTCTGTGGTTCCAAAATATAATTTGCGTACCCGATATTCCAAAGATCAAGGAAGTGATCTTGCGGGAAGCACATCAAACTCCTTACTCTATACATCTGGGAAGTAGGAAGATGTACATGGGTTTAAAAGGAATATTTTGGTGGAAAATATGAAAATAGAAATTGCTAAGTATGTATCAGAATGTCATAGTTGTCGCCGAGTAAAAGCAGAACATCAAAGTACAAGTAGAGAGTTATAACCACTACCAGTATCCAAATGAAAATGGGAAGAAATTGAAATGGATTTTGTCACCGGATTTGCCATGACGAAGAATCACAAGGATATGATCTGGGTAACTGTGGACCAATTGATGGAGAGTTTTCTAGCCTTAAACCAGAAAGATAGTTTTGAGAAGTTAGAAAAGCTATATGTTAAAGAGATCATAAGTAAGCATGGAGTACTTAAAAAATAGTATCAGATAAAGGATCAATGTTTACTTGAACATTCGAGACACGATTACAACAAGCTTTAGGATCTCAACTAGACTTTAGTACAACCGATCATCCTTAGACCGGAGGACGAACTGAAAGAACAAACTAGATTCTTGAGAATATGCCGTTAACACAGTTTCCTTCAACAAGAGCTATCAAAGTAGTATAAATATATCACTATTTGAGGCACTTTATGGAAGGAAGTGAAAATCACCTATTTGTTGGGATGAGCTCAGCGAGAGGACAAAGAATTTCCACCCGACTATATCAAGGAACAATAGAATGTGATTGATATCGTTTGAGATCGATTAAAAATAGCATAGAGTAGACATAAAAGTTACATGGACCTTAAGGTGAGAACATGGGAACCACAAGTCAGAGATATGGTATATTTAAGAGTTAGTCCGACGAGAGAAGTAAAGATATTTGGAGTGAAAGAAAGTAAAGTCCTAGATATATAGGACCATTTCAAATCTTAAGGCAAAAATGACTTGTTGCTTATAAGTTGGAATTGCGAGAAGGGTTATCTCAAGTACATAACATATTCCACGTATCCCAGATATGAAAATGTTTGAAAAGAACAACAAGAACCTTTGAACTATCACTAGTACAAACTTGTTACTTAGAGACTGTGTCTAGAGCCGTTTTACCCCAATAATACAAACCACCGGCTGTGTTCACTAGCCTTAGGTGCTCGTAATTTTTTGACCGCCTCTTATTTTGATCTCATACGGTTTTTAATATACACTGTCTCTAGTAAGAGTAGCCCTCAGCCGGTCGTTAAAACAAACCGCCTCTAGACTAAAGTTGAGACGACGGAAATTACTCGCCGTCTCTCTAAATCAGTCAACCGCAGCCAGTCAGAAATATTAAACGCCTATAGGTGTCTACTGAGGCGCGCTATTATGCCACCCGTTTCAAAAACTAGCGTCGTGCACCTTCCCGAGGTAGTAGCATGCGCGTGTATTTTTTAGCGAAAGCCTGCGCATGTTGTTAATACAGTTAGAAAGTGGAGATCGTGGTAGCCCCCCACCCACACGAGTCTACACCCACGTGTCCACTCGAGGATTACCAAGGGTCCCGCGTATATAAACCCGCTCGGTCTTGTTCTTCCATGAGCTCATGTCATTTTCCCCAATCTGTCAAGTCACAAAACCCCGATCTGCACCTTCCGCACGCGCCAAAGATCCTTCGCTTGCATCACCACCTTCCCTAGCTGCACCATCAAGCGTACGCGTGGAGACGAGCCGGAGGTGAAGCCAGTTGGAGGCGCAGCAGTAGATGGCTCGGTCGTCGTCGAGCATGCGGAGGCGACTTCTCTGGGCAAGCACACGGCATGACGCCGCGCCGTCGAGGCTTCGAGATCATCCATCCATCTAGTCGCCGTCGCCGTTGAGCAGCAGGTGGCCGACAACGTCGTGGTGCCAACGACAGATCTGAATGAGGGGCAGGCGGCAGGCAGAGGCAACCCGGTGCTCTACATCAACGATCCCATCCTCCACCAAGAAATTGTCAATGCAATTGCGGAGAATGACGAGTTCGAGGAGGAGGTCTCTGATGAAGAGTCTGAGGTACTACTTTGCTAGCTTCTCTAGTTGCAGCCACAGATTTTACTGTTCATACGTCGGATTTTCTCAATCGTCTATAGATTCTTTTACTCTTGAAGTAGGGTATTAGTATATATATGGTTTGAACAGTGGATTTATGCATCTGCCATCTAGTCATAAAACCCCAATCTTCTTATCTACCATCTAGTAAATTTACATTTGCTTAACTCGTTGTTGTTCATACGGTTCTTCTTGTGCTGTAAATTTAATCGGTCTGTAATATTTGAATTCGGGGTTTTAAGGTTTGCTAGTTCAGTGTTGATTTCGATACACAACATGCATAACATTACATTTATATTCCTTACTGAGGCCAATAATTCAAATTTGCCCCAAAAGAGTGCAAGGGGATACAGATATATATGATGGTGTCAGATTTTTTTAAGGATGGTTAGTGAACCTGAGGCAATGTACAACAATATAAGTTGTGTAATTGGTACTTTGGTCGCTAACTCCATCCCTAAAAAAATTATGATTCCTTAGATTTATTCTACACATATGAACTATGATCTTTGAACTATTTCTCACTAAGGCCGAGATGATTGAAATTTGCCCCAAAATAGTGCAAGGGAGACACATATATCTGAAAACCTGAGCCAGCAATGTACACAAACAATATAGGTTGTGTTGTTGGTAATTTGGTTTCCCCAAGTCCATCTCTAAAAAAATTATGAGGCCTTTGATTATTCTTATATGGAACTAGATCTTTGAATTGTTTCTGATCTTTTGAATGATTCGTATGATGCATATGGTATATACATGGTTTTTATCATAACTTGTTTCTATGTACACGTACCCGAAGATTGTTTTTGTACCTGAATATGTATATCCCTGAATATTGTTTCGTATGCTTACATTTCAATTTTTATTGTGGCCAATGATTCAGATTTGCCCGAAAAGAGAGGTAGACACATTGGTGTCAGATTTTTTAGGGATGAGTTAGCGAACCAGGGAAATGTAGAAGAACAATAGGTTGTACAATTGTTACTTGGTTCACTAACACCATCCCTGAAGAAACTTATATGAGGCACCTAGATTGATTCTACATTCATAGAACTATGATCATTGAATTGTTATTGCATGCATGCATTCATAGTGTATAAGAATTATATTTCATTTTCTCACTAAGGCCGATGATTGAAATTTGCTCGAGTGTATGGGGAGACACAAATGATGGTATCGTTTTTAGGGATGGGTTGGTGAATCTGAGGCAGCAATGTACACATATAATATAGGTTGTGTTGTTGGTACTTTGGTTCGCCAACTCCATCTCTCAAAAAAATTATGAGACACTTGATTATTCTTAGATGGAACTAGATCTTTGAATTGTTTCTAATATTTGAATGATTCGTATGATGCATATGTATATGCTTGGTTTTGATCATAAGTTGTTTCTACGTACATGTACCTGAAGATTGTTTTTGTACCAGAATATGATGTATATCCCTGAATATTGTTTCATAGGATTACATTTCAATTTCTTATTGTGTCTAATGATTCAAATTTGCCCCAAAAGAGAGGCAGACACATTGGTGTCAGCGTTTTCAGGGATGAGTTAGCAAACCCAGGATAATGTACAAGAACAATAGGTTGTGCAATTGTTACTTGGTTCGCTTACGCCATCCCTAAAGAAACTTATGAGGCCGCAATCTTTGTTCTACATATACTCTGATCCAATTAATTGTCATTTTGTTAAGATGACATTATATATGAAATGATCAAACTATTCATGAGATATATTCTCTTTGATATCAATTTAATATTGTCTTACATATATGTTTTCAATTCTTGAGTTGTAATACAATTCAATCATATGTATGAGTTCTAAGTTATGTTCTTAAAAATCATATGTAGGAGGATTCTGATGAAGTGGGCAGTAGCAAGTACTCCAGGGACAACAAGAGCCGCTACGTGTTGAGGCGGCTTCAGTGTGGGCAAATCCCTTTATACCGTAGGGGGATACTATTTTGCCCATTCTGTGGTGAAGCCATCGACACGGACCTCGAAAACATGATCCAGCACGCGGTGGATATTGGCAAAGGCCGAGGCCGAAGGCATCAGCCGAAGACCTTGGCACGGCACACAACCTTCGGCAAATTCCTCCGGGAATATGTCAAGATTGGCATGTATCCCCTAGAGTAGGCTATCCCGGCCTCCTGCTGGCCCCTGCTAGGCGTCTCCATGTCCCAGCCTCCTGCTGCTGCCCCTGCTTTTATTTTATCTTACTTAATTATTACCTATGGGTTGCATGTAAGACAATATATTCATAGTGTCTCTGGTAAACCTTCTATATATATATTTATATATATTAATCTACTCTTTTATATGATCATGCTCATGCACACTACCACATATTTGAATTAGTCAAATTGGTGGAATACATCAACAAGATTTTAAATTGGTGGAACATTCGTATTGAAGTAACTAAATGATCTCACATCGGCATTAAACATTTGAATTAGAAAAATTCAAAACAGTTGCTCTACAGCATGGTGATGGCTCGGTGTTGATGTGTAGCTCGTTGGGGAATCCCAAGAGGAAGGTATGATGAGCACAGCAATAAGTTTCCCTCAGTTATGAAACCAAGGTTTAATCGAACCAGTAGGAGCAAGGAAACACCCCAAAGGTGTTGCTAGCTGAGCCTTGGCATGCATCACCGGTGCTAGTAGCAACGTGGAGACCTGCACAACACAACCACGTAACTCATCCCCAACTTGCGATGAGGTTGTCAATCTCACCGGTTTTGCTGAAAACAAAGGATTAAACGTATCGAATGGAAGGAAGTAATAGTTTGTAGAAAGTAAACACAAAGCAGTAAACAATTTGTAGATTGTATGTAAAAGAAAGGACCGGGGTCCATAGTTCACTAGAGGTGGCTCTCCTTCAGATAGATAACATGTTGGGTGAACAAATTACAGCGGGCAATTGACAAACATCGAGAAAGCAATACATGCATATACTAATCATCTTGACTCCTTTGAAACTTGATTGGGCATTACAATATTATACATAGATTTCCATCCAACTACATCTATGACTAATAATCCACCTTCAGGTTATCATCCAAACCCCCTCTAGTATTAAGTTGCAAGCAACAGATTATTGCTTTACGAATTACGTGTAATGTAAGCAATACGATTGTTCTATGAACAAAGGATTGTTGTTTTCTCCCTAGTAGCAACAACACATCTAGTACCTTAGAGATTTCTATCACTTCCCCAGATTACCAGAGGCATGAACCCACTATCGAGCATAATCTTGGAGTTGCTAGCATCTACTTGGCCAAGATAGCTATTAACAATGGAAAGCATGCAAGATCACAAATAACAAAGACATGATAGAATCAATAATCAATCTAAAATAGCATCTCAATATCCGTCGGATCCCCGCAAACACAACATGCAGAATTACAAATAGATGACCTTGATCATGAATGGAGCTCACAAGATCTAAACATGGAAGCACAAAGGAGGAGAACCAGCCATCTAGCTACTACATGGACCCGTAGTCCAGAGATGAACTACTCACGCATCACACCGAAGGCTTGCATGATGATGAAGAAGGCCTCCAGGGTGAATTCCCCTCTCCGGTAGGGTGTCGGGAAGAGCTTTAGATCCCTCCTGATCTAGGGATGGAGATGACGGCGGCTACAGACTCTTTCGTGGATTTTTGATTGGGTACTTAGGGTTTTGGTACCGAGGGCAATATATAGGCGGAAGGAGAGGCCGAGGGGTGCTGGGGTCGGCCAGACCACCCCCTGGCACGGGCCAGGCCTGGCCACACGGCCAGGTGGTGTGGTCGGCCCCCAGATCTTCTCCGTCTCGTATTCTGGCTTCGGATGTCTTCCAGAAAAATAAGCACTTTGGCTTTTGTCCCGTCCAATTCCGAGAATATTCATTTTCTGACTTTCCTGGAACCAAAAACAGCAGAAAATAGGCAGCTGGCACTGTGGCTCTTGTTAATAGGTTAGTCTAAGAAATCATATGAAAAGTACTCCAAACTATGGACAAAACACAAGAAAATAGATAAAACCAAGCATGGAATATCAAAAGTTGTAGATACATTTGCAATGTATCACATGGTATGAACCTCATTTACTCTTACGAGTCAAAATTTCAATGTAATCACCTCCCTTGGCCTTTAAATTATGAATTATTATCAAAATTTAGGATTAACAAAATCTAGAGTTCTGAATATTTTCGGCTGTCCGAATATTCACTCGATGAGATTTCCTTCAAAGAATACATGAAAAAAATTTATATTGGTGAAAAATTCATAATTAAGTAACAAAATGATCCCACTTCGTGATTAAACATTTGAATTAGTCAAATTCAAAACACTCGCACCTTATTTCTATGTAGCAAAGCGCATGAACACTAGTCATCATACCTTTCAGGGTAAGGATCCAAGGTTTGTACTACGCCAATTTTTTATTCAATTTATGAACCTCATTTAGTCTTAGGGGACTCAAATTCACTCTAGCAACCATGTATACACACCTTTCTTTACTTTAAATTATGAATAATTCTCAAATTTTAGGAAAATCAAACGCCGGAATTCTGAATATATCTAGAGTTCCGAATATTAGCTTTTTCAAATTACTAGTGGTCAAGTACTTGGCAGCAAAATGTGAAATATTCGAAGAACGAACGTTCTTAGAGAGTTTTTACACTTACAGCCATCTGAGGCTGGTACTTGGCACGAAATATCTGAAAATATTTGGAAAAATATTTGAGATATGTGGCACTTTTGTTCTTCCCTGCCCACCTAGACCACTGTCCACTGCCACCGCCCTCCACCACCACCACCTCCGGTCCCCTGCGGTGCGGACGCTCTCCCACGCATTCGAGGACCCCTTCGTCGTCTAGGCAAGTATGCGTGAAAACCAAACCCCCAAAACCCTAAATCAGCAGCTTCGATTTAGGAATTTTGCCATGAGATTTGCCATTTTGCTTATCGAATTTAAGGTTCAGGGTTATTGAGCTGCGAAGACCCGACGACGCTGTCGGAAGAGACTCCCCCAGACGGCCTGCATCTGTCCCAACTCTTTTCTCCTTGTATAAATCTCAAAATCTGCAGTTGTCACTTTCAGCAATAGAGATTTAATTGTCACTTCCAGCAATAGAGATTTAATTGTCACTTCATTGGTCTATTTTGATTGTCACTTTATTAGTCTCCTTGCATCTTGGTTGTATTAAGATGCTCTTTGTATGCATCTATTTAACATATAGGAACCTCTAGTTACGATGCATTCACGTTGTCTAGCAATGACAGTTTTCGCATTAACTTTGGTGGTTTTGAGTTCCAGTCAACAGATGAAGAGTCCACTGAGAGGATTGAGTTTAGAGGTATCAAAAGAACATCAAAATTGCAGTCATCTGTTTTGTATGCGTTTAGACGATAGACATTAATATTCCAACGCATTAAAAAATATGTGTTGTTGCATCAGGGCATCAACACAATGGGGACACTGATTTTGATAAGCAGAATCTTTTTGGAAATGACATGTATCTGAAAGAAGTTCATGTAGACTTCCTCTTAGACTGGTGTGAACCTGAATTTCCACCATGCACTCTTATGAACTTTGAAGGTGTCCTATGCATTTATAGTTGCTACTCTATGAGGGACAAGCTGAATGCCACTATGTTGTGTTTTCTTTATGTGAAACAAACAAACGTCTTGCAAAGCATTGCTATTCATGAATCTTTTGTTTGTGTCTTTTCATGTTGCAACATAGTTGCTTTGCCTTATTGTTAGAACTTTGTCTTTCATGTTATGATTGAAGTACTATGATCCCAGCTATCAATATTTTACAAATACTGTGATCAAGTTTATGATGGTGCATGTCACCACAATCACTTACCTACTCGAGGACGAGCAGGAGTTAAGCTTGGGGATGTTGATACGTTGCAAACGTATCCATAATTTTTGGTGTTCCATGCTTGGTTTTATCTACTTTCTTATGTTTTGTCCACACTTTGGAGTACTTTTATACACTTTCTTGGACTAACCTATTAACAAGATGCCATAGTCCCAGTTGCCTGTTTTCTGCTATTTTTGGTTCCAGGAAAGTCAGAAAATCAATATTCTCAGAATTGGACCGGACAAAAGCCAAAGTCGATATTTTACCGGAAGACTCACGGAGCCAGAAGACGAGACGGAGAGGGGCCACAGGGTGGCCACGCCATATGGTGGCGCAGGCTAGCCCTGGCCGCGCCACCATGTGGTGTGGGCCCCCTGGCCACCCACCGACCTTGCCTCTTCGCCTATAAGATGCCTCTCGAGGCAAAAAACCTAAATCAGCAAGCCTCCAGCCATGAAAAGTTCCGTAGAACCGCCTCCACCGAAGGGGAGATTCGGGGGACAAAAAGTCTCTGTTCCGGCACCATGCCGGGACAGGGAAGTGCCCCCGGAGCCATATCCATCGATCTCCACCACCATCTCCATCACCGTTGCTGATTCACATGATGAGGAGGGAGTAGTTCTCTCTCGAGGCTAAGGGTTCTACCGGTAGCTATGTGTTCACCTCTCTCTCTATGCATGATCATATTGTGATCATGAGCTTTGTAATCAAGTAGATCTACCTTGCTACTCAAGTGCTTTAATAGAGCTCTGCTCTCCCCATGTGTGTGAAAGTGACAGCGTGCACACCATGGTGGCACTTAGGCTAGAGATTACAAATACTTGTTATGAGTTATATTTGGAATTGGATGTCTTTATGAAATTGTGGTGTTTGTTGGAACCATCTAGTGCTCAAGGTGACAGTGTGGGGTTATCTAGATGGGAAAGGCTTACTTTGAGGTGTGCTGTTATAGCCCTACCATCGATTAGAGTGTTCAACCGGAGAGTAGTTAAGAGTAGTATCATAAAGAGAAGATATTTATATGAGAGCGTTCACTAGTGAAAGTATGATCCCTAGGCCTTGTTTCTAAGCACTCAAACACTATTTGCTACTAGATCTGTTACAAGTTTGCTTGCTTCCATCTTTATTTCAGTTTTACTTTAGTCTTTTCCACACCATCAAGCTATTTTGTGGCACCGTTACCACTTATAATTATCCATACCACTTGTATTTCACTATCTCTTCGCCGAACTAGTGCACCTATACACCTGACAAGTGTATTGGGTGTGTTGGGGACACAAGAGACTTCTTGTATCTTCATTGCAGGGTTGCTTGAGAGGGGATACCTTTGACCACTTCCTCCCTGAGTTCGATAAACCTTGGGTGATCCACTTAAGGGAAAACTTGCTGCTGTTCTACAAACCTCTGCACTTGGAGGCCCAACAACTATCAACAAGAATAGAAGTGCATAGACATCAAGCTATTTTCTGGCGTGTTGCCGGGGAGGTAAGGTAAAAGGTATTCACACCTGAGGATTAAAGAAGAAGAACCTCCCATGGCAAACGCCTATTTTCTAGCGCCGTCGTCGGGGAGGTAAGGTAAAAGGTACTCACATCCTCCGGTGTGAGTGCTCGAAGTTATTTCCTTTAGAATCTGCAATTTTGTCTTTTTGTTTCTTGTTTTCACTAGTTAGGCTTAATGGAACACAACAAAAAAATTAGAGAGCTTTATAGTATTTATCTTGAGTTAGGACATGAAGTGTTTGAAGAGAAAATTAAAAAACCAATGGAACTTTATTTGCATGCTAATAGAAATGTTGTTAGTATAAATTCTTTGGACACCATTATTGCTAATGCTATGGAAAAGTCTAATCTTGGGGAAGCTAGTTTTTATGAAAATGATCTTTTTAGTTCCCCAGCTTTGGAAGATAGCTATTCTATTGCTTATGATGATACAAAACCTCCAATATATGATGATTACAATGATGAATATGATATTTTTAGTCCACCTACTATTGAGGAGAAATTTAATTATGATTACAATATGCCTCCTATATTTGATGATTATGGTGGTGAGAATAATAATGATAGCTATTTTGTTGAATTTGCTCCCACTATAATTAATAAGAATGACTATGCTTATGTGGAGAGTAATAATTATTATATGCATGTGGCTCATGATAAGAATGTTTTATGTGATAGTTATATTGTTAATTTTATTCATAATGCGACTGAAAGTTATTATGAGAGAGGGAAACATTGTTTTATGCATCTCAATAATATTAAGTTTCCCCTCTTTATGTTGAAAGTCTTGAAGTTGCACTTGTTTTGCTTTCCTATGCTAGTTGCTTTGTGCTTTTATGACTTGTTTCGTTACAAGATTATTTTTCATAGGAAGTGGGTTAGACTTAAATGTGCTTTGAATTTGCTTCTTGATGCTCTCTTTTACTTCAATTCATATTTCTTATGTGAGCATCTTCTCAAACTATCATGCCTAACTTAAAGGCGTTAAATAAAAGTACTTATTGGGAGATAACGCAAAAGTTTTATATGAGTCTTGGAAGTTATTACTTCAGTAAACCGCTACTTATCCTTTTTATTTGCTTTTTGTGCCAAGAGTAACCTCTAATGAGAGAGAAGTAATGATTGGGAAAGTTGCTGTCCCAAAACAGATTTATGTGCTTCACCGTAAAAATTCGTGTAAAATCTCTGTACGTCCTTTTGAGGCGTGAAATTTTGTGCTTATGCCCTAGGTTGTTATATAACTTTCGTTAGTTCAACACTTTTCGATTTGAGCAACAGAAGGTCTTCTAAAAAATTCGTCTTTACCTGCTGGTCTGTTTTGACAGATTTCTGCCATTATTTGCATTTGCTTCTTGTTAGTTCCTTTTTGAGTTCTTTTGGGGAATTAAGCTTTTTGAGGGAAGTGCTACAGTAGATACTGTTTTAATGGAAGTTTTATTGGTGTTAGAACTGAACCTAAAGACTTATTATCTTGAGTGCACTAATGTTGCTAATAAAGATTGTGTGAAGTTTTGCATGAAGGAAAAATTTCAGGTGTACGGAAGGAATGAGTAATGAGATGAAGGATGGACTAAATCTCAAGCTTGGGGATGCCACGCGTGTCACCCCAAGAAATATCCAAGAAGTACAAGCATCAAAGCTTGGGGATGCCCAAGGCATTCCCCTCTTCATCAATAAAAATCCCAGGTTTCTTCCAAACGCTTTGTTTTTATTGTTTCATGCACAGTCGTGTTGTTCTTGGAGCGTCTTCTTTTTCGTTTTTAATTTTGGTTTCTCGTTTGCTTGGTTTTCTTAGTTTTCCGAATAAATTGGTTGGACCCCCTCTTTCATGCATTGGTTTTCAAATAGTTTGATTTGGATTGGAAAAGAGTAGGAAAGCTCATGCTTAAGTGGTAAAGAGAGTTTGTTTTTTACTGTGGCCTATGCTTCGTCATGCCATGCTTGATATTGTTTTGGATTTATGCTTAGTATCCTTTGTTTTAGCATGACTTGTTATTGTTGGAGATATGCCCAAGAGGCAATAATAAAAGTGGTTATTATTATATCTTTGTGTTTATGATGAATGTTTACATCCCATGCTATAATTGTATTATAAGGAAACACTAATACATGTGTGTTTTGTAAACATAAAAGAGTCCCTAGTAAGCCTCTTGTGGAACTAGCTTATTGATTAAATGATGATCATGGTTTCCTGATCATGGACATTGGATGTCATTAATAACAAGGTTATATCATTAGGAGAATGATGTGATGGACACACACCCATAGTAAGTGTAGCATAAGATCAAGTCATTAAGTTCGTATTGCTGTAAGCTTTCAAATGCATAGTAACCTAATCCTTCGACCATGAGGTTATGTTAATCACCATCACCGGATGGGTACTTTGATGACATCAAACACCGCTTAGAATCGGGTGGTTATAAAGGTGTCATTGGGTATTCTGAAAGTATGTGTTGAAGCGCATGGACCAAGATTGGGATTTGTCCATCCATATGACAGATAGATATGCTTTGGGCCCTCTCAGTGGAATGTCATCTAGTTAGCTTGCAAGCATGTGACTAGGTCACAAGGGATGACATAACATGGAACGAGTAAAGAGTACTTATCAGTAACGAGGTAGAACTAGGTATAGAGATACTGACGATCAAACCTCGGATAAGTAGAATATCGCGTGACAAAGGGAATTGGTTTCCTATGTAAATGGTTCTATCGATCACGAAGTCATCGTTGAGTATGTGGGAGCCGTTATGGATCTCCAGATCCCGCTGATGGTTATTGATCGGAGAGGTGTCTTCATCATGTCTGCATATTCACGAACCGTAGGGTGACACACTTAAGGTTCGAAGTTGTTTTAAGTAGATATGGAATATGCGTTGGAGACCGAATGTTGTTCGGAGTCTCGGATTGGATCCGGACATCACGAGGAGATCCGGAATTGTCCGGAGAATAAGATTCATATATTGGGGATCATTTTCTAAGTTAGGAAATGTTTCGGAGTGTTTGTATGGATATTCTAGAAGGTTTCAGAATGTTCTGGAAGGTTCTAGAAGAGTTCTTGGTGTTTGCTTGAAAACCAAGAAAGGGTCAAGGAAACCTTGTGGGGCAAGACACGGATTCGTGGGGGTGGAGGACTCCTCCCCTTCCCAACTCGGCCGCCAGGAGGGAGGGAGTCCTACTAGGACTCCTCCCATGGCGCCTCCCTCCTTTAAATAGAGGAGGCGCCACCCCTAATTCTCCCATAACAAACCCTAGCCGCCTCTCCTCCTCCTTCGCTCGCTGCGGCTTAGGCGAAGCCTGCAGAATTCTCTACTCCACCACCACCACCACACCGTCCTTGCTGGGATTCCGTGGAGAAGATCTACTACCGCTGCTCGCTGGAACGGGAGAGGAAGGTCTGCTCGACCGCACGCAGGACCGATCCGGAAGCGCTGCCGAACGCTGGGAAGGATCGTCCACACGATCTTGAGATCGGCAAGTGATCGACTACATCAACCCCGAGATCTAATCTCGTAACGCTTTCGGATCTACGAGGGTTAGTACAGATCTATCTCGTTGCACATGTCTAATAGATTAGATCTTGGCTTTTATCTAGATTATATCTGGGTTTTGTTCGTTCCTGCGGTAGAAATGTTTTGTTTTCCATGCTACGAACCCATCAGTGGTATCAGAGCCTTGTCTATGCATAGATCTGTTGCACGAGTAGAACACAATGGTTTTGTGGGCATTGGTGGTCGTGCCGTCTTTTGCTTTGTGTACTTTGCATCTTGCGGTATGGTGGGATGAAGCGGCTCGGGTTAACCTTACATGTCATCGCACATGAGACTTGCTCCACGCTTGACGTGTAACTTGCTTTGCACAAGTGGCTTTGCGGGTGTCTATCTCTCCCATCATAGTATAGATCCAATTTACACTTTGCACTCGATAGCACTTGTATCAACGTTGTGGTTCAGTTTTGTAGGTAAGATCCGTTCTTATTCGAAAGCCCCAAACCACGTAAAACATGCAAAGAAAATTAGAGGTGTCTAACTTGTTTTTGCAGGGTTTTTGTGATGTGATATGGCCATCATGTGATTGTGATTATATTTGATGTATGCAATGATCCTTGTTGTAATATGGCAACCGGCAGGAGCCTAATGGTTGTCTTTAATTGTTAAGACTCATGGTTCATTCATCTTGTAATAGCTTTATTCCAAGTAGGTGTAATAGTTGCTGGTGATGATGGACAACCATGAAGCGGCGCCACTGACCTTGACGCAATGCTGGTGATGATGGAGATCATGTCCGTGCTTTGGAGATGGAGATCAAAGGCATAAGAAGAAAGGGCCATATCATATCACACTAATTATGAATTGCATGTGATGTTAATCCTTTATGCATCTTGTATTGCTTAGATCGCGACGGTAGCATTATAAGATGATCCCTCTCACTAAATTTCAAGTAATAAAGTGTTCGTCCTTAGTTGGCACCGTTGCTAAGACTCTACGTCTCGAAGGATCTCGTGATGATCGGATGTGATATATTCTACGTGTGCATACAACGGTGCAAGCCAGATTTGCACATGCGGAAACTAAGGTTAATCTTGACGAGCCTAGCATGTACAAACATGGTCTCGGAACACGGAATACCGAAAGGTAGAGCATGAATCATATAAGTGATATGATGAACATGAAGATTGTTCGCCGATGAAACTACATCTTCTCTCGTGAAGATCGGACTTGGTGTAGTGGACTTGGTTCGTGTAATCACTAAGACAATGTGAGGGATATTGTTTTGAGTGGGAGTTCACCTAGTTAATTTAAGAATTAAAGTAGAACTCAATTTATCATAAACTTAGTCTAAACTACTTGCAAATTTGTTGTAGATTATGGCGAATCTCTCCATCAATTTCAATGCGATCCTAGAGAAAGAAAAACTTAAGAACATTGGAAGCAACTTCACGGACTGGCTTCGTGGTCTAAAGATTGTCCTCAGGGCTGGTCAGATGACCTATGTACTCGAAGCACCGCTAGGTGACCCACCTGTAGATGATGCCACCGATGACGTAAAGAATGTTTACGCCACTCGGAAAAATCATTACTCCACAGTTCAGTGTGCCATCCTGTACGGTTTAGAAACGGAGCTCCAGAAGCGTTTTGAGCACCACGACCCGTTCGAGATCATTAAGGAGCTCAAGCTCATTTTTGAGACTCACGCGGCCGTGGAGAGCTATGAGGCCTCCGAGAAGTTCTTTACCTGCAAGATGGAAGAGGGAAGCTCATGAGCACGTGCTCACCATGTCTAGGCACGCAAACAAACTCCAAGAGTTGGGGATAACGGTTCCTAATGAGTTAGGGATTCACCGTGTCCTCCAATCACTGCCACCGAGTTATAAGAACTTTGTGATGAACTACAATATGCACTGCATGAACAAGACGTTGCCTGAACTATCGTACATGCTGAAAACTGCTGAAGTGGAGATCAAGAAGGAGTACCAAGTGTTGATGGTCAATAAGACCACCAATTTCAAGAAACAGGGCAAGCCTAAGAAAAAGGGCAACTTCAAGAAGGACGGCAAGAAAGCTGCCGCACCTGCTAAGAAGCCCAAGGCTGGTCCTAAGCCTAAAACTGAGTGCTTCTACTACAAGGGTGCTGGTCATCGAAGCGAATCGCCCAAGTACCTGGCAGATCTGAAGAACGGCAACATCAAGAAGAAAGGTATATTCGATATACATGTTATTGATGTGTATCTTACTAGTAGTCGTAGTAGTGCCTAGGTATTTGATACTGGTTCGGTTGCTCATATTTGTAACTCAAAACAGGAGCTGCGGAATAAACGAAGACTGGCAAGAGACGAGGTGACGATGCGCGTTGGAAATGGCTCCAAGGTTGATGTGATCGCCGCACGCCTCCCTCTACATCTACCTTCGGATTAGTTTTAAATTTAAATAATTGTTATTTGGTGCCCGCGTTAAGCATGAACATTATATCTGGATCTTGTTTATTGTAGACGGTTACTCTTTAAGTCTGAGAATAAAGTTTGTTCGATTTATATGAGTAATATCTTTTATGGTAATGCACCTGAGATAAATGGTTTATTCTTATTGAATCTCGATAGTAGTGATACACATGTTCACAACATAGATGCTAAACGAATAAAATTGAATGATAATTCTACATACATGTGGCAATCGCTGCCTTGGTCACATTGGAGTGAAGCGTATGAAGAAACTCCATTCTGATGGACTTCTTGAATCACTTGATTTTGAATCACTTGAAAGATGTGAAGCATGTCTAATGGGAAAAATGACTAAGACTCCATTCTCTGGAATAATGGAGCGAGCTACGGATTTATTGGAAATAATACATACCGATGTGTGCGGTCCAATGAGTGTAGCGTTGCGTGGTGGATATCGTTATGTTCTCACTTTCACGGATGACTTAAGTAGATATGGGTATGTCTACTTTATGAAACATAAGTCCGAAACTTTCGAGAAGTTTAAGGAATTTCAAAGTGAAGTGGAGAATCATCGTAACAAGAAGATTAAGTTTCGCTGCTCGACCGGAGGTGAATATCTGAGTTATGAGTTTGGCATGCATTTAAAGAAATGTGGAATACTTTCGCAGTTGACACCGTCGGGAACACCACAGCGTAATGGTGTGTCCGAACGTCGTAATCAAACTCTCTTAGATATGGTTTGGTCTATGATGTCTCTTACAGATTTACCGCTATCATTTTGGGGCTATGCATTAGAGACAGCCGCATTCACTTTAAATAGGGCACCATCAAAATCCGTTAAAACGACACCGTACGAATTGTGGTTTGGAAAGAAACCTAAGTTGTCGTTCCTTAAAGTTTGGGGTTGCGAAGCGTATGTAAAGAAGTTACAACCTGATAAGCTTGAACCCAAAGCGGAGAAATGCGTCTTCATAGGATACCCGAAAGAAACAATTGGGTATACCCAATATCATAGATCCGAAGGCAAAGTTTTTGTTGCCAAGAATGGATCCTTTCTTGAGAAGGAGTTTCTCTCGAAAGAAGTGACTGGAAGGAAAGTAGAACTCGACGAGGTTATTGAACCTTCTCTCGGAGTTGAAAGTAGCGCAGCACCGGAATATGTTTTTGTGCCGTCTGCACCAACTGGAGAGGAAGCTGATGATGCTGATCATGAAACTTCGAACGAAGTTACTGCTAAACCTCGCAGGTCAACGAGGGTTCGTACCACTCCTGATTGGTATGACTCTTCCTTGAACGTCATGTTGGTGGACGACACCGATGACCTTGCGACGTATGAAGAAGCTATGGTGAGCCCAGATTCCGACAAATGGCTAGAAGCCATGAAATCCAAAATAGGATCCATGTACGAAAACCAAGTATGGACTTTAGTGGACTTACCGGATGGCCGTAAGGCTGTCGAGAACAAATGGATTTTCAAAAGAAAAACAGATGCTGATGGTAATGTTACCGTCTATAAAGCTCGACTTGTCGCGAAAGGGTTCCGACAAATTCAAGGAGTTGACTACAATGAGACTTTCTCACCAGTAGCGAAGCTAAAGTCTGTGAGGATTTTGTTAGCAATCGCTGCATATTTTAATTATGAAATTTGGCAGATGGATGTCAAAACGGCGTTCCTTAATGGTGGCATTGAGGAAGAGTTGTATATGGTACAACCCAAGGGTTTTATCGATCCTAATGATGCTGACAAAGTATGCAAACTTCAGCGCTCCATTTATGGACTGAAGCAAGCATCCCGGAGTTGGAATCAACATTTTGATAAATTAATCAAAAACTTTGGATTTATACAAACTTATGGAGAAGCTTGTATTTACAAGAAAGTGAGTGGGAGCTCTGTAGCATTCCTAGTACTATATGTAGATGACATATTGTTGATTGGGAATGATATAGAACTTCTTAATAGCGTCAAAGCCTATTTGAATAATAGTTTTTCAATGAAAGATCTTGGCGAAGCGGCATATATTCTAGGCATCAAGATTTATAGAGATAGATCAAGACGCCTAATAGCGCTTTCACAAAGTACATACTTAGACAAAGTTCTAAAGAAGTTTAGAATGGAAGAGAGCAAGAAAGGGTTCGTGCCCATGTTGTCAGGTAAGACCTTGAGTAAGACTCAAAGTCCGGCTACGGCAGAAGATAGAGAAAAGATGTCATAGTGCCAGTTGCCTGTTTTCTGCTGTTTTTGGTTCCAGGAAAGTCAGAAAATCAATATTCTCGGAATTGAACCGGACAAAAGCCAAAGTCGATATTTTACCGGAAGACTCAGAGCCAGAAGATGAGACGGCGAGGGGCCACAGGGTGGATACACCATATGGTGGCGCGGGCTTGCCCTGGCCACGCCACCAGGTGGTGTGGGCCCCCTGGCCGCCCACCGACCTTGCCTCTTCGCCTATAAGATGCCTCCCGATGCAAAAACCCTAGATCATCAAGCCTCCAGCCACGAAAAGTTCCACAGTGCCGCCGCCATCGAAGGGGAGATTCGGGGGACAGAAAGTCTCTGTTCCGACACCCTGCCGAGACGGGGAAGTGCCCCCGGAGCCATCTCCATCGATCTCCACCACCATCTCCATCACTGTTGCTGATTCCCATGATGAGGAGGGAGTAGTTCTCTCTCGAGGCTAAGGGTTCTACCGGTAGCTATGTGTTCATCTCTCTCTCTATGCATGATCATATTGTGATCATGAGCTTTGTAATCAAGTAGATCTGCCTTGCTACTCAAGTGCTTTAATTGATCTCTGCTCTCCCCATGTGTGTGAAAGTGACAGCGTGCACATCATGGTGGCACTTAGGCTAGAGATTACAAATACTTGTTATGTGTTATATTTGGAATTGGATGTCTTTATGAAATTGTGGTGTTTGTTGGAACCATCTAGTGCTCAAGGTAACAGTGTGGGGTTATCTAGATGGGAAAGGCTTACTTTGAGGTGTGCTGTTATAGCCCTACCATCGATTAGAGTGTTCAACCGGAGAGTAGTTAAGAGTAGTATCATAAAGAGAAGATATTTATATGAGAGTGTTCACTAGTGAAAGTATGATCCCTAGGCCTTGTTTCTAAGCACTGAAACACCGTTTGCTACTAGATATGTTACATGTTTGCTTGCTTCCATCTTTATTTCAGTTTTACTTTAGTGTTTTCCACGCCATCAAGCTATTTTCTGGCACCGTTACCACTTATAATTATCCATACCACTTGCATTTCACTATCTCTTCACCGAACTAGTGCACCTATACACCTGACAAGTGTATTGGGTGTGTTGGGGATACAAGAGACTTCTTGTATCTTGATTGTAGGGTTGCTTGAGAGGGGATATCTTTGACCACTTCCTCCCTGAGTTCGATAAACCTTGGGTGATCCACTTAAGGGAAAACTTGTTGCTGTTCTACAAACCTCTGCACTTGGAGGCCCAACAACTGTCTACAAGAATAGAAGTGTGTAGACATCAACAAGTTACTATGTGATATTTAAATACTTCAAGTAATCACAACATGCTAATTCTTCAATTCTCTATGCTTTCCCATACATTTGGAGCTGAGTTCACAAGAAAATACCTAAAGAATCGCCTTGACGGACCTATTGATGTCCATGTTTGGCAAATGAAGAGCAAAAAGGCAAAGATGGTTAGGATTAAGATGGGAGCTGGGTCAAATGCATTCTTGACGACTGGATGGGAGAAGGTTGTGAGAAGCTTCAACCTAAAGCAGGATACCATTGTCCTTTTTTGCTTTGATGAAAAAATAATGGAGAGATACATATTCTAGTTCAGCACCTTCCACCGAGCGGCCGATTCTAAATGAATCCTGGTTTGTTAGAGTACTCATTATGCTAGCTGACTGATTTATGGATTGTAGTTTGTATGTACTATCATAACGTGTAATTGCTAAATTTGTATGGATTTTCCAAACTATGTGGCTATTATTAAAGTGATCGAGCTGCTATAATAAGTTCTTTAGATAATGTGTTTACCTGTCTGTTGAATCATGATGATGTGTCATGTCAGCTATGATCGAGTTCGAATTAGCATGCTATTACTTACAATGGTTTACACACACTGGAGACGGTCACTCTAAAAGCCGCTTCGAGGCACACTAGTTAGGGAGATGGTCTTTGTTAGAATCCGACTCAGGTCGCCTCACTATTGGAGATGGTCCCTAGTATAGGCCGTCTGAGGATGACGAGTTCTTGCAAGTGGTTCGAAATACAGGCCGTCTCCATCTCATACATCTTAGAGGCATTTTTCTTTTTGCACCGTCTGAGGTCTCGTATCTTAGAGCCCAAAGAAAAACCAACTCAGGAGGTGTGTTTTTAGAAGCTATGAGCTTGAGCCGGAACAAGAAATCGGCTGAGGCCCATGGGAAATTGACGTCTCTAAGTAACACGTTTGTACTAGTGTATACATAATCAGAGTTACAATCATATCTCTACTACGTGAAAAGCCCATCTAGAATTCTAGCCGAGAACTAGAAATGATTAAGAAATAGAGCAATAAAATACTATAACGTTTAGTGCAAACAACAACAGAGAAACCACGTGGAAAAAATAGGAAGATTTACATCAGGATTACCCTCAACTCTTCCTGTACTAAGTTCCGTAACTTCACGACAAAGTTCTTATAAGGTAAGAGGATGTAACATCCCTAAGAATAGGTCGCAAGGAAGGGTAGATGTAGAATTGTGCATTTGCATGTATATAAAATTATGGGCAAATTTCAAGTTTTTGTTTTAAAGTAACGAAAGGAGCGAAAAGAAACTCTGGTGTTGAGTTTAACTTAGATCAACAGTAGGATTGGAATTCAAATTAAAAATGCACCGTTTGTATATTTCAAACTTGGGTTTCAAATTGATTAACACAATTAAGCAAGTCCAAAGTGTTAAATTACACATTACAAAAGAACTGATCTAATATACTATTTGAATTCAAAATTAAGGTTTAAATTATTCAAACTAGAGTTCAAATTTAGACATTCATAGTAAAATAAATAAAATTTAGGAAAATATAAGAAATATATGGCAATTATTAGAAAGAAATCTTTATTCATTATAAAATGAGTATAATATTGTTTATAGGAAGATTCAAGAAAGAAAATTAGAAGAAAGAAAAACTTATTACAAACTTCAAAAGAAAAGGGAAATGCCTAAGCTAAACTATCTAGTCTTCTTATCCTTTTATTTCTCTTCTTGATCTTCTAGATTATCTTCACATGCACAACAAAAACACAAATACAAAATCTTTTGTCAAGATTAAAATGTAGGATTCATGCTAACGTGAATCTATTTGTTGTAGAATCTAAGGATAAGATCTAGGAACTGCTCCTGGACATTGTTGTTGAAGTTATGAGAAAATAAGGAGTAACACCAAATGCATTAGCCACTTATTGAAACTAAGCAAGCGAGCATCAACAATAAGACAATGAACAAGAAATAACAACAAGTAAAAACATCAGCAACAAGACATTGTTATTCATTACGAAGTGACCAGCAGAAACTAAATAGACCAAAGGACCATAGACATCAGCATCCCACCATAAATTCAAAGCTAGAACATAACATTAATTAGTTAGCACATAAGAAAATTCACCTCAACCTTTGGATTCTTTAAAAAAATGGCATAGTCAAGTGAACACAACACTAACAGTTCACTGGATCATGCTAAAGCAAGATCACAATCAAGTGGAAATGTCCAATAATAAGAATGACACTCACTAGACAAGTTCACATAAACTACACAAGGGAATCACTACTAGAAAACAGCCTATTAGTGGTGCACCGATTTTCAGCATCTGTGGCGCACATGGGGTGCGCCACTAAGCGCGCATCACGGCTAACTTTTAGCCGTAGCGCACTAGGTGGTGTGTCACAGGTAATAAAAGTTAGTGCGCCACGCCTAAAGGTTCATGGTGCGCCATAGGTACGATTTTCAAAATTTAAAAAAGCGGGATCTAGAACTAGATCCGGAGGAGGAGGAGAAGAGAGGAGAAGGAGAAGGGAGGAGAACTAGAAGGAGAAGGAGAAGGAAAGGAGAGGAGAATCATAAGAGAAGGAGATGCAAAGTAAAGGTAGGTGTGTGACAGGGTTCAAATTTCGAATCCCACCCTCACTTAGCCGTGGGTGCGCCACGGGTAAGTGGCCTCAAATTTTTTTGCAACAAAAAATCTTATTTTTGAAATAACTTCTTATTATTTTCGAATTTTGAGATTCTAAAAAATCGGTAAACGGTCTCTGGCCATTTCCATCGGATAGAAAATTACGTGCTCGTCGTTTTAATACATTATAGATTTTTTTCGACGTCGTATGAAAAAGTTATGGCCGTTTTATTGTGCCATGAGTTTTTTTTTACAAAAAAGGTCGAAATTCATGTTTGTTAATTTTCCTAAAATCTACATCACATAACATACCTACTCCCTCTGTTTCAAAATATAAGATACTTTAGCTTTGTGAAGGTAATGTATGTAGACGTCTTTTAGTATGTAGATTTGGAGAGAACCTCTCTGAACCTACACACTAAAAGGTGTCTAGATTCATTACCTTCACAAAGCTAAAACATCTTATATTATGAAACGGAGGGAGTATATCTGAAAGGATTTTCTTTTTGAATTGTTTATCATTTTCTGTTTTTTTTGCAAACCTAAAAAGGCGATCCCAGGGGTGTAGAGCTAAAACATCTTATATTATGACCTACCCATGGGGCACTTCCTCCAGGTGCGGCACATCTATTTTTCCGTGGGGCACCACGTAGCATGTGTGCCACGGCTATACGGATTACCTATAGCTGTTTTCCTAATAGTGAATGCCACTTGTCAATTACCAAAATAAGCAAGTAAATGACCTAAATGACCTTTAGCTGACCTTCTTTATTAAGAATATGACATAAGTAAACTTAGACCACGAAGTACCTTGTATCTGCACATAAGAACAACCTAGAGAAGCGGTATAAAAAGCACAGACACCTATGCTAATAAACACAAGTATTTCTTTGGTGTGTACCGCGTGGTTGTCGGGAACGATGCGCAGTTTAGGCTGGAGTAAAATTCAACTCGGCACTAGCTTATGAACGGCTAGACTTGGGTCGAATAATGATATGTCTACTTAAGAGGACGAAAGCAACCTGTGGAGAGGGAAGAGAGGAAGTGATGGATTGCATTATCCAGTCGACTGCAAAGCGATACTTATAGGTGATCATAGCCGTCCGTCTAGTCCCACAACTGGAATACCCCTGAAGGGCGAAACACGGTGCAAAGCCTACCGTGATCGAGGATGGGAGTAGAGTCGTATGGCGCACGGCGAAGTGACTGAAAGCCTTCGGTGCTCGACCTCTCCCGAGGCACGATAGTCAGCTACCAATGGCACACGAGTGGGTGGGGCATGGGTCAGTGCTAGATACGTGCATACGAATATTTATGTGAGAGTGTTTCTCCTGTACGGATAGTACCCGCCCCCGATCAGGCCGCGAGGATGCCGGCCTCTCGCTCTTGGGGGGACACACGGCACAATCTCTCCGCGACAACCCGCGCACGCCCACCAAGAAATTTCAGCTCGGACCGTGCTAGATCCCATCACTGGCGGCTGCGGAGCTCTCCTGCGCCCTGAAAGCCTCTCACCCAGCGACCCGTGGGCGATGATCTCGGCCCCGGGGCATGCGGTCCAGTGTCCAGTGACACTGGGCAAGACACAGGCACATGCGGGACGGCCGCGGCGGGGAATCTAGCGTCCAGTCCCACGGTGGGCCTGTCTGCCGGGAGAGGGGGCTCCGCTGGGATGGCCATGTGTGTCCTCCCCGGCCTCTATCTGAGGAATACGTGGATAGTCAAATAAACCGAGACTTTCGACCTCTTATTTACTCCGATATAAAATTGTCTCATTAACCACTATATATTGTTAGCACACGGATAACCGTAGATGCATACCATGTCCACGGCACGAAAATATAAGAAGTATCATCCAGGTCCAAATATATTTGCTACACACGGGACAAAGGGCCACACCAATCAATCATATCCAACCTGCAGACGATCCAGGCTGTGCATTAGGGTGCTGAGAAGCCGTGTGATCTTCGTTGTTCAGCTAGGTTTGATGATACCTTCACAGAGCGGCAAGACAATTCATTTAAACTTTGGACCGATCGATATAGATCAATAATATACTCAAGTTCTGGACACTCAAGTGTGTAGGACAGAGTGACACCTCTTGGCATGCAGAAAAACATACCCAATTTGCATGGAGGAATCATGTTCCGGGTGTTGAAGGGGTCCCGGATATGGATCAACGGCATGCCCACTGGAGCTACTCTGCCCTCCTCCGTCTTGCCAGGACATATGGACAGCATTCTCTCCACAACTCATTTCTTGCAACTGGCACATACAGGAAACGGCATCACCCGTCAACGAATTCTCTTATAAGCTATTACGCATTTCAATCATCTGTTGATTAAAATAATGTACTTATGTATGCAGTGTTATTTTAAAACTTCATCAAGCATAGACAGACCGGTAAGTTGGTGTTAACAAAAAAAAAAATCGATGTTCTGTATACGGATTGAGAGAAATTGTAGCTTCCAAGATCAGCGATATCTACCTTCTTCCTCAAGTCTTTGTTTTGATCCTGCAGTTCTTGCTCCTGCAAAACATCATTCTAGTCAGATATTAAAGACACACTATCAACAAAAGAAGAAGGATGTAAATTTTAGCATGGAGTGGATCGGAAGTTCATCCTTACCTTGGTTTTCAGGTCAAATAGCTGATCAAGTAATACCTGATTCTGCAAAACACATGGCTTTATCATACTCAGCGCATGTCAGAATAAAAATTGAATATTGGCGCATATATGTTTAACCAAAACAACAGTATCCGTTATTATATAGTATTGTGCAAAGAAAGAATGTTCATGTTGCAGATCTTTTAGCTATTATTCCTCTGAATGTTGGCTTTAGGCGAACACTAACTGGCAATAAGTGGATCTCGTGGTTACATTTATGCCAACGCTTAATGAATATACAGCTGATGCAGGAGCCTGATACCACTTGTTGGTGCAGCACCTCGGCTGCACCTTCCTCTCACTCTCGCAGCTCACGGACGGAGGTAGAAGAAGGCCACAGATTTTTCTCGGTCGGCGCAAACGCCGCCGTGGGCGCACAGACGCCCTAGTCTTATTCCTCTCAGCTGGCTCACCTCTAACATGGTGATTACACTGCCTTATATAGGCTCACACACGCACACAACCAGGAGCCACTAACTCCACGCACGCATGACCGGCAGCTGTTCTTAGCCACTAACAGAACGAACTGTCTTGACCTCTTCCTACGCATGCACTAACAGACGCACTAACACACGCCACGGTGCCCGGCATGACCAGCGCGCGCACACTGATCACCACGGCCACCGTGTGGCTTATTCCTAACAAATCTGTATGGAATGTTACTAAGTTTTACTGTTAAATCTATGTATGTTGATCTTATAAATGATCATACGCCTTTTCTGCGGAAGTATTTGTGGACTGGAAACTGAAAATTCCTTTAAATATAAAAAATTTATGTGGTTCCTTCATAATAACAATCTCATGAAGGATAATGTTGCGAAGCTCACAGGAGTCCGTGGAGCATTCACTACGGGAAAATTCGGCGTCGCCGTGCACTGGGGCTTTGCCGTGCGCCAATGCACGGCAAAGATCTCTTTGCCGTGTAATCAAACAACATGACACACGGCAAAGAAGTGTCGCACGGCGGCATGATACAAGATACACGGCAAAGAAAACACTCACGGCAAAGCCCAAAAATAACACACGGCAAAGAAACTGTCCACGGCAAAGGACAAAAAAGTCACACGGCAAAGAAATCGCACGGCACACCATCTCGTGGGACCCACCGTTTCCGTAGCGCTTGACGTCTTGTAGTAACGGCGGGCTTTGCCGGTGCTCACCGTCAGGCACGGCAAAGTTTTGAATTTTAAATTGTTTTTTTCGCGTAAAATATTCTCGCTATATATTTTATTTAACACGCGAAATATTCCCGCTCGTTTTATTCAACTAGGGACGGTCTTTGCCGTGCACCCTACACGGCAAAGGAGCCTTTGCCGTGTGCAGTGCACGACAAAGCACAATTTTTCCCCATTTTTCCTCTTTTTTGCCTCCATTTTATTTTAGCACATATTTTATCTCAAATATCATCCATATTGCATCTATGGAAACTTTAATTATATGGTTTGGCCAGCCCACTTTAATTATGTGGTTTTTTGGGATTCTGGCGCTCAATGACTATCGCCATCGAAACTCAGTCCCATGAGGCACCTGTGGATCTACCCATAGCTTTCTCGGCACGAGGTTCCACCAATATACTTTTTTGTTTGTTAAGGTATGTTTAGGCCATATATACAAGGAAAACCAAGATTGGGACTTTGTGGCACATGCTAGCCACTGGTATACCCGCAGCGGGACATTTCCACCTAGAGTTTCAGAAATCTGCTAAGTGTTATCGTCCGAATGTGAAGAAGGTCACACCGGGGAGCCATGTATTCTATCTATGGGACTTCCACAACACTTTTACATGTATCCTAGGTACACATGCAATATTCCTAGGTTCACGTGCAAGTTTGGGAGGGTTCCCGGGGCTTCAGGGGTCGAAAGCACCAAAAACACTCGTCTGCGGGCCCCGAGAAGGTATACCCCCTAGATTTCTCCGCATGAGGTTCCAACAATGTGCTTTTTTGTTTATTAAAGTATTTTTAGGCCATAGATATAAGGAAAGCCAAGTTTGGGTCCTTGTGACAGATTCTAGCCCCCGGTATACCTGCAACGGGACATTTCCACCTAAGGTTCCAGAAATCTGCTAAGTGTTATCGTCCGAATGTGAAGAAGGTCACACCGAGGAGCCGTGTATTCTATCTATGGGACTTCCACAACACTTTTACATGTATCCTAGGTACGCATACAAGATTCCTAGGTTCATGTGCAAGTTTGGGTGGGTTCCCGGGGCTTCGGGGGTCGAAAGCACCAAAAACACTCGTCTGCGGGCCCCGAGAAGGTATACCCCCTAGATTTCTCCGCATGAGGTTCCAACAATGTGCTTTTTTGTTTATTAAAGTATTTTTAGGCCATAGATATAAGGAAAGCCAAGTTTGGGTCCTTGTGACAGATTCTAGCCCCCGGTATACCTGCAACGGGACATTTCCACCTAAGGTTCCAGAAATCTGCTAAGTGTTATCGTCCGAATGTGAAGAAGGTCACACCGAGGAGCCGTGTATTCTATCTATGGGACTTCCACAACACTTTTACATGTATCCTAGGTACACATGCAAGATTCCTAGGTTCATGTGCAAGTTCGGGTGGGTTCCTGGGGCTTCGGGGGTCGAAAGAACCAAAACACTGCCGTCAAGGGCCCCGAGAAGGTATACCCCTAGCTTTCTCCGGATGAGGTTCCAACAATGTACTTTTTTGTTTGTTAAGGTATTTTTAGGCCATATATACAAGGAAAACCAAGATTGGGACCTTGTGGCACATGCTAGCCACTGGTATACCCGCAGCGGGACATTTCCACCTAGAGTTCCAGGAATCTCCTAAGTGTTATCGTCCGAATGTGAAGAAGGTCACACCGGGGAGCCATGTATTCTATCTATGGGACTTCCACAACACTTTTACATGTATCCTAGGTACACATGCAAGATTCCTAGGTTCACATGCAAGTTCGGGTGGGTTCCTGGGGCTTCGGGGGTCGAAAGAACCAAAAACACTCGTCTACGGGCCCCGAGAAGGTATACCCCCTAGTTTTCTCCGCATGAGATTCCAACAATGTACTTTATTGTTTGTTAAGGTATTTTTAGGCCATAGATATAAAGAAAACCAAGTTTGGGACCTTGTGACAGATTCTAGCCCCTGGTATACCCGCAACGGGACATTTCTATCTAGAGTTCCAGGAATCTGCTTAGTGTTATCACATGCATGTGAAGACGGTGACACCCGGGAGCTAGAAATTGCATCTATGGAACATAAACCACATTTGTGTACACATGGCATGGCCACATGCAAGTTTTGGTGGGATTCCAGCGCTCCGGAGGCCGTTTCCCAGCGAAACCCTAGTCTTTGAACTTCTTACCTAATAGCTGAGCCTCGCTAAACTGCATTGGATCTCTGAGGAAACATCATAATGTGAGTCTAAAAATGATTTTTGCAAAAAATCATGAGCATTAGATCATATACCTGCAGTTCAAACCGGACCCACTTCCTACCGATTCGGCAGACATTTGTCTTTTTCATCGGGGGTGGAAGAAAAGGTTTGAGATATCTCGGTTGGAACATTGTACATGTAAGTTGGTCTAGTATTTTTGAAAAATGAGGTGGTGGCATTTTGAATTAGTCATTTGGTGATTACTTTACAAAACACCCCGTTTTTAGTACTCAGAAAATAGGAAATGGCTTTTCTATGCGATCCACTTCCTACCCATATTTAGATTCATCTAAATACAAATATATCTAGTCAAGTTTTAGTATTAAATACACTCGTATCTAAAACAAATTTAATATGGATCAAGGAGAGAGTAATACAAACGTTGAAAAACTAGAAATAAAAGGAAAAATAATCTTTACCGAGTGAAGCACACGGCAAAGCCATGTAAAGAAACACACGATCCGTGTGCTTTGCTTTGATTGGTCCAGAGAGGAGCCATGGATCAGTGACGGCATATTCCCTTCTCCTTATCTTCAATTCACTCTTTGCCAAGAAATATTCCCCATGAGCGGTGAGCGACGAAACCTGCAGAGCGCGTCAAGGCCGCGACCTCCGGCCAGCACGGCCATGGCGACGAGCGCGAGTTCCAGAGAAGCCACCGGATTTCCCCGAGAGACGGCCTCCCAGAGTCCGACGCGCAGCACACGCCGCTGCCGCTGCTTGCCGGCGAGCACGGCCATGACCTCCAGTGAGCGCGGCCATGGCGACCTCCACCCCGCAGTAGGCTTTATCCCTACGATACGGCCTCCCCGTGTTGGGCGCTGCCACCGGCGAGCGCGGCAACAAACTCTAGCAAGCACGAACCATGGTGCCCTCCACCCCGCCGCCAGCCCGGACAACTGATTCAGGCGCCGCCGTCGCCTCACCTCCATGGCGCTGCCACCAAGCTTCGACGACGCTTGCACGAGACTACCGGCGACCGCAAAGGCTTGTCGACCATGTCGTGGAGGAGCAGAGGTGAGGACGGTGGTCGCCGGTTTTTTTTCGACTGTTCGATGACTTTGCCGTGCGCCACGGAAAAATACACGACAAAGCTCACTGGAAAGACACACGGCAAAGGCATATCCAAAACACACGGCAAATTTGAGAGTTGGGACCGACATACAAAGCACACGGCAAACACGAGACACACGGCAAAGGCCTAATGGAATCCACTGGCATGGCGCCGTCTCGCTCGCGACGGTGTTAAGTTACTTTTGTCTGCCAGTGCAGATCTGCAGCACACGGCAAAGCCTTTGTGTAAAGGCGACGCAAAGAGTCCTTTGCCGGCCTGATCTTTGTCGTGCGGTCTTTGCTGTGTACAGTGCACGGCAAAGGCTTTGCCGTGTTTTTTTTAGGCTTTGCCGTGTATCATCTGTTACACGGCAAAGAACAAAAATCCTGTAGTGATTTGTTTACATCTTGTCCATTGGCTCGTCTTATTTGGTGCATTATTACTATTGCTTACCACCAACTAATATTGATAATATGTTTGGCAATTGGTTGGATGGAGTGGATATCATTAGTAAGGCTAGAATACGCATATGTGTTTTAGCTTTATGTTGGTCCATGTGAAGGTGGAGAAACAATATAGTTTTTAACAAGAATAGATCTTTTAACTTTTTGCAGGTTATCCATATGATGGCACACTAGTTATAACTCTGGGCGTACCTTCTACCTCCGGAGTAGCGGGATGCTATGGCTTCTGGCTGAACTCAGCTCCTGACGGTCACTCGTGATATCTTCAGTCGAGATGGCTGTCCGCATATTTGTCGACTAGATGCATAGTTGTTATATGCTTATTATTTTTGGTTGGTTGATTTTTGTATCAATTTTGGTTGATCCATGAACTGTAACACTGCTTTATGATACTCTTTTAATAAAGGGTTGTGTGCATCGATTGATGCGGAGGCCGGGTAATATATATTTCCCCATTTCAAAAATATATATGGTTCACCAAAAAATATAAAATAATATCTTAAAATCTCGTCTGTTAGAGAAGTAGCACCATTTGAACCCTAAGATCTCTCATAAATTAAAGCCAAAACTATATGTTTAGCTCTAGCAATGGTGGAACTAGCATCATTTGAATGCTCCAAAGTAGAGAAGTCTTCGCTCAAAGAATTCAAACTTAATACATCCAACCATATGTAGCTTGCAGTTCCAATGCCTTTTCAAATTCAGCATTTTCAGATGCAGAGACTGGAGGAGAGTAAAATTTATCCTTTTTTATTTTTATTTTTTCTTTAACGTAAACAGTACGTGCATGTATAAAAGTAGAACATCTGAAGCTGGCTTCCGTAGCATGAGATGTTCAAAATTTCTACCTTTCTTGACCTGATATGCTTCAGGGATACATCTATTTGGCTCTCAATCTGATCAAGCTCCTTCATGCTAAGTGGACCAAGATCTTCACCGAGAATATTTCTACGATATGAGAATCAGGGCCGATAAGTAAGAGCGACAGTGTAATTAATAGTATACATCAAGCAAACGTAACTGTTTAGCCCCATCTCTGATGACTACCTTTGTGAACTCTGAAGGAATTCAACTCTGGTCTTCAGCTTCAAATATTCCTGGTAATTAATCTAGTTTAAAAAGAAAATAATGAAACAGTACATGTTAGTTCAAGTGATATAGTGAAAAGTTTGGGGAACGTTTTATAATTATTATGGGGGAAAGAAGAAGCAAAAAGGATCTGAACATTAGACATGTTGGTAAAGCAGACAAGATAGTTAAAATAGAGTATGCTGTCCCATCAAATGGGAAGCTTGGAAGGATTAAGAAAGACAACGAACTGCATGGTAGGTCAGTATTTCACTAGCCCTCTTCTCAATAATAGTCCGAAAACTTATTATAATTGCTCTAGATATTTCTTCATGAGGTGAAATAAAATAAATTAGGATGTATTGAATCTAAAGTAAAATGTAATAAGATAATATTGTTATTTAGCATAACAACAAGTTCCTCGCATGAAACAAACATATAACATAACAGAAGAGGTAGAAATATTATGGTCTGTGCAATCAAAATATTTCTTTTCGGTGCATGGAAAAAGTTGTCATTGATGAGAGATGTCTGGTTTCTAACTTAACTATGGAATCTCTTGTATAGATGCATCATATCTAGGAACTGTTTCTTCATCAGGGAATGTCTAGTGTTAAGGAACTGTTTCTTCTTACTTCATTTTCCACGAGAGGTGTTGCTTCCTGTGAGTTGTAGTTGCAGGTGCGATATCTCTCAAGTGTTTTGTACATGCTGCTCACATAAAAAACGAGCACAGTGAAGTGTAAAAAAAAAAGACATTTGATGCTGAACATAGATAGAAAAGTTACAAAACTGAAAATTTGAAGATATACTTCGGTACTTCCCTATAGCTCTTTCTTGAGCTTTCAAGGTGTATGCAGTCATGCGCGGATTAAATAAAGGAACTCAATCCAATAGTGTATATAGAATGTTGCTAAGAGCGTGAAACCAGGAGCCTTTTCTTTCAAAAAAGGGAATAATTAATATTCCAGAGATACCAATTATACCCAGTCTTTGCAATAACAAAATGTTCTAAAAAACATTATGGATGCACACAAGCCTACACCAAAAGGAAGAATAATAATAAACAAAAGATCCCACTATAGTGATCAAAACCTTGTAGTTGCAACACAAACCCCTGCCAAGACAACACCCAGAGTCCAAATTCTCTAAAAGATACACCTCCAAGAAGGAAACAATGCACAAGCGTTGTCGCTGTCTGATCATAGATCTTAATTTTTCACCCTGGAGGAAGTTCACGCTCTCAGAACAATGTCTCCAACAAGACCATTGCCTTGCACAACCAATTAAGGTCAGACATTGGATTTTCACTCTAAAAGATAAGACTTTGTACTCCTCCTTTGCTGCCGCCCCCGCTTGCCGATGTCACTTCTACAAGTCAAGAATCACCAAGCAAAGTCATCATCACCTCGAAGACTCGGTCCACCATTAATAGATGTCAGACCTCGGCCACCATGACATTCTCCGTCACTGTCTTTAGCATGGAAATCGAAAACACCAACAGGTCCGATGATGACAAAAGACAATGAAGCTTCGTGTCACACTCCCCTAAAGCCACATGGCCAGAAATAGGAGTGCATATGTCCGAATCTCATCTGATCATGCAATCTACATGCATGAAACGCCCTCCGCAGATAGGGACAGAGCTGGCATATACACACCGGGGTCAGCTGAACCCAATGGAAGTTAGCAACCCCTTCATTAACTAGTACTAATTACTATCTATTTTTGCAAAATAACCCTAGTAAAATAGTGAAAATATAGAGCTGACCCTAGTGAGATTTTTTTTATAGCTTCGTCACTGTCCGCAGAGCCATCCAGAATACGTCACCGAGCAGATCAATGAGGACAGGCATCAAGCGGACCACCCTCTTGGAGTAAGAAGAACCCTATGATCGGTTCCTTTATTTGTTGGTAGATCAGCAGGCCCCACGTCGCCACCCGCCGGCTTCCAACAATATGCCATAGATCTCAGTGGGCACCACCACCACCACATGTGCCACACGGAGATGAGGGGCTGAGCCGCACCGAGCCCCCCAAACAAGCCATTGTGCCACCCTCACGGCCACGGCGGCCGCTAAGGTCGCCGAAGAAGCCCGAGGCCATCGCGAGACTCCGGCTTGAGATCCCACCACGCGAGGAGGATGGGCCCCCTTCCACCACTAGCCGCCCTAGGGGATGAGAGCCCGCCACTGTCTTCGTCCGCATGGCCTTTGACCGGCAGCATCCATCGGCAATGGGGGGGTGAGGGTTGTGGTCGCTAGGGTCCAGCTCGAGCAGCCCCTCCTTCTCTATTACCAGGAGCCTGAAGGAGGTTGAGCATGGGTATGGCCAGTGTCAGTGAGAAAAATGGCATGCTTCATTGGCGTGCTGGCATACAATTCTTTCGACTAGCACAATCGCATATAAACACTACCCCCTCTCTGATATTAACTTTTATAAGGTGTATTGATTTTTTGAATTCAAAGTGTCCTATCTTTGATGAAATTTATAAAAAAACTATCAACATGCATCTTTAATATTGCACAAAAAAATATGAGAACATATTTTACGATGTTGATTTGGTATTGTGAACGAGACTGAGAATTTATAATAGAAAAGTTGATCAGAGATAATAAAGCTTGACTTTTTGCATAACTAATACACCTTATGAAATGGAACGGAAGGGACTACTAGAATACACAAAGAATAATTCTCCACGTCATCAACACACTTCAAGATGTCGTGCACTCCAATACTGTGTCCATCGAAAATCAATGACATATCAGGTTTGACTGTTTCAATATAGCTAGAACGGTTATCCAAAAAAAATGCTTAGCAGAATAAATACCTTCTAGTCAACTTGTAATTTCAATCTCTACTTTTTTAAAAATATGTGCAAAGTTAACAAGGAGAAGATAGAAGAATTATTCTTATGAGTTGTTGCTGGAATTTTATCTAGGGATAGATCTAAAATGTGTAGGCATAGGTTCATATATGTCAATGAAAAATTATTTATCGCGATAGGTTTAATTGTGTACAATAAAGTGACACGCATTTCCATTTTTTGTTTCACCGGAAGTTCATCCGTAGGAATAGATATTTTTCTAGCAGCAGTATACGTGACACACCTAATTTCTGTCTGCAAGTTCTTTGCCGACACTTAGCATTTTGCTATACAACTCATAAGTTACCCTGATATTGATGTCGTCTGTTGTGGTTACATTTTATTTGGAGCTATACACTTTGATTCAAATGTTACAAAAAAAACTTAGCATGTATAATAAAATTTAGATTAATGTACATATGATATTATATATACTACTTAATGCGGACTTATGTTTGTAGAATATATTTTAATATAAATGAATTCATCACATAAATGTTTAAAATGAGATGTGTAATAATGAACTACAACAAAGTATGGGTAAATAACTAATGACCTAAACACGAGCAAGAAAATACTGCAATTTTCATTTGAAGTGTAAATATAAGTTCACGACTATGGTGTCACTCGAGAGGAAACTAAATTTGTATTTAGATAGAAAGGATAAATTTCATTCATAGTGAAACTACAATAGAAAAAAAGGGAGGCCAGCGTTCTTCATGCACGTAAAATGGTCATGTAGACTATCAATTCATCACATGGTTAAGAAACCCCAATCCAATCAGTATATTGCATGCAAATTAAAGCTGGGCTGCTATTCTTGACATGACGTTCGATGGAAAATTTCACTTGACATCTGATGTACGGTTGCGCAGTCAGAGACAGCACAGAGCGCCGAGTAGTTCTATACGGGGCTCAATGAAGATGGGTGGGATTTTGGGGCAGCTGCTACCTTCAATGGAACAGTAAACAATGGAACAGTAAGATCGACGACATATCAAATCTCACTTCTCCTAGATGGCTAGATGGCCGCACCAGATTGACCTGTGCTTTGTGTACGTCTAGAAAAAAAAATACTGAGGTACGTATTACGTACGTGGGCACAGACGTACGGGGTTGCTTGTTTCGGCACTGGGGATGCAGCATGAGTCGGCAAAGTAAAGAAGATGGATCTGGTAAGCACAAACGGGTACTGTAAAGGGCCAGTGAAACAGAAGGTCTCTAAAGATAGAAGGAAGCTGGAGCAAGCCGATGTATCGCTTCACTGTACTTACCGATTATAGCAAGCTCTCCAGATAGTAATGGCATATATACTTCTTTTGAGGTGTGTACGGCAGGTCAGCTATATTTGGTACAAATCTACCTCAGGTTCGATGTGATTTACACAGATCGGTCGAATGACTAATAGTACTATCTGGTTTAGTTGATTTCTAAAGGTCAAATCATCAAGAAAACTTTTCTTAACAAGAAATAGAGGTTTACTGAAGGCAAGAAATAGAGAGTTATTTTGGAAGATCTTGGTGATCCCCTTATCAGACTGAGACCTAAACGACCAAAAAGATGAACAGATGCCGTAAAAACAAAGCATAGACTGCAAAGTAGAGAGAGATCTAACAAGAGAGAGAGGGAGATCTATAGATGCAAGTCGCGGATCTAGGCAAAATCAATTGACCTTGAAACCTGCTCCTATATATCTAGGCAAAACCAAAGAGGGAAAGTAGCTAACTAAGGATTGAAGGGGCACTTGGATGACTCAGCCCAAAGAGCGTTGGCACATACCATGAGGAGCTGGAGAACTCAAAGAGGCGGCCGCGGCCGGAGAAGATGATGAGGGCGACCTCGGCGTCACAGAGCAGCGAGAGCTCGTAGGCCTTCTTGAGCAGCCCGTTCCGGCGCTTGGCGAAGGTCACCTGGCGGCTTATCTTGTTCTCGATCCGCCTCATCTCCACCTTCCCACGACCCATCTTCCTTCTTCCCTTCTCTCCCTCTCTGCCCTCTCCTTTCCCTCCCTCTCTCTTTTCTTACTTTACGCAGGCAGATCGTATGCTCGTTCGGTGCGCCTTAAGTCTCTCTCTACAGTCACACACACGCTCTCCCTACCCAACAGAGATCAACTCTAAATCAGCACAAATCTCTCTCTCTCTCTCTCTCTCTCTCTCTCTCTCTCTCTCGTATGGTACTGTAGCTTTGGGGGTGATGGTGGGGCAGGGGGTGTGTGAGTTGATTGATGAGTCGATGACTTGATGTGAGGTTAGTTCGTCCCCACGAGCCAGCGTCCCCTGGCTGTACTGTAGAGGAGGAGGGGGAGGAAATCCAACTATCCAAGCGGAGGGAAGCATGTGTACGAGCGCGTAGGTGGCCGCACGTCACGCGGCCAAGCTGGAAGATGGATAGCTCGAGCTCGATCTATCGAGGCGGGAGAGGACAGGCGGCACGTGTCGTCGAGCATGTGGTGGAGGAACAGAGAAACAGCCATACCCACGGCCTCGCTGGGAGCTAGGGCTTAGCTTCGTAGGAGTTCGCTCGTAGGGCTTCCCTTTCCTGTCAGCGCTCTCTGGACTATCTTTATTTTTCACTCTGCCTCTAGCTCTCTTTTGCTGCTGTTCGGCAGTCATCCTATTGCTTGTTTTTATCGTCGGAAATAAAAGCACAAAGTGCTCGATTCCTGACAGGTTTCCGGGATTTATGGATCCTTGGGTCGTCTGAAGGTGATTTCTTTTTTTTTTAGATTCTCAAAAAGAAAACCGCCCCTCTTCTAAGGCCCTTAGTTTTAAAATCCATCATGAAAAAAATAACTAAAGCTAAATCGACTTAGAAGCTGTCATTTTCTAGTCGATCGACATCGATAGTCGTCCCACCAAAACTATTTCAACTTCTCCTTTTTGCATGAATCTAGATGATCTGATGAAATGATTACTGAATGCAGTTGTATAGGATATCTTCTATCTGGCTACTTGGCGGCCTATTAGTTAATCGTCTTCATGATGTTTAGTCCTTGCCGTACTTTGCTCATTTTTCAATGGTTGATTTTTGTATCCATCCTCTCTGATCCATGATTATAAACTTTGAAATGATGAAACTTAGTAATAAAATGTTGTGTATATCTGATGCAAAGGCCGGGGTCACACTCCCCATTTCGAAAAGAAAAAAAAGATGATATGATGAAATGATTCTTGATGTTGACCTAAAAATAGTCCCTTTTCACCGTTCGTCAGTGAACTAGCAAAGCTGCAAAGAAGGCATAGAGCTACAGTCTTAGGGTGAGATTTTCATGGATCCTTCCAAAACCACAATCACCTCTCACCACCCACCACAATACATGGTTGCGTCTTCTTGAGCGGGTGTCAGTATCATGGCTTCAAATCTCGATATCGGTTTATATGTAATAGCTTTTTCTTATTGGAATTTTTGGCATCGGTTATATATATACCTCAAAACTACATATGCTTGCTTTTCTCTCCATTATTTTGGGCCTCTTTGGTTCAAAGGTTTCTCAAATTTTGTAGGTTTCCAATCTGTAGGAAAATTTTCTTATGGAGTCCATTTGGTTCGAAGGAATGAAAGCTAGCGCCAAATTTCTTATGGATTGCTTTTGTACACTATAATCCCATAGTATTTCTAGCAAGAGGTTATATCTCTTCAAGAATTTTGTATGTGTCCATGAAAACTATGGGATGTACTCAATTCCTAAAAAAATTGCCTGTGGTTTTCCTCTAGAGGAACAAACCGATATCTTAGACTCGTTCATGACTTTTCGACTCGTGTAGGATTTCACATGTCATGACACTATATTCATGTGTTTCTCATAGTCTTATATTTTCCGAATCCTGCAAACCAAAGAGGCCCTTAGAGCATACCCAAAGGTGTGGCCCAAATGCCCTTTCCCTGTCTGTTTCGCTATCCGTGGACAGCGAGCCTAAAAAACAACACCCAATGGGGGGGAGCAAACCGTCCGCCTGGCCCTAGGCTGGTGCATTCATGGCCCAAATCGGGGTAGCGTTTGCGCTCACGCGTGTCCGCGAGGACAGCGCAAACATCCTCCCCTCGTCCGCCCCCTGACCCACATACTAGCGACTTAGACCTGCCTTATTGATGGCGGCCGCTGAACCGCCTGCGCCGCCCTCTCTTCTTCCTTGCTGACGCCAAATCTCACCACGCCGCCTGACACCTGCGCTGCTCGCGCCGCTGGACGCCTATGTTGGCCTTCATCAATGCAAGAATCTAGGCCTCCGCGTCGGGCATCTAGTGCCTTGGCCTTCTTAAATAGGCCACTCACAGCCATTTCCCCCACTCCCATCTTCCACCTCTGCATCCATTCCCCACCACAGCCATGGCCAGCGGCATAGAAGCTAGGGAGCGCGGCTAGGATGGCCCCTGGACCAGAGCATGGTCAAGGTCGGCGTGGGAGACATGGGGGTCTAGGCCAGGCCGTTTCTCCCCCATCGTCCCCATCACCCCTTTCATTGCCGTCCTCGTCGCCCGAGTATGGTGGAATCGACCTCTCTGGTTCGAGTTCGCCGTCACCATCTACAAAGACATGAACTAGGATAGGCTGCGCCTCCCCTGGAAGTTCGCGTCGGTGGTCGATAGGCAAGAGCCCAGCGAGGTCGTGTTGCAAGTGCACGGCGGCACGACAGCCTGTGGACCGTCGAGGTACTGTTCAACCGCGTCGGGAAGATGTACCTCACGAATGGTTGGAAGGTGTTTGCCCACGCGCACGCCATTGAAGTTGGGCACTTCCTTGTCTTCAAGTATGATGGTGATGCCAAACACATCGTTAGCGTCTTCGACCATACCTTCTTCCGTCGTCACTACCACCCTGACTCTGACAAATAGGCTAGACAAAGATGATAGGGTCTTTAGATTATATACTATGTTTTTCTACCTTCTCTGTATGCCCTTACAGCAAGAAAATTACCTAGAAACGATGTAAAAGCAAGGCAGATGTAGCCCTCAATTTGAAATATTTTTTTTTGCTCCCCCTGTTGGGGCACGCGTAGGAAAAACAAAGAATTCATTGCAAGAGGTTTGAGTGGATGATAGATTTTCTACAAAATGTAGTGCCAAGAAATCCCTAGGAAAAATTTCTATAGAATTTTGTCGCATCCATGAAACCCAGGGTATTTGGGATTCTTATAAGGGTGAGCCACGTCAGCATCAAGCCCCAGCACTCTGACCGGGCCGGATCCGTCAAGAAGATTCCTAATACACATCGTGACCAGAAGCTCAGAGAGAATATGTAAGCAGTGATGTATCCTTCCCAGGTGTGATGCCTTCGGCACGTGGGAGCTATGTTCGTGCAGGATATCCGAGGAGGAGCGGTCAACAAAGCATCATCATGTACGTCATCATCTTGGAGTTGTTGAAAGTGACCACCGAAGGGTCCTAGGTGAAAGGGCGTTTTGGGTGTTTGGTGTTAAAACCAGGATATCTAACCCTGTGTAAAGTATCCCATGTGTTTAATTATGCTGGAGCACAAGGTGCATGTCCAAGATAAAAAGTGAAAAGAGTAATGGAGTTGGGTCCCCGGTTATTCCGGTTGTTGTTGGAGCTCGCAGTCCGGAGACTCCAATGTCTTCACACTGGAGACTCTGGTGTGTCTACGACCAGAGTTTTCGGTCAAGTATCCGGTCTTTCCTCTGACGTAATCGTGTGCAACCTATTGTACCCGGTCTAGAGACAGGCCAGAGACTTGTCCGGAGTATCTAATGTCGTCCAGAGACTCCAGTCTAGCTAGACCGGAGACTCTGGCCTTTTCTCTAGTGCCCGTGTGCATCTTGAAAAATCCAGTCCAGAGACTTGTACGGAGTATCTAGTGTGGTCCGGAGACTCTAGTCTGCCTAGACCAGAGACTCTGGCCTTTAGCATCAGCAATGGTCACATTTCGAGGGGTCCTATAAAAGAGACCATTCTTCTCTAGGTGAAGGTTACGACTTCCACTCTCTTTCCTCCATTGTCGCTGAGCTCAAAACTCCAAGGTCTCCATCCCTAGCTACTAGAACTTGATGCCCTTTGGGGAATCAAGGGAGGAGACATAGGTCTAGCATTCCACCTAGGGGATTTGTGTTTCCCCACCATTTTTGTAAGAAGTTTGTTGTTCTAGGGTTTGAGTAAACCCTAACTTGAAGAAGTCGCCCTCCAAGCTCATCCTCGTGTGTAAGAGCTTCGAGGTTGTGTTTGGAGCCTCCAATTTGGTTGAGGAGAAGTGCCCCAAAGTTTTGTGCGAGGTTCCAGATTGCCACCGCTAAGTGCACCGAATAGTGGACCGAGTACCCAACTTTGTGGTGCGTGCTCGGTAGAATAAGGTGAGGCCTTTGTGGCGCTAGGGAGACCTTGTGTGGCCCCAACACCTCTCCAACGGATATGTACTTCCCTTAACAAGGAAGGAACTCTGGGAATCACATCCTTGTGTCATCGTCCGGTTATGTCTATCCTTATCTCCTTATTGTTGTTTATCTACTTCTATGTTTGCTTGCCATCTAGGGAATTCACATAGTTGCATCTCTAGAGAATTTACCTTTCTATCAAGCCTAAACTTGAAATATACATAAAAATTGGTAGAACCTAATCACCCCCTCTAGTTTCTCATATCCATCCTTTCAATTGGTATCAGATCCTTGACTCTTATTTCAGGCTTCACTGCCTAAGAGAATATGAGCAAATGAAAGGGTAAGGATGATTTACCTAACCCAAGTGAGTAACCTACCATTGTCAATGATCCTACCATGACACAAAAGGAGAATAATGAGTCCTTGTATCTTATATGCACCATGATGGAGGATATGAGACAAATGCATGCATAATTCCAAAGTGTTAAATCTCTAGCACCCATTGCCCCACACACCAATACTACATTGGTAAACCCTGGTGTGATGTATAGTGCCTCCCATAGCACTAAAGCCACATCGTAGAAAGGCACGGGTGCACCGAAACCTTCTAAAGGTGGTGAGGGTAGGAATGAAAAGTATTGGCATCCACCATGTTGCTATGCCACTCCTACTCAAACCACTATGCCTCATATTAATGCGTGTGTCTCCCCACCCATCATAGATGCATATAATTTCACTAGTTGGGAGTTTTTGATGAAGTCTTATCCTAGTAGTGCTTGCACCCAATTGTGGAGAATCATTGAGATGGTACTCGATCCAAGGGATCCATCAAACTTGATGGCAAAAGAAGAGATTGACAATTAACTCAATATCACCGCTTTGAACATGATTCACAATGCCACCACTTTGAACTTGAATAAGTCACCCTATAAGCTCATCTTCGTGGAGTAAGAGCCTTGAGGTCGTGTTGGGAGCCTCTAATTCGGTTGTGGAGAAGTGCCACAAGCTATGTGTGAGTTTTTGGATTGCCACTGACAAGTGCACCTAATAGTGGATCGAGTACCCACATTTGTGGTGCTTGCTCGGGAGAAGATGGTGAGGCCTTTGTGGCACTTGGTAGACCTTGTGAGGCCCCAACACCTCTCCAACATAGAGTACTTCCCTTAACAATAAAGGAACTCTGGGAATCACATCCTTGTGTCATATTGTGGTTATCTCTATCATTATCTCCTTATTGTTGTTTATCTGCTTGTGTGCTTGTTTTCCATCTAGGAAAATTTACATAGTTGCATATCTAGATAATTTGCCTTTGTGTCTAGCCTAAACTTGAAAAAGATACAAAATTTGGTAGCGTATAATCACCCCCCCCCTCTAGTTGCTCATATCGGTCCTTTAAATTGGTATCAGAGCCTCGGATCTTAATTCGGGCTTCACTTCCTAAGAGAATATGAGCGAAGGAAAGGGGAAGGATGTAACCAAACCTCTTGAGGAACCGTCCATTGTCGGGGATCCTCCTACGATATGAAAGGATCATAATGAGGCCTTGGAACTCATGCGCACCATTATGGTGAAGATGAGACTAATGCATGCCTAATTCCTCAATACTAAGTCTCTAACACCCATTTCCCAACAAGTCGATACTACATTGGTAAACCCCAATGTGGTGGATAGTGCATCACATAGCACGAGAGCCGCATCGGAGGAAGGCATGGGTCCTCCGCCAAGTCACTATGACACTCCTACTCAAATCCCTATGCCTCATATTAATGCGCGTGGCTGCCCAGCCATCATAGATGCATCTAATTTCACTAATTATGAGTTATTGATGAAGTCTTATCTTAGTAGATCTTGCACCCAATTGTGGAGAATCATTGAGATGGGATTTGATCCAAGGGATCCATCAAACTTGACGGCAAAAGAAGAGATTGACAATCAACTGAATGCCACCGCCTTGAACATGATTCATAGTGCAAAGACTCTAGAGTACATGACTCATGTCCGCTCCTTGTCCATCGCCAAAGGAGCTTGGTACAATCTTATGAGGTTGTTGAAGGGGATCCGCAGCAGAAAACAAAAATTTCCCTTCGTTGGAACCCCAAAAACTACCTAGGATCTATCTATGTAGTAATGTGGTAACGGCCGAGGCGTATAGAATACATACCCTTGTAGACCGTACGCGGTTAATGTTCCAAGGAGAACGCGGTTGATGCAGTCGTACTCATAGCCGACCTCAAGGTCGTCAAGCTCCTCGCAAGTCACCCCTTGCTCCATCTTCATCGTGCAGCAGCTCCGGCTCACGATATTTAAGCGTCCAAAGTGTTGCGCCTCGTGTCTTCGTACACATCCGGTGTACGATGAGACCTCCATCTCCCTGATCCCGTCGGGAGTGCGGAAGTTGATATCCATATAGGAATACGTGCAGCGCAACGGCGTGCTATAGGTGTGCCTTGTTTGCACAGCCTAGACTTGGGGCCATGGTCACAAGGGCTAGGGAGAGAGAGGGAAGAAGAAAGTCAACCAAAGGACTTCTCCAAATATTGGTGTGCTTAATCCCACCCATGGGCACTCCTTTATATAGGCGGAGGGGGTGTGTCCTCCCTATTAGGTTAGCCATGTGGGACTATTAGTAAAGGAAAAATCAGCAGGAATTTCGTCCTGGCCGGTTGGGCTGATTCTAACCAGCCCAACAATCCAAGAGGAGTAGCAGCAGATAGCAGCCTGGGAGGGGCCGGTCGGGTGGGCCTTGGCACCTCGGGTAGGCCACCTCGGGTAGGCCACCCATCCCGCATCCGACTCGCTAGCGGTAGCGGCGTCTGCCTGCCAGCACCCACGCGGCACGCGGTAATCTGCCGCCCGCCCGCCAGTGCAGCCTAGCTGCTTGCCGCCCTGTGCGGTGGTGGTTATCCGCCGCCCACATGGGCTGGGCTATTTTTCTTTTTCCTTTCCTTTTTCTGCAGCTTTTCTTCTAGGCTATTTCCCTCCAGGGATTTGGCCTAATATGAAAGTTGCTTATATAAATCTTAATTTAAATATAATTTAGAATATATTTATTCACAATTAACATATAATAAATGTATATTTAAATTCCCCTTTATCCGAAAACACTTTTCCGGTCTTTTCCTTTATTCCTTCTTCGAACAACTTCAGATCTCTCTGCGGAACAATTACGGCTTTCTCTTTCTCTACTTTGATTCCATCTTATGAATGATCGCTCTCATCGTACCCTTAAGTGTATCTCCTCACGGCTCAGAAATACTGTAGACATGATCTATATCAATGATCAACAGAGGGACCAGGGATGTCCATGTGACCCCTATGCATTCTTGATGACAACATCGTTTGTATCGGTAAATGTAGCATCCAATTTCCTTTTGTTTCTTGATACGACTTGTCCGAGATCCGATCATTGGTATCCCATATCTTGTTCAATCTCGTTAACAACAAGTTCTGATTTATTGTTACCGTGATATTACATCCCCGTGACCGAGTCACATGTTGCCACATTGATGGATGTAATCTCACCAAGTCGGCTGTATGTATCTTTACCCGTCATGTGGGTGAACAAATTCCGGTCTTGCAGTAACATGTCATCTACTGTTCCTTTGGAATACCCAACATACACCATTATTGCCACCGTATTACCAGATGACGTCTAATGTGCAGTCAAAGCAGCCTCGGGAAACAGTGAGTAATATGAGCTCACGGTCTAAGGAAAAGGAGTCTAGATTTAGTTGTTGCAACAATGAACTTATATGGCTTGATCGTGTTGCAATCCTTCGAGTAATGTACATCACATCATTCTCCAATGATATGACCTCGTTGTCAATTGGTATCAATGCCCATGATCTTGAAACCGAGATCATCCTCATGACCAACGAACTAGTATGAATAGAGGCTACTAGGGACTTGGTTGTTTCATACCACACATGTACCAATGTTTCTACTTGGTACAGTTATAGCACAATATGAAACTATTTTAAATTAATTGAGATATGACAATAAGAACCTATTTATTATTTGCCTCTAGGGCATATCTCCTTCAGTTGTTCCGAGGCAATGAAAGCATCAAGACCTCCAAGTTTGAAGGAGTTGAAGTCGAGTCAAATGCCTTTGCGGGTAAAAGAGGTGAATCTGTCGAAGACCTCCATGGAAGAGCACGGCTCTCAAGATTAGGAAGCTTGATCATGGTGCAAAGGGAGTGGATGATGATTGGATCAAGCGCAATTTTATGCAAGCCATCTTGCCTTTCAAGAAACACATGACTATGTCTATTCGTGAAAGGTTGGACTATTGCTCACATGACCTCAAATGATGTGCTCAATGAATTTGTGTCCTTGGATATTGTCATTAAGAATGTCTTTGATGCCCAAATGTGTGCTGAACTCTTGGACACACCAAACATTGCATTGAAGGATAAGGCTAGCTTTGTAGATGACGAAGGTGTCAACATGGAATATTAAGAAAGAACTCAAGAAGATATTATGTATCATGACACCTTCGCTCTAGCTTCTAGAGCCTTTTGGAGCAAAGGAAAGAACCCAAGGTGAAGTGGAAGGCCAAGTTGATCAATATCTAGTGGTCCTCGAGTGAGATCATGCTACAATTGTGGTCAAACCAATCACTTCATAGGCGAGTGCCCCTATGAACCCAAAGAAGAAAATGGTGGAAGATTTATTAGCAAGAACAAGACAAAGTCTCCCCCCAACAAGAACTACGGCAAAAGGACTTCCAAAAATAACTACATCAAGAACTCCTACAAGTAGGCCCCACCCAAGTACGTGTTGGTAGCTCGTGAGTCCTAATACACCTCCGGGAGTGGGTAAAGTTATGATGAAGAACCAACTAAAGTGGGAGTGGCCACCATCACCACCATCTGCACTATCCCTTCAACCTCTACTTCATACATGTCTCTCCTCGACTTCCCAAATGAGAACACGACCGACACCAACCCCACTTGCCTCATGTCTCAAGCATCTGAGGTAACTACATATTCTACTACCACCTCTACTTAACCCTCTTTTGTTGATGACCTTAGTCTTGAAGTCAAAAATGAGGCAGTAGATTTGGATAATTCTTGGAAACCATGGAAGGATCCACAAAAGTTCATGTGGAGGCCTTCATGAATAGTATAGGAGAAACCCTTGAGCTTCTTGAGGAGAAGAAGGATACAGTAGAGTAATGCTTTGGCATGCTATAGATGTCGCCGATGAGATTGTGGAGTTGTCCCATGCTCTTGAGAAAGAGCAAGACTTAAGAGCTAATCTTATGGAGACTTAAATGGGCCTTGAGGAGTCTCATAATATTTATATCTCTACTCTTGTTAAAGAATGTGATCATGCTTTAGCTCTTGTTGAAGTTATTAAAATGAAAATGATGAAGTTAAAATTCATTTGACTAAAGAAAAGTCTATGATTCTTCCTTTATCCATAATTCAAGTACCATGTTCTACTACCTCTACTTGTTAACATGGTGATCTTATTGAGGAAAATAAGAAGCTAAAGGCCTAAATTGAAAAGAGCCTTGCTTCATGCATCCAAGGAGAGAAAAGCTTAGATGAACTTTTGAGCAATCAAAGGGATAATGTCTCCAAAGAAGGAATGGCTATGTTCCCATGTCCAAACAGAAGAACAACAAAAAGAAGAAGAGTGTGCCTGCTCCCCTTCTAGTGTAATTACTTTTGAGAAGGAGTGGAGCGATCTGGTGATAAAGAGAAATCGCTGGAGTTGGGGGCCGGAGTCTTCGGGGTTATAAGATCGGAGTCTCTATTATCAAGAGACCGGAATCACTTGGGTCGTAAGGCTGGATTCTCCGCCCCTTCACATAATAAGTTCAATGAAATAAATAATCCTCACTATGTGCTATGCAGGGATTACAATGGGCATGTTTATGCCAAATATGCTGGTCCTTTTGATGGCTATATTGAATGGGCCATTTGGGTTCCTAAAGTTCTTGTGACTAACTGATGAGTGCATATTTGAAGCATTTTTATCTATTATTTTTGCATGTGTAGTAGTAGAATTTTGGCATTTTACCGTGCTCACGTGCATCTTCTATGCTTGTTTCCGCGGGATCTCGAAATATTAAGTTAATAATGAATATATCAATAAGAACAGTCATATTATGTATTAATATGATATTTTGATGTGATGAAAGTCATCTAAACACTACAAAAATACCCCCCATACCTGGCAGATTTTTGGGGCGGCATAGGCGAAAAGTACCTACAATAGTTGGGATATATGGCGGATGAGCAATCGTGGCACCATTTTTCCACGACGGGCAATTATACGCCTGGGCACATAGGGTACTGGCGGATTTTGGTGTCATGGTAGGTGTCCGGGTAGGCCGACGCATTGTAATGCAGCAGTAGATGGATGGAGCATATATTAGTGCGCCGTGCATTGTGGTGCCGCAACAGAGTGTGTCACACATTGTCGATTGGTCAACCAGCACACATTGACTGGTCAGATTGGTCTCACTGACTAGTGTGACCCACCACGGCCGAACTATTTTGTTCTCTATTATATATTTTGCATTCACATCCACACACCATCTTCCTACATCTTTCAGTAACACATGGAGGGTACTATAGAGGTGGTCACCGGTGGTGACATTGAGATGTAGAATCCTCAAGGTGCTAAGCGCGAAGGTGTCAACGAGATGCAGCATTTTGGATGTGTTCAGGGCGGCCATGAAGTTTATGCTTATGTAATTTAATTCATATTTATTTTATCTCCTATATCTGAAACACTAATTTGGGGTTTTCTCGATCATGGAATGGTACCGAGGTGGATTGATTTGAAAGTATATGGGTGGATTGGCATATTCAAACCAAAGTCCGATCTACTTTGCAAGTGTGGCCTATAGTCGTGTTGCCTAATCGCATACGAGGGCGTGACCACCGGCCGCAAATTCCTTGGGTGTCACCACGAGGAAACAAAGTGCGAATTCATTTTTTATGTTGATAAAGAACATTCATCGGAGCTACAACGTGTCTTGGTGGCCTTGTGGAAGGACAGCATCAACAACTTGTACAAACTGTGCGACTCCCACTATGTGGAAACGATGATGCAAGTGAAGAAGGAATTAGAGGACGAGGTGGCTCCAGCGATAAGCGCGATTAAGGCGACGTGCGCATCTATGGCCGACGCGCTGGAGCCGCTTACAGAAACTATAGATCAGCTAATTTATGAGTAATATAGATTTTCAATTTAGGAAGCACTATGTAAAACACTTATGTGTATTTTCGGTAAGAATAATATATAGCTTTTGAATATAGCTTTCTCTATCTGACTAGTGTGTCCCACCAATAAGTGAGTAGAGGATTATCCTACTATGGGCCCACTGTCACATCCCAAGATTTTCCAAATCTTGTAATGTGAAAAATAAATGAATAAAATAAAACTTTGTTTGATTTTCAAGGCCAGAAGAAACTTTTGATTTCAATTGGGAATCTTCAAACCTATTTTTGAACAATTAAATCCTAAAGGGATTTAACAAATTAAAACATTTAAAAGAAAATAAAATATTTTGGAAATTCTATTTTAGATCTTTAAATAAAGAGTTTTTGGTTTTTAAAAGAAAAGGTAGATTTATAAATAAAGATTATTTTAAAGAGCCAAATTAATTTTGGCCAAGCTTTTAAAATAAAATATTTTGTTTTGATAAAATGAGTAAAGGTTTATTTAAAATAATAAGGATTTAAATATCCAATTTTATTAAAGTAAAGGCTTTTTCTTTAAACACTAAAACTTATTATTTTATTTTAATAAGTTTTCCAAAGGTTTTGGTTCTCAAAATGAAAAGAAATATTTTAAAATAAAGATTATTTTATAAAGCCAAATTAAACCTTGGCCAAGACTATGAAAAAAAAGGTTTTGCTTTGATTAAAATAGTAGAGGTTTATTTAAAATAAAATAAAAAATGATTTAAATATCCAAGTTTTATTAATAAAGGTTTTACTATTTCCAAAACATCAAAACTTATTTATTTATTTAAAATAAGCTTTTCAAGTATTCTTTATTTTTCAAATAAAACCTACTGATTTGGTTTTGAAAATATTTGGATTTCAAATGAAGATTTTATTAATTAAATCAAACCCTATTTTATTAATAAACTAAAGATCCATTTTATTTAATTAAAGAATGGATCCTAAAAAGAATAAAAAAATTATTATTTTATTTTTAGAATTTGGTTTATGTTGATAAACAGAACCAAGTTCAAAGTTGTGAAGTTTGGTGATTGTTTGAATCAATTTGAATGTTGTTTGAACAGTTGATTGAAATTCAAAACAGAAAGCCCACCCTCTGGCCCAACTAGCCCAACAGCAGCCCACCTAGCCCACCTGTTCTCTTCCCCGAAGCATTCTTTTCTCACTCAGAAACTTACCCGCACAGAGAGTGACAACTGGACCCCACCCCCACTCCCTTTCTTTCAATGCCAAGCGGACCCACTCGCCTGTTCATCGTATTCACCCTCGCCCCGAACCGTTTTTCTCCACCGCAAACCTAACCCACACCCTCACTGACGCGCGGACCCCATCTTCCCTGTCTCTCCTCGCTGACGAGACGACCCCACACCAACTCTCTTCTTCCTCACCCGCCGCTGACCACGCCCCTCTTTCCTCCTCGCCGTTACAAGCGATTAAAGCCAGGTTTAATTCGCGTTAACCACGCCGTTAATCGACCCTGCGTTCACGCATACTTATTCGCCTGCATCCCCTCTCCCTTTTCCCCCAGACGCCTCACCCTAGCGTGCCCCCAGGCCGCCCAATTCTTCTCTGCACCATTCCCTGTCCGATGACGCTCCGACGATGATTCCAGCAACCTCTCACCTCCCCTTGCCCCCTTGACCACTCAGGCATGTTCCCCAGGCCCCTGCGCGTCTCCCAGTAGCCTTGTCTTACCGGCGCTTGCACCCCAACGTCGGCTACGACTACGTCTGAGCAGCGCCACCGTCGGCCTCGACTTCGGCAAGCTTCCCTGGTGAGCACAGACTTCCCCTCGCCCCCTTTTTGATGCTCCCTGGTTTGCCGCTCGCGTACGAAGCTAACCTTGTATGCCGTTTGCTTCCTCGTGACCCGTAGCACCGCCCGCGACGACGATAGAGCGTGGCCGTCGTCAGACGCAACTCCGACAAGGGATTCCGATCAACCCCGTGCGCCCCTTGCTTCCTCGAGAGTACCTTGAGCATCACCACGACCACGCGTACACGGTGAGACCCTCCCATGTCCTCCTTGCTTCCTAGAAACACCACGAGCACCTCGTCTGGCCGTCGCCGCCGTCCACTGCCGCGCAGCGCCGCCAGTTAGTGGTCAGAGTGATTGCACCCGTTAGATCTAGATCGTAAGGCTGTAATAGAAACATAAACGAAGGGGTATCGCATGCCTCTGCGCCGCTCGATCTAAATGAGATCCTACGGTCTACGACGCGCGATCCACCCGAACCAGTACCACCCAGTTAGAACGCGACGCGTGTCACCTATTCTGTTTAAAAACAGATTTGAAAACAGAATTATTTGGAAATTTCCAACCCTTGTATCTTTGGATCCACACGTCCAAAAATTGCAAATTTTATGTCGTTGGATTCAGGAGAGCAAGACCTAGCCAACCATGCCCTTAGTTTAGCAAATAGTATCTGTTAGAGTGCTTGTTTTTGCAGATACTTTTGTGTGCTTGTTTGGATTAGAAAAATTGTTTAAAAATGATTTTAGGGTTAAAACTTTTGCAAAATGGTTTGTTGTAAACTCAATGACCCTAGGAACCAACCCATAGTTTGGAAAAATGTATTTGGTAAAGTTTAGGATGGAAAATTGATTTAGCCCATTTCTAGCCAAATGAAAATAAAGATTTTGGTTATGAAAATGTTTTTGTAAAGAAAACTTTGGGAAAATGTTTTGGATCAAACCTACTGACCCTAGGAAACACTTTTTGGACTCAAAAATGTATTTGGTGAAATAAAAATATGATTCTTTGATTTAAAACCATTTCTAGTCAAATAGAAATGTGGTTTGTTTATTAAAATTGATTTTGAAGGAAAACCTTTGAGAAATGTTTTGGTTTAAAATCTCTGACCTCAAATACCAAGTTTTATAGTTTGAAAACATATTTGGTGAACCCTATAGGTTAATGCCTTAGTAAAAATATTTCTACACCACATAAAATGATACTTTGTTTTGAAAATGGTTTTTGTAGTGAAACCTTTTGCAAATGACTTTGCCACTTTACAAAATGACCAATAGGTGTTATCAAAAATTTATGACCCATTAGGAACAACTTTTTCAAACAAAACAAAGCTTGGCATGTTTGCATGCATTACTTTGACTTTGTCATTTTATGTGTGTTGTTTTGCTTGATTGGTAGATTGAGTTTGTGCCTGGCTTGATTGAATTGTAGTGACTTGAAGAGTGTGATTGTTGCAAGGACAAGGAGTGAACCTGTACCCTCAACCAAAAAGGCAAGTGATGCTTCATACTTTTTGTCCCATTACTTTCACTATGCATTAGTGATTTTATCTAAGTAAAACTTGCATGGATTTTATTTTGCTAAGTATAGACCTTGCTATAGGAAAACCTAGTAGATGAATCCTTAGTAGGATTTTCCTAAGTTAAGAATCCTATTACTATCAAGCTTAGCCTAGCTAATAGAAAACATGGGTGGAATATATATTCACACTATGGAAAAATATTCTAAGTCTGAAGACTTGTGTTTTGTTAATAAAACAACTAAGTGAATGAATCACCTGGGTGGAATGGAAGGAATGGTATGTGTTGAGTGGTTCACAAGGCCATGGACTTGGCTTGTGTATCTCACTTGTGGATGGCCACCCAGGAACAAAGAGATTTGAGATGTCAAATGTTGAGAAGCTTCAAGTGCAACCACTTGGCAATATGGGCTCTGCCATGATCATATAGGTTGCAAGAACTTAGCCATATGGACAGTGGGTGGTAGTGTTTGATAGGTTGGAGCGCGTCCATTTTGGTCTAAGGGAAGCCTTCTGAAAGATCTTGTCTTGGGAAACCAAGTCTTGTGGGGAAAGTGCACCACCTCTGCAGAGTGTAAAACCTAAGTACTTAGCCATGTCCCTGGTAAAGGACAATTTGAGCATCAAGACTTGGAAGCAATCAAGAATCTCATCATTCAAATTTCTAAGTAAAACTTGTGGTTTGAACAAGGGTTGTGTGCAATCTTCAATCTTGATTGAGAGATGCCTTGTAAAGGATCTTCAATCTTTGATTGAGAAAAATGATTTTATCAAAGCAAAAACTTAGTATTTTCAAATGTTAAGGAAAAATCTATTTTGAGCAAAGCAAGCCTCAACACCACTTAGCCAAATGCATATAGATGTTAGACTCCACTATATTACCATAGTATCACTTGCCAATACAATTCAAATATATTGACCCTTTGTGGATGTAACTTGTATGTTGCAGGTTTGATTGTTTTTAGTGAAGATTGATTGATTAGGATTACAAAGCCTACAACCAACATCTGCCTGTGGCACTTTGAAGATGAAGGACCCCATGACTATAGTTATTCCGCTGCAATGTAATGTAATAGCCAAATGAGCTATGTAAGATGTAATAAAATTATGTTATTCCTGGTTATAAAGTTATATTATGACCTTTGTTTCTTGATATTACATCTTAACTATGGATGCTAGCTATTGATCCAAGGACTAGCATTGTAAACACAGGGGGCTCTACCTTATTAAAGGTTGGGAACTCTACAAGATGGTATCAGAGCATTGTGTTGCCTGTAGGATTTGTAAACCTAGGATTGGACAAAAACCCTTAGAAAAGTAGGAGTTGTATTTGTTCCAAAACTTATTTACAAACAATCTTGTAAACTCTTTCCTCAACCATTTTGGTTTCAACTCTACACCTCATCTATTTCAACTTGATGGAAAAACCTACCCTTTGACCAAAGACTACACCATGTACAAAGGACTTCTTCAACACCTTCAACTCTAATGACTTCAACATCTTCAACCTTGGATATCAACTCTAATGACTTCAACATCTTCAACATTTTCACCAAGGACTTCAAACTTGGATATCACTAAAGACTACAAGTGAGACAAGAAATGTTACTCAAGACTTGAAGACTAAGGAAACACAACTTAGAAGGAACCATCATCACCTTGAAGTTTTGTGACCAAGAATTTTTCCAAGGAAACCATGATCTCGTTCATGAAGAATCAACCAAGAAGGATGGAAAGATTTCAAGTGAACCATATAGATGGACCACCATATTTAGTTTAAGTCAAACCCACCAACTTATGTGGTGTAACAAAAATATTTTTGGTTGCCTAAAAATATGCTTGAAACTTGTTGTTTGAGTGGAATGTTTGTTTGTGATTGCTTGCACATTGCTTGAGTGAATTGTGATGTGTGTGGTTAGAACTATTTCCCTAGAAATCTTTTGCCTATTCTAAACCCGATCCAACCCAAACAGATGACTTCTCCAAGATACTCCAACAACAAAGTGGATGACACCAACACCAACCAAGAAGACAACATGAGAGAACTCATAGCAACCCAACACAAGTTGAACCAACTAACAACTCAGTTCATAGCCAACAATAGTGATAAAGATCCAGCACTGCAAAAGTTTTTGGAAGAACAATCCCAACTGATGCTTAAGGTGACTAATCAAATGATCAACATGGAAGAAAACCATCCCAAAAGAGTGTATGACAACAAGGATGACAAGAATGTTATTCTAGATGGAGCCCCAGCTTGCATTATTTGTGGAGACAAGGACCATACTTCCAAGGAGCATGAAGATCAATGCCCTAACTATGAAGAGAAACATCCTATTGGACAATGTCCTACCTCTCAAGCCACTTGCTACCTATGTGAAGGCAGCAATCATACTCCTATACAATGCCCCATCTATTCCATGGTGGAACAAAGGAAACAAGAAGGATCCAAGTCTACCAAAGGAAAAGGACCACTCATACTTCCAAACAAGACAACCCAATTCAAAGGATCAAAGAAAACCAAGAAACCAAGACCAGACATGAACCTTGTGCAATGTCGTAAATGTAAGGAAATGGGACACTTCTCCAGTGAGTGCCCAGAGAACCAGAAAAATAAGGGGATTGACCAAGTGGTGTGCAACAACTGCAAAGAGCTAGGCCACTATGTAGCCACTTGTCCACAAGAGCTACGCAAGGAACTTGAAGACATCCACTGTTTCAATTGCAAAGAACCAGGACATTATGCAAGCAATTGTCCAGAAAAGATGAAGCACAAGATAAACAAGCCTATGAAGGATCTCAGCCTAGTCACATGTTTCAAGTGTGGAAACAAAGGACACTACGCAGATGTTTGCCTAGAGAAGATTCATCAAGATCCCAAACAAGCCAAGATGTAATTTTTGTTTGAAATTTTTTTAAGGGTGGTAGTACCCTAGTTGTTTTGAGCCAACTTGTAACCCTAGCCTTCCCAAATCTCGGGACGAGATTTATTTTAAGGGTGGTAGCCTGTCACATCCCAAGATTTTCCAAATCTTGTAATGTGAAAAATAAATGAATAAAATAAAACTTTGTTTGATTTTCAAGGCCAGAAGAAACTTTTGATTTCAATTGGGAATCTTCAAACCTATTTTTGAACAATTAAATCCTAAAGGGATTTAACAAATTAAAACATTTAAAAGAAAATAAAATATTTTGGAAATTCTATTTTAGATCTTTAAATAAAGAGTTTTTGGTTTTTAAAAGAAAAGGTAGATTTATAAATAAAGATTATTTTAAAGAGCCAAATTAATTTTGGCCAAGCTTTTAAAATAAAATATTTTGATTTGATAAAATGAGTAAAGGTTTATTTAAAATAATAAGGATTTAAATATCCAATTTTATTAAAGTAAAGGCTTTTTCTTTAAACACTAAAACTTATTATTTTATTTTAATAAGTTTTCCAAAGGTTTTGGTTCTCAAAATGAAAAGAAATATTTTAAAATAAAGATTATTTTATAAAGCCAAATCAAACCTTGGCCAAGACTTTGAAACAAAAGGTTTTGCTTTGATTAAAATAGTAGAGGTTTATTTAAAATAAAATAAAAAAAGGATTTAAATATCCAAGTTTTATTAATAAAGGTTTTACTATTTCCAAAACATCAAAACTTATTTATTTATTTAAAATAAGCTTTCCAAGTATTCTTTATTTTTCAAATAAAACCTACTGATTTGGTTTTGAAAATATTTGGATTTCAAATGAAGATTTTATTAATTAAATCAAACCCTATTTTATTAATAAACTAAAGATCCATTTTATTTAATTAAAGAATGGATCCTAAAAAGAATAAAAAAATTATTATTTTATTTTTAGAATTTGGTTTATGTTGATAAACAGAACCAAGTTAAAAGTTGTGAAGTTTGGTGATTGTTTGAATCAATTTGAATGTTGTTTGAACAGTTGATTGAAATTCAAAACAGAAATTAGATTTAGAAAAAGAAAAATGTTTCAGACAGAAGAAAATAGAACAGTCCACCCTCTGGCCCAACTAGCCCAACAGCATCCCACCTAGCCCACCTGTTCTCTTCCCCGAAGCATTCTTTTCTCACTCAGAAACTTACCCGCATAGAGAGTGACAACTGGACCCCACCCCCACTCCCTTTCTTTCACTGCCAAGCGGACCCACTCGCCTGTTCATCGTTTTCACCCTCGCCCCGAACCGTTTTTCTCCACCGCAAACCTAACCCACACCCTCACTGACGCGCGGACCCCATCTTCCCTGTCTCTCTCGGCCGACAGACGACCCCACACCAACTCTCTTCTTCCTCACCCGCCGCTGACCACGCCCCTCTTTCCTCCTCGCCGTTACAAGCGATTAAAGCCAGGTTTAATTCGCGTTAACCACGCCGTTAATCGACCCTGCGTTCACGCATACTTATTCGCCTGCATCCCCTCTCCCTTTCCCCCAGACGCCTCACCCTAGCGTGCCCCCAGGCCGCCCAATTCTTCTCTGCACCATTCCCTGTCCGACGACGCTCCGACGACGATTCCGGCAACCTCTCACCTCCCCTTGCCCCCTTGACCACTCAGGCATGTTCCCCAGGCCCCTGCGCGTCTCCCAGTAGCCTTGTCTTACGGCACACCCTAACGTCGGCTACGACTACGTCGAGCAGCGCCACGTCGGCCTCGACCCGGCAAGCTTCCTGGTGAGCACGCATTCCCTCGCCCCCTTTTTGATGCTCCCTGGTTTGCCGCTCGCATACGAAGCTAACCTTGTATGCCGTTTGCTTCCTCGTGACCCGTAGCACCGCCCGCGACGATGACAGAGCGTGGCCGTCGTCAGACGCAACTCCGACAAGGGATTCCGATCAACCCCGTGCGCCCCTTGCTTCCTCGAGAGTACCTTGAGCATCACCACGACCACGCGTACACGGTGAGACCCTCCCCTGTCCTCCTTGCTTCCTAGGAACACCGCGAGCACCTCGTCTGGCCGTCGCCGCCGTCCACTGCCGCGCAGCGCCGCCAGTTAGTGGTCAGAGTGATTGCACCCGTTAGATCTAGATCGTAAGGCTGTAATAGAAACATAAACGAAGGGGTATCGCATGCCTCTGCGCCGCTCGATCTAAATGAGATCCTACGGTCTACGACGCGCGATCCACCCGAACCGGTACCACCCAGTTAGAACGCGACGAGTGTCACCTATTCTGTTTAAAAACAGATTTGAAAACAGAATTATTTGCAAACTTCAAACCCTTGTATCTTTGGATCCACACGTCCAAAAATTGCAAATTTTATGTCGTTGGATTCAGGAGAGCAATACCTAGCCAACCATGCCCTTAGTTTAGCAAATAGTATCTGTTAGAGTGCTTGTTTTTGCAGATACTTTTGTGTGCTTGTTTGGATTAGAAAAATTGTTTAAAGATGATTTTAGGGTTAAAACTTTTGCAAAATGGTTTGTTGTAAACTCACTGACCCTAGGAACCAACCCATAGTTTGGAAAAATGTATTTGGTAAAGTTTAGGATGGAAAATTGATTTAGCCCATTTCTAGCCAAATGAAAATAAAGATTTTGGTTATGAAAATGTTTTTGTAAATAAAACTTTGGGAAAATGTTTTGGATCAAACCTACTGACCCTAGGAAACACTTTGTGGACTCAAAAATGTATGTGGTGAAATAAAAATATGATTCTTTGATTTAAAACCATTTCTAGTCAAATAGAAATGTGGTTTATTTATTAAAATTGATTTTGAAGGAAAACCTTTGAGAAATGTTTTGTTTTAAACTCTCTGACCTCAAATACCAAGTTTTATAGTTTGAAAACATATTTGGTGAACCCTATAGGTTAATGCCTTAGTAAAAATATTTCTACACCACATAAAATGATACTTTGTTTTGAAAATGGTTTTTGTAGTGAAACCTTTTGCAAATGACTTTGCCACTTTACAAAATGACCAATAGGTGTTATCAAATGTTTATGACCCATTAGGAACCACTTTTTCAAACAAAACAAAGCTTGGCATGTTTGCATGCATTACTTTGACTTTGTCATTTTATGTGTGTTGTTTTGCTTGATTGGTAGATTGAGTTTGTGCCTGGCTTGATTGAATTGTAGTGACTTGAAGAGTGTGATTGTTGCAAGGACAAGGAGTGAACCTATACCCTCTACCAAAAAGTCAAGTGATGCTTCATACTTTTTGTCCCATTACTTTCACTATGCATTAGTGATTTTATCTAAGTAAAACTTGCATGGATTTTATTTTGCTAAGTATAGACCTTGCAATAGGAAAACCTAGTAGATGAATCCTTAGTAGGATTTTCCTAAGTTAAAGATCCTATTACTATCAAGCTTAGCCTAGCTAATAGAAAACATGGGTGGAATATATATTCACACTATGGAAAAATATTCTAAGTCTGAAGACTTGTGTTTTGTTAATAAAACAACTAAGTGAATGAATCACCTGGGTGGAATGGAAGGAATGGTATGTGTTGAGTGGTTCACAAGGCCATGGACTTGGCTTGTGTATCTCACTTGTGGATGGCCACCTAGGAACAAAGAGATTTGAGATGTCAAATGTTGAGAAGCTTCAAGTGCAACCACTTGGCAATATGGGCTCTGCCATGATCATATAGGTTGCAAGAACTTAGCCATATGGATAGTGGGTGGTAGTGTTTGATAGGTTGGAGAGCGTCCATTTTGGTCTAAGGGAAGGCTTCTGAAAGATCTTGTCTTGGGAAACCAAGTCTTGTGGGAAAAATGCACCACCTCTGCAGAGTGTAAAACCTAAGTACTTAGCCATGTCCCTGGTAAAGGACAATTTGAGCATCAAGACATGGAAGCAATCAAGAATCTCATCATTCAAATTTCTAAGTAAAACTTGTGGTTTGAACAAGGGTTGTGTGCAATCTTCAATCTTGATTGAGAGATGCCTTGTAAAGGATCTTCAATCTTTGATTGAGAAAAATGATTTTATCAAAGCAAAAACTTAGTATTTTCAAATGTTAAGGGAAAATCTATTTTGAGCAAAGCAAGCCTCAACTCCACTTAGCCAAATGCATATAGATGTTAGACTCCACTATATGACCATAGTATCACTTGCCAATACAATTCAAATGTATTGACCCTTTGTGGCTGTAACTTGTATGTTGCAGGTTTGATTGTTTTTAGTGAAGATTGATTGATTAGGATTACAAAGCCTACAACCAACATCTGCCTGTGGCACTTTGAAGATGAAGGACCCCATGACTATAGTTATTCCGCTGCAATGTAATGTAATAGCCAAATGAGCTATGTAAGATGTAATAAAATTATGTTATTCCTGGTTATAAAGTTATATTATGACCTTTGTTTCTTGATATTACATCTTAAATGTGGATGCTAGCTATTGATCCAGGGACTAGCATTGTAAACACAGGGGGCTCTACCTTATTAAAGGTTGGGAACTCTACACCCACAGAGCTACCACGGCCCACAATGGTGTGCCGCTCGACCTAAAGTCCCATCAGAAAGCCTAATCCCCATACCCCAATATAGTTCCTATTTCATACAAAACAATTCTTCATTCACTCAGCAGCCATCATACTCCTGGATCTCCCCACTATCTCAATCAGAAATTTTCCCACTCCATCTTCTTCTTTTCTTTAATCGGATCTTTGTATGAGTTAGATCTGCGAGCAGATCGACTGCGGATACATCGATCACGGGCAGATCCAGCACGCAGAAGATCGACCGCAGGAAGATCCACCATGCAGAAGATGATGGCAAGGTCAACAGATCAACCACGAAGAAGATGGTGGCGAGGCCTTCAAGATCCACCAGGAGGAAGATGGTGGTGATGCCTTGAAAATCCACCGTGGGGAAGATAGTGTCCAGCACCCTGCGGATCCACCTCGAGGAAGATAGATAGGGCCTTGCAGATCCACCACGCAGGAGATGGTGGCTATCGCCTTTGTCATCTGCTTCACCACTGCCGTCAACAGGATAAAGAAAAAATTAGTGTAACTAGGATAGGTGAATAGGTTAGATGAATGATCATTGAACTTTTCTAATTGTCCTCAATTTTATAATCAGACCATTAGAAGAGTGCAATAATGAAATGTAATGTAATGAGATTTATGTTTTGAAATAAAATGGAATTGTATATCTTAATCAACTGTGCATCACAATCTATAATTAGTTATTGTTAATGTAATTAGCTTTCAGTGATGCTAGACATTGTAATACGGCAAATTATTCGCGGTTACAACGGCACTAATTTTTCGCCATGGAAGCGCTATCTAGGTGGATCATGTTGTGTCGCGCCAAAAAATAGTAAAATACACCATCATTTCAGAATCCCTGACACAGTTATCCCATGCCGGCTTTTTTTGCCGCACTAGCACGAGCACAGCGACTAAGGCTGTGCATCTGCGTCTATAAGCGCCAGGGCCCGAGCTTTGTGTTATAGTGAAATAATTTTCCATGCAACTGGGTAAAAGGAGGATGCAATGAGAAGCATCAGAGGCCATAACGAGCATAGGTATGAGCGAAGCACGGTCGTACCATGTGCACGTACGGACCTCCATTCGCCTCGCCTCATCAAATACTTTCACCTGGCACAAACGGATCTAATATCTAACATTCACAGACACTAGAAACACCGAAACTTCACCTCTAGAAGGGATCTAGAGGAGGAACTTGCAAGAAAGCATCATCATCGCTGTTACACAGATTATTGCAGTACAAGACATCATTACCTTCATCATCAACCGCTGCAACTCCATCACCTACATAATTCCCCATCTTGTTTAGCTCTGTTAGTTGCAATTGCAATTGATATTACGGATTTGTACCTGAATTCATCCATTTACTTTCATTCCATCTGCATGATTATGATGATGTTGTTGATTACTTCCATGTATGAGTAGTTTACCTTGATCTTTGGTAGATGGTGACACCCTAGCAGTATTATAATATTAAATGAATATGATCTATAACTTCATGCTATGAATATGTGTTAGTTCTCTCTCTAGATATTATATGAAGTTGACCATGTAATATTTACCTCTGAGACTAGAGAGGGAATTATCCTTGGAAGTATGGGATTGCATACAGTGTGAAGTGACATAACCGTGTTTAGCGCTTTACCATATGGAAAAGGGGGATAAGGAGGGATTCACTAAGCTCATAACCTTAATTCCAATGGATCCATAGGTGGTTGCCAAAGATCGTTGCAGTGGTTATTTAGAGATGTGATGATCGATGGTTTTCTGGGCACATCTTATTATGGAGCTCTCCCCACACATATCATGACAGAAGATATAGATATATCCTAATTGTAGTTAATACCAATGCTAGTGGTGGATCCTAAATCCCCGAGAACATTTTGCCTTACTAAAGTTCCACTGTAGTTCTCACCGCACTAGTTTACTTTACTATATTCTTTACTCTTTTGCAATCAAACCAAACTGTCTCAAAACACTCTTACTTGAGATCAAGGACACCTCTAAGTATCCTTTGGTAGATAGTGACGAGGGGCATAAAGACCTTAACCAAATAGCTCTTTGTGGTTCGATACTCTCACTTTTGAATCTAGCTACAATCGATCTATGTGCCTGCAGTCATCACTAACATTCAAGGACCCATCCAAAAATGTGGTACCTAAATCCAAGAATTGATCGCTTGTAGGAATATGCTTCCGGAGGTGGAAAATGGGTGGTGGATAGTGGTGCCTCACATCATATGATTGGTAGAAAGGAGTTTCTTATGGATGTTCACCCCACCCTCGAAACCTATGACTCACTTATGGCGATGGATCTTCATATAAGGTATTGGGTTTAGGCAAGGTGGTGGTCACACCAGATATATCCATTGTGGACATCATGCTTGTCAAAACTCTTTCATATAATTTACTTTCGTCTCTCAACTTGCCGATATGGGCATGGCACATACTTTGATGTTACAATTGTGGTTAATGTGAAGCAAGACTCTATTCGTTTCCTTTTTTAGACATGCCCATAATGGTTTGTATGTGGTGGACTTGTTGAAGAAACCCACTCCTACCACAACATGTCTAGGATAAGGCTGATGTGGGATGGCTTTGGCATCGCTAGTTAGCCCATGTCGATATGAGATCTTTGCAAAGTATTCACAAAGGGGAACACATTCTAGGACTAAAGGATAAAGATGTGTGTTTTTCCCAAAGATCGTGTTCGTAGGGCATTCATTGAGGGAAAGCTTCTTGAAATTCCACACAAATCCACCATGAACATCTACTCCTTAAGGATCTTAGAGCTACTTCATTTGGACCTTTTTGGTCCTCCATCTCATGCAAGTCTTGTAGGGAAGAAGTATTCTTTGGTGATTGTTGATGATTATTTAAGATATACATGGGTGCACTTCCTTGATAGGAAGATCAAGACTAAAGAAACTTTCATCAAGTTTTCAAATGAGGTACAACGCCAACACAATCAGAAGATCTTGAATATAAGAAGTGAAAATGGAACCAAGTTTAAGAACTACGCCATGGATGAGTTCCTAGGAGAAGAGGAAATTCATCATCAATATTCTGCTGCATATACCCCTCAACAAAATGGTCTAGCCAATAGAAAGAACCAGACTCTTATGGATGTAGCAAGGACCATGATTCCCGAGTTTAAGTCCCCATTCAATTTTTGGGCTGAAGCCACTTCGACCGTAGGTCATGTTACCAACCATCTCTACCTCCGCAATAAGTTGAACAAGAGTCCCTATGAGATCCTCACTGGCAAGAGGCAAGCATCCACTACTTTATAGTGTTTGGGTATAAGTGCTTCATTCTCAAGAATGGTAATCTCTTGTATAAATTCGAACCTAGCTATTGAGGGTGTCTTTGTTGGCTATGCATAAGACTCTCACACTTATAGAGTCTACAACATGACCACTCGTCGTGTTGTAGAAACTTGTAATTTGAGGTTCGATGAGCATATTGGCTCCCAAGTAGGGCAACTGGATCTTGGTGATGTAGGTTATGAAGTGCCTCCTCAATCCATAATAAGAATAGTTGTGGGATTTTTCCACCCTGTTGAGGATTCCCTTGTGGTGGAAGGAGAAGGAAAATTCTCTACTCAAGTGGAGCGCTCACTTACCCAAGATCTAAAATTGAATAGCTAATAACAAGCTGCTCCTCCTCAAGCTACTAATCCGCAAGCAGATGTTGAAGATGACATTCAAGAGTCAGGTTAACTAGGCGCTCCTGTGCATTCTACTCAAGAGGACCCGGAGTCTCTGGTGTCTCAAGGCTAGAGTATCTAGGGTGACTCGGATTCTCCGATTTCCTAGGCCAGATTCTCCTATGGTGCTCATGCTCAAGATCAAGGGCAAGTACTTGAGGGTGCTCCTACACCTCCTACTGATTATCAAAGTCTTTTTAAGGTCAAAACAAGGACTACATAGTGGTGATGACCAAGTGGTGTCTCAAGAATCTCTCGAGGAAACTTAAGATCGTTGTGTGGCAAGGATGTCAAAGCACCTGACCGTTAGAGATTTTATCCCTGATAATTAGAGGTATTATCCCTGATAATGTGGTTGGTGATATAAGGAGAGGTAGATCAACTCACGGGCAAGTTGCCCATCATTGTACTAAATTTTCTTTTATCTCTCATTTTGAGCCAATCAAGGTATATGAAGCTCTCGAGGATTAAGGTTGGGTTTATGCGATGCATGAAGAACTTCATAACTTCGAGCGCAACAAGGTGCGGAACTTGGTGGAGGTGCGGAACTTGGTGGAAAATCCAAAAGAGTGACACAATGTCATAGAAACCAAGTGGATCTTCAAGAATAAGAAAGATGCTATTGGTGTTTTCATTCGCAACAAGGCAAGATTGGTGGCTAATGAGCGCATATTTGCATCATATTTTGCATCATGTTTTGCATTATTATTTTGCATTGTAGATGTAGGATCTTGGTATTTTACAGCGCTCGCGTGCACATTTTATGTCTGTTTTCACCAGGATCAGGACATATGATGGATCCAATGGATATAATTCTTGGAGTAGTTGTACTGAGGAGAAAAGGAGTCAAAAAAATGTGAATCGCTTATTTGGGAAACATTAATAATACCATAAGAAAACCAGAAGCGAACTGTAACTACCTCGGTGAATTACGCTCTTAGTTACAAGTCTGGATGAGCGGAAATGGTTAAAATAGTACGGTGGGGCCAAATGCCACTCACAGGTAGACCTTTCGGCCGTCCTAACCATTTCCAAAACATCGGGACAAGAACGAGCGGCGTAATCGGCAGGCGAAGGGATCAACTACATACACAAATGAGTATGTATGCAAGGCACCATACAACAGTCCTCAGAGCCATTCCATCTAAAAGAAATAGAAATATTGCAACGCCATACGGCAAGATCCAAATATCCTAGATAGATATAATAGTTTAGGATATCTCCTCATACATCAAACATCAGAGTATCAGGCGGAAGCGGAAAACAAGATCCGAGTACGGATAAGAAGCAAATCGGCATAAGATGCCCCATAAATAAACACATCCCGCCCACAGATCTCACGGATCCCCGTTTCTGGAATCTCTACACCGAATGATCGTTGCCAACATCGTCCGTCTCCTCCACCCAGTATCCATCTTGCGAGTTTTCCTGTTCAGCTGAATCAAACAATTTATCGTGTGAGACCCTAGGGGTACTCAGCAAGTCTTTATGCCTCTAAAGGGGACACAACCTGGGGCGACGCAATTGCAGCAAAAGATAAACCCTAACAATTCTATAGATACTCGCTAACCATCCGCCTAACCAAAGATAGACGGATGTCCGTGAATTAATGACAATAGTTATCACGGTAATATTAACTGATCCATCCTCCTCCTCGCTTACCCACGAGGAAGCGGACGAACAACCCCCAATCTGTTGGCAGTTTTATTATCCATTCCATGAGTGTTGCACTATTTACTAGTCAGGTACTTAGTCAAATTAAAAGCGGTACTTTAGTTATACTTGTCTATGATCGAGAAACTGTGCTCCAAGTCGTCCATAACCGCGGACACGGCTTTCGGAAAGTTTTACCTAGGGGTGCACAAATAGCAACACACCTTGGATCAACCTCGGAAAACCAAATCAAAACCCAACGAGGCATTCACGACAAAGCGATCACAGATTCAGAAATATTTGTGGGGCCACCCCATTAAGCTACCCGCAACGAAGTTGGCGGCTCGAGAGACGGACTCGGGTTTGCGTCAATGGCTGTAAACGATTTGGGAACCCGAAAGTGTGACTAGGCTTGTCGATACCGAAAACACTCCGCTTACCTAACAAAGACAGGTGCTCCTCGCACAATCTTAAATAAAGCGATAAAGCATGGCATAAGTACAGAATAGTAATAAAGCCCCAAACTACTTTGTGGCCCCAAGAAAATAAGAATGAATCAAGCTCGCTCGGGGGTCCATAGGCCTCCGGATGTGGATAGCGAATATTCAAGGAACAGGAATCAAGTACTTTCGGGTCCCACGGACACAAGTGAGCATGAAAAACCAAATAGCAGACATTGCTCACCGGTGCCACTTTCATTAGTTCTCCCATTACTACTCAGGTTAAGTTGTTTAGGTACCTCGTTATCCAACAGACACTCACATACCCTACACATGCTGTTCTACGACTCGCATGGCTCAAACAACTCCTGTAGTAATGGCTCATGGGATGGAGGAACAAGCTTCGGTGGGGTTTAAAAAGTAAAGGCTATGCAATACTTGGGATTCAGTTTAATGCAATCGCGACTCAATGATGCAAGAGTAAGATAGAGGCAATACGTACTATATGTATGCAAGCATGTGGTAGTGCTTGCCTGGCAGCTCAGTTGAAGCAAGAGAAGGATCAGGTAGTGCTCACAGGTATCTTGATATATCCCCTGCTCAGCGTCTATTCGAAGAAGAACCAAACAAACAAGGGCCAACATAAATAAAGTTCACAAGCATAGGAATAAAATGCATCAAGCAAACAATCATGCCATGATGAATGATGCACAATTTGCATGGCAATAATGTAGCATGGCATGGGTGAGGTGTGGAATACAAGAATAAGACATTTTATTGAGTTTTGGTCACATTTTAACCTCATATAAGTTGCTGTATGCTTTATATTTATATGATGCATGCTGCAAAACAGAACATGGAATGCATAAACAGAAAGGTCTCGTCGAGCTAATCATTTTAGACATATCATTTGTCAAATTTGGAGTTATAAATCAAAAGTTATTAATTAATTAAAGAAAAGGGCATTTTAATGTAATTTTAATCAACTCGAAATTTAAGGTGTTCAAAATATATTTTGAAGGGCATATTTGAATTCCTAACATTTTTCTGATTCAAAACATATATTACATGTTTAATTTGGGTTTATATTTTAAAAGTTATTTGAAAACAGATTTGAAATTTGAATTTAAATTAATTTGGAAAAGTTTGAATTAAAAGCAATCTGAAATTCTTTTGTTACCCAGACAATCCTAGCCAAAGACACACAAGTGGGGCCAGGTGCTAACTGGGCGACACGCTGCCATGAAAGGTTTTCTCACCATGAGGCCTCCTAGTCTCTGCGATCGACGCAGGTGGGGCCACTGGCAGCCTCGTGGCTACACGCCAGGCGCCAGTGGGACGTACACGTGGGGAAGCCCGGGAGCGCGGGTTAAGGTTCTGGAAACAGGGGGGCTTATCTGTAAAACGGACGGAGAGGCTGACAGGTGGGACTGGCTGGACCGCGGGTTTAGCCGAAAAATAAAAAGGGGGCTAAATGTAAATCGACCACGGCCCGTACTGTTGTTCTTCTCCGCGATCTGGCGAGAGATCGGTGCGCGGCGCGGGGCGGGGGATCGATCCCTGGACCTGGCGTGCGCGCGCGGAGGCGGTAGCCACTGCGGTGGGCTAGGGTTGGTGTCAGGGAGGTAGGCGTGGCCTAGGTGAGGTGCTACGCGGCGCGAGAGCGTGCAGACGCCAGTGCACACCGGCGCGCAGAGGCCGTTCGACGAAAAGTCCGGCGAGGCTAGGGTGGTACAGCGAGGCGGACCATGTCAGGGGGGTGGAGAGGCTCACCGCGAGGCTGCTGGCGGTGTTGGTTCGGGCAGAGGAGCTGGCGATCGTCGTCGAGGCAGGCGCCGGGCGGAGCTAGGGTTTCGTCGCGAACGCGTCGGTGTGCAGCGGATCCGGCCGTCCTCTCCTCGACTCCGTGTATAGGGGCGACGCTGGTGCTCGGCTCGGCCTTCCCCAACGCCCAGACGCCTCGCCCTCCTTCTGCTATGGTGGTGGTGGGGTGATGCCGACGGTGGTTAGGTGGAGAAGGAAGAGGGAGTAGCAGGGGTAGGTGGGGAGGGAGGAGTAGAAGGGCACGGCCCTGGGGGATCTGGGCGTCGTCTGCAGAGAGGAGGGAGTGGGTAAGGCAGAGAGGGAGAGGGGAGATGCCGTGAGGAGGTGGTAGAGGAGGGTGGCTCGGTGCCACCTTTTCACCCTCGAGCACGTGCTCGGGCTGGAAGGCAGGGCAGGGCAGGGGCTTCCAGGTGGGTCAGGGCAGGTTCGGTGGGGAGGCTCGGGCTGGTGGGGCATTGTGGCAGGGAGAGAAGAGAGGGAGAGAGGCTCGGGTTGATGCTAGGGTTTTGGAGAGAGGGGGGTATGGTAGCTGGGGTGGTTAGGGTTAGAGAGGGGTGGATCATGGGGTGGTGGCTCGGGTTAGAGAGAGGAGAGATGAGAGCTTAGGGTGGAGGGATTAGAGAGAGGGTGTGGTATGGTTTAGAGATAGAAAAAGAGAGAGAGCTAGGGAGAGAGGGTTTTGGGCATGAACAAAAATAAAGGCAAGCAAAAGGGGATTTGGGTGATGGAAAAAGGGTGAGGTTGCAAGGTCAAAACAAAAGAATAGGGCCAACATGAGCAAACTCTCAAAGATCCATGTCTCACTTGCAAAAATACATGAAAAACCCAAAGGAGGGAAAGATGGTGAGATTGCATGGCCCATGCATGGGTATTAAATGCCATGTTTATTATTGTGAAAACAATTGTAAATGACCATGGGCATTTATTAACACATGCATTTCCAAACAGGGAATTAAGGCCAAGCCAAAAGAGTGGTGTTGGGGTCCCATGTGGAGTGGAGGAAAATATGCTCATATTTGAATATAATTGGACATTCTAGTGTGTGTATTCCCCTAGGTGTTTATTATCCACAACAATATTCCAACATGAGCTGCTATTCCAAAACAATTCCATATGGAAGCTAGAATAAGAGTTTCCTTCACTAAACAGGCAAGGTGGTCCCACATATCAAGATTGTGGAAACAACCTGATGCTAGTGTGGAAGCATGAAGAGATAGAAAAGGATCCATCCCAACCTACATGAGCTAGAGGTAAACCCAAATAAAATGCTAAGCTCACATATATTGGAATGGTAGAATTATGGTGTGGTGACAAGAAAGGTGGTGGAGTTAATAAAAGATATGCCCCCAACTCAACTTGGGCATTAAACAATATATCAATAACCAAATACAATATCAAGAGGCAAAATACAATTTACAATGCATATGAGAGAAGAACCAAAACAAAAAGGGTTTTATATGATGCTCAAATGCAAGGTGGCATGATGACATGAGCATGATATAATTATGATGCAACAATTATATATATGAAGTAGCATATATATAGACTAGGCTAGTAGCATTGCAATTGTTAGACAATTGGAATGCTACACGAACAAACGAGGCAGAAGGTTCAACGACCAACTATACGACCGGAGCAAATTTTCCGACCGTATAGCTCTGGCCGTATGGTTGGTACTGCCTCCACCTCCTCAAATAGTTTCACTCCGTGCAACTGGTTCGGGGAGACGACATACAGAACAACCAGAAATCGCAGAAACCTCACCTCTAGAAGGAATCTGGAGGGGGAATTCATCCACCGGGGATTCATCTTCGCCCTCCATAGATCCGGGAGGCTAAGGCATCAATCTTCATCATCCACCACTGCATCACCACCATCTCCATCCATCCCATCTACATCTTGTCTAGATCTTGTTGTAATTTCCGTACTCGTTGTGGATTTATACAAGTGCTATTCATCTATGATAGATTCTGTTGTTATTGCCATGATGTTGATTGCCTCCATGTCTGAGTAGATCATTAGTTCTTGGGGAGATGGAGAAACCCTAGTATGAGATTGAAATAAGATAAACTTTATTATGATATTCATTGATATTTCCATGTGTTAGATTTTCTACATCTTGATGTTGAGAGAAGTTGACCTCTCAATATTTGCCTCTCATGGGGACTTGATGGAGGGAACTACTTGTTGGTAGACGGAGGCGTGCTAGCACTTACAGTGACTATAAAGCTGTTGGCACCCCTTACGTATCAACTTGGGAAACCGAGGAAACTCACGGAACACTATTCATGCCATGGGATACGTCCTACGGGATTACGTCCCTTAATAGCACAATAATTCGATTAATGTCGATTGCTGACTTCTGTGGTTATGAGGATGATGTGGGCAGCGGTTGCTACCTATTTGTCCAAATACGGAGTTCCTCGCACACATACATAGTTGAAAATGTTCATGATGATAATCTTTATGTTAGCTCCTTATAATGCTAGTGGTGTATCCGCTACTCCCTGAGAACACTTTTCCCCTATTGCAGTTCCAATCTCTCTTACATACGCGATACTTACTTTCTGTATTCAGTTGTTTTACTTTACCTTATTATTGCTCTTATACGTAAAACCCAAAAACACCTTTTTACACAATACTCGCATTTTATCTTATCACTTAGAACTTTATCTAGCATTTCTATCATAATATTTATTTCAAGAATCATTAGACTTCACACTCCTTCTCCCTGTGGGATCGATATCTTTACTTCGAAACTAGCTACAAACGATCTGTGTACTTGCAGTCATCAAGCTATTTTCTGGCGCCGTTGTCAGGGAGCTAAGTGTTGTAGGTCTTTTAGTTTGAGCATATGACTAGGGCTAACCCACTCAACTACTTTGGGAAGCCCTATGATATTTATAAAAAAGACAACTCCAATGAGAAGACAAGGGGGTTTGAAATAAATCCTCTACTACTTGGTATTCTACATAAGAAGCAATTTACTAGAGATGAAGAAGATCCTGATCCATATGAGCATATTGCATGTTTCAAAGATATATGTGGCACTTTTCTATTGACGGGATATACCGCTGATGAGGTAAGGGTTAAACTTTTTAGTCATACTTTGACAAGTACAACTCTCTCATGGTATAGATCTCTACCCCCTAAAGTCACTACTATTTGGGATAATCTAGCCTGTGAATTTCTAGCAAAATATTATCCGTTATCAAAATCTGTTGGAATCAGGCATCTTATAATGACTTGGAAGAATCGTTCTAATGAAGGACTAGTAAGAGCTTATATTATATTTAAAGATTTACTATGTCTATGTCCTCATCATGATTTACCTGAATGGTATTTATTGCATATATTTTATGGCGGGTTAATCGAACCCAATAAAATTGAATTAGACTCTTTCGCAGAAGGAGCCTTTATGAATCTTCCTATACCTAAAGCTTGGGCTTTACTTAATAGAATTCGTGATCATAGAGTTTCATGGAATTTTGGTCTAGGAAGTGAAGGAGGCATAGAAATAGAACATGATTATATTCATGACTATAATAAAAAAGGCCATGTTAAAGAATTATCTAAAGAAATTTATTTGGATTCTGAGCTTGTGTTGCAAGTTGTTAAAGCTTTTATAGAACATATCAAAGATCTAAAAGAGGGACTGGTCAAATATGATCCTCCATTCGAACCTGAAAAGAAAAGAGAAGATAAAGCAACACTGGCCTCCCTTGAACCAATGCATGAGTTGCTGATGTCTACGCATGCTTCTATTCTTGTAGACAGTGTTGGGCCTCCAAGTGTAGAGGTTTGTAGAACAGCAGCAAGTTTCCCTTAACTGGATCACCTAAGGTTTATCGAACTCAGGGAGGAAGTGGTCAAAGGTATCCCTCTCAAGCAACCCTGTAATCAAGATACAAGAAGTCTCGGGTGTATAGGTGCACAAGTTTGGCGAAGAGATAGTGAAATACAAGTAATATGAATGATTATAAGTGGTAATTGCAATCTGAAATAAGAGTGGCAGCAAGCAAACATGTAACGGGACTGATTGTAAATGGTGTTTCAATGTTTAGAAACAAGGCCTAGGGATCATACTTTCACTAGTGGACACTCTCATATAAATATCTTCTCTTTATGATGCTACCCTGAACTACTCTCCGGTTAGACTATGTAGAGCTATAACATCACACCTTAAAGTTCACATTCCCCATCTAGATAACCCTCACTATCACCTTGAGCGCTAGATGGTTCCAACAAACACCACAATCTCATAGAGACATCCAACTCAAATTATACTCATGATAAGTATTTATGTAACCTTAGCCAAAGTGCCACACGGCGTGCACACTGTCAACTTCACACACGTGGGGATAAGCAGAGATTAATTAAAGCACTTGAGTAGCAGAATAGATCTATAGATTACAAAGCTCATGATCTCAATAAGATCACGCATAGAGAGAGAGATGAACACATAGCTACTTGTAGAGCCCTTAGCATCGAGAGATAACTACTCCCTCCTCATCATGGGAGTCAGCAACAGCGATTGAGATGCCAGTGGAGTCGATGGAGATGGATACGGGGGCATTTCCCCGTACCGGCAGGGTGCTAGAATAGAGACTTCTGTCACCCAAAACTCCTCTTCGGTGGAGGCGGCGCTGCGGAAGTTTTCGTGGAATTCTGATCTGGTACTTAGGGTTTTCGTCCCGAGGGAAACATATACGCGAAGAGGCGATGCCAGAGGTGGGCCAGGGTGGCCACACCACCTGGTGGCACGGCTAGGGGTGACCCGCGCCACCCTAGGTTGTGCCTACCCCCTGGATCCCCTCCGTATCCCTTTTAGACTCCGTGTCGTGTCAGAAAAAATAGGAACTTTAGCTTTTGTTTCGTCCAATTCCGAGAATATTTCTTTTCTGGCTTTTCTGAAACCAAAAACAGAAGAAAACAAGCAACTGGCACTGTGGCATCTTATCAATAGGTTAGTTCCAGAAAATGTATAAAAATGCCTCAAAGTGTAGACAAAACATAAGATAACTGATACAAAACAAGCATGGAGCATCAAAAATTGTAGATAAGTTTACGACGTATCAACATCCCCAAGCTTAACTGGACGAGTAGGTAAGTGATAAAAAAGAATAATTTTTTAGGTGACATGCACCATCACAATCTTGATCAAGGTACTTGTAAAACATTGATAGCTGGGATCATAGTACTCAAACATAGACATGAAAGATATAGTTCTAACAATAAGACATAGAAACTATGTTGTAACATGAAAAGGTACAAACAAAAGATTCATGAATAACAATGCTTTGAAAGACATTTGTTTGTTTCGCATATAGAAAACATAATGAGAATGGTATGTAGCTTGTCCCTCATGGTGTAGCAAAACATAAATGCATAGGACACCTTCAAAGTTCATAAGGGTGGCTAGATACAAATAGTTTAAGAACAAGAAATATCAAACTTATGAATTAATCAACAAGTTTTGGGACAATGCACATTAAACTAAGAATGACCACTATGCTCTCTCAATAGGTGCATAAAGATAGAAGATGGAGACTCAATATAAAAGTAAAAGAAAGGCCCTTCATAGAAGGAAGCAGGGATTCAAGTCTCATAAAGAGCTTCCAAAAATTATGGTACTTATTAGTTTTCAGCTCTCATTGCCCCTATCATAAGCATCTTTAGTTGATTAAGGTTAAAGTGAACAAATATGAGGATATGCTTTACAAGTTATAAGTTAAAAATCTCATGCCCCTTGCTTAAGTGTACCGAACCTCATGCTACTCAACTTTAGTCATAAGTAAGTTCTTGTCATTGTAAGTACATGTGTGTCATAGAGAACCGCCAATGGGGTACCCCTTGCCCGATGATACAGAAGCTTTCCCATATCAAAATGACAAGGCAAGCATACAATCAGCATCTCAGCGATCTTTTTGTATGCTATTTGCATAGGGTTTTCCCTTTTTTTCTTTTTTTGATGCTTCACAGATTGCTCACTATGTTTATGCTGCACGTTTCCACCATGATTTGGCATGGCTTAGACTAGCCGCCTTGGCGTTTCTCTAACACATATATGAACTCCATGAGCCTTACAAGCTCCCCTTTTATTTCACACTGCCAGGATCCATAAGCACAAAAACATGATGTCAACTAAATAAAGTGCAATGTTGAAAGCGTTCCCCATGGTAACATGGTTCTGCTAATTCACAACTTACAAAGTGCAAGCATATACACAACATATATGGGCACAATGTTTCAAGTTTATTAAGTGCAAGAAAGTAAAGTGTGCGATAAAGTTTGTGAGAGCTTTAATCACTAATTTTCACTTAACAAGTTTAATTTGGAAGGTAGATAAAAACATGAATATACTTGGAATAGCAATAATGCTAATAGGTAGGTATGGTGGACTCTTTGGAATAACTTGGTTTTATTTGGAGTTGGATAAATGAGTGGAACTCATACTTGGTAGATGTGGAGGCTAGCAAAAGACTGGGAGCGACCAACTAAGAGAGCAATAATGGCCATAATCATGCAAAGCGACAAAACATTATTAATTAAAGCATAAAGTGATATTACAAGTGGAAAACTAAATGATCATAGAGGCTATGGTGACTTGGTATAGTCTTAACATGCTGTAAACATGCGCCAAGTCAACCCAAATAAAGCATCGAAGGCGAATACCAAAATATTATGCTTTTGTATGCTAAAACAACACATGATTCTTTCAAGGCACATTAAGCAATCTCAATTGTTTGGAACAAGTCATGCTACAGCAATAATCACTAAGCATAATGTCAAGAAATATCAAACATGACATGATAAAATCTAGGCCACAATCAAAACAAGACTCCTTTTGTACCACTATAAGTATGATATTTCCTACTCTTTTCCAACACCAATCGAAAACTAAAACTAAACACAGTGCTAGCAAAGGAGAACACTCACAGAACAATAAGAGTGAAAACTAGAGTGTTCTAGGCAATTAATAACGGCGTGTGTCTCTCTCCAAAAGAGGTGTGTTGGGATCCAACCAACTTATTTTAGCAAACCAAAAAAAAACAAAAAACAAAAACAAAGGCGCTCCAAAAACAACACAATTGTGCATGAAACAATAAAAATGAAGTGTTTGGAAGAAAACCTGAGATTTTTATTGATGAAGAAGGGGATGCCTTGGGCATCCCCAAGCTTTGACGCTTGTACTTCTTGAATATTTTTTGGGGTGACACGGGTGGCATCCCCAAGCTTGGGCTTTTGTCCATACTTCATCTTATCACATTGTTCTTCCCTACACTTTAAAATTTCCTTCATACAAAACTTCACACAATCTTCATTAGCAACATTAGTGTACTTAAGATAATAAGTCTTTAGGTTCAGTTTCAACACAAGTAAAACTTCCATTAAAACACAAGCTACTGTAGCAATTCCTTTTAAAAGTTCAAGTGATCAAAGAGAACTCAAAGAGAAAGAGATTAAGAGGCAAATGCAAATAATGGCAGAAATCTGTCAAACAGACCAGTAGGTAAAAACCGATTTTTCCGAAGACCTTATGTTGCTCAAATCAAAAAGTGTTAAACTTTAAAGTTAGATAACAACCTGGGGCAGAAGCACAAAAAATTACAGCTCAATCCGACGTACAGAGATTTTTCACGAATTTTTACAGCAAAGCACAAAAATCTGTTTCGGGACAGCAACTTTCCCAAGTCTTATTTCTCTCTCATTAGAGGTTATTCTTGGCACAAAAACCACACGAAAAGGATAAGGAGAGGTTATCACTGAAGCAGTAACTTCCAAGACTCAACAAATCAAAAATAAACTGAAAGCAAAAATATATTGGGTTGTCTCCCAAAAAGCTCTTTCTTTATAGCCATTAAGATAGGCATGATAAATTTCAATGATGCTCACATATGGATATGAATTGAAGTAGAAGAGAGCATCAAGAAGAAAATATAGAACAAATTTAAGTCTAACCCACTTCCTATGAAAAATAATATTGTAAAGAAACAAGTCATGAAAGCACAAAGCAACAAGCATAGGAAAGCAAAACAAGTGCAACTTCAAAAAAATTAACATAAAGAGGGTAAACTTAATATTGTTGAGACACATAAAACCATGTTTCCCTCTCTCATAATAACTTTCAGTAGCATAATGAATAAAATTAACAATATAACTATCACATAAAACATTCTTATCATGAGCCACATGCATAAAAGAATTAATACTCCCCACATAAACATAGTCATTCTTATTAATTGTAGTGGGAGCAAATTCAACAAAATAGCTATCATTATTATTCTCATCACCATAATCATCAAATATAGGAGGCATATTGTAATCATAATTAATTTTCTCCTCAATAGTAGGTGGACTAAAAATATCATATTCATTATTGTAATCATCATATATTGGAGGTATAGTATCATCATAAGCAATAGAATAGTTATCTTCCAAAATGTGTTCATTTGTAAACATATCATCATTGGAAGGAACATGGATAGTACTAATAGTGCAGCAATTATTAACATCATCATTTTCAGAATTGGTACCGAAGAGATTTTCAATATCAAAAGTAGTGTGCTTTTCCCAATCATGATCAGTACTATAGGTAACAGGCATAGCAACATCATCAAGTTCAGACTCATCAAAAACTACAATAGGAGCAACATGCTTAGGGGAAAATATCGTTTCCTCTCTCCTATTACTCCTCCTTTTCTTCTTTTTCTTCTTCTCTTTAGGAGGGAGAGGCTTGAAAGGAAGCTTCTCCTTATACCCTGGTTTATTGTTAGAGACAATAGAAGAAACTTTGGAGGATTCCTCCTTTTCATTAATAAGAACAAAACACATATTAGTTCTGTCATATTTTGGTAAAATCTCATTTTTTATAATATTTTGTATGTAAGTATTTGTGTGGCAATTATCAACACAATAAAGGTGACAACCATGCAGGACGCTATTCATATCAAAAGCACTCATATCTACCAAAGAGGTTTTTCTTGATAACTCTTCACACCCCAAAATTATGTAAGTTCATCATGCTGATTAGGAGTGATAAAGTTATGACAATACAAACTTGCAGTACTCATTGGATTAGAAGGGCTATTATTATGGCCTGAGCATTGAAAATTGAAATGACCCACTTCAAAGCAAAGTTCACAAATAAAAGGATAGAGGGCACACACATTTTTACCAAGATCATTTAGAGCCCTATACCACATTCTAGTTTTTCATTCCTGTGGGTGATACAATATTCTTATTCAATTTGATTCTTCTCACAAGGTCTATGTATTCCACAAAAGTTAACATGCTTATAAGAAATAGTACTTTCAGAGGTTTGAGCATGTTTATTGCTATCATTAATAACAATTTCATTTTCCATGCAAGTGTCTTTAAAAGGCTCATGATACATGTCCCATTTTTCTTTAGGAGCATTAATATGAGAAGAAAAGGCTCTACAACAATCAACAAGAATTTGAGGATCAAGACCATATTTAGCACTAAGCTCTTGAAAATCAGCAGTTTCAGCGAAAGACTTAATGCAATCATACTCATAGTTTATACCTGGTTCTTTACCTTTGTCGTTATCCCTATCTTCGGTATTTCTTTGAATTATTTCAAGAAGATCCCACTTAGCTTTGACCTCCTTACTTGTGAAGGGTCCCTCTGAACAGGTATCTAGATAGTCCTTGTAATGTCCTGAAACCCTTGCATAAAAATTGTTAATAACAATATTACTGGGGAGCTCATGAATTGGACATTTGAGCATTAGTGACTTCAATCTCCCCCATGCTTGGGTAATACTTTCTCCATAATGAGGATGAAAATTATAAATATAATTCCTACCTTTGTGAATTTCATGAGGAGGATAAAATTTAGAGTAAAAGAGAGATTCAAGTTCCTCCCACTCCGAATGATGAGGATCGTCTAGTAGCTCATACCACTTCCTTGCTTTGCCCTTAAGTGATAAAGAGAATAGCTTCCTCTTACCTTGGTTCATTGAAATACATGCACACTTGAACAACTCGCATAATTCATGTATAAAGAGTAAATGATCACCAGGATGGACAGTTCCATCTCCAAAGTAACCGTTATTCATAACACATTCAACAATTTCCATAGGTATTTTAAAAGGGATGCCTTCAGTATGTGGATTTAAAATATCACAAGTATCATTAGAATTACCACATGTAGGTGATAAAGTATCATCAGAGCAAATTTTCTTCTTTAAAGCTAGGAACTGAAAAGATCATTTTCATAAAAACTAACTTCCCCAAGCTTAGACGTTTCCATAGCATTAGTAACAAAGGTGTTCAAAAATTCATACTAATAACATTGCTATTAGCATGCAAAGAAAGTTCCATGGGTTTTTTAATTTTCTTTTCAGACCATTCATGTTCTACCTTAGGAAAAATACTAAAAAGCTCTCAATTTTTGTTGTTGTTTTCCATTGAGCCTAACTAGTGAAAAAACAAGAAACAAAAATATATAATTGTAGAATCTAAAGGAAATAACTTCGAGCACTCACACACTAGCAAGAGTACTAGAAGATAGCTTAGTAGCCAGAAGATGTGAGTACCTTTTACCTTACCTACCCGGCAATGGCGCTAGAAAATAGCTTGATGTCTACGCACGCTTCTATTCTTGTAGACAGTGTTGGACCTCCAAGTGCAGAGGTTTGTAGAACAACAGCAAGTTTCCCTTAAGTGGATCACCCAAGGTTTATCGAACTCAGGGAGGAAGTGGTCAAAGGTATCCCTCTCAAGCAACCCTGCAATCAAGATACAAGAAGTCTCTTGTGTCCCCAACACACCCAATACACTTGTCAGGTGTATAGGTGCACTAGTTCGGAAAAGAGATAGTGAAATAGAAGTAACATGGATGATTATAAGTGCTAATTGCAATCTGAAATAAGAGTGGCAGCAAGCAAACAGGTAACATGACTGATTGTAAACGGTGTTTCACTCCTTAGAAACAAGGCCTAGGGATCATACTTTCACTAGTGGACACTCTCATATAAATATCTTCTCTTTATGATGCTACCCTGAACTACTCTCCGGTTGGATGATGTAGGGCTATAACATCACACCTTAAAGTTCACATTCCCCATCTAGATAACCCCTCACTGTCACCTTGAGCGCTAGATGGTTCCAACAAACACCACAATCTCATAGAGACATCCAACTCAAATTATACTCATGATAAGTATTTATGTAACCTTAGACAAAGTGCCACATGGTGTGCACACTGTCAACTTCACCCCCGTGAGGATAAGCAGAGATTAATTAGAGCACTTGAGTTGCAGAATAGATCTATAGATTACAAAGCTCATGATCTCAATAAGATCACGCATAGAGAGAGAGATGAACACATAGCTACTTGTAGAGCCCTTAGCATCGAGAGATAACTACTCCCTCCTCATCATGGGAGTCAGCAACAGCGATGGAGATGGTGGTGGAGTCGATGGAGATGGATCCAAGGGCACTTCCCCATCCCGGCAGGGTGCCGAAACAGAGACATCTGTCCCCTGAATCTCCTCTTCGGTCACTGAGGAACATTTCGTGGAATTCTGATCTGGTACTTAGGTTTTTCATCCCGGGGGCAATATATAGGCGAAGAGGCGAGCCAGAGGTGGGCCAGGGTGGCCACACCACCTGGTGGCGCGGCCAGGGGTGATCCGCGCCACCCTAGGGTGTGCCTGCCCCCTGGCTCCCCTCCGTCATCCTTTTGGACTCCGTGTCGTGTCGGGAAAAATAGGAACTTTAGCTTTTGTTTCGTCCAATTCCGAGAATATTTCTTTTCTAGCTTTTTCGAAACCAAAAATAGTAGAAAATAGGCAACTGGCACTGTGACATCTTGTCAATAGGTTAGTTCCGGAAAATGTATAAAAATGCCTCAAAGTGTAGACAAAACATAAGATAACTGATACAAAACAAGCATGGAGCATCAAAAATTATAGATACGTTTACGACGTATCGGTTGCCTTTCCCTAACAGTGCACAAAAGCATATTCCTGAATATGAACAGGTCAAAGCAGTACAGGAGAAGAAAGAGGAAGAAAGTATGCCAGAAGTCATGGAACATCTAGAAGAAACCAAAGATGAATAGGTAACCAAGGAAGCAATTATGGCTATGTATGCACATTGTAACATAGTTGAACTTGATGAAGAGAATTCTATATTGGTTGAAGGTAAAACAAAGGTAAAAGGTGTGGGTAAGCCTATTCTTCCCTGCATATTTAAAAAACCTCGCATTACGGTTTATGTGATCTTGGCACCAAAGTTAATGTTATATCTTAGATTTCTACTTAGAAATAGAACCGGCTACAATTGAAAATACCGATATGACAATTATGTTAGCCAATAAAAATCTTAGAATTCCAATGGGAGTAGTTGAAGATGCAACTGTCACAATTGACAATAAAAACTTTCCTATCGATTTTGTAGTTGTTGATATGCCAGCTGACACTCTTTGCCCAATTATATTTGGAAGGAACTTTTTGGGTGATATAGGTGCCTATGTTAATTTCAAGAAGGATATTGTGTCTGTTAAGCTTGGGGGAATGGAAATTAAATTCCACTTTTCCAAATTTAAAGACAGGCCTCCACAAATGCAAGAAGAACAGGAAGAAAGAACTATTGAGGAAATGGTGGCTCTTTTCTTTAGTAATCAAGAAGAAGAAATAAATGAAGATCCAAACTATGAAGAGATAGTTATGGAGGACAAGTCCCTGGAAGAACTAGAAGATGAATTTGATTCACTTCCCATTATGGGACTGATGGCTCAAAATGTAACATCCCTATTTCAGCAACCCTAATTAGTTGTCGAGAATGCAAAAATCAGGGGGAACAAAAACTTTTTCTTATTTAGTGATGCAATGCTTGCGTGCTTGTTTGTTGATGCTTATGCCTTGATTGTGTAGCAATGAAATACTCCTTAACTCAACATCAGTTGACAAAAGCTATTTAACAAAACTGTCTTGGCTTATGTTTCATATTCTCAAATGTTCTAGCATTTCAAAAACCTGAGCCAAGATGCCTTTGCAAACCAAACTATTTCAGTATCCTCCATTGACAAAACTATGGAGAGATATATAATATAATCTCTTTATGTTTTCAAGACAGAACTTCAACTACTCTCACCTCTAGGTTTTTCCAAAACCTGCTTATAAAACCCTTTGAACTCTACTCTGGGTATATATACCAAGAGACTCTTATCCACTTCATAGAACAACCTTTTCAAAATTCCCCTTCTTACTCAAGCTAGGCTTGGAGGTACCCATGATAGTAGATTTGTTCTATTTGTAAGATGAGTTGCCTTGATCTGCTGAGATGAATTGCCTTCAGCTGCTGCTTGACTTGATTGCTTAGAAGTAGTATGAGCTACCCTAGGATCTCATCATATAGCACTTAAATAATCCAAGCCTACCCACCTTAAGCAAGCTAACAAAGCTGGATCTGATCTCTAGCCACTAGGTGATCATCTAAAACCCTTAATCAGATCAATTCTGAAGTGATTTTATCTACAAGCTTCTAAGTCAATAAAGACCAATATCAAGCATGGATCTATTCTACTCAATATACACTTCAAACTCATCCACTTAATGATGCTTTGGTACCTTCCAACCCATCAAAAACATTCCCACTCATATTCTAGTCAAAAACCCTAAATCTGTTAAATTTTGACTAAGTCTGGAAACTTTTTCAACATCACTTCTTTGAGTGCCTCCCTTTATCAACCCTTGTGCCTTTTGGTAATGCACTTGAACCATCTTGTAGAACATCATAATTACTACCAAGGCCCACTATTTCCCTTGGTTAGACCATCCTCTAACCCCTTGTTCTTGATAGTTTTGTAGGCAAGAAAATAATAATTCCTGCAAATCTTATCAACATGCCTACCTTGGAAGAAGCTCACACCTACATGTTATCTTATTTTCACCAACTCCTTGCATTATTGGGTTCTACTCATAGAGTTATAGCAATACCTACTTCACCTGTTCCATCTGGATCCTTGTGCTTCAAAAACCCACAAGGTTTTGAAGGTTATTTGGTAATCTGCTTTGGCAGTCTTATTTTATTCAAAGTTTGGAATCAATCCTTGGTAAGCTCAAGAATGATCAAGCGCAAAATTCTGTAACAAGGTGATGTACATAACTTGTTCTATCTATCCATATAGCCCTTGAACCAAGGGGATCCTTGAGCTCCAAGATACAACCATGTTCTGAAGGTATGAAAATAACATCACCCTAGATCCTTTCTTCCTTGCTTCTTCCCAAAATCAAGTTGGATTCTCAACATCAAAGGTCGTAATTAATAGATAAACCTTGTGTACATCATATACCTTTCTTATAAATATTTATCCAGTATTATCCATAATTATTATGATTCAAAACCTATTAAATTCTTTTAATGGGCAAAACCCCCAAAACTCCCTCCATAAAGGAAAGTTTGGTTTTTGCCAAAACACTTTTCTAACTTAGGTCACTTTTGATGCCTTTTTATCCTACCCCATCTTCGAACTTCAAAAATATATATTTTTGAAGAGCTTTATTTATTATTTTTGCCCTTTTTCTTAAATGGAAGAAATGGAATAATAATTGTTTTAAATACTTTTAATCCCCAATAAATCATGGGAAAATTTCTCCAAGTATGGATCCATATAAAGGACCATATCAAGTCAAAAACCAACTCTGACCAATGTGAAAATATTAGATGAGCTTCTATAAACCATTTCTGCACTATTTGATTAAATGAGATTAAAAGGACATTAAATCCTTGGAAAAATCTCAAATAATTCCTAGAGAGACATCTTGACCATACCTAGCTACTAGAAGCATTGAATCATCTAGACAAGATCCAAATCTAAGAAGTTCTTCATGATCATCAATTTGGCCATTTTATGACTATGAGCAAAACACTTATCTAAACCACCTCCAATTCCCATTCAAAGATTGAACTATACTTCTCCACAGCCACCACACTCACCCCTGGTCAACATACATTGTAGTACCCTCCTCTCCTTGACACTAGTGCTTGGAGTATGAAGAAAAAGAGAGAGAGACCAAGCATATACCACCAAATCCTAATCTTTACTTCACACCCAGCTGCAACAGGCCTCCTCCACCTCTATGGTTGTGCATGGCCCCACTCCCCTCCCCTCTGCACCACTCAAAGCTACCCTAGCTCTCCTTAGCCCCCTCTCCCTCCCCTCTTTTATTTTCACCTGAGGTGAAGAAATCTATTGCCTATTAAACGCAGAGCCACGACCACCCTCTGTCTCCTATCCTCCCCACTAACCTCTCCACCGCCCTCCTCGCCCTATCCTCGAGCACCACCCCTCCATGCCCCCTATTGGACCTTGTCCATCATGAACCGATCCCCCCGAGTTAAATAGGCCAGAGGCCACCCCCCGCCTCCCTCTGCCCCTCATTTACTCCCTCTACTACCCACTCACCTCCCCCGAAGCCTACTCCCTCTTCCCAGCTCTGCTTTGCCCGTGAGAAGAAGAGAGCAAGCTCTCGGCCTCCTCCCTCTCCCCGAGCGAAGCTCCCTCCTCCCTGCTCTTCCCCCGCTGCATGTCACTCTGACGTGATCCCCTACTCCCCCTGCATCTAACCATGCCCTCTTTTTGACCCAGGACCGCCTCCAGCCAGGTCATCGTCCAGCTAGCCTCGGTAGCCGGATCTAGTCGTGGAACTTCCTGCTTCTGCCTATCCCCGTGGTCGCCGTCGTCCACCGCGTCACCCTGCCGCTTCCCCGACACCTCCCGAGCCTTAGGTGAGCCGCGTTGTCGCTCCCCGAGATCCGCTAGGGTTTCCCTCACTGCCGTCGAGGCGGACGACGACCCGGTGTCGTTGGATCTCACTTGATCCGGCGGCCCAGATTCGCTAATACCCCTTCGAGGTTGTGCGCCGCTGGCAGGCAGGCCCCGCCTGTTGGGTTCGAATGCCGCCTCCCGCGCGAGCCAGCGCCGAGAGGCCCGAAATCCCTCCCCATTTCCCCTTAGATCTGGCTCAACTGGCCTTTTTCCCTGGCCCTTTATTAATTTCCTGTATAGATCTATATCCAACCATCTGGTTTAATTCGTTTTAAAAATGGAAAACTGTTAACTTCCTAGATCTAAATTAATACATGTTCTTATATGTTTTGTATAACATGTAGCACCAACCCCAGGTACAAAAATGTTTTCATTATTTTCTGAAATTTAATCTTCTAAATAGTATCCTTTCCAATAATTAAATCCCTTAGGGAGTTTTAGATACCTAAATAATATGAATAAAATGTCATCTAGAAGGTATATAAATTACATATCCAGTAGCCTTTGTCTCAATCCAAGTGGAGCTATATGTCTGAAGAAACAAATTGACAAATTCAATTATATTTTGTCTTTAGGAATTTCTCTAGGCCAACCCAAAATTGTTTTTAACCTAATTCCAACTCTCAGTGATGTAGGACATCAATTAGTATCAAACCCTAGGATATCACTATTTTTGGAGCCTCTGTTGTTCTATGGTGATTTAAGTATCTCTGTCCCAGGTTGTTTTAGTAGAAAAATCACTACAGGACTTTCACAACTCCAAAATGGGTGATTCCAATTTCTACAGAAAGTTTTTCAAAACTCCTACCTGGTTCCCTTGGAATCACATCAATAGCTTCTATAAACTTAATCTGGTGAAAAATACAAGGTAACTACAGAACTGACTTAGGAAATTTCCTGATGGCATTCTGGTAAATATTTCTAAGTGTTTTCAACTCTCAATAAACCAGTCCATCAAACCCTACCTAACCATCCAAGGAAATAATTTTTGGACTCACAAAACTTTTCTAGTGGATTATTTCCTAAAACTAGAGTTTTATTCACTAGGAAATGCATAGTAAATCAATGGATTTTGATAAATTAGTGAAACCACTTTGGTGGGTTTCATTTTATTAACACCCATCTGTTGGTACCGTTTTTATACATGGTATCATACAGAATCTAGCCTTGTTCTAAATGCCCTCTCCTAAATAATTTTCTAGACTATAAATCCTATAGGATTTCCTTCAAATGCTCCAAAGACAATTTCAATCTTCTAAATCCACTCTTCTCAAAACCTATTGAATCGTAAACTTGTATTGTCTACTTTCTTGATGTATGTATGTCCACCTGTATGCCTTGTTTTGATTGTGGCCTTTCTTGTTTGCATGTATACTCGATGACGACGATAGTTGTGCTTGTATTGACACCGAGAAGAAGAGATATTATTATTGGTATTGGTATTCTTGGTTATCTAAAGAAGAAGTCCAGGGACATATGTGCCATATAGCTGATCACAGGCAAGCCACCTTCTTTCTCATAAGCCCTGTCCTACTATTTCACTTATGCATGTTTTATCTACTGTTTATGAAAATTGCACTATTTTACTATATGTTGATGTATATATGGTAGTGGTTTGGCTCCTCTGAACTATTACACTTTTGTACTACTAAGTGCAAGCCCCTTGATGACACCTACTATCCCCTAGTAGAATAGATGGTGCATAACAACATAACCCTTTGGAGACCCTGTTTTAGCCGAAGTAAAGCTATAGGATGGGAAGACCACAGAAAAGTTTTACAAACATTTTATGATAAAACCTTGGTGAGGTTTGACCTACCAAGAGAAGTTCGAGAAAAAAAAAGGTTTTCATTTTACAAAAGATGTTGAAGGAAAGAGGAGGTAAAATGTTTACGAAAACGCACCCGGTTCTTTGCAGCTTTAGCTATAACAACTTAATCCGTTCAACCACATTACTCTAGAATGGGACAGGGCTAGGCTTGATGTTTGTTTACTCTGGTATAAGCTGCCTACAACTACTACAGGGGATTTAAAATCCTGGAGGGTGGGCCTTCTCCTGTAAAAGGTCCATGTGGGACATCGACCTGGAGAAGGAACAAAGGGTCTACGGGCCTCCACGCGTTACTATGAGCCCCTCATTGAAAGCGCACACTTTGTGAAGTGCAAAACAAACTACGGTTGGCTTGAGAACTATATAGGGCGTCCCGGTGTTGAGGGGAACAACACTCATAAGGTAGGCACTTACATTGGAGTGGGCATCCGGAGAGTCTTGATCGGTTACTCGACCCACGATCGGTGTAGATCAGGGTAGGGTACCCGGATGGTGTGGGTAAAGTGTACAACCTCTGTAGAGTGTAAATCTATTCGAATAGCCATGTTCGCGGTTATGGATGGGTTGGACAAACTACTGTAGAGCGGTGCTGGTTTTGATTTCAAAAAGGATTTCGGAAAAGCAATGGTTTTGGAAATGTTTTGACCATGGGATGGTCGGAAGGAATACATGTTTTGACCATGGGATGGTCGGAAAGGAAGGAAAAGAGTTTGGTCATGGGATGACCGGAAGGAGGAACAATTAGGTGACCCAGTCCTAATGTTTTTCCACAACTTTTCAAAAAGGTTTCCAAAATGTTTGCAAAGGTTTTCAACAAATATATGCAGATGCTATATCTACAAGAGAAACTAATTGAGAAAAGAACCTCTCTTGGAGCCCTCCTACTACCACAGCCATATTGCATATCCTCTTGTTATTATTATTATTCTCTTAAGGTGGTTTGCGAGTACATTCAAAGTACTCACTGGCATTTTCCCTAGCTATTAAATTGGTCAGATATGAAGAAGAAGGTGAAATTGTCGACTATGCGAGCTAGGACGTTCTTCCAGTCAGTTGCCTATAGGTTAAGGCATGACTCGGGCTCTACGCTTGATGAAGTTCCACTAATTATTATTGATGTAGCCATAATGGCATGTAAGGTATGACATGTATCCGCTTAAGTAATGTATGTTTACTTTGATACTTGTCGGTTATGTGCCACGACTAACTGATCATGGGATCGTGGTGTATGCATAGCAGGGATTCTCGGAGGATTAATTCGGGGGGCCCACAGACTTGGTATCAGAGCCATCCTGAATGTAGGAGAACCTTAGTTAGCATGGTCGTTAGACAGGAAAACTATTTTGGAAACATGTACTTTCGAAAACTACCTTATCAAAAGCTTTTTGAAACATTCTACTCCTTAGCTTCTCCTAATTTAAAGGATTTCAAAAATGGATTCTTCTACCTCTCGTCTAAATTTCAAACATACAGATTTCAAATAAATAGGCCCTTGAACTAGGTGAAGACGATGAGAACAAAATGAAGAAAACAACTACTAACAAACACAAGGAGACTACAAGATCGCCCTACCAGCGGAATCCTGCTAATCAGGAGAAATCAACTACTACACTATCGAGAAGCGTTCAATGACTCGGTGAAGGCTTCATACGCAAGATAGTGACTCAGGCCTTAAGAACAATGACGTCTAGGATAACTAGTCCTAACATAGGATTCCCTTATGTTGCGAGTAGTTAACTCCTTGGTCCCCCTAGTTGGTCGTGTTTGCTTGCCTAAGTGCATCATGTGTTGCTTGATGTGTGCTATCTGCCAAAGACTTTGCAATCCCCTCGCTATGTTCGCCTTGTATGTGTGTTCTGATGTGTTTTGACCTCCATAACATGTGACTCGAGGAGCGATAACACACCTAGTAACTTAGGCACCCACATTTGTTGCCTCTAATGAAAACCTAGACTAACATCAGGAGTTTAGGAGAGGCAAAACATCGCTAGAACCAGAAGTCCGACCTTAGCAAGTAAGAATCACTCGAAGACTACTCCCCGGCAGGATGGCATACCTCGTTAAACTTGCTTCTCCAGACTCGTAATCAATACCGCGCGCCAACATTCATCTGCCAACCATAGCAAGAATTTCCCTTGAAGCTGGAAGTCTACCATCGAAGGATCCGCATCATCCACAAGAAGCTACCAGACCGGCTAACAAAGGCAAGAAGTGAAGACCTGACTCTACTAACCTTTGGTATATTAGAGGTTCCGACCACCTTTGGAGACTAACTATTTTAGTCGACCCCACCCAAATCAATAGGAAGTTACTCACCAAAAGGCCAGAATACTTCAAAATCCTGAAGACAAGGATGCATCAAGACACCGAGTCTACTTCTCCATCGAGCGGAAGTAACATCAATAGTTCGAGTCGAGATAACCTCTCCGAAGATGGATGCCTCTAACCTAACTAAAGGCTAACAATAAGTGTCGTTAACCACTAACCTACCCAAAGTTAATTACTAAGACTTTGTTAGGAAACCACCCCAACCTGGTTCACCAATAGAACGTCTCTCGGAGATCTCAACCCAATACCCAAGGAGATACATACTTCTGCAACATCATGCCAGTCCTTCAAGATGGAAGATCTGCACCACTCTCGAAGGACCCCAGTGAAGCTCTAAGGTGGAAAGACTGAGTCTTTCCTACTCAAATCCCGAAGACTGTCTACCGGAAAAGATCTCCAGATCCGACGCCTTTTCGCTAACTCGCGAGTCATTAGAGGAGAAACTAACTAAACATTCTACGAAGCCCTTGGCTACTTCAGCTAAAGACCAGCCTAAGGGACCGCACATTCGCTAACCCCGTTAGTACTAAACAGTTTGATGATCTGCTAATTCAACTACTCCGATAGGCTAAGTACGAATAAAAGTAGTATATAAGCCTCATAACACCTAGTTTGCGGACATCATCAAAAGGTTTCAACTCTAGGCAAAAGATTGCGATATCCACCTAACATCATCTGATGACTCCAAGAAGGAAGGACTGCGTTAACATTGAGCCACCCTTGTTAAACCCTAAGGGGAAAGACTGTGTCTTTCCCACAAAATAGAATAACCCTCTGCCAGAAGCAATCTCAGCAGTTAGACCCAAAGACGTAAACTAGGATACGATAATCCCTTAAGAGAGATGTTGTAAACCCTTACAGAAGGAAGATCACTCCACACAATCCCGATTGAAGCCCGCTAAATACTCGTGCATCCAAGACGATTGAAGTTCAACCTCACTGTCGCAGTAACCTTGTTAAAAGACAAAGCCGAAAAGTTAGTATGTGAGAAACACATGGCATTAACTCCAACACAAAACACCCTAACCTTACTCTCTCGATTCTCGGGACGAGATTCTTTTAAGGGGGAAAGGTTTGTAACATCCCTATTTCAGCAACCGTAATTAGTTGTCCAGAATGCAAAAATCAGGGGGAACAATAACTTTTTATTATTTACTGATGCAATGCTTGCGTGCTTGTTTGTTGATGCTTATGCCTTGATTGTGTAGCAATGAAATACTCCTTACCTCAACATCAGTTGACAAAAGCTATTTAACAAAGCTATCTTGGCTTATGTTTCATATTCTCAAATGTTCTGGCATTTCAAAAACCTGAGCCAAGATGCCTTTGCAAACCAAACTATTCTAGTAGCCTCCATTGACAAAACTATGGAGAGAGATATAATATAATCTCCTTATGTTTTCAAGACAGAACTTCAACTACTCTCACCTCTAGGTTTTTCCAAAACCTGCTTATAAAACCCTTTGAACTCTACTCTGGGTATATATACCAAGAGACTCTTATCCACTTCAGAGAACAACCTTTTCAAAATACCCCTCCTTACTTAAGCTAGGCTTGGAGGTACCCATGATAGTAGATTTGTTCTATTTCTAAGATGAGTTGCCTTGATCTGCTAAGATGAATTGCCTTCAGCTGCTGCTTGACTTGATTGCTTAGAAGTAGTATGAGCTACCCTAGGATCTCATCATATAGCACTTAAATAATCCAATCCTACCCACCTTAAGCAAGTGAACAAAGATGGATCTGATCTCTAGCCACTAGGTGATCATCTAAAACCCTTAACCAGATCAATTCTGAAGTGATCTAATCTATAAGCTTCCAAGTCAATAAAGACCAATATCAAGCATGGATCTATTCTACTCAATATACACTTCAAACTCATCCACTTGATGATGGTACCTTGCAACCCATCAAAAACATTCCCACTCATATTCTAGTAAAAATCCCTAAATCTGCTAAATTTTGACTAAGTCTGGAAACTTTTTCAACATCACTTCTTTGAGTGCCTCCCTTTCTCAACCCTTGTGCCTTTTGGTAATGAACTTGAACCATCTTGTAGAACATCATAAGTACTACCAAGGACCACTATTGCCATTGGTTAGACCATCCTCTAACCCCCTTGTTCTTGATAGTTTTGTAGGCAAGAAAATAATAATTCCTGCAAATCTTATCAACATGCCTACCTTGGAAGAAGCTCACACCTACATGTTATCTTATTTTCACCAACTCCTTGCATTAATGGGTTCTAATCATAGAGGTATAGCAATACCTACTTCACATGTTCCATCTGGATCCTTGTGCTTCAAAAACCCATAAGGTTTTGAAGGCTATTTGGTAATCTGCTTTGGCAGTCTTATTTTATTCAAAGTTTGGAATCAATCCTTGGTAAGCTCAAGCATGATCAAGCCCAAACTTCTATACCATGGTGATCTACATAACTTGTTCTATCTATCCATATAGCCCTTGAACCAAGGGGAGCCTTGAGCTCCAAGATACAACCATGTTTTGAAGGTATGAAAATAACATCACCCTAGATCCTTTCTTCCTTGCTTCTTCCCAAAATCAAGTTGGATTCTCAACATCAAAGGTCGTAATGAATAGATAAACCTTGTGTACATCATATACCTTTCTTATAAATATTTATCCAGTATTATCCATAATTATTATGACTCAAAACCTATTAAGTTCTTTTAATGGGCAAAACCAGATCTAGTCGTCGTCGCGCGAGCCAGATCTAGTCGCGGAACCCCCTGCTTCCGCCCATCCCCGTGGTCGCCGTCGTCCACCGCGTCGCCCCGCCGCTTCCCCGACACCTCCCGAGCCTCAGGTGAGCCGCGCCGCTGCTCCCCGAGCTCCGCTAGGGTTTTCCTCGCTGCATTCGAGGCGGACGAGGATGACGACCCGGTGCCGTCGGATCTCACTTGATCCGGTGGCCCAGATTCGCCAATACCCCTTCGGGGTTGTGCGCCGCTGGCAGGCGGGCCCCACCTATCGGGTTTGAATGCCGCGTCCTGCGCGAGCCAGCGCCGGGTGGGCCGAAATCCCTCCCCGTGGCCCATTTCCCCTTAGATCTGGCCCAGCTACCCTATTTCCCTGGCCCTTTATTAATTTCCTGTATAGATCTATATCCAACCATCTGGTTTAATTCTTTTTAAAAATGGAGAACTGTTTAAACTTCCTAGATCTAAATTAATACATGTTCTTATATGTTCTGTATAACATGCAGCACCAACCCTAGGTCCAAAAATATTTTCATTGTTTTCTTAAATTTAATCTTCTAAATAGTATCCTTTCTAATAATTAAATCCCTCAGGGAGTTTTACATACCTAATAATATGAATAAAATGTCCTCTGGAAGGTATATAAATTACCTATCCAGTAGCCTTTGTCTCAATCCAAGTGGAGCTATATGTCTGAAGAAATAAAAATGACAAATTCAATTATATTTTGTCTTTAGGAATTTCTCTAGGCCAACCCAAAATTGTTTTAAACCTAATTCCAACTATCATGATGTAGGACATCAAGTAGTATCAAAACCTAGGATATCACTATTTTTGGAGCCTCTGTTGTTCTTTGGTGATTTAAATATCTCTGTCCCGGGTTGTTTCAGTAGAAACATCACTACATGAGTTTCACAACTCCAAAATGGGTTATTCCAATTTCTACAAAAAGGTTTTCAAAACTCCTACCTAGTGCCCTTGGAATCACATCAATATCTTTTGTAGGCTTAATCTGGTGAAAAATACAATATAACTATAGAACTGACTTAGGAAATTTCCTGAGGGCATTCTGGTAAATATTTCTAAGTGTTTTCAACTCTCAGTAAACTAGTCCATCAAACCCTACTTAACCATCCAAGGAAATAATTTTTGGACTCACAGAACTTTTCTAGTGGATTATTTCCTAAAACTAGAGTTTTATTCTCTAGGAAATGCATAGTAAATCAATGGAGTTTGATAAATTAGTGAAACCACTTTGGTGGGTTTCATTTTGTTAACACCCATCTGTTGGTATCGTTTTTATACAATGGTATCATACAGAATATGGCCTTGGTCTAAATGCCCTCTCCTAAATAATTTTCTTGACTATAAATCCTATAGGATTTCCTTCAAATGCTCCAAAGACAATTTCAATCTTCTAAATCCACTCTTCTCAAAACCTATTGAATCGTAAACTTGTATTGTCTACTTTCTTGATGTATGTATGTCCACCTGTATGCCTTGTTTTGATTGTGGCCTTTCTTGTTTGCATATATACTCGATGATGACGATAGTTGCGCTTGTATTGACGCCGAGAAGAAGTGATCTTATTATTATTATTGGTATTGGTATTCTTGGTTATCTAAAGAAGAAGTCCAGGGACATATGTGCCATATAGCTGATCACAGGCAAGCCACCTTCTTTCTCATAAGCCTTGTCCTACTGTTTTACTTATGCATGTTTTATCTACTCCCTCCGTCCCAAAATGTAAGGCGCCTAAGCTTTAGCCAAAAGTCAACATCTTCTAAGTTTGACCAAGTTTATACGAAAAAATATGAATATCTACACTATCAAATGCACATTTTGAGAAACTATACTTTCTAGTGAATCTATTGGTATTGATTTGGTATTGTGAATGTTTATATTTTTATGTATAAATTTGGTCAAACTTAAAATATGTTGACTTTTGACTAAATCTTAGGCGCCTTACATTTTGGGACGGAAAATCTATTATGAAAATTGCACTGTTTTACTATATGTTGATGTATATATGGTAGTGGTTTGTCTCCTCCGAACTGATGACCCACAAGTATAGGGGGTGTATCGCAGTATTTTCGATAAGTAAGAGTGTCGAACCCAACGAGGAGCAGAATGTGCTGGCTAGTGGTGTGGATCAGGAATTCTCTGCAAATAGTTAGCAATCGGATTTTTAGGGGTTTTCGATAAAGCAAGTAAACAAAGTACGAGTAAATAAAAGACAATAGGAATAAATGCAGCAAGTGGCCCAATCATTTATGCAGGAAAGGACAAGCCGGTTGTATTTCTATAGATGACCAAACGTTCTCGAGGACACATGGGAAGACTGTCAAGTGCTTTCGCTTCATATAGTCGATTAATCTTCTTTAGCTTGCTAAGTGTTGTGTGGGTGAACCTGTGCTAATGTACCGCCCCATCCAAGACTAATACATACTTGTGATTATACCCCTTGCAAACATCCGTAAGTACAATAAAGTAATTACGGTAGAAACCTAACCACATCTTTAAACTCTAAGACCCTTACGTCCCTTGTGCAATGGTTTCCTAACGGGGGTTCAGGTTTCTGTCACTCCGGCAACCCCTACGATTAGTAACCAAATACACAATCCATTCCCCTAGTCCCATATAGGTGAAGTGTCATGTAGTCGATGTTCACATGACACCACTAGAAGAAGTACACCACAACTTAAATAACAATCTATTGAATCTTTCTCAACGCAACTCCACTACTAACAACAAGACTACTCCCATGTCCTCAAGAACAAAACGAACTACCCACAAGAAATCATATGGATCATGATCAGAGATGGAATAATGATGTATAAAAATCTGAACATAAACAATACTTCAACGGTTCACTCAATAGCATCAACTACAAAGAGTAATCAACATCGGGAAAGTTTCCCCCACGAACTATGCAAGATTCAACGCAATTGTTACAGCAATATGGAGATGGTGATGAGGGTGCTGATGGTGATGATGGTGGTGATGATGATGATGATCCCGATGAAGTCCATCTTGATGGTGGTGTTGATGGCGACGATCTCCCCTCTCCGGGAAAGAATTCCCCCAACAGAAATATGTCTGCCGGAGAGATCTTTCTCTCTCGGTGTTTCCGCCCCACAGAGGCGGTGGTATCTTTCTGTGGTCGCTCCCCGAGTCTTAGGGTTTCGTGGGGATGGTATACGCCATAGGAGAGAGGCTGGAGTGGTCCAGGGCGGTCACACCACTCCCAGGCGCGGCCTAGGCCTGCCCGCGCCATCGGGTGGTGTGGGCCCCCTGTGGCCCACCTCCACTCCATCTTCTGGCATCCTGAGTCTTCTGGAAAAATAGGATTTTCCGTATATTTTCCCGGATTTTCTTATCTTCACGAATTTTGCCTCCAAACAGCACCTTTTCCATCAGAATCCTGACTGCAGCGGTCCATGCTCCAAAAGTCATCAACCATGCAAAAATAGATGAAATAACATAAGTATCACCTCTCAATACGAAATATATCAATGAATAATACTGAATTAAGACATAGAATAGTGATGCAAAATGGACGTATCAACTCCCCCCAAGCTTAGACTTTGCTTGTCCCCAAGCGAAACTGAGCTCAATAAACATGACCTCGGGTTTATGGAGTGAAGAGTCGATAAAATAATACGGACAAGAAGCATCACATTCATCAAAAGCATAGATCATAATAGAAGACAACTCACTATTATATAACTAAACTTGCAATGAGTAAAGGAAACACAATAAAGATAGATAGAGTAAATCATAATTGGTAATGGCAAACTTAGCTCTTGGTCGAAGAATAGTTGATAATTTGCTAGAGTTCACAAATAGCTGGTTTTCAAAGAAAGCTTTCAAAGTAGTAAACATCAAGATAAGAGCAATGTGCAAAACAAGGAACATAAGAAACATGAATGCATAAATCATCATATGAATGAATGAAACACATCAAGTCAAAATACTTGCTGAGATAGAAGGGAATAGGTTTACTGACTCAACTACGAAGTAAAAGAAAGGGCCCTTCAAAGAGGGAAGCAGGGATTGCAAGTCTCATAAAGAGCTCCCAAAAATTATGATACTTACTAGCTTTCAGCTCTCATTGCCCCTATCATAGGCATCTTTAGGTGATTAAGGTGAAAGTGAGGTCCAATCTGAGTTATATGCTTGACAGACTATAAACTGAAAATCCCAAGTCCCTTGAGTACGAGGGCCGCTCCTCATGCTACTCAAATTTAGTTACCGATAAGTTCTTGTCATCGTAAGCATTTGCGTATCATTGAGAACCGCCAACTGGGTACCCCTTGCCCGATGATACGGAAGAATCCCCATAACAAAATGACAAGGCAAGCAGACAATGAGTATCTCAGCAATCTTCTTATTCACCATGGGAAAATGGTGTTTTTTCTCTCTTTCCTCTTTTCATAGTATCTCTTTTTTTTCTTTTTTTTCTCAATAGCTATCTCTCTCTTTTTTTATAAGAAGAATGCTTCATAGATATCATTATGGTTACGCTGCAGGTTTCCACCATGTCATCATGGATTAGACCAGCGGCCCAGACGTTTCTCTAACACACATACATAACTCCATGGACTTGCAAGCTCACCTTTTATTTCACACTGACGACATCCGCAAACAGAAGAGCAAGGTATCAACTGGGTATATATTTACAAGTGTTGAAAACGTTCCCGTGATAAAGACGCAGTTACGCTAATCTGACCTATAATTTGCGAGCATACAACTTTCATGGAGAGTTCACAATGGTTCAGGTTTATTAAGTGCAAGAAAGTAAAGTGTGCCATCAAGTTCGTGAGAGCTTTAATCACTAATTTTCGCATAACAAGTTTAATTTGGGAGGTACATAAAACAGGAATTTACTTGGAATAGCAATAATGCTACTAGGTAGGTATGGTGGACACAAATGGCAAAGGTTTTGGTTTATCGGAGGTGGATGCACGAGAAGAATTCCCTCTCAGTACAGGTTTTTGGCTAGCAAGGCTAGGTAGCAAGTACACGAGTTGAAGGAAACAAACAAACATACAAATGATAAAGACAAACATGCAATCTTCCTTGGAAGCACAAAAGATCTTAACTAGAGAATACTAAACTTATGAGCAAATCAAGAAAGAAAGATGATGAAATTATTTTTCTCTCGAGTACTTCTATCTTTTTCTTTCCAACTCTCAAAAAGGTGTTGCTACTGACCGAGCCAGATTTGCCAAAACCAACTAAATTAACTCAATGATCCCAAAGTGCTACCAATACTAACAACAAGATCAATCATATGATCACGAATTGAAAACTAATATAAATTATGCAAAAGAGTGAAAGATAGAACTTCTCATTAATATTCCATAACGGAAACTCACACCAAGGGATACAAATCTAACGAGAGAGGGGACACTTCCATCATGCAAACCATACTACATAATAACTCCTCTATTCATGATATGACTCTACTAATAAGGTACAAAGATAGAAGATAGTGATGTGATACCGCGGAACTCCCCCAAGCTTGGAATAAACCAAGGGGATGCCAAACCTGATGACGAGTTACTCCTTCGGTGGTAGTGGTATCCTCTCGATGAGCTCCTTGATCAGTTCCCAAAGTCCGCAATCTCGAAGGTGAGATTACGAATCTGCTGTGAGTTTTGCTCAATGCGGCTCATGATAATGTCGTGTTGAGAATTCTAGCTCTTGTTATTCTTTCCCCACTCTTCCTCCTTGAAGTCTTCATTTCCTGCATGGTTATGGGTAAAGGTATGGAAGGTACTCTTGGTGTTCGGAGATGGTGTCCTTGGTGCCAAGCAGTGACGCGGAAGCTTCCCTCCAGTCAACATCCGTGTCATCCTTCTGATCCTGGCAGGGTTCGCCACCACTCCAATGCTTGCAACGGTAGTGCCGGTGTGCTTTGCATCCTCTTCACCTTCACTCTTGATCTCCTTCTCCTTCCATTTATCCTTGGCAGACACCATTGTGCTTCTAAACCTTCAAAGAGTATGTCCTGTCAGAAACAGATCGAAACAAAAACACGATATACGGACCTCGGGGGATCCGGGGGGTTATATATTACGAAGTTTTATATCAAAAGGAAGGTACTGGGAGAAAACGAGTCGGAGTCGGAGTCCTGGGTGGCCTCACCACCTGGTGGCGCGGCCAGGGGTGGGCCCACGCCATGGGGTGGTGTGGGCCACCCTGGCTCCGTTTCTATCTCTTTTTCACTTTGTAGCTTTCCTTATTGACTGAAAACTGCAAAAATATAGTTGGATTGTATTTTCGCGGAACTTTTTTTACCAGAACTGTTATCTAGTTGAAGACGGACTCTGCAGGTCTCTGAATTTGGTATCTAGTAGATTCTTCCGGAGTCATCACTTGAATAACATCAATATCTTCATATTCATACACATATTACTTGAGTCATAAAACCCTTCTTTTCCTTATTACACATTATCTCCACTTTCCCGGAAATTTCTTTCACACAAAACTTCACACAATTCTTATTAGCAACATTAGTATAAGTGAAGTGATAAAACCTTTTGAGTCCAACTTCAACTTAAAACCATCAAAACAAAATCTACTGTAGCAACTCCTTCCGAAAACCCAAAAAGAATTCAAAAAGGAAATCGAATAAAGAAGCAAATGCAAGATTGGCTAAATCTGTCAAAACAGACCAGCAGGTAAAGATCAGTTTTTTCGAAAATCTTCTGTTGCTCAAATAAAAAAAGGCAAAACTAACGAAAGTTAAATAACAACCTGGGGCAGAAGAACAAAAAATTACAGCTCAATCCGACAGACAGAGGTCTCTCACGAATTTTTACGGTGAAGCACAAAAATCTGTTTCGGGACAGCAACTTCCCCAAATCTTACTTCTCTGTCATTAGAGGTTGATCTTGACACAAAAATCAAACAAAACGGATAAAGAGCGGTTATTACCGAAGTAATAACTTCCAAGACTCAAAGAAACAAAAACAAACTGAAAGCAAAAACAAATTGGGTTTGTTGGGTCCGCAGCATAGAAAACAAAAAATTTCCTACGATGAGAACTACACGCCAAGATCTATCTACTAGGTACAAAGCAACGGGTGGACATACATCTATCGAGAACTTACCCTCGAAGACAAGGAGTTTTGTTAACGAGTAGGAACTCGTGGTTGATGTAGTCGTACACTTGCCGATCTCAAGATCGTGAGGAAGTCCGAGCAGGTCCGGCTCCAGCACGTCCTTCAGATCCAGCTCCAGCACCACCAAGTCCAGCACCGCAAAGCAGCGGTGCATCCGTGATCGCACACACGTCCGGTACCCCGACAACCTCCGTCCCTCGCTCCAGCAAAGCAGCGGAAGCAGCAACTCCTTTCTAGATAAAGCCACCGGGAACATGTATCTCGCTAATCCGAGACCATGGGGAATAATACTAGAGGGGGAGAGAGATCCTTCACGAGGAGGTGTGAGGAAGAAGGAGGAAGAGGGTGGCCTTTTATACGAGGAGGGGGGTGCCCCTCCTTCATGGCCGGCGCATGGGGGGTGACTCCTCACCTCCCCCATTCATGTGGTGGTAACCCCTCCACATTAAAATGCCCCTTCACATTCTCTTTTAAAGTCTCCACTTTAAATGCATTAAATTTCTCCAAATTTAATGCTCTCTCATTTAATAAAACTCTTTTATTATTTTTATTCAGAATTTTGTTAATTACATTAATTAACAAACATTCACATAAACCCCCTGCAACATTTCAATATTACATGCATAACCAATTTCAGCAATTTCACCCGAAACAGTTTCGGTGTCTATTGAAATAATTCTAGCGCTTTCTTAAATCTTTATCTGAAACATATTTGCTCCAAATGGTGTCGGTATCCCTTAAGTGTGTCACCCTACGGTTCACGAATAATGCCGACATGATCGAGACCCTTCTCAGATCAATAATCAGAAGCGGGACCTAGAGATCCATACTGACTCCTACACATTCAACGATGACTTCTGTGATCGTGAGAACCTTTAATGCTAGTAACTAAATCCCTTTGTTTCGCAATATATTACATGTCCGAGATTTGATCATTTGTATCTCCATACCTAGTTTGATCTCGTTACCGACATGCACTCTTTCCTTGTTCCCGTGATATAACATTCTAGTGATCACATCACTTGCTTGCAAGCTACCTTAATGTGATATCACTGAGAGGGTCTAGAGTATATCTATCCGTCATCGGGATTGACAAATTCCACTCTTGATCCATGAGCCTTAACATAACACCTTCGTAGCACTGAACCCATCTTTATATTCACCCTCTTACGGTGTGAATTATTATGTTATTAAGATACTCTTCCGGTGTTAGCAATTAACATGATCTCATGGTCTAAGGACAAAGATTACTTCGTATGATGTTATAGCAATATAAACATAATGACTTTGATTGTAATGCTATACATCGGATGAATATTCATCACATCATTCAACTAATGTTGTGACCTTGTTATTAACAACATCCAATGTCCATGATCAGGAAACCTTGATCATCTTGTTAATCAACAAGCTAGTCTATAAGAGAGGCATAACTAGGAACCCTTTTTGTTTATTAAACACACATGTATTGATGTTTCTGATCAATACAATTATAGCATGCAAAATAAACATTTATCATAAACATGGAATAAGGTAATAACCACTTTATTATTGCCTCTCGGGCATATTCCCTTCAGTCTCCCACTTGCACTAGAGTCAATAATCTAGTTTGAAAAACTTTGCGTATTGACCACCTATGGCTTTCTGGTGTTGCATATACGCTATTGCTAGTGGTTAACATAATCTCTGGATCTGACAGTTTCAGGTCCGTGTGTATTTGCATGTCTTTGCGTCTCTACGCATCACTCATTCTCAAATGAGATGGCGTTGTATAAATTTGGTCCTTTGGTGAGACCTTTAGTTCGTTTGGCTCAAAATATGTTGATATTATTGTCATACAATACATCTTCATAGTATTAGCCCACTTTGAACCACACCTAGTTTGATAACAAACTACTTAACATAAATGCCCTCCTTTGTTGCTACTATAGCAGTTATATACTTAGCCTTTTGTTGTAGTATCCGTCACAATGTCTCAACTTTGGAACTCATCCAAATCCATCATGGAACATCCTTTCCATTATATTGTGCCACCCATAGTCTAAATTGAGATAAGTTTAATTTGTATCTTGTGACAAAACTAGTATCAATGTAACACTTTACAATGAACTACCTTTAACTATTTGTCACTTATACATGATATATTCTTAGTTCTTCCAAATCTCATAAGAATATCTTTACTATTGTCCAATGATCATCTTATGAATCATTCTGGTATATGCTCATAACATTTAGAGCATAGGACATTCTGGATATATACATATCATGGTATAATCGATCAAAATCTTCATGTGATTTTACTCACCAAGTGTTGAAACACTTGAATTTTGATACAATCCTTTCCATGCAGCAAGAACCTTTCTTGTTGTTTCCATATTGAACCCTTTCAATATCTCATATATGTATGTCTGGCATAACCATATTAGCGCCTCAATCTATCCATATAGATATTGATGCCAAATATTCTGGTTTTTCCCAAGTCTTTCATCGAAATCTTATTTTAATGAAATTCTTAACTTGTGTCAATACAAGATACATCATTTTCAATCAACAATATGTCATCTACATAATGTATTAGAAATATGTCTCAGTGCTCTCACTTAATTTCTTGCAAATGCAAGCATCTTCATCATCTCCGATGAATTTAAACTCTTTTAACAGTTTCATCATGGTGAAGATTCCAACTCCGCTATGCTTACTTCAACTATTGAAGTTTGCATGCCCTTTTAGCACCCTTTGAATTAACAACACCCTTCGGACCGTGTCATGTACACGTCCTAGGTAACCGTTTTATTAGAAGAACATTGTTTTGTTTATTCAACTACCATATACCAAATTATATGTAGTGGTTGCTACATTAATCCATCAAGACTATATATCGCTATGAAAGATCAAATCTTGTCATAGGCAACTCCTTGAACATTGACGTAAACTTCTTTCCGACATGTCGACTATTTCATAGATGTTAAACATCCATGTCTTATTTCTTTATAGATCCAAACACGACCGATAGGCTTCACGCCTTTATGGAGGGTCTTCCAAGTTCAGAAACTTGATTTCTCGTGCATGGATACTATCACGTATTCTATGACTTATAGTCATTTTATGGAGTCAGGGACCATCATCGCTTCTTTGCATGTAGTCGGTTCATCATTGTCAAAACAATAACGACTTGCTTATCAAATCACACTATTTGATTCTTACTGACCCACACGGTTCAATAGGAACTCTAATCCCCGAGATCACACCCTTTGTAATCACGGGAGCCATGAGCATTGTGGCCGCCACCGGGACACTTTCCGGCGCTGCGCTACTTAGCACATATAGCTAAGGTTCAACAACCTTATCAAAGTTCTATTGTTCTCCCACTTAACTTTTCACGAAAAATTCCTTCTCAAGAAACTTGACGTTCCAAGTAACAAACTCTTTTGTCCTTGGTGTTATGGAGAAATTTCCAACAAATTCTTTGGGATAACCTACAAAGACGTGCTTATCCGACTTTGGTTGTAAACATTTTACTTATGCATAGCATACCAAAATTTAAGAAAGGACAATTCGGGTTTTATCCCAAACCATAACTCATATGGTGTCATTTCAACGGATCACGATGGTGCTCTTTTCAGTGTAAAAGCGGTAGTCTCTAAAGCTTCAATCCTTAAAACATAATGGCAGTTTTATAAATGACACCTTTGATCTTACCATGTAAAACATGGTTTTATTTCATCTCTCGAATATGCCACACTCCTATGGTTTATCGGGAAACACAAATCATGGAACAATTCCTCAAATCTTTAAGTGTTTTGCTAAACATGTAACTCAAATCTCTTCCTTTATGATCAAACCATAAACTCTTTATTTTCTTGTTACAATGATTTTCCTCTTCATCTTGAAAGTCTTTGAACAACTTTCAAATGTTTCATACTTCTTCCTTATTAAGTAAATATACAGATATATTCACTCAAATTTTCGAAGAAAGCATATGAAGCAAAAAGATCCATCGCATATGGCTACACATATGGACTATGCACATCAGCATGCACAATTTACAATAAGCTAGTCATCCGTTCCTCTCTGGCCTATGGACGGAGTTTCAATTATCTCGAGGAAAGACTCACAAGCGTTAATTGATCAAAATCAAAGACTCCAAAAATCCATCAACATGGAGTTTCTTCATGTTTTCTTTCAAATATAATTTAAACAGCGATGTCACTTCATAATTGATCTTTCAATCATTTGTCTTGCGACATTTTAGCAATAGTGTTTATGGATGTGATTTCTCCAACTAGACTTGTAAAAGTTCATCCATCCTTTATGGAATACCGTAATTATTTGAACAGCCATTGTTCTCATAATATCAGAACAAAATAACAATTATTTAAACAAATCTTGAAGGCTAGGTTTGATGACAACGAAAAACACAATAACACTTTATTTGTTTTTAATGAACATCATCACTCATTCTCTTGCTAGTTACTTAGGCCATTGTAGTTCATGAATTGTGTTGTCCTGTATGACACTTCATACCAACCAATTCGGTATCCAATACCGGTATCCAATACCTAAGAACCACATTGTTTAACAAGCAAGGAATACAGCCATAACATGTATATCTTCTATATACCTAAGTTGGACATCTCTAGCCTTTTATTTTCTGCCAAATATTTTATAGATTCTCTTTCAGCAATTCCTTTTCTTTTAAAAGTATCTATCAACATCAATAGTGGTGTCATCAACATGACACATGGTACAACGCTTGTATATAGTCAAATACTAATACCTTTGGACTTGCACTTTGAAGTGGATCACCATCATCAAATGTTTGGTATTCTTTCAAATATCCATTCTTTAGTAATATATTAGTGTAGTAAACATTTTACTTACATCTTCTATTCATCCTTATCATGACAAATTTCATGATCAAGGTACTATAGCCTATAAGGAAGAATCGCGAGTATAATATCAGTTCCCAAAACCTTTTTGGTAGATTAGGACGCCTAGCATCTCCAACCTTCACAAATTCTCATACAATATGAGAACATGTATTTTGCTAAATTATACTCTATCACAATGCAACCAAAAACATTGTTTCAGATATCACAATATCTTTCACACATGATGGTTTCTAAAACAATTTTCAGCTCCAATATAATATTGATATTAAAACAACTTTTGAATATCAATAATCATGGAGGAAAACATGATACTTTAGATACTAACATTGGAATTCTTACTCTTGATTTAATACTACTTATTAAACTTCATGGAGTAAATAGAGTTTGCTGAAAGTTTGCAACAGGACTTATAAACTTTAAATTGACATTCAAAACAATATGATACTAGTTCGTAAAGTAAATATCCAGAATTCTATAGTTCTATTATCTCAAATAAAAATTAAGCATAAGGTAGAAAATGAATGCCAATGACTACAACAAACTATGCAAATTCACTTTGATTTAATTTATGACAAATTTGGTTTGACTAATCCAAATTACAAATGAACTCCCACTCAAAAACGACATCCCTCGTGTCTTTTTGGTGATTACATGAACCAAATCCACTACACCAAGTCCGATCATCACGTGAGTTGATGTAGCTTCAAAGGCGAGCATCTATATGGGCATCATATCAACTATATGACTCATGCTTAACCTTTCGGTCCGTGTTCCAAGGCCATGTCTGTACATGCTAGGCTCGCCAAGTAAGAACCTTAGTACTCGCATGTGTAAAACTGTCTTACACCCGTTTGTATGAAAGCGTAGAGTCGAGTACACCCGATCATCACGTGATGTCTCGAAACACGATCCATAGAACGGTGCATACTTAAGGAAGAACACATTTTTATATTGATATCTAAATGAGGGAGCATCTTACAATGCTACAGAAAGCGCCAAACTAGCAGTATAACATGCTAACATCTAATGTGTAAAGTGAGATGATATAGTCCATGCATTTGATCTCTATCATTTGCATCGTGGTATGATCTCTATCATTCCTTTGTGTGTAAGGCCAAGGACTATGGAACTTACACGTTGAGTGAGTTGTAAGAGTATCTATCATACATCTACTTACAACAATACCATATCAATACACTAGCCCAGCAACGATCTAAACTAGACGCCTCTAATTTATCAATTGCAAGTTTTACGTGGCTTAGGGCTTTCGGAGATAGAACCGTTCTCACCTACGAACATGAACCACAACGAGGATAACCAAGTTATTAGCAACTCATTGTAAATCAGATATTAACTCTAGTAGGAGAGATAGACACCCGCCAGCCACTTATGCAAAACTGGTTGCATGTCAGTCGTGGAACCAGTCTCATGTATGATGACATGTAAGGTTGGTCCGGGCTGCTTCATCCCACTATGCCACCAATATCCAAAATACATAGAAGATGCAATAACATGATCATCATCGCCCACATATAAACATATGTGTACTACTCATGCAAAGCACCTACACATAGATCAGGCTCTGATACCACTGTTGGGTCCGCAGCATAGAAAACAAAAAATTTCCTACGATGAGAACTACACGCCAAGATCTATCTACTAGGTACAAAGCAATGGTTGGACATACATCCATCAAGAACTTACCCTCGAAGACAACGAGTTTTGTTAACGAGTAGGAACTCGTGGTTGATGTAGTCGTACACTTGCCGATCTCAAGATCGTGAGGAAGTCCGAGCAGGTCCGGCTCCAGCACGTCCTTCAGATCCAGCTCCAGCACCACCAAGTCCACCGCATAAGCAGCGGTGCATCCGTGATCGCACACACGTCCGGTACCCCGACAACCTCCGTCCCTCGCTCCAGCAAAGCAGCGGAAGCAGCAACTCCTTTCTAGATAAAGCCACCGGGAACATGTATCTCGCTAATCCGAGACCATGGGGGAATAATACTAGAGGGGGAGAGAGATCCTTCACGAGGTGGTGTGAGGAAGAAGGAGGAAGAGGGTGGCCTTTTATAGGAGGAGCGGGGTGCCCCTCCTTCATGGCCGGCGCATGGGGGGTGACTCCTCACCTCCCCCATTCATGTGGTGGTAACCCCTCCACATTAAAATGCCCCTTCACATTCTCTTTTAAAGTCTCCACTTTAAATGCATTAAATTTCTCCAAATTTAATGCTCTCTCATTTAATAAAACTCTTTTATTATTTTTATTCAGAATTTTGTTAATTACATTAATTAACAAACATTCACATAAAACCCCCTGCAACATTTCAATATTACATGCATAACCAATTTCATCAATTTCACCCGAAACAGTTTCAGTGTCTATTGAAATAATTCCAGCGCTTTCTTAAATCTTTATCTGAAACATATTTGCTCCAAATGGTGTCGGTATCCCTTAAGTGTGTCACCCTACGGTTCGCGAATAATGCAGACATGATCGAGACCCTTCTCAGATCAATAATCAGAAGCGGGACCTGGAGATCCATACTGACTCCTACACATTCAACGATGACTTCTGTGATTGTGAGAACCTTTAACGCTAGTAACTAAATCCCTTTGTCTCGCAATATATTACATGTCCGAGATTCGATCATTTGTATCTCCATACCTAGTTTGATCTCGTTACCGACATGCACTCTTTTCTCGTTCCCGTGATATAACATTCTAGTGATCACATCACTTGCTTGCAAGCTACCTTAATGTGATATCACTGAGAGGGCCCAAAGTATATCTATCCGTCTTCGGGATTGACAAATTCCACTCTTGATCCATGAGCCTCAACATAACACCTTCGTAGCACTGAACCCATCTTTATAGTCACCCTGTTACGGTGTGACGTTTGATATTATCAAGATACTCTTTCGGTGTTAGCAATTAACATGATCTCATGGTCTAAGGACAAAGATTACTTTGTATGATGTTATACCAATATAAACATAATGACTTTGATCGTAATGCTATACTTCGGATGAATGTTCATCACATCATTCAACTAATGTTGTGACCTTGTTATTAACAACATCCAATGTCCATGATCAGGAAACCTTGATCATCTTGTTAATCAACAAGCTAGTCTATAAGAGAGGCATAACTAGGAACCCTTTTTGTTTATTAAACACACATATATTGATGTTTCCGATCAATACAATTATAGCATGCAAAATAAACATTTATCATAAACATGGAATAAGATAATAACCACTTTATTATTGCCTCTCGGGCATATTCCCTTCAGGGTTGTCTCCCATAAAGGTCTTTCTTTATAGCCATTAAGATGGGCATGATAATTTTGAAGAAGCTCTCATAGGGATATGATTTGAAGTTAAAGAGAGCATTGAGAAGCAAAAACACACACATTTAAGTCTAACCCACTTCCTATGCAAGGGGATTTTGTAAACAAACAAGTTGTTGAAACCATAGGAAACTTGCATAAGAAGGCAAAAGAAGTGCAGCATAAAAAAATTCAGCATAAAACGGGGAAACTTGATATTATTGAGATGCATAAGAAAACTTTTCCCACTCTCATAATAACTTTCAGTATCATGCATAAACTTAACAATATAGCTATCACAAGGAGTATCATAGAAATGATCACTTATTCTAACAGAAAACACAGGGATACTAGCTCTCATAACACTACTTTGTGAAACAATATTAGAGGTATCCTTACAAAGGATAGTGTGTCCCTCTTTTTCATATTTAGCACCAAAGTCTTTCACATTTGCTACAATAGGTTCATCAACTATTTGTTTATCAGGTTCAACAGCTTTATTCATACTTTCATCTACCATACTAGCCATCATAGAATGTTCCTTTACCTTAACTGGGAAAGGCATTTTCTCAATATAAGGTTTAGGTAAAACATGATTAGCAGTATAAACTTCAGTATTTCTTGAAGGAACACTCTTAGCAATATCTTTATAAGGTTCATGATACTTATTTCACTTGTTTTTAGGCACTTCAATGTAGGAAGCAAAAGCCTTGAAATAAGAAGCAATAGCTTGAGAGTCTAGACCATAAGCGTTTTTAATATTTTGAAAGTCATCAGTTCCCATAAAATATTCAATGCATTCATAATCATAATTTATACCTGACTTTCTACCTTTGTCATTCTCCCAAGCTTCAGCATTGTCTTGAATACGATCTAGAAGGTCCCATTTAACTTCTTCTTCCATGCGAGTGAATGATCCAGCACAAGAAGCATCCAATAAATCCTTATCATGTAGAGGGAGCCTTGCATAAAAGTTGTTGATAATAATATTGTTGGGGAGCTCATGAATGGGACATTTGAGCATTAGTAACTTCAATCTCCCCCAAGCTTGAGCTGTACTCTCTCCATCAAGAGGCCAAAAGTTGTATATTTGATTCCGATCTTTGTGAATCTCACTAGGAGGATAAAACTTTGAATAAAAGAGAGGCACTATTTCCTCCCATTCCAGAGCTTGACCATTCTTCAGCAGCTTATACCATTCCTCATCTCTTCCTTTCAGTGATAATGAGAATAACTTCTTCTTAACTTGATCTGTAGTAATACCTGCACACTTGAACAACCCGCATAATTCGTGTATAAAGAGTAAATGATCACCAGGATGGACAGTTCCATCCCCAACATAGTAGTTATCCATAACACGATCAATAATTCTTGTAGGTATTTTGAAAACATCTTTCTCAGCAGGTGGTGGCTTATCTACTACCTTAGTAGTGGTAGTAGCATTACCAAATAAGAAACTCAGCGAATTATCCATAACAAAAATAAAGCAACTAGCAGAAGTAAACAATACTCACAATAGAAGTTTCCTTTACCAGTTCCACTCTCCAATAGCGCTTCACTCCCCGGCAACGGCGCCAAAAAATAGTCTTGATGATCCACAAGTATAGGGGGTGTATCGCAGTATTTTCGATAAGTAAGAGTGTCGAACCCAATGAGGAGCAGAAGGTGCTGGCTAGTGGTATGGATCAGGAATTCTCTACAAATACTTAGCAAACTGATTTTTAGGGGTTTTCGATAAAGCAAGTAAACATAGTACAAGTAAATAAAAGACAATAGGAATAAATGCTGCCAGTGGCCCAATCCTTTATGAAGCAAAGGACAAGCCGGTTCTATTTCTATAGATGACCAAACGTTCTCGAGGACACATGGGAAGACTGTCAAGTGCTTTCGCTTCATATAGTCGATTAATCTTCTTGAGCTTGCTAAGTGTTGTGTGGGTGAACCTATGCTAATGTACCGCCCCATCCAAGACTAATACATACTTGTGATTATACCCCTTGCAAACATCCGTAAGTACAAGAAAGTAATTAAGGTAGAAACCTAACCACAGCTTTAAACTCTAAGACCCTTACGTCCCTTGTGCAATGGTTTCCTAAGGGGGGTTTAGGTTTCTGTCACTCCGGCAACCCCTACGATTAGTAGCCAAATACACAATGCATTCCCCTAGGCCCATATAGGTGAAGTGTCATGTAGTCGACGTTCACATGACACCACTAGAAGAAGTACACCACAACTTAAATAACAATCTATTGAATCTTTCTCAACACAACTCCACTACTAACAACAAGACTTCTCCCATGTCCTCAAAAACAAAACGAACTACTCACAAGACATCATATGGATCATGATCAGAGATGGAATAATGATCTATAACAATCTGAACATAAACAATAATTCAATGGTTCACTCAGTAGCATCAACTACAAAGAGTAATCAACACCGGGAAAGTTTCCCCTACGAACTATGCAAGATTCAACGCAATTGTTACAGCAATATGGAGATGGTGATGAGGGTGCTGATGGTGATGATGGTGGCTATGATGATGATGATGATCCCGATGAAGTCCAGCTTGATGGTGGTGTTGATGGCGATGATCTCCCCTCTCTGGGAAGGAATTCCCCTGGCAGAAATCTGTCTACCGGAGAGATCTTTCTATCTCGGTGTTTTCCGCCCTGCAGAGGTGGTGGAATCTTTCTGTGGTCACTCCCTGAGTCTTAGGGTTTCGTGGGGATGATATACACCAGAGGAGAGAGGCTGGAGTGGGCCAGGGCGGCCACACCACTCCCAGGCGTGGCCTAGGCCTGCCCGCGCCATGGGGTGGTGTGGGCCCCCTATGGCCCACCTCCACTCCATTTTCTGGCATCCTGAGTCTTCTGGAAAAATAGGATTTTCCGTATATTTTCCCGGATTTTCTGATCTTCGCGAATTTTGCCTCCAAACAGCACCTTTTCCATCAGAATCCTGACTGCAGCGGTCCATGCTCCAAAAGTCATCAGCCATGCAAAAATAGATGAAATAACATAAGTATCACCTCTCAATACGAAATACATCAATGAATAATAGTGAATTAAGACATAGAATAGTGATGCAAAATGGACGTATCACGAACTATTACACTTTTGTACTACTAAGTACAACCCCCTTGATGACACCTACTAGCCCCTAGTAGAATAGATGGTGCATAACACCATAACCCTTTGGAGACCCTATTTTAGCCGAAGTAAAGCTATAGGATGGGAAGACCCCGGAAAAGTTTTACAAAGAGTTTTATGATAAAACGTTGGTGAGGTTTGACCTACCAAGAGAAGTTCGAGAAACAAAAAAAAGGTTTTTGATTTTACAAAAGATGTTGAAGGAAAGAGGAGGTAAAATGTTTACGAAAACGCACCCGGTTCTTTGCAGCTTTAGCTATAACAACTTAATCCGTGCAACCACATTACTCTGGAATGGGACAGGGCCGGGCTTGATGTTTGTTTACTCTGGTATAAGATGCCTACAACTACTATAGGGGATTTAAAATCCTGGAGGGTGGGCCTCTCCAGTAAAAGGTCCATGTGGGACATCGACCTGGAGAAGGAACGAAGGGTCTACGGGCCTCCATGCATTACTATGATCCCCTCATTGAAAGCGCACACTTTGTGAAGTGCAAAAGTCGCTCTGGTTGGCTTGATAAATATATAGGGCGTCCCGGTGTTGAGGGGAACAACACTCATAGGGTAGGCTCTTACATTGGAGTGGGCATCCGGAGAGTCTTGATCGGTTACTCGACCCACGATCGGTGTAGATCAGGGTAGGGTACCCGGATGGTGTGGGTAAAGTGTACAACCTATGTAGAGTGTAAATCTATTTGAATACCCGTGTTCACGGTTATGGACGGGTTGGACAAACTACTGTAGAGCGGTGCTGGTTTTGATTTCAAAAAGGATTTCCGGAAAGCAATGGTTTTGGAAATGTTTTGACCATGGGATGGTCGGAAGGAATACATGTTTTGACCATGGGATGGTCGGAAAGGAAGGAAAAGAGTTTGGTCATGGGATGACCGGGAAGGAGGAACAAATGGGTGACCTAGTCCTAATGTTTTTCCACAACTTTTCAAAAAGGTTTCCAAAATGTTTGCAAAGGTTTTCAACAAAGATATGCAGATGCTATATCTACAAGAGAAACTAATTGAGAAAAGAACCTCTCTTAGAGCCCTCCTACTACCACAGCCATATTGCATATCCTCTTGTTATTATTATTATTCTCTTAAGGTGGTTTGCGAGTACATTCAAAGTACTCACTGGCATTTTCCCTAGCTATTAAATTGGTCAGATATCAAGAAGAAGGTTAAATTGACGACTATGCGAGCTAGGACGTTCTTCCAGTCAGTTGCCTGTAGGTTAAGGCATGGCTCGGGCTCTACGCTTGATGAAGTTCCGCTGATTATTATTGATGTAGCCATAATGGCATGTAAGGTATGACATGTATCCGCTTAAGTAATGTATGTTTACTTTGATACTTGTCGGTTATGTGCCACAACTAACTGATCATGGGATCGTGGTGTATGCATAGCAGGGATTCTCGGAGGATTAATTCGGGGGCCCACGGACTTGGTATCAGAGCCATCCTGACTGTAGAAGAACCTTAGTTAGCATGGTCGTTAGACAGGAAAACTATTTTGGAAACATGTACTTTCGAAAACTACCTTATCAAAAGCTTTTCGAAACATTCTACTCCTTAGCTTCTTCTAATTTAAAGGATTTCAAAAATGGATTCTTCTACCTCTCGTCTAAATTACAAACATACAGATTTCAAATAAATAGGCCCTTGAACTAGGTGAAGACAATGAGAACAAAATGAAGAAAGCAACTACCAACAAACACAAGGAGACTACAAGATCGCCCTACCAACGGAATCCTGCTAATCAGGAGAAATCAACTACTACATTATCGAGAAGCGTTCAATGACTCGGTGAAGGCTTCATACGCAAGATAGTGACTCAGGCCTTAAGAACAATGACGTCTAGGATAACTAGTCCTAACATAGGATTCCCTTATGTTGCGAGTAGTTAACTCCTTGGTCCCCCTAGTTGGTCGTGTTTGCTTGCCTAAGTGCATCATGTGTTGCTTGATGTGTGCTATCTGCCAAAGACTTTGCAATCCCCTCGCTATGTTCGCCTTGTATGTGTGTTCTGATGTGTTTTGACCTCCATAACATGTGACTCGAGGAGCGATAACACACCTAGTAACTTAGGCACCCATAGTTGTTGCCTCTAATGAAAACCTAGACTAACATCGGGAGTTTAGGAGAGGCAAAACATCGCTAGAACCAGAAGTCCGACCTTAGCAAGTAAGAATCACTCGAAGACTACTCCCCAGCAGGATGGCATACCTCGTTCAACTTGCTTCTCAAGACTCGTAATCAATACCGCGCTCCAACATTCATCTGCCAACCATAGCAAGAATTTCCCTTGAAGCTAGAAGTATACCATCAAAGGATCCGCATCATCCACAAGAAGCTACCAGACCGGCTAACAAAGGCAAGAAGTGAAGACCTAACTCCACTAACCTTCGGTTTATTAGAGGTTCCAACCACCTTAGGAGACTAACTATTTTAGTCGACCCCACCCAAATCAACAGGAAGTTCCTCACCAAAAGGCCAGAATACTTCAAAATCCTGAAGACAAGGATGCATCAAGACACCGAGTCTACTTCGCCATCGAGCGGAAGAAATGTCAATAGTTCGAGTCATTAGAGGAAAAGATCTCCAGATCCGACGCCTTTTCGCCAACTCGCGAGTCATTAGAGGAGAAACTAACTAAACATTCTACGAAGCCCTTGGCTACTTCAGCTAAAGACCAGCCTAAGGGACTGCACATTCGCTAACCCCGTTAGTACTAAACAGTTTGATGATCTGCTAATTCAACTACTCCGATAGGCTAAGTACGAATAAAAGTAGTATATAAGCCTCATAACAACTAGTTTGCGGACATCATCAAAAGGTTTAAACTCTAGGCAAAAGATTGCGATATCCACCTAACATCATCTGACGACTCCAAGAAGGAAGGACTGCGTTAACATTGAGCCACCCTTGTTAAACCCTAAGGGGAAAGACTGTGTCTTTCCCACAAAATAGAATAACCCTCTGCCAGAAGCAATCTCAGCAGTTAGACCCAAAGACGTAAACTAGGATACGATAATCCCTTAAGAGAGATGTTGTAAACCCTTACAGAAGGAAGATCACTCCACACAATCCCGATTGAAGCCCGCTAAATACTCGTGCATCCAAGACGATTGAAGTTCAACCTCACTGTCGCAGTAACCTTGTTAAAAGACAAAGCCGAAAAGTTAGTATGCGAGAAACACATGGCATTAACTCCAACACAAAAACCCCTAACCTCGGGGCGAGATTCTTTTAAGGGGGAAAGGTTTGTAACATCCCTATTTCAGCAACCCTAATTAGTTGTCCAGAATGCAAAAATCAGGGGGAACAATAACTTTTTATTATTTACTGATGCAATGCTTGCGTGCTTGTTTGTTGATGCTTATGCCTTGATTGTGTAGCAATGAAATACTCCTTACCTCAACATCAGTTGACAAAAGCTATTTAACAAGGCTATCTTGGCTTATGTTTCATATTCTCAAATGTTCTGGCATTTCAAAAACCTGAGCCAAGATGCCTTTGCAAACCAAACTATTTTAGTAGCCTCCATTGACAAAACTATGGAGCGAGATATAATATAATCTCCTTATATTTTCAAGACAGAACTTCAACTACCCTCACCTCTAGGTTTTTCCAAAACCTGCTTATAAAACCCTTTGAACTCTACTATGGGTATATATACCAAGATACTCTTATCCACTTCAGAGAACAACCTTTTCAAAATACCCCTCCTTACTTAAGCTAGGCTTGGAGGTACCCATGATAGTAGATTTGTTCTGTTTCTAAGATGAGTTGCCTTGATCTGCTAAGATGAATTGCCTTCAGCTGCTGCTTGACTTGATTGCTTAGAAGTAGTATGAGCTACCCTAGGATCTCATCATATAGCACTTAAATAATCCAATCCTACCCACCTTAAGCAAGTGAACAAAGATGGATCTGATCTCTAGCCACTAGGTGATCATCTAAAACCCTTAACCAGATCAATTCTGAAGTGATCTAATCTACAAGCTTCCAAGTCAATAAAGACCAATATCAAGCATGGATCTATTCTACTCAATATACACTTCAAACTCATCCACTTGATGATGGTACCTTGCAACCCATCAAAAACATTCCCACTCATATTCTAGTAAAAAACCCTAAATCTGCTAAATTTTGACTAAGTCTGGAAACTTTTTCAACATCACTTCTTTGAGTGCCTCCCTTTCTCAACCCTTGTGCCTTTTGGTAATGAACTTGAACCATCTTGTAGAACATCATAAGTACTACCAAGGACCACTATTGCCCTTGGTTAGACCATCCTCTAACCCCCTTGTTCTTGATAGTTTTGCAGGCAAGAAAATAATAATTCCTGCAAATCTTATCAACATGCCTACCTTGGAAGAAGCTCACACCTACATGTTATCTTATTTTCACCAACTCCTTGCATGAATGGGTTCTAATCATAGCGGTATAGCAATACCTACTTCACATGTTCCATCTGGATCCTTGTGCTTCAAAAACCCATAAGGTTTTGAAGGCTATTTGGTAATCTGCTTTGGCAGTCTTATTTTATTCAAAGTTTGGAATCAATCCTTGGTAAGCTCAAGCATGATCAAGCCCAAACTTCTATACCATGGTGATCTACATAACTTGTTCTATCTATCCATATAGCCCTTGAACCAAGGGGAGCCTTGAGCTCCAAGATACAACCATGTTTTGAAGGTATGAAAATAACATCACCCTAGATCCTTTCTTCCTTGCTTCTTCCCAAAATCAAGTTGGATTCTCAACATCAAAGGTCGTAATGAATAGATACACCTTGTGTACATCATATACCTTTCTTATAAATATTTATCCAGTATTATCCATAATTATTATGCCTCAAAACCTATTAAATTCTTTTAATGGGCAAAAACCCCAAAACTCCCTCCATAACTGAAAGTTTGGTTTTTGCCAAAACACTTCTCTAACTTAGGTCACTTTTGATGCCTTTTTATCCTACCCCATCTTCCAACTTCAAAAATAAATATATTTTTGAAGAGCTTTATTTATTATTTTTGCCCTTTTCTTAAATGGAAGAAATGGAATAATAATTGTTTTAAATACTTTTAATCCCCAATAAATCATGGGAAAATTTCTCCAAGTATGGATCCATATATAGGACCATATCAAGTCAAAAACCAACCCTGACCAATGTGAAAATATTAGATGAGCTTCTATAAACCATTTCTACACTATTTGAAAAAATGAGATTAAAAGGACATTAAATCCTTGGAAAAATCTCAAATAATTCCTAGAGAGACATCTTAACCATACCTAGATACTAGAAGCATTGAATCATCTAGACAAGATACAAATCTAAGAAGTTCTTCATGATCATCAATTTGGCCATTTTATGACTATGAGCAAAACACTTATCTAAACCACCTCCAATTCCCATTCAAAGCTTGAACTATACTTCTCCACAGCCACCACACTCACCCCTGGTCGACATACACTGTAGTACCCTCCTGTCCTTGACACTAGTGCTTGGAGTATGAAGCAAAAAGAGAGAGAGAGACCAAACATATCCCACCAAATCCTGATCTTTACTTCACACCCAGCTGCAACAGGCCTCCTCCACCTCTATGGTCATGCGTGGCCCCACTCCCCTCCCCTCTGCACCACTGTAAGCTACCCTAGCTCTCCCTACCCTCCTCTCCCCTCTTTTATTTTCACCTGAGGTGAAGAAAGAGAGCTCTATTGCCTATTAAACGCAGAGCCACGACCACCCTTTGTCTCCTGTCCTCCCCACTAACCTCTCCACCGCCCTCCTCGCCCTATCCTCGAGCACCACCCCTCCATGCCCCCTCTTGGACCTTGTCCATCATGAACCGATACCCCCCCCCCCGAGTTAAATAGGCCAGAGGCCACCAAGCGCCTCCCTCTGCCCCTCATTTACTCCCTCTGCTCCCCACTCACCTCCCCCGAAGCCTACTCCCTCTCCCCAGCTCTGACTTTGCCCGTGAGAAGAAGAGAGCAAGCTCTCGGCCTCCTCCCTCTCCCCGAGCTAAGCTCCCTCCTCCCTGCTCTTCCCCCGCTGCGTGTCACTCCGACGTGATCGCCTGCTCCCCCTGCATCTAACCATGCCCTATTTTGGACCCAGGACCTCCTTCGTGAAGCTGCACCGACGTGCACCGGCGAGCTAGCCTCGGTTATCGTCACGTGAGCCAGATCTAGTCGCGGAACCCCCTGCTTCCGCCCATCCCCGTGGTCGCCGTCGTCCACCGCGTCGCCTCGCCGCTTCCCCGACACCTCCTGAGCCTCTGGTGAGCCACGCCGCTGCTCCCCGAGATCCGCTAGGGTTTCCCTCGCTGTATTCGAGGTGGGCGAGGATGACGACCCGGTGCCGTCGGATCTCACTTGATCCGTGCCCATTTGATCCAATACCCTTCGGGGTTATCTTGGCGTGGCCGGCCGCCTTGTCGGGTTTGAATGTCGCGTCCTGCGCGAGCCAGCGCCGGGTGGGCCAAAATCCCTCCCCTGGCCCATTTCCCCTTAGATCTGGCCCAGCTGCCCTTTTTCCCTGGCCCTTTATTAATTTCCTGTATAGATCTATATCCAACCATCTGGTTTAATTCGTTTTAAAAATGGAGAACTATTTAAACTTCCTAGATCTAAATTAATACATGTTCTTATATGTTCTGTATAACATGCAGCACCAACCCTAGGTCCAAAAATATTTTCATTATTTTCTTAAATTTAATCTTCTAAATAGTATCCTTTCCAATAATTAAATCTCTCAGGAAGTTTTACATACCTCATAATATGAATAAAATGTCCTCTGGAAGGTATATGAATTACCTATCTAGTAGCCTTTGTCTCAATCCAAGTGGAGCTATATGTCTGAAGAAATAAAAATGACAAATTCAATAATATTTTGTCTTTAGGAATTTCTCTAGGCCAACCCAAAATTGTTTTTAACCTAATTCCAACTACCAGTGATGTAGGACATCAAGTAGTATCAAACCCTAGGATATCACTATTTTTGGAGCCTCTGTTGTTCTATGGTGATTTAAATATCTCTCTCCCGGGTTGTTTTAGTAGAAAAATCACTACAGGAGTTTCACAACTCCAAATGGTTTATTCCAATTTCTACAGAAAGGTTTTCAAAACTCCTACCTAGTGCCCTTGGAATCACATCAATAGCTTCTGTAGGCTTAATCTGGTGAAAAATACAATATAACTATAGAACTGACTTAGGAAATTTCCTGAGGGCATTCTGGTAAATATTTCTAAGTGTTTTCAACTCTCAATAAACTAGTCCATCCAACCCTACTTAACCATCCAAGGAAATAATTTTTTGACTCACAGAACTTTTCTGGTGGATTATTTCCTAAAACTAGAGTTTTATTCACTAGGAAATGCATAGTAAATCAATGGATTTTGATAAATTAGTGAAACCACTTTGGTGGGTTTCATTTTATTAACACCCATCTGTTGGTATCATTTTTATATAATGGTATCATACAGAATATGGCCTTGGTCTAAATGCCCTCTCCTAAATAATTTTCTTGACTATAAATCCTATAGGATTTCCTTCAAATGCTCCAAAGACAATTTCAATCTTCTAAATCCACTCTTCTCAAAACCTACTGAATCGTAAACTTGTATTGTCTACTATCTTGTTGTATGTATGTCCACCTGTATGCCTTGTTTTGATTATGGCCTTTCTTGTTTGCATATATACTCGATGACAGCGATAGTTGCGCTTGTATTGACGCCGAGAAGAAGTGATCTTATTATTATTGGTATTGGTATTCTTGGTTATCTAAAGAAGAAGTCCAAGGACATATGTGCCATATAGCTGATCATAGGCAAGCCACCTTCTTGCTCATAAGCCTTGTCCTACTATTTTACTTATGCATGTTTTATCTACTCCCTCCGTCCCAAAATGTAAGGCGCCTAAGCTTCAACCAAAAGTCAACATCTTCTAAGTTTGACCAAGTTTATACGAAAAAATATGAATATCTACACTCTCAAATGCACATTTTGAGAAACTATACTTTCTGGTGAATCTATTGATATTGATTTGGTATTGTGAATGTTTATATTTTTATGTATAAATTTGGTCAAACTTAAAATATGTTGACTTTTGACTAAATCTTAGGCGCCTTACATTTTGGGACGGAGGGAGTACTGTTTATGAAAATTGCACTGTTTTACTATATGTTGATGTATATATGGTAGTGGTTTGGCTCCTCCGAACTGATGACCCACAAGTATAGGGGGTGTATCGCAGTATTTTCGGTAAGTAAGAGTGTCGAACCCAACGAGGAGCAGAAGGTGCTGGCTAGTGGTATGGATCAGGAATTCTCTGCAAATACTTAGCAAACGGATTTTTAGGGGTTTTCGATAAAGCAAGTAAACAAAGTACGAGTAAATAAAAGACAATAGGAATAAATGCAGCAAGTGGCCCAATCCTTTATGCAGCAAAGGACAAGCCGGTTGTATTTCTATAGATGACCAAACGTTCTCGAGGACACATGGGAAGACTGTCAAGTGCTTTCGCTTCATATAGTCGACTAATCTTCTTTAGCTTGCTAAGTGTTGTGTGGGTGAACCTGTGCTAATGTACCGCCCCATCCAAGACTAATACATACTTGTGATTATACCCCTTGCAAACATCCGTAAGTATAAGAAAGTAATTAAGGTAGAAACCTAACCACAGCTTTAAACTCTAAGACCCTTACGTCCCTTGTGCAATGGTTTCCTAACGGGGGTTCAGGTTTCTGTCACTCCGGCAACCCCTACGATTAGTAGCCAAATACACAACACATTCCCCTAGGCCCATATAGGTGAAGTGTCATGTAGTCGACGTTCACATGACACCACTAGAAGAAGTACACCACAACTTAAATAACAATCTATTGAATCTTTCTCAATGCAACTCCACTACTAACAACAAGACTTCTCCCATGTCCTCAAGAACAAAATGAACTACCCACAAGACATCATATGGATCATGATCAAAGATGGAATAATGATGTATAACAATCTGAACATAAACAATAATTCAACGGTTCACTCAATAGCATCAACTACAAAGAGTAATCAACACCGGGAAAGTTTCCCCTATGAACTATGCAAGATTCAACGCAATTGTTACAGCAATATGGAGATGGTGATGAGGGTGCTGATGGTGATGATGGTGGTGATGATGATGATCCCGATGAAGTCCAGCTTGATGGTGGTGTTGATGGTGACGATCTCCCCTCTCCGGGAAGGAATTCCCCCGGCAGAAATCTATCTACCGGAGAGATCTTTCTATCTCGGTGTTTTCCGCCCGCAGAGGCGGCAGAATCTTTCTGTGGTTTCTCCCTGAGTCTTAGGGTTTCGTGGGGATGATATACGCCAGAGGAGAGAGGGGTGGCCACACCACTCCAGGCGTGGCCTAGGCCTGCGCCATCGGGTGGTGTGGGCCCCTATGGCCCACCTCCACTCCATCTTCGGCATCTGAGTCTTCGGAAAATAGGATTTTCCGTATATTTTCGGATTTTCTGATCTTCGCAATTTTGCCTCCAAACAGCACCTTTTCCATCGAATCCATGCAGCGGTCCATGCTCCAAAAGTCATCAACCATGCAAAAATAGATGAAATAACATAAGTATCACCTCTCAATACGAAATACATCAATGAATAATAGTGAATTAAGACATAGAATAGTGATGCAAAATGGACGTATCACGAACTATTACACTTTTGTACTACTAAGTACAACCCCCTTGATGACACCTACTAGCCCCTAGTAGAATAGATGGTGCATAACACCATAACCCTTTGGAGACCCTATTTTAGCCGAAGTAAAGCTATAGGATGGGAAGACCCCGAAAAAGTTTTACAAAGAGTTTTATGATAAAACGTTGGTGAGGTTTGACCTACCAAGAGAAGTTCGAGAAACAAAAAAAAGGTTTTTGATTTTACAAAAGATGTTGAAGGAAAGAGGAGGTAAAATGTTTAAACACACACGGTTTTTTGCAGCTTTAGCTATAACAACTTAATCCGTGCAACCACATTACTCTGGAATGGGACAGGGCCGGGCTTGATGTTTGTTTACTCTGGTATAAGATGCCTACAACTACTACAGGGGATTTAAAATCCTGGACGGTGGGCCTCTCCAGTAAAAGGTCCATGTGGGACATCGACCTGGAGAAGGAACGAAGGGTATACGGGCCTCCACGTGTTACTATGATCCCCTCATTGAAATCGCACACTTTGTGAAGTGCAAAAAGCGCTCTGGTTGGCTTGGGAAATATATAGGGAATCCCGGTGTTGAGGGGAACAACACTCATAGGGTAGGCACTTATATTGGAGTGGGCATCCGGAGAGTCTTGATCGGTTACTCGACCCACGATCGGTGTAGATCAGGGTAGGGTACCCCGATGGTGTGGGTAAAGTGTACAACCTCTGTAGAGTGTAAATATATTCGAATAGCCGTGTCTGTAGTTATGGACGGGTTGGACAAACTACTGTAGAGCAGTGCTGGTTTTGATTTCAAAAAGGATTTCAGAAAAGCAATGATTTTGGAAATGTTTTGACAATGGATGGTCGGAAGGAATACATGTTTTGACCATGGGATGGTCGGAAAGGAAGGAAAAGAGTTTGGTCATGGGATGACTGGAAGGAGGAACAAATGGGTGACCTAGTCCTAATGTTTTTCCACAACTTTTCAAAAAGGTTTCCAAAAATTTTGCAAAGGTTTTCAACAAAGATATGCAGATGCTATATCTACAAGAGAAACTAATTGAGAAAAGTACCTCTCTTAGAGCCCTCCTACTACCACAGCCATATTGCATATCCTCTTGTTATTATTATTATTCTCTTAAGGTGGTTTGCCGAGTACATTCAAAGTACTCACTGGCATTTTCCCTAGCTATTAACTTGGTCAGATATCAAGAAGAAGGTGAAATTGATGACTATGCGAGCTAGGACGTTCTTCCAGTCAGTTGCCTGTAGGTTAAGGCATGGCTAGGGCTCTACGGTTGATGAAGTTCCGCTGATTATTATTGATGTAGCCATAATGGCATGTAAGGTATGACATGTATCCGCTTAAGTAATGGATGTTTACTTTGATACTTGTCAGTTATGTGCCACGACTAACTGATCACGGGGTCGTGGTGTATGCATAGCAGGGATTCTCGGAGGATTAATCCGGGGGGCCCACACAAAATATATCGAGCTCGTTGGGGAACCCCAAGAGGAAGGTATGATGACCACAACAGCAAGTTTTCCCTCAGTTATGAAACCATTATCGAACCAGTAGGAGCAAGGAAACACTTCCAAGGTGTTGTTTCCAACTTGGAATCCTGCACAACACAACCACATAAATTTGCCCCCAACTTACAGTGAGGTTGTCAATCCCACCGGTTTTGCTGAAAACAAAGGATTAAACGTATTTGTGTGGAAGATAGTAATTGCTTGCAGAAAGTAAACAGTAAACAGTAAATAGATGGTAGATTGATGGTAAAAGAATGGACCGGGGTCCATAGTTCACTAGAGGTGATTCTCCTTAAGATAGATGACATGTTGGGTGAACAGATTACAACGGGGCAATTGACAGACACCGAGAAAGCATACCTGCATATACTAATCATCTTGACTCCTAAGAGATTTAATTGGGCACTACAACATTATACATAGACCGTAATCCAACTGCATCTATGACTAATAATCCACCTTCAGGTTATCATCTGAACCCCCTCCAGTATTAAGTTGCAATCAACAGATAATTGCATTAAGCAAAGTGTGTAAAGTAAAAAATATGATTGCCCTATGGATAAAGGATTATTGTTTTCTCCCTAGTAGCAACAGCACATCTAGTACCTTAGAGATTTATATCACTTCCTCAGATTACTAGAGGCATGAACCCACTATCGATCATAAATACTCCCTCTTGGAGTTGCTAGCATCTACTTGGCCAAGATAGCTACTAACAACGAAAAGCATGCAAGATCACAAATAACATAGACATGACAGAATCAATAATCAATCTGAAATAGCATCTCAATATCCATCGGATCCCCGCAAACACAACATGTAAGATTACAAATAGATGATCTTGATCATGAACGGAGCTCACAAGATCTAAACATGGTAGCACAAAGGAGGAGAACCAACCATCTAGCTACTACATGGACCCGTAGTCCAGGGATGAACTACTCACGCATCACACCGGAGGCAGGCATGGTGATGAAGAAGGCCTCCAGGGTGATATCTCCCCTCTAGCAGGGTGCCTGGAAGAGCTTCAGATCCCTCCCGATCTAGGTATGGACATGGCGGTGGCTACAAACTCTTTGGTGGAATTTTAGCGGGTGCTTAGGGTTTTTGTCCTAGGAGGATTTTATAGGCGAAGGGGCAAGGTCGGTGGAGTACCAGGGGGCCCACACCAGGTGGCCGTGCACCTAGGGCTGGCCGTGCCACCCTAGGGTGTGGCTGCCCTAGTGCCCCTCTTTGTCTCCCCTCCGGACTCCGTGTTTCTTCGGGTAAAATATTGACTTGGGCTTTTGTCCGGTCCAATTCCGAGAATATTTACTTACTAGCTTTTCTGAAACCAAAAATAGCAGAAAATAAGCAACTGGCATTGTGGCATCTTGTTAATAGGTTAGTTCCAGAAAATGTGTAAAAATACTCCAAAGTGTGGACAAAACATAAGAAAGTAGATATAAAACAAGCATGGAACATCAAAAATGATAGATACGTATATGATGTATTAGGGACCTCCAACCGAAGAGGCTTTTGAAGAGCCAGAAAAGAGAGGGGGTGAAGAACTACCACCCCTAGAGTTGAAGACACTACCAGATAATCTTAAATACAGGTTTCTAGATGATACGAATAAATTTCCTGTTATTATTAGTGCTAAACTTTCAGGAAAAGAAGAAGAAGAACTCATGAAGATACTTAAGGAGCATCGCAAGGCCTTTGGGTACTCAATGGATGACTTGAAGGGAATTAGTCCCATGATAGCCGTCCATCAAATATTCATGGAAGAAGGTGCTAAACCAGTTGCAGAATTTAATAGAAGATTGAAGCCTGAAATGAAAGAAGTGGTAAGAAAAGAAATTGTATGCCTACTGGACGCAGGTATAATATATCATGTTAAAGAAAGTGAATGGGTAAGTCTTGTTCATTGTGTCCCTAAGAAGGGTGGTTTTACCGTTGTTCCTAATGAAAAGAATGAATTGATACCTACTAGAACTATTGTTGGGCATATGATGTTCATAGACTTCAGAAAATTAAATAAAGAAACTAGGAAAGGTCACTATTCTTTACCGTTCATAGATCAAACTTTAGAAAGGTTAGCAAACCATACTCATTTTTGTTACTTGGACGGATACTCTAGTTTTTCTCAAATAGTTGTTCATCCTGATGACCAACTTAAAAAACTTTCATTAGTCCTTATGGTTTACATGCTTACCGACGTATGCCTTTTGGTTTATGTAATGCCCTGGCTACTTTTCAAAGATGCATGACTGCTATTTTTGTGGATTTTATAGAACTTATAATGGAAGTATTTATGGATGACTTTTCTATCTATGGAACTTCGTTTACTAGTTGCTTGGATAATCTCAAAAGAGTTTTGCAGCATTGTGAAGAAACTAATCTTGTTCTAAACTAGGAGAAATGCCATTTTATGGTCAAAGAAGGTATAGTCCTTGGACACAAGGTATCAGGTAAGGGAATTGAAGTTGATAGAGCTAAGGTTGAGGCAATAGAGAGAATGCCACAACCTAGGGATATTAAAGGTATAAGAAGTTTCCTTGGTCATGTGGGTTTTTATAGAAGGTTCATTAGAAATTTCTCTGGAATATCTAAACCTTTGACTAACCTCCTGCAGAAGGGAGTAATATTTAATTTTGATGACAAGTGTCTTGAAGCCTTTGATAAACTCAAAAATGCTTTATCCCGTGCTCCCATCATTAAACAACCTATCTGGCATACAACCTTTGACTTAATATGTGAAGTTAGTGATGATGTTGTAGGAGTAACTCTGGGACAACATATTGGTCGTAGATTTAACATAATACATCATGCTAGTAGAACTCTAAATGGTGCTAAGAAGAATTACCCTAAATCGAGAATTATTCAATGAACTAAGGTCAATTCCTCCAAGAGAAAAGGAGTCTTTGTTGTTAGAGGAGTTATTTATTCCCGAATAAGCAAATGGTAAGTTCAAGGTAAGTGTTCTTACCCAAATAAGTGATTTGTTTTCACAATTTTTACTTTTGAAAATTCTGCCTTTGAATTCCTTGTGTTTTTCTGAAGCTTTAGAGGGTTTTAACCAACTATACGAGCGGAACTATACGACCGGAGAGGGAGCTCCCGCTGTATAGTTGGTCGTTAAACTGTTTGTATCATCATCGTGAAATTATTTTTGATATCTTAGCCTATACGGTCACAACTATATGACCGGAGCCAAAATTCCGGTTGTATAGTTGGTCATTAAACTCTCAGATACTTTTGAGTTTTGGTGTCTGCATCCATATGGTCGCAACTATACGACCGGAGCCAAAAATTCTGGCCATATAGTTGGTCGTTAAACTCTCAGACACTTTTCGTTTGTCTTTTTGTTTATAATCTAAAAAAAGTTATTGTCGGTTCCAAGTCATGATTTAATCGACCTGGACTCAAGATATTTGGAAATATCTGCCCGAAACCAACTATACGGCCGGAGCTATACGACCCACGCTGTATAGTTGGTTTTTACGCGGTAGGACTCTTCCAAATCCGTGATTTCTTTCCCTGTTTCGTTAAGATTCTTTTCTTGGGCGACAATTTGGTGTTTCTCACGAGTTTTACTGACCTCTAACCCCCCTTATATACTACCATTGTATCTCTCTCTAATCATAATATACAGGAACCAATCTAGCAATGCGCTATCCCATCCCATGTCGTGGAAAACCCATGGGGCTCATTACTCCTTCTAGGGACCGCTCTAGCAGCCCGTCCATGGAGGACGATGACAAGGAGGTGGGAGAGGTTTAGCCCGAAGTACAAGGAGTACGTCAAGCCAAGCTACTTCAACAACAATTCCGATGATGATGTGGTTGACATCTACATCCGCCCTAACGTCTATGATCCACCAGAGATCGATTGCATGGCGATGAAGAAAGCTCAACAAGAGAGAGAAGATCACAAGACACATGGAAAAGGGCGTGTGGAGACGGTCAAGTTCATCACCACGGATCCAAGGCCACACAAGCGTAAATAATTATCTAATATTGGTGCATGTGCTAGCAAGGGAGCGAAGGCACCACTCTCGAAGCCAACCATTGGTGCTCGTGTGAAGGTTACGCCTCAAGAAGAGTGGAGGTAAGGTTTCCACTTCCCCGATCCATCAATTATGGATGACAAAGAAGAAGCTATCCCCAGGACCAAGGATCACGTGCAGGCACTAGAGATATATCAGAAGTAGGAGCTACTCCATCGTGTGGAAGTCCATCACCGTCTCAATGAGATGGAGAAGAAGGAAGACCTTCCATTGGTGAATAAGCTCGCAGATAGAGTGGACACTCTGCAATCTGATCTGCGCAGGTGCTACAGCCGCATAACTGCTTTGGAGGAGACCAACAAGAAGTTATGCACCGCAGTGTTACATGCCATGGTGCCACAGTGATCTACAACAATTACGGTATCAAATAATCGCAAGGGATTATTTGATCCCGCCTGGCTTGATTCCAATCTTGGGGAGATCTTTAACACCTTGTAATCTATCCTATAAGTTTGTATTAATATTTTTGCATTAGTTCAAACTAGAAATAAAGTTGGCATCATTAGAATTCCCTTCAGGAATAGTCGATCCTTTTTATGAAATTCCGAGTTTATTATTATATATGGAGCAATATTGAGATTGTGTTTGCTTTATTGATATATGAATGGCTTGAGTATAATTTTACTTGCACTTGATGATAGCAATAGGAGTCTTCCACACCATTGGTATTAATGGAACACCTAAAGATAATTTGGACAATATGTTGTAGTCTACGGTTTGATTTACAAAGAAAAATTATCTATGCAGTTAAGTTGAAAAATAAACCTTGAACAAAGGAAAATGAGAGTGCTATCAAAATAGAGTGAGAACTAGTCAAGGTAGAATCTTCAAGTCATAAGAATGCTTCATATACAATTGGAATTTGATAATTGAGATCGTTAAACTTTGAATTCCTACATGAAGTGGAATGTATGGCTATCTCCTTTGCACAACACTTAAACAAAAGTGTGAGCACATATACAAAAGAAAAGATAAGGAAGAAGAAAAAGGGCGAGTGTGCAAAGAGCAAGTAGGCATATACCACTATATTGTAGTATGACAAAGAGACACTTTTGAGATTTTGAAACCCAAGTGAATACGTTGATCCTAAAACACTTGGGACTACCTCGCTAACTCATTCGGTTGAACCGGATACTTTTACATTATGTTGGGATTCATCTTTTATGAACTGTTGATCATTAAGGTGTGGAATCCTGCTAATACTATTCAGATGGTTCGAGTGAGGTACTATTCATGAACTTATTCCTATGTATCGTATAAACACATGCTGCAACTGCCTCATTTATTTTATCGACTCAGCTTCATGAATATGAGGATCACATTCATTAAGCTAAAACTTGCTCGGGACGAGCAAGAGTCTAAGCTTGGGGAAGTTGATGAGTGCATATTTGCATCATGTTTTACATTATTATTTTTCATTGTAGATGTAGGATCTTGGTATTTTACGGCGCTCACGCGCACATTTTATGTCTGTTTGCACCAGGATCAAGACAGATGATGGATCCAATGGATATAATTCTTGGAGCAGTTGTACTAAGGAGAAAAGGAGTCAAAAACAATTAAATCACTTATTTCAGAAATATTAATAATACCAGAAGAAAACCAGAAGCAAAAAAAGGAGGCAGAAGGTTCAATGACTAACTATACGACCGGGGCAAATTTTCCACATGTATAGCTCCGGCCATATAGTTGGCGCCGCCTCCGCCTCCTCAAATAGTTTCACCCCGTGCAACTGGTTCGGGGAGACGACATATAGAACACCCAGAAATCGCAGAAACCTCACCTCCAGAAGGCATTTGGAGGGGGAATTCATCCACCGGAGATTCATCTTCGCCCTGCACAGATCCGGGAGGCTAAGGCATCGATTTTCATCATCCACCGATGCATCACCACAATCTCCATCCATCCCATCTACATCGTGTCTAGATCTTGTTGTAATTTCCGTACTCATTATGGATTTATACAAGTAATATTCATCTATGATAGATTCCGTTGTTATTGCCATGATTTTGATTGCCTCCATGTCTGAGTAGATCATTAGTTCTTGGGGAGATGGAGAAACCCTATTATGAGATTGAAATAAGATAAAGTTTATTATGATATTCATCGATGTGACCATGTGTTAGATTTTCTACATCTTGATGTTGAGAGAAGTCGACCTCTCAATATTTGCCTCTCATGGGGACTTGATGGAGGGAACTACTTGTTGGTAGATAGAGGCGTGCTAGCACTTGCAGTGACTATAAAGCTGTTGGCACCCCTTACGTATCAACTTGGGAAACCGAGGAAACTCACAGAACACTATCCATGCCATGGGATACGTCCTACGGGATTACGTCCCTTAATAGCGTAGTAATTCGATTGATGTCGATTGCTGACTGATGTGGTTATGAGGATGATGTGAGCAGCGGTTGCTGCCTATTTGTCCAAATATGGAGTTCCTCCCACACATACATAGTTGAGATTGTTCATGATGATAATCTTTATCTTAGCTCCTTATAATGCTAGTGGTGTATCCGCTACTCCCTGAGAACGCTTTTCCCCTATTGCAGTTCCAATCTCTCTTACATACGCGATACTTACTTTCTATATTTAGTTGTTTTACTTTACCTTATTATTGCTCTTATACCTAAAACCCAAAAACACATTTTTACACAATACTCGCATTTTATCTTGTCACTTAGAACTTTATCTAGCATTTCTATCGTAATATTGATTTCAAGAATCATTAGACTTCAGACTCCTGCTCCATGTGGGATCGATATCTTTATTTCAAAACTAGCTACAAACAATCGGTGCACTTGCAGTCATTAGTGGCCCAAGGTTACACCCAGGTTGAAGGCATCAACTACGATCAAACTTTCACTCTCATTTCTTGTCTTGAATCTATTCTCATATTGTTTGCATATGCTACTCATTATAACTTCAAGTTGCAACAAATGGATGTTAAAAGTGCATTTCTTAATGGTCCCCTCAATGAGTTGGTATCTGTAATGCAACCTGTAGGATTTGAGGACCCCCACTTCCCGAACCATGTCTACAAACTTTATAAGGCACTCTATGTCCTTAATCAAGCCACATGTGTGTGGTATGAGCACCTTACGGAGTTGTTGGTGGACCATGGTTTCAAAGTGGGGAAAATCTACCCAACTATTTTTACTAAAAAGTTGGAGGAAACTTGTTTATGTGCCAACTCTATGTGGATGACATCATATTTGGTTCTATTAACAAAGCTTTTAATGATGAGTTTGCACAACTAATGTCTGATAAGTTTGATATGTTGATGATGGGGAGTTGGAATTCTTTCTTGGTTTTGAAGTAAAGCAATTGAGAGAAGGAATTTTCATCAACCAAGCCAAATATACCCAAGACATGCTCAAGAGGTTCAAGATTGATCAACTAAATGGATTCAAGACTCCCATGGGTACAAAGATAGATCTTAATCTTGATTCCAATGGTAAGGATGTGGATTAAAAACTCTATCATTCTATGATTGGTTCTTTGCTTTACCTTTGTGCATCTAGACCGGGTATCATGATGAGTGTGGGTTTGTGTGTAAGATTTTCAATCTGCACCAAAAGAAAGCCATTGGGTGGCGGTCAAACGAATCTTTCGAAATTTAATTCATACCCAAACATTGGATTATGGTACCCCAAAGAATCAAGCTTCAATCTCATTGGTTATTCGGACTCGGACTATGAGGGACACAAAGTTGGAAGCTAGTCCACTTTCGGGACTTGCCATTTGCTTGGAAGGTCCTTGTTTTGTTGGCCTTACAAGAAGAAAAATTGTGAGTATATGTACACCATAGAGATCGACTACATTTTCACCGCAAGTAGTTGTGCACAATTACTATGGATGAGGCAAACTTTAAAAGATTATGGTGTCATCCTTCACAAAGTTCCTCTTCTATGTGATAATGAAAGTGCTATCAAGGTCGCCCATTACACGGTTCAACATAACAAGATGAAGGCCGTTGATACTCGGCATCACTTCATCTGAGATCATGTGTTCAAGGGAGTGATGGCTCAAAATATATACGAGCTCGTTGGGGAACCCCAAGAGGAAGGTATGATGAGCACAACAGCAAGTTTTCCCTCAGTTATGAAACCAAGGTTATCGAACCAGTAGGAGCAAGGAAACACCTCCAAGGTGTTGTTTCCAACTTGGAATCCTGCACAACACAACCACAAAACTTTTCCCCCAACTTACAGTGAGGTTGTCAATCTCACCGGTTTTGCTGAAAACAAAGGATTAAACGTATTGTGTGGAAGATAGTAATTGCTTGTAGAAAGTAAACAGAAAACAGTAAATAGTAGATTGTAGATTGACAGTAAAAGAAAGGACCGGGGTCCATAGTTCACTAGTGGTGATTCTCCTTAAGATAGATGACATGTTGGGTGAACAAATTACAGCGAGGCAATTGACAAACATCGAGAAAGCATACATTCATATACTAATCATCTTGACTTCTATGAGATTTGATTGGGAATTACAACATTATACATGGACCGTAATCCAACTGCATCTATGACTAATAATCCACCTTCAGGTTATCATCCGAACCCCCTCCAGTATTAAGTTGCAAGCAACAGATAATTGCATTAAGCAAAGTGTGTAAAGTAAACAATACGATTGCTCTATGAACAAAGGATTGTTGTTTTCTCCCTAGTAGAAACAGCACATCTAGTACCTTAGAGATTTCTGTCACTTCCCCAGATTACCAGAGGCATGAACCCACTATCGAGCATAAATACTAACTCTTGGAGTTGCTAGCATCTACTTGGCCAAGATAGCTACTAACAACGGAAAGCATGCAAGATCTCAAATAACAAAGACATGATAGAATCAATAATCAATCTGAAATAGCATCTCAATATCCATCGGATCCCCGCAAACACAACATGTATGGATTACAAAAAGATGATCTTGATCATGAGCAGACTCACAAGATCTAAACATGAAAGCACAAAGGAGGAGAAACCAGCCATCTAGCTACTACATGGATCCGTAGTCCAAGGATGAACTACTCACGCATCACACCGGAGGCTTGCATGGTGATGAAGAAAGCCTCCAGGGTGAATTCCCCTCTCCGGCAGGGTGCCGGGAAGAGCTTCAGATCCCTCCCGATCTAGGGATGGAGATGACAGCGGCTACAGACTCTTTCATGGATTTTTGATCGGGTACTTAGGGTTTCTGTATCGGAGGCTTCTTATAGGCGAAATGGGAGGCCGAGGGGGTGCCCGAGACGGCTACACCACCCCCAGGCGTGGGCCAGGCCTGGCTACACGGCCAGGTGGTGTGTTTGGCCCCTGTCTCCTCTCTGTCTCGTCTTCTGGCTCCATGTTCCCCTCAGTGAAATATTGACTTTCGCTTTTGTCCCATCCAATTCCGAGAATATTCATTTTCTGACTTTTCTGGAACCAAAAACAGCAAAAAACGGGCACTGGCACTATGGCATCTTGTTAATAGGTTAGTCCAAGAAAGTGTATAAAAATACTCCAAAGTGTGGACAAAACATAACAAAGTAGATATAAAACAAGCATGGAACATCAAAAATTATAGATACGTTTGCAACGTATCAGGGAGGTATTGATCTATCTTATGTGTGCACAAAGGATCAACTAGCGGATATCTTCACGAAGCCTCTTCATGAAGCAAGACTTCGGAAATTGAGGAATGAGTTAAGTATCATAGATTCGAGCAATGTGGTTTTATCATCTTGTATACCTACCCATATCTCAAAATGTGTTTGGTCTAGATGTAGGCATGGATAGGGGGTGTAGTACAATTAATTGGAAAAAAATCCCACTATTATGCGCAAAGTGAACAAAACTTTTTCTATAGTCACATGATAAATGAGCTTAAGTGTGAGTATTAGTCTTGGGCCCAAGATATATCTTCGCGGTTCTAAACCAAGTATACTCAAATATAGTGGCCTCGTCCACCGACCCCCTCCTTTTGAGGTTCGGTTATAATTGGATCTTTATTGCATATTCTCTTAGTTGATTTACTTTTGGATTCTCTTTGAGTTTGTTGTTGTTTTTGGTTCTTATCAGTTTGAATTTATAAAACCCAATCCTACCATCTACCCTCAAAACTGGCTCCTCTTTCTTATACATATCCCTTCAAACAAAGTCTAGTTGCTTGGATGCGGAAGTTTGGGGACTCTCTGCTTACACTAGAGACTCCGGTTAGACCGGAGACTCCAGTCCTATCAGACAAGAGACTCGGGTTAGACTGGAGACTCTGGTCCTACCAGACTGGATAATCCAGTCAGATACTGTTTTCTAAGAGTTATGAAGGCACTAGTACAAAATCGCTACTTAGATACTATGCACTCAGACAGTTTGTCCAAAGTTCCAAAAAAAACCTCCTCTGTTCGCCACCCTCGGCTGGTTGTTATCAAGTGACCCCCTCTACTAACTTTAGAAGCGGTTCATTACTCTAGCTAACTCCAAAAATGACCCAACGGGAGGTGGCTACTAAAAAAGGGCTCGGATTATTACCGTATACGGTCATTAAAACAATCTTATCTAAAACATGGAGCGATGAGACGGTTATTATTACAAGCCACCTCTACTTGGTTGCCTGACACGTGCAGCTACGGTACAACTGGTTATCCTACCACGTGCAATCCCAGCGAGTGGACCTCGGATGGGTGATAATAAGAACCTCTTCTAATAGTGGTTACAAGGAAGTGGTTAGGTCTTGAACTGCCTCCTAGATCTAGATGTGGGAAAACCAAATCGCATACCCAACGGGAAGTTCCAGCGGTAGAGTACGGAACTCCGCACATAGGATCTTCTTCCTCTCTACTCTTCTTTATATTTGATTTCTTTCTCTAGATTTAGTTTAATCATATGCAGGCATTTGTTCATACATAGAGTTCGAGTTGTGCAGATTATTCATACGCTTCTCCAGATATACCATGAGATTTTCTTGCTCCGCATTTTTCCCAACTCTGTCTACTGTACAAATAGGGATTTTTACTGTGTTCATTCTTAATCTTTTCTTCGATCTTTTCTTTTTGTAGTGCACAGAACCAAGCCTTGTAGGATGCATAGTGATGGAGATCTGTCATGTCTATAACCAGCCAATGCAGAACTGTGGCCGTTCAAACAGGATTGCAGAGTCCTTCACCACCATCATGAACCAACCAAACATTCTGGAAGTTGTGGTGAGTAATTTTAGCCTCGATCGACAAAGTACTAATGTTTATCCTCAATCATCAAAGTACTCTAAGTTAATTAGCATGCCTACTTGTGAACTAAAATTATTGTTCTGGTGCTTCGTAGGAATTTGAGATTTTTTTGTTTGAGAAAATTAAGTTAGATATATCAATGGGCATATCTTGGAAACTTTTCTTAATATTTTAGGAGTACTAGAAAATTATTGTAACATGTGTTTTACAAATATAATTCAAATATTTTAGGAGTAGTGGATTTTTTTGTTTGAGCAGTTAGAAACATCAATCAATTGTTTCTATTTCTGCCATATATGTATCTCTATTTTGATGTGATAAGCCACACAAGACTACATGCATTTATGTTTTTATATAGATTTTAGTGAATCTTCCTACTATCATATATATGATAAACATCATCATATTTATTTGGTTTTTGTTCTCAAATTGTTCCTTGTCACTTCAAACAAAAACTCAACCAGTTTGCTGATAAGTGGTCAGCAGTTGTGGCTGGAGGGCATAGGTTTGAGCTTTTCTTGGTTAAAAGGGAAGAAGCTAAACACATAAGAGTACCATTCCGATTTTCTTTCTTAGGGACACACAATGTTGCTCTCCATGATGTTGTGACCTTTAGCTTAATGACAGAAGCTGATGATGAATAAGATGAAGGAGGTGAAGAGGATGAAGATGAGCAAGGTGATGAACAGTTTGTGTTTAGGATGTAAGCACATGCCCCTAATGGTGACTTCAAGAAATTCCAGAATATTTATGCTATGTGTGTTTTTTCCATCAAATGTATGTATTGCCTGCCATCTTATCTGGAATTACTATTAATGGTAATTTAATTTTATAGGATTTAGGGTGTCATATTGCCTGCCATCTCCAAGCTCCAAGCAATAGCACCATAAGTGGTGTTGCCTCGTGGCCTTGCACACATCCATGTAGAGACATCTCATGGGCTCCGGTCTAGCAAAGCAGCGGAAGAAGATTGATTCGGATCGAGTCCAGTAGCACGACGGCATGCGTATGGTGGATAAACCCCTATCCTCGTATGTAGTTCCAATCTTGGGAACCACATGTGCAGGAGAGGGAAAGAGAGAGAATAGGCAAAGCTAATTGATGGGATTGTGTATTTAGGGAGAGGGGTGCCCCTCTTTATATAGGTGGAAGGGAGGCACTACCTCCATCAAAGTCCCGGGGTGGGACTAATCAAGAGGGGGGGCGTGGGAGGAGGAGACAACCACCCCCCACCCACCCCACCCCCCCACACACACACATGGGACCCATGTGGTGGGAGAGACCACTAGGGCCAGCGGGCCCCCTTTGGCCTTCCCTAGGGCGTGACCCCTAATGGGTCCATTTTTTAAGCATATTTACCTTGTGTTTTTTCATAAGTAGAGTTGGGATTTTTGTATTAGCATTTGTGCACACCGTCTGTCCTTGTTTCAACGGGATCCCTAATTATTAAGTATTTTGTGAATATATCAATTAGGATTGTCATGTTATGCAATAATATGATGTTTCTAAGTGATAAAAGTCATTTCAATGATTTTCCACGCACTTGGGAGAAGAGAGGATGCTAGAGTAAGCAACAAGGGTTTAATGACCTAGGGTACGGGCAAGGTCCGCGTGTACCACTTGTCAGGACGTCCGCGTCATCAAATACTCTCACCACGCGAAGACGGGTCTATGATCCGACATTCGCAGAAACTTCCATCCCCGAAACACCATGCTAGAGAGGGTTCTGGAGGAGGAACTTGGATAAGGGAAAATCCTTATTGTTTCATGGATGATTGGAGGACAACGCATCATCCCCTTCAACATCAACCGCTACATCTCCATCAAAACCATTTACATCAACTCTCATTCATTAGATCTTGTTGTAATTCCAATACAATTATGGTTTGCACTTGAGTTATCTTCGTACTTTCGATCCATCCATATGAATATGGTGATGTTGTTGATTGCTTCCATGTGTGAATATTTTTCTTTGTTCTTGGGGAGATAGAGAAACCCTAGCTTTATTATGAAATGAACTAATGATGATCTATAACTTTGGTCTTTGATCTATTGATTTATGATATTGTGTTAGATCTCTCTCTCTCTCTAGATGGTATGTAAAGTCGACCACATAGCATTTTCTTGTGGGACTAGGGAGAGGGAAATATCCTTTGGACTTGTATGGGAGTATGCCTGGTGCTACTTTCTGACTACAATCATCGGCTTATGACTTATACGGTCAAAGGGGAATTAAGGGAGATTCACTAAGCTCATATGATATCCATGTGGAAACCCTTAATTGTGGTGGTCTATAGAAGTGGTTTGCTCGCAGGCATCTAATGCATGTAAAATGCATACGTGAACTTTGTAGTTTATTGTCAGATATTCCAACATATTTTCATGTTATTAGATGTTATATTCATGTTTGGCATTGGTTTATGGGGATTTTGCATTGATCCCCTTTCATTGGTTTATAACTCTACAAAACAGGAAACCCCTGTTTTGTGTATTTTTAAGTTTCTGGGACCTTACGGAACTCAAACAAAGAGAGGATTTTTCTGGAGTCAATATTTTTCCGGGAGACACGATATGAGAAAAAGTACCAGAGGGGGCCCATGAGGCGCAAACGAGCACAGGTGCATGGGCCCCACCCTAGGTCGTGCCACCATGTCTCATTTCCTCCTCGAGCGTCCGCAGTCGTCCGTTTGGTTCTCAAACTGAGGGGCTTGACCTAAAAACCACTCTATATAGACCCCCTGAGGCGTTCTCAAAGGAGGTGGCGAAGAAACACGAAAACCATGAAACTGAGGCTAAACCTTCGAAGATTAGAGGGGGTAATGCTGCCAGAGCCATTCCTGGTTGCATCTCCACCCTCTCCAACATCATCAACACCGCCACCATGATGAAGAAGGAGTATTCCACCTTTGGACTATGGATTTGTGGCAGTAGCTTGATTTCTCTCTTTTGTGCTAGATGCCATATGAGTTGCCTATCATGATTATGGCCATATTAGTAATTCCTATGTGGTGGATGTTTTGTTTTATTGTATGAGCTATGAGATCTGAATCTTTATTGTGTTCTTGATGTATTAATAGATGCATATTGTTACCCCATTCTTTATTACTTGTTCTGATCAAAATTGTATGCAAGAGCATGTCTGGGGGATGGTGTGTATTAGATGGAGTAACATGCAATGGTGGTAGTAATGAGTTGTGATATCAAGCATCATATCTACTATGGTCGTTACCAATTCTTTTGTTACCTCACTAGGGATAAACTAAATGCATGTGATATATGACTCTTAGTGATATCTAGGAAGTCTTGTTTAATCTATGGATCATATGCTTGATCTATTGTGATATGTTTAATTTCAAGGTAGCATATTTGTTGTTAAAACATCATGTTAGAGTACCTAAAGCTATGCTCTGTTAATTCTTAAATCTAGATTGTTTGGAGTGTATCCCTTTCTAGTGGAGTATAAGTAAGATGTGTAATGTCATATGTATGTTAGGATGTGATGCCCATATGAATGCTATCAAGACACATAATAAATCTCATTAATATTTAGTTATCTATCATGTTCTTAATGCCACCACACCTTTATGAGGGAGTAGACAAGTGAAACCATGAACCCCTGTACACTTTTTATCATAAGAAACAATGTTTACTTCTTTTACTTGCCTTTACATGTTTAGCATTAACTAATTTCAAAATTACAAAAATATCTTTACTTCTTGCAACTACAACCAAAAACCCAAAAACATCTTTATTTACTTGTTTTAGTTTACTTTCTAGTTTTAGTTCTCTTTCTAGTATTTTATTTATTGTTATTTTACTTTACTAATACTAAAGACTTGTGATTGACAACCACACGGTGGAGTTGAGGACACAAGACAAAGACTTTGCTTTGCAGGTCGCTAGACGAGGTTGGAAGAAGCTTTGCCTTTGTTCACCGAGAGTTTGATATAAACCTTGACTCGCCCTTGTGGGGAAATTTTTTCTTACTGCACCACTCTGCACTTGGAGCCCCAATGAATTGACACACTTGTTGTAGTGTCATCGGCATCATAGTGGTTATTTATAGATGACTTCAAAACTTGACTCGTAGCTTGGGAGACTTGTAGTGAACATATTATTATGGAGCTCCCTCCACACATATCATGATGAAATACATAGATTATCCTAATCAAGGATAATTCTCATATGCTAGTGGTGCATCCTCCATCCTCGAGAACATTTTAGCCTTACTAAGTTCCAATACCCTATTTCCAATGCTTTGTTACTTGTTTACTTATTTGCATTTATTACTTTCTTGCATCCAAATGCAAAAACCTTTCAAACACCCTTTATTTGAGATCAAAGGCAGTTTACAAGTATTCTTTGATAGATAGTGACAAGGGGCATAAAGACCTTAACCAAATAGCTCTCTACGGGTTTGATATTCTTATTTTGAAACTAGCTACAATCGATATGTGCACTTGCAGACATCAGCCCCCCTTGGGCCTCCTCCGGTGAGTCCCAATTAGGTGGGTTGCCCCATAAATCCATTTTAAATAATATTTTTAATATTAATTCATTCAATTAGTATTACAAATATATTATTTAATACCTATCATTCTGAAACACCTTTCGGACCCCCCATCATCGGATATCCCTAGAACCATTCTGGTATCACCCCGGAACTATTCCAGAGTTCTCTCTCTTTTCTCCTACAATCTCACATCAATCCCTAAGTGTCATCTACCCTTACGTGCGACACCCTACGGTTCGAGAATACACTGACATGATCGAGACACTCCCTGATCAATGACCAACAGCGGTGTCTAGAAACTCATGATGGCCCCATGCTTTCCACGAATAACTTGATTACTTGAACCTTGAACGTCGAGTCTTATTCCCTTTTCTCAATGATACCTAGTTTGTCCAAGACCCGATCTTCGGTATCGACATCACTGGTTCGATCTTATTACTAATAAACATATCTACTTGTTCTCATGATATTACATCCTCGTGACCTAGTCACATGTTTGCAAACTTATAAATGTAATTGCATCGAGTGGGCCCAGGATATCTATCTATCACTCGGATGGGCAAATCCCGATCTCGATGCATACGCCTCAACCTATTCCTTTGGAATACTAGAATACCAAATACACATCTTTATGGTCAGCCAATTACGGTCATGACAGTTAATGTGATCAAAGCGTCCGTGGGAGATAGTGATTAAATATGATCTCATGATCGGAAGACTGAGTTACTATGCTTTGCTAGATATCGCAATGTTGAACTTTGTGACTGGATCACATTGCAATACTAGGGTTTGGGGTGTGTCCATCACTTTTTCAGCTAATGAAGTGACCTTGTTGTCAGTTCCTGTGGTAAAGTCCATGATCGGGAAACCTCGATCATCAGCTGCCCAATGAACTAGTCTAGAGGATACTACGGACCTGGTTTATTTATATACGACACATGTATTAATGTTTCCACTTAATACAGTTATAGCATGATACAAAACTATTACGAACTAATGAGATATATCAATAAAAACATCTTTATTATTGGCCTCTAGGGCATATCTCCTTCAGTCTCCCACTTGCACTAGAGTCAATAATCTAGTTATTGTTTCACGTATTTTAACACATACGGCATTCCCGTGTTATCCACATGTGTTGATTATGGTAAAGCCAATCTACAGAATTGACACTTTCATCTCTATGTGTATTTGCATGTCTATGTGTCACTATGCATTATTCATTCTCGAATGAGATGTCATTATATAAATTAAGTCTTCTGGTCAGACTTCAATTCCTTGAGCCAAAACTATGTTGACACAATTGTGGTGCAATAGATCTTCATAGTATAGCCCACTTGGAACTGCACCTAGTTTTGATGACAAAACTATTTTACACAAAAACCCTCTATGTGCTTATTCTAAGCAGTCATATACTCAACCATCATTGCAGTATCTGTCACGATGTTATAACTTTGGAACTAGTCTAAATCCATAATGGATCTTTCTCCATTTCACTGTACCACCTTCTTTCTTAACACATATCCTAATTGAGATAAGCTTTATTTGTATATGTGACAAAAACTTGCATCAATGTAACACTTTACATTGAACTACTTTGCCACTTCTACATATAGAGCATATTATTGTTTCTTCCAAAGTACACAAGAATATCATAACTATTGTCCAATGATCATTTTATGAATCACTTTTATATATGCTCCTAACACTTAGAGCATAGGTCTATCTAGATATGTGCATATCATGGCATTCATGATTAATCGAATCATTCACAAGGTTTAACTTACCAATTGTTAATACAATTGATCTTGCTACCATGTGGCAAGAACTTTTCTTGTCAAATACTGACCAAGAAACTCACACAGATCCCACTCAAATATGCCACCATATTGAACTAATTCAATATTTTATCTATGTACTTTGGCATAACTATATTAGCATTACAATCTATATGTATAGACTTTGATGTCTAATATTATGGTTCTGCCTAAGTCTTTCATCAAAATCCAATTACAATGAAATTCTTAATTTGTGTCTCACAAAAGATACATCGTTTACAATCAACACACTATGTTCCACATACAACATTGGAAATATGTATTAACGCTCCCACTTACTGACATAGGTATGGTTACTCGGGTACCTATGATTCACTACCCAGGCCTGATAAAAGGCTTACGGCCCATGAAGAGTCAAGATGATGGCCCAAAAGGAGCAACCGACAAAGGTTGTAGTTGTATTAGGAAAGGACCGACATCGTGTTTGTATTGTAATTACAAATATGTAACCTATCTAGATACATCTTTGAGACCCGGCCTATTATATATAGGACGGGGAAGCATAGGCAAGGGATACCGAACAATCCCCAAGCGATCTGTAATAGTGCGATTCACCAAATATTCAAGTGACTTTGACTCCATTGTTCTCCTGATATCCGACGAAATCTCGAGCGTTCTATTTTCTGCAAAACCCTAAATCCTTCTCCACGGACATTGCCGGCGTTACCCCTCGTCAATTGGCACCGTCTGTGGGAAACCTGAACGCTGGGACCATGGATTCGGCGGACCTCTCTTTTCCAAGCAGCAACCTAAAAAAAGCGGATCCACGCCCGCCCACCCTTGTGTTAGTACTTGCCGACTTCAACGGCGGATCCGATCTAATCATCGGAAGTTTCCACTTCCAAGTAGAAGACCCCAAGAATCACACCACTCGGCCCTGATTACATCAGAACCGTCGGTGGAAAAAACTGCGCCTACAGCGATACCAAAGTCATCCATCGGATCCTCCGTGGAAGTCACGGCGCAGATCGAGGCAGCTAAAGAAAACAAGCAAGATGAGACAAATCTGGGGGATCTTGATGGTGTTTACGGCAATCTCTCCTTCATACCAGACTCTCAAATAACTTTACCACGTGGAACAAGCCTAGCAAACTCTGAACCTGAAGTAATCAGCGAAAGCATCGACTTCGGGATAAGGATGGCAGAAATCTACCCAGGACAGAAACTAATGGACTTCACTAACCCACCCGACAGTGCCTCCCTCGGAACATATGACAACATTACCAGCCCATGCATAACACGCCACCAAGTGTGCATGATCAACGGAGATACCTCGAGACCGCGCGACTCTAACGGTAACCCTATCCTCGACCCCAATGATATTTTACCAAATGACAATGCAGAAATCATAGCAACAAAAGGAACCACGAAAACGGAGGAGAAACAGCGGAGAACCACATAGTCCAAGGAGGAGGAGCAGAACCAAGCGGAGAAGAGAGGCGAACTCTACGGCTACCAGCGACGACATGGCAAAAGGCCAGGAAAGCAATTTCAGGTGTAGTTCCAATGATAGCCGACACCTCACATGAATATTTATTAGCATATTAATATTTGCTTCATCACAAGAAGATAGACCTACTAAGGATGCAAAGGCAACTCGACGAAATAAAAAGGTTAGCCGACGAATCCATCTTACGATGGGCACAAGTAAGCTCTACCCGAGGATCTAGGAGCATAATAGGAGGAGCACCACCAAGAAGGACAACATCTCAATTACAGAACATCCCCGAAGCAGAAAGAAACAAACTGATCCGAGACCTTGATCAATCGTTTATGTCAACAGATCAAGTAGGAAACATCACGGCAAAAACAGCTCAAGCAAGAATTGTGGCCGCACAAACATATCTGATCACAACTCAACCTGCACCCGATGATCCTCGTGCAGCTCTCCACCGCTCTGCCTAGATGAACCTCGGCATGGTAGGAGCATCTCTCGCACAACTAGAACAAGGAATCACACATCAACCCGACAGATCCCCACTCCCTCGCAGCAGCCCTCGGCAAGCGGGTCACACCTGGCGATCTCGGTCGCCACATCGGGCACATCTTTTAGGATCGGAGCCGTGAAGTAACACAAGAGACAAAAACCGCAACCAAAGATACCATGATGCTGCCAGTGAAGATGACTACGAGTTATACGGAGCTAGCTACTTCACTCGGCGCATTCGCAAAACCTCAGTACCCAAGGACTTTAAACTTCCGCATGATCGCCAAAAATACGATGGGCTTCAGGAGACCAAATCTTGGCTAGCAGATTATTTGGCCACTATCAAGTTATAGGGTGGCTCCACAGCTACCACAATGCAAACTTTACAATTGCACCTTACCGGCGCTGCAAGGTCATGGCTCAGGCAGCTACCCGAAGATTAAATTGGTAGATGGAACGATCTTGAAGATAAGTTAATACGACACTTTCAATCCACATTCAAACGACCCGCATCTTTAGAGAAGTTATAGGCGTGCAAACAGAAGCCTGGAGAGTCAATAAGAGCATTCATCCAGCGATGGAACATCATCAAAAATTCAGCTGAATCCATATCCGACGAAAGAGCCATCGATGCCTTCAATGATGGTCTTCGTCGATGCAAGACAATTTCATAGAAGAACTAGGGTGTATCAAACCCAAGACAATTTCACAGTTAATGGACATAGCAAATCGCTGGGTTGATGGAGAGGACGCGCTACATAACAAACGAGCATGTTCACCCAAAGAAGATAGGGATAAACACGGCAATGATAGGAGACGAAGAAACAACGATGGAAACATGGGACCAAGTTACGTCGCAGCCAGTTTTTTCGGTGAAGGCAACAACAGGAACGACGACTACAACAGCGGGTGCTGCCGTAATAGGGACAAAGTGGGAGTAAGCCAATCAAAACAGAGATATCAGCCAAGAGCCCGGTACACACCCATATCCGCAATACAGATACTGGAGGGACCCTATAATATGCACTTTTATGTCGACTCAGTAGGAAAAAGACAATCCAATCACCTCATGAAAGACTGTTGAACGTTCTTAAAGATGCAAGAGCTATGCAATGCAAAGGCGACCGAAGCAGCAAAACAAGGATACACAGCCACGCCTAGCACATTAGCCATCGGCACACCACCATCGCCAGGAGGGCAACTGCAAAAGGCAACTGATCAAGGCAACGAATATCCTAGGTCAAAGGGGCAATGTCAATGATTCAAAAAGGGCGTCCACCCAACAGAATCCAGAAGCTAATCACAAGATAAGTCAACATGGCAGAGACGGCTCCACCAGCCACACCCGAGTATCTTCATTGGTCAGAACAGGAAATCGCATTCAGCAGAGCTGATCACCCGCTTCGAGTACCATGACCAAGTCATTTGTCCCTGATAGTTGAAGCACAAATTGGCGGTTTTTACATGAGTAAGGTCTTCATGGACGAAGGAAGCAGCATAAACCTTATCTATGCCAAAACATTAAGGGCAATGAACTACCCCTTAGTAAATTTGGCACCAACGGAAACATCCCTCCATGGCATAGTACTAGGTAAAGCCGAAATCCCTTTAGGTAAAATTTCCTTGACGTCATTTTTGGATCCAAAGAAAATTTCAGGTGAGAAAAACTCGAGTCTGAAGTCATGTAGTGGCCATCACAGTATCATGCGATCCTGGGACGACCATCTTTTGCATGATTCATGGCAGTCCCGCACTATGCATACTTAGTCATGAAGATGTCGGCACCAAAGGGAATCATAACAGTAAAAGGACGCTTCACATGTTCTGACAATTGCGATAGAGAGTTCAATTAAATTTCTGAATCTTTTAGAATGGCAACCGAGTTCGAGCTGCTCAAAATGTTGGCAACCGCAGAACATCTGGCACTCGCACGTGTCAATCCCGATCAGGCCTTCGACACCGCAAAAGACACAAAATAAGTACATATCCATCCTACCAACCCAAAGAAGACAACATTTGTGGCTTCCAATCTTGGTCCCGCATAGGAAAGCGCGCTCATCGAGTTCCTCCATGAGCACTAGGAAATCTTTGAAAGGCTACCTTCTAACATGCTGGGAATTCCCAGGGAACTCGCTGAGCATGCATTAAACTTGGATTCAAAAGCAAAAAGGGTTAAACAGTCGCTTCGTCGTTTCGTAGAGCCAAAGTGCAAAGATATCGGAAAATAGCTACATCATCTTACTGATGCTAAATTTATAAAGGAACTGAAGAAAGCGGAGTGGGTCGCAAACCCAGTATGTGTCTCAAAGAAAAATACAAAAGAGCTACGGATGTGCTTTGATTTCACCACACTAAATAAACATTGTCCAAAGGATCACTTCCCACTACCGCGCATCGATCAAATAATCGATGCAACCGTGGGATGCGAACGTCTTTCCTTTTTGGATGCATATTCAGGATACCACCAGATTCGGATGAAGGAGGAAGATCAGGAGAAAACAGCACTTATTATGCCTTATGGTGTATTATGTTACACAAGAATGCCCTTTAGCTTGAAGAACGCTAGAGCAACATATCAGCGGATGATGCAGAATTTCCTGGGAAGCCAAATCGGCACAAACGTACAAGTATATAATGACGATGTTATAGTCACAACGAAGCAAGGATCTTCACTTATCAAAGATATCGAAGAAACATTTAAAAATCTCAATAAGTTTTGCATCAAATTTAACCCGACAAAGTGTTCCTTTGGAATACCAGCAAGGTAACTCCTCGGATATCTGGTATCAGCAAGAGGAATCAAGGCCAATCCCGAGAAAATACAGGCAATTCTAACAATGAAGAAATCAAAAAACCTACGAGGTGTACAGCAGCTGGCTGGGCGAGTGGCAGCGCTCAGCCATTTCATCGCTTGATTAGGAGAAAAAAACACTACCATTTTACGCTCTCATGAGAAAGTCAGATAAGTTTGAATGGACCGAAGAAGCTCAGTGTGCCTTTGAAGACCTCAAAAATATGCTTTTGACGCCTTTCGTCGTTGTGTCTCCATGAGAGAAAGAGCCATTACTCCTTTACATCGCTGCCACAAATCAGGTGGTCAGCACGGTTTTGGTTGTGGAGCGACCTGAAGAAGGCAAAACCCATGGTGTCCAGAGGCCAGTCTATTTTTTAAGAGAGGTCCTCTCGCCATCCAAACAAAGGTACCCACACAACCAAAAATTGGCATATGGAGTATTTATGATGGCACGAACGCTACGCCATTATTTTTAGGAACATCCGATCATAGTGGTCAACGAAGCACCTCTGTCGAACATCCTCAATAATCCAGAAGCAACTAGGCGTGTCTCCCTATGGGGCATAGAGGTGTCCCCTCGGGATATCACGTATGAGAAGCATGAAGCAATTAGGTCACAAGTTCTACCTGACTTCATCACAGAGTGGACCGAGTTATAATGTGCGGGTCCACCTGGTCTTTCTAGCACCTCGGCAATGTATTTTGATGGATAAAAAAGAACGGAAAGAGCAGGGGCAGGAGTCATACTAGTATCACCACAAGGCGATAAAATGCGATACATACTTCAGATGAGATTTGCAAATGCATCCAGTAATGAAGCTGAGTATGAGGCCTTGTTTCACGGCATGCGAATGGATAAAGCTTGCGTTGCAACTCGCCTCAAAATTTTCGGTGATTCCAATATAGTAGCACAGCAAGCAATGAACAAGTGTGATACTATCAGCAACAACATGATTGATTACCGTGATCTATATAGCATTATGGAAGCTCAATTTGACGGATGTGAAGTATCGCACATAGGAAGAGCAAGTAATGAAGAAGCCGACAATTTGGCAAACATCGGGTCCCTGTGCTTACTAGTGCCACCCAGGGTTTTCTAGGAAGAAATATCTAAGTGTTCTATCAAAGCAAAATGAGTTTCTGAGGTCATAGCACCCAAAACTAGGAAAATACTAAGTCACGAAAAGACTTGGGGGCTCCATCAGCCAGCACAAGTACAGAAGAGGCCATTGAAGAAGAACTAGAAATTGATGAGGTCATGATAATATAACCTACATGGATGCAGCCATACATAGCTTTACCCGATGATGTGACGGAAGCTCGGTGAATCACTCGAAGATCGAAGGCCTTCAGGATAATCAAAGGAGAATTATATATAAGAAGTATTTTGGGTGTGTTGCAGCGATGCGTCACACCCGAAGAAGGAAAAACCATACTCAAGGAAATACATGAAGGAGTTTGTGGTCATCAGGCTAGCAGCCGAGCAATTGCCGCCAAGGCATTCAGGGCAGGATTTTATTGGTTCACGGTAGTTCAAGATGCAAAAGATATAGTCAGAACATGTGAAGCATATCAATGATTCGCAACAAAACCTGGAGCACCCACCGCTGAATTAAACCTCATACCTCTAGCTTTGGCCTTTGCTCAATGGGGGCTTTATATGGTGGGAAAGCTTCACAAATCATTTCTAGGAGGACACGTCTTTCTGCTAGTAGCAGTTGGCAAATTTACTAAATGGATCGAAGCAATGCCGGCCACCACTCAATATGGAACTTCGGTTGTGTATTTAATAAAATCCATGGTATTTCGGTTTGGCGTACCAAATAGCATCATTACAGATAATGGAACTAATTTTACTTCCAATGAGTTTAAGAAATACTGCCAAGAGATGGGAATGAAGGTAAAGTACGCCTTATTAGATCACCCGCAAACTAATGAACAAGTGGAAAAAGGCAATGGCCTAGTAACTGCTGGCCTCAAGAAAAGGTTGCTAGCACCACTCGACAGAGCAAAAGGAGCGTGGGTAGATGAATTACCATATGTTTTATGGAGTTTGCGAACTACCCCTAATAATTCGACACAAGAAACACCCTTCTTTCTAGTCCATGGTGCTGAAGTCGTCCTTCCAGTCGAAGTATCACATGAATCTCCCAGAGTAGCTGCATATGATGAAGAGGAATCAATAGAAGCACTTGAAGATGATGTTGATGCACTCGATGAAGCTCGAGATGAATCCCTACAGAGAGCTACTATATATCAGCAAAACTTGTGCAACTACCATAGCCGATGATTGCGACCTAGGTCCTTCGTAGTAGGGGACCTAGTTCTGCGCCTCAAACAAGACGACCACCGAAAGTTGGAATCACCTTAGGAAGGACCTTATATTGTTACAGAAGTTATTCCTGGAGGAGCATATGGACTACAAGATAAGAAGACAGGAGTCAAATATTCCAATCCATGGTACGTTGCAGAACTACGATGCTTTTACGCTTAAGATTCTATGTTTACTTACAATACATTAAGGCATATGGCCTGGCTTTTAAAGCCGGAATATCTAGGCCAACAGCCAGGCAGCAATCCGCCAAAATTATGTATCATCACTTTTGCCATGTATATAAAAAAGAGAGATAAGTTCTTCATGCCTTAAGTTTTTATTATTTATGTTAATTCAAGGGATTTATATTTCTGATCAAACTAACAACAATGTTGAGACTATGTCCAGATACAGGCATCCGAACATAGCCTCGGGGGCTACTCCTATCGGGAGCGCTAGCGCGCACCCAATAGAAATAAATCGTGCATATCAAGTGAAGGCCATCATCGCCTAAAAACTATGAGCTTTACATTTTTTGTATCCTCAAAAGACTACTCCCATCGGGAGTTTCATAAAGAATCAAAAATATCTGATAAAATTCAGAAATATTGAAAGCCTAACACGGCATCCAAAAAAAGTCAAAAACAAATAATCTCGGATCGCATCCAAACGCGACAAAATTCTAAATGCCAAGTTCAAAAACATGAAGGTAAGACCCCGGGATTCGTCATGTGTGGCCTGGTAATCGCACAAGAATGCGCTCTGCCAGTAATATATCTGTATCTATGATGCGATGAAAAATCCCGATGGACGCGTTGGGTACCCAATAAAATAAGAACTGGAATTCAATATTCGATAAGACCTCAGCGGCCCGAACTGAGTTACACCAGTAATAAATTCCGAGTTCAGGTCTGGGGACTTGAATTTGATGTAGGACAACCTTGCCTTTGCCCAGGAGCAATTAACTGATTCCCGATCCATCGGATGCATCAGGATCGTTGTACCAAATCCCTATAAAGCTAAAAATAATACAAACAAAGGGAAATAATTAAGCATATCTTTGAGAGTCGACCTAAATCTACGGTTCGGGTAGAGTCTCGGGGGCTACTGACATAGGTATTGTTACTCAGGTACCTATGATTCACTACCCAGGCCTGATAAAAGGCTTACGGCCCATGAAGAGTCAAGATGATGGCCCAAAAGGAGCAACCGACAAAGGCTGTAGTTGTATTAGGAAATAACAGACATAGTGTTGGTATTGTAATTACGAATATGTAACCTATCCGCATACAGCTTTGAGACCCGGCCTATTATATATAGGACGGGAGAAGCATGGGCGAGGGATACTAAACAATCCCCAAGCGATCTGTAATAGTGTGATTCACCAAATATTCAGGCGACTTTGACTCCATTATTCTCCTGATATCTGATGAAATCCCCAACGTTCTCTTTTCCGCAAAACCCTAAGTCCTTATCCATGGACATTTCTGAGGTTACCCCTTGTCACTTACTTTCTCATAAACACAAGCATCTTCATCATTCTGATGAACTTAAACTCTTTAATAGTCTCGTCACGGTAAAAATCCAAATCCTCAATGCTTATTTCAACCATTGAAATTTGCATATATTTTAGCACCTTTCGAATTAACAAAAACTTTTGGATAGTGTCATGTCCACTTCCTAGGTAACTATTTTTGTTAGAAGAATGTTGTTTTTTTATTCAACTACCATATCTCAATATGTAGTGGTTGCTTAAATAATTCGTACAGACTAAATGTAGGTGTGGAAGATCAAATCTTGTCATAGTCAATTTTTGAACTTTGTCATAAACTTCTTTCCGACATGTCAATTATTTCGCAGATGTAAACATTCATGTCTGTTTGTTTATAGATCCATTTACGCTTTGAAAAGCTTCACGCCTTCCTGAGGTTCTACCAAGTTCATAACTTGATTTTTGTATATGGATACTGTCATGAATTCTTATGGCCTGTAGACATTCAAAAGAGTCAGGGCTCATCATCACTTCTGTGCACGTGATCGGTATATCATTGTCCAACAATGACACTATCCTCAATGTTGTTATTTGATTATTACCCGGTCTACATGGTTAGATATGAACTTAGATTTCTGAAACTACAACATTTACAGAAACGGTAGCCATGAGTAATGTAGTAGCCTCCAGAACACTTTCCGGCATTGCGTTACTCTGATCATGTCACATAGGTTCAAATAACCTCATCGAAGTTTCTATTGTCCTCCCACTCAACTTTTCATGAAAAGTTCCTTCTGAAAGAACTCGTCATTCTAGCGACAAACACTTTTGTATTTAGTGTTATGGTGGAGGAACTCCCAACGACTACTTTTGGGATAACCTACAAAGACGTCCATAGCTGACTTTGCTTTTGCAAACATTTTACATATGCCTTGCATACCAAAATTTTAGAAAATACAAGCTAAGTTTACCCCTTGCCATTTCAACAGATCGTGATGTTGCTCTTTTTAGTATGTCACTATAGCATAATCTTTTAAATCATAATGGAAGTTTTATATTTGATCTGACCAAGTCAAACTAGGTTCGATTACATTCTCAAAATATTCCGTACTACTATGGTGTTTTGGGAAACTCAAGTTCATGAAACAATTTCTCAACCTTCAACTGTTTGCTAAACTTCTAAATCAAAATCTTCTTTTATGATCCAATCATAAACTCTTGATTTTTCTTGTTACAATGATTTCTACTTCACGCTAAAACCTTTGAACATGCTTCAAATGTTTCAAACTTCTTCCTTATTAAACAAATATACTCATATATCTATTCATGCCCTCGGTGGAAGTATATGAAGTAGAATAATCCACCACACGTGGATTTACATAATGGACCACATACATCATTGTGTATTACTTCTAATAAGTTAGCCATCCGTTCAACTTTTGCTCTTAAACAGAGTTTTAGTTATCTATAGGAAAGTCTAACAAGCGTCAATTCGTTCGAAAACAACTTGACTCCAAAATTACATCAACATGGAGTTTCTTCATGTCTTTCTATCCAATATAACTTAAATGGTGATGTCACACTTAAGTGAAATTCCAATCATTTCATCTTGCGACGCTTTTAGCATTTAGTTTTATGAATATTATTTCACCAACAAGATTTATAATGGTTCATCCATCAACTATGGAATACAGTAATTATTTGAACAATAACTTGTCCTCACAATACTGGAACCAGATAACAATTATCGTAATAAATCTTAATGGCTTGGTTCTTGTTGTATATGACAAACATAATAACATCTTATTTGTTTATTGATGGACATCATTACCGTATTCTCTTGCTAGTTTCTTGAACCATTGTATTTGTTATATTGAGTTTCTTTGTATGATACATCATACCAACCAATCGAGCATCTAATGACGAAGAATTACATTGGTTTAACAAGCAAATAATATACATTCATAACATGTATATCTTTCATATACTGAGCTAGCCAATTCAAGACCATTAATTTCTACCAATTATATCTATAGATTCTCTTTCAACATTTTCCTCTCTTTTAAAAGAGCCACCCATTATCAATAGTTGCACCAATCACATGGCGCTTGGTTCAAGTGTGTTAGTCAAACACTAATACTCTTAAAAGTCACACTTTGAAGTGGATCACAATCATCACATGATTCGTGTTCTTCTGGATTCATATATTAGTGATCTTTTAGCACAGTAAACATTTTACCTGTACCTCTTATTCATCCTATCGTGACAACTTTCATGATTAAACTACTATAGTTCATAAGGACGAACATTTGTATTATTTTAGTTCCCAAACTTATTGGGTGATAGGTATGCCTAGCGTCACCATCATTCGCAAATGCTCATCCAATATGAGAATCTGTTTCCAACTAAATTATACTATATCATACTACGATCAAATAGTGTTTCAGATATCCGAATATTTTTTACACAAGATGATTTCTATAACGAATATTTCAGCTCCTAGATAACCTTAGTACAAAAAACTTTCTTTCTAATAGCAAATATCATGGAGGCAACCATGATCTTTTAGATACTAACTTTGGAATCAATTACTCTAGGATTAATACACTTATTAAACGTTATGGAGTAAGTGAGGTTTACTTGAAAGTTTTCTTTAGGACTTTTATCTTTCAATTTGACACTCAAACAATGCGGTACTAGTCTGTAAAGTAAGTATATATAATACCATAGTTCTGTTATCTCAATTACAACTAAGCACAAGGTAGTCTATAACGGATGCCAATTACAACAACTATGCAAATTCACTTAGATTATTTAGTTCATAATATGAGTTCAATACAAGAAATCCCACTTAAACAAACATCCCCCAAAGTTCGTTTAGTGATTACATGATCCCTTTATACTATATCATCCTTGATCGTCACGGCCTTTGATATAGCTGCCAGGATACAAAAAATATAAATCACATCACCATGTCACTCATGCTTAACCTTTCGGTGATATGTGTTCTGAGGCCATGTTTGTACACTCTAGGCTCACCAACTTTAACCATTAGTGTATTGCAGTGCATACATGGCTTGCACCCACCATATGCGAATGTCGATATGTCTAGCACCCGATCATCATGGCCTGCTTCATAACAATGGACTTTCTTGGTTGTGCACACTAATGGGAGAACACGAACATTGGAATTATGTTGAGGGATCATATTATAATGCTACCGTCGTAGTCTAATACCAAAAAAATAAGATGCACAAGAAATGAACATCAAATGTAAATCATTTATGTGATATATTATGGTCGTCGCGCCTTGTTATCCATCAAGTGCACCAGCATTGCACCAGGTACACGGTGCCACCTTTCCTTTGAATGTTAATCCCATAAACACTCACCTTGACCATACATACCACAAGCCCCTGCAAAATAAAGTTAGATGCATCCACTTTATCTTTGCATGTTGTACGTGGTTGTTTAGGCTTTCGCACAAGAACCATTTCTTATCTAGGAACATCAACCACAACATGGATTGACTAGATGCCTCTTTAAGTCTCTTTTTAGGGTAGTCCTTTGAAATGCCATATCAACTAATGTCGGAGAGACGGACACCTTCTAGCCACTTATATGGTACAAGCCATATGTTGAGCGTGGAATCAGTCTCACGTAAGATTACTCGTAAGGTTGGTCCATGCCGCTTCATCCGACATTGCCGTGATGTGAATAAGTACACGTGGGAGGGTAGCAACTAGAAAATCAATGCCCACACAATCAAAATGTGTTCTACTTGTACCAAACATCTACGCATAAATCGGCTTTGATACCACTAAAGGGGTTCCATGGTAGAAAACAAAAAAATCCTACGGTGAGAACACAAACCTAGCCAAGATCTATCTATGCAGATGTAGGATAATGAGAGGGTATTCAGTGTTCATACCTTTTAAGACCGAAAGAGGTTAACATTCTATGGGGAACATGGATGACGTAGTCGTGCGATGTAGTCGAACTCAAGGTCGTGTAGACGTTCAAGCTCCAAGCAATAGCACCACAAGTGGCGGTGCCTCATGGCCTTACACACATCTGGTGTAGAGATGTCTCTCGGGCTCCGGTCCAGCAAAGTAGCGGAAGAAGATTGATCCAGACCGAGTCCAGCAGCACGATGGCGTGCGTATGGTAGAGAAACCTCTATCCCCGTATGCAGTTCTAATCTTGGGAAACTCATGGGAGGGAGAGGAGGAGAGAGAGAATAGTCAAAGCCAATTGATGGGATTGTGTATTTGGGGAGAGGGGTGCCCCCTTTATATAGCTGGAAGGGAGGCACTACCTCCCTCAAAGTCCCGTGGTGGGACTAGTCAAGAGGGAGGAGGTCGGAGGAGGCGGCGGCCAGCACCCCCCCCTCACACACACACACACATGGGCCCCACGTGGTGGGAGGGCCCACTAGGGCCAGCAGCCTCCCTTTGGCCTCCTCCGGTGAGGCCCAATTAGGTGGGTTCCCCATAAATCCATTTTAAATAATATTTTTAATATGAATTCATTTAACTGAAATTAATTATATATTATTTAATACATATCATTTCAAAACACCTTTTGGACCCCTCTGATCATCACCGGATATCCCTAGAACCATTCGGTATCACCCTAGAACTAGTCCAGAGTTCTCTCTCTTTTCTCCTACAATCCTAGGTCAATCCCTAAGTGTCATCTACCCTTAAGTGTGACACCCTACGGTTCAGGAATACACAGACATGATCGAGACACTCTCCGATCAATGACCAACATTGGTGTCTGCAAACTCATGATGGCCCCCATGCATTCCACGAATAACTTGATCGCTTGAACCTTGAATGTCAAGTCTCATTCCCTTTTCTCAATGATACCTAGTTTGTCCAAGACCCGATCTTCGGTATCTACATCACTGGTTCGATCTTGTTACTGACAAACATATTTACTCGTTCTCGTAATATTACATCCCTGTGACCTAGTCACATGTTTGCAAACTTATAGATGTAATCGCATCGAGTGGGCCCAAGATATCTATCTATCACTCGGATGGGAAAATCCCGATCTCGATGCATACACCTCAACCTATTCCTTTGGAATACTGGAATACCCAATACACACCTTTATGGTCACCCAATTATGTTCATGACAGTTGATGTGATCAGAGCATCCATGGGAGAAAGTGATTAAATATGATCTCACGATCAAAAGACCGAGTTACTACGCTTTGCTAGATATCGCATTGTTGAACTTTATGACTGGATCACATTGCAATACTAGGGTTGGGTGTGTGTCCTTCACTTCATTCATCTAATGAAGTGACTTCATTGTTAGTTGATGTGGTAAAGTCCATGATCGGGAAACCTCGATCATCAGCTGTCCAACGAACTAGTTTAGAGGATACAAGGGACCTGATTTGTTTATGTAACACACATGTATTAATGTTTCCACTTAATATAGTTATATCATGATACAAAACTCTTACGAACTAATGAGATATATCAATAAAAACATCTTTAATATTTGCGTCTAGGGCATATCTCCTTTAGATGATGATTCGAAGTGAATATCTTGCAATCCATATCATTGTTGAAAGTGTAGCGGACGTTGCCTAGAGGGGGTGGATATGATTTTAAAATATTATGGTTTAGGCTCTAACAAATGTGGAATAAAACTAATATTTAATTTATAGAGCACAAAACCTAAAACCACTAGGTTCAACTAAGTGCACCAACAACCTACGCTAAACAAGACAAGCAATAAGGTGATAGCAAGATAAAATACTTGAAGCACGATGGCTATCACAATGTAAATTGCATAAGTAAAGGGCTCGGTTCAGAGATAACCGATGGACATGGAGACGATGATTTTTATCCCGAAGTTCACTTCCAAAGAAGCTACGTCTCCATTGGAGAGGTGTGATGGCGCAATGCTCTCCGAACGCCACAAGTGGCTCATCTTGAGTTGTGGTGCCTCGATGCTCACCCAACGCCACACAAGGCCTCATCCAAGATGTGAAGGCATGCAACTCACTGACACCACAACAGGCTCACCCTATTCTCCCGTGAGATCACCACAAAGGTCTACTCACGATCCACTATGGGACACTTGAGAGCAGTCACCGAACTCGTACAAGGTTGGGACTAGCCCCACAAGTCAACTGGAAGCTCCCAACAACAAAGCCACAAAAGGCTACAAGCTTGAGGCTTCTCCACAACTCAATTGGAGGCCGCAAGAAGTCAACACACCAACCACACAACCGACTAGGGTTCCAAGAACCCAAGAGTAACAAGCCCACAAGCTTGTACTCGCCGAATCTTCGAGAAGAACTCAAAACTATGCACCAAATGCAAGGGAAAGTCCTTCACTCATAAATTCTACCAAAGCTACAAAAACTATTGGGGAAATAAAAGAGGAAGAACACAAGAGAAGAGCACCAAATTCCTCCAAGATCTAGATCTCAAGATTCCCTTCACTAAGAAGAGATATGATTTGGTAGAGTTGTAGATCTAGATCTCCTCTCACTTTTCCCTCAAAAAGATGCAAAAATCATGGGAGGGAGAGAGAGAGTAAGAAAGCTCAAATAGGTCAACAATAGTGGGCAAAACAAGCTCAAAAGATGGGAAACCATTGGAGAAGAAGCCCCCCTTAAATAGGACAAGAAAAAACTGACTGTTTGGGTCAGATCCACGTGCCACCGGAACTTCCAGTGCTCCACCGGTACTACCGGTAAATAGAAACACAAGTTTCTGAACATAAATGAGTTTTCACCGGAAGTTTTAGCGGAAGCTGGGCCGATAATACCGCCCAAGCAAAAACGTTGGACAGCCGCACGAAAACTTTAATAACTTTTGACTCCGGACTCTGATTTCGATGATCTTGGACTTGTTTTGAAGTGAATAACAAGCTCTACAAGATTACGCAAAGAAACAACATAATACAACATGGGAGGATAAAAATAAAATGGAGAAAGGTATGACCTCTCAGAAGCGATGAACCGGTAAAACCTTCAAAACCCAAAACGCAAGAAATTGAGATTAGAAACTCCAATTGGGATGAAACCAATTTTGTTGAAAAGATAATAAAGAGTACACTAGTAGAAAAAGACTTATCCACATGGGTCATACCCGTGGCGCACATCCATAGAGTGCTCCCCTGATAATTATACGTGGCGCACGACAAAGTGGTGTGCCATATGGGCATACCCGTGGCGCACGAACAAAGTGGTGCACCACGCATATGTGGGCCCAGCGCTAGGGGGTTGCACCCATCCACCCATGGCATACCCGTGGCGCACGTCGTGCGCCACAGATAAGTTAGATATCAATGGCGCACGCTGTTTCGGTACGGCACGGATAGGTGTAGGCTCAGGCTTTTGAAAAGTTGGCACGGTATCTGTGGCGCACGAAATTGGAGTGCACCACTGAACTTGAATACCTATGGCACACGACAAAGATTCTGCTTTCACCCCCCACGTGGATCGCCTTTTAAAGTTTGCAAAAATAATACAAAATGATAAATAATTTAAAAAATAAAATCAATGTGATGTAGTTTATAGAAAAATTAGCAAACATGAATTTCGACATTATTTGGCCACGACTTTCTGAACCGACGTGCAAGTTTCCAATTTCTGGCATCGTACTTCACTACGTACACCACTGAGTCAGCGTAGAGGAGCACATGTCGTCTAGCAGCATCAATATTTTGTATCAGATGTGTCAGTAAGCAGTGACTGGCTACAGTGTTGTGTATGATGCGCGCTACCTACAACATCAAGTAAACTGGGCACCCTGTTACGCTACAGGACCAGCAACAAATGAACATATGCGCGCACATGCAACTACCAGCCACTCATGTCTATCTGTATAGGGGAGGAATACGGTATGAATATACACGGTCCATACCAGCAGCCACTGCTCGTCTAACCCGACCATTCAAGCGGCACAAGCAATGTCGATGCTCTAGCCGAACCCGCAAATATGTGCCTCCTCCCGAGTTTAGCTGCAAACGGGCCCACCAGAAAAATAACTGATTCAGATGTCCAAACCAAACAAAGGTCACTTCAATCACAATAGTGTGCAAAGTATTCATACTGGCATTCCTCCCAGCACAAAGTTCTCAAACGGCAGCATCAAAATTTCCCAAAAAAAGAGTGAATCAGCAATTAACTGTCACCTAGACACCAACTCGGTCAGACTGCAGTTGGGCATTCTGCCTAGCGAATCTCCCCATTCGCTATAGTCTTGACCTTGCATACGCCAGCGGAAGTTGTGAATGGAACATCCTTGTAGCATGCCACAAGCTCGCCGTTGCTGTGCAGGTCAGCGGACAACTTCTCCCAAGTCTTACTCTTGGCGTTAAGAGAAGCCTCTGGCTCTCCGGAGTGCCCAGCAAAGGTCACCTTCTCCCCCACGGCTGCAGATTCTGGAGGCTCAACCAACTCAACCTGAATTTCAAATGTCAGTTTTCAGCAAACCGGAGTGGCAGCTATTGTATTTTCTGTGATCCTAATCAACGTGAGCACATGAGAGCCTGATACGATGCAAAAGGTACCAGATTCCATACCTTCGAATGGTCCTCATTCGATGCAGCCAAAACCATGGCATGTGATTTTATACCACGCATTGCCACCGGTTTAAGATTGCAGAGGACGCACACTTTCCGGTTCTGCTCATTTATACCAGAAAATGGCAAAATTAGGGACGCAAAACCACAGCACATCAATGTCATGACTACAAATTATGCTGAGGAAAAACAGACCTGCATTTCTTCAAGAGGGATGAATTTGACAAGGCCGCTAACCACTGTTCTTGGTGCCTCTTCTCCAACATCGATCTCTTCTACGTAAAGTGAATCAGCATCTGGATGCTTCTCTGCTTTTCTGATAAGCCCTACCCGAATATCCAGCTTTGCAACCGAGACTTCCTCTGCTGTCTTTGATTTCGAACCACCAGATTGTTTCTTCTTTGAGCTACCATCTGGAAACAAAAATGAGACAGAAAACTGGCCAATGAATTTCTGGGAGTATGAAACTGGTACAGCAGAAGACTAAAGAATGTTTCAAGCATAAGAAAAATGTCGCACTATGCACCTGTGTTTTCCAGGGAAAGAGAAGCTTGTCTAATGCATTTGTCAGTATGCTAACATGGATTTCTAATATACCTGATGCCGACGAACAAGCTTTCTCCCATAAATTTCACATAAAATCTACAGAGTAGAGTAAGGATGTCATAAGTACCAGATAATTTTGTTCCCTTGAGCTTGTCAGCGACTTTCTTGGCTTCGGCATCAGCTTCTGCCTTTGAGCTCCTTTCAGCTTGGCTGCCCGCAAATTTACTCCTAAACGCCTCAACTTCATCATCTTTCTGCATTATTACAAATTTAAGAGATGTTAAAACGTGGCAAACTGACAAACTACTTATACAAAATCGTAAGCACACACCAGTTCCTTAAATAGGGGGACTGGCTTTCCTATTCTGTGTCCTGCTGGTACAAAATCCCAGGGTCTTTTTGCTTTAATAGTTTCTCCTTTATCATCACAGAATGTCAGATCTTCATCTGGGGACATATTTAATTGCCGCAGCACCTTAAGAAAGAAACATACGGATGAGCTCAGGCAAAGGGGGTTTATCAAACAAAATCAGAAATTATTAAATGAGAAAGAGGATTATACTTCTCTAGAAAAGGGAGGCATAAAAGGCTCCAGTAGACAGGCAAGGAGATAGACAACACCAACTGAAGTTGTCATAACAATGGCACAGGATGCTGGATCTTCCTTATAGAGCTTCCAAAATTGGCTCTCCTGTATTCAGTTAGCAAAGCAAAGATATAACAATGCTAATTTAAAACACAAATGGAAACCAATTACAGGGAAATATATTTACTTGCAAATATGCATTTCCATCACTAGAAATCGCCATCGCACTCTTCAGTCCTTGTTTCAATTTAACCTGTAGTAAGAGAAGTGAATATTCTGTTACAAATTGTAGTAGGTAGGTGGTACAGTGAAACAACAAAATCCTAGACAGGCAATGCAGGAACTTCTGCCACTTTGCGAGGCTCAAAGTAAGTTAACCTTCTCCATTGCTTCAAGATATTGTTCAACCCATTTATTAATTTTTTCTGCCAGTGCCTTGGTCAGTGGATGTGACTCAGCATTAGGAGCATCAGGTATGATGGAATCGTATCCAGCTCCTACCAGAAAAGAACAGCAAAGTTAAAACAAAAGTAGAAAGGGGATGAGGAAAGCATGGTAGTGAATCATATAATCAATATAAATTCCAAGAGAAAATACAGAACTCAATTGATAATCCTTCTAGACAGTTAGATGTCAGGTGCAAGATTCTTCCATGACTAACCAGCTGGTTTCGCAACAAAGCTTAGCACACGGTTGATGAAGTTGCCCAGGTTGTTCAGCAACTCACTGTTCAATTTAGCTTGTAAATCATCCCAGGTGAATAGTGTATCTGAAACCTGAACCCCAAAACAAGTCAAATCAAAGTATTGCAATAATGTCACTATCAGATACTGGAAATCTATAAACAAAATGTCTATACAAACCTCAGGGCGGTTCATAAGCAAGTAGTATCGCCATACTTCTGGTGGAATATTCGTAGTCTTCGCATCGTTGCCAAAGACACCAACACCATGACTCTTAGAAAACTTCCCTATAGATGAAAGGAATATTTAGCTATTATGAAGAAAAGTACATACTTAGTGTGCATCATGTATGCATCTAGTTCAGAATAATTTCGAGCATGTGTAAAAACAGCGCTGCTGTCCTTATGAACGATTGGCATACATAGTAGGTTTCGATTTAGCAAAACAAAAAACTGAATAAAAGTAGAGATGCCATAACCGAATGTCTTCAAACCATTCATCCAATTGCATGCTAATATTCTCTAGTGGCAGGGGAACAAGAGAGTAGTGGCAGAGTGTGTTCCATAATGAAAACAGGGACGATTGCTTAATACCAAGCAACAATATATATGCACAAACCTAGAAAAGGAATTCTAGAAACAGGATAAGAGATGCATTGAGGATTGAGAAAGGTGTCAACTACTTCCACAGCATGAAGTGCAGCACACAGCGCCAGCATAGGACAACCAGACAAGTAACAGGCATATGCTCTGGTAATAAATTGTCAAGCCCAGGATGGTCTCCGAGACCCTCAACAGAACGGTTAGTTCGTTGGTGTAAACAAATGTAACAGAGTATGCTTGACCAATATAGTATCATATTAGGAAGTCAATAGGAACTTAAGCTCAAGTAAATAGAAAGCACTAACCAAATACGGATGACTAGCATGAACTGTGTGCGTCAATCAAGTGTTAGGTTCAAACAAAAGAGAGGAAACTATACCTGCTTCATAATTTAAATATTCTGTGACACTTATGGTCTTCATCATAGTCCAGTTTTCACCAGTTCCCAGTAGTGTTGAAGGGAACATGACCTGAATCATGGAAAAAGAGTAGATGCATTAAAAGAAAATTCAGTATATGCAAATGCTATCCATGCACTCCATTGGCATTGGAGTGATTTCTTAAAAGAACTTCTTTCTAATTTCTGGAAACATTAATAACTACTTAAAAGAAAAGCATCCTTTTTGAATGTATAACAACATAATCATGCTGGAATTGGCTAAATCACATCAAACACAACGACCCTTAAATAGATGGATTTACGCACTGGCAGCTCTTGCATGAATGAATTGTTGGTTACAAAAAAATATAAAATATCACTGAATACTAGAAAAATAATCTCGAATGATCAGTCTCAAAGAACCCGACTCAATGGTGGGTCAGATATTAAGTTAGAAATCATATTTTACATTTGTAAGACCTATTTTCATTGTCCTAACTTACCTTTTAAGTAACTTGATTTCCAGTTATGTGCTTTGTTTATATTAGTTTACTCTTAGTCTTAGCTTGTTTACTTTTTTCTCTCTTTCTCTTTGGTCTCCATATGTATTCCGTTGGGCTTCATATCTAGCCTACCCAAACTTGCTTGGGACAAAGGCTTTGTTATTGTTGCAATTATGTGCTAATAACATAAAGTAAATTATTATTCAATTCATGCCAAACAAGACTGAATAACAAAAGAAGATGTTCACTGTATAATAGGCATCGCCGCATCGTACCGTGTGAAATGGCACATTATCTTTACCCATGAACTGGAAGAGTTCTACATTCTCAGGATCCTTCCACCACTTCTCCCAATCAGGCGTATAGGACGCTGTGATAGATATGTACCCAATTGGTGCATCAAACCAAACATAGAACACCTGCAAACAATCAGAGAGGAGAAATAAGATAACATAAATGCATAACAGCAGTGTTTCTTCGTATATGATTAATGATATGCCCAAACCTTGTCTTTGTACTTCTCATGTGGAACAGGAACTCCCCATTTAAGATCTCTGGTGATACAGCGTTGCTTTAACCCTTCCTTCAACCATGCATTTGTTGCTTGAATAGCATTTTGACTCCACATGCCAGCTACCGAAGTACTGTTGATATAGTTTACCAACTTATCACTCAATAGAGGAAGCTCCAAGAATAAGTGATCTGTATCACGAATACGTGGAGTATTCTTACAGACCTAAAAGAACAGAAAGGGAACAGGGAAGTTTATCATATGCAGTTTCACAAGGTAGACATCTCATATGCTTAGCTTAATCTTAATGATACACCGAACACAACTACATATATTACAGTCAGCATTGTGCATGCTTACCTTACACTTTGGATCAATTAACTCAGTTGGATTCAACAATTTGCTGCAGTTTTCACATTGATCACCTCTTGCTGCTTCATAGTTACAGCCTTCTGTCGGACATTTCCCCTCCACGAGCCTATCGGCTAAGAATCGTTGGCAAGTGTCACAGTAAAGCTGCAAAGAAGAAAAATATTGTATCACACAAACACCATGCGAAGATTAACATACAAGGATAGGGCAAATGAGCTGTACCTGCTGCATGGTATTCTCTGTGAGCCACTTGTTTTCCATCAGCTTATGGAAAATTGACTGGCAGACTTCTGTCTGTTGGGGAGAGGATGTCCGCCCAAACTTGTCAAACTTGATGTCAAACCACTTGTAAACTTCGTCATGGATAGCATGATACCTGCATTTTACGCAGGGGAAGCTTCTCATGAACAAACTGCTTCGATTTTTTCATATGAACTGTGTTAATTTTACTAGATAGGTGTGTGTCTGGTATATCACAGGTTGATAACTGAAACTCCCGTGCGTGCATCACAGTTCAAAGTAGTGTTGGATAGAATTCATGACGGTCAATTGCTGAATCCTGTACCAACAAACTTAAATCTAACTAGAAGCATCGAGAGGTGAAAGCTCTCTCACTCACTTGTCGCAAATCTCCTTGGGCGAGCACTTCTCCTCCAAGGCCTTGGTCTCGGTGGCCGTCCCGTACTCGTCGGTGCCGCATATGTAGATCGCGTTGTACCCCCGAAGCCGGCAGTACCGCGCGAACACGTCAGCGCTGAGCACGCCTGCAGCACGAGAAGAAAATCGAAACCGTCAGGAGATACAAACTGCGGGGAACAGCGAGAGCTCGAGGGAACAAAATTGGGGGGACATGACGCGGTAGAAGAGGTGCTCACAGCCGATGATGTTCCCGAGGTGCGGGACGTTGTTGACGTAGGGCAACGCGCTGGTGATGAGTATGTTCCGGCGGCCGGGGATCGGAAGCTTCGGCGGCGGCGGCGGCGGCGGTGACGCCATGGAGACGAGCGAGGTTTAGCTGTTTAGGGTTACGAGGGTTAGCGATGGTTTCTGTGAGTCACTGTCTCGTTGGGCCCCCTTAAACATCTGGCCCTCTGTCTGCGGGACCCATCTGGCATAGGCACAGGCGTTCTCCAGGACAAGCAGTTGGAATCACAAAGCAGCTCCTCGTGCGCCCGTGGTTGGAATCGTAAAGCATGTCCCCTGCAGTACTCCGGGGGCTCCGCCACCGGCGTCAGGTTAACTGAGACCAGTTCATGATGTACTGTTAAGGAGAATTATTCTCCTACTCAGCTGTCTCCACCGGCATCAAGTTAACTGTACGATGTTTCAGCTAAATTATTCTGCAAACCTCGTTTGGATCTTCACTGTTACCTGTCATGTTTGTGCAATTGTGCTCATCAGTATCTAATCTTTTTACAATTTCCAGCAAAGGAGGAGCCCGTGCTTCATTAGCTCAACTTTGCACTTGCCAATTAGAATATGTCTTAGAGGTGTGATTTTCAGTATTACTAGTTGTCGGTACTGAAGAAATTCTACCGAATATGTTGCTGCGTGATTTTCAGTAGTATTACTAGTTGTCAGTACTGAAGAAATTCTACAGAATATGTTAGTACTGCCTTCTGGTTAGCTTTCCACAAGAACCAAGTAAAACAAGCATAGTTTTGCTTTGTCTTTCGAGCAAGGCATGAATGCATACAGAACATAGTTATCTACTGGACCTGAGTCTATGATACTTTCAAAGATTTTGATGACCACACTATTGTAGCTTGACCTACAAATTAACTCCACTATCAAGTACATTACCTCATAATCAAGAGCCACTCAGAGATAAAGTCCAAGTCACAATGGAGCGAAAAAGAAAGGCACTCAATTATATCATTAACACACTAGTACATCATGTGGTTAGGTCCGTGTCACATTGCTAAAAGCTGGGAGTCCATGTGTCCGTATGGTTTTCACTAGGTCCAGCATGAGCATTACTGAAGCTTCATCCACAAATTAACCAACTTCGGCATTATCACCTTTTCAGCTATAAGAGAAAACACCAACAAAGATGATTATTGTTGTCCACCACGTGGCATTGGCTCGACCGAATGAAATGGAAATGCACTAGACCACACGGAACAAAACACAACATCATGTGGTTAGGTCCGCGTCGCGCTTCAGAAAAATCATGTCCGTGATCGAACAATTGTTTGAGCATGATTAGTCAGTTAATCTTGATCTGACTAATAACAACTAACATGCACGTCATCGATACCTTGACCCACACAAGTTGCCACGGTCTATCCATGCCGGCCTCACACTGAGCTCAAACTGTGGTGAGCGCGGACAAGGCGAAGTTGGACGTTATCGGTCGTCACCTGTTGGAGGCCGCACTACGGATCTCCACTTCGTCCAGCAGCTGTGAAAACAAGGAATTGGTGCACCCGGTAATACCCGGTTTCGGTTGACAGTTTTCAAAAATCCGAAAATGAGTTGGGTTATTGACACGACATAAATAAACATTGTCACAAAAAGTAAAGTCTAAATTTGACACATAACATCAAAACACAAAATAGCAAATTTGTTATAGCATCATGATAATGGGCCAGATTCAAAGCCCAGCTTGCATTTTGCACTATTCATTGCCAAATTTGCCTATATTTTTCCTTGATCTATGTTATGATTTTTGAGTTGAAATTTTGTAGGATGTTAGATATGAGTACTATCTATGCAAGATTTGTTCTCAGATTTTTTAAAAACCTTTCACGTTGTCGGATGAAGTCGGGTGCACCAATACCTTTGTTTCACTGGATACTCTCCCGAGGAGTTAATAGCATAAAACCACCATATTTGTAGCAAAATTTACTAATTGGTACCACTTTACATTCTAGATACCAAAATCTACCAGTTATTTTCGAATTTGTCGCAAAAAACACCAATTCGCTGCTAAACACGAATTGACACCGGATCTGACGGGTCAGGCCACTGGCAGAGGTGACGTGGCACCGTAGAGACAGGCGGATGCCAAATTGATGACGTGGCCTCGGGCCCACCTATCAGCCCAAATAAAATTTAATTTCTAAAAAATCTAAAATAAAAAATATATAAATAACTCAAAAATATGATGACCCATATTAAAAAAAGTGAAATTATCTAATAAAAGAATTAGGAGGCGGCGCAGGCCTCTTCTCCTTCGTCTCTCACTACGGAAGTGAGAGGAAGGGCCGCCGGCGAGAGGAAGGGCTGCCGGCCTGGCTCCACCGTGCCGCCGCCAGAGGAAGAGAAAACTCTGCGTGGGCCCCTGTGGAGGACGGCCAGGAGGAGACGCGGACGGGACAGGGAGGCGTGGCCAGGCTCTTAGCCATGGCGTGGCGGCGACAGTTGAATCCGGCATGGCGGCGACGGCTGATTCCGGCGCCGCAGCGATAAGACGCCGTCCTCGATCCCCTCACCCGTGGAATTGACCCGGGAGGCCCCCGTGATGCCATCGTCACCGTCCTCTGGACCTCCAGCGGCCGCACGGAGCACAGGCGCACCGGGCGGGCGGACGGAGCAGGGTGGCTCACCGGCGCACCAGGCGGGCGAACAGAGTAGGGCGGCGCACCGGCGGCGAGGGGAGCAGGGCGGCACGCCGGCGGGGGGCTGCAGGCGCCACGAGCGGGAGGACGGGCGTAGCAGGGCGGCACGCTGGCGCACTGGGTGGGCGGACGGAGCAGGACGGCGCCAGTGCACCGGGCGGGCGGACAAAGCAAGGCGGCACACCGGCGGCGAGGGGAGCAGAGCGGCACGCCGATGGTGGGGGCTGCAGGTGCCCTGACGGGGGAGAGAAACTGTTTACTAGTATTTTATCTTTTAGATATTTAGTTTATTATTGGATGATTTATTTTAAGTGAGCAGACATGTGGGACCAAGTCCAACTCCACAAATTATACTACATTTTTGCCACCTCACATCTGATTGATGGATCCTACTTGTCAGATTCAGTATCAATATGCCACGTCAGCCTACAGGTGGGTCCCATCTGTCAGTATCGCCATCAATTCGTGATCAATTCGCGTTTAGCCATGAATTGGTGTTTTTTGCGACAAATTCAAAAATAACTAGTAGATTTTTGTATCCAGAACGTAAAGTGGTACCAATTAGTAAATTTTGCTACAAAGGTGATGGTTTTATGGTATTAACTCCTCTCCCCAGCTTAGTGATCCTTTTGCGGTTCCTTCTTTGAGAGCCTGTTTTTCTCTCTTTCCGTTTGGGCTTATGTGTACTGTTGTCCCAGCAGATTCCGTTCTTACTTGTTCGAATTTTATAACGTTGTGTGGATGGTTGCTTTATTTATAAAGTGGGACGGAAGACTATTTCGAAAAGCTCATACTATGATAATATATGGCATCCTCGTATAAATCCATCTCTGCTCCAAGTGGGAGCAGACTTTTAACATCTTGCTCAAGTTTATCTTTGTTTCCTTTGTTTTGGTGCACCTACCGAAAATTACCCTCATTAGGATGTGTATGGACCGTGGAGTCTGAAGAAGCCTTTTCACTACAAACAAGCACATAGTACTTGAATAAAATCCTAATTATTATCAGAATGTATTGATTTTGAGAAAATATGTTTTCTAGAGTGCTTAAACTTGCAAATGAACTTGCCTGTTTATTTGTTTTGGCAACCCTTTCACTTCAAACAACTCACACAATAGTGGAATGACATTCCATTTCTTATCTACTATATACTCTATTCTTACAGCAAACCACTGATGAGGTGATAGACTTTGTCGGAATAAAAATTTATGAGATAGATTATAGATTTTACAAACATAATTCCATATTTAACCACATTAATATGGATGGATTTGTATAGTTCTAAACCACGTATTTTTTTAGCATAAGACTATAAGGCATTAGAGCCACATCATTTTATTTATTAAGGTCTTAAAATATTGACGAAAAGGAACACGATTGTCAATCCATTTTGACTAACTATCAGAATAATTAGCCTTAACCCTATGCACAGGGTGACCTCATGGATGAAACCTCCTCCAGGACCTAAAAGTAGGCATAATTCCTTGAAAAATGGCTAAAGAAGCGCTAACTAGGACATGTTGTGGGCCTAATGAAGCGTTGCCACCTATTTTAAGGAGATATGTCCTAGAGGCCAATAATAAAGTTATCTTTATTTGGTATATCTCATATGTTTATAATAGTTTTGTATCATCTTAAAACTGTATTAAGAGAAAACATTAATACAGGTGTCGTATATAAACAAACTAGGTCCCTAGTATCCTCTACGCTAGTTCGTTGGGCAGCTGATGATCGAGGTTTCCCGATCATGGACATTTTACCACAACAACTGATAATGAGGTCACTTCATTAGATGAATGAAGTGATGGACACACCGACCATAATGTTGCAATGTGATCCAGTCACAAGTTCGACATTGCATATCTAGCAAAACGTAGTAACTCAAACTTTAACTATGAGATCATGTTTAATCACTATCACCTGTGACTACTTTGATCACATTAACCGTCACACCATAGCAGGGTGGTCATAAAAGGTGTGTATTGGGTATTCCAAAGGGGTAAGTTGAGGCATATGCATCAAGATCGGGATTTGCCTATCCGAGTGACGGATAGATACTCTGGGCCCACTCGGTGAGATTACATCAATGAGCTTGCAAGCATATGACTAGATCACGAGGATGTAATATCACGGAAATGAGTAAATGCGTTTGTCGGTAACAAGATCGAACTAGGTATATCGATACCTTAGGTCTTGGACAAACTAAGTATCATAGAGCAACGGGAATGGGAGTCGATGTTTAAGGTTCAAGCGATCAATTAACGCGTGGAATATGAAAGGACCATCATGAGTTTCTAGACACCATTGTTGGTCATTGATCGGAGAGATGTATCAATCATGTCTGAACATTCCTGAACTGTAAGGGTGACATGCTTAAGGGTAGAGACGCTTAGGGTTGATTTGTGATTGTAAGTGAAATAGGACAGAGAGAATCGGAATTGTTCTTGAGAGATACCCAAGTGTTCGGAAGTTGTTCGAAAGGTGTTTCGAATAATAGGGATTAAATAATAGGCATTTAATAATTAATTAATTGAATTAATTACTTAAAAAATAAAAAGGGCAAACCTCCTACATGGACCCTGCCCGGAGGGGAGAGGGTCCAAGAGGGGTCGCCGACCCTAGGAGGGCCAAGGGCACGCACGTGGGGGTTCTCACCGCCGCCGGCTGGCAGTAGTGGGATTGGCGTGCGCGTGGGGCCCATCCCCCACCGCCGTCTGCCTCCACCTCCACCTTCTCCCAAGTTTAGTCCCACCCCGGAACTTGGAGGGTAGGGTGTGCCTAGATTTTCCCTATATAATGGGGGGTCTTTCCCCAAATCTCATCCAATTGGCCTTTTCCATTCTCTCTCTCCCTCTCCCTCTCCCTCTCGTGTGTGTTCCCTAGTTAGGAACGTGCGCTACGAGGTAGAGATGTCTTTACACCGGACGTGTGCAAAACTTCAGAGGCACCACCACTTGTGGTATTGGACGCTTGAATCCTTCTCGACCTTGAGGTCGGCTACGCTTCGGCTACATCAGCAACGTTTGTGTGGGAACTTAATCCCACTCTCAGCCTTCAAAGGTATGAACACCATATCCTGTTCGTTACTATATATCTGCATAGATAGATCTTGCCTATGGTGTTCGTCGTTAGGAATTTTTTTGTTTTCTGCATACGAACCCCTTCACTATTCACCTCCAACATGCCCTCCATGGTTAATGCTTCTGTGGTGGCCGCGCACCTGCCTCCCGAGCCCCCGCTCCCTGGCATGGTTGTCACGGGCCCGTAGACGCCATGAATGTTGTCTTCTTCCCTACTTGTTAGCTTCTCTAGACGGGCAGTCGAGGCTGATAACACTATGAAGGAGTTGTATGATATCTCCCTTTAAATACGTCGGCAAGCCATCGTATTCCCCAACTCCAGCCACTTGGACGCACATGACTTATTCAACCAAATGGCCGAACCAATACAAGTATGTTTTTTCTCTTTTTGTAGCATTTTTTATTTTATTCATTTTGTAGGAGATGAATGTATCCAACACTTTGTTGTATATCTGAATATCTAGATGAATTTGTAGGATATGAATATATATATGTGAATATTTAGATATTTTTGGTCATTTCTAGGAGTATCAAGATGAGTGTATGATGTATTTGATCAATGATAGCCAACAACCCAAAGTGTTTCAAGTATGTTGAGGATCAATACTCCCCTATGAAAACACAGCCTATCCAAAATAGAGACGTATGCAAGAGAGGAAGCTCTTATACCAAGATCCAATCTAAGAGGTGTACCAAAAGATTTTTCCTATTTGGAACAAAGTTCATGAACAAATAGAAAGAAAAAAACTTCTTACAAAGAAGAACCAGAAATAATAACTCAGGACTATCTAGTAACTAAAACTAGTGTCTAAACTATTTGGCTTAACATTGCTGCTATTACAATGCTCTACAGAAGTAGGTTTTATGGCTAGAGAATCTACTCCTATTGACTTAAGAACTTTGTCTTCACTTCGGTTGATGTATATGTTGACTTCATTGACTTTATTGAAGAACTTGAGTTGTCGATGATGGTTTCTTGAGCAGAAATTGATGTTGACATCATCTTCAACAGCTTAGAACCTAACAAGGGGTTAAGAAGGTACAGTTGAGTACGAGCGTACTCAGCAAGTTCACTAAAAAGGAGTGTTTGATGCACTATCTCTATAGCCATAGACCAAAGGTCGTAGGCAATTGATACATTGCAAATGTATCTATAATTTTTGATGTTCCATGCTTGGTTTTATCTACTTTCTTGTGTTTTGGCCATACTTTGGAGTACTTTTTATATGATTTCTTGGACTAACCTATTAACAAGATGCCACAGTGCCAGTTGCCTGTTTTCTGCTATTTTTGGTTCCAGGAAGTTAGAAACTGAGAATTCTCGGAATTGAACGGGACAAAAGCTAAAGTTACCATTTTCCCGGAAGACTCACAAAGCCAGAAGGAGAGTCGGAGAGGGGCCACAGGGTGGCCACACACCCCCTTGGCGCGGGCCAGCCTAGGCCGCGCCACAAGATAGTGGGCCCTGGCGCCACCCGACCTTGCCTCCTTCGCCTATAAGAGCCTCCGATACAAAACCCTAGATCGTCAAGCCTCCACCATGAAAAGTTCCATGCGCCACCACCGAAGGGAGATTCGGGGATAGAAAGTCTCTGTTCACGACGGGAAGTGCCCCCGGAGCCATCTCCACCACCATCTCCATCACCATTGCTGATTCCCATGATGAGGAGGGAGTAGTTCTCTCTCGAGGCTAAGGGTTCTACTGGTAGCTATGTGTTCATCTCTCTCTCTATGCATGATCATATTGTGATCATGAGCTTTGTAATCAAGTAGATCTACCTTGCTACTCAAGTGCGTTAGTAGATCTCTGTTGTCCCCATGTGTGTGAAAGTGACAGCGTGCACACCATGGTGGCACTTAGGATAGAGATTACAAATACTTGTTATGAGTTATATTTGGAGTTGGATGTCTTTATGAAATTGTGGTGTTTGTTGGAACCATCTAGTACTCAAGGTGACAGTGTGGGGTTATCTAGAGGGGAAAGATGAACTTTGAGGTGTGCTGTTATAGCCCTACCAATGATTAGAGTGTCCAACCGGAGAGTAGTTAAGAGTAGTATCATGAAGATAATATATTTATATGAGAGTGTTCACTAGCGAAAGTATGATCCCTAGGCCTTGTTTCTAAGCATTGATACACCATTTGCAATTAGATCTGTTACATGTTTACTTGCTTCCATCTTTATTTCAGCTTGCCTTTAGTCTCTTCCACGCCATCAAGCTCTTTTCTAGCACCATTGTCTTATATCCATACCACTTGTATTTCACTATCTCTTCGCCGAACTAGTGCACCTATACACCTGACAAGTGTATTGGGTGTGTTGGGGACACAAGAGACTTCTTGTATCTTGATTGCAGGGTTGCTTGAGAGGGGATACCTTTGACCACTTCCTCCCTGAGGTTGATAAACCTTGGGTAATCCACTTAAGGGAAAACTTGCTGCTGTTCTACAAACCTCTACACTTGGAGGCCCAACAACTGTCTACAAGAATAGAAGTGCGGAGACATCAAGATATTTTCCGGCGCCGTTGCCGGGGAGGTAAGGTAAAAGGTATTCACACCGGAGGATTAAAGAAGAAGAACCTCACACGGTAAACGCCTATTTTCTGGCGCCGTTGCTGGGGAGGTAAGGTAAAAGGAGGATTAAAGAAGAAGAACCTCCCACGACAAACGCCTATTTTCTGGCGCCGTTGCCGGGGAGGTAAGGTAAAAGGTACTCACATCCTCTGGTGTGAGTGCTCGAAGTTATTTCCTTTAGATTCTGCAATTTTGTCTTTTTGTTTCTTGTTTTCACTAGTTAGGCTTAATGGAAAACAACAACAAAATTAGAGAGCTTTATAGTATTTATCTTGAGTTAGGACATGAAGTGTTTGAAGAGAAAATGAAAAAACCTATGGAACTTTATTTGCATGCTAATAGCAATGTTGTTAGTATGAATTCTTTGGACACCATTATTGCTAATGCTATGGAAAAGTCTAAGCTTGGGGAAGCTAGTTTTTATGAAAGTGATCTTTTTAGTTCCCCAGCTTTGGAAGATAGCTATTCTATTGCTTATGATGATACCAAACCTCCAATATATGATGATTACAATGATGAATATGATATTTTCAGTCCACCTACTATTGAGGAGGAAAATAATTATGACTACAAATTGCCTCCTATATTTGATGATTATGGTGATGAGAATAATAATGATAGCTATTTTGTTAAATTTGCTCCCACCACAATTAATAAGAATGACTATGCTTATGTGGAGAGTAATAATAATTATATACATGTGGCTCATGATAAGAATGTTTTATATGATAGTTATATTGTTAATTTTATTCATGTTTCTACTGAAAGTTATTATGAGAGAGGGAAACATGGTCTTATGTATCTCAACGTTATTAAGTTTCCCCTCTTTATGTTGGAAGTCTTGAAGTTGCACTTGTTTTGCTTTCCTATGCTTGTTGCTTTATGCTTTCATGACTTGTTTCTTTACAAAATTCCCATGTATAGGAAGTGGGTTAGACTTAAATGTGCTTTGAATTTTCTTCTTGATGCTCTCTTTTACTTCAATTCATATATTTCTTATGTGAGCATGTTCTCAAACTATCATGCCTAACTTAAAGGCGTTAAAGAAAAGTACTTATTGGGAGATAACCCAAAAGTTTTAGATGAGTCTTGAAGTTATTACCTCTGTAATAACCGCTCCTTATCCTTTTTTATTTGCTTTTTGTGCCAAGAGTAACCTCTAATGAGAGAGAAGTAATGCTTGGGAAAGTTGCTGTCCCAAAACAGATTTATGTTCTTCACCGTAAAAATTCGTGTAAAATATCTGCACGTTGTTTTGAGGCATGAATTTTTGTGCTTCTGCCCCAGGTTGTTATCTAACTTTCGTTAGTTCAACACTTTTTGATTTGAGCAACAGAAGGTCTTCAAAAAAATCGTCTTTACCTACTGGTCTGTTTTGATAGATTTCTGCCATTCTTTGCATTTGCTTCTTGTTTGTTCTTTTTTGAGTTCTTTTGGGGAATTGAGATTTTTAAGGGAAGTGCTACAGTAGCTAGTGTTTTAATGTAAGTTTTATTGGTGTTGAAACTGAACCTAAAGACTTATTATCTTGAGTGCACTAATGTTGCTAATAATGATTGTGTGAAGTTTTGTATGAAGGAAAAATTTCAGGTGTATGGAAGGAATGAGTAATGAGATGAAGAATGGACTAAAGCTCAAGCTTGGGGATGCCACGCGTGTCACCCCAAGAAATATCCAAGAATTACAAGCGTCAAATCTTGGGGATGCCCAAGGCATCCCCTTCTTCATCAATAAAAATCTCAGGTTTCTTCCAAACACTTCATTTTTATTGTTTCATGCACTATGGTGTTGTTCTTGGAGTGTCTTTGTTTTTGTTTTTAGTTTTCTTTTCCTTAGTTTTCTTAAATAAATTGGTTGGACCCCCTCTTTCATACATTGGTTTTCAAATAGTTTGGTTTGGATTGGAAAAAGAGTAGGAAAGTTCATGCCTAAGTGGTAAAGAGAGCTTGTTTTTTACTGTGGCATATGCTTTGTCATTCCATGTTTGATATTGTTTTGGCTTTATGCTTAGTATTATTTGCTGTAGCATGACATGTTATAAACAATTGAGATTGCTTAATGTGCCTTGGAAGAATCATGCATTGTTTTAGCATATTAAAGCATAGTATAGTGGTATTCTCCTTTGATGCTTTATTTGGGTTGACTTGGCGCATGCTCACACCATGTTATGACTATCTCAAGTCACCATAGCCTTTATGATCCTTCAGTTTTCAACTTGTAATATCACTTTATGCTTTGATCAATGATGTTTTGTCGCTATGCATGATTATGGCCATTATTGCTCTCTTAGTTGGTCGCTCCCAGTCTTTTGCTAGCCTCTGTAACCAAGTATGAGTTCCACTCATGCATCCAACTCCTTAAACCAAGTTATTCCAAAAGAGTCCACCATACCTACCTATTAGCATTTTCTATTCCAAGTATATTCATGTTTTTATCTACCTTCCGAATTAAACTTGTTATGAGAAAAATAGTGATTAAAGCTCTCACGAACTTGATGGCACAATTTACTTTTATTGCCCTTAATAAACTTGAACCATTGTGTCGTCTATGTTGTATATGCTTGCATTTATTTGTTGGGAATTAGCAGAACCATGCTGTCATGGGGAACGCTTTCAACATTGCACTTGGTACTTTGTACCTAGTTGATATCATGCTCTTTTGTCTATGGATGTCGTCGGTGTGAAATGAAAGGGGAGCTTGTAAGTCCATGGAGTTATGTATATGTGTTAGAGAAACGCCTGGGCCGCTGGTCTAATCCATGCTGACATGGTGGAAACCTGCAGCGTCACCATAATGAGCTGTCTATGAAGCATTCTTCTTATAAAAAAAGAGTCCTATATTGAGAAAAAAGAGAAAAAGAGAAAAAATAGATTATGAAAAGAGGAAAGAGAGAAAAAAGCACCATATTCCCATGGTAAATAAGAAGATTGTTGAGATGCTCGTTGTTTGCTTGCCTTGTCATTTTGATATGGAGATTCTTCCGTATCACCGGGCAAGGGGTACCCCGTTGGTGGTTCTCTATGATACACATGTACTTACGATGACAAGAACTTACCGGTGACTAAACTTGAGTAGCATGAGGAGCGGCCCTCGTATACAAGGGACATGAGATTTCTGACTTATACTTCGTCAAGCATGTACACCATAGTTTGTTCACTTTAACCTTAATCACTTCAAGATGCTTATGATAGGGGCAATGAGAGCTGAAAGCTATAAGTACCATAATTTTTGGAAGATCTTTATGAGACTTGAATCCCTACTTCCTTTTATGAAGGCCTTTCTTTCACCATTATATTGAGTCTCCACCTTCTACCTTTATGCACCTACTTTGAGAGCATAGTGGCCATTCTTAGTTCTATGTGCATTGTCCCAAGACTAGTTGATTGATGCATAACTTGATATTGCTTGCTTTAAACTATTTGTATCTAGTCACTCTGATGAACTTTGAAGGTGTCCTATGCATTTATATTTGCTACTCTATGAGGGACAAGCTGAATACTATTATGCTATGTTTTCTTTATGTGAAACAAACAAACGTCTTGCAAAGCATTGTTATTCATGAATCTTTTGTTTGTGCCTTTTCATGTTGCATCATAGTTTCTTTGTCTTATTGCTAGAATCTTGTCTTTCATGTTATGATTGAAGTACTATGATCCTAGGTTTGAATGTTTTACAAATACTTTGATCAAGTCTTTGATGGTGCATGTCACCTCAAAAATTATTATTTCTTTTTATCACTTACCTACTCGAGGACGAGCAGGAGTTAAGCTTGGGGATGTTGATACATTGCAAATGTATCTATAATTTTTGATGTTCCATGCTTGGTTTTATCTACTTTCTTGTGTTTTGTCCATACTTTGGAGCACTTTTTATATGATTTCTTGGACTAACCTATTAACAAGATGCCATAGTGCCAGTTGCCTGTTTTCTGTTGTTTTTGGTTCCAGGAAGTCGGAAAATGAATATTCTCGAAATTGGACGGGACAAAAGCCAAAGTTACTATTTCCCTAAGACTCACGGGCTGTAGGAGAGTCGAGAGGGAGGGGTGGTGGCCACACCCCCCTTGGCGCGGGCCAGCCTAGGCCATGCCAGCGCATGGTGTGGGCCCCCTGGCTGGCCACCAACCTTGCCTCCTTCGCCTATAAGAGCCTCCCGATACCAAAACCCTAGATCGTCAAGCCTCCAACTACGAAAATTTCCATGGCCTTGCCACCAAGGGGAGATTCGGGATAGAAAGTCTCCGTTCCACCACAGGGAGACGGAAGTGCCCCCGGAGCCATCTCCATCGATCTCCACCACCATCTCCATCACCATTGCTGATTCCCATGATGAGGAGGGAGTAGTTCTCTCTCGAGGCTAAGGGTTCTACTGGTAGCTATGTGTTCATCTCTCTCTCTATGCATGATCATATTGTGATCATGAGCTTTGTAATCAAGTAGATCTACCTTGCTACTCGAGTGCTTTAATAGATCTCTGCTCTCCCCATGTGTGTGAAAGTGACAGCGTGCACACCATGGTGGCACTTAGGCTAGAGATTACAAATACTTGTTATGAGTTATATTTGGAGTTGGATGTTGATGGCTCAATGCACGACGCCCAGAAAAATGCTTGATGACCGTGTTGATGTAGAGCTCGTTGGGAACCCCAAGAGGAAGGTATGATGAGCACAGCAGCAAGTTTCCCTTAGTTATGAAACCAAGGTTTAATCGAACCAGTAGGAGCAAGGAAACACCTCAAAGGTGTTACTAGCTGAGCTTTGGCAAGGCGCACTACCGGTGCTAGTAGCAACGTGGAGACCGCATACTGTAACCACATAACTTTGTCCCCAACTTGCGATGAGGTTGTCAATCTCACCGTGTTTTGCGGAAAACAAAGGATTAAACATATCGAATGGAAAGAAGTAAAAGTTTGCAGAAAGTAAACACAAAACAGTAAAAGATTGTAGATTGTATGTAAAGTAAAAGGACCGGGATCCATAGTTCACTAGAGGTGGCTCTCCTTAGATAGATAACATGCTGGGTAAACAAATTACAGCGGGGCAATTGACAAACACCGAGAAAGCAATACATGCATATACTAATCATCTTGACTCCTCTGAGACTTGATTGGGCATTACAACATAATACATAGACCGCCATCCAACTGCATCTATGACTAATAATCCACCTTCAGGTTATCATCCAACCCCTCCAAGATAAGTTGCAAGCAACAAATTATTGCTTTACGAACTGCATGTAAAGTAAACAATACGATTGTTCTATGAACAAAGGATTGTTGTTTTATCCCTAGTAGCAACAACACATCTAGTACCTTAGAGATTTCTGTCACTTCCCCAGATTACCAGAGGCATGAACCCACTATCGAGCATAAATACTAACTCTTGGAGTTGCTAGCATCTACTTGGCCAAGGAGGTGTGAGGATGAAGGAGGGAATGGGTGGCCTTTTATAGGAGGAGGGGGTGCCCCCTCTCTCCATGGCTTCAAGATGGGGGGTGACCCCTCACCTCCCCCATTCATGTGGTGGTAACCCCTCCACATTAAAATGCCTCTTCACATTTCCGTTTAAAGTCTCCACTTTAAATGCATTAAATTTCTCCAAATTTAATGCTCTCTCATTTAATAAAACTCTTTTTATTAAATTTATTCAGAATTTTGTTAATTACTTTAATTAACAAACATTCACATATAGCCCCTTGCAATATTTCAATATCACATGCAGATCCACCTTCTGCAATTTCACCTGAAACAATTTCCGGTTTCTATTGAAACAATTCCTACGCTTTGCAATTCTTTCATCTGAAACATATGTGCTCCAAAATGGTGTCCGGTAACTCTTAAGTGTGCCACCCTACGGTTCGCAAATAATGCAGACATGATCGAGACCCTTCTCCGATCAATAATCGGCAGCGGGACCTGGAGATCCGTACTGACTCCTACACATTCAACGATGACTCCTGTGATCGTGAGAACCTTTAACGCTTGTAACTAAATCCCTTTGTCTCTCGATATATTACATGTCCGAGATTCGATCATCGGTATCTCCATACCTAGTTTGATCTCATATCGACATGCACTCTTTTCGTTCCTGATATAACATTCTAGTGATCACATCACTTGCTTGCAAGCTATCCTAATGTGATATCACCGAGAGGGCCTAGAGTATATCTATCCGTCATCGGATTGACAAATTCCACTCTTGATCCATGAGTTTAAACATAACACCTTCGTAGTAATCGAACCCATCTTTATAGTCACCCTATTACGGTGTGACGTTTGATGTTATCAAGATACTCTTCCGGTGTTAGCAATTAACATGATCTCATGGTCTAAGGATAAAGATTACTTCATATGATGTTATAGCAATATAAACATAATGACTTGATCATAATGCTATACTTCGGATGAATGTTCATCACATCATTCCACCAATGGTGTGACCTTGTTATTAACAACATCCAATGTCCATGATCAGGAAACCTTGATCATCCTGTTAATCAACAAGCTAGTCTATAAGAGAGGCATGACTAGGAACCCTTTTTGTTTATTAAACACACATGTATTGATGTTTCCGAATCAATACATTTCTAGCATGTAAAATAAACATCTATCATGTATAAGGAATATATAATAACAACTTTATTATTGCCTCTCAGGGCATATTTCCTTCAGTCTCCCACTTGCACTAGAGACAATAATCTAGTTCACATAGTGATAAATCTAACACCCATGGAGTTCTGGTGTTGATCATGTTTTTCCCTAGGGAGAACTTTAGTCAATGGATCTGCTACATTCAGGTATGTGTGTACTTTACAAATCTTTATATCTCCATCCTTGACATGCTCGCGGATGGAGTGAAATCGGCGCTTAATATGTTTGGAATTCTTGTGAGACCTTGGTTCCTTTGCATTGGCTATGGCTCCATTGTTGTCACAATAGATCACCATCGGGTCCAATGCACTGGGAACCACACCCAGTTCATCCAAACTGCCTCCTGCGCCGCTTCTGAAGCAGCAACATATTCTGCCTCCGTTGTTGATCCAGCCACCACAGGTTGTTTGGAACTCCTCCAACTAACTGCTGCTCCGTTCAAGAGAAATACGTATCCGGATTGAGACTTAGAGTCATCCGGATCGATGTCAAAGCTAGCATCAACATAACACTTAGCGACTAGCTCTTCTTCACCTCCGTATATGAGAAACATATCCTTAGTCCTTCTCAAGTACTTGAGGATGTTCTTTACCGCTATCTAGTGTTCCGAACCTGGATCAGATTGGTACCTACTAGTCAAACTAATAGCATGTGCCACATCCGGTCTTGTACATAGCATGGCATACATAATAGAGCCTATGGCCGAGGCATAGGGGATCTTATCCATCATGTCTCTTTCTTCCGCCGTAGCCGGACTTTGAGTCTTACTCAATGTCTTGCCTTGCAACATAGGTAAGAACCCCTTCTTACTTTCGTCCATATTAAACTTCTTTAATATCTTATCAAGGTATGTACTCTGCGATAGCCCAATTAGGCGCCTTGATCTATCTCTATAGATTTTAATGCCTAATATATATGACGCTTCACCAAGGTCTTTCATCGAAAATTTGCTGTTTAGATAACTTTTAACAGTGTTTAAAAGATCTATATCATTTCCAATCAATAATATGTCATCCACATATAATATCAGAAATGCCACATTGCTCCCACTCACTTTCTTGTAAATACAAGCCTCTCCATAAGTTTGGACAAATCCAAACTCTTTGATCACCTCATCAAAGCGGAGATTCCAACTTCGTGATGCTTGCTTCAGTCCATAGATGGATCGCTGAAGTTTGCACACCTTATTAGCATCCTTAGGATCGACAAAACCCTTAGGTTGTATCATATACAACTCTTCTTCAATCTTACCATTGAGGAACGTAGTTTTGACATCCATCTGCCATATTTCATAATCAAAATATGCAGCAATTGCTAACATAATCCTAACCGATTTAAGCATCACTACGGGAGAGAATGTCTCATTGTAGTCAACTCCTTGAATTTGTCGAAACCCCTTTGCGACAAGTCGAGCCTTATAGATGGTCACATTACCATCAGCATCAGTTTTCCTTTTGAAAATCCATTTATTCTCAACGGCCTTTCAGTCGTGAGGTAAGTCCACCAAGTTCCAAACTTGGTTCTCGTACATGGATTCCATATCGGATTTCATGGCTTCTAGCCATTTGTTGGAATCCAGGCTCATCATCGCAGGGTCATCCATTTCATCAACCATGAAATTCACAACCGGATTGCCGTACAGTTCAGGAGCTGCACGTGTCCTGCTTGACCTGCGAGGTTCGGTAGTGTCCTCTTTCGGAGTTTCATGATCATTATCATTAGCTCTCTCTTCATCAGGTGAAGTCAACTCCGAAACAACTTCCGGTCCTGCGCCACTCGCCATTCCATGAAGAGAAGGTTCAATAACCTCTTCAAGTTCTAACTTCCGACTACTCACACCTTTCGTGAGAAACTCCTTCTCAAGAAAGGATCCATTCTTGGCAACAAAAACCTTGCCCTCGGATCTGTGATAGAAGGTATACCCAATTGTTTCCTTAGGGTATCCTATGAAGACGCATTTTTCCGCTTTGGGTTCGAGTTTATCCGGTTGAAGTTTCTTCAGATAAACGTCGCATGCCCAAACCTTAAGAAATGACAGCTTAGGTTTGTTTCCAAACCATAATTCATACGGTGTCGTTTCAACAGATTTAGATGGTGCCCGATTTAAAGTGAATGCAGCTGTTTCCAGTGCATAACCCCAAAATGACAGAGGTAAGTCAGTCAGAGACATCATAGATCGAACCATATCCAATAAGGTACGATTATGACGTTCCGACACACCATTACATTGTGGTGTTCCAGCAGGCGTGAGTTGTGAAACTATTCCACACTCTTTCATGTGTGTGCTAAACTCGTAACTTAGATACTCTCCTCCACGGTCAGACCGTAGAAACTTGATCTTTCTATTACGATGATTTTCCACTTCATTCTGAAATTCCTTGAACTTTTCAAAAGTTTCAGACTTGTGTTTCATCAAATAGATATACCCATATCTACTCAAATCATCCGTGAAAGTAACAAAATAACGATATCCACCTCGCACACACACTCATTGGTCCACACACATCAGTATGTATGATCTCCAACAGATTTGTCGCCCGTTCCATTGAACCGGAAAACGGCGTTCTAGTCATCTTGCCCATAAGGCATGGCTCACATATATCAAATGATTCAAAATCAAGTGATTCCAAAAGTCCATCAGAATGGAGTTTCTTCATGCGTTTAACACCAATATGACCTAGACGGCAGTGCCACATATATGTAGACATATCATCATCAAGTTTAATCTTTTTAGCATTAACATTATGAATGTGCGTAATATTACTATCGAGATCCAATAGAAATAAACCATTCAACATAGGTGCATGACCATAAAAGATATCATTCTTATAAATCGAACAACCATTGTTCTTAGATTTAAAGGAATGACCACTTTGCATCAAACACGATCCAGATACAATGTTCATGCTCAAAGGTGCACCAAATAACAATTATTTAGGTTTATAACTAATCCCGATGGCAAATGGAGAGGTAGCATCCCGGCGATCACATCAACTCTTGATCCATTGCCGACCAGATCCCGACCTTATCCCTTGCTAGTCGTCGCTTGTTCCAGAGTCTCTAACCGAGTTACATATATTAGCAACCGATCCGGTATCAAATACCCAGGTGCTACTGTGAGTACTAGTCAAGTACACATCAATAACATGTATATCACATATACCTTTGTTTGCCTTGCTGGACTTCGTGTCCGCCAAATACTTAGGGTAGTTGCGCTTCCAATGGCCAGCCCCCTTGCAATAGTAGCATTCAGTGTCAGACTTAGGGCCAGCCCGGGGTTTCTTTTCAGGCGTGGCAACAGACTTGCCACCCTTCTTTCCCTTGTGCTTGCCTTTCTTGTCCTTCTTGAAACCGGTGGTCCTATTAATCATCAACACTTGATGTTCTTTCCTAATCTCCAGTTCTGCAGTCTTAAGCATTGATAGAAGCTCGGGAAGAGACTTCTTCATGCCCTGCATATTATAGTTCATCACGAAGCTCTTGTAGCTAGGTGGCAGAGATTGGAGAACATGATGTATGCCTAAGTTAATGGAAACCGTTATTCCCAAGGACACAAGCTTATCGGCGTACCCAGACATTTTGAGTACGTGCTCACTAACGGAGTTGTTTTCCTCTATCATGTAGCTAAAGAACTTTTCTGTAGCATTATAACTCTCTACGGCAGCATGGGTATCGAAAATCATTTTCAATTCTCCCATGGTATCAAAGGCATTGCCATTTTCGAAACGCTCAAGTTCGCTCTAGCCCATACAAGATGCCGCAATGAACTGTTAGTGGTCCTCCGACGAGTCACATAGACATTCTTTTCCTCGTCAGGCATCAGAGCTGGTGGGGCCTAGCGCATCTAGCACATATTGCTTTTGTGCAGCAGTGAGGAGAATCCTCAAATTCATAGCCCAGTTGGTGAAGTTGCTACCATTCGCAGCAAGTTTCTCTTTCTCCATGAACACATTGAAATTAAAAACAGGTGGTGCCATCTATAACAGAATTTGTAAAGTTTATTTAGACTAAGTTTAGGATAGATTGAGTTCAACTAATCCAAATTACTAATGAACTCCCACTCAAAAACGACATCCCTCGTGTCCTTTTGGTGATTACATGAACCAAATCCACTATACCAAGTCCGATCATCACGTGAGTTGATATAGCTTCAAAGGCGAGCATCTATATGGGCATCATATCAACCATATGACTCATGCTTAACCTTTCGGTCCGTGTTCCGAGGCCATGTCTGTACATGCTAGGCTCGCCAAGTAAGAACCTTAGTATTCGCGTGTGTAAAACTATCTTACACCTGTTCCTATGAAAGCGTAGATTCGAGTACACCCGATCATCATGTGTTGTCTCGAAACATGATCCATAGAACGGTGCATACTCAAGGAAGAACACATTTTTATCTTGATATCTAAAAGAGGGATCATCTTATAATGCTATCAAACGCGCCAAACTAGAAGTATAAGATGCTAACATCTAATGTGTAAAGTGAGATGATATGGTCCATGCATTTGATCTCTATCACTTGCATCATGGTATGATCTCTATCATTCCTTTGTGTGTAAGGCCAATGTCTATGGAACTTACACGTTGAGTGTGTTGTAAGAGTATCCACCATACATCTACTTACAACAATACCATATCAACACACTAGCCCAACAACGATCTAAACTAGACGCCTCTAATTTATCAATTGCAAGTTTTACGTGGCTTAGGGCTTTCGGAGATAGAACCGTTCCTACCTACGAACATGAACCACAACGAGGATAACTAAGTTATTAGCAACTCGCTGTAAATCAGATATTGACTATAGTAGGAGAGACAGACACCCGCCAGCCACTTATGCAAAACAAGTTGCATGTCAGTCATGGAACCGGTCTCATGTACGATGGCATGTAAGGTTGGTACGGGCCGCTTCATCCCACTATGCCACCAATATCCAAAATACATAGAAGATGCAATAACATGATCATCATCGCCCACATATCAACCATATGTGTACTACCCGTGCTAAGCACCTACGCATAGATCAGGCTCTGATACCACTGTTGGGTATGCAACATAGATAACATAAATTTTCCTACGGTGTGAACTACACGCCAAGATCTATCTACTAGGTACAAAGCAACGGGTGGACATACATCCAACGAGAACTTACCCTCGTAGACAACGAGCTTTGTTAACGAGTAGGAACTCGTGGTTGATGTAGTCGTAAACTTGCCGATCTCAAGATCGTGAGGAAGTCCGAGCGCCGCAACTCAGCAGCGCATCCTCACTCGCACACATGTTCAAGCCACCGGACAAACTCCACCTCCTCACTCTAGCGATCCAGCAGAAGCAACAACTCCTTCTAGATGAAATGCCACCGGGAACATGTATCTCGCTAATCCGAGACCATGGGGGAATAATTCTAGAGGGGGAGAGAGATCCTTCACAAGGAGGTGTGAGGATGAAGGAGGGAATGGGTGGCCTTTTATAGGAGGAGGGGTGCCCTCTCCATGGCCGACGCATGGGGGGTGACCCCTCACCTCCCCCATTCATGTGGTGGTAACCCCTCCACATTAAAATGCCTCTTCACATTCCCTTTTAAAGTCTCCACTTTAAATGCATTAAATTTCTCCAAATTTAATGCTCTCCCATTTAATAAAACTCTTTTTATTAAATTTATTCAGAATTTTGTTAATTACTTTAATTAACAAACATTCACATATAGCCCCTTGCAATATTTCAATCTGCAATTTCACCCGAAACAATTTCCGGTTTCTATTGAAACAATTCCTGCGCTTTGCAATTCTTTCGTCTGAAACATATGTGCTCCAAAATGGTGTCCGGTAACTCTTAAGTGTGCCAACCTATGGTTCATGAATAATGCGTATATGATCGAGACCCTTCTCCGATCAATAATCAGCAATGGGACTGGAGATCCGTCTCGACTCCTACACATTCAACGATGACTCGTGATCGTGAGAACCTTTAACGCTTGTAACTAAATCCTTTGTCTCAATATATTACATGTCCGAGATTCGATCATCGGTATCTCCATACCTAGTTTGATCTCGTTACCGACATGCACTCTTTTCTCGTTCCCGTGATATAACATTCTAGTGATCACATCACTTGCTTGCAAGCTATCCTAATGTGATATCACCGAGAGGGCCCAGAGTATATCTATCCGTCATCTGGATTGACAAATTCCACTCTTGATCCATGAGCCTCAACATAACACCTTCGTAGTACTGAACCCATCTTTATAGTCACCCTGTTACGGTGTGATGTTTGATGTTATCAAGATACTCTTCCAGTGTTAGCAATTAACATGATCTCATGGTCTAAGGATAAAGATTACTTCGTATGATGTTATAGCAATATAAACATAATGACTTGATCATAATCCTATACTTCAGATGAATGTTCATCACATCATTCCACCAATGGTGTGACCTTGTTATTAACAACATCCAATGGCCATGATCAGGAAACCTTGATCATCCTGTTAATCAACAAGCTAGTCTATAAGAGAGGCATGACTAGGAACCCTTTTTGTTTATTAAACACACATGTATTGATGTTTCCGAATCAATACATTTCTAGCATGTAAAATAAACATCTATCATCTATAAGGAATATATAATAACAACTTTATTATTGCCTCTTAGGGCATATTTCCTTCAGGAGCCACCACACCACCCCCTGGCGCGGGCCTGGCCTGGCCGCACGGCCAGGTGGTGTGGCCGGCCCCTGGCCCCTCTCCGTCTCGTATTCTAGCACTTGATGCCTTCCGGAAAAAATAGGCACTTTGGCTTTTGTCCCCTCCAATTCCGAGAATATTCATTTTCTGACATTCCTGGAACCAAAAACAACAGAAAACAGGCAGCTGGCACTGTGGCTCTTGTTAATAGGTTAGTCCAAGAAATCATATAAAAAGTACTCCAAAGTTAGAACAAAACACAAGAAAGTGGATAAAACCAAGCATGGAACATCAAAAATCATAGATACATTTGCAATGTATCAACATCCCCAAGCTTAACTCCTGCTCGTTCTCGAGTAGGTAAGTGATAAAAAGAAAGAATAATTTTTGAGGTGACATGCACCATCAAAGACTTGATCAAAGTATTTGCAAAACATTCAAAGCTGGGATCATAGTACTTCAATCATAACATGAAAGACAAAGTTCTAGCAACAAGCAAAGAAACTATGATGCAACATGAAAAGGCACAAACAAAAGATTCATGAATAACAATGCTTTGCAAGACGTTTGTTTGTTTCACATAAAGAAAACATGGCATCACAGTATTCAGCTTGTCCCTCAATAGAGTAGCAAATATAAATGCATAGGACACCTTCAAAGTTCATAAGAGTGACTAGATACAATAGTTTAAAACAAGCAATATCAAGTTATGCATCAATCAACTAGTCTTGGGACAATGCACATAGAACTAAGAATGGCCACTATGCTCTCAAAGTAGGTGCATAAAGATAGAAGGTGGAGACTCAATATAATGGTGGAGGAAAAGCCTTTTGTAAAAGGAAGTAGGGATTCAAGTCTCGTAAAGAGCTTCCAAAAATTATGGTACTTATAGCTTTCAGCTCTCATTGCCCCTATCATAAGCATCTTTAAGGTGATTAAGGTTAAAGTGACACAACTAAGAGGATATGCTTGACAAGTTATAAACCGAAATCTCATGCCCCTTACTTATGAAGACCGATCCTCATGCTACTCAACTTCAGTCACGAGTAAGCTCTTGTCATTGTAAGTACATGTGTATCATTAAGAACCGCCAACAGGGTACCCCTTGCACATGATACAGGAGCTTTCCCATAATCAAAATGACAAGGCAAGCAGCCAATGAGCATCTCAGCGATCTTTTTATTTGCTATTTGCATAGGTTTTTATTGAGGATGCTTCATAGAGTTCTCATTATGGTGATGCTGCAAGTTTCCACCATGATTAGGCATGGCTTAGGCTAGCTGTAACATCCCAATTTCAGCAACCCTGATTAGTTGTCCAGAATGCAAAAATTAGGGGGAACAAAAACTTTTTCTTGTGCTTTTGTGCAGTGCTTGCTGCTTGTTTGCTTGCACTTGTGCTTATGGAGTGTACCTTAGGATACTCCTTAACCCCTCCAGGACTTCCTGATAGTCGACGAGTGTCACCTATAGTTAACTAGTCCATGTCCCCCTGGAAAGACATCTAGGATGCCACCGTTCCTATGTTGTCTTATGCTGCTGTGAAATCTGCCTTTTGCCTCACTCTTAAGTAAGTCACCTATTTGTAACTCTCCGACCTACCCAAGTCAAATCCTAAGGGGGAAAGACCGCGTCTTTCCCGTAAAGTAAAGTACCCCTCCGAGAAAATCCAACCGTGGGACCCGAAGACACAGACCTCAGAGCATAGACTGATCACAGACTTGGATGGAATAACCCACTTAAGAGAAGTACCGTAGACCCCTACAGAAGGAAGATCCCTCCCCGCAACCAGGGTTGAAGCCAGCTCGACCTCCGAGTTTCAAATTGAAGTGCAACCCTGTTGTCAAGATGTTTCTGTTTGAAGGCAAGGTCGACAAGTTAGCCCGCAAGAACCACCTAGCCCTAACCAAGACAAATCGCCTAACCTTACTCTCCGGAATCTCGGGACGAGATTCTTTTAAGGGGGAAATTTCAGCAACCCTGATTAGTTGTCTAGAATGCAAAAATTAGGGGGAACAAAAACTTTTTCTTGTGCTTTTGTGCAGTGCTTGCTGGTTGTTTGCTTGCACTTGTGCTTATGGAGTGTACCTTAGGATAGTCCTTACCTCAACCTCAGTTGACAAAAGATATTTACCAAAACTATCTTGGCTTACCTTACATATTCTCAAACATTCTGGCATTTCAAAACATGAGCCAAGATGCCTATGTGACCAAAACTATTTTGGTAGCTTCCATTTACAAAACTATGGAGAGATATGTACTACAATCTCCTTATGTTTTCAAGACAGACCACCCAACTAATCTTACCTCTAGTTTTCCCAAAACTCTTGTTCAAAGCATTTAAATTCTACTCTTGGTAGAGATACCAAGCACCCTCATCTTATTCAAAACTCAACCTCTTCAAAGTACCCAAATCTTACCCCAAGCTAGGCTTGATGGTAACCCTAGAGTAGTTGAATAGTTATAAGATGAGTTGCCTTGATCTGCTGCTTGAATTGTTTGCTTAGGAAGTAGAATGAGCTACCTCAGAAGCTCATCCCTAGGATCAAGATGTTTCCCAATCATCAATCCCTCAGCAAGAAAGCCAACCTTGTTATGATCCCTAGCCACTAGGTGATCATATAAAACCCTTAATCAGATCCATTCTGAGGATCTCCATCCTAGATGTCCCAAGTCCTTAAGACCAACATCAAGCAAGGATCTCTTCTACTCACTCTACACTTACCTATCAACCACTTGTTAAAGCTCTGACACCTTGCAACTCCTCCAAGAACATTCCCTCTCATACTCTAGTCAAATTCCTCAAAACTGCCAAATTTGGCTAAGTCTGGAAACAGTTTCAGCATCACCTTTTTGAATGCCTCCTTTTCTCAAACCATGTGCATTTTTGGAAATGCACTTGAACCATCTTGTTAACCATCCCTAGGAACACTAAGGCCCACATTTTCCTCTGGTTAAATCCTCCTTCAACCCACTAGTCCATGATGGTTTTGCAGACACAACAATAACATTTCCTGCAAAACTAGTCATCATGCCAACTTGGCTAGAAGCTCACATCACCATCCAAACCTCTATGGACCAACTCTCTGCATGGTTGTGTTCTACTCATTGAGGTCTATCAGAACCCACTTCATTTGCCCCAAGTGGATCTCTATGCTGCTTAAACCCACATGGTTTATAAGTCATCATAACTCACATTTCATGGCAACCTTAATTTCACCAAAGTATGCCATCCCTTCTAGAGCACCTCCAATACCATTAATTCAAACTTCTCCTGCCATGATCATCTACATGACGTGGCCTACTCAACCATCTATCCCTTGCACCAAGATGAGCTCTAAGCTCCAAGATGAAATCATGTTTTGGTGGTATAAAAATAACACCACCTTAGTTCATCAAATCTTTGTTTTCCATCCTTTTCTGGTTGGACTTTCATTCAACAAGGTGGAAAATGCTTGCTACACCTTGTCCACTTCACCTACCTTGATCTCCAAGATTTTTCAATAATTATCCATAATCATTATGGCCCCAAAACTATTTAATCACTTAAATAGTCAAAATCTCCAAAACTCCCTTCCTATAGAAGCTTTATTATTTCTTTTGCCCATTTTCTAAAATGGCTGATTTGGAATAATAATTGTTTTAAATACTTTTAATCCCCAATAAATCTTGGGAAAATTCCCCCAAGTGTGTATCCACATTTGGGACCCTTCCACATCACAAACCATCCCTTCCCAATGGAAATTTATCAAATGATCTTCTAGAAATCATTTCTGTCCTTTTTGAATAAGTGGATTTAAGTGGACTTAAACTCCACATAAAAATCCCAAATAAATCCTAGGAGTCTACCTTGACCTTCTCTATCTACCAGTACCCTCCTCTCCTCTGGTCCAATGCAAGATCTTGGACTTCCTTCATAAACCTCTAGTTGATCAAATTTGTCAATTAAGAAAAACAATACTCTAATCACTTCCAAACCTCATTCAATCCTTGATCAATGCTTATCTTCAACATCAAGACACACCACTGGTCGACTAGTATTATAGCTCCACCCCAACAAATCCCCATTTTGCCCTTGTACTAGTGGTAAGAGAGAGAGATAACAACAAATCTTGCAAAGATCTTGTCCATTAATCACCACAGCTCCACTATCCGTCCAAAGACACCAAGTACCAAAAATACCCCTCTCCACCTCCCCCTGGACCAATCCTTGGCTAGCCTTCCCTATCCACCATGCCCATTGTGGTAATTTACTCCCTCTACTCCCTCTCATTGGTATATATGGCCAGAGGCCACTCTAGTGCCTCTCCGCGCCCTCATTCGCCCCACAGGTCCCTACTCATCGCCCCATAGCTCCACTTTCCCTCTCCCTCGCTCTGTATTGGCTAGGAGAGGAGAGAAAACTCCTCTTGGCCATTGTTGAGCTCGAGCTCGAGGTGACTTCTCCCGAGCTCTCCTACACCTGCATGTAGCCTCATGAGGCTCCCCTAGGTCAGATCTACCACCCCCGAGCTTCCCAGCCTCTCCCCTCCTCTGTCCTGCCCATGAGAAGGAGTAGAAGCCAAGCTTCGGCCTCCCCCATCTACCGAGCAAGGAACTTCCCCTACTGCCTCTCCCTCTCTGCATGTTAGCGAGAAACACCATCTGGCTGTGCTGCATCTAACCCTGCCCTTACCTTGCCGCAGGAACCACCATAGGCAGCATCTCCGATGAGCTCCCGAGAGCACATCCGCGGGCGTCATCGCGCGAGCCACCTCCCGACGTGGAACCCTCTGCTTCGCCTCCCAGGATCATCGCCGATGACCGCTTCACCCTACAAGATCCCGGCTCCCTCCTCCTTCGGTGAGCCTCCGCCACCCCTTGCCTCGTTAGGGTTTCACCATCGCCCACTGAAGGGAGACGACCCTGTGCCATCCATCTCGTTTTTACCGAACGACTGAGATCTCGGATCGGTTCACCTCGGGCCTCATGATCATTGGGCCCTCAGGCGGTTTGAAATTCCTCCTGCGCAAGGCGCCGCTCCGAGTGGGTCGTTTCCCCCTGTGAAGCCCATCTGCATCTGAATCTGACCAACCTCGCCTCTGCTTTTTTCTTTGTGTTCGAGATCTAGAAAATAGCCAGCCAGTTTAATTCCTTTTGAAAATGCAAATGAATTCCAAATGACCAGATCTAAATTTCTGTGGGTTCTCTGATGTTTTCTCAAACATGCAGAGGCAACTCCATGGTCAAATTAATTTTATTGAATTACTGGTAATTAATCTGCTAAAATGTATCTGGTACACCAAATTAATTCCTATGTGAGCTAACCATCTCCATTTGAGATGAACCAAAGACCTACTGGAAGGTATTTGAAATACCTATCATCCAGCACTGGTCCTATACCAAGGTGAACTGTATTTTGCCTTTAACAAAAATAACCAAACCAGCCCCTATCGTCTTATATAATTTCCCTAGGTCTAACAAATTGTGGTATTGACCTGATCCCCATTTCCCAGTACTTCCTAGGACCAATATGTACCAAACCCTAGAAGCTCAGAATTTATTGAGCTCTGGTTGAATTTTTATGATTTAAATACCTCTGTGATGGGTATTTTCACTAAATAAACCACTCAAGGAGTTTTGCAACTCCAAAAAGGGTGAATCCAATTTCTACAGAAAGGTATTTTAAATACCTATCACATGCCCTCAGAACCAACTCAATATCTCCTGTAGATTTAATCTGGTAAAAAGGAGAAGAATCATACAGAACTGTCTTTAGGAATTTCCTGAGGGCATTCTGGTAATTCTTTTGACTTGATTCCAACTCTGGGTGGTTCTGTACATCAAGTACTACATAAGCATCCAAGTAAATAATTTTTGAAGCTCCAGAACTCTTCTGGTGAATTATTTCCTTAATCTAGTGTTTATTCCACTTTAAAAAGCCTAACTAATTCCAGAAAGGTGATAATCAAGTGAAACCACTTTTGTTGGTTTTGTCTTGACCAGACCTATCTAAGGATATCATCTTTGCACATTGATATCCTACTGACCACAGATCCCTAATCCAAGTTCATAATATCTAGCCTTGACACCTATCTTCCAAATGGAAACCACCACAGTGGCAATCCTGTAAATTCCACCATTGAATCCCACTTCTCCAAAACCTCCCAAAGTCCAGTAGTATTTCTCATGTTTGTTTGCTGTATGATTTGTTGTTGTATGCTTGTATTGATTGTGGACTTGTATGCTTGCATGTATATTCGATGACGATGATAGTGTGAGTGTCTGATGACAAGAAGAACGTGATTTCTTATTATTATTATATTTGGGTTTTCTTGGCCATCAGAAGAAGTCCAGGGACTTATTGCTGATCATAGGCAAGCCACCCCTTCCTGAACTCTATTACATGTCCTAATCTCTTTTACCTGTTTTATATCTTCTTTACAAATTGCATACTCTACCTGCATGTTTTGTTTTATAAATACTGCGGTAGTAACTTGGCTCCTCCAAGTTATGATTTCATGTCCTTCGAGGTACCACCCCGATGAACCCATCATTTATCCCCTTTAAACCGAGAGTACGATGGTTAGCATCCTACCTCCTTAGGAAACCCTGGTTTTGAGAAAATAAACTGTTTGGGATTTTTCCCCACTACAAATGTTTCAAAAACGAATTTGTAAAACCCTGGGAAGAGGCATCAATACCAGTGGAAGCTTTAACAAAAGAAATGGTGATGAGGAGAAAGGAGACTATGATGGGATGTTCTACGCCTTTACTGGAACAATTTTTATCCGCGCAACCACATTACCCTAGGTTGCTGGGGCTTAACTCGTAGTTTGTCCGCTTTAGCCGAGGCACTTCTACCATGCTTATAGGGAGAAATCCCTGGAATTCTAGGCAGGCGTCCCAGATCCAAGATCTGAAGCCTGTCGCTTGCTTTGGCAAGAGTGAGCCTGACCTGGCAGGAGGCCGGTGCAACAATTGGGTCTCCCACGGACGGTATGACTTAGGTAGTACGGAAGGAAGTGGAGTCTCCAGATTTAAGGTATACGCCAAGTTGCGGCTTGGGTATGCGCGTGTACGGAAGGAAGGACTATGGCTGGGAGCCATATACGCGTTGCCGAGGAGAACAAACCCAAGAGTAAAAGCATGCCTTTGCTAGTGTAGACAAAAGAAAGGTTAGGTTTGATTATCCGGACACCCATCTACAGTGGTAGTGGGTCGTGGTTGTATCCCAGCGGATGTATTGATTCTTGTGGGTAAAGTGTGCAAACTCTGCAGAGTATAACCTATTCGAATAGCCGTGTCCATGGTCAAGGACTATGTAAAGGTGTTGGCTAGGAGTACCCAAACTGTGCTTGTTTGGGAAACAACTACTCGGAGGACGAAGGTTCCGGGGAACCCGAGTCCGAAAGCTTTGTTTTGACCCAAGGGGTCGAAGATGTTCAAAACGGGTTTTCAACTACAAAACTGTTTTGAAAACTCTCTCTCAACAAAGACATGGAGATGTCGGGATTTATAAAACATGAGCATAGTTTTCAAAACTCTTTTTCAACAAAGATATGGAGATGCCATAACTTCAATGTTAGTTTAGGCTTTCCAAAACAACCCCAGATAGAGCTATCTCGCCATAGCCAAAAATTGCATTTCCTTTGTGTACTCATCCTGGTGGTTTGCGAGTACATTCAAAAGTACTCACGGCTTTGTCCCTGGCTATTTAGTTGGCTAGACTTTAAGGAAGTTAAGGTGACGTCCATCGAGCTAGGCCGTCTCCCCAGTCAGCTGCCTGTAGGTTGAGGCACTATTGGGCTCCACGCTTGGCGTTGTTCTGCTGCTAAGATTGATGTAGCCATAATGGCAATTATGTAAGTCTTGTACTTTCGTTATGTTTCGGATGATTGTAATGATACCTGTCGGTTATGTTCCACGGCTCACTGATCATGGGAATGTGGAAATATGCATAACAGGGATTCCTCAGATGATTAATCCGGGGGTCTCACAGACCTGGTATCAGAGCCATCCTGACTGTAGGAGACCTTAGTTAGCATGGACGTTAGACAGGAAACGACAAACCTATTTTCTAAAGGACAAGGGAGAAAAGATGACTATTTGCAAAAGTGATTATGTCTTCTCCCCCTCTATTTTGAAAAACTACTTAAATTAATATGATTTCAGAAGCTTAAAATCCTGCACACTGTCACTAACTTAACCCCATCTCACAAATCTACTGTAGATGGCCTCTTTCCGCTCAGAGCGCATCAATGTCGGAGACAGTTTCTGGCCCTTTGAAGAGCAACTTCACAACCTACTGAAGATAGTCAAGAGACCCGCGCCAACTATTGAAGGAACGGAACTTCCTCGCAGTAACACCAATGTGATGCAATGGGTCATCAAGGCTGTTATTCCTTCCCCCGATGAGGACACCTTGCCCACAATCTTCACTTTCCTCGACAGCAACTGGGTAGATGGCGTGGTGTGAGCCATACAGGAGATCATGGCGCGCCTCTGCAAGATCCACGAAGAAGAGTTGAAAGATACTCCCTACCACTTGTTTGGAAAGAGAGACGAAGATGGACTCCCCACTGAGTCTTTCCTCACCTGCTGCATTGGGAATCAGCTGGAGAATATGGAATACCTACTCCAACGTTCCCAGGAAGATCTTGACAAGGCCAAACGCAAGAATCTGCTTCTAAAGATGGATGTCAACCTACTCCGTAAGCGTGAAAGGAGCCTTCAGGCCACCAATGCCCGCTTGGCAAGAAAGCTGATCACTGAAGTACCCCCAACCCCTGAAGACGAGAACCCCGGGACTGACGACGAACTCTCCTTCCTCAATAAGTACCAACCCATCGCCCGCCACCAGCCGACCGAGTCAACCTCCAACCCTGCACCAGGAGAAGGCACCACTCTCACCTTCACCGAAGACGAGCTGAATATCCCGCAAACCCCAGAGGATCTGCAGTAGTTGGAAACCCCGAAGCTAGTCACGACTCCCTAGATGCACCCTCCGAGTAATCACCCGCGTCGCTGTACTCGCCTAGCTAGCAATAGGGTAGAGTCTTGTATCGTCCCTGAACGCGTTTTGTAATGCCTAAGTACTGTTAGCACCCTCGGGTGTAGATTTAGTTGGTATGTAATGACTTCTTTGATTGCTATGCTTGCTTGAATTGTTTCCTTTTTGCGTGTTTTACCCAAGTCGTTGCATCAGACCCAACCCTAATCGTCTGCCCCCACCAATACCATGTCCCCATAAAATGCCCATTATATCCCCTCATCGGCAAGGCCCGTCAACCTCCCGATGTCAGTCTAGAGGTGTCGTCAACTCAACCCCGACGGAAGATGAACCCCTGCTTCACGTGCGGACTATCCGGCCACTTCAGTAGAGCATGCCCCGAGAATAAATCCGCCAAGACTTCCGCGAAAGAGAAGATCGAAGACATCCAAGGTCCCCTCCCTCATAAAATATGGTCACCCTACCGCTCACTGCCGCGCAGCTCAAGACTGAAGATGTCCCGTGCTTTCCTAGATGGCAGCGCCCCGTGGAAGTAAAGATCAAGAGAGAAGCTCCTTAACCCCTCCAGGACTTCCTGATAGTCGACGAGTGTCACCTGTAGTAAACTAGTCCATGTCCCCCTGGAAAGACATCTACGATGCCACCCTTCCTATGTTGTCTTATGCTGCTGTGAAATCTGCCTTTTGCCTCTCTCTTAAGTAAGTCACCTATTTGTAACTCTCCGACCTACCCAAGTCAAATCCTAAGGGGGAAAGACCGCGCCTTTACCGTAAAGTAAAGTACCCCTCCGAGAAAATCCAACCATGGGACCCGAAGACGCAGACCTCAGAGCACAGACTGATCACAGACTTGGATGCAATAACCTACTTATGAGAAGTACCGTAGACCCCTACAGAAGGAAGATCCCTCCCCGCAACCAGGGTTGAAGCCAGTTCGACCTCCGAGTTTCAAATTGAAGTGCAACCCCGCCGTCAAGATGTTTCTGTTCGAAGGCAAGGTCGACAAGTTAGCCCGCAAGAACCACTTAGCCCTAACCAAGACAAATCCCCTAGCCTTTTCTCCTAATCTGGACGAGATTCATTTAAGGGGGAAAGGTCTGTAACATCCCAATTTCAGCAACCCTGATTAGTTGTCTAGAATGCAAAAATTAGGGGGAACAAAAACTTTTTCTTGTGCTTTTGTGCAGTGCTTGCTGGTTGTTTGCTTGCACTTGTGCTTATGGAGTGTACCTTAGGATCCTCCTTACCTCAACCTCAGTTGACAAAAGCTATTTACCAAAACTATCTTGGCTTACCTTACATATTCTCAAACGTTCTGGCATTTCAAAACATGAGCCAAGATGCCTATGTGACCAAAACTATTTTGGTAGCTTCCATTTACAAAACTATGGAGAGATATGTACTACAATCTCCTTATGTTTTCAAGACAGACCACCCAACTAATCTTACCTCTAGTTTTCCCAAAACTCTTGTTCAAAGCATTTAAATTCTACTCTTGGTAGAGATACCAAGCACCCTCATCTTATTCAAAAGTCAACCTATTCAAAGTACCCCAATCTTACCCCAAGCTAGGCTTGATGGTAACCCTAGAGTAGTTGAATAGTTATAAGATGAGTTGCCTTGATCTGCTGCTTAAATTGTTTGCTTAGGAAGTAGAATGAGATACCTCAGAAGCTCATCCCTAGGATCAAGATGTTTCCCATTCATCAATCCCTAAGCAAGAAAGCCAACCTTGTTATGATCCCTAGCCACTAGGTGATCATATAAAACCCTTAATCAGATCCATTCTAAGGATCTCCATCCTAGATGTCCCAAGTCCTTAAGACCAACATCAAGCAAGGATCTCTTCTACTCACTCTACAGTTGCCTATCAACCACTTGTTAAAGCTCTGACACCTTGCAACTCCTCCAAGAACATTCCCTCTCATACTCTAGTCAAATTCCTCAAAACTGCCAAATTTGGCCAAGTCTGGAAACAGTTTCAGCATCACCTTTTTGAATGCCTCCTTTTCTCAAACCATGTGCATTTTTGGAAATGCACTTGAACCATCTTGTTAACCATCCCTAGGAACACCAAGGCCCACATTTTCCTCTGGTTAAATCCTCCTTCAACCCACTAGTCCATGATGGTTTTGCAGACACGAAAATAACATTTCCTGCAAAACTAGTCATCATGCCAACTTGGCTAGAAGCTCACATCACCATCCAAACCTCTATGGACCAACTCTCTGCATGGTTGTGTTCTACTCACTGAGGTCTATCAGAACCCACTTCATTTTCCCCAAGTGGATCTCTATGCTGCTTAAACCCACATGGTTTATAAGTCATCATAACTCACATTTCATGGCAACCTTAATTTCAGCAAAGTTTGCCATCCCTTCTAGAGCACCTCCAATACCATTAATTCAAACTTCTCCTGCCATGATCATCTACATGAATTGGCCTACTCAACCATCTATCCCTTGCACCAAGATGAGCTCTAAGCTCCAAGATGAAATCATGTTTTGGTGGTATAAAAATAACACCACCTTAGTTCATCAAATCTTTGTTTTCCATCCTTTTCTGGTTGGACTTTCATTCAACAAGGTGGAAAATGCTTGCTACACCTTGTCCACTTCACCTACCTTGATCTCCAAGATTTTTCAATAATTATCCATAATCATTATGGCCCCAAAACTATTTAATCACTTAAATAGTCAAAATCTCCAAAACTCCCTTCCTATAGAAGCTTTATTATTTCTTTTGCCCATTTTCTAAAATGGCTGATTTGGAATAATAATTGTTTTAAATACTTTTAATCCCCAATAAATCTTGGGAAAATTCCCCCAAGTGTGTATCCACATTTGGGACCCTTCCACATCACAAACCATCCCTTCCCAATGGAAATTTATCAAATGATCTTCTAGAAATCATTTCTGTCCTTTTTGAATAAGTGGATTTAAGTGGACTTAAACTCCACATAAAAATCCCAAATAAATCCTAGGAGTCTACCTTGACCTTCTCTATCTACCAGTACCCTCCTCTCCTCTGGTCCAATGCAAGATCTTGGACTTCCTTCATAAACCTCTAGTTGATCAAATTTGTCAATTAAGAAAAACAATACTCTAATCACTTCCAAACCTCATTCAATCCTGATCAATGCTTATCTTCAACATCAAGACACACCACTGGTCGACTAGTATTATAGCTCCACCCCAACAAATCCCCATTTTGCCCTTGTACTAGTGGTAAGAGAGAGAGATAACAACAAATCTTGCAAAGATCTTGTCCATTAATCACCACAGCTCCACTATCTGGTCCAGCACGACCAAGTACCAAAAATACCCCTCTCCACCTCCCCCTGGACCAATCCTTGGCTAGCCTTCCCTATCCACCATGCCCATTGTGGTAATTTACTCCCTCCACTCCCTCTCATTGGTATATATGGCCAGAGGCCACTCTAGTGCCTCTCCGCGCCCTCATTCGCCCCACAGGTCCCTACTCATCGCCCATAGCTCCACTTTCCCTCTCCCTCGCTCTGTATTGGCTAGGAGAGGAGAGAAAACTCCTCTTGGCCATTGTTGAGCTCGAGCTCGAGGTGACTTCTCCCGAGCTCTCCTACACCTGCATGTAGCCTCATGAGGCTCCCCTAGGTCAGATCTACCACCCCCGAGCTTCCCAGCCTCTCCCCTCCTCTGTCCTGCCCATGAGAAGGAGTAGAAGCCAAGCTTCGGCCTCCCCCATCTACCGAGCAAGGAACTTCCCCTACTGCCTCTCCCTCTCTGCATGTTAGCGAGAAACACCATCTGGCTGTGCTGCATCTAACCCTGCCCTTACCTTGCCGCAGGAACCACCATAGGCAGCATCTTCGATGAGCTCCCGAGAGCACATCCGCGGGCGTCATCGCGCGAGCCACCTCCCGACGTGGAACCCTCTGTTTCCGCCCCTCCCTGGGATCATCGCCGATGACCGCTTCACCCTACAGCATCCCCGGCTCCCCTCCTCCCTTCGGTGAGCCTCTCCGCCACCCCTTGCCTCTGTTAGGGTTTCAGCCCACTGCGCCAGCTCGAAGGGAGACGACGGCCCCAGGCCATCCATCTCGTTTTTACCGAACGACTGAGATCTGCATGCGGTTCACCACTGCCATTGACTGGGCCCCGCAGGCGGTTTGAAATTCCTCCCGCGCGAGGCGCCGCTCCGAGTGGGTTGTTTCCCCCTGTGAAGCCCATCTGCATCTGGAATCCGGACCAACCCCTGCTGCCCTCTGTTTTCTTTTCTTTGTGTTCCAGATCTAGAAAATAGCCAGCCAGTTTAATTCCTTTTGAAAATGCAAATGAATTCCAAATGACCAGATCTAAATTTCTGTGGGTTCTCTGATGTTTTCTCAAACATGCAGAGGCAACTCCATGGTCAAATTAATTTTATTGAATTACTGGTAATTAATCTGCTAAAATGTATCTGGTACACCAAATTAATTCCTATGTGAGCTAACCATCTCCATTTGAGATGAACCAAAGACCTACTGGAAGGTATTTGAAATACCTATCATCCAGCACTGGTCCTATACCAAGGTGAACTGTATTTTGCCTTTAACAAAAATAACCAAACCAGCCCCTATCGTCTTATATAATTTCCCTAGGTCTAACAAATTGTGGTATTGACCTGATCCCCATTTCCCAGTACTTCCTAGGACCAATATGTACCAAACCCTAGAAGCTCAGAATTTATTGAGCTCTGGTTGAATTTTTATGATTTAAATACCTCTGTGATGGGTATTTTCACTAAATAAACCACTCAAGGAGTTTTGCAACTCCAAAAAGGGTGAATCCAATTTCTACATAAAGGTATTTTAAATACCTATCACATGCCCTTAGAACCAACTCAATATCTCCTGTAGATTTAATCTGGTAAAAAGGAGAAGAATCATACATAACTGTCTTTAGGAATTTCCTGAGGGCATTCTGGTAATTCTTTTGACTTGATTCCAACTCTGGGTGGTTCTGTACATCAAGTACTACATAAGCATCCAAGTAAATAATTTTTGAAGCTCCAGAACTCTTCTGGTGAATTATTTCCTTAATCTAGTGTTTATTCCACTTTAAAAAGCCTAACTAATTCCAGAAAGGTGATAATCAAGTGAAACCACTTTTGTTGGTTTTGTCTTGACCAGACCTATCTAAGGATATCATCTTTGCACATTGATATCCTACTGACCACAGATCCCTAATCCAAGTTCATAATATCTAGCCTTGACACCTATCTTCCAAATGGAAACCACCACAAGGGCAATCAGAATTCCACCGTTGAATCCCACTTCTCCAAAACCTCCCAAAGTCCAGTAGTATTTCTCATGTTTGTTTGCTGTATGATTTGTTGTTGTATGCTTGTATTGATTGTGGACTTGTATGCTTGCATGTATATTCGATGACGATGATAGTGTGAGTGTCTGATGACAAGAAGAACGTGATTTCTTATTATTATTATATTTGGGTTTTCTTGGCCATCAGAAGAAGTCCAGGGACTTATTGCTGATCATAGGCAAGCCACCCCTTCCTGAACTCTATTACATGTCCTAATCTCTTTTACCTGTTTTATATCTTCTTTACAAATTGCATACTCTACCTGCATGTTTTGTTTTATAAATACTGCGGTAGTAACTTGGCTCCTCCAAGTTATGATTTCATGTCCTTCGAGGTACCACCCCGATGAACCCATCATTTATCCCCTTTAAACCGAGAGTACGATGGTTAGCATCCTACCTCCTTAGGAAACCCTGGTTTTGAGAAAATAAACTGTTTGGGATTTTTCCCCACTACAAATGTTTCAAAAACGAATTTGTAAAACCCTGGGAAGAGGCATCAATACCAGTGGAAGCTTTAACAAAAGAAATGGTGATGAGGAGAAAGGAGACTATGATGGGATGTTCTACGCCTTTACTGGAACAATTTTTATCCGCGCAACCACATTACCCTAGGTTGCTGGGGCTTAACTCGTAGTTTGTCCGCTTTAGCCGAGGCACTTCTACCATGCTTATAGGGAGAAATCCCTGGAATTCTAGGCAGGCGTCCCAGATCCAAGATCTGAAGCCTGTCGCTTGCTTTGGCAAGAGTGAGCCTGACCTGGCAGGAGGCCGGTGCAACAATTGGGTCTCCCACGGACGGTATGACTTAGGTAGTACGGAAGGAAGTGGAGTCTCCAGATTTAAGGTATACGCCAAGTTGCGGCTTGGGTATGCGCGTGTACGGAAGGAAGGACTATGGCTGGGAGCCATATACGCGTTGCCGAGGAGAACAAACCCAAGAGTAAAAGCATGCCTTTGCTAGTGTAGACAAAAGAAAGGTTAGGTTTGATTATCCGGACACCCATCTACAGTGGTAGTGGGTCGTGGTTGTATCCCAGCGGATGTATTGATTCTTGTGGGTAAAGTGTGCAAACTCTGCAGAGTATAACCTATTCGAATAGCCGTGTCCATGGTCAAGGACGGCTGTAAAGGTGTTGGCTAGGAGTACCCAAACTGTGCTTGTTTGGGAAACAACTACTCGGAGGACGAAGGTTCCGGGGAACCCGAGTCCGAAAGCTTTGTTTTGACCCAAGGGGTCGAAGATGTTCAAAACGGGTTTTCAACTACAAAACTGTTTTGAAAACTCTCTCTCAACAAAGACATGGAGATGTCGGGATTTATAAAACATGAGCATAGTTTTCAAAACTCTTTTTCAACAAAGATATGGAGATGCCATAACTTCAATGTTAGTTTAGGCTTTCCAAAACAACCCCAGATAGAGCTATCTCGCCATAGCCAAAAATTGCATTTCCTTTGTGTACTCATCCTGGTGGTTTGCGAGTACATTCAAAAGTACTCACGGCTTTGTCCCTGGCTATTTAGTTGGCTAGACTTTAAGGAAGTTAAGGTGACGTCCATCGAGCTAGGCCGTCTCCCCAGTCAGCTGCCTGTAGGTTGAGGCACTATTGGGCTCCACGCTTGGCGTTGTTCTGCTGCTAAGATTGATGTAGCCATAATGGCAATTATGTAAGTCTTGTACTTTCGTTATGTTTCGGATGATTGTAATGATACCTGTCGGTTATGTTCCACGGCTCACTGATCATGGGAATGTGGAAATATGCATAACAGGATTCCTCGATGATTAATCCGGGGTCTCATGACACTGTATCAGAGCCATCCTGACTGTAGGAGACCTTAGTTAGCATGGACGTTAGACAGGAAACGACAAACCTATTTTCTAAAGGACAAGGGAGAAAAGATGACTATTTGCAAAAGTGCTTATGTCTTCTCCCCCTCTATTTTGAAAAACTACTTAAATTAATATGATTTCAGAAGCTTAAAATCCTGCACACTGTCACTAACTTAACCCCATCTCACAAATCTACTGTAGATGGCCTCTTTCCGCTCAGAGCGCATCAATGTCGGAGACAGTTTCTGGCCCTTTGAAGAGCAACTTCACAACCTACTGAAGATAGTCAAGAGACCCGCGCCAACTATTGAAGGAACGGAACTTCCTCGCAGTAACACCAATGTGATGCAATGGGTCATCAAGGTTGTTATTCCTTCCCCCGATGAGGACACCTTGCCCACAATCTTCACTTTCCTCGACAGCAACTGGGTAGATGGCGTGGTGTGAGCCATACAGGAGATCATGGCGCGCCTCTGCAAGATCCATGAAGAAGAGTTGAAAGATACTCCCTACCACTTGTTTGGAAAGAGAGACGAAGATGGACTCCCCACTGAGTCTTTCCTCACCTGCTGCATTGGGAATCAGCTGGAGAATATGGAATACCTACTCCAACGTTCCCAGGAAGATCTTGACAAGGCCAGACGCAAGAATCTGCTTCTAAAGATGGATGTCAACCTACTCCGTAAGCGTGAAAGGAGTTTTCAGGCCACCAATGCCCGCTTGGCAAGAAAGCTGATCACTGAAGTACCCCCAACCCCTGAAGACGAGAACCCCGGGACTGACGACGAACTCTCCTTCCTCAATAAGTACCAACCCATCGTCCAGTCACCCGCGCCGACCGAGTCAACCTCCAACCCTGCACCAGGAGAAGGCACCACTCTCACCTTCACCGAAGACGAGCTGAATATCCCGCAAACCCCAGAGGATCTGCAGTAGTTGGAAACCCCGAAGCTAGTCACGACTCCCCAGATGCACCCTCCGAGTAATCACCCGGGTCGCTGTACTCGCCTAGCTAGCAATAGAGTAGAGTCTTGTATCGTCCCTGAACGCGTTTTGTAATGCCTAAGTACTGTTAGCACCCTCGGGTGTAGATTTGGTTGGTATGTAATGACTTCTTTGATTGCTATGCTTGCTTGAATTGTTTCCTTTTTGCGTGTTTTACCCAAGTCGTTGCATCAGACCCAACCCTAATCGTCTGCCCCCACCAATACCATGTCCCCATAAAATGCCCATTATATCCCCTCATCGGCAAGGCCCGTCAACCTCCCGATGTCAGTCTAGAGGTGTCGTCAACTCAACCCCGACGGAAGATGAACCCCTGCTTCACGTGCGGACTATCCGGCCACTTCAGTAGAGCATGCCCCGAGAATAAATCCGCCAAGACTTCCGCGAAAGAGAAGATCGAAGACATCCAAGGTCCCCTCCCTCATAAAATATGGTCACCCTACCGCTCGCTGCCGCGCAGCTCAAGACTGAAGATGTCCCGTGCTTTCCTAGATGGCAGCGCCCCGTGGAAGTAAAGATCAAGAGAGAAGCTCCTTAACCCCTCCAGGACTTCCTGATAGTCGACGAGTGTCACCTGTAGTAAACTAGTCCATGTCCCCCTGGAAAGACATCTACGATGCCACCCTTCCTATGTTGTCTTATGCTGCTGTGAAATCTGCCTTTTGCCTCTCTCTTAAGTAAGTCACCTATTTGTAACTCTCCGACCTACCCAAGTCAAATCCTAAGGGGGAACGACCGCGCCTTTACCGTAAAGTAAAGTACCCCTCCGAGAAAATCCAACCGTGGGACCCGAAGACGCAGACCTCAGAGCACAGACTGATCACAGACTTGGATGCAATAACCTACTTATGAGAAGTACCGTAGACCCCTACAGAAGGAAGATCCCTCCCCGCAACCAGGGTTGAAGCCAGTTCGACCTCCGAGTTTCAAATTGAAGTGCAACCCCGCCGTCAAGATGTTTCTGTTCGAAGGCAAGGTCGACAAGTTAGCCCGCAAGAACCACTTAGCCCTAACCAAGACAAATCCCCTAGCCTTACTCTCCGGAATCTCGGGACGAGATTCTTTTAAGGGGGAAAGGTCTGTAACATCCCAATTTCAGCAACCCTGATTAGTTGTCTAGAATGCAAAAATTAGGGGGAACAAAAACTTTTTCTTGTGCTTTTGTGCAGTGCTTGCTGGTTGTTTGCTTGCACTTGTGCTTATGGAGTGTACCTTAGGATCCTCCTTACCTCAACCTCAGTTGACAAAAGCTATTTACCAAAACTATCTTGGCTTACCTTACATATTCTCAAACGTTCTGGCATTTCAAAACATGAGCCAAGATGCCTATGTGACCAAAACTATTTTGGTAGCTTCCATTTACAAAACTATGGAGAGATATGTACTACAATCTCCTTATGTTTTCAAGACAGACCACCCAACTAATCTTACCTCTAGTTTTCCCAAAACTCTTGTTCAAAGCATTTAAATTCTACTCTTGGTATAGATACCAAGCACCCTCATCTTATTCAAAAGTCAACCTATTCAAAGTACCCCAATCTTACCCCAAGCTAGGCTTGATGGTAACCCTAGAGTAGTTGAATAGTTATAAGATGAGTTGCCTTGATCTGCTGCTTGAATTGTTTGCTTAGGAAGTAGAATGAGATACCTCAGAAGCTCATCCCTAGGATCAAGATGTTTCCCAATCATCAATCCCTAAGCAAGAAAGCCAACCTTGTTATGATCCCTAGCCACTAGGTGATCATATAAAACCCTTAATCAGATCCATTCTAAGGATCTCCATCCTAGATGTCCCAAGTCCTTAAGACCAACATCAAGCAAGGATCTCTTCTACTCACTCTACAGTTGCCTATCAACCACATGTTAAAGCTCTGACACCTTGCAACTCCTCCAAGAACATTCCCTCTCATACTCTAGTCAAATTCCTCAAAACTGCCAAATTTGGCCAAGTCTGGAAACAGTTTCAGCATCACCTTTTTGAATGCCTCCTTTTCTCAAACCATGTGCATTTTTGGAAATGCACTTGAACCATCTTGTTAACCATCCCTAGGAACACCAAGGCCCACATTTTCCTCTGGTTAAATCCTCCTTCAACCCACTAGTCCATGATGGTTTTGCAGACACGAAAATAACATTTCCTGCAAAACTAGTCATCATGCCAACTTGGCTAGAAGCTCACATCACCATCCAAACCTCTATGGACCAACTCTCTGCATGGTTGTGTTCTACTCACTGAGGTCTATCAGAACCCACTTCATTTTCCCCAAGTGGATCTCTATGCTGCTTAAACCCACATGGTTTATAAGTCATCATAACTCACATTTCATGGCAACCTTAATTTCAGCAAAGTTTGCGATCCCTTCTAGAGCACCTCCAATACCATTAATTCAAACTTCTCCTGCCATGATCATCTACATGACTTGGCCTACTCAACCATCTATCCCTTGCACCAAGATGAGCTCTAAGCTCCAAGATGAAATCATGTTTTGGTGGTATAAAAATAACACCACCTTAGTTCATCAAATCTTTGTTTTCCATCCTTTTCTGGTTGGACTTTCATTCAACAAGGTGGAAAATGCTTGCTACACCTTGTCCACTTCACCTACCTTGATCTCCAAGATTTTTCAATAATTATCCATAATCATTATGGCCCCAAAACTATTTAATCACTTAAATAGTCAAAATCTCCAAAACTCCCTTCCTATAGAAGCTTTATTATTTCTTTTGCCCATTTTCTAAAATGGCTGATTTGGAATAATAATTGTTTTAAATACTTTTAATCCCCAATAAATCTTGGGAAAATTCCCCCAAGTGTGTATTCACATTTGGGACCCTTCCACATCACAAACCATCCCTTCCCAATGGAAATTTATCAAATGATCTTCTAGAAATCATTTCTGTCCTTTTTGAATAAGTGGACTTAAACTCCACATAAAAATCCCAAATAAATCCTAGGAGTCTACCTTGACCTTCTCTATTTACCAGTACCCTCCTCTCCTCTGGTCCAATGCAAGATCTTGGACTTCCTTCATAAACCTCTAGTTGATCAAATTTGTCAATTAAGCAAACCAATACTCTAATCACTTCCAAACCTCATTCAATCCTTGATCAATGCTTATCCTCAACATCAAGACACACCACTGGTCGACTAGTACTGTAGCTCCACCCCAACAAATCCCCATTTTGCCCTTGTACTAGTGGTAAGAGAGAGAGATAACAACAAATCTTGCAAAGATCTTGTCCATTAATCACCACAGCTCCACTATCTGGTCCAGCACGACCAAGTACCAAAATTACCCCTCTCCACCTCCCCCTGGACCAATCCTTGGCCAGCCTTCCCTATCCACCATGCCCATTGTGGTAATTTACTCCCTCCACTCCCTCTTATTGGTATATATGGCTAGAGGCCACTCCAGTGCCTCTCCGCGCCCTCATTCGCCCCACAGCTCCCCACTCACCGCCCCATAGCTCCACTTTCCCTCTCACTTGCTCTGTATTGGCTAGGAGAGGAGAGAAAACTCCTCTCGGCCATTGTTGAGCTCGAGCTCGAGGTGACTTCTCCCGAGCTCTCCTCCACCTGCATGTAGCCTCACGAGGCTCCCCTAGGTCAGATCTACCACCCCCGAGCTTCCCAGCCTCTCCCCTCCTCTGTCCTGCCCATGAGAAGGAGTAGAAGCCAAGCTTTGGCCTCCCCCGTCTACCGAGCAAGGAACTTCCCCTACTGCCTCTCCCTCTCTGCATGTTAGCGGGAAACACCATCTGGTTGTGCTGCATCTAACCCTGCCCTTCCCTTGCCGCAGGAACCACCACAGGCAGCATCTCTGACGAGCTCCCGAGAGCACATCCGCGGGCGTCATCGCGCGAGCCACCTCCCGGCACGGAACCCTCTGTTTCCGCCCCTCCCTAGGATCGTCGCCGATGACCGCTTCACCCTACAGCATCCCTGGCTCCCCTCCTCCCTCCGGTGAGCCTCTCCGCCACCCCCTTGCCTCTGTTAGGGTTTCATCCTGCCACGCCAGCTTGAAGGGAGACGACGGCCCCAAGCCATCAATCTAGTTTTTACCGAACGACTGAGATCCGCCGGCACCGGTTCGCCCCGCCAGCTTGCTGACCGCTGGGCCCCGCCCGCAGGCGGTTTGAAATTCCTCCCGCGTGAGGCGCCGCTCCGATTGGGCCGCTTTCCCCTGTGAAGCCCATCTGCATCTGGAATCCGGCCCAACCCCTGCTGCCCTCTGTTTTCTTTTCTTTGTGTTCTAGATCCAGAAAATAGCGAGCCACTTTAATTCCTTTTGAAAATGCAAATGAATTCCAAATGACCAGATCTAAATTTCTGTGGGTTCTCTGATGTTTTCTCAAACATGCAGAGGCAACTCCATGGTCAAATTAATTTTCTTTAATTACTAGTAATTAATCTGCTAAAATGTATCTGGTACACCAAATTAATTCCTATGTGATCTAACCATCTCCATTTGAGATGAACCAAAGACCTACTGGAAGGTATTTGAAATACCTATCATCCAGCACTGGTCCTATACCAAGGTGAACTGTATTTTGCCTTTAATAAAAATAACAAAACCAGCCCCTGTCTGTCTTATATAATTTCCCCAGGTCTAACCAATTGTGGTATTGACCTGATCCCCATTTCCCAGTACTTCCTAGGACCAATATGTACCAAACTCCAGCAGCTCAGAATTTATTGAGCTCTGGTTGAATTTTTGTGATTTAAATACCTCTGTGATGGGTATTTTCACTAAATAAATCACTCAAGTAGTTTTACAACTCCAAAAAGGGTGAATACAATTTCTACAGAAAGGTACTTTAAATACCTATCACATGCCCTTGGAACCAACTCAATATCTCCTGTAGATTTAATTTGGTAAAAAGGAGAAGAATCATACATAACTGTCTTTAGGAATTTCTTGAGGGCATTCTGGTAATTCTTTTGACTTGATTCCAACTCTGGGTGGTTCTGTACATCAAGTACTACATAACCGTCCAAGGAAATAATTTTTGAAGCTCTAGAACTCTTCTCGTGAATTATTTCCTTAATCTAGAGTTTATTCCACTTTAAAAAGCCTAACTAATTCTAGAAAGGTGACAATCAGGTGAAACCACTTGTGTTGGTTTTGTCTTGACCAGACCTATCGGAGGATATCATCTTTGCACATTGATATCCTACTGACCACAGATCCCTAATCCAAGTTCATGATATCTAGCCCTGACACCTATCTTCCAAATGGAAACCACCATAGTGGCAATCTTGTAAATTCCACCGTTGTATCCCACTTCTCCAAAACCTCCCAAAGTCCAGTAGTATTTCTCATGTTTGTTTGCTGTATGATTTGTTGTTGTATGCTTGTATTGATTGTGGACTTGTATGCTTGCATGTATATTCGATGACGATGATAGTGTGAGTGTCTAACGACAAGAAGAACGAGATTTCTTATTATTATTATATTTAGGTTTTCTTAGCCATTAGAAGAAGTCCAGGGACTTATTGCTGATCACAGGAAAGCCACCCCTTCCTGAACTCTTTTACATGTCCTAATCTCTTTTACCTGTTTTATATCTTCTTTACAAATTGCATACTCTACCTGCATGTTTTGTTTTATAAATACTGCGGTAGTAACTTGGCTCCTCCAAGTTATGATTCGTGTCCTTCGAGGCACCACCCTGATGAACCCATCATTTATCCCCTTTAGACCGAGAGTACGATGGTTAACATCCTACCTCCTTGGGAAACCCCGGTTTTGAGAAAATAAATTGTTTGGAATTTTCCCCACTACAAATGTTTCAAAAACGATTTTGTAAAACCCTGGGAAGAGGCATCGATCCCAGTGGAAGCTTTAATAAAAGAAATGGTGATGAGGAGAAAGGAGACTATGATGGGATGTTCTATGCCTTTACTGGAACAATTTTTATCCGCGCAACCACATTACCCTAGGTTGCTGGGGCTTAACTTGTAGTTTGTCCGCTTTAGCCGAGGCACTTCTACCATGCTTATAGGGAGAAATCCCTGGAATTCCGGGCAGGCGTCCTAGATCCAAGATCTGAAGCCTGTCGCTTGCTTCGGCAAGAGTGAGCCTGACCTAGCAGGAGGCCGGTGCAACAATTTGGTCTCCCGTGGACGGTATGACTTAGGTAGTACGGAAGGAAGTGGAGTCTCCAGATTTAAGGTATACGCCAAGTTGCGGCTTGGGTATGCTCGTGTACGGAAGGAAGGACTATGGCTAGGAGCCACATACGCGTTGTCGGGGAGAACAAACCCAAGTGGAAAAGCATGCCTTTGCTAGTGTAGACAAACGAAAGGTTAGGTTTGATTATCCAAACTCCCATCTACAGTGGTAGTGGGTCGTGGTTGTATCCCGGCGGATGTATTGATTCTTGTGGGTAAAGTGTGCAAACTCTGCAGAGTATAACCTATTTGAATAGCCGTATCCACAGTTAAGGATGGTTGTAAAGGTGTTGGCTAGGAGTACCCAAACTGTGCTTGTTTGGGAAACAAGTACTCGGAGGACGAAGGTTCCGGGGGAACCCGAGTCCGAAAGCTTTGTTTTGACCCAAGTGGTCGAAGATGTTCAAAAAGGGTTTTCAACTACAAAACTGTTTTCAAAAGTCTCTCTCAACAAAGACATGGAGATGTCAGGATTTATAAAACAGGAGCATAGTTTTCAAAACTCTTTTTCAACAAAGATATGGAGATGCCATAACTTCAATGTTAGTTTAGGCTTTCCAAAACAACCCCAGATAGAGATATCTCGCCACAGCCAGAAAATTGCATTTCCTTTGTTTACTCATCCTGGTGGTTTGCGAGTACATTCAAAAGTACTCACGGCTTTGTCCCTGGCTATTTACTTGGCCAGACTTTTAGGAAGTTAAGGTGACGTCCATCAAGCTAGGCCGTCTCCCCAGTCAGCTGCCTGTAGGTTGAGGCGCTATTGGGCTCCGCGCTTGGCGTTGTTCCGTTGCTAAGATTGATGTAGCCATAATGGCAATTATGTAAGTCTTGTACTTTCATTATGTTTCGGATGATTGTAATGATACCTGTTGGTTATGTTCCACGACTCACTGATCATGGGAACGTGGAAATATGCATAACAGGGATTCCTCGGATGATTAATCCGGGGGGTCTCACACTAGCGGCCTAGGCGTTTCTCTAACACACATACAAACTCCATGATCTTACAAGTTCCACTTTTATTTTACACAGCCGGGATTCGTAAGCAAAAGAACATGATATCAACGGGGTACAAAGTACAAGTGCAATGTTGAAAGCGTTCCCCATGAAACATGGTTCTGCTAATTTCAACTTATAAAGCGCAAGCATATACGCAACAAAGAAGGACCCAATGGTTCAAGTTTATTATAGGCAAAAAGTAAAGTGTGCCATCAAGTTCGTGAGAGCTTTAATCACTAGTTTTCTCATAACAAGCGGAAGGTAAACAAAAGCATGAATATACTTGGAATAGCATAAGCTAGTAGGTAGGTATGGTGGACTCTTTGGAATAACTTGGTTTAGGGAGTTGGATGCATGAGTGGAACTCATACTTGGTGGTGGAGGCTATTAAAAGACTGGGAGCAACAAACTAAGAGAGCAATAATGGCCATAATCATGCAGAGCGACAAAACATCATTGATCAAAGCATAAAGTGATACTACAAGTTGAAAACTAAAGGATCATAAAGGCTATGGTGACTTGTGACAGTCATAACATGGTGTGAGCATGTGCCAAGTCAACCCAAATAAAGCATCAAAGGAGAATACCACTATACCATGCTTTAATATGCTAAAACAACGCATGATTCATCCAAGGCACATTAAGCAATCTCAATTGTTTATAACAAGTCATGCTACAACAAAGAATACTAAGCATAAAGCCAAAACAATATCAAGCATGGCATGACAAAGTATAGCCATAGTCAAAAACGAGCTCTTTTTACCACATAAGTATGAACTTTCCTACTCTTTTCCAAACCAAACCAAACTATTTGCAAACCAAATGTATGAAAGAGGGTGTCCAACCAATTTATTCAGAAAACTAAGCAAAACAAGCAAACTAAAAACCAAAACGAAAACAAAAAAGAAGACGCTCCAAGAAAAACACAACTGTGCATGAAACAATAAAAATGAAGCGTTTGGAAGAAACTTGGGATTTTTATTGATGAAGAAGGGGATGCCTTGGGCATCCCCAAGCTTTGACGCTTGTACTTCTTGGATATTTCTTGGGATGACATGCGTGGAATCCCCAAGATTGAGCTTTAGTCCATCCTTCATCTCATTACTCATTCCTTCCATACACCTGAAATTTTTCCTTCATACAAAACTTCACACAATCTCATTAGCAACATTAGTGCACTTAAGATAAGTAAGTCTCAAGGTTTAGTTCTAACACCAAATAAACTTCCATTAGAACACTAGCTACTGTAGCACTTCCCTCAAAAATCTCAATTCCCAAAAGAACTCAAGAAGGAACCAACAAGAAGCAAATGCAGAAAATGGCAGAAATCTGTCAAAACAGACCAGCAGGTAAAGACGAATTTTTTCGAAGAGCTTCTGTTGCTCAAATCAAAAAGTGTTGAACTAACAAAAGTTAGATAACAACCTGGGGCAGAATCACAAACAATTACAGCTCAATCCGACATACAGAGATCTCTATGTAATTTTTACGGTGAAGCACAGAAATCTGTTTCAGGACAGCAACTTTCCCAATCATTACTTCCCTCTCATTAGAGGTTACTCTTGGAACAAAAAGCAAATAAAAAGGATAAGGAGAGGTTATTACAAAGGTAATAACTTCCAAGACTCATCTATAACTCTTGGGTTATCTCCCAACAAGTACTTTTCTTTAACGCCTTTAAGTTAGGCATAAGAAGCAAAGAAAGAATCAAGTGTTCTCAAATGAAGAAGCATTAAGACCAAATTTTGTTTTCATAGGAGAAGCAAAAGAAATCTTTTCTCTCTTTTTAGGGAAGTGTTCTATACCTTTCTTGAGTGGGAGTTGATATTTAATGGTGCCTTCTTTCATATCAATGATGGCACCAACAGTTCTAAGAAAAGGTCTTCCCAAAGTAATAGGACAAGAAGAATTGTATTCAACATCCAAAACATAGAAATCAACAGGGACATAGGAATCGTTAACCATAATAAGAACATCATTAAGACTCCCCATGAGTTTCTTTTTAGCATTAGCATCAAGTGGGACATTCAAATAACAATCTTCAAGAGGAGGCAAATCAAGCATATCATAAATCCTTCTAGGCATAATAGAAAAACTACTATCAAGATCACACAAAGCTTTGAAATCAAAATCATTCACTTTCATATTAGTGATGGGTTCCCAACCATCTTCTTGTTTTATAGGAATAGAAGCTTTATGTTTTATCTTTTCTTCTTTAATCCTTATGAGAGCATCAGTAATGTGTTTTGTAAAAGCCATGTTCATAGCACTAGCATTAGGACTTTTAGCAAGCTTTTGTAGGAACTTAATAACTTCAGAGATATTGCAACCATCAAGATCAAAATCAACTTTATCATCTAAAGTAGTAGAACTATTACTAGCCTCAACACTAGTGGTGGTGATAGTAGAAACATTAATGTTTCTAGAAATTTCATCTTCTCTTTCCCACTTAGCATGTAATTCAGCTAATAGTCTAACATTTTCATCAATTCTTACTTGTATAGCATTAGTAGCTGCAAAGGGATTCTCATTAGTTTTAGGTTTAGCAGCCATTTTATTCAAAGTAGATTGAGCTTCAGCTAAAGATGCTATATTTCTTTCAGCATTAGAGAGTTTTTCCTCAATAGTTTTATTGAAAGTAGTTTGCTTACTAATAAACTCTTTAAGCATAACTTCAAGTTCAGAGGGAGCACTCTTATTATTGTTGTAAGGATTTCCATAAGCATTACCATTGTTGGGAGGATATGGCTTATAATTGTTGTTACCAAAATTGTTCCTATAAGCATTATTACCATAAGCATTGCTGCCAAAGTTGTTATTTCTTATGAAGTTCACATCAACTTGCTCTTCTTGAGCAACGAAAGAGGCTAAAGGAACATTATTTGGATCAATATGGGTTTTCCCATTAACAATCATAGACATAATAATATCAATTTTATCACTCAAGGAGGAGGTTTCCTTAACAGAATTTACCTTCTTACCTTGTGGAGCTCTCTCAGTATGCCATTCAGAATAATTAACCATCATATTGTCCAGAAGTTTTATTGCAGCACCCAAAGTGATGGTCATAAAGGTACCTCCAGCAGCTGAATCCAATAGGTTCCTTGAAGAATAGTTCAATCCTGCATAAAAAGTTTGGATGATCATCCAAGCATTCATAAAATGAGTGGGACAATTCTTTACCAAAGATTTCATTCTTTCCCAAGCTTGAGCAACATGCTCATTATCAAGTTGTTTAAACTTCATTATTTCACTTCTCATAGATATAATCTTAGCAGGAGGATAGTATTTTCCAATAAAAGCATCTTTGCACTTAGTCCAAGAATCAATACTATTCCTAGTTAAGGAATTCAACCATTCTTTAGCTTTTCCTCTCAAAGAGAAAGGAAACAATTTTAGTTTAATAATATCACCATCTATGTCCCTATGCTTTTGCATCTCACAAACTTCAACAAAGTTATTTAGATGGGAAGCAGCATCTTCATTACCAATACCAGAAAATTGCTCTCTCATAACAATATTGAGTAAAGCAGGTTTTATCTCAAAGAAAGTATTTTCAGCCACAGGTGGAGCAATAGGTGTGCTCATAAAATCATTGTTCTTGGTGCTAGTGAAGTCACACAACTTAGTGTTTTCAAGAGTAGTCATTTTTTTGGGTTTTCAAATAAGAAAGCAAACAAGTAAAACTAATTTTTTTGTGTTTTTGAAGAACAAAACAAGCAAACAAAGCAAAAAGAAATCTAAGAAAAACAAAAACAACAAAGTAAAGAGATTGGTTATGAGGGACTCCCCTTGTGAAGATGTCCTTGACTCCCCGGCAACGGTGCCAAAAAAATGTCTTTTTATGGCTTGTGGTTGATGTGGGAGTTTCTTCTTCGATTCCTCGACAACGGCGCCAGAAAAATGCTTGATGGCTCAATGCACGACGCCCAGAAAAATGCTTGATGGCGGTGTTGATGTAGAGCTCGTTGGGAACCCCAAGAGGAAGGTATGATGAGCACAGTAGCAAGTTTCCCTCAGTTATGAAACCAAGGTTTAATCGAACCAGTAGGAGCAAGGAAACACCTCAAAGGTGTTACGAGCTAAGATTTGGTAGGGCGCACTACCGGTGCTAGTAGCAACGTGGAGACCTGCACAACACAACCACAGAACTTTGTCCCCAACTTGCGATGAGGTTGTCAATCTCACTGTGTTTTGCGGAAAACAAAGGATTAAACGTATCGAATGGAAAGAAGTAAAAGTTTGTAGAAAGTAAACATAAAACAGTAAAAGATTATAGATTGTATGTAAAGTAAAAGGACTGGGATCCATAGTTCACTAGAGGTGGCTCTCCTTAGATAGATAACATGCTGGGTAAACAAATTACAGCGGGGCAATTGACAAACACCGAGAAAGCAATACATGCATATACTAATCATCTTGACTCCTCTGAGACTTGATTGGGCATTACAACATAATACATAGACCGCCATCCAACTGCATCTATGACTAATAATCCACCTTCAGGTTATCATCCGAACCCCCTCCAGTATTAAGTTGCAAGTAACAGATTATTGCTTTACGAACTGCGTGTAAAGTAAATAATATGATTGTTCTATGAACAAAGGATTGCTGTTTTCTCCCTAGTAGCAACAGCACATCTAGTACCTTAGAGATTTCTATCACTTCCCCAGATTACCAGAGGCATGAACCCACTATCGAGCATAAATACTAACTCTTGGAGTTGCTAGCATCTACTTGGCCAAGATAGCTACTAACAACGGAAAGCATGCAAGATCTCAAATAACAAAGACATGATAGAATCAATAATCAATCTGAAATAGCATCTCAATATCCATCGGATCCCTGCAAACACAACATGTATGGATTACAAAAAGATGATCTTGATCATGAACGGAGCTCACAAGATCTAAACATGAAAGCACAAAGGAGGAGAAACCAGCCATCTAGCTACTACATGGATCCGTAGTCCAAGGATGAACTACTCACGCATCACACCAGAGGCTTGCACAGTGATGAAGAAAGCCTGTGGTGAATTCCCTCTCCGCAGGTGCCGGGAAGAGCTTCAGATCCCTCCTAATCTAGGGATGGAGATGACAGCGGCTACAGACTCTTTCGTGGATTTTTGATCGGGTACTTAGGGTTTTCGTCCCAAGGGCAATATATAGGCGGAATGAGAGGCCAAGGGGGTGCCGGGAGCCACCACACCACTCCCTAGCCCGGGCCAGGCCTGGCCACGTGGCCAGGTGTTGTGGCCGGCCCCTAGCCCCTCTCCGTCTCGTATTCTGGCACTTGATCCCTTCCGGAAAAATAGGTACTTTGGCTTTTATCCTGTCCAATTCCGAGAATATTCATTTTCTGACTTTCCTGGAACCAAAAACAGCAGAAAACAGGCAGCTGGCACTGTGGCTCTTGTTAATAGGTTAGTCCAAGAAATCATATAAAAAGTACTCCAAAGTTGGAACAAAACACAAGAAAGTGGATAAAACCAAGCATGGAACATAAAAAATTATAGATACATTTGCAAAGTATCAGATGTCTTTATGAAATTGTGGTGTTTGTTAGAACCATCTAGTACTCAAGGTGACAGTGTGGGGTTATCTAGATGGGAAAGATGAACTTTGAGGTGTGCTGTTATAGCCCTACCAATGATTAGAGTGTCCAACCGGAGAGTAGTTAAGAGTAGTATCATGAAGATAATATATTTATATGAGAGTGTTCACTAGCGAAAGTATGATCCCTAGGCCTTGTTTCTAAGCATTGATACACCATTTGCAATTAGATCTGTTACATGTTTACTTGCTTCCATCTTTATTTCAGTTTGCCTTTAGTCTCTTCCACGCCATCAAGATCTTTTCTAGCACCATTGTCTTATATCCATACCACTTGTATTTCACTATCTCTTCGCCGAACTAGTGCACCTATACACCTGACAAGTGTATTGGGTGTATTGGGGACACAAGAGACTTCTTGTATCTTGATTGCAGGGTTGCTTGAGAGGGGATACCTTTGACCAGTTTCTCCTTGAGTTCGATAAACCTTGGGTAATCCACTTAAGGGAAAACTTGCTGCTGTTCTACAAACCTCTACACTTGGAGGCCCAACAACTATCTACAAGAATAGAAGTGCGTAGACATCAACAATGTAGGTTTTTGTAAACATTTCTTCAAAGGTTGCTTTTATTCTAAAAAATATGTCTGACAGCCTTCACAGGTTGACCAGAACCTTCATGGGATTCCTTTCCTACCATGTTCGTATCTCCTTCCCGGAATAGAGAGTAACATGTCATAGTTTTTACACTCTACAGAGGTGCGTTGCTTTACCCATGAGAGACTTTAGCTTTGTTGCTCATCCGAGTTGCAGGCTCATCCACACTTCCTTGGTATGGGGCCCAGTCTAAGATCCAAGCCAATCACTGCCCCCTTCGCGACCTTCGCATGTCCCCTTGGTGTACGCCATGCCCACACATTGAATTACGGAAATGGTTAGTACAGACCGTCAGATGCCAGAACTATCGTGGGACGTTGAGGGTTCCCACCCATATGTTGCATATCCTCTATGAATTACCAATTAATGCATGCTACGAGGATAACAGCCACAACCTGGCCATCTAGATGCATGCGAGAGGAAGAAGATATAGTTGACTTCTCCGTCCCATTCCAAATCTTATGGTTAACATGTAATATATGACGCTAGAATCACTAGTGACATTGGTTGTTAAGACCTAGATATTATGTTCCTTTACCACTGAAACTATATCAGTAGATTATTACCATCTGGTAAATAATCCATAATCATATTATTATAAAAATAGGGTTTCTGACCTTTTTGAAATGTAGGTGATGACAACATTTGAGTTACAAGCATTTGATAGAAAATAATCAAAGACATGAGCAAGTTGTGAACTTGCCTTTTGTGATTGCAAGATTATGCACTCACGGTCTTCGAGATACTAGAAGATCTAAATTCTATAAACAACATCATTGGTCCGGTAAGGACTAATGTTTAAAGAATAAAGATGAAATTATGCATAAGTAATGTAATGCAATTAGATAAACGTGAATCCCCGGACTTATCGTATCTAATATAGGGTTTGAAGCTTGTGATGAGTTCGTTGGAATGTGTTGCACTTTTATACTGGATTCACACTTGTGCTTCTTATTAAGTCTTGTGAGTGTGTGAAACAATATGTAAATACAATAAGTAGTATACGATATTAAAGCACTTAATGGGGCATGGAATCTAAAAGATTTCTTAAGCAAGATTACTAATCCATTAGAGCCTTTATACAAATGCTTAAGGATTATTTTTAATGTTTCTTAAAAGAATAACTTTTGAGAAAAAGATTACTTTATAAAGTAAAAGCAGTTAAACTTAAAGCTAACGCTCTTAAGTTTTCTTTCTAGTTATAATCCTCAAAGAAGAAAGAATTACTTCATTTGAATAAGGACTACACTAATAGTTGAGACTTATCTATTTTGGTCATTATATGGTGTTATAATTTGTTCACTTCATAATGTTTCTTTAAGGTTAATTAAGAGGGGCAATACTTATATTTGAGTCATGTTTTCTTAATATTATAGTTGAATAGAATCATTTATTTCCTTACAAATGAGTGGGTATAATTTATAATATGGAAACACCATTACTTAACTACTTATGAATTACCTTTGGGATTTTAAATATACTTATTAACTTGTGAGTGAAATAATAGTAAAGGTTTTAATACGCCAAAATATTATTCTTGACGATTTTATATTTGATAAAATCCCTTTGGAAAATAATATACACTTATTTGTGGATAATAATTCAAAGAATATTATATTTAGAATGTTTGAGACTATTTTCTACTTCATAGAAGAATTACTCAAGATTAACACTATTATTAGACCTTTAATGGCTAATATTAGGGATATTAGCAATTTTTATTTATCCTTATATGAATTATCAATTAAGGAAATAAGTTTAAATTCAAGTTATTAGAGTATTAAATCTTTATTTACCTAAATAGTGAAAAAATCATAATTTTAACATGTAGACATTATTTTTGTGATCATTTTGGTATATTATGAGTATTTTTATGATTTTTAATTAATAAGATATGATTTTTATAATTTTTAACACTTTATAATTACTAAATAAATAATAAATACTTATTTAATTATCACAAAAATGTACAAAATAAGTTTATAAATGTATATTTTGTTTTTCTAAGAATTTTGATATATTATACTTATTTTTATGAATTTGAAATAATAGAATATGTTTTTTTAAGATTTATCCTTAATAGAATATTTAGTAATAATAATTATTATTTCATGTAAGTTGAAAAACTAAAATATGATAATAGGTTTATATTACAGAGTTTATTTTTCTGAACATTTAGATATATTATATAGATTTTTTTGAGTTATAAAATAAAAGATATTGATTTAATAAGATTTAATCATTTTCTGGAATTATTAAAATAAAACAACTAAATGATTTTTTGCATCATTGCTGACATCAGCCTTCTACTATTTTTTTTTGCACCGAACCTAATCTAACCCAAGACACAAACATGTGGGCATAGGCCACGTTGGCGTGGACTGGTCAAATGGGCTGAGGTGGCCAAGGGTGACATAAGTGTGACGTCATGATGACGTCACCTTGCTGGTGACATTCGGACGGCGAATGACGGCGACGATTGGGAGGGTTTTGGCAGGCTCGACTGGGGTGGTTCGAAAGAGGAGAGCAATGTGAACTTGCTGGTGATGGCGTCGCTACGAAATGGTCACCGGAGCAGCATCGGTGATGAGCAACTATGACAGCGACGATCGGAACACAGCGGCACGCGGCTATGAGACGCTCGCGAGCAAACAGAGACCACACGGGAACTCGCAAGCTTACCCTAGTGGTGTTGGGGACGATGAGGAGGTCAGAGACGACGACACGAACAACGGCAGACCTCGTTGGAGATGATGAAGAAGACGACGTGGAGCTCGATTCTGGGAACCCTGGCTCGATTCCTCTGGCTGGTCGATGCAAGAGAGCACGACGGTGCTTGTGGCATACTTGGATGGCCACGGGGAAGGCTAGAATGGTGGGAATCATCAACAACCCGAAGTTAGGGTTTCGGCCCCTTCTGTGGAGAGGATAAGAGAGAGAGCGAGTGCGAGAGAGGGGAAATGGGGATGAGGATGACAAAGGCATCGTAGTGGCGGTCTTATCTCCATCTCTACAAGACGACGAAGGCAGCGGGTATCGCAACACGATGAGAATCAACGGCCACGGCGTAAACCAGTGAGCTACCTGTCTGCGTGAGGATGACGACGACGCAACATTTGCAGAAAACCCCCTAGATTAATTTTTGTCTCAACCCGTAGTCCTCCTCTGGTCCCACATGTCAATGAGAGGAAGATGGACGAACCGGGCTGGTACTAAGATTTTGCAAAGTGGGCGGTTTTTACTTTCTGCTGCTCGCGGCGCTAGGTTAGGTGATGGGCCATGGTGGACTAGTCCGGCTAGCAGGCCCTTCTATCCCCTTTTCTATTTCTATTTCTGTTTTTTTACAATTTCATTTCAAATATGATTTCTACAAGGATTTGAATATCCAGAAATTTTGTGGCATATTTAGAAGATTTAGAGATTCATTCTATTAAACCTCTTCCAATTTTTCTTTATATATTTTCGAAATTCATGAATATATGAAAGGTTATTTTAGAGAAAAGTTATTAATAGGAATTAGGGTTTTAGAGATTTACTTTCTATAGGAAAATCTTATAGAAATGATTTGTATTTCCACTTAATGAATGTAATGGTAGTGGTTTAAGATGGCTAATGAGGTATATAGTATTCTATTCTATCTTAGTCTCATATAAGGATTAATGTGTACATTTTATAATGAATTAAATCTTAGGGTTCATAATTTGGTGGTTTAAATTTTATGGTTCTCCAAAACTTGGAAATTTCCCCTTTTAAGTTCTACTTGAACAATAGTGTTTACAAATAACATAGAACCATCTTGGTTAATTATTTATGTATAAATAACAATCATTAATGAAGATGTTCACTTTCTAGTGATTATCATGAGCTTTCAGGAAATTTAATAAACTCACATTCTATCTTGAATATGCATGAAGATTAAGAGCTAGGATAACTTGCCTTCATGTTTTATGGTCATGGATATTATCTCAACTTAGAGTGAGCTGTTGAGATTGTTTTACTAAAGTGATCTTGATGGTATATGAGACTAGGTCTTACTAGGGTTTAAGATAATAAAGAAAATAAGGCTTTCATCCATAAACACTCATCCTAGGATCATATCGACCGATGATCAGCAAGAGCAAAAGGGTTTAATAAACTTTAAGAAACTGGGGCAAAAGGGAAAAGGCAAGAGCAAGAAGCCTAAGAGGGATGGCAAGTTTGTTCCCACCACCTCAAAGGCTGCCAAGCCTGGCCCTAAGCCCGACACTTTGTGCTTCTACTACAAAGGGGATGGGCACTGGAAACACAACTGCCCCAAATACCTTGAAGACAAGCGAGCTGGCAAGATGGCCATTCCGGACAAAGGTATATATGATATACATGTTATTGATGTATTCCTTACACGCGCCAGGGGTAACACCTGGGTATTTGATACCGGATCTTTTGCTCACATTTGTAACTCTCAGCAGGATCCGCAGAGTGGGAGGCGCCTGAGGAAGGACAAGGTGACGATGCACGTCGGCAATGGCTCGAAAGTCGATGTGATGGCCGTCGGCACCCTGCATCTACGTCTACCGTCAGGATCATTGTTGATTTTGAATAAATGCTATTATGTACCCGCACTGAGTATGAATATTGTGAGTGGGTCTTGCTTGTTGCAAGACCATTATTCGTTTAAATCAGGAACAAATGGTTGTTCAATTTATATGAATGATGTTTTGTATGTTCATGCACCTGTACGTGATGGTTTGTTCTTACTTGATCTTGATTGTGATACACACATCCATAGCGTTGATGCTAAACGTTGCAAGCACAATGACGATAATTCCATGTACATATGGCATTGCCGTCTTGGTCATATTGGCGTAAAGCGCATGAAGAAGCTTCATTCAGAAGGGCTTCTTGGATCATTGGACTTTGAATCCCTTGATACATGTGAGCCATGTCTCATGGGCAAAATGACCAGGACACTATTCTCCGGTATAATGGTTATCGTTACTTTGTTACCTTTACTGACGACTTAAGCAGATATGGATATATCTACTTGATGAAGCACAAGTCTAAAACCTTTGAAAAGTTCAAGGAATTTCAGAAAGAGGTAGAGAATCAACTTAACAAGAAAATCAAGCACCTTCGATCGGATCGAGGAGGCGAGTATTTGAGTTATGAGTTTAACATGCACTTGAAGGATTGTGGGATTGTACCATAGCTTACGCCAGCCGGAATACCACAGTGTAATGGTGTGTCGGAACGTCGTAACCGAACCCTATTTGATAGCGCACGGTCCATGATGTCTTTAACTGATTTGTCTGTGTCTTTTTGGGGATACGCGTTAGAAACCTCCACTTTTATTTTAAACTGAGCACCATCCAAATCCGTGGAAACAACCCCATATGAGATATGGCATGGCAAGAAGCCATTGTTGTCATTTCTGAAAGTTTGGGGTTGTGAGGCTTACGTTGAGAAACTGCAGCCTGACAAACTCGAACCCAAATCGAAAAAATGTATCTTTGTAGGATACCCGAGGGAAACCATTGGGTATACCTTCTACAACCAAGCCGAAGGCAAAACATTTGTCGCCAAAAATGGCACCTTTCTCGAAAAGGAGTTTCTTGCAAAGGGAGTGAGTGGAAGGAAAATAGAGTTAGATGAAATTGTTGACCCTTCTCTCCGTATTCCGAGTAGCGCAACGGAAACTATTCCGAAACCGCTCTCCAACATGGAGGAAGAGCCCATTGATGCTGATCAAAACAATGACATCGAGACTCCTGAGGTTCGCAGGTCTACAAGGGTTCGTGCCACTCCAGATTAGTACAGTAGCCTTGTAATGTCTGTCATCTTAGATGATCAGGAAGAACCTGCAAACTACAAAAAAGCTATGGATAGTGCTGACTCCGAGAAATGGCTAGAAGCCATGAAATCTGAAATAGGATCCATGCATGAAAACCAAGTTTGGACCTGGGGATCGGCGCATGTGGGGATCGGCGCATAATTTGCCTTTTCCCTTCTGCCCACGTGGGGATCGGTGCAGAAAACAAAAAAAATTCCTACAATGTAACCCCAAAACTCGCCTAGGATCTATCTATGTAGTAATGCGGTAACGGCCGATGCGTATAGAATACATACCCTTGTAGACCGTACGCGGTTAACGTTCCGTGGGGAACGTGGTTGATGTAGTCGTACTCGAAGCCGACCTCAAGGTCCGAAGCTCCTCGCAGGTCACCCCTTGCTCCTTCTTGATCTTCATCATCTTCATCGTGCAACAGCTCCGACTCACGACATTTAAGCGCTCCAAGTGTTGCACCTCGTGTCTTCGTACACATCCGGTGCATGATGAGACCTCTGGCTCCCCGATCCCGCCGGGAGTGCGGAAGTTGATATCCGGCTAGAAATCCTCAGAGAATGGCGATCACAGGTGTGCCTCGATCACACAGCCCAGACTTGGGGCCATGGTCACGAGGTATAGAGAGAGAGGGAGAAGGAGAAAGTCAACCAAAGGACTTCTCCAAATATTGGTGTCTTTAATCCCACCCATGGGCACCCCTTTATATAGGCTAAGGGGGTGTACCTTTCTCAAAGGCTAAGCCATATGGGACTAAAAGGCAAAGGAAAATAGGCAAAAAGGGGGCAATGACCGGGCTAATCAAATAGCCCCAAGATCAGTAGCGGGTGGGCCTGGGCCACCACCACCATGCCTGGTTGCAGCAAGATAGCAAAGAACAGCCAAGACCCGGGTGGGCCGCGCCAATGCCAGCGAGGCGAGGGGAGGAGGCGGTCCAGGGTGGGCAGGATGCCCCGGCGGCCCAGCGGGCGAGCCTGCCCGCCAGGCTGCTCCCCGCGAGCCCCATTGGGCCAGGTCGAGTCGGCCTGGCTGCGGCGGCGGCCAGCTGATGCCTGCCCTGTGCGGTGCCCTTTATCTGCCGCCCACCCACGAGCACAGCCCAGCTGCGAGTTGCCTCGTGCGGTGGATATTATCCGCCGCCCACGTGGGCTGGGCTATTTTTCTTTTTCCCTTTCCTTTTTCTGCAGCTTTTCTTCTAGGCGTTTTCCCTCCGGGATTTGGCCTAATAAAAAAAGTTGTCTTTATAAATCTTAATATAAATATTATTTATAATATATTAATTCATAATTAACATATAATAAATATATATTTAAATTCCCATTTATCCTAAAACACTTTTCGGGCTTTTCCTTTATTCTTTCTCCGAACATCTTCGGATCTCTCTGCGGAACGATTCCGGCTTTCTCTCTTTCTGTACTATGATTTTATCTTACTAATGATTGTTCTCATCATACCCTTAAGTGTATCCTCTCACGGCTCGGGAATGCTCTAGACATGATCTGTATCAATGATCAACAGAGGGACCAGGGATATCCATGTGACCCCTATGCATTCCTGATGACAATATCGTTTGAACCGTCTAAATGTAGCATCCTCTTCCTTTTGTTTCTCGATACAACTTGTCCGAGATCCGATCAATGGTATCTTATACCTTGTTCAATCTCGTTCACAACAAGTTATGTTTACTTGTTACCGTGATATTACATCCCCGTGACCTAGTCACATGTTGCAACATTTATGGATGTAATCTCACCAAGCCGGCCGTATGTATCTTTACCCGTCATGTAGGTGAATAAATCCCGGTCTTGTAAATACATGTCATCTCGTTCCTTCGGAATACCCAACATACACCTTTATGGCCACCGTATTACCAGATGATGGTTGATGCAGTCTAAGCAGCCTAGGGAAACAGTGAGTAATATGAGCTCACGGTCTAAGGAGAAGGAGTCTAGGTATAACTGTTGCAACAATGAACTATATGACTTGATCGTGTTGCAATTCTTCGAGGAATGTCTAACCACATCATTCTCCAATGATATGATCTCGTTGTCAGTCGGCATAAATGCCCATGATCTTGAAACCCAGATCATCTTCGTGACCAACGAACTAGTATGAATAGAGGCTACTAGGGACTTGTTGTTTCATACCACACCTGTACCAATGTTTCTACTTGGCATAGTTATAACACAATATGAAATTATTATAAACTAATTGAGATATGATAATAAAAACCTATTTCTTATTTGCCTCTAGGGCATATCTCCTTCAGTCTTCCACTTGCACTAGAGTACAAATAAACTAGCCAGCATTTTACTCATATAAACCATATACCATATGCGCATACAGATCATGCATGCTCATGGGAAACGTCATGTCCATGTTCTGTTTTACCAGATCATTATGTCTTCCTAATTTCACATTCACACCATTATCTTATAATGGGTCGAAGTATTTGTTTGGCCACAAAGTGATACTTTTGTTTCTAGTGTTTATGATGACGGTCGTTTTTCACTGTTGTCATCTAAACTTCGAAACACGCTTTGCTATCCTTTGTGTATATACTATAGTCATGGCAGCAGAACAAGGCCGGATTCTAGGAGCTTACAGTGACGTTAGATCAACCTCGAGGGCTTTCTCATGGGCCCTGGGCCCTGGGACACATCATTCTACGTTAAAAGCGAACTAGCCACGCCATAACATTATACATCACATCAGATGTAGCCTTTATACTTCTATATCTATGTAGATCCTAGTGCATGAAATGCAACTATGCCTCTTACATTGCTTCTTGCCATTTAAGTACAAACTTAATTCTAGTTCAGTGATCAACTCAAGAATCACTTAAAGATATGTTCTTACAGTTAAGAGCTAGTCCTTCCAACCAAAACCTTGGGTCACATTGTGTCGAGTATACAACATGGTTATATGGAAGAACCTATGACTGAGGCATAGGAGATGCAATGCATCTCTTTCTTTCAACCATAGTTGCAATACTCAATGCTTCATACAATAAGAACTTCTTTCTTACTTTGCTCCATTCTGAGCTACTTTAGAATCTTGCTTAGGATATTCTGATCAACTTTCAGAATCAAGTCCATGAAGCATTCAACATTCAATGTTTATTAAATTCATCAATCTATCCCGATAGATCTAATTGTTTAATAACTTCAACTTCATCCTTATTTATCTAACTTAAATATTATTAACACCAATCACATCACTCACATATGTCGTCCACATATTACAGAATGATTTCACGCTCCCACTCAAATATGACATTCATGTTTGAGATCTAGGGATTTCACTTAGCTCCCACTCAAAATATGTCAGCTACATATTATGAATTCGCCAAGCCGATTTGCTTCCACTCAAATCTCGGTCCTCTCAATAATCTTGGACATTCCAAAATTCTTTGATCATAATCAAAGCGAGAATTCCACTAACGAGATTTCAATGACCATTGATTTCTCGTACTTAGGTCCATCACGCTTCTTTGTAATTTGTAGGTATGTCTTGTTCAAAACAAGACAAGTGAATCAACAATATAATTCCACAAAATTGTAGAATATATGGTTGAATCCTACTTTCTTTAGTAAAAGTATTCCCTGAAACTTTATGATCATTATCATTAGTTTCTCCTCTATTTGTAGAGTTTGGATTCACGAAACAAATTCCGCTGCGCCACTCAACAATTCGGAGGCAAGGTCAAATACCTTGTTTTGATCTTTTACTTTCTTCCACTTGTATCTTCATCAAGACACGTCAACTTTGGACAACCACAAGTTTGCCCCTTCGTGGAAGATACATTCATAGCTTCCTAAGAATGCTCTACAAAGACTTGTTTATTCGCCACGACTTCGACTTGTCGAAATCTCTAGAAACTCGAACGTGCCATAACACTTATGGTGTTGTTTCCACAAATCTTTTAGATGTTCCTTTGTATTTCAAATGAGTGTTTCGTTATTTAGATCTTTAACTCTAAACGACAACTATAACCCTTATAAGAGATAATACTATACCATATGTATCTTAATACATAATGATTATGATGTTTAGACATTTCAACAAAGCTTGAATTCATCCAATTATCATAATTTGTGAAACATCATTCACAGGTTCCTTTTATGCTAAACTTAACTTGAATACCTTAGTCATGTCGATCAAATCGAAGAGACTCGTTAATTCAGTTAATTCAATATCCCATTTAGTTATGAACGCATTTGAACAATTCAAATCATTTCAAACTTCATGTTTCATTAAGTAAATACACTTATTCACTTAAGTCCACAATAAATGATTTCCACTACTTGTTGAAAATATGATACATCACCATGTATAAGATTCAACATTTCTTCGCATATCACCGTTTTACCAGAATGCGGAGTTTTACTCATTCTGCCCAAGAGGCATGGTTTTGCAAAGTCTCTAGATTAAGCATCTAGGACCCTGATCTTTCATAAAGAACCTGCAATAACCAAAATGACTTAAACTATAGTGTCATTTCATTATTAAACTTTGGATATCTTTTAGCATTCTAATCCTTTATAAATGTTTAAACTATTATCATTAACATAGTGATAAGAATAACTTGTTTGTAATCGTAATGTGACCATAAGGTATTGTTCATAAGAATAGTACAAACTGGTTTGTAACTTGTTCATATGAATAATCGTCTCGCCAAAAACAAGACACACAAACTAGGATTACAAATTATATTCAAGTCCACTAATCCAAATGATAAACTTTGAGGAAAGAGGTGATGTCGGCCATCAACCGATTTGCTTGCCATCATCGAGTCACATTGCCTCAAAAGCGGCAATTCTCAAGCAGATCCTCCTGTTTTCTCAAAACAGGACAAGTATCAAATACTTTGCAAACTGTAATGAGTTCTGCAAGAACCACATTTACAATTTGTATATCTTACATATACCTTTTCCATCTATGACTCCATTTGCAATCAAGCCCTTCTAAGAGTTATCAACTCTAATGCAAGATCGCTAAGTGTTTTTCCAAACATTATGGAGTCGTCGGATTATCTCCTAATAGTTATTATGTCAAGAAGAGAAGATCACCTTTTACGAGGGTATCCCTCAGGCGTGGGTATTAATCTATGAAGTTGGACCCTTTTGTCAAGTACCAAATCACGCAATATATTCCCATGGTCGCAAAGGACGTCAATGGGATAGGCCAAGGTCTACTAAGATATTTGCAAACAGACATCAAGACTAAGTTTATAATAAGAGATCAATTTATAATTGGTCTCCACTAAAACGGTCATCCCCTGGACGATTTTAGTGATCACATGATCCCTATCCTCTGCACCTCCCCCGATCATCACAGCCATTAGTGCATTATCAAAGGTAGACATTCACTAATGTCAATCACATCATCCATGTGAATCATGCTCGATCTTTCGATCTCTTGTGTTCCAAGGCCATGTCTGTACATGCTAGGATTGCCAAATCTAACCTGTGTGTATTCGCTGTGCAACATGGCTTACACCCACTGTATGCGAACGTAGATATGTCTGACCCCCGATCATCACGGCCGGCCTCATACCGAAGAACTTTCTTGGTGGTGCACACAAGGGGAATACGGAACATTGGAATTAGATAGGGATTATCTTATTTGCTACCGTTGAGTATCTAAGTACTAGCACACAATAAGATATAAAAACTGGTATCAACATCATATGTATAATGTGATATGATATGGTCTTCTTGCGCCTTGATCTCCATCGAACGCTCTGGCATGATCTTCATCTTGCCCTTGGTTTGACGCCAAGTCCACGACGCCTCCACCAGGTCGTCCATCGGAACAATGACTATTACTATACTACTTAGCAACAGAAAAGTAAACTACTTTACCTTTGTAACGACCAATGCCATATCATAATCACATGCCCTCCTGCAAAATAAAGTTAGACGCCTCTACTTTATCTATTACAAGTTTTACGTGGTTGTTAGGGCTTTCGCACTAGAACCGTTTCTAAACTACGAACTTTTCAACCACAACATGGATCCGACAGTTGTCTCTATTACACCCCTTTCGGGGCCCTTCGTTGTAAATGCTATATCAACTATTGAATGAGAGACAGACACCCGCTAGCCACTTATACGGTACAAGCCGTATGTCGAGCATGGAACTAGTCGCGCGTACGAATACGCGTAAGGTCGGTCCAAGCCACTTCATCAAACAATACCGCGATATAAACAAGTACATGTTAGAGGGTAACAACTAATGGATCAATGCCCGCACAATACTTGTGCGTACTGGCCGTACACCACTCCTACTCATAGATCGGCTCTGATACCACTGTTGGGGATCGGCACAGAAAACAAAAAATTTCCTACGAAGGATCCCCGGAAACTTAGCCTAGGATCTATCTATGTAGTAATGCGGTAACGAACGATGCATATAGAATACATACCCTTGTAGACCATACGCGGTTAACGTTCTGCGGGGAACGTGGTTGATGTAGTCGTACTCGAAGCCGACCTCAAGGTCCGAAGCTCCTCGCAGGTCACCCCTTGCTCCTTCTTGATCTTCATCATCTTCATCGTGCAACAGCTCCGGCTCACAACATTTAAGAGCTCCAAGTGTTGCGCCTCGTGTCTTCGTACACATCCGGTGCATGATGAGACCTCTGGCTCCCTGATCCCGCCGGGAGTGCGGAAGTTGATATCCGGCTAGGAATCCCTGCATCAGATTGGCAGTGTGCCTCGATCGCACAGCCCAGACTTTGGGCCATGGTCACGAGGTATAGAGAGAGAGGGAGAAGGAGAAAGTCAACCAAAGGACTTCTCCAAATATTGGTGTCTTTAATCCCACCCATGGGCACCCCTTTATATAGGCTAAGGGGGTGTACCTTTCTCAAAGGCTAAGCCATATGGGACTAAAAGGAAAAGGAAAATAGGCAAAAAGGGGGCATCCAATCAGCTAATCAGCCACCATTTATTGCATGGTCGGTTGGCTGGCCATGACCAAGCTTAAAGAAGTTGCTCAGTCAACAGCCAGTGAAGGTGGGCTGCCGCCAGCCAAGAACAAGGGGAGGAGGCGGCCCGGGGTGGGCCGGATGCCCCGGCGGCCTAACGGGCGAGCCTGCCCGCCAGGCTGCTCCCCGCGAGCCCCATTGGGCCGGGTTGAGTCGGCCTGGCTGCGGCGGCGGTCAGCTGGTGCCCGCCCTGTGTGGTGCCCTTTATCTGCCGCCCACCCACGAGCGCAGCCCAGCTGCGTGTTGCCTGGTGCGGTGGATATTATTCGCCGCCCATGTGGGCTGGGATATTTTTCTTTTTCCCTTTCCTTTTTCTGTAGGGGTTCCGCGCATAAAAACAATAAATTTTACTCTATGCCCCTAAACCCCTGAAGCTGCCAGGACTTATCTATTAGTAATAAAGTAATGGGAGGGGCTTTTCGCGAACTTACCCTTGAAGACCGAAAAGCGTTGTCAATGCTCAGGAGAGCGTCGTTGATGTAGACGAGCCGAAGCTGACCTCAAGGTCGTGATGAAGTTCTTGCGCTCCTTCTGGCTCCAACGACTTGACTGCCTCAAGTGCGACACCTCTCGGGGAGTTACACATGTCCGGTGCCTTACCATGACTCCCGCTTCCCCGATCCAGCAGCAGTTGCGGAAGTAGAGCTCCCGGATCCGAATCCCGCAGCACGACGGCGCTCCGCGGTGAAGATGTCTCTCGCTCGCGCAGTCCAGACTTGGGACCACGGTCATGAGAGAGAGGGGGAGAGAGAAATTATCAATTAGAGGTCCTCCCAAAAGTGGGGAGACCTTTATTGATTATTGGGTGTATTTTCTAGGCCAAATACCCCACTTTATATAGGGGGAGGGGAGGTACTACTCCCTCAAGTCCCGGGTGGGACTAAAGGAGAGGGTGGTGGTCGGCCAGCCCCTAGTGGGCCCCGCGGGGGGGGGGGGGGGGGGGGGGGGCAAGGCCTAGCCGGCCTCCCCCTTGGTCCCTTGTCCCTCTCTCCTTTCCCCTAATGGGCCCTCTCCCTCCGGAATTGGCCCATTAAGCCTTTTTGACCTTTAATTGATTTTCTCTTTATTAAATAATTATGAATAAATGATTAAATCAATATTTAACATTCATTCACATATTATTCAACCTCTGTGGCCATGGAACACCTTCCACGTCCACTCCAGACATCCTCCGGACTTACCGAAACCCTTCTGGTTTTCTCCCTTCTTTTCTTCGGTGATTCTACCGATCCTATAAACACTCTCTAAGCATCATCAAGCCCTTAAGCGTGATACCCCACGGTTCGGGAACACTCCAGACATGGTCGGGACACTCCTGCACCAATGATCGATAGAGGGACCTGGATGGCCATGTGACCCCTGTGCGTTCCACGAAGATCTTTCGTCGTTTGAACCAGGATAGTCGTGTCTTATTCCCTTTATCATTCGATACTTGCATTGCTCGAGATCTAATCAATGACATCACCATGTCGTGTTCAATCTCGTTACTGAACAATGCTACTTAACTCGTTTTGACAAGTGATATCCCCGTGATCTAATCACGCGCTGCGCAGCTATTGGATATAACTTATCCGACTGGGCCCTTGAGTATCTTTCCGTCACATGGACGAACAAATACCGCTCTTGAAATATATTTCCTCTACGGTTTCCTCCGAATACCTGAACACACCTTTATAACCACCGTTTTACCAGATGGCATTTGATGCTATCTAAGCACTCTCGAGAGACAGTGATTGATATAGCCTCACGGTCTAAGGAATAGTCTACAAGGATCCATTTCTAATCATCGTAACTTGAACTTCGTGATATGATCGGGTCGTGATGTTTAGGTTGGGTATTGGTTCATCATCTCATTCTCTGAATGAGATGACCTCATTTCCAACTGGCATAAATGCCACATGATCAGGAAACATGATCATCTGTTGACCAATGAACCAGTGACTAGAGTTTCACTAGGAACCCCTGGTTGTTTGTATATCACACGTGTATTGATGTTTCCACTCAATATAGTTATAACATGATATAAAACTTAATCATAAACTATATGAAATATGATAATAGTCCTTACTACTATTTGTCTCTAGGGCATATTTCCAACAGTAACTGAAGGAGTTATGCCCTAGAGGCAAATAATAAAGTGAATTATTTGATATATCTCCCGTGTGTTCATAATACGTTTCATACTGTGCTATAACTGTGTTAATACGAAATGTTAATACAGTGTGGTATGTAAACAAACCATGTCTCTAGTTACCTCTAGTGAACTAGTTCATTGGTCATGAGAATGGTCTATGTTTCAAGACCATGGGCATTTATGCCAACTGACAATGAGGTCATGTTGTTAGTTGAATAACATGATAGACAAACATCCGACCGTTATATCTTCATGAGATCTAGTTACAAAGTTCACCATTGATGATAAAACATAGAGAACCTCGTAACCTGATCCTTTGACTGTGAGGTAATGCAAATCACCATTCCGGAAGAAGCTTAGATGGTTATCTAGAGTCATCTCGTACAAAGGTGACCAAAAGGTGCTACTCAGGTTTTCTGAAGGGATGCGTAGAGGAGTACATATCAAGACCAGGATTTGTCTAGTCTATGTAACGGACAGATACATGTGGCCATCTCGGTGACATTGCATTAATGAAGCTTGCAAGCATGTGACTGGGTCACGGAATGCAATGACATGAGCACGAGAAAACAAGTTCATCAGTAACGAGATCGAACTAAGGTATACAGATACCGAAGATAAAGTCTCAAATGAATTAGGTATCGAGTGACAAAGGGAATGGGGAACGACTATCTCACGGTTCGAGCGATTGTATTCGTGAAACGCACGGGGGTCACATGACCATCCAGGTCCCTCTGTTGATCATTATATGAGAGTGGTCTCTATCATGTCCGGAGTGTTTCTGAACCGAAGGATGTCACGCTTAAGGGTAGGGACGCTTAGGGTAGATAAGGTATCGTATGAGAAATAGAGAGAGAAACCGGAATAGTTTCGATAACATCTGATGGAGATCGGAAGGGGTCCGGAAGATGTTCCAGAGTGAAGGAATAATATAATATGTGTATTTGAATGTTAATTGGAGAATTAATATTAAATATATATTTTATTTTATTTTTGAAGGCACTATATTGCTAATGGGCCTCACCCATAGGGAGGCCCGAGTGGGCAAGGCGCCTAGGGAGTGGGGGCCAGCCGGCCTAGGGCTGATGGGCCGCCCCAGTGGGGCCCACCTAGGGATGGCGGCTACCCCAAGGTGGCCGAAGGGTGTGGGCATTAGTCCCACACCGCCTGGCCCCTAGGTGGTGCGCCCCCCTCCTACTATATAAAGGGGTCCCCCCTTCCCCTTATAACACACCCATTCCTCTCATTCTCTCTCTCATCTACTGAGGACTTCCCCATAATATTGGGGAGGACCTCGTGGTTGAGTTCTCCACCTTCACACTACCGTCGTGTGATTGGTGATCCGGCATCTGCTTCTTCCGCTGCTTGGCTAGATCGGAGCCCGGTTGATGTCCCCTACACCGGACATGTGACGAACTTCGGAGGCACCACACATGGGGTGCTGCTCGTCTTCATCAATATACGCCTTCCTGCGTAAGGCGTGCCTCTCTCTGCAAAGGTATGGATACTGTATTCCTTCTCCGTTACTTATGTCTACATAGTATAGATCCTGGTATTAGTGTTCGAGTAGATAGAAATTTTTTGTTTTCTTCTACGGAACCCTTCAGTGGTATCAGAGCCAGGTCTATGGGTAGACATGTCGTACGGATAGAACACATAGCAATATGTGGGCACTGATTCTCTAGTTGCTACCCTCTTTAGTGTTATTGTTCATATCACGGAACTGTTTGATGAAGCGGCCCCCAACCAACCTCATGTGGTGATTCACGAGACTGGTCCACAAATCAAAGTGGCTTAGGGGGGTATCTATCTCTCTACAATAGTTGATATGGCATTAACACTAGAGGGCCCTGAAAAGGGAAGAAGAACGGCAATCATTGAATCCATGTTGTGGCTCGACGTTCGTAGGTGGGAAGGGGTTCTACTGCGAAAGCCTTAAAGCCGCGTAAAACATGCAATAGTTAATATAGAAGCATCTATTTTTATTATTGCATAGGGGCAAGTATTATAACATGGCAATGACAAGTTTGTGAAACTCTCATTGAAGCTATTGATGATGATCATAAAGCTATAACCATGTCATAACACTTTACTTTAGAAGTATTACTTATTATGCTAGTATACTTACTAGACGGTAGCATAATAAGATAATCCCTCATAGTATTCCAATTATCGTATTCCCCTTGTGTGTGCACCACCAAGAAAGTTCTTCGGTATGAGGCGATCCAGGGTGACAGGCCTGGGTGTCAAACATATCTACATTCGCATACAGTGGGTGTAAGCCATGTTGCACTGCAAATACACACGAGTTAGGACTACCGAGCCTAGCACGCTAGAGAAGCGTGGCCTTGGAATACAAGAGACCAAAAGGTCAAGCATGAATCACATGGTTGATGTGATCGACATTAGGGAATGTCCACCTTTGATACTGCACCGATGGCCGTGACAATCGGGGGAGGTGCAGAGGATAGGGATCATGTGATCACTGAACGAGTAGAGGGATGTTCATTTAAGTGGGAGTTCTTTTAGTTAAAACTCATACTCATTCTTATGAACATAGTCTAAATACTTTGCAAATTCCTTTGTAGATGTCTCGCCCACCCACCTTCAACCTTAACACTTTCCTCGAGAAGGACAAGCTGAAAACTGATGGAACCAACTTCACCACATGGTTCCGCAATCTTAGGATCCTCCTAGTCCCCTACAAGTTGACTTATGTCATCGAGGCTGAGCTTCCGGCTAAGCCTGCAGATTCCGCCTCTGAGGACGAAAAGAATGTCTGGCAGTCCAAGGGGGATGATTTCTCCCTCATCCAGAGTGGAATGCTCTATGCCATGGAGCTTCAAAAGTGTTTTGAGAAGATGAATGCTTTTGAGATCATTGAGGATCTCAAGGCTGTCTTTGCTCCACAGGCTCGTACAGAGAGGTATGATGCTTCCGAGCTCTTCTTCTCTGCTAAATGTCTGGCTACGTTAAACGCTTAAATGCCCTGGATTGCAAAATCCCGGAGGAACTCGCTATAGATAGGGTGCTGCATTCGCTTCCCCCTAGCTATAAGGGTTTTGTGATGAACTACAACATGCAAGGGATGACCAAGACCCTTGATGAGGTGTTCGCCATGCTCAAAACTGCTGAGGTTGAAATCAAGAAGGAGCACACGGTGCTGATGGTCAACAAGACCACCAACTTTAAGAAACCGGGGCAAAAGGGAAAAGGCAAGAGCAAGAAGCCTAAGAGGGATGGCAAGTTTGTTCCCACCACCTCAAAGGCTGCCAAGCCTAGCCCTAAGCCCGGCACTTCGTGCTTCTACTACAAAGGGGATGGGCACTGGAAACGCAACTGCCCCAAATACCTTGAAGACAAGCGAGCTGGCAAGATAGCCATTCCAGACAAAGGTATATATGATATACATGTTATTGATGTATTCCTTACAAGCGCCAGGGGTAACACCTGGGTATTTGATACCGGATCTGTTGCTCACATTTGTAACTCTCAGCAGGATCTGCAGAGTAGGAGGCGCCTGAGGAAGGACGAGGTGACGATGCGCGTCGGCAATGGCTCGAAAGTCGATGTGATGGCCGTCGACACCCTGCATCTACGTCTACCGTCAAGATTATTGTTGATTTTGAATAAATGCTATTATGTACCCGCACTAAGTATGAATATTGTGAGTGGGTCTTGCTTGTTGCAAGACCATTATTCGTTTAAATCATGAACAAATGGTTGTTCAATTTATATGAATGATGTTTTCTATGTTCATGCACCTGTACGTGATGGTTTGTTCTTACTTGATCTTGATTGTGATACACACATCCATAGTGTTGATGCTAAACGTTGCAAGCACAATGGCGATAATTCCATGTACATATGAGATTGCCGTCTTGGTCATATTAGCGTAAAGCGCATGAAGAAGCTTCATTCAGAAGGGCTTCTTGGATCATTGGACTTTGAATCCCTTGATACATGTGAGCCATGTCTCATGGCAAAATGACCAGGACACCATTCTCCGGTATAATGGAGAGAGCCATAGACCTACTTGGGATCATACATATGGATGTATGTGGACCGATGAGTGTCTCAACCCGCAATGGTTATCGTTACTTTGTTACCTTTACTGACGACTTAAGCAGATATGGATATATCTACTTGATGAAGCACAAGTCTGAAACCTTTGAAAAGTTTAAGGAATTTCAGAAAGAGGTAGAGAATCAACTTAACAAGAAAATCAAGCACCTTCGATCGGATCGAGGAGGCGAGTATTTGAGTTATGAGTTTAACATGCACTTGAAGGACTGTGGGATTGTACCATAGCTTACGCCAGCCGGAACACCACAGCGTAATGGTGTGTCGGAACGTCGTAACCGAAACCTATTGGATAGCGTACGATCCATGATGTCTTTAACTGATTTGTCTATGTCTTTTTGGGGATACGCGTTAGAAACCTCCGGTTTTATTTTAAACCGAGCACCATCCAAATCCGTGGAAACAACCCCATATGAGATATGGCATGGCAAGAAGCCATTGTTGTCATTTCTGAAAGTTTGGGGTTGTGAGGCTTACGTTAAGAAACTGCAGCCTGACAAACTCGAACCCAAATCGGAAAAATGTATCTTTGTAGGATACCCGAGGGAAACCATTGGGTATACCTTCTACAACCAAGCCGAAGGCAAAACGTTTGTCGCCAAAAATGGCGCCTTTCTCGAAAAGGAGTTTCTTGCAAAGGGAGTGAGTGGAAGGAAAATAGAGTTAGATGAAATTGTTGACCCTTCTCTCCGTATTCCGAGTAGCGCAACGGAAACTGTTCCGAAACCGCTCTCCAACATGGAGGAAGAGCCCATCGATGCTGATCAAAACAATGACATCGAGACTCCTGAGGTTCGCAGGTCTACAAGGGTTCGTGCCACTCCAGATTGGTACAGTAGCCTTGTAATGTCTGTCATCTTAGATGATCAGGAAGAACCTGCAAACTACAAAGAAGCTATGGATAGTGCTGACTCCAAGAAATGGCTAGAAGCCATGAAATCTGAAATAGGATCCATGCATGAAAACCAAGTTTGGACCTTGGTGGATCTTCCAGAGGGTCGCAAGGCCGTGGAAAATAAATGGATCTTTAAGAAAAAGACAGATGCGAATGGCAATGTGACCATTCACAAAGCTCGACTTGTCGCAAAGGGGTTTCGACAAATTCAAGGAGTTGACTACAACGAGACTTACTCTCCCGTAGTGATGCTTAAGGCTGTCAGGATTTTAATAGCAATTGCTGCACATTTCGACTATGAAATTTGGCAGATGGATGTCAAGACCGCATTCCTCAATGGTCACATTGATGAAGAGTTGTATATGATGCAAGCAAAAGGTTTTGTCAATTCTAAGGATGCTGGAAAGGTATGCAAACTTCAACGGTCTATTTATGGACTGAAGCAAGCATCTCGGAGCTGGAACCAACGTTTTGATCAAGTGATCAAAAGTTTTGGATTTGTCCAAAACCAACAAGAGTTCTGTGTTTACAATAAAGCGAGTGGGAGCTCGGTTGTTTTCTTAGTAGTATGTGTGGATGACATATTACTCATGGGAAACGATGTGGATCTTATGAATAGCGTGAAAGCATATTTAAGTAACCAATTTTCCATGAAGGATCTAGGTGAAGCTGCATATATATTAGGAATCAAGATCTATAGAGATAGATCGAGACACCTAATAGCATTAAGTCAGAGTACTTACATAGATAAGATTTTGAAGAGGTTCAAAATGGAAAATACCAAAAGGGGTTTTACACCTATGATGAAGAATTGCAACTTGAGTATGACTCAATGTCCTGTAATGGACAATGATAGAGAAAAGATGTCTTACATCCCATATGCCTCAGCAATAGGATCTATCATGTATGCAATGCTTAGTACCCGACCTAATGTGGCATTGGCTCTTAGTTTGACGAGCCGATATCAGAGTAATCCAGGACAAGATCACTGGACATCTGTGAAAAATATCCTAAAGTATCTAAGGAGAACAAAGGATATGTTCCTGATCTATGGAGGAAATGATGAGGCTCTAAACGTAACAGGTTACGTAGATGCGAGATGGAATTCAGATCATGATGACTCGAAGTCTCAAACATGATTTGTTTTCTTGGTGAATGGTGGGGCGGTAAGCTGGAAGAGCAAGAAGCAACTAGTGGTGGAACAATCTTCAATGGAATCTGAATACATTACTGCGGCTGATGCAGCAAATGAAGCTATTTGGCTAAGGAATTTCGTCATCGAACTGGGAGTTTTTCCCAATGCACAAGACCCCGTGACGATCTATTGTGATAACATGGGAGCTATTGCAAATGCAAGGGAGCCAAGAATGCATTCCACAACCAAACACATCAAGCTTAGATTTCACGTCATCCGGCAAAACGTTGACGAAGGTGAAGTCAAGATTTGCAAAGTAGATACGGAACTGAATGTAGCAGATCCATTGACGAAAGCTCTCCACTTAGAAAAGCATGAACAACACCGAGACTCCATTGGTGTTAGGTTCCTGCCTATTGTAAACTAGTTTGATATACTCTAGTGCAAGTGGGAGACTGGAGGAGTTATGCCCTGGTGGCAAATAATAAAGTGTATTATTTGATATATCTCCTGTGTGTTCATAATACGTTTCATACTGTGCTATAACTGTGTTAATACGAAACGTTAATACACGTGTGGTATGTAAACAAACCATGTCTCTAGTTACCTCTAGTGAACTAGTTCATTGGTCATGAGAATGGTCTATGTTTCAAGACCATGGGCATTTATGCCAACTGACAATGAGGTCATGTTATTAGTTGAATAACATGATAGACAAACATCCGACCGTTATATCTTCATGAGATCTAGTTACAAAGTTCACCATTGATGATAAAACACAGAGAACCTCGTAACCCGATCCTTTGACTGTGAGGTAATGCAAATCACCATTCCGGAAGAAGCTTAGATGGTTATCTAGAGTCATCTCGTAACAGGGTGACCAAAAGGTGCTACTCAGGTTTTCTGAAGGGATGCGTAGAGGAGTACATATCAAGACCAGGATTTGTCTAGTCTGTGTAACGGACAGATACATGTGGCCATCTCGGTGACATTGCATTAATGAAGCTTGCAAGCATGTGACTGGGTCACGGAATGCAATGACATGAGAACGAGAAAACAAGTTCATCAGTAACGAGATCGAACTAAGGTATACAGATACCGAAGATCAAGTCTCGGATGAATTAGGTATCGAGTGACAAAGGGAATGGGGAATGACTATCTCACGGTTCGAGCGATTGTATTCGTGAAACGCACGGGGGTCACATGGCCATCTGTTGATCATTGATATGAGAGTGGTCTCTATCATGTCCGGAGTGTTTCCGAACCGAAGGATGTCACGCTTAAGGGTAGGGACGCTTAGGGTAGATGAGGTATCGTATGAGAAATAGAGAGAGAGAAACCGGAATAGTTTCGGTAACATCCGATGGAGATCGGAAGGGGTCCAAAAGATGTTCCGGAGTGAAGGAATAATATAATATGTGTATTTGAATGTTAATTGGAGAATTAATATTAAATATATATTTTATTTTATTTTTGAAGGCACTATATTGCTAATGGGCCTCACCCATAGGGAGGCCCAAATGGGCAAGGCGCCTAGGGAGTGGGGGCTAGCCGGACTAGGGCTGATGGGCCGCCCCAGTGGGGCCCACCTAGGGCTGGCGGCTGCCCCAAGGTGGCCGGCGGGTGTGGGCATTAGTCCCACACCGCCTGGCCCCTAGGTGGTGCGCCCCCTCCCACTATATAAAGGGGCCCCCTTCCCCTTGTAACACACCCATTCCTCTCATTCTCTCTCTCATCTACTGAGGATTTCCCTGTAATATTGGGGAGGACCTCGTGGTTGAGTTCTCCACCTTCACACTACCGTCGTGTGATTGGCGATCCGGCATCTGCTTCTTCCGTTGCTCGGCTGGATCGGGGCCCGGTTGACGTCCCCTACAACAGACGTGTGACGAACTTCGGATGCACCACACTTGGGGTGTGCTGCTCGTCTTCATCAATATACGCCTTCCTGCGTAAGGCGTGCCTCTCTCTGCAAAGGTATGGATACTGTATTCCTTCTCCTTTACTTATGTCTACATAGTCTAGATCCTGGTATTAGTGTTCGAGTAGATAGAATTTTTTTGTTTTCTGCTACGGAACCCTTCAGGACTTATGTCCATGTTCTGTTTTACCAGATCATTATGTATTTTGCAAATCGTTAATGTCTTCCTAATTTTGACATTCACTCCATTATCTTATAATGGGTCGAAGTATTTGTTTTGCAACAAAGTGAGACTTTTGTTTCTAGTGTTTATGATGACGGTCGTTTTTCACTGTTGTCATCTAAACTTCAAAACACACTTTGCTATCCTTTGTGTATATACTATAGTCATGGCAGCAGAACGAGGCCAGATTCCAGGAGCTTACAGTGACTTTAGATCAACCTCGAGGGCTTTCTCATGGGCACTGGGCCCTGGGACACATCATTCTACGTTTAAAGCAAACTAGCCCCGCCATAACATTATACATCACATCAGATGTAGCCTTTATACTTCTATATCTATGTAGATCCTAGTGCATGAAATGCAACTATGCCTCTTACATTGCTTCTTGCCATTTGAGTACAAACTTAATTCTGGTTCAGTGATCAACTCAAGAATCACTTAAAGACATGTTCTTATAGTGAAGAGCTAGTCCTTCCAACCAAAACCTTGGGTCATATTGTGTTGAGTATACAACATGGTTATATGGAAGAACCTATGACTGAGGCATAGGAGATGCAATGCATCTCTTTCTTTCAACCGTAGTTGCAATACTCAATGCTTCATACAGTAAGAACTTCTTTCTTACTTTGCTCCATTCTGAGCTACTTCAGAATCTTGCTTAGGATATTCTTATCAACTTTCAGAATCAAGTCCATGAAGCATTCAACATTCAATGTTTATTAAATTCATCAATTTATCCCGATAGATCTAATTGTTTAATAACTTCAACTTCATCCTTATTTATCTAACTTAAATATTATTAACACCAATCACATCACTAACATATGTCGTCCACATATTATAGAATGATTTCACGCTCCCACTCAAATATGACATTCATGTTTGAGATCTAGGGATTTCACTTAGCTCCCACTCAAAATATGTCAGCTACATATTATGAATTAGCCAAGCTGATTTGCTTCCACTCAAATCTAGGTCCTCTCAATAATCTTGGACATTCCAAAATTCTTTGATCATAATCAAATCGAGAATTCCACTAACGAGATTTCAATGACCATTGATTTCTCGTACTTAGGTCCATCACGCTTCTTTGTAATTTGTAGGTATGTCTTGTTCAAAACATGACAAGTGAATCAACTACAATTCCACAAACTTGTAGAATATACAGTTGAATCCTACTTTCTTTAGTAAAAGTATTCATTGAAACTTTTATGATCATTATCAACAGTTTCTCCTCTATTTGCAGAGTTTGGATTCACGAAACAAATTCCGCTGCGCCACTCAACAATTCGGAGGTAAGGTCAAATACCTTGTTTTGATCTTTTACTTTCGTCCACCTGTATCTTCAACAAGACACATCAATTTAGGACAATAGCAAGTTTGCCCAGGAAGATGCATTCATAGTTTTCTAAGAATGCTCTACAAAGACTTGTTTATTCGCCACGATTTCGACTTATCGAAATCTCTAGAAACTCGAACATGCCATAACATTTATGGTGTTGTTTCCACGAATCTTTAGATGTTCCTTTGTATTTCAAATGAGCGTTTGCTTATTTTGATCTCTAACTCTAAATGACAACTACAACCCCGATAAGAGATAATATGTATCTAATACAAAATGATTATGATGTTTAGACATTTCAACATAGTTTGAATTCATCCAATTATCATAATTTGTGAAACATCTTTCACAAGTCCCTTTTATGCTAACCTTAACTTGAATACTTTTGTCGTGTCGATCAAATCGAAGAGACTTGTTAATTCAATTAATTTAATATCCCTTTTAGTTATGAACTCATCTAAACAATTCAAATCATTTCAAACTTCATGTTTCATTAAGTAAATACACTTATTCACTTAAGTTCACAATAAATGATTTCCACTACTTGTTGAAAATATGATACATCACTATGTATAAGATTCAACATTTCTTTGCATATCACCATTTTACCAGAATGTGGAGTTTTAGTCATTCTGCCCGAGAGGCATGGTTTTGCAAAGTCTCTAGATTGAGCATCCAGGACCCCGATCTTTCATAAAGAACCTGCAATAACCAAAATGACTTAAACTGTAGTGTCTTTTCATTATTAAACTTCGGATATCTTTTAGCATTCTAATCCTTTATAAATGTTTAAACTATTATCATTAACATAGTGATAAGAATAACTTGTTTGTAACCGTAATGTGACCATAAGGTATTGTTCATAAGAATAGTACAAACTGGTTTGTAACTTGGTCATATGAATAATCGTCTTGCAAAAGGCAAGACACACAAACAAGGATTACGAAATTATATTCAAGTCCACTAATCCAAGTGACAAACTTTGAGGGAAGAGGTGATGTCGGCCATCAACTGTTTTGCTTGCCGTCATCAAGTCACGTTGCCTCAAAACCAGCAATTTCTCAAGCAGATCCTCCTGTTTTCTCAAAACAGGACAAGTATCAAATACTTTGCAAACTGCAATGAGTTCAGCAAGAACCACATTTATAATTTGTATATCTTACATATACCTTTTCCATCTATGACTCCATTTGTAATCAAGCCCTTCTAAGAGTTCTCAACTCTAATGCAAGATCGCTAAGTGTTTCTGCAAATATTCCGGAGTCATCGAATTATCTCCTAATGGTTATTGTATCAAGAAGAGAAGATCACCTTTTACGAGGATATCCCTCAGGCGTGGGTATTAATCTATGAAGTTGGACCCTTTTGTCAAGTACCAAATCACGCAATATATTCCCATGGTCGCAAAGGACCTCAATGGGATAGGCTAAGATCTACTAAGATATTTGCAAACAGACATCTAGACTAAGTTTATAATAAGAGATCAATTTATAATTGGTCTCCACTAAAACGGTCATCTCCTGGACGATTTTAGTGATCGCATGATCCCTATCCTCTGCACCTCCCCCGATCGTCACGGCCATCAGTGCATTATCAAAGGTAGACATTCAATAATGCCAATCACATCATCCATGTGACTCATGCTCGATCTTTCGATCTCTTGTGTTCCGAGGCCACGCTTCTCTAGCGTGCTAGGCTCGCCAAATCTAACTTGTGTGTATTCGCTGTGCAACATGGCTTACACCCACTGTATGCGAACATAGATATGTCTGACACCCAGGCCTGTAACCCTGGATCGCCTCATACCGAAGAACTTTCTTGGTGGTGCATACACAAGGGGAACACGAAACATTGGAATTAAATAGGGATTATCTTATTTGCTACCGTTGAGTATCTAAATACTAGCACACAATAAGATGTAAAAACTGGTATCAACATCATATGTATAATGTGATATGATATGGTCTTTCTTGCGTCTTGATCTCCATCGAGTGCTCCGGCATGATCTCCATCTTGCCCTTGGTTTGACGCCAAGTCCACGACGCCTCCACCAGGCCGTTCATCGGAACGATGACTATTACTATACTACTTAGTAACAGAAAACTAAACTACTTTACCTTCGTAACGACCATTGCCATATCATAATCACATGCCCCCTGCAAAATAAAGTTAGACGCCTCTACTTTATCTATTGCAAGTTTTACGTGGTTGTTAGGGCTTTCGCACTAAAACCGTTTCTAAACTACGAACTTTCCAACCATAACATGGATCCAACAGTTGCCTCTATTACACCCCTTTTGAGGCCCTCCGTTGTAAATGCTATATCAACTATCAAATGAGAGACAGACACCCGCTAGCCACTTATACGGTACAAGCCGTATGTTGAGCATGGAACCAGTCTCGCGTATGAATATGCGTAAGGTCGGTCCGGGCCGCTTCATCAAACAATGCCGCGATATAAGCAAGTATACGTTAGAGGGTAACAACTAAGGGATCAATGCCCGCACAATACTTGTGCGTACTGGCCGTACAACACTCCTACACATAGATCGGCTCTGATACCACTGTTGTGGATCGGCGCAGGAAACAAAAAATTTTCTACGACGGAACCCCAGAAACTTAGCCTAGGATCTATCTATGTAGTAATGCGGTAACGGCCGGAGCATATAGAGTACATACCCTTGTAGTCTATACGCGGTTAACGTTCCGTGGGGAACGTGGTTGATGTAGTCGTACTCAAAGCCGACCTCAAGGTCGCGAAGCTCCTCGCAGGTCACCCCTTGCTCCTTCTTGATCTTCATCATCTTCATCGTGCAACAGCTCTGGTTCACGACATTTAAGCGCCCCAAGTGTTGCGCCTCGTGTCTTCGTACACATCTGGTGCACGATGAGACCTCCGGCTCCCCGATCCCGCCAGGAGTGCGGAAGTTGATATCCGGCTAGGAATCCTGCACCCAACAACAGATCGCAGTGTGCCTCGATCGCACAGCCCAGACTTGGGGCCATGGTCATGAGGTATAGAGGGAGAGAGAAGGAGAAAGTCAACCAAAGGACTTCTCCAAATATTGGTGCTTGGTGTGTTTAATCCCACCCATGGGCACCCCTTTATATAGGCGGAGGGGTGTACCTTTCTCAAAGGCAAAGCCATGTGGGACTAATACTAAAGGAAAAAGTCAACAGAAATTCAGACTGCCAAATGGGCCAAAAGAACTCAGCCCAAAACAGCAAATAGAAAATATTAAATAAAAAGAAAAGAGAAAACAACAGGGGCTGGCCAGGTGGGCCGGGTCGAGCCCAGGTTGGCGGCTCAAGTGCCATACCTTGGCGCCATTATTTGCCATTGGCGGCGTGCCTGTTATCTTCGCCAGTCGGCTATTATCCGCCGCCCACTTGGGCTGGTTGTTTTTCTTTTTTCCTTTTATTTTCCTGCAGTTTTATTTCTAGGCTATTTCCCTCCGGGATTTAGCCTAATATAAAAGTCGACTTTATAAATCTTAATCTAAATATTATTTATAATATATTAATTCATAATTAACATATAATAAATATATATTTAAATTCCCATTTATCCGAAAACACTTTTCCAGACTTTTCCTTTATTCTTTCTCCGAACAACTTCGGATCTCTCCGCGGAACGATTCCGGCTTTCTCTCTTTCTCTATGATTACATCTTCTGAATGATCGCTCTCATCGTACCCTTCAGTGTATCCTCTCACGGCTCGGGAATGCTCTAGACATGATCTGTATCAATGATCAACAGAGGGACCAGGGATATCCATGTGACCCCTATGCATTCCTGATGACAATGTCGTTTGAACCGTCTAAATGTAGCATCCTCTTCCTTTTGTTTCTCGATACAACTTGTCTGAGATCCGATCAATGGTATCCCATACCTTGTTCAATCTCGTTCACAACAAGTTCTGTTTTCTTGTTACTGTGATATTACATCCCCGTGACCTAGTCACATGTTGCAACATTTATGGATGTAATCTCACCAAGCCGGCCGTATGTATCTTTACCCGTCATGTGGGTGAACAAATCCCGGTCTTGTAGTCACATGTCATCTATTGTTCCTTCGGAATACCCAACGTACACCTTTATGGCCACCGTATTACCGAGTGACGGTTGATGCAGTCTAAGTAGCCTAGGGAAACAGTGAGTAATATGAGCTCACGGTCTAAGGAGAAGGAGTCTAGGTATAGCTGTTGCAACAATGAACTATATGACTTGATCGTGTTGCAATCCTTCGAGGAATGTCCAACCACATCATTCTCTAATGATATGATCTCGTTGTCAGTCGGCATAAATACCCATGATCTTGAAATCCAGATCATCTTCGTGACCAACGAACTAGTATGAATAGAGGCTACTAGGAACTTAGTTGTTTCATACCACACATGTACCAATGTTTCTTCTTGGCACAGTTATAGCACAATATGAAACTATTATAAACTAATTGAGATATGATAATAAAAACCTATTTCTTATTTGCCTCTAGGGCATATCTCCTTCAGTATATAGTATTCTATTCTATCTTAGTCTCATATAAGGATTAATGTGTACATTTTATAATGAATTAAATCTTAGGGTTCATAATTTGGTGGTTTAAATTTTATGGTTCTCCAAAACTTGGAAATTTCCCCTTTTAAGTTCTACTTGAATAATAGTGTTTAGAAATAACATAGAACCATCTTGGTTAATTCTTTATGTATAAATAACAATCATTAATGAAGATGTTCACTTTCTAGTGATTATCATGAGCTTTCAGGAAATTTAATAAACTCACATTCTATCTTGAATATGCATGAAGATTAAGAGCTAGGATAACTTGCCTTCATGTTTTATGGTCATGGATAATAACTCAACTTAGAGTGAGCTGTTGAGATTGTTTTACTAAAGTGATCTTGATGGTATATGAGACTAGGTCTTACTAGGGTTTAAGATAATAAAGAAAATAAGGCTTTCATCCATAAACACTCATCTGGTTCTCTAATTATCTCTTGGAAGATTTATTTATCCAAGAGGTATTATTCAATGGTTACCTAGGAATAGGAAATGGTTCCATTGTCAATTTGATTCTAGGGCTTTGGATAATGAAGTAGACATGAGTCTTATCATGGCTTGATATGATCTTGGTTAAGGCTTCTAAAGAATCCTTACCTTAAAACCTCACTGATGCGCTCGACTTTCAACGTAGAGCTCGTTAGGAACCCCAAGAGGAAGGTATGATGAGCACAGCAGTAAGTTTTCCCTCAGTTATGAAACCAAGGTTTAATCGAACTACTAGGAGCAAGGAAACACCCCAAAGGTGTTGCTAGCTGAGCTTTGGCAGGGCGCACTACTGGTGCTAGTAGCAATGTGGAGATCTGCACAACACAACCACAGAACTTTGTCCCCAACTTGCGATGAGGTTGTCAATATCACCGTGTTTTATGGAAAACAAAGGATTAAACGTATCGAATGGAAAGAAGTAAAAGTTTGCAGAAAGTAAACACAAAGAAGTAAACAGTTGTAGATTGTATGTAAAGAAAAAGGACCGGAATACATAGTTCACTAGAGGTGGCTCTCCTTAGATAGATAACATGCTGGGTAAACAAATTACAGCGGGGCAATTGATAAACACCTAGAAAGAAATACATGCATATACTAATCATCTTGTCTCCTTTGAGATTCGATGGGGCATTACAACATAATACATAGACCGCCATCCAACTGCATCTATGACTAATAATCCACCTTCAGGTTATCATCCGAACCCCCTCCAGTATTAAGTTGCAAGCAACAAATTATTGCTTTACGAACTGCGTGTAAAGTAAACAGTACAATTGTTCTATGAATAAAGGATTGTTGTTTTCTCCCTAATAGCAACATCACATCTAGTACCTTAGAGATTTCTGTCACTTCCCCAAATTACCAGAGGCATGAACCCACTATCGAGCATAAATACTAACTCTTGGAGTTGCTAGCATCTACTTGGCCAAGATAGCTACTAACAATGGAAAGCATGCAAGATCTCAAATAACAAAGACATGATAGAATCAATAACCAATCCGAAATAGCATCTCAATATCCATCGGATCCCCGCAAACACAACATGTATGAATTACAAATAGATGATCTTGATCATGAACAGAGCTCACAAGATCTAAACATGAAAGCACAAAGGAGGAGAAACCAACCATCTAGCTACTACATGGATCCGTAGTCCAAGGATGAACTACTCATGCATCACACCGGAGGCTTGCATGGTGATGAAGAAGACCTGTGGTGAATTCCCTCTCCAATAGGTGCCGGAAGAGCTTGGATCCCTCCGATCTAGGGATGGAGATGACAGTGACTCTGAGACTCTTCGTGGATTTTTGATGGTACTTAGGGTTTTCATCCCGAGGGCAATATATAGGCGAAGGAGATGCCGAGGGGTGTTGACGCCACACCACCCCTGGCGCAGCGAGCCGGCCTGGCCGCTGTGACCAAGTGGTGTGGTGGCTCCTGGCCCTTCTCTGTCTCGTGATACGCACTTGATCCTTCCGGAAAAATAGGCACTTTGGCTTTTGTCCCGTCAATTCGAGAATATTCATTTTCGACTTTCCGGAACCAAAAGCAGAGAAAACAAGCATGGCTGTGGCTCTTGTTAATAGGTTAGTCCAAGAAATCATATGAAAAGTACTCCAAAGTTGGAACAAAACACAAGAAAGTGGATAAAACCAAGCATGGAACATCAAAAATTATAGATACATTTGCAATGTATCAACATCCCCAAGCTTAACTCCCGCTCGTCCTCGAGTAGGTAAGCGATAAAAAGAAATAATTTTTGAGGTGACATGCACCATCAAAGACTTGATCAAAGTATTTGCAAAACATTCAAAGCTGGGATCATAGTACTTCAATCATAACATGAAAGACAAAGTTCTAGCAATAAGCAAAGAGACTATGATGCAACATGAAAAGGCACAAACAAAAGATTCATGAATAACAATGCTTTGCAAGACGTTTGTTTGTTTCACATAAAGAAAACATAGCATAAAAGTATTCAGCTTGTCCCTCAATAGAGTAGCAAATACAAATGCATTGGACACCTTCAAAGTTCATAAGAGTGACTAGATACAATAGTTTAAAACAAGCAATAACAAGTTATGCATCAATCAAGTAGTCTTGGGACAATGCACATAGAACTAAGAATGGCCACTATGCTCTCAAAGTAGGTGCATAAAGATAGAAGGTGGAGACTCAATATAATGGTGGAGGAAAAGCCTTTTGTAAAAGGAAGTAGGGATTCAAGTCTCATAAAGAGCTTCCAAAAATTATGGTACTTATAGCTTTCAGCTCTCATTGCCCCTATCATAAGCATCTTTAAGGTGATTAAGGTTAAAGTGACACAACTAAGAGGATATGCTTGACAAGTTATAAATCGAAATCTCATGCCCCTTACTTAAGAAGACCGATCCTCATGCTACTCAACTTCAGTCACGAGTAAGCTCTTCTCATTGTAAGTATATGTGTATCATTAAGAACCACCAACGGGGTACCCCATGCACATGATACGGGAGCTTTCCCATAATCAAAATGACAAGGCAAGCAGACAATGAGCATCTCAGCGATCTTTTTATTTGCTATTTGCATAGGTTTTTATTGAGGATGCTTCATAGAGTGCTCATTATGGTGATGCTGCAAGTTTCCACCATAATTAGGCATGGCTTAGGCTAGCGGCCCAGTCATTTCTCTAACACACATACAAACTCCATGATCTTACAAGTTCCACTTTTATTTCACACCGCGGGGATCCGTAAGCAAAAGAACATAATATCAACGGGGTACAAAGTACAAGTGCAATGTTGAAAGCGTTCCCCAGGAAACATGGTTCTGCTAATTTCAACTTATAAAGCGCAAGCATATACGCAACAAAGAAGGACCCAATGATTCAAGTTTATTAGAGGCAATAAAGTAAAGTGTGCCATCAAGTTCGTGAGAGCTTTAATCACTAGTTTTCTCATAACAAGTGAAAGGTAGACAAAAGCATGAATATACTTGGAATAGCATAAGCTAGTAGGTAGGTATGATGGACTCTTTGGAAAAACTTGGTTTAGGGAGTTGGATGCATGAGTGGAACTCATACTTTGTTGTGGAGGCAAGCAAAAGACTGGGAGCGACAAACTAAGAGAGCAATAATGGTCATAATCATGCAGAGCGACAAAACATCATTGATCAAAGCATAAAGTGATACTACAAGTTGAAAACTAAAGGATCATAAAGGCTATGGTGACTTGAGATAGTCATAACATCGTGTGAGCATGTGCCAAGTCAACCCAAATAAAGCATCAAAGGAGAATACCACTATACTATGCTTTAATATGCTAAAACAACGCATGATTCATCCAAGGCACATTAAGCAATCTCAATTGTTTATAACAAGTCATGCTACAGCAAATAATACTAAGCATAAAGCCAAAACAATATCAAGCATGGCATGACAAAGCATATGCCATAGTTAAAAACGAGCTCTTTTTACCACATAAGCATGAACTTTCCCACTCTTTTCCAAACCAAACCAAACTAATTGCAAACCAACGTATGAAAGAGGGGGTCCAACCAACTTATTCAGCAAACTAAGCAAACCAAGCAAACGAAAAACCAAAACGCAAATGAAAAAGAAGACGCTCCAAGAAAAACACAACTGCGCATGAAACAATAAAAATGAAGCGTTTGGAAGAAACCTGGGATTTTTATTGATGAAGAAGGGGATGCCTTGGGCATCCCCAAGCTTTGACGCTTGTACTTCTTGGATATTTCTTGGGGTGACACACGTGTCATCCCCAAGCTTGAGCTTTGTTCCATCCTTCATCTCATTACTCATTCCTTCCATACACCTGAATTTTTTCCTTCATACAAAACTTCACACAATCTCATTAGCAACATTAGTGTACTTAAGATAAATAAGTCTAAAGGTTCAGTTCTAACACCAAATAAACTTCCATTAGAACACTAGCTACTGTAGCACTTCCCTCAAAAAGCTCAATTCCCCAAAGGAACTCAAGAAGGAACTAACAAGAAGAAAATGCAGAAAATGGCAGAAATCTGTCAAAATAGACCAGCGGGTAAAGACAATTTTTTTCTAAGACCTTCTGTTGCTCAAATCAAAAAAGTGTTGAACTATGGAAAGTTAGATAACAACCTGGGGCAGAAGCACAAACAATTACAGCTCAATCCTACGTACAGAGGTCTCTCAGGAATTTTTATGGTGAAGCACAAAAATCTGTTTCGGGACAGCAACTTTCCCAATCATCACTTCACTCTCATTAGAGGTTACTCTTGGCACAAAAAGCAAATAAAAAGGATAAGGAGCGATTATTACAGAGGTAATAACTTCCAAGAGTCATCTAAAACTCTTGGGTTATCTCCCAACAAGTACTTTTCTTTAACGCCTTTAAGTTAGGCATAAGAAGCAAAGAAAGAATCAAGTGTTCTCAAATGAAGAAGCATTAAGACCAAATTTCTTGCCCTTACCTCTCTTACTTTTATTCTTAACCTTAGGGAAAATATGATTGTTTGGTGGAGAATAAAGGTGCATGGTCCCCTTTCCCACATCTATTATTGCTCCAAGGAGTTCTAATAGGGACCTTCCAAGTGTAATTTGTCCTTTTCCTGCACATTCAATAACAAGATAATCAATAGAAATCATTTTCCCAAGGATCTTTGTAAATACTCCTTCAGCTATTCCAAGAGGTCATATGGTAGTATTATTAGCAAGAGATATTTCTTTTCCTCCTTCCGTAAGCCCCCAAAGATTCAAAGATTCATAAATATCCTTGGGCATAAGGCAAAATTCAGACATGATATCACAACGGGCTTGAAAAGTTTCAGTGTTTATCTCAATCTTTACTGTAGGGAGCCACTTTGATGGTTCAGAATTTATTGGAACATAACTATGATGCTCCCTAAGCATATTATAGCACCCTTCTAATCTAGTAGTGCTAGCCTGAAGAGTATCCAACCTAGCAAATATTTTTGCGAAGGAAATATCAGTTTGGCTAGGCATGTTGTAAGTGAGGATCAATTTCTTTATAGCATTAATAGCATCATCCTCATTACATTGGAGGAAATTGATGGCTCAATGCACGGCGACCAGAAAAATGTTGATGGCTCGTGGTTGATGTAGAGCTCGTTGGGAACCCCAAGAGGAAGGTATGATGAGCACAGCAGCAAGTTTCCCTTAGTTATGAAACCAAGGTTTAATCGAACCAGTAGGATCAAGGAAACACCCCAAAGGTGTTACTAGCTGAGCTTTGGCAGGGCGCACTACCGGTGCTAGTAGCAACGTGGAGACCTGCACAACACAACACAGAACTTTGTCCCCAACTTGCGATGAGGTTGTCAATCTCACCGTGTTTTGCGGAAAACAAAGGATTAAACGTATCGAATGGAAAGAAGTAAAAGTTTGCAGAAAGTAAACACAAAGCAGTAAAAGATTGTAGATTGTATGTAAAAGACAAGGACCGGGATCCATAGTTCACTAGAGGTGGCTCTCCTTAGATAGATAGCATGCTGGGTGAACAAATTACTAGTATTCAGCTTGTCCCTCAATAGAGTAGCAAATATAAATGCATAGGACTGATGACCCACAAGTATAGGGGGTGTATCGCAGTATTTTCGATAAGTAAGAGTGTCGAACCGAACGAGGAGCAGAAGGTGCTGGCTAGTGGTATGGATCAGGAATTCTCTACAAATACTTAGCAAACGGATATTTAGGGGTTTTCGATAAAGCAAGTAAACAAAGTACGAGTAAACAAAAGACAGTAAGGATGAATGCAGCAAGTGCCCCAATCCTTTATGCAGCAAAGGACAAGCCGGTTGTATTTCTATAGATGACCAAACGTTCTCGAGGACACATGAGAAGACTATCATGTGCTTTCGCTTCATATAGTCGATTAATCTTCTCTAGCTTGCTAAGTGTTGTGTGGGTGAACTTGTGCTAATGTACCGTCCCATCCAAGACTTAATACATACTTGTGATTAAACCCCCTTGCAAACATCCATAAGTACAAGAAAGTATTTAAGTTAGAAACCTAACCACAACCTTAAACTCTAAGACCCTTACGTCCCTTGTGCAATGGTTTCCTAATGGGGGTTCAGGTATCTGTCACTCCGGCAACCCCTACGATTAGTAGCCAAATACACAATGCATTCCCCTAGGCCCATATAGGTGAAGTGTCATGTAGTCGACGTTCACATGACATCACTAGAAGAAGTACACCACAACTTAAATAACAATCTATTAAATATTTCTCAACACAACTCCACTACTAACAACAAGACTTCTCCCATTTTCTCAAGAACAAAACGAACTACTCACAAGACATCATATGGATCATGATCAGAGATGGAATAATGATGTATACCAATCTGAACATAAACAATAATTCAATGGTTCACTCAATAGCATCAACTACAAAGAGTAATCAACACCGGGAAAGTTTCCCCAATGAACTATAGCAAGATTCAACCAATTGTTACAGCAATATGGAGATGGTGATGAGGGTGCTGATGGTGATGAGGGTGGTGATGATGATGACGATGATGATCCCGATGAAGTCCAGCTTGATGGTGGTGTTGATGGCGATGATCTCCCCTCTCCGGGAAGGAATTCCCCCGGTAGAAATCTGTCTGCCGGAGAGATCTTTCTCTCTCGGTGTTTTCCGCCCCACAGAGGCGGCAGAATCTTTCTGTGGTCGCCCCCCGAGTCTTAGGGTTTCAGGAGGAAGATATACACCAGAGGGGAGAGGCTGGAGTGGGCCAGGGTGGCCACACCACTCCCTGGCGTGGCCTGGGCTTGCCCACGCCATGGGGTGATGTGGGCTCCCTATGGCCCACCTCCACTCCATCTTTTGGCATCTTGAGTCTTCTAGAAAAATAGAATTTTCCGTATATTTTCCCGGATTTTCTGATCTTCGCGAATTTTGCCTCCAAACAACACCTTTTCCATCGAATCCACGCAGCGGTCCATGCTCCAAAAGTCATCAACCATGCAAAAACAGATGAAATAACATAAGTATCACCTCTCAATACGAAATATATCAATGAATAATAGTGAATTAAGACATAGAATAGTGATGCAAAATGGACATATCAACTCCCCACAAGCTTAGACTTCGCTTGTCCCCAAGCGAAACTGAGCTCAATAAACATGACCTCAGGTTTATGGAGTGAAGAGTCGATAAAAGAATACGGACAAGAAGCATCACATTCATCAAATACATAGATCATAATAGAAGACAACTCACTATTATACAACTCAACTTGCAATGAGTAAAGGAAATACAATAAAGATACATAGAGTAAATCATCATTGGTAATGGCAAACTTAGCTCTTGGTCGAAGAATAGTTGATAATTTACTGGAGTTCACAAATAGCTGGTTTTTCAATGAAAGCTTTCAAAGTAGTAAACTTCAAGATAAGAGCAATGTGCAAAACAAGGAACATAAGAAACATGAATGCATAAATCATCATATTAATGAATGAAATACATCAACTCAAAATACTTGCTGAGATAGAAGGGAATAGGTTTACTGACTCAACTACAAAGTAAAAGAAAGGCCCTTTAAAGAGGGAGGCAGGGATTGCAAGTCTCATAAAGAGCTCCCAAAAATTATGATACTTACTAGCTTTCCGCTCTCATTGCCCCTATCATAGGCATCCTTAGGTGATTAAGGTTAAAGTGAGGTCCAATCTGAGTTATATGCTTGACAGACTATAAACTGAAAATCCTAAGTCCCTTGAGTACGAGGGCCGCTCCTCATGCTACTCAACTTTAGTTACCGGTAAGTTCTTGTCATCTTAAGTATGTGCGTATCATTGAGAACCGCTTAACGGGTACCCTTGCCCGATGATACGGAAGAACCCCATATCAAAATGACAAGGCAAGCAGACAATGAGTATCTCAGCAATCTTCTTATTTACCATGGGAAAATGGTGCTTTTTTTCTCTCTTTCGTCTTTTCATAGTATCTCTTTTTTTCTTTTTGTTTTCTCAATAGTTATCTCTCTCTTTTTTATAAGAAGAATGCTTCATAGATATCATAATGGTTACGCTGCAGGTTTCCACCACGTCAGCATGGATTAGACCAGCGGCCCAGGCGTTTCTCTAACACACATACATAACTTCATGGACTTACAAGCTCCCCTTTTATTTCACACCGATGACATCCGCAAACAAAAGAGCAAGGTATTAACTGGGTATATATTTACAAGTGTTGAAAGCGTTCCCCGTGACAAGACGGTTCGCTAATCTGACCTATAATTTGCAAGCATATAACTTTCATGGAGAGTTCACAATGGTTCAGGTTTATTAAGTGCGGAAAATAAAGTGTGCCATCAAGTTCATGAGAGCTTTAATCACTAACTTTCTCATAACAAGTTTAATTTGGGAGGTAGACAAAACAAGAATTTACTTGGAATAGCAATAATGCTACTAGGTAGGTATGGTGGACACAAATGGCAAAGGTTTTGGTTTAAAGGAGGTGGATGCACGAGAAGAATTCCCTCTCAGTACAGGTTTTTGGTTAGCAAGGCTGGGTAGCAAGTACAAGAGTTGAAGGAAACAACCAAACATATAAGTGATAAAGACAAACATGCAATCTTCCTTGGAAGCACAAAAGATCTTAACTAGAGAATACTAAACTTATGAGCAAATCAAGAAAGAAAGATGATGAAATTATTTTTCTCTCAAGTACTTCTATCTTTTTCTTTTCAAATCTTAGAAAGGTGTTGCTACTGACCGAGCTAGGTTTGCCAAAACCAACTAAATTAACTCAAAGATCCCAAAGTGCTACCAATACTAACAACAAGATCAATCATATAACCACAAATTGAAAACTAATATAAGCTATGCAAAAGAGTGAATGATAGAACTTCTCATTAATATTCCATAACAGAAACTCACACCAAGGGATACAAATCTAACGAGAGAGGGGACACTTCCATAATGCAAACCATACTACATAATAACTCCTCTATTCATGATGTGACTCTACTAATAAAGAAAAAGATAGAAGATAGTGATGTGATACCGCTGCACTCCCCCAAGCTTGGAACAAACCAAGGGGATGCCAAACCTGATGATGAATTACTCCTTAGGTGGTGGTGGTATAATCTCATCTTCGTCCATCTTCCAGGGTAAAGGCTTCCCATCAACAAAGGACATCATGGTTTCCAACATCCTGAAACTTGCAGCAACACTTATGCGTTTAAATCTAGCCTCATACTCACAGTTTTGATTTTGAACGTCATAGAACTGTGCTTGCAGTTTGTTGGTTGTTTGGCGGAGTGAAAAGACTTCATCTTGAGTTCAGCAGTCTCCTTTTGGTGCTCGGCAATGAGTTCGGAACAAATCTTGTGGATGATGTCCACTTCGCGCTCTGCCATCTTCCTGTACCTAAAGACTTCTTGCTCCAATGCTTCCATCCTGTCCTCCAGACTTCCTTCACCTTTAGGGCCTTGAACCTCCTTAATCCGTACCTCCCCACCTTCGAGCAACAACTCCTTGGGATGAATCTTCAATTCTCTCATGTATGGGTTGATGATATCTTCTAAGGAATCTCCCTTGGATGTTCCAGAGTAAGACATTGTGGCTCCAAATCTGGGATTCTTCCTGGCAGAAATAGATCGAAACAAAAACACAACGAAAGCACGATATACGAATCTCGGGGGATCCGGGGGGTTATATATTATGAAGTTTCATATCAAAAGGAAGGTACTGGGAGAAAACAAGTCGGAGGCGGAGTGCGGAGTGGCCTCACCACCTGGTGGCGCAGCCAGGGGTGGACCCGCGCCATGGGGTGGTGTGGGCCACCCTGGCTCCATTTCCGTCCCTTTTCGTAGCTTTCCTTATTGACTGAAAACTGCAAAAATATAGTTGGATTGTATTTTCGCGGAACTTTTCTTACCAGAACTGTTACCTATTTGAATACGGACTCTGCAGGTCTCTGAATTTGGTATCTAGTAGATCCTTCCGGAGTCATCACTTGAATATCATCGATATCTTCATCTTCATATACTTATTACTTGAGTCATAAAACCTTTCTCTTCCTTATTACACCATTATCTCCACTTTCCTTGAAATTTCTTTCACACAAAACTTCACACAATTCTTATTAGCAACATTAGTATAAGTGAAGTGATAAAACCTTTTGAGTCCAACTTCAACTGAAAACCATCAAAACAAAAGCTACTGCAGCAACTCCTTTCGAAAACCCAAAAATAATTCAAAAAGGAAATTGAATAAAGAAGCAAATGCAAGATTGGCAAAATCTGTCAAAACAGACCAGCAGGTAAAGATCAATTTTTTCGAAAATCTTATGTTGCTCAAATCAAAAAGTGCAACACTAACGAAAGTTAAATAACAACCTGGGGCAGAAGCACACAAAATTACAGCTCAATCCAGCATACAGAGATCTCTCACGAATTTTTACGGTGAAGCACAAAAAATCTGTTTCGGGACAGCAACTTTTCCAAATATTACTTCTCTCTCATTAGAGGTTGATCTTGACACAAAAACCAAACAAAACGGATAAGGAGCGGTTATTACTGAATTAATAACTTCCAAGACTCAAAGAAACAAAAACAAACTGAAAGCATAAACAAATTGGGTTGTCTCCCATAAAGCTCTTTCTTTATAGCCATTAAGATGGGCATGATAATTTTGAAGAAGCTCTCATAGGGATATGATTTGAAGTGAAAGAGAGCATTAAGAAGCAAAAACACCCACACATTTAAGTCTAACCCACTTCCTATGCAAGGGGATTTTGTAAACAAACAAGTTATTGAAACCAAAGGCAACTTGCATAAGAAGGCAAAAGAAGTGCAACATAAAAACTTTCAGCATAAAACAAGGAAACTTGATATTATTGAGATGCATAAGAACACTTTTCCCCCTCTCATAATAACTTTCAGTATCATGCATAAACTTAACAATATAGCTATCACAAGGACTATCATAGCAACGATTACTTATTCTAACAGAAAACACAGGAATACTAGCTCTCATAACACTACTTTGTGAAACAATATTAGAGGTATCCTTACAAAGGATAGGGTGTCCCTCTTTTTCATATTTAGCAACAAAGTCTTTCACATTTGCTATTATAGGTTCATCAACCATTTTTTTATCAGGTTCAACAACTTTACTAGTACTTTCATTAACCATAGTAGCTATCATAGAATGTTCCTTTACCTTAACTGGAAAAGGCATTTTCTCAATATAAGGTTCTGGTAAAACATGATTAGTAGTATAAACTTCAGTATTTATTGAAGGAACACTCTTAGCAAAAATTTTATAAGGCTCATGATACTTATTCCACTTCGTTTTACGCACTTCAATATAGGAAGCAAAAGCCTTAAAATAAGAAGCAATAGCTTGAGAGTCTAAACCATAAGCATTTTTAATATTTTGAAAGTCGTCAGTTCCCATAAAAGATTCAATGCATTCATACTCATGATTTATACCTGACTTTCTACCTTTGTCATTCTCCCAAGCTTCAGCATTGTCTTGAATATGATCTAGAAGGTCCCATTTAACTTCTTCTTCCATATGAGTGAATGATCCAGCACAAGAAGCATCTAATAAATCCTTGTCATGTAGAGGGAGCCTTGCATAAAAGTTATTGATAATGATATTATTGGGGAGCTCATGAATGGGACATTTGAGCATTAGTAACTTCCATCTCCCCCAAGCTTGAGTTGTACTCTCTCCATCAAGAGGCCAAAAGTTGTATATTTGATTCCGATCTTTATGAATCTCACTAGGAGGATAAAACTTTGAATAAAAGAGAGGCACTATTTCCTCCCATTCTAGATCTTGACCATTCTTCAGCAGCTTATACCATTCCTTAGCTCTTCCTTTCAGTGATAATGAGAATAAATTCTTCTTAACTTGATCTATAGTATGCACACTTGAACAACCCGCATAATTCGTGTATAAAGAGTAAATGATCACCGGGATAGACAGTTCCATCCCCAACATAGTAGTTATCCATAACACGATCAATAATTCTTGTAGGTATTTTGAAAACATCTTTCTCAGCAGGTGGTGGCTTATCTACTACCTTAGCAGTGGTAGTAGCATTACCAAATAAGAAACTCAGCGAGTTATCCATAACGAAAATAAAGCAACTAGCAGAAGTAAACAATACTCACAGTAGAAGTTTCCTTTACCAGTTCCACTCTCCAATAGCGCTTCACTCCCCGACAATGGCGCCAGAAAATAGTCTTGATGACCCACAAGTATAGGGGGTGTATCGCAGTATTTTCGATAAGTAAGAGTGTCGAACCCAACGAGGAGCAGAAGGTGCTGGCTAGTGGTATGGATCAGGAATTCTCTACAAATACTTAGCAAACGGATTTTTAGGGGTTTTCGATAAAGCAAGTAAACAAAGTACGAGTAAACAAAAGACAACAAGGATGAATGCAGCAAGTGGCCCAATCCTTTATGTAGCAAAGGACAAGCCGATTGTATTTCTATAGATGACCAAACGTTCTCGAGGACACATGGGAAGACTGTCAAGTGCTTTCGCTTCATATAGTCGATTAATCTTCTCTAGCTTGCTAAGTTGTTGTGTGGGTGAACCTGTGCTAATGTACCATCCCATCCAAGACTTAATACATACTTGTGATTAAACCCCCTTGCAAACATCCGTAAGTACAAGAAAGTATTTAAGGTAGAAACCTAACCACAACCTTAAACTCTAAGACCCTTACGTCCCTTGTGCAATGGTTTCCTAATGGGGGTTCAGGTTTCTGTCACTCCGACAACCCCTACGATTAGTAGCCAAATACACAATGCATTCCCCTAGGCTCATATAGGTGAAGTGTCATGTAGTCGACGTTCACATGACACCACTAGAAGAAGTACACCACAACTTAAATAACAATCTATTGAATCTTTCTCAACACAACTCCACTACTAACAACAAGACTTCTCCCATGTCCTCAAGAACAAAACAAACTACTCACAAGACATCATATGGATCATGATCAGAGATGGAATAATAATGTATAACAATCTGAACATAAACAATAATTCAATGGTTCACTCAATAGCATCAACTACAAAGAGTAATCAACACCGGGAAAGTTTCCCCTATGAACTATAGCAAGATTCAACCAATTGTTATAGCAATATGGAGATGGTGATGAGGGTGCTGATGGTGATGATGGTGGTGATGATGATGATGATCCCGATGAAGTCCAGCTTGATGGTGGTGTTCATGGCGACGATCTCTCCTCTCCGGGAAGGAATTCCCCCGGCAGAAATCTGTCTGCCGGAGAGATCTTTCTCTCTCGGTGTTTTCCGCCCCGCAGAGGCGGCAGAATCTTTCTGTGGTTGCCCCCAAGTCTTAGGGTTTTGGGAGGAAGATATACGCCAGAGGGGAGAGGCTGGAGTGGGTCAGGGTGGCTACACCACTCCCTGGCGCGGCCTGGGCTTGCTCGCACCATGGGGTGGTGTGGGCCCCCTGTGGCCCACCTCCACTCCATCTTCTAGCATCTTGAGTCTTCTAGAAAAATAGAATTTTCCGTATATTTTCTCGGATTTTCTGATCTTCGCGAATTTTGCCTCCAAACAACACCTTTTCCATCAGAATCCTGACTGCAGCGGTCCATGCTCCAAAAGTCATCAACCATGCAAAAACAGATGAAATAACATAAGTATCACCTCTCAATACGAAATATACCAATGAATAATAGTGAATTAAGACATAGAATAGTGATGCAAAATGGACGTATCAAGGACACCTTCAAAGTTCATAAGAGCGACTAGATACAATAGTTTCAAACAAGCAATAACAAGTTATGCATCAATCAACTAGTCTTGGGACAATGCACATAGAACTAAGAATGGCCACTATGCTCTCAAAGTAAGTGCATAAAGATAGAAGGTGGAGACTCAATATATTGGTGGAAGAAAGGCCTTTTGTAAAAGGAAGTAGGGATTCAAGTCTCATAAAGAGCTTCCAAAAATTATGGTACTTGTAGATTTCAGCTCTCAATGCCCCTATCATAAGCATCTTGAAGTGATTAAGGTTAAAGTGAACAAACTATGGTGTACATGCTTGACAAAGTATAAGTCAGAAATCTCATGTCCCTTGTATACGAGGGCCGCTCCTCATGCTACTCAAGTTTAGTCACCGGTAAGTTCTTGTCATCGTAAGTACATGTGTATCATTGAGAACCGCCAACGGGGTACCCCTTGCCCGATGATACGGAAGAATCCCCATATCAAAATGACAAGGCAAGCAGACAACGAGCATCTCAGCATTCTTCTTATTTACCATGGGAATATGGTGCTTTTTTTTTCTCTCTTTCCTCTTTTCATAGTATCTCTTTTTTCTCCTTTTTCTCAATATAGGACTCTTTTTTTATAAGAAGAATGCTTCATAGACAGCTCATTATGGTTACGCTGCAGGTTTCCACCATGTCAGCATGGATTAGACCAGCGCCGAGCGCTTTCTAACACATATACATAACTCCATGGACTTACAAGCTCCCCTTTCATTTCACACCGACGACATCCATATACAAAAGAGCATGATATCAACTAGGTACAAGTACCAAGTGCAATGTTGAAAGCGTTCGCCATGAAAGCATGGTTCTGCTAATTCCCAACAAATAAGTGCAAGCATATACAACATAGAAGACACAATGGTTCAAGTTTATTAAAGGCAAGTAAATTAAAGTGTGCCATCAAGTTCGTGAGAGCTTTAATCACTAGTTTTCTCATAACAAGAGGAAGGTAAACAAAAGCATGAATATACTTGGAATAGCATAAGCTAGTAGGTAGGTATGGTGGACTCTTTGGAATAACTTGGTTTAGGGAGTTGGATGAATGAGTGGAACTCATACTTGGTTGTGGAGGCTAGCAAAAGACTGGGAGCGACAAACTACGAGAGCAATAATGGCCATAATCATGCAGAGCGACAAAACATCATTGATCAAAGCATAAAGTGATACTACAAGTTGAAAACTAAAGGATCATAAAGGCTATGGTGACTTGAGATAGTCATAACATGGTGTGAGCATGTGCCAAGTCAACCCAAATAAAGCATCAAAGGAGAATACCACTATACTATGCTTTAATATGCTAAAACAACGCATGATTCATCCAAGGCACATTAAGCAATCTCAATTGTTTATAACAAGTTATGCTACAGCAAAGAATACTAAGCATAAAGCCAAAACAATATCAAACATGGCATGACAAAGCATAGGCCATAGTAAAAAACGAGCTCTTTTTACCACATAAGTATGAACTTTCCTACTCTTTTCCAAACCAAACCAAACCAATTGCAAACCAATGTATGAAAGAGGGGGTCCAACCAACTTATTCAGAAAACTAAGCAAACCAAGAAAACTAAAAACCAAAACAAAAATGAAAAAGAAGACGCTCCAAGAAAAACACAACTGTGCATGAAACAATAAAAATGAAGCGTTTGGAAGAAACCTGGGATTTTTATTGATGAAGAAGGGGAATGCCTTGGGCATACCCAAGCTTTGATGCTTGTACTTCTTGGATATTTCTTGGGGTGACACGTGTGGCATCCCCAAGCTTGAGCTTTAGTCCATCCTTCATCTCATTACTCATTCCTTCCATACACTTGAAATTTTTCCTTCATTCAAAACTTCACACAATCTCATTAGCAACATTAGTGCACTTAAGATAAATAAGTCTCAAGGTTCAGTTCTAACACCAAATAAACTTCCATTAGAACAATATTTACTGTAGCACTTCCCTCAAAAAGCTCAATTCCCCAAAGGAACTCAAGAAGGAACTAACAAGAAGCAAATGCAGAAAATGGCAGAAATCTGTCAAAACAGACCAGCAGGTAAAGACGAATTTTTTCGAAGACTTTCTGTTGCTCAAATCAAAAAGTGTTGAACTAAAGAAAGTTATATAACAACCTGGGGCAGAACCACAAAACATTACAGCTCAATTCGACATACAGAGCTCTCTCAGGAATTTTTACGGTGAAGCACAAAAATCTGTTTTGGGACAGCAACTTTCCCAATCATTACTTCTCTCTCATTAGAGGTTACTCTTGGCACAAAAAGCAAATAAAAAGGATAAGGAGAGGTTATTACAGAGGTAATAACTTCCAAGACTCATCTAAAACTCTTGGGTTATCTCCTAACAAGTACTTTTCTTTAACGCCTTTAAGTTAGGCATAAGAAGCAAAGAAAGAATCAAGTGTTCTCAAATGAAGAAGCATTAAGACCAAATTTTGTTTTCATAGGAGAAGCAAAAGAAATATTTTCTCTCATTTTAGGGAAGTGTTCTATACCTTTATTGAGTGGGAGTTGATATTTAATGGTGCTTTCTTTCATATCAATGATGGCACCAACAGTTCTAAGAAAAGGTCTTTCCAAAGTAATAGGACAAGAAGCATTGTATTCAACATCCAAAACATAGAAATCAACGGGACATAGGAATCATTAACCATAATAAGGACATCATTAAAACTCCCCATGAGTTTCTTTTTAGCATTATCATCAAGTGGGACATTCAAATAGCAATCTTCAAGAGGAGGCAAATCAAGCATATCATAAATCCTTCTAGGCATAATAGAAACACTACTATCAAGATCACACAAAGCTTTGAAATCAAAGTCATTCACTTTCATATTAATGATGGGTTCCCAAACATCTTCTTGTTTTATAGGAATAGAAGCTTTATGTTTCATCTTTTCTTCCTTAATCTTTATGAGAGCATCGGTAATGTGTTTTGTAAAAGCCATGTTTATAGCACTAGCATTAGGACTTTTAGCAAGCTTTTGTAGGAACTTAATAACTTCAGAGATGTTGCAACCATCAAGATCAAAATCAACTTTATCATTTAAAGTAGTAGAACTATTAGTAGCCTCAACACTAGTGGTGGTGATGTTAGAAACACTAATGTTTCTAGCAATTTCATCTTCTCTTTCCCACTTATCATGTAATTCAGCTAATATCTTGGAATTGCTAGCATCACACTAGTGGTGGTGATGGTAGAAACTATTGGAATTGCTAGCATCTACTTGGCCAAGATAGCTACTAACAACGGAAAGCATGCAAGATCTCAAATAACAAAGACATGATAGAATTAATAATCAATCTGAAATAGCATATCAATATCCATCGGATCCCCGCAAACACAACATGTATGAATTACAAATAGATGATCTTGATCATGAACGGAGCTCACAAGATCTAAACATGAAAGCACAAAGGAGGAGAAACCAGCCATCTAGCTACTACATGGATTCGTAGTCCAAGGATGAACTACTCACGCATCACACCGGAGGCTTGCATGGTGACGAAGAAGGCCTCCAGGGTGAATTCCCCTCTCCGGCAGGGTGCCGGGAAGAGCTTCAGATCCCTCCCGATCTAGGGATGGAGATGATGGCGGCTATAGACTCTTTTGTGTATTTTTGATCGGGTACTTAGGGTTTTCGTCCCGAGGGCAATTTATAGGCGTAAGGAGAGGCCGAGGGGGTGCCAGGGCTGGCCTCACCACCCCCTGGCGCGGGTCAGGCTGGGTCGTGCGGCCAGGTGGTGTGGTGGCCCCCTGGTCCCTCTCTGTCTCGTATTCTGGCACTTGATCCCTTCCAGAAAAATAGGCACTTTGGCTTTTCTCCCATCCAATTCTGAGAATATTCATTTTCTGACTTTCCTAGAACCAAAAACATCAGAAAACAGGGAGCTGGCACTGTGGCTCTTGTTAATAGGTTAGTCCAAGAAATCATATGAAAAGTACTCCAAAGTTGGAACAAAACACAAGAAAGTGGATAAAACCAAGCATGGAACATCAAAAATTATAGATACATTTGCAATGTATCAAAAATCTCCTCCCACAATAGCATCTAGGGCATATCTATAGCAAAGAGCAATTCCAAGGTAAAAACTGCTAAGGAACAAGCTTTGAGTCATTTTAGGCTCAGTTTTTTCATGTAGATCAGAGATTCTAGACCAAGCTTCCTGAAAACCTTCCTCAATTCCTTGTTTAAAAGTGAAAATCATTTCCTCGGGTGACATAGTGACAGGAGCAAGGCTAGACATAAAGAGATACGAACTAATTTTTTTGTGTTTTTGAGATAAGAAAGCAAACAAGTAAAACTAATTTTTTTTGTGTTTTTGAAGAACAAAACAAGCAAACAAAGCAAAAAAGAAAACTAAGCAAAACAAAAACAACAAAGTAAAGAGATTGGTTATGAGGGACTCCCCTTGTGAAGATGTCCTTGACTCCCCGGCAACGGCGCCAGAAAATGTCTTGATGCGCTCGACTTTCAACGTAGAGCTCGTTGGGAACCCCAAGAGGAAGGTATGATGAGCACAGCAGTAAGTTTTGCCTCAGTTATGAAACCAAGGTTTAATCAGACCAGTAGGAGCAAGGAAACACCCCAAAGGTGTTGCTAGCTGAGCTTTGGCAGGGCGCACTACCGGTTCTAGTAGCAACGTGGAGACCTGCACAACACAACCATAGAACTTTGTCCCCAACTTGCGATGAGGTTGTCAATCTCACCGTGTTTTGTGGAAAACAAAGGATTAAACGTATCGAATGGAAAGAAGTAAAAGTTTGTAGAAAGTAAACACAGAGAAGTAAACAGTTGTAGATTGCATGTAAAGAAAAAGGACCGAAATCCATAGTTCACTAGAGGTGGCTCTCCTTAGATAGATAACATGCTGGGTAAACAAATTACAGCGGGGCAATTGACAAACACCGAGAAAGCAATACATGCATATACTAATAATCTTGACTCCTTTGAGATTCGATTGGGCATTACAACATAATACATAGACCGCCATCCAACTGCATCTATGACTAATAATCCACCTTCAGGTTATCATCCGAACCCCCTCCAGTATTAAGTTGCAAGCAGATTCTTGCTTCTGAATCACGTGTAAAGTAAACAATACGATTGTTCTATGAACAAAGGATTGTTGTTTTCTCCCTAGTAGCAACAGCACATCTAGTACCTTAGAGATTTCTGTCACTTCCCCAGATTACCAGAGGCATGAACCCACTATCGAGCATAAATACCAAGTCTTGGAGTTGCTAGCATCTACTTGGCCAAGATAGCTACTAACAACGGAAAGCATGCAAGATCTCAAATAACAAATACATGATAGAATCAATAATCAATCTGAAGTAGCATCTCAATATCCATCGGATCCCATAAGTAACATGTATGAATTACAAATAGATGATCTTGATCATGAACGGAGCTCACAAGATCTAAACATGAAAGCACAAAGGAGGAGAAACCAGCCATCTAGCTACTACATGGATCCGTAGTCCAAGGATGAACTACTCACGCATCACACCGGAGGCTTGCATGGTGATGAAGAAGGCCTCCAGGGTGAATTCCCCTCTTCGGCAAGGTGCCGGGAAGAGCTTCATATCCCTACCGATCTAGGGATGGAGATGACGGAGGCTACAGACTCTTTCGTGGATTTTTTATCGGGTACTTAGGGTTTTCGTCCCGAGGGCAATATATAGGCAGAAGGAGAGGCTGAGGGGGTGCCGGGAGCAGCCATACCACCCGCTGGCACGGTCCAGGCCTGGCCGCGCGTCCAGGTGGTGTGGTGGCTCCCTGGCCCTTCTTCGTCTCGTATTCTGGCACTTGATCCCTTCTGGAAAAATAGGCACTTTGGCTTTTGTCCCGTCCAATTCCGAGAAAATTCATTTTCTAACTTTCCTAGAACCAAAAACAGCAGAAAACGGGCAGCTGGCACTATGGCTCTTGTTAAAGGTTAGTCCAAGAAATCATATGAAAAGTAATCCAAAGTTGGAACAAAACACAAGAAAGTGGATAAAACCAAGCATGGAACATCAAAAATTATAGATACATTTGCAGTGTATCACTCACCAAGGTTATCTTTAGATAAGGAATTCCTTTCCTAAATATACTCTATAAATCTTTCTTATCTTATTCACAAAGATCACTTCTTCCTGAATAACTCAATCCTCTAACTCCACCATATCCATCATCCCATGATGACATGTCATGCCACTTCAACATTACTCCCTCATTCTTATCCTAGTACAGATATAACTTCCATTACTAAACTACCGTTGATCTAATTAATTCTAACTTCACTAATCCATTCTTGTAACATTCTTCCTTTACTACACAACTTGTACTTCTTAACTACCCTTGACGAATCCATCAATTTAGTTAATGCTAACTCCATCCATAAACTCCTTTATATTAGCCTTGCATCTACTCTAAGGCTTGCAAGGTTACAATTCTCTCCCTATTACATGTGATATTAATTCTCTAGAAGAGATATGGTACTACTCCCATAATACAAGTTTGTTCTTGTATTAACTTGTTTAAACTACTATGCCTTCAACTACTCCATACAACTTATGTTATATACTCCATCATATTCTAGCTTTACTTCTCATGATCAATCTAGATGATTTAGCTTACTAGGCTTTTGCTTGATTTGGTATACTCACAACTCTTCTTCAACCTTAGTCATCTATTCTCAAATGACTTTAGAATAATGACCACCAACCTTTAATCATACCAAGCTTAGGCTTCTATTTGTTTGACCAACATCTATTAACACTAAGCAGTAGACTTGTACTAGTCCATCTATAGACTTATATTGTTAAGAAACTTACTCCATATTTATATCTACTTGCCTTAACAAGATTATCATTGGAGACCCTAATACTACTAGCTTTCTGTAACATCCCAAAAATATTAATCAAGATTATCAAGCTCTAATCACCCAAGTTTAGGGTTAACAAAAAACTTTTCTAATTAAACCTAATATGAGTGTATGTGTGATTTTGCATTAGTGTATGATTGATGGCAATGGCCATATTTGATTGTTACAAATGATAAAGATTGGTTTAAAGATGAATACTACATCATCTAGATCAATTCCAAGCAGAATCAAATAAAGGAAAAATCAAATATAAGATTTATAAGCAAATGGTCATTCTGGCCAAACTTATCCACTAGACCACTTTGAGTGTTCCTAGAAAAGAATTTTCAATAGAAACAATTCCAATTCTTTTTACCCCTTGCTAGACCAACTAAAAGTGAATCCAAGCAAACTTTACAAAGTGGCAGAAACTAAATTCAAATCTATTTAAGAGGCATTGCAAAATTGAATCAAGTGTATGTACTAAGATCACACTTTTTTAAAAATCACTCAAATCAATTCCATTTGACAAATCCCAGCAACCATAGTCTACCAAGCAAGTAACAAGCACACTCACCTAAAATCTTTCAAAAATTCGAATTATGAATTCATGCAGCTATTGTGTCCACTTGGCATGCATAGTACAACCTCACCAACTATTCACTATTTGGAGTTGTCAATTGCTCACAAATTATACTGCAATCAACACATTGAATTATCCTAGATCATCCCTGGTACTTTGCCTACCGTTGCACCAGTGACATGCCCATGCCAAGCTGACCATGCCGTTCGAGCACGAGCCAGTCACTGCGCGCCGCGCCGCCCTCTACCACGACCCCCACGAGGTAGGCGTGACCTCACCGCCACCCCCTGACCACCCCTGGACCAACGGCAAGGCGAGGAGGAGTCAGCCAAGCTGTGCCCATTTAACCTTTGGACATGCCGAGAGCACGACGGACCGCTGCACCCGCCTCGCTTGCACACGTCGCGCCTCACTCTCTCCGCCCGTACCCGCATTTGCCGTGTCACTAGTGAGCTCATAGACATGATCGTTCGCCGTCTCGCACCCTGTGACCACCGTACCAAGTGACAAACGCGGACATACCTGCCCAAAGCACCGATGTATCCCGACCAATGGAGACAGCCCCTTGCGGTGCCATCACTTCCATGACGACTGCCATAGTCCACTGCCTCGACCCATGCCCTCCGTCATGACGATTGCAACCTGTAGCGACATTGTCGGAGTACCCCGACCATGCCGAACTGCCTCTACCCTGGGTGTATAAATAGAGGCCACCCCAGCCCTCTATCTCCACACCATCTCACTCCCCACTCACCATAGAACTTCACCGTCCCTTCCCTGGAGCAAGGCGAGCACCACAGCACCAGAATTTGGCCGGAGTTCGCCGCTGCAGAGGAGGAAGGAGCCCGTCGATTGCGACCACCCCAGGAGCCGCCGTGACCACGCCTCGAACCGCCACCGACAACAACCCCATTCGCCCCCATCGCCGACCCTAGCTGGAGCCCAGGTGAGCCCCACACGACCCCCAGCGCCGCGTTAGGGTTCAGTTCTCGCCGGAGCTGTTCGACGTAGACAACACATGTCAGCCGTTAGATCATGTTCTAATCATAGGGCTAAGATTGAAACTTACCGCTTCGGTTAGATAGAGTCACTAATGCGTAGGACCTGTCTGTCAATAGCCCGCTGCGCCCGCGCAGTGTAGTTGGGCCGGCCCATGTTGTTTTCCACGCAGAGCCCACCCATTCAAATAGTATTTTTCCATTTTAGTTAAAACTAGATTCTGTCAGTAGATTCAAAAATCAGTTCAAAGCGATTCACTGAACCAAAATGCATGATTCCAATTTTGTTGGAAAGGTATTAAAATTATCTAATTACTCACGTTGGATTCAAACCAATTGGAATTATAGATCACCTCTACTAAAAATAACAAGACAAACACTTTTGATACTTCAAATATTTTTCTAAAATAAACTATAAATGCTTTTGAGATGATTCCACCTCTCAAAAATCACATTTGCCATGCTCTACATGAATATGTAAAAACATTTGGCTGCACAAATACTTAAATTTGGACTAGTATTAAAAGAAAGCTATATAGGCTTTTCTAGTCATTTAAATATGATTAAAATGGTAATATTAAATCTTGTATTACATGACCACCCTTTTAAATCACATTACCAAACTAGAGAATATATGGTGAGGACATGGGCCATATGAACCTATATTCTAGCTGGAGAATATTAAATCTTAAACAATTTCAATGAGTAGAAATTACTTTTCTCAGTAAAGAGAAATAAAAATGTGCCATTATAACATGGAATAATTGAGATGATATTAGATCATCTAGTATGAGCCTTGGGTACTAAATAGGAGTAGTGAAGTGTTGTTTGGTGATTGTGTACATTGGATGTATTTATAGACGCTAGTACCAACCCGGGATTCAACGAAGAAGAGTACTTCGAGGAGGAGGAGGAAAATTTCAACGACTGCAACAACTGCTCTGATCAAGGCAAGCTATCACTAAATGCAAGCTAGAACTGTGCATACAATATATGCAAGCCCCTTTTACCAGATGCACTAGGCATACCTAGTTATGAAACTTTACCAATTCCTAGTTTTACTCCAAGCTTTACTTTCCCTTTTCTACAGTTTTTACTTAGTTAATGAATTGTGATTAGTGGAAAATAGAACGGATCCCATCAAGATATAGGATTAGCCTTGGCTATTTATACCAGATTAGCTCCCTCAAATAGTGAATACTCTCAATATTAGTGGCTAGTGCTAAGCATAAAACTTGATCACTTTAGATGGGAGTACTTGGTGAAAATGATTATGAAAACCTTGGAATGATGATTCAGTCTATTGAAATGTTTTGACATGTGTTGAGAAACATAATGGTTGATGATGAAAATGTTGAGGCATGAGCCTTGACTCTTTATAAAAACTGATGGTTGGGTTCGGATGCGATACCATTCCAATTTTACCATACAACCAAAATACTTGAGTTGGGTAGGGCTTGACTGGAAGTTTATATGTCTTAGTATGGGTTCCCTTGCAGAAGATGTTGAGCTGAGGCTACCTCGTGATGAATATCCACCTATGCAGTACCCAAGATGACAAATGGTCATGGTTGGGAGGCCCAACTCATAGGGGAGGTGCCTATACTAGGGTGTGTAATTGAAAGGTTAAGATAGATTATCCGTATACCAAGTATGATGATTCAGGGTTATTCCTAATGGATGTATCAAATGTTGCGGTGAAAGTGTACAATCTCTACAGAGTGTCAAACTATTTGAATAGCCGCGTCCGCGGTTATGGACAGTTGGAGTGGCCATACTGTTCCATTGTCAGATGTTTTCAAAAATGATTTGTGACTTGAACGATGACCTTGACTTGACCACAACAGAGTTTGGGCATGAAAACTAGTTCCCCCTAAGTGATGTAGAGAACTAAACTAGGTCTTTACTCTTGAAACCTTTATGAAGTAAATCTGGCTTTTTGCAAACAAACCTGGAGCCTAAGATTCCTATCAGCTTTTACCTTACCTATGTTAGAGTTAGTTTGCGAGTACTTAAAAAGTACTCATGGCTTTGTCCCTGGCTATTCCCATGGCCAGACTATGAGGAGGATTACTCGGAAGATGGACAACATGAAGTCTATGACAACTAGGATCATCTCCCATTGTCAGCATTGACTGTGATCACGAAGATGAAGCCCCGCTACGTTTATTTTCCGCTGCTTTGATTGTATTAAAGACTGGATCATGAGATCCTTCGGTTTGTAAGAACCTTATTATGGTTTGTAATGGATGTGTGGTACCACTTCTGTTATGTCTCGCAAAAATGGTAATCCTAGGATTGCGATGTACAGCATAACAGGCATCTGGACTTAAAAATCCGGGTGTTGACACTTTCTCATAGCTTCTCAATTACTAGCTTAACTCTTAGGCTTAGATACCTCTTCTAGTTAACTCATGAGTGAGTTAACTCTTCCAACATTAGATGGTTTGATCTCCACTAACGATCACATTCCATTGATGATAGTACACTCAACCATATCTAGTTCCCCTTCTTATAAATTTGGTGGTGGAGGCCTGCTGGGTCCTGGAAAAGTTACGACACGAGCCATCATGGGTGGATTACAAAGAGGGGAGAGGCAAGGTGGCGACAGAGATCTGGAAGCAAGATTACACACAAGTTTACCCATGTTCGGGGCCCTTTCGAAGTAGGCAAACCCTACTCCTTCTATGATGGGATTATTACAACAAGTGTACATGTTACAAGATTGATTCCAGGTCTGCCCTAGGGCGCCTCATGGCTGGATTTATATAGTTAGTCGTCCAAAGGCTTACATGGAAGACCCAAGTCGATAATCGACTCCTAGACTAAGTTGATGGATGTGTTGTGTCTTGTACTCCAAGATGATCATCGTCTTGTCTATGTAGAACTCTGCAGGAGTCTGACTCGGTCTTTCCATCTTGGTCAACTAGGCTTCTGATACGTCCATTTTTGCATCACTATTCTATATCATAATTTACTGTTATTCATTGATATATTTCATATTAAGAGGTGATACTTATGTTATTTCATCTGTTTTTGCATGGTTGATGACTTTTGGAGCATGGACCGCTGAAGTCAGGATTTTGATGGAAAAGGTGTTGTTTGGAGGAAAAATTTGTGAAGATCAGAAAATCCGGGAAAATATACGGAAAATCCTATTTTTCCAGAAGACGGAGGATGCCAGAAGGAGGAGTGGAGATGGGCCACAGGGGGCCCACACCACCCCCTGGCGTGGGCCACCCTAGGCCACGCCACCAGGTGGTGTGGCTGCCCTGGCCCACCTCTGGCTCTCCTCTATAGCATATATTATCCTCCCCAAACCCTAAGACTCGGAGAGCGACCACAGAAAGATTCCGCCGCTCAAGCGGCGTAAAACACCGAGAGAGAAGATCTCTCGTCCGGATAGATTTCTGCCGGGGAATTCCTTCCGGAGAGGGGAGATTGTCACCATCAACACCACTGTCAAGCTGGACTTCATCAGGATCATCATCATCATCACCACCATCAGCACCCTCATCACCATCTCCATATTGCTGTAACAATTGGGTTGAATCTTGCATAGTTCTTAGGGGAAACTTTCCCGGTGTTGATTACTCTTTGTAGTTGATGCTATTGAGTGAACCATTGAATTATTGTTTATGTTCAGATTGTTATACATCATTATTCCATCTCTGATCATGATCCGTATGATGTCTTGTGAGTAGTTCATTTTGTTCTTGAGGACATGGGAGAAGTCATGTTGTTAGTAGTGGAATTGTGTTGAGAAAGATTCAATGGTTTGATATTTAAGTTGGGGTGTACTTCTTCTAGTGGTGTCATGTGAACGTCGACTACATGACACTTCACCTATATGGGCCTAGGGGAATGCATTGTGTATTTGGCTACTAATTGTAGGGGTTGCCGGAGTGACAAAAACCTGAACCCCCGTTAGGAAACCATTGCACAAGGGACGTAAGGGTCTTAAAGTTTAAAGTTGTCGTTAGGTTTCTACCTTAATTACTTTCTTGTACTTACGGATGTTTGCAAGGGGTATAATCACAAGTATGTATTAGTCCTAGGAAGGTCGGTACATTAGCACTGGTTCACCCACACAACACTTAGCAAGCTAAAGAAGATTAATCAACTATATGGAGCGAAAGCACTTCAAAGTCTTCCCATGTGTCCTCGAGAACGTTTGGTCATCTTAAGTAATACAACCGGCTTGTCCTTTGCTGCATAAAGGATTGGGCCACTTTATGCATTTATTCTTATTGTCTTTTATTTACTCGTACTTCGTTTACTTGCTTTATCAAAAAAACCCTAAAAATTTGTTTGCTAAGTATTTGCAGAGAATTCCTGATCCATACCACTAGCCAGCACCTTCTACTCCTCGTTGGGTTCGACACTCTTACTTATCAAAAATACTGTGATACACCCCCTATACTTGTGGGTCATCAAGACTATTTTCTGGCGTTGTTGCCAGGGAGTGAAGCGCTATTGGAGAGTAGAACTGGTAAAGGAAACTTCTATTGTGAGTATTGTTTACTTCTGTTAGTTGCTTTATTTTCGTTATGGATAATTCGCTGAGTTTCTTATTTGGTAATGCTACTACCACTGCTAAGGTAGTAGATGAACCACCACCTGCTCAGAATGATGCTTTTAAAATACCTACAAGAATTATTGATCGTGTTATGGATAACTACTATGTTGGGGATGGAACTGTCCATCCCAGTGATCATTTACTCTTTATACACGAATTATGCAGGTTGTTCAAGTGTGCAGGTATTACTACAGATCAAGTTAAGAAGAAGTTATTCCCATTATCACTGAAAGGAAGAGCTGAGGAATGGTATAAGCTGCTGAAGAATGGTCAAGCTCTTGAATGGGATGAAATAGTGCCTCTCTTTTATTCAAAATTTTATCCTCCTAGTGAGATTCATAAAGATCGAAATAAAATATACAACTTTTGGCCTCTTGATGGAGAGAGTACAGCTCAAGCTTGGGGGAGATTGAAGTTACTAATGCTCAAATGTCCCATTCATGAGCTCCCCAACAATATTATTATCAATAACTTTTATGCAAGGCTCCCTCTACATGACAAGGATTTATTGGATGCTTCTTGTGCCGGATCATTCACTCGCATGGAAGAAGAAGCTAAATGGGATCTTCTGGACCGTATTCAAGACAATGCTGAAGCTTGGGAGAATGACAAAGGAAGAAAGTCAGGTATAAATTATGATTATGAATACATTGAATCTTTTATGGGAACGGATGACTTTCAAAATATCAAAAATGCTTATGGTCTAGACTCTCAAGCTATTGCTTCTTATTTTAAGGCTTTTGCTTCCTACATTGAAGTGCCTAAAAAGAAGTGGAATAAGTATCATGAACCATATAAAGATATTGCTAAGAGTGTTCCTGCAAGAAATACTGAAGTTTATACTGCTAATCAGGTTTTACCTGAACCTTATATTGAGAAAATGCCTTTCCCAGTTAAGATAAAGGAACATTCTATGATAGCTAGTATGGTTAGTGAAAGTATAAGTAAAGTTGTTGAACCTGATAAACAAATGGATGATGAACCTATAATAGCAAATGTGAAAGACTTTATCACCAAATATGTAGAATAGGGACATACTATCCTTTGTAAGGATACCTCTAATATTGTTTCACAAAGTAGTGTTATGAAAGCTAGTATTCCTGTGTTTTCTGTTAGAATAAGCGATCAATGTCACGATGGTCCTTGTGATAGTTATATCGTTAAGTTTATGCATGATACTGAAAGTTACTATGATAGAGGGAAAATTGTTCTTATGTATCTCAATAATATCAAGTTTCCTCGTTTTATGCTGAAAGTTTTTATGTTGCACTTCTTTTGCCTTCCTATGCTTGTAGCCTCTGGTTTCAACAACTTGTTTGTTTACAAAATTACCTTGCATAGGAAGTGGGTTAGACTTAAATGTGTGTATTTTTGCTTCTTAATGCTCTCTTTCACTTCAATTCATATTCATATGTGAGCATCTTCAAAATTATCATGCCCATCTTAATGGCTATAAAGAAAGAGCTTTTTGGGAGACAACCCAATTTATTTTTGGATTTCAGTTAGCTTTTGTTTTTTTGAGTCTTGGAAGTTATTACTTCGGTAATAACCGCTCTTTATCCGTTTTGTTTGGTTTTTGTGTCAAGATCAACCTCTAATGACAGAGAAGTAAGATTTGGGGAAGTTGTTGTCCCGAAATAGATTTTGTGCTTCACCATAAAAATTCGTGAGAGATCTCTGTATGTAGGATTGAGCTGTAATGTTTTGTGCTTCTGCCCTAGGTTGTTATTTAACTTTCGTTAGTTTTGCACTTTTTGATTTGAGCAACAAAATATTTTCGAAAAAATTGATCTTTACCTGCTGGTCTGTTTTGATAGATTTTGCCATTCTTGCATTTGCTTCTTAAAACGATTTCCTTTTTGAATTCTTTTTGGGTTTTCGGAAGGAGTTGCTATAGTAGCTTATGTTTTGATGATTTTTCAGTTGAAATTGGACTCAAAAGGTTTTATCACTTCACTTATACTAATGTTGTTAATGAGAACTGTGTGAAGTTTTGTGTGAAAGAAATTTCCAGGTTAGTGCAGAAAATGGTGTCATAAGAAAGTGAAGGTTTTATGACTCAAGCAATATGTGTATGAAGATGAAGATATTGATGCCTTTCAAGTTATAACTCCGGAAAAATTTATCAAGGACCAAATTCAGAGACCTGCAGACTTCGTTTTTGAATAGGTAACAGTTCTGGTAAGAAAAGTTCCGCGAAAATACTATCCAACTATATTTTTGTAGTTTTTAGCCAATAAGGAAAGCTACAAAACGAAAGAGGGACGGAAACAGAGCCAGGGTGGCTCACACCACCCAGTGGCATGGGCCCACCCCTGGCCACGCCACCAGGTGGTGTGGCCACTTCGGACTCCGTCTCCGACCCGTTTTCTCCCAGTACCTTCCTTTTGTTGTGAAACTTCATAATATATAATCCCCTGGATCTCCCGAGGTTCGTATATCGTGTTTTTGTTTCGATCTGTTTCTGACAGGTAGAGTCCCAGATTTGGAGCCACAATGTCTTCCTCTGGATCAGCCAAGGGAGATTCCTTACAAGATATCATCAACTCATACATGAGAGAGTTGAAGATTCACCCGAAGGAGTTGTTGCTTGAAGATGGGGAAGTCCGGATAAAAGAGGTTCAAGGCCCTAAAGGTGAAGGAAGTCTAGAGGACAGGATGGAAGCACTAGAGCAAGAAGTCTTTAGGTACAAGAAGATGGCGGAACACAAAGTGGATATCATCCATAAGATTTGTTCCGAACTCATCACCGAGCACCAAAAGGAGACTGCTGAGCTCAAGGATGAACTCCTCTCACTCTGCCAAACAACCAACGAACTGCAAGCATAGCTCTACGATGTTCAAAATCAAAATTGTGAGTACGAGGTTAGATTTAAACGCATAAGTGCTGCTGCAAGTTTTAGGATGCTGATACATTGCAAATGTATCTATAATTTTTTATGTTCCATGCTTGGTTTTATCCACTTTTTTGTGTTTTGTCCATACTTTGGAGTACTTTTCATATGATTTCTTGGACTAACCTATTAACAAGAGCCACAGTGCCAGCTGCCTGTTTTCTGCTGTTTTTGGTTCCAGGAAAGTCAGAAAATGAATATTCTTGGAATTGGACGGGACAAAAGCCAAAGTGCCTATTTTCCCAGAAGTCATTAGATGCCGGAGTATGAGACGGAGAGGGGGCAGGGGGCCACCACACCACCTGGCCGCGTGGCCCAGCCTGGCTCGCGCAAGGGGGTGGTCTGGCTGACCCCAGCACCCCCTCATCCTCTCCTTCTGCCTATAAGATGCCCTCGGGACGAAAACCCTAAGGGCCTGATCAAAAATCAACGAAATAGTCTATAGCCATCGTCATCTCCATCCCTAGACCGGGAGGGATCTGAAGCTCTTCCCGGCACCCTGCCGGAGAGGGGAATTCACCCTGGAGGCCTTCTTCATCACCATGCAAGCCTCCGCTGTGATGCGTGAGTAGTTCATCCATGGACTATGGATCCATGTAGTAGCTAGATGGCTGGTTCTCCTCCTTTGTGCTTTCATGTTTAGATCTTGTGAGCTTCGTTCATGATCAAGATCATCTATTTGTAATTCTGCATGTTGTGTTTGCGGGGATCTGATGGATATTGAGATGCTATTTCAGATTGATTATTGATTCTATCATGTCTTCGTTATTTGTGATCTTGCATGCTTTCCGTTGTTAGTAGCTGTCTTGGCCAAGTAGATGCTAGCAACTCCAAGAGTTAGTATTTATGCTCGATAGTGGGTTCATGCCTCTAGTAATCTGGGGAAGTGACAGAAATCTCTAAGGTATTAGATGTGTTATTGCTACTACGGAGAAAACAACAATCCTTTGTTCATAGAACAATCATATTGTTTACATTACACGCAATTCGTAAAGCAATAATCTGTTGCTTGCAACTTAATACTGGAGGGGGTTCGGATGATAACCTGAAGGTGAATTATTAGTCATAGATGCAGTTGGATGGCGGTCTATGTATAATGTTGTAATGCCCAATCGAATCTCAAAGGAGTCAAGATGATTAGTATATGCATGTATTGCTTTCTCGATGTTTATCAATTGCCCTGCTGTAATTTGTTCACCTAGCATGTTATCTATCTTAAGGAGAGCCACCTCTAGTGAACTATGGATCCCAGTATTTTTCTTTACATACAATCTATAAACTGTTTACTGCTTTTTGTTTACATTCTGCAAACTTTTACTTCTTACCATTCGATACATTTAATCCTTTGTTTTCAGCAAAACACGGTGAGATTGACAACTGATACATTGCAAATGTATCTATAATTTTTGATGTTCCATGCTTAGTTTTATCCACTTTCTTATGTTTTGTCCACACTTTGGAGTACTTTTCATATGATTTATTGGACTGACCTATTAACAAGAGCCATAGTGCCAGCTGCCCATTTTCTGCTATTTTTGGTTCCAGGAAAGTCAGAAAATGAATATTCTCGAAATTGGACAGGACAAAAGCCAAACTGCCTATTTTTCTGGAAGTCATCAGATGCCAGAATACGAGACGGAGAGGGGCCAGGGGGCCACCACACCACCTAGCCATGCGGCCCAGCCTGGCCCGCGCCAGGGGGTGGTGTGGCCGCCTCCGGCACCCCCTCGGCCTCCCCTTCCGACTATAAGATGCCCTCGGGACGAAAACCCTAAGTGCCCCATCAAAAATCCACGAAAGAGTCTGTAGCCGCCGTCATCTCCATCCCTAGATCAGGAGGGATCTGAAGCTCTTCCCGGCACCCTACCGGAGAGGGGAATTCACCCTGGATGCCTTCTTCATCACCATGCAAGCCTCCGGTGTGATGCGTGAGTAGTTCATCCTTGGACTACGGATCCATGTAGTAGCTAGATGGCTAGTTCTCCTCCTTTGTGCTTTCATGTCTAGATCTTGTGAGCTCCGTTCATGATCAAGATCATCTATTTGTAATTCTGCATGTTGTGTTTGCGGGGATCCGATGGATATTGAGATGCTATTTCAAATTGATTATTGATTCTATCATGTCTTTGTTATTTGTGATCTTGCATGATTTCCGTTGTTAGTAGCTATCTTGGCCAAGTAGATGCTAGCAACTCCAAGAGTTAGTATTTATGCTCGATAGTGGGTTCATGCCTCTGGTAATTTGGGAAGTGACAGAAATCTCTAAGGTACTAGATGTGCTGTTGCTACTAGGGAGAAAACAACAATCCTTTGTTCATAGAACAATCGTATTTTTTTACTTTACACGCAGTTCGTAAAGCAATAATCTGTTGCTTGCAACTTAATACATGAGGGGGTTCGGATGATAACCTGAAGGTGGATTATTAGTCATAGATGCAGTTGGATGGCGGTCTATGTATAATGTTGTAATGCCCAATCGAATCTCAAAGGAGTCAAGATGATTAGTATATGCATGTATTTCTTTCTCGATGTTTGTCAATTGCCCCGTTGTAATTTGTTCACCCAGCATGTTATCTATCTAAGGAGAGCCACCTCTAGTGAACTATGGATCCCGGTCCTTGTCTTTTACATACAATCTATAAATTGTTTACTGCTTTGTGTTTACTTTCTGCAAACTATTACTTCTTTCCATTCGATACGTTTAATACTTTGTTTTCCGCAAAACACGGTGAGATTCACAACCTCATCACAAGTTGGGGACAAAGTTCTGTGGTTGTGTTGTGCAGGTCTCCATGTTGCTACTAGCACCGGTAGTGCGCCCTGCCAAGGCTCAGCTAGCAACACCTTTGGGGTGTTTCCTTGCTCCTACTGGTTCGATTAAACCTTGGTTTCATAACTGAGGGAAACTAGCTGCTGTGCTCATCATACCTTCCTCTTGGGGTTCCCAACGAGCTCTACATCAACATCGCACCAGCATTTTCCTGGCTCCGACACTGAGCCATCAACAACCTCATCGCAAGTTGCGGACAGAGTTCTGTGGTTGTGTTGTGCAGGTCTCCACATTGCTACTAGCACCGGTAGGGCGCCCTGCCAAGGCTTAGCTAGCAACACCTTTGGGGTGTTTCCTTGCTCCTACTGGTTCGATTAAACCTTGGTTTCATAACTAAGGGAAACTTGCTGCTGTGCTCATCATACCTTCCTCTTGGGGTTCCCAATGATCTCTACATCAACACCGCACCAGCATTTTTCTGGCGCCGACACTGAGCCATCAAGCATTTTTCTGGCGCCGTTGCGGGGATTCAAGGACATCTTCACAAGGGGAGTCCCTCATAACCAATCTCTTTACTTTGTTATTTTTGTTTTGCTTAGTTTCTTTTTTCTTTGTTTGCTTGTTTTGTTATCAAAAACACAAAAAAAAATAGTTTTACTAGTTTGCTTTCTTTATCAAAAACACAAAAAAATGACTACTCTTGAAAACACTAAGTTGTGTGACTTCACTAGCACCAACAACAATGATTTTATGAGCACACCTATTTCTCAACTTGTGCCTGAAGATACTTTCTTTGAGATAAAACCTGCTTTACTCAATCTTGTTATGAGAGAACAATTTTCTCGTATTGGTAATGAAGATGTTGCTGCCCATCTAAATAATTTTGTTGAACTTTGTGAGATGCAAAATCATAGGGATGTAGATGGTGATATTATTAAGCTGAAATTGTTTCCTTTCTCTTTGAGAGGAAAAGCTAAAGAATGGTTGAATTCCTTAACTAAGAATAGTATTGATTCTTGGACTAAGTGCAAAGATGCTTTCATTGGAAAATACTATCCTCCTACTAAGATTATATCTATGAGAAGTGAAATAATGAAGTTTAAACAATCTGATAATGAGCATGTTGCTCAAGCTTGGGAAAGAATGAAATCTTTGGTTAAGAATTGTCCCACTCATGGACTGATTGCTTGGATGATCATCCAAACTTTTTGAACTATTCTTCAAGGAACCTATTGGACTCTGCTGCTGGAGGTACCTTTATGACCATCACTTTGGGTGCTGCAACAAAACTTCTGGACAATATGATGGTTAATTATTCTGAATGGCATACTGAGCGAGCTCCAAAAGGTAGGAAGGTAAATTCTATTGAGGAAACCTCCTCCTTGAGTGATAAGATTGATATTATTATGTCTATGCTTGTTAATGGGAAACCCCATATTGATCCAAATAATGTTCCTTTAGCCTCTTTGGTTGCTCAAGAAGGGCAAGTTGATGTGAACTTCATAAGAAATAACAACTTTGGCAATAATGCTTATAGGAGTAATTTTGGTAACAACAATTATAAGCCATATCCTCCCAACAATGGTAATGCTTATGGAAATTCTTACAACAATAATAGGAGTGCTCCCTCTGAACTTGAAGTTATGCTTAAAGATTTTATTAGTAAACAAACTGCTTTCAATAAAACTATTGAGGAAAAACTCTCTAATGCTAAAAGAAATATAGCATCTTTGGCTGAAGCTCAATCTTCTTTGAATAAAATGGCTGCTAAACCTGAAACTAATGATAATCCCTTTGCAACTACTAATGCTATACTAGTAAGAATTGATGAAAATGTTAGACTATTAGCTGAATTACATGCTAAGTGGGAAAGAGAAGATGAAATTGCTAGAAACATTAGTGTTTCTACTATTACCACCACTAGTGTTGAGGCTAGTACTAGTTCTACTACTCTAGATGATAAATTTGATTTTGATCTTGATGGTTGCAATATCTCTGAAGTTATTAAGTTCCTACAAAAGCTTGCTAAAAGTCCTAATGCTAGTGCTATGAACATGGCCTTTACAAAACACATTACTGATGCTCTCATAAAGATTAAATAAGAAATGATGAAACATAAAGCTTCTATTCCTATAAAACAAGAAGATGGTTGGGAACCGATCATTAATATGAAAGTGAATGACTTTGATTTCAAAGCATTATGTGATCTTGATAGTAGTGTTTCTATTATGCCTAGAAGGATTTATGATATGCTTGATTTGCCTCCTCTTGAAGATTGTTATTTGAATGTCCCACTTGATGATAATGCTAAAAAGAAACTCATGGGGAGTCTCAATGATGTTCTTATTATGGTTAACAATGTCTATGTCCCCATTGATTTCTATGTTTTGGATGTTGAATGCAATGCTTCTTGTCCTATTACTTTGGGAAGACCTTTTCTTAGAACTGTCGGTGCCATTATTGATATGAAAGAAGGCACCATTAAATATTAACTCCCACTCAAGAAAGGTATAGAACACTTCCCTAAGAAGAGAGAGAAGATTTCTTTTGCTTCTCCTATGAAAACAAAATTTGGTCATAATGCTTCTTCATTTGAGAACACTTGATTCTTTTTCTTGCTTCTTATGCCTAACTTAAAGGCGTTAAAGAAAAGTACTTATTGGGAGATAACCCAAAAGTTTTAGATGAGTCTTAGAAGTTATTACCTCTGTAATAACCGCTCCTTATCATTTTTATTTGCTTTTTGTGCCAAGAGTAACCTCTAATGAGAGAGAAGTAATGATTGGGAAAGTTGTTGTCCCGAAACAGATTTCTGTGCTTCACCGTAAAATTCGTGTAAAATCTCTAAACGTCTTTTTGAGGCGTGCATTTTTTTGCTTCTGCCCCAGGTTGTTATCTAACTTTTGTTAGTTCAACACTGTTTGATTTGAGCAACAAAAGGTCTTCGAAAAACTTCGCCTTTACCTGCTGGTCTGTTTTGACAGATTTCTGCCATTTTCTGCATTTGCTTCTTGTTGGTTCCATTTTGAGTTATTTTGGGGAATTGATCTTTTTGAGGGAAGTTCTACAGTAGGTAGTGTTCTAATGGAAGTTTATTTGGTGTTAGAACTGAACCTTAAGACTTATTTATCTTGAGTGCACTAATGTTGCTAATAAAGATTGTGTGAAGTTTTGTATGAAGGAAAAATTTCAGGTGTATGGAAGGAATGAGTAATGAGATGAAGGATGGACTAAAGCTCAAGCTTGGGGATGCCACGCGTGTCACCCCAAGAAATATCCAAGAAGTACAAGCGTCAAATCTTGGGGATGCCCAAGGCATCCCCTTCTTCATCAATAAAAATCTCAAGTTTTTTCCAAACGCTTCATTTTTATTGTTTCATGCACAGTTGTGTTGTTCTTGGAGCGTCTTCTTTTTCGTTTTTGTTTTGGTTTTTCGTTTTCTTTTGTTTTCTTAGTTTTCTGACTAAATTGGTTGGACCCCCTCTTTCATACATTGGTTTGCAAATAAATTGGTTGGAGCCCCTCATGAACTTGATGGCACACTTTACTTTTTTGCATCTAATAAACTTGAACCATTAGGTCCTTCTTTGTTGCGTATATGCTTGCGCTTTATAAGTTGAAATTAGCAGAACCATGTTTCATGGGGAACACTTTCAACATTGCACTTGTACTTTGTACCCCGTTGATATCATGTTCTTTTCCTTACGGATCCCGGCAGTGTGAAATAAAAGTGGAACTTGTAAGATCATGGAGTTTGTATGTGTGTTAGAGAAACGCCTGGGACGCTAGCCTAAGCCATGCCTAATCATGGTGGAAACTTGCAGCATCACCATAATGAGCACTCTATGAAGCATCCTCAATAAAAACCTATGAAAATAGCAAATAAAAAGATCATTGAGATGCTCATTGTCTACTTGCCTTGTCATTTTGATTATGGGATAGCTCTTGTATCATGTGCCAGGGGTACCCCGTTGGCGGTTCTTAATGATACATATGTACTTACAATGACAAGAGCTTACTCGTGACTAAAGTTGAGTAGCATGAGGTTCGGTCTCTGTAAGTAAGGGGCATGAGATTTCGGTTTATAACTTGTCAAGCATATCCTCTTAGTTGTGTCACTTTAACCTTAATCACCTTCATGATTCTTATGATAGGGGCAATGAGAGCTGAAAGCTATAAGTACCATAATTTTTGGAAGCTCTTTATGAGACTTGAATCCCTACTTCCTTTTATAAAGGCCTTTCTTCCACCATTATATTGAGTCTCCACCTTCTACCTTTATGCACCTACTTTGAGAGCATAGTGGCCATTCTTAGTTCTATGTGCATTGTCCCAAGACTAGTTGATTGATGCATAACTTGATATTGCTTGTTTTAAACTATTTGTATCTAGTCACTCTTATGAACTTTGAAGGTGTCCTATGCATTTATATTTGCTACTCTATGAGGGGAATTCACCCTGGAGGCCTTCTTCATCACCATGCAAGCCTCCGGTGTGATGCGTGAGTAGTTCATCCTTGGACTACGGATCCATGTAGTAGCTAGATGGCTGGTTCTCCTCCTTTGTGCTTTCATGTCTAGATCTTGTGAGCTCCGTTCATGATCAAGATCATCTATTTGTAATTCTACATGTTGTGTTTGTGGGGATCCGAGGGATATTTAAGATGCTATTTCAGATTGATTATTGATTCTATCATGTCTTTGTTATTTGTGATCTTGTATGCTTTCCGTTGTTAGTAGCTATCTTGGCCAAGTAGATGCTAGCAACTCGAAGAGTTAGTATTTATGCTCGATAGTGGGTTGATGCCTCTGGTAATCTGGGGAAGTGACAGAAATCTCTAAGGTACTAGATGTGCTCTTGCTACTAGGGAGAAAACAACAATCCTTTGTTCATAGAACAATCGTATTGTTTACTTTACACGCAGTTCGTAATGCAATAATCTGTTGCTTGCAACTTAATACTGGAGGGGGTTCGGATGATAACCTGAAGGTAGATTATTAGTCATAGATGCAGTTGGATGGCGGTCTATGTATAATGTTGTAATGCCCAATCGAATCTCAAAGGAGTCAAGATGATTAGTATATGCATGTATTGCTTTCTCGATGTTTGTCAATTGCCCCGCTGTAATTTGTTCACCCAGCATGTTATCTATCTTAAGGAGAGCCACCTCTAGTGAACTATGGATCTTGGTCTTTTTCTTTACATACAATCTATAAACTGTTTACTGCTTTGTGTTTACTTTCTACAAACTTTTACTTCTTTCCATTCGATACGTTTAATCCTCTATTTTCAGCAAAACACGGTGAGATTGATAACCTCATTGCAAGTTGGGGACAGAGTTCTGTGCTTGTGTTGTGCAGGTCTCCATGTTGCTACTAGCACCGATAGTGCGCCCTGCCAAGGCTTAGCTAGCAACACCTTTGTGGTGTTTCCTTGCTCCTACTGGTTCGATTAAACTTTGGTTTCATAACTGAGGGAAACTTGCTGTTGTGCTCATCATACCTTCCTCTTGGGGTTCCCAACGAGCTCTACATCAACACCGCACCAGCATTTTTCTGGCGCCGACACTGAGCCATCAGATGCTGGAGAGTACAATGTCCTTTGTTGATGGGGAGCCTTCACCCTAGAAGTCGAACGATGACGAGAGAATACCAACACCACCGAAGGAGTAATTCGTCATCAGGTTTGGCACCCCCTTGGTTTGTTCCAAGCTTGGGGGAGTGCCGCGGTATCACATCACTATCTTCTATCTTTTTACCTTTTTTAGTAGAGTCATATCATGAATAGAGAAGTTATCATGTAGGATGGTTTGCATTATGGAAGTGTCCCCTCTCTCGTTAGATATGTATCCCTTGGTGTGAGTTGCCATTATGGAATATTAATGAGAAGTTCTATCATTTACTCTTTTACATATCTTATATTAGTTTTCAATTCATGGTTATATGATTGATCTTGTTGTTAGTATTGGTATCACTTTGGGATCATTAAGTTAATTTAGTTGGTTTTGGCAAACCTGGCTTGGTTAGTAGCAACACTATTTTTGAGAGTTGAATGAAAAAGATAAAAGTACTCTAAAGAAAAATAATTTCATCATCTTTCTTCCTTGATTTGCTCATAAATTTAGTATTCTCTAGTTAAGATCTTTTGTGCTTCCAAGGAAGATTGCATGTTTGTCTTTATCACTTGTATGTTTGGTCGTTTCCTTCAACTCTTATACTTACTACCCAGCCTTGCTAGCTAAAAACCTGTACTGAGAGGGAATTCTTCTCGTGCATCCAATCCTTAAACCAAAAACCATGCCATTTGTGTCCACCATACCTGCCTATTAGCATTATTGCTATTCCAAGTAAATTCCTGTTTTTATCTACCTTCCAAATTAAACTTGTTATGTGAAAATTAGTGATTAAAGCTCTCACGAACTTGATGGCACACTTTACTTTTCTTGCATTTAATAAACCTAAACCATTGCGTCCTTCTTTGTTGCGTATATGTTTGCGCTTTATGAGTTGAAGTTAGCAGAACCATGTATCATGGGGAACGCTTTCGACACTGCATTGGTACTTTGTACCTAGTTGATATCATGTTCTTTTGCTTATGGATCTCGGCAGTGTGAAATAAAAGTGGAACTTGTAAGATCATGGAGTTTATATATGTGTTAGAGAAACGCCTGGGCCGCTAGCCTAAGCCATGCCTAATCATGGTGGAAACTTGCAGCATAACTATAGTGAGCATTCTATGAAGCATCCTCAATAAAAACCTATCCAAATAGCAAATAAAACGATCACTGAGATGCTCACTGACTGCTTGCCTTGTAATTTTGATTATGGGATAGCTCCTGTGTCATGTGCAAGGGGTACCCTGTTGGTGGTTCTCGATGATACACCTGTATTTACAATGACATGAGCTTACTCGTGACTGAAGTTGAGTAGCATGAGGTTCGGTCTTCGTAAGTAAGGGGCATGGGACTTCAATTTATAACTTTTCAAGCATATCCTCTTAGTTGTGTCACTTTAACCGTAATCACCTAAAGATGCCTATGATAGGGGCAATGAGAGCTGAAAGCTAATAAGTATCATAATTTTTGGGAGCTCTTTATGAAACTTGAAATCCCTGCTTCCCTCCGCGAAGGGCCTTTCTTTTACTTTCTAGTTGAGTCAGTAAACCTATTCCTCTCTATCTCAGCAAGTATTTTGAGTTGTTGTGTTCCATTCATTCATATGATGATTTATTCAACCGTGTTTCTTATGTTCCTTGTTTTGCACATTGCTCTTATCTTGGTGATCACTACTTTGAAAGCTATCATTGAAAATCAGTTATTTGTGAACTCCAGCAAATTATGAACCATTCTTTGACCAAGAGCTAAGTTTGCCATTACCAATTATGATTCACTTTATGTATCTTTATTGTGTTTCCTTTACTTATTACAAGTTAAGTTATATAATAGTGAGTTGTCTTCTATTATGATCTATGTATTGATGAATGTGATGCTTCTTGTCCGTATTCTTTTATGGACTCTTCACTCCATAAACCTGAGGTCATGTTTATTGAGCTCAGTTTCGCTTGGGGACAAGCAAAGTCTAAGCTTGGGGAGAGTTGATACGTCCATTTTTGCATCACTATTCTATATCATAATTTACTGCTATTCATTGATATATTTCATATTAAGAGGTGATACCTATGTTATTTCATCTGTTTTTGCATGGTTGATGACTTTTGGAACATGGACCGCTGCAGTCAGGATTCTGATGGAAAAGGTGTTGTTTGGAGGCAAAATTCGCGAAGATCAGAAAATCCGGGAAAATATACGGAAAATCCTATTTTTCCAGAAGACGATGGATGCCAGAAGGAGTGGAGATGGGCCATAGGGGGCCCACACCACCCCCTGGCGCGAGCCACCCTAGGCCACGCCACCAGGTGGTGTGGCTGCCCTGGCCCACCTCTGGCTCTCCCCTCTAGCGTATATTATCCTCCCGAAACCCTAAGATTCGGGGAGCGACCACAGAAAGATTCCGCCGCATCTGCGGGGCGGAAAACACCAAGAGAGAAAGATCTCTCCGACAGACAGATTTCTGCCAGGGGAATTCCTTCCCGGAGAGGGGATATCGTCACCATCAACACCACCATCAAGCTGGACTTCATCGGTATCATCATCATCATCACCACCACCATCATCACCATCAGCACCCTCATCACCATCTCCATATTGCTATAATAATTGGGTTTAATCTTGCATAGTTCTTAGGGGAAACTTTCCCGGCATTGATTACTCTTTGTAGTTGATGGTATTGAGTGAACCATTGAATTATTTTTTATGTTCAGATTGTTATACATCATTATTACATCTTTGATCATGATCCGTATGATGTCTTGTGAGTAGTTCGTTTTGTTCTTGAGTACATGGGAGAAGTCATGTTGTTAGTAGTGGAATTGTGTTGAGAAAGATTCAATGGTTTGATATTTAAGTTGTGGTGTACTTATTCTAGTGGTGTCATGTGAACGTCGACTACATGACACTTCACCTATATGGGCCTAGGGGAATGCATTGTGTATTTGCCTACTAATCATAGGGGTTGCCGGAGTGACAGAAACCTAAACCCCCGTTAGGAAACCATTGCACAAGGGACGTAAGGGTCTTAGAGTTTAAAGTTGTGGTTAGATTTCTACCTTAATTACTTTCTTGTACTTATGGATGTTTGCAAGGGGTATAATCACAAGTATGTATTAGTCCTAGGAAGGTCGATACATTAGCATAGGTTCACCCACACAACACTTAGCAAGCTAAAGAAGATTAATCAACAATATGAAGCGAAAGCACTTGACAGTCTTCACATGTGTCCTCGAGAACGTTTGGTCATCTTAAGTAATACAACCGGCTTGTCCTTTGCTTCATAAAGGATTGGGCCACTTTCTGCATTTATTCTTATTGTCTTTTATTTACTCGTACTTCGTTTACTTGCTTTATCAAAAAAAACCTAAAAATCTGTTTGCTAAGTATTTGCAGAGAATTCCTGATCCATACCACTAGCCAGCACCTTCTGCTCCTCATTGGGTTCGACAATCTTACTTATCGAAAATACTGAGATACACCCCCTATACTTGTGGGTCATCAGCTTCCATCTTCAGTCTAGCACGCTTGGGCCACCCATTGTACCTGCCGACACAACCGCATGTGGGCCACCTTGGCCTTCTGGGTTATATTCATGCCTTGGTCCCACCTGTATGGGGCTGCCAGTGGCAAAGGTAGCCCACCCATAGAGCCCCGTAAAACCATATTCATGACGACGGTGATGATTATTTTCCCTAGGAAACATCACTATTGACCCCCACAATGACACTAAACTTCAAAGGAGACTTGAAGGACAAGCCTAGGTAGTTGCCCGAGGTCACTAGGAGGTAGCTCCACCCCTAGTGTTGGTGGCTTGATTAGAGGGAGGGGAGCATGCTGCCCTGGGTGCCTCTTGCGAGTAGGTTGCAGATGGTTAATTTGCAATTGTGTCATTCATCATGTGGTGCTTTAGGCCTACTTTAGCTAGGTAGTTTCTTTGTATGATGGGATATTTTTGATAGATCTAGTTGGTAACGGTTTGGTATTTTTCTTATTTAAACTGGGCCAATCTATTGGTATTAATGGAAATGAAGGTGAAGGAAATATGCCTTGAGAGGCAATAATAAAGTTGTTATTATGTATTCCTTATATATGATAGATGTTTATTTTACAAGCTAGAATTGTATTGATCGGAAACATCAATACATGTGTGTTTAATAAACAAAAAGGGTTCCTAGTTATGCCTCTCTTATAGACTAGCTTGTTGATTACCAAGATGATCAAGGTTTCCTGATCATGGACATTGGATGTTGTTAATAACAAGGTCACACCATTGGTGGAATGATGTGATGAACATTCATCCGAAGTATAGCATTACGATCAAGTCATTATGTTTATATTGCTATAACATCATACGAAGTAATCTTTATCCTTAGACCACGAGATCATGTTAATTGCTAACACCTGAAGAGTATCTTCATAACATCAAGCATCACACCGTAACAGGGTGACTATAAATATGGGTTCAGTATTACAAAGGTGTTATGTTGAGGCTCATGGATCAAGAGTGGAATTTGTCAATCCTGATGACGGATAGATATACTCTAGGCCCTCTCGGTGATATCACATTGAGATAGCTTGCAAGCAAGTGATGTGATCACTAGAATGTTATATCACGGGAACGAGAAAAGAGTGCATGTCGGTAACGAGATCAAACTAGGTATGGAGATACCGATGATCGAATCTCGGGCATGTAATATATCGTGGGACAAAGGGATTTAGTTACTAGCGTTAAAGGTTCTCACGATCACAGAAGTCATCGTTGAATGTGTAGGAGTCAGTATGGATCTCTAGGTCCCGCTGCTGATTATTGATCGGAGAGGGGTCTCGATCATGTCTGCATTATTCGCGAACCGTAGGGTGACACACTTAAGGGATACCGACACCATTTGGAGCAAATATGTTTCAGATAAAGATTTAAGAAAGCGCTGGAATTATTTCAATAGACACCAAAACTGTTTCGGGTGAAATTGCTGAAATTGGTTCTGCATGTAATATTGAAATGTTGCAGGGGGTTTTATGTGAATGTTTGTTAATTAAAGTAATTAACAAAATTCTGAATAAAAATAATAAAAGAGTTTTATTAAATGAGAGAGCATTAAATTTGGAGAAATTGAATGAAAGTGGAGACTTTAAAAGAGAATGTGAAGGGGCATTTTAATGTGGAGGGGTTACCACCACATTAATGGAGGAGGTGAAGGGTCACCCCTCCATGCGCCGGCCATGAAGGAGGGGCACCCACCTCCTCCTATAAAAGGCCACCCCTCCTCTCTTCTCACTCACACCTCCTTGTGAAGGATCTCTCCCCCTCTAGTATTATTTCCCCATGGTCTCGGATTAGCGAGATACATGTTCCCGATGGCTTTATCTGGAAAGGAGTTGCTGCTTCCGCTGCTTTGCTAGAGCGAGGGATGGAGGTTGCCAGGCTATCGGACGTGTGTGGGATCACGGATGCACCACTGCTTTGCGGTGCTGGACTTGGTGGTGCTGGAGCTGGATCTGATGGACGTGCTGGAGCCGGACCTGCTGGACTTCATCACGATCTTGAGATCGGCAAGTGTACGACTACATCAACCACGAGTTCCTACTCGTTAACAAAGCTCGTTGTCTACGAGGGTAAGTTCTCATTGGATGTATGTCCACCCGTTGCTTTGTACCTAGTAGATAGATCTTGGCGTGTAGTTCACACCATAGGAAATTTTTTGTTTTCTATGTCATGGACCAATTGGTATTAGAGCCTGATCTATGCGTAGGTGCTTAGCACGGGTAGTACGCATATGTTGATATGTGGGCGATGATGATCATGTTATTGCATCTTCTATGTATTTTTGATATTGGTGGCATAGTGGGATGAAGCGGCCCGGACCAACCTTACATGTCATCGTACATGAGACCGGTTCCACGACTGACATGCAACTTGTTTTGCATAAGTGGCTGGCGGGTGTCTATCTCTCCTACTATAGTCAATATTTGATTTACAACGAGTTGCTAATAACATAGTTATCCTCGTTGTGGTTCATGTTCGTAGGTGAGAACGGTTCTATCTCTGAAAGCCCTAAGCCACGTAAAACATGCAATTGATAAATTAGAGGCGTCTAGTTTAGATCATTGCTGGGCTAGTGTATTGATATGGTATTGTTGTAAGTAGATGTATGACAGATACTCTTACAACACATTCAACGTGTAAGTTCCATAGACCTTGGCCTTACACACAAAGGAATGATAGAGATCATACCATGATGCAAATGATAGAGATCAAATGCATGGACCATATCATCTCACTTTACACATTAGATGTTAGCATCTTATACTGCTAGTTTGGTGCTTTCTGTAGCATTGTAATATGATCCCTCTTTTAGATATCAAGATAAAAATGTGTTCTTCCTTAAGTATGCACCGTTTTGTGGATCGTATTTCGAGACATCACGTGATGATCAGGTGTACTCGACTCTACGCTTTCATACAAACGGATGTAAGACAGTTTTACACATGCGAGTACTAAGGTTCTTACTTGGCGAGCCTAGCATGTATAGACATGGCCTCGGAACACAGACCGAAAGGTTAAGCATGAGTCATATAGTTGATATGATGCCCATATAGATGCTCGCCTTTGAAGCTACATCAACTCACGTGATGATCGGACTTGGTGTAGTGGATTTGGTTCTTGTAATCACTAAAAAGGCACGAGGGATGTCGTTTTTGAGTGGGAGTTCATTTCTAATTTGGATTACTCAAACCAAATTTGTCATAAATTAAATCAAAGTGAATTTGCATAGTTTGTTGTAGTCATTGGCATTCGTTTTCTACCTTATGCTTAGTTTTTATTTGAGATAATAGAACTATAGAATTCTGGATATTTACTTTACGAACTGGTATCGTATTGTTTCGAATGTCAATTTAAAGTTTATAAGTCCTATTACAAACTTTCAGCAAACTCTATTTACTCCATGAAGTTTAATAAGTAGTATTAAATCAAGAGTAAGAATTCCAATGTTAGTATCTAAAGTATCATGTTTGCCTCCATGATTATTGATATTCAAAAAAGTTGTTTTAATATCAAGATTATATTGGAGCTGAAAATTGTTTCAGAAACCATCACGTGTGAAAGATATTGTGATATCTGAAACAATGTTTTTTGGTTGCATTATGATAGGGTATAATTTAGCAAAATACATGTTCTCATATTGTATGAGAATTTGTGAAGGATGGAGATGCTAGGCATCCGAATCTACCAAAAAGGTTTGGGGAACTGATATTATACTCGCGATTCTTCCTTATAGGCTATAGTAGCTTGATCATGAAAGTTGTCATGATAAGGATGAATAGAAGATGTAAGTAAAATGTTTACTACACTAATAGATTACTAAAGAATGGATTTTTGAAAGAACACCAAACATTTGATGATGGTGATCCACTTCAAAGTGCAAGTCCAAAGGTATTAGTATTTGACTATATACGCTTTGTACCATGTGTCATGTTTATGACACCACTATTGATGTTGATAGATTCTTTTAAAAGAAAAGAAATTGCTGAAAGAGAATCCATAAAATATTTGGCAGAAAATAAAAGGTTGGAGATGTCCAACTTAGGTATATAGAAGATATACATGTTATGGCTATATTCCTTGCTTGTTAAACAATGTGGTTCTTAGGTATTGGATACCAGTATTGGATACCGAATTGGTTGGTATGAAGTGTCATACAGGACAACGCAATTCATGAACTACAATGGCCTAAGTAACCAGCAAGAGAATGAGTGATGATGTTCATCGAAAACAAATAAAGTGTTATTGTGTTTTTCGTTGTCATCAAACCAAGCCTTCAAGATTTGTTTAAATAATTGTTATTTTGTTCCGGTATCATGAGAACAATGGCTGTTCAAATAATTACCGTATTCCATAAAGGATGGATGAACTTTTACAAGTCTAGTTGGAGAAATCACATCCATAAACACTATTGCTAAAATATCACAAGACAAATGTTTGAAAGATCACTTATGAAGTGACATCGCTATTTAAATTATATTTGAAAGAAAACATGAAGAAACTCCATGTTGATGGATTTTTGGAGTCTTTGATTTTGATCAATTGACGCATGTGAGACTTTCCTCGAGATAATTGAAACTCCGTCCATAGGCCAGAGAGGAACGGATGACTAGCTTATTGGAAATTGTGCATGCTGATGTGCATAGTCCATTATGTGTAGCCATATGCGATGGATCTTTTTGCTTCATATGCTTTCTCCGAAATTTGAGTGAATATATCTATATATTTACTTAATAAGGAAGAAGTATGAAACATTTGAAAATTGTTCAAAGACTTTCAAGATGAAGTGGAAAATCATTGTAACAAGAAAATAAAGAGTTTATGATTCGATCATAAAGGAAGATATTTGAGTTACATGTTTAGCAAAAACACCTAAGACTTGAGGAATTGTTCCATGATTTGTGTTTCCCGATAAACCATAGGAATATGGCATATTCGAGAGATAAAATCAAACCATGTTTGACATGGTAAGATCAAGGGTGTCATTTATAAAACTGCCATTATGTTTTAAGGATTGAAGCTTTAGAGACTACCGCTTACCTTTGAAAAGAGCACCATCGTGATCCATTGAAATGACACCATATGAGTTATGGTTTGGGATAAAACCCGAATTGTCTTTTCTTAAATTTTGGTATGCTATGCATAAGTAAAATGTTTACAACCAAAGTCGGATAAGCACGTCTTTGTAGGTTATCCCAAAGAATTTGTTGGGAATTTCTCCATAACACCGAGGACAAAAGAGTTTGTTCCTTGGAACATCAAGTTTCTTGAGAAGGAATTTTTTGTGAAAAGTTAAGTGGGAGGACAATAGAACTTTGATAAGGTTGTTGAACCTTAGCTATATGTGCTAAGTAGCGCAGTGCCGGAAAGTGTCTTGGTGGCGGCCACAATGCTCATGGCTCTCGTGATTACAAAAGGTGTGATCTCGGAGATTAGAGTTCCTATAGAACCGTGTGGGTCGGTAAGAATCAAATAGTAAGATTTGATAAGCAAGTCGTTATTGTTTCGACAATGATGAACCGACTACATGCAAAGAAGCGATGATGGGCCCTGACTCCATAAAATGACTAGAAGTCATAGAATCCGTGATAGTATCCATACACGAGAAAACAAGTTTCTGAACTTGGAAGACCCTCCGGAAAGGCGTGAAGCCTATCGGTCGTGTTTGGATCTATAAAGAAATAATACATGGATGTTTAACATCTATGAAATAGTCGACATGTCGGAAAGAAGTTTACGACAATGTTCAAGGAGTTGACTATGAAAAGATTTGATCTTTCATAGCGATATATAGTCTTGACGGATTAATGTAGCAACCACTACATACAATTTGGTATATGGTAGTTGAACAAATAAAACAAGGTTCTTCTAATAGAATGGTAACCTAGGACATGTACATGACATGGTCCGAAGGGTTTTGTTAATTCAAAGGGTGCTAAAAGGGCATGTAAACTTCAATAGTTGAAGTAAGCATAGCGGAGTTGGAATCTTCACCATGATGAAACTGTTAAAAGAGTTTAAATTCATCGGAGATGATGAAGATGCTTGCATTTGCAAGAAATTAAGTGGGAGCGCTGAGACATATTTCTAATACATTATGTAGAGGACATATTGTTGATTGGAAATGATGTATCTTGTATTGACACAAGTTAAGAATTTCATTAAAATAAGATTTCGATGAAAGACTTGGGCAAACCTGGAATATTAGGCATCAATATCTATATGGATAGATTAAGGCGCTAATATGGTTGTGCCAGACATACATATATGAGATATTGAAAGGGTTCAATATGGAAACAACAAGAAAGGTTCTTGCTGCATGGAAAGGATTGTATCAAAATTCAAGTGTTTCAACACTTGGTGAGTAAAATCACATGAAGATTTTGATCGATTATACCATGATATGTATATATCCAGAATGTCCTATGCTCTAAATGTTATGAGCATATACCAGAATGATTCATAAGATGATCATTGGACAATAGTAAAGATATTCTTATGAGCTTTGGAAGAACTAAGAATATATAATGTATAAGTGACAAATAGTTAAAGGTAGTTCATTGTAAAGTGTTACATTGATACTAGTTTTGTCACAAGATACAAATTAAATTTATCTCAATTTAGACAATGGGTGGCACAATGTAATGGAAAGGATGTTCCATGATGGATTTGGATGAGTTCCAAAGTTGAGACATTGTGACGGATACTACAACAAAAGGCTAAGTATATGACTGCTATAGTAGCAGCAAAGGAGGGCATTTGTGTTAAGTAGTTTGTTATCAAACTAGGTGTGGTTCAAAGTGGGCTAATACTATGAAGATATATTGTGTGAAAATAATATCGACATATTTTGAGCCAAACGAACTAAAGGTCTCACCAGAGGACCAAATTTATACAATGCCATCTCATTTGAGAATGAGTGATGCGTAGAGACGCAAAGACATGCAAATACACACGGACCTGAAACTGTCAGATCCGGAGATTATGTTAACCACTAGCAATAGCGTATATGCAACACCAGAAAGCCATAGGTGTTTAATACACAAAGTTTTTCAAACTAGATTATTGACTCTAGTGCAAGTGGGAGACCGAAGGGAATATGCCCAAGAGGCAATAATAAAGTGGTTATTATCTTATTCCATGTTTATGATAAATTTTTATTTTACATGCTAGAATTGTATTGATCGGAAACATCAATACATGTGTGTTTAATAAACAAAAAGGGTTCCTAGTTATGCCTCTCTTATAGACTAGCTTGTTGATTAACAAGATGATCAAGGTTTCCTGATCATGGACATTGGATGTTGTTAATAACAGGGTCACACCATTGGTGGAATGATGTGATAAACATTCATCCAAAGTATACCATTACGATCAAAGTCATTATGTTTATATTGCTATAACATCATACGAAGTAATCTTTATCCTTAGACCATCAGATCATGTTAATTGCTAACACCGGAAGAGTATCTTGATAACATCAAACGTCACACCGTAATAGGGTGACTATAAAGGTGGGTTCAGTGCTACAAATGTGTTATGTTGAGGCTCATGGATCAAGAGTGGGATTTGTCCATCCCGATGACGGATAGATATAATCTGGGCCCTCTCGGTGATATCACATTGAAATAGCTTGCAAGCAAGTGATGTGATCACTAGAATGTTATATCACGGGAACGAGAAAAGAGTGCATGTCGGTAACGAGATCAAACTAGGTATGGATATACCGATGATCGAATCTCGGACATGTAATATATCGCGGGACAAAGGGATTTAGTTACTAGCATTAAAGGTTCTCAAGATCACAGAAGTCATCATTGAATGTGTAGGAGTCAGTATGGATCTCCAGGTCCCGCTGTTGATTATTGATCGGAGAGGGGTCTCGATCATGTCTGCATTATTCGCGAACCGTAGGGTGACACACTTAAGGGATACCGACACCATTTGGAGCAAATATGTTTCCGATAAAGATTTAAGAAAGCGCTGGAATTATTTCAATAGACACCAAATCAAGCTGTTGGGTGAAATTGCTGAAATTGGTTCAGCATGTAATATTGAAATGTTGCAGGGGGTTTTATGTGAATGTTTGTTAATTAAAGTAATTAACAAAATTCTGAATAAAAATAATAAAATATTTTTATTAAATGAGAGAGCATTAAATTTGGAGAAATTTAATGCATTTAAAGTGGAGACTTTAAAAGAGAATGTGAAGGGCCATTTTAATGTGGAGGGGTTACCACCACATGAATGGAGGAGGTGAAGGGTCACCCCCTCCATGCACCGGCCATGAAGGAGGGGCACCCCCCTCCTCCTATAAAAGGCCACCCCCTCCTCACTTCTCACTCACACCTCCTTGTGAAGGATCTCTCTCCCCCTCTAGTATTATTTCCCCATGGTCTCGGATTAGCGAGATACATGTTCCCGGCGGCTTTATCTAGAAAGGAGTTGCTTCTTCCGTTGCTTTGCTGGAGCGAGGGACGAAGGTTGTCGGGGTACCGGACGTGTGTGCAATCACGGATGCACCACTGCTTTGCGGTGCTGGACTTGGTGGTGCTGGAGCTGGATCTGATGGACGTGCTGGAGCCGGACCTGCTGGACTTCATCACGATCTTGAGATCGACAAGTGTACGACTACATCAACCACGAGTTCCTACTCGTTAACAAAGCTCGTTGTCTACGAGGGTAAATTCTCGTTGGATGTATGTCCACCCATTGCTTTGTACCTAGTAGATAGATCTTGGCGTGTAGTTCATACCGTAGGAAAAAATTTATTTTCTATGCTGCGGACCCATCATAGTTCTCATCATAGGAAAAATTTTGTTTTCTACGCTGCGAACCCAACAGTGGTATCAGAGCCTGATCTATGCGTAGGTACTTTGCACGGGTAGTACACATATGTTTATATGTGGGCGATGATGATCATGTTATTGCATCTTCTATGTGTTTTGGATATTGGTGGCATCGTGGGATGAAGCGGCCTAGACCAACCTTACATGTCATCGTACATGAGACCGGTTCCACGACTGACATGCAACTTGTTTTGCATAAGTGGCTGGCAGGTGTCTGTCTCTCCTACTATAGTCAATATCTGAGTTACAACGAGTTGCTAATAATTTGGTTATCCTCGTTGTGGTTCATGTTCGTAGGTGAGAACGGTTCTATCTCCGAAATCCCTAAGCCACGTAAAACTTGCAATTGATAAATTAGAGGCGTCTAGTTTAGATCGTTGCTGGGCTAGTGTATTGATATGGTATTGTTGTAAGTAGATGTATGATAGATACTCTTACAACACATTCAACGTGTAAGTTCCATAGACCTTGGCCTTACACACAAAGGAATGATAGAGATCATACCACGATGAAAATGATAGAGATCAAATGCATGGACCATATCATCTCAGTTTACACATTAGATGTTAGCATCTTATACTGCTAGTTTGGCACTTTTGGTAGCATTGTAAGATGATCCCTCATTTAGATATCAAGATAAAATGTGTTCTTCCTTTAGTATGCACCGTTCTATGGATCGTGTTTCGAGACATCACGTGATGATCGTGTGTACTCGACTCTACGCTTTCATACAACGGGTGTAAGACAGTTTTGCACACGCGAGTACTAAGGTTCTTACTTGGCGAGCGTAGCATGTACAGACATGGCCTCGGAACACGGACCGAAAGGTTAAGCATGAGTCATATAGTTGATATGATGCCCATATAGATGCTCGCCTTTGAAGCTACACCAACTCACGTGATGATCGGACTTGGTGTAGTGGATTTGGTTCATGTAATCACCAAAAAGGCACAAGGGATGTCGTTTTTGAGTGGGAGTTCATTAGTAATTTCGATTAGTTGAACTCAATCTATCATAAACTTAGTCTAAATAAACTTTACAAATTCTGTTGTAGATGGCACCACCTGCTTTTAATTTCAATGTGTTCATGGAGAAAGAGAAACTTGCTGCGAATGGTAGCAACTTCACCAACTGGGCTATGAATTTGAGGATTCTCCCCACTGCTGCACAAAAGCAATATGTGCTAGATGCGCTGCTAGGCCCCCCGCCAGCTCCTGATGCCCCTGACGAGGAAAAGAATGTCTATGTAACTCGTCAGGAGGACCACAACTTAGTTCATTGCGGCATACTGTATGGGCTAGAGCCAGAACTTTGAAAGCGTTTGGAAAATGGCAATGCCTTTGATACCATGGGAGAATTGAAAATGATTTTCGATACCCATGCTGACATAGAGAGTTATAATTCTACTGAAAAGTTCTTTAGCTGCATGATGGAGGAGAACAACTCCATTAGTGAGCATGTACTCAAAATGTCTGGGTACACCGATAAGCTTGCGTCCTTGGGAATAACGATTCCCATTGACTTAGGCATACATCATGTTCTCCAATCTCTGCCACCTAGCTACAAGAGCTTCATGATGAACTATAATATGCAGGGCATGAAGAAGTCTCTTCAGCTTCACAATGCTTAAGACTGCAGAAGTGGAGATTAGGAAAGAACATCAAGTGTTGATGATCAATAGGACCACCGGTTTCAAGAAGGACATGAAAGGCAAGCACAAGGGAAAGAAGGGTGGCAAATCTGTTGCCGTGCCTGAAAAGAAACCCCGAGCTGGCCCTAAGTCCGATACTGAGTGCTACTATTGCAAGGGGACTGGCCATTGGAAGCGAATCGCTAAGTATTTGGCGGACAAGAAGTCCGGCAAGGCAAACAAAGGTATATATGATATACATGTTATTGATGTGTACTTGACTAGTACTCGCAGTAGCACCTGGGTATTTGATACGGGATTGGTTGCTAATATATGTAACTCGATTCAGGGGCTGCGGAACAAGCGACAACTAGCAAGGGATGAGGTCATAATGCGGGTCGGCAATGGATCAAGAGTTGATGTGATCGCCGTCGGAACGCTGCCTCTCCATATGCCATCGGGATTAGTTATAAACCTAAATAATTGTTATTTGGTGCCTGCACTTAGCATGAACATTGTATCTGGATCATGTTTGATGCAAAGTGGTTATTCGTTTAAATCTGAAAACAATGGTTGTTCGATTTATATGGATAATATCTTTTATGGTCATGCACCTGTGTTGAATGGTTTATTTCTGATGGATCTCGATAGTAATATTACACACATTCATAATGTTAATGCTAAAAAGATTAAACTTGATGATGATATATCTGCATATATGTGGCACTGCCGTCTAGGTCATATTGGCATTAAACGCATGAAGAAACTCCATTCTGATGGACTTTTGGAATCACTTGATTTTGAATCATTTGATACATGTGAGCCATGCCTTATGGGCAAGATGACTAGAATGCCGTTTTTCGGTTCAGTGGAACGGGCGACAAATTTATTGGAAATCATACATACTGATGTGTGTGGACCAATGAGTGTGTCGGCGCGAGGTGGATATCGTTATTTTGTTACTTTCACGGATGATTTGAGTAGATACGGGTATATCTATTTGATGAAACACAAGTCTGAAACTTTTGAAAAGTTCAAGGAATTTCAGAATGAAGTGGAAAATCATCGTAATAGAAAGATCAAATTTCTACGGTCTGACCGTGGAGGAGAGTATCTAAGTTACGAGTTTAGCACACACATGAAAGAGTGTGGAATAGTTTCACAACTCACGCCTGCCGGAACACCACAACGTAATGGTGTGTCGAAACATCGTAATCGTACCTTATTGGATATGGTTCGATCTATGATGTCTCTGACTGACTTGCCACTGTCATTTTGGAGTTATGCACTGGAAACAACTGCATTCACTTTAAATAGGGCACCATCTAAATCCGTTGAAACGACACCGTATGAATTATGGTTTGGAAACAAACCTAAGCTGTCATTTTTTAAAGTTTGGGGATGCGATGTTTATGTGAAGAAACTTCAGCCGGATAAACTCGAACCCAAAGCGGAAAAATGCGTCTTCATAGGATACCCTAAGGAAACGATTGGGTATACCTTCTATGACAGATCCGAGGGCAAGGTTTTTGCTGCCAAGAATGGATCCTTTCTTGAGAAGGAATTTCTCGCGAAAGGTGTGAGTAGTTGGAAGGTAGAACTCGAAGAGGTTATTGAACCTTCTCTTCATGAAATGGCGAGTAGCGCAGCACCGGAAGTTGTTTCGGAGTTGACTTCACATGATGAAGAGAGAGCTAATGATATTGATCATGAAACTCCGAAAGAGGACACTACCGAACCTCGTAGGTCAAGCAGGACACGTGCAGCTCCTGAACTTTACGGCAATCCTATTGTGAATTTCAAGGTTGATGAAATGGATGACCCTGCGATGTATGAAGAAGCGATGATGAGCCCGGATTCCAACAAATGGCTAGAAACCATGAAATCCGAGATGGAATCCATGTACGAGAACCAAGTTTGGACCTTGGTGGACTTACCTCACGATCGAAAGGCCGTTGAGAATAAATGGATTTTCAAAAGAAAAACTGATGCTGATGGTAATGCGACCATCTATAAGGCTCGACTTGTCGCAAAGGGGTTTCGACAAATTCAAGGAGTTGACTATGTTGAGACATTCTCTCCCGTAGCGATGCTTAAGTCAGTTAGGATCATGTTAGCAATTGCTGCATATTTCGATTATGAAATATGGCAGATGGATGTCAAAACTGCGTTCCTCAATGGTAATATTGAAGAAGAGTTGTATATGATACAACCTAAGGGTTTTATCGATCCTAAGGATGCTAATAAGGTGTGCAAACTTCAGCGATCCATCTATGGACTGAAGCAAGCATCCCGGAGTTGGAATCTCCACTTTGATGAGGTGATCAAAGAGTTTGGATTTGTCCAAACTTATGGAGAGGCTTGTATTTACAAGAAAGTGAGTGGGAGCAATGTGGCATTTCTGATATTATATGTGGATGACATATTATTGATTGGAAATGATATAGATCTTTTAAACAGTGTTAAAAGTTATCTAAATAGCAAATTTTCGATGAAAGACCTTGGTGAAGCGTCATATATATTAGGCATTAAAATCTATAGAGATAGATCAAGGCGCCTAATTGGGCTATCGCAGAGTACATACCTTGATAAGATATTAAAGAAGTTTAATATGGACGAAAGTAAGAAGGGGTTCTTACCTATGTTGCAAGGCAAGACATTGAGTAAGACTCAAAGTCCGGCTACGGCGGAAGAAAGAGAGATGATGGATAAGATCCCTATGCCTCGCCATAGGCTCTATTATGTATGCCATGCTATGTACAAGACCGGATGTGGCACATGCTATTAGTTTGACTAGTAGGTACCAATCGATCCAGTTCTAACACTCGATAGTGGTCAAGAACATCCTCAAGTACTTGAGAAGAACTAGGGATATGTTTTTTATATACGGAGGTGAAGAAGAGCTAGTCGCTAAGTGTTATGTCGATGCTAGCTTTGACACCGATCCGGATGACTCTAAGTCCCAATACGGATACGTATTTCTCTTGAACAGCAAAGAAGTAGTTGGAGGAGTTCCAAACAACCTGTGGTGGCTGGATCAACGACGGAGGCAGAATATGTTGCTGCTTCAGAAGCGGCGCAGGAAGCGGTTTGGATGAAAGAGTTCATTATGGAACTAGGTGTGGTTCCTAGTGCATTGGACCCAATGGTGATTTATTGTGACAACAATGGAGCCATAGCCAACGCAAAGGAACCGAGGTCTCACAAGAATTCCAAGCATATTAAGCGCCGGTTTCACTCCATCCGCGAGCATGTCAAGGATGGAGATATAAAGATTTGTAAAGTACACACGGACCTAAATGTAGCAGATCCGTTGACTAAAGCTCTCCCTAGGGAAAAACATGATCAACACCAGAACTCCATGGGTGTTAGATTTATCACTATGTGAACTAGATTATTGTCTCTAGTGCAAGTGGGAGACTTAAGGAAATATGCCCTGAGAGGCAATAATAAAGTTATTATGTATTCCTTATATATGATAGATGTTTATTTTATATGCTAGAATTGTATTGATCGGAAACATCAATACATGTGTGTTTAATAAACAAAAAGGGTTCCTAGTTATGCCTCTCTTATAGACTAGCTTGTTGATTAACAAGATGATCAAGGTTTCCTGATCATGGACATTGGATGTTGTTAATAACAAGGTCACACCATTGGTGGAATGATGTGATGAACATTCATCCGAAGTATAGCATTACGATCAAGTCATTATGTTTATATTGCTATAACATCATACAAAGTAATCTTTATCCTTAGACCATGAGATCATGTTAATTGCTAACACCTGAAGAGTATCTTGATAACATCAAACGTCACACCGTAACAGGGTGACCATAAAGATGGGTTCAGTACTACAAAGGTGTTATGTTGAGGCTCATGGATCAAGAGTGGAATTTGTCAATCCCGATGACGGATAGATATACTCTGGGCCCTCTCGGTGATATCACATTGAGATAGCTTGCAAGCAAGTGATGTGATCACTAGAATGTTATATCACGGGAACGAGAAAAGAGTGCATGTCGGTAACGAGATCAAACTAGGTATGGAGATACCAATGATCGAATCTCGGGCATATAATATATCGCGAGACAAAGGGATTTAGTTACTAGCGTTAAAGGTTCTCACGATCACAGAAGTCATCGTTGAATGTGTAGGAATCAGTATGGATCTCCAGGTCCCGCTTCTGATTATTGATCTGAGAGGAGTCTCAATCATGTCTGTATTATTCGCGAACCGTAGGATGACACACTTAAGAGTTACCGAACACCATTTTGGAGCACATATGTTTCAGACAAAAGAATTGCAAAGCACAGGAATTGTTTCGATAGAAACCGGAAATTGTTTCGGGTGAAATTGCAGAAAGTGGTTCTGCATGTGATATTGAAATATTGCAAGGGGCTATATGTGAATGTTTGTTAATTAAAGTAATTAAAAAAATTCTGAATAAATTTAATAAAAGAGTTTTATTAAATGAGAGAGCATTAAACTTGGATAATTTTTAATGCATTTAAAGTGGAGACTTTAAAAGGGAATGTGAAGAGGCATTTTAATGTGGAGGGGTTACCACCACATGAATGGGGGAGGTGAGGGGTCACCCCCCCATGCGCCGGCCATGGAGAGGAGGGGCACCCCCCTCCTCCTATAAAAGGCCACCCATTCCCTCCTTCATCCACACACCTCCTTGTGAAGGATCTCTCTCCCCCTCTAGAATTATTCCCCCATGGTCTCGGATTAGCGAGATACATGTTCCCGGTGGCATTTCGTCTAGAAGGAGTTGCTGCTTCCGCTGGATCGCTGGAGCGAGGAGGTGGAGGTTTTCCGGTGGCTTGAACGTGCGTGCGAGTACGGATGCGCTACTGAGTTGCGGCGCTCGGACTTCCTCACGATCTTGATATCGGTAAGTGTACGACTACATCAACCATGAGTTCCTACTCGTTAACAAAGCTCGTTGTCTTCGAGGGTAAATTCTCGTTGGATGTATGTCCACCCGTTGCTTTGTACCTAGTAGATAGATCTTGGTGTGTAGTTCTTATCGTAGGAAAATTTTTGTTTTCTATGCTGCGGACCCAACAGAAGGAACACAATATCGTCTAACAAGGTTTGCCGAAAAATAAATTAGTAAGTTGTGTCACAAAAGTTTAAATAAATCTGGTAAAATATGTCACTCACCCTAAACTATGGTAGAATTTGTAAAACAATGAGATTGGGACAAACAACCTTGACCCAGACTACTGGCCTAGGTTAGTTTATATAATAGGATTAATAGAGTTTTGTTACAATATGTTTACACATAGGACTCCTACTCCTTATCGTATACAGAGTCTAACACCCTCCCTCAATCTCAACCTCTCTTAGGATCCAGAAGATTGAGATTGCGCCTACAACCTACAAACTATGGCTTTGGAAGAGGCTTCGTGAAGATGTCATCAAGTTGATATTTGGAGGGGATGAACTTGATACGAAGTAGCTTCTTTACAACACGTTCCCTGACAAAGTGATAGTCAACTTCAATGTGTTTCGTTCGGGCATGTAATACCGGATTAGATGAAAGGTATGTAACACCGTTGTTGTCACACCAAAGGACTGGAGGATGATCTTGAGAGACTCCCAACTCTCTCAATAAGTACTGCACCCATATGAGCTCAGCTGTGGCATTAGAAACCGCCTTGTATTCAACTTCAGTACTGCTGCGAGATACTGTAGCTTGTTTGCGAGCATTCCAGATGATCAAGTTAGGACCAAATAATACTGCATAGCCCCCCGTGGATCACTTGTCATCAGGACTGCTAGCCCAATCCGCATCCGAGAATGCTGAGAGATCACAAGACGGTGCAGGCTGGAGAAGCAAACCATATGAGGCAGTGAGACAGATGTAGCATAGAATACGCTTCCCAGCTGACCAATGAGATGTCCTAGGCGCATGAAGATGCTGACACACACGATTGACTGCATAAGAGACATCTGGTCTGGTGATAGTGAGGTATTGTAGAGCACCAACGAGACTGTAGTACTTAGTAGCATTATTAGACGAAAGAGGATCTCCATCAAGAGGAGACAACCGATCAGTAGCAGACATAGGAGTGGTAGCATGTTTGCACTTCAACATACTAGCACGGCGCAACAAGTTCAAAGAATACTTGTGCTGAGTGAGAGTCAACCCAGCAGAAGACCGTGAGACCTCCAGACCAAGGAAGTAGTACATGGCACCCAAGTCCTTGACAGCAAAATCACCACTCGGCGTAGACAAGAGACGATCAACAACAGCATCAGAGGAGATGATGAGGATTATATCATCAACATAAACTAGCAGATACATCGTGACATCAGGACACTAAAGAAGGAACAAGGACGTGTTAGCAGTGGATGGAACAAACCCATGAGCCCAAAGGACAAAGCCAAGACGTGCATGCCATGCACGAGGAGCCTTCTTAAGTCCATACAGAGCCTTAACAAGGCAGCAGCGATGGTGAGAACGTGCAGGATCAACAAAACCTAGGGGCTGATGCGTATAAATCTCCTCCTCCAGAACTCCATGCAGAAAGGCATTCTTCACATCAATCTAACAAAGAGACCATCCTCGAGTAATAGCCAAAGAGAGCAGCAAACGAATGGTAGTAGGCTTGACAACTGGGTTGGACGTGTCTTCATAATCAATACCATACATATGTTTGAAGCCTTTAGCAACTAACCATGCCTTGTAGCGTTCAATAGAATCATCAGCATGCTTCTTAACCTTGAAGACACACTTGGAATCAATAATATTGACACCAGAAACAGGAGGAACGAGTTGCCAAGTATCATTCTTCAGAAGTTCCTGAAATTCATGCTCCAACGTAGCACGCCAGTGAGGAATACCAAGAGCGGCCTAAAAGTGTCGGGGCTTAGCTGTGGGATCAGCAACAGCATAGGCCACGCAAGCAGCAATCCATGCAATGGTCCCATCTGTGTGCTTCTTCGAAAGAAAAACTCCAGCCTAACTGCGTGGACGAGGGCGAAGAGCCTCAGCAGCAGGTGGTGCTGGTGGCAACGAGCCAGATGTAGGTGACGGAGGCGACGCCGAGTCGGGTGCAGGTGACTCCGAGGTCGGCGATGCTAGGCCGGACGAGGAGGCCCCTGGCGGTGGGGAGCCAGGCGGCGTCGGGCCGATCGAAGACTACCATCTAGGAGCGAGGCGTCTTGGTGCGAGGCGGCGAGGCAGCGGGCTGCATCGGGCGAGGCGTGGCGCAGGTAGCGAGGCTGGCGGGCTGGATCCTGCGTGCATGGTTCATGCATGGGATCAACGTTCTGTATGTGATCGTCGTCCGTCACCTGATCATCGAGGAGCTCGAGGCGAGCGCCACGTCTGATACCTACAACATGGTTAGGAAGCAATGCAGGAGTATATGCAACATCTACTAATTGATCAGGCGAAGGAATAGTGGAGTGCACAGGTGGTGTAGGAGTGGTGGAGTTGTTCGGAAGTGCTAGTAAGGTAAGGGCAGTCTCTACAAGATGACGATGCTTACGTTCAGCGGTGCCATTCTGCTGATGTGTGTGAGGACAAGACACACGGTGCGAGATCCCAAGCTTATTAAAAAACGAATTTAGGTTATGATATTCACCTCTAGTCGGATTGAACATGAAGAATTTTATGCTTAAGGAGAAGTTTAACATGTGTTTGAAATTGAATAAAACCACGGAACACATCAGGTTCGCCAATGGAGCAGGTATGCGCATCTCACACGTTGGTCAGGCCTCTCTTTTTACACATAACTCTAGAAAACTGCATCTTTTCAATGTCCTTCGAGTTCCTTCTGCTACACGTAGTTTGTTGTCTGTTCCTCAACTTACTCATGATAATAATGACCTCAACTTATGGCTCTGATACCATGTAAAACAATGAGATTGGGACAAACAACCTTGACCCAGACCGCTGGCCTAGGTCGGTTTATATAATAGGATTAACGGCGTTTCATTACAATACGTTTACACACAGGACTCCTACTACTTATCATATACAGTCTAACAAAACTAACTCTTGCATTTATGTCGGAATATATGTGTTCCAAAGCAGCTAAACTTGCGAAGAAACATTGCATTTGTGCTGGTTCCCCGATACATCTCCTTAAGAAAAGACATAATAGGAAAAGAAAGAAAGGAACTGTGCGTCCCAATCTATCCAGCTATACCAGGCTCTTCAAATCAGGTTTAGCACTAAGCACACAAATTGTTCCAACATCATCCATGATTCTAAATCGACTAGACTAGCTAGTCAGTAGGATCCAGTCGCTAATTACTTCTTATCCTCTCCTATCTGCTGGCATTTGCCAACCAACACAAAAGAGTTTTTCTTATTGAAGGGTGGATTATTATCCATTTTTAGTGATAAAAAAGCGCTTCGTTTGTTGTGGGTCGCGTCTCACCGCAGGCACTTAGCTATAGGAGAAGAAAAGGCGTTGGTTTTGATTGGTAATCTTGAGTTGTCACACAGATTGCTAGAGAAGCTAGGAGACATTAAGTTAGTTAACAGCATGTCCACACGTTTCCAAGACCCAGAACAGATTGATTAGCCAAGCCATTTTTTACCTAAACTTTTGTAACTGATGAGCATCTTATGATCACCTTCAGTTACGTACCTACGAATAATCAGTCAGCTTCAGCTACAAACTGCCTGATTAGATCAAGGATATAGTTAGTACACATATCTCTCTTAACTCTTATGGAGTGGGGCGCTAGCTAGGTTAGGTTGATCCTTGTTTGTTTAGTGCCTTGGAAGCGTCAGATCTTTTTCATATATTAGGGAAGCAAAGCCTACTGTGTACTTACCTTCAAAGTTTAAAGGCTGATGCTAGCTTGCAGTGCTGCCTCCATTTGCCATTTGGAACACATTAGGAGTTCATCCAAATTTGGAGTAATTCTGCGGCGACGCAGACGACAAAGGGAAGGCTCCTGCAACCTCGTCGGCATCGGCATGGGGCGTTACACGCTTAATTATAGTACACCCTTTGGTGCGCATCAATGTATCGCTTTATTTGTTCTCAGTGACTGTTACGAAATGCAGTTGTTTCAGCTGGACCTGTCACAGTGCAGTGTATAGGAGAAGCGAGATACTATTCTCGTTGCCCACTCTAGGTTGCACTAATTTAACACGGTCCCTTACTTTTCTTTTCGTTCATTAAAAACGTGTTGCCTGGAGAAGGATTGTAGTTCAACTAATCACTTCCGGTTGTACCGACAATATTGTGAAATATCCAGTTAAACTAGATGTGGCAAAATCGGAAATCCACTTTGGCTCGTAGGTGCAGATGCACCCACCGCTGAAATGCCGTACTTCAAAATGTTAAAGATTTCAGGAAAAATACCTCGATATACATGCCGATATTCTATGTTTGTACATGAAATTTCATGAAGAAAAGACATTTTATGTGGCTTGTATAAAAAAGACAAATTTCTGTGTTGTAAAATAGCTTTTCACAAGACATATTTTTTGTCTTTTTTACACAAACCACAAAAAATATCTTTTCACCGCAAAAACTTTGTGTGAGAACATAGCATGTTCAGATGTACACCCAGGATTTTGTTTCAGATTTTTTCAATATTTTAAAATTCATATAAAATATATTTTACATAATAGGTTCATCTAGACCTGGGAGCCAAAACGTAGTATACTTTCTTCCTCTAAATAAACACACTACTATTATTGTCTGCAACTTTCGGGCACCCCAAAAAGTAAAAGGACACACATAATAAATGTAAATCACTGTATATGAACTGAAGATATTTTCTCACACCGACCTATAATTCTTTTTTGAAGGTTGGGGACAAGGACATTAATGTTTTAATAGTAGAAATATCACCTAATGATCGAAGATATTTTCTCTGGCTAGTTTTTTCTCTCTACTTTACGGGGAGGGTGAGGACAAGAAGTTATGCCCAAGAGGTTGTTGGTGTCGGGATCCAAGTATGACCACTTTAGGGTTTTAGTACAATCAAGATGGTAGGATCGTGATGTATAAAGTTGCACCTTGAAAACGCACATATCAGGACCATCCCATTGGTTACATATTGCTCATACCTGGAGTACTAAAATGATCCGGTAAGCGCTATGGATATTTCTTGAAATTGTGAAAAAAAAATTAGAAAAAAAGAGAGAGGATGTCCCTGGACATCATGTTATAACAGGTACTACCTCTGTTCCTAAATATAAGAATGTAATACCTTCGAAAATCTGGTTCAAAAATGATAATGAAGCATGTCTGTCATGCCCATAAAAGGTTAAATGTTCAATAATCAACCATATTATATTTCCTGGCGTATATGGCAGCATGATGTATATCTATGAAATATATACCGATAATTTTCACGCCCTTTTAAGTGCAAGACACACCGATCAATCGGAGCATCCTGCGAGGAAACGGTCGTACCAAGATTTGTGTCGCTCTCGTGCCAACTCCGCGTTGCGGCTAGGCCGGCTCCAGGGCGGGGCTCCATGTGTCTCCTCCACGGGACGGGCATGCCATGTCTGTCGTCTGATCGATCTCTTCAGCCGCACTGCTCCATTCCCCCGTGGGGGCCTCTTCGGACCACTACCGTTCGCAGTCAACCTCGCGTTGCGCGCGCAACCCACAAAGCGCGGCGACAATGGGGTGCTCCTCAAGACACCCGGCCAGCACCCCCATAAAATCCCAACCGAACCCAGTAACCCACCCACCACTCTTCGTGTGCAACCACGGCAAGGATAGCTTCCGTGTCGTCCTGGTTTTAATTAACTCTTTAATCCTCCCAGTAGCTGAGAAAAGAAGAAGACCGACTGCTAGCTAGCTGCTCCATAGCTAGCTTAGCTAGTTGGGTGTGTGTGTGTACGTATCAGCAGAGGGCCAGACGGGGGAGGGATACATGGGAAGCTTGGGGTCGGAGGCCGACCATGGAGGCGGCAGGGAGATGTTCCATGGCCACTCTGACCCCGTCGTCGACGAGCTCAACAGGCTGGAGAATCGTCTCAGAGGTTTGTCTCGATCATCTACTTACTCTGGCTTTGATCAGGATTCAGGAACATGCGCAACTGTGTATGCATGATCTTTGGCCATGCATATATGGGTATCATGTTGCCAAGAAGAATATTAGCCGTGTGTATTTCAGTCGAATTAAGAGCGAAAAGAGGCATGCATGTGTTTTATTAGAGGTGCAATTCTCGGACCTCACCAATTTGCGTGCGTATGTTTTTTTTGGTTGCGAAAACCTCTTCTATTTTTGTTGCGAAAACCTCCTACACATAGTAGGTTCTGGTTCAATTAGGCTTAGTTAATTCCTATGATCACCACCAGGTATGCATATGACGAAAACATTATGAAAGGAAGTGCATGTCTTGTGTACATCGTGGTGCAACTTTGCTTATGTAGGTCGATCTAGGATGGTGGTTGTGTGAAAAAGCTAATTAAGGATAACGTTTCCTCGGTTATTTTGCAGCTACTATCAATCTAGTCCGACAGAAGGAGGTCCCATAAATGCAGTAGTAAACACAGTTAATCTACCCAGTCAATACGTATTATGCTGTGACATACCATGCTGCAGGGCGAAAATAGTTTTGGAGAAGTGGTGCACAAAACCAGCTTGTTAGCTACTTCCTTGATGAACTGAACATAATGAACTTCAACCAATTGCATCGGAAAAAATATGTTACTCCCTCTTGCAGATTTTTCTAAATTTGAATGTATCTAGACACTATTTAGTATATAGATTTGTTCAAATTTAAACAAATTTGTTACATCCTTTTTAGGACGGAGGGAGTACAATATGCTGTGTTTTATATGAACACCAAAACTGATAAAAGTTCCATATCTTTCCAAAGTAAAACATATAGTATGTTCTGGGAATTTGTCTTTCTAAGACATGCTCTGGGTATATGTAGCTTTTCTTAAACTGCAACAATTTAGACAGGACCAACAAAAAGTATGCTACTGTACAAGATATTTGCTCAGATTCTACGATACAGGTGTGACAAAACCTTGGAATATTTGACATGCTTGGTTGGTAGGATGTCAGCATGGTTGAGAGTTAGTAATCTAATATGCATAGTTGGCAGGGTGCACACTTCAGATTTTGGCCTTTTTGCACTTGTGTACTGAGCTGCAGTTTGTAGCTTAATCATCAGCGGACAATCAAGTCAGGCACGTGCACCGACAGTACAGGGTGCTGGTGCGTTGTGCGGCTTCTTTGAACTGTAAGGTGCATAGGGCTAATTAATCTTGATGTTCTTGCACTGCATGCCCTTCGAATTAAATGTGATAAACAAAATATTTTTTTTCTCTTCTGCGGGAGTACTAGACAGACGCACACAACCTACATGAATTTTACAAAATTGAATGGATACATGACGTGTTCTGTTATAGAACCTTTTTCGTCCATATAGTGGATTCACCTAACATTCTTCTCAAGGAATTGAATGGCAAACTTGCAATGAACATGCTACTTTTTCACCAAGACTCCTTGTTCAAAGCTGTTGTTGTCATCCGTCTCATTCAGCCACTAGATGCTGATTCGAGTAACTTCTGTTTCACTCTGAACAAAAGGAGGAACAAGTTAACTTTTTGTCCAAAAGTAAAAGGAGCAATGATTATCTTACTACCTTTTTATTCTATAAACTTTTGGAAGAGACTGCACACTCCGTAATGTTTTCCACCAAATATTTTTTCCTTCAGAAAATAATATTCTACAAAGGAAAAAAGAGTATCATGACTGCTTTGCATTTAAACTCTGGCCATTTCCTGCAGAGAAAGAGCGAGAACTAGGACACGCATACAGTGAAATAAAAGGTCTGAAGGTGACAGATGTTTTGAAGGACAAGGCAATTGCTGAGGTATGATTTGCTTCACGAATTAGCTTCCTTGAGTTGTTTGCAAGTTAACTTGCGCTTTGTTTCTTCTGAGACCAAGTTAACTCGGACACTGCTAACCGCGTGCAACTTGTACTTGACTTCACCTGACGTCTGCTACAGCTGAGCAAGGAGCTGAAAAAACATGACGAGAAGCTGAGGAGCCTGGAGAAGCAGCTTGAGCAGAAGGTTGCTTACTTACCTAGCTCATTTGATTTGACATCAAAACAGCTAGACCTCTGTTCTCCTTTTACCCCGGTTACATGACAGGTAGATTTGATTTGATATGACAGAATCTGGATGTGAAAAGGTTATGCAATGAGAGAAAGGAAGCGTTGTCCGCACAGTTCGCCGCAGAGGCGTCGCTAAGAAGGATCCACTCATCCCAGAAAGACGAGGAAGTGGTTCCCTTTGACGCCATCATAGCGCCCCTGGAGTCTGACATAAAAAAGTACAGGCATGAGGTACACAAACGTGAAGTTGGATTCGACACCATTTGAGTAGAACGTTAACAGATTTGCATATTGCATAGTTGCATATCATGCTTACCTGTGGATGCTCGAATGTTTTCTTTTCAGATTGCGGTGCTCCAGGATGACAAGAAGGCGCTCGAACGACACCTGAAGCTGAATGAGGCGGCACTCATCGAGGCTGGGGACATTCTGCGCAGCGCACTCGAGAGAGCGCTGATCGTAGAGGATGTCCAGAACCAGAATATTGAGCTAAAGAAACAGATGGAGATCTACCATGTATGTGCACACAGAAACCCATTGTTGACATGGCATCCAAATCACCCTTAAAAACTTTGCATGACTGAACCTTCTTATGTGTGCAACTGAATTTTTTTTCTTGTTTACCGCTCCGGACCTACAGGAGGAGAACATGCTTCTGGAGAAGAGCAACAGGCAGAAGGTCCTGGAGATTGAGAAGCTCACCCACACCGTTGGTGAGCTTGAGGAGTCCATTCTTGCCACGGGCGCTGTTACCAACGCTGTACATTTCTACCAGAATCAGGCTACCATGTTGAATGTAAGTGAGATCAATGTCAGTGTTCAGAAGTTTGGATCGATCCTATTCTTGTTTGTTTCATAACGATACTGAGCTCGTAGGAAGAGAAGAAGACACTCGAGAGGGAGCTAGCTCGAGCCAAAGTGTACGTCAACCGTGTGGCAGCAACGACAGCGAACGAATGGAAGGACGACGCTAACAAACTGATGCCGGTCAAGAGATGGCTGGAAGAACGAAGGCACCTGCAGGTACAGAAAATATGAACTGATTGATGCACATATGTAATATTGCAAATCCACATCTGAATTGAACAATGGCATGCTTATCATCCAGGGAGAGATACAAAGGCTGCGTGACAAGATAACCATAGCAGAGAGGTCCGCAAAGGTGGAGGCCCAGATTAATGTAAGAAATTCTGCGAGACTATCCCAAGCAATTTACAGCACTCAATTTTTACCTCATTGTTTTAACTTCTATTGGTTTGATGCTTTCATAGGACAAGCTCAAAAGGAGACTGAAATCATTGGAAGAGAGCATGGGAAATGAAAAACCCAATGCAGTGCCTGCCAGTGAGGCCAACAGAAAAGGAACTCCAAAAAGATCAACATCTCAACCAAGACAACCCAGCACACCAAGGATGTCGCAGCAAGTGGCTTCACTCGAAGGGACTGTTGACAAGAGAAGGCCAACGTCTCAACCAAGGGCGGCCGTGACAGGGAAGGTGCTGAAGCAACCTAATTCAGACCCCGAGCCTGCAGAAAAGGCAAGAAACGTTAAACAACCTGACAGCCCGAGAGTGAGACCTGCTGCTGCTAGAAAGGAGCGTCCTGTGAGAAATCACCTGTGGGCGACAATAAGCAAAGTGACAAGCGATGCTGGGAAAGAGAACAAGGAGCAGAATCCAAATTATAAACCACATTCGAAGACACAAGCTGTATTTGATGCGAATGGAGACTCTGGAATTCAGTGCAGTGAACATCACAAAGCCATGGATCTGGAGAACTTGGGTGAGAAAAACGTCGATGCTTCTAATGCCGTAGAGAGTACCCAGAGTGGCAATTGGGAAAATTGAGAAATATCTTTTGCAAGAGAATATCTAATACAAGAAGGGTGAATTACAGTTATCATGTACAGGCAAGTGATTTCCTTTTCTTTGGTAGTACTTGAAGACAGTCCGAGAAAAAAAGCAACCGCATACATATTTTTTTTGAACTTTTGAACAATTCTCTTATTATTTTCTTGATAATTATAATAAATTATGTTTCAAAGAATATACATAGGACCCAAAATTACACCTGAACTTCTTTGGATCTGAAATTGTTTCTTTCTTTTGTTTCATACAGATGCAGCATGGTAATTTATTTCAAAAAGCATGCTGTGCGTCTCCGCTATTTTCTTCAGCTTGGGAGATTGTTTCAACAACAAAACCAGCAGCTCATCTTCTCTTGTTTCTTTTTATTCTCTCTTGTACATATGTAAAAACTGTGTCATATTGTTTGGCAAAGCAATTTGTGCCTTCAAAAAAGATACAAATGCAGTTTGTGGTATTTTGAGATAACGCCTGTTTTACCGGAATAAAGGAAATTGGTGCTAATGTAACGCGAGCAATACTGAAAGGAAGTGTTTCTGTGTTGTTTATCGAATCTTTCTTCTATAATTGTTGTTGTTTCCAGTTTCCACACCTATTATCTAAAGATCATTTCATTACTATCCTTTTATAAAGGATGGCTTTGAATGCATATCGTAGTCAATGTTCAAAAAATTGGCCGATTCAGCAATTAATCGGCTGATGAACCGCTACTAGGTGGGTGACCGATTCGCCGATTAACCGATTAATCGGCTGATTCGCCTATTTATTGCTAATTGCCAGCCAACTAGTAAGTCGATAAGTGATATCCTGAACATTGGTAGTCACAGATTCTTGTGAAATTTCTGTCATACTACAGCGTTTAATTAAGAGTATCTTATAATTTTCTTTTAGAAATTATCTTTTCTACTTCCACAAATGGGCAGCAACATAACAAAAAATCAAGGGTGGTCATAGACCGATTCTAACATGAGAGCAAACATACGCATACACGTACAGTGCTTCTTTTCAGGTAAAACTGTTGTATGTTGAGCATTTGGCCATACATTTGTACTCATGCATGGCGACTCATAATTTTTTAGGGAAAATATTAGAAACATGAAAACTCACAAACTAAGGCTATAAATTATTCAAAAAGAAAATTCATATAAACATGTCACTAGATACACATTACTAGATGGGCAAGTTGTAGGGAAAATAAGAGAAAATGAGATGGCTCTGTGATAGCAAAATACGGAACGAGGCAAATTAGAAGCATAGACAAGATAAATCATTCCCTTCCCTAATGAACATAATATATTCAAGAGCAATCAATCACTGACCACAATACACAACAATGACATGAGATATAGTTGTTTCAGGGAGAAAGCATAAATTTACTAGTTAAGGCTTGGAAATAAACTCTAGCAAGGACAACTACTTCACCATGAGTTCAGGCAACCGTAGAATTACGATGAAATATTGGCTTCGTACTTCTCAAAAATTACATTAATGCATCTAAATGATAGGGCGTAATGTTTCTTTATTCACATAACACAACTGATTCTGAACAACATGTGTACAATGGAAAGAAAACCCAAGTCAAGTTGTGCTACAGTCTACTCCACCTTCCCCTTCCCCCGAGAATCATCACTCACTTGAGAAGATGTTGGCTGGTTAATACTTGCTTTAGCATTCGCTAAGAAGGTTGCATCAGGCTGTGGCTCTAGGTTGGGACCCTCCTTCATCGCGGAGTATATGTAGAAGCCGATCACAGCATTAACCGATATGACAGCAAGGAACCCACTGACCAGCGTTTGCGTGGAGGATGACAACTGACTCACACCTGACAAAGGCGTAGAATGTTATTTCCTTACAAACATAGGTGCTTCACTTTCATAGAAAAGATGAAGTACATCATAAGGTAGGAGGAACAATAATCAAACCTGGAATCATCTGGTGGTAAAACCCATACATAGTTGCAATCGGGGCCATCCACATGAACATCGATGTAACGGCGAACTTAGTTATTACTTCCGACATTGCTTCTCCCAAGGAAATGCTGATAGTCTAATACAAAGGCAAGATGAACATACACCATGAGCTCAGCATACAGCTAACTGCTGGGAGATACTTTCTTGTAGGATAAACAGAACTATCTACAATAATATCATACTTGCTAGGGATGCAAGCGGCACACTGGATATCTCACACCCACTGGACCATTACTATGCCAATTCCATACTTTTGCAGGATAAGCAGACCGCCACTTGCATCCCTACCAGTTGCAGATATTGTCATCAAACATCCTACTCAAGCAATACAGATGATCGGCCAGGCAACACTGAGAGTTGACACTGGTATACCCAAGCTCACTGTGTACTCAAGTTCAACATTTTGACACAGGTGCTGGGCAAGACAAGGCAGGGCAAATGAGGATCCAGCTGTCTGGTTGTTTCTCCCATTAACTGCTACCTATGCTGTAAACAAAAGTATGTCATCTTTCCAATTGCTTGTATTCCGACGATTGAAGCTACCAAACTTTAAGTGCCAGAGGGGGATTGGTGAAAAGATAATAATACAAAATCATCTAATCGAAGACCTAATGAGAAGCTTCTAAACCATCAATCGGCAACAAATTCTTAGCGCCTACCAAATTGGAATTTTGGATTGATGGAATTAGGTCTTTTATTACTTGAATATTTTTGGTAACACGCACGAATTTTTGCGCTACATATCGAATACCCGGGGTTTGGAACTGAATGGATTGAATATTTTTGGTAACACGCACGGATTTTTGTGCTACATATCGAATACCCGGGGTTTGGAACTGAATGGAAGCGCTGAAGCAGATCTCTAATGGCATGGAAGGAGGCGCCTTACCTGCTCGGCGGTTGCTGAGCAGTGGGTGCCGAGGGGCGAGGAGGCCGTAGCCGCGCGGGAGATCCGGACTCCGGCGAGGCGGAGGCGGTGGTGGAGGCGAAGGTGAGACTTGAGGAGATGAGAGCCCCGTGAAATATGTAACTGCAAATGCTTGACACCACGTTCCTTTTCTTTCGGCCAATTTTTGCATCACGAAGCTTGTTATTTCTCGTCGCAAAAACAGAGAAGAACCAGGAGGACGAGGTGGAAAAAAAGTAATTTCACAATATCAAAAAATTCTGAAAAAAAGAAACCGCGTGTACATCCGGACACTTTGTGTTCTCACGCAAGTTTCCAGAAAAAATATTTTATGTAACTTGTGTAAAGGACAAAAAATGTTCAATAATAATGATGTTGTAGCATCTGAATTTGTTTTTTACACATGACATAAAAATATTTTTTTGCCGAAAACTTGTACGCGAACATAGAATGTTCGAATATACATGCTTATAGTTTTTTCTATTTTTTAATATTTTAAAATATGTTTTTAAATAATGGGTTTATCTACACCTGTCTTATCCTCCCCGCGATAGACTAATGGGCATGGTTCTTTTTCTCCCTCTCGAATACTGGTGGACACCGGTATAACGGGTTATTGGTGAAATATCGTGAGAGATTTCTCTAATAAATTAAATAGACCGTTCTAAAATTCTTCATATTTTGTTGAACAATGATAATTGTGTCACGACGGGCTCACAGAAGCATCACCTGTCAGGATCGCTGATGGGCTTTAGGGCATGTACAATGATAGAGAATGCGGGTCTTCTTTTAACACTCCGTATAGTTTAGATAAGACATAACAATGGATTATATCTATTGTCATCTCTAAGAATTAATGTGAATTGTCTAATTATGGTAAGAAATTGTGTTGATAAGAGAAGACACAACGTACAATTGAGAAAATAGTCTTCTCTTATTTTTAAGGGATCATCCTTTAGCTAAGAGAAAACAATCTTCTCTTTCTTAATCCTCTCTTCTCGAACTAAACGAAAATCCGACGTGGCAGGTCTAAGAGAAGGCTGACGTCACCGTATTGTACATGTCCTTAGGAGTCGCCATGAGAATTATGTCCATCGGACGCTTGTACAGAGAGGATACCTTGACAGGCTCTAACAAGCACTAGTCAGTAGTTTGGAAAGGGAAGGGTGCTGGAGCATTGATGCAGAGAATATGATCCGGAACTCTGCTCTATACTACTCCCACCATTTTAAAATAAGATGTTTTAGTTTTTATAAAATAAATATATCTAAACTCCTTTTAGTGTGTAGGTTCGGAGTGAACTTGCACACTAAAAATGATCTAAATATATTTCTTTTATAAAAATTAAAACATCTTATATATTTTAAAACGGAGGTAGTACTATGTTCTTGCGAATACTATTTCGGTCGGTTATTTAGCGGCTGTCAGTTTTGTCTTAGTACGACGGAGATTTCTGGCAGACCTCCGGTCGTGATAGAGAGCTACAACTTGACGCTAGCTAGCAGTACATTTCCCTCACGAACCCTGCTAACAGTGCAGCCCCAGCATCTCGGCAACATATTGTACACCTCATCTAAAGATGTAATTGGTGCCATCTATAGAAGCTTCCCGGTTAATCAGATTTAACCAGCCGTTAGATTAGATTAGCCGTCCTGTGGAAGCTGTAGATTTATTTTCACTGCAGAGTATAAAACGCAGCCTAGCAGGACCTGCACGTTAGAAAACCCTAACCGCCGCCTCCTCTGGTAATCCTGCACCCGTGCCCCTTCTCCCGCGTGCGGCGACCGATGCCCCTTCTCCCTGGCGCATCCTGCTCCACCCCCTTCTCTCCCCATGGTCGAACTCGAGACGCCAAGCATGGGCTACCGCCGAGCACAGGCGGCCGCAGCCGCGCCCCTTCCCGGACATGCATGTGTGCTCCCTGAGACAAAACTCACGCCCCAGTGAAACCCTAGGCCAATCCCATCTATCTTCTCCTTCCCCAATCCTCTCGCCCCACTTCCTCTCCCAGCTAGCCGCCACCATCCCCTCATGTTCCATCCCGTCCTCCTTCTTCTTCCTCCTCTGCAGCTCCTCTTCTCCCTGCCGCCCTTTGTCGTCGTCGTCGCTCGCCCTTTGCAGGTCGCGGATGCCGCTGTCGAGCGGTTGAATCGCCCTCCCGCGTTTACTCTCGTGGTCCTCTCTTCCCCACCCTCATCGGCCCCTTCTCCCCTGTCGTTGAGCTCCTGCTGCCGAGCACGGGCTGCCGCTGCGGTGCTCAAGGGACTGCTGACCTGCCTCCACGACCTGGCCTCCTCTCCCTCGACGAGCTCGCTGCCACTTTTGGCCTCTCCATTCTCCTTCGGCGCTCCACAGGTGTTGTATTCACCTCTACAGCTCGTGTCGGCGCTTTGCCCGCCTCCGCCGCTGCAGAGATGGAGATGGGAAGGATATGTCGAGGTACATCGTCTCCGATTCGCGAGCTACCAGCCCCATCTTTCTCATATTATCTGCACTATCTCATGTTCTTCCTCTCTAACAGCAGGAGGGCCAATGACAAGGACGAGGGAAGGAAGCCACCATGGATTCGTCTTTCAGGACGTCCTAGGAAAGGTGAAGATGTTATCGCTAGCTTCCCACAACCTCAGAGTAGGCTCCTCTCTCTCCATGAAAAAATTGGTGAATTTATTATATTGATTGGTTCGGAAAGGAGGTGCAAGAAAGGTGTTGATTTTGCACAGATTGGCAGATACCCTCCGTGACCACTTTGGATCACCATGCCAGGAGTGAGGTACTCAATTGTTCTTACAGATTTTTCCCATGTCTCCGTTCCACCATTCTTTTTTGTTTTAATCCCCATAAAATAGAAAGAAGTCTAAATAACCCCCACAACTTTCAGATCAAGGACACAGCACCCCTTAACTTTAAAATGGTACATTTAACCCCCTTAACTATCTAAAACCAGGAAATTCTCAACAAACCCTTTGTTGTAATTCCTGTAATTAGAACCTTTTGGTCTTTTTAATAAAATGGCAAGTTTTACAGTACCTTTTACTAGTCATTAGAGAAGGACTAGTATAAAGTGATCAAACGGCTGACATTCAGCGACGAAAGTTAAGCCCAGGAGGCCCACGAAGCCACAATTATTTGGAGTACGAGAGATCTGTTTGTCATGAACTCATGATCGCGAGAAGTTAGGGAGCAGAGGAGGGGGCGGATGAGGCGCCGAACACTAACCCTCTGAGCAGCGACCTTGCCGGCAACTCCGGCGACCACTATGGTGTTGGTTCACTGCTCAGCACCACGAACGTGTGGGAACGGAGCGCGGCCGGACTCCGACGATGGCGGGATGGGATCTATTGGCAGCAACTCCGTTGACCCCGTCGCGCACAGGTGATTCCAGCGACTACTGGACGTGCACGATATGCGCTCTTGTATTACCAGATTGAGTACCAGATTGATAGATTGAAACATGTTCGGATGACGAGCAACTTCATTATGTTAGAGAATATGGAATCAAATGTCAAAACACGTAATAAGCATCATCACTTGATATTACAAGAAGGGAGACTGTATTTTTCATTTAGGAATGGGTTATTTGGATCGTGGGAGTGCCGTCGTTGTCACCGATCATGGCTGCCAATGGCAGTTCCGCCCCTCCTCCGCCTCTCCTCTGCACCGGCCCGTGAAGTGCGCCACCATTTCGTGAGAGACATATTTGTTGCCTGGAGGAGGACCGTAAAGTCCGTGAGCGCCCAAATGCAGCTCCGCACTCCTCCTGCCTCTCTACATATGAACGGACGCAGAAAGGGACTATATGTTCTTGACTAGATGATTTGGGTTGAATGTGAGTTGGACTCTCTTGGGCTCTTGGTCTGGACCGGTCTAGGCCTTTTCTAGTGCGTGGCCGAAATTTAGTAGTAGTATAAATTATACTAGTCATCTTTTTAGCACTAGTATAAACTGTCGTGGGCCTTTAGATGGACGAAAATGAAAGGTTGATATTTAATTGGGGTACCATAAAACAACTCTAATAAAATGCTGTGGGGCTATTGCCACACAGTTCTTGGTAAAAAAAAAAAACCCAGGAAATTAACCCCTAGCTCATGGCAAGCTGTTTTGCAGGCCGGTTTTGTCACGTGGCACTCTTTCATTCATCCAGTGTGGAGGTGTGGGTTGTAAAAAATACAACAGTGGCACAGAGTCGAGCTGTCGGCCGCATCCTCACAGGCCATGGAGCTCGTCTGTGCTTCAGCACCAAGAGTCCCCGACCTGCCCGTCAACTCCATCTTCCACGAGTGCGTCCCTGTCCACCCGCGCCTCGCTCCTCGGCCCCCGCATCGTCGCTGCTGGAGGCGCTTGACCTCCTTGCCGAGGACGCTGCAGCACAGCACGCCACAACAACCGGAGGTCGGCCCAGGCAACCGCGGCGCAAATCTCCACCAGCGTCTCATGCCCGGCGTCGCCACGCGCGCTGCAGTAGGTCCAGAACCGGAACCCCCATCGTCCCATCGCCGCAGGTACTCGCGCCTATTCCTGGCGCCCGTCACCGCCTCGTCAGCCCAGGGCCGCTCCTGACGAGTTAGGGCCCTGTCCTGTGCAAGATAAGAAGTTGGGGCCTCTTACAAAATCAACAAATCGAGATCTTCTCCCCCATTAATTCCGGCCAGAGGACTAAAGTTTGCAGCGGAAGAGCGGGGCGCCACGATCGGGCAAGGAAACGAAGAAGCAAGCTGAGACGAGAAGACAAGGTTGCTATGTCTGCTTGTGCGTCGTTGCAGATAATGGGCTTATTTTATTTGGAGACGGAATTGCTGCAAGAAGGAGACGGAGCACGCACATGTGGCGCTCGGAGCTGGGCTCAGACGGCAAGGAAGAAGGGGATTCAACCTAATTCTGCGTGGTGTGTGACGCTCGCATTCCGCCGCCGCCACGACGGCTTTCACAATCAGCGGCCCTATGCAGCACACCCTACGGGTCGGGCGGTGGGGGATGCTTCGAGTTCGACGGCGAACCTGTGCGGGTTGGTCTCCATGGTGACACTGTATGTGGCCTCGCAGGGGACGGATCGCTCCAACATGTACGTGGTTTTAGCAGAGTGCCACGTCACTAAAACCAGTCTCCAAAACAGCTTACCAGAGGCTAGGGGGTCAATTGCCTGGTTTTAGAGAGTTAAGGGGGTTAAATGTACCAGTTTAAAGTTGAGGGGGTGTAGCGTCTGGAACCTAAAAGTTGTGGGGGTTATATAGACTTCTTTCCCATAAAATATCATGTTTGTTTGTCTAAATTCTTATAATCAATGCATACAAGTTGTTTGATGAAAAGTGAAGTGGCAGGAGGAGAAATTTGATCGATGTAACATTCATTCTTCTCAACAGATTTTATTTTGTGAAATTTTGCTACAATGTGTGACCTGCATGTTTAACAAATTTCCTCTCTCAATTATGTGACTTGCACGTAAAATATACTCTCTCGATTATGTGCTTTCCTGTGTAAGCTATTATTGCTAAATAGATGAATTATTCATGGAAAAATATATATTCGTGCAAGGTTGTTTGAGACACAAGTATCGGATAACAATTCTCAGATTTAAATTCCATGTTCCTGTACATGGGTGCATTCTTTCTGTACATAGGTTAGTAAACTGATCATATGTTGTGCTATCTTGACCCTTTGCGCAGGTGGGTTACTGTCTAATCTCATGAGACTTGTGCTTTATTTTTATCTTGTCACATCACGTGAGACAGGAGGAGGAGCACAAGCTGGGCACTACGGGAGAACCCAAAAAACACCGACGGCCTAATCCTACACCGACGGCAAAAGGTCGGGGCTGTCGGCGAATGTTTTCGGGCTCGTCAGCCGGTCAAACAGGCCGTCGGCGTATCAACCCCGTCGGCGTAGAGACGGATGCCCTGACGGCCGCCGTCGGCGTACAAAACCCGTCGGCATACACATAGTCTAGCCCGACGGCTGCCGTCGGTCCCAGATATACCGTCGGCCCAGCAAGCTACTTAATAACCCCACGGACGGCCGCCAGCGTTGTTAGTCGTGTATATACGCCGACAGTCCGACCCGTATCATCTAGGCTCCAACGCTTACGCCGGACCGACCAAAAACAACCCCCTTGACTTGCCACGTGTTTTTTTTATTTTTTGTATGTACCTTGTTTATTTTTTCCCCACTAAAATTTTAATATATATATACTTTTTTCATAAATTGGTGGTTGTAAAATAACCACGTGAATCTTCGGCATCCTGCCACACCCACATAGAATAACGACGCGTACACATCTCGATAATATCTTATTTCAAGTTCTGGACTAATACATCTCGATAGTATCACTAATACATCTCGTTCAATCAAACCGGCGCCGATTTGGTCTGAGCAGGCGGTGAACACCCAAAGAGAAGGAACCATCACGAGCATAGCTCGGGTGAGATCCTCAAGAACCTGCCATGTATTGGAGAACGACCTCCAACATATACATATAGACAGACGTGCTCGTCCTCCTCACGACACGCCTCGTACCACCTCCTCGGGGCTCGGCTCCTAACCGCTCTGAACCATGCCGCCACCAAAGAAGCTCCGGGTCGACGACGGGACCCGGTTCCTCACTAGCTACGGTTCGGAAAGCACCTCCCAATGCCAGCCCGGCGGAGCCCAAGCTCGGACATCCCCGTCCCCGATGTAGGCCAGCCGTCCTCCGGTGTTGCCGCCTAGTTGAGGACGAACACGCGGGTTGGACATCCTAAAGTATGCATTTGATCGAAAAAACAAATTTCTAAGTGTGAGTTCTCCAAAATGCATCTAATTAACAAAAAAATGGGCTTGGAGATTACTGCAGGCGATGATGGCGGCTTTGATGGATGATACTTTAGACGGGCGGTGGCGGCGGCTGCTTTGGGCAAGAGGAGGAGGATGCAACGGAGTGGAATGAGAGAGGATGGGGTATTTAACCTAAATAAACCTAACCCACCAGATATACATGGGCCGAGCCTAGATTTTCTTGGGCCGAGTCTTGGTTTTCTTGGGTCGAACCATGGTTTTCTTGGGCTGAGCCGGAGCGTCGAAACAACCGGGGCCCCCGGTCTAGGGTTTCGCCGGAGGAAGACCACCGGAGCGTCGGAATCACATGAAAACTTGCATGTGCCCCTAGCACATGTGTGTGATAGTGGTGCAAGGTTGGTAGGTGCCATGTGTAGGCCCCAGGTGTGACCCCCCTACCCGGACATGCGTTAACGCTTGGTAAAATCCTGGATCTGTACGTGGAAACTCCCGCCGTGGGACAACCGGGGCCTAGAATGTTGCAAAGTGGGCCCAAACTTTGCTCTCCATGTACATATGTCCTAAACAAACTAAAACAAGTAGAAAGGTCTACCGGGCTACTCTCGTACGGAGATTGCTATAGGGGTAGACGATCCGGGGCCCCCGGTCTAGGGTTTCGCCGGAGGAAGACCACCGGAGCGTTAGAATCACATGAAAACTTGCATGTGCCCCTAGAACATGTGTATGATAGTGGTGCAAGGTTGGTAGGTGCCATGCGTAGGCCCCAAGAGTGATCCCCCTTGCACCGACGGCTCGAACTTACCGTCGGCCTAGGTTGTACGCCGACAGGTTTTCGTACGCCGACGGGATCCGTCTATCGCCTCTGAGGGTGTGCCGACGGCTTTACTGTGACCACCGTTGGCCACAGCTTACGCCGACGGTATAGATAGGGTAACGACGGGTCCAGCCGTCGGCGCTAGGATCGCTTCTCCTGTGGGCGTTTGGGCCATGCCCATGAAAGTTGTGATCTCCACTTTGTGGATTTTGGCATGGGAGCACAGTCGCCGATGCACCGTGACGAGCTAAGATGAGCCGCCTATGATCTACAAGATGATGTCAACATAAGTACCTTATTTGTGGAATGATGGTGACCATTGTTGTCTTCCGGCTAAAACATTGAGAACGAGCCCATAATTGTGATGTTTTTCTCATTGTTAGTCGTTGGTCTTTGATCGTTTCCTGTAGTGGGGGCGTCGCTGGGCCATGCCCATGAAAGTTGTGATCTCCAGCTTTGTGGATTTTGGCATGGGAGCACAGTCGCCGATGCACCGTGACGAGCTAAGATGAGCCGCCTATGATCTACAAGATGATGTCAACATAAGTACCTTATTTGTGGAATGATGGTGACCATTGTTGTCTTCCGGCTAAAACATTGAGAACGAGCCCATAATTGTGATGTTTTTCTCATTGTTAGTCGTTGGTCTTTTCTAAATCTATAACTGTAAACATTATGACTTCCGTTTTTTATGGTTATACTAGAATAGGAGTTGGTGAGTATGTATCAGTGATTGCAACCTTCTCTTATGATCTTATGAAATCTGCATCTTGGTACCAAAATATCGCGAAGGATGTATGGCAAGTTTCATATGTAGTGAATTGGGTAAGCTGATTTGGGTTTTTTTTGCTCTTTGTCTTTGCAACGATAGGAGACTTTGAAGAATTTGAATGGAGCACAACCCCACTGTCCGCATCCGTGACGTCGTCGCCGGCCTTGCTACTGCCTGCATTCTTGGTGGTTAATATTTTCTTTGTCGTATGTTCTTTGTGACCTATATTCCTTTCTAATGATTCTTTTTCATGATTTGGTCTCATGATTGTAACTGGTTGTTTCTCTTGTACCTCAGATCGTCTAATCTACCTTTGTGCTTGCGTTAATGGATCTACAGGTTAAATCGTTTCATATCTGTTGTTTTCAGGTTAATGTTCGTAGTCTATGCCTCGCGTTGGGAAAATATTTCGTTTCGCTTTCATAAGCTACTGTATTTCTTTCTAACCATTGTACATGCGATTAGCAAAGTTGTGGGTTACTGACCGATGCACTTCATTTTGTACATGACCTAACAACTGAACTACATTTATAGTGGGGGCATGCAGCCATATAATACTTAGATGGGCTAGCTATTAGAAGCAATTTAGTTTTCATATGACGGAATAAACATGAAACGTGCCCTTTTTAACAAAATTAGGTGATCCCATATTTCATATCATGGGAAACTGAATCATAACTGGATTATGTTTGAAGGTGCACGTCTTTACTTTATCTTTCTGTTGGAATTTAGGGATGCATATTCTTATTCACTCTTACGCTTGTTTCCCTTCCATTTATCATGTTGTACCTCGTGGTTATTTATTGCCTTTGCTACGTGACTGGGTATGCTTCATGTACAATCCACAAAGTCTCTAAAACATACTCACTCCTGTTGTGGTGGTTTCAGGTCACTATCTTCAGAAACTTCTGTTCTTTTTTGCTTCCAAGCATATGTGATTACGCGTGCTATGCCCATGCATGTCTTTCCAAAACACAACATTTGACCTTTTGGCTTTGGTGCCTTGCTCTCCTCTAAGACCGAAGGATAGTTGTTCCCAGCTCATGAAACCTACTGGTTATCGTTTAAGGGCCAATGAAAGTTCTTTGTCATGATATGATGTTACTGGAACGTTTACTTGGCAGCATTACAAGAAAACATGTTAGTTCCACTATTTCTACGTTGCTAATGTGCTCATAGAACTTAGGACAAATTCGTCATATGCTTAAAATGACTAATTGACTGCTTCTATGATCATATTCATTAAACGTTCCTTTGCATGATGTTACAATTTAGATCAGAGCTTAAAGTGTTTTTATAAAGTCGACCTAATGTATCCTGCATAATACTTGCAATTAAATAAAACCAATTAGTTGTGAAGTATTTCTTGCATTCAACATGTGTGTATGACACATCAGGAATAAATTTCTCTATATTGAAATTTTAGTAACCTGGTCTCCTTTTTTTCCTTGAAAACAGACTCCTGAAAATAGTTGTTTTTAGCAACCGATGGTATTTGGCTTGGAGAGCGCAGGTCTTGAATTGATGGGTTTATAATATTGGTCAAAAGTGAACCATGGTGGTTTTATTTTTATAAATTGTTCTTGGCAGCAATTAGATATTTCCAACGCTTTATAGTCCCAGTTATGTCGACCAAAACTTGATTTTACAAATTTCATGTTTGACACAGTGGATTTAATATTTCAATCGTAGAATATGGTTGCCCATACTATAATGGCCAACATCTTTTGCTTCTCTGTATAACAAGTTTGCTGCCAAATCACAAATTCACTCTTTTCTCCTTTTGCGTGATGTGCCTATGTAGTGGAGATGGTAGGTTGTTCACAAGTTTACATGGTTTCACACTGTTATTTTTCACAGGCTTACTAAGTTTTAAATCTCATCTTCTTTAAGCACACAATCTAAATGTTTTTCTGCTTCAAGTAATTTCTCTCCTCCAATAACATTTTAAATTTGTCTGATGTAAATATCTGGATTGTAAATATCAGTAGGTGCTTAAAACACGTCTTAGTTTCAGTGTGTCTTTGTCTGATGCATATGAGTTTATTTGACCTCTTCATAGACAAACTGTATTCATCCCATTTTCTTGAAGTATAAGATTCATCATAATTCTAAATTTCTGCTAATGTGTCGCATTGTTGATTTGTATTTTAAACATATTTCTATCAGCAACGTGTGGCAAATTTGCTTGCCTGGGTCATTCATTCCATGCTCATCGCCTGCTGGTACAGTGGTACTGTGTCCACTCGAAGGAACAAATCTTGAGCCCTTACCGTGGCGGTCCACACTTAAACTCGCCAGCAAAATCAGGTTAGTCAAATTTGCTCCAAATTCCAATAGTATGACCGGGTTGCCACTTTGTCGCCAAATTATCTTGCAGTCCCCTTATAATTATTTAACCACTTTCTCTCATGAGTACGTCGATTGAGTTAGAGATGATTTAACATGGTACAGATCAGTTTATGCTATATGCAAAAGTCTGAAGTACACGTTCTGTACTTACATTTTTGGGTTACTTCCTGACTTACCATTTTGTTCAGCTACCAAACACAAAATAGGTTAAGTCCAGCTTACCATTTCCCCCGGCTTACAAATAATGGTCCTGAAGGGTTTCGCAGCATAGTAAATCAAAATTTTCTACGGAAGCGAACAGAGGAAAAGCCAAGATCTAATCTAGGAGATGCAAACAACGAGAGAGATTGGATTAGATCTTCATACCCTTGAAGATTACGCAGCGAACGTTAAATCGGAACGTGGGTGATGTAGTCGTACTCGCTTCTCCTCCTCGCGATCCGATCCGATCTAGCACCACAAGTGGCGGTGCCTCCGTGAGATGCACACGTGCAGCACCTCGACGTCTCCTCCTTCCTCGGACCAGCAAGTATGGTGGAGAGATGGATTAGATCTACAACACGACGGCGTGGTGTATATGGTGGAGAACTTCTGCAGCAGGGCTTCGCCTACAAACAGTCGGGAGGGAGAGAGGAAGTGCAGCAGGGCGGCTAGGGTTGGAGGGGAAGGTGTGTTGGTTAGTGGGGAGGGGGGCGCACCAGCCCTCTATATATAGAGGGGGGGTGCGGCCAGCCCTTGCCCATCCTCCAAGCCTATCTCTAGTTTAAACAATTTAAACTCTCCCTTATCTAGAAATCCTATCTTATCTCTAGTTTAAACGATTTAAACTTATCTAGGATCGGCTGGGCCCTATGGGGCCTTATGCCCCTATCCAATCGGCCAGGACACTCCCTCATAGGCCCATGCCCCTCCCGGAAGGTGGGGCCACGTTGGTCCCTTCCGGAAGGTTCTAGAAGCTTCGGTACAATACCGATTAATCCGGAACAATTCGAACTCCAAAAACTGCCGCCTTATATGAATCTTATTCTCCGGACCATTCCGGAACTCTCGTGATATCCCGGATCCCATCCGACTCGAATAAAAATTCATAAACCAAGTATCCAATCTATCCTAGCGTGAGACACGTTAAGTGTGTGACCTGCGGGTTCGAGAATATGCGAACATGATCTTCTATCAATAATCAACAGCGGGTGCAGGCACCCATATTGACTCCCACACATTCATCGATGATCATATCGGATGAACCACGATGCCAGGATTCAATCAATCCCATATATATATTCCCTTCATCTCGCGATATTTTACTTGCCCGAGATTCGATCGTCGGTACCGTCATACCTAGTTCAATCTCGTTCACAGCAAGTACTTTACTCGTTCCGTAATCCGATATCACTTTGTGATTAACTCCTTAACCACATGCTTGCAAGCAGTGTTGATATCGACACGAGTGGGCCCAAGTATATCTCTCCGACTTGGGAGGGATAAATCCCATCTCGATACATACAACCCAATGATACTTTCCGATTACCTGAGAGACACCTTTATGATCACCCTCTCATAGGATGACGTTTGATGACCTCAAAGCTTTCTTCCGATACCAGGGAGTTGTATTATCTCATGGTCTAAGGAATACAATATTTGACATAAGAAAAACTTCGCAAAGACGAACACGATGACACGATCTAATTGCTTCGCTTAGTTTGGGTCTATCCACCATATCATTCTCCCAATGATATGATCTCATTATCAATTGACAACTCATGTCTATGGTTAGGAAACCATAACCATCATTGATCAATGAGCTAGTCCATAGAGGCGTACTAGGGACATGGTGTTGTTCACAAACCACACAAGTATTAATGTTTCCGCTTAATACAATTCTAGCATGGAATATAAACTTTATCATGAATAAGAATTATAATAATAACATCTTTATTATTGCCTCTAGGGCATAATTCCAACAGTCTCCCACTTGCACTAGAGTCAATAATCTAGTTTACATTTGGCAACAATCTTACACCCATGGCACTGAGGTGCTGATCATGTTTTACACGTGGAAGAGGTTTAGTCAATGGATCTGCGACATTCAGATCTGTATGTACTTTGCTGATCTTCAGATCTTCATCTGCTATATAATCTCAGATTATATGAAACTTGCGGTTGATATGCTTGGTCTTTGGATGATATCTTGGTTCCTTAGCGAGTGCTATGGCGCCAGTGTTGTCACACAATATCTCCAGTGGGTCCAATGCACTTGGAACCACGCCAAGCTCAATGATGAATTTTCTGATCCAAACTCCTTCACTTGACGCTTCTGCAGCAGCCATGTATTCCGCTTTCATCAGATCCCGCGACCACGCTTTGCTTGCAGCTTCTAGCTCACAGCTCCTCCATTCAAAATATACACGTATCCCGTCTCGAGATTTAGCATCATCTTTATCGGTGTCGAAACTAGCATCGACGTAACCTTTTACTGACGAATGTTCATCACCCCCATAGACTAAGAACATTTCTTTAGTCCTATTTAGGTACCTTAGGATGTTCTTCACGGCTGTCCAAAGGTTCCACTCGGATCACTTTGATATCTCGTCAAACTAAGAGCATTGGACACATCCGGTCTAGTACACAAGATGGCATACATGATGGAACCTATGGCCGAGGCATAAGGCACTTTGCTCATAGCTTCCCTATCATTTACCATAGCTGGACACCGAGCCTTGCTCAATATCTTACTCGACAACATAGGCACCGAACCTTTCAATGCCTTATCCATTCTGAACCTTTTCGTAACTTTGTCTAGGTATGTACCGCTTAAAGCTATCAAAGGCCTTTGTCTATCTCTATAGATTTTGATGCCCAATATATAAGCAGCTTCACCTAGGTCTTTCATTGAAAAACACTTGTTCAAATAACTCTTCACATCGTTAAGCATGTCGATGTCATTTCCAATAATCAATATGTCATCCACATATAGTACCAGAAACGTCACCGAGCTCCCACTCACTTTCTTGTAGATGCAAGCTTCATAGCAATTTGGAACAAATCCAAAGCTCTTGATTACTTGATCAAAACGAAGGTTCCAACTCCGAGATGCTTGCTTCAGTCCATAAATGGAACGCTGAAGTTTGCATACTTTATCAGCATCATTAGGATCGACAAAACCTTCGGGTTGCATCATATACAACTCTTCATCAATGTTGCCATTGAGGAAAGCAGTCTTGACATCAATTTGCCATATTTCATAATCATGAAACGCAGCAATTGCTAATAAAATCCGAATGGACTTAAACATCGCTACGGGAGAGAAAGTCTCATCGTAGTCAACACCTTGAACTTGTCGAAAACCTTTCGCAACAAGCCGTGCTTTATAGACGGTAACATTACCATCCGCGTCCGTTTTCTTCTTGAAGATCCATTTGCACTCAACGGCCTTTCGGTCGCTAGGAGGGTCCACCAAAGTCCATACTTGGTTTTCGCTCATGGATCCCAATTCGGATTTCATGGCTTCTAGCCATTTCTCAGAGTCTAGGCTCATCATCGCTTCCTCATAGTTCGTAGGTTCACTGTCTTCTACTAACAAGACAGTCAAGACAGGGTTGCTGCATTCACTCAGAGGGGCACGCGACCTTGTCGACTGCGACGCTCAAGAGCGAGATCGTCAAGCTTCATGATCCTTGTCATTAGCTTCCTCTATTGTTGGTGCAAAGGTAATCGAACAATTTCAGGTGCTGCGCTACTCTCCAATTCAAGAGAAGGTTCAATAACCTCGTCTAGCTCTACTTTCCTCCCACTCACTTCTTTCGAGAGAAACTCCTTCTCAAGAAAGGAACCGTTCTTATGCATAAACACTTTGCCTTCGGTTCAGGATAGAAGGTATACCCAATAGTTTCCTTAGGGTATCCTATGAAGACGCATTCGCTTTGGGTTCGAGCTTGTCCGCATCAACTTCTTGACGTAAGCTTCAGATCCCCAAACTTTAAGAAACGACAACTTAGGTTTAGCACCAAACCACAGTTCATACGGTCGCCTCAACGGATTTAGATGGAGCCCTATTTAAAGTGAATGCAGGTTTCTAATGCATAACCCCAAAATGATAACGGCAAATCAAGAAGAGACATCATCGATCGGACCATATCTAATAGGGTTCGATTCCTGCTCGCAGACACACCATTGCGCTGTGGTGTTCCGGTGGCGGAGTTGTGAAACGATTCCACTTGCTTTGAGATGCGTGAGAAAATCATAACTCAAATATTCGCCCCCACGATCGGATCGTAGAAACTTAATCTTTCTTTTACGATGGTTCTCCACTTCATTCTGAAATTCTTTTAACTTTTCAAACGTTTCAGATTTATGTTTCATTAAATAGATATACCCATATCTACTTAAGTCATCGGTAAAAGTGAGAAAATAGCGATATCCACCAAGGTCGAAACACTCATCGGTCCGCATACATCGGTATGTATGATTTCCAACAAGTCCGCTGCTCGCCCATCATACCGAGAACGGGTTTTGATCATCTTGCCCATGAGGCATGGTTCGCATGTGTCAAATGATTCAAAATCAAGAGACTCCAAAAGTCCATCGAATGGAGTTTCTTCATGCGCTTTACACCAATATGACCTAGACGACAAAGTACAAATAAGTAGTATTATCACTATCTACTTTGCATCTTTTAGCCTCAATGTTATGGATGTGTGTTTCATCCCTTTCGAGATTTAGTAGAAATAAACCATTCACAAGAGGTGCATGACCATAAAAGATGTTACTCATATAAATAGAACAACCATTATTCTCCGATTTAAATGAATAACCGTCTTGCAATAAACACGATCCGAAATAATGTTCATGCTCAACGCAGCACATAATAACATTTATTAAGGTTTAAAACTAATCCCAAGGTAAAACTAAGGAGAGCGTCGACGACCATCACATCAACTCTTGATCCGTTGCCAACGCCGCATCGTCACCTCATCCTCGCAAGTCGCCGTCTATTCCGTAGCTCCTGCTTCGAAGTTACAAATATTAGCAACCGAACCAAGATCAAATACCGTGCACTACAACGAGGGCTAGTAAGGAAAACATCAATAACATGTATATCAAATATACCTTTGATGGTGCCAGCCTTCTTGTCCGCTAAGTACTTTGGACAGTGCTTCAAAGGACCCTTGTCCTTGCAATAGAAGCACTCAAAGGTCCGCTTAGGACCAGACTTGAGCTTCTTCTCACAGGGCAACGCGCTTACGCCGCTTTCTTGAAGGGCTTCTTTGCACCTTTACCTTTCTTAAAGGAGGGCTTGTTGACCATCAACACATGATTATCCTTCTTGATGTCCACCTCCGCAGCCTTCACTTTGTGAAGAGCTCGGTGATCGATCGATGGAACCAATCTGATTATGAGTCACTACAAAACTTTTGTAGCCGGAGGGAGTGATTGCAGACCTGTCAATCTTGAGCTCCTCCGAATCTTGCAGTCAGTTGCTCAAGTTGAGTGTAGCCCGACATCTTAATGGCGTGCTCACTAACGGAACTCCCTTCCTCCATCTTGCGCTAAAGAACTTCTGGAGATCTCATATCTCGAACAGGCCTGAGTCCTAAACATGGTTTCAACTCTTCGAGAATCTCAAAGGGCCCGGATAGTTTTCAAAACGATTTTGAAGTTCCGTTCCATAGCAAACAACATGGTGCTCTTAATCACTCCATAATCACCTTTTGCCCGATAGACAGCTTTCTCATCACCGCGCAATTGCCAAGCAGGGGTTACCTAACGCTTTCTCAAGGACATAGTCCTTTGTCCTCCGCAGAATGATTCTCAGATCATGAACCAATTGGTGAAGTTAGACCCATTGTTCTTAAGCTTTTCTTTCTCAGCAAAACGTTGAAGTTGAAGTTGACTTAGCCATTTGATCTACAATATTTGCAAGTACAAATTAGACTATGTTCATGATAACTAGTTCAACCTTTAATCAAATTACTAGATGAACTCCCACTAAATTCAACATCCCTCAAGTTGTTTAGTGAACACGATCCAAATTCACCACACCTAATCCGATCATCACGAGAAGAGATGTGGTTTCAATGGTGGACAACGGCGTCGATCATATCATTCATATGACTCATGCTTAACCTTTCGGTTCTTGTGTTCCGAGACCATGTCCATACATGCTAGGCTCGTCAAGTTAGACCCAAGTATTTCCGCAGTGCAAAACTAGCTTGCACCTTGTATGTGAACGAGAGTTTATAGCACCCGATCATCACGTGATGCTTGGACACATTTAACTTTCGCGGTGCATACTTGGGGAGAACACAGTTTTATCTTGATCTTTATGAGGAATCATCTTATAATGCTACCGTCATGATCTAAGCATAATAAGATACACAAAAGGATAAACATCACATGCATATAACTTTATGTGACATGGTATAGCCAATCTTCAAGAATGATCTCCATCTTGTGCTCCGCATGATCTCCATCACTCCACCATGATTGCCTCCACCACGAATAGCAACTACAACTATTGCTAACTACTTAGCGATAAAGTAAAGCTATTACATGGCGTATAAGAAGTTGACTCGCAGGTCATACACAATTATAAAGACAACCATATATTCCCGCCGTTGTGTACTCATCGACATGCAAGTCGTGAAACATTACAAAACATGATCATCGTACATTATACACATCACATCTTGGGCCATACCATATCACAGAAAACACTCCTGCAAAAACAAGTTAGACGCCTCTACTTTGTTGTTGCATGTTTTACGTGGATTATGGGAGTAGATGCTAAGAACGATTCTTACCTAAGGAAAGCCACAACGGTGATATTATGGTTGCCAAACTCCGGTGTTAATCCCATGACAACTATAGTGAGAGAAACTGACATCCACCAGCTGCATGTATGGTACAAGCCACACGTCAAGTGCGGAGCCGGTCTCGCGAACGACGTCGCGTAAGGTTGGCCTGGCTCGCTTCAATCTCACTATCCCGCACCATAAGAAGAACACAAACAAGAGGCTTGCAACAGAAAACATCAACGCCCACAACAACCATGTTGCGTTCTACTCGTGAAACACATCTACGCATAGATCTAGCTCGACCACTAATCAAGGGTTTCGCAGCATAGTAAATCAAAATTTTCTACTAAGTAACAGAGGGAAAGCCAAGATCTAATCTAGGAGATGCAAACAATGAGAGAGATTGGATTAGATCTTCATACCCTTGAAGATTCGCACAATGAACGCCTGCCGGAACGTGGGTGATGTAGTCGTACTCGCTTCTCCTCCTCGTGATCCGATCCGATCTAGCACCACAAGCCTATCTCTAGTTTAAACAATTTAAACTCTCCCTTATCTAGAAATCCTATCTTATCTCTAGTTTAAACGATTTAAACTTATCTAGGATCGGCTGGGCCCTATGGGGCCTTGTGCCCCTGGCCCAATGCGGCCAGGACACTCCCTCATAGGCCCATGCCCTCCCAGAAGGTGGGGCCACGTTGGTCCCCTTCCGAAGGTTCTAGAAGCTTCCGCATAATACCGATTAATCCTAACAATTCAACTCCAAAACTGCGCTTTATATGAATCTTATTCTCCGACCATTCCGAACCTCTCGTGATATCCCGGATCCCATCCGAGACCAACAAAATTCATAAACCAAGTATCCAATCTATCCTAGCGCCGAGACACGTTATGTGTGACCTCTTGGTTCGAGAATATGCGCATACGATCTTCTATCAATAATCAACAGCGGGGTCTGGGCACCCATATTGACTCCCACACATTCATCGATGATCATATCGGATGAACCACGATGCCAGGATTCAATCAATCCCATATACATCTCGCGATATTTTACTTGCCCGAGATTCGATCGTCGGTACCATCATACCTAGTTCAATCTCGTTCACAGCAAGTACTTTACTCGTTCCGTAATCCGATATCACTTTGTGATTAACTCCTTAACCACATGCTTGCAAGCGGTGTTGATATCGACACCGAGTGGGCCCAAGTATATCTCTCCGACTTGGGAGGGATAAATCCCATCTCGATACATACAACCCAATGTATACTTTCCGATTACCTGAGAGACACCTTTATGATCACCCTCTCATAGGATGACGTTTGATGACCTCAAAGCTTTCTTCCGATACCAGGGAGTTGTATTATCTCATGGTCTAAGGAATACAATATTTGACATAAGAAAAACTTCGCAAAGACGAACACGATGACACGATCTAATTGCTTCGCTTAGTTTGGGTCTATCCACCATATCATTCTCCCAATGATATGATCTCATTATCAATTGACAACTCATGTCTATGGTTAGGAAACCTTAACCATCATTGATCAATGAGCTAGTCCATAGAGGCGTACTAGGGACACGGTGTTGTTCACAAACCACACAAGTATTAATGTTTTCGCTTAATACAATTCTAGCATGGAATATAAACTTTATCATGAACAAGAATTATAATAATAACATCTTTATTATTGCCTCTAGGGCATAATTCCAACAGGTCCCTCTATTGTGCCAATAATGTGTCTTTTATCCCTCTTTTCTGAATTTCCAGTACAAAATAGGTCTGGACAAACATATATTGTGTTATCAATGAGGGAAAAGCTTGTTGTAGCGATGCCAAACCTCTTCCACAACTTTTCTTGGATTTTATCTATTTCATAAAACTAGTAAAATGCCCGTGCGTTGCCACGGATGACAATACATGTAAAGAAATAAATATATGATTTAAATACAGTTTAAGTCCAGTATTCCTAGAAATCAATTGTCACTGTCATGAATTTTGTATACCATGAAAGAATGTGATGAACTCTTCAATTATAGCAGATCCAAGGTATTCCATGACTTGTGACTAATAGGCAAGTCTTACCGGTACATAGTCTATATTAGGAATTATCGATTGTGCATTGAGATTTGTAATAAAGGCAGATAATTAATATCGATGGTATGCTTAGACTATGAAGATACTTCCGCTCATTGATAGTACTGTTACTCATGACCGTGGCTATTCTTTTTGGAAGATTATCAGCGTTTGAGGAAGATTGCTCTCTGCGGTTACAAAACCAACTGATGAAGAACTGAGCAGCAGAAGGCCACACGTTGTCTTACATGATGTCTAAATAATATTGTGTTTTTTGTATATATGTTAAACCTAAACTTCCCTATATCAATGTCTTTGCCAATTATCCATGTTGCAATCCTTTACATGAACATAAAATAATTATTTATTGACTCAATTTGTAACCCTGGTGGATGCATAGTTAAAGTTAAGTGTAATAGCTCAAAAATTACACTATGTCACCTTAGTTCATATTATAGCATAAAATTTGTATTTTATGTTTCACGTTTTTAGCAATGTTGTAGCACCCCGGTAAAACCACTACTAGAAAATCGCGTGTTAAGTTTATAAAACCACTACTAGAAAATCGCGTGTTAAGTTTATTTTGTGCATCATCATGACATCATGCATATTTTTGCAATAAAATATTTTTGCCCTAAAATATTTTTGCCGAAAGCCTAATTTTGTTTTCTAATTATCTCCTCCTTTATTTCAAATTAAAACCCCGGTCTTTTCTGGATCTTTTATTTGCCTAAAAACTATTTTTAAAGCCCTTTTATAAAATAAAAACTTCAAATAAAAATATTTTGTGGGGAGGCAGCCTAGCCGTTTAGGCCAGGCCACCTACTACCCACTAGCCCGGCCCATACTAGATATAACCTAAACCCTAATCCCTAGTCCGCACGCCTCCACCCGCTGCACCCAACACGCACGCCTCCACCTGCCGCCACCAACACACACAGCCGCCACACCCTGTCACGTTGCAATGCATGGCAACGCACGCACAGGGACATGCCCACCTGCACACGTCGACAACCACCACCAACCCCCCTGCCTTTTTGCACTTAGAACCTCGCCGCCACTCTCATCCTTGTGATCGGGACCCTCTACCTCCTCTGCTTCCCCCTGCGATACCCTCGTCCCCGTGTCTTCACCAACCGCCGCCACCATGACCTCATCTCCGCCCTGTCTCCTTCCCCTTGTGGCCGCCGACGGGCTCACCGCCAACCGAGGTCCCCGTCGCTAGGGACGGCCGCCCCAACCTCCTCGTGTTCCCTAGCCCTTCCTCGTCTTCCTTCCTCGAGCGCCGCCGCTGGACCCATCCTCTGCTCGGCTTCCCAGGTGCCGTCCCGCAAGCCTCGAGGCGCGCCTCCTTCTCCCTTCGAGCTCCTCCCCACAGATGCGCCCGCGTGACCTTCCCCGCCTCTGACTACAGACCCCGTCGCCAGCGAGCCACCTCTGACCGAAGCTCCGCTTGAGGCCGTGTGTCCCCACCCGCGTCGCTTGTCCCGACCCACGTCAACCTCGCCACCGGTCCCTCCTGCAACCGCCCAGGGTCGCGACTCTGCTCCCCTCCTTGCTGGCCTTCCTCTCCGGTCGTCAGCCTCCGACCGCGCCGACATCTCGATCTCCTCCCAGGTGCTCACCGCTGGATTCCCTGCTCCGCCGTCAACGTCGCCCTCCTGCAGGAACCTGTGAGCTCCATCGCCACCTCTGCTTCGACCCGCACTGCCACTGTATCCTCTGCTCTGCTTGGTACTAGTGTGCCGCGTGGCCGTGTTCGAGTAACCCGCTGATCCATGTGTTGCTGTTTGTGTTTTTCTGTCTCGGCTCAACTGTAATATGCCAAGACCCATGCTTATTGAAGTTCCGGTACCGGCGATCATCAACAAGTTCTAAATGGACACCGAGTGACAAGATCTCTGACATGGACAAGATGGCCGAGGCCTGAACCCGAAGACCTCCACGGACGCCAAGTCCTCCTTTGGGGATCCGATGACCGAGACCCCGGACACCGAGGCGCCATCATGGAATAGAAGACCCCAGATTCGAACCTGAACCCTAGCACGCCAAGCTCTCCTTCCCAGAACCAGTCAAGATGGAACACCAAGTTCTTCTTCGTGGATTCCGTAGCCCCGAACCCGGATATCTCGCCAAGACCGTCGTCGATGGCAAGACCCAAACCCGGAGCCTTCCTCCTTCATGGATCCGGTGGCCGAGACCCTGAAGACCCTGATCTCGAACCAGAAGGCCCTGAGCTCCCCTTCCCGGATCCGAAGCCCGGTTCCTGGAGTTCGAAGACCTCAAACCAAGATCATCGAACCCTAATGTGATCCCCTTTCCGAGACCTTTATTTTTATAATATGACATAAATACTTGTTCCATATTAAATTGTTCATACTTGCATGCATCTTGTGGGTGTTTGGGGGCATTATGCCGACTCACCTCATAAATAAATATGGAGTCTATATGTGGGCTATTATAGTCTTATTCCGGATTCCATTTAAATTTGTGTAGAGAACCGATGCCATGTTTTGCCTTGTTAATACAACATTTAAATTGCAGGGTAGCTAAATAACTTGAACCGTCTAATTAAATGTCGGGACCCCGGTTCCGCTTAATACTGCCTAATTGCATCGCATCTTTGCCATGTCATGCATCATACATGCATCATGCCCGATCTTCTGCCGTAGTATTAAATAGTGTATCCGATGTTTCTTCTAGTGCTTTGCTTCTTCACGGATTAGGCCATTGAGTTGATGCGAGTATTGGCAAGTTCTTCGGATAATGTCTCTCCGATAGTGTTTCCTAGGCGAGCATCTCCCTCTTTCTACCTATTTTGCTTTTATAGTCTTTATTTCCTCCTGTTGATCTATTGCTATCCGTGTCGCGATGCTTTAGTTCCCGTGCACCAGTTATATCCCGTGCAGCCTCTATATTGCCATGGACACCTCCTAATACCTGTTGTTTGGTAGATAGCTGGCCTTGCGAGTCATAGTTGCTTGCTCAGGTGTGATCTCGTGTTGTCGAGTACCACAGTTGTTGGAATGCTGGCAGATGTTTATGGTGGAGATGATCATGTCTTTAATTACAACTATTAAATTGCTGGGATAACTAATGAAAGTGGCACCGGTGGGCAATTATATGTTATTTGGTTTTTCATGCCCACTTGTGTCCTGTAGGCCCCGACTACTTGATACATGTTCCTTGACTATTCGCACTATCCACATCCGGGAGAGTCTATGAATCCCCCTTAGCCAGAGCTTGATTAATTTCTTATTTCTTGGGGCCACAAACTAGTTTAGGGTTTTATTACTATCTTGTACTTATGCCATGCTTTACTGCTTTATTTACGATTGTGCGTGGAGCACCTGTACTGTTTTGGATCGCGGCATGATTTGGCGGTATCGACAAGCCTACTCACACTTTCGGGTTCCCAGTCGTTTACAGCCGTTCTCGCAAACCCTGGGTCCGTTCCGGAGCCGGCCAACTTCGTTGAGGGTAGCTTAGTGGGATGGCCCCCTGAAATATTTTATGAATCCATTGATTGCTTTGTCGTGAAAGCCTCGTTGGGTTTTGATTTGGTTTTTCCGAGGTTGATCGTGTGTGTGTTGCTATTTGTGCACCCCTACAGGGTAAATCTTTCCAAAGTCGTGTCCATGTTATGGACGACTTGGAGCACTGTATCTCGATCATAGACAAGCATAACTAAAGTAGTGCTATAAATTTGACTTAATATGTGACTAGTAATCAGCTTCACTACAATGGAATGGATAATAAAAGTGCCAACAACTGGTGGAACTAGGATGTATCGTGTCATGCTATACCTTCCTAGTAAGTATTGCAACTCCAATGGAATGTGATAAAAGTGCCAACAACTGTTGGGTTTTGGGATTCCTCAGGACAATTATATCTGACTAGTAAATGTTCCAACTACAACGGAATGGTAATTAAAACGGCCTACTACTTATGCTTCAGAACAACTCATGCTATCTATATCTGACTAGTAAGTGCTGCAACTATAATGGAATGAATAAAACTGCCAACTGTGTGGGTTTGTCGGTTTGACTTCCTCGTTTGGTCTCGAGGGGGAATACCAGGACGGGTATGATTGGTTTTAGTATCAGATGTTCCCGGATAGGTCTTTCTTATCCCTCTCTAATAGCCGACAGTTGTATCGAGTCTCTATAGGTTGTTTAGTGCATGCTTCGCTGCCGCTTCAGTCCACCATACCTATGTAGGCGAGAGCCGCCAAATTCTAGCCTCGCTGTGTACTGGCCTCGATCGACGCCCTCTTTTCCTTTGCCCTTTGTCGGCACCCCTTTTGTTTTAGCAGGTTTGAGATCGACGTCGTTAGCAGGGTGACCCTTCCGGCTTGGCCTGGGCAGGGTTATGGACGCCATTGGTTATTCTTCAGGGCTCTTAGCCCCATTTGCATCTTGTCCGTACTCGGACATTGTATCGTTTTCAAGGTGATTTGGATCTTTCTATTGTATATCTATATTCTTGGCTCATGGAGTCGTTGTTGTATCTATATGTTTTGTGGGTTCCATCGTGGACTAATGTGTAATGGTATTACTTCGTTTTCCACCCGCACGCAAGTGCTTGGTGGGCGTCCTTGAATCGTTTTTATGCGGGTTTGGCGGGAAGCGCTAAAACTTGCATAGGGCTGATTCGAGGGTGTTACAAAGTGGTATCAGAGCTCAGCAGTTGCGATACCCCACTGGTCCAACCTGTAGAATAACCTAGCTAATGGCCGATGTAGAGTGTCAAAACTATTTTGCAAAATCAATTGGATAGATCTGATTAGTTCTGTTTTACTCCTTACCCCTAATGCTATTCTCCTCTTATCTTCACATGTTTTGAATCTGCTCTCTTACCTTTTCTTTGAGTCCAGGTTTTCTCGTGGTTGGGTTTCCATCGTACCTTCAGGGTTTCTCTTCCTCGCTTTTATAACGGTGGAGCTACAATCATCAAATCTGCATCTCGTTTGTTGTACCCTTCGTCAAATCTCTTGACCTTAAACTCTTCATCTGTATTTGCACCTTGACGGATATCCGGATCATCGAAAGACATTATGAGAAGGATGATCATTGGTGAAGTTGGAGTATACCTTGAGCATGTGTTGTTCATGCCAATGGAACCATCGTAAAACCTAATCATTGTGTCTTTTCAGATGATTTCTTTTGTGTCTTCTGGTGTTTTCTGACGCGACGATATCATCTATGCCAGATCCGATGGAGAGCCTGCATGAGTCCTTTGTTTCTTGAACAACGTTTATCAAGGCCTTCAGTCTGAATTCCAAGAGTCGGTTGCATAAATCTTCTATTTGTGTGCAAAGTAATGCTTTGAGTGCGGGATGGAGTCGTGACCATACCACTACTCTTATCATTCGCTTCTGTATATTGAATGGGTGGATCGATGCAATTTTACTCCTTCCATAGTACTTAAAGGTGGCCTTACCTTTCAATACCTTTATCTTCGTCCTTATTTCTCCGGAGTGTTCTCTCGATAGACATGAACAATGACTCCTTGTTGGTGGTGTCGACGATTCCAAGATGGAGCAAGAATCTTTGTTAGTGGTGTCGTGAGGACCTATACGAAGTGAGAAGGCTCAAATCGTCGGCCTTCTTCCCCGTACCATGAGGCGGATCTCGAGGGCGAGATCCATTGTTAGTGGTGTCGAATTGTAGCACCCCGGTAAAACCACTACTAGAAAATCGCGTGTTATTGTTATTTTGTGCATCATCATGACATCATGCATATTTTTGCCCTAAAATATTTTTGCCAAAAGCCTAATTTTGTTTTCTAATTATCCCCTCCTTTATTTCAAATTAAAACCCCGGTCTTTTCTTGATCTTTTATTTGCCTAAAAACTATTTGTAAAAGCCCTTTTATAAAATAAAAACTTCAAATAAAAATATTTTGTGGGGAGGCAGCCTAGCCGTTTAGGCCAGGCCACCTACTACCCACTAGCCCGGCCCATACTAGATATAACCTAAACCCTAATCCCTAGTCCACACGCCTCCACCCGCTGCACCCAACACGCACGCCTCCACCTGCCGCCACCAACACACACAACCGCCACACCCTATCACGTTGCAATGCATGGCAACGCACGCACAGGGACGCGCCCACCTGCACACGTCGACAACCACCACCAACCCCCATGCCTTTTTGCACTTAGAACCTCGCCGCCACTCTCATCCTTGTGATCGGGACCCTCTGCTTCCCCCTGCGATCCCCTCGTCCCCGTGTCTTCACCAACCGCCACCGCCATGACCTCATCTCTGCCCTGTCTCCTTCCTCTTGTGGCCGCCGATGGGCTCACCGCCAACCGAGGTCCCCGTCGCCAGGGACGGCCGCCCCAACCTCCTCGTGTTCCCTAGCCCTGCCTCGTCTTCCTTCCTTGAGCGCCGCCGCTGGATCCATCCTCTGCTCGGCTTCCCAGGTGCCGCCCCACAAGCCTCGAGGCGCGCCTCCTTCTCCCTTCGAGCTCCTCCCCACGGATGCGCCCACGTGACATGCCCCGCCTCTGACTACAGACCCCGTCGCCAGTGAGCCGCCTCTAGCCGAAGGTCCGCTTGAGGCCGTGCGTCCCCACCCGTGTCGCTTGTCCCGGCCCACGTCAACCTCGCCATCGGTCCCTCCTGCAACCGCCCAGCGCCAGGACTCTGCTCCCCTCCTTGCTGGCCTTCCTCTCCAGGCGTCAGCCTGCGGCCGCGCCGGCATCTCGATCTCCTCCCAGGTGCTCACCGCTGGATTCCCTGCTCCGCCGTCAACATCGCCCTCCTGCGAACACGTCAGGAGCTCCATCGCCTCTCGCTTCGACCGCCATCAGATCCTCTGCTCTGCTTGGTACCAGTGTGTCGCGTGGCCGTGTTCGAGTGACCCGCTGATCCATGTGTTGGTGTTTGTGTTTTTCTGTCTCGGCTCAACTGTAATATGCCAAGACCCATGCTGATTGAAGTTCCGGTACTGGCGATCATCAACAAGTTCTACATGGACACCGAGTGACAAGATCTCCGAGATGGACAAGATGGCCGAGGCCTGAACCCGAAGACCTCCACGGATGCCAAGTCCTCCTTTGGGGATCCGATGACCGAGACCCCGGACGCCGAGGCCCCATCATGGAATCGAAGACCCCGGATCCGAACCTGAACCCTAGCACGCCAAGCTCTCCTTCCCGAAACCAGTCAAGATGGAATGCCAAGTTCTTCTTCGTGGATTCCGTAGCCCCAAACCCGGATATCTCGCCAAGACCGTCATCGATGGCAAGACCCAAACCCGGAGCCTTCCTCCTTCATGGATCCGGTGGCCGAGACCCTGAAGACCCTGATCTCGGAACCAAAGGCCTTGAGCTCCCCTTCCTAGATCCGAAGCCCGGTTCCTGGAGTTCGAAGACCTCGAACCAAGATCGTCAAACCCTAATGTGATCCCCTTTCCGAGACCTTTATTTTTATAATATGACATAAATACTTGTTCCATATTAAATTGTTCATACTTGCATGCATCTTGTGGGTGTTTGGGGGCATTATGCCGACTCACCTCGTAAATAAATATGGAGTCTATATGCGGGCTATTCTAGTCTTATTCCGGATTCCATTTAAATTTGTGTAGAGAACCGATGCCATGTTTTGCCTTGTTAATACAACATTTAAATTGCGGGGTAGCTAAATAACTTGAACCGTCTAATTAAATGTCGGGACCCTGGTTCCGCTTAATACTGCCTAATTGCATCGCATCTTTGCCATGTCATGCATCATACATGCATCATGCCCGATCTTCTGTCGTAGTATTAAATAGTGTATCCGATGTTTCTTCTAGTGCTTTGCTTCTTCACAGATTAGGCCGTTGAGTTGATGCGAGTATCGGCAAGTTCTTCGGATAATGTCTCTCCGACAGTGTTTCCCGGGCGAGCATCTCCCTCTTTCTACCTACTTTGATTTTATAGTCTTTATTTCCTCCTATTGATCTATTGCTATCCGTGTCACGATGCTTTAGTTCCCGTGCACCAGCTATATCCCGTGTAGCCTCTATATTGCCATGGACACCTCCTAATACCTGTTGTTTGGTGGATAGCTGGCCTTGCGAGTCGTAGTTACTTGCTCAGGTGCGATCTCGTGTTGTCGAGTACCACAGTTGTTGGAATGCTGGCAGATGTTTATGGTGGAGATGATCATGTCTTTAATTACAACTATTAAATTGCTGGGATAACTAATGAAAGTGGCACCGGTGGGCAATTATATGTTATTTTGTTTTTCATGCCCACTTGTGTTCCGTAGGCCCCGAGTACTTGATACCTGTTCCTTGACTATTCGCACTATCCACATCCGGGAGAGTCTATGAATCCCCCTTAGCCAGAGCTTGATTCATTTCTTATTTCTTGGGGCCACAAACTAGTTTGGGGTTTTATTACTATCTTGTACTTATGCCATGCTTTACTGCTTTATTTACGATTGTGCGTGGAGCACCTGTACTGTTTTGGATCGCGGCACGATTTCGCGGTATCGACAAGCCTAGTCACACTTTCGGGTTCCTAGTCATTTACAGCCGTTCTCGCAAACCCTGGGTCCGTTCCGGAGCTGGCCAACTTCGTTGCAGGTAGCTTAGTGGGGTGGCCCCCTAAAATATTTTATGAATCCTATGATTGCTTTGTCGTGAAAGTCTCGTTGGGTTTTGATTTGGTTTTTCCAAGGTTGATCGTGTGTGTGTTGCTATTTATGAACCCCTGCAGGGTAAATCTTTCTGAAAGCCGTGTCCGTGGTTATGGACGACTTGGAGCACAGTATCTCGATCATAGACAAGCATAACTAAAGTAGTGCTATAAATTTGACTTAATATGTGACTAGTAATCAGCTTCACTACAATGGAATGGATAATAAAAGTGCCAACAACTGGTGGAACTCGGATGTATCGTGTCATGCTATACCTGCCTAGTAAGTATTGCAACTCCAATGGAATGTGATAAAAGTGCCAACAACTGTTGGGTTTTGGGATTCCTCAGGACAATTATATCTAACTAGTAAATGTTCCAACTACAACGGAATGGTAATTAAAACGGCCCACTACTTATGCTTCAGAACGACTCATGCTATCTATATCTGACTAGTAAGTGTTGCAACTATAATGGAATGAATAAAACTGCCAACTACGTGGGTTCCTCGGTTTGACTTCCTCGTTTGGTCTCGAGGGGGAATACCAAGATGGGTATGATTGGTGTTAGTATCAGGTGTTCCCGGATAGGTCTTTCTTATCCCTCTCTAATAGCCGACAGTTGTATCGAGTCTCTATAGGTTGTTTAGTGCATGCTTCGCTTCCGCTTCAGTCCACCATACCTATGTAGGCGAGAGCCGCCGGATTCTAGCATCACCGTGTACTGGCCTCAGTACTGACGCTCCTATTTTTCCATTGCCCTTTGCCGGCACCCCTTTTGTTTTAGCAGGTTTGAGATTGACGTCGTTAGCAGGGTTACCCTTCCGGCTTGGCCTGGGCAGGGTTATGGACGCCATTGGTTATTCTTCAGGGCTCTTAGCCCCATTTGCATCTTGTCCGTACTCGGACGTTGTATCGTTTTCAAGGTGATTTGGATCTTTGTATTGTATATCTGTATTCTTGGCTCATGGAGTCGTTGTTGTATATATATGTTTTGTGGGTTCCATCGTGGACTAATGTGTAATGGTATTACTTTGTTTTCCACCCGCACGCAAGTGCTTGGTGGGCGTCCTTGAATCGTTTCTATGCGGGTTTGGCGGGAAGCATTAAAACTTGCATAGGGCCGATTCGAGGGTGTTACAAATGTCACTAGGAACACATGTTGTTTTATCTTGCTATAAAGCATGTACTTTATATAACAGTTTGTGTGGTTCAAAAGCCTTGATATACCGTATCCATTTGAATGTTTTTATTTTTGCAAATTTATTCTGCCAAATTGCTCCATAATCAGCGGGATCGTGCACCAAGGCGCACCACTAAATCTAGTTAAAATAACTAGAGAGAAAGAGATAGGTGATTGCTTCAAAAGTTATATTTCATAATAAGAATAGATTATAGGTCAACAAAATATATCTATTCCACATCAACAATATAATAAAAATAGATTATAGGTCAACTAAATACATCTATTCATTTGGAGTACATTTTTTGTCGATGCTCGCCAAGACAGTCCCTCTATATCCACATGTAAACAAAGAGAAGGAAGATGATGCAGGAACTCGAGTTTTTGGCGCGATTGCTGAGAAATTGAAAGAATTGAATATTATCTAAATAGTTTCCATCAAGAATATCTAATTTGGCAAATCTTGTTGACACTACGTGGTCACTCTTTGTGCTCACACAATTCCTAGCTTTTCACCAAGAAGTCACGAGAGTAATCGTATGTGGAACGGGTGGCATAACATTGCATTGTCTTCCCTATCTACATCTGGACTTGGGAGCCATTATGAATTTCGAAGTCGGTCTGTCATGTTGGGTCATGTCCCTCCACATGGAGGTGTGTTGGAAGCCCAACATCACCCATGAAAGTCTAACAAGTTACAACTGTTGATCGATGTTCATATCCAACGACTGAGATGCTCCTTGGGAGATGAGTAGAAAAAAAACCTAGCCACCCTTGGTGGCTGTGTGAGTGACACAATCAGTGAGTGTGTGAGATGAGAAAGCAAGCCATTATGGCTACCGTGTGAGAGGGTGAGAGAACACACAAGAACACCATAACCTGGTGAGAAGAGAGAAACAAGAAGAATGAGAGGTGAATTATGTCCAGATTTTTGAGATTTGACCGGTCTGTTTTCAAGCTGGTGTTTGGAGGCTCAAAGGTGATTGAATCGGCTCCAAACTTGGTGAGCTCATTCCTTACTTTGATTACTTCAATATGGTTAGCTGGTTTCAGATTTGAGTCAGTGTAGCAACAGATTTGGAAGCGGTTTTGTCAGTTTGGACTGCTGTAGTTTCAGCATAGAGTAGTTTAATTAGATGAACAGATTGGACATGGAAACGATATCCGATTGAGCTGAAATTTAGTGTGTATGTTTGGAACTCGTATGCCTACTTGTCTACCAAGTTTTGTGCTGATTAGATCTTCGGTTTAAGAGCATTTTGCTTATTACCAAAGGGGACATAAGCTGAGATACTCTGCTTTGCTGTAATCTTTCTTCAAGTGGTTGTTGTTGTTGCCGATTGGCAACATGCTGAGTGTGTTGTACATCTCTAGATGTTCTAGAGAAGACTATGTACTTAGGTTGCTCATAGTGAAACTTGCGTGGACCGGTTGGTCCACACCCGTGGTTTTTTTCCTCCTCACCTTGAGGAGATTTTTCCATGTAAATCCTTGTGTCACCTTTCATGTGCTTATTGTTTTATTTCCACTGCATATCTATTGATTGAAGCTATCCTCGTGGTTCACTACGAACAGGCGGGGGTTGTGTATATTTCCCCCAACAAAGTGGAATCATAGCTGAGGTTCAGCTTGTATTTAGTTGCAGAGCAAGATTTGTTTTGGACTGGTTGCATTTGCTTATGGTGAAGGATGGAAGTGAATACTAACAAAATGATTTCTTTAAATGGTATAAATTATCAAACTTGGAAGATTAAGACGAAGGACTTGTTATATTTGAAGGATTACTGGATTTCGGTATTCTCCACTGAGATGCCCAGTGATATGAAAGAAGATCAGTGGGAGATACTTCATCTTCAAACTTGTGGGTTCGTCCGACAATAGATGCATGATAATATTTTGGACCATATCATTGAGGAGACACATGCACGTATCTTATGGTAGAAATTGGAGGAGTTGTATGCCCGCGAAGAAGGTACCAACAGGATGTTCTTGATCAAGAAATCAATGTGTTTGAGGTACAAGGAGAGCACTCCAATTGCAGATCATGTAAATAAATTTCAAGGCATTATAAATCAGCTATCTTCAATGGGAATTACATTTGAATATGAAGTGAGAGCCTTGCTGCTACTTGGCTCATTACCGGACACTTGGGAGATCTTTAAGGTCACCGTGTGTAATTCAGCACCTAATGGAGTTGTCACTTGGAACCTTGTGAAGACCAAGGTACTAAATGAAGAGTCCAAAAAAATGCTGATAAGGATGGTTCTTCCTCACATTCTGAAATGTTAGTAACCGAGTCACAGGGGAGAAGCAAGAGTAAAGGTTCGAGTAAGGGAGGAAAGAAGTAGAAGCAAATCAAAAGGCAAAGATAAGTATGTTGGTATTATATGCCATCACTGCCATGAGAAGGGCCACATCAACTAGCATTGTGAACAATGGAAGAAAGAAAAAAAGAAAAAGAAGAAAGTTCAGAAGAAGACCGACAGTGATAGTGATAGTGAGGGAGGCCGGATTTTTGCGGTACAGGAGATCATGTTTCTCATGCATGAAGAACATGATGGCAGTGGTGTTTCCACCATTAAGGAGAGGATCACTATAGTTTCTGATGATACCATCAGCCTTGTAGATGGTGATAAGTTTACTTGGATTCCAGACAGCGATGCTACCATACATGCTACATCACGTAGAGAGATCTTCACCAACTACGCAACAGGTGATTTTGGTGTTGTGAAGATGAGAAATAATGATAGAGAAAAAATCATTGGAAGAGGAGATGTGCACTTGGAGACTAAAAATGGTATGACACTAATCCTCAAGTCGGCGAGGCATGTTGAGGCCCTTTGGCTCAATATCATCTGAGTTGGATTGCTTGATGGAGATGGGTACTTGAACAGATTTGGAAATGCACAGTACAAGCTCACCAAAGGAAATATGATTGTTGCTAAAGGTAACATGGTTTCAGTTTTGTATCATGTTCATGCTAAGATTTTTGCTGCTTGTGTCAATGCATTGATGAAATAGGATGCGTATGCCTTATGGCATAAGAGACTTGGGCACATGAGTGAGAAGGGGATGACGGTGCTAGAAAAATTTGTTAAAATGTGTGAAGGGTGTTCACATCAAGAAATGTTTAGATTGTCTAGAAAGGAAGCAACACAGAGTTGCATTCAAGAGTCAACCTCCTCACAAGAAGCCCGATATGCTAGACTTGATACATACCGATGTTTATAAAATGTCGGTGAGGTCATTGGGTGGAGCAAAGTACTTTGTCACATTTATTGATGACTTTTCCAGAAAGATTTTGGTCTATTTTTTGAAGAACAAACATCAAGTACTAAGTGTATTCAAGCAATTCCAAGTCTCAGTTGAGAGAGAAACTGAGAAGAAGATCAAGTGCATTCACACTGATAATGGGGGGAGTATATTGGCCCATTTGATGCCTACTGCAAGGAGCAGAGAATTAGGCACCAATTTACTCCTCCGAAGGCACCACAACTGAATTGTCTTGCTGAGAGGATGAACATGACAATTGTTGAGAGTTAGATGCTTGCTATCGAGTGCAAAAATGCCAAAACATTATTGGGGTGAAGCTTTGTCGACTGTAGTTTATCTTATTAATCTCTCACCAAGTTATCCATTGTAGGGAGATGTTCCAAACATGGTCTTTTATGACAAGGACGTCTCCTATGAGCACCTAAAGGTTTTTGGGTGCAAGGCCTTTGTTCATATCCCTCAAGATAAAATGTCAAAGCTTGATTCAAAGACACGACAGTGTATATTTCTTGGCTATGGATGTGATCAGTTTGGCTATAAGTTGTATGATCCAATAGCAAGAAAGGTTGTGAGAAGCCATGATGTTGTGTTTGTTAAAGACCAAACAATTGAGGATATTGTGAAGACAAAGGTGCAGGTTTTAGAGTAAGTTCCGATACATGTTTCTCCTTGAAGTCAGTAGCAAGACATATCTGATTCTGACCCAGTTCCTACAGATTTAGCTCAACAAGAAGCTAAAAATGATGATGCAGAAGATGTGCAAGATGATGCACATAGTGGTACAGGTGAGGATGCTCCCTAGCAGCAAGAGTATGTGCTGAAGAAGATGATCATGATCAGCAACATCAAGCACCTGAACCAGATAGTCCACCAGCTGCTCCACTCAGACGGTCCAGCCGAGGCCGTGTTCCTTCCACCAGGTACGATTCAGACCAATATGTGGTGTTATTGTCTGATGGTTCAGAACTTGAGTGCTTTCAAGATGCAATGAGAGATGAGAACAAGAAGGAGTGGAATAAGTGAAGGGAATATGCCCGAGAGGCAATAATAAAGTGGTTATTATCGTATTCCATGTTTATGATTAATGTTTATTTTGCATGGTATAATTGTATTAATTGGAAACATTAATACATGTGTGTTTAATAAACAAAATACAAAGTTCCTAGTAATGCCTCTCATATAAACTAGCTCGTTGATTAACAAGATGATCAAGGTTTCCTGATCATGGACATTGGATGTTGTTAATAATGATGTCACAACATTGGTGGAATGATGTGATGAACATTCATCTAAAGTATAGCATTACGATCAAATTCATTATCTTTATATTGCTATATCATCATACGAAGTAATCCTAATCCTTAGACCATGAGATCATGTTAATCACTAACACCGGAAGAGTATCTTGATAACATCAAATGTCACACCGTAACAGGGTGACTATAAAGGTGGGTTCAGTGCTATGAAGGTGTTACGTTGAGGCTCATGGATCAAGAGTGGGATTTGTCCATCCCGATGATGGATAGACATACTCAGGGCCTTCTCGGTGATATCATACTGAAATAGCTTGCAAGCAAGTGATGTGATCACTAGAATGTTATATCACAGGAACAAGAAAAGAGTGCATGTCGGTAACAAGATCAAACTAGGTATTTGGATACCGATGATCGAATTTCGGACATGTAATATATCGCGAGACAAAGGGATTTAGTTACGACGTTAAAGGTTCACACGATCACAAGAGTCATTGTTGGATGTGTGGGAGTCAGTACGGATCTCCAGTTCCCGCTGCTGATTATTGATCGGAGAGGGGTCTCGATCATGTCTGCATTATTCACGAACCGTAGGGTGACACACTTAAGGGATACCAACACCATTTGGAGCAAATATGTTTCAGATAAAGAATTAAGAAAGTGCTAGAATCATTTCAATGGAAACCGGAATTGTTTCTGGTGAAATTACAAAAACTAGTTCTGCATGTGATATTGAAATGTTGCAGGGGGTTTTATGTGAATGTTTGTTAATTAAAGTAATGTGAGATCCATACACATGGCTTAATAGGATTGATAGGATATCCATATCAACAAGTTGTAACTTCTTTTCCGGAAGCTCATTCGAAAAGAACTCTAAGGTTAAGCGTGCTTGGCCTAGAGCAATTCTAGGATGGGTGACCGACCGGGAAGTGGGTAACCGGGTGCGCACGAGTGAGGACAAAGTGAGCAAAAAATACTAGTGTTGGTCTGTGGGGCCAGTCTAGATATCCTATTGTTACCAGAGTGACACCCCTCAGCCTGTGGAGGGACGGGTGTTACAAAGTGGTATCGAGCGACCACCTCATGTTAAACGGGTGTGGGTGGTCACATGGACATGTGGAGCATGGCGCTGTGGTCCGGAGTGGACACGGCATGGCACATGTGTACACCGACGACAGACGCGTGCCAAGAGGGAACGTTCCTGGGGTGTGCTTGATCGATGAGGGCATCGATCTTCTAAAGGGTGGGTGTATGTGAGATCCAGACACATGGCTTAATAGGATTGATAGGATACCCATATCAACAAGTTGCAACTTATTTTCCGGAAGCTCATTCGAAAAAAACTCTAAGGTTAAGCGTGCTTGGCCTAGAGCAATTCTAGGATGGGTGACCGACCGAGAAGTGGGTAACCGAGTGCGCACGAGTGAGGACAAAGTGCGCAAAAAAGACTAGTGTTGGTCTGTGGGGCCAGTCTAGATATCCTATTAAGCTACCAGGAGTGACACCCCCTGGGCCCAGGAGTGGACAGGGTGTTACAAGTAATTAACAAAATTCTAAATAAAATAAATAAAATAGTTTTATTTAATGAGAGCTTGCATTAAATTTGGTGGAAATTTAATGCATGTGAGTAGAAGTGTGAGTGGAGGCATATTTATGTGAGTGGAGCATCCACCACATGAATAATGGAAGAGGTGGGGGCACCACCATGGCTGCCACGCCATGGCCCTTGGTTGCCTCCTCTTCCCTATAAAAGGCCCCCTCTCCTCCTCACAAAGCACACCTCCTCGCGAAGGATCTCTCTCTCCCTCTAGTTATTCCCCATGGTCTCGGATTAGCGAGATACATGTTCCCGGTGGCCTTATCTGGAAAGGAGTTGCTGCTTCCGCTGCTTTGCTGGAGCTAGGGACGAAGGTTGTCGGGGTACCGGATGTGTGTGCGATCACGGATGCACCACTGCTTTGCGGTGCAGGACTTGGTGGTGCTGGACTTGCTAGAGCTGGATCTGATGGACGTGCTGGAGCTGGACCTGCTAGATCTGAAGGACTTCATCACGATCTTGAGATCGGCAAGTGTACGACTACATCATCCACGAGTTCCATCTTGTTAAAAAAGCTTTGTTGTCCTCGAGGGTATGTTCTCTATGGATGTATATCCACCCGTTGCTTGTATCTAGTAGATAGATCTTGGCGTGTAGTTCCCATCGTAGGATTTTTTGTCTATGCTGTGAACCCTACAGTGGTATCAGAGCCTGATCTATGCTTAGGTGCTTTGCACGGGTAGCACACATAAGAGTATGTGGGCGATGATGATCATGTTATTGCTTCTTTCATGTATTTTGTATATTGGTGGCATAGTGGGATGAAGCGGCCCGAACTAACTTTACATGTCATCGCACATGAGACCGGTTCCACGACTGACATGCAACTAGTTTTGCATAAGTGGCTGGCAGGTGTCTGTCTCTCCTACTATAGTCAATATCTGATTTACAACGAGTTGCTAATAACTTAGTTATCATCGTTCTGGTTTCATGTTCGTAGGTAAGACCGGTTCTATCTTCGAAAGCCCTAAGCCACGTAAAAACTTGCAATTTATAAATTAGAGGCGTCTAGTTTAGATCGTTGCTGGGCTAGTGTCATGATATGGAAATGTTGTAAGTTGATGTATAGTTGATACCCTTACAACACACCTAACGTGTAAGTTCCATAGACCTTGGCCTTACACACAAATTAATGATAGAGATCATACCACGATGCGCATGATAGTGATCAAATGCATGGACCATATCATTCCACTTTACAGATATGATGTTTGCATCTTATATTGCTTGTTTGGCATTTTAGTAGCGTTATAATATGATCCCTCATTTAAATATCAAGATAAAATGTGTTCTTCCTTAAGTATGCATCATTCTATGGATCGTGTTTCGAGACATCACGTGATGATCGGGTTTACTCGACTCTGCGCTTTCATACAACAGGTGTAAGACAGTTTTACACACGCGAGTACTAAGGTTCTTACTTGGCGAGCCTAGCATGTACAGACATGGCCTTGGAGCACGGACCGAAAGGTTAAGCATGAGTCATATAGTTGATGTGATGCCCATATTGATGCTCGCCTTTGAAGTTACATCGACTCACGTGATGATCGGTCTTGGTGTAGTGGATTTGGTTCATGTAATCACCAAAAAGGCACGAGGGGATGTCGTTTTTGAGTGGGAATTCATTTCTAATTTGGATTAGTTGAACCAAATTTGTCATAAACTAAATCAAAGTGAATTTGCATAATTTGTTGTAGTCATTGGCATCTATTTACTACCTTATGCTTAGTTTTAATTGAGATAATAGAACTATAGAATTCTGGATATTTACTTTACGAACTAGTATCGTATTGTTTTGAATGTCAATTTAAAGTTTATAAGTCCTATTGCAAACTTTCAGCAAACTCTATTTACTCCATGAAGTTTAATAAGTAGTATTAACTCAAGAGTAAGAATTCCAATGTTAGTATCTAAAGTATCATGTTTGCCTCCATGATGATTGATATTCAAAAGTTGTTTTAATATCAAGATTATCTAGGAGCTAAAAAATTGTTTCAGAAACCAACATGTGTGGAAGATATTGTGATATCTGAAACAATGTTTTTGGTTGCATTATGATAGAGTATAATTTAGCAAAATACATGTTCTCATATGGTATGAGAATTTGTGAAGGATGGAGATGCTAGGCATCCGGATCTCCCAAAAGGTTTTGGGAACTCACATTATACTCGCGATTCTTCCTTATAGGCTATAGTAGCTTGATCATGAAAGTTGTCATGATAAGGATGAATAGAAGATGTAAGTAAAATGTTTACTACACTAATAGATTACTAAAGAATGGATTTTTGAAAGAACACCAAACATTTGATGATGGTGATCCACTTCAAAGTGCAAGTTCAAAGGTATCAGTATTTGACTATATACACTTTGTACAATGTGTCATGTGAATGACACCACTATTGATGTTGATATATTGTTTTAAAATAAAAGGAATTGCTGAAAGATAATCTATAAAATATTTGGCAGAAAAGAAAAGGTTGGAGATGTCCAACTTAGGTATATAGAAGATATACATGTTATTGTTGTATTCCTTGCTTGTTAAACAATGTGGTTCTTAGGTATTGGATACCAAATTGGTTGGTGTGAAGTGTCATATAGAACAACACAATTCATGAACTGCAACGGCCTAAGTAACTAGCAAGAGAATAAGTGATGATGTTCATCGAAAACAAATAAAGTGTTATTGTGTTTTTCGTTGTCTTCAAACCTAGCCTTCAAGATTTGTTTTAATAATTGTTATTTTGTTCCGGTATTACGAGAACAATGGTTGTTCAAATAATTACCGTATTCCATAAAGGATGGATGAACTTTTACAAGTCTAGTTGGAGAAATCACATCCATAAACATTATTGCTAAAATGTCGTAAGACAAATGATTGGAAGATCACTTATGAAGTGACATCGCTATTTGAATTATATTGGAAAGTAAAAATGAAGAAAGTCCATGTTGATGGATTTTTGGAGTCTTTTGATTTTGATCAATTGACGCTTGTGAAACTTTCCTCGAGATAATTGAAACTCCGTTCATAGGCCAAAGAGGAATGAATGACTAGCTTATTGGAAATTGTGCATGCTGATGTGCATAGTCCATTATGTGTAGCCATATGCGATGGATCTTTTTTGCTTCATATGCTTTCTCCAGAAATTGGAGTGAATATATCTATATATTTACTTAGTAAGGAAGAAGTATGAAACATTTGAAAATTGTTCAAAGACTTTCAAGATGAAGTGAAAAATCATTGTAACAAGAAAATAAAAGAGTTTATGATTTGATCATAAAGGAAGATGTTTGAGTTACAGGTTTAGGAAAACACCTAAGATTTTAGGAATTTTTCCATGAATTTGTACTTCCCGATAAACCACAGGAGTATGGTATGTTCGAGAGATCAAATCAAACCTTGTTTGACATGGTAAGATCAAAGGTGTCATTTATAAAACTGCCATTATGTTTTAAGGATTAAAGCTTTAGAGACTATCGCTTTTACACTGAAAAGAGCACCATCATGATCCGTTGAAATGACACCATATGAGTTATGGTTTGGGATAAAATCTGAATTGTCTTTTCTTAAATTTTGGTATGTTATGCATAAGTAAAATGTTTAGAACCAAAGTCAGATAAGCACGTCTTTGTAGGTTATCCCAAAGAATTTGTTGGGAAATTCCTCCATAACATCGAGGACAAAATAGTTTGTCGCTTGGAATGTCAAGTTTCTTGAGAAGGATTTTTTCGTGAAAAGTTAAGTGGGAGGACAATAGAACTTTGATAAGGTTGTTGAACCTTAGCTATATGTGCTAAGTAGCGTAGCACCGGAAAGTGTCCCGGTGGCGGCCACAATGCTCATGGCTCCCGTGATTACAAAGGGTGTGATCTTGGATATTATAGTTCCTATTTGAACCAGATGCATCGGGTAAGAATCAAATAGTGAGATTTGATAAACAAGTCATTATTGTTTTGACAATGATGAACCAACTGCATGCAAAGAAGCGATGATGGGCCCTGAATCCATAAAATGACTAGAAGTCATAGAATCCGTGATAGTATCCATACACGAGAAATCAAGTTTCTAAACTTCGAAGACCTTCCGAAAAGGCGTGAAGCCTATCAGTCGTGTTTGGATCTATAAAGAAATAGACATGGATGTTTAAACATCAATGAAATAGTTGACATGTCGAAAAGAAGTTTACAGGCAATGTTCAAGGAGTTGACTATGACAAGATTTGATCTTTCATAGCGATATTTAGTCTTGACGGATTAATGTAGCAACCACTACATATAATTTGGTGTATGATAGTTGAACAAACAAAACAATGTTCTTATAATAGAATGGTTACCTAGGACGTGTACAAGACACGGTCCGAAGGGTTTTGTTAATTCAAAGGGTGCTAAAAGGGCATGCAAACTTCAATAGTTGAAGTGAGCATAGCGGAGTTGGAATCTTCACCATGATGAAAATGTTAAATGAGTTTAATTTCATCAGAGACGATGAAGATGCTTGCATCTGCAAGAAATTAAGTGGGAGCACTGAGACAAATTTCCAATACATTATGCAGAGTACATATTATTGATTGGAAATGGTGTATCTTTTATTGACACAAGTTAAGAATTTCATTAAAATAGGATTTCGATGAAAGACTTGGGAAAAAACGGAATATTTGGCATCAATATCTATATGGATAGATTGAGGCGCTAATATGGTTGTGCCAGATGTACATATATGAGATATTGAAAGGGTTCAATATGGAAACAACAAGAAATGTTCTTGCTGCATGGAAAGGATTGTATCAAGATTCAAGTGTTTCAACACTTGGTGAGTAAAATCACATGAAGATTTTGATCGATTATACCGTGATATGTATATATCCAGATATGTCCTATTCTCTAAATGTTATGATCACATACTAGAATGATTCGTAAGATGATCATTGGACGATAGTAAATATATTCTTATGAGCTTTGGAAGAACTAAGAATATATCATGTATAAGTGACAAATAGTTAAAGGTAGTTCATTGTAAAGTGTTACATTCATACTAGTTTTTTCACAAGATACAAATTAAATTTATCTCAATTTAGACTATGGGTGGCACAATGTAATGGAAAAGATGTTCCATGATGGATTTGGATGAGTTCCAAAGTTGAGACATTATGACAGATACTACAATAAAAGGCTAAGTATATGATTGCTATAGTAGCAGCAAAGGAGGGCATTTGTGTTAAGTAGTTTGTTATCAAACTAGGTGTGGTTCAAAGTGGGCTAATACTATGAAGATATATTGTATGACAATAATATCAACATATTTTAACTTGAATGAACTAAAGGTCTCACTAAAGGACCAAATTTATACAATGCCATCTCATTTGAGAATGAGTGATGCGTAGAGACGCAAAGACATGCAAATACACATGGACCTGAAACTGTAGATCCGGAGATTATGTTAACCACTAGCAATCGCGTATATGCAACACCAGAAAGCCATAGGTGTTCAATACGCAAAGTTTTTCAAACTATATTATTGACTCTAGTGCAAGTGGGAGACTGAAGGGAATATGCCCGAGAGGCAATAATAAAGTGGTTATTATCTTATTCCATGTTTAGGATAAATGTTTATTTTGCATGCCGTAATTGTATTAATTGGAAACATTAATAGATGTGCGATTAATAAACAAAATACAAAGTTCCTAGTAATGCCTCTCATATAAACTAGCTCGTTGATTAACAAGATGATCAAGGTTTCCTTATCATGGACATTGGATGTTGTTAATAACGAGGTCACAACATTGGTGGAATGATGTGATGAACATTCATCCAAAGTATAGCATTACAATCGAAGTCATTATGTTTATATTGCTATAACATCATACGAAGTAATCCTAATCCTTAGACCATGAGATCATGTTAATCACTGTTGGGGGGATAACCCCGGGTAGGGTCACTCCGGGGTATAGAGGCCGAGTTAGACGAGGTTCGGCAAGGCCAAAGCGGATGCTGGCCGGGTCACCTCAAGGCAGGCCGGATCACGGAGTAACCCGGACCAGTGGGGTCTCCTAACATTATATCAGCCGACTTAAGGAGTAAGTCGGAAGTTCTTGTCTAACTTGTATGCAGGAACAGGTGTGGCCGGATCTACCATAATCTGGGTCCCATTTAGCTTTTGGGAGAAGGAAGGAATCTCTCTGGTCAAAAAGAAGGCCCGGTACGCACTGCATGAGCGAAGCAAGCAAGGGCAGGACCACCGGGTCATGGCCGACAAGGGTGACGACGCCCGTGTCGTCTGACGCGGGCGCCGCAGAGGCTCACGTAGCTAAAGCATGTGTGACGCGGGGGAAAAGCACCCCGGTCGGGTTACCACTTTGAGAGGAGGCATATTCTTAGGAATATGCCTCCACGTATGCCCTAGGCAGAGACCAAGCCGCCTCTATATAAGGGGGTTTTTCTTCTATACCGATTTGACTAAGGTTCTAGGGGTGAACTGTGGGTGAGAGTAAGAGAGCTCCTTCTTCCTCCTCTCGCCAATATAGCTCTAGGAGCAATGTAATCTTGAAAGGAAAGGAATACAATCTTCTGTGTGGAGAATCACTCCACTATCCCTCCCTGGATTCCTCTAGCGTGTATTAGTCCCCACCTTTAGCCTATCCATGCATCTACCGTGACACCACCACGACAGTTGGCGCCCACCGTGGGGCTAGCAGCGCTAGCAGGGGTGAAGATCCGGACGGAAAACCTCGTCGGCACCGGCGAACACATCGTCTTCGGGCTCATTCAGCGCTTTGGAGCGCTGGACTTTGTCAGCGACAACGCTGGCTGCTTCGGCACGCGCCCACTTCCGCGCAACGGCCTCTTCGTCAAGGTGGGTGCGCACGAGGTCTACGTTGCTGTGGACGTATCATCCGTTCATCCGCGGCGCGTCGTCGAGGCGGGGGAACCACCACTTAGCGTGGTTCACGGGGCGCATGTCACTCGCTCCCCGGACCGTGCTGAAGTGATGATGATTGCGCCGGGCGCAGGCGCAAGCAAGGATCCAGCACTGGACCCAGAGGTAACACCTAAGGCACCGAGGAAAGGTAGAGGACCTCCACTAGAGAGGCCTGAGAATGTACTGAGAGAAGCTATGGATAGCTTGGCAAACCCGGTAGAAGCAGTGGTAGATCCGGCTCAGGCACAGGCCGAGCTAGAGGAAACTAGGCAAAAAATACTAGAAGGCGCAAAGAAAATAGCCGCGACTCAGCAGTCATTGAACATGACGTTGCGTGAGTATGCAAAAGCAAACAAAGTTGATACGGTAAAAGTAAAAGGGAGAAATCTCATGAGCGAGATGAACAAAGAAGGTGATAATGGAGTCGAGGAATCGGAAAACTATTTGTCCGTGGGGCTGCCAAAGTATAGTACCCCGGCGAAGAACCTGAGAGCAGCGGATGCGGCTGCATCCAAGTTAGAGGGTCTGACGAGTGAGGCCCATCAAATACAACAAGATAGGGTTAACGAGTTAGTTCGGATCGTGAACAGACAGAACGAAGAGCTACTCAGAGCTAACCCGGAGAGAGCTGGAGCCTCCAAAATCGTCCATTAGGCAATGGGTAACCCGGAGAAATCCGCTGGAGCCGCATCATCTCCTCATGGTGGTCCAAGGAGAGAAGAGGTAGTAACCTCGGCCAGACGGAACAAACAGATCGTCCCGTATGACCTGACGCGGGCAGGAAAAGCAAAAGAAGCACGGAAAAATGATGATCGACGAAGTGTGAGCCGAGGTGAGGTTGGCCGAGGTAACCACGACCAAGGCAATGCCGGTCAAGGGAACGTTGTCAATGGCAATGCCGGACAGCAAAACTCGGCCGGAGCAGGACAACCGCAGCAGCGGAATATACCAAGGCAAGAGCAAAGCGCCGGCCGAGGTATGCAACAGAGAGTTGCGCCACAGGAGCAAAACCGGTACAACGACGGAGATTCGGAGATGGTGAACGCGGGGTACCCGAGACCGGACTATCATGTGATAGGGTCAAGATTGAGAAGCAGGGATTTGATGCCGGATGACGCCAGGTTGAAACTGGATTGCCTGTATAGGTCGGAACAGATCGAATGTCAAGGTCCCCTGGGTCCAGCGTGCTTTGGACCCCGGATCATGAAGGAACCACCGGTACCCAACTTCCAGCTGCCCAGAGGCACGAAGACGTATGACGACAGTACCAAGCCAGAGGATTGGCTGATAAACTATGCTACGACTGTGAAAATTGCCACTAGCAACTTGAGATGGGCTGTACGATACGTACCCCAGATGCTAGAAGGTCCGGCCAGAGTATGGTTGAACAATTTACCACCCGGAAGAATCAACTGCTAGATAGATTTTGAAGAAATGTTTATCAACAACTTCTCAAGTACATATCAGAGGCCGAATAGGCCGCAGACCCTAGCAATGTGCAAGCAAAGACCTAATGAGACAGACCGTGAATTCTTGACCCGGTGGTGTACCGTGAGAAACTCGTGTGAGGGTGTCATAGAGTCACAGGCCATAGCGTGGTTTGCACAAGGGTGTAGATATGGCAGCGAGCTATGGATGAAGTTGCAAAGGAAAATGCCAATTACGCTAAGGTAGATGATCCGGATTGCCGATTCGTATGCTTTGGGTGATCCGACTCAACCTAGGCTCGTGTCAAACGAGTCAAATGAGGAATACTATCAGAGGGATGGAGTCGGGTCATCTCGGAGGAATGACTACAGAGGAAAAAGAAGAGATGATAGACCGGATCATTGTTATGGTTCGCAACAAGTTGCGGCTGTGAATCAAGATCAACCCGGAGCAGGGAGCAACCAGCGCTAGAAAACTGGAGGGCAATGGACTCCAAGAAACGATGGCAAGAAAGCGTGGACGCCAGAGCAAAAGAAACAATGGCAAGAAAAGAAAGACCGTCCGAGGTATACCTATGAGTCGATGTTGGACCAGCCGTGTAAGTTTCACACGCCAAATCCGAATAGCCCGGCGGGTCACACAACAAGGCAATGTGAGTGGATGCGTAAGATAGAACAAGGTGGTTCGGCAAATGCTCAGGCACCCCGGAATGATCAACCTCGGCAGGAGTTACCCCGGCAGCAATTGCTCTCCGGAGCGAACACGCAACAGCTAATGTTGCCTCCCCCTCCGCCGAGGTATGACAACAATGAGAGAAGGGATGCAGTGCATCAGGTGGAAAATCATCACCAGCCGGATCAGAGGTACCCCGGAAATGAGGGGAGGAATGAGTACAGAGAACATCACCAGAGCTATTGTGTGTTCACAACTGAGGAAACAGATAGAAAAAGCTTGCAGCACCGACATATGGAGGTCAATGCGGTAATGCCAGCAGTGACGAGGTACATGCCTTGGTCGGACCAGGAAATCACCTGGAACATCAAAGATCATCCCAAGCTTATGCCGAGTCCAGGTTCGTATGCGCTAGTGCTTGACCCGACATTCATTGGGCCGAACATCAATGTGAGGTTCTCCAAGGTACTGATTGACAATGGCAGTAGCATTAACATCATGTATGCGGATACAATGCGCAAGTTGGGTATCTAGGAGAACATGCTCTAGGCTACAAGGACAACTTTCCATGGTATTGTACCAGACATTTCTAGTGAGCCCATAGGCAAAGTCCAGGTTAACGTGCTATTCGGCACGAGAGATAATTGCCGAACTGAGAATCTGGAGTTTGAGGTGGTGAACTTGGAAAGTGTGTATCACGTGTTACTCGGAAGACCAGCATTGAACAAGTTCATGGCAAGCTGCCACATCAGTTATCTGAAGATGAAGTTGCCCGGGCCAAATGGAGTGATTACCATTGCTGGAGATTTCCGATGTTCCATTGAGTGTGCCTTAGCCGGGTCTAACCTAGCCGAGTCACTCATGATTGCGCAAGAGAAAAGAAAAATCCAAGAGGTGGCGGCATTAGCTCAGTCCGCGCAGCAGTATATGCTGACGTTGAGTAACCTGCATGGTAGCGTTTCATTCCAAGCCGCAAAGGATACCAAGAAGGTTCCAGTTGATGACATGTTCCCGGAGCGCACCGTAACAATTGGTGCCAGGTTAACTGATAAATAGGAAAGCGAGCTCATCAACTTCCTCCGTGAGAATCGGGACATTTTTGCTTGGTCCACACAGGATTTGCAAGGTGTTCCGAGGGACTTGGCTGAGCACTCTTTGAACGTAAGACCCGGAGCAAGGCCGGTGAAGCAACCTCTCCGCCGCTTCACCGAGGATAGGAGAAAAGTCATTGGAGACGAGATAGCTCGGTTGGTAGCAGCAGGATTTATCATGGAAGTATGTATCTGGATTGGCTCTCTAATCCGGTGCTAGTAGAAAAGAAGAAGGATGATCCGAACGTGGCAGTGGTTTGGCGTATGTGTATTGATTACATGAACCTGAATAAGGCATGTCCAAAAGATTCATTTCCACTGCCGAGGATAGATCAGGTCATAGACTCAACCGCAGGATGTGAACTATTGTCATTCATTGATGCATATTCTAGTTTCCACCAGATACCTCTGAATCCGGATGATCAAATAAAGACCGCGTTTATCACCCCATACGGGGCTTATTGCTATCGCACTATGCTGTTTGGTTTACGTAATGCAGGTGCAACGTACGAAAGATGTATGCAAAAATGTTTGCACGACCAAATAGGTCAAAACGTACAAGTATACGTGGATGATGTGGTTATTAAGACCAAGGAAAGCAAAACACTCCTTGACGACATCAGGCAGACATTCGCGAACTTGAGATGGTTCCGGATGAAGCTTAACCCGGAAAAATGTACCTTTGGTGTCCCGGCTGGAAAATTACTCGGATTCCTCGTCTCTAGCCGAGGTATCGAAGTTAATCCAACTAAGATTCGGGCCATTGAACGAATGGAGCTGCCGAAGTGTCTTAACGATGTCCAGAAGTTCACTGGGTGCCTAGCATCGTTGAGTCGGTTTGTATGTCGGTTGGGAGAAAAGGCATTGCCTCTCTACCAACTCATGAAAAAGTCGGATAAGTTCGTTTGGACACCACAGGCCGATGAAGCCTTTGCCCACTTAAAAAAGATGTTGGCCACTACACCAGTGTTAGCCTCTCCACTATCAAAGGAGCCAATGTTGCTCTACATAGCCGCAACCAACCGAGTTTTAAGTGCAGTGATTATACTGGAGCGCAATGAAGAGGGTAAGTCGGTGCAGAGGCCAGTGTATTACTTGAGCGAGGTATTATCTGCCTCAAAACAGAACTACTCGCACTTTCAAAAGGTGGCATATGGTGTCTATATGGCGGCAAAGAAGTTAAAGCATTAATTTGAGGAGCACCCCATCAAAGTGATATGTGAAGCTCCCATATCCGAGATAATGTGTAACAAGGATGCGAGTGGCAGAATTGCAAAATGGGCAATCGAGCTAGCTCCTTATGCGCCCCAATACGACAGAAGAGAAGCAATCAAGTCTCAGGCTGTGGCGGACTTTTTTGTGGATTGGGACGAGGTACAATATGAACCACCGCCACCAGATCCGAACTACTGGAGGATGCACTTTGACGGGTCGAAAACCAAAACCGGATTAGGCGTCGGGGTTGTGCTTACCTCGCCAAAGAAGGACCAGCTAAAATACGTATTGCAGATCCATTTCGCGGCATCGAACAATGTCGCTGAGTACGAGGCTCTTGTGCATGGGCTCAAAGTGGCAAAAGAGATTGGCATACGTCAGATAATATGCTTTGGCGACTCGGATTTGGTGGTGCATCAAGTGTCCGGAGTGTGGGACGCCCTGGATCCAAACATGACACTGTACAAGTTTCATGTGCAGAAGATATCTGGTTACTTTGAGGGGTGTGAATTTCACCATGTACCCCGAGTGGAAAACGAGGCTGCCGACATGCTATCGAAGCTCGGATCAACCCGACAGGCAATTCCACCGGGTGTAGCATTGGAACACCTCAGAAAACCATCTATCAGGCCGTCCCCAGGAACCGACTTGATCTATGTCCTGGAAGATACGGAATCCGGAGCTGAGCCCATGGACATTGACACGGGAGGTAGTACGCGAGACCCGGGATCAGATCAAGAAACCCGGACCGCCAAGAAACCCGGGGACTACCTCGCTGGACCCGGGGACTGCTCAGCGTGATCCGGCTGAAGTTATGCCGGTAGATCAGATGGAAATTGATGAGGATGTGTTCCCTGCACGAGCAATACCAGCTTGGGAACTGCCTATATTTCAATTCCTGAAAGATGGAACGTTACCCACCGAGGAGGTGTTAGCTAGGCAAACTCAGAGGAGAGCAAAACCATACACAATTATCAATTCCGAGCTGTACAAACGGAGTGTAACCAATGTCCTCCAGCGATGCGTTGACCCAGAAGAAGGGCTTGACATCCTCCGAGATATACACCAAGGAGAATGCGGGCATCATGCTTCATCCAGAGCCTTGGTGGCAAAAGCATTCCGGCATGGGTTCTACTGGCCAAGTGCCTTAGAACAAGCAGAAGATCCGGTGAGAAAATGCAATGGTTGTCAGAGATATGCCACTAAGACACATATGCCAATGTCGGAACTCAAGACCATACCAATTACATGGCCATTTGCCATATGGTGCTTGGATATGGTTGGCCCGTTCAAACCAGCGAGGAGAAACATGACACACATTTTGGTCATGGTGGATAAGTTTACAAAATGGATTGAAGTGAAGCCTATAAGAAAATGTGATGGAGCTACGGCCGTAACATTTCTCAAAGACATTATCTTAAGATACGGTTATCCTCACAAGATTATAACCGATAATGGCACAAATTTTGCGGAAGGAGCATTTGCGGCGCTCACGGGACAAGAAGATCCGACTCGACGTAGCTTCGGTAGCTCACCCCGCATCGAACGGACAAGTGGAAAGATCCAACGGATTAGTATTATCCGGGATAAAACCTCGGCTCATTGAGCCTCTGCAAAGATCAGCAGGGTGCTGGATAAAAGAACTACCAGCGGTACTGTGGGGTTTAAGAACAACTCCGAATCGATCAACAGGCTATACACCGTTTTTTCTAGTATACGGGGCAAAAGCTGTATTACCAGCCGACATAGAGCATGATTCGCCTAGGGTCACCCAATACACAGAAGCCAAAGTGCAAGAAGCCCGGCAAAATGATGTTGATCTGCTGGAAGAAGCGAGAGAACTGGCACTGTCCAGATCCGCCATATATCAGCAAAATCTCTGATGCTACCATAGCCGGAAAGTGTGCCCTCAAGTCTTTCGGGAAGGCGATCTCTGATACTACTGGCATGCATAAACTATCCCCCCCATGGGAAGGGCCATTCATTGTGAGCAAAGCATTGCATAATGATTCTTACTATCTTATAGATGCAAAGCCACAGGAAAAGAACAAGGCGGACAGGTCCAGAGAGGAATCTAAGCGACCATGGAATGTAGCACTACTTCGTCCCTTCTACACTTAGCTAAGAAGTGTATGTATCTGAGTCGTCTCATATGTCGGTAGGTATGTCGGCAATGAGCTTATCAATGAAATAGTAGCGCCTCGAGCAGTAACTTGGGGACTGCCTTAATAATTATTGATGTTGTCTCTTGTGCTTTAGCTGGAATAAATTGTTCTACTTAACCCGGACTAGTAATGTGTGAGCACCAAAAACCCAACTCTTCGACTTGCTGTTGTCCAACAAGAATTGGCTTCATGGCAAGCAAGAGAACAAGTTTGGAATTGCGTAGCACATGAAAAGTGACTAAGGAAACGAATTTATTCGAGCTAACGTTTGTTTTTCGGACTAACCCTGTATTTATTTTCAAGTTATTATGCAGCTTTATTTTTTGAGCTAAGTCTGAAAGTTTCTTAGTATTGTTAAGACGATTTTTGAAGCTCGGATTCGTAAGTCATAAAACCGAATCAAGGTAGACACGATCCGAGCCAAAAGATTGGACGAACAAGAAAAAGAAACTCGGGGACTACGCCCAAGTTAACCCGGCATAAGAACTTAGTAGCAAAATATCACATATACACAGCATACAGTTGCACCCGGCATACCGGGGATCTGATAAATTTTCAAGTTTTTTGACCTAAGGAACAGCAGGAGGAGGAAGTTCGGCGTCGTCTTCGATGTCTTCAATATCTGAGGCATCGCCTTCTTCGTCCTCATCTGACCCGTCTTCAGTGTTCTTAGTGTTCTCGTCCCTAGCGGATTCCAGGAAGCTCGTTCCTTCAACCCATTCATGGATAGGATAATATTCGACGAGGCTATAGGCGCAAGCCTGGCGCCGAGCTACCCACTCCGGGTCATTAGTCCATCTGGATCCGATGCGCCGGTGTGTAAGGAGGCTGAGGTCGATCTTCTCATACCATGTGAGTATGTGGTGAAGGATAGTATCAGCTGCGGCACGCCCAGCGGACTCCCTCCAGAGGTCGAGCTGGGTCTCGATATCCGACAGCTTTTCAGCAAGAAGCGTGATTCTCTTCGGAGTGCTCTCACCGGGCCAGAACGTGTTGAAGACTCGGACTGAAACGTCGAGGAGATCCTTGCCATAGCTCTTGATGATTTCCACGCGAGATGACAGGCTGACCAATAGGTCCTCCATGTCTAAGGGAATGCTCTCACCGTCAAGAGCGACGGGAGTACCCCTCTCTTAGCGGAAATTGGCAACAGCAGCGCTCGCAATAGGAGTACCCTCTGGAAAGTGGCCTGGAAACAAGGCAAAGGAAGAAGCTGAAGAAAAGACATATGAAGTAACCTAGAGAATTAGGTCGGATAAGGGAAAGGAACTTACGTGAAATGTGGCTGTGAATCCGGGTCAACTCCTTGATGCAGTCATCGCGTCTCTTGCGAAGTTGCTCAAGCTCAGTGTTTGCCGATCCAAGGTGGATGTCAGATTCTTTGAGTAGGTCCTGGTCCTTGGAGATCTAGAGAGTAAGGCGCTCGCGCTCTTCTGTGAAGTTCTGGCCAACCTTTTGGAGCTCGGTTTGGTGCTGGGCCTTCATCTTCTCCATCTCAGCCTTGAGCCTGGCAATCTCGTTGTCCTTGGTCCAGAGGAGAGCGAGATCATCATCTTTTTTCTTCAGCTCGGCTTGATGCTGCCCTGCTTGTTCGAGAAAATGCAGCATCATATCAGGCACGGGCACACTATCCTCAAGCGATGCTGAAATAGTATGTTGACCCGGCAGAGCCGAGGAATGAATGTTTGCCGAGCCAAGGAGAAAAGTAAATGGAAAACACTACAGGGTGGGACAAAAAGGACATACCTTGGATTTGCTCCAAGTTCTTCCGCATGATCTTGTTCTCAGCCTCCACCCCAGCTGCAGAAACCAAATGATGAGATTAGTTCGGCAGAAGAAGGTGAAGAAAAACGGAGAAGCGCCAAGGGAGAAACTTACCCCTTTTTTCATGCTCCACGATAAGTGCAATGTGCTTTGCGTGTAGCATCTTGTGGGTATCCAGCAAGCGTTGGAATTCAGCACTCCGGCGATTGGTGGTCACCTGAAAAAAGTACAAAAGCTTAAATTAGCTTGATGCATATTCGGAGTGTACAAGATCCGGGCCAAGTGGAACTTAACCCGGCTCTAGGTGTGTGCATATTCGGAGTGTACAAGATCCGGGCCAAGTGGAACTTAACCCGGCTCTAGGTGTGTGCATATTCGAAGTGTACAAGATCCGGGCCAAGTGGAACTTAACCCGGCTCTAGGTGTGCATATTCGAGTGTACAAGATCCGGGCCAAGTGGAACTTAACCCGCTCTAGGTGTGTGCATATTCGAGTGTACAAGATCCGGCCAAGTGGAACTTAACCCGCTCTAGGTGCGTGCATATTCGAAAGTACAAGATCCGCCAAGTGCAACTTAACCCGGCTCTAGGTGTGTGCATATTCGGTGTACAAGATCCGGGCCAAGTGGAACTTAATCCGTTCTAGGTGTGTGCATATTCGGAAGTATACAAGATCCGCCAAGTGGAACTTAACCGGTTCTAGGTGTGTGCATATTCGAAGTGTACAAGATCCGGCCAAGTGGAACTTAACCCGCTCTAGGTGTGTGCATATTTGAAGTGTACACGATCCGGGCCAAGTGGAACTTAACCCGCTCTAGGTGTGTGCATATTCAAGTTCTCATAGAGCTACGTTAGTTTCTATCGAGCATCCGCCGAGTAACAAGTTACTCCACCGAGGCTCGGGGACTAATGGTTATTATCTACAGCATGTAAAGGAGAAACGACATACCTCCATCATCCGCCTCATGAGGTTAATTGCCTTAGCGGCTGTGTTCATTTGGGCGGAAAATTCGTAATGAACTTTTCCGGAGATCGTCATGGGACGAACTCCGCCTTGTTCCAGTTCATGACAAACTCAATCAGGCTCGGAGGATACCGCTCACCAGTAGGCATATGGGGCGCCACCAAGCCCTTCGCATGCGCTTCTTTCCTCTCAACCAAAGCAAGGGCTGTATGCAGAACCATTTGCTGCGCGTCAGTTGGCTCGGCAGGGGCATCCTTCGCTGCTAGAGCTTTCTTGGGAAGCATCGACGCTAGGGTTCGCTGCCCAGCCTCGACGGGTGGTGACTTGGTAGCATCTGGAGCCTTTTTGCCCTTGGCTTGCTGGGAGGAAGTAACTGCAGCGGATTTCCCCCTAGGAGCTGCTGGGGTAGTTCCTCGCCGAGGTTGAGATGACTCGGACGAGGCGGAAGAACTTGGTGCGGTTGTTGATTTTCTTGGTGTCGGAACGGGTGCTGGTGCTGATTCGATCGCTGGTACTGGAACTACTACCGATGCTGGGGGCGGTGCTGGTGTTGAGGTAGACTCGGTGGCTGCTGGTTGTGGTGATGCCGAAGTTGTGGATGTCGTCGCCTCGGCTGGACCGATCCCTCCCGCTCCGAGGTTGCACTCCTCTTGACGAGGTAGTGTGGAATCTGGAGCAGCCGCGGAACCCTCTGGAATAGGGCTCAGCGGACGTGACTCGTCGTCATGAAGGGTAGAAGGGCTAGATCGGAGCGGTGAAGAGATGCTAGATCCGCTCTGAGGGACCTCCACCGGAGCCCTGCAGAAGAGAATAATGTCAGAAGAGGAATTACAACAATGCAAGGAAAAGTGGGTTACGGAAAGAAAAATGACTTATGCATCCAAGGTTTGGGCCTCCTTGGGTTTCCGAGCCCTTCGTGTCGAGGCTTTGCCTTCCGGCTTGGAGGCAGTTTTGTCTCCGGCCTTCTTTCGCCTTTTTGTGGGCTGAGAAGGTCCGGAGGAGGAACTCGGTGCGGCCCCGCGTTTCTTCTTCGGTGCCACCAGAACCGGTTCGTCCATGGTGAGCGGAGGATCCTCATGGATATGCCCACCAGGGTTAGTTGATGCCGGAAAGGCAAAAGAAAGAGGGACAGCCTCAACAGGTTCAATCACGTCAACATCCGAGTCATCCTCATCATCGGTCCAGTCTCTAAGAGAAGAGAATTTACCGCTGGGTCGTTTTGTAGCGTCGGTCATAGGGAGAAACATCTCCTGGTCCAGCTCCTCCTCATCCGGGGTTTCTCGGTCCGGCGCCCACTTAAGGGTCGGATCTGTGCCGTCCTCAAGGGTTTGCTGAAGGAATAGCTGAGAAAAAGAATGAAGAACAAAGTCAAAGAGATAACAAAAACCGACATATATCTAATCCGAAGTAAGTTTGTCCCGCGAAGCTTACCGCGGGAGGGAGCCTGTCACGACAGAAGTGCTCAATTCCCCACATCCATTCAGCGGAGAATCCTTGTGGGTGGTGAAGAGAGCCTTAACCCGGCGAAAAATCTCCGTGTTGCTCAGCTTGAAGGAGGAGGTTCGGTTGGGGTCGCGGCCGAAACTCATGTGGCACACCTTGTGGGTGCGCTCGAGGGAGAGATTCGCCATTTAACGTGATCATAGCATCCTCGTTGCGCAATCCGAGTTTCTTCAGTTCCACGAACCTCTTGTTAACCTGGTTGGCCAGGACCGTGGGCTTCTTGGAGATCTCCTCCCAAAATTCCGAGTTAGGTGGACCCGGAGTATAGGGGAGCAACCAAATCAAATCTTTGGTGCCTGGGTTTCGGACATAGAAGAAGGTCCGGGCCCATCCTTTACAGGAGTCAAGCCCGGTGACCCAGGGGAAAACGGAAGTCCTCCGGGGTGAGATGGACGCAGCTCCGAATTGGGTGAGCTGCTTATCCTCCGACTCGACTTGGATGTTGGGGATGACGTTACAACGAAAGCTGAAAAACTGGATCCATAGCTCCTTCGTGGGCCACATTCCGGTGTAGCCCTCAATCATAGAAGCAAAAGCAGAAAGAGAAGTGATAGCGTTGGCTAGAAGGTGGTGCGGCTGCAAGTGGTAGGTGCTAAGCCAATCCCGGAAGAAGTCGCTCACCGGCAAGCCAACCCCGCTGGAAGTGGGACAAGAACATGAACTCACCCGGATTGGGTGAGGGCCAGCCTCAGGAGGGGAGACGAGCGACAGCGAGGATGCGTCTGGTCCGGTAGAGCCAGTCAAGGTCATCTTGACAGACCCATGATCCGGCCCACGCGCCACGGTCCGCCGCAGCGGCGTTCTCCTCCATTTCTTGCTTGGCGACGGCGAGCTCCTCCTCCGTCATCTCAGATTGCTACCGGGCGCTTAGCGGGCGGCGGGGTCAAAGGCCTAGATTGGCGAGGACCCATGGCGAGGGAGATGCGCAGTGGCGGCGCAAGCTAGGAGCACCGGGCGCGCGCGCGGTCGCGAGGAAGATGAAGAAGAAGAGCAACGGGCAGAGGGGCGCAGAAGAGAAAAAAATCCTAAGGGGTGCGCCCCTCCGCTACTTAACTAGCCCCTAAGAGGATGAGTGGGATCGCGCCCTGCAAATGAGACACATGGTGTGGCCGTGTATTACCTACCTCAGCCAATCAGTGAGGAGCCACACGGAGGGCCACAGGGCAGAGGCGATCCCATGACATGACGCACTGATGCGGTAAACAAGGAGGCAGGCGTGACGTGATCCTCGCACAGTGATAACTGACATTTATTGCGGCGGTTACTGTGCAGGCCCTTAAAATAAGACAACGTAATGATTAGCCTCCACATGGGTTGGCGTATGAAAGAAGGAAACAAGGCCCGAATAGAGCCATGGTAGCCCGGACAGCAGGTAAAAACTTAGAATGTGCAGAGGGAACGTAAATCCATGAGATCCGAGTCAAAGTGGTAACCCGACCGACAAGTGAAGACTTGGAACGTGCGAAGGGAACATAAATCCGCATAATCCGAGATAAAGAGCTAAATCGGAAATAACGTCCAAGGCTCGAACATAGATGAACCTGATGTGGCCTTAGCGGCCAATGCGGCTAAGACCGCACCAGCTTCGGGGACTAATGTTGGGGGGATAACCCCGGGTAGGGTCACTCCGGGGTATAGAGGCCGAGTTAGCCGAGGTTCGGCAAGGCCAAAGTGGATGCTGGCCGGGTCACCTCAAGGCAGGCCGGATCACGGAGTAACCCGGACCAGGGGGGTCGCCTAACATTATATCAGCCGACTTAAGGAGTAAGTCGGAAGTGCTTGTCTAACTTGTATGCAGGAACAGGTGTGGCCGGATCTACCATAATCCGGGTCCCATTTAGCTTCTGGGAGAAGGAAGGAATCTCTCTAGTCAAAAAGATGGCCCGGTACGCACTGCATGAGCGAAGCAAGCAAGGGCAGGACCACCGGATCATGGCCGACAAGGGTAACGACGCCCGTGTCGGCTGACGCGGGCGCCGCAGAGGCTCACGTAGCTAAAGCATGTGTGACGCGGGGGAAAAGCACCCCCGTCGGGTTATCACTTTGAGAGGAGGCATATTCCTAAGAATATGCCTCCACGTATGCCCTAGGCAGAGACCAAGCCGCCTCTATATAAGGGGTTTTTTTCTTCTATACCGATTTGACTAAGGTTCTAGGGGTGAACTATGGGTGAGAGTAAGAGAGCTCCTTCTTCCTCCTCTCGCCAATACAACTCTAGGTGCACTTTTAATCTTGAAAGGAAAGGAATACAATCTTATGTGTGGAGAATCACTCCACTATCCCTCTCTGGATTCCCCTAGCGTGTATTAGTCCCCGCCTTTAGCCTATCCATGACATCTGCCGTGACACCACCACGACAATCACTAACACCGGAAGAGTATCTTGATAACATCAAACGTCACACCGTAACATGGTGACTATAAAGGAGGGTTCAGTGCTACGAAGGTGTTATGTTGAGGCTCATGGATCAAGAGTGGGATTTGTCCATCCCGATGATAGATAGATATACTCGGGGCCCTCTCGGTGATATCATATTGATATAGCTTGCAAGCAAGTGATATGATCACTAGAATGTTATATCACGGTAACAAAATCAAACTAGGTATTTGGATACCGATGATCGAATCTCGGACAAGTAATATATTGCGAGACAAAGGGATTTAGTTACAACATTAAAGGTTCACACGATCACAAGAGTCATTGTTGAATGTGTGGGAGTCAGTACAGATCTCCAGGTCCCGCTGCTGATTATTGATCAGAGAGCGGTCTCGATCATGTCTGCATTATTCACGAACTGTAGGGTGACACACTTAAGGTATACCGACACCATTTGGAGCAAATTTGTTTCAGATAAAGAATTAAGAAAGCGCTGGAATCATTTCGATGGAAACCATAATTGTTTTGGGTGAAATTACAGAATCTGGTTCAGCATGTGATATTGAAATGTTGCAGGGGGTTTTATGTGAATTTTTGTTAATTAAAGTAATTAACAAAATTCTGAATAAAATAAATAAAATAGTTTTATTTAATGAGACCTTGCATTAAATTTGGTGGAAATTTAATGCATGTGAGTGGAAGTGTGAGTGGAGGCATATTTATGTGAGTGGAGCATCCACCACAATGATGGAAGAGGTGGGGGCACCACCATGGCTGCCACGCCATGGCCCTTTGTTGCCCCCTCTTCCCTATAAAAGGCCCCCTCTCCTCCTCACAAAGCACACCTCCTCGTGAAGGATATCTCTCCGCCTCTAGTTATTCCCCATGGTCTCGGATTAGCGAGATACATGTTCCTGGTGGCTTTATCTAGAAAGGAGTTGCTGCTTCCGTTGCTTTGCTGGAGCGAGGTACGGAGGTTGTCGGGGTAACGGACGTGTGTGCGATCACGGATGCATCGCTGCTTTGCGGTGCTGGACTTGGTGGTGCTGGACTTGCTGGAGCTGGATCTGATGGACGTGCTGGAGCTGGACCTGTTGGACCTAAAGGACTTCATCACGATCTTGAGATTGGAAAGTATATGACTACATCATCCACGGGTTCCATCTCGTTAACAAAGCTTTGTTGTCTTCAAGGATATGTTCTCTATGGATGTATATCCACCCGTTTCTTGTATCTAGTAGATAGATCTTGGCGTATAGTTCCCATCGTAGGAAATTTTTTCTTTTCTGTGCTGCGAACCCAATAATAAGGCTATGCAAAAAAGACATGGTTCCCTGCATAAGAATCATACTTATGAGCTAGTGAAGTTGCCCAAGGGCAAGAAAGTTCCAAAGAATAAGTGGGTCTACAAAATCAATGAAGAAGAGCACACATCACATCGAAGGTACAAGGCCAGGCTAGTTGTAAAAGGATTCAGTCAGAGAAAAGGTATTGACTTTGATGAAATATTTTCTCCCGTGGTGAAGATGACATCAATCTGAATGATCATTGGCATGGCAACAAGTCTCAACTTGGAGGTTGAGCAAATGGATGTGAATACAACTTTCATTCATGGAGAGTTGGAGGATGAAATCTACATGGAGCAGCCTGAGGGGTTCCTTGTTAAAGGCAAAGAGGACTATGTGTGCAAGTTGAAGAAAAGTTTATATGGCCTGAAACAAGCACCGAGACAATAGTACATGAAGTTTGAATCTGTCATGGGGGAGCAAGGCTACAAGAGGTGTAGCTCAAACCATTGTGTATTTATTCAGAGGTTCTCAGGTGATGATTTTATCATGTTTTTGCTTTATGTTGATGATATCTTGATTGTTGGAAAGAACGTTGATGACCCACAAGTATAGGGGTGTATCGCAATATTTTTGATAAGTAAGAGTGTCGAACCCAACGAGGAGCGTATAAGCCGCTAGTGGTATGGATCAGAATTCTGCAAATACTTAGCAAACGGGATTTTAGGGTTTTCGATAAAGCAAGCAAACAAAGTACGAGTAAATAAAGATAGGAATAAATGCAGCAAGTGGCCCAATCCTTTATGCAGCAAAGGACAAGCCGGTTGTATTACTTAAGATGACCAAACGTTCTCGAGGACACATGGGAAGACTGTCAAGTGCTTTCGCTTCATATAGTTGATTAATCTTCTTTAGCTTGCTAAGTGTTGTGTGGGTGAACCTGTGCTAATGTATCGCCCCATCCAAGACTAATACATACTTGTGATTATACCACTTGCAAACATCCGTAAGTACAAGAAAGTAATTAAGCTAGAAACCTAACCACAACTTTAAACTCTAAGACCCTTACATCCCTTGTGCAATGGTTTCCTAACGGGGGTTCAGGTTTCTGTCACTCTGGCAACCCCTACGATTAGTAGCCAAATACACAATGCATTCCCCTAGGCCCATATAGGTGAAGTGTCATGTAGTCGACGTTCACATGACACCACTAGAAGAAGTACACCACAACTTAAATAACAATCTATTGAATCTTTCTCAACACAACTCCACTACTAACAACAAGACTTCTCCCATGTCCTCAAGAACAAAACGAACTACTCACAAGACATCATATGGATCATGATCAGAGATGGTATAATGATGTATAACAATCTGAACATAAACAATAATTCAATGGTTCACTCAATAGCATCAACTACAAAGAGTAATCAACACCGGGAAAGTTTCCCCTATGAACTAATGCAAGATTCAACGCAATTGTTACAGCAATATGGAGATGGTGATGAGGGTGCTGATGGTGATGATGGTGGTGATGATGATGATGATGATCCCGATGAAGTCCAGCTTGATGGTGGTGTTGATGGCGACGATCTCCCCTCTCCGGGAAGGAATCCCCCCGGCAAAAATCTGTCTGCCGGAGAGATCTTTCTCTCTCGGTGTTTTCCGCCGTGCAGATGCAGCGGAATCTTTCTGTGGTCGCTCCCCGAGTCTTAGGGTTTCGGGAGGATGATATACGCCAGAGGGGAGAGGCTGGAGTGGGCCAGGATGGCCACACCACCTCCTGGCACGGCCTAGGGCTACCCGCGCCATGGGGTGGTGTGGGCCCCCTGTGGCCCATCTCCACTCCGTCTTCTGGCATCCTTAGTCTTCTGGAAAAATAGGATTTTCCGTATATTTTCCCGGATTTTCTGATCTTCGCAAATTTTGCCTCCAAACAACACCTTTTCCATCAGAATCCTGACTACAGCGGTCCATGCTCCAAAAGTCATCAACCATGCAAAAACAGATGAAATAACATAAGTATCACCTCTCAATATGAAATATATCAATGAATAATAGTGAATTAAGACATAGAATAGTGATGCAAAATGGACGTATCAACTCCCCCCAAGCTTAGACTTCGCTTGTCCCCAAGCGAAACTGAGCTCAATAAACATGGCCTGAGGTTTATGGAGTGAAGAGTCGATAAAAGAATACAGACAAGAAGCATCACATTCATCAAATACATAGATCATAATAGAAGACAACTCACTATTATATAACTCAACTTGTAATAAGTAAAGGAAACACAATAAAGATATATAAAGTGAATCATAATTGGTAATGGCAAACTTAGCTCTTGGTCGAAGAATAGTTGATAATTTGCTGGAGTTCACAAATAGCTGTCTTTTCAATGATAGCTTTCAAAGTAGTAAACATCAGGATAAGAACAATGTGCAAAACAAGGAACATAAGAAACATGATTGAATAAATCAACATATGAATGAATGAAACACAACGACTCAAAATACTTGCTGAGATAGAAGGGAGTAGGTTTACTGACTCAACTACAAAGTAAAAGAAAGGCCCTTCAAAGAGGGAAGCAGGGATTGCAAGTCTCATAAAGAGCTCCCAAAAATTATGATACTTACTAGCTTTCAGCTCTCATTGCCCCTATCATAGGCATCTTTAGGTGATTAAGGTTAAAGTGACACAACTAAGAGGATATGCTTGGCAAGTTATAAGTTGAAATCTCATGCCCCTTACTTATGAGTACCGATCCTCATGCTACTCAACTTCAGTCACGAGCAAGCTCTTGTCATTGTAAATACATGCGTATCATTGAGAACCGCCAACGGGGTACCCCTTGCACATGACACAAGAGCTATCCCATAATCAAAATGACAAGGCAAGGCATAAAGGAGCATCTCAGCGATCTTTTATTTGCTATTTGCATAGGTTTTTATTGAGTATGCTTCATAGAATGCTCACTATAGTTATGCTGCAAGTTTCCACCATGATTAGGCATGGCTTAGGCTAGCTACCCAGCGCTTTCTAACACACATATAAACTCCATGATCTTACAAGTTCCACTTTTATTTCACACCGCCGGGATCCATAAGCAAAAGAACATGATATCAACTAGGTACAAAGTACCAAATGAAGTGTTGAAAGCGGTCCCCATGATACATGGTTCGGCTAACTTCAACTCATAAAGCGCAAGCATATACGCAACAAAGAAGGACCCAATGGTTCAAGTTTATTAAATGCAAGAAAGTAAAGTGTGCCATCAAGTTTGTGAGAGCTTTATCACTAATTTTCACATAACAACTTTAATTTGGGAGGTAGATAAAACAAGAATTTACTTGGAATAGCAATAATGCTAATCGGTAGGTATGGTGGACACAAATGGCAAAGGTTTTGGTTTAAAGGCGAGGTGGATGCACGAGAAGAATACCCTCTCAGTACAGGTTTTTGGCTAGCAAGGCTAGGTCGCAAGTATAAGAGTTGAAGGAAACAAACAAACATACAAGTGATAAAGACAAACATGCAATCTTCCTTGGAAGCACAAAAGATCTTAACTAGATAATACTAAACTTATGAGCAAATCAAGAAAGAAAGATGATGAAATTATTTTTCTTTAAAGGTACCTTTATCTTTTTCATTCAACTCTCAAAAAAGTGTTGCTACTGACCGAGCCAGGTTTGCCAAAACCAACTAAATTAACTCAATGATCCCAGAGTGCTACCAATACTAACAACAAGATCAATCATATAACCAAGAATTGAAAACTAATATAAGCTATGCAAAAGAGTGAATGATAGAACTTCTCATTAATATTCCATAACAGTAACTCACACCAAGGGATACATATCTAACGAGAGAGGGGACACTTCCATAATGCAAACCATCCTACATAATAACTTCTCTATTCATGATATGACTCTACTAATAAGGTAAAAAGATAGAAGATAGTGATGTGATACCGCGGCACTCCCCCAAGCTTGGAACAAACCAAGGGGATGCCAAACCTGATGACGAATTACTCCTTTGGTGGTGGTGGTATCCTCTCATCTTCGTCCGTCTTCCAAGGTAAAGGCTTCCCATCCACAAAGGACATCGTGGTTTCCAACATCTTCGTCTTTGAGTTCAGCGGTCTCCTTTTGGTGCTCGGTGATGAGTTCGGAACAAATCTTATGGATGATATCCACTTCGCGCTCCGCCATCTTCTTGTACCTAAAGACTTCTTGTTCCAATGCTTCCATCCTGTCCTCCAGACTTCCTTCACCTTTAGGGCCTTGAACCTCTTTAATCCGAACCTCCCCACCTCCGAGCAATAACTCCTTGGGATGAATCTTCAATTCTCTCATGTATGGGTTGATGATATCTTCTAAGGAATCTCCCTTAACTGATCCAGTGGAAGACATTGAGGCTACAAATCTGAGATTTTACCTGGCAGAAACAGATCGAAAGAAAACATGATATACGGACCTCGGGGGATCTGGGGTTATATATTACGAAGTTTCATATCAAAAGGAAGGTACTGGGTGAAAACGGGTCGGAGGTGGAGTCTGGGGTGGACTCACAACCTGGTGGCGCGGCCAGGGGTGGGCCCATGCCACAGGGTGGTGTGAGCCACCCTGGCTCCGTTTCCGTCCCTTTTTTGCTTCATAGCTTTCCTTATTGACTGAAAACTGCAAAAATATAGTTGGATTGTATTTTCATGAACTTTTCTTACCGTAATGTTACCTAGTTGGAAACGGACTCTGCAGGTCTCTGAATTTGGTATTTAGTGGATCCTTCCGGAGTCACCACTTGAATCATCAATATCTTCATCTTCATACACTTATTACTTGAGTCATAAAACCTTTCTTTTCCTTATTACACCATTATCTCCACTACCTGAAAAAAAATTTCACACAAAACTTCACACAGTTCTCAGTAACAACATTAGTATAAGTGAAGTGATAAAACCTTTTGAATCCAACTTCAACTGAAAACCATCAAAACATAAGCTACTGTAGCAACTTCTTCTGAAAACCCAAAAAGAATTCAAAAAGGAAATCGAATAAAGAAGCAAATGCAAGAGTGGCAAAATCTGTCAAAACAGACCAGCAGGTAAAGATAAATTTTTTCGAAAATCTTCTGTTGCTCAAATCAAAAAGTTCAAAACTAATGAAAGTTAAATAACAACCTGGGGCAGAAGCACAAAAAATTACAGCTCAATCCGACATACAGAGATCTCTCACGAATTTTTACGGTGAAGCACACAAATCTGTTTCGGGATAGCAACTTCCCCAAATATTACTTCTCTCTCATTAGAGATTGATCTTGACACAAAAACCAAACAAAACGGATAAGGAGCGGTTATTACCTGAAGTAATAACTTCCAAGACTCAAAGAAACAAAAACAAACTGAAAGCAAAAACAAATTGAGTTATCTCCCATAAAGCTCTTTCTTTATAGCCATTAAGATGGGCATGATAATTTTGAAGAAGCTCTTATAGGGATATGAATTGAGGTGAAAGAGAGCATTAAGAAGCAAAAAATACACATGTGTAAGTCTAACCCACTTCCTATGCAAGGGAATTTTGTAAACAAACAAGTTTTTAAAACAAGAAGCAACTTGCATAAGAGGGCAAAAGAAGTGCAACATAAAAACTTTCAGCATAAAACGAGGAAACTTGATATTATTGAGATGCATAAGAACACTTTTACCTCTCTCGTAGTAACTTTCAGTATCATGCATAAACTTAACAATATAACTATCACAAGGACCATCATAGCAATGATCGCTTATTCTAACAGAAAACACAGGAATACTAGCTCTCATAACACTACTTTGTGAAACAATATTAGAGGTATCCTTACAAAGGATAGGGTGTCCCTCTTTTTCATATTTAGTAACAAAGTCTTTCACATTTGCTATTATAGGTTCATCAACCATTTGTTTATCAGGTTCAATAGCTTTATTCATACTTTCATTAACCATACTAGCTATCATAGAATGTTCCTTCATCTTAACTGAGAAAGGAATTTTCTCAATATAAGGTTTAGGTAAAACATGATTAGCAGTATAAACTTTAGTATTTCTTGCAGGAACACTCTTAGCAACATCTTTATAAGGTTCATGATACTTATTCCACTTCTTTTTAGGCACTTCAATGTAGGAAGCAAAAGCCTTAAAATAAGAAGCAATAGCTTGAGAGTCTAGACCATAAGCATTTTTAATATTTTGAAAGTCATCAGTTCCCAAAAAAGATTCAATGCATTCATAATCATAATTTATACCTGACTTTCTACCTTTGTCATTCTCCCAAGCTTCAGCATTGTCTTGAATACGGTCCAGAAGATCCCATTTAGCTTCTTCTTCCATGCGAGTGAATGATCCAGCACAAGAAGCATCCAATAAATCTTTATCATGTAGAGGGAGCCTTGCATAAAAGTTATTGATAATAATATTGTTGGGGAGCTCATGAATGGGACATTTGAGCATTAGTAACTTCAATCTCCCCCAAGCTTGAGCTGTACTCTCTCCATCAAGAGGCCAAAAGTTGTATATTCGATTCCAATCTTTATGAATCTCACTAGGAGGATAAAACTTTGAATAAAAGAGAGGCACTATTTCCTCCCATTCCAGAGCTTGACCATTCTTCAGTAGCTTATACCATTCCTCGGCTCTTCCTTTCAGTGATAATGAGAATAACTTCTTCTTAACTTGATCTGTAGTAATACATGCACACTTGAACAACCCGCATAATTCGTGTATAAAGAGTAAATGATCACCGGGATGGACAGTTCCATCCCCAACATAGTAGTTATCCATAACACGATCAATAATTCTTGTAGTATTTTGAAAACATCATTCTCAGCAGATGGTGGTTTATCTACTACCTTAGCAGTGGTAGTAGCATTACCAAATAAGAAACTCAGCGAATTATCCATAACGAAAATAAAGCAACTAATAGAAGTAAACAATACTCACAGTAGAAGTTTCCTTTACCAGCTCCACTCTCCAATAGCGCTTCACTCCCCGGCAACAGCGCCAGAAAATAGTCTTAATGACCCACAAGTATAGGGGGTGTATCGCAGTATTTTCGATAAGTAAGAGTGTCGAACCCAACGAGGAGCAGAAGCTGCTGGCTAGTGGTATGGATCAGGAATTCTCTGCAAATACTTAGCAAACGGATTTTTAGGGGTTTTTGATAAAGCAAGCAAACAAAGTACGAGTAAATAAAAGACAGTAGGAATAAATGCAGCAAGTGGCCCAATCCTTTATGCAGCAAAGGACAAGCCAGTTGTATTACTTAAGATGACCAAACGTTCTCGAGGACACATGGGAAGATCACAAGTGCTTTCGCTTCATATAGTTGATTAATCTTCTTTAGCTTGCTAAGTGTTGTGTGGGTGAACCTGTGCTAATGTACCGCCCCATCCAAGACTAATACATACTTGTGATTATACCCCTTGCAACCATCCGTAAGTACAAGAAAGTAATTAAGGTAGAAACCTAACCACAACTTTAAACTCTAAGACCCTTACGTCCCTTGTGCAATGGTTTCCTAACGGGGGTTCAGGTTTTCATCACTCCGCAACCCCTACGATTAGTAGCCAAATACACAATGCATTCCCCTAGGCCCATATAGGTGAAGTGTCATGTAGTCAACGTTCACATGACACCACTAGAAGAAGTACACCACAACTTAAATAACAATCTATTGAATCTTTCTCAACACAACTCTACTACTAACAACAAGACTTCTCCCATGTCCTCAAGACGATACCCTGCATTTACATTCAATGTTATTGTTTGTATGTCTTATTGTGTGCTAGTATTAGATACTCGACGATAGCCAAATAAGACGATCCCTGTTAAAATTACCAACGATTGTGTTCCCCCTTAGTGTGCACCACCAAGAAAGTTCTTTGGTATGAGGCGATCCAGGGTTACAGGCCTGGGTGTCTTATACATTGCAAATGTATCTATAATTTTTGATGTTCCATGCTTGGTTTTATCCACTTTCTTGTGTTTTGTTCCAACTTTGGAGTATTTTTCATATGATTTCTTGGACTAACCTATTAACAAGAGCCACGATTGCTTTTTCTGCTGTTTTTGGTTCCAGGAAAGTCAGAAAATGAATATTCTCGGAATTGGACGGGACAAAAGCCAAAGTGCCTATTTTTCCGGAAGGGATCAAGTGCCAGAATACGAGACAGAGAAGGGCCAGGGAGCCACCACACCACTTGGCCGCGCGGCCAGGCCTGTCCCGCGCCAGGGGGTGGTGTGGCTGTTCCAGGCACCCCCTCGGCCTCTCCTTCCGCCTATAAGTTGCCCTCGGGACGAAAACCCTAGGTACCCGATCAAAAATCCATGAAAGAGTCTGTAGCCGCCGTCATCTCCATCCCTAGATCGGGAGGGATCTGAAGCTCTTCCCGGCACCCTGCCGAAGAGGGGAATTCACCCTGGAGGCCTTCTTCATCACCATGCAAGCCTCCGGTGTGATGCGTGAGTAGTTCATCCTTGGACTACGGATCCATGTAGTAGCTAGATGGCTGGTTTCTCCTCCTTTGTGCTTTCATGTTTAGATCTTGTGAGCTCCGTTCATGATCAAGATCATCTATTTGGAATTCATACATGTTGTGTTTGCGGGGATCCGATGGATATTGAGATGCTATTTCAGATTGATTATTGATTCTATCATGTCTTTTTTATTTGAGATCTTGCATGCTTTCCGTTGTTAGTAGCTATCTTGGCCAAGTAGATGCTAGCAACTCCAAGAGTTAGTATTTATGCTCGATAGTGGGTTCATGCCTCTGGTAATCTGGGGAAGTGACAGAAATCTCTAAGGTACTAGATGTGATGTTGCTACTAGGGAGAAAACAACAATCCTTTGTTCATAGAACAATCGTATTGTTTACTTTACACGCAGTTCGTAAAGCAATAATCTGTTGCTTGCAACTTAATACTAGAGGGGGTTCGGATGATAACCTGAAGATGATAATTTGTTCACCCAGCATGTTATTTATCTAAGGAGAGCCACCTCTAGTGAACTATGGATCCCGGTCCTTTTACTTTACATACAATCTACAATCTTTTACTGCTTTGTGTTTACTTTCTGCAAACTATTACTCCTTTCCATTCGATACGTTTAATCCTTTGTTTTCTGCAAAACACGGTGAGATTGACAACCTCATCGCAAGTTGGGGACAAAGTTCTGTGGTTGTGTTGTGCAGGTCTCCACGTTGCTACTAGCACCAGTGCGCATACGCCAAAGCTCAGCTAGTAACACCTTTGGGGTGTTTCCTTGCTCCTATTGGTTCGATTAAACCTTGGTTTCATAACTGAGGGAAAACTTGCTGCTATATTCATCGTACCTTCCTCTTGGGGTTCCCAACGAGCTCTACGTCGAAAGTCGAGTGCATCAGTGTCAGACATATCTACATTCACATACAGTGGGTGTAAGCCATGTTGCACAGCGAATACACTAAGGTTGAGTTGGCGAGCCTAGCACGCCAGAGAAGCGTGGCCTCGGAACACGGATGGTCAAAAGATCGAGCACGAGTCACATGAATGATGTGACCGACGTTTAGTGTCCACCCTTGAACCCACATTGATGGCCATGACGATCGGGGGAGATGTGGCTAATAGGGGTCGTGTTATCACTAGGAACCCTCATTAGGGATAGGTGTTTCTAGTGGAGTTATTATTAACTCATTTAATTATAAACTTAGTCTAAATTCCTTTTGCAATTATAAATGTAGGTGGGACCTTTCGTGTTGACAATTAAATGGTTAGAAGGAGAGAAGCTCAGATTAGATGGATCGAACTTCTCCATTTGGGTTGCCAGTCTCCATGTTCTCCTTAGCGAGAACGACGTGGTCGACTAGATACTCGACGGGATGGATTTGGATCACCCCATGGACCTTGAGACCCCAGAGGCGCGGAAAGACTGCTATCTCCGTCGTGAGATGGCCTCCTATATTTTAGTTGTGATGCGTTTCGGAATAATGGACGAGCTGTGGCCTTTCGTGGGTGATGTCAACCCTCGTTCGATAATGCTACAGCTTAGGACACATTTCGTGGAGCAGACACGCATTTGGGAGCATGAGCTGATGGGAAACTTCCTCTCCATTAAGATGCAGGAGAACTCATCACTAGACGACCACTTGGAGCACATGCATGATGTGTACATGAGGCCATCATACTTCCTGGGCATCTGGATTACAGGATCTTTTGCAAACGCTGCTGTGCTACGGTCGCTGCCACCAAGCTACCAAGCACAAGTCAGGACTTGCATAATGAGGGGCGACACGGAAACAATGGAGTTCCACCGGTTCATGACACATCTCAGGAATGTGTTGGTTGAACCAGATGTCGCTCAGGTCATCAATGACAAAGGTATATATTTGATATACAATTTTATAAATGTTATAATCTTGCAAAAACATTGCAGTGTTAAGTATGTCTGATACTTGTTCTGTTTTGCTGAAAACAGGTCCTTCTGCATGAGAGGTGCTTGCTGGAGAGGAGGTGGCGTTGCGTGGTGATGGCGAGCATGATGATGATGGCCGACGACACTCTCCCTCAACATTTATCATTTAGTTTGTGTTTAGGATGATTATTGTAATCAAGAGATTGTGAACTTCTTTAGTGTGTCTCACACTTCATGAGACGGTTATTCATATGAGTTTGTAACAAACAGTTGTTCTGCTTTTATGAATGATTTCTATTCGTGTTCATATCTTGTTTGATTACTTGTGAATTATCCTTGTTGTTTGAAACTAATTGATAATGCATGAACATTTGTAAAAACATTAAAATGCCTTGTTTAAAATACCCAACTTAATGATATTTCATTAAATGAATGAAACCATTATTTAAATTCAAAGTTATGTGATAATATGTGAAAGTCATTCGATTTCTTATCACATATAAATCATGCCTAAGTTCGGCAAAATAACTTGAACACCGTGTATTACTTGAATACAAAGTGTTTAAAGAATTGTTAAAAGTAAATACATATTCGATGTATTATGTTTTAATGAAAATGGTAATTATCATTATTGTTTAAATGTGTAAAGTAGTTTACCAAAGGAAACATGAATATGAAACTATTTGATTTGATCAAAATGTTTCATCAACAAAGGGTATAAATATAAAAGAGAATCTAATTACTACGATTTGATCAATAGTAATGAAATTCAACTTTATAAGAATGGCATAAAAGAAATTGTGGAATGCAAAGTGTTTCGAAACGTCAAAATACAAAGCATCACAATGTGATATTAGATATCAAAGGGGTTGAATAGAAGGCACCAAATAAATCGTTGTAGTGTAGATGTAGAGACCATTAGCTAAGAAATAGTTAGCACTCAATTAAAATTGGTAAACCATTTGAATTCGTGAAAGTTTTGGGGCTATTCGATATAACCAAAACAATAGCGAATAAGTCCTTATAGAGTATTCATTGGGAACTTTGAATACAAAACCCATAGCTAAAACCAAAAGGAAAGCAAGATTCGTATTGCTTGGATTTTGGTGCATTCTTGAGAAAGCTCACTTCTAGTGATGTTTCTCAATTATGGAGCAAATGGAAATTAGTGAAAAACATGATGAGGATTCAAAACCCTGCATCAGAGTGTTGAGAAGCGCAACGGACAATGTTCCTGAACGATTCTCTTCATAGAAGGAAAGAATCAATGATTTTGATCATTGTGTTTTCCCCACTAGCGTTTTCACTATATGAAGTAGGATTCAAAATGTAATCCATATCTTGTATGGAGACATTTGTGAATCACTTGTCATGATTTTTGAAATATGACATACCTACGAATTACTAAGGAAAGAATGGTAAACTAAAATTATGAGAAATCCTAGAAGCAAAATTCCCTTGAGATTAGAAAGCAATTCATTGTTGAATCTCACAAGTAAAAGGAGTTACTTGAAATTTCCCAAATGACTGCAAAGTCATAGTAGGAAAAAGGGGGTGAATGACAAAAGCACAATTTGTCAAGTATTGGATGAATTCAAAAGAATTTGATTCAAATGTGCTAAGTGTCTACTGGATTTAAAACTAGTAACAGTACTAGTATCTCATAGTAAATCTCCAAGTTTGATATTTGATCAAAGGATTTTGAAATTTTTCAAAATAGTGGGAGGATATGCAATTTGCATAAAATTGAGTGGGAGCTATGAAAGTCTTCCTAAAACAATATGTGATTGACATATTTTTGAGTGGGAGCAATGTAAGTCTCAAATTCAAATATGTAGAAACATATTTTGAGTGGGAGCTTATAGGAGTAATTCTTAAGTATGTTAAGAATGAAAGCACAAATACTTATAAATAATGATTTATAAGATGTAGAAGTTGATAATAGGTGTATTATGATATTATGTAGTATTCCTTAAGGGATTCTAAAAGGAGTTTTAGAGTAAAAGTTAATTAAGGAACTGATCCTTAATAATTCAAATTAGGACTAGTATTAAGTTGAACATCAATGGTTGAAAGAAAGGAAAAGGATGATCGTCATCCACTATGTTGAGACATAGGTTCTTTCTTAGAAAACCATGATGATAACTTAGCATAATATGTGATTCAAATAAGGAATGTTTAAAAGTGATTAAGTTTGAATCACAGAACGTTGATCTAAGTTTGTCCACAGTGTCTAATAGAGAACTGTAGACATGTTTTCCAAATCCGAAAAGGATGACATACCTTAAAACATAACGAGTTATGTTATAAGGGGATATGTTGGAAACTCCTGTAGATACCAATTAAAGTCAAGTAGGAAGCAAGGTGAACAAAACATCGAAAGTTGCACAGAGTGCACTAGTGTTTCGATGAATACATTTATAATAATATATAAGGGTACCATCTAAAGTGTTGTATAAAGTTATGGCGGGGCTAGTTCGCTTTTAACATAGAATGATGTGTCCCAGGGCACAGTGCCCATGAGAAAGCCCTCGAGGTTGATCTAACGTCATTGTAGGCTCCTGGAATCAGGCCTCGTTTTGCTGCCATAGCGACGATGCATTCACACAGATGTTATCATGTGATGATAAAGTATTAATGTCAATCAAAGTGTCATTAGTAAGTTGCAAAGGATTTGGGACTGTAAAGTACAGACCCAAGACTCAACCTCTTCCATGAGCAAGCATGTTCTAGGTACCGTTATATGGTGCCAATGATTGAGAACAAATGCAGCTAGTATATTTGTACTCTAGTGCAAGTGGGAGACTGTTGGAAATATGCCCTAGAGTCAAATAGTAGTAAGGACTATTATCATATTTCATATAGTTTATGATTAAGTTTTATATCATGTTATAACTGTATTGAGTGGAAACATCAATACACGTGTGATATACAAACAACCACGGGTTCCTAGTGAAACTCTAGTCATTGGTTCATTGGTCAACAGATGATCATGTTTCCTAATCATGTGGCATTTATGCCAGTTGGAAATGGAGTCATCTCATTCTGAGAATCAGATGATGAACCAATACCCAAGCTAAACATCGTGACCAGATCATGTCACGAAGTTCAAGTTACGATGATTAGAAATGGATCCTCGTAGACTATTCCTTAGACCGTGAGGCTATATCAATCACTATCTCCCGAGAGTGCTTAGATAACATCAAATGCCATATGGTAATACGGTGGTTATAAAGGTGTGTTCAGGTATTCGGAGGAAACCGTAGAGGCAATATATGTCAAGAGCGGGATTTGTCCGTCCATGTGATGGGAAGATACTTAAAGGGCCCACTCGGAGAAGTTATATCCAATAGTTGCACAACGTGTGATTTGATCACGAGGATATCACTTGTTGGAACGAGTCAAGTAGCATTGTTCAGTAACGAGATTGAACACGACATAGTGATGTCATTGATCAGATCTCGGGCAATGCAAGTATCGAGAGACAAAGGGAATAAGACACGATTGTCCTGGTTCAAACGACGAAAGATCTTCGTGGAACGCACAGGGGTCACATGGCCATCGAGGTCCCTCTGTCGATCATTGGTATGGGAGTGTCCCGACCATGTCTGGAGTGTTCTTGAACCATGGGGTATCACGCTTAAGGGCTTGATGATGCTTAGAGAGTGTTTATAGGATCGGTAGAATCACCGAAGAAAAGAAGGGAGAAAACCGGAAGGGTTTTGGTAAGTTCGGAGGATGTCCGTAGTGGAGGTGGAAGGTGTTCCATAGCCACGGAGGTTGAATAATATGTGAATAAATGTTAAATATTGATTTAATCATTTATTCATAATTATTTAATAAAGAGAAAATCAATTAAAGGCTTAATGGGCCAATTTCCGGAGGGAGAGGGCCCATTAGGGAAAGGAGAGAGGGAGAAGGGGCAAGGGGCTGGCCGGCTGGGCCTAGCCCCCTGCGCGGGGCCCACTAGGGGCTGGCCGGCGGCCTCCCCACCCCTCCTCTCCTTTAGTCCCACCCCAGGACTTTGAGGGAGGGTGTACCCCCTCCTTCCCCTATATATAGTGGTGTATTTGGCCTAGAAAAATACACCAATAATCAATAAAGGTCTCCCCACTTTTGGGAGGACCTATAATTGATATTTTCTCTCTCCCACTCCCTCTCGTGACCGTAGTCCCAAGTCTGGACTACGCGAGCGAGAGACATCTTCACCGCGGAGCACCATCGCGCTGCGGGATTCGGATCCGGGAGCTCTACTTTCACAACTGCTGCTGGATCGGGGAAGCGGTAGTCATCGTCAGGCACCGGACGTGTGTAACTCCCCGCGAGGTGTCGCACTTGAGGCACTCAATTCGTTGGAGCCAGAAGGAGCGCAAGGACTTCATCACGACCTTGAGGTCGGCTTCGGCTCGTCTACATCAACCACACTCTCCTGAGCGTTGACAACGCTTTTCGGTCTTCAAGGGTAAGTTCACAAAAATTCCCTCTCGTTACTGTATTACTAATAGATAGATCCTGGTAGCTTCAGGGGTTCAGGGGCGTAGGGTAAAATTTTATTGTTTACATGCACGGAACCCCTACAGTTTGATGTATGCTATGGTGTGCACACGACCTGATATTGGTCAAGCCGTTAGTACTGTGAGAATTTTATGTCCAATCTAGGAAAACTATATTGGAAGTCGTGAAGTGGATATTGAGGTATCTCCGGGGCAGGACTAATATGAAGCTTTGCTTTGGTGGTAGTGAGCCCAAGATGATTGCATATTCAGATTCAGACTTGACTAGAGATGTCGATGGAAGAAAGTCTACTTCAGGTTATTTGATTACCCATTCAGGGGAGCAGTGGCATAGCAAAGCAGGTTGCAAAAGTGTGTGGCGCTGAACACAACTGAGCCCGAGTTCATCACAGTAACTGAGGCGATCAAGGAGCTATTATGGCTGAAACGATTGGCTTGTGAGCTTGATTTTGAGCAAGACAAGTATGTGTTGTTTGTGACAACCAAAGTGCCATTCACCTGAGTAAGAATGCAAGTTTTCATTCGAGGTCGAAGCATATTGATATTATCTATCATTGGATTCGAGATGTGCTGAATTCCAAGCAAATGCGAATTGAGAAGGTGCACATAGATGACAATGGGGCTATTATGTTGACCAAGGTGGTGACAAGAGGAAAGCTCGAGGTATGTCATCGGCTCGCTGGCATGACTGTCATTTGGCAGTGAGACTCTCTATGGTGTCGGAAGGGGGAGTTTGTTGGGCCATGTCCCTCCACATGGAGCTGTGTTGGCAGTCCAACATCAGCCCATGAAAGTATAACACATTTCAACCATTGACCGATGTTCGTATCCAACGGTTGAGGTGCTTCTAAGCAGAGGACTAGAAAAGAAAACCCTAGCCACGCTTCGTGGCTGTGTGAGTGACTCAAACAGTAAGTGTGTGAGCTGCAAGCAAGCCCTTGTGGCTGCTATGTGAGAGGGTGAGAGAACACAGAAACCAGTTGAGAAGAGAGGAAGAAGGAGAGGTGATTTCTGTCCAGATTTCTGAGATCTGACCGGTCTGTCTTCAAGCTGGTGTTTGGAGGCTCAAAGTTTCTTGAATTGTATCCAAACTTGGTGATCTCGTTCTTTACTTTGAGTAATTCAATCTGGTTAGCTAGTTTGAGATTTGGGTCAGTATAGCGTCAGATTTGGAAGCGGTTTTGTCAGTTCGGACTGCTGCAGTTTCGGCACAGAGTAGTTTTGTTAGATGAACAGATTGGACAGGCAAACGGTATTCGATTGAGCTAAAATTTGGCATGCATGTTGGTAACTCGTATGCCTACTTGGCTACCAAGTTTGGTACTGATTGGATCTGCGGTTTAAGATAAATTTCTTGATTACCGAAGGGGATAGAAGCTGAGATACTCTGCTTTGCTGTAATCTTTCTTTCAAGTGGTTTTTATTGTTGCCGGTTGGCAACATGCTCAGTGTGTTGTATATCTCTAGATGTTATAGAGAATACTATGTATCCAGGTTGCTCATAGTGAAGCTCACGTGGACCGGTTGGTTCACATCCGTGGTTTTTTTATCCTCACCTTGAGGAGGTTTGTCCCGGTAAATCCTTGTGTCACCTGTGCATGTGCTCGTTGTTTTATTTCTGCTACATATCTGTTGATTGATTGAAGCTATCCTCATGGTTCATCGCAAGCATGCGGGGGTTGTGTACCTTTCCCCCAACACTTCATTTATGAGATCCCAAAATAATGTGCCAGGTGAGGCTAAATGCGTTTTCCTGAACCATGGTCCATGCCCTGTGCACCGACTTGTTCCACTGGTCTAGATCTTCACCGTGACATCTCCGTTCGCTCTTCCTATTTCTCGCATCAAAAAAATGTTACGTGGGCCACAACAATCTCCATGGAGACGGTCAATATATTCATCTATTATCCGCTCCTCACATGGCATTCAATTCACTTCGGTACAGCAATCTCTACGCGCTTTTGCACGGTTCAGATAGCAGGGTCATCTGGACCCGGGAGCCAAAACTCCAACCCTGCAACTTTGCCCAAAGTTTCATTTTATTTGCTTCCTATCTAAGCCCGCCTAGTTTTCATTCCAAATCATGAACTGATATAATCCATGATGGATCACTATCTACTCCGCTCCAAACATGGCAAAAAATATGGCAAGAGATATTAAAAGTGTACTATCTGATCCAAATTATTTTGTTTACATCCGTATTCTTTGGTCACACCTAAACATCATCGACCCATCAATCTTCTCCCAAATCAAACTAAGTTAATGGTCATAGTATCAGATCTAGCCTCAAAATACTTTGAAGTCATCCTAATGCACAAAGGTTTTACTCATAGATGTCCACAAAGCAACCATGCTAAGCATCAGCATGATCTAGACAACTGATCCAAACCCACAGGTTCAGAGTGCTTACCCCCATTGTTGTTGATGATGAGAATCGATGGCCAAAAGGTAATAGTGAATGTTGATGGCGTTGTCGCTATTGAAGAAGATATTGCCATATGATAGATGAAACACTCGAGTAGAGTGTGGGGATAAGAGTGAAGTTGTGCGAGAGAGAGAGAGGAGTGGGAGATGGCGATTTATGGCGCTCGTACAGCAAGGTTCACATTGTTTCATGCGCTTTTCTTCATGCCTACAACCCACGATGCCACTTGCGCACTAGCGGATCTCGCTTTCCAGCCAGATCTAAGGGTATCTAAGCATCTAAAAGTGCACCTAGCAAGTTTGGTTAGACCATACTCGCTCCGTCCACAAATAAGTATGCATCTAAGATTCTAACTTTTGTAATAAGGTTTGACCAACTTTACCAAAAAATGTGGAACACTTATGACACTATAAATAGTATCTCTATATCTCTACTACTTATAAAGGAGAGAACAGAAACTTCGCTAAGTGTACCCCTAAATCATACACAGGCGAATCAAAACCACACCATCAAGCCCACAATTAGATCTCTGTGTGCATTTAGCAATTTAGGACGTCGGGCGGAGCACTTATCCCCCGTCTCGCATCCCGCAGAGGTAAAAATTAAATCGCCCCCGGATCCTCAACCCTTACATTAATCGGCAGTTTCCGATTCCTCCTACTCCCCCAATTCCTCGACCTCCGGTATTTCTCCTCCGCATCTCTTCCTCGGTTCCGCCCCTCCCTCTTGAATCTCTCACCGCGACGGCGATGGAGATTGGCGGGCTTAGAGGGCGGCGACAAGTGCGCCAGGTAGTGAGCGGGGTACGCCATCGTCTGATCCGGCCACTGTGGAGGACTACATGCCTCCATATGATCCATCAGAAACTCCACTTCTCCTTACTCTAGGGTACACACAAGCATCCCCGTCTCCTGTTTTTATTGATGATACTTTGTAATCCTGATTTTGTGATGCCGCCTCGATTATTCATCACCCACTTGACCGACTCCTCAAATTCTCCTATTACTGGAGGTGCTGCGAGAGGCCATGGCTATCATGGAGTTTATTTAGAAGTAGAGCAAGTGGAGAAATCAGGTGCTCGATGAAATGCTTAGCCAATTTGTCGTAGTTTGTAGCCTTGTAGAGTAGAGTCCAAGAGGTGAATGAGTGTGTGTATTGATATCACCCGGTAGCTTGATCCGCACCTCCGCCTGCCCGCTGGTGGCTATCGCGCCTTATTCCTTCCATCACATTGCCGCTACATCGCGTGTCATGCCGTGACCTTACACCTACCTGTCTGCCAGGTGGGCATGTCGGTACAAGTCTTGTTTCTCTTAGGCGTCGTGCCGGTGGGCCAACTGCTCGCTACATCCCACTGCAGACGCTGCCGCTAGGGTGGCCTAGACATGGTCGTCGTCGCATCCTCTTCCCAGTTGTGCCTGCTAAAGACCCTGCAAGGTAGAAAACCCTCAAAATCACTGCAAAAGGTGCCATTTGACGTCTCAGCCAATGCAAGGGGATGATAATGAGGCTTCAGTTTAACACCGCATATGTACATTGATACATTGCAGATGTATCTAATTTTTGATGTTCCATGCTTGGTTTTATCCACTTACTTGTGTTTTGTTCCAACTTTGGAGTACTTTTCATATGATTTCTTGGACTAACCTATTAACAAGAGCCACGGTGCCAGCTGCCTGTTTTCTGCTGTTTTTGGTTCCAGGAAAGTCAGAAAATGAATATTCTTGGAATTGGACGGGACAAAAGCCAAAGTGCCTATTTTTCCGGATGTTATCAAGTGCCAGAATACGAGACAGAGAGGGGACAGGGGGCCACCACACCACCTGGCCCGCGCCAGGGGGTGGTGTGGCCGCTCCCGGCACCCCCTCGGCCTCTCCTTCCGCCTATATATTGCCCTCGGGACGAAAACCCTAAGTACCTGATCAAAAATCCACGGAAGAGTTTGTAGCCACCGTCATCTCCATCCCTAGATCGGGAGGGATCTGAAGCTCTTCCCGGCACCCTGTCGGAGAGGGGAATTCACCCTGGAGGCCTTCTTCATCACCATGCAAGCCTCTGGTGTGATGCGTGAGTAGTTCATCCTTGGACTAGGGATCCATGTAGTAGCTAGATGGCTAGTTCTCCTCCTTTGTGCTTTCATGTCTAGATCTTGTGAGCTCCGTTCATGATCAAGATCATCTATTTCTAATTCTGCATGTTGTGTTTGCGGGGATCCGATGGATATTGAGATGCTATTTCAGATTCACTATTGATTCTATCATGTCTTTGTTATTTGTGATCTTGCATGCTTTCCATTGTTAGTAGCTATCTTGGCCAAGTAGATGCTAGCAACTCCAAGAGTTAGTATTTATGCTCGATAGTGGGTTCATGCCTCTGGTAATCTGGGGAAGTGACAGAAATCTCTAAGGTACTAGATGTGATGTTGCTACTAGGGAGAAAACAACAATCCTTTGTTCATAGAACAATCGTATTGTTTACTTTACACGCAGTTCATAAAGCAATAATTTGTTGCTTGCAACTTAATACTGGAGGGGGTTCAGATAATAACCTGAAGGTGGATTATTAGTCATAGATGTAGTTGGATGGCGGTCTATGTATTATGTTGTAATGCCCAATCAAGTCTCAAAGGAGTCAAGATGATTAGTATATGCATGTATTGCTTTCTCGATGTTTGTCAATTGCCCCACTGTAATTTGTTCACCCAACATGTTATCTATCTTAAGGAGAGCCACCTCTAGTGAACTATGGATCCCGGTCCTCTTTCTTTACATACAATCTACAATCTTTTACAGCTTTGTGTTTACTTTCTACAAACTTTTACTTCTTTCTATTTGATATGTTTAATCCTTTGTTTTCCGCAAAACACGGTGAGATTGACAACCTCATCGCAAGTTGGGGACAAAGTTTTGTGGTTGTGTTGTGTAGGTCTCCACGTTGCTACTAGCACCGGTAGTGCGCCCTGCCAAAGCTCAGCTAGTAACACCTTTGGGGTGTTTCCTTGCTCCTACTGGTTCGATTAAACCTTGGTTTCATAACTAAGGGAAACTTGCTGTTGTGTTCATCATACCTTCCTCTTGGGGTTCCCAACGAGCTCTACATCAACACCGCCATCAAGCATTTTTCTGGTGCCGTTGCCGGGGAGTCAAGGACATCTTCACAAGGGGAGTCCCTCATAACCAATCTCTTTACTTTGTTATTTTTGTTTTGCTTAGTTTCTTTTTGTTTTGTTTGCTTGTTTCTTTATCAAAAACACACAAAAAATTAGCTTCTACTATAGTTGGTATTTTCGTTGGTCCGTTATTGTCTTGCTTTATCATGCTTTCTATCAATGATTGGTTTCTTTGAAACTGAATCTTATTGGCAAGGTGGGTTCACGGAAGAACAAAAATATTATTATAAGGAACACCGCTTGTTACAAAAAGGGAAACACTTATGGGAACAAATTGATAAATTGTATACCATTGCTATAAATGTGTGCTCTATTTATAATGTTACTTATTGCTTTGATAAATCTTGTTGCTGTAGGAGGTATAAACACCTCCCTTTTCAATGTGAGTATAATGATAATGTTACCATATCTTCTTATGTTAAAGGGAATTATGACTTTTATGATGTGGAACAAATTGAAGAATTTATTGCTTGGAAGGGTGCATTTGAACTTGCTAGTTTGCTTGAAAATACTAATGATTCACCTTATAAATATGAGGTTTATGATATACTTAAATTTTTCTTTGATAATTACAAGGTAGAAAATGGCTATATTTTTGAATATCTAAATAGATGCTCTCCACCAATGGAAGAGACTAATGCCTTGCAGGAGCCTATGGAAGAAGAAATTGCTGAAACTAGAAGCTCATTGGATGAAAAAGAGGAGGAGAGTGATGATCAAGAGGAGGAAGAATGGATCTATCCATCCCTACCTTCTAATGAGAGTAACTCTTTACCCCTTACAATATTTGATTGTCCCCCATGCTTACCAAAGGAGGACGAATTCATGTTCTTGAGGATTCTTTTGAAAATGTTTATAATAAAGCTCTAGTGTTTGTAGATCATGAAAAGTATGCTTTATGTGATAGTTATATTGTTGAGTTTATTCATGAGGCTACTGAAAATTATTATGAGAGAGGAAAATATGGTTGTAGAAGTTTTCATGGTATTGAAACACCTCTCTATGTGCTGAAAGTTTTGAAGTTATTCTCGTTTTATCTTCCTATGCATGTCACTTTGTTCTTTGTGAATTTATTTGCATACGATATTCCTATGCATAGGAAGTGGGTTAGACTTAAATGTATTTTGAATTTGCTTCTTGATGCTCTCTTTTACTTCAATTCATATTTTTTATGTGAGCATCTTCTCAAACTATCATGCCTAACTTAAAAGCGTTAAAGAAAAGTACTTATTAGGAGATAACCCAAAAGTTTTATATGAGTCTTGGAAGTTATTACCTCTGTAATAACCTCTCCTTATCCTTTTTATTTGCTTTTTGTGCCAAGAGTAACCTCTAATGAGAGAGAAGTAATGATTGGAAAAATTTCTGTCCCGAAACAGATTTCTGTGCTTCACCATAAAAATTCGTGTAAAATATCTGAACGTCTTTTTGAGGCGTGAATTTTTGTGCTTCTTCCCCAGGTTGTTATCTAACTTTCGTTAGTTCAATACTTTTTGATTTGAGCAACAGAAGGTCTTCGAAAAAATTCGTCTTTACCTGCTGGTCTGTTTTGATAGATTTCTGCCATTTTCTGCATTTGCTTCTTGTTGGTTTCTTCTTGAGTTCTTTTGGGAAATTGAGCTTTTTGAGGGAAGTGCTACAGTAACTAGTGTTTTAATGGAAGTTTTATTGGTGTTAGAACTGAACCTTACGACTTATTTATCTTAAGTGCACTAATGTTGCTAATAAAGATTCTGTGAAGTTTTGTATGAAAGAAAAATTTCAGGTGTATGGAAGGAATGAGTAATGAGATGAAGGATGGACTAAAGCTCAAGCTTGGGGATGCCACGCGTGTCACCCCAAGAAATATCCAAGAAGTACAAGCGTCAAAGCTTGGGGATGCCCAAGGCATCCCCTCCTTCATCAATAAAAATCCCAGGTTTCTTCCAAACGCTTCATTTTTATTGTTTCATGCACAATTGTGTTGTTCTTGGAGCATCTTCTTTTTCATTTTTGTTTTGGTTTTTCGTTTGCTTGGTTTGCCTAGTTTTCTGAATAAATTGGTTGGACCCCCTCTTTCATACATTGGTTTGCAAATAGTTTGGTTTGGTTTGGAAAAGAGTAGGAAAGTTCATGCTTATGTGGTAAAAAGAGCTCGTTTTTGACTGTGGCCTATGCTTTGTCATGCCATGCTTGATATTGGTTTGGCTTTATGCTTAGTATTCTTTGCTGTAGCATGACTTGTTATAAACAATTGAGATTGCTTAATGTGCCTTGGATGAATCATGCGTTGTTTTAGCATATTAAAGCATAGTATAGTGGTATTCTCCTTTGATGCTTTATTTGGGTTGACTTGGCACATGCTCACACCATGTTATGACTATTTCAAGTCACCATAGCCTTCATGATCCTTTAGTTTTCAACTTGTAGTATCACTTTATGCTTTGATCAATGATGTTTTGTCGCTCTGCATGATTATGGCCATTATTGCTCTCTTAGTTTGTCGCTCCCAGTCTTTTGCTAGCCTCCACAACAAAGTATGAGTTCCACTCATACATCCAACTCCCTAAACCAAGTTATTCCAAAGATTCCACCATACCTACCTACTAGCTTATGCTATTCCAAGTATATTCATGCTTTTTTTTACCTTCCAAATTAAACTTGTTATGAGAAAACTAGTGATTAACGCTCTCACGAACTTGATGGCACACTTTACTTTACTTGCCCTTAATAAACTTGAACCATTGTGTCTTCTATGTTGTATATGCTTGCACTTATTTGTCGAGAATTAGCAGAACCATGCTTTCATGGGGAACGCTTTCGACATTGCACTTGGTACTTGTACCTAGTTGATATCATGCTCTTTTGTATATAGATGTCGTCGGTGTGAAATGAAAGGGGAGCTTGTAAGTCCATGGAGTTATGTATATGTGTTAGAGAAATGCTTGGGCCGCTGGTCTAATCCATGCTGACATGGTGGAAACCTGCAGCGTAACCATAATGAGTTGTCTATGAAGCATTCTTCTTATAAAAAAAAGAGTCCTATATTGAGAAAAAAAAGATAAAAGAGAAAAAAAGAGATACTATGAAAAGAGGAAAGAGAGAAAAAATCGCCATATTCCCATGGTAAATAAGAAGAATGTTGAGATGCTCGTTGTCTGCTTGCCTTTCCATTTTGATATGGGGATTCTTTCGTATCATCAGGCAAGGGGTACCCCGTTGGCGGTTCTCTATGATACATATGTACTTACAATAAAAAACAACTTACCAGTGACTAAACTTGAGTAGCATGAGGAGCGGCCCTCGTATACAAGGGACATGAGATTTCCGACTTATACTTCGTCAAGCATGTACACCATAGTTTGTTCACTTTTACCTTAATCACTTCAAGATGCTTATGATAGGGGCAATGAGAGCTGAAAGCTATAAGTACCATAATTTTTGGAAGCTCTTTATGAGACTTGAATCCCTACTTCCTTTTACAAAAGGCCTTTCTTCCACCATTATATTGAGTCTCCACCTTCTATCTTTATGCACTTAATTTGAGAGCATAGTGGCCATTCTTAGTTCTATGTGCATTGTCCCAAGACTAGTTGATTGATGCATACTTTGATATTGCTTGTTTTAAACTATTGTATCTAGTCACTCTTATAAACTTTGAAGGTGTCCTATGCATTTATATTTGCTACTCTATTGAGGGACAAGCTGAATACTATTATGCTATGTTTTCTTTATGTGAAACAAACAAACGTCTTGCAAAGCATTGTTATTCATGAATCTTTTGTTTGTGCCTTTTCATGTTGCATCATAGTTTCTTTGCTTATTGCTAGAACTTTGTCTTTCATGTTATGATTGATGTACTATGATCCCAGCTTTGAATGTTTTACAAATACTTTGATCAAGTCTTTGATGGTGCATGTCACCTCAAAAATTATTCTTTCTTTTTTATCACTTACCTACTCGAGGAGGAGCGGGAGTTAAGCTTGGGGATGTTGATACATTGCAAATGTATCTATAATTTTTGATGTTCCATGCTTGGTTTTATCCACTTTCTTGTGTTTTGTTCAAACTTTGGAGTACTTTTCATATGATTTCTTCGACTAACCTATTAACAAGAGCCACAGTGCCAGCTGCCTGTTTTCTACTGTTTTTGGTTCCAGGAAAGTCAGAAAATGAATATTCTCGGAATTGGACGGGACAAAAGCCAAAGTGCCTATTTTTCCGGATGTCATCAAGTGCCAGAATACGAGACAGAGAGGGGACAGGGGGCCACCACACCACCTGGCCACACGGCCAGGCCTGGCCCGCGCCAGGGGGTGGTGTGGCTGCTCCCGGCACCCCCTCGGCATCTCCTTCCGTCTATATATTTCCCTCGGGACGAAAACCCTAAGTAACTGATCAAAAATCCACGAAGAGTTCAGAGTCATTGTCATCTCCATCCCTAGATCGGGAGGGATCTGAAGCTCTTCCCGGCACCCTGCCGGAGAGGGGAATTCACCCTGGAGGCCTTCTTCATCACCATGCAAGCCTCCGGTGTGATGCGTGAGTAGTTCATCCTTGGACTACGGATCCATGTAGTAGCTAGATGGCTGGTTCTCCTCCTTTGTGCTTTCATGTCTAGATCTTGTGAGCTCCATTCATGATCAAGATCATCTATTTCTAATTCTGCATGTTGTGTTTGCGGGGATCCGATGGATACTGAGATGCTATTTCAAATTGATTATTGATTTTATCATGTCTTTGTTATTTGTGATCTTGCATGCTTTCCGTTGTTAGTAGCTATCTTGGCCAAGTAGATGCTAGCAACTCCAAGAGTTAGTATTTATGCTCGATAGTGGGTTCATGCCTCCGTAGTCCAGGAAGTGACAGAAATCTCTAAGGTACTAGATGTGCTGTTGCTACTAGGGAGAAAACAACAATCCTTTGTTCATAGAATAATCGTATTGTTTACTTTACACGCAGTTCGTAAAGCAATAATCTGTTTCTTGCAACTTAATACTGGAGGGGGTTCGGATGATAACCTGAAGGTGGATTATTAGTCATAGATGCAGTTGGATGGCGGTCTATGTATAATGTTGTAATGCCCAATCGAATCTCAAAGGAGTCAAGATGATTAGTATATGCATGTATTGTTTTCTCGATGTTTTTCAATTGCCCCGTTGTAATTTGTTCACCCAGCATGTTATCTATCTTAAGGAGATCCACCTCTAGTGAACTATGGATCCCGGTCCTCTTTCTTTACATACAATCTATAAACTGTTTATTGCTTTGTGTTTACTTTCTGCAAAATTTTACTTCTTTCCATTCGATACGTTTAATCCTTTGTTTTCCGCAAAACACGGTGAGATTGACAACCTCATCGCAAGTTGGGGACAAAGTTCTGTGGTTGTGTTGTGCAGGTCTCCACGTTGCTACTAGCACCGGTAGTGCGCCCTGCCAAAGCTCAGCTAGTAACACCTTTGGGTGTTTCCTTGCTCCTACTGGTTCGATTAAACCTTGGTTTTATAACTGAGGGAAACTTACTGCTGTGTTCATCATACCTTCCTCTTGGGGTTTCCAACGAGCTCTACATCAACACCGCCATCAAGCATTTTTCTGGGCGCCGTGCATTGAGCCATCTTACATCCATAAATTATATCCTTGAAATAGACATATTCATCTGCTGCAATAAGATGTGAGATTATGACATCTTCGTATTTCATTGGACTATTGAGTTGTGAAGTTACTAATAAATTGGTGTTTCCAGGTGCAGTTGATGCTTCAAAGGTACACGAGAATGGAAGGCTATCGGAGGATTTGGAGACGGAAAATGCGACGTTAGACTAAATTGGTGAAACAGAGCATAAAAAATTCAGTGCTTTGATACTAGATTATAGTCTCTTATGTGTGAACTTGTTGATGATGTCGATATGACAGTGGAAAGATATATAAAGATGCAGCCTTAACACTTATGTCTAGCTGCTGCACCAGAATAAGTATAATTCTATGGATACTTGTGGTGCACAAGTTTCTAGCAGCAAGCGTGCTACTCATACCTGATGTAGTTGTTTCGGTGAGCATTGGGGGTGTAGAAAACCATGTCCATTGAGTGTATTGATTATTATTTTTAGTTCAGCAGAACCCTTCAGGCACGAGGACGCTATGTGAGGACCCTGTCGGCGAGGACGCCGCCACCCTGTCCAACGGGAGGACCCTACAGGCGAGGACGCCGCCGCCCTGCCCAACGGGTGGATCCGACAGTCGAGGACGCCGTCACCCTGCTTGCCGTCCACCGACAAGTCCACTGCACCCGCCCGTCCCCTGCACATGGATTCGTCGCAAGAATTTTGAAGGTATCTGAATTGCTTAGAGTTGGTAATTTTGCACATGAATTGCATACAAAATTTCTACACACGATGAAAGAATGAATTATACATATTCATATAGGTAAGCTTTAAATATCTGATGGTTGCAATTATGCATGTTTTAAACCTAAGATTGTCAACTGTAGTGCCTTGGGTCATGCATGAATGGTCATGGGATTCTTAGTTGTCTCTTTGGGGATCACAAATGTAGTAAATCGGTGCTATCATCTTATCCCCAGTGCACCAGATGCAGCTAAACCTTTGCAGCTATCTGACCTTCACACAGTATATCCTATACCTTATCTTTAAAGTAAACTATACACCATGTACAATTCTAGCCATTCTGTTATAGTTCGTTCAAAATAGTTAGTCGCGGTGCTGATATAATCTATGTTCAGGTTCTACTAGGAGACCAAATTTAGTTTTATTGCTCGCTCAAGTTTACTGTTGTTCCTATGAATCATTGTAGATAAATTCTCCTAAGGATTGGAAGACAAATTCTCCTCTACAATTCCGGTTCCACAAGGTGATCGGCAACAAGGTGCAGCAGGTCGAATACAATTCCCAAAGCACAATGGACGTTTGATTGCAAAAATGCTATTGTGATTCTTTGATAATGCCATTATTATTTTTCTTTTGGTGGTAGCTTGAATTAATCTTCTTAATTCTACATTCTGACGGAAATGAGTATGAAAAAGATGAGCATGACCATGGCTTGGACCATGGATATACCGAGGTTACACTTATTTTACTCAATTGTCTAAATTTGTTGCAGAGTCAGGACCATGGAAGTCTCAGGTTGTACTGAATATCTGAATATCCATACCTGACAATACTGATATGGATAGTTGCCTTAGCCAAGGCACATGTTTCATTGAATCTGAATGACCATTATATTGTATGGATATATACTGATCATCTCTAACAGCCATTGCCTTGCACATTTCTTGTAAAAATGATTTGTTTACCTATATGTAATGGGAAAAATGATAGTTGCCATGGCGATTGCTTATGTGCACTTATATGGAATTTCCTTTGAAAGTCTGTCAATCTAATTTGCAAGATTGCTTCAGTTACTACCAAAGTCTTATATTTGTCTTATACCTTATTTTTTGCAGACTGGATGTATCATTACATAGCTTAATTCCGTTACACGCATGGTCTGTTATATATAAAAAAAAAAGATGCAGACAGTTTCATCCTTGCACCCTTGTACGACACAATACTTCTGGGTTTGGAATCCAATTTTTGACAAGTGTAGGTTTGAGAGAAACTGGATTTTGATAAATATCCATTTGAATTTTCAATTCTTTCTTATGTTCTACTCTCTCCGATCCAAATTATTTGACTCAAAATTATCAAGATACGGATGTATATAATACTAAATCATGTGTAGATACAATCGAATCTAGGCAAATCTAAGTCGGCTAATTTGGGTCAGAGCGAGTATCATATTCACAACCTTATTGTCAGCTGTCAGTTAATTCTAAATGTGCGGACAAATAGGTAGCTCAAGTATTTCGTAAAATGCTAATAAATAAAAATGTTTTTATTTCTTATGTGCAATAATGTTTTGTGCATCGGTGAACACGTGTAATACACGTGCACGATTATACTAGTCTATTTTAAAATGGTGTTTTATAATAATGTCACATGTTTAAATAAATGTCGGGCAAATTTTAAAATATTTTGTTTTATGAAATAAATTTTAAATTATTTAACTACCATGCCCATTCCAGGTGAGAAAAAGAGAAGCGGTGACTAGGTGACTAGGGTGAAAACCTAGTAGCCGCCACAATCTGCTTCGTCCTCACCGTCTATGACCGAAAATCGATGGGTCCTCGCCTTCTCTGCTTGCCGCTCCGGTGGCGGGAGGGGGGAGGAGGCGGAGGGGTGGGCACCTCGGACCTGCGCTCGACGGTGTAGAAGGATCCATAAAGTTAGAGTTTGGCCATTCGGCATCATGGTTATGGTGCCTATGGCGGCATTGTGCGGGACAATATTAAGGTATACCCGTCTCCTCTTCCAACTTGTCGGCGACGATCTTGTTGCTGGCGTTGAGGAGGACAGGGATTCGTCTGATCGCCGCTTCCATGGAGTGGTCGTCTCGTCTAATCTACGTGTGTTCTGGATCTTATCCAGTCTTCGTGTGTTTTAGATTTGGTGTTACAAGTTTCTGATTAATTTAAGGTTCAATGGCGACAATATTAGCTCTGGAGCGCTGGTCCCTAAGGCACGTGCACAAAGACTTTCCCGACTGAGCAGTGACAGCGGCGCGGCGACGGCTCGCTCTCGCAGCAGCAGTGGTCGTTAGGTGGTCCAAAAATCTCGATATAATTTTTGTTCTCTAGATCCGGATCTTTACCCGAAGAAAAAAACCAACATGCCCGTTTAGAAAAGATCGGTATGTTTTGAGAGAATATCGTGATTTATTTTGATTAAATAACACCAATACGGACTTACCCGTCTTTATCTTATCGGGCTCATATAGACGTGTACGCAGAGATCGTATCGAGAGAAGAGAAATCGATCGTTTGTTTCGTTTCTGCATCCATCAATCGACCACGCCGCAGCGTTTGTCTCTCCTCTCCATGGCGTTGACTGGAGCAGAGATCCGAATTACCGCTCCGTGCTTTCAGCAATCAAATCCAAACGCGCGCGCGTGCGTAATGGCGAATCTGCAGCCCTCCGTCTCCGTATCACCTTCCATCGCCGCGTCTCCCTCTCCGATCGGCAGCGGCGGCGGCGGCGCTTCCGTGACGCAGGAAGGCAATCGCAGGAACATGGCGTCGGTAGAGCAGCTGGTGCTCGACCTCTGCGACCCCGTGCTGCGCGAGAACGCCCTCGTCGAACTCTCTAAGGTATATCGTCACCGTTGTTGTGCAAATCAATCTGATCAGCGTCGTGGGCAGCACGCGAGAGGAGCTTCGTTCGTCTAAAATTGATGTGGTGAATTTGTTTAAATTTGGAGGTATCTGAACACTATTTAATATATACTTCCTCCGTTTTAAAATGAAAAAAGTGTATCTAAACCATGTTTAGTGTATAGGTTAACTACAAACCTAGATGAACCTATCCACTAAAAATGATGCAGATATACTCCATTCATAATGCTAAAACATCTTATATTTTGAAACGGAGGGTGTAGATATGTCAAAATTTTGACAAATTTTAGCATCTATTTGAGACGGAGGGAGTACTAGTATTTATCTTCAAGTTGCACCCTCATACTATATACATCGTCCTGACTTGCTAGCTATGGTACGAACAAACTTAAAAAACTCATTTAATTTATGCATCGCAACGTTACTTTCTTACGAACTAACTGATTAATTTTGGATTTGAAGATTTACTTATGCTCGTTGTGCTATTGTTGACTGTGCTATGCTGTGAAAAATAGACAAAAAATAGAGAGAAATTTATTAGTCAAACGGAAAAAAGGGAAAAGCTGGTCTGAAGAGCTCGATGATCATAATCCATCTCGATGGTGAACACAATGATATTAGTTGTCTAAATTGTACAATACGAGCAAAATTCTAAAAAAAATCGTGCATTGCTAATTAGTAATGGTTTTTTGTACTCTTCTATTCTAAATTAGATGTCGTGGATTTATTTAGATTTGCATATATCTACACAATAAAACAGGTCTAGATAGATGCGTTTCTAGTCAAATCTGCGATAAATAGTTCAGGACAGAGGGAGTAAATCTTAGTCTATCATCCTTAACAAGTTTTCATGGGTGATTCTTTTGTAGCTAATTAATTCTGTAATTATGCTGAACTACGAAATATCAGATTAGTAACATGTGATCAGTCATCAACATGCTAAGGAATTTTGTAAGACAAACAAAGATAAGTAAATACGTCACAAATACTTTTTGCAGAAAAGGGAGATGTTTCAAGATATGTTGGCCCCGCTGTTGTGGCACTCGTTCGGTACAATTGCTGTTCTACTTCAGGTATGCATAATTCCATGGTCCTTTTAAGGTTTATTCGCATGCTTTTGAAATTGAGATAAAATAGAACCCGGCAGCTGAATTTGGGCCTTGATGATCTATTCTTCAAGCTTGCCTAGGTTTTTCAGCTAGTATTTGATCTTTCTCACTTGTTGTATTTGGCAACTTCGAAAATATATACAGGAAATCATATATATCTATCCTGCACTTTCACCCCCAGCAACTTTATCGTCAGGTGCATCAAACCGAGTCTGCAACGTACTTGCACTTTTTCAGGTACACTTTTATGTGAAAAACAAATCCGGATAACAGCGGAAAATTTGACTCTATTAATTCTGTTTAAGAATTTGAGGCCGCTTTAAGTTTGCATGCTAGTATCATTGACGTCTAAGCTGTTTTTTTCTTTCTGGAATATAAAACTTATTGCAGTGTGTTGCATCTCACCCCGAGACCAGGATTCTTTTCTTAGACGGTAACGAGCGTCCTTTCGTTTAAAGAAGTTGATATAGACAGTATTCTGTACTCCCTCCGATCCAAATTAATTGACTTTGGTTTATCTATATTCGGATATATCTAGACATGTTTTAGTGCTAGATACATCCGAATCTAGACAAATCCGAGTCAATTAATTTGGATCGGAGGGAGTACTATTTTTTTTTAGAATTACTGTTGTTTGCTATCCATTTACCCCCTTCTTCATTTATTCTTTTCAGCTCAAATTCCATACTTCCTATACCCCTTCTTGTATATCCAGAGCAAAACAAAACCCTTTGAGTACTTGCGGCTTACCAGCTTGGGTGTTATCGGTGCTCTTGTTAAGGTAATTAATTTACTTAATACTCTCTCCGTTTGAAAATATAAGATGTTTTAGTTTTATGAAAGGAGTGTATCTAGAGCCTTTAGTGTGTAGGTTCATTTAGATTTGGAGGGAACCTACACACTAAAAGTGGTATAAATACACTCCTTTCACAAAGCTAAAACATCTTATATTTTGAAACGGAGGGAGTATATGTGACACGAAAGTATAACCAACTGTATACCTTGATTTATGACTTGATTACATGCATGCAGGTCGATGATAGTGAAGTTATCAGTTTTCTGCTCAAAACTCAAATACTTCCTTGTTGCTTGCGTTCAATGGAGATGGGCAGTGAGCTGTCAAAAACCGTACGTACCTTAGCATCTCACCTAGAATATCACCATTTTCTCTGTCTGAAGATTTTGTGGAACACTATACTACCGATAATTCACATTTTGGTTGGGTCTGGACTGTAAGCTAATCTTTAGCATCTTCTTGTCCAAAAGATCTCAGGGTGGAGTCCGCACTTGAATTCAAGAACAAGAAATAAATTAGAAACATAAGCACAGCCCTGGGCGACTTCGGTTTCACTAATTTAGTCAAATTTTACACGCAGGTGGCCACATTCATTCTCCAAAAGATACTGCTTGACAAGCTTGGGCTGATTTACATATGTTCCATCCCTGAGCGCTTGCATGCTGTGGGCAGTATTTTAGCATACATGGTAGTTTCACGCCCTGATCAGTCTGCTGCTTCCGCAAGGCTGCTCAAGCACATTATCCGGTGTTTCGACAGGTTATCAGATAATCCCAGGTAATTCGTGTTGCCATTTCTATTCTACCTATAATGATTTTGCATCTTATATCTTGAGATGCTCTCTAATATGTTTCCTTTTGCCAAATTATTCGTAGTGCATGCGCGGCATTGCAAACACACCTCCTTGACGTGCTGAAAGATGGAACAGTCGATAGCTGCCTTGCGGTGAGTCATGTTAACCAATTGCCCCTTACCATTTCGTTACCATCGCAGAAGGATTAACCTGAAGTTTCTGTTAACCATATATTTACTGTGTTGTGGCAAACACAGGATGATCCTGCAACAAGGGGCTGCCTCCAGCAATTGATGCATAAAGTGTTAGTCGGAGCAGTGGGAGGAGCTTCTCAGACAGGCCTAGATCACATGAGTAGGATATATAAAACAATATAGTTATTGCAATTCACTGTAATAGTACGTGTATGTCCTGTGAGTTGCAAGTGGGGAAGATATCTCTGGTGTCTTGAAGAAGGTAGTGTGGTGTAGTTCAACCTTCCAAAAAACTGAACAGTTATGATATGTCTTTAAAGCTTACGAGTACCTTTGTTTCACAATATAAGCATTTTTAGCAAGCTAAAACAGTGCTAAAAAGACAGAGTAATAATTAACTAAACCCTGGTAAATTGCTATAGAACAAGAAATAGGCAACCAACATTGAATGTATCATTATACTGTGCGGAAACTCTAGGAAGGAAGTGAAGGAGAGGAGGGGGAGTAGAGGGGCATTGCCGCCGCCGCACCGCTGCGCTGGGAGACCAATACAAGCCCGCCGCTGGGAATCGTCACATCCATGATCTTCCTTGGGCATCGGCCACCACCACCATCCATCCGTTGAAAGATTTGAAGCATGTAGCTAGGAACTGGGGGGGTAATATGTGTGACCGGTGCGAGGGCCCCCGCCCCCTCGACCCCTAAAGGGGTGTTGCCACTTTGGAGTTGGGGATCAAGGCGGAGAGCCATTCGAGAAAGTAGGAGAAGTTGAACCCCATCATCGACTTGTCCCTCAATGGTTCCTTGAAACCACGTACAACTTGACCCTTGGAACTATGTCGTAACCAAATACGTTCTTCCGAACAATGTCATATAACCGTACATGTTTCTTTTCGCGAAAATGCAAAAAACTTTGCATTTCAATGCATTGATAGATAAAGAAGTGCTTATATATACAAGTTCAAAGAAGGACCAACACCCTCGCGCTACAACTCAACCCAATACGCCTAATCTAAGGGAACATTTGGTGTAGCCCTCATGCTCCCGCCTCAGCCCACGATCTTGCTTCCACCTTGATCGTGTCCATGAGGAATGCCACCAAGGGGCTCTTGTTGTTGAAGACCACCGTGTTCATGTGCTTCCAAATCTACCATGTCACGAGCATGATCAATGAAGAGGTTCCTTCAGCACCCGACCTCTCAGAACCACGCCAAAACCGTCACCCCGGAGGGAAGAACAAGGTGCACCATAATGGATTCCATCTGGGTGGGAGGAACGTGAAGCCAAATAGAGGAAAAGAAAATGACTGTCTCGAACCTCTCCCTTCTCGCTCCCTTTGCCCCCGCGATACCACCTTAAGGAACTAATCTTTCGTATTGGGTACCACTAGATTCGCTCGAACGAGTACCATCAACATAAATGGAGTTCATATATTTTTTAGTCCCCATTTGGAACGCATGAACTCAAAATTAGAAATAGGAAAAAATACATAAATTGAGATGGCATGTATCCTAAATTCCCACAAGAATCAAAACCACAAGAAAACTTCAAAGGTGTCGTTTGGATGTTACAAAGGAAAAAAAGGAAATTATAGGCACAACTCATATTAGTTTTCCTCCAAAATTCATGTGAAATAGCCCATTCTATAAAATTTCAAAGGAATTTTTGATTCTTGTTTCTTTGTTACAAATGTCACTACAGAAAAAATTCCTATAGGAATCCTATCCTCCAAACCTACAATTTCTTGTTCTTTTTTTGAACAGGGAAAGGACCACGAAGGGTCCCGAAGTTGTATTAACTCGAAGCGGTGGTGTTACAGGTTACAGAGAGGGCCATTAAAAAAAGGAGAAATTACACCATAGACCTCACAGTTAGCACACAAGACCCCAGACTGAAAAAGGAGATTACAATCGGGACCTTGACCACCGATGATGCGATGAAGCTTCAGAGCACATTCACCCACTCCGGCGCCGGGGACGGAACCACTTGGACCGAAGAAGATGGGGAACACCATGATGAAGCGGTAGGGCCTCCTTCTTGGCACTCTGGCCTGGAGGTTCAAGAAGAACTGGCATCGAAAATATACCCGGAGCAGCCGCCCTTCAGCTATCAAGGTCGATGGCGAGTAGGCATATAGCCGTGAAGGAGCCGTCGAGGATGAGATCCGATTGAGCATCATAGAGAATACAGCTAGAAATCCCCAAGGAGCTTCAGTTCTGAGCAGGCCAACAGCAAATCTTCTGCTCCCATCACCACGATGGTAAGATGGAGAGCAAGAAACGCCATACCTGCAAGATCTACAGCTCCCCCATAAACAACCTTATTTAGGGAGTCCCTGATGGTGGAGATCCCCGTCGTCTTCGGCTCTGGCCGATGGAGCACCACGGCGAGAACAATCAGCCATAAGGAGCGTTGGATCTGGCTGTAGAAACCCGATGCATCACCCCAGGGCATAACACCCACTACAGGCATAGAGCCTACTACCGGCATCACGCCAAGACACCTAAGTCTACTCTGTATAGGCCAGCCACCCCATCCTTCCTTGCTCCAAGCGGCAGCACCGCCGGAGAAGGGAGAAGGAAGCGCTGGGTCCAAACGAGGCCTTTAAAACTCTACATGACTTTGACCTTCTTTTTGAAATGGGAAGATAGGAACATAATATAGGCCTCACATGTGCCTAAAGTTGAAAAAGTGTTTTGTATAAAAACAAACTTTTTAAATATGAGGTGTTTTGAAGCTTTTGTAAAAGAAAAGGGTTAAATTGTTTTAGGCCAGAATAATTATGGAAAATCATTTATTAAATTATTATCTCCAAGGTAGATGATGTCGACAGAGTGTAGCTATCATTTTAATACCTTGGGTTTTGAATATCAACACTTGTTTTAAAGAAAACAGAAATAAAGTAGGAAAAAGGATCTTGGGCTAGAATATTTTTATACCCCCAAAACCATGTTAGATTAAGGGGCTCAGAGCTCCTCTTATGTCATGAGCTAGATGTATAGATATACCAAGTGATGTAGATCATCATGGTACGGAGGGATGGCATTGATCAAGATTGGGTGCTCCTATGATTGATGCCAAACTTTGTTGAAAATAAGGGTGTCAAAGCAGATTATTATCTTGCTTCCAAAACCATGTGGGTTTAAGAAGCTTAGGGATCCAATTAAAACAAGTAGGGTATGGGTGGGTAGACAAGATTGAGTAGATCACAATCATTCAAAGATTTGTCCAAGAAAGGTTGAATGGAGTTGGGAGCTTCTGCCAAAGTAGGCATATTGATAAGATTTGCAGAAACAAATTATTTTCTTGACTATAAAACCATCAAGAATAAGTGGGTCCAAGGATGATTTATTTAAGGGCAAGAATGAGATTTGGATGTACTCATGATGGTGTACAATATGGTTCAAGTACATTTCCAAAAATTCCCAAGGATTAATATAGGTAGGGACTCAAAGATTGGATGTTGATAACAGTTTCATAGTCAAATTTGGCAGTTCCACGGTTTTTGACTAGAGATGAAGATGGAGTTGGGTATATGAGTGGATAGGTTCCAAACTCGCCGTCAAGTGAATGAAGTTGAAGGGTAGATTTAGTAGAAGGGATTCATGCCCAGAGTTGGTCTCCATTGATTGGGAGACTACTAAAAAGAATTAACTTAGAACTGATCTGGTTAAGGAATTAGGTGGTCTACTTAGTGACTAGAGATAAAGACAAACTTGGGAATATTGGTAGAAAAGTTCCTTTATCCAAAGCAACTAGGGGGAAATGGTAGAGTAACACACAAGGATGAGTATAGAATATGTGCATTGCCTTAGATCTAGAGATAAGGGTCCTAGTTAGGGTTCCAATAAGTGATCTTGGTAATAAGGAGGAAGATAGTAGTCCTATCAGGGTTTTGATGCTATCTCGTCAAGAGGTACAAGGGTTTGCATGGTTGGGTTGACTTAGTTACTAGAGGTTGAGCTCCTATAGTAGCTCATACTACTTCCTAATCAAGCAAGTTCAGACAATCTGGTTTAAAGACAACAGATCAAGGCAATTGATACAAATAACTCAAGAGGACTACTTACACACACAAGTAAGCAACTGCTCCACCACTAAGCAAGAAAAAGTTTTTGTTCCCCCTAATTTTTGCACTTTGGACAATTAGTCAGGGTTACTGAAAGTGGGATGTTACAACGTGAGTGAGAGCCAAAAGCCTAAATTGAGAGGGGAAATCATGAGTGCCACGTCGGATGCCACCAACAGTGGGATGAGTGATTTGAGTGTGGCCCATGCTAACAATTTATTATACAATTCTCTATCTTTGTTGTAGGTTTTGCAAGGTACTCAAGATAGGCCACCATCTCCAATGCATGCTCGACAAGATCTCTCACAACAACATGAAGATAATAAGGAATATAAGCTCTTCAACAACCATGACCAAGGCTTTGACACCGGAGGTACAACCTCATACAAGTTCAACGCCAAGGGAAAATCTTCTCCAACACATGGTGATGACAGATTATCATCGAGGTCAATTTTTTTTCAGGAGGAGGGATATGATGTATCCCATCATATGGCAATCACCACTGAACCACGTCATGCTACTCCAGCCATTACACCTAAGGTGAACTCATTCCATCTCTTATTCTCGACTAGTCCTCATTTGAATGGAATACTACTTGAGACAAACTCCCATCGTGTGGCTAGGTTTACACCCATGATCATGATGACAAGATGAGTTGAAAAGGAATCCCAAGGAACCAATACCCCCAAGAAAGAAGCATGGAAAAGCCGGAAGAAGAAGAAACATGCATAATTGGCGCCAACGAATACCCATCGAACCAATCGCTGAAAATATTGGTCCAACCAATGGCCACTGACTCCACCACCGACCCCCACAAAAATGACATATAGAAGAGTTTCAGTACTAGAATTGGTGACCACCGACTCTACCACTGAAACATTCAGTCCCTAGGTCGGTCCTACCGACTTGCCACCGAAATCAGCTCTTTGTGCGTAGATTTAGGTTAATGCCCAAGAATATTCCCTTTACCTACTACTTAGCCCTTAGTACTACAAATAGCCCCTCGTGTATTAGATCCAAGACTATGATGAATGAATATTGAGTTCAGTTGGCTTAGCCTCCACTTTTCCATAGGGGGAGCCTCTCTTGGATCTAGATCTAGACCAAGGTTGTACAAGGCCCTCTTTGTTTGAGCGCTCTTTCTATCTCGTGACCTCTATTGCGTTGATCTTTCCCATAGGGTCTATATCAATTTCAATCTCTTTACGAGTAGATTCTAGCGGCTCCCAATCGATGTTTCCATCTTGGATCTATACCTAGCGGTCTCTTCCACGTGGATTCTACCGGGTTAGTGATCCGGGCCAATGAGGGAAATTGGAACCACGTGTGTTTGTGTGTTTTTGTATCTTTACCTTGCCTTTTGCGTTGATTTCATCGTGTTCATTGCCTTTCCCCTCACCCCCTCCAAATCTGTGAAGATCGAGACACCCCCTATGGTTAACCCATAACAAAACCCGTGTTGTGCATCATTCCATAATGCGTTCACATCATTGAGCAATCCCTGTATTAACAACTAATCATGTCAAGCAATGCCAAATTCTGTCTATCATGTCAATCAATGTCAAATGCATAAACAAGTTACAAGTGCAATAGGTAAAATGCATACCTTCTGTCTATCACTCATAAGTGTCCATGGCCTTGTGTTCTCTATGCCTGGATCATATTTTAGTGTGCTGAAAAACCACTTCCATGTGTTGGTATCTTCCACTTCTACTATAGCAAGTGCAATAGGAAATACACAGTCATTTGGTTCAACTCCAATAGCTACAAGCATCACTCCACCAAAATTGTTCTTAATATGGAACTCATCAATGCCTATGATGGGCCTGCAACCCATCAAAACCCCTCTATTGCATGCATCTAATGACATGTAACACTTATGAAATACTCCATTCACAACATTAACAAACATGGTACTCCTAGGATTCGGTCTTCCTATTTCAGCTGCAAAATCCCAGTGTAAGTTGTATTGTGCCAATTCATCTCCATTTATTTTCTTCAGTGCAATCCTTCTTGCCCTTTATAGCTTGCTTCTACTAGCAATCATGTTGAAGTCCCATTCAATGAACCTAGCAAAGTTCTTCAGTGAAATATTGTCATCACCTCTGATTTTTTCCAAGTACTTTGCTGCTAGGTACTCTGTTGTGAACTGCTTTATCTTGCCTCTCACATTTGTGTTTTGTCTCATATTTCTTCACTTTCCATGCTTTATACCTAGTGTCATGTACAATATAAAGATACCATGGTCATTTTTCCTCACAACATGCCCTAACCCCGTGTAGATCATTCTTCTTGTAATGCACTGATACATTGCAAATGTATCTATAATTTTTGATGTTCCATGCCTAGTTTTATCCACTTTCTTGTGTCTTGTCCACACTTTGGAGTACTTTTCATATGATTTCTTAGACTAACCTATTAAAAAGAGCCACAGTGTCAGCTGCCTGTTTTCTGCTGTTTTTGGTTCTAGGAAAGTCAGAAAATGAATATTCTCAGAATTGGATGGGACAAAAGCCAAAGTGCCTACTTTTCCGGAAGCCATCAGATGCCAGAGTACGAGACGGAGAGGGGCCAGGGGGCCACCACACCACCTGGCCGCGTGACCCAGCCTGGCCTGCGCCAGGGGGTGGTGTGGCCGCCTCTGGCACCCCCTCGGCCTCCCCTTCCGCCTATAAGATGCCCTCGGGATGAAAACCCTAAGTACCCGATCAAAAATCCATGAAAGAGTCTGTAGCCACCGTCGTCTCCATCCCTAGACCGGGAGGGATCTAAAGCTCTTCCCGGCACCCTGCCGGAGAGGGGAATTCACCCTAGAGGCCTTCTTTATCATTATGCAAGCCTCCGGTGTGATGCGTGAGTAGTTCATCCTTGGACTACTGATCCATGTAGTAGCTAGATGGCTGGTTCTCCTCCTTTGTGCTTTCATGTCTAGATCTTGTGAGCTCCGCTCATGATCAAGATCATCTATTTCTAATTCTGCATGTTGTGTTTGCGGGGATCCGATGGATACTGAGATGCTATTTTAAATTGATTATTGATTTTATCATGTCTTTGTTATTTGTGATCTTGCATGCTTTTCGTTGTTAGTAGCTATCTTGGCCAAGTAGATCCTAGCAACTCCAAGAGTTAGTATTTATGCTCGATAGTGGGTTCATGCCTCTGGTAATCTGGGGAAGTAACAGAAATCTCTAAGGTACTAGATGTGTTGTTGCTACTAGGTTGAAAACAAAAATCCTTTGTTCATAGAGCAATCATATTGTTTACTTTACACGCAGTTCGTAAAGAAATAATCTGTTGCTTGCAACTTAATACTGAAGGGGGTTCGGATGATAACCTGAAGGTGGATTATTAGTCATAGATGTAGTTGGATGGCGGTCTATGTATAATGTTGTAATGCCCAATCAAGTCTCAAAGGAGTCAAGATGATTAGTATATGCATGTATTGCTTTCTCGATGTTTGTCAATTGCCCTGCTGTAATTTGTTCACCCAGCATGTTATCTATCTTAAGGAGATCCACCTCTAGTGAACTTTGGATCCCAGTCCTTGTCTTTTACATACAATCTATAAACTGTTTACTGCTTTGTGTTTACTTTCTGCAAACTTTTACTTCTTTCCATTCGATACGTTTAATTCTTTGTTTTCCGCAAAACACGGTGAGATTGACAACCTCATCGTAAGTTGGGGACAAAGTTTTGTGGTTGTGTTGTGCAGGTCTCCACGTTGCTACTAGCACCGGTAGTGCGCCCTGCCAAAGCTCAGCTAGCAACACCTTTGTGGTGTTTCCTTGCTCCTACTGGTTCGATTAAACCTTGGTTTCATAACTGAGGAAACTTGCTGCTGTGCTCATCATACCTTCCTCTTGGGGTTCCCAACGAGCTCTACATCAACATCGCACCACCATTTTTCTGGCGCCGACACTGAGCCATCATGCACTCCCACTCTTTGATGTACAATGAATTCTTGTATTGTAGCTCTGAGTTCAATAACCGATAGAAACACCATGCCAATGTGAAATTCCACTTGCTTCATGTTCTCTAGCCTCCACCTCTTCAACTTTACTTTCTCCTTAAAAAAATTGTCATGGCTTGTCAGTTACTTGAACTTCCTATGCTAAATCAGTAGGTTCAACATCTGAATATTGTATCTCTTCAAAATCATTATCAATATCATAGTCACTGTCATCACCCATCTAGTTTTGTTCTTCTTTACTTCCTCAAAATTTTCATCCACCCATTCTTCATATAAATCATCATCATCTACTTCATTATCAGGGTCAACCCAGTCAACATCCAAGTCACAGTTATTGTCCATGCAATGTCGTGCTTCTTCTTCCACAACCAGCTTCCTCCTACTTCTTAGCTCATGCCCAATATTCTATTGTTGCTTCCTACATTGATCTTGCCAACTGCTACCTGTATTTCTCATGCATGTTGCATTACCCTTATTCCTAGCAGTTGTAGGGCTCAACACTGGAGACAGATCAGGGGAATGGCAATGACAACATCATCCATAGATACACTATCAAAATTCATATCTTTGTGGTCAACAAACATCCGAAAATATTGGAACTACATCAACCATTCTCAAAGTATCAGCATCACAATCAACAATCCGCAACATTGTGTCTAGATTCATTTTAGAAAGCAGCCAGTAAATATTATATTTATCTGGTTGAGAGTAACCTAGCTACTGCATGAAATAAATGAGCTACAAAGGAGACCATGTGTTTGCTTCACATCCATCAAACCGAGCCTTCTTAACATCTAGATAGCTCTTCCACCCAAATCCACAAAAAATCTAGCATAATTGATCTCTAGTGTGAACAACTTCTCCTAAATATGGCTGATTCGGGCTACTAATGTACCACCACTACCACAGACATACTTGGAGATTTAGGGTTAGGTTTTGCTTACTGTAGCGTGCAGGAGGATCGCCAACTGTCGCAGCTTCGACTCCTTGCTCGCGGGCTCCATCCAGCCATGCTCCACCCTCGCGGCTGGCCGATCGCCTCCGGTCATCACCGAAGCAACACCTCCGCCGCCAGCTTGTCTCTAGTGTCATGCAATATGAGGGAAGAGGAAAGGAACTGAGATATGAGACAAAATTGACCAGGCACGGCTATTTGCAAATTTTCGCCTCTGACCATTAAGCCTCCGGTCCCAAAGCCGACATGGCACATATCAAAGAGGTCAAATCAGTTTAGAACCTCGCGTGACACACTTAAGACAATTAGGATCTATACATGCAATTTTAAAGGTTAGGAAGCAACGTGAAGACATAGAACTAGAACCTCTTAGGGCACGTACAATGATCTTATCTTAGCAATAACACGTATGATGATTGCTGAGTTGGAGGAGAGAGGAGAAAAAAAAAGACCCCTGTCTTATCTTAGCTAAGAGATGATTTCTTAGTACGATATGTCTCACCACGTATTTCGAGATATCTGTCGCTGAAGATAAGGCTAAAAAATAATGTCATATAAGATTACGTATCATGATGAAGATAGGACTGTCTTATCAACCATGGTAAGTGCCCTTATGCGGTTATCTCCTTTTTGAATGTCAAAATTCTGTCTCTCTGAGAGACGACGACGACGATGATGAAGTCTGGTTGATCCGAGTCCCGTCCGAGTCTGTTCGTCCCTTCGAAGTCTGAACTTCCGCCGCCCAAGGGTTCGCTGCCCGGTTCCCTCCCCCTCGACTACTTCGTGATGGCGGCTGCGACGGCGGCAGGAGCAGCCGCCGCGGCCGCCGCCATATCCCTGTTCGCCTACTACCTCCTCCTCCGCAAGAGCGGCTCCAAGCTCCCATGGACCCTCACCACCCGTGGGAACGGCAGGAGGACGCGGCGGAAGGGCCTCATGCAGGCCATCGGCAACACACCCCTCATCCGCATCAACAGCCTCTCCGACGCCACAGGCTGCGAGGTATAGGCGTGGGGATATTTCTGTGTGTAGTGGCTCCGATTTGCTGGTCCGAATAAGTTTTTGAAGTGTTGGATTTGTTGTTCGAATGGGCTGTAGATTCTGGGGAAGGCCGAGTTTCTGAACCCGGGAGGCAGCGTGAAGGATCGTGTGGCGGTGAAGATCATTGAGGAGGTAATTTGTGCAATTCGGTGGAAATAAATTTAGTCATAGTATGTAGAAGGGGATAACTGTGAAATAGATATAATTCGTGGTGAGAAGTTCCTGACCAGTTCGTGCAATGTTGGTCACCGCTACATGCTTGTTAGTCATTTGTTGAGGTCAAGTTCATTCAGGTAGCAACATCTTCCTTAATGAAGGATATTGTAATAGGATTACTGGTACTAACAAAATTAGTGTAGGTCTAGCATACATACTGTTTCTTCCGTACAAGAGCATGGCCTCACTTTCAGATTTTGCTTTCATATGTATATGATTGGTATCTCGTGATATTAATATATGCTCCTTTCCAAAAAAATAATATGTATATGATTATGAAGCATGTAAAATACCTTGCTAAATGCTCAATCATATATGTTCTGGAAAGCATCCTGGTCATGGAAAATACCATTCAGTTCTGACTTTCAAGTATTAAGGAAAAGAGTATTTGAATCATACTTTTATTGGCATGAAATGCAAATAAGTAATCCATAACTCTGAAATATTTCCTGCCATACTTGTATCTAACTGTTTTATTTATATTTCAGTGGATGAGTCATGCGATACTTCGCTAATATATTCAGTCTTTCAATTTTTTTTGCTTGCTACAGTATTTGTGATGCATAAACATCTCTTCTCTTTTACTTCACATGACAGTCCATCTTTTATTGATATTAGGCTCTGGAATCTGGGGTTCTTGTCTGTGGTGGGGTAGTAACAGAGGGGAGTGCTGGAAGCACGGCTATTAGCTTGGCCACTGTTGCTCCTGCTTATGGCTGTAGGTGCCATGTTGTTATTCCGGATGATGCTGCCGTTGAGAAGGTAGGGAAGTTATATGCTGTTCGGTAATTCTTGTTGTACTAATTACAAATTAGAACATTCTTCTGTGCAGCATCCGGAACTGCTATTTGAGTTATCTTGTTATATGATGAGCGAAACTAGTTCAGATCAGATCATAGTACAATTTTATTCCCATGTATTAATATTTCGGGATTCAGGGCTGGGCTAATCGTACTGGTCGAGGCTCAACCCTGCTCATGGAGGGTGGGCCTTTTTGGGCCTGGTTGGGACCCATATCTACTATGGATGCTTCAATTGGGCATTTATCTTAAGAATATTGCAAAGTAATCACAGAATCACAGTAGTTTTACAGACCTATTTGTTGCTTATGCTCCTGTGCTATGTAGTTATGCTTAAAATTGTTTTTCCAGTCTCAAATAATCGAGGCCCTTGGAGCAATCGTGGAGCGAGTGCGCCCTGTTTCAATCACTCACAAAGACCATTTTGTCAACATTGCAAGACGAAGAGCTTTAGAAGCAAATATAGCATCAGCGCAAAGTGAAACGAACAAAATGCAAACTAATGGTTCAGCACATGTCACTGTTGAAATGCTGCACCCGAAACAAACTAATGGTTCAGAATATGCCAATACTGAAGTGCCACACAATGGGAAAGAATTGTGTCCTGATTCTGGTTCAAAGGGCGGTTTCTTTGCTGACCAATTTGAGAATTTGGCAAACTATCGAGCCCATTACGAGTGGACTGGTCCTGAGATATGGGAGCAAACAAAAGGGACCCTTCATGCCTTTGTTGCTGCAGCTGGTACTGGTGGTACGATTGCTGGAGTGTCAAGATATCTGAAGGTTTGTTTTCTTATTATTTTATTGCTTTTATATGTTTCCTACTTTTCCTCTTGGATCAACAACTTTTAAATGCTTTGATATCCTTTTTTAGGAAAAGAACAGAAATGTCCGATGCTTTTTAATGGACCCACCTGGATCTGGTCTGTTTAATAAGGTTACTAGAGGGGTTATGTACACAAAAGAGGAGGCTGAGGGTAAAAGGCTTAAGAATCCCTTTGACACTGTTACTGAAGGAATTGGAATCAACAGGGTCACAGCAAATTTTATGATGGCAGAACTAGATGGAGCTTACCGAGGAACAGATAGAGAAGCTGTCGAGATGTCAAGGTATATACTTCAAATTGATTTTTAGCTGTTATTATTAGTATCTAGGAGAGCAATGATATTTAACATCGTAGATTAGAGCATATGTTATTTTGTCTATGACATTTCACATAAGTTGGACTGTTCAATGCAGTCTCCCTTTCACTGATAAAAAATGGAACTGGTATTGTAATATTTCCCTACAACTGGAATCCCTTTTGACATTATTATTGGGTTATTGAGTTCCCCAACCCCCCTCCAAAAAACAAAAAAATTGAGTACACACCTTCCCTCTCAAACTTTGGTTGAAGCCTCAATCCCTAAGAAGTTTTTTTTAGATCAATAGGCGGTTCCTGCCCCATTCCATCTTTCATTGAAAAACGAAATGACATTCGTTTTACAGTGTTGAACAACCAGCATAAAGTTCCCAGGGTAACGCCTCACAGGTTTCTCAGCCAAAAGCATCAACAGGTTTGCTACTATTTCTGTTACAGCTCAGTTGAGCATCAGGTGCGCATGCCACTCTCCTTTTCTTCACTGGCGACCAAAGATCACTCTTCTGCTGATCATGTCCAGTGTTCGTGACCCCACCATCTTCGATGTTTTTCTCTTCTTCAGCAACTTGACAGCGGTGGGGCTTCCCTCATCCTCTCTTCCATCATACGCATGCAGCGTTCCAGGTAGCCTGAGTTCTTCTGTGGGCACAACAGTGTCCATCTTTTGAGGAGCTTCGCCACTCATAGCCACAGTAACTGCAGGCCAGGCTACACACAGCAGCCAAAATACATATCGTTTCTGTCCCACATAACAGCAGCAGTAATCATATTAGTCACAACATTTTTAGAATTACTTATCCATAGCCTACCCACATTTTCATAGCTAATGCCCACTTACCTCTGTACTATAACAGATATATCCCTCCATAAGATTTTAACAATGTCACAAGAGAAAAAAAGATGGTCTATTAATTCCTTCTCAGAACAAAGGAGACAGGACTCATCTGGTATGTTTTTCTCTTGATCAGGTTATCCGTGGTAAGTAACTTGTTGTGAGACAAAAGCCAAAGGAAAACTTGCACCCTCCCCTAAGCTGGTTTTAGAAGCCGTAGGCAGACTTATATATTTTTATATCAAAGCCTTGCATGTCATAATTGGTGGGAACTCAGCTGTCATTTATTGTCCTATCTTACTAAACATGGTAGCAGAACCATGAAAACACTTCTACCATTCTGACCTCAGTATACTTGAACCATGATTCAGGTTCCTGTTGAGGAAGGATGGACTATTTGTTGGGAGTTCTTCAGCCATGAATTGTGTTGGGGCTGTGAGAGTTGCCCGGGATTTAGGTCCAGGACATACAATTGTGACAATCCTCTGTGACAGTGGGATGAGGCATCTAAGTAAGTTCTTCAATGACGAATATTTGGCTAATCATGGGTTGACACCAAACGCTATTGGTCTGGAGTTTCTTGATCAGTGAACTTCATGGGGGGAATGTCTTTTTGGTAATTTTGTCATCGCGTGATGGATGTCTAACTTCACAGCAGTCAACGGGTGAACACTGAGGCGCCGAAACATTCAATCTAGCAAGGTGACTCCAGATAATGTATCTCAAATTTTATGTCACCCTGATCTGAATGTTTCTCGGAAAGATATAGTGATGTACTCTAGAGTAGTTGTTGCTAGTTAATATGGGCTGGGATAGCCAACCCTGTCAATCTTATTGTCTTTCTTCAGGCTGTACAATCTTGTTGTTTTTCTTGAGGCTGTTATACACTGCCCATGTCACCAATTCATTTGTCGGTCCATGTATATCCTGCCGTAATGCAGTTGCTTACAATCATGTGTACTGCTACTAGCTTGGTTTTGTGAGATGACAGCAGATATTGGTAATAAAAACATAGTAGGCCTTCTAGCAGATTACTGTATGTGCCATGCTACTGTTACAAGTGCTGAACGAGGAGCTCGAACTGATATTCTTCATCAGTCATGAATGTCAACAGAAGATGGAAGCAATTGAGTATCTATCAATCAACAGAAACAAGGGTGGAAATGCGAGAATTTCAGAACACCCATAGATTGCCAAATCAAATAAATAAACAAATCCTATGTACCTCCTAGATCACGCCGCTTACACGGCCACTAGCTCCGACGACTTCTTCGTCTCCAGCCAGTGCTTAGCAGCAACACTTGTCGTCAAGAACCAGCCAGCCTTGTCAGGAGCGGCATGGAAGGGTGCGTCAAGCTCTTTGAGATGCGACTCGAACACGGAAAGCAGCCCTTTGTCGGAGTACATGTTTTTCCCCTCCCCTGTGTGGATCCCAAGCAGCGGCGGCAGCTCTTCCTCGCTCTTCAGTGTAGTGTACAGGTCGTTCATCCAGACATGAAGTGTGGTCAGGGCAGCTCCGACAGAGAGGCCTCTGAGGTGCAGCGACCATTGCGTCTGGGTCCTCGTCTGCACGTTGCTGTAGATGTCAAGTTGCAGCGCGGTGTCAAGGAGAGCGCAGGCCTTCTCCATCTGGCCAAGGTTGACACACAGGTCCATCAAGCAGTTGCAGTAGGGCATCTTCACCACGCCACGGACGCCGCTCAGAATGCCCCTGGCTGCTTCCTTGAAGGATTCAGTAGAAGCGTTCCTGTCAACCAGGAGCTTTACCACAGTGCCGAGCTGGGCGTTGCTTCTGTCGATGCAGTCAACCACCTTGCCAAGTTCTTCGACCGGCGTGTCGGCTGCCACGGTAAGAAGACAGCCGCAGAACCGGTCGTCGGGCGTGATTTTGAGGTCCTCGAGCATGCCGAATGACCTGACCACGTCGTCGGTGCGTCCTGCTTTGCCGTAGCACCGGATGAGTGAGGTAAGGATGAAGATGTTGGGCTTGAAGCCTGCCTCCTTCATCTCCTTCAGTATGCCCTCTGCACCTGCGACATTGCCGGTGCAGGAATACAGCGTGACCATTGATGAGTAGGTCCAGCTATCAGGCTTGAACCGGCTATCCATGGAGGACTTCATGCCGCTGAAGATCTCCTCGGCCTCCTCAGCATAGCCAATGTCTGCGCACATCGATAGGAGCATGTTGTACAGAACCACGTCGATGTCCATGTCCTCATCCTTCATCATCCGGTACACGACCATCGCATCCTCGCCATAGCGTGCCCTGGTGTACGCCTGCAGGAGACAGCAGTAGGTTGCCCTGTTGGGCTGCACCTGCTGGCTGACCATCTCCCTGTGGATGGTCTTCACCACCCACGGCCGCATGGCTCTGCCCATGGCGTCCAGCACAGTGTTGTACACAACCAGGTTTGGCTTGACGCCGACCGCCTTCATTTCCTCAAACACGTTGAGCGCGCCATCGAAGTTGCCGCTGGTGGAATGCACCTTGATCACCGTGGCGCATATGACAGGGTCCAGCTGGCACCTCTCCGCACGCGCACCGTCGTACAAGCGGAGCGCCATGTCGGCGTCCCCGGCGCGCCCGTACGCGTCGATCATGACGGAGTAGGTGAGCATGTCCGGCGAGCACCCTGCCTCCGGCATCTTCTCGAACCACTCCACGGCCTTCCCGGGCGGGCCGCAGGCGCGCGCGCAGCTGATGACGGTGGAGAAGGTGGCGTTGTCCGGCTGCACGCCGCCCCGCAGCATCTCGTCCCAGAGCGCCTCCGTCTCGCTCCAGCGCCGCCTCTTGCGCAGCGCCTTGAACACGACGTTGTAGAGGATGGCCTTGCTGCGCACCTCCGCGTTCTCGAGGAACCAGCGCAGCGCGAGCACGGCGGTGGCCGGGCTGCCGGCGGCCGTATTGAGCACGATGACGGCGTCCTGCTCGGAGGGTGCCTCGGGGAAGGCGGCCTGGAGCGCGGCGGCGACGGGCGCCTCGGCGGGCTGGCACGCGGCGAGCGCTGCGGCGGCGGCGGCGAGGCGGGCGCGGCGCGCGGATCCAGCGCGCGCGCGGGCGAGTTCGGCGGCACGCGGGCTGTTGGGGTTGACCCAGAGGAACCTCGTGTTCTGGCTGGGGTCAGAGAGAGGCGGGGGGTTCTGGGGCGGCGGGTCCTGTACGGATACATGTGCGGCCGTCGGCGAGGAGGAGCAGGAGGGGTTCTTGGGCTGGAAGGAGAGGGAGATTGGGCGGTGCGGCCATGGGAGGAAGGAGGAAGGGGGTGAGGGGCAGATGGGTAGGGAAGCCATCTTGTTGCTCTGCTCTGCTTTCCCCGCTGTGGATTGAGGGGTGCCCAGAGCTTCGGTTCGGTTGGCGAGTGTGGGTGACGACGGGACTGTGTCTTACTTGTCAGTATGTGGGGACAAGATGCCAGTGAGAGCACGGGGAGCAGAATAGACGGGACGCGTGAAACTAGGCGTTCTTCCCGCCGCTCCGCCCGAGATACTACCGAACTGCCAGTGAACACCGCCGCGCAGCGTCCATGGCGTCGAACTCCCTCTCCACGGCGGCGCAACCACACCCGCCGGACGCCACTCGGCGTACCCATCGCGCCACTCTTCACGATTACCCAGCTAGACGCGTTCCCCGCCCCTATCGCCCCCACAACCGCCGCCGTGGCGGGATCGGCGTCCACTTCGCGCTTGCCTTCCTCCCCACCTCGCCACCCTGCGTCCGTGTCTCGTGACTTTGCGCGGCTGGCCCATCCTCTGGAGTCTGGATCGCAGCGAAGGGTAGGCTGCATGGACTCCGACGCCCAGGCGAAGGCGTCTATCTGCTCTCACCAGGGCGAACCAGGTGTTCGACGAAATAGTTGATGCAGGTGTTTCTTCCCGTAGTCAATCGTGTTTCGGGATCTTATAGTGCTGATAGTGGTTTACCTGCAGCCCCCTATGGCGTGGGATTGAAATCAGGGCATGATGCAGCAATCACGTTTTTCTAGTTCACTTTTGCCCACTTCTACAATCGACACAGGTAATTTATGGACTTGGAGAGCGACTTTTGACTCTCTCTCGTTTTGTTGTTTCTGATGATAACATACTCTTATACTAGCAAATGTTTCATATTTTACCGTTACAATTACAACGTAGGCTCCAGTTAGCTATACTTAACTGTTCTGATGGCAGTGGTACCTTCTGAATAATACATTTGATCTTATGTTTAAAAATCACAGTAATGATTTATTTTTAGCGTATGACCTTGTCCCTTTGTTAACAGATATTTGGCACATATCGCTAAGAAACTTGCACAAACCAAATTGTTCCTACACATGGACCGGCATACCTGATGCTTTCATGTATGTTCATAGAAACTTGGGTGCTGATGCAGGTGGTATTCTGATCGTAGGTCTGGGTGAGTTGACACCTAGCTTCTGTCACTGAAATCTCGGTCTCTGAGATTCTGCTCCTTTTCAACCCATTTCTAGTTGAGCCTTGTACTTACAATACTGGCTGCGGCTGCATACTGTCAGTTGTGACCTTTTCATAAATTGACTATTTTTCTGACCAATATTGTTACCATGTGAAGTTTATATTCTGCTTTTATTAGTTATGTTTATTCATTCTGATGAAATCAACATATCTAAAGGGTCAAAATTTACTGGAATTGAGCTTCTAGATTGATAGAGAAGTGACAAGACGGCTACTTTCTGATTTTCTTTCGAGCACATAATTTCCTTTTCATTTTACGTTAGTGCGTACTAAGTTGGTAACAGTAACCATATAGTTGCTCTATTAGAAGCTGTGACGCATAAAAACATTGGGGGTTCATCGCTGCGGTAGAACCAGAACCTGGATGTAGGAATCAAGGCAGTAGGATTGTGAGAGATCATGTGAACAATTCCTCTCCCAGGTCTAGCAGACCTATGGAATTTCTCCCTTCCAGATACAGTAGCTTAAAGTACTCACTTTCTAGGTCAACTAAGGCGGGCATTAGCCAGCATGAACCTTAAAGTACCCCCTCGTATCATAGTAAGTGGAAATTGATATTTTTGGCCACTTTCCCAGTACTGACTCAAATTTGAATAACATGATAGAGCAATGAAAGGTGCCATAATAAGTTGGATGGTACCCTTTGAACATTCAGATATTGTTCAATCCCCGTAGCAATTAATAGCCAATCAGCCACAGTTCATCCTTTGCTTGAACAACAGTTCTGGTAGTAAGAACTGGGAGGATTCTGGTTCAAGTTTCAATTAAAGCAATGAGACTTTTCTGTATTGTAACTGGAGAATCTAGCCAAGTGATATAACTGATCTGCGTGAGAGATCTTTCCTTGACCATGGCAGAATATTTTCTTTAATATACCTTTGGCAAATATAGAGTTGGCACTATGAGGCATCCATAATCTCTTGAAACCTGGACCAACTCTGTATATGCTATCCAGTATTAATAATATTAAAATTAAAGCAAAAAACATTAAATCTATGCAATCATGCATCTAATTATTTCAATCACAGTCAATCATGAACTCGTGTTTGTCATGAATATCGTGGGTGGCAAACAGTGGGGAACGCCATCACTAGGTTTGTACATCTTTAACAGCTCCTCTTGGCCTCTTGGGAACAACATGTCAACTCATTCAGTCACTGAAGTTCCTTTTCTGGCACACTCATGGTTAGATTATTTCTCTAGCAGCATGATACAATAAATGCATGGAATGGTGTTTGGTGTTATCAAATGGATGTGTTATTGATGATATTTTTCCAGCGTTGGTGGTTATCCATGATGATGCTTATTAAAAGACGATCTGAAATGGTTCATCCGCTGCGGAAAATAATATTTACTAAGTTTACCTGGAACACTAATTTATCAAGTTGGTAATTTCGCTTTGTACTGTGCAGAAGCTATTTGTACTTGTCTGGGGGCATGCTTCCGCTATCTCAAGTTCTCAAGCATATAACGTTCCTTGAGAATGCTGATTCTTTTTTTTTGAGGGAATGCTGATTCTATCACCCCATGTAATCACTATTATTCAATTTATGCTTTCTTCGAAACCCATTTATTACCATAATGCTTTAAAGACGGCATGTTTTTTTCAGTATTAGAGTTTGGTCACAGGGACTAAGCAATGTTTGTGCTAGTTTTTTCAATTGTATTGTACATGTGACCAAAGTCTAGTACTGTTGACGTTTTCTCAACTACCTATATTTACAAAAAAAAATGGAATGGTTAAAGAATTTCTTCAAAGATACCTAAAGGCTTGCAGACCTAGCAATTGGACAGAACTAGTAAAGTTTGAAAATGAAAGGAGAGTGTCAAATAGATGTGGAATTGGTACATCGGATTCCGTCAGTTGAAGGAGTAAGAGCATGGGTCCAAGGTTTTTTGGTGTCTTGCTAAGGATACATGGTACTTTGTCTGTAACATATGTGTATCTCCATGTGTACGGCTCATATATATATGCTTGGTTTGCCTGACTGCATGAGGATCAATATTCGGTGGCTACTTATGCATGCATGTGAAGTCACATTCATCTGTTACAGATAATTTGGACTAGTGTTGCCAGTGGGTTGCTCTGAATAATGCATACAAAGCATTCATTGCCTTTACATCCCATCTGAAGAGCATAGTGTTGAACAATCTGTGTGATATGATACAAGAACTGGCCCGTCTAGGCCCAACCGGATGAAATGTGCCATTTTCCCTATCTTATGATTCTGACTAAAGTGATCATACCAGGCAACACAAGCATGACACCTGAAGTTTAATCTACACTTCATTTTAGGAAGTTATGAGTTGCCTTAATCATCCAATTATTTGTTTTTTATCTCATATCTTATCAGCTTCCTAACTGACGCTGGGTGGTATCTGATTAATGGATTATCTTGTTTCCCTACATGCCTGCAGAACAGAACACCAGTTACTGCGGACGGGCACACTCTCATCACATCGGTCACTTTGGTCAGTTTTTTACCTGACATGTTTATTCTGTTTTCTAACTGATGCTGGGGCTGTGTTTAATCTACCGGTTGTTTGGTTTTCTTGTACAGATGCAGGATAGAACACCGGCTGCTGTAGACGGGCCGCGCTCGCATCACATCGGCCGTCCTCTCCACTGCACGGCACGAGGCACATGGGCGCCTGTCCTGACGGAGCACAGCCATTATAGGCTCATGCTGAAACTAAGGTTAGCAGTTGACAAACTCTGACCTGAAAACTGCATGGGTGATCTGTTTTTTTGCGAGACACGGAGCTAGAACAATACACTGAGTTTTAGTGTCAGGAGGCCAGCCACGTGGGTTCCTTTCTTGTTGATCTGATGCCTGTTTAGGTGCCCAGCTTTTTTCTCGTCCTGATGGACAGATGAACCAGGATTTAACTGGTGCACTCTGCGCCAAAGCCTGCCATGGCATCAGTAATACGAACATTGTACGTACATGTACCATCATCTTCCACCGTCTTAATTAAACCTGTCAAGGTCTTGGTCTGGGGCTCACAAGATGGCTCCTGTATGCCCTCCTCAAGATTTCAGAGTTCAGACCGCCGGCCCAGTCCTTTACACATCTTCACTTCAAATTAAAGAAATGCACCCTGTAACTGAGACAACAGTAGCTGGTGACCGATTTATTAGTCTCATTTTTTTCTAACGGACATTTAGCCTACTCACGCATAGCTACATTTATGTACTGGTTGATCGGCTATATATGAAGTACTGTACACAAGTTAATCAGTGTGGTTGTGCAAACTTGGAGGAAATAAAGGCTGGGGAAAGGACCCATGTACGTACGGGAGGGAGGGACCTATGTAGGGGACGCGATGCACATTCAAAAGCCTAGGCTTAGTATAACATGGGTGCACTACATACAATTGCAAACGCAAATGCAAGTGACATACTGGGATGCTAGGGCTCCCGTGCACTTCGATCTAGTCTTGGGAAACTGGTGGTGATGGATGGGAGGTATACGTACGATTGTGATGTTCTCTCTAGGTAATTCCTTCATTTGCTCACTTTTGCTGTCCTTGGCAACTAGCTTTGGTTTTTGATCTCACAGCTAGATAGCTAGTGTCACTCGAATTGCCAACAACGGTGACGAGTACTTGGCAATTCAGGGGGAATATTCAAGGTGTCAATTGGCTGTTTTTACTCACTACTAGTAGGTACTAGGTACCGTGTTATATATGTCTAAAAGAATACAATGATATATTTCGTGTGCATGCAAGAGAAAAAGGTCCTGCTGCATGCCCCCAGCGTTTTTGAATTTTGTGGACAGTTCCTGTTTGCATGCAGAAGAGGGATAACGACGCTTCCTGAAGTCGCATTGGATCTATCACCAATAATAGCGACAGGAACGACAGTGCTGCAGCAGCAACATCAAAAACGATACCATTGGACATTAAAAGCTTCAACGCAGGCAGAGCACACTCATTCATATGATAATTAACCTGCAGTACTGATGAGACCACTTGCTTAAAAGAAGCGACGCTATGCGCCAGGCTACCAGCAACCTTGCTGCATGCTCTGCGAAGTGTGAACATCCCCATTTTCTGGAAGCCATTTTCTTATTTTGTATACGCATCTACTGGTATACCGTTAACTTTGGGAAGACATTTTTGTGCTTCATACATCTTCTTGCTTTTTTAGGACTGGTGCGTGCGGCCAGCGGCCAGTCGTAACTCTTCAAACTAAGGTGAGTACTCCACCCTAATAACTACTATTAAATACTATCGTCTTGTGAAAATAAGACGAATAGTATATAATCTCTTCGTAGCTTGATGGCCTCCTTTCATTTTGGACAATCACATAAGTAGCACGCACTGCCTGGTCTTATCATTAGACATTTGCATAAGATGTGAGCCTGACATCTCATACCTTATTTAGGGCGAAACCCTAGGACAATAACAGGCTGAGATCCATGTAGCTTCGCTTTCATACGTGGATAGTTGTTGGAAATACAAATAATTATGGGTGGCTACCTTTCTGACCCAGGGCATCTACACATTCATCATTTTGAGCTGCCATTTCTCATGTGCTGATGTGCCTGGTCTGTCTGAACTCTGAAATCCCTCCTGCTCTCCCTTCTCATACTCGTACTTTCCCTTGCCTTTCTTTCTCTTGCATATATCTGTGGATGCACTTTACTAATATTTTGTAATATAATATTCTTCACACAAAAGTAGGCACATATTAAAAGACTACAGATGAGACAGTGATCCTTTTTTAGGTATAGATCAGTTTTTAAAACTGTGTATATAGCTCTGCCTTTTAGACAGAGATAGTCTCAGGCCGTAACGTACCTGGTCAACTTTCAGAAGTCAATAGTTATATAATCATATAATAATATATTTTAATGTTCTAGATTTTGTTAGCTAGTACTACATGCAAACTTACCTTGAATCTACAACAGAAAGCTGAATCTACAGCTAGACAGCTACAGCCTTTTATATAGGCCATCCGTGTTGCAGCAGCAGTGCTCACATATACGTACGTCCGTACTGGGTAAAACCCTGGTGGGGCTCAAAATATTTTACCATTTGCACACATTGTATATATATTCATTAAAAATCTATATGTCTACACGTGTTCATTTGTCTGCACCACCTAGCTAGTTAATGAAAGATTGGGAAAGGTATGCGATATTATATTTCCCATAAAAATAAAGAAAACCTTCCCATTTATGGATGTTAAGCGACATCACATTTTGTTCATCAGTCTCTAGAAATTTATATTGTCATTTAGAGACACAACAGCTTGTTTATATGTTTTCTTTATGCACTAGAATTTGTATGTTTTCTAAATGGCAAGAAATAAAATCTGTATCTTAATTCCTGAACTTAATCATATGGGACAACAGGCTTTGATGTTGTGTTGTAACCATATGGAATTTATCCACCAAATTTAGTGCAATTTAGCTTAACTGAACTGAAAGAGTTCTAAAGCAATTTCCATTGAGTATAATAATGTTGACTTGTTGCTTGAAAGGTATAAAATGTCTTGATAAAAGTTAAACCCTAATCATACAACCCAATGCTCTTTATATCCATGCGAATGCAGCAGGATCGAAGCTTTGATGGACGTACATATTTCTCACGTGTCGTGACTCCGAGACACAGCAGAAAAGGTACGATCCAAATTCAGTAAAGGGTAATTTCAGGCAAAGAAAAAGGCTGGGAAATCAGTTCTTGGAGCAACAATAAATTCACTAAGAACATGGAAGAGGGCACTTATAGATGCAAATCTAAGCTCACACCCTCGGCAGCCGTGTTTGTGGCTGGCTGCTCGCAAGCAAACTGACCTTGCGGGGACAGCAGCAAAGAGGACGAAGAGGAGGAGGATGGCGCCCGAGAAGCCGATGCCCTCGGCTCGTCTCCAGCGAACACAGACAGCGTGACCGGCCGCCGCTCTCCGGACAAGGGCATGCCCGTGTTGCTATGCGAAGCCAGCGGCCCCCTCCAGAGCGCCCCAGGCAGAGGGTTCCCGTTGATCGGCTGACCGACCGACCCGATCCCTCTGTAGAACTGCTGGCCATAAGAGAACCCGGCGCTGCTGCCGCCTGGACCTCCACTCACTGTCGGCCATGACGGGTACAATGTGGCGCCGAACCGGTGCTGCGGGTAGCCAAGTAGGTGGTGGTGGTGCGCGCCACCAGCAGCAGCCGCTGCAGCGGCCATGGCCGACTGCATCTGCATCCGCTTGGCGTGCTGCCGCTCGCGCTTGTGTGCGTTCTGATGGCCCCCGAGCGCCTGGGACGTCGGGAAGTGCCTGCAGCAGTAGTGGCACTCGAACTTGCGGCTGCTGTCAGGGGCAGTGTTAGCCGCGATGGCAGTGCCACTGCTGCTTTGCGTGGCGGCAGCAGAGGTGGCGCTGCCGCCCCCACCGATGGCGGCTTCCTTCGTTCTGCCCTCAGGTGATGCACGTGGGACGTCAATGCCGAAGAGGCGGATGCCAGAGTTGGGACTCTCGCGTGGAGGGGCGGACCGCAGGAACGGCAACTCGGAGAAGGACGCGACGTTGGCAAAGTCATGAGGCTCCCGTACGCTCGCCGCGCTGCCACCGCCACCGCCACCGCCTTCGCTGCCGCCGCCCATGCGAGCAGGCTGATCGAGAAAGGTAGAGAACTTCCTCAACTATCTAGCTGCTTGCAAGTACTAGAAAATCAGTGTCTCAGATGGTCTAGCGGCAGTGGGCAGCTGCTGGGAGGAAGAGGAACCCCCTTAATATCATGGAGTTGAGGAGGAGGGCGGCATAAGAAGTAGGGAGAGAGAAGGGGTAGGGAATAGAAAGGGCAAGAAGAAGGTCTGGTGCTCATGTCGCTCGAAGGAGGAGTGCCAAATGTATACAAGTGATAGGTTTCGCATGCTGAGGCAAATGGGCCGGGTACTGATGGATGCATGGGGCAGGGTAATTGTCACCTTACTATCGTGCGTGGTTAGTTAGGAGGTGGTGGGGGGTGGGGGCGTACGTCCTGCTGCTAGATTGAAGGAGGAGGAGGAGGAGGAGAAAAGGATACATCGTCCATGGTGATGTTGTAGTAAATTCTTGGGGAAGGGTTGGGGGAGCCCATAGTACACAATAAGCTCTGGCAAGTACTACTGCACTAGGAGGCTTTTGGTTGGGCTCTCCCACATAACAAACAAGTACCTGTCACTGAGAGGGAAGTCATCTCTCTCTCTCTCTCTCACACACACACACATAACCTCTCTCTCTCTCTCTCTCTCATTTTTTTCCTTGGCTTTCTTCATTTCTCTGGCTTTCATGCATGTGTAGGCATCAGTGAGTACGTGACAAGCTCTGAGCGTGGGCCTGTCGCTCTATATAGCTATGTGGGGGGTGGTACTGGCTGTTTTATGGGGGCTCTTTATAGCTGTTGGCTTCTTTACATCTGGAGCTGCAGGCTTGTGTTTGGAAGTGGTCCTGTCGTGCAGATCTAGTTGTAGCCTCCTCCTTGTGGCTATGCAGCTGCGTGCGTGACTGACTGATCGATTTCTCTCCATCCATCCACCTCCTCCAGAAAAAGACTACTACTGCTGCTGTGCTTGCTGCTGTCTTTTGTTTCTTATCTTGTTTGCTTTCTCTATTCTTAAGCCATACCTTATATGGGAACGTCCTAAAATATCTGACTACTCCTGTTTCTACTATTCACATCCCAAAGATCTACTTATCTAGCTAGAGGGATTTTTGTTAAGTCAGAACCACGCATCATGCATATTATTGCCTTGTTCACCCTATAGCTACACATACTACCTCGGATCTATATATGCAGCTAGATGATGTATGGCTAGCAGGTTCATCATGCTAGGATCTGCTTTATTCTTTTGCTATTATGAAGCTACTGAGCACTTACTTTGTTTTTTAGTCCCTACGATTAAAGCGAGCTCACCTGAAGTAGCGGACACATGCATGCTTTGCGGGTGCCCTAGCTCCTCTCTTTGGAGGATTGAAGCAAAAATTACAACTTGTCGTTTATTTGCCAATATATATACTTGGTCCCTCCACACTCAGGACCTTCGAGCCAAGACGTTTGGCGGAGATTCTCTTGAAAAGCTTGTGCTGCTAGAAACAAACGTTTTCCTTTTGGTCGATGATCCAGCACGTCTCCGTATCTGTTATAAGCATGGTTGGAAATCTAACATTTTGACTGTAAGGCAGCCGTCATGTCATAGTGTGACTACCTATCCTTACGGTCCGCCACTCCCTGGTAATCGCTACTTTTGAGTCGCCTCAAAAAATCAATAGCATGTCTTTGAGATCTCTGCCAATGATGCGACGGCGGGCCTATCTATAGGTCTCACATAGGGCTAAAGATGATATGAAGGAGGAACTAATAGATGAGAAACCAGATCAGAAAAGGTTCAAAAATTTCGTGAACACCACCATTGTAAGTTTGGTATCATTTGTAGGTTCTATGTGGCATGCATATAGGCACAGAAAAAAACATCAATTGGAGTGTCTTTGTGAAGTTTCCACATCTTGTAGAGACAAAACCAAGAGATAATCACCTTAACACTTTTTTCCCTACGACCATTCCCACAATATTTTTGTCATTATTTCACAACTTGTTGTCAGTAATCCAGTCCCTCACTGTTGTCTATTGCACGTTTGGTTTACGTTATGTTTACAGTTTGTTCCCCTTTAACGACATCAAGGACAAAAGCAATATGGACTAACATTGTATGGCCTAGCAGCCTGGCATGAAATCAGCGCCGTTAGCATTGTGTTTTGGTTCAGCTAAACCTCCAGGAGACTATTAAGGTAGTGAGTGAAACTCGGTCTTGTTTGAGCGTGTTACTCTTGCCCTTAGTCTAAGGACCTCACTTTTTGATCACTTTACCCTTTGCGATATACTCTAACTATAGTAACCTGGATATTTCCATTAAACAAACCATGCACGTATGTGTTCCACAGGTGAAAAGAAAGGTAGATCGCTGTTTTTTTTTCTGCTGGCCAGCCACGTTCCACGGCGATGGGGATTCTGCTGCATCAACGTGCGTGCTGTCACATGGAAAGGAGTGCTCCTCTCATCGACAGACAACAACCTTTGTCTTTGTGAAGCATAACATCATCCGTTAAAAGACCAGCAGGTACTTTGCACACCGATCCTGTGTTCACAGTATCAATATATTATATGCATGCCTTTGGAGATCATCGTTAGTACCGTTCCAAGACTAGGGAATAGTAGCTGGCATATCAGCTGTGCGGACGAAGCCACACAATGATTGGTTAGTTATAAGCTGCACAGTGTCCAGTACTGTAGCACGAATCAAGATATATAGTTCACTTTGTTGGAAAAGAGTGCCATTGGTTGTCAGATCAAAACTTTCAGTAGTCCAAAAATTAACTGGAACTCATACTAATCTGCCTAGAATTATTTACCACGAGCACTTCAAGAATGTGGCTGTTGGTACGGCCGTATGCCTAGCTAGGGGTAGTACAGATCGGCCTTCTGGTTTGTGTGAAAATTTTAAAGCTGATCACAGTATAGCGGTGTGAAGCTGAAACTACCAGTTGTTGCGTGTACACATTCAAGATCCAGCAGGGGTCACCATCCAGGATTTCTCGAACCGAATTATGCTGTGCGTGGTACTACTGGCTAGCTAGGTAGTCGTACTAAATGATTCAGACAGACAGAATGGTCGCTAATCGATTGATTAAGACTCTCTTGACCAGAGCCAAATACATACAAATCCTTGTGGTTGGTTACAGGTCTAGATCTCACCAGCAGCTAGCATTTCCAGCACTTGATAACCAGCTACTTGCGCTAATCACAAGGGGACCTCCCTGCCGTTTTCAGAGAAGACGCCACTATCCTTGTCCTCCTGGGAAACCTTGCTGTTTTTGAAAGTGGTGGGTCCAATATGGCATAGGGGAAAAAATTGAATCTTGCCAGTTCTGCTAGTAGTCCAGTGCAGCAAGTTTACAAGAGCTAGGCTGTTGCCTGTGCAATTTGCTCATTCCTCTCTCGCTCACATCTCCTTTTGGAAAATGTTGCTCATTGTTCGTCTTTAACGACGTGCATGCATGTGCGCGGTACATGTGGGTGTACTGACTTTTAACTGCGGCGTTACATATGTTCCTACCAAAACAGCAAGTTGATCATTATGTCATGGGGCCTAGCTAGCTCCTCTATAATCATCATAAATTTCAACAAAGTGGGGATATCCAGCTAGCTATTAAATCGCTTCTGCACATGTTTCTAAGTTTACGGACTAGTGCATGTCCAGTTGCCACTACGGTCTGAGGAATTGACAGAAGTTTGCGAGTGATGTTGTCTAAAATTGGAGCATACACATGACATATCTACCGCCATTTTCGCATGAGCATCATACCGACCTGAAAGGTTCCCGAACAAACTTAGAGGCATAGTATTTATACTTAGTGTGTGGATCGCTTTTTTCCTTCACCAAATACTCGGAGGACCTTTCGATAATTAAAATAGATATGTACAGTTTGATTGTGCTAGATGCTTCCATCATGAACCTATATGTTACTGACTAGTGGCCAGTGAATGCGGCAGTGCCCATCCTTTGAGTACGAAGCTGATGATCATGTAGACTGAGTATGGTGGCCGCTTTACTGATGCAGTGCCTGACTCCTAGGCAATTATTCTTCCTCTCATAACTGTGCGCAGCTTCCCTCTTTATTCTGCTCCCTGCAGTTCCCCACCATCATCTTGGGCCTGTTAGACGACGGACACCATCTTACTTGGTTCAGGCCACTGCAGCAGCTGCACTGCAACTCTCTCTCCCTCTGAGACGGCCGAGCAAGGTACTTGCGTGCAGCCCCCCTCCGTCAGCCCCACTTCGACCAATAGGGAGCCCACCTGTTTTGCTGGCTCGCATGGGAGTATTTTTTTTAGATAGAAGGCTGGAAATGAGCCCGATTTTGAATTAAAAAAGCCATCAACCGGCAAGGCGTTACAACTTACACACTTACAACACATGCGCTGGGATGCTAGCTTTACAGAGAAGAACAAAACAACAAAAGACCAACAAGGTTAAGAGAAACAAGCAAAACCATGCTTGATCCAGATGAGGAACCGCTGTCTTCTATTGCTCGGAAACATCGACGATATTGTCTTCACCAACGAACCTCCACCGCACCAACACCGACACCCACGGGAGAACTACGTCGGGCAAGCATCCAAGAAGGACTCGAGAAACTAGAGGGGGCTTCGCACGGCGCCTCCAAGAAGGAAAACGACGCCCATGAGCGTCGTCATCGCCGGTAGAGTCCAAGAACCTACAAAGTTTTCGCTAAAACCCTTCCTCCAACCGTAGAACTCGACCTACTCACCAAACAAGCAGCCCATGTCATCCAACGACATAATGAAGAAATCACTAGTGTCCCCCGAGACCTCATGCCACAAGGAAATCCCCCTAGGCTGCGGTACGAACACCAGAACTAGAAAGAACAGTGTGTATAAGCAGTCAAGCTGGCATTGCTAGAGGACCATGACGAATGAGAGGTCACGGGGTTCGAGAGACGCTACAAGGGGGTCACACTAAAACGAGAGCCACGAGAGACCGTGTTGAGGCGGATGGGTGGAGTTCCACAAATAAGGTAGGGAGGCTTCAAGGCGACACCTTCAGGAAGGAAAACAACATCGACGGATGTCGTCATCGCCGACAATGGCCACATCCATGAAGGTTTTCACCGAAGCCCCGACAAACCCAAATGCCAGACGCCACCACAAGGCCACCAGGAAGACAAGATGCAGCCACAATTGCAGACCTACCACCCGAGAGTCATGGTGTTCCAACCCCCTCTACAAACACATGCAGTATGCACCAGACCAGAGTGCAACCTCGAGATTGGACCACCAGGGGCCATCTCGGCCCTGCTTAGCCCAGATCAAAGTCGGATATGGCCGGAGCCAAGATCTTCTGCCACACATAGCCCACCATGGCCATGCTCGCCTACCAAATCCAGCCAAGGACTAGGGAAGGCCTCGCACATGAGCAGGGACATGCACCAGGCGGCTGCGCATAACCGAGATCGGGTCGAGCAGGATCTGAGGCCACGTGCACGGATCGAGTACATCCACACCAAATTGGCACCTAGGACAGTTGTCATTATCCTCTTCTTCTTCGTTGTCTTCCATTATAACCCATCTTTCTCTATGCTTGGTCCAACAATTATAGCCGGACATGAAATCGGTTTGAAACAGGTGGTTGTGAAGGGTTTTTGAGGAAGAGTAATCCTTCTTATTCTTATTGTTGGGGGGGGGGGTGACCCCTGGTAGGGTCAAGCTAAGGTATAAAGATAAGGTCAACCAAGATACAGGTTGACATATGTGGGTCGGTCGAGTAAAGGCCGGGTTACCCGAGCCGGGTTAACCCGGCAAGATCTAGCCGACATATACACTGTATGTCGGCATAACATATATGATGTTTCCTCTATGCAGGTACCTCCATGCCGAGTAATCTAGGTTAGGGGCAACATCGGGGTTGGCGTACGCCAGAAGGGTGTGAGCCAGCCTCAGGGTCAACGCCTCTGTCTCTCCTGGGATTCCCGGAGGAGATAAGGACGCTAAATCAAGCATGCCACTAAATCCCGGGTAAAGGTCAGGTCGAGGGTTTCACGGAGGGGACAGTGTCAGACCACCAACGGTCTGAGAGGATGGGCGTGTCAAGTCCCATCGAGGGTATCCAGGGGCGACCCCACGATGGGAAGAGGGATCTGGGTCCAGCTAATGACTTCTGTACTAGAATATGTTGGGCATATTCCATGCCACGTCAGCCTTAGATGTAACCTGGCCACCCCTTTATAAGGTGCACCAGGACCTCCAGAGGGGAGTCGGTTCAATTGAGATCTAGTTCTTCACATACGATACAAAGAGAGGCAGGGGCTCTATCTTCTTCCTCCTCTCGCATACAGCTCAGGGAGCCATTGTAGCCAGTGTTGATCATATTATGAGATCTAGCATGCAGGAGTAGGGGTGTTATCTCAATAGGAGAGCCCCGAACCTGGGTATATCGTGTATGTTGAGTGATTATGTGTGTTCTTCGTGTGTGGTCTCCACCATGCTATCCCTCTCCGGATTCCACTAGCGTCCATCCGGCCCCATCTTTAGCCATCCCATGGCATATGCCGTGACACCACCACGATAGTTGGCGCCCGCCGTGAGGCCAGTAGTGGCGCTAGCTAGTGTGTTCATCCGGACGAGAAACTTCATCGCCTCCAACGAGCACATAGTCTCCGGTTTGGTCCAGCGATTCGGCTCGCTGGACTTCATCAGCGACAACATCGGTAGCTTCGGCAACCGCCCCTTCCCGCGCAATGGCAAGTTCGTCAGCTTCGGTGCACAAAAGGTCTATGTTGTGGTTGATGTTTCCCATAGGTTCCCGCAGCGGGTCATCGTAGCTACGGATCCTCCCTCTCTACGCGGCTCGCGGCCGGCGTAGCAATCGCCCCGCGAGCAGCGTGGAGGTGATGATGATGGCGTCGGGAGATGCTGCTGGCAAAGAAACAGCCGAAGAAGGGGAGGTAACCCCCAAGGCTCCCAGGCCTAGGTTTCCTCCTCTGGAAAAACCTGAAAACATCCTCCAGCAGGCCATAGAGAAACTAACAACCCTAGTAGCTCCTATAGTAGATCCGGCTCAGACACATGTTGAGCTAGAAGAAACCCGACGAAAGGTGCTCTAGGGAGCTATGGAGGTAGCACGGGCTCGGCATGAGTTTAACATCACCCTTCGCGAGTATAGCAAGGCTCATAAGTTCACTACGAGTCCAACTCGTTTAGATGGTGTGAGGAACAAGGGAAAGAACCTCATTACTGAGATAGATAAGGAGTGTGGATCCAAGTCAGTAGCATTAGCAAACCCTTTGTCAACAGGTGTGCCGAAGTATAGTAGCCCGACAAAGAACCTCAGAGCCGTAGGGGCGGCAGCAACCGAGATATCAGCTTTATCCGGCGAGGCCTGTCGTAGGTAGCAGGATAGAGTCAATGATCTGGTGCGCATTGCGAACTAGCAGAATGAGGAACTTCTCAGCGCAAACCCGACGAGAGCATGTGGCTCCCACATCATTCGCTCGACTGGGATGCTCCTGCAAAATCTACCGGGCGACATCATCACCTAGCGTAGTTCTAAGGAGAGAGGGAAGTGTGACCTCAGGCAGAAGGAACAAGCAGTTAGTGGCTTATGACCCGAATGTTGCCAGGAAATGCAAGGCAGTACATATCAATGCTAGGCAAACAAGTGCAGGATGTGGAAATGGTGGTCCGAGAAACCCCGACCAGGGTAATGTGACTCAGGGAAATGTTGGGCACGATAATGTCAGCCAGAATAACCCGAACCATCAAGGGCATCACTCGCTGGTGAGGGGCAATAGCAGCAAATGCAGAACCCCCTCGATAGCAATAGAGTGTGGGACTAGTGGTGCAGCATCAAAATGCTCACATGATGCATAACAAATACAATGATGGTTATTCGGCCATGGCCAATGCCGGATTTCCAAGGCCGGATCATCAGATGATGATGAATCCGTTAGGCTCTCTGCTGGGAAATAGGAACTTGCAGCCGGATGATGCAATATTGAAGTTGGATAGGATCTATATGTTAGAGATGATGGAAGGACGGGGTCCTTCGGGTCGAGCATGCTTTGGACCTCAGATTTCATGGGAACTAGTGGTGCCGAACTTTTAGTTGGCTAGGGGAACAAAGACATATGACGACAGTGCCAAGACACATGATTGACTGCTAGATTATGCCAACGCTGTGCACATTGCACAAGGGAACCTCAGATGGCCTGTGAGATATGTCTCACAAATGTTGGAGGGGCCAGCCAGAGTGTGGTTGAATAATCTACCGGCAGGAAGCATAAACTGTTGGTTAGATTTTGAGGAAGTGTTTGTCAGCAACTTCACCAGTACTTACAAGAGGCCAAACAGACCTCAATAGATAGCAATGTGTAAGCAAAGACCGAATTAAACTGACTGGAAGTTTCTGACCCGGTAGTGTACCCTGCATAACTCATGTGAGGGGATAATCGAGTCATAGGCCATAGCATGGTTTGCACAGGGTTACCGTCACGCAAATGTGTTGTGGCAAATATTGTAGAGGGATATGCAAACTATGTTGGACGAGACAATCAAGATAGCAGATTCGTATGCTTTGGGTGACCCGACCCAACCCTTACTTATGTCAGCAGAGCCAAATGAGGAGTACTACTCACGAGATGGGACCTAGTCATCCCGAATAAATGATTTCCGAGAAAAAAAAGGAGAGATGAAAGGCTGGATTACCAGTACGGGTCAAATCAGGTGGTAGCAGTGGGCTAGGATCAGGCCAGTGTAGGAAATAGTCAGCGCCATAAAGGCAGTGGTCAGTAGTGGACACAGAAAACTGATGGGAAGAAACAGTGGAGTAACAAGCAAAAGAAACAGTGGCAAGAGAGGCCAAAGTATATGTATGAGTCTATGCTGGATCAGCCGTGTAAGTTTCACACGCCAAATCCGGGTAAGCCGGCGAATCATACCACGAGGCTGTGCGCGTGGTTTCAACATGCTGGACACGGTGAGATGGGTCCACCTCAAGCACCTCACCCGCCACCGCTCACAGGAGGAAATGCTCAGACATTGATCTTACCACCACCACCGCCGAGATATGAGAACCAGGAGAGAAGAGAAGTTCACCAAGTTGGAAACCAAAATCAAGGGGACTATGGAAATGTCGGCCATGGAGGTCAAAATGAGTACAGAGAGCATCACCAGAGCTATGTTGTCTTAACAACAAAAGAGACAGATAAACAGAGCTAGCAAAGGCGCTAGATGGAAGTGAACACAGTTATGCCGGCAGTGCCAAAATTTATGTACTGGTCTGACTAGGAAATCACTTGGAGCATAAAGGATCACCCAAGATCATGCTAAGTCTAGGGGCTTATGCCTTGGTGCTTGACCCGACCTTCATTAGGCTGAACCTGAATGTCAAATTCTCCAAGGTGCTCATAGATGGTGGCAGCAGTATTAATATAATGTACAAGGATATGATGCACAAGTTGGGCATAACTGAGAACATGTTGCAGCCGACAAAGATTACTTTCCATGGCATTGTGCCGGGATTGTCATGTGATCCGATAGGGAAAGTTCGAATAGATGTTTTATTCGGCACAAGGGAGAACTGTCGGATAGAGAATCTGCTATTCAAGGTTGTGGATCTCTCAAGTTGTTATCATGCTTTGCTTGGCAGGCCAGCGATATCGAAGTTCATGGCTAGTACCAACATAAGTTATCTGAAGATGAAGTTGCCAGGGCCAAATGGAGTCATAACTTTTTGCAGGAGATTTCTCCATGCAATGTGCCTTGGTCGTATCTACTCTGTTCGAGTCATTGGTGATAGCTCAAGGAAAGAAGAGGATCCATGATGCTGTGGCACTGGCACAGTCAGCTCAGCTGAATATACCGGCCTTAAGTAACCCACATGGTAGTGTATCTTTCTAGGCGATCAAGGACACGAAGAAGATTCAGGTTGATGAGCAGTTCCCAGAGCACACTGTCACAATTGGTGTAGGCCTGGCCGACAAATAGGAAGCGAGCTCGTCAGCTTCCTCCATGAGACTCGGGATATTTTTTCTTGGTCCACACAAGACTTGCAAGGTGTTCCGAGGGAGCTGGCTGAGCACTCTCTGCATGTTAGGACAAATGGAGAGCCGGTGAAGCAACCTCTCCGCCGCTTCGCCGGAGATAGGAGAAAAGTGATTGGTGATGAGATAGCTCGGCTGCTCGCAGTCGGGTTTATTATGGAAGTTCTGCACCCGAATTGGATGTTATGATTTGATTGAAAAGAAGAAGGATGACCCGAACGTTGTTGTGGTGTGGCTAATGTGTATCAATTACACAAATCTGAACAAGGCTTGCCCAAAGGACCCTTTTCCTTTTCCTAGAATCGATCAAGTTATTGATTCTACTACCAGATGTGAACTCTTATCATTTGTAGACGTGTATTCTGGTTTCCACCAAATACTGTTAAATTCGTCCGATCAATCAAAGACAGCCTTTATTACCCCATATGGGGATTATTGCTATCAAACTATGCCATTTGGTTTACGCAATGCAGGGGCCATGCAGTGACCCAGCATACCACTGCATGTTGTAGTATACTATAGTCGTTGACATAACACTCACGGAACCCATTCCACAAATATTACATCCCTTAGAGTGGTACAACAGAAACATTCCAGGTCCAGATTACAAACATACACATATTATTATAATACCAAAAGATCGAGATCTTTGAAATATCCAAACTTACAGACCATACAACTTATTTGATAAGTTCAGCGTAAGAACGAAAGACACAACGATAAGAAAGACGTGAGCTCAACAGTTTATTCTATAGGGTTCGTGCTGCTCGGCTCAACCTAGATAACTATGTTTTGGCCTGACAACTACTCGGACTCGTTGTCTTCAGCTCTATAGTGTATTCCATAGTCCACCTCTTCGATTCCGCCGGACAGGTCCGGCTCTTCGTAGTAGACGCCGTTCTGGACTTCTGTCGCAAACACCTGGTTATCCTTCTGCTCCTTAAAGTCTAGCAAGGGGTTCAAAGGAAAGGGTGACTAACAGCGTTACCCAGCAAGTTCATTATATGCACGGTGGGAAGTTTGATGCTCTAACTACCACCTCGTACTATAAGTCCTTGTACTATGCAATTTTTGTAAACATTTCTTCAAAGATTGATTTTATTATCAAAAACTATGCCCATCAGCCTTCACAGGTTGACCAGAACTTCATGGAGTTCCTTTCCTGCCGCGTTCGTAGCTCCTTCCCGGAATAGGGAGTAACATGCCACACTTTTTTACACCCTGCAAAGGTGTGTTGCTTTATCCATGAGACCAAATCCTTGTTCACAACCGGGCGTACTTTCCCGTCCATAATTCCTTGATGTGGGACCCTGAAGTTGATCCAAGCCAATCACTGCCCTTCTTCGTGACCCGCATGAAGACACGATCCCTCAAGAAGGTTTACCACGAGTACAACCCGGGTAGCCTCTCGAAGACTCTGTAAGCAGCTCTGCCTGGCAGCCACCATCAGCTATGGTGAACCTCCACCAAGACAGCTATGCCTAAATAATCTAGACACCAATATCGCGGGGACATAAGGGTTCCCTCCCATGTGCTGGATTCTCCACGAGAAATCTGCAGCTTCACAATAAGGTCATCTATCCATGCGAAAGGAAGAAGATCCAGCTGACTTCTCCATCCCATTCCAAATCTTATGGTTAACGTGTATTATACGATGCTAGAATTACTGATGTCATGGGTTATTACGTCCTATATGTTCGGCAACTGGAATCTTAGATTCCACTACAATTCTTAGTATTTATCACCACTTACGATGATAATAACATTTCATTTATTTGGGAAAATACTTATTTTCTGTCTATTTTAGAATATAGGTGATAACACACAATTTTCAAATACTTTCATAAAGACTCTTTTAAGAACATGAGCAAGTGATGAACTTGCCTTGTGACTGCAAGGTAGTGAAGTCGGATATTTCCACGAGACCTTGAGCTCCGGTTTCTAAAGAAGACCATTATTGGCCGGTAAGGACAATATTTAAAGAAGCAATATGCAATCCATAGTAATGTCATGCAATGGTTTATCATTTTCTTATTTGCGTGTTTTACCCACCTTATAAAGGTTTACTATTTTCTTTAATCAATAAAAGAAAAGTATTACTCAAAGTCTTTTAAATTAACATAACAATTATACCTAGTATTTTTAGAATGACTAGTATTATTCTAAGAGTTTAAAAATGAATTTATTTAATTTTTAACTCTTTTAAATATTTTCTTAAAATTCCATTAAGGAATAAAGACTTTATTATTATCATACTTGATTTGTTTTACAAAGATACAAATTAGTATTTTTCTATATTAGTATAACTTATTTAGGATCTTAAAAGTGAATTTTATTCAATTTTAAGTGTTTTATATATTTTTCTAAAATTCCCAAAGGAATATATACATTGATAATAATAGTTCTGAATTTAATTACCTAAAATTCTATTTTTTTCTTGAGTAGAGGACATTTTTGTGAGTTCATAGATATATTATTTGTATTTTTAGGATTTTTATTTATTCTTCTAGAAGTGGTTTTGTTTCAGGGGCATAATTGTAAATATTTTTTAGATAGGTCATTTTTTAAGGCACGGGCCTGGCCCACTGGGCTGGCCTGGTCCAACTAGACTCGACCCACCCGGCTTGGTTAAAGGACCACTTGGGCGGTACTGGGCAGCCCACCGGCCCAGTGCCCCACACTCACCCTCTTTCTTCCCCTCTTTCTCGCTTTTGCTCTCGCTCTTGCCTCGCTCGATGCCGACACCGTCGCGCTTGATTCTGACCTAGCCCCGCCGCCGTGGCCATCGCCACGGTGCAAGACTACCAAGTCGACGCTGCCGCACGGTCCTGTCCGAGCCGATTCGTCAATGGGGTCTTCTCCCGGCTGCGCTGACCCTCGCCCGAGGCTAGAGTTAGCATTTGGCCGCCTTGGTGCTTCGTTGACGCCGCGCTGGGTTGCTCATGGCACTCACCCCTTCTCCTCGCTCGCTCGACACGCTGCGAGCAGGTTGCAAGACCTCCAGTGCTCCTGTCTTGCCCGCATCTTCATCGCCACGGCCATACATGCTTCCTCTTCTAACTTCTTGCGAGGACCTTGGGTAAGTGTGCTTCCCCCTCTGTGCTCCTCTCTTTGCTCTATCTACCTTGCCATGTCAAGTGTGCTTGCTGTGATTACCCCCTGTCTAGGGTTCATCTCTGAACCTAGGGTTCATACCCTCTGCAGTGATGTTCAATTAAATTCTTATGGTTCATCCTACCTGTGATATTCTTCTGGGTGTTAATCTGCTAGTGATACCTATTGCACCCTAATGATCTTAGCATGTTGATCTTCTTTCTATCAGTTAGTACTCTGCTGAATGTTGTTTCCATTCTGTTCTCAGTCAGAGAACCTTCTGTGAATGTGTACTTCATTTGTATGTGGATGCTTATACAACAGTGGATGTGAGTTCATTTTGTTGGGTTGTGACTCACTATGATACTAAAGTTGGGATACCCTCTGTTGGGGTGATGTTAATATTTGCTTGTGAAGCACTGATGTTCTTAGCCTCAGGATTAACTCCTGCTACTGTGTAAATCTTATGTTCCTAAAGCTAAACTGGCTCTATGATTCATGAGGAAGTAATTTATGCAGAGATGATTTAGAAAGATGATTGATTCCTATCTTTTGTTATAGGAAGATGATTTACTTAATGGTCTCTGTCAAGTGTGGCTTAATGATAGACAGTATTATATTCACTGTCTTTTCTGAATCAAATGTCTAATACGATTCCTAAATTTATTTAGGAAAGTGATTATATGATTTTAATAGATATAGATGAACCTGTTGGTACAGAGGTGCTACCCAGTTGGGATGTGCCTTGTACCAGTAGTGTGATGAGTATAGATCTAGTTAGAACTAGATCCATTGGTCTGTGATGTTGGTCTGAGTCCACCTTAAGTAGAAACCACAAGTTTTGTACTTGATGCTTCTTATTCATGTGTTTACCATGCTCTAAGATCTGATCCATGATAGCATACATGAACATGTTAGACATAAATATTTGATTCAAATAGTTGGTTTGTACCCTTGTAGCTTTGTGCTTGTTGTTGTTGCCTTCCCCTTGGCTTGATCTTGTTCAACTGGTACTTCAGATCCCTTGCAACCTTGTTGTCCACCTCACTCCATCCTCTCCTTAGGTCACCATCTTGGCTGATGCTTTCCTGGGTTTGTTGTGCCGAAAGGTGGCCGTGTTTGTGATGGCTTTGGTAAGAACCTGTGTGTTCCTGTGTGGCGTGTGATGAACTATTCTTATCTCTGTGAAAATGAGTGGCAAAGTCCTGCTTTGCACCGTGCTACTGGTTTTAACCCACTCTCCTACTTCCCTGCTGTCGACACCTCAATGCACGCATTTAGGTGTGTGAGCAGCTTCACTATTGCTGGCTGTGGATGAGCTCAAATGCTTTTGACTTTGAACTCCCCATATTTTTCTTAAATCCATCCCTAGTGAAACTTGCCCCCTTTGCCAATGAAGTTGTATCGAGGCTGTTTGTGAACAGAATAGATTCTACATTTGATGGTTTTGCCCCTTCTTTGAAAATAATAGATTATGTGATGTTAGGAAACAGTGCACTTCACTGTTAATGACTGAGAGTATTCTAATACTAACCCTCACTTTATTTTATTCTAGTTTTATCTCTTTTGCAGGTACATACTTAAATAAATCTCAGGAAGATTTAGACTAGGTTTAGTCTGTTAGCTTTTAATTGTAATCTTTTTCCTTTCCTCTTTTTGTAAAGACAATATATCTTGTATGTAATGTAAATAAAGCTTTTCTTTTCCTTCAATATTGTCTTTGTAAAGTACTTTCTTTAATATATATATGTGTGCATTTATTGTTTGAAGAATAAAGGAAAGAAATAAGAAAGACTTATTTGAATAATCTACTTGTATTTTGTCCATTTCCTTTATAATTTGATAATTGCTTAATATTCAAACAATAAGAACAATTAAATTCTTTTTGGAATTCAAATAAACTCTTACACTTCTAATTCACTAAATCTAATTTAAATTATTTAAACTTATTCAAATTTCAAAGTTGAATTCAAATTATTCACCCAAATTCATAATGTCTCCTAAGGTTCATGTCAGAATTCATAACAAACACTTCTAAGAGCTAAACCCTAACTCAAAGAAGTGAAAGAAACTCTGATCCCCCTAGGGTTTTATTTGGTGAAAACATTACCCCAAATTTTACAGATGAATGCATGCCTATGCACAAATTTCTATTTCTACCCTTCGTTTGTTCCTAAATGCTGGGATGTTACAGTCTTCCCCCTTTAAATTAAACTTCGTCCCAAAGTTTGCTGTTGTGTACCTGAATAATTCTGGATAAGCTTCTCGTAGATCATCCTCTTTCTCCCAAGTTGCTTCTCGTTTAGGATGATGTTCCCATTGTACTTTGCAGTATTTAATAGCTCTGTTTCTTCACCTTTTCCAGTTCTCTTCCAGAATTTTGCATGGCTTCTCGACATAGGTCAAGTCTGATTGTAACTCAATATCTTGATGTGTAACTGCGTCATCTGGAACTTTAAGACATTTCTGGAGTTGTGACACATGGAAAACATTGTGAACTTGAGCCATCATTTTCTTTAACTCTAGAGCATAAGCTACTGTTCTGTTTTGACTCAATATTTTGAATGGTTCGATATATCTTGGACTCAATTTTCCTTTTACTCCGAATCTCTTGACTCCCTTCATTGGACTAACTTTGATATATACCATATCTCCCACTTCTGGATGCCATGATCTCCGACTTTGATCAGCATAACTCTTTTGTCGACTTTGAGCTATTTTCAATCGATCTCTAATAATATCGATGATATCTTGCTTCTCTTTGATATAGTTTGGTGCAAATCTTTGCTACTGCCAGGTTCATACCAACATATTGGTGACCTACAGTTTCTTCCATAAAGTACTCGATATGGAGCTTCCTTCAGACTACTCTGATAGCTATTGTTGTAAGAAAATTCTGCCAAAGGTAGATGATCTTCCCACAAACCTCCAAAGTCTAATGCACAAGCTCTGAGCATATCTTCTAAGATTCGATTAGTTCTTTATGTCTGACCTCCAGTCTTTGGATGATAAGCTGTGTAAAATCCAGTTTTGACCCGAGTGCTTCATGTAATTGTTTCCAAAATGCTGAAGTAAACACAGATCCTCTATCTGATACAATTTTCTTGGGTACTCCGTGCTTACTCACTATCTCTTTGACGTATATTTCTACTAATTTCTTAGCATTATCCTTTTGGTTTACGGGAATAAAGTGTGCACTTTTGGTAAGTCTGTCCACTATTACCCATATCGTATCTTTTCTCTTCGGAGTCATTGGTAATACCGTAATGAAATCCATTCCAATTTCTTCCCACTTCCATTCTGGAATCTCCAATGGCTGTAATGGTCCTGTTGGACTTTGATGTTCTGCCTTAACCCTTTGACAAGTGTGGCATTCAGACACATACTTTGCAATGTCCCTCTTCATGTTATTACACCAGAATAATTCCTTAAGATCTGTGTACATCTTCGTACTCCCTAGATGAATTGAATATGGTGTCTCATGTGCTTCTCGGAGTATCACCTCTCTGATCTCCGGTACATTTGGTACACAAAGACGGTTTCAGAACCATAAAGATCCATAATCTCCTAGGTGAAAAACCGATTTTTGACCTTCGGAAATTCTTTTGATTTCTTCAGCAATGAATGGATCATCACGTTGATGTCGATAGATCTCATGACGAAGATCACTGCTTTGCTCTTCCATAACCTTCATGGTAGCTAAGCCTACACGAACTTCTGTCCTTAGAAATTGTTTCTAACCTTTCCAAATCCATTTGCAACTCTTTTGGCTGTTCTCTATTGATGGGTTGAGTATCCGTACTCTTCCGGCTTAAAGCATTTGCTACTACATTGGCCTTTCCTAGAGTATAGTTAATTGTAAGGTCATAATCCTTAATCAACTCCAACCATCTTTTCCGCCTCATATTCAGCTCCTTCCGAGTGAAGAAATATTTGAGACTTTTATGATCAGTGTATAGTTCACACCTTGCTCCATAGATAAAATGCCTCCATCCTTTTAAAGCAAAGACTACCGCTACTAACTCCAAATCATGTGTTGGGTAGTTGACTTCATGAGGTTTGAGTTGTGTAGACCCATAAGCAATTACCTTGCGATCTTGCATTAGCACACATCATAATCCTTCCTTGGATGCATCACAATATACTATGTAATCCTTTCTAGTTTCCGGTACAGCTAAGATTCGTGCGGCGGTTAGTCTGGTTTTCAACTCCTAAAAACTTGCTTCGCACCTCTCATCCCACATAAGTGGTGCATTCTTTCTTAGAAATTTGGTCATTGGTCCAGCTATCTTGGAAAAACCTTCAATGAATCTCCGATAATAGCCTGCCATGCCTAAGAAACCTCGGATTTGTTTCACATTAGTTGGTGCATTCCATTCTAACACTGATTGTACCTTGGACGGATTTACTACAATTCCATCCTTACTGATCACATGACCAAGAAATTCTACCTTGTCCAACCAGAATTCACACTTGCTGAATGTAGCATATAGCTTATGTTCTCTCAAGATTTGCAATGCTAACCTCAAATGATCTGCATGCTCTTCCTTATCCTTAGAGTATAACAAAATATCATCAATGAAAACTATGACAAACTTGTCCAGATATGGCATGAAGATTTTTTTCATCAGATTCATGAATATTGCTGGTGCATTGGCCAATCCAAAAGGTACAACCAAATACTCATGATGTCCATACCTTGATACAAATGTTGTTTTCGGAACATCTTCAGGTTTGATTTTGATCTGATGATAACCTGATCTTAGATCAATCTTGGGAAACACTCCGACTCCCTTGACTTGATCAAATAAATCTTGAATTCTCGGCAAAGGATACTTGTTCTTTATGGTGACGTTGTTCAGATTTCTATAATCTCCACACATCCGTCGCCCTCCATCTCTTTTATCAACAAAAATCACTATAGTTCCCCATGGGGATACACTTTCCTGAATGAATACTTTCCCGGCCAACTCATCAATTTGTTCTTTAAGCTCCTTCTGCTCTTTAGGACCCATCTTGTATGGTGCTTGAGAAATAGGTGTTGTACCAGGTATTAGGTCAATAGTGAACTCTCTTTCCCTATCAGGTGGCATTCCTGGTAATTCTGCAGGAAATACATCTTGAAACTCATTTACTACAGGAATATTCTCCAACTTGACCTTCTTCATTGAGTTCAATTGAAGATCTACCATGATATGACTATGTTTGTCTGCCTGATAGACTATCCTTCCTCCACTTGGAGACTTAATTGAAATAGTTTTATCCTCACAATTGATCTAGGCTCCATACTCAGTCATCCAATCCATTCCCAATACTACTACTATTCCCCTTAATGGAATCACATAAAGATCCGCATAATAGGTTTGACCACAGATATAGATAACTTGGGTTAATTTAATGTTTCTCACTACCACAATCCCTCTAGCGGTAACTATAGTCATAGGTTTTTCTAACGGTGCCCTTCTAATCCCGAACTTATCACAAAATTGTTCAGATATGAATGAAGTAGTTGCACTAGTATCAAATAGAACTTTTCTAGGGTTTGTGAGAATATCGAGTGTACCTATCACCGCATGATCCGAGTTATCCACCTCCTCCAAGGTTGTGCAATTCAGCTTTCCCGTAGGTTTGCCTCTCTTGCCATTGTCGTTCTTGACATAACTTCCACCTCTGTTAGGCTGTCCACCTCCACATCTTGCTTAACCACCGCCTGATGTAGGCCAACCACCTGGTGGTTTCTTGGGACAATCAGGCTTTATGTGCCCCTTCTGACCACAACCATAGCATATGATTACTGGCTTTCGACATTCACTTTGAAAATGCCCGAGTAACCTGTAATTGTGGCAGATAACGTTCCTCCGAGACGATGATGCCCCATGATTGGGATTATTAGAGATTCTAACCAGGGGTTTAAATTCCAGGTTTGATTTAGGCTTACTGGCTTGAACTCTTTTAGTTTCTTTCTTTGCTCTCTTCCTCCTATCTTCTTGAACATTCTTATAACCATCCTCAAAAGTTAGGGCTGCATCAAGTAACTGTTGGAAAGTTTTCTTATTGGCTAACCTCAGCTGCATCTTCACAATGGATTTAAACCACGTAGAAAATGTTTCTTTCTTTTCTCCTCAGTGTTCACCTCATCCTCAGCATAATGACATAGTTGACTGAATTCCCAGATGTACTTCATGACACTGGTGTATCCTTGCTAAAGTTCTTCAAACTCCCTACGCTTCAGTTCAATAACACTTTCCGGAACATGATATTCATAGAATCTCTATTTAAACTCCTCCCAGGTATACTCCCTACCTGGAGGTTGCATTGCCAACTGATTCTCCCACCAAGATGCTGCAGGTCTAGTTAAAAGATATGTTGCATACCTTAACCTCTCCTCATCATTGCACCCTACAGTCTTGAGATTTCTCTCTGTATTTGCCAACCAATCCTCTACATCCATTGGTTCTAGAGCTGATGCAAAAGGTAATGGCATGGCATTCTGGAAATCTGAGAGACTTACACCACGACCTTCCGGTTCCCTTTGGTGTCCAACTCGATCCATCAACCCTTCCATAAACTTATTCTAGGATTCTTGCATCATCTGCATGTATTGCATGAAATTCTGCTCCAACAATGGCGTCACTGGTGGTGGTGGTAATTATGCCTGCATTCTGGCGTCTTCATCCGCCTTTCCCTTAGCTTCGCGCTCCATGCGCTGCTGTTCGGTCTCGTCCTCTACACCCGTTTCCATAACCCCCTAGTCCTGTAACATCAAGCAAAACTCATAATTACATCATGCCATGCTTTTTAAGCTCAACTTCATGCCCAGAACTAGTCACTCAATGGAAATCAAGATACAAATAAGAACCAAATAGGCAACACACATAATATACATTATATTCACATAGGTGGTACAGTACATTACAACCCATATTATACAGTGCCACTTCTCCATATGAGTGCTACCTCACTTACTTAATTACATCAAGCTCTCAAACTCTACCATACACATTACCAACTGGAAATACTTCACCTCAAGTGGTCACGCTCCCCAGAAGTTGCGAAGTTCGTCGTACATACTCGGAGTACAACCGTGATGACGTGAAGTAGGACACACTGTTTGTGGAACGACTTGCCTCTTTGATGGACGATACTCAGTATCAAAAGTATCCGGACTCGAGACGTCATCCAACTGAAGTGTGTCCATACCTTCCAAATCATCTAAGGTGTCTTCAGAAACATCCTCTTCACTATCTTCTTCAAGCGCCTCCTGCATCCCGGCCCTAGACTAATCAATAGGATATACCGCTTCCGGTGCTCCCCAAGTACTCTGCTAGGTATGATAGTCCTCAACTATAATTGGATAGTGCACATTATCTGGGGTAGGATAATGTTTTGGTGACTCAAACACCCTTTCTTCAGGATCTTCCTCATCGGACACTACATCCTCCACGTGGACATCCCTTCCATCAACAGAATAATCGGCTAGTTTGCCCGATATTACCAACAAAATCTTCTACAGGAATAGGATTCCTAGTAGATCCATCCATTGATCCATACCTCCATCTTTCAGAGTTTCCAATAGGCAGTTCCGAATCTTCGGTTCCCCGAGAATTCTATGGTACCGGATAACTAGTACCCTCATTCGGATATCTGGTGGGTTCTGGCATAGGTGAATAAGGGTATGGTGTATAGGATACTGGATCTATAGGTATATCCTTAAAATTTGGGCTAACCCTACCCACTACTTCATTCTCTAGTTGAGATGCTAACTTCTATCTCCTTTCGGGATTAGTTAAATCCTCTAGCATATCATTCTTATCCTCCACTATGATTTGATGTGTCTTATGCAAAGACCCAACTATTAGCCGATATCGATCCATAAACTTGGAAGCTAATTTTGGATGCTTCTTTACTAAAGTAAGATGATCCGGAACTGGTCCATGTCTATAGAGTCATGAGGAATCACATCAAATGTGCTTCCTACTAACTCTTGGGCTTTGTGCTCCCAAATATTGGATATCGCCTCCAGAATAGCAACATGATATGCTCCTAGGCGAATCCTAACTTCACCCATAGGTAAATCGTGATATAAACCAAGATTTTCTAGTAGATGGATACTAACACGGTATTTGGCTAACATACGCCCATCATAGTATGTCAAGGTACTAACTGGGATAGTAGTTGTAGAACCAAAAACCCTCAAAATCTGTCGAAGTTGTTCAGTTAAAGTCCCCTAATAATCATCGAGAGTCTCTTCCTTCCTTACCAAAGTTTGTTCTAGAAACTTTGGTGCCATTTTCACTATATACAAGACATTCATAATTAGTAACCACTAATTGTAATGATGCATCATAATAAAGAATTACCGCACTAAAAGATACAACAAAATATTCACAATTGAATATTCATTATATAATCTAGAGAACTCTTTACCGTTGCTCCTAGACTCCTACAAGTAATTCCCATTAATAGGTTTCTGATGTCTGCAAGTGCACAAATCGTTTGTAGGTAGTTTCAAAGTATAGATATTGATCCCACAGGGAGCCCAAAGGTAAGTGTTTATGGGTGAAATCTCTGTCACACCCGAAGTTGTCACAAGTCTTCGAGTGAATTGACTGCAAGTGTTGAAAGAAGAATGGGGTTTTCATTAAATGAGATGTATTTAAATAGAACTAAAATATAAACTTTAGAAATGTAATGCATAAAAGTAAACAATGACTTGATTGTTTGTTGTTTCCTGCAGGTGGCAAAAGAAGGCGCGGGGAGATTCAGTTCATGGTGATAGTGACTGTGCCAGGTGGACGAATGATAAATGTAACAATTATAATCTTATAAATATATGTGTAGGCGAGCAACCCATAATTAGCCGGAACTCCTCTTGGTAGATTTCATACCAACTTCAATAATCCTACTAGCCCGTTACCAAAACCATGGTCGGACACTAGACGATTAAGACCCTTCAGGTTGCTTAGTGATTAAGCTCCTTGGATCGGACTAATGCAATAAGCATAGTGGTTCCTCGCTATCCTCGAGTCTACTAGTTTTCCATTGATATCCCTGTTTCACCCGGGGGTCACCAGTCCACTAGCGAATAAGATCTTATCTATGTGGAACAAAGCATCATGTTGTCTAGGCCCTTAATTGGACAACAAGCATTAGGCATCCCACAGATATTCAATCACACATAATATAGTGATTAGAATCAATAACAAACTAATGGAAAATATATGAAGGCACATCACATCTCACCAATCCCCTATATCTCCCACGCCCAAGGGAATTACTCACACATGAGATAAGAACAGATCATCAATATAATCAAATAAAGGAATTTGTCTTTGTATTACCGTGGAGATCCACAATAACAATAGAAAAATATCCAACACAATTCAAGATGGGATGAAACAATCTCAAACCCTAGTCTTGCAACGTGGAGACCCCTCTCTTTCTCTAGTACAAGTAGTGGTACGGGGGTGTATTGGCTAGGAGGGCGAAGATCGTGGAGCGAGATGAAGAACGTCTTCTCCTTCTTCTCCGGATCTCTTCTTTCTGCCTTCTAGATGGTATGGCGGCTGCCATGTTGTGTTTTTGACCTTGGTCCCTTCACGGAAGTTGTCCCTTTTGACAAGGTAGAGGCGGCGGCAACAGCATGAACTATACGGCCAGAAAAATATTCCCACCGTATAGTTGCTTGTTAAAGCCTCCGTGTGCTCCCCTCGAGTGCTTCCAAAGAGAGACTTGCTTGTTTTCTCCAGAATATTGTGTTTCTCTAGTTAAAACCTTCTGTTGACGTTCAGAACCTGAAACACACATTAAAAACCAAGTTTTCTTTGCTACCGAAGTATTAGCGTTAGGTAAAGTTAGAAAACGATCAAATCCCGGATAAAACCATCAATAAAAGCCATAAAAAATGTGTCGAATCTCATAGCTATCAACTCCCCCAAGATTAGATGTTGCTCACCCTCGAGTAACAAGGAAATAAGGAAGAATAGCAGAGATTCGATACTGAAAATAAAGGAACTCACAAGTTTGAATTGGTGTCAAATTCTTTTCTTCACAATCCCTACAATCTTAAATATGATCATACAAGTATTCACAAGATTGCACTGATTCCACTTCCTAACCACGTATTTCTTTTTATCAAATGAATCATATGCCCAAGCAAGTGTCGAAAGTTTAGCTAGGAAAGTGAGACAAATTCTTTTGGTGCCTATCTTTTTTGAGAGATGAAAACTTTTTCTCTTGTTTGTTTAACCAATTAAGAGTACTCAAGTTGGCATCAAAACATTTAATTTAAGAACAACTCATCTACTCCCATGTCAAAATTTCAAGACTCTCAAAGCACCTTTTTCCTTTCTTTTGCCTTTCAAAAACTTTAGCTCTTTCATAGAGAAATCATGCCACTATTTTTATCATGTTTAATTGGGACTGTGTTGTGCACTCGTGACCGTGCCAATAAATAATTGTTCAGCAATAATGGGCCAGAGGAGTACTACAACTTCACTTGGAACGTGGAACCATGAGGAGACTAAAATATTTACCCGTCGTAGCATTGCTGCTACAGACGTTTACATAACTCAATAGCCGAAATCAAGTGGTTTCCCACATTTAGATCATTCGTTGGCCAATGGAGTTAATAGTTCGCCATGGAGCACGACATAGTTGTAATGACACGCGTAAAGCAATATCTTACTGTAATTATTAGAAGTAGTGGCATAATCTCTACTACTTCGAAGCATCCATTTTATCAAACAATTTCAATCAAAGGTACTATCGAGTCTATTCATATTAAGCTCAAATGGGATGGAGTAGTTCTAAAATTAAATTCTTTGGGATAAACATGGACTCAAGTCATCTTTCAGATGCTTTTTCTTGTTGTAAAATGTAGGAAGTATTTTTAACCAAGTTCATTGCTCATTGTTTCAAGGCTAAAAATAAGACACTAGCAAAGGAATAAAATTCCTAGGATAACAAGCTAAGTGGGGAGTGACTCCAGTGCAAGCGAGTAAATAATTGTAGGATCAATTTAAGGTAGCAGAAAGGATGATGAAAGGAATGTGATACCTTTTCTTGCTTTCTTCATTCTCGTATTTGAGTCGAACCCCCTCTATGTTTCCCTATTGCCAAGTCACCTGAAATTAAGCAATCTCTAAGAGAAACAAAGAAACGAACTTGCAAATAAAGTTACAACTATTTTTTTTGTATTTTCGGTTTATACATGCAAAGATGAAAATAAACATGCAAATTTGAAGAAATAAAATAAATCAAAAGAAGAAATAAAAATATGAATGCAAAGTTTGGAGGTTTTCAAACCTCCCCCAAGCTTAGGCTATTACTAGGCTCTGGTGTTGCCGTCATTTGGCGGCTGGTGCGGATACTGTTGGTAGTAGTCAGGGAAGTGGGTCATGAAGTGACTGAAGTTGTGAGTCAAAGTATTCACATCTTCATTCACTTCATGAAGAGTGTAGTTGATCTCCGCAACGCGCTGGTTGAGCTGCTGGAACTCCTGATAGGGGACATAGCTGTACCCTTGTTATGGCTGGTTGGGCCATAGGCCCAAGCTCCCCCTTGCTGCTGCTACCATCCCTCCCAAGCGGGGTTGTGTCCCTGCTCTTCCTCTTGCTCCTGCTCCTGCTGCTCCTCATCCTGCTGCCCTCCTTCTTCATCTTCCTCTTCATCGGGCTGGAGCTCGGCCATGATCTCCATAACTTGGTCCTTGGTGAGGATCCAAGTGTTCTTATCCACAATTGAGAAGGCTTGGGGGCAGGGCAACTGAACCTGCTCACCCTGTGCATCACCAAGATAACTGAATTGATATGCTCGGAGCCTCCGGTTAGCATGGTAAACACCAAGGAAGCCACAAGCAGTCAAATACTTGACGTCCATGAGTTTGGAGCCGTCAACAGGTTCCATAACAGGTAGTATAATATTTAATGCATAGGCAAGGTGGGTTACCAATCCACCAATGCGAATATCACCTTTGGTCTTGTTGCTTTGGTGGCGAAAGTGCTGGATGAGTAGAGTTGCAGGACTAGGGCTTTGCGGTAAAGTGGGGAAGAGAGCCTTGGTGATCATTGCCATGTACGCATTGGCCATGGAGCCTGTGTCACCTCTTCCCAGTAGTGTATTGGCGAGGAAAAAAGCGTAGTAATGGAGGGTTGGGTTCTGAATGGTGGACATCTTCTTCTGATAAAATTGCATGCCACCATTAACAAAAATAACGTCCCAAGTCTCTCCACTTGTGATGCTATATAGGTTAGTAACAGTGGGATCCCTAGTATGAGGGAAGCTGAAAGCATTGCAAAATTGTTCAAAATTTATGTCATACTGTTGCCGGTTCATGGAGAAGCTTATCATGCACATATTACCTTTATCCCTGTGGTCGTCGTAGAAGGAGGCAAGGAACTCATGGGTAAGCTCGGCGTAGGTATCGTGGCTTGCGAAACCAAGTATCGCCAACCCCGCCCTATTGCACATGAGGTCGAAATCCTCCTTTAACCCTGCCACGGTGAGAAAGTTGTGGTCGGCCCAACGTGTGGGCAGCACCCTCCTTGATGAGACAATGTCCAACTTGGAGTTGCGCGAGGCTCGGGACCCCGAGCTCGAGCCCTCACCCCATTGGCACTTACTCGAATGAAAGAGGTTACCTATTTTGTTCATTAGGATGCACTGAAAATTTTCACCATAAAACTTTAGGCATATAGTTTCTACATGATATATGAACGATTCTACGTGGAAAAATTCAATCCTAACGTGAGAAATTAATAGGAAAGACAAAATAAACTTGAGTTCATCCACTAGATCAATGTGAGAGTTTCAACCATGGAAATTTGAAAATAAAGCATGGATAGGGAGAGAAACATACCGATATGTTGATTCCCCCACTCAAACGAATGAAATCCACGAAGAATCAAGAGTTCTAGGTGGATTTTGAGAGGTTTGGAGAGAGAATATGAGAGAAATAATGAGGAGAGGTGGAAGACCTAGCCGCCGATGTGATTTTGTGGTTGCACCAAACTATACGGCCGGAACTATATAGGCGGGTGATGTTGTTCCGCCCGTATAGCTACGGTGGTACCACCAACTAGGGTTTCTTTATGCAGAAAACAGTTATACGGATGCAACTATACGGCCGGATCACAATGATCCCGCTGTATAGTTGGTCATTAAACCGTGTGTCTCTCGAGACAAATTTCTAAAACTAGCATTGATATCTATACGAGGTGTACTATACGGCCGGACTTTTTATTCCCGCCGTATAGTTGGTCGTTAAACTCTCAATACCTTTGGGATAAATTTCTTAGAGAGGTATCGATATCTATACGACCGGAGCTATACGACCAGAATTTTTATTCCCGTCGTATAGTTGGTCGTTAAACTCGCAATACCTTTCAGAGAATTTTGTACGAAGGCATCGATATCTATACGACCGGAACTATACAACCGGAATTTTTATTCCCATTGTATAGTTGGTCGTTAAATTCTCTGTGTCTTCGAAGAAAATTTGTTGATGGCAAAGATATCTATACGACCGGAACTATACGGCCGGAATTTTTATTCCCGCCATATAGTTGGTCGTTAAACCATCAGTTTTCATCAATAAATTTCTATTTCTTCAAGAATACCTTCTTATCCCAAAACTTAACGAAATACCTTATTTTTGACAGAAAATTGATAGTAGAATCTATCGACCAACATTGGTGTATTAAGAGCAAAATTTTAGCTTCTGTAATTGAAAAACTCGAACTTTAATTTTTATTCTTATTCTTAGCTCATTCAATCGATGTTTCTACTACTTTTTGATAGCTGCATCTTCATGGGCGCGCTTCCGCAAGAATGTTTGTGAAAAAGTGGTAGGAATGCGATGAACATCTTATTCTCTAATCTACTTTATTGACGAGATGGGTTGACTCCCATTAAGCATTTTATTAAGAATGGTTGAGTAACTTTTCTGTTCTTGAATTCTTACCTTGGGTGCCCTTTATCAAAGGCACTTACCACATGAACTTGTTTTGCTGTTGGAATATATCTTTCTCCTGCTTCTAGCTGATTTGGAAAATACTGGATGGTTTCGGCATCATAAACATTGAAGATTATCTTCCCTTTAGCACAATCAACTGATGCCCCTGCAGTACTAAGGAAAGGTCTTCCAAGTATTATGGATAATTTTTCATCTTCAGGCATCTCAATAATAATAAAATCAGTGGAAATAACATGCTCATCTATTCTAAGTAGAACATCCTCAATCATACCAACGGGTTGTTTAGTGTACTTGTTAGCCATCTGTAAAGTGATAGTAGTAGGAGAATACTCCCCTAATCCTAACCTTTTATAGAGGGAGTATGGTATTACCCTAACTCCTGCTCCTAGATCACACAAGGCATTGTGAATATCAGTTACTATTGAGCATGAAATAGTTGGTATTCCGGGATCTCCAGACTTAGACAACATCTTCCCATTAGCAGGATAACTAGTTATCATGGCAATAGTTTCAGTTATTTCTTTCTTTCTACTAAGAATATCACGAAGGAATTTAGAATAGGTAGGAACTTTGATTGCATCCGCAGACGGAATTTCCAGACGAAGGTCACTAAGTGCCTTTGTAAAAGAATTATAAATTACCTGGTCTGGTTCTTTATTTTTTCAATCTAGATAAGGAAGCTTTTTCTCACCTAACTAACTCTTGTCTTTTACCTTTTGTGGGGGCAGGGGGTTAGGCCCTTTTGTTGCTTTCTTTTGTTATTCCTTATATCTTTTCTTCTTTTCTACTATAACAACTTCATCTTCCTTGCTTATCTCTTTTTCTTCTCTTGGATCAACCGTCTCCGCATCAGAGTCATAATGGTCATCATGTGCATCATTTTGGTCCACCTTGGTTTGATCTTGTGTTTCAGTTTCATCTTGAGGATCCACCAATGTATCATCTTCTTGAGTTGCTTCGAGCAAGGCTTTTTTCCTTTCACTCTTTTTCAGCTTCATATTCCGGTGGTCCTAAGGGTCCTATAACAACTGCACCTCTTCTTGTGACAACATTAGTAGAAACAGGAATATATTTATCATCACGAAGAAAAGTTTGATAACCAGATGCTATTTGTTCACAGTGGGTTTCAGTCATACTAAGATACTTGTGAAATAATTTTAATATTTGGCCAATCTCATCATAATTTTCCGTGAGTTCCGCCAAAATATTTTTGTGTTTTTGAAAATGCTTATGCAAGTTATTATGAGAGTTTACTTGTCGATGTTTTAATTCTTGAAAAACTTTTCTAGTTTCATCTTCTTCAGTTAAAACTTGTAACAAATCTACTCTGATTTCCTTAACAAGTTCAGAAGGTATACCTTTTCCTTTCATAGTTTTGCGTACCTCAGGCATAAGATCAGGACTTATCCAAAGTATCCCTTTTTCCGGCTTAGTGCCAAAATCAGGATTATACAAAGAATCATTCTTAGGCCTAGTAGACATCAATTCCAAACATTCTTTAATAGTTAAAGTATTTATTGATCCTCCTGTTGAGAAGTCAAGCAACTCTCTACATTGAGTATTAATACCATGGTAAAATAAATGGAAAATTGTTAGTTCAGAATAGCCATGATTAGGAATACTATTAATCATTCCAAAGAATCTTTCCCAGGCTTGTGGGTAGTTTTCTCCCACGTTCTGACTAAAGATGCCTATGTTCTTTCTTAGTTCAGTTACCTTTTTAAAAGGATTAAACCTGTTTATGAATTTAACAATGCAGTTTTCCCAACATTTAATGTAATGGCGAGGGAGAGAATATAACCAGTCTAGAGCTTTACCTTTAAGAGACCATCGAAATAATTTAAGACGAGAGAAGTCTCTTGGCAAAACTTTTGGTCCAAGCGATGTTATCACATCATCGAACTCTCTAATATGTCTTCCTAGGTCTTCATCTTCCCTTCCACTGAAAGCTTTCTCCTGCGAAATTTTAATAATTCCACCATCAAATCGATATTCTCTAACTCCAGGATTAGGGAACTCTATTGGTTGTTTAAGAAATTTATAACTTGGAGCACTATATTCCCTGAGAGTTTTCTCAGGTTTCATAGGAGTTGTCCTATAAATAGACATGATTTCCATAATATCACTCAGGTTTTCAACTTCAACTTTATTTGATCTTAAAAGTTTTTCAATAATTTCTTCGCATCTGTGAGCAGGCACACGCTCAATATAATTCGGCAAGTAGGTCCTACCAGAGCGTGTAGACCCTTTGTCTCCTAAGGAGAACATTTTTTAGTAGCAACACCTGAAATGTCAAACACAAACACTTAGTGCTTAGCTCCCCGGCAACGGTGCCAGAAAATAGCTTGATGTCTGCAAGTGCATAGATCGTTTGTAGATAGTTTCGAAGTATAGAGGATTCCATAGGGAGCCCAAAGGTAAGTGTTTATGGGTGAACTCTCTATCATACCCGAAGTTGTCATAGGTGTTCGAGTGAATTGACTGCAAGTGTTGAAATAAGAATGGGGTTTTGATTAAATGAGATGTATTTAAATAGAACTAAAATGTAAACTTCAGAAATGTAATGCATAAAAGTAAAGAACGACTTGATTGTTTGTTGTTTCCTGCAGGTGGCAAAAGAAGGCGCGGGGAGATTCAGTTCATGGTGATAGTGACTGTGCCAGGTGGACGAATGATAAATGTAATAATTATAATCTTATAAATATATGTGTAGGCGAGCAACCCATAATTAGCCAGAACTCCTCTTGGTAGGTTTCATCCCAACTTCAATAATCCTACTAGCCCATTACCAAAACCATGGTCGGACACTAGACGATTAAGAACCTTCAAGTCGCTTAGCGATTAAGCTCCTTGGATCGGACTAATGCAATAAGCACAGTGGTTCCTTGTTATCCTCAAGTCTACTAGTTTTCCATTGATATCCCCGTGTCACCCGGGGGTCGCTGGTCCACTAGCGAACAAGATCTTATCTATGTAGAACAAAGCATCATGTTGTCTGGGCCCTTAATTGGACAACAAGCATTAGGCATCCATAGATAGTCAAGCACACATAATATAGTGATTAGAATCAATCACAAACTAATGGAAAATATATGAAGTCACATCACATCTCACCAATCCCCTACATCTCCCACGCCCAAGGGAATTACTCACACATGAGAGAAGAACAGATCATCAATATAATCAAATAAAGGGAATTCGTCTTTGTATTACCATGGATATGTACAATAAGAATAGAAACATATCCAACACAATTCAAGATGGGAAGAAACAATCTCAAACCCTAGTCTTGCAAGGTGGAGATCCCTCTCTCTCTAGTACAAGTAGTGGCTATGGGGGTGTATTGGCTAGGAGGGCGAAGATCATGGAGCGAGATGAAGAACGTCTTGCCCTTATTCTCTGGATCTCTTCTTTCTCCCTTCTGGATGGTATGGCGGCTGCTGCATTGTGTTTTCGACCTTGGTCCCTTCATGGAAGTTGTCCCTTTTGACAAGACAGAGGCGACAACAACTATACGGCAGGAACTATACGGCGAGAAAAATATTCCTGCCATATAGTTGCTCGTTAAAGCCCCTGTGTTCTCCCCTCGAGTGCTTCCAAAGAGAGACTTGCTTGTTTTCTCCAGAATATTGTGTTTGTCTAGTTAAAACCTTCTATTGACATTCAGAACCTGAAACACACATTAAAAACCAAGTTTTTTTGCTACCGAAGTATTAGCATTAGGTAAAGCCAGAAAACAATCAAATCCAGGAGAAAACCATCAATAAAATCCATAAAAAATGTGTCGAATCTCACAGCTATCAGTTTCCAACCTAAGGTCAAAACAATTGCTTTGATACCAGCTACAGTGACCCAGCATACCACTGCATGGTGTAGTATACTATAGTCGCTGACATAACACTCACGGAACCCATTCCGCAAATATTACATCCCTTAGAGTGGTACAACAGAAACATTGCGGGTCCAGATTACAAACATACACATATTATTACAATACCAAAAGATCGAGATCATTGAAATATCCAAACTTACAGACCATACAACTTATTTAATAAGTTCAACGGAAGAGCGAAAGACACAACAATAAGAAAGACATGATCTCAACAACTTATTCTATAGGGTTCGCGCTGCTCGGCTCAACCTAGATAACTACGTTTTGGCCTGGTAACTACTCTAACTCGTTGTCTTCAGGTACATAGTGTATCCCATAGTCCACCCCTTCAATTCCACCGGACAAGCCCAACTCTTCATAGTAGACGTTGTTCTGGACTTCTATAGCAAAGACCTGGTTATCCTTTTGCTCCTCAAAGTCTAGCAAGGGGTTCAAAGGAAAGGGTGAGTAACAGCGTTACCCAACAAGTTCACTATATGCACGGTCGGAAGTTTGATGCTCTAACTACCACCTTGGACTATAAGTCCTTGGTACTATATAGTTTTTGTAAACATTTCTTCAAAGATTGATTTTATTATCAAAAACTATGCCCATCAGCCTTCACAGGTTGACCAGAACTTCATGGAGTTCCTTTCCTGCTGCATTCGTAGATCCTTCTCGGAACAGGGAGTAACATGTCACACTTTTTTACACTCCGCAGAGGTGTGTTGCTTTACCCATAAGAGACCAAATCCTTACTGCACAACCGGGCGTACTTTCTCGTCCATAATTCCTTGATGTGGGACCCAGAAGTTGATCCAAGCCAATCACTACCCTTCTTCATGACCCCGCATGAAGACACGATCCCCCAAGAAGGTTTACCATGAGTACAGTCCGGGTAGCCTCTCGAAGGCTCTCTAAGCAGCTCTGCCTGGCCGCCACCATCGGCTATGGTGAACCTTAATATGTTGCTAACGTATCTATAAGTTTTGATGTTCCATGCTTATTTTATATCTACTTTCTTATGTTTTGTCCACACTTTGGAGTATTTTTATACACTTTATTGTACTAACCTATTAACAAGATGCCATAGTGCCAGTTGCCTATTTTATGCTGTTTTTGGTTTTAGGAAAGTCAGAAAATGAATATTCTCGGAATTGGACGGGACAAAAGCCAAAATCAATATTTTACCGGAAGACACATGGAGTCCGAAGGAGAGACGAAGGGGGCCATAGGGTGGCCACACCCCCCTTGGCGCGGGCAGCTCTAGGCCGCGCTAGGGCATGGTGTGGGCCCCCTGGCCGGCCACCGACCTCGCCTCTTTGCCTCTAAGAAGCCTCTCGATCTAGAAACCCTAAAGAATCCAGCCTCCAGCCACGAAAATTTCTGTAGCGCTGCCGCCACCGAAGGGGAGATTCGGGGGGACAGATAGTCTCTATTCCGGCACCCAGCCGGGATGGGGAAGTGCCCCCGGAGCCATCTCCATCGATTTCCACCACCATCTCCATCGCCGTTGCTGATTCCCATGATGATGAGGGAGTAGTTCTTCCTCGAGGCTAAGGGTTCTACCGCTAGCTATGTGTTCATCTCTCTCTATGCATGATCATATTGTGACCATGAGCTTTGTAATAAAGTAGATCTACCTTGCTACTCAAGTGCTTTAATAGATCTCTGCTCTCCCCATGTGTGTGAAAGTGACAGCGTGCACACCATGGTGGCACTTAGGCTAGAGATTACAAATACTTGTTATGAGTTATATTTGGAGTTAGATGTCTCTATGAAATTGTGGTGTTTGTTGGAACCATCTAGCGCTCAAGGTGACAGTGTGGGGTTATCTAGATGGGGAAAGCAAACTTTGAGGAGTGCTGTTATAGCCCTACCATGGATTAGAGTGTCCAACCGGAGAGTAGTTAAGAGTAGTATCATAAAAAGAAGATATTTATATGAGAGTGTTCACTAGTGAAAGTATGATCCCTAGGCCTTGTTTCTAAACATTGAAACACCGTTCGCAACTAGATCTGTTACATGTTTGCTTGCTTCCATCTTTTTTCCTTTAGTCTTTTCCTCCCGTCAAGCTCTTTTCTGGCACCGTTGTCTTATATCCATACCACTTGTATTTCACTATCTCTTCGCCGAACTAGTGCACCTATACACCTGACAAGTGTATTGGGTGTGTTGGGGACACAAGAGACTTCTTGTATCTTGATTGCACGGTTGCTTGAGAGGGATACCTTTGACCACTTCCTCCTCGATTCGATAAACCTTGGGTAATCCACTTAAGGGAAACTTGCTATTCTACAAACCTCGCACTTGGAGGCCCAACAACCGCTCACGAGAATAGAAGTGTGTAGACATCAAACCTCCACCAAGATAGCTATGCACAGATAATCTAGACACCAATATCGCAGGGACATAAGGGTTCCCACCCATGTGCTGGATTCTCCACGAGAAATCTGCAGCTTTACGATAAGGTCATCCGTCTATGCGAAAGGAAGAAGATCCAGCTAATTTCTCCGTCCCATTCCAAATCTTATGGTTAACGCGTATTATACGGCGCTAGAATCACTGATGTCATGGGTTATTAAGTCCTATCTTTTCTGCAACTAGAATCTTAGATTCCACTGCAATTCTTAGTATTTATCACCACTTATGATGATAATAACAATTGTTTGGGAAAATACTTATTTTCTGTGTCTTTTAGAACATAGGTGATAACACACAATTTTCAAATGCTTTGACAAAGACTCTTCAAAGGATATGAGCAAGTGATGAACTTGCCTTGTGACTACAAGGTAGTGAAGTCGGATACTTCCACCATACCTTGAGCTCCGGTTTCTACAGAAGACCATTATTGCCCGATAAGGACAATATTTAAAGAAGCAATATGCAATGCATAGTAATGTCATGCAATGGTTTATTATTTTCTTATTTGCGTGTTTTACCCACCTTATAAAGGTTTACTATTTTCTTTAATCAATAAAATGAAAGTATTACTCAAAGTCTTTTAAATTAACATAAAAATTATACCTAGTATTTTTATAATGACTAGTATTATTCTAAGAGTTTAAAAAAGAATTTATTTAATTTCTAACTCTTTTAGATATTGTCTTAAAATTACATTAAGGAATAAAGACTTTATTTTTATCATACTTGATTTGTTTTACAAAGATACAAACTAGTATTTTTTCTATATTAGTATAAATATTTAGGATCTTTAAAGTGAATTTTATTCAATTTTAAGTGTTTTATATATTTTTCTAAAGTTCCCAAAGGAATATATATATTAATAATAATAGTTCTGAATTTAATTACCTAAAATTCTATTTATTATTTTTCTTGAGTAGAGGACATTTTTGTGAGTTCATAGATATATTATTTGTATTTTTAGGATTTTATTTCTTCTTTTAGAAGTGTTTTGTTTCAGGGGCATAATTGTAAATATATATTTTTAGATAGGTATTTTTTTAATACACGGGCCCCGCCCACTGGGCTGGCCTGGTCCAACTAGACTCAGCCCACCTGGCCTGGTCAAAGGACCACCTGGGCGGTACTGGGCAACCCACCGACCCAGTGCCCCCACGCTCACTCTCTCTTTTCCCCTCTTTCTTGCTTTTGCTCTCGCTCTCGCCTCAATCGATGCCGACACCGTCACGCTTGATTCCGACCTGGCCTCGCTGCTGTGGCCATCGCCGCGGTGCAAGACTACCAAGTCGAGGCCACCGCACAATCCTGTCCGAGCCGGTTCGTCAATGGGATCTTCTGCTGGCTACACTGACCCCCGCCCGAGGCTAGGGTTAGGGTTCGGCCGCCTCTGTGCTTCATTGACACCGCACTGGGTTGCTCACGGTGCTCACCCCTTCTCCTCCGGCTACTCCTGACATGCTGCTCCTTCGGGGTGCTCCTCGTGCCACAGCCTCTTCATCACCGTCGGCCACTTCTCTGCTTCCTATTCTAACTTCTTGCGAGGACCTCGGGTAAGTTTGCTTCCCCCTGTGTGCTCCTCTTCATGCTCTATCTACCTTTCCATGTCAAGTGTGCTTGATGTGATTACCCCTGTCTAGGGTTCATCTCTAAACCTAGGGTTCATACCCTCTACAGTGTTGTTCAGTTAAATTCTTCTGGTTCATCCTACTAGTGATATTCTTGCGGGTGTTAATCTGCTACTGGTACCTATTGCACCCTAATGATCTTAGCATGTTGATCTTCTTTACATCGCTTAGTACTCTGCTGAATGTTGTTGCCATTCTGTTCTTAGTCAGAGAACCTTCTGTGAATGTGTACTTCATTTGTATGTGGATGCTTATACAATAGTGGATGTGAGTTCATTTTGTTGGGTTGTGACTCACTATGATACTAAAGTTGGGATACTCTCTGTTGAGGTGATATTAATATTTGCTTATGAAGCACTGATGTTCTTAGCCTCAGGATTTACTCTTGCTACTGTGTAAATCTTAAGTTCCTAAAGCTAAATTGGCTCTGTGATTCATGAGGAAGTAATTTATGCAGAGATGATTTAAAAAGATGATTGACTCCTATCTTTTGTTATAGGAAGATGATTTACTTAATGGTCTCTGTCAAGTGTGTCTTAAGGATAGACAATATTATATTTGTTGTCTTTTTTGAATCAAATGTCTAATATGATTCCTAAATTTATTTGGGAAAGTGATTATATGATTTTAATAGATATAGATGAACCTGTTGGTACAGAGGTGCTACCCAGTTGGGATGTGCCCTGTACCAGCAATGTGATGAGTATAGATCTAGTTAGAACTAGATCCATTGGTCTATGATGCTGGTCTGAGACCACCTTAAGTAGAAACCACAAGTTTTATACTTGATGCTTATTATTCATGTGTTTACCATTCTCTTGTAAGATCAGATCCATGATAGCATACATGAACATGTTATACATAAATATTTGATTCAAAAAGTTGGTTTGTACCCTTGTAGCTTTGTGCTTGTTGCTACTGCCTTCCCCTTGGCTTGATCTTGCTCAACTGGTACTTCAGATCCCTTGCAACCTTGCTATCCACCTCACTCCATCCTCTCCTCAGGTCACCATATTGGCTGATGCTTTCCTGGGGTTGTTGTGCAGAAAGGTGGCTGTGTTTGTGATGGCTTTTGCAAGAACCTGTCTGTTCGTATGTGGTGTGTGATGAACTATGCTTGACTATATGAAAATGAGTGGCAAAGCCCTGCTTTGCACTGTGCTGCTGGTTTTAACCCACTCTCCTACTTCCCTGCTATCAACACCTCAATGCATGCATTTAGGTGTGTGAGCAGCTTCTCTGTTGCTGGCTGTGGATGAGCTCAAATGATTTTGACTTTGAACACCCCATCTTTTTCTTAATTCCATCCCTGGTGAAACTTGCCCCCTTTGCCAATGAAGTTGTACCGAGGCTGTTTGTGAAAAGAACAGATTCTACATTTGATGGTTTTGCCCCTTCTTTGAAAAGAATAGACTCTGTGATGTTAGGAAATAGTGCACTTCATTGTTAATGAGTCAGAGTATTCTAATACTAACCCTCACTTTGTTTTATTCTAGTTTTGTCTCTTTAGCAGGTACAAACTTAAATGAATCTCAGGAAGATTTAGACTAGGTTTAGTCTATTAGCTTTTAATTGTAATCTTTTTCCTTTCCTCTTTTTGTAAAGACAATGTATCGTGTATGTAATGTTAATAAAGCTTTTCTTTTCCTTCAATAGTGTCTTTGTTAAGTACTTTCTTCAATATATATATGTGTTCATTTATTGTTTGAAGAATAAAGGAAAGAAATAAGAAAGACTTATTTGAATTATCTACTTGTATTTTGTCCATTTCCTTTATAATTTGATAATTGCTTAATATTCAAACAATAAGAACAACTAAATTCTTTTTGGAATTCAAATAAACTCTTACCCTTCTAATTCACTAATCTAATTTAAATTATTTAAACTTATTCAAATTTCAAAGTTGAATTCAAATTATTCACCCAAATTCATAATGTCTCCTAAGGTTCATGTCAGAATTCATAACAAACACTTCTAAGAGCTAAACCCTAACTCAAAGCAGTGAAAGAAACTCTGATCCCCCAGGGTTTTATTTGGCGAACAATTTACCCCAAATTTTACATATGAATGCATGCATATGCACAAATTTCTATTTGTACTCTTCGTTTGTTCCTAAATGCTGGGATGTTACAAGCCACATATCAGAGGTGTATGAAAAAAATGCTTGCATGACCAAATTGGTAAAAATGTACAAGTATATGTTGATGATGTGGTAATTAAAACCAAGGAGAGTTATACTATCCTAGATGATATAAGGCAAACATTCGTGAACTTGATAAGGTTCCGAATGACATTAAACCCAAAAAAATGTACCTTCGGTGTCTTGGCCGGGAAGTTACTCGGTTTCCTCGTGTTAAACCAAGGTATCGAGGCTAACCCGACCAAAATCAGTGCCATTGAACGAATGGAACTACCGAAGTGTCTTAACTATGTCTAGAAGTTTACTGGTTGCCTGGCATCGCTAGGTCGCTTCGTTAGTTGGCTAGGGGAGAAGGCACTGCCTTTATACCAACTGATGAAAAATCTGATAAATTCATTTGGACACCTCAGGTAGATTGTGCATTTCATGAGCTTAAAAAGATGTTAGCCTCTGCACCAGTGTTAGCCTCACCACTATCGAAAGAGCCGATGTTGCTCTACATAGCAGCAACGAACCGGGTCGTAAGTGTCGTGGTAGTGGTGGAGCATGATGAAGAGGGTAAGTCAGTGCAGAGGCCAGCATATTATCTAAGTGCTTTCAGCATGTAAGAAAAATTACCCACACGATCAGAAAATGACATATGGCGTCCAGCCAAAAAGCTCAAACATTACTTTGAAGAACATCTTATAAGAGTAATATGTGAAGCTCCTATATCGGAGATAATGCGTAATAAAGATACAAGTGGCCAGGTTGCCAAATGGGCCAATTGATTAGCACCATATGCACCACTGTACGATAGAAGAGATGCTATCAAGTCTCAGGCGCTGGCTGACTTTTTCGTCGATTGGGCAGGAATGCAATATGAGCCATCGTTGCCTGACTCCAACTTTTGGAGAATGCACTTTGACGTGTCAAAGATGAAAACCAGGTTAGGCACGGCATAGTCCTCACCTTGCCTAAGAAAGATCAGTTGAGATATGTCCTGTAGATTCATTTTGCAGCATCAAACAATGTAGCCGAGTATGATGCACTTGTGCATGGGCTCAAGGTAGCAAAAGAAATTGGTATTCGTCGGATTCATTGCTTTGGTGATTTAGACCTTGTAGTACAATAGGTTTTGGGTAATTGGGATGCACTTGATGCTAACGTGGCCTCGTAAAGATTTCACGTTCAGAAAATCAGTGGGTACTTCGAAGGATGTGAATTCTATCATGTACGTCGCGTAGAGAATGATGCAGCTGATGTGTTATCCAAACTAGGTTCATCCAGACAGTCAATCCTACCAGGTATAGCTCTCGAGCACCTCCATAAACCATCCATCAAACCATCACCATAATCCGAGTCAATCTTCATCCCGGCCAATCCGGAGTCAGAGGTTGTCCCTATGGATATAGATTGGGGGAGTGTTTCGAGTAACCCGGAGACTACTTCGAAAAACCCGAGGACTGCCTTGCAGAACCCGGGACTGTGCAGCCAAACCCGACAGAGATTATGTCAGTACATCCAATGGTAATTGATGAGTTGTTTTCCCGGCCCATGTTATACCAACTCGGGTGCAACCGTCTTGTCCTTTCTAAGAGATGGAAATTTGCCAAGTGATGAGGTCTTAGCCAGACAAATGCAGAGAAGGGCAGAAGCCTGCACCATTATAAATGGCGAGATATACAAAAGGAGTGTAACTAATGTTCTTTAGCGATGTGTTAATCCGGAAGAAGGGCAGGAAATCCTTGGGGTATCCATCAGGGCGAATGTGGGCATCATGCCTCATCGAGAGCCCTAGTTGCCAAAGCATACCGACACGGATTTTATTGGCCAAGTGCCTTACAAGAATCTAAATACTTAGCGAGAAAATGCAATGGGTGTCAGAGGAAATCGAGTAAGATTCATATGTTGTCCTTTGCACTCAAAACCATACCTATCACTTGGCCATTTGCAGTGTGGTGTTTGGACATGGTGGGGCTATTTAAGCCGGCACGTGGCAACATGACTTATATCCTAGTCATGGTTGATAAATTCACCAAATGGATTGAGGTCGAACCAATAAGAAAGTGTGATGGCCCCACAGGCATATCATTCATGAAAGATATAACCTTGAGATACGGTTATCCACATAGCATAATAACAAATAATGACACAAATTTTGCTGAAGGAAGATTTGCTCGATTCTGTAGAGAAAAGAGGATAAGACTCCATGTGGCATAGGTCGCTCATCCTGAATCAAATGGGAAAGTTGGAAGATCCAATGGACTGGTGCTATCTGAAATAAAACCTCGACTCATTCAGCCGCTGCAACGATCGAGTGGATGCTGGATTGATGAACTCCCGACTATACTATAGAGTCTAAGGACAACTCCGAATCGTTCAACTGGATATACCCCATTGTTTCTCGTATATGGGGTAGAAGCTATAATACTAGCCGACATAGTGCATGACTCGCCAAGAATCACCCAATATACAGAGGCCAAGGTAAAGGAAGCACAGGAAAATGATATTGATTTGCTGGAAGAAGCACGAGAATTGGCATTGTCAAAATCTGCTATATACTAGTGAAATCTCCGATGCTACCACAGCTAGAAAGTAAACCCTTTAGTATTTCGAGAAGGGGATTTAGTGCTTCGGCTAATGCAACGCACTGCCGGGATACACAAATTATCGCCTCCATGGGAAGGGCCATTTATTGTGAGCAAAGCACGACACAATGATGCATACTATCTGATAGATTCTCAAGCGCGGGAGAATAACAAGACAGACATGTTAGGAGAAGAATCAAAGAGGCCGTGGAATGTAGCTCTACTTCGTCCATTTTGCACTTAGGAGAAGTGTATGTATCTCGAACTCTTATATGTCAGTTTGCATACCGGCAATGAGCGTATGAATGAAATCTCGGCACCTCGAGCAGTTACTCGGGGACTTCCTTAGTTGTAATTGTCAATTCAGTACTTTACTTTCTTGTATCGGCTGGCTTAAGTTTCTTACCCATTAGACCAGGTTAGTAATGTGTTGGAACCAAAGGCTCACTCTTAAACTTGCTGTTGTCCAAAACCCGGCTTCATGACAAGCTAGAGCAAAATCTAGCGAGTGCTACACACATGAAAAAGATTAAGGAAAGAAAAATAAGTGAGTCGATATTTGCTTTTTGGACTAACCCCTATATTTTATTTCTTTGTTCTTATGCCGAATCACTCTGAGCTAATTATTTGCATTTGCCTCTTAATCTCTTTCTCTTTGAGTTCTCTTTGATCATTTGAACTTTTTTAAGGAAGTGATACAGTAGCTTTTGTTTTAATGGAAGTTTTACTTGTGTTGAAACTGAACCAAAATACTTATTATCTTGAGTACACTAATGTTGCTAATGAAGATTGTGTGAAGTTTTGTATGAAGGAAAAAATTCAGGTGTAAGGAAAGAATGATGTAATGAGATGAAGAATGGACTGAAGCTCAAGCTTGGGGATGCCACCCGTGTCACCCCAAGAAATATCCAATAAGTACAAGCGTCAAAGCTTGGGGATGCCCAAGGCATCCCCTTCTTCATCAATAAAAATCTCAGGTTTCTTCCAAACACTTCTTTTTTATTGTTTCATGCACAGTTGTGTTCTTCTTGGAGTGTCTTTGTTTTCTTTTTTAATTTTAATTTTCTTGGTTTTCTTAAATAAGTTGGTTGGATCCCAACACACTTCTTTTGGAGAGAGACACGCCACGCTATTTCATTGCCTAGAACACTCTAGTTTTCATTCTTATTGTTTTGTGAGTGTTCTCTTTTGCTAGCACTATGTTTAGCCTTAGTTTTCTTGTGCTTTCAGCTTAGAAATTTTTAGTTCTTCTTTGTGGATTTGTGAGACAAGCTCACTGATATTTATTTATTACTATCTTTGTGAGTTCTTTCAAATAAGTCGATTGGTGTTGGAAGAGAGTAGAAAGCTTCATGCTTTAGTGGTACAAAAGGGAGCTTGTTTTGACTATGGCTTAGACTTTATCATGTCATGCTAAATGTTGCTTTGACCTTATGCTTAGTGATTATTGCTGTAGCATGACTTGTTCCAAACAATTGAGACTACTTAATGTGCCTTAAAAGAATCATGCGTTGTTTTAGCATATTAAAGCATAGTATTGTGGTATTCTCCTTTGAGGCTTTATTTGGGTTGACTTGGCACATGCTCACACCATGTTATGACTATCCCAAGTCACCATAGCCTTTATGATCCTTTAGTTTTCGACTTGTAGTATCACTTTATGCTTTAATTAATGATGTTTTGTCGCTCTGCATGATTATGGCCATTATTGCTCTCTTAGTTGGTCGCTCCCAGCCTTTTGCTAGCCTCCATAACAAAGTATGAGTTCCACTCATGCATCCAACTACAAATAGAACCAAGTTATTCCAAAGAGTCCACCATACCTACCTATTAGCATTTGCTATTCCAAGTATATTCATGTTTTTATCTATCTTCCGACTTAAACTTGTTATGAGAAAACTAGTGATTAAAGCTCTCACGAACTTGATGGCACACTTTACTTTTCTTGCCCCTAATAAACTTGAACCATTGTGTCATCTATGTTGTATATGCTTGCACTTATATGTTGGGGATTAGCAGAACCATGCTGTCATGGGGAACGCTTTCAACATTGCACTTTTACATTGTACCCAGTTGATATCATACTCTTTTGTCTATGGATGTCATCGGTGTGAAATGAAAGGGGAGCTTGTAAGTCCATGGAGTTATGTATGTGTGTTAGAGAAACGCCTGGGCCGCTGGTCTAATCCATGCCTAATCATGGTGGAAACCTGCAGCGTAACCATAATGAGCAATCTATGAAGCATTCTTATAAAAAAGATAGAGATTGAGAAAAAGAGAAAAAGAAAAAAAGAGAGATGAGAAAATAGGAAAGAGAGAAAAAACACCATTTTCCCATGGTAAATAAGAAGATTGTTGAGATTCTCGTTGTCTGCTTGCCTTGTCATTTTGATATGGGGATTCTTCCGTATCATCGGGCAAGGGGTATCCCGTTGGCGGTTCTCTATGATACACATGTACTTACTATGACAAGAACTTACCGGTAACTAAACTTGAGTAGCATGAGGAGCGACCCTCGTATTCAAGGGACATGAGATTTCCAACTTATACTTTGGCAAGCATATACTCCATAGTTTGTTCACTTTAACCTTAATCACTTCAAGATGCTTATGATAGGGGCAATGAGAGCTGGAAGCTAATAAGTACCATAATTTTTGGAAGCTCTTTATGAAACTTGAATCCCTGCTTCCTTCTATGAAGGCCTTTCTATTACTTTTATGTTGAGTCTCCACCTTCTATCTTTATGCACCTATTGAGAGAGCATAGTGGTCGTTCTTAGTTTAATGTGGATTGTCCCAAGACTTGTTGATTGATGCATAACTCTGATATTGCTTGTTCTTAAACTATTTGTATCTAGTCACCCTTATAAACTTTGAAGTTGTCCTAAACAATTATGATTTGCTACATTATGAGGGACAAGCTGAATACCATTCTTATTATTTTTTATTTATGTGGAAAAAACAAACATCTTGCAAAGCATTGTTATTCATGTATCTTTTGTTTGTGCCTTTTCATGTTACAACATAGTTGCTATGTCTTATTGCTAGAACTATATCTTTCATGTTATGTTAAAGTACTATGATCCCAGCTATCCATGTTTTACAAATACTTTGATCAAGTCTATGATGGTGCATGTCACCTCAAAAATTATTCTTTCTTTTTATCACTTACCTACTCGAGGACAAGCAGGAGTTAAGCTTGGGGATGTTGATACGTTGCTAACATATCTATAATTTTTGATGTTCCATGCTTGTTTTATATCTACTTTCTTATGTTTTGTCCACACTTTGGAGTATTTTTATACACTTTCTTGGACTAACCTATTAACAATATGCCACAGTGCCAGTTGCCTATTTTCTGCAGTTTTTGGTTCTAGGAAAGTCAGAAAATGAATATTCTCGAAATTGGACGGGACAAAAGCCAAAGTCAATATTTTACCAGAAGACACATGGAGTCCGAAGGAGAGACTAAGGGGGGCCACAGGGCGGCCACACCCCCTTGGTGCGGGTAGCCCTAGGCCGCGCCATGGCATGGTGCCCACCCTGGCCGGCCACCGACCTTGCCTCTTCACCTATAAGAATCCTCCCGATCTAGAAACCCTAAAGAATCTAGCCTCCAACCACGAAAAGTTCCGTAGCGCTGCCGCCACCAAAGGGGAGATTCAGGGGACAGAAAGTCTATCTTCCAGCACCCTGCCGGGACGGGGAAGTGCCCCCGGAGCCATCTCCATCGGTCTCCACCACCATATCCATCGCCGTTGCTGATTCCCATGATGATGAGGGAGTAGTTCTTCCTCGAGGCTAAGGGTTCTACCGGTAGCTATGTGTTCATCTCTCTCTCTATGCATGATCATATTGTGACCATGAGCTTTGTAATAAAGTAGATCTACCTTGCTACTCAAGTGCTTTAATAGATCTCTGCTCTCCCCATGTGTGTGAAAGTGACAGCGTGCACACCATGGTGGCACTTAGGCTAGAGATTACAAATACTTGTTATGAGTTATATTTGGAGTTAGATGTCTCTATGAAATTGTGGTGTTTGTTGGAACCATCTAGCGCTCAAGGTGACAGTGTGGGGTTATCTAGATGGGAAAAGCAAACTTTGAGGAGTGCTGTTATAGCCCTACCATGGATTAGAGTGTCCAACCGGAGAGTAGTTAAGAGTAGTATCATAAAAAGAAGATATTTATATGAGAGTGTTCACTAGTGAAAGTATGATCCCTAGGCCTTGTTTCTAAACATTGAAACACCGTTCGCAACTAGATCTGTTACATGTTTGCTTGCTTCCATCTTTTTTCCTTTAGTCTTTTCCTCCCGTCAAGCTCTTTTCTGGCACCGTTGTCTTATATCCATACCACTTGTATTTCACTATCTCTTCGCCGAACTAGTGCACCTATACACCTGACAAGTGTATTGGGTGTGTTGGGGAGACAAGAGACTTCTTGTATCTTGATTGCACGGTTGCTTGAGAGGGATACCTTTGACCACTTCCTCCCTCAGTTCGATAAACCTTGGGTAATCCACTTAAGGGAAACTTGCTGCTATTCTACAAACCTCTGCACTTGGAGGCCCAACAACTGTCTACGAGAATAGAAGTGTGTAGACATCAAACCTCCACCAAGATAGCTATGCACAGATAATCTAGACACCAATATCGCAGGGACATAAGGGTTCCCACCCATGTGCTGGATTCTCCACGAGAAATCTGCAGCTTTACGATAAGGTCATCCGTCTATGCGAAAGGAAGGAGATCCAGCTAATTTCTCCGTCCCATTCCAAATCTTATGGTTAACGCGTATTATACGGTGCTAGAATCACTGATGTCATGGGTTATTAAGTCCTATCTTTTCTGCAACTAGAATCTTAGATTCCACTGCAATTCTTAGTATTTATCACCACTTATGATGATAATAACAATTGTTTGGGAAAATACTTATTTTCTGTGTCTTTTAGAACATAGGTGATAACACACAATTTTCAAATGCTTTGACAAAGACTCTTCAAAGGATATGAGCAAGTGATGAACTTGCCTTGTGACTACAAGGTAGTGAAGTCGGATACTTCCACCATACCTTGAGCTCCGGTTTCTACAGAAGACCATTATTGCCCGATAAGGACAATATTTAAAGAAGCAATATGCAATGCATAGTAATGTCATGCAATGGTTTATTATTTTCTTATTTGCGTGTTTTACCCACCTTATAAAGGTTTACTATTTTCTTTAATCAATAAAATGAAAGTATTACTCAAAGTCTTTTAAATTAACATAAAAATTATACCTAGTATTTTTATAATGACTAGTATTATTCTAAGAGTTTAAAAAAGAATTTATTTAATTTCTAACTCTTTTAGATATTGTCTTAAAATTACATTAAGGAATAAAGACTTTATTTTTATCATACTTGATTTGTTTTACAAAGATACAAACTAGTATTTTTTCTATATTAGTATAAATATTTAGGATCTTTAAAGTGAATTTTATTCAATTTTAAGTGTTTTATATATTTTTCTAAAGTTCCCAAAGGAATATATATATTAATAATAATAGTTCTGAATTTAATTACCTAAAATTCTATTTATTATTTTTCTTGAGTAGAGGACATTTTTGTGAGTTCATAGATATATTATTTGTATTTTTAGGATTTTATTTCTTCTTTTAGAAGTGTTTTGTTTCAGGGGCATAATTGTAAATATATATTTTTAGATAGGTATTTTTTTAATACACGGTCCCCGCCCACTGGGCTGGCCTGGTCCAACTAGACTCAGCCCACCTGGCCTGGTCAAAGGACCACACAGGCGATCTTGGGCACCAGACCAGTGCCCCCACGCTCACTCTCTCTTTTCCCCTCTTTCTTGCTTTTGCTCTCGCTCTCGCCTCACTCGATGCCGACACCGTCACGCTTGATTCTGACCTGGCCTCGCTGCTATGGCCATCGCCGCGGTGCAAGACTACCAAGTCGAGGCCACCGCACAATCTGTCAAGACCGGGTTTGTCAATGGGATCTCAGCCCACTTAGAGGCTAGGGTTAGGGTTCGGCCGCCTCTGTGCTTCATTGACACCGCACTGGGTTGCTCACGGTGCTCACCCCTTCTCCTCCGGCTGCTCCTGACATGCTGCTCCTTCGGGGTGCTCCCCGTGCCACAGCCTCTTCATCACCGTCGGCCACTTCTCTGCTTCCTATTCTAACTTCTTGCGAGGACCTCGGGTAAGTTTGCTTCCCCCTGTGTGCTCCTCTTCATGCTCTATCTACCTTTCCATGTCAAGTGTGCTTGATGTGATTACCCCTGTCTAGGGTTCATCTCTAAACCTAGGGTTCATACCCTCTGCAGTGATGTTCAGTTAAATTCTTCTGGTTCATCCTACTAGTGATATTCTTGCGGGTGTTAATCTGCTACTGGTACCTATTGCACCCTAATGATCTTAGCATGTTGATCTTCTTTCTGTCAGTTAGTACTCTGCTGAATGTTGTTGCCATTCTGTTCTTAGTCAGAGAACCTTCTGTGAATGTGTACTTCATTTGTATGTGGATGCTTATACAATAGTGGATGTGAGTTCATTTTGTTGGGTTGTGACTCACTATGATACTAAAGTTGGGATACTCTCTGTTGAGGTGATATTAATATTTGCTTATGAAGCACTGATGTTCTTAGCCTCAGGATTTACTCTTGCTACTGTGTAAATCTTAAGTTCCTAAAGCTAAATTGGCTCTGTGATTCATGAGGAAGTAATTTATGCAGAGATGATTTAAAAAGATGATTGATTCCTATCTTTTGTTATAGGAAGATGATTTACTTAATGGTCTCTGTCAAGTGTGTCTTAAGGATAGACAATATTATATTTGCTGTCTTTTCTGAATCAAATGTCAAATATGGTTCCTAAATTTATTTAGGAAAGTGATTATATGATTTTAATAGATATAGATGAACCTGTTGGTACAGAGGTGCTACCCAGTTGGGATGTGCCCTGTACCAGCAATGTGATGAGTATAGATCTAGTTAGAACTAGATCCATTGGTCTATGATGCTGGTCTGAGACCACCTTAAGTAGAAACCACAAGTTTTATACTTGATGCTTCTTATTCATGTGTTTACCATGCTCTTGTAAGATCAGATCCATGATAGCATACATGAACATGTTATACATAAATATTTGATTCAAAAAGTTGGTTTGTACCCTTGTAGCTTTGTGCTTGTTGCTACTACCTTCCCCTTGGCTTGATCTTGCTCAACTGGTACTTCAGATCCCTTGCAACCTTGCTGTCCACCTAACTCCATCCTCTCCTTAGGTCACCATATTGGCTGATGCTTTCCTAGGTTTGTTGTGCCAAAAGGTGGCTATGTTTGTGATGGCTTTAGCAAGAACCTGTATGTTCCTATGTGGTGTGTGATGAACTGTGCTTGACTCTGTGAAAATGAGTGGTAAAGCCCTGCTTTGCACTGTGCTGCTGGTTTTAACCCACTCTCCTACTTCCCTGCTATCAACACCTCAATGCATGCATTTAGGTGTGTGAGCAGCTTCTCTATTGCTGGCTATGGATGAGCTCAAATGATTTTGACTTTGAACACCCCATCTTTTTCTTAATTCCATCCCCGGTGAAACTTGCCCCCTTTGCCAATGAAGTTGTACCGAGGCTGTTTGTGAAAAGAACAGATTCTACATTTGATGGTTTTGCCCCTTCTTTGAAAAGAATAGACTCTGTGATGTTAGGAAATAGTGCACTTCACTATTAATGAGTCAGAGTATTCTAATACTAACCCTCACTTTGTTTTATTCTAGTTTTGTCTCTTTAGCAGGTACAAACTTAAAAAGATGTTAGCCTCTGCACCAGTGTTAGCCTCACCACTATTGAAAGAGCCGATGTTGCTCTACATAGAAGCAACGAACCGAGCAAGTAAGTGTCGTGGTAGTGGTGGAGCATGATGAAGAGGGTAAGTCAGTGCAGAGGCCAGTATATTATCTAAGTGCTTTCAGCATGTAAGAAAAATTACCCACACGATCAGAAAATGACATATGGCGTCTATATGTCAGCCAAAAAGCTCAAACATTACTTTGAAGAACATCTTATAAGAGTAATATGTGAAGCTCCTATATCGGAGCTAATGGGTAAAAAAGATACAAGTGGCCGGGTTGCCAAATGGGCCAATTGATTAGCACCATATGCACCACTGTACGATAGGAGAGATGCTATCAAGTCTCATGCGCTGGCTGACTTTTTCGTCGATTGGGCAGGAATGCAATATGAGCCACCGTTGCCTGACTCCAACTTTTGGAGAATGCACTTTGACGTGTCAAAGATGAAAACCGGGTTAGGCACGGCATAGTCCTCACCTTGCCTAAGAAAGATCAGTTGAGATATGTCCTGTAGATTCATTTTGCAGCATCAAACAATGTAGCCGAGTACGATGCACTTGTGCATGGGCTCAAGGTAGCAAAAGAAATTGGTATTCGTCAGATTCAATGCTTTGGTAATTCAGACCTTGTAGTACAACAGGTTTCGTGTAATTGGGATGCACTTGATGCTAACGTGACCTCATACAGATTTCACGTTTAGAAAATCAGTGGGTACTTCGAAGGATGTGAATTCTATCATGTACCTCGCGTAGAGAATGATGCAGCTGATGTGTTATCCAAACTAGGTTCATCCAGACAGTCAATCCTACCAGGTATAGCTCTCGAGCACCTCCAGAAACCATCCATCAAACCATCACCATAATCCGAGTCAATCTTCATCCCGGCCAATCCGGAGTCAGAGGTTGTCCCTATGGATATAGATTGGGGGAGTGTTTCGAGTAACCCAGAGACTACTTCGAAAAACCCGAGGACTGCCTTGCAGAACCCGGGACTGTGCAGCCAAACCCGACAGAGATTATGTCAGTAGATCCAATGGTAATTGATGAAGTTGTTTTCCCGTCCCATGTTGTACCAGCTTGGGTGCAACCGTCTTGTCCTTTCTAAGAGATGGAAATTTGCCAAGTGATGAGGTCTTAGCCAGACAAATGCAGAGAAGGGCAGAAGCCTGCACCATTATAAATGGCGAGATATACAAAAGGAGTGTAACTAATGTTCTTTAGCGATGTGTTAATCCGGAAGAAGGGCAGGAAATCCTTGGGGTATCCATCAGGGCGAATGTGGGCATCATGCCTCATCGAGAGCCCTAGTTGCCAAAGCATCCCGACACGGACTTTATTGGCCAAGTGCCTTACAAGAATCTAAATACTTAGTGAGAAAATGCAATGGGTGTCAGAGGTAATCGAGTAAGATTCATATGTTGGCCTTTGCACTCAAAACCATACCTATCACTTGGCCATTTGCAGTGTGGTGTTTGGACATGGTGGGGCTGTTTAAGCGGCACGTGGCAACATGACTTATATCCTAGTCATGGTTGATAAATTCACCAAATGGATTGAGGTCGAACCAATAAGAAAGTGTGATGGCCCCACAGCCGTATCATTCATGAAAGATATAACCTTGAGATACGGTTATCCACATAGCATAATAACAAATAATGACATAAATTTTGCTGAAGGAAGATTTGCTCGATTCTGTAGAGAAAAGAGGATAAGACTCGATGTGGCATCGGTCGCTCATCCCGAATCAAATGGGCAAGTTGGAAGATCCAATGGACTAGTGCTATCTAAAATAAAACCTCGACTCATTGAGCCGCTGCAGCGATCGAGTGGATGCTAGATTGATGAACTCCCGACTGTACTATAGAGTCTAAGGACAACTCCGAATCGTTCAACTGGCTATACCCCATTGTTTCTCGTATATGGGGCAGAAGCTATATTACTAGCCGACATAGTGCATGACTCACCAAGAATCACCCAATACACAGAGGCCAAGGTAAAGGAAGCCTGGGAAAATGATATTGATTTGCTGGAAGAAGCACGAGAATTGGCATTGTCAAAATCTGCTATATACTAGCGAAATCTCCGATTCTACCATAGCTAGAAAGTAAACCCTTGAGTATTTCGAGAAGGGGATTTAGTGCTTCGGCTAGTGCAACGCACTGCCGGGATACACAAATTATCGTCTCCATGGGAAGGGCCATTTATTGTGAGCAAAGCACGACACAATGATGCATACTATCTGATAGATTCTCAAGCACGGGAGAATAACAAGGCAGACATGTTAGGAGAAGAATCAAAGAGGTCGTGGAATGTAGATCTACTTCATCCATTTTGCACTTAGGAGAAGTGTATGTATCTCGAACTCTTATATGTCAGTTTGCATGCCGAAAATGAGCTTATGAATGAAATCTCGGCACCTCGAGCAGTTACTCGGGGACTTCCTTAGTTGTAATTGTCAATTCAGTACTTTACTTTCTTGTATCGGCTGGCTTAAGTTTCTTACCCATTAGACCGGGTTAGTAATGTGTCGGAGCCAAAGGCTCACTCTTAAACTTGCTGTTGTCCAAAACCCAGCTTCATGACAAGCTAGAGCAAAATCTAGTGAGTGCTGCACACATGAAAAACGATTAAGGAAAGAAAAATAAGTGAGTCGATATTTGTTTTTTGGACTAACCCCTATATTTTATTTCTTTATTCTTATGTCGAATCACTCTGAGCTAATTCTCGTGGTTTTGAGTATTGTTAATTTAATTTTCTGATCTTGTGACTCATAAGCCGAACGCCAAAAATGGTAGACATGAGCCAAGATCATAAGATTGAGTAAACAATAAAATAAACTCGAGGACTCCGCCCAAAGGAATCCGACATAAAAGTTTAGTAGTAGCAAAGCAACTTAAACTGTATAATACATCTGCACCTGGCATACCAGGGATTTAATCAAATTTAAAGATTTTTGAGCCTAAGGGGCCGCACGAGTGCTTGCTCAATATGTAGAACTCGTTGGGGAACCCCAAGAGGAAGGTATGATGAGCACGACAAAAAGTTTTCCCTTAGTTAAGAAACCAAGGTTATCGAACCAGTAGGAGCAAGGAAACACCTCCAAGGTGTTGTTTCCAACATGGAATCCCGCATAACATAATCACATAACTTTGCCCCCAACTTACAGTGAGGTTGTCAATCTCACCGGTTTTGCTGAAAACAAAGGATTAAACATATTGTGTGGAAGATAGTAATTTATTTGCAGAAAGTAAACAGAAAATAGTAAATAACTTTGTATATTGATGGTAAAAGAATGGACTAGGGTCCATAGTTCACTAGTTGTGATTCTCCTTAAGATAGATGACATGTTCGGTGAACAAATTACAGCGGGGCAATTGACAAACATCAAGAAAGCATACATGCATATACTAATCATCTTGACTCCTATGAGATTTGATTGGGCATTACAACATTATACATAGACCATAATCCAACTGCATCTATGACTACTAATCCACCTTTAGGTTATCATCCGAACCCCCTCCAGTATTAAGTTACAAGCAACAGATAATTGCATTAAGCAAAGTGTGTAAAGTAAACAATACGGTTGTTCTATGAACTAGGGATTGCTGTTTTCTCCCTAGTAGCAACAGCACATCTAGTACCTTAGAGATTTCTATCACTTCCCCAGATTCCTAGAGGCATGAACCCACTATCGAGCATAAATACTCCCTCTTGGAGTTGCTAGCATCTACTCGGACAAGATAGCTACTAACAACGGAGAGCATGCAAGATCACAAATAACAAAGACATGATAGAATCAATAATCAATCTGAAATAGCATCTCAATATCCATCGGATCCCCGCAAACACAACATGTAGGATTACAAATAGATGATCTTGATCATGAACGGAGCTCACAAGATCTAAACATGATAGCACAAAAGAGGAGAACCAACCATCTAACTACTACATGGACCCGTAGTCCAGGGATGAACTACTCACGCATCACACCGGTGGTAGGCATGGTGATGAAGAAGGCCTCCAGGGTGATTCTCCCCTCCGGCAGGGTGCCGGGAAGAGCTTCAGATCCCTCCCAATCTAGGGATAGAGATGATGGAGGCTACAGACTCTTTCGTGGAATTTTGATTAGGTACTTAGGATTTCTGTCTCGGAGGCTTCTGATACGTCCATTTTGCATCACTATTCTATGTCTTAATTCACTATTATTCATTGATATATTTCGTATTGAGAGGTGATACTTATGTTATTTCATCTGTTTTTGCATGGTTGATGACTTTTGGAGCATGGACCGCTGCGATCGAGGATATGATGGAAAGGTGCTGTTGCAAAATTAAAAGATCAAGAAAAAAAATCAAGGAAAATATAAGAAGTCTTCCTATTAAAACTAAGGATAAGGAAAGACGGAGATGGATGAGTACCAGGGGGTCCCCTCCCCCCACCCCAGGCCCGCCCGGTAGTGCCGTGGGCCGCTCTCCCCTCTGGCGTATATCATCCTCCCGAAACCTAAGACTCGGGAGGCGACCACAAGAATTCTGCCTCTGCGAAAACCGAGAGAAAGATCTCTCGGCGCGGTGATTTCTCTGCCGGGGGAATTCCTTCCATCTCACACTTCATCGGGATCACCATCATCATCATCACCACCATCATCATCATCAGCACCATCATCACCATCTCCATATTGCTGTAACAATTGCGTCGAATCTTGCATAGTTCATAGGGGAAACTTTCCCGGTGTTGATTACTCCTTGTAGTTGATGCTATTGAGTGAACCATTGAATTATTGTTTATGTTCAGATTGTTATACATCATTGTTCCATCTCTTATCATGATCCATATGATGTCTTGTGAGTTGTTCGTTTTGTTCTTGAGGACATGGGAGAAGTCATGTTGTTAGTAGTGGAATTGTGTTGAGAAAGATTCGATAGTTTGATATTTAAGTTGTGGTGTACTTCTTCTAGTGGTGTCATGTGAACGTCGACTACATGACACTTCACCTATATGGGCCTAGGGGAATGCATTGTGTATTTGGCTACTAATCGTAGGGTTGCGGAGTGATGACTGAACCCTCGTTAGGAAACCATTGCACAAGGGACGTAAGAGTCTTAGAGTTTAAAGTTGTGGTTAGGTTTCTACTTGAATTACTTTCTTGTACTTACGGATGTTTGCAAGGGGTATAATCACAAGTATGTATTAGTCCTAGGAAGGTCGGTACATTAGCACAGGTTCACCCACTCAACACTTAGCAAGCTAAAGAAGATTAATCAACTATATGAAGCGAAAGCACTTGACAGTCTTCCAATGTGTCCTCGAGAACGTTTGGTCATCTTAAGTAATACAACCATCTCGTCCTTTGCTGCATAAAGGATTGGGCCACTTGCTGCATTTATTCCTACTGTCTTTTGTTTACTCGTACTTTGTTTACTTGCTTTATCAAAAACCCCTAAAAATCTGTTTGCTAAGTATTTGCAGAGAATTCCTGATCCATACCACTAGCCAGAACCTTCTGCTCCTTGTTGGGTTCGACACTCTTACTTATCGAAAATACTGCGATACACTCCCTATACTTGTGGGTCATCAAGACTATTTTCTGGCACCGTTGCCGGGGAGTGAAATGCTATTGGAGAGTGGAACTGGTAAAGGAAACTTCTACTTTGAGTATTGTTTACTTCTGCTAGTTGCTTTATTTTTGTTATGGATAATTCGCTGAGTTTCTTATTTGGTAATGCTACTACCACTGCTAAGGTAGTAGATAAGCCACCAACTGCTGAGAATGATGTTTTCAAAATACCTACAAGAATTATTGATCGTGTTATGGATAACTACTATGCTGGGGATGGAACTGTCCATCCCGGTGATCATTTGCTTTTTATACACGAATTATGCGGGTTGTTCAAGTGTGCATGTATTACTACAAGTCAAGTTAAGAAGAAGTTATTATCATTATCGCTAAAAGGAAGAGTTGAGGAATGGTATAAGCTGCTAAAGAATGGTCAAGCTCTGGAATGGGAGGAAATAGTGCCTCTCTTTTATTCAAAGTTTTATCCTCCTAGTGAGATTCATAAAGATCGGAATCAAATATACAACTTTTGGCCTCTTGATGGAGAGAGTACAGCTCAAGCTTGGGGGAGATTGAAGTTACTAATGCTCAAATGTCCCATTCATGAGCTCCCCAACAATATTATTATCAATAACTTTTATGCAAGGCTCCCTCTACATGACAAGGATTTATTGGATGCTTCTTGTGCTGGATCATTCACTCGCATGGAAGAAGAAGCTAAATGGGGTCTTCTGGACCGTATTCAAGACAATGCTGAAGCTTGGGAGAATGACAAAGGTAGAAAGTCAGGTATAAATTATGATTATGAATGCATTGAATCTTTTATGGGAACTAATGACTTTCAAAATATTAAAAATGCTTATGGTCTAGACTCTCAAGCTATTGCTTCTTATTTTAAGGCTTTTGCTTCCTATATTGAAGTGCCTAAAAAGAAGTGGAATAAGTATCATGAACCTTATAAATATATTGCTAAGAGTGTTCCTGCAAGAAATACTGAAGTTTATACTGCTAATCATGTCTTACCTAAACCTTACATTGAGAAAATACCTTTCCCAGTTAAGATAAAGGAACATTCTATGATAGCTAGTATGGTTAATGAAAGTACAAATAAAGCTGTTGAATATGATAAACAAATGGTTGATGAACCTATAATAGCAAATGTGAAAGACTTTGTTACTAAATATGAAGAAGAGGGACACACTATCCTTTGTAAGGATACCTCTAATATTGTTTCACAAAATAGTGTTATGAGAGCTAGTATTCCTGTGTTTTCTGTTAGAATAAGTGATCATTGTTACGATGGTCCTTGTGATAGTTATATTGTTAAGTTTATGCATGATACTGAAAGTTATTATGAGAGAGGGAAACGTGTTCTTATGCATCTCAATAATATCAAGTTTCCCCGTTTTATGCTGAAAGTTTTTATGTTGCACTTCTTTTTCCTTCTTATGCAAGTTGCCTTTGTTTTCAACAACTTGTTTGTTTACAAATTTCCCTTGCATAGGAAGTGGCTTAGACTTAAATATGTGAATTTTTGCTTCTTAATGCTCTCTTTCACTTCAATTCATATTCCTATGTGAGCATCTTCAAAATTATCATGCCCATCTTAATGGCTATAAAGAAAGAGCTTTTTGGGAGACAACCCAATTTGTTTTTGCTTTCAGTTTGTTTTTGTTTCTTTGAGTCTTGGAAGTTATTACTTTGGTAATAACCGCTCCCTATCTGTTTTGTTTGGTTTTTGTGTCAAGATCAACCTCTAATGAGAGAGAAGTAATATTTGGGGAAGTTGCTGTCCCGAAACAGATTTTTGTGCTTCACCGTAAAAATTCGTGAGAGATCTCTGTATGTCGTATTGAGTTGTATTGTTTTGTGCTTCTGCCCTAGGTTGTTATTTAACTTTAGTTAGTTTTGCACTTTTTGATTTGAGCAACAGAAGATTTTCGAAAAAATTGATCTTTACCTGCTGGTCTGTTTTGACTGATTTAGCCACTCTTGCATTTGCTTCTTTATTCGATTTCCTTTTTGAATTTTTTTTGGGTTTTCGGAAGGAGTTGCTACAGTAGCTTATGTTTTGATGGTTTTCAGTTGAAGTTGGACTCAAAAGGTTCTATCACTTCACTTATACTAATGTTGCTAATGAGAACTGTGTGAAGTTTTGTGTGAAAGAAATTTCCAGGAAGTGGAGATAATGGGGTAATAAGGAAAAGAAGGATTTTATGACTCAAGTAATAAGTGTACAAAGATGAAGATACTGATGATTATTCAAGTGGAGACTCCGGAAGAATCCACTAAATACCAAATTCAGAGACCTGCAGAGTCCGTGTTCAAATAGGTAACGGTTCTGGTAAGAAAAGTTCCACGAAAATACAATCCAACTATGTTTTTGCAGTTTTTAGTCAAAAAGGAAAGCTACGAAGCGAAAAAGGGATGGAAACAGAGCCAGGGTGGCTCACACCACCCTGTGGTGCGGGCCCACCCCTGGCCGCGCCACCAGGTGGTGAGTCCACCCCGGACTCTGCCTCCAACTCGTTTTCTCCCAGTACCTTCCTCTTGATATGAAACTTCGTAATATATAACCCCCCGGATCCCCCGAGGTTCGTATATCATGTTTTCTCCGTGTTTTTATTTCGATCTGTTTCTGCCAGGACATACTCTTTGAAAGTTTAGAAGAACAATGGTGTCCGCCAAGGATAAGGGAAAGGAGCCTATGGAGGAAGACCTCCACGACCCCGGGAAGGAGAAGGAGATCAAGAGTGAAGGTGAAGAGGAGCAAGGCCAACATCCGCACACCAGCACTACCATTGCAAGCATTGGAGTGGTGGCAAACCCCGCCAGGACTATTGGAGGGAAGCCTCCTCATCACCGTTCAGATCCCTGGTCACTTCCTCCACGCACCAAGAATCCTTTCCATACCCTTATACATGAGCATCAATACTAGAATATGCCCAAGGGGAAATTACCCTCCAATTGGGATTTGCCTCGTTCTAGCCATGCAGGAAAAGAAGACTTCAAGGAGGAAGAGTGGGGAAAGAATAGCAAGAGCTGGAATTCTCAACCCGACATGATCATGAGCCGCATTGAGCAAAACTCACAGCTGATTCGTAATCTCACCTTCGAGATTGAGGACTTGGGGAAACTGGTCAAGAAACTCATCGAGAGGATACCACCACCACCAAAGGAGTAATTCGTCATCAGGTTTGGCATCCCCTTGGTTTGTTCCAAGCTTGGGGGAGTGCCGCGGTATCACATCACTATCTTCTATCCTTTTACCTTATTAGTAGAGTCATATCATGAATAGAGGAGTTATTATGTAGTATGGTTTGCATTATGGAAGTGTCCCCTCTCTCGTTACATATGTATCCCTTGGTGTGAGTTGCCGTTATGGAATATTAATGAGAATTTCTATCATTTACTCTTTTGCATAGCTTATATTAGTTTTCAATTCGTGGTTGTATGATTGATCTTGTTGTTAGTATTGGTATCACTTCGGGATCATTGAGTTAATTTAGTTGGTTTTGGCAAACCTGGCTCGGTCAGTAGAAACACTATTTTTGAGAGTTGAATGAAAAGATAAAAGTACTTTAAAGAAAAATAGTTTCATTATCATTCTTTCTTGATTTGCTCATAAGTCTAGTATTCTCTAGTTAAGATCTTTTGTGCTTCCAAGGAAGATTGCATGTTTGAATTTATCATTTGTATGTTTGTTTGTTTCCTTCAACTGTTATACTTGCTACCTAGCCTTGCTAGCCAAAAACCTGTACTGAGAGGGAATCCTTCTCGTGCATCCACTCCTTTAAACCAAAACCTACGCCATTTGTGTCCACCATACCTACCTAGTAGCATTATTGCTATTCCAAGTAAATTCTTGTTTTATCTACCTCCCAAATTAAACTTGTTATGTGAAAAGTAGTGATTAAAGCTCTCACGAACTTGATGGCACACTTTACTTTCTTGCACTTAATAAACTTGAACCATTGTGCTCACCTATGTTGCGTATATGCTTGCGCTTTGTAAGTTGTGAATTAGCAGAACCATGCTGTCATGGGGAACGCTTTCAACATTGCACTGGTACTTTGTACCTAGTTGATATCATGTTCTTTTGTCTATGGATGTCGTCGGTGTGAAATGAAAGGGGAGCTTGTAAGTCCATGGAGTTATGCATATGTGTTAGAGAAACGCTTGGGCCGCTGGTCTAATCCATGTTGACATGGTGGAAACCTACATCGTAACTATAACGAGTATCTATGAAGCATTCTTCTTATAATAAAAAGAGTCCTATATTGAGAAAAAAATAGAAAAAGAAAAAAAGAGATGTATGAAAAGAGGAAAGAGAGAAAAAAAAGCACCATATTCCCATGGTAAATAAGAAGATTGCTGAGATACTTGTTGTCTACTTGCCTTGTCATTTTGATATGGGGATTCTTCCGTATCATCGGGCAAGGGGTACCCCGTTGGCGGTTCTCAATGATACACATATGCTTACGATGACAAGAACTTACTGGTGACTAAACTTGAGTAGCATGAGGAGCGGCCCTCGTATTCAAGGGACATGCGATTCTCAATTTACAACTTGTCAATGCATGTCCTCATATTTGATCACTTTAACCTTAATCACCTAAAGATGCCTATGATAGGGGCAATGAGAGCTAGAAGCTAGTAAGTATCATAATTTTTGGGATCTCTTTATGAGACTTGCAATCCCTGCTTCCCTCTTTGAAGGGCCTTTCTTTTGCTTTGTAGTTGAGTCAGTAAACCTATTCCCTTCTATATCAGCAAGTATTTTGAGTTGTTGTGTTTCATTCATTCATATGATGATTTATGCAATCATGTCTTATGTTCCTTGCTTTGCACATTGCTCTTATCTTGATGTTTACTACTTTGAAAGCTATCATTGAAAAACCAGCTATTTGTGAACTCCAGCAAATTATCAACTATTCTTCAACCAAGAGCTAAGTTTGCCATTACCAATTATGATTTACTTTATGTATCTTTATTGTGTTTCCTTTACCTATTACAAATTGAGTTATATAATAGTGAGTTATCTTCTATTATGATCTATGTATTGATGAATGTGATGCTTCTTGTCCATATTCTTCTATCGACTCTTCACTCCATAAACCTGAGGCCATGTTTACTGAGCTCTGTTTCGCTTGGGGACAAGTGAAGTCTAAGCTTGGGGGAGTTGATACGTCCATTTTGCATCACTATTCTATGTGTTATTTCACTATTATTCATTGATATATTTCATATTGAGAGGTGATACTTATGTTGTTTCATCTGTTTTTGCATGGTTGATGACTTTTGGAGCATGGACCACTGCAGTCAGGATTCTGATGGAAAAGGTGCTGTTTGGAGGCAAAATTCGCGAAGATCAAAAAATCCGGGAAAATATACGGAAATCCTATTTTTTCTAGAAGACTAAGGATGCCAGAAGATGGAGTGGAGATGGGCCACAGGGGGCCCACACACCTAGGCTGGCATCCCTAGGTGGCCTAGTGGTGTGGCCACCCTGGCCCACTCCAGCCTCTCTCCTCTGGCGTATATCATCCTCCCGAAACCCTAAGACTCGGAGAGCAGCCACAGAAAGATTCTGCCGCCTCTGCAGGGCGGAAAACACCGAGAGAGAAAGATCTCTCCGGCAGACAGATTTCTGCCGAGGGAATTCCTTCCCGGAGAGGGGGGATCGACGCCATCAACACCACCATCAAGCTAGACTTCATCGAGATCATCATCATCAGCACCATCATCATCATCAGCACCATCATCAGCACCATCATCATCATCATCACCACCACCATCATCATCAGCACCATCATCATCATCAGCACCATCATCACCATCTCCATATTGCTGTAACAATTGCGTTGAATCTTGCATAGTTCATAGGGGAAACTTTCCTGGTGTTGATTACTCCTTGTAGTTGATGCTATTGATTGAACCATTGAATTACTATTTATGTTCATATTTTTATACATCATTATTCCATCTCTGATCATGATCCATATGATGTCTTGTGAGTAGTTCGTTTTGTTCTTGAGGACATGGGAGAAGTCATGTTGTTAGTAGTGGAATTGTGTTGAGAAAGATTCAATAGTTTGATATTTAAGTTGTGGTGTACTTCTTCTAGTGGTGTCATGTGAACGTCGACTACATGACACTTCACCTATATGGGCCTAGGGGAATGCATTGTGTATTTGGCTACTAATCGTGGGGTTTGAGTGATGAAACCTAGACCTGTTAGGAAACCATTGCACAAGGGACATAAGGGTCTTAGAGTTTAAAAGCTGTGGTTAGGTTTCTACCTTAATTACTTTCTTGTACTTACGGATGTTTTGGGGGTATAATCACAAGTATGTATTAGTCCTAGGAAGGTCGGTACATTAGCACAGGTTCACCCACACAACACTTAGCAAGCTAAAGAAGATTAATCAACTATATGAAGCGAAAGCACTTGAGAGTCTTCCCATGTGTCCTCGAGAATGTTTGGTCATCTTAAGTAATACAACCGGCTTGTCCTTTGCTGCATAAAGGATTGGGCCACTTGCATTTATTCTACATCTTCTGTTTACTCGTACTTTGTTTACTTGCTTCAAAAACCCTAAAAATCCGTTTGCTAAGTATTTGCAGAGAATTCCTGATCCATACCACTAGCCAGCATCTTCTGCTCCTCGTTGGGTTCGACACTCTTACTTATCGAAAATACTGCGATACACCCCCTATACTTGTGGGTCATTAGCTTCTTATAGGTTAAAGGGGAGGCCGAGCGGGTGCCCGAGGTGGCTGCACCCCCCAGGCGCGAGCCAGGCCATGCCGCGCGGTCAGGGGGTGTGGCCCCCTCGAGGCCCCTCTCCGTCTCGTCTTCTGGATCCGTGTTCCCCTCGGTGAAATATTGACTTTAGCTTTTGTCCCGTCCAATTTCGAGAATATTCATTTTCTGACTTTTTTGGAACCAAAAAAAGCAGAAAACAGGCAACTGGCACTGTGGCATCTTGTTAATAGGTTAGTCCCAGAAAGTGTATAAAAATACTCCAAAGTATGGACAAAACATAATAAAGTAGATATAAAACAAGCATGGAACATCAAAAATTATAGATACGTTTGCAACATATCAACATCCCCAATCTTAACTCCTGCTCGTCCTCGAGTAGGTAAGTGATAAAAAGAAAAGAATAATTTTTGAGGTGGCATGCACAATTAGAATCTTGATCAAGGCATTTATAAAATATTGATAGCTAGGATCATAGTACTTTAACATAGCATGAAAGATATAGTTCTAACAATAAGACATAGAAACTATGTCATAACATGAAAAGGTACAAACAAAATATTCATGAATAACAATGCTTTGAAAAACGTTTGTTTGTTTAACATAAATAAAACATAATGAGAATGTTATTCATCTTGTCCCTCATAGTGTAGCAAAACATAAATGCATAGGACACCTTCAAAGTTCATAAGGGTGACTAGATACAAATAGTTTAAGAACAAGAAATATCAAAGTTATGCATCAATCAACAAGTCTTGGGACAATGGACATTAAACTAAGAATGGCCACTATGCTCTCTTAATAGGTGCATAAAGATAGAAGATGGAGACTCAACATAAAAGTAAAAGAAAGGCCTTCATAAAAGGAAGTAGGAATTCAAGTCTCATAAAGAGCTTCCAAAAATTATGGTACTTATTAGCTTTCAGCTCTCATTATCCCTATCATAATCATCTTGAAGTGATTAAGGTTAACATGAACAAACTATGGAGTATATGCTTGACAAAGTATAAGTTGGCAATCTCATGTACCTTGAATACGAGGGCCGCTCCTCATGCTACTCAAGTTTAGTTACCGGTAAGTTCTTGTCATAGTAAGTACATGTGTATCATAGAGAACCGCCAACGGGGTACCCCTTGCCCGATGATACGGAAGAATCCCCATATCAAAATGACAAGGCAAGCAGGCAATAAGCATCTCAGCATCTTCTTATTTACCATGGGAAAATGGTGCTTTTTCCTCTCTTTCCTCTTTTCTCATCTTTTTTTCTTTCTTTTTTCTCAATCTCTGTCTCTTTTTTATAAGAAGAATGCTTCATAGATTGCTCATTATGGTTACGCTGCAGGTTTCCACCATGATTAGGCATGGATTAGACCAGCGGCCCAGGCGTTTCTCTAACACACATACATAACTCCATGGACTTACAAGCTCCCCTTTCATTTCACACCGATGACATCCATAGACAAAAGAGTATGATATCAACTGGGTACAATGTAAAAGTGCAATGTTGAAAGCGTTCCCCATGACAGCATGGTTCTGCTAATCCCCAACATATAAGTGCAAGCATATACAACATAGATGACACAATGGTTCAAGTTTATTAGGGGCAAGAAAAGTAAAGTGTGCCATCAAGTTCGTGAGAGCTTTAATCACTAGTTTTCTCATAACAAGTTTAAGTCGGAAGATAGATAAAAACATGAATATACTTGGAATAGCAAATGCTAATAGGTAGGTATGGTGGACTCTTTGGAATAACTTGGTTCTATTTGGAGTTGGATGCATGAGTGGAACTCATACTTGGTTATGGAGGCTAGCAAAAGGCTGGGAGCGACCAACTAAGAGAGCAATAATGGCCATAATCATGCAGAGCGATAAAACATCATTAATTAAAGCATAAAGTGATATTACAGGTCGAAAACTAAAGGATCATAAAGGCTATGGTGACTTGGGATAGTCATAACATGGTGTGAGCATGTGCCAAGTCAACCCAAATAAAGCCTCAAAGGAGAATACCACAATACTATGCTTTAATATGCTAAAACAACGCATGATTCTTTTAAGGCACATTAAGTAGTCTCAATTGTTTGGAACAAGTCATGCTACAGCAAAAATCACTAAGCATAAAGCCAAAACAATATCAAGCATGACATGACAAAGAATAGGCCACAGTCAAAAACAAGCTTGTTTTTACCACTTAAGCATGAACTTTTTCCTACTCTTTTCCAATCCAAACCAATCTTATTTGAAAACTAATGTATGAATGAGGGGGTCCAACCAATTTATTCAAGCAAACTAAGCAAACGAAGAAAACGAAAACCAAAAACAAAAATGAAGACGCTCCAAGAACAACACAACTGTGCATGAAACAATAAAAATGAAGTATTTAGAAGAAACCTGAGAGTTTTATTGATGAAGAAGGGGATGCCTTGGGCATCCCCAAGCTTTGACACTTGTACTTATTGGATATTTCTTGGGGTGACACGGGTGGCATCCCCAAGCTTGAGCTTTAGTCCATTCTTCATCTCATTACATCATTTTTTCCTTACACCTGAATTTTTTCCATCATACAAAACTTCACACAATCTTCATTAGCAACATGAGTGTACTCAAGATAATAAGTCTTTTGGTTCAGTTTCAACACAAGTGAAACTTCCATTAAAACAAACGCTACTGTATCACTTCCTTAAAAAAGTTCAAATGATCAAAGAGAACTCAAAGAGAAAGAGATTAAGAGGCAAATGCAAATAATGGCAGAAATCTGTCAAAACAGACCAGTAGGTAAAAATAATTTTTTTGAAGACCTTATGTTGCTCAAATCGAAAAGTGTTGAACTAACGAAAGTTGGATAACAACCTGGGGTATAAGCACAGACAATTACAGCTCAAACCGGCGTACATAGATTTTTCACGAATGTTTACAGCAAGCACAAAAATCTATTTCAGGACAACAACTTTTCCAAGCATTACTTCTCTCTCATTAGAGGTTACTCTTGGCACAAAAACCACACAAAAATGATAAGGAGATGTTATTACTGAAGCAATAACTTCCAAGACTCAACTAAAACTTTTGGGTTATCTCCCAATAAGTGCTTTTCTTTAACGCCTTTGAGCTAGGCATGATAATTTCGATGATGCTCACATAAGAAATATGAATTGAAGTAAAAGAGAGCATCAAGAAGCAAATTCAAAACACATTTAAGTCTAACCCACTTCCTATGCATAGGAATCTTATACTCAAATAAATTCACAGAGAACAAAGTGATAGGCATAGGAAGATAAAACAAGAGCAACTTCAAAACTTTCAACAAATAGAGAGGTATTTCAGTACCATGAAAACTTTTACAACCATAGTTCCCTATCTCATAGTAATTTTTAGTAGCCTCATGAATAAACTCAACAATATAACTATCACATAAAGCATGTTTTTCATGATCTACAAACACATAATTTTTATGAAGCTCAAAAATAGTGGGATTAAAACCTTCAAACCCACTTTTAACAATTTTATAACAAGATGACTAATCAATCTCATTTTCAATAGTAGTACAATTAATATTATCAACCAATATAGGACCATCATCTAGAGCTTTATTATAAACATTTTCAAAAGAATCCACAGGAACATGACATTTGTCCTCCTTTGGTAAGTATGGGGGACAATCAAATAGTGTAAGGGGTAAAGAGTTACTCTCATTAGAAGGTAGGAATGGGTAGATCCATTATTCCTCCTCTTGATCATCACTCTCCTCGTCTTTTTCATCCAATGAGCTTCTAGTTTCAGCAATTTCTTCTTCCATAGACTCCTACAAGGCATTAGTCTCTTCCATTGGTGGAGAGTATCTATTAAGATATTCAAGAAGCCATTTTCTTCCTTGTAATTATCAAAGAAAAATTTAAGTATATCATAAACCTCATATTTATAAGGTGCATCATCAGTATTTTCAAGCAAATAAGCAAGTTCGAATGCACCCTTCCAAGCAATAAATTCTTCAATTTGTTTTACATCATAAAAGTCATAATTTCCCTTAACATAAGAAAATATGGCAACGTCATCATTATACTCAGACTGAAAAGGGAGGTGTTTATACCTCCTACAGCAACAAGATTTATCAAAGCAATAAGTAACATTATAAGTAGAGCACACATTTCTAGCAATGGTATACAATTTATCAATTTGTTCCCATAAGTGTTTCCCTTTTTATGACAAGCGGTGTTCCTTATAATAATTTTTTTGTTCTTCTGTGAACCCACCTTGCCAATAAGATCTAGTTTCAAGGAAACCAACCATTGATAGAAAGCATGATAAAGCAAGACAATAACAGACCAACGAAAATAACAACTATAGTAGGAACTAATATTTTTTTTGTATTTTTGAAAAAAAGAAACAAGCAAACAAAGAAGAAATAAACTAAGCAAAACAAAAAAAACAAAGTAAACAGATTGGTTATGAGGGACTCCCCTTGTGGAGATTTCCTTGACTCCCCGGCAATGGCGCTAGAAAAAGTCTTGCTTGCTCAATATGTAGAGCTTGTTGGGGAACCCCGAGAGGAAGGTATGATGAGCACAACAACAAGTTTTCCCTCAGTTATGAAACAAAGGTTATCGAACCAGTAGGAGCAAGGAAACACCTCCAAGGTGTTGTTTCCATCTTAGAATCCTGCACAACACAATCACAAAACTTTTCCCGCAACTTACAGTGAGATTGTCAATCTCAACGGTTTTGCTGAAAACAAAGGATTAAACGTATTGTGTGGAAGATAGTAATTGCTTTGTAGAAAGTAAATAGAAAACAGTAAATAACTTTGTAGATTGATGGTAAAAGAATGGACCGAGGTCCATAGTTCACTAGTGGTGATTCTCCTTAAGATAGATGACATGTTGGGTGAACAAATTACAGCGGGGCAATTGACAAACATCGAGAAAGCATACATGCATATACTAATCATCTTGACTCCTATGAGATTTGATTGGGCATTACAACATTATACATAGACCGTAATCCAACTGCATCTATGACTAATAATCCACCTTCAGGTTATCATTCGAACCCCCTCCAGTATTAAGTTGCAAGCAACAAATAATTGCATTAAGCAAAGTGTGTAAAGTAAACAATACGATTGTTCTATGAACAAAGGATTGCTGTTTTCTCCCTAGTAGCAACAACACATCTAGTACCTTAGAGATTTCTGTCACTTCCCTAGATTCCTAGAGGCATGAACCTACTATCGAGCATAAATACTCCCTCTTGGAGTTGCTAGCATCTACTCGGCTAAGATAGCTACTAACAACGGAGAGCATGCAAGATCACAAATAACAAAGACATGATAGAATCGATAATCAATCTGAAATAGCATCTCAATATCCATCGGATCCTCGCAAACACAACAGGTAGGATTACAAATAGATGATCTTGATCATGAACGGAGATCACAAGATCTAAACATGGTAGAAAAGAGGAGGAGAACCAACCATCTAGCTACTACATGGACCCGTAGTCCAGGGATGAACTACTCACGCATCACACCGGAGGCAGGCATGGTGATGAAGAAGGCCTCCAGGGTGATTCTCCCCTTCAGCAAGGTGTCGGGAAGAGCTTCTGATCCCTCCCGATCTAGGGATGGAAATGACGGCGGCTATAGACTCTTTCGTGGAATTTTGATCGGGTACTTAGGGTTTCTGTATCAGAGGATTCTTATAGGTGAAAGGGGAGGCCGAGGGGGTGCCCGAGGCGGGTGCACCCCCCAGACACAGGCCAGGCCAGGCCGTGTGGCCAGGGGGTGTGGCCCCCTCGAGGCCCTTCTCCGTCTCATCTTCTGGATCTATGTTCCCCTCGGTGAAATATTGACTTTAGCTTTTGTCCCGTCCAATTCCGAGAATATTCATTTTCTGACTTTTCTGGAACCAAAAACAGCAGAAAACAGGCAACTGGCACTGTGGCATCTTGTTAATAGTTTAGTCCCAGAAAGTGTATAAAAATACTCCAAAGTATGGACAAAACATAAGAAAGTAGATTTAAAACAAGCATGGAACATCAAAAATTATAGATACGTTTGCAACATATCAAGGAGCCGAATCAGGTGCATCACCAGATGAAGGAGGAGTTTCAGTTCCCAGAGTATGAGCCTCGGTTTCTTATTCATCGTCTGAGTTTTCTTCATTTTCGTCGGCGTCTTCTTCATATTCATCGTTGATGTCATCGAGGAAACTCGGCCCTTCATTCCATGCGTGAACCTTGCCATATTGAATAAGATCATTGACTCAGGCTTGGCGCCGGTTGATAAGCTTCGGATCATTTGTCCATATGGAACCAGTGTGCATGGTCTGGAGAACATCTAAATTGATGCTCTCATACCATGATAGCACAAAGGTCAGAGATATATCAGTGTCAGCTCGAGAGCAGTAGATTCATGCCATAGGCTTAGTTGTTCCTCGCACTCCATCAGTCTCTTAACCAGCTGGGTGCTCATTCTTTGGGACACTATTTGTCGGCAAGAGCACTTTAAAAACCCGGATGCCAGCATTGAGAAGGTCAACCCCGAAAGATTTTATTGTCCCAAGGTTGGCCAAGAGACCAGCCATGGTATCATCAATTTCATGATCTTCCGGGATAGGACCAACCTCGGCTCTCTTTGCCCAGGATTTCTAGACAGCAGCAACAACAAGAGGTTTGGATTAGGGAAAATTGCCTAAGGAATAAGCACAAAAGCATAATAGGTTAGGAAAAGAAATGAGAGTATAAGGGAAATGTCGGTAGAAAGGGAAAGCCAGAGAGAAAGACTCATGAGACATGATGCTACTGATTCAGGAGAGCTCAGTCAACCAAAGTCCCAGTTTTCTTCTTCAGTTTTTCAAACTTAGTGGAAACTGAGTCAAACTTGATCTCAGGTTCTTTGAGTAACTCTTTGTCCTTCTCGATCTGGGTGGTGAGCCGGCTCTTCTCTTCGGCAAAATCTTGGTCTACCTTTTCAAGCTTAGCCTTTTGGATTTTCTTTAGCTCTTCATTCTCGGCATGAAACCGAGATATCTCATCTTGATGCTCCTTCAGCTGAGCTTGATGTTCTCCTGCTTGTTCGAGAAAATGACTCATCAGTTCTGGCATGGAAATACAATACTGCTGCACCTCTGCAAGAGCTTTTGTCCCAGCTATGCTGAGGTAAAAATTATAACGCGATTCAAAAGAGGCAAGTACAAAGTGAAGTGCAAGAGGCAAGTACCTTCCATGTAAGCAAGACACTTCTATAGCTCTTTGTTCTTGGCCTCATACTTGGCTGCAGATGTTGCATCAAGAATTAACTCGGTATCTATAAGACAAAGAATACTAGAACAAAGAGGAAGGGACATACCCTTATTCTCTAGCTCAAGTAACAGCTTCTTGTGCTTGGTGGAGAGGCTCCGGTGCTCCAAGAGGAGCTTCTAGAATTCCGCAGTGTGTCTGTTGGGGGAAATCTGAAAAGGATGAAATGATTAGTCTCCGAGTAAAATTTGGATATTCAATCCTACTCAAGATTTGAGTCAAGTAAACTTAACCCGAATCTAGGTGGCTCGATATTCGATTCTACTCAAGATTCGAGTCAAGTAAACTTAACTCGAATCTAGGTGGCTAGATATTCGATCCTACTCAAGATTCGAGATATCTAAACTTAACTCGAATCTAGGTGGCTGTATATTTGATTCTACTCAAGATTCGAGTCAAGTAAACTTAACCTGAATCTAGGTGGCTGTATATTCGATTCTACTCAAGATTTTAGTCAAGTAAACTTAACCCGAATCTAAGTGGCTGGATATTTGATTCTACTCAAGGTTCGAGTCAAGTAAAGTTAACCCGAATCTAGGTGGCTGGATATTTGATTCTACTCAAGGTTCGAGCCAAGTAAACTTAACCTGAATCTAGGTGGCTGGATAATTGATTCTAAGTTGAATTTTGACTAAGTTATAATAACTCAACCCAATATCTCGGATGAACTAATATTTGGAATCAGGTTATGCAGTGTTGGTCTAAGAGCATCCGACCGAGTAATATCTTACTCCCCCGGAGGCTCGGGGACTAGGGGTTATATGTATATCTACTGCAAGTATGGATAGTGTAACTGAGATATTTACCTCCATCATCTTGTTAGCTTCAGCAAGAGCCATGTTGGCAGTAAACATCCTCTCAACAACTTTGGACGGGTCAAACTTCTGCTACTTGGGGTTTCCAGATGTCACTTTGCCATATTCGGTGTTGTTCCAATCTATAGCATAGTGGGTGAGTGAACCAAGGCTTTGATCACTCAAATTTTAGGTCAGGACCAAACCTTTCCCGGCAGGAGATTCCTTGCCACTGGCCATCGCCGCAACATGGCTAACATGAAGTGTTACCTGCTTATATTTAGCTGAACCAAAGGTGGCGCTGGGTTTCTTCAGCATTGCAGTGACTGGCGGTTGTTGGGGTACAACCGCGATTTTATTCTATGTTACCTTGGTCGCCACGACTAGTTACTTCGACTTAGCAGTCAGGTTAACCCGCTGTTGTGATGATATTGGTCGAGGCTCACATTGCAAAGTTTGTTGAGTTTGAGGTTGTTGGCTCTGCCGAGATTGCTGTTGCGGCCGAGTGCGAGCTTACTCATATGGTTGTTATGTCTACTACTGCTGTTGGGTCTAAACTGGCTCAGGGGGGCTGCTACTGTTGTAGGGGTTGAGTCGACTTCAGGATAACTGGAGTCTTGGCTAAAACTGACCTGGCGCCTGTGTTGCTAGCACCAGAATCTCCCATCTCTCTATCAGGGACCGAGGCGTTTCCCCTCTGATCTGGCATAGCTTCATCAGTTGGGGCACCACCTCCCCTCCAACCTCGGCCTTACCCTCTTGCCGAGAAAGATTTGTATCTAGCGTCGGAGGAGTGTTAGCCCGAATCGGACTAAGGACTCAAGTGTCTTCTACAGGAGGAGATGGTGGCGTGATGATCAGAGAGGCCATGCTGGAACCACTTTGGGATACATCCAAAGCAACCCTATAGTTAGATACAATGAAATAAAAAGAGTCAGAGAAGAAAGAGAGAAACAAGACATATGGAAGGAGAGAAACAAGAAACATAGAGATACCCTAGAAGAGGAAGCTTACCTGAATCTAACAGGTGGCTCTCTTTGGCTCCAAGGTTTCTTGTACCCTACTTTGCGCCTCTTCGTCTTAGGTGACTCAGGTTGCGGGGCAGAGGACAGGGCGTGTTTCTTCGCCACACCTTGACCTCCCACAGCAATAGAAGGCACCTGGCCAGTCGGGTTAGCTGGTGTAGAGTGAGGCGGATAGGTGAATGATATTGGCATTGGGTTGAGTACCTCTAGAATATGACAATCATCCTCCTCCTCCTCATCATCATATAGCCATTCCCTTAATGGTTCTAAGACATGAGTATTGCCATGGGATCGACCGGAGCCGGTGTCAGGAATGGGCATAAAATCCTCGGAGTCCGGGTCTTCTGAATCCGAGGCATCACGATCCTTACCCCAAGTGCTAGGGGGTTTCTCAGTATCCTCGGCAGTTTGCCAAAGAAATTTCTGCACATTAAAGCAAAACAAGGTCAAATGAACTAATCTACCGACATAATGGATATGACGATAAAAGTATCTCGATTTTTACCTGTGGTGTTGGGTTTTCTCGGTTGAAGGGTGGTTTGCTCCACACCCACTCTTCGTTCATGTCAGTCTTGAAAATGCCTTGACTCGTCTTCAAACTAGGTGTTGTTTAGCTTGGAGGTGGAAACCTGGTTGGGGTCAAATCGGCCACTCATATGGCACATTTTATGACTCTCGAGTTGGAGGGGGCAAACCCGACTACTGGTGAATGTAGCAAGGAGATCATCCACCATCAACTCGGTAGCCTTCAACTCGACGATGTATGCGTGAACCTCGTTGACAAACTGGTTCTTGGTCTTTGGGTCAAAATTCCAATTGTCTCTAGATGGAACATCGATAGAGAAGGTTGGAAGCCGAATCATATCTCTCTTGGTGTTATTCTTCATGTAGAAGAAGATCACAACTATTTCTTGCACGAATCTAGACCTTGAATCCAGGGAAAAATGGATTTCTTCTAGGGTGTAATAGAAGCAGCCCCGCATTGGGTCAGAGGTTTTTCGCCAGGAGGAACACCCGAAGAAGGAACTACTTGGGACCTAAATTGAAAGTACTTCTCCCAGAGGGTTATACAAGGCCAGAGGCCGAGGTATCTGATGACCCACAAGTATAGGGGTGTATCGCAGTATTTTCGAGGGAAGTGAAACCCAATTTATTGATTCGACACAAGGGGAGCCACAGAATATTTATAAGCCTTAACAACTGAGTTGTCAATTCAGCTGCACCTGGAAACAATCTTGCTCATAGTACTTTATCAGTAGCAATAGTTTTGTAGTAGCAACAGTAAATTAATGGCAGTAGTAAAGTAAAGACAGTAGTAGCAATTGCAGTAAATAGTAGGATTGGAGCGCGGTAGGCATAGAGATGAATGGACTGCGTTGCATGGACAAGACAATTCATATAGCAATCAAAACATAGGGCAATTGCAGATAAATAAGATAAAGCATCCAAGTACTAGATAATCAAAGGCATGTGTTCCATATATAGTCATACGTGCTCGCGATGAGAACTTGCACAACATCTTTTGTCCTGCCAGCCCGTTTGCAGCGGGGCCTCAAGGGAACTACTGGCAATTAAGATACTCCTTTTAATAGAGCACCGGAGCAAATCATTAACACTCCGTGAACACATGTGATCCTCACATCAAAGCCATTCCCTTCGGTTATCCCGATTTCTGTCACTTCGGGGCCTTTGGTTCCGGACAACAACATGTGTATACAACTTGCAGGTAAGACCATAAACAATACTATCATAATGAATCAATAACATGTTCAGATCTGAAATCATGGCACTCGGGCCCTAGTGACAAGCATTAAGCATAACAAGTCGCAACAAAGTCAAAAAGCACTAATAGTAGATACTAGGCACCATGCCCTAACAATCTGATGCCACTACATGAATGATCTCATCCAATCCCTACCATCCCCATAGCCTACATCGGGGGATTACTCACTCATAGACGGGGGAAACATGGATGGTCGATGGAGAAACGATGGTGATGATGATGGCGATGATCTCCTCCAATTCCCCATCCCGGCAGGGTGCCAAAACGGAGTTTCTGGTTCCGAATCGTGGAATCTAGTGGTGGCGGCACAACGGAACTCTTTCTAGAAAAACATCGAACCCCCCTGAGTTTTTAGGTCAGAAGGCAACTTATAGGCAAAGAGGGAGACCGAGGGGGTGTCTGGGGCGGCCAGACCACCCCCTGGCGTGGCCAGGCCCCAGCCCCACTCCGTCTCGTATTCTGGCTCCGTGAGTCTTCTGGTGAAATAGGATTTTTGGCATATTTTTTGGGATTTTTCCTAATAGTTGATTTTCTGCACAAAAACTAGACACCAAGGTAATTCTGCTGAAAACAGCGTTAGTCCGTGTTAGTTGCATCCAATTCACACAAGTTTAGAGGAAAAACAATAGCAAAAGTGTTCGGGAAAGTGGATACGTTTTGGACGTATCAACTCCCCCAAGCTTAGCTTATTGCTTGTCCTCAAGCAATTCAGTTGAAAACTGAGTGCGATAAAAGAAACTTTCACGAACACATTTGCTTCATATGATGTATATATTCTTAGCATGTGATCAGCTACTTAGACAATTCATAATAAGGAGTATGCAACTAAGTTTACTTAATAGGCATTGCAAGCTATGAAGAGATTCCAACTCAAAAATAATAAGTAGCATGAAACATAAACATAAGCAACATTACAATGCTCATAACAAGGTATGATAGAGTGGTATCTCGCTTGCCTTTGATTGTGGGCACCTCTGAAGTTCAGGTGAAGACTAGAAGTAAAGAAATCAAAGATACAAGAATCAAAGTCATAACACAATTAATCAAGTTTTTAGACAAGCACATTACACTAAGAATGACAACTATGCTCTCAAGAAGGTGCTCATAGAATAGGTGGTGACTCAACAAAGAAATGAAAAGGTTTTGAATAGTTTGAAAGGCTTCCAAATGCTGAAAGTATGGTACTCGTTAGCTTTGAGCTCTCATTGCCCCTATCATAAGCATCTTTAATATGGTTAAGGTGAAAGTGAGGTCCAATCTGAGTTATATGCTTGACAGACTATAAACTGGAAATCTCATGTCCCTTGAGTACGAGGGCCGCTCCTCATGCTACTCAACTTTAGTTACCGGTAAGTTCTTGTCATCGTAAATACGTGCGTATCATAGAGAACCGCCAACGAGGTACCCCTTGCCCGATGATACGAAAGAATCCCCATATCAAAATGACCAAGGCAAGCAGACAACGAGTATCTCAGCAATCTTCTTATTTACCATGGGAAAAATGGTGCTTTTTTCTATCTTTCCTCTTTTGTCATATCTCTTTTTTTTCTTTTTCTCAATAGCTATCTCTTTTTTATAAGAAGAATGCTTCATAGATTCTCATTATGGTTACGCTGTAGGTTTCCACCATGATTAGGCATGGATTAGACCGGTGGCCTAGGCGTTTCTCTAACACACATACATAACTCCATGGACTTACAAGCTCCCCTTTTATTTCACATCGACGACATTCGCAAACAAAAGAGCATGATATCAACTGGGTATATATTTACAGGTGTTCAAAGCGTTCCCTGTGACAGCACAGTTCTGCTAATCCCAAGCCTATAATTTGCAAGCATATAACTTTCATGGACAGTCACAATGGTTCAGGTTTATTAAGTGCAAGAAATAAAGTGTGCCATCAAGTTCGTGAGAGCTTTACTAACTAACTTTCTCATAACAAGCAAACATTTTATTTGGAAGAAAACAAGGCATATTGAATATGCACGGGATAGCAAATGATGCTAATAGGTAGGTATGGTGGACACTTTTGGCAATATTTGGTTTTAGGGAGTTGGAAACACGAGTAAAACATACTCAGTGTAAGTGAAGGCTAGCAATAGTAAGGGAGCGACAAACGAGAGAGCAATAACTGTCATAATCATGCTGGCAACAAAACATGACTAATCATGGCATGAAAGTGATTCAAGACCCTCAAGGCAAAATAATTCATCAAGGCTCAACTAATTATTTCAGTCATATGCATGCGTGAGCATGTGCCAAGTCAATTCAAATGAAGCATTCAGAGGAGGATACCGCAGTGTCATACCAAGTTATGAACAGAGTAATGCAAGAAAACATTTTATTTGACATGCTACAAACTATTAGCAAGCTGGAACTAATCATATGAAAGCAAGAACTACTAAGCATCCATAAATAACATACACCCTACACAAACAGGCTAAGCATGACCACAATGATGAGTATATGTACAAAAATGAAAACAAATAGAGTTCGTTACCATCCTCTTACCACACCTCAAGTTGTCATTAATCCTCATTATTGACCTTCACTTGTGTGGCTTGAATAATAATATGAAACCAAATCCCACTGAGAACTGCTGAACCCTGCAACAAACTCACAAAACAAAAGAAGAACAACAAGTATTTTTGGTGTTTTCGATTTTTAGAAACAAGAACCAAAAAGGAAGAACAAGTAAAGCAAAATCTTTTTGGGTTTTTCGAATAGTTCAAACAAAGCAAAAAGGGAAAAGCAAACCAAGGCAAAAAGAAGAAGAAGCAAACAAAGAGAAACAACAGAAATATTTTTGGTCTTTTTGTGTTTTAGAAAGCAAAAGCAAAGAAAGAACAAAAACTAAAAAGAGAACGAAAAATGAATATACAAAGTACCGACGAAACATGATATGGAGATGAGTGTGATGTCGTTGTACCTCCCCCCAAGCTTAGGCTTTTGGCCTAAGTAGGTATCAATCCAAATACGAGTAAGGGTTCCAAGCAGGCGGGTCATTGTAAGAATGATCGTAGTTAGGCTCTTGGGAAGAAGAATAAGCCCCCCAATCATAGGTAGGTTGCTGATATGAAGATTCCCCCTCATTCAAGGGCTGGACCGAATCATCTGTGACCTCCCTTCTAGTATCCTGCTCCTGTTGGGAGAGCTCTCCCAAGTACGTATCAAACTCCTCCTCTGTGAGGGACCATCCTACCCTGTTATCAAGGTTAAACAAAACAGGTGCAGGCAAAACAACAACGCGCTCGGACTTGCTCCTTCTCCAACCAGCTTTGAGAAAGGTTATTTCATAAGACAACTCACTCAAACTATCCCAAGAAGAAACAAATTTATGCTGTATCATGGAATTAAGATCAAGCCTTTCTATGGGAAACTGCAGGTCTAGATGATGAGGCACTAAACCATGCAACGCTAGTAAACGAGAAGCAATGAGGCCTCCACAAATTCCACCTTTCTCGCGGTTAGCAGCAAGACGGAAAGCTATCAAGGCACCCAAGTTATAAGTCCTATCTCGTTTAAGAGCAACAGAGATGAATGCTAGATCATACGAAGATAACTTATTTGCAGTTTTCCTAGCAAGAACACACTTGGCAATAAAGTAAGCAAAGTAGCGAATAGAGGGGAGATGAATGTTACGGATTTTCCAGCTCTCCTTCGAGAAGCTGCTCCCTTGGCAAATCTCTACGTACAAGTCCATGAGTGGTGCAGGTCGCTCTTTAATCCTTCCACATGATCCCCACTGAGGTACCTTAATAGCTGCACAAAAAATCATCGAGAGAAAGGTCGACAACTATATTCTATATTTTGTAGTGGACCATGGGGTTAGGCAAAGAGTAACTAAATTGAAAGTCCTGCACTACAGACATCGTTAGTTTCACAAATTGACAAGGTTCATCTTCCAAAAAGTGCTCCAATCCTGCATTAGCAACCAAAGTATGGAAGTCCTAGGAAATTCCTGCAGCTCTGATGAATTCGGAGCATGGATAGATGGAAGGAAAAACTTCCTCCTCTCGGTGAACCTTCATAACCTCAGGCACCCTCAGTTCATGTTGGTTGAGTTGATGCTCAGTCATCTTCTATTCTAAAATTTAAACATCTATTAAACAAGTGATTGCAAAGTGAATATAATGAAGGGCACTACTCATAGGGACTTGTAGAGGCCTAAACATGCATCAAAACTATATCTCTAAGAATTGAACAATCTTACAAGCTCTCATAACCTGTCACCTACAACAGCAAAATACTCAAGATATAAACCACTAAACACAAATCTACTTGGACAAGCGGAGGGGTCACATACCGGAGAACAAATGCTCCAAATTTCAGCAGCAAAGATGGGCTGGGCAAGGAGATCGAAAAATCGAGGGCAAGAGCAGCAAGAACGCGATTTAGAGCAATGAACTAGTGTTTTCTCGGGAGAGAGAAGAAAGTGGCAAGTGAGAGAGTGAGTGGAGGGCCAGGGGTGGCCCACACCATGGCCAGGCGCACCCCTGGGCTGGCCACACCACCAGGTGGTGCCACTGGTGGGCCCTTGGGCCTTCTGCACCTTCCTGCCCTTTTTCACGTAAAAATTTAATATGAATTTTCTGGAATTTTTCGAGACACTTCATTTTTGGGCAATTTTTAGGCATAACAGAATGATTTTCTAACAGAAAAAAGGTTTCTGGAATGATTCAAAGGCAAAACAAGGCTAGGACTTCAGAAGTTCTAAGACACTCTAACATGCAAGCAACTAACAACAGAAAAGAAAACTAAACGAAAGCAAAAACTAAAATGGAAAGAATAGAAGTAAGCGGAGATAATCATGGTGAGAACATTGTTTTGTTCAATGAAATCCTTTTGTTAACAAGGTTGATCAGGTCTTGTTACCAAAACAATTTTATATGAAACAAAACTTTTTATTCCACTAATGATTATGTTACCTCAACTTTGATAGCAATGGTCCCAATCATAATAGTTTCAAATTTTTCTCTTGGTATGGGACAATATATCTCTCCAACTTGAATGCCCTCAACATGTTCAATTGAATTCAAACCATAAGTCCTATCAATCTTCTTGGGGAAATAGATAGTATGCTCCTTATCATTAAAATTGAAAGTCACCTTTCCTTGATTACAATTAATAACAACTTCTGCAGTATTAAGAAAAGGTCTCCCAAGAATAATAGACATATTATCATCTTCAGGCATTTCAAGCACAACAAAATTAGTTAATATCAAGCAATTATGAGCCACTTGAACAGGTACATCCTCACATATACCAACAGGAATAGTGGTAGATTTATCATCCATTTGCAAAGATATATCAGTTGGTATTAGTTTTTCCTGTTGAAGTCTCTTATAGAGAGAGAAAGGCATAACACTAACTTCGGCTCCCAAATCACACAAAGCAGTTCTAACATAACTATTCTTAATAGAGCAAGGAATAGTTGGAATCCCCGGGTCACCAAGTTTCTTTGGAACCTTACCATTAAAGGAATAATTAGCAAGCAAAGTAGAAATTTCTTCATTAGGGATCTTCCTTTTATTCGAGAGAATATCCTTCATATACTTTGAATAGGGAGGCAATTTAATAACATAAGTCAAAGGAATTTGCAGGAATAAAGGTTTCATCCACTCACAAAACTTATTATAGTGTTCATCTTCCTTTGACTTGTGTTTCTTATCAGGGAAAGGCATAGGTTTTTGGACCCAAGGCTCTCTTTCACTACCATGTTTCTTAGCAACAAAATCTTCTTTAGTGTATTTAGTATTCTTAGTGTGATTTTTAGGTTCTTCTTCAACTCTTTCTTTATCAGGAACATCATTTTCTTCATTACCACTTTCAGTTTCAGCATCAGACAAATATACTATTAGGATCTTTAGCAGGTTTAGAGGGTTCTATAATATTTTTATGTTTCTTTTTTCTTTTCTTACGAGTAGTACCACTATTTTCAGCTTGTTGAGAATCCTGCTCAATTCTTTTGGGATGCCCCTCAGGATATAGAGGATCCTGGGTACCAGCACCACTTCTAGTTCTAATTTCATAAGCATGTTTTTCTTTAGCAGCATTAACTAGCAGGTCTTTTTGTACCTTAATAAGTTGATCAATTTGAGTTTGAACCATTTGAAAATGTTTAATAAGCATTTTAACATCATTAGAGGTTCTTTCCACAATATCCTTCAACTCAACAATAGCTCTAGAGTTTTCCATTAGATGGTTTTGCACCCTTTTATTAAAATTATCTTGCTTAACAATAAAAATATCGAATTCTTCTAAGCATTGATCAGGAGGTTTAGAGTAAGGGATATCACCGTCATCAAAGTGTTGGAGAGAGTGTAACTCAATAGTGGATGAATAGGGAATTGGCTTACATAATTCTTATATAGGAGGTAAATTCTTGACATCTACAGGTTTAATTCCCTTCTCATTAAGAAATTTCTTAGCTTCCTTCATCACTTCATCATTTAGTTCAATAACTCCCCTCTTCTTAGATGATGGTATAGGCGCCGGTATAGTGATACATTGCAAATGTATCTATAATTTTTGATGTTCCATGCTTGGTTTTATCCACTTTCTTGTGTTTTGTTCCAACTTTGGAGTACTTTTCATATGATTTCTTGGACTAACCTATTAATAAGAGCCACAGTGCCAACTGCCTGTTTTCTGCTGTTTTTGGTTCCAGGAAAGTCAGAAAATGAATATTCTCGGAATTGGACGGGACAAAAGCCAAAGTGCCTATTTTTCCGGAAGTCATTAGATGCCAGAGTACGAGACGGAGAGGGGCCAGGGGGCCACCACACCACCTGGCCGTGTGACCCAACCTGGCCCACGCCAGGGGGTGGTGAGGCCAGCCCTGGCACCCCCTCGGCCTCCCCTTTCGACTATAAGATGCCCTCGGGACGAAAACCCTAAGTACCCGATCAAAAATCCACAAAAGATTCTATAGACGCCGTCATCTCCATCCCTAGATCGGGAGGGATCTGAAGCTCTTCCCGGCACCCTGCCGGAGAAGGGAATTCACCCTGGAGGCCTTCTTCATCACCATGCAAGCCTCCGGTGTGATGCATGAATAGTTCATCCTTGGACTACAGATCCATGTAGTAGCTAGATGGCTGGTTCTCCTCCTTTGTGCTTTCATGTCTAGATCTTGTGAGCTCCGTTCATGATCAAGATCATCTATTTGTAATTTTGCATGTTGTGTTTGCGGGGATCCGATGGATATTGAGATGCTATTTCACATTGATTATTGATTCTATCATGTCTTTGTTATTTGTGATCTTGCATGCTTTCCGTTGTTAGTAGCTATCTTGGCCAAGTAGATGCTAGCAACTCCAAGAGTTAGTATTTATGCTCGATAGTGGGTTCATGCCTCCGTAACTGGGAAGTGACAGAAATCTCTAAGGTACTATATGTGTTGTTGCTACTAGGGAGAAAACAACAATCCTTTGTTCATAGAACAATCATATTGTTTACTTTACACGTAGTTCATAAAGCAATAATCTGTTGCTTGCAACTTAATACTGGAGGGGGTTTAGATGATAACCTGAAGGTGGATTATTAGTCATAGATGCAGTTGGATGGCGGTCTATGTATAATGTTGTAATGCCCAATCAAGTTCCAAAGGAGTCAAGATGATTAGTATATGCATGTATTTCTTTCTCGATGTTTGTCAATTGCCCCGCTGTAATTTGTTCACCCAGCATGTTATCTATCTTAAGGAGGGCCACCTCTAGTGAACTATGGATCCCGGTCCTTTTTCTTTACATACAATCTATAAACTATTTACTGCTTTGTGTTTACTTTCTGCAAACTATTACTTCCTTCCATTCAATACGTTTAATCCTTTGTTTTCAGCTAAACACGGTGAGATTGACAACCTCATCGCAAGTTGGGGACAAAGTTCTGTGGTTGTGTTGTGCAGGTCTCCACGTTGCTACTAGCACCGGTAGTGCGCCCTGCCAAAGCTCAGCTAGTAACACCTTTGGTGTGTTTCCTTGCTCCTACTGGTTCGATTAAACCTTGGTTTCATACTGAGGGAAACTTGCTACTGTGCTCATCATACCTTCCTCTTGGGGTTCCCAACGAGGTCTACATCAACCACGCACCAACACTTTCTGGGCGCCGTGCATTGAGACATGAAGCATTTTTCTAGCGTCGTTGCCGGGGAGTCAAGGACATCTTCACAAGGGGACTCCCTCATAACCAATCTCTTTACTTTGTTATTTTTGTTTTGCTTAGTTTCTTTTTGCTTTGTTTGCTTTTTTCTTTTTCAAAAACAGAAAAAAATTAGTTTTACTAGTTTGCTTTCTTTATTCAAAAACACAAAAAAATTAGTTCCTATCTTGAGTTTCCACTATGTCTAGCCTTGGTCCAATCACTATGTCACCCGAGGAAATTATTTTCTCTTTTAAACAAGGAATTGAGGAAAGTTTTAAGGAAGCTTGGTCTAGAATCTCTGATCTACATGAAAAAACTGAGCCTAAAATGACTCAAAGCTTATTCCTTAGCAGTTTTTACCTTGGAATTGATCTTTGCTATAGATATGCTTTAGATGCTGTTGTGGGAGGAGATTTCCTCCAATGTAATGAGGATGATGCTATTAATGCTATAAAGAAATTGATCCTCACTTACAACTTGCCTAGCCAAACTGATATTTCTTTTGCAAAAATATTTGCTAGGTTGAACACTCTTGAGACTAGCACTACTAGTTTAGAAAATTGCTATAATATGCTTAGGGAGCATCACAATTATGTTCCAATAAATTCTGAACCATCAAAGTGGCTCCCTACAGTAAAGATTGAGATAAACACTAAAACTTTTCAAGCTCGCTGTGATATCATGTCTGAATTTTGTCTTATGCCCAAAGATATTTATAAATATCTGAATACTTGGGGGCTTACTGAAGGAGGAAAAGAAATATCTCTTGCTAATAATACTACCATATTACCTCTTAGAATAGCTGAAGGAGTGTTTACAAAGATCCTTGGGAAAATGATTTCTACTGATTATCTTGTTATTGAATGTGTAGTAAAAGGACAAATTACACTTGGAAGGTCCCTATTAAAACTCCTTGGAGCAATAATAGATGTGGGAAAGGGGACCATGAACCTTTATTCTCCACCAAACAATCATATTTTCCCCAAGGTTAAGAATAAAAGTAAGAGAGGTAAGGGCAAGAAAGTTGGTTTTAATGCTTCTTCATTTGAGAACACTTGATTCTTTTTCTTGCTTCTTATGCCTAACTTAAAGGCGTTAACTAAAAATACTTATTGGGAGATAACCCAAAAGTTTTAGATGAGTGTTGAAAGTTATTACTTCAGTAATAACCGCTCCTTCTCCTTTTTATTTGCTTTTTGTGCCAAGAGTAACCTCTAATGAGAGAGAAGTAATGATTGGGAAAGTTGCTGTCCCGAAACAGATTTCTGTGCTCCACCGTAAACATTCGTGTAAAATCTCTGAACGTATTTTTGAGGCGTCAATTTTTGTGCTTATGACCCAGGTTGTTATCTAACTTTCGTTAGTTCAACACTTTTTGATTTGAGCAACATAAGGTCTTCGAAAAAATTCTTCTTTACCTGCGGGTCTGTTTTGACAGATTTCTGCCATTTTCTGCATTTGCTTCTTGTTGGTTCCTTTTTGAGTTCTTTTGGGGAATTGAGCTTTTTGAGGGAAGTGCTACAGTAGCTAGTATTCTAATGGAAGTTTATTTGGTGTTAGAACTGAACCTTAAGACTTATTTATCTTGAGTGCACTAATGTTGCTAATAAAGATTGTGTGAAGTTTTGTATGAAGGAAAATTTTCAGGTGTATGGAAGGAATGAGTAATGAGATGAAGGATGGACTAAATTTTAAGCTTGGGGATTCCATGCATTTCACCCCAAGAAATATCCAAGAAGTACAAGCGTCAAAGCTTGGGGATGCCCAAGGCATCCCCTTCTTCATCAATAAAAATCCCAGGTTTCTTCCAAACGCTTCATTTTTATTGTTTCATGCACAGTTGTGTTGTTCTTGGAGCGTCTTTTTTTCGTTTTCGTTTTGGTTTTTTGTTTGCTTAGTTTTATGAATAAATTGGTTGGACCCCCTCTTTCATACATTGGTTTGCAAATAGTTTCGTTTGGTTTGGAAAAGAGTAGGAAAGTTCATGCTTATGTGGTAAAAAGAGCTCGTTTTGACTGTGGCCTATGCTTTGTCATGCCATGCTTGATATTGTTTTGGCTTTATGCTTAGTATTCTTTGCTGCAGCATGACTTGTTATAAACAATTGAGATTGCTTAATGTGCTTTGGATGAATCATGCGTTGTTTTAGCAAATTAAAGCATAGTATAGTGGTATTCTCCTTTGATGCTTTATTTGGGTTGACTTGGCGCATGCTTACACCATGTTATGACTATCTCAAGTCACCATAGCCTTTATGATCCTTTAGTTTTCAACTTGTAGTATCACTTTATGATTTGATCAATGATGTTTTGTCGCTCTACATGATTATGGCCATTATTGCTCTCTTAGTTTGTCGCTCCCAGTCTTTTGCTAGCCTCCACAACAAAGTATGAGTTCCACTCATGCATCCAACTCCCTAAACCAAGTTATTCCAAAGAGTCCACCATACCTACCTACTAGCTTATGCTATTCCAAGTATATTCATGCTTTTGTTTACCTTCTGAATTAAACTTGTTATGAGAAAACTAGTGATTAAAGCTCTCACGAACTTGATGGCACACTTTACTTGCCCTTAATAAACTTGAAACATTGTGTTGTCTATGTTGTATATGCTTGCACTTATTTGTTGGGAATTAGCAGAACCATGCTTTCATGGGGAACGGTTTCAACATTGCACTTGGTACTTGTACCTAGTTGATATCGTGCTCTTTTGTATATGGATGTCATCGGTGTGAAATGAAAGGGGAGCTTGTAAGTCCATGGAGTTATGTATATGTGTTAGAGAAACGCCTGGGCCGCTGGTCTAATCCATGCTGACATGGTGGAAACCTGTAGCGTAACCATAATGAGCTGTCTATGAAGCATTCTTCTTATAAAAAAAGAGTCCTATATTGAGAAAAAAGAGAAAAGAAAAAAAAAGAGACTACGAAAAGAGGAAAGAGAGAAAAAAGCACCATATTCCCATGGTAAATAAGAAGATTGCTGAGATGCTCGTTGTCTGCTTGCCTTGTCATTTTGATATGGGGAATATTTCGTATCATCGGGCAAGGTGTACCCCGTTGGCGGTTCTCTATGTAACACATATACTTACAATGACAAGAACTTACCGGTGACTAAACTTGAGTAGCATGGGGAGCGGCCCTCGTATACAAGGGACATGAGATTTCTGACTTATACTTCGTCAAGCATGTACACCATAGTTTGTTCACTTTAACCTTAATCACTTCAAGATGCTTATGACAGGGGCAATGAGAGATGAAAGCTATAAGTACCATAATTTTTGGAAGCTCTTTATGAGACTTGAATCCCTACTATCTTTTATAAAAAGGCCTTTCTTCCACCATTATATTGAGTCTCCACCTTCTACCTTTATGCACCTACTTTCAGAGCATAGTGGCCATTTTTAGTTCTATGTGCATTGTCCCAAGACTAGTTGATTGATGCATAACTTGATATTGCTTGTTTTAAACTATTTGTATCTAGTCACTCTTATGAACTTTGAAGGTGTCCTATGCATTTATATTTGCTACTCTATTGAGGGACAAGCTGAATACTTTTATGCTATGTTTTCTTTATGTGAAACAAACAAACGTCTTGCAAAGCATTGTTATTCATGAGTCTTTTGTTTGTTCCTTTTCATGTTGCATCATAGTTTCTTTGTCTTATTGCTAGAACTTTGTCTTTCATGTTATGATTGAAGTACTATGATCCCAGCTTTGAATGTTTTACAAATACTTTGATCAAGTCTTTGATGGTGCATGTCACCTCAAAAATTATTCTTTCTTTTTATCACTTACCTACTCGAGGACGAGCAGGAGTTAAGCTTGGGGATGTTGATACATTGCAAACGTATCTATAATTTTTGATGTTCCATGCTTGGTTTTATCCACTTTCTTGTGTTTTGTTCCAACTTTGGAGTACTTTTCATATGATTTCTTGGACTAACCTATTAACAAGAGCCACAGTGCTACCGCTTTTCTGCTGTTTTTGTTCCAGAAAGTCGAAAATAAATATTCTCGAATTGGATGGGACAAAAGCCAAAGTGCCTATTTTCCGAAGTCATCGGATGCCGAGTATAAGAGAGGAGAGGGGGGCCACCACACCACCGGCCAGCGGCCCAGCCGCGCCAGGGGGTGTTGAGGCCAGCCCTGGCACCCCCTCGGCCTCCCCTTCCGACTATAAGATGTCCTCGGGACGAAAACCCTAAGTACCTGATCAAAAATCCACGAAAGAGTCTGTGGGCACCATCAGCTCCATCCCTAGATCGGGAGGGATCTGAAGCTCTTCCCGACACCCTGCCAGAGAGGGGAATTCACCCTGGAGGCCTTCTTCATCACCATGCAAGCCTCTGGTGTGATGCGTGAGTAGTTCATCCTTGGACTACGGATCCATGTAGTAGCTAGATGGCTGGTTCTCCTCCTTTGTGCTTTCATGTCTAGATCTTGTGAGCTCCGTTCATGATCAAGATCATCTATTTGTAATTCTGCATGTTGTGTTTGCGGGGATCCGATGGATATTGAGATGCTATTTCAGATTGATTATTGATTCTATCATGTCTTTGTTATTTGTGATCTTGCATGCTTTCCGTTGTTAGTAGCTATCTTGGCCAAGTAGATGCTAGCAACTCCAAGAGTTAGTATTTATGGTCAATAGTGGGTTCATGCCTCTGGTAATCTAGGGAAGTGACAGAAATCTCTAAGGTACTAGATGTGCTGTTGCTACTAGGGAGAAAACAACAATCCTTTGTTCATAGAACAATCGTATTGTTTACTTTACACGCAGTTCGTAAAGCAATAATCTGTTGCTTGCAACTTAATACTGGAGGGGGTTCAGATGATAACCTGAAGGTGGATTATTAGTCATAGATGCAGTTGGATGGTGGTCTATGTATAATGTTGTAAATGCCCAATCAAGTTCTAAAGGATTCAAGATGATTAGTATATGCATGTATTGCTTTCTCGATGTTTGTCAATTGCCCCGCTGTAATTTGTTCACCCAGCATGTTATCTATCTTAAGGAGAGCCACCTCTAGTGAACTATGGATCCCGGTCCTTTTTCTTTACATATAATCTATAAACTATTTACTGCTTTGTGTTTACTTTCTGCAAACTATTACTTCCTTCCATTCAATACGTTTAATCCATTGTTTTCAGCAAAACACAGTGAGATTGACAACCTCATTGCAAGTTGGGGACAAAGTTTTGTGGTTGTGTTGTGCAGGTCTCCACGTTGCTACTAGCACCGATAGTGCGCCCTGCCAAGGCTTAGCTAGCAACACCTTTGTGGTGTTTCCTTGCTCCTACTGGTTCGATTAAACTTTGGTTTCATAACTGACGGAAACTTGCTGCTGTGCTCATCATACCTTCCTCTTGGGGTTCCCAACAAGCTCTACATCAACCACGCACCAACACTTTTCTGGGCCTCGTGCATTGAGCCATCATATAGCTGGTCCAGGTATAATTGTTTCGTGTATAGCTGGTTCAGGAGGAGTCCAATCTTCATAATTCTTGCTTATTTTAGCCATTAGTTCCTCAGCTTCCTTGGGAGTCCTATTCCTAAAAACACAATCAGCACAACTATCCAGGTATGTCCTAGATTCTTCAGTTAGTCCATTATAAAATATATCAAGAAGCTCATTCTTAGGTAATGGACATCCAGCCTGTGCAGGAATCAAAGCACAAAACCTTGCCCATGATTCAGGCAATATCTCTTTTTCTCCCTGTCTAAAATCAAAAAGTTCCTGCAAAATAGCATGTCTAGCACTATGAGGAAAATATTTCTTCAGGAAGGTACTAATCAAGAAATCAGGGCTATCAATAGATCTAGGAGGTAAATTACTAAACCAAGTTTTAGCTTCTCCTTTCAGTGAAAAAGGGAAAATCTTAGCAACAAAGTAGGTGTGCATCTTAATATCATCAAAAAACAGGCCACTCATGGTAGAAAGCTCAGTCATATGTGCTACCGCACTTTCATTCTTAGTCCCACAAAAAGGTTCTTTCTCAATAATACCTATGTAAGATAGATCAAGAGATAAATCATAATATTTATCTTTAATGTTTATGGGAGACGCAACAAACTTAGCATTAGGAGGAAATTTGGGTTTAATAGTACGCCTCTCAAGGAGACTCTTAGCAGCACTCCTATCATGGGTGTTTTGACATTCTTTAATAAATTCATCGGTCATCTCAATATAACCGTCTTCAATATCATAGCTCTCTCTAGACTTAGGTGAACTAACATGTGTAGTAGTGTCTTCATTAGGAGTTTCAGTATTTCCAGCTATAGTTCTAGCAATCGTAGCATCTAGGAAAGGACTTAATGAACCAGTCTTATCAAGCACAGTAGAAGCAGCATCATAAGTATCAAAAGTTTCAGATTCAACAGTAGTAGCAGTGTGTGTAGCATGTGTATGTGGTGGTGTAAGGAACTTACTCATAACAGATGGTGAATCAAGAGCAACAAAGGTGTTAAGAACCGTACCTCTTCTTGTAGTGGATGATAAAATAGGAACCTTGCCATCACGAGACTTACCCATGATGGATGGATGGTAGTGAACAATAGTGATTCCAAGTGGACTTGATAAATAAAGCTATGCTCCCCGGCAACGGCGCTAGAAAATAGTCTTGATGACCCACAAGTATAGGGGGTGTATCGCAATATTTTTGAGGGAAGTGAAACCCAATTTATTGATTCGACACAAGGGGAGCCAAAGAATATTTATAAGCCTTAACAACTGAGTTATCAATTCAGCTGCACCTGGAAACAATCTTGCACACAACAGTTTATCAATAGCAACAGTTTTGTAGTAGCAACAGTAAAGTAATGGCAGTAGTAAAGTAAAGACAGTAGTAGCAATTGCAGTAAACAGTAGGATTGGAGCGCGGTAGACATAGGGATGGATGGACGGGCGTTGCATGGACAAGACAATTCATATAGCAATCAAAACATAGGGCAATTGCAGATAAATAAGATAAAGCATCCAAGTACTAGATAATCAAAGGCATGTGTTCCATATATAGTCATATCGCAATGAGAACTTGCACAACATCTTTTGTCCTGCCAGCCCGTTTGTAGCGGGGACTCAAGGGAACTACTGGCAATTAAGGTGCTCCTTTTAATAGAGCACCGGAGTAAAGCATTAACACTCCATGAACACATGTGATCCTCACATCAAAGCCATTCCCTCTGGTTATCCTGATTTCTGTCACTTCGGGGCCGTTGGTTCCGGACAACAACGTGTGTATACAACTTGCAGGTAAGACCATAAACAATACTATCATAATGAATCAATAACATGTTTAGATCTGAAATCATGGCACTCGGGCCCTAGTGACAAGCATTAAGCATAACAAGTCACAATAAAGTCAAAAAGCAGTAATAGTAGATACTAGGCACCATGCCCTAACAATCTGATGACATTACATAAACGATCTCATCCAATCCCTACCATCCCCATAGCCTATAACGGGGGATTACTCACTCATAGTGGGGGAAACATGGATGGTCGATGGAGAAGCGATGGTGATGATGATGGCGATGATCTCCTCCAATTCCCCATCCCGGCAGGGTGCCAGAACGGAGTTTCTGGTTCCGAATCATGGAATCTGGTGGTGGTAGCGCAACAGAACTCTTTCTGGAAAGACGTCACCCCCCCCTGAGTTTTTAGGTCAGAAGGCAACTTATAGGCGAAGAGGGAGACCGAGGGGGTGTCTGGGGCGGCCAGACCACCCCCCTAGCGCGGCCAGGCCCAGCCCGCGTGGCCAGGTGGTGTGGCCAGCCCTAGCCCCACTCCGTCTCGTATTCTGGCTCCGTGAGTCTTCTGGCGAAATAGGATTTTTGGCATATTTTCTAGGATTTTTCCTGATAGTTGATTTTCTACATAAAAACTAGACACCAAGGTAATTCTGCTGAAAACAGTGCCAGTCCGTGTTAGTTGCATCCAATTCACACAAGTTTAGAGGAAAAACAATAGCAGAAGTGTTCGAGAAAGTAGATACGTCTTGGACGTATCAGTATCCCTCGCAACAAGAGATGAAGGCAGAGAGATAATCAATGGCGTTTGCTAGGAGATGATGGGGTTGAAGACCGAAAGTTTCGAGGAACTATTTGGTGAAATTGCTCAAAGGAAGGCAAAATCCTCCAGCGAAGTGAGCAACGAAAACAACATACTCACCGTGCTCCGCTTTCGGGATTTGCTCGTTGCCGGGCATGCAACAATCTACCTCCGGCGGGATTCGCCGGAGCCAATGGATTTCTGCCTACATAACATCGAAACCTTCCCATGAACCTTGCTCTGAGGTAGCCTCTTCTTCTTGCTCAGCCATGGGAACAACATCCTGGGATCCATCTCTGGCTCGCTATCCTCCGATGTGGTGCTTGCTTCGGAGGCGCAAGGCAAGGACTAGCATGGTCCCATAGCGGTGGCGGAGAGCGATGCTTGAGCAAAGCAGCGGCATGAGAGGGGCAGAGGGGCGTCGTGGTCGTGTGTTTGCAAGATGCAACGGTGGTGGCGGTGCGATGAGGAAGAAGGAGCGGGAGAGGGGGAAAGTGAACAAGGGTTTCCCCCCGCTCCCCTATTTAACCGCACGCCACATCATGGGTAGTGGGATCCGTTGTGCCCACGAGGCCCATGGTGTGTGCGTGTATTTCGCAAAAACGGTTGGAGAGGAACGTGCCACAAGCATGGTTAGGATACGGGGAAGCATAACTACATCCTGTGCCGTAGCGGTGAACGAGGGGTCGCACGGTGAAGTGATGGATGGCAGTGATAACCGGCACAACATGACAATGAATAGTGCAACGCATCGTGTTTGGGCCCAAAAAATGAGGTAGCATCATGATTGCCTAAAACGTAGGATTGGGAAGATAACCCGAATATGGATGAAGGCCCGACCAGCAAGATATATCTCGGTTTGAGCCAAGCAAAGTCGGTTTTAACACAAGTCTCCAACTGGAGTATCTGAGTTAAAATTGGTAACAGTCGGCATATGGATATGTCGGCAATATGGACAAGATTCGAGTAAGTTGAACCTGCTGTGGCCTTTTTAGCTAACGCTGCTAAGACCGCAACATCTTCGGGGAGTTGCGGAGATGACCCCTAGTAGGGTCAAGCTAAGGTATAAGATAAGGTCAACCGAGATACAGGTTGACATATGTGGGTCGGCCAAGTTACCCAAGCCAGATTAACTTGGCCAGACCTAGCTGACATACACTGTATGTTGGCATAACATATATGTTGTTTCCTTTGTGTAGGTACCTCTAGGCCGAGTTATCTGGGTTAGGAGCGACATCGGGGTTGGCATACGGCAGAAGGGTGTGAGCCAGCCTCAGGGTCAGCGCCTCTGTCTCTCCTAGGATTCCCGGAGGAGATAAGGATGCTAAGTCAAGTGTGCCCCTAAATCCCAGGTAAAGGTCAGGTCGAGGGTTTCACTGAGGGGACAGTGTTAGACCGCCAACGATCTAAGAGGACGGGCACGTCAAGTCCCATCGAGGGTATCCAGCGGAAGAGGATTGGGACCCAGCTAACGACTTTTGTACTAGAATATGCTAGTCATATTCCATGCCATGTCAGCCCTAGATGTAACCTGGCCACCCCTTTATAAGGTGCGCCAAGACCTCCAGAGGGGGGGGGGGGTCAATTGAGATCTAGTTCTTCACATAGAATACAGAGAGAGGCATGGGCTCTATCTTCTTCCTTCTCTCTTGCATACAGCTCAAGGAGCCATTGTAGCCTGTGTTGATAATATTATGAGATCTAGCATGCCGGAGTAGGGGTGTTATGTCAATAGGAGAGCCCCAAACCTGGGTATATCGTGTGCTGAGTGATTCTGTGTGTTCTTCATGTGCGGTCTCCACCGTGCTATCCCTCCCCGGATTCCACTAGCGTCCATCCGGCCCCATCTTTAGCCATCCCATGACATCTTCCGTGACACCACCACAACACTTACATACACCACATGGACAACACATAAAACCATTCCGCTTGTTTGCCTAGGCCACATCGAAGAAATGATACATGCCTTTAATGAACTCATCAGAGCGTCGGTCATCATACATCCATTGCTGGCGCATCTACATTATATAAGTATACCAAAAAATATTACACAACATCATGATGAATAGAGAAGTGACCAAATTAATACAAGTTCATCACATTGAAACCAAATCAGAGTAGTGACCAAAGGTTATTATTGCAAAGATAAAAAACTATACACTGATTTAAAAACTTTCTACTCCATCTTTAGTCCTGGTTGGAGACACCAACTGGGACTTAATGTTTAGATTTTTTTAATCGTGGGTGCTGACACTATTCGGTGGATGGCGACACTATGTCATGGGTGAGTGGCGACACCATGCCGTGAGTGGAGGCATTATGCCGTGAGTGGCGACACTATTCAGTTGTTGGCGGCACTATATCATGGGTGAGTGGCGGCACTATGTCGTGAGTGGAGGGTGGCGACACTATGCTGTGAGTGACGATAATATTTGGTGGGTGGCGACACTATTTCACCGTTAGTGGTAGCACTATGCTTTCGGGATGGCATCACAAATGTTGTGGCGCTTAATCTATAAATAGGCAAGATGCATCCTTGTAAAGTTATAAACTGCAAGATGGTGTGAGAGGGACACCACTATGGCGGAGCTTCTCGAAGATGTCTTAGGATCCCGTCCTCAGACATCTTCGAGGATCTCGCCATAGAGGCACTCCCATATATGTGAAATTTGTTAGCTCCCAGGCGTATTGATCTAATGAGAAAGATTATGTTTTTTGCTAGTGTGTCTTTTTGTGAAGCTTTTTTGAATTAACCCTATTTTTTACAATTTTGTGATTATTATTGTTTACTATGGTACATATATATGTCTATGTATAATGATGATATTATTTCTTTATATCCATCCAAAATTTGAAGATGCAGTGGTTACAAATCTCTCTACTTCTAGAGCACGAAATGAGCAAGCAATGGCAGATGAAGAGTGGAGTTGCTAACCATTCAGAACCCTTCGATAGATGGGCGTGGCCAAATCTTGATAAATCATGTGAAAAAATAGGATGAACTCGAGCTCAGGGAGGAGTGGTCAAATCTGCATTATATAAGTATATCAAAAACCATTACACAACATCATGAATAGAGAAGTGACCAAATTAATACAATTTCATCACATTTAAAACCAAAGTAAAGTAGTGACCAAATGTTATTATTATTAAAATTACTCCCAAATAAAACGCATAAATCTCTCTACTTCTAGAACATGAAATGAGCTAAACTAGCAATGAAAGATGAAAGGATGAAATTGCTAACCTTTTAGAACTCTTTGATAGATGGGCGTCGCTAAATCTTGTGAAAAAATGGGGATAAACTCGAGTTCAGGCAGAAAAGAGAGAGGAGAAAGCAGTTCGAAAATGAAGTATGGCTTGGGGCAGGGAGGAAGATGATATAGGAAGGACATTAGTCCCAGTTAGAGACACTAATTGGAACTAAAGGTCCATCTTTAGTCCCGGTTGGAGACACCAACCAGGACTAAAGGGGCTGGCGCCGGCCCTAGCCTGCCGGAAACCCTTTAGTCCTAGTTGGTGTCTACAATCGGGACTAAAGATCCCGTTTGAACCGGAGCTAGAGGTGGCCGTACTCTGCGGTGGTTTTTAGCCGCTGGAACTGATACATTAGTCTCGGAACTAATGCTCCGGACGAAAGACCCGTTTTCTACTAGTGTTTACTAAACCAATTGCGTCTCTCGATCTTTATACATACAAAAACACTCCATGTAGGTGACCCTTGCTTCGCGGCATGCACTGCATGTACCAAGATCAAGAGCGGACGGGACCTAAAAAAATGAAGAGCGGACGTCTTATCTTCGTAATTTTCTTACTCCCTCCAGTCCACTTTGTCTAAATTTATATGAATCTAGTTAAGTATTCTGACTAAATTCATAGGAATTTAGACAAACTTAAGGCCATATTATGCGCTCTACCTGGTCCACGGGATATGCACCCAACAAACGGACAGGGCGGGGACGATGGAGGAGGCCCAGACCACTACATGTCAGCATGCCAGCATGCATTCATGTGACACGCGCGCGCCGGCCCTCCTCTCCGGCCGTGCACCCCTACGCAATACAATAGACATTGGGCGCGGCCGACTACGCATGATCATCGTTCCCGCGCCGCGCGGGGGGCCGGCCCCTGCAGACCGGACGGCCGTACGGCGGCGCTGAGATGAGACAGCTAGCGAGCGAGCTTAGATCGTCGGGCCGGCTTTCTCCAGCACACGGTAGTGTACACATCATGTCAGTCAGTTTCGATCGTCACGTAGTACGTACGTCGAAAGAAGAGGCCCCCAGCAGCCTGCAGCCTGCAGGCTAGAGCCCCAGGATGGAGGGTACATGAACATCTCTATACATGCATGTGCCGCGCGCGTCGGTAGCTTGGGCGCCTCTGTCTGAATTATTGGCGAGTTCCGTTCCGCGATCACATCCCTAGCCACTGCATGCGTAGCTCGCTAGCTGAACCCAATCAGTTGCTGGTCGCTCGCTCGATCGATCGATCAGCTGCTGGGAGGGAACGGGCCGGGTAAACTGTAAACCTGTCGTGTCCACATGTGCACATATGCATCGATCATGCATGCACGGTGTCCACGCTACACTAACTACATCTCGATCAGGCCGACCGAGTTAATGTATCTCTCTGCTGGGCTAGGTAATAAGCAGCTGGCTGACGCATGAATGTGTATGTATGTTACAGTTACAGCTCCATCTCGATCGAGCGCTGGCGATTAATTTGTCAGTCTGATAAATCGATCGTCCTTCACACCATGCATGCATGCGCGCCTGTGCGTCGTACCGGGTACTCCGTGACGCGCATGCATGGTGGCAGCACCTCCGCATGCAGGCCATGCCACCTACTCCCTCCGTTTGGAAATATAAAATGTTTTAGGTTTGTGAATAAGATGTATCTAGACACTTTTTAGTGTCTAGATTCATTTGAACCTATACAGTAAAAGGTATACATCTCCTTCACAAACCTAAAACATCTTATATTTCTAAACGGAGGGAGTACGTACGTACGTACATGGTACGTCAATCCAAGCATACTAGTCCTAGGCAGGGGCTATAGCTGGTAATCGATACGAATACGATCAATGCATGCATATGGTCACCACACGCGTACGTACGCAAAAACGTACCTGCAAACCCCACTGTTTCAAGCTAGCAGCGCTAGTAGCTAACTAGCTGCTACAGGCCCTCTACCTGCTACTGCCAAAACCCATAAGGTCGATGGATCCAGCGCCCACGTACGTACGTATGTACGTACGCAAAACCTGTTGCACGTACGTACAGTACGTCTGGGTCGTACGCCCCGCACACATGGGGGGAAAGGAACCGCATCGCATCGCGTCGATCGATCCCTGCAGCGCCGGCCTGCAGTAATTATGCAGCTCGTTGGGACAGGGGCGAAAGGGGGGCTACAGGGCTGCTAGGTACGATCGATCGAGCTTATTAGGCAGACACGAGCTCGATCGATGGATCGGCAACGGCAGCCGTACCGATCGCTGCATGCATAGGCTGCAAGCTACCACGCTCGCCGGGGCCGGCCGGCCGGGGCTGCGTGCTTGCGGCTAGCTTAGCTAGCGGCTAGCGCCGCATGCAAGGTGTGGTCCTGTACGTACGTGCGGTGGTCGACCGAGTTCCGATTCGAGATCTCTGCCCCGACAGGCCTATAACGCCGTGCCCATCCACCGCAGCGCCAAAGCCTGTGACGGGGATCAATTCCAACGATCCCACGTACGTACAGATTGATATTATGGGAGCCACGCGGGTGGCGATCGAGCCCGGCCACCACCAGCCCCCCGGTCGATCTCTGATCACCAGCCGGCCTAGCTAGGTAGGCAGACACGCACACGTCCGTACGCTAGGTAACCTTTGTGTATGTCTTGGTTTCACAGCTTAAGAACCGTACGCACTCGTCCGTACGCTAGATGCACGGTGTGTCGTTGGGTGATTTGTTTGATCGCAGGTGACGTACCTCAGGAACAGTTAGACTGCTTTTCTTTTGGCATTAAGCACCCATGCATGTTGTTTCAACAACGTTCGTCCAAAACAAACGGAGATGCATGGATCGACATCTTTTTACATCCTACCCCAGCATGGCAGTGTGACAAGAGGTACAGTGCTACCTCTCCTTCACCCAGCTGCTAGCTTCGCGCCGAGAGTTCGACGGAGACACGCCGCCGGCATCCCTGGGTGGACGACGCCGTGCGACGTCATGTATATATTGGCCGGGAGGCTCACGCTCACATAATGTTTATTAGGTGGGACTAGCATAATATCCGTGTGTTGCTATGGGTCAACAATTGTATTGCTATGGCTCACCCTTCATTATGTGGGGTCCCTGAATCGGCGGGAACCAACGTAATATTTACCTGTTCTGTATCTAGGTTGTTTCTCTGAAATTTCACACACTAGTCGGAAGTAGACCGTCGTGTGTCACGGCAGCCAGCCCAATCCGCATCAGAGTAGCCGAGGAGCTCCGCTGAAGAAGAAGCCATAAGACGAAGACTGTGACCAGTAGTCACTAGTACAAACTCGTTACTTAGAGAGCCATAATAAAAATAAACGCCTCAGTGTATGACCTTAGATGGTGGGAAAACTCAATCTTTGTTGGGGGTTACCCTACCCGGGGGTATCCCCCAATATTAGTCCCCGAAGCTGGTGCGGTCTTAGCAACTTTTAGCTGTTAAGGCCACAACAGGTTCCCATATCCGGATCTTTGCCTCTTTGGCCGAGTTACCCCGTAACCCGGAGTTTTTCATCTTGCGATCCTTTGGCTCATTCCGAGTTATTCCTCGCTGGCCGGGTCTCTTGCTTGCCTATCCAGGTTACATTTCCTTCCCTTGTACGCTTCCCCACATCCTACGTGGAGGGTAATCATCATTTTGCCTCATTTTAAGGGCCACGCGCATTTAATGCGCGATTCTTGTCATAATGTTAGGAATAATCACTGCGCATGTCCCTTCACTGCGGCGCCTCGTTAACTGTAACATTACATCGCGTCATGGGATCCCTTGTCCCTGTGGCCCTTGCTGTGGCCACGCTCTGATTGGCTGATTCGGCCGCGTACACGCCAGTTGTGCGCGGTGTGGCAACCGCAAAGGATCCCACTACGCGCTCGTTGCGCGGTTAAGTAGAGGCCCTGGGGCAACCCCTGGGAAAGTTCCCCATTTCCTCTACTTCCCAGCCTCATTTTTCTATCGCCGTAGCCTTGCCGCCGCCGCCAGTTTCTTGCTGCTCAGTCAGCGACTGCCTGAGTGCATCTTGCACTGCGTTCCCACTCAAGATTTCCATCACGGGGCCTTCCGCTTCCCGTTTCCCCGCCTCCGGTTACCTCTATTCGGATTTCTCTCTCGGGGATCTTGAATCCACCATGACTGAGGAGGAACCAGCGGTGGATGCGCAGCAGGAGGAAGGAGCAGAGGCCGTGAGCGCGGCTGCTGGGACGGCTCTATCGTCCGCGAGGAGGACCTGGACTGGCTCCGTGCCACGCGCCGCATCCCTACCGGCGTTGCCTGTCGCCTCGCCTCCGGTGAAACCTCTCCTTCCCCCAATCCTGGGGAATATGTTGTTTTCCTTTCGCATTTTCAGCGCGGCTTCGGCCTCCCCACCTCCGATTTCTTTTTCGATTTCATTTCCACCTACAAACTGCAAACGCATCATCTCTTCGCCAATGCTATCACTTCTTTGTCCTCCTTTGCTTCTGGCATTGAGGGGTACATCGGCCTCTGGCCAACCAAGGAATTTTGGATCAAGTTCTTTGGTCTCCGGAGGAACGTGGTTCCGGATAAGGAGATTGCTCTGGAAGATAAGCATCTGACCCAGTGTGGTGCCGCCTCCATATCTCCTCGCAAGACCTCCACATTTCCCCGGGTCATCGGGCTCGAGTCCTGTAAAGGCTGGGCCCAGACTTTCTTCTATGTCCGGAACACCACCGACGAGGACCTGATCCGGCTCCTCCCCTTCAAGCTTGGCCATCCTGATGCCTCGCTTTGGGAGAGCATTCCCAAGCAGCCCACGGCCCTGGCGAATCAAGTGGAGCACCAGATTAAGGAGCTGCTCAAGGAGAAGCTTCGGGGGGAGGATATCATGATTACTTTTCTCCGCAGCCGGGTCTCCCCCCTTCAGAAGTGAGCTCACAAGATTTGCTACTTGAGCGGCCCTCTCGACCCCCACCGGACTTCATCTATCGAGCTGGATAACTCGGCGGTTTATTGCCGGGTTAAATCCATTTTCAATCTGGAGAAGGAGTTCACCGAGGATTGGGAGTGGGGACTTGAGCCCTTCACCCGGGACAACCCTCCTCCAAAGGTGAATTTACTTTTTCCTGTTCTCCGAATTTTCTCCGTATGTCGGTTCACTTTTGTAACTTGCCAATTGTTGTCTTGTTCTCAGTGATTCCTCCAACAGCCACTAGAGGATGGCGAGGTGCTGGCGAGCAAGTGGTTGCCGGACCGCACCGAGGAGGACGAGGAGGAGCCTGATCCGGAGACCTTCCTGCTTACCCCGGACGTCGTCAAACACAGCGCTGGTAAGGCCTCTTCTCTAAGGGATTGGCCAGACGACGATGACTCGGACGTTGAGGTCCTGGAGGTATTTGATCCAGTTCCCATCTCTTACGCGCATCTGGTTATGTCCGAATATTCAGCTAACCCGGACGGTCAGGTCCACGAGGTTCCTCCCCTTGCCACTGGTGGTCCGGCCCCTGCTTCTTCCTAGAAGCACGTGGCTACCTCAACCGCAGCTTCGGAGGTGCCTCCGCCCAAGAAGAGGCAGAAGAAGTCTGGGGTGAAAGCTTTGTCTAAGCCGGCCGCCAAGAGCATGATCCGGAGGGCGCCCAAACCTCGGGCTCCCCCAACCGCGGATGAGTAAGTCCTTTTGCACTGATACTAGGGGATTTTTCCTTTTCTTGCCTTCGTCTCTTATTGGTTCTCTCTTTTTGACTTGGTGCTTTTCTTCTTTTCAGAGCTCCTAGGGTCATTCCTCAGAGCGGCTCCGACATATCCTTCCCGATTCGGAGCAGCCCTTCTCCCCCCCGCAACGGCGATACTCGCTCGCTCAGCCCTATTCCAGAGGGTTCCGCAACTGCGCCTGACCAGAGCCCACCTTGTCAAGAGGAGGGCAGTGTCTGCGCGAGGGGTAGTGGGACGGCTCTGGATACGGCGATGCCGGATCTCCCCAGTTCTTCGGCCTTAGCACCAAGTCATGAGGTGCCAGTTTCATCCGCACCGCCCCCAACAAGTTCTTCTGTCCTAGTGTTTCCAGCATCAACAACATCAAGAATGACCAAGCACCAGCACTAATAACTAGCACCAACACCAGCGGCAACATCGGCACCAACACGGCAAGACTAAGTGCAGCAGCACCAGCACCAACAGCAGCAGCCAAAGCCTCCACCAAGCCTCCCAAGAGGAAAGCCCCATCAGCTTCCTCTGGGTCAACTCCTTCAGTTGCCGACATTTTCTAGCCAGCTCCTCAAGCTTCATCCGGCAAGCTCAAGAAGGCTAAGGAGATCTTGATTGGGTCTACCGCTTCTAGGTCAGAGGGTGGCAAGCAGCTTCTGCATACCAGCCCCGCCGCAGCTCAATCCGCCAGGCGAGAGGCCCACATGAAAGTCCTTGTGGCAAACTATTCTCCCAGTGGTGAAAGTTACAGTCCACTACTCCTTGAGTATGTGAAGAACTGGAATAATGCAGAATTCATCGACCCTCAAGATGATCTGCTGGAGAAGTTCGGCCCAGCCGAGTTTAGTGCCCAGATGAACTCTGCTACCAAGGCTATCTCTTTTGCTGGCCGGGTGATGGAGGTAACTCTTTTCCTCTGTTGTTGGTACTTTGCATAACTGAGCACTTGTAGACATAGCTCCTAGTCCCCGAGCCTCCGAGGGAATAACTTGTTATTCGGTCGGATGCTCCTTACCGAATTTAGTTTTTGTCCATAGCAACGTCAAATTTTAACATAGTTAGAGCCAGGTTAAGTTCCCTTGGCCCGGATCTTATACACTTCGAATATCCACACGCTTAGAGCTGGGTTAAGTTCCACTTGGCCTAGATCTTGTAGACTTCGAATATCCACACACCTAGAGCCAGGTTAAGTTCCACTTGGCCCGGATCTTGTAGACTTCGAATATCCACACACCTAGAGCCGGGTTAAGTTCCACTTGGCCCGGATCTTGTAGACTTTGATTATCCACACACCTAGAGCCGGGTTAAGTTCCACTTGGCCTGGATCTTGTAGACTTCGATTATCCACACACCTAGAGTCGGGTTAAGTTCCACTTGGCCCGGATCTTGTAGACTTCGAATATCCACACACCTAGAGCCGGGTTAAGTTCCACTTGGTCCGGATCTTGTAGACTTCGAATATCCACACACCTAGAGCCGAGTTAAGTTCCACTTGGCCCGGATCTTGTAGACTTCGGATTATTTTTACTTTGCCATTGCCTTGCTTATTTCATATTACCACTAACCGCCGATCTGCTGAGTTCCAGTGCCTGCTGGACTCCTATAAAGACATTCGAGCACGTCATGGTAACCTCCTGGAGGAGTACCAGAAGAGGGGTAATTTTCCCTTCTTCCTCTTTCGTATTCGTTTATTCAAACTTCCTAGGATCCATATTAATTTGTTATCCGAATCATGCAGCCGAGGTTGAAGCTGAAAATATAATCATGCGGAAAACCCTTGCTGAGATCAAAGGTAAATTTATCCCCTCCACACGATCGCCATATTTTCCTTCTTTATCCGGTGGACACTTATACTTTGGGTCCTCCGAATCATTATGCTGTTGCAGTTGCTCTCGACGATAGCGTCACTATGCCTGAAATGATGAACCATTTCCTCGAACAAGCAGGGAAGCATGAGGCTGAGCTAAAAAAGAAAGATGAAGAGATAGCTCGGCTCTAGCTCCAGGACTCGGAGATCACTCGGCTGAATGCCAAAATTCAGAGGCTCAAGGGCCTCCATGAGTCTGAGTTGGAGAAGGTTGACCAGGAGTTTGCCGAGGAGAAAGAGTGTTTAACCACGCAAATCTCCAAGGACAAGAGCTTATTGTAGGAAGCCGACGGCAAGCTTACGTTGGTGACAACCGAATATGAGAAACTCCAGGCCCATAGCGCCGACGCTCATTCCGAGCTTCAGCGACTCCTCTTCCAGATTACACATGAGTTCTCTGCCCTTGCTTAACTTTCATTCCTCCGGGTCTGGTACTCTTAGTTACTTCTTCTTCTGCTCTATTCTCAGGCAAATTTCCAGAGAGTGATACGCTTGGTGCCGCTGCCGTAACCCGGTCCCACGAATAGTGTGGTATTCTTGCTGCCCCTGGTGCCGAGCCAATCCTGTATAATACGGAGGATCTACTAGCGAGCCTCATCGCTCATCTTGAGGTAGTGAAGAACCATGGCGCGGATATTATCCCGGCGGCAACGCGAATGTTCGGCTCCCTCTGGCCTAGTGAGACCATTCCAAAAAGAGGCTCGGCCTTCATAGCGAAATTAATGGAGTGCGATATGCACGTATCTATGGCGAATGCCGTAGACGGCCGACATTGCCTTGCAATTTGTTCTTTCGTGGTATGAAGGAATTGATCTGGGGTTGCTCACTCGCATGCGCACCAGGTCTAAGTGGTGCGAAAATCCGGATTGGATCGCGTGCCGCAAAGCTTGTGCCAACAAGCTCATCGAGTACTCCTTCTGCCATGCTTGGAATGAAGGGCCGAGTTTTCTCGATGTTGTTGATGAAGAAGCTGTTTTGGAGATGAAGAGGAAGGGAGTAAAGGTGAGGCCTCCGAGCTTGGCGATGAGGACGAAGACCCGGAGGATGGCGAGGTTAACCCTGAGGATGAAGCTAAGGCTAGCACCCCTCCCCACAATCTGAAGTACCTCCTTCATCGACAGATGATTCGTCTGCTGCTCCTGCTCCTTAAAAAACACTCATCATATTTATTAGATCCCTGGAATGCCGGGCGTAATTGTATCTAAATACTTTAGTTTGGTTATGCTACAATTTGATGTTCTGAACTAAGTTTTTATTGCTGGATTATCATGGGCGAAGTCCCCGAGTTTCGTTTTCTTGTTCCCCCAATTTTTGACTCGTCTCGCGTCTACCTTGATTCGGTTTTTCGAATTACGAGTCCGAGGTTCAAAAAATTGATTTAACAATACTTGAAACTTTGAGATTAGCTCAAAATGATCCGGCGTTAGATAAATGCAATAAACTAAGGGTTAGTTAGAAAACCAATGTCGGCCCGCTTAAGTTCTTTTCCTTAGTCGTTTTTCATGTGCTTTGCCATTCCAAACTTGTTCTCTTGCTTGCCATGAAGCCAATTCTTGTTGGACAACAGCAAAGTCAAAGAGTTAGGTTTTTGGTGCTCACACATTACTAATCCGACTAAGATATAAGCGACTTAACCCATCCTACATAAAAATACGAAAACGAGAGACAATTATTATGGCAGTCCCCGAGTCTCTGCTTGGGGTGGCAAAGCTTTTATTAATGACCTCATTGCCGACATACATACCGACATACGAGTAGTTCGGATACATTCACCTCTTAGTTAGGTGTAGAAAGGACGAAGTAGTGCTACGTTCCATGGTCGTTTGGATTCCTCTCTGGACCTATCCGCCTTGTTTTTTTCCTGGAGTTGTGCATCAATAATATAGTAGGAGTCATTGTGGAAGGCTTTGCTTACAATGAAAGGTCCTTCCCATGGAGGGGATAACTTATGCATGCCAGCCGTGCGCTATATCATCCGGAGTACCAGGTCACCTTCCCGGAAGACTCGGGGGTTTACTTTCCGGCTATGATAGCGTTGGAGATTTTGCTGATATATGGCGGATCTGGACAAGGCCAATTCTCTCGCTTCTTCCAGCAGATCAACATAATTTTGCCGGGCTTTGCGCACTTCAGGTTCTATGTATTGGGTGACTCTTGGCGAATCGTGCTCTATGTCGGCTGGTAATACAGCTTATGCCCCATATACTAGAAAGAATGGCGTATAGCCTGTTCATCGATTTGGAGTTGTTCTTAAGCTCCACAGTACTGCTGGTAGTTCTTCTATCCAGCACCCTGCTGATCTTTGCAGCGGCTCTATGAGCCGGGGTTTTATCTCGGACAATACCAGTCCGTTGGATCTTTCCACTTGCCCGTTCGATGAGGGGTGGGCGACTGAGGCGACATCTAGCCAGATCTTATTTTCTTGGCAGAATCTCACAAATGCTCCTTCAGCAAAATTCGTTCCATTATCAGTTATGATGCTATGGGGATAGCCATATCTTAGGATTATATCCTTGAGGAATCTTACTGATGTTGCCCCATCACATTTCCGAATTGGTTTCACCTCAATCCATTTGGTGAACTTGTCAACCATGACTAGGATATGGGTCATCCCTCCTTTTTGGCCGGCTTAAATGGCCCTACCATATCTAGGCACCATACAAGAAATGGCCAGGTAATGGGGATAGTTTTCAGCTCCGACTTTGGTAGATGAGTTTTTGTGGCGTATCTTTGACAGGCATTGCATTTTCTCACCAAGTCCTCTGCTTGCTCCAAAGCACTGGGCCAATAAAATCCATGCCAGAAAGCTTTTGCCACAATGCCCTTGAGGAGGCATGGTGGCCACATTCCCCTTGGTGAATATCCCGGAGTATGTCAATTCCTTCCTTCGGATCAACACACCGCTGCAGTACTGTTGTCACACTTCTTTTGTATAGTTCGGTGTTGATAATTGTATAGGCCTTTGCCCTTCTTTGGATCTGCCTGGAGCTTATTTCGTCATTCGGCAGGGTTCCCTCTTTCAGGAAATCAAAGATTGGCTTGGCCCAAGTTGGTATAGTTCGGACGGGAAATGGGTCCTCATAAATTTCCATCACATCTACCGACATAACTCCTGCCGGATCAGGTTGATCAGTCCCCGGGTTTGCTGAGGCAGTCCCCGGGTTTGCTGAAGCAGTCCTCGGGTTTGCTGAGGTGCTTCCCCACTCTATCTCCATAGGTGCAACTCCTGATCCAGAGAGTGCCGGGATATAAATTGACTCTGATTCGGGTGAGGGCGTGATAGATGGTTTTCTCAGGTGCTCCAAAGCAACATTTGGTGGGATTGGCTGCCGGGACGAGCCTAACTTGGACAGCGTATCTATCACATCGTTTTCAACCGAGGTATGTGATGGAACTCACACCCCTCGAAAAACCCACTTATCTTTTGAACATGGAACCTGTATAGGTCCATGTTAGCATCCAAGGCATCCCAATTTCCAGACACTTGCTGTACCACCAAATCAGAATCTCCAAAGCATTGTATCCGACATATCCCTACTTCTTTCGCTACTTTGAGACCATGCACCAATGCTTCGTACTCCACCACATTATTCGAGGCACTGAAGTGGATTTGAAGGACATATTTCAGTTGATCCTTCTTTGGCGAGGTAAGAACTACTCTGGCGCCCAACACATCTTTCAGTTTCGATCCATCGAAGTGCATTTGCAAATAATTGGAGTCCGGCAGGGGTGGCTCGTATTGCATTTTAGCCCAGTCCAAAAAGAAATCTGCCACGGCTTGTGACTTGATAGCATCCCTTCTGTAAAATTGTGGTGCATAGGGAGCTAACTCGATTGCCCACTTTGCTATCCGGCCACTTGCATCTTTGTTACTCATGATTTCCGAAATGGGTGCCTCACATATCACCTTGATGGGGTGTTCCTCAAAATAGTGTTTGAGTTTCTTGGCCGACATATATACGCCATACGCCATCTTCTGATAGTGAGGGTAATTCTGTTTCGAGACTGACAATACCTCACTCAGATAGTACACCGGCCTTTGCACCGACTTTCCTTCTTATTCATGCTCCACTACGATTACTGCACTTACGACTCGGTTGGTCGCGGCTATGTAGAGCAACATTGTCTCCTTAGGTAGTGGTGCTGCTAGGATTGGCGCAGTAGATAACATCTTTTTCAACTCTCGAAATGCAAGGTCCACCTGTGGCATCCATATGAATTTGTCTGCCTTTTTCATTAATTGGCAGAGGGGCAAGGCCTTCTCTCCCAACCGACACACGAACCGACTTAACGATGCCAGGCAACCAGTGAACTTCTGCACATCGATAAGGCATTTTGGCAGTTCCATTCTTTATATGGCCCGGATTTTCGTTGGGTTAGGTTCAATGCCACGGCTAGATACCAAAAAACCGAGTAAATTTCCGGCGGGCACGCCAAAGGTGCACTTCTCCGGGTTCAGCTTCATTCAGAACCTTCTCAAGTTCGCGAACTTCTGCCGGATATCATCGAGGAGCGTATTGCTTTCCTTGTTTTTTATTACCACATCATCCACATAAACTTGCACGTTCCGACCTATTTGGTCATGTAAGCATTTTTGCATGCATCGTTGGTACGTTGCTTCTGCATTACGTAGTCCAAACAGCATAGTGTGATAGCAATAAGCCCTGTACGGGGTAATAAATGCAGTCTTTATTTGATCATCCGGATTCAGGGGTATCTGGTGGAAACCAGAATACGCATCAATGAATGACAGTAGCTCACATCCGGCCGTTGAGTCTATGACTTGATCTATCCTAGGGAGCGGAAATGGATCTTTGGGACACGCCTTATTCAGGTTTGTGTAATCAATGCACATGCGCCATACCACAGCCACGTTCGGATCATCTTTCTTTTTCTCCACAAGCACCAGGTTAGAGAGCCAATCCGGATAGAGTACTTCCATGATAAATCCAGCCGCTAGGAGCCTCGCTATTTCGTCTCCAATGACTTTCCTTCTGTCTTCGGCGAAACGCAGGAGAGGTTGCTTTACCGGCTTAGCCCCGGGTCTTACGTTTAATGAGTGCTCAGCCAACTCCCTCGGTACACCTTGCAGATCCTGAGTAGACCAAGCAAAGATATCCCGATTCTCACGGAGGAAGTTGACAAGCTCTCTTTCCTATTTGATGCTTAACCCGGCACCAATGGTCACGGTGCGCTCTGGGAACTGATCATTGATTTTCACTTTCTTCGTGTCCTTGGTTGCTTGGAATGATACGCTCCCGTGCGGTTTGGTCAGAGCCGGCATATGTTGTTGCGCGGATTGAGCTAATGCCGCCACTTCCAGCATCTTCCTTTTTTCTTGAGCTATCACGAGTGACTCGGCTAAGTTAGATCCAGCTAAGGCACACTCGATCGAATGCCAGAAGTCCCCTGATACAGTTATCACGCCCCTTGGCCCGGGCAGCTTCATCTTAAGGTAACTGATGTGGGTAGTTGCCATGAACTTGTTCAGCGCTCGCCTGCCGAGTAACGCCTAATAAGCGCTCTCTAGATTCACCACTTCGAATTCCAATTTTTCAGTCTGACAATTGTCTCTTGTGCTGAATAACACGTCAACCCGGACCTTACCAATTGGCTCACAGGAAATACCTGGTACAATGCCATGAAAGGTGGTCCTCGTTGCTTGCAACATGTTCTCTGTTATTCCCAACTTGTGCATGGTATTCTTGTACATAATGTTGATACTACGACCATTGTTGATTAGTACCTTGGAAAACCTTACATTGAGATTCGGCCTGATGAACGTCGGATCTAGGACCAGAGCATAGGTTCCCGGGCTAGGCATGATCTTTGGGTGATCCTTGATACTCCATGTAATCTCTTGATCTGCCCAGGGCATATATCTCACTACTGCTGGCATTACTGCGTTCACCTCCATATGCCAGCGCTGCAAGCTTTTCCAGTCATTCTCTTCCGTGGTAAACACACAGTAGCTCTGATGATGCTCCCTGTACTCGTTTCATCCCTCATTCTCGTGGTAACCTTGACCTTGTTGCTGGTTATTGCCTACTTGATGTACCGCGTCCCTTCTTTCCGGATTCTCGTACCTTGGCGGAGGCGGTGGCAACATCATGCTGTCCATTCCCCCTATTAGTAACGGTGGCCGTGGTGCTTCATTTCTAGGTGCTTCGTTCCGAGGTGCCTAAGCATTCCCCAAACTGCCCTATTCTAACTTCCTCATCCATTCACATTGCTGGGTTGTATGATTCGCCAGACTATTCGGGCTTGGTGTAAGGAACTTGCAAGGTTGATCCAGCATGGACTCAAATGTATACCTCGGTCTATCCTTTCACTCTTGCCATTGCTTTTTCTGCTCCGGGGTCCAAGGCTTTTTCCCTTCGTTTTTCTGCTGCCAGTTTTTCCCTCCAGTTTTTTGGTGTTGGCTGGCGCTAGCATTGGGTTGATCCCGGTCTACCGCTGCTACCTGCTGCGAGTTACTGGTAATCTGGGCGCTCATCCCTTCTCTTTCCTTGAAAATCATTCCTCCCTGATGATCTGGAGCCATCTCGGCCGTAATATTCCTCATTTGCCTCGCTCGACATTAGCCGGGGTTGTGTTGGATCTCCCAAGGCATACGAGTCCGCGATCCGGATTGTCTCAGCCAAGGTAGTTGGCATGTCTCGCTGTAACCTCTGCCACAACATACTTCCATATCTGCATCCCTGAGCGAACCACGCAATACCTTGTGATTCAATTACCCCCTCGCACGAGTTTCGCACATTGCACCACTGAGTCAGGAAATCTCGGTCTGGCTCATTCGGTCTTTGCCGGCATAACGCCAGGGTCTGTGGCCTGTTGGGCCTCTTGTAAGTGCTTGAGAAGTTGCTAACGAATAGCTCCTCGAAATCGAACCAACAGTTCACACTCCCTAGTGGCAAATTGTTTAGCCAAACTCGCTCTGGTCGTTCCAGCATCTGTGGCACATATCTTACTGCCCATCTCAAATTTCCTGTTGCGATCTTGACCGCTGTAGCATAATCAATCAGCCAATCCTCTGGCCTAGTACTACCATCATAAGTTTGGGTTCCTCTAGCCAGCTGAAAGTTCGGCACTGGTGGCTTCTTCATGATCCGGGGCCCAAAGCATGCTGGACCTGGTGGACCTTGTACCTCAATTAGTTCCGACCTATAAATTCTATCCAGTTTCAGCCTTGCATCATCTGGCTGCAAGTTCCTGCTTCCCAGCCTTGATCCAATTATGTGGTGATCCGGTCTAGGGTATCCATCGCTGATCATGGCCGAATAACCATCATTGTATCTTTCCCGATCCGGGCAAGCATTCTGTTGTTGTGCTGCTTGTCCTGCACTCCCCTCTTGCCGAGGTGCGTGTTGTTGCTGCGTTCAAGGTATATTTTGCCCCGTTCCCACGGGATCACGCTGTCCGGCATTACCGTTGGCAGCATTTCTCTGACCGGCATTGCCTTGGTCATGGTTACCTCGGCCAGCCACACCTCAGCTGGTACTGTGCCGATCTTCATCAACTTGCACTTCTTTGCCTTTTCTGGCCCTTACCGGATCATAGGGAACCATTTGTTTGTCTCTTCTTCCGGAGTTTACTACTTCTTCTCTCCTGGGATTGTGACCCGGAGATGACGAGGCTCCTCCGGATCTTGCCGGGTTATTCCTGGCCGAATGTACCACCTGTGACACTCCTGGTGGTGCCGGGTTTCCCTTGTTCATTTCTTCATTTTGCTGGCAAGGAACTCTCAACAAGTGATTCACCCTCTCGTGTTGCCTTTGCTGGGCCTCTCTAGTTAAACCTTCTAACTCGGATGCGGACGCGTTTGCTGCCCTAAGGTTCTTTGCCGGAGTGTTGTACCGATCCAGCCCTCCTGTTACTATCGTGGATGTCTGACCTGGCCTAGGCTCGTATTCCTTGTCAATCTCAGTGATCAGGTTCCTACCCCGGATTTTCACTCCATCTATGCGGTTTTCCTTAGCATATTCTCTCAAGGTGATGTTCAAAGACTGATGCAGCTCTGCTACCTTCTTTGCCCCAGCTAACATTTTCCGCCTAGTTTCCTGTAACTCAGCTTGTGCCTGAGGCGGATCTAGGTGCTATTGGCGTTGCTAGGCTATCTATTGCTTGTTGGAGCACATTCTCTGGCCTTTCTACTGGAGGAAACCTAGACCTGGTCTGCTTTGGCGTTACCTCCGGCTCTGGCGCTAGGCCCTTGCTTGGTTCCGCGTCAGGTGCGGTCATCATGACCTCAACACTGCTGGTGGGGCGAGTGATACGCACTCCACGAGCTGCGCTGAGAGGTGGCTTGCCTCCCTCGATGATGTGTCGTGGGTGAACGCAGGACTCATCCACGCCGACGTAGATTTTGTGCGTGCCAAGCTTGATGAAGACGCCATTGCACAGAGGAGGGTGCCTGCCGAAGCTTCCTGCATTGTCGCTGACGTAGTCTAGCGCTCCAAAGCACTGAACCAAACCAGAGACGACGCGCTCGATGGTGCTGGAGAAGCTTCCCGTCTAGATTTTCACCCCAGCTAGCACCGCTAGCCCCACGGTGGGCGCCAACTGTCGTGGTGGTGGAACGGCAGATGCCATGGATAGGCTAAAGATGGGGCCAATGAGTGCTAGGGGAATCTAGGGAGGGAGAACGTGCTAATTCCACACACAAATGTTCTTGTATTTTCTCTATCAATGGTGTTTACAAATGCTCTTGAGGCTCTCAGTAAGAAGGAGACTATGTCTCTTACTCCCTACCAACTAGCTCAAGAGTTCTACCTTAGACAGAGAGAATGATCAATCCCCTTCTATGGAGGCCCTAGTGCTCCTTATATGGGGGAGCCTGGGTTACAATTCTAGGGCACACGTGGCAGCATATTCTGCGAATATGCTCCTCGCCTAAAGCAGATGCTTCTTTATTCTCTTTAACGGCTTATCCAGGCTTTGGACATAACCCACACCGTAATCTCTGTCTTTAAGCGTCACCAGACATGGGCTACGTCATCCGGCTTTGCCTGCGTCACCTTGGTTGCCCCTGACCCGCTGGTCCTCTTCTTTACTTTGCTTCGCTCATGCTACAGCTAATAAAGCCACCTTTTGACTAGCGGGGGATTCCTTTTCTTGGAAGCCATAAGATAGTCTGGCTAGCATATAGCTATTCTAGTTTATCAAGTTACCTACAAAATAGATAGATAAATGTGGCTGGCATATATTTTATGCCGGTCGGACCATAGTTAAGGAGATGCTCCATGGGCCGGGTCACACCGTGATTCGGCCTGCCTTGAGGTGACCTGGTCAGCACTTGCTTTGACCGCACCGTACCCGGGCTAACCACGACAGTTGGCGCCCACCGTGGCACCCACCGTGCCACCACCACGACAGTTGGCGCCCACCATGATAGTTGGCACCCACCAAGGTACGAGAATCCGGAAAGAAGGGACGCAGTACATCAAGTAGGCAATAACCAGCAACAAGGTCAAGGTTACCACGAGAATGAGGGACGAAACGAGTACAGGGAGCATCATCAGAGCTACTGTGTGTTTACCACGGAAGAGAATGACCGGAAAAGCTTGCAGCACCGGCATATGGAGGTGAACGCAGTAATGCCAGCAGTAGTTAGATATATGCCTTGGGCGGATCAAGAGATTACATGGAGTATCAAGGATCACCCAAAGATCATGCCTAGCCCGGGAACCTATGCTCTGGTCCTGGATCCGACGTTCATCGGGCCGAATCTCAATGTAAGGTTTTCCAAGGTACTAATGGATAATGGCAGTAGTATCAACATTATGTACAAGGATACCATGCACAAGTTGGGAATAACAGAGAACATGTTGCAAGCAACGAGGACCACCTTTCATGGCATTGTACTAGGTATTTCCTGTGAGCCAATTGGTAAGGTCCGGGTTGACGTGTTATTCGGCACAAGATACAATTGCCAGACTGAAAACTTGGAATTCGAAGTGGTGAATCTGGAGAGCGCTTATCATGAGTTACTCAGCAGGCCAGCGCTGAACAAGTTCATGGCAACTACCCACATCAGTTACCTTAAGATGAAGCTGCTCGGGTCAAGGGGCGTGATAACTGTATCAGGGGACTTCCGGCGTTTGATCGAGTGCACCTCAGCCGGATCTAACTTAGCCGAGTCACTCGTGATAGCTCAAGAAAAAAGGAAGATACTGGAAGTGGCGGCATTAGCTCAATCCGCGCAACAACATATGACGGCTCTGACCCACCCGCGCGGGAGCGTATCATTCCAAGCAACCAAGGACACGAAGAAAGTGCCAATTGATGATCAGTTGCCAGAGCGCACCGTGACCATTGGTGCCGGGTTAAGCAGCAAATAGGAAAGCGAGCTCGTCAACTTCCTCCGTGATAATCGGGATATCTTTGCTTGGTCTACTTAGGATCTGCAAGGTGTACCGAGGGAGTTGGTTGAGAACTCATTAAACGTAAGACCCGAGGCTAAGCCGATAAAGCAACCTCTCCGGCGTTTTGCCGAAGACAGAAGGAAATTCATTGGAGACGAAATAGCTAGGCTCCTAGCGGCCAAATTTATCATGGAAGTACTCTATCCGGATTGTCTCTCTAACCCGGTGCTTGTGGAGAAAAAGAAAGATGATCTGAACATGGCTGTGGTATGGCGCATGTGCATTGATTACACGAACCTGAATAAGGCGCGTCCCAAAGATCCATTTCCGCTCCCTAGGATAGATCAAGTCACAGACTCAACGGCCGGATGTGAGATACTGTCATTCATTGATGCGTATTCTGGTTTCCATCAGATACCCCTGAATCCGGATGATCAAATAAAGACTGCAGTTATTACCCCGTACGGGGGGCTTGTTCATCTACGGTACCAAAGTTGGCAGGCCAGTGCATGGCGGTACCTAAGTTGCCTAAAATTACCGCGTTTCGAAAAGTTGGGCCGCCAACTACCGAGAGGGGCCATTTTGATGCAAACTCGTCTCACCCTTACCAAATCCAAACATGCCGTGAAACTGCCCCGTGAAGTAGATAGTCGGGACCCTCATGTCAGTAATATTTCCATGACGCGAGCGCCAACACGGCAACTACGTAGGCGAAACGAGATACTAAAGGAGCATCGTGTGTTGACCAAATTCACAAATCCACTCCCTCCCTCCTTTCGCATGAACCCTAGCACCGGCGACGTCGAAATTCCCTCTCCAACCAGAATGATCTCTTCGAGCATTTGACTTTCGGCGCCAAGTTGCTGCGCCTACTCGCTGCTACCGAGCTCTAATGCCGAATGCCGTGCCAACCGTTGCGATGATCTAGCCTGCTTCTACCGCCGACGAGCTGAGCAGCGTGAAGGATGGCAGATCCTTTTGCCGAGGAAGAAGTACTTCTAGCTAATTTCGGGTGAGCTACTCTTCTCTTTGCTATTCGCACTACCTATAACTGCTAGCTGGCTATTAGCATTACAGAGATATATCGAGCATAGAATTGTTTGCTAGCACGACGCTGACAAACAATTCTTATGTTTTGTCTCCAATTTTCTGTCAACTAGGATCTCCGCTGAACCCAAATACACGGTTCTGGTGAGCATCTGCGGCTACCTCGTTAAATTAGCACATGGGAAGAGCATGTGGAAACAGTCTCAAAGTCTGAAGATGGAAGTAGCGCCTGTGCAGTTATGCACTGTCCCTGGTTTGGTTGCTGCTGTGCGTGAACTTGCTGAAATGAGGCCAGAGACTAGATTACAAAGATCGTTGATGAACGAGGCTTCAGGGTTCCTATAGCGTGTGACAGTCAGCTAATTGGGTTGATGAAACAGCATGTTAGGCTTCGCGTGGTTATGCTGGTGTGTAACATAGTGGATGAGGAAGCTCCTGCTACTAGGAGTCGCCCAGCTATTATTGGACAGGGAGGTCTAACTCGAACCCCTGCTGTTGTTGAGAAAAATGTGGTTCCTCGTCCGCGACATGCTTCTGTCAGGTAACCTCCTTGTAGGAGTCCCCGTATTGCCGTTGTGGAAAACTCTGCTCTGGAATCTGCTGGTACTGGTCATCCCCGTCCCCGTGCCCGTGTTTCTGCGGCTGATGCTCACCCAATCCATGCCGCTATTGAGCAAACTAAGGCATCCGGAGGCTGTCCCGCTGTTGTTGCCAAGACCGCCGCCTTGTGTGTTGCTCCTCCTTGAAACCGTCCTCAAGTTGTGCGAACCCGTGCTCTGGAATCTGCTGGTACTGGTCGTTCTCGTGTTGTTGTTGATTTGGACGCTGTTGACCCAATCGCCGCTGTTGAGCAAACTAAGGCTTCCGGAGGCTTCCCCACTGTTGTTGCAAAGACTGATGCCTTGTCTCCTCCTTGAACCCGTGCTCGGGTTCAACGAGCTGCTGGTCTGAAGCTAGCTCATGGTCTGGACTCTGCTAGCACTCGAAACATTGCTGTTGTGGGAACTGCTCCTGATAGTCGAGGTGGCATGGCAACAGTTGATCCTATTGTGGCTGCCGTTAGAAGGGGCACTGCTAGTCCACCATGTAATGTAGCTCCCGCTGCTAAGGGCCCTCGCCTTTCTCCTGGTCCTGGTACTTCCACCGAGGTTGATCCAGCTAACGATGACGCTGGTGATGGTGGCGGTGGCATTGGGGCTGGGTCTGATGGTGCCGCTCCATCTCTCGAACCTCTCGGAGGTTTCTATACTGAAGAACCTGACGATGGCAAAGTAATCGTCAGACGTGTCATGGATTATACTGCAAAATTAGATGATGACACAGAAAAATTCTATGACGAATTTGATGTAATCCTTGGTAGATACGACCCTGAAGTGGTAGAGTTATCTGACCTGATGGCATTGTTACGTGTGAAGGTGCTATGGGGTCCTCCTAGGAAGCACGTTTGTTATATTATGGTTACAGGAGCAAAAAGGCTATCGAAGTGAAAGATACCAGGGATTTAGTCATACCGTTTACAAGGAAACATTATAGAGGTGAAGTTTACTTCCACTTGGTAGTGCTCACGGTTGGAGAGGAATTGGAACTCGACAATAGAGATGATGGACTTTTAGAAGGCATGCGTGACCTGATCCATGGCATCACTAAGGCTGGTGCGATCGAGGTGGCTTCAACAGAGGAGAGTCTTACAGAGAGTGTCATAAAGAGGAGCAGAAGAGCATCCCGTAAAGGGCACCCCGAAGAAGAATGTCACCAAGGAGACCATGCCAGAGAAGAGGACGCCCAAGAGTCGCACGACAAAAGGCACCACGCCGCAGAGTACACCCCTGAGATCCAGTCAAAATGCCACACCGAACGGTAGCAGCAAAAACGCTAAGAGGGCTAGCACGGTGGTGAACACTCCCAAGAGTGGTAGCAAAGAGGCGAAGATGGCCAGCATGGAGGCTACCACACCCAGTGGGAGCAGAAAAAACACTAATTTGGAGCGGAACACGCCGTTGTCAGGGAATTATGCCAGCACGAAGGAGAACATGCCCAATAGTAGCAGCAAAAGGGCTAATTTGGAGCAGAACACGCTGCTGAGGTCAGGCAATAATGCTAGCACGAAGGAGAAGACGCCCAATAGTAGCAGCAAAAGGGCTAATTTGGAGTGGAACATGCCGCTGGGGTCAGGCAATAATGCCAGCACGAAGGAGAACACGCCCAATAGTAGCAGCAAAAGGGCTAATTCGAAGAAGAACACGCCGCAGAGGTCAGGCAATAATGCCATCACCCTAGAGCCAACACCCGTGAGGGTAGGCAGTAAGGAGATCACACCCAAGAGCGGCAGCAAAAGGCCTAGTTCGATGGGGAATGGAACGCGGATGTCAAGCCCTACTGATACCATCAGGAAAGATTACATCAGGAAGGAGGATTTACACATGAAGAGCAAGAGGGTTCTGTACACTCAAGATGAAATTGATTCTAATAGCTGTTTGTCCACTAAAGTACATGGGATGCGTGCAAACGTAAGACCACCCCATGTGGTTGTAGCAGAACCAACCGAGTGTCTTAGAGAAAACAGAGTTGCTGGTGAGGTGGACTGGGGCAATGTTCCTGTCCATCCGGGTGGACACGATGGTGCAGCCCCACCCATGGGAGTCAATATGATGTGTGCAGTACTAGGCATTAGAGACGATGGCGAAGATTCTGAATCAGATGAAGAAGAAGGCACTATAGAGGATCAAGAATCTGGTGATGATGAAATAGACGAGGAACTTAACGATGAGGCTGGTATTCCAGTAAATGATTTGGGTGTTGAAGTAGAAGAAATGAAACATGACCATGAGTATCCTATAATTTCGGTCGGCACCGAGTTCAGGAGCATGCATGAGTTCAGGATGTTGTTTCGACATTTTTGTATCAAGGGGGAGTTCAACGTTTATCGACTGAAGAACTCTGTCGAGAGGTATGAGGCCGTTTGCAAGTTAACATGGATGAATGGACGGGCCGAGGTACATTGTCCATGGAGGATCACATCAAGATCCTTACCTGCGTCGACTGCAATTAGGGTATTGGGGCAATGAATGCAGCAAATCATTAGAACTCTCTCTCTCTCTTTTCACTCTATAACTACAATTGATGTGCGATATCTTTTTGGCAACTAGTCAACTCTGCTTATCTTTTAAATGAATCTGTGTTGCAGGTGAACAAAATGGGCCCTCCACACATGTGTCCGACAGGAAACAAACTGAAATCCTCAATGGCCGATACGGAGTGGGTGGCTATGCAATCTATGTCCATACTAAAGGATAACCCTAAGGAGACCGTGAAGAATATTCAGACTAGCCTCAGTTCTAAATACAACATTTTTCTTCCGTATTACACGGTTTGGAAAGGTAAAGAGAAATCTCTGGGTGTCTTGCACGGGGATTGGACCAATAGCTTCAGGATGCTGTACAACTTCAAGGTGGAGGTATAAGCTAGGTGTCCGGGGAGTGTTGTGGATATTGACACCGAATCAAAAGGTGGTAAAATATATTTCAAAAGATTTTTCATGGCACTTAAACCTTGCATCCAGGGATTCAAGGACGGTCAGTCAGATCCGAAAGTGTAGACAACAATGTCCTAACTGGTAAATGGAAAGGCTACCTGCCATCTGCCACAGCACTTGATGGTCACAACTGGATGTTCCCAGTGGCATTTGGGTTGTTTGAAACAGAAACGAAGGAAAACTGGGTCTGGTTTATGAGGCAGCTCAGGAGATCAATAGGCCACATGGATCCATTGGCAATATCCACGGATGCATGCAAAGGGCTGACGAATGCAGTGAAGGAGGTGTTCCCGCGAGCTGAAGGTAGAGAATGCCATGCCCATATGATGCTCAACTTGTACTTACACTATGCAGGCAGCATATTTCGTTACATGTTTCCTACTGCTAGAGTTTACAAACCTAGTAGCAGCGATTATTTCATGAGCAAGATTTTTGCCGAAGCCCCTGAACTTCCAGAGTACTTAGCCATCCATCATTCGCAGCTATGGAAGAGGAGTCAATTCAACCCTGATATCAAAGTTGATTACATAAACAACAACCTTACAGAATGCCTGAATAACTGGGTGAAGGACATAAAAGTGCGTCATGTTCATATCTTGATGGACAACATACGTGGTATGATCATGAAGCTGTTAAATATAAGGAGAGAGATTGGTAGGATACTTAGAGGACATATGCTACCGCTAGTTGTACAGCAACTGCACAAGAGAAGCCAAGAACTTGTTCATCTTAAGGTTCTCCTGTCAACCAGCAGAAGCTGTGAGGTGGTCGATTTGTCCAAGAGTGGCAAAAGGGATGTTGTGAACATCCAGCTGCGAGAATGCACCTGCTTAGAGTGGCAGCATACCGAGAAACCTTGCGACCACGCCTTGGCCTTCTTGGTGAAGAAAAGAACTCTACCACATTTGGCTCAGTATTTGTCAGACTACTACTCTATGGAAAAGTTCAGAGCTGCGTACGCTGGATCCGTCGAGCCATGTACAGACCCATCTCAGTGGCCTCAAGTCCAACTGTCTTTCGAGCTTTGCCAGCCAGTTACAAAAAGGGGTAGAGGAAGACCCCAGGTGAATAGGTTTAAGAATTTTCTCGAGAAGAAGGGTTCGGCTTTCTGTGCTACAAAGAAGGGCAAAAACAGATGCAAGACATGCCATCTTATAGGCCATTGAGAAGCTAGATGTCCCCTTAATGCTCCCAAACCTAGGTATGAGATGGTACATTCACACAAAAAAATTGTTTATAGTCTGTAGATATAAGGTAGTAATCCATGTACTGTTTTTTACAGGAAGCGCAAGGTAAGAAACAAGACAGCCGACTTAGTGATTTTGCCGCGGGAAGAAAACCAAAACGAGTGGAGTGATGATGCCAGACAAGATTCTGGTGCTGATTGGCCTGACTTCCCTCGGCCCGGAGATGCAGGGTACGTGAAGGTAAGAAAATTGGCACCTAGGAAGATGAAGAAGACAGTGGATGTGAAGGAAAGAGGAAGAAAGTTGGCACCCAAGCAGAGAAAGAGGGCTAGCAGTGTAGTAGCCTCCCATACTCGGAGTAAAATGTATCGCAACTTTAGGATTTGATATGGCCGAGGCCACTAGTTGAATCCAAAACTGTGACTGTGCCACTACTATCTGAACAATCACGATAGCTAAGAGGTTAAATCCTCTCCAAAATCGATGGGTGTTAGTGGCACAAACATGATTTATTTATAGGCGCTTAATAAATCCCTGATGTTGGCATTACACTTATGATAAGTTTCTGGGCTGGAAAACAATTTCTTAAGCTGGCTGCTACACTCCACGAAGCAGCAACTTATTTTAGCTGCTGGACAATGACATGGCAATATAAACTGCAAATGCAACAGATAATGCCCAGATAATGAGGAAATTGTGTCCACTATCTGGCCTAATCCTGAGCCCGTCTGTCTCACCACCTCCCTGCCCCTACCTCCCCTGCACCTGGCGAAGCTCCCGGATCTCTCGCTCCATCGCACGAATCTCCTCTTTCTTGTCCCACACAGCATCACGCATATCCTGAACAAGCTCTCTATGAAAACCTCTTAGTGGCTTTTCGATCCACACAAACTTGTCACAGCCTGTTGATACATTGCAAATGTATCTATAATTTTTTATGTTCCTTGCTTGGTTTTATCCACTTTCTTTTGTTTTGTTCCAACTTTGGAGTACTTTTCATATGATTTCTTGGACTAACCTATTAACGAGCCACAAGGACCGCCTATTTTCTGCTGTTTTTGGTTCTAGGAAAGTCAAAAAATGAATATTCTCGGAATTGGACGGGACAAAAGCCAAAGTGCCTATTTTACCGGAAGTCATCTGGAGTCAGAATACGAGACGGAGAGGAGCCAGGGGGCCACCACACCACCTGGCCCATGCCAGGGGGTGGTGTGGCCGCTCCTGGCACCCCCTCGGCCTCTCCTTCTGCCTATATATTGCCCTCGAGACGAAAACCCTAAGTACCCGATCAAAAATCCACGAAAGAGTTCAGAGTCTGTCATCTCCATCCCTAGATCGGAGGGATCTGAAGCTCTTCCAAGACTCACGGAGAGGGGAATTCACCCTGGAGGCCTTCTTCATCACCATGCAAGCCTCCGGTGTGATGCGTGAGTAGTTCATCCTTGGAATACGGATCCATGTAGTAGCTATATGGTTGGTTCTCCTCCTTTGTGCTTTCATGTCTAGATCTTGTGAGCTCTGTTCATGATCAAGATCATCTATTTGTAATTCTGCATGTTGTGTTTGCGGGGATCTGATGGATATTGAGATGCTATTCAGATTGATTATTGATTCTATCATGTCTTTGTTATTTGTGATCTTGCATGCTTTCCATTGTTAGTAGCTATCTTGGCCAAGTAGATGCTAGCAACTCCAAGAGTTAGTATTTATGCTCGATAGTGGGTTCATGCCTCTGGTAATCTAGGGAAGTGACAGAAATCTCTAAGGTACTAGATGTGCTGTTGCTACTAGGGAGAAAACAACAATCCTTTGTTCATAGAACAATCGTATTGTTTACTTTACACGCAGTCAGAAGCAATAATCTGTTTGCAACTTAACGGAGGGGGTTCGGATGATAACCTGAAGGTGGATTATTAGTCATAGATGCAGTTGGATGGCGGTCTATGTATTATGTTGTAATGCCCAATCAAGTCTCAAACGAGTCAAGATGATTAGTATATGCATGTATTGCTTTCTCGGTGTTTATCAATTGACCCATTGTAATTTGTTCACCCAGCATGTTATCTATCTTAAGGAGAGCCACCTCTAGTGAACTATGGATCTCGGTCCTTGTCTTTTACATACAATCTATAAACTGTTTCTACTTTGTGTTACTTTCTGCAAACTTTTACTTCTTTCCATTCAATACGTTTAATCCTTTGTTTTCCGCAAAACACGGTGAGATTGACAACCTCATCGCAAGTTGGGGACAAAGTTCTGTGGTTGTGTTGTGCAGGTCTCCACGTTGCTACTAGCACCGGTAGTGCGCCCTGCCAAAGCTTAGCTAGTAACACCTTTGGGGTGTTTCCTTGCTCCTACTGGTTCGATTAAACCTTGGTTTCATAACTGAGGGAAACTTGTTGCTGTGCTCATCATACCTTCCTCTTGGGGTTCCCAACGAGCTCTACATCAACACCGCACCAGCACTTTTCTGGGCGCCATACATAGAGCCATCAAGCATTTTTCTGGCGCCATTGCTGGGGAGTCAAGGACATCTTCACAAGGGGAGTCCCTCATAACCAATCTCTTTACTTTATTATTTTTGTTTTGCTTAGTTTTCTTTTTTTGTTATTCAAAAACACAAAAAAAATTAGTTTTACTAGTTTGCTTTCTTATTCAAAAACACAAAAAAATTAAGTCTCCTTTAGTTGTCACCTCTTCCTTATCTCACCATGTTGATCCCTAAATTCACCTTGAAAGACCTTTCAATTGGTAGTGGTTCTATAATTGGGAAATATAATATTGAAGAATTCTTTAATCATGTTAGTAAGCATGAAGATACTAAGGATAGATCCCTTGCAGAACTTGCTCCAAACTATGAGATTGCTGCAGCTTCTTTAATTCACATGTTAGAAGCTAGGTTTGTTAACCTCAACCCCTTAATGCAATTAATGTTTCTTAAGGTTAAAGAAATTGAAGACCCTGAAAAGAGGGATTTTATTCTAGAAACTTTGTTTAAGGAGTTCTATGATGTTGCCAAGGAAGCTAGGAAAGTCTTTGAACGTTTGAATATACTAGGCTCATGTGTAGATGTTGTTGGTACACGAGAAAAGATGAACAAAACCGAACCTAATGGGGAGGAACCTAAGATACCAATACCCTTTAAGCTAGTAGCAATACATGATGCCATAGAAAAGAATCTTGATTGGATTGTTCCTGCAAACCCTTTTGATGAGAATAGTGAACTTAAGAGCATTGAGAGAGGATCCTCTGGAACTTATTTGGATGATATACCTTGCCTTGTTGAAAATATTTCTGGTATTGATCTTAATGCTTCTTCATTTGAGAACACTTGATTCTTTCTTGCTTCTTATGCCTAACTTAAAGGCGTTAAAGAAAAGTACTTATTGGGAGATAACCCAAAAGTTTTAGATGAGTCTTGGAAATTATTACTTCAGTAATAACCTCTTCTTATCCTTTTATTTGCTTTTGTGCCAAGAGTAACCTATAATGAGAGAGAAGTAATGATTGGGAAAGTTGCTGTCCCGAAACAGATTTTTATGCTTCACCATAAAAATTCATGTAAAATCTCTGAACGTCTTTTTGAGGCGTCAATTTTTGTGGTTCTGCCCCAGTTTGTTATCTAACTTTCGTTAGTTCAACACCTTTTTATTTGAGCAACATAAGGTCTTCGAAAAAATTCGTCTTTACCTGCTGGTCTGTTTTAACAGATTTCTGCCATTTTCTGCATTTGCTTCTTGTTGGTTCCTTCTTGAGTTCTTTTGGGGAATTGAGATTTTTGAGGGAAGTGCTACAGTAGCTAGTGTTCTAATGGAAGTTTGTTTGGTGTTATAACTGAACCTTAAGACTTATTTATCTTGAGTACACTAATGTTGCTAATAAAGATTGTGTGAAGTTTTGTATGAAGGAAAAATTTCAGGTATATGGAAGGAATGAGTAATGAGATGAAGGATGGACTAAAGCTCAAGCTTGGGGATGCCACACGTGTCACCCCAAGAAATATCCAAGAAGTACAAGCATCAAAGCTTGGGGATGCCCAAGGCATCCCCTCCTTCATCAATAAAAATCCTAGGTTTCTTCCAAACGCTTCATTTTTATTGTTTCATGCATAGTTGTGTTGTTCTTTGAGCATCTTCTTTTTCGTTTTCGTTTTGGTTTTTCGTTTGCTTGGTTTTCTTAGTTTTCTGAATAAATTAGGTTAGACCCCCTCTTTCATACATTGGTTTGCAAATAGTTTGGTTTGGTTTGGAAAAGAGTAGGAAAGTTCATTCTTATGTGGTTGGCCTATGCTCTGTCATGCCATGCTTGATATTGTTTTGGCTTTATGCTTAGTATTCTTTATTGTAGCATGACTTGTTATAAACAATTGAGATTGCTTAATGTGCCTTGGATGAATCATGCATTATTTTAGCATATTAAAGCATAGTATAGTGGTATTCTCCTTTGATGCTTTATTTGGGTTGACTTGGCACATGCTCACACCATGTTATGACTATCTCAAGTCACCATAGACTTTATGATCCTTTAGTTTTAAACTTGTAGTATCACTTTATGCTTTGATCAATGATGTTTTGTCGCTCTGCATGATTATGGACATTATTGCTCTCTTAGTTTGTCGCTCCCAGTCTTTTGCTAGCCTCCACAACAAAGTATGAGTTCCACTCATGCATCCAACTCCCTAAACCAAGTTATTCCAAAGATTCCACCATACCTACCTACTAGCTTATGCTATTCCAAGTATATTCATGCTTTTGTTTACGTTCCAAATTAAACTTGTTATGAGGAAACTAGTGATTAAAGCTCTCACGAACTTAATGGCACACTTTACTTTTCTTGCCCTTAATAAACTCGAACCATTGTGTCGTCTATGTTGTATATGCTTGCACTTATTTGTTGGGAATTAGCAGAACCATGGTTTCATGGGGAACGCTTTCAACATTGCACGGGTACTTGTACCTAGTTGATATCATGCTCTTTTGTTTTATGGATGTCATCGGTGTGAAATGAAATGGGAGCTTGTAAGTCCATGGAGTTATGTATATGTGTTAGAGAAACGCCTGGGCCGCTGGTCTAATCCATGCTGACATGGTGGAAACCTGCAGCGTAAACATAATGAGTTGTCTATGAAGCATTCTTCTTATAAAAAAGGAGTCCTATATTGAGAAAAAGAGAAAAAGAAAAAAAAGAGATTATGAAAAGATGAAAGAGAGAAAAAAGCACCATATTCCCATGGTAAATAAAAGATTGCTGAGATGCTCGTTGTCTGCTTGCCTTGTCATTTTGATATGGGGATTCTTCCGTATCATCGGGCAAGGGGTACCCCGTTGGCGGTTCTCTATGATACACATGTACTTACGATGACAATAACTTACCGGTGACTAAACTTGAGTAGCATGAGATTTATGACTTATACTTCGTCAAGCATGTACACCATAGTTTGTTCACTTTAACCTTAATCACTTCAAGATGCTTATGATAGGGGCAATGAGAGCTGAAAGCTATAAGTACCATAATTTTTGGAAGCTCTTTATGAGACTTGAATCCCTGCTTCCTTCTATGAAGGCCTTTCTTCCACCATTATATATTGAGTCTCCACCTTCTACCTTTATGCACCTACTTTGAGAGCATAGTGGCCATTCTTGGTTCTATGTGCATTGTCCCAAGACTAGTTGATTGATGCATACTTTGATATTGCTTGTTTTAAACTATTGTATCTAGTCACTCTTATGAACTTTGAAGGTGTCCTATGCATTTATATTTGCTACTCTATGAGGGCCAAGCTAAATACTATTATGCTATGTTTTCTTTATGTGAAACAAACAAACGTCTTGCAAAGCATTGTTATTCATGAATCTTTTGTTTCTGTCGTTTCATGTTGCATCATAGTTTCTTTGCTTATTGCTAGAACTTTGTCTTTCATGTTATGATTGAAGTACTATGATCCAGCTTTGAATGTTTTACATATACTTTGATCAAGTCTTTGATGGTTCATGTCACCTCAAAAATTATTCTTTCTTTTTATCACTTACCTACTCGAGGACGAGCAGGAGTTAAGCTTGGGGATGTTGATACATTGCAAATGTATCTATAATTTTTGATGTTCCATGCTTGGTTTTATCCACTTTCTTGTGTTTTGTTCCAACTTTGGAGTACTTTTCATATGATTTCTTGGACTAACCTATTAACAAGAGTCACAGTGCCAGCTGCCTGTTTTCTACTGTTTTTGGTTCCAGGAAAGTCAGAAAATGAATATTCTCGGAATTGGACGAGACAAAAGCCAAAGTGCCTATTTCACCAGAAGTTATCTGGAGCGAGAATACAAGACGGAGAGGAGCCAGGGGGCCACCACACCACCTGGCCGCGCGGCCAGGCTTGACCCATGCCAGGGGGTGGTGTGGCCGCTCCCGGCACCCCCTCAGCCTCTCCTTCCGCCTATATATTGCCCTCGGAACGAAAACCTAAGTACCCGATCAAAAATCCACGAAAGAGTTTGTAGCCGCCATCATCTCCATCCCTAGATCGGGAGGGATCTGAAGCTCTTCCGACCACCGAGAGGGAATTCACCCTGGAGGCCTTCTTCATCACCATGCAAGCCTCTGGTGTGATGCGTGAGTAGTTCATCCTTGGACTACGGATCCATGTAGTAGCTAGATGGCTGGTTCTCCTCCTTTGTGCTTTCATGTCTAGATCCTGTGAGCTCCGTTCATGATCAAGATCATCTATTTGTAATTCTGCATGTTGTGTTTGGGGGATCCGATGGATATTGAGATGTTATTTCAGATTGATTATTGATTCTATCATGTCTTTATTATTTGTGATCTTGCATGCTTTCTGTTGTTAGTAGCTATCTTGGCCAAGTAGGTGCTAGCAACTCCAAGAGTTAGTATTTATGCTCGATAGTGGGTTCATGCCTTTGGTAATCTGGGGAAGTGACAGAAATCTCTAAGGTACTAGATGTGCTGTTGCTACTAGGTAGAAAACAACAATCCTTTGTTCATAGAACAATTGTATCGTTTACTTTACACGCAGTTCGTAAAGCAATAATCTATTGCTTGCAACTTAATACTAGAGGGGGTTCGGATGATAACCTGAAGGTGGATTATTAGTCATAGATGCAGTTGGATGGCGGTCTATGTATTATGTTGTAATGCCCAATCAAGTCTCAAAGGAGTTAAGATGATTAGTATATGCATGTATTGCTTTCTCGGTGTTGGTCAATTGCCCCGCTGTAATTTGTTCACCCAGCATGTTATCTATCTTAAGGAGAGCCACCTCTAGTGAACTATGGATCCCGGTCCTTGTCTTTTACATACAATCTATAAACTGTTTTTGCTTTGTGTTTACTTTCTGCAAACTTTTACTTCTTTCCATTCGATATGTTTAATCCTTTGTTTTCTGCAAAACACGGTGAGATTGACAACCTCATCGCAAGTTGGGGACAAAGTTCTGTGGTTGTGTTGTGCAGGTCTCCACGTTGCTACTAGCACCGGTAGTGCGCCCTGCCAAAGATTAGCTAGTAACACCTTTGGGGTGTTTCCTTGCTCCTACTGGTTCGATTAGACCTTGGTTTCATAACTGAGGGAAACTTGTTGCTGTGCTCATCATACCTTCCTGTTGGGGTTCCCAACGAGCTCTACATCAACACCGCACCAGCACTTTTCTGGGCGCCATACACAGAGACATCACCAGTCCCCCTCCCTTCCTGCGTAGTAGATCAAAGGAAACAAAAAAAAGAATTACATTACGCTTTCCGGATCCGGGTTACCATTGTACCTAAAGTAGGAACTTACCGCTCTGATGCTGCAGTTGCTGAATTTTCCTGTAGTATTTTCGTCGGTCCACGAAATCCATCTCGGCATCTTCTCACCGCACAAACACATCATATCGAGGTAGTAATCGTAGGGCGCCCTCCGGTACCTGATGGGGGCACCCGCCTGACGGCGTTGAGCCAACCCTGATTCCGCCTGAGATGAACTGCACGAGCTACGAGCCATGAGCGAGGGGAGCGAGGGCAGAGGAAAGAGGAGCCTTTGGATGTCAGGGTAGTGGTGAATCGTGATTTATCCCTACTTAATAACTCGGGCAGAATCGTACCGTCCACATTCGGCTGATAGGTGGGGGACCTAGCGTGTGGACTTGTCAAAAAAACTCACGCCTTCGTGGTTCAAAAGCCCTCTCGCGCACATTGGACAAATTTTTTTGGTACCTTGCCCGCGTACATATCACTGGGAGGCCTTGCTCAGGAACCAGACACGCCTGGCCCACAATCTTACTCCCTCCTAGGAACTTGTCATGGCTCGCGCCGGTAGATCCATCCGCTCCACCGCTTCCGGTAGGGCTCGCCTTGGCGGATCCACCCCAAGATCCTACCGTCGCAGTATCAAATGGCCATGGTTTCTTGAGAGGAGCGACGGCGCTACGTATGCGAGCTCGGCCCCTCCTACCTGTAGAAGGACTGATGCAGCATCGAGCTCGAGCAGGAGCCGCCAGGCGCGACGGTGCTCAGTCCACGCCAACCCCGTCACCTTCATCATTGTCGATTCTGACGTGGAGGACGATGGGGACGAAGCTATGCAGAACGCCATTGTTGCCTCCTTGGTGAAGGGCAAGCCATAGGCGGGAGTGGATGTCGCTGGAAGGGCACGATGGTGTCACCAATCGAGGTGGACTCCGACGACAGTGGTGTGATGTGGGTTTAGATGTTGTTTAGGATGGTTGCAATTTCGGTTGTGTTTAATTCGAGTACAATTATCGTAATGGGTTTGTCGAGCTATATTGAGAAATATGTGCAATAGCAGCGTGTGAGTGCTTCCACTTTAGAAATTGTGTCTATGCCATTTGCATGTTGCATTATCAACGTAGATTACTTGTAAACAATCCAACGAAAATCATCAGATTACAACCATCGGACGGGAGTGGCAGGATGGAAGAGAAGTTGGGACAGTGGCTTCGAGGGGAAGGAAGAGGAGGGCGCGGATCGCAGGTGGGCCTCTAACATGTGACACTGACATGCAGGAGCGGGAGCACACGGTATTGCCGGTCTGTCCAGAGCAAGCGGACTTTGCAACATGACAACAACAAGTTGATTGGACCAATATAATAACTCGTTGAAGTATTAAGGAGTACTGAAAACTACAACTGGGGTACATTTGCACAACACGTATGCTCTAAGCACCTGAGAAGCATCGCTTAAGTCTAACAGTAACGACAGCACAAGTACTACATTTGCCTGTCGATCTTCTCGATACAAATGTAGAAATGCATCTGCTTGTTCGATCCAGCACCGACAAGGTACTGAGATGGCACGCATAGGATCGACCTTAGGTCCACATACTCCACCTCCCGTGGCGTCGGGCAGCTCGGCGACTCGGCTAGCACAAGAATGCTATCCGATGACGGAGGCTGGGCGTTCGCCCACATGCGCACCGTGTAAACGGGACAGGCGCATGAGACTGACCTGACGCATACGGCACCCACGAAGGAGGGCCCGGCTCTGGTTCCCGGAACACCGACGGTGATGGTCAGGACGAAAACAGAGCCGCCCCCTGGAAAATTAGCAGGCGGCCTGCCGAGTCAGTGAACGGCACCTTCTCTTCGAGAAGTTGGGCTTGCTCGTACGAGATCCTAATCACTTCGATCAAGTGCCCCTCTACAAGGTGGACGACGAGCTCTGCCGGCGGGCCGGTGTAGTTGCAGCCGGCCCGCAGAGCACGCTGCGTCGTCGGCACGCGAGCTCGTGGAGCGGGAGCTCGTGGTAGGAGTAATGGCGAAAGCATCCTGGGTGGGAGCACACGAGTGGGAACGCCGCTGCAAAATTGCACGCGAGGATCTCCAGATTCTTGGGTTGCAACATCTGCCACATCTGAAGTTCGTCGAGAAATCGGAAAAAAGATCAGTAGTTAGATTGGCGTATAGCAGGAATATGTAGGATAAGTTCAAAAGCTTGTAAAATGATTTTTTACCATGAAGGTAGTGACCGGAGAATTGGCGGATGTCGTCGGCTTGCGGCTACGGCAGGATGGAAGTGAAGTGGGGAAAGTGGCTTCGAGGGGAAGGAAGAGAAGTACGGGGGGGGGGAGAGAAGTAACGGGGACGTGACACTGGAATATGGCCCACTGAACTCGTGAGTTGTAACACTCGTAACATGCCAGTTTGTCCAGAGCAAGCGTGGCCAATCATGCCGCAGAACAACCTACTCGAGGATCGCTCTCGCGAAGACGATCCCAATCGTCCAAGCGCCCCAATCGAACGGTATGTAACAATCGTCAAGCAAAAACAACTGTGTTATGGCGTGCCTTCTAGAAGACTCGGTCTAACGGTGGATCCATTGGGGGCAGTGCTAGTTTTAGTATAAGAACAAGCATGAAATGACTCAAATGGATCCATATGTGGTGTGTGGAAACAACACACATGCAATGACACTGGATGATCCATGTGTGGTTTGTGGAAAGAACACACATGCAATGACTCTAGTGGTTGATCCATGTGTGGTTTGTGGAAATAACACACATGGAATGACTCTAGTGTTGGTTTTAGTATAAGAACACACATGCAATGACTAGTGGGTTCACATGTGGTTTGTGAAAAGAACACACATGCAATGACCACTGGTTGATCCATATGTGGTTTGAAGGAAAGAACACACATGCAATGACTCTAGTGGGTTCACAGGTGGTTTGTGAAAAGAACACACATGCAATGACTCTAGTGGGTTCACATGTGGTTTGTGAAAAGAACACACATGCAATGACCACTGGTTGATCCATATGTGGTTTGTGGAAAAGAACACACATGCAATGAACACTGGTGGATCCATAAGTGGTTTGTGGAAAAGAACACACATGCAATGACTCTAGTATGTCCACATGTCGTTTGTGAAAAGAACACACATGCAATGACCACTGGTTGATCCATAAGTGGTTTGTGGAAAGAACACACATGCAATGAACACTAGTGGATCCATAAGTGGTTTGTGGAAAGAACACACATGCAATGACTCTAGTGCTGATTTTAGTATAAGAACACACATGCAATGACCACTTGTTGATCCATGTGTGGTTTGTGGAAAGAACACACATGCAATGACTCTAGTGCTCGTTTTAGTATAAGAACACACATGCAATGACGACTTGTTGATCCATGTGTGGTTTGTGGAAAGAACACACATGCAAGGACACTGGTTGATCCATGTGTGGTTTCTGGAAAGAACACACATGAAATGACTCTAGTGGTTGATCCATAAGTGGTTTGTGGAAATAACACACATGCAATGGCCACTGATTGATCCATAAGTGGTTTGTGGAAAGAACACACATGCAATGGCCACTGGTTGATCCATAAGTGGTTTGTGGAAAGAACACACATGCAATGAGTCTAGTGGATCCATGTGTGGTTTGTGGAAAAGAACACACATGCAATGAGTCTACTGTTGGTTTTAGTATAAGAACACACATGCAATGACTCTAGTGGGTCCACATGTGGTTTGTGGAAAGAACATGCATGCAATGACTCTGGTTGTAATTAGTAACAAGAACACACATGCAATATCACTGGTGGATCCATGTGGGGTCTCTGAAGAAAACACACATTTCAATGACTCTGGTTGTTGTTAGTAAAAAGAACACACATGGAATGACACTGGTGGATCCTTGTGTGGTCTCTAAAGAGAACACACATGCAATGACTCTGGTTGTTGTTAGTAAAAAGAGAACACATGTAATGACACTAGTGGATCCATATGTGGTATGTGAAAACAACACACATGCAATGACTCTGGTTGTTGTTAGTAAAAGAACACACATACAATGACACAGATGGATCCATAGGTGGATTGTGAAAAGAGCACACATGCAATGACTCTGGTTGTTCCATATGTGGTTTGTGGAAATAACACACATGCAAGGACTCCAGTTGTTGTTAGTAAAAAGAACACACATGCAATGACACTGGTGGATCCATGTGTGGTCTCGAAAGAGAACACACATTTCAATGACACTGGTGGATCCATATGTAGTATGTGAAAATAACAGTCATGAAATGACTCCAGTTGTTGTTAGTAAAAAGAAGACACATGCAATGACACTGGTGGATCCATAGGTGGATTGTGAAAAGAACACACATGCAATGACACTGGTGGATCCATATGTGGTATGTAAAAAGAACACACATGCAATGACTCTGGTTGTTGTTAGTAACAAGAACACACATGCAATGACACTGGTGGATCCATGTGTGGTCTCTAAAGAGAACACACATTTCAATGACTCTAGTGGGTCCACATGGGTTTGTGAAAGAACACACATGCAATGACCACAGGTTGATCCATATGTGGTGTGTGGAAAGAACACACATGCAATGGCTACTGGTTGATCCATAAGTGGTTTGTGGAAAGAACACACATGCAATGACTCTAGTGCTAGTTTTAGTATAAGAACAAACATGCAATGACTTAAATGGATCCATATGTGGTTTGTGGAAAGAACACACATGCAATGACACTGGTTGATCCATGTGTGGTTTGTGGAAAGAACACACATGCAATGACTCTAGTGGTTGATCCATGTGTGGTTTGTGGTAATAACACACATGCAATGACTCTTGTGTTGGTTTTAGTATAAGAACACACACGCAATGACTCTAGTGGGTTCACATGTGGTTTGTGAAAAGAACACACATGCAATGACCACTGGTTGATCCATATGTGGCTTGTGAAAAGAACACACATGCAATGACCACTGGTTGATCCATATGTAGTTTGTGGAAAGAACACACATGCAATGACACTGCTTGATCCATGTGTGGTTTGTGGAAAAAACACACATGCAATGACTCTAGTGCAAGTTTTAGTATAAGAACACACATACAATGACTCTTGTGGGTCCACATGTAGTTTGTGAAAAGAACACACATGCAATGACCACTGGTTGATCCATATGTGGTTTGTGAAAAGAACACACATGCAATGACCACTGGTTGATCTATATGTGGTTTGAAGGAAAGAACACACATGAAATGGCTCTAGTGGGTCCATATGTGGTTTGTGAAAAGAACACACATGCAATGACCACTAGTTGATCAATATGTGGTTTGTGGAAAAGTATACACATGCAATGAACACTGGTGGATCCATAAGTGGTTTGTGGAAAGGAACACGCATGCAATGACTCTAGTAGGTCCACATGTGGTTTGTGAAAAGAACACACATGCAATGACCACTGGTTGATCCATAAGTGGTTTGTGGAAAGAACACACATGCAATGAACACTGGTGGATCCATAAGTGGTTTGTGGAAAGAACACACATGCAATGACTCTAGTGCTGGTTTTAGTATAAGAACACACATGCAATGACCACAGGTTGATCCATATGTGGTGTGTGGAAAGAACACACATGCAATGGCTACTGGTTGATCCATAAGTGGTTTGTGGAAAGAACACACATGCAATGACTCTAGTGCTAGTTTTAGTATAAGAACAAACATGCAATGACTTAAATGGATCCATATGTGGTTTGTGGAAAGAACACACATGCAATGACACTGGTTGATCCATGTGTGGTTTGTGGAAAGAACACACATGCAATGACTCTAGTGGTTGATCCATGTGTGGTTTGTGGTAATAACACACATGCAATGACTCTTGTGTTGGTTTTAGTATAAGAACACACACGCAATGACTCTAGTGGGTTCACATGTGGTTTGTGAAAAGAACACACATGCAATGACCACTGGTTGATCCATATGTGGTTTGTGAAAAGAACACACATGCAATGACCACTGGTTGATCCATATGTAGTTTGTGGAAAGAACACACATGCAATGACACTGCTTGATCCATGTGTGGTTTGTGGAAAAAACACACATGCAATGACTCTAGTGCTAGTTTTAGTATAAGAGCACACATACAATGACTCTTGTGGGTCCACATGTAGTTTGTGAAAAGAACACACATGCAATGACCACTGGTTGATCCATATGTGGTTTGTGAAAAGAACACACATGCAATGACCACTGGTTGATCTATATGTGGTTTGAAGGAAAGAACACACATGAAATGGCTCTAGTGGGTCCATATGTGGTTTGTGAAAAGAACACACATGCAATGACCACTAGTTGATCAATATGTGGTTTGTGGAAAAGTATACACATGCAATGAACACTGGTGGATCCATAAGTGGTTTGTGGAAAGGAACACGCATGCAATGACTCTAGTAGGTCCACATGTGGTTTGTGAAAAGAACACACATGCAATGACCACTGGTTGATCCATAAGTGGTTTGTGGAAAGAACACACATGCAATGAACACTGGTGGATCCATAAGTGGTTTGTGGAAAGAACACACATGCAATGACTCTAGTGCTGGTTTTAGTATAAGAACACACATGCAATGACCACTTGTTGATCCATGTGTGGTTTGTGGAAAGAACACACATGCAATGACTCTAGTGCTGGTTTTAGTATAAGAACGCACATGTAATGACCACTTGTTGATCCATGTGTGGTTTGTGGAAAGAACACACATGCAATGACACTAGTTGATCCATGTGTGGTTTGTGGAAAGAACACACATGCAATGACTCTAGTGGTTGATCCATAAGTGGTTTGTGGAAATAACACACATGCAGTGGCCACTGGTTGATCCATAAGTGGTTTATGGAAAGAACACACATGCAATGGCCACTGGTTGATCCATAAGTGGTTTGTGGAAAGAACACACATGCAATGACTCTAGTGCTGGTTTTAGTATAAGAACACACATGTAATGACCACTTGTTGATCCATGTGTGGTTTGTGGAAAGAACACAAATGCAATGACACTGGTTGATCCATGTGTGGTTGGTGGAAAGAACACACATGCAATGACTCTAGTGGTTGATCCATAAGAGGTTTGTGGAAATTACACACATACAATGGCCACTGGTTGATCCATAAGTGGTTTGTGGAAAGAACACACATGCAATGAGTCTAGTGGATCCATGTGTGGTTTGTGAAAAAGAACACACATGCAATGAGTCTAGTGCTGGTTTTAGTATAAGAACACACATGCAATGACTCTAGTGGGTCCACATGTGGTTTGTGAAAAGAACACACATGCAATGACCATTGGTTGATCCATATGTGGTTTTTGGAAAAGAACACACATGCAATGAACACTAGTGGATCCATGTGTGGTTTGTGGAAAGAACACACATGCAATGACTCTAGTGCTGGTTTTAGTATAAGAACACACAAGCAATGACTCTAGTGGGTTCATATGTGATTTGTGGAAAGAACACACATGCAATGACACTGGTTGATCCATGTTTGGTATGTGGAAAGAACACGCATGCAATGAATCTAGTGGTTGATCCATGTGTGGTTTGTGGAAATAACACACATGCAATGACTCTCATTGATCCATAAGTGGATAGTGGAAAAGAACACACGTGCAATGACCACTGGTTGATCCATATGAGGTTTTTGGAGAAGAAGACACATGCAATGAACACTGGTGGATCCATAAGTGGTTTGTGGAAAGAACACACATGCAATGACTCTAGTGCTGGTTTTAGTATAAGAACACATATGCAATGACCACTTGTTGATCCATTTGTGGTTTGTGGAAAGAACACACATGCAATGACTCTAGTGCTGGTTTTAGTATAAGAATACACATGCAATGACCACTTGTTGATCCATGTGTGGTTTGTGGAAAGAACACACATGCAATGACACTGGTTGATCCATGTGTGGTTTGTGGAAAGAACACACATGCAATGACTCTAGTGGTTGATCCATAAGTGGTTTGTGGAAATAACACACATGCAATGGCCACTGGTTGATCCATAAGTGGTTTGTGGAAAGAACACACATGCAATGGCCACTGGTTGATCCATAAGTGGTTTGTGGAAAGAACACACATGCAATGAGTGTAGTGGATCCATGTGTTGTATGTGGAAAAGAACACACATGCAATGAGTCTAGTGCTGGTTTTAGTATAAGAACACACATCCAATGACTCTAGTGGGTCCACATGTGGTTTGTGGAAAGAACACACATGCAATGACTCCGGTTGTAATTAGTAACAAGAACACACATGCAATGACACTGGTCGATCCATGTGTGGTCTCTGAAGAGAACACACATTTCAATGACTCTGGTTGTTGTTAGTAAAAAGAACACACATGCAATGACACTGGTGGATCCATGTGTGGTCTCTGAAGAGAACACACATGCAATGACTCTGGTTGTTGTTAGTAAAAAGAGCACACTTGCAATGACACTGGTGGATCCATATGTGGTATGTGAAAATAACACACATGCAATGACTCTGGTTGTTGTTAGTAAAAGAACACACATGCAATGACACTAGTGGATCCATAGGTGGATTGTGAAAAGAGCACACATGCAATGAATCTGGTTGTTCCATATGTGGTATGTGAAGAACACACATGCAATGACTCCAATTGTTGTTAGTAAAAAGAACACACATGCAATGACACTGGTGGATCCATGTGTGGTCTCTAAAGAGAACACAAATTTCAATGACACTGGTGGATCCATATGTGGTATGTGAAAAGAACAGTCATGAAATGACTCCAGTTGTTGTTAGTAAAAAGAAAACACATGCAATGACACTGGTGGATCCATAGGTGGATTGTGAAAAGAACACACATGCAATGACACTGGTGGATCCATATGTGGTATGTAAAAAGAACACACATGCAATGACTCTGGTTGTTGTTAGTAACAAGAACACACATGCAATGACATTGGTGGATCCATGTGTGGTCTCTGAAGAGAACACACATTTCAATGACTCTAGTGGGTCCACATGTGGTTTGTGAAAAGAACACACATGCAATGACCACTGGTTGATCCATATGTGGTTTGTGTAAAGAACACATATGCAATGGCTACTGGTTGATCCATAAGTGGTTTGTGGAAAGAACACACATGAAGTGACCACTGGTGGATCCATATTTTGTTTATGAAAAGAACACACATGCAATGAACACTGGTGGATCCATAAGTGGTTTGTGGAAAGAACACACATGCAATGACTCTAGTGCTAGTTTTAGTGTAAGAACAAACATGCAATGACTCAAATGGATCCATATGTGGTTTGTGGAAAGAACACCTATGCAATGACACTGGTTGATCCACGTGTGGTTTGTGGAAAGAACACACATGCAATGACTCTAGTGGTTGATCCATGTGTGGTTCGTGGAAATAACACACATGCAATGACTCTAATGGATCCATAAGTGGTTTGTGGAAAAGAACACACGTGCAATGACCACTGGTTGATCCATATTTGTTTTTTGGAAAAGAACACACATGCAATGAACACTGGTGGATCCATAAGTAGTTTGTGGAAAGAACACATGCAATGACACTGGTTGATCCATACGTGATTTGTGGAAAGAACACACGTGCAATGACTCTAGTGCTAGTTTTAGTATAAGAACACACATGCAATGACTCTAGTGGGTCCATGATGGCTCGGTGTTGATGTAGAGCTCGTTGGGAACCCCAAGAGGAAGGTATGATGAGCACATCATCAAGTTTCCCTCAGTTATGAAACCAAGGTTTAATCAAACCATTAGGAGCAAGGAAACACCCCAAAGGTGTTGCTAGCTGAGCCTTGGCAGGGCGCACTACCGGTGCTAGTAGCAACGTGGAGACCTACACAACACAACCACATAACTCTGCTCCTAACTTGCGATGAGGTTGTCAATCTCACCGTGTTTTGCTGAAAACAAAGGATTAAACGTATCGAATGGAAAGAAGTAAAAGTTTGCAGAAAGTAAACACAAAGCAGTAAACAGTTTGTAGATTCTATGTAAAGAAAAGGATCAGGATCCATAGTTCACTAGAGGTGGCTCTCCTTAAGATAGATAACCTGCTGGGTGAACAAATTACAGCAGGGCAATTGACAAATATCGAGAAAGCAATACATGCATATACTAATCATCTTGACTCCTTTGGAACTTGATTGGGCATTGCAACATTATACATAGACCACCATCCAACTGCATCTATGACTAATAATCCACCTTCAGGTTATCATCCAAACCCCCTCCAGTATTAAGTTGCAAGCAACAGATTATTGCTTTACGAACTGCGTGTAAAGTAAATAATACGATTGTTCTATGAACAAAGGATTATTGTTTTCTCACTAGTAGCAACAACACATCTAGTACCTTAGAGATTTCTGTCACTTCCCCAGATTAGCAGAGGCATGAACCCACTATCGAGCATAAATACTAACTCTTGGAGTTGCTAGCATCTACTTGGCCAACATAGCTACTAACAACGGAAAGCATGCAAGATCACAAATAACAAATACATGATAGAATCAATAATCAATCTGAAATAGCATCTCAATATCCATCGGATCCCCACAAACACAACATGCAGAATTACAAATAGATGATCTTGATCATGAACGAAGCTCACAAGATCTAGACATGAAAGCACAAAGGAGGAGAACCAGCCATCTAGCTACTACATGGATCCGTAGTCCAAGGATGAACTACTCACGCATCACACCAGAGGCTTGCATGGTGATGAAGAAGGCATCCAGAGTGAATTCCCCTCTCCGGCAGGGTGCCAGGAAGAGCTTTAGATCCCTCCCGATCTAGGGATGGAGATGACGGCGGCTATAGACTCTTTCGTGGATTTTTGATCGGGTACTTAGGGTTTTTGTCCCGAGGGCAATATATAGGCGGAAGGAGAGGCCGAGGGGGTGCCTGGGATGGCCACACCACCCCCTGGCGCGGCCAGGCCTGGCCCACGCGGCCAGGTGGTGTGGTGGCCCCCTGGCTCCTCTCCGTCTCGTATTCTATCATCTGATGACTTCCGGAAAAATAGGCACTTTGGCTTTTGTCCCGTCCATTTCCGAGAATATTCATTTTTTGAATTTCCTGGAACCAAAAACAGCAGAAAACAGGCAGTTGGCACTGTGGCTCTTGTTAATAGGTTAGTCCAAGAAATCATATGAAAAGTACTCCAAAGTGTGGAAAAAACACAAGAAAGTGGATAAAACCAAGGATGGAACATCAAAAATTATAGATACATTTGCAATGTATCAACATCCCCAAGCTTAACTCCTGCTTGTCCTCGAGTAGGTCAGTGATAAAAAGAAAGAATAATTTTTGAGGTGACATGCACCATCAAAGACTTGATCAAAGTATTTGTAAAACATTCAAAGCTAGGATCATAGTACTTCAATCATAACATGAAAGACAAAGTTCTAGCAGTAAGACAAAGAAACTATGATGCAACATGAAAAGTCACAAACAAAAGATTCATGAATAACAATGCTTTGCAAGACGTTTGTTTGTTTCACATAAAGAAAACATAGCATAATAGTATTCAGCTTGTCCCTCATAGAGTAGCAAATATAAATGCATATGACACCTTCAAAGTTCATAAGAGTGACTAGATACAAATAGTTTAAAACAAGCAATATCAAGTTATGCATCAATCAACTAGTCTTGGGACAATGCACATAGAACTAAGAATGGCCACTATGCTCTCAAAGTAGGTGCATAAAGATAGAAGGTGGAGACTCAATATAATGGTGGAAGAAAGGCCTTCATAGAAGGAAGTAGGGATTCAAGTCTCATAAAGAGCTTCCAAAAATTATGGTACTTATAGCTTTCAGCTCTCATTGCCCCTATCATAAGCATATTGAAGTGATTAAGGTTAAAGTGAACAAACTATGGTGTACATGCTTGACGAAGTATAAGTTAGGAATCTCATGTCCCTTGTATACGAGGGTCGCTCCTCATGCTACTCAAGTTTAGTCACCGGTAAGTTCTTGTCATTGTAAGTACATGTGTATCATATAGAACCGCCAACGGGGTACCCCTTGCCCGATGATACGGAAGAATCCCCATATCAAAATGACAAGGCAAGCAGACAACAAGCATCTCAGCAATCTTCTTATTTACCATGGGAATATGGTGCCTTTTTCTATCTTTCCTATTTTCATAATATCTCTTTTTTCTCAATATAGGACTCTTTTTTTATAAGAAGAATGCTTCATAGAGAGCTCATTATGGTTAAGCTGCAGGTTTCCACCATGTCAACATATATTAGACCAGCGGCCCAGCCGTGGTTTGTGGATAGAATACACATGGAATGACTCTAGTGCTATTTTTAGTATAAGAACACACATACAATGACTCTAGTGGGTCCACATGTAGTTTGTGAAAACAACACACATGCAATGACCACTGGTTGATTCATATGTGGTTTGTGGAAAGAACACACATGCAATGACACTGGTTGATCCATGTGTGGTTTGTGAAAAGAACACACATGTAATGCCACTGGTTGATCCATGTGTGGTTTGTGGATAGAACACACATGCAATGACTCTAGGGCTATTTTTCATATAAGAACACACATACAATGACTCTAGTGGGTCCCCATGTAGTTTGTGAAAAGAACACACATGCAATGACCATTGGTGAATCCATATGTGGTTTGTGGAAAAGAACACACATGCAATGAGTCTAGTGGATCCATGTGTGGTTTGTGGAAAAGAACACACATGCAATGAGTCTAGTGCTAGTTTTAGTATAAGAACATACATGCAATGACTCTAGTGGGTCCACATGTGGTTTGTGAAAAGAACACACATGCATTAACCACTGGTTGATCCATATGTGGTTTTTGGAAAAGAACACACATATAATGAACACTGGTGGATCCATTTGTGGTTTGTGGAAAGAACACACATGCAATGACTCTAGTGTTGGTTTTACTATAAGAACATACAAGCAATGACTCTAGTGGGACCATATGTGATTTGTGGAAAGAACACACATGCAATGACACTGGTTGATCCATGTGTGGTTTGTGGAAAGAACACACATGCAATGACTCTAGTGGTTGATCCATGTGTGGTTTGTGGAAATAACACACATGCAATGACTCTAATGGATCCATAAGTGGTTTGTTGAAAAGAACACACGTGCAATGACCACTGGTTGATCCATATGTGGTTTTTGGAAAAGAAGACACATGCAATGAACACTAGTGGATCCATAAGTGGTTCATGGAAAGAACACACATGCAATGACACTGGTTGATCCATATGTGGTTTGTGGAAAGAACACACGTGCAATGACTCTAGTGCTAGTTTTAGTATAAGAACACACATACAATGACTCTAGTGGGTCCACATGTAGTTTGTGAAAAGAAGACACATGCAATGGCCACTGGTTGATCCATAAGTGGTTTGTGGAAAGAACAAACATCCAATGGCCACTGGTTGATGCATAAGTGGTTTGTGGAAAGAACACACATGCAATGAGTCTAGAGGATCCCTGTGTGGTTTGTGGAAAAGAACACACATGCAATGAGTCTAGTTCTAGTTTTAGTATAAGAACACACATGCAATGAGTCTAGTGGGTCCACATGTGGTTTGTGGAAAGAACACACATGCAATGACTCTGGTTGTAATTAGTAACAAGAACACACATGCCATGACACTAGTGGATCCATCTGTGGTCTCTGAAGAGAACACACATTTCAATGACTCTGGTTGTTGTTAGTAAAAAGAACACACATGCAATGACACTGGTGGATCCATGTGTGGTCTCTGAAGAGAACACACATGCAATGACTTTGGTTGTTGTTAGTAAAAAGAGAACACATGCAATGACACTAGTGGATCCATATGTGGTATGTGAAAATAACACACATGCAATGAATCTGGTTGTTGTTAGTAAAAGAACACACATGCAATAACACTGGTGGATCCATAGGTGGATTGTGAAAAGAGCACACATGAAATGACTCTGGTTGTTCCATATGTGGTATGTGAAAAGAACACACATGCAATGACTCTAGTTGTTGTTAGTAAAAAGAACACACATGCAATGACACTGGTGGATCCATGTGTGGTCTGTAAAGAGAACACACATTTCAATGACACTGGTGGATCCATATGTGGTATGTGAAAAGAACAGTCATGAAATGACTCTAGTTGTTGTTAGTAAAAAGAACACACATGCAATGACACTGGTGGATCCATAGGTGGATTGTGAAAAGAACACACATGCAATGACACTGGTGGATCCATATGTGGTATGTAAAATAACACACATGCAATGACTCTGGTTGTTGTTACTAACAAGAACACACATGCAATGACACTGGTGGATCCATGTGTGGTCTCTAAAGAGAACACGCATTTCAATGACTCTAGTGGGTCCACATGTGGTTTGTGAAAAGAACACACATGCAATGACCACTGGTTGATCCATATGTGGTTTGTGGAAAGAACACACATACAATGGCTACTGGTTGATCCATAAGTGGTTTGTGGAAAGAACACACATGCACTGACCACTGGTGGATCCATATGTTGTTTGTGAAAAGAATACACATGCAATGAACACTGGTGGATCCATAAGTGGTTTATGGAAAGAACACACATGCAATGACTCTGGTGCTATTTTAAGTATAAGAACAAACATGCAATGAATCAAATGTATCCATATGTGGTTTGTGGAAAGAACACACTTGCAATGACACTAGTTGATCCATGTGTGGTTTGTGGAAAGAACACACATGCAATGACTAGTGGTTGATCCATATGTGGTTTGTGGAAATAATACACATGCAATGACTCTAGTGTTGGTTTTAGTATAAGAACACACATGCAATGACTCTAGTGGGTTCACATGTGGTTTGTGAAAAGAACACACATGCAATGACCACTGGTTGATCCATATGTGGTTTGTGAAAAGAACACACATGCAATGACCACTGGTTGATCCATATGTGGTTTGTGGAAACAACACACATGCAATGACACTGCTTGATCCATGTGTGGTTTGTGGAAAAGAACACACATGCAATGACTCTAGTGCTAGTTTTAGTATAAGAACACACATACAATGACTCTAGTGGGTCCACATGTAGTTTGTGAAAAGAACACACACTAGTAGAAAATGGGCCTTTGGTTCGGGCCACTAGTCCCGGCCGTGGCTGGGGCCGGGACTAATGGTCCGAACCAGACGGCCCGAGGAGGCCGAGGTACTTTGTCCCGGTCCGTAAGGAACCATTAGTCCCGATTTGAGATACAAACTGGGACAAATTGGTCTGGGCATGCGCGCGTGCTCCTGGCAGAACCTTTAGTCCCGGTTTGTGTCTCAAACCGGTACTAATGGCCGGGCCCTATATATATGCACCCAGCCCTCCACTCTCTCCTGTTTTTTTTCCTATGTGAGAGGTGGGTATAACTTTGTGCTAACTTTTTTTCTTCATATGCACTAGAGGTGTTCGGTGAAATGCCTATTAGAGCGATGCCACTTGAGTTCACACAAGACAAAATATGATATGAGGTGCCAGAGCGACACTTAAGGTTTCTCCTCTTTGTTTTGAAGTGTCCTAAAAGGTTAGCAACTATTTTCTCGTTTTGACCGCGCGGTACTAATTTAAGCATCGTGATTGCGTTTGATATATATGCATGGTTGTATGATGCAGATGAGCCACCCATGGATGTACGGTGACCGACACTCTGACGCTTACAGAGAAGGCGTGCATTCTTTTTGCCTTGTGGCCGAGGCGAACAAGCGGCGGGATGGTTTTATGTGTTGTCCATGTGTTGAATGTCGGAATGAGCAGGCTCACACTTCCTCAAGAGTCATTCAGAGCCACCTGCTTCGGTCCGGTTTCATGTCCGGCTATAATGTTTGGACCAAGCACAGAGAAAGAGGGGTTATGATGGAAGACGACGATGAATAAGAGATTGATGATGATAACTACCGATCTATGTTCCCTGAATACGATGATACCGCAGTTGAAGATAATGCAGAAGAAGTGGGTGAAGAACGGGAACCAGATGAGCCCGTTGATGATTTTGGTCGGGTCATTAGTGATGCAAGGCGAGACTGCGACACAGAAAAGGAGAGGTTGCAGTTCGAGCAGATGTTTCAGGACCACAACACATTGCTGTATCCAACTTGTGAAGATGGCCAGAAGAAGCTGGGTAGCACACTGGAATTGTTGAAGTGGAAGGCAGAGACCGGTATGACTGACTCGGGATTTGAAAAGTTGCTGGTAATAATGAAGAAGCTGCTTCCAAGAAATAACCAATTGTCCTCCAGGACGTACGAAGCAAAGAAACTTGTCTGCCCTCTAGGATTAGACGTGCAGAAGATACATGCATGCCCTAATGACTGCATCCTCTACCGCGGTGAGAAGTACGAGAATATGGATAAATGCCCGGTATGCACTGCATTGCGGTATAAGATCAGAAAAGATGACCCTGGTGATGTTGAGGGCAAGCCACCCAGGAAGAGGGTTCCTGCCAAGGTGATGTGGTATGCTCCTATAATACCACGGTTTAAACGTTTGTTCAGAAATAAAAAGCATGCCAAGTTGTTGTGGTGGCACATGGAAGACCGTAAGAAAGACGGGATGTTGAGGCACCCTGCTGATGGTCGGCAGTGGAGAAAAATCAAGAGAGACTTCCCGGACTTTGCTGGTGACGCAAGGAACTTATGGTTTGGTCTAAGTACCGATGGCATGAATCCTTTTGGGGAGCAAAAGTGCAGTCACAGCACCTGGCCCATGACTCTATGTATCTACAACCTTCCTCCTTGGTTGTGCATGAAGTGGAAGTTCATTATGATGCCAGTGCTCATCCAAGGCCCGAAGCAACCCGGCAACGACATTGATGTGTACCTAAGGCCATTAGTTGATGAACTTCTACAGTTGTGGGCCAAACCAGGTGTACACGTGTGGGATGAGCACAAACAGCATGAATTTGACCTACAAGCATTGTTGTTCGTAACCATCAATGATTGGCCTGCTCTTAGTAACATTTTAGGACAGACGAACAAAGGACACAATGCATGCACGCACTGTTTAGATGAGACTGAAAGTATATATCTGGATAAATGTAGAAAGAATGTGTACCCGTACAATCGTCATTTTCTTTCGCCCAATCATCCCTTAAAGAAGAAAGGCAAGCATTTCAATGGCAAGGCAGAAACCCGGACGAAGCCTATCCCCCGTAGTGGTGCTGATGTATTTGGTATGGTCAAGGATTTGGATGTAATCTTTGGAAAGGGTCCTAGAGGACAACCTGTTCCGAAAGAGACCATTACCGGACACGCACCCATGTGGAAGAAGAAATCTATATTTTGGGAGCAACCTTATTGGAAAGTGCATGAGGTCTGCTCTGCAATCGACGTGATGCACCTGACAAAGAATCTTTGCGTGAATATTCTAGGCTTCCTGGGCTTGTATGGGAAGTCAAAAGATACCCCGACAGCACGGGAGGACCAACAACATCATAAAGGACGAGACGGCAAGCATCCATGGCAGTTTCAATGGCTTGCTAGCTACGCTCTTAGCAAAGAAGAGAAGGAAATCTTTTTGAAGTCCTTTTCAGTATCAAGGTCCCGTCTAGCTTCTCGTCGAATATAAAGGGAATAGTAAATATGAAAGAGAAAAAATTTCAAAACATAAAGTCTCATGACTGCCATGTGCTTATGACGCAATTGCTTCCGGTTGCATTGAGGGGAATTCTACCAGAAAATGTTCGACTAGCCATTGTGAAGGTATGTGCATTCCTCAATGCAATTTCTCAGAAGGTAATCGATCGAGAAAGTCTATCAGGGTTACAGATTAATGTGGTCCAATGTCTGGTCAGCTTCGAGTTGTTGTTCCCACCATCCTTCTTCAATATTATGACGCACCTCCTAGTTCACCTAGTCAAAGAGATTAGAATTCTCGGTCCTGTGTTTCTACACAATATGTTCCCCTTCGAGAGGTTCATGGGAGTATTAAAGAAATATGTTCATAACCGTGCTAGGCCACAAGGAAGCATCTCCAAGGGCTATGGAACAGAGGAGGTCATTGAGTTTTGTGTTGACTTTCTTCCTGATCTTAAGCCGATTGGTGTTCCTGAATCTCGGTATGAGGGGAGGATGACTGGAAAAGGCACACTAGGAAGGAAATCAATGGTATGTAGGGACGGGCATTCTTTCACTCAAGCACACTACACAGTTCTACACAATTCCACCGTGGTGGCTCCGTATATCGAGAAACACAAGAATATTCTATGCTCCGAAAACCCGGGGAAGCCTGAAAGCTTTGATTAAAGGGGAACACGAGAAGAATTTTGGCAATTGGTTGCAGACACATCTCATGAATAACACCACTATTGGAGATGAGTTTTACTCATTGGCCTGGTTACCATCTTCGACTATATGTACTTTCCAAGGGTACGAGATAAATGGGAATACATGTTACACGGTCGCCCAAGATAAAAAGAGCACCAACCAAAACATTGGTGTCCGCTTTGATGCAACAGATGACAATGGGCAGAAGGACACATATTATGGGTACATAGAGGAGATATGGGAACTTGACTATGGACCTACTTTTGAGGTCCCTTTGTTTCGGTGCAAATGGGTCAAGCTGATAGGAGGCGGGGTATATGTAGACCAAAAGTACAGCATGACAACGGTGGATGTCAACAATCTTGCATACATGGATGAACCATTCGTCCTAGCCAACAATGTGGCTCAGGTTTTCTATGTGAAGGACATGTCTACCAAACCGAGAAAAAGGAAAGATAAGCAAAAGAGTACAGAATACGATGAGCCAAAGCGCCACATAGTTCTTTCAGGGAAAAGAAACATCGTGGGAGTGGATGACAAGACAAACATGTTAGAAGATTATAATAAGTTTCATGAAATTCCGCCCTTCAAAGTGAAAACTGACCCAAGCATCCTGTTAAATGATGAAGATTCTCCATGGCTACGGTGCAGAAGAAAACCACAACACTAGATGTTGGTGATGTGTAATAATGTATTAAACCTTTTATTTGAGACATAAATCTATGTAATGTATTAAACCTTTTATTTGAGACATAAAGGTCCCCTTTCATGTAATACATCTTGCTCAATCAAACTAGACGTTGACGACCGGGTTCTGAGCCGTGGGAGGTGATCACCCAAAGAGAAGGAACCATCACAAGAGAAGGAACCCACAAACACTAAGGATACATAGCACAACTGAAAATTAAGATACATAGCACAACTAAAAATTAAGAAACATGCCTAATGTTGGAGTGATTCAGTCATGCTCCTTCCTAGCCCTGTAATACGCGCCACTGTAGTGATCGTAGTCATCGGTGCCATCGTCGTTGTCGTCGTTGGAGTCACCGTAGTCGAACCTTGAAGGTTGGGCACGCGTGGGCTGGATTTGAGGGTACCGCAGGCGGGGGTTATTGCCGGTCATGTTGTAGGCCATGACACTCTGGAGAGTCTGGCCGTGCCACCACAGCCGACGGCCGACCTCATTGAAGTTCGAAGGAGGTGGCCCATCCTCCTCGTGCCTGGCGAGCGCCCTCTCATGCCGATTGATGAAGAAGGCTTCCCAAGTCGGGACGCGGTAGCCCGGTGGGCAGGGGTAGTTCGAGGCGCAAAGCGCCTCCGCCTCCCGGGTGGTTAGAGATACGATGGAAGCCATGGGAAGAGAATGATGAGTCTAGATGTGATATGTAAATGGAGGCCAAGCATACATATATATACTGAAAAAATGGCGGGAAGACAGAGATGGGAACCGGTGGAAAGCGCGGGAACACAGTGGCGCAGGAAACTTTCATCCCGGGTGGGGGCTCAAACCGGGACAAAAGATGGGGGGCCTTATCTGGGAGAGGCTTATCTGGGAGGGCCTTATCTGGGGGGTGGCTAACCTTTAGTACCGGCTGGTGGGTGCAACCGGGACTAAAGGTGGTTTTTGTGTCATCTAACAAAACTGTCGGTGGGTAAGGACGCGTGGGTAACCTTTAGTACCGGCTGGTGGGTGCAATCGGGACTAAAGATGTCGGTAGGATAAGGACGCGTGGGTGGACGCACTGCTCGATGAGATAAAGCATGTAGCGCACGACGCCCTGTCAGAGGAAGAAGACAAAGTAGAAGCGGCGCTGTGCCTATAAAAGGAGCATCGATACGCCATGGCAAGCAACTCAACAAGCCAACATGGATGGAGAGTTTCATCCCCATGGATGGAGGAAAGGGTTGGGAAATCTCCCGTGGCGGAACTTCTCAAAGATGCCCTTGGTGCACATGCCCTATGGCACCTTCGGAAGTTCCGCCTCGGAAAATATTTTCCTACTAGCCCGTGAAAGACTCCATCTCCGCCTCCATGGGGTTAGAGGTATGGTGGAAGCCCTGGGATAGAATGGAGAGAGGCGGCAGATATGAGTCTAGATGTGCTATGGCAACGACCAAGCCTACATATATATAGTGAGAAATGGCGGGAAGTCAGAGGAGGGAATCCTAAACCCTAAACCCTAAACCCTAAAGGGGCTACCCTCGTATGGAGAAATCTATAGGGGTAGACGATCCGGGGCCCTCGGTCTAGGGTTTCGCCGGACGAAGACCACCGGAGCGTCGGAATCACATGAAAATGGAAAAATGGTTAATAGTTTGACTAATTAGAATAATTATTTTATAAAAAAGAAAATGGATTTGAATCTCTTATTCAAATTCAAGCACTTTTTATGTTAAAAATTTAGTGAGATTCAAAAATATGCAAAATATAATAGTTAATGCATTTTTAAATTGGAAATGGCAAAATAGTTATTAGTTTCACTAGTTAGAATAATTATTTTATAAAACAGAAAATAGATTTGGATTACTTATTCAAATTCAAAAACTTTTCATGTTGAAATTTTTCTCAAATTCATAAGTATGCAAAATCTGTATAATTCAAATGTTTAAAAAATCTAATAGCTACAAATTGTAATATTTGAAAAAACAGGCGCCAACTTAGGTCTAGCATGAGCAAATTTGGGCCTAGTCCTGGCCCAGAACACCATCCGGGACTAAAGGCTCTGCAAGCGAAAAGGCATCCAAAGCCTTTAGTCCCGGTGCGTGGCTGGAATCGGGACTAAAGACCCCCCTTTAGTCCCGGTTTATGCCACGCACCGGGACTAAAGGGTGGGGGGTATTTAATGCGCCGCTTCTTCCCCGGTCGAATCCATCGACCGAAGGAAGCACATCGCGAGGAGTTGTGTTACGCCGCCAGGCTGCCAAATCGCCGCCGTCCTCGGCCGCGCCTCCCGGCTAACCTCCCCGCGTCGCGCCTCCCCTCGCCACCACGAGCTCCTCCCCGCGTCGCGCCTCCCCGGCTGACCGCCCCGGCCACCATACCTCCCCTCGCCGCGGCCACCCACGCTGCCACAGCCCCGGCCTCGCCCCTCCCCTCGCTGGTCGCCACCGCCACCGCCACCACTGATATGTATATAGGAAATTTATTTTTATATATAGAAATATTTGTATATAGGAAATTTATTTTTATATATAGAAATATTTGTATATAGGAAATATTTTGTGTATAGGAAATATTTGTATGTATATGGAAAATATTTGTATATAGGAAATATGTTTTTCTATATAGGAAATATTTGTATATAGAAAATATTTGTATATAGGAATTATTTGTATATAGGAAATATATTTTTATATATAGGAAATATTTGTATATAGAAATTTTTTGTATATAGAAAATATTTGTATATAGAAAATATTTGTATATAGAAATTTTTGTATATAGAAATTTTTTGTATATAGAATTATTTGTATATATGAAATATTTATATATAGGAAATATTTTGTATATAGGAATTATTTTGTGCTCGCGGGCCCCCGGACTTGGGGTTAATGTGGTAGTGCTCGCGGGCCCCCGGACTTAGGGTTAGGGTGGTAGTGCTCGCGGGCACCCGGACTTAGGGTTAATGTGGTAGTGCTCGCAGGCCCCCGGACTTAGGGTTAGGGTGGTAGTGCTCGCGAGCACCCGGACTTAGGGTTAATGTGGTAGTGCTCGCGGGGCCCCGGACTTAGGGTTAGGGTGGTAGTGCTCGCGGGCACCCGGACGTAGGGTTAATGTGGTAGTGCTCACGGGCCCCGAGACTTAGGGTTAGGGTGGTAGTGCTCGCGGACACCCGGACTTAGGGTTAATGTGGTAGTGCTCGCGGGCCCCCGGACTTAGGGTTAGGGTGGTGGTGATCGCGGGCCCCCGGACTTAGAATTTTGCTATTGTTTAGTATTATTGTAGGAAATTGCATGTTCATATTATTGTTTAGTATTACTTTATGCAGCAATATTGAATGAAAAATGTTATTGTGTGCATTTTGTAGAAAACTATGGATCCAATCCAGAGAGACCTAGCACGGGAAGAAATTCTCGAGGATATGATCAACGACACCCCCATGTTGATCCACCCAAATCTCCGTCGATTTATCTGAACCCCTCCGGTGAGGGAGAGGAGGTCGACCGAAATGATCAAGGAGAAGCCGACGGCTCTAGTGGTGGAGAAGCCGACGGCGAGGTATATATATGAAGTCTGGTGATCAGTAGATGCATTAGCTGAGTTGTATATATATATAAATTGATGAATGTTTTTTCTCTTAGGCCTCCACATCGAGAAAAAAATATTCCAAACGAGGCCCGACCAAAAAGTTGGACGCATCTACGCGTTATACAATTACGCGGGTATCACCACGGGGTGAACCATTGGAACCCAAAAAGGCTAAAACTGTATTTAAACAACAATGCGGAGTTATGGTTAGGGATCGCATCCCGATCACCGTTCGAGAGTGGAATAAGACCAAAGGGGCGAAAGAGGGTGAGTATGTCGCCGACAGGTGCAAAGAGGGTCTTTGGAATGACCTCATGACACATTTCACCCTGCCAGAATGTGAGGATGATGCCGACACAACTGCATTGAGGAAGAAAGTCAAGCAGTGGACTCTTATGAAGATGGCCGAACTATTCAAGAACTGGAAGAAAGCATTATGGCAAAAGTATCAAAAGACAAAGACTCCTCCTAACTTTGAATGCTATCTAACGAAGCAGCAGGCTAACTAGGATGCATTTGTGAAGTACAAGGAGTCAGAACCTGCTATGGAAATGTCAGAAAAAAAGAAAAATGTCGCGATGAAGAAATATCACCATCACCTGGGGCCAAGGGGCTACGCGGCTGCTATGCCAAAGTGGGATGCTAAAGAGAATGAGCTGCTTGCTAAAGGGATCACTCCAGAACCAATACGTGAAGAATGGGATCTGAGGGCAACAAATTGGTTCCTTGGGCATGGGAGTGAGTATGACGAAAGTACAGGGGACCTTATTTGCAGTGACGGGATTAGGATACCCCGGGATACATGGCAGAAAGTGGTGAAGGAGATTAAAACGAGGAAAACAAAGTTCCGTCCCGATAGAGAGAAAGACTTGCTGATAAAGGTCCTCGGGAATGACGAACGTGGAGGACGTGTACGAGGCCTTGGCCCTAGTTATACGTGGGAGATGGGGTTTCCCAAAGACAGAGATACTTATAGGAGCCGAGAGAGAGAGCAAAGAGGCGACGGCATGAGGAGGAGGGAGACAGGTTCACCGAGTTGCTAGGAATACTTCGAATGCATCAGCAATAGATTGGCGAACTTCGAGGAGCAGCGCGCCTGCAAGATCCTGTACTCGATATTACCGTCATCCCATCTCAGCGGAGAAGCAGCGTGGCTGAATCGGAGGTCCCTTCTGACGATGCACGTATGGTAGATGGCGGTCCCGGCTACCCCGTGGATGGAATCAAGGAGCAGGCATCTTGTGAGCTCCATCAGAAGGTGAGGAACCTATCCATCAAGGTGGTGGTCGGATGTGCTTTACCTTGTCCACCTGGCGCACGCTAGCATGGCCGTGAGATTCCAGCTGGCTATGCTAAAGTTGCCGTGGATGAAATCGCAATGGGGTGGGACTCAATGGAGCTTGACATCCCTGGACCTGAAGGTGAGTGGACACTCGGAGAAGTACTGGGTGGTATCATTCTATGGGACAAGAACAACATCAAGCTTCCAGGCTGGACACCAAAGCCAACACCGCCTCCGAGTCGTCGCATGTCACCTTCACCTCCATCACCTCCAAGAATCCCACCCCATTACTATGACCACCACAGCCCGAGTCCATCTCGATCTCCACCGCAACCTCCGATTAGTACTAAACGACGCAATAGCCCAAAACGACAAATGTCGCCCCTCCCAAGAGTACCTCATAAGAATCTTCCCATCAAACCTTACAATCGTACTGACGAGGAAACCAACATGATCGTAAAGGCCGAATGTGTTGCGCAACTTCAAAAGAAGAAACCCGAGCCCGCCCCGGTATACACCGAGAAGCAAAAAGCATATGCACTTTCTTTTCTGAACACAAAATCGCAATATGAATTGCACCATAAGCCAGATGACTATCGACGCACACTTCAGAAGGTAGTGAAGAAGAGCAAATCAAGTAGAAGTGCAAGCGGGAGCAAATCATCAGGTCAAAGTGCAACCGAGAAAGAATGGACGCCCCCAGCTCGAAACAGGCCAAAACATCGATCCCACCTCCGTGTGTTATCCTATGACACTCCCCAGCAGGATATGGAAGAAGCTAAGAAGCTTGCGGCCGCTATGAATGTGACTGTTGAGGAATTGCTAGGTGCCCAGGACGACAAGTTACCCAAGGCTCAGGTAGTCCCTACATATGTCCCAGGGAAACCTCTGGTCAGCTTTGAGCAGTTCCAACAACTGCCAACACAAATGCGGAGTTTACATAACTGGTACTTGAAAGTCGTAAAGCAGGAGAGAATAATGATCGTGGCGAAAGTCCCACATGACTACTACTTCCAAGAAGAAGAGGTCCATGTTGAGTTTCCAGAACTCTTCCAGTTATACATTTTCGACGCCCTCGACAAAAGTCTCATGAGTTGCTATTGTCTTTAAGTTGTTGAATTCATTGTCTATACATAAGTTGTTCATTTTTTCAGTTGTTCAGTTCATTGCATGTAATTATCCTAATTATATCCTTTTGTACTCTATTATTATGCAGAATGAAGATCATGGAATGTAAAAGAAGGTCAATCTTTAGTGTTGGGTTCATTGACCCAGATAAAATACATGTAAAGACGCTAACGACAAAACCCGAGGAGACGCAGGAAAACCTTCTAAGGTTTCTAATGGAGCAAAATTTCTGTGACCACATACTGTTTCCTTAAAATTTCACGTGAGGGTCTTACTCTATTGTACACATTCTCTTTTGCTTACTCGATGTTAAGTGTAATTGATGAGTTACTGATGTATATATAAATGTGTACAGTTTCCACTGGATTCTCATGGACATTCAACTTGATAAGGGGAGAGTTGAAGTCATGGACCCATTAAAGAGACCCCTGGAAATGTTTAGGGACATGCAGGACATGCTCTAGAGGTAATTTTTGCGCTACATCGGTCTCTTTCGTTGATTTCCTGAGATATCACGTAATAAATATCTCATTCATTTTCTTTACCGGGTAGGGTTTGGAATCAGTTCAAGAGTGCGGTTATGGGTGACTTTAGTGAGAAGCTGATGTTTAAGCCGGTCTCGGTAAGTAGTACGCGCATCTCTTTACTTCTAGTTTCAATACAATTATGATGCTGGATTATTATTTTGATTGAATTCTATTCTCGTAAAGTGCGCGAGGCAGCCACCGATGACGAATCTATGTGGATTCTACGTTTGCGAGTTCATTCGCACGTTTACCAGTGAGCTGAATGATTATAGAGTCGATGTAAGCAATACATTCACAACATTATTTTATTACCGTCACTTTTTGTTATCATGATTGATATTCATATTGATCTCCTTTTCTTATATAGTTCAAGAAAATGCGGGATCAACTCCTACCAGAGCAACGCGTAGTAGCAATTGCTGAAGAACTGGCAGGATTCTTGATGAACGAGATGATAGATGACGCCGGAGAATTTTGTGTGAATAGGCGCCGATGATCCCCGACCATGTAATTAAATAGACGTGCTCTAGTCCCGATAATTGTGATCTCCATGTATAACTATCATGTATATATTTGTATGCTCGATCTTAAGAGAAGTTATCTTATGTATGCACGAACATGTACGGTATGTGGTAGCGTAGAAAACAATTTTGAAATGAAAAAAAAGGATACAAATTGAATTCTCTGCCGCGGCAGAGAAAGTTCCTAAAATTCTGCCGCGGAAGAGAACCATTTGTCCCGGTTCGTAATACGAACCGGGACTAATGGGTGGGACCCCGCGCCCGCAGAGACTGCCACGTGGATACCCATTGGTCCCAGATGGTAAGCGGTCCGGGACTAGTGGGGGTGGCCTTTAGTCCCGCCCCTCCAGTCCCGGTTACCAGGACCAGGACTAAAGCCCCTTACGGGCCAGGACTGGAGGCCCTTTTTCCACTAGTGACACATGCAATGACCTCTGGTTGATCCATATGTGGTTTGTGGAAAAGAACACACATGCAATGAGTCTAGTGGATCCATGTGTGGTTTGTGGAAAAGAACACACATGCAATGAGTCTAGTGCTGGTTTTAGTATAAGAACACCCATGCAATGACTCTAGTGGGTCCACATGTGGTTTGTGAAAAGAACACACATGCAATGACCACTGGTTGATCCATATGTGGTTTTTGGAAAAGAACACACATGCAATGAACACTGGTGGATCCATGTGTGGTTTGTGGAACGAACACACATGCAATGACTCTAGTGCTGGTTTTAGTATAAGAACACACAAGTAATGACTCTAGTGGGTCCATATGTGATTTGTGGAAAGAACACACATGCAATGACACTGGTTGATCCATGTGTGGTTTGTGGAAAGAACACACATGCAATGACTCTAGTGGTTGATCCATGTGTGGTTTGTGGAAATAACACACATGCAATGACTCTAATGGATCCATAAGTGGTTTGCAGAAAAGAACACAGGTGCAATGACCACTGGTTGATCCATATGTGGTTTTTGGAAAATAACACACATGCAATGAACACTGGTGGATCCATAAGTGGTTTGTGGAAAGAACACGCATGCAATGACACTGGTTGATCCATATGTGGTTTGTGGAAAGAACACACGTGCAATGACTCTAGTGCTGGTTTTAGTATAAGAACACACATACAATGACTCTAGTGGGTCCACATGTAGTTTGTGAAAAGAACACACATGCAATGACCACTGGTTGATCCATAAGTTGTTTGTGGAAAAGAACACACATGCAATGAACACTGGTGGATCCATGTGTGGTTTGTGGAAAAGAACACACATGCAATGAGTCTAGTGCTGGTTTTAGTATAAGAACACACATGCAATGGCTCTAGTGGGTCCACATGTGGTTTGTGAAAAGAACACACATGCAATGACCACTGGTTGATCCATATGTGGTTTGTGGAAAATAACACACATGCAATAAACACTGGTGGATCCATAAGTGGTTTGTGGAAAGAACACACATGCAGTGACTCTAATGCTGGTTTTAGTTTAAGAACACATATGGATCCATATGTGGTTTGTGGAAAAGAACACACATGCAATGACCGCTGATTGATCCATAAGTGGTTTGTGGAAAGAACACACATGTAGTGAACACTGGTTGATCCATGTGTGGTTTGTGAAAAGAACACACATGCAATGCCATTGGTTGATCCATATGTGGTTTGTGGAAAGAACACACATGCAATGACACTGGTTGATCCAAATGTGGTTCATGACAGGAACACACATGCAATAACTCTTGTGGATACATATGTGGTTTGTGGAAAGAACACACATGCAATGAACTCTAGTGGATCTATCTTGGCATAATTTGATGTATGCCACGATGCATTTCATTGTAAAAGACACCCACTTTCCATTTTTATACTACTCAGCTTTGCCCTTGGTTTTTTGATACTACCCAGTTTTGCCCTCCCCTCTCTCTCTCTCTCTCTCTCTCTCTCTCTCTCTCTCTCTCTTTCATAGAAGCCCAAACCTGTGCCCACTCTGTCTGCTACGCCCTGATTGGTTATCACAGTTGTCACACGAATCGTGCGCATCAACCGTTGATCCCGTGTGATCCAACGATGCTCGTTGCACACGTCGTGCCCTTCATAGGACAGCACGAGACAGCACGGACATCTCCCTCAACGAGACTTCTACAAGAAAGAACATGATGCCATCCATGAAAAAAGTCGTCGAGTGGTCATGTCATGTTTAATCTAGTCTGCAAAGGATACAAGTCTACTGCACGGCAACTGGTCATCCACGGACCATCGGCTATACCATTTTTACTACGCAGCACGCCTGCACTCTCACTTCCGTCAGGCCCCCACCACACAAACCTTCCACACGGCAGCCACAGCCGGAAGAGTGCCAACCGGGGCCCTCGAGGAGGCCTAAATGTCCCCGCATTAAAAACCCAGCCTATCGGGTCCTCCATTCGCACTCATCCACTACTCTCTCTTCCCTATCCAGCAAAACCCCACAATCTTGAACGTACTTGCACGGACCTTCTCCATGAAACCAGTGCGGGGGGTGAGTGTCCGGGCATCACCGCCGGGGTGGTGCTTCACGCAGCAGATCTGGAGGAGCATCACGCAGCACAGGCCGAGGAGGACGTGCAGTTCAACCCCTTGGGGGACCATGTGCACGATGGTGCTGACGACTTCGGAGGCGCCGATGAGGGCGTGGAGTTCGATGAACATGCTCCGCTCGTGTACCCGGAGGTACATCTATTTCTATATGTTTCATATTTTCTACTTGAGCTTAATCTATCCTGGCGTCATAAAAAAATCTAGTCCTAATGATTAGATGCAACGTACGAACCGGTATATGGAGAGATCTAGTCTGTTCTGAATGAATCCACATTATTTATTTATTAATAAGTTACCAAGAACACAAACCACATTAATTTAGGAGCGAGCTGGGGAGACGGCCGTAATGAACTGCTCAACCTGTATAGACATGTTATTGCATCGAAAGTAACTTAGAATGGTGGAAGGAATATATATTTATTATTTGCTCATTTCGGTTTGTATTCCATACATTATAGGTGTATTCAAGTGAGATGGACTCTGACAAGGAGACCAGGGACAACAAGAGCCGCCATGTCATGAAGAAGCTCAAGAGCGGGATAATCCCTTTCCGCACTTGACTTGGGGAGCTCAGGTGCCCTTTCTGTAAGAAAGGAGTTAACCCGAGGATTGCCAGCTTGATTCCGCATGCGGTTGGCGTCGGCAAAAGCCCGGCTAGTAAACACAAGTCGGCGACCAAGGCTAAGCACGCTGCTTATGGCAAGTTCCTGAGGGAGTATGTCAAGACCGGCCTAGTGTCCCCTTACTTAGGAATCAGCAACTTCTAGCCGACCAACCCCGTCACTGTGTTGGCCTAGACACTAATAATACTTAGTTCTCTTACTGTATCTAGACCCTTAAACTATGGGGATTTCTATTTTCGTACCCTTCAAAATATATTCAAGTTCATCTGTTTATGTTGTTAAAGTTCCGGTGGCATACTCGTTATTTTGCATGGATAGAGGGGTGCCCCCGATAGATATAAGGGTTATCCTGTCCGCTAGATCACAGAGGATCAACGGTTGGTGGGCAAAACTGAATACAACTGAATCGCCATGGTTAGACACGAGGGAAAAAACGTGACTCACGGTACACGTGTGCGGTGCACGGGGCGGTAGCGGACACATGTGGCCGTGCATGGTGCATTAGCATACGTGGTGCACGGTAGTGCAACAAAACGTTGCTTCCCTTCTCCTTTAATAGAGGCCTCCCCACTCCCACTCATCACGCACCCGCTCACTCAACCGTCTCCACTGTCCTATCACCTTCAACAAACGTCCAAAAAACCCCAACCACGCCGGCGATGGAGAAGATCGGCGCAGTGGCCATCAGTGCCTCCAAGGCTGCCGGCGAGGAGGCCCCCGCTGGTCTCGGACAAATCCCGCTCGGCTGGGACCCCTACGAGGAGGTTGTCTACATAAGGCCGGAGAACCCCTACGACACCAGCATCGCTGACCCGTGGTCTAAGGTAACCAGGGTTTTCTCCCCTTCCCTTGTTCTTCCCCCGTTCCCATCGTTGGATGCTAGATCGTATGTTATTAGGGCTCGGTTGTTCGTATTTTTTACAGTAGCTAATCCTATTGTGTTAGATCTCGATTTTCGATGAATCCCCCTGTTCATAGTTGGGATCAGTATTCGATTTGGTTTGAGATTTGGGGAATAATCGGGAGATCTCATTCGGTTAATTTATGCAAAAAATCAATCCCGATAATCAAAGTATCTCAATCATGTCCTTATTTCACTCTACTGTTTTTTTCCAACAGGAGGATAGCAGCGACCTCTGCAGCGACGACAAGGCCAAGGACACCAAGACTCGTCATGTGCTGAGGAGGCTAAAGTCCGGTCAGTACAACAACTTCTTCACCGGCGACATGTACAGGTGCCCCTTCTGCCCCACCAGGAGGCTCCACGGCACGGACTTCAACTCCCTCGTGAAGCATGCCGATGACGTGAGGACCTGCAGCGAGTCCGTGAACGTCCACGGCTTCAGGGCCAAGCACCAGGCGCTCGGCTTCACCTCCGCAACCTCTATAAGGTGGCTATCGAGGAGGGTCGCATGCCCCCGATCAGACCCAAGGTGCCCAATGTCAAGGGGCTAGGCAGCAAGAAGTGGAGGAGGCGCCAGAGGGAGGAGGCGGATGCCCTCCTGGCAGAGGCCACGAGGGGCCACTGATCAGCTGCTGCTGCTGTAAAGTAGCTTATTTTGTCTTGTCTATGTTGAAGCAGTCCGCTGCTGCTACTGCTGAGCAGCCTAATTGTCGAACCTCGTTAAGTACCGTACTATATAACCTATATTAGCTACTTTATCTACATCTGCTCTGTTTACTGAATTTATTTATGGTGACGGTTTGTTTTGCTGCTCTAGATTTGCTACCAGATTGGGGGAAAACGACCGCAAAAGGAACAATGAATGAAGAGAGAAGCTGCTCTAGATTCCCTACCTTTTTGGGCAAAAAAAACACAACTGTTAGAGAGAGAGGGGAAAAGGCGCTCTTAAAAAGGCCAAATAACAAAAAAAACTTCCACTTTAGGCGTCATGGCGCACATAACGGCCAAGCCTTTGACCAGACGGCACCCCCCTCTGAGCGCATGTGAGGGCTTCGTAATATCGGGAGGGCAAAAGTGAGGACAAACGAGACACAATGTTGCTATAGCTAAATCTGACAAAAAGCTGAATTTGGCTTTACCATGCAATTTGGCTAGAGCTCCACAATGTAGCTATTCTAAATCCCTAAACTATGTGGTGCGTTGAAAACTAATGCTTTTCCACTGACACATGTGTTGCAAAGTTGCTTGATCGTGCATGCTTACACAAGTGGCCTACAGAGAAACTTATAGAAGCATGGGCAAACGAGCTTCATTTTGGCAAATTCGGGACAAGCTTTGCGCAATCGGCAGGCCTGATCGGCTGGGCGGCTGCCCCGGGGTGCAGGGATGCTAGGTCCATGTCTATGCTTACACTTCTTAAGGAATTAATAATAATTGTACACTTCCTTCTATCCTGTCACGTTACGTCATGTCAGCACCGCGCACCCGCTGCGGATCAGCAACAGGACGGTGGTCTACGTGACCGGTCTCTGCCACGCCAAAGCCACCTCGCACACCCATCCCATCGCCTATCGGGACGGACGCCGAATTTAATCGCTAGGATTGGAAACCATCGGTGCTCTCCCGGTCAAACTTGCTTCCGCATGGGTATGACCGAAATATTGGTAAACGGAATTTAAGCATCGCCTTCTGTCTCCTCAGCACATCACTGTGCAAAAATCCCCAACTCATTCCTTCGGCCGACGCCTCCACCTGGCCATACCACCGCAACAGATCACTCCACCTCCACGCCCAGTCCCAGCCACCGCTACCAACCCTAGGCCACCGCCGCCGCATTAGCTGCTGCCATGGATGCAAAGTACGGCATGTTCGGCGACGGGAGCGGCTACACCGACGAGTACACCGTCACCACCCATGGCACCACCAAGCTGACGATCGTCCACACAAATGCGTTAGTGGAGGTGGCCAAGGTCATTGCAATGTACGAGCGGTGGCTACAGGAGCCGATGGATAGGTACAAGATCGTCGGCCTTGACCTCGAGTATACCAGAGATAGGAAGAGGACGGCGCTTTTGCAGCTGTCCATGCACAACCACTTCCTACTATATCACGTATGTAGGGCCAAATCTGTATGCCCGGAGCTTCGCGAGTTCCTACAAAGGAGGGAGATCTACTTCGCCAGCGTCAACATCAAGAACGACACTCCGAAGCTAGAACAGGATCTCCTCGTTCATGTCGTCAATCACGTCGATCTCCAACGTTTGTGGAGGTACCCGGATGGCGGTACGGGGAAATACGGCATGGCTAGACTCGCTTCCGACATCATCGACCGCGAGTACACCGGCATGAAAATCGAGTTCCCGAAGCACCTGCATGAGCGATGGGAGTGGAGGCACCTGGATTATGATGCGATGAAGTACGCAGCCAGAGACGCGTATGTCTGCTACGAGATGCTCAACAGGATCTGGCGGGTGGGTGAGTGTGTTGTTTACCACTACTAGTTTCGCATTTCGTTCCTAGTTTTATCTCGCTTGTATTTTATCTCGCATGTATTTTCTAAGCATTCTGTGTGTAAGAACCAAGCTCGTATGATCCCTGTGCTATTAGCTACTTAACCTGTATGAATTAGATTCCCCCTTTTGTATGCTCAACATTCATTCTTACAAATTACATGCATGCCATTTGCATGCGGCAGAATCCAGGACTGACATGCATAAGGTGTGATACAGTCATAAGTCATAACCAAACCCAGATTATAGAGAAGGATACAGTCATAAACCAGATTATAGTTTGACAAAGGTAATGCACAGCAGTTCGTAATTGCTCACATAGTGTACTTATGAAATAACATGTTTTCATAAACACAACAATCATGCACTAATAGTCTACATCCCAGCCTGTTGGAGAAGGCAACTGATCCCAGGATGCCTTCGGTCGCTTGCCCTGGTTTGTAGATTCATATACACTCTGGCATCTGGGACAAACAACCTGCCTTGGTGGTGGTTTAATGATGCGATGCCTAGAATGAGATTTTACAATCTGGCGGTACAGCTCGTGGCTAACATACCCATCAATTGCAGCGTACTTCAGATTAGGTTCATAAAGTGGCTTATCCTCCCAGTAATCGTGCCCTAAACGCCTCCACGAACATCTCGGCAATCTGTCCTTCATGTCAATGTACCACGGGTCGATGAGTTCGGAGGCAAGAGCGGCCATCCCGGTCTTGCCGCCCTTCGTCCCTGGGATCTTGTAAATTTCTTGGATGTCCACTCTGCACTCCTTTGGGATTCTAATGTTGACAGTCGAGCTTTCAAGCAGTTTATTGTCATTCGTGATGTCAACACTGGTAAATGTTATGTGCTGGTTTACGAGAAAGTCATGAAACAGATCCCTAATGCTTTCGCCTCACCTGCATGAAAATTAATTCATACAAATAATATAGCAATAACTTTTGCAAACAGACGGTTCAGGAACAAAAAGACAGCAAAGTCTACGAGATCCCGTCAGCCCCCTTCTCGCAAAAAGGCTGGTATACGAGGACATGCCCCTTCATGGAGAGTTGCACCATGGCGATCCTATAGTGATCGTGGCTGTACTCGAGGTCGAGACCTACGAACTTGTTTTCTTCGAACTGCAGCCAACTCGTGTAATTATTCAGAGTGTTCCTCACCGTCCGAGGGTCGGTGGTGTAGACGACATAGATCTTCTTCCCGACATGTACTTCAATGTCGAATTGCGCAGTTTCTTACCTGCCGTTGTTTCGGACATCCGGAGCGTCCATGACTACAGGCAAGAGGGAAAGGATACGAAGGAAGAGGGTGATGAGGTGGTGGAGGAAATGATGAGGCCGTGGAGGAGAAACACGATGAGGCCGTGGAGGAGGAAATGAGACAGAGAAGTGAAAAATTGGAACCGCCCTTACCAATATCTGGAATGGTGCACGACCGTTCGTAGTAGGGTGAAGGTGGCGAAAAACGGCAGTTTTACACATCGACGCTAGCACTTCCTAAAATTTGTTCTGCGCCACTTGCATGCGGTGGAATCAATTCAAACGTAGGCACGTTTGCGTGTGCCGACCTTCACTCACTGATAGGCGGGCCACACATTTCCCTTTTACGATTTATTTTTTCACTTCCTCTAGACGGTTCCGGTGCCTGCCCTTAATAATTACGCCCCCCTTCTTGTCTTCCACGCGGACGACAACCGGCGGCGGCGGCGGTTCCTTGCAGATTCACTCCCTACTCGAATAACTGCCCCATCCCTGATTCCACCCTCTCTCGAATCCATCCGCCTCCTTATCACAACCCCTCCATTAATCTACCGGATTCTAGACTCCATTTGCCGCTATGGGTAGAGCTTGGGGTAGCAGCAGGCTGAAGCGAAAGGCATGCGACGATGACGCGGATGGCCAGGGCGACCGTTACCACGAGGATTGGGGATGGCCGAACCTCAGCGCTGCGAACGTGCATAGGATCTCCTCGGAGTTGGACATCATCTCAGTCGGCCGCCTCGCTCGCTGCATCCCTGGCTACCGCGTGACGATGTGGAACATGGACGAACAACCGTTCGGCACGCCAGGCCTTCTTTACCCCGATAACAGCAAATGGCCAGACGAACGTGATGGCCACGTAAGTTCCAGTATCTAGCTTATTCGTTCAGTCATATCGTTGATTCATATGTGTTGAACTCTCATCGGAATCCTATGTTCCTTTCGTCGAACGTGTTGTGTGCACACACGGTTTGAACAAATCGAACCATTTAAGACTATTCTGTATAGCGGAAGCTCTGCTCGTACCTGATATTCTGGTATTTTCGTAGTGACATAGTCTTACTTTAGGTGATAGCGAGTTGTCAATTTTGATTTTGCAATGGAATTCCTGCTAGGTGATATTCTGTTTCCTAAAATAAAAACAAGCAGATTAGACGATTTAAGGCTGTTATGCCCCGAGCTGTTTAATTATGATCATCGTCTGGAGTTTGTTCTAGGGGCTCTGCTACTGATCCATATATTGAGTATCTTTGTAGTGACACAGGCACAATTTAGGCGATATCTAAGGAGACACTCGTATTTAGGCGATATTTTGTGTACTTTAATCTGAAGGCCCAATTGTCAAATTGTATCTGCAATGGAATCCATGCTAGTTTATTGTACCAATTGACAACAAACTCTGCAGAATATTCATGCAAAACTGATGTTGCTGGATAAGTGGTCCGAATCAGTAGTGGTGAATATCAAGGAAGAAGAAGAGACGGAAATGCAAGATGACCAGAACTAGGTGGGTGGCAACAGCGAGTGGCTGGTCCTTTTATTACAGGATGGCAGTACTTGGACTCTAAAAATGGCTACAGATCGAAGAGATTTGCAGTGCCATCTTTGAAGGGTGTCGGCATTACTGCATTCAACAGCGGGTGGCCGCCGCCCATTTCCGAATTCGCTTACAGGTTCAACATGGCAGAACTTGACCTCGTGAAGGTATAGCTCCCACATAGACCACGGGAGGGGGCGTGGAAGAACTGGGAGTACGACCTCTTAGCGGTGTTCGACAAGGCAATCACATTCATTAGATGCCCAGAAGACAAGGAATGGACAGTCTTGCACGACTACTTCCTGCGGCCGGAGAAGTATGCCGACGCCGTCTTCACCTACGGCTACTCTTCGTACAGACCGCAAAGCATTTATGCGGTCACTGAACCTAGGGCGACGTGCATGTTTGGGATCTATCCATTTGGGGTGAGTCATGGTGTCATATAGCATGTAAAATCCCATTCAAAATTCTGCTTACTGACTGTTAGTAACACGCAGGTACCCACGCAGCCCCACGCATCATTCCAGCTCCAGTCATCGAAGATGCAGTAGCAGATGCTAAACTTGGGACATAGCGCTGGTTCCTGGCACCTCTCGGAGACAACATGGAACATGATGATGAACTTTTTGGATTCATATCAGGGGAGCACTAAACAGCATTGGTGATACAATAGAACATATGGGGACACAACTTTCTTCATACACATTGCTGTGGTGTCACGTTTTATCGAGGTCCGAATGCCCATCCGAAGACCCAGTAGAGCAAGTCTGGAGCAGAGTCAACAATCTGAAGGGACAATCTGTGTTTCTTGGGATCAACTACCCTTTCTTTGTCAGAGCCCCTGGAGCTATTGAACCTGTAATTGCTCAGGTAGCCCTGACCCCTGATGTTGCTGCTACTGCTGGTGGTGGTGGAGCTGACGAAGAACTAGCTGTTGCTGCTCCTGGTGAAGCTGACGAAATACTTGGTGATGCTGCTGCTTGTGAAGCTGACAAAATACTTGCTAATGCTGCTGCTGGTGAAGCTGACGAAATACCTCCCGAGGCTGCTACCGGAGTCCAGGAAGAACATGCTGGTGTTGTTGCTGAGGTGCCAGCACTTCCAGTGTTGATAGCAGACTGTGTGTTTGCTGCACACTCACGCGCCTATCATGTTGACACTCCAGATCCGACTTGGAGCCGAATCCACGTCGGGGGGAGGGGGCCTACAATTGGCTCATCAGTGGGGTCGTACTATTTGAAGGAGAATGAAAGACGGCCAAACGCAGCATTTTGGTTCGTTCCGACGATACCACCAGCTCTAGGGACCTAGTGCTCATACTGGCCGATCCGATGAACCATTTGTCTTTATCTTTATCATTAGTTACGCTTATGTGTGTAAAGACTAAGCTATGCTTATCTGTGTAAGACTAAGTTAGGCCTAACTGCGTAATATTCAGTGAAGCCCAGCTTTTCTTTCCATGCCCATAACAACATAATTGCAGCATAGAACATACAAATGTAATGTGCATACCAGACATTTTTGCTCAGGATAACAACCACTTCAAGCAAATGATACATCGTGTACGCATTTGAACGCATCACTAGAATGTGCCACCTATTGATGATTGATGACATGGATCTAGCTTTTCTGCGCTTATTTGCATTGAATCGCTCATTGATTTGTTCACATATTTCTTGGCAATGGCTGATGAACTCCACTCTCTTGGTAACTTGCTTCGTCAGCAAGCATTTGTTGATGCAATGCAAAGTACAGAACATGGTCGTCATCATCATACCATTTAGGTTCTCTATGTTTCGTCATCACGGAGCTACTAATTTCAAATCAAAATCTAGTAAACAATATATGTGTACATTGTTAGAGTATGCTACGGCCACAGTACATACATGTTTTTCTACAATCACAAGAAGAAAACTTGATGCATTTTCACCTTGTTGGCATTGTGCCGAACTGGGTGGATGTGGCTTTGGGGTTCGGAGAGGAAGGCGCCGTGGCTGGTGCGTGTGCGACCACAGCGACGACGAGCTCGGATTCTAGAGCAGACTAACAGGACCGAGCATCATCGGCATGGTGACAGATCTCACCTGGGAATGAATTCCCGTCCCCGCGCCGTGCCAATGGTGCGGTCATGGTGAGGGCGAGCTCCGATTCGGGATGGGGAGGAGAACGGGCCGAGCATGTTTGTCCAAGTCCTAGCTCCGCGCCATGGCCGCGACCACAGACTGCCGCCCCAGAGGAAGAAGAAGACGCGTAAAGGATGCATGCAGCAACGCTGCAAGCCTACATGGCAGCAACGACGGCAGCAACATAACAGGGAAAACTGACAGGGGGCCCAACTTAACGGCCGTTAGCCTGATTTTTTGTATTGAAACATAAAGTTGAATTCGTGCGGAAAAAGACCCTCTGAGTATTTGACACGCCAACTTTAGTCGTCGCGGCTGATATCAGGGAACTCGGGTACCGTGTTGCCTGGCCACCCCAACTTTCGGGCTACAAAATGATATTCTCCTGTACGGGGCTTATTGCTACCGCACTATGCCATTTGGACTACGTAATGCAGGAGCAACATACCAACGATACATGAAAAAATGCTTACATGACCAAATAGGTCGGAACGTGCAAGTTTGTGTGGATGATGTGGTAATAAAAACCAAGGAAAGCAATATGCTCCTCGATGATATCCGGCAGACGTTCGCGAGCTTGAGAAGGTTCCGAATGAAGATGAACCTGGAGAAGTGCACCTTTGGTGTGCCCGCCGGAAAGTTACTCGGTTTTTTGGTATCTAGCCGTGGCATTGAAGCTAACCCGACAAAAATCCGGGCCATAGAAAGAATGGAACTGCCAAAATGCCTTAATGATGTGCAGAAGTTCACTGGTTGCCTGGCATCGTTAAGTCAGTTCGTGTGTCTGTTGGGAGAGAAGGCCTTACCCCTCTACCAAGTAATGAAAAAGGTAGACAAATTCACATGGACGCCACATGCGGACCTTGCATTTCGAGAGTTGAAAAAGATGTTATCTACTGCGCCAATCATAGCAGCACCACTACCTAAGGAGCCAATGTTGCTCTACGTAGCCGCGACCAACCGAGTCGTAAGTGCAGTAATCGTAGTGGAGCGTGAAGAGGAAGGAAAGTTGGTGCAAAGGCCGGTGTACTATCTGAGCAAGGTATTGTTAGTCTCGAAACAGAATTACCCTCACTATCAGAAGATGGCGTACGACGTACATATGTCGGACAAGAAACTCAAACACTATTTTGAGGAACACCCCATCAAGGTGATATGTGAGGCACCCATTTCGGAAATCATGAGTAACAAAGATGAAAGTGGCCGGATAGAAAAGTGGGCAATCGAGTTAGCTCCCTATGCACCACAATTTGACAAAAGGGATGCTATCAAGTCACAAGCCGTGGCGGATTTCTTTGTGGACTGGGCTGAAATGCAATACAAACCACCCCTGCCGGACTCCAATTATTGGCAAATGCACTTCGATGGATCGAAACTGAAAGATGGGTTGGGCGCTGGAGTAGTGCTTACCTCTCCCAAGAAGGATCAACTGAAATATGTCCTTCAAATCCACTTCAGTGCCTCGAATAATGTGGCGGAGTACGAAGCATTGGTGCATGGTCTCAAAGTAGCGAAAGAAGTAGGGATACGTCGGATACAATGCTTTGGAGATTCCGATTTGGTGGTACAACAAGTGTCTGTAAATTGGGATGCCTTGGATGCTAACATGGCCCTATACAGGTTGCATGTTCAAAAGATAAGTGGGTTTTTCGAGGAGTGTGAGTTCCATCACATACCTCGGATTGAAAACGAGGCGGCAGATACGCTGTCCAAGTTAGGCTCGTCCTGACAGCCAATCCCGCCAAATGTTGCTTTGGAGCACCTGAGAAAACCATCTATCACGCCCTCACCCAAATCAGATTCAATTTATATCCCGGCACTCTCCGGATCAGGAGCTGCACCTATGGAGATAGAGTGGGGAAGCACCTCAGCAAACCCGAGGACTGCTTCAGCAAACCTGGGGACTGCCTCAGAAAACCCGCGGACTGATCAGCCTGATCCGGCAGGAGTTATGTCGGTAGATGCGATGGAAATTGATGAGGAACCATTTCCCGTCCAGACTGTACCAACTTGGGCCAAGCCAATCTTTGATTTCCTGAAAGAGGGAATCTTGCCGAATGACGAAATAAGCTCCAGGTAGATCCAGAGAAGGGCAAAGGCCTATACAATTATCAACACCAAACTATACAAAATAAGTGTGACAATAGTATTGCAGCAATGTGTTGATCCGGAGGAAGGGCTTGACATACTCCGGGATACTCACCAAGGGGAATGTGGCCACCATGCCTCCTCAAGGGAATTAGTGGCAAAAGCTTTCCTACATGGATTTTATTGGCCCGGTGCTTTGGAGCAAGCAGAGGACTTGGTGAGAAAATGCAATGGTTGTCAAAGATACGCCACAAAAACTCATCTACCAAAGTCGAAGCTGAAAACTATCCCCATTACCTGGCCTTTTGCTGTATGGTGCCTAGATATGGTAGGGCCATTTAAGCCGGCCAAAGGAGGGATGACCCATATCCTAGTCATGGTTGACAAGTTCACCAAATGGATTGAGGTGAAACCAATTCGGAAATGTGATGGGGCAACAGCAGTAAGATTCCTCAAGGATATAATCCTAAGATATGGCTATCCCCCTAGCATCATAACTGTTAATGGAACAAATTTTGCTGAAGGAGCATTTGCGAGATTCTGCCAAGAAAACAAGATCCGGCTAGATGTCGCCTCAGTTGCCCACCCCGCATCGAACGGGCAAGTGGAAAGATCCAACGGACTAGTATTGTCCGGGATAAAACCCTGGCTCATAGAGCTGCTACAAAGATCAGCGGGGTGCTGGATAGAAGAACTACCAGCAGTACTGTGGAGCTTAAGAACAACCCCAAATCCATCAACAGGCTATACGCCATTCTTTCTGGTATATGGGGCAGAAGCTGTATTACCAGCCGACATAGAGCACGATTCGCCAAGAGTCACCCAATACACAGAAGACGAAGTGCGCGAAGCCCGGCAAAATGATGTTGATCTGCTGGAAGAAGCGAGAGAATTGGCCTTGTCTAGATCCATGATATATCAGCAAAATCTCCGATGCTATCATATCCGGAAAGTAAACCCCCGTTCCGGTGTCATGGTGGTGTCATGGCAGATGCCATGGATAGGCTAAAGGTGGGCACTAATAGCACTATGGGAATCCAGGGAGGGATAGTGAGGTGATTCCCCACGCGGAAGCTTTGTATTCGATTCAGTTCACAGATTACAAGTGCTCCTAGAGCTGTATTGGCGAAAGGAGGAAGAAGGAGCTCTCTTACTCTCACCCACAGTTAACCCGTACAAGACCCTTTGAACCTAGAACCTTTCAGAATAGAGGAACCCCTTCTACAGAGGCCCTAGCCCTCCTTATATAGGGGTGGCTAGGTCTCTACTTAGGGCATACGTGGAGGCATATTCCAAGGAATATGCCTCCTCCCAAAATAGCAAACCGACCGGTGTGCTTTTCCCCTGCGTCACCCATGCAGAGGTTACGTGAGCCTCTGCGGCGCCTGCGTCAGCCGACACGGGCGTCGTCACCTCTATCGGCCATGCCTCGGTGGTCCTGCCCTCTTTTGCTTTGCTCATGCAGTGCGTACCGGGGCTTCTTTTGACCAGCGAGATTCCTTCCTTCTCCTAGAAGCTAGATATGACTCGGATCATAGTTGATCCGGCCACACCCATTCCTGCATACAAGTTAAATATGCCATTCCGACTTACGGCTTAAGTCGGTTGGGACCTAGTTAGGTGGACACCCCCTGGTCCGGGTTACTCCGTGATTCGGCATGCCTTGAGGTGACCCGGCCAGCATCCGCTTTAGCCTTGCCGACCCTCGGCTAACTCGGCCTTTATACCCGGCGTGACCCTACCCGGGGGTATCCCCCCAACATTAGTCCCCGAAGCTGGTGCGGTCTTAGCTGCCTTAGCCGCTAAGGCCACAGCAGGTTCAATTCCACCGAGCTTTGTGCTCCTTCTCCGGGTTCCCTCCTTGTCTCGGATTCTCTGGATTTACTTTCCCTTGGCACGTTCCAAGTTCTCACTTGCTGGCCGGGTTGCCACCCTAAGTCGGACCTCATGGTTTTACTTTCCCTTGGCACATTCCAAGTTTTCACTTGCTGGCCGGGTTACCACGGTCTCATCCGGGTCTTCTTTCCTTCTCTCGTACGCTAGCCCACGTGGAGGCTAATCATTAGATTGCCTCATTTTAAGGGACAGCCACAGTAACTGTTGCAGTAATTGTCAGTGGTCACTGTGGCGCACGTCACGTCTGGCATGCCTCCATGTTAACCGCATCAGTGCGTCACATCATGGGATCTGTTTCACCCTGTGGCCCTCCGTGTGGCTTGCTGCTGATTGGTCGACGGGGGCAATACACGGCCACACCGTGCGGCATACTCATTTGACACGATCCCACTTCCCCCTCGAGGGAGTGGTTAAATAGGGGAGGGGCGCACCCTTAGGTATTTCCCCCCCTTCCGCGCCCCTCTGCGTCTAGCACTTCTTCTTCTTCGTCTTCCCCACGACAGCGCCGCCGCCACTGCTTCCAAGTAGCAGCGCCGCCGCCGCACTCCTTCCCCACGCCTTTGCATCATCGCCACCGCTACACGCCTCCTCTGCCACGGGTCATTGCCAATCTAGGCCGCTGCCCCACCACAGCTAGCGACAGTGAGGGCAACAAGCTAGAGATCACAGAGGAGGAGCTCGCCGTCGTCGAGCAAGAGATGGAGGAAGACACCGCCACGGCGGACCGCGGTGCGTGGGTCGGGTCCTAGGTCTGCCAAGACGACCTGGACTGGCTCTACCGCAATAGATGCATTCCTGCCGGAGTCATCGCGCGCCTCGCCTCCGCCGAACTTGCCCCCTCACCCAATCCGGGTGAGTACGTTGTGTTCTTGTCGCACTTCCAACGGGCGTTTGGTTTTCCGGTCAGCGATTTCTTCCATGATTGGTTCAGCACATACGAACTCCAGCCGCACCACCTTCCTGCCAATGCAATCACTTCTCTTTCTGCTTTTGCCTCTACGATCGAGGGCTACACCGGATTATGGCCCATGAAGGAGCTATGGATCTGGTTTTTCGGCCTTCGTCGTAATGTCATTCCGAATATTCAACTCGATCCGGAGGACAAGCAGCTCACTCAATTCGGAGCTGCATCCATCTCACCCCGGAGGCTATCCGTTTTCCCCCGAGTCACCGGGTTGGACTCCTGCAAAGGATGGGCCCAGACTTTATTTTATGTCTGGAACGAGGGCACTGAAGACTTGATCTGGCTGCTTCCCTATGCTCCGGGTCCACCTAACCCGGAGTTGTGGGACGTTGTCCCCACAAAGCCCACAGTATTGGCCAACCAGGTCAATAAAAGGTTTAAGGAGCTGAAGCATCTCGGGTTGCGCAACGAGGACACCATGATCACATTTGTTCGCAACCGGATCTCCCCTCTCTAGAAGCGCACTCACAAGGTGTGCCACATGAGCTGGGGTCGCGACCCCAACCGGACCTCGTCCTTCGAGCTTAGTAACACCGAAATCTACCGGGTCAAGGCGCTCTTCACCAGCCACAAGGGCTTCTCCTCCGAGTGGACGTGGGGAATTGAGCATTATTGCCGGGATAGGCTTCCTCCCGTGGTAAGCTTCATGCCACCAACTCTCTCCGGATTAGTTCTTATGTCGGTTGCCGTCTTATTTTTAACTCCGTTGTCTTTTTTCTCCTTTAGCAATTTCTCCAGCAGACAATTGAGGATGGCTCCGACCCTACCCTCAAATGCGCGCCTGACCGGGAGAGCTCGGATGAGGACGAACCAGACCAGGAGATGTTCCTCCCAATGTCCGACGCGACCAAGCGACCCACCGGTAAACTCTCTTCTATCAGAGATTGGCCCAACGATGAGGATGACTCGGATATTGAGGTGATGGAAGCTGTTGACGTTGTCCCCCTTTCTTATGCTTTTCCGGCATCAGCTAACCCCGGTGGGCAGATCCACGAGGACCCTCCCCTTACCACGGGTGAACCTGTTCCGGCAGCGCCGAAGAAGAGGCATGGAGCTGCATCAAGTTCCTCCTCCGGACCATCTCAGCCCTCTAAAAGGCAAAAGAAGTCCGGAGACAAAACTGCTTCCAAGCCGGCAGGCAAGGCCCCAGCAGAAGGGCTTGGAAACCCAAGGATCCCCTGACCTCGGATGCGTAAGCCTCTTTTCCCTCTGCAACTTATTCTTCCTTGCATTGTTTTAGTCTCTCTTCTGACATTATTTGATTTGGCAGTGTTGCGGAGGATGTTCCCAAGAGTGGATCTAGCATCTCTTCACCGCTCCGACCTAGCCCTTCTCCCCCTCATGACGACGAGTCACGCCCGCTGAGCCCTATTCCAGAGGTTGCAGGCTGCTCCAGCACCAATTCCGCACTAGCACCAGCAAAGAAAGACTTCAACCGGCAAAGACTTCAGCACCAGCAAAGACAACAAGGGCACCAGTGCCAAGCTCCTCCGCCTCGTCCGAGTCTTCTCAGTCTCGGTGAGGAAGTAATCAGGCAGCTCCTAAGGCGAAATCTGCCGCAACCACTTCCTCCTCTCAGCAAGCCAAAGGCAAGAAAGCCCCTGATGTCACTAGGGCAGCGTCCACCGGGTCTGGACAGCGCACTCTCGCGTCCATGCTTTCCCAGAAGGCTCCAACACCGAAGGACGCCCCTGCTGAGCCAACTAGTGCGCAACAACTTGTTCTGCACATGAGTCCGGCCCTTGCTCAGGTTGAGAGGAGAGAGGCACATGCGAAGGGCTTGGTGGCGCCCCACATGCTCAGCGGTGAGCGATATCCTCCGACCTTGATCGAGTTTATGAACAACTGGAACAAGGTGGAGTTCGTCTATAACGACGATCTCGCTGAGAAATTCGGTCCCGTCGAGTTCGCTGCTCAGATGAACACAACCGCTAAGGCGATTAACCTCGCGGGCCGGATGATGGAGGTACGTTACTTCACCTTTTCCTTAGCATACTAGCGATATAACCATTAGTCCCCGAGCCTCCGGGGGAGTGACTTGTTACTCGGTCGGATGCTCCTTATAACACTAACGTAGGTCCCTTACAACTTCAAATATGCACACACCTAGAGCCGGGTTAAGTTCCACTTGGCCCGGATCTTGTACACTTCGAATATGCACACACCTAGAGTCGGGTTAAGTTCCACTTGGCCTGGATCTTGTACACTTCGAATATGCACACACCTAGAGCCGGGTTAAGTTCCACTTGGCCTAGATCTTGTACACTTCGAATATGCACACACCTAGAGCCGGGTTAAGTTCCACTTGGCCCGAATCTTGTACACTTCGAATATGCACACACCTAGAGCCGGGTTAAGTTCCACTTGGCCCGGATCTTGTACACTTCGAATATGCACACACCTAGAGCCCGGTTAAGTTCCACTTGGCCCGGATCTTGTACACTTCGAATATGCACACACCTAGAGCCGGGTTAAGTTCCACTTGTCCTGGATCTTGTACACTTCGAATATGCACAAGGCTTAAGCCAAATTTTTGCATGTTTTTCAGGTGACCACCAACTGCCGGAGTGCTAAGTTCCAGCGTCTCCTGGACACCCACAAGATGCTACTCGCAAAGCACTATGCACATCTCGCTGAGCATGAGAAAAGGGGTAAGTTCCCTTCTTCACATTTTTCTGTTTTCCTTCATCTTTTTCTGCAGAACTAATCCATCATTCGGTTTTCGCAGCTGGGGTGGAGGCTAAGAACAAGCTCATGAGGAAAAATCTGGATCAGATTAAGGGTAAGCTACTTTTGTCTGACCCTGCTTTGCTTTCCATCTCCTTTTCTTCTTGGCGCTGCAAACATTCATACCTCGGCTCTGCCGGCTCAACACGCTATTTCAGCATCTCTTGAAGATAGTGTGCCCGTGCCTGACATGATGCTGCATTTTCTCGAACAAGCAGGGAAGCATCAGGCCGAGCTCAAAAAGAAAGACGATGAGCTTGCCCTCCTCCGAACCAAGAATGACGAGATTGCCAAGTTAAAGGCAGAAATGAAGAAGATGAAGGCGCAGCACCAAACTGAGCTCGAAAAGGCTGGCTAGGACTACACCGAAGAGCGCGAGCACCTCAATCTCCAAATTGCTAAGGATCGCGAACTTCTCCAGGAGGCCGGCGTTAAACTCGAGTCAGCGAACGCTGAACTGGTGCAGCTCCGCCAAAGACGCGATAATTGCATCAATGAGTTGACCCGGATCCACAGCCACATTTTACGTAAGTTTCTTTTCCTTCTCCGGCATATTTCTCCGGGTTATCTCATATGTCTTTTCATTACTTGCTTCTCTTGTCCCGTTTTTAGGAAAATTTCCAGAGGGTACTCCCATTGCAAGCGCCGCTGTTGCCAATTTCCGCCGAGAGAGGGGTACTCTCGTCACTCCTGACGGTGAGGACATTCCCTATGACATGGAGGACCTGTTGGTCAGCCTGTCATCTCGCGTGGAAATCATTAAGAACTACGACAAAGATCTCCTCGACGTTTCAGTCCGGGTCTTCAACACGTTCTGGCCTGGCGAGGACACTCCGGAGAGAATCACAATCCTTGCTGAAAAGCTGACGGAGATCGAGACTCAGCTCGACCTTTGGAGAGAGTCCGCTGGACGTGCTGCAGCTGAGACTGTTTTTCACCACATACTCATGTGGTATGAGAAGATCGATCTCAGCCTCCTCACGCGCCTGCGCACAGGATCCAAGTAGACCAATGACCCGGAATGGGTAGCTCGGCGCCAGGCTTGCGCCCATAGCCTTATTGAATATGCTCCCATTCATGAATGGACTGAGGGTCCGAGCTTCCTGGAAGCCGCTGGTGACGAAGAGGTCAAAAATGTTGAAGATGGTTCGGACGATGATGGAGAGGACGATGCCTCGGATATCGAAGAAGGCGAAGATGACGCCGAACTTCCTCCTCCTGTTGCTCCTTAAGTAAAAACACTTGAAAACTTATCAGATCCCTTGTATGGCGGGTGGAATTGTATCCCGTACTCATGTGATATTTTGCTACTAAGTTTGTATGCCGGATTAACTTGGGCATAGTCCCCGAGTTTCACTTTCTTGTTCGTCCAATCTTCTGGCTCGGTTCGTGTCTAACTTGATTCGGTTTTACGACTTACGAATCCGAGCTTCAAAAATTGTTTTAACAATACTTAGAAACTTTTAGGCTTAGCTCAAAAATAATTCAGCATAATTTTTTTAAAGTAAATACAAGGTTAGTGCGAAAAACAAACGTCGGCTCGATTAAGTTCTTTTCCTTAGTCGTTTTTCATGTGCTACGCAATTCCAAACTTGTTCTCTTGCTTGCCATGAAGCCAATTCTTGTTGGACAGCAGCAAGTCGAAGAGTTGAGTTTTTGGTGCTCACACATTACTAATCCAAGTTAAGTAGAACAACTTACTCCAGCTGATGTATAAATGATAAAAGACAACAAATATTATTAAGGCATTCCCCGAGTTACTGCCCGAGGTGCCAACATTTCATTGATAAGCTCATTGCCGGCATACATACCGACATATGAGAAGACTCGTATACATACACTTCTCTGCTAAGTGTAGAAAGGACGAAGTAGAGCTACATTCCATGGACGCTTGGATTCCTCGCTGGACCTGTCCGCCTTGTTCTTTTCCTGTGGTTTTGCATCGATAAGATAATAAGAATCATTGTGCAGTGCTTTGCTCACAATGAATGGCCCTTCCCATGGGGGGGTAATTTATGCATGCCAGCAGTATGTTGTACCAACCGGAGCACCAGATCGCCTTCCCGAAAGACTCGGGGGCTTACTTTTCGGCTATGATAGCGTCGGAGAATTTGCTGATATATGGCGGATCTGGACAATGCCAATTCTCTCGCTTCTTCCAGCAGATCATCATCATTTTGCCGGGCTTCTTGCACTTCGGCTTCTGTGTATTGGGTGACCCTAGGCGAATCATGCGCTATGTCGGCTGGTAATACAGCTTCTGCCCCATATACCAGAAAAAAGGGTGTATAGCCTGTTGATCGATTCGGAGTTGTTCTTAAACTCCACAGTACCGCTGGTAGTTCTTCTATCCAACACCCCGCTGATCTTTGCAGCGGCTCAATGAGCCGGGGTTTTATCCCGGATAACACTAATCCGTTGGATCTTTTCACCTGTCCGTTAGATGCAGGGTGGGCTACCGAGGCAACGTCTAGCCGGATCTTCTTATCCCGGCAGAATCGTGCAAATGCTCCTTCAGCAAAATTTGTGCCATTATCAGTTATGATACTGTGAGGATAACCGTATCTCAAGATAGTGTCTTTGAGAAATGTTACGGCCGTAGCTCCATCACACTTTCTTATAGGCTTCACTTCAATCTATTTTGTTAACTTATCCACCATGACCAAGATGTGAGTCATATTTCCCCTTGCTGGTTTAAATGGGCTAACCATATCTAAGCACCATATGGCAAATGGCCATGTAATTGGTATGGTCTTGAGTTCCGATATTGGCATATGTGTCTTGGTAGCATACCTCTGACAACCATTGCATTTTCTCACAAGATCTCTGCTTGTTCTAAGGCACTTGGCCAGTAGAATCCATGCCGGAACGCTTTTGCCACCAAGGCTTGGGACGAGGCATGATGCCCGCACTCCCTTGATGTATATCTCGGAGGATGTCAAGCCCTTCTTCCGGGTCAACGCACCACTGGAGGACATTGGTCACACTCCGTTTGTACAGCTCGGAATTGATAATTGTGTATGCCTTTGCTCTCCTCTGAGTTTGCCTGGATAACACCTCCTCAGTGGGTAACGTTCCATCTTTCAGGAATTGAAATATAGGCAGTGCTCAAGCTGGTATTGCTCGCACAGGGAACACATCCTCATCAATTTCCATATAATCCACCGGCATAACTTCAACGGATCACGCTAAGCAGTCCCCGGGTCCTGCGAGGCAGTCCCCGGGTTCGCTGAGGCAGTCCCCGGGTTTGCTGATGCAGTCCCCGGGTTTCGCGCACCACCTCCTATGTCAATGTCCATGGGCTCAGCTCCAGATTCTGTATTTTCCGGGACATAGATTGAGTCGTTTCCTGGGGACGGCCTAATAGATGGTTTTCTAAGGTGTTCCAATGCTACACCCGGTGGAATTGCTTGTCGGGTTGATCCGAGCTTTGACAGCATGTCGGCAGCCTCATTTTCCATCCGGGGTACATTGTGAGATTCACACCCCTCAAAGTAACCAGATATCTTCTGCACATGAAATCTGTACAGAGCCATGTTTGGATCCAGGGTGTCCCACAACCCCGACACTTGCTGTATTACCAAATCCGAGTCACCAAAGCATAGTATTCGATGTATCCCAATCTCTTTTGCCACTTAGAGCCCATGCACAAGTGCTTTATACTCAGCGACATTGTTCAATGCCGCGAAATGGATTTGCAGCACATACTTCAGTTGGTCCTTCTTTGGCGAGGTAAGCACAACTCCGGCGCCTAGCCTGTTTTTTTTTTGACCCGTCAAAATGCATCCTCCAGTAGTTCGGATCTGGTGGCGGTGGTTCGTATTGTACCTCGGCCCAGTCCACAAAAAAGTCCGCCACAGCCTGAGACTTGATTGCTTCTCTTCTGTCATATTGTGGCGCATAAGGAGCTAGTTCGGTTGCCCATTTTGCGATTCGACCACTTGCATCCTTGTTACCCATTATCTCGGATATGGGAGCTTCACATATTACTTTGATGGGGTGCTCCTCAAAGTAATGCTTTAACTTCTTAGCTGCCATATAGACACCATATGCCACCTTTTGAAAGTGTGGGTAGTTCTGCTTTGAGGCAGATAATACCTCGCTCAAGTAATACACTGGCCTCTGCACCGACTTACCCTCTTCGTCGCGCTCTATCACAATCACTTCACTAACAACTCGGTTGGTTGTGGCTATGTAGAGCAACATTGGATCCTTTGATAGTGGAGAGGCTAACACTGGTGCAGTGGCTAACATCTTCTTTAAGTGGGCAAAGGCTTCATCGGCCTGTGGCGTCCAAACGAACTTATCCGACTTTTTCATGAGTTGGTAGAGAGGCAATGCCTTTTCTCCCAACCGACATACAAACCGACTTAACGATGCGGGCACCGGTGAACTGGACATCGTTAAGACACTTCGGCAGCTCCATTCATTCAATGGCCCGGATCTTAGTTGGATTAACTTCGATACCTCGACTGGAGACGAGAAATCCGAGTAATTTTCCAGCCGGGACACCGAAGGTACATTTTTCCAGGTTAAGCTTCATTTGGAACCTTCTTAAGTTCGTGAATGTCTGCCTGGTGTCGTCAAGGAGCGTTTTGCTTTCCTTGGTCTTGATAACCACATCATCCACATACACTTGTACATTTTGACCTATTTGGTCGTGCAAACATTTTTGCATACATCTTTGGTACGTTGCACCTGCATTACATAAACCAAACGGCATGGTGCGATAGCAATAAGCCCCATACGGGGTGATAAATGCGGTCTTTATTTGATCATCCGGATTCAGAGGTATCTGGTGGAAACCAGAATATGCATCAATGAATGACAACAGTTCACATCCCGCGGTTGAGTCTATGACCTGATCTATCCTCGGTAGTGGAAATGGATCTTTTGGACACGCCTTGTTCAGGTTCGTGTAATCGATACACATACGCCAAACTACTGCCACGTTTGGGTCATCCTTCTTCTTCTCCACCAGCACCGGGTTAGAGAGCCAATCCGGATAGAGTACTTCCATGATAAATCCTGCTGCTAGCAACCGAGCTATCTCGTCTCCAATGACTTTTCTCCTATCCTCGGCGAAGCGGTGGAGAGGTTGCTTCACCGGCGTTGCTCCGGGTCTCACGTTCAAAGAGTGCTCGGCCAACTCCCTCGGAACACCTTGCAAGTCCTGTGTAGACCAAGCAAAAATATCCCGATTCTCACGGAGGAAGTTGATGAGCTCGCTTTCCTATTTATCATTCAACCCGGCACCAATTCTTGCGGTGCGCTCTGGGAACATATCATCAACAGGCACTTTCTTAGTATCCTTTGCGGCTTGGAACGAAACGCTACCATGCGGGTTACTCAACGCCGGCATATACTGCTGCGCGGACTATGCTAATGCTGCCACCTTTTGGATATTCTTTTCTCTTGCGCAATCACGAGTGACTCAGCTAGGTTAGACCCGGTTGAGGCACACTCAATGGAACGTCGGAAATCTCCAGCAATGGTAATCACTCCATTTGGCCCAGGCAACTTCATCTTCAGATAACTGATGTGGCAGCTTGCCATGAACTTGTTCAATGCTGGTCTTCCGAGTAATGCGTGATACGCACTTTCCAAGTTCACCACTTCAAACTCCAGATTCTCAGTTCGGCAATTATCTCTCGTGCCGAATAACACGTCAATCCGTACTTTGCCTATGGGCTCACAAGAAATGCCTGGTACAATACCATGGAAAGTTGTCCTTATAGCCTGGAGCATGTTCTTCGAGATACCCAACTTGTGCATTGTATCCGTATACATGATGTTAATGCTACTGCCATTGTCAATCAGTACCTTGGAGAACCTCACATTGATGTTAGGCCCAATGAATGTCGGGTCCAGTACCAACGCATATGAACCAGGACTCGGCATAAGCTTGGGATGATCTTTGATGTTCCAAGTGATTTCTTGGTCCGACCATGGGCATATACCTTGTCACCGCTGGCATTACCGCATTGACCTCCATATGTCGGCGCTGCAAACTCTTCCTATCTGTTTCCTCGATGGTAAACACACAGTAGCTCTGATGATGCTCCCTGTACTCATTCCTCCCCTCATTTCTGGGGTACCTCTGATCAGGCTGATGCTGGTTTTCTACTTGATGCACCGCATCCCTTCTCTCATGGTTATCATACCTCGGGGAGGGAAGGCAACATGAGTTGGCGTGTTCGCTCCGGAGAGCAATTGCTGCCGGGGTAACTCCTGCCGAGGTTGATCATTTCGGGGTGCCTGAGCATTCCCCGAACCACCTTGTTCTATCTTACGCATCCATTCACATTGCCTCGTTGTATGACCCGCTGGTTTACTCGGATTTGGCATGTGAAACTTACACGGCTGATCCAACATCGATTCGTAAGTATATCTCGGACGGTCCTTCTTTTCTTGCCACTGTTTCTTCTGTTCTGGCGTCCAAGTTTTCTTGCCATCATTCCTTGGTGTCCATTGTTGCCCTCCAGTTTTCTGACGCTGATTGCTCCCTGTTCCTGGCTGATCTTGATTCACAGCTGCAACTTGTTGCAAACTGTACTGGTGATCCGGTCTATCATCTCTCCTTTTACCTCTGTAATCGTTCCTCCGGGATGATCCGGCTCCATCTCTCTGGTAGTACTCCTCATTTGACTCATTGGACACGATCCTAGGTTGAGTCGGATCACCCAAAGCATACGAATCAGCAATCCGGATCATCTCTGCCAACGTAGTTGGCATTTTCCTTTGCAACTTTTGCCACAGCTCGCTTGCATATCTGCATCCTTGCGCAAACCATGCTATGGCCTGTGACTCTATCACACCCTCACACGAGTTTCTCACGGTACACCACCGGGTCAAAAACTCCTGGTCCGTCTCATTTGGTCTTTGCTTGCACATACCTAGGGTCTGTGGCCTATTTGGCCTCTGATACGTACACGAGAAATTGCTGATGAACACTTTCTCAAAATCGATCTAGCAGTTAATACTTCCGGGCGGCAAATTGTTCAACCACACCCTTGCTAGCCCCTCCAATATCTGGGGTACGTATCTCACAGCCCATCGCAAGTTACCTGTAGCAATTTTCACAGCCGTAGCATAATTTATCAACCAATCCTCCGGCTTAGTGCTGCCGTCATACGTCTTCGTGCCTCTGGATAAATGGAAGTTAGGTACCGGCGGCTCTTTCATGATCCGGGGTCCAAAACACGCAGGACCCGAAGGACCTTGACTTTCAATCTGCTCCGACCTATACAGTCGATCCAGTTTCAACCTGGCATCATCCGGCATCAAATCCCTGCTTCCCAATCTCGACCCTATCACATGATAGTACGGCCTTGGGTATCCTGCATTTACCATTTCCGAATCTCCATCGTTATATCGGTCTCGCTCTCGTGGCGCATCTCTCTGTTGCATACCTCGGCCGGCACTTTGCTCTTGCCTTGGTATATTCCGCTACTGCGGTTGTCCTGCAGAGTTGCGCTGTCCGGCATTGCCGTTAACAACATTTCCTTGACCGCATTGCCTTGGTCATGGTTACCTCGGCCAGCTTCACCTCGGCTTACACTCCGTTGATCGTCGTTTCTTTGTACCCCTTTTGCTTTTCCTGCCCTTGTCGGGTCATACGGAACAATTTGCTTGTTTCTCCTGGCCGAGGTTACTACCTCCTTTCTCCTTGGACCACCATGAGGAGATGATGCGGCTCCATCGGATTTCTCCGGGTTACCCACCGCCGAATGAATGATCTTGGAGGCCCCAGCTCTCTCCGGGTTTGCCCTGAGCAGTTCCTCATTTTGCATGTTCGTGATCCGAACAAACTAATTAACCCGATCTTGCTGTCTCTGACGGGCTTCACCCGTCAGACCCTCTAGCTCGGATGCAGCTGCATCCGCTGCTCTGAGGTTTTTCGCCGGGGTACTATACTTCGGCAGCCCCACGGACAAACAGTTTTTTGACTCCTCAATCCGAGTGTCACCCTCTTTTTCATTTCACTCATGAGATTTCTCCCCTTCACTTTTACAGCATCTACTTTATTTGCCTTTGCATACTCACGCAACGTCATGTTCAACGACTGCTGAGCCGCAACAATCTTTTTCGCTCCCTCTAGAATTTTCTGCCTAGTTTCCTCTAGCTCGGCCTGTGCCTAAGCCGGATCTACCACTGCTGCTACCGGGTTTGCCAAGCTATCCATAGCTTCTCTCAGTACATTTTCAGACTTCTCTAGTGGAGGTCCTCTACCTTTCCTCGGTGCCTTAGGTGTTACCTCCGGATCCGGTGCTGGATCCTTGCTTGCTGCACTGGCGATCATCATCACCTCAGCACGGTCCGGGGAGCGAGTGATACGCGCCCCGTGAACCACACTCAGGGGTGGCTCCCCTGCCTCGACGACGTGCCGCGGATGAACGCATGATACGTCCACAACAATGTAGACCTTGTGCGCACCCAACTTGACAAAGAGGCCGTTGCGCGGAAGTGGGCACGTGCCGAACCAGCCAGCGTTGTCGCTGACGAAGTCCAGCGCTCCAAAGCGCTGAACAAGCCCGGAGAGGATGCGTTCGTCGGTGCCAATGAGGTTTCCCGTCCGGATCTTCACCCCTGCTAGCGCCGCTAGCCCCACGGTGGGTGCCAACTGTCGTGGTGGTGTCACGACAGATGCCATGGATAGGCTAAAGGTGGGGACTAATAGCACTAGGGGAATCCAGGGAGGGATAGTGAGGTGATTCCCCATGCGGAAGCTTTGTATTTGATTCAGTTCATAGATTACAAGTGCTCCTAGAGCTGTATTGGTGAGAGGAGGAAGAAGGAGCTCTCTTACTCTCACCCACAGTTAACCCGTACAAGACCCTTTGAACCTAGAACCTTTCAGAATAGAGGAACCCCTTCTACAGAGGCCCTAGCCCTCCTTATATAGGGGTGGCTAGGTCTCTACTTAGGGCATACGTGGAGGCATATTCCAGTGCCTTCTCCCAAAATAGCAAACCGACCGGGGTGCTTTTCCCCTGCGTCACCCATGCAGAGGTTACATGAGCCTCTGCGGCGCCTGCGTCAGCCGACACGGGCGTCGTCACCTCTGTCGGCCACGCCTCGGTGTTCCTGCCCTCTTTTGCTTCGCTCATGCAGTGCGTACTGGGGATTCTTTTGACCAGCGAGATTCCTTCCTTCTCCTAGAAGCTAGATATGACCCGGATCATAGTTGATCCGGCCACACCCGTTCCTGCATACAAGTTAAATACGCCATTCTGACTTACGGCTTAAGTCGGTTGAGACCTAGTTAGGTGGACACCCCCGGGTCCGGGTTACTCCGTGATTCGGCCTGCCTTGAGGTGACCCGGCCATCATCCGCTTTAGCCTTGTCGACTCTCGGCTAACTCGGCCTTTATACCCTAGCGTGACCCTACCCGGGGGTATCCCCCCAACATCCGGGAAGGTGACCTGGTACTCCGGCTGATACAGCGCATGGCTGGCATGCATAAGTTATCCCCTGCATGGGAAGGACCTTTCATTGTAAGAAAAGCCTTGCACAATGACTCCTAATATCTTATTGATGCACAACCCGAGAAAAAAACAAGGCGGACAGGTCCGGAGAGGAATCTAAACAACCGTGAAACGTAGCACTACTTCGTCCTTTATACACCTAACTAAGAGGTGAATGTATTTGAAATACTCGTATGTCGGTATGTATGTCGGCAATGAGGTCATTAATAAAAGCTTTGCCACCCCGAGCAGAGACTCGAGGACTTCCATAATAATTGTCTCTCGTTTTTATATTTTTATGTCGGCTGGGTTAATTCGCTTATATCTTAGTCGGATTAGTAATGTGTGAGCACCAAAAACCTAACTCTTCGACGTTGCTGCTGTCCAACAAGAATTGGCTTCATGGCAAGCAAGAGAACAAGTTTGGAATGGCAAAGCACATGAAAAACGACTAAGGAAAAGAACTTAAGCGGGCCGACATTGGTTTTTGGACTAACCCTTAGTTTATTGCATTTGTCTAACGCCAGATCATTTTGAGTAATCTCAAAGTTTCAAGTATTGTTAAATCAATTTTTTGAACCTTAGACTCGTAAGTCGAAAAACCAAATCAAGGTAGACGCGATCCGAGTAAAAAATTGGGGGAACAAGAAAATGAAACTCCGGGACTTCGCCCACGATAATCCAGCAATAAAAACTTAGTTCAGAACATCAAATTGTAGCACAACCAAACTAAAGTATTTAGATACAATTATGCCCGGCCTGGGGATCTGATAAATATGATGAGTGTTTTTCAAGGAGCAGCAGACGGATCATTTGTCGATGAAGGAGGTACTTAGGATTGTGGGGGAGGGGCGCTAGCCTCGGCTTCATCCTCAGGGTTAACCTCGCCATCCTCCGGGTCTTTGGCCTCGTCGCCAAGCTCGGAGGCCTCACCTTCACTCCCTTCCTCTTCATCTCCAGAAACAGCTTCTTCATCAACGACATCGAGATAACTCGGCCCTTGATTCCAAGCGTGGCAGAAGGAGTACTGGATGATCTTGTTGGCACAGGCTTTGCGACGCGTGATCCAATCCGGATTTTTGCACCACTTAGACCTGGTGCGCATGCTAGTGACCAACCCCAGATCAATTCCTTCATACCACGAAAGAACAAATTGCAAGGCAATGTCGGCCTCGGCCCGTGCAGCAGATTCGCGCCACAGATGCAGTTACGTATCACACTCCATTAATTTTGCTATGAAAGCCGAGCCTCTTTTTGGAATGGTCTCACTGGGCCAGAGGGAGCCGAACATTTGCGTTGCCGCCGGGATAATATCCGCACCATGGTTCTTCACTACCTCAAGACGAGCGGTAAGGCTCGCCAGTAGTTCCTCCATATTATACGGGATTGGCTCAGCACCAGGGGCAGCAAGAATACCACGCTATTCGCGGGACCGGGTTACAGCAGCGGCACCAAGCGTATCACTCTCTGGAAATTTGCATGAGAATAGAGCAGAAGAAGCAGTAACTAAGAGTACCAGACCCAGAGGAATGAAAGTTAAGCAAGGGCAGAGAACTCACGTGCAATCTGGAAGAGGAGTCGCTGAAGCTCGGAATGAATATCAACGCTGTGGGCCTGGAGTTTCTCATATTCGGTGGTCACCGACGTAAGCTTGACGTCGGCTTCCTGCAATAAGCTCTTGTCCTTGGAGATTTGCATGGTTAAACGCTCTTTCTCCTCGGCAAACTCCTGGTCAGCCTTCTCCAACTCGGACTCATGGAGGCCCTTGAGCCTCTGAATTTCAGCATTCAGCAGACTGATCTCCGAGTCCTGGAGCTGGAGCTGAGCTATCTCTTCATCTTTCTTCTTCAGCTCAGCCTCATGCTTCCCTGCTTGTTCGAGGAAATGGGTCATCATTTCAGGCATAGTGACGCTATCCTCGAGAGCAACTGCAACAACATAATGATCCGGAGGACCCAAAGTATAAGTGTCCACCGGATAAAGGAAGGAAAATACGGTGATCGTGTGGAGGGGATAAATTTACCTTTGATCTTAGAAAGGTTTTCCGCATGATTATATTTTCAGCTTCAACCTTGGCTGCATGATTTGGATAACAAATTAATATGGATCCTAGGAAGTTTGAATAAACGAATACAAAAGAGGAAGAAGGGAAAATTACCCCTCTTCTGGTACTCCTCCAGGAGTTTACCATAACGCACTCGAATGTCTTTATAGGAGTCCAACAGGCGCTGGAACTCAGCGGATCGGTGGTTACTGGTAATCTGAAATAAGCAAGGCAATGGCAAAGTTCAAAGGCAAAGTAACAATAATCTGAAGTCTACAAGATCCGGGCCAAGTGGAACTTAACCCGGCTCTAGGTGTGTGGATATTCGAAGTCTACAAGATCCGGGCCAAGTGGAACTTAACCCGGCTCTAGGTGTGTGGATATTCGAAGTCTACAAGATCCGGGCCAAGTGGAACTTAACCCGGTTCTAGGTGTGTGGATAATCGAAGTCTACAAGATCTGAGCCAAGTAGAACTTAACCCGGCTCTAGGTGTGTGGATATTCGAAGTCTACAAGATCCGGGCCAAGTGGAACTTAACCCGGCTCTAGGTGTGTGGATAATCGAAGTCTACAAGATCCGGGCCAAGTGGAACTTAACCTGGCTCTAGGTGTGTGGATATTCGAAGTCTACAAGATCCAGGCCAAGTGGAACTTAACCCGGCTCTAAGCATGTGGATATTCGAAGTGTATAAGATCCGGCCCAAGGGAACTTAACCCGGCTCTAACTATGTTAAAATTTGATGTTGCTATGGACAAAAACTAAATTCTGTAAGGTGTTGGTCTTGTTGTTCTTTGTTCTTGCTGGTATTGGTCTTTGGTGTTATTCGCTTTGGTCTTTGGTGTTGATCTTCTGCTTCTTTGGGGCCGCTGTCTTTCTTGGTCTGGTGCTGGTGCTAGTGCTGCTATTGCTGATGCTATTGATGCTGGAAACACTGGGACATAAGAACTTGTTGGGGGTGGTGCCGATGAAACTGGCACCTCATGACTTGGCGCTAAGGCCGAAGAACTAGGGAGATCCGGCATCGCCGTATCCAGAGCCGCCCCACTACCCCCCCGCGCTGACACTACCCTCCTCTTGACGAGGTGGGCTCTGGTCAGGCGTAGCCGCCGAACCCTCTGGAATAGTGCTGAGCGGGCGAGTATCATCATTGAGGGGGGGGGGAGAAGGGCTGCTCCGGATCGGGGAGGCTATGCCAAAACCGCTCTGAGGAATGACCCTAGGAGCTCTGAAAAGATGAAAAGAACCAAGTCAAAAAGAGAGAACCAATAAGAGACAAAGGCAAGCAAAGGAAAAATCCCCTAGTATCAGTGGAAAAGGACTTACTCATCCGCGGTTGGGGGAGCCCGAGGTTTGGGCGCCCTCCGGACCATGCTCTTGGCGGCCGGCTTAGACGAAGCTTTCACCCTGTACTTCTTCTGCCTCTTCTTGGGCGGAGGCACCTCCAAAGCTGCGGCCGAGGTAGTCGCGCGCTTCTAGGAAGAAGCAGGGGCCAGACCACCAGTGTCGAGGGGAGGAACCTCGTGGACCTGACCGTCCAGGTTAGCTGAACATTCGTACATAACCAGATGCGCATAAGAGATGGGAACCAGATCAAATACCTCTAGGACCTCAACGTCCGAGTCATCGTCGTCCCGACAATCCCTTAGAGAAGAGGCCTTACGAGTGCTGTGTTTGACGACGTCCGGGGTAGGCAGTAAGGTCTCCGGATCAGGCTCCTCCTCGTCCTCCTCGGTGCGGTCCGGCAACCACTTGCTCGCCAGCACATCGCCATCCTCCAGTGGCTGTTGGAGGAATCGCTGAGAACAAGACAACAATTGGCAAGTTACAAAAGTGAACCGACATATGGAGAAAATCCGGAGAACAGGAAAAAGTAAATTCACCTTTGGAGGAGGGTTGTCCCGGGTGAAGGGCTCAAGTCCCAACTCCCAATCCTCGGTGAACTCCTTCTCCACATTGAAAATGGATTTAACCTAGCGGACCGCCAAGTTATCCAGCTCGATAGATGAAGTCCGGTGGGGGTTGAGAGGGCCGCTCAAGTAGCAATTCTTGTGGGCTCACTTCTGAAGGGGGAGACCCGGCTGCGGAGAAAAGTAATCATGATATCCTCCTCCTGAAGCTTCTCCTTGAGCAGCTCCTTAGTCCGGCGCTCCACTTGATTCGCTAGGGCCGTGGGCCGCTTGGGAATTCTCTCCCAAAGTGAGGCATCAGGAGGGCCAAGCTTGAAGGGAGGAGCCGGATCAGGTCCTCGTCGGTGGTGTTCCGAACATACAAGAAAGTTCGGGCCCAGCCTTTGCAGGACTCGAGCCCGGTGACCCGAGGGAATGCGGAGGTCTTGCGAGGAGATATGGAGGCGGCGCCACACTAGGTCAGATGCTTATCCTCTGGAGCAAGCTCCTTATCCGGAACCACGTTCCTCCGGATACCAAAGAACTTGATCCAAAATTCCTTGGTTGGCCAGAGGCTAATGTACCCCTCAATGCCAGAAGCAAAGGAGGACAAAGAAGTGATAGCATTGGCGAGGAGATGATGCGGTTGCAGTTTGTAGGTGGAAATGAAATCGAAAAAGAAATCGGAGGTGGGGAGGCTAAAGCCGCGCTGAAAATGCGAAAGGAAAACAACATATTCCCCTGGATTGGGGGAATGAGAGGTTTCACCGGAGGCGAGGCGACAGGTGACGCCGGCGGGGATGCGGCGCGTGGCACGGAGCCAGTACAGGTCCTCCTCGCGGACGATAGAGCCGTCCTAGTAGCCGCGCTCACGGCCCTCTGTTCCTTCCTCCTGCTGCGCCACCACCGCTGCTTCCTCCTCAGTCATGGTGGATTCAAGATCCTCGAGAGAGAAATCCAAATAGAGATAACCGGAGGAGGGGAAACAGGAAGCGCAAGGCCCCGTGATGGAAATATTGAGTGGGAACGACGGCACAGGTGCAAGATGCTGCCTGTGCACGGTCGCGACGGCACCGGAGCAGCAAGAAACTGGCGGCGGCCGCAAGGCTACGGCGAGAGAAAAATGAGGCTAGGAAGCAGAGGAAATGGGGAACTTTCCCAGGGGTTGCCCCAGGGCCTCTACTTAACCGCGCAACGGGCGCGTAGTGGGATCCTTTGCGGTTTCCACACCGTGCACAACTGGCGTGTATGCGACCGAATCAGCCAATCAGAGCGTGGCCACAGCAAGGGCCACAGGGGAAAGGGATCCCATGACGCGATGTAATGTTATAGTTAACGAGACGCCATAGTGAAAGGATGCGCGCAACAGTTATTCCTGACATTGCAATATTAACCAGCGCATTAAACGCACATGGCCCTTAAAATGAGGCAAAATGATGATTACCCTCCATGTAGGATGTGGGGAAGCATACAAGGGAAGGAAAGGTGACCCGGATAGGCAAGCAAGAGACCCGGCCAGCGAGGAATAACTCGGAATGAGCCAAGGGATCGCAAGATGAAAAACTCTGGGTTACGGGGTAACTCGGCCAAAGAGGCAAAGATCCGGATATGGGAACCTGCTGTGGCCTTAACAGCTAAAAGTTGCTAAGATCGCACCAGCTTCGGGGAATAATGTTAGGGGGATACTCCTAGGTAGGGTAACGCTGGGGTATAAGGGCCGAGTTAGCCGGGGTACGGCACGGTCAAAGCAAGTGCTGACCGGGTCACCTCAAGGCAGGCCGAACCACGGTGTGACCCGGCCCATGGAGCATCTCCTTAACTATGGTCCGTCCAGCATAAAATATATGCCAGCCACATTTATCTATCTGTTTTGCAGGTAACTTGATAAGCCGGATTAACTATATGCTAGCCAGACTATCTTATGGCTTCCAAGAAAAGGAATCCCCCACTGGTCAAAAGGTGGCTTTATTAGCTATAGCATGAGCGAAGCAAATTAAAGAAGAGGACCAGCGGGTCAGGGGCGACCAAGGTGACGCGGGCAAAGCCGGATGACCTAGCCCGTGTCTGGTGATGCTTAAAGACAAAGATTACAGTGTGGGTTACGTCCAAAGCCCGGACAATCTGTTAAAGAGAATAAAGAAGCATCTGCTTTAGGCGAGGAGCATATTCGCAGAATATGCTGCCACGTGTGCCCTAGAATTGTAACCCAGGCTCCCCTATATAAGGAGCACCGGGGCCTCCATAGAAGGGGATCGATCATTCTCTCTGTCTAAGGTAGAACTCTTGAGCTAGTTGGTAGGGAGTAAGAGACATAGTCTCCTTCTTACTGAGAGCCTCAAGAGCATTTGTAAACACCATTGATAGAGAAAATACAAGAACATCTGTGCGTGGAATCACCACGTTCTCCCTCCTTGGATTCCCCTAGCACTCATTGGCCCCATCTTTAGCCTATCCATGGCATCTGCCGTGCAACCACCACAACAATCTTCTCTAATACTCGGAGCGGTGAGCCGGTTATTATTACAAGCTACCTCTATTTGGTTGCTTGACACGTGCAGTTAATGCACAACTGATTGTCCCGTCATGTGCATCCCCCGCGAGTGCACCTAAGACAGATGATAATAACAACCGCCTCTAAAAGTGGTCACCAGAAAGCGGTTAGGGTTTTGCGCCGCCTCCTAGATCTACACTCAGGGCAAACTGAATCTATGCACTCAACGGTCAGTTCCGGAGAAAGAGTACATAGGAACTCCTGCCTGTAGGTTCTCCTTCCTCTCTACTCTTCTTTTTATTTGATTTCTTTTTTTGGATTTAGTCTAATCATACGCAGGCGCTTGTTCATACATAGAGATCGAGTTGCGCAGATTGTTCAGACCCTTCTCCAGATATGTACAAATGAGATTTTCTTGCTCTGTTTTTTCCCACTCCATCTATTGTACAAATGGGGTTTTCAGTTTGTTCTGAATCATTTCTTTGATAATTTTGTTTTTCAATGTGCACAAGCAAGCTGCAGTGATGGAAATCTATCTGTATGCAGCCAGCCAAGGCATAACTGTGACTGTTCAAATAGGACTTCAAAGTCCTTCACCATCGTCCTGAACGAGCCTAACTTTCGGGAAGCAATAGTCAGTAATTTTAGCCTCAATCTATCTACAAAGTCCTTCACTATCAGTTAATTAGCATGCCTATGTGTGAACTAAAATTATTGTTCCGATGCTTGGTAGCTAGGAATTTGAGTTTTTGTTGTTCAAGGAATTAGATACATCAATGCCCATATCTTGGAAAGTTTTCTTCAGATTTTAGGAGTGATCAGCCATATATGCATCTCTATTTTCTTTGGAATTTGTTAGAGAAACATCAATCAATTGTTTTCTGTTTCTGTCATATATGCATCTCTGTTTGGATCTGATAAGCCACACATGAGTACATGAATTTATGTTTTTATATAGGTTGTAGTGATCCAATATCATCATATTTATTTGGTTAGTATTAAATTTTCCTACTAGAAAATAATTGTACCATGTGTATGTTACAAATACAATTTAAATACTCCCTCCGATCCATAATAAGTGTCACTCATGTAGTACAAAGTTTGTACTAGCTTAGTACAAAATGGGTGACACTTATTATGGATCAGAGGGATTAGTTTATTTGTTTGAGCAATTAGAAACATCAATCGATGGTACGGTCTGTTTCTGCCATACATCCATCTCTGTTTTGATGTGATAAGCCACACATGACAAATGCATTTTAGTAGTAAATTCTTCCTACTGTTATATGTATGATCAACATCACATATTTATTTGGTTTTTTCTCAGATTGTTCCTTGTCATTTCAAGGAAAAACTCAACCAGTATGCCGATAAGTGGTTACCAGCTTTGGCTGGAGGGCATAGGTTTGAGATTTTCCTGCAAAAAAAGAAAGATGCTATATCCATAAGAGGGTCATCTTGGTTATCTTTCGTGAGGACACACAATGTTGCTATCCATGATGTGGTGACCTTTAGCTTAATCACAGAAGATGATGATGAAGAAGATGAAGGAGATGAAGAGGCAGGAGATGATTATTCTATGTTTAGTATGGAAGTACATGCCCTAATGGTGACATCAAGGGATACCGGACTATTTATGGTATGTGTCTTTTCTCCGTCAAATGTATGTATATTAATATTACCATTTGTGGATCCCTACATTATTTCTCCTTTTAATGGTAATTGAATTTTACAGAATTTAGGGTGCCATTTGTGGATCCCTACATTAGAGGTGTTTTCTACATGAGTGTTTTCACACATATGAATCTAATTACTGTGGAAGACATGCATGGCATTACTTTTGAGATGCTGAAGGATGTAAGCAGAATATGCCGGATACATGATGAGGATGATTTTTTCCATCTCTCTGACATGCAGTACTATGTTACACGTCTTAGTGCACTTAATTTAGCTAACAACACCTTTGTGAGTTATTCTACCTATAAGGACATGGTTTCAATTTTACTTGTGTGCTTATAATTAGTAATGTGTTTTAATTATTTCATCATTTTAGGTCATGCCATCAAGCTTTGCACTTTGTTACAACATGCCAAAGAATGGAACAACTTTGTTTCATGGTTATGACATGGATGACATAGTTATTGGTCAATACACTATCTTGTGTGGTAGATTGAATCAGATAGTGTTCTCAATGGTTGGACACTCTTCTGCAACATGAATCAACTTGAAGGCGATTCACTAGTTTCTGTGAGGGAACACTGCATTGGCTTGTTCGTGATGAAAATTCACTGAACCCTCCAAGAAAGACCTGCATCGTTATTTTGTTTAGCTAGATCTAGCGTAGGAACTATGTTTAAACAACTATGTTTGTAATATATTCACCTCCCTTGCCTTTTGGTCCTGAATATAATTCGCAAGTTTTAGGATTATCAAAATCTGGAGTGTTTGAATTTATCCGGAGTTCCGACTACACGGAATTCATGAAAAAAAGTTTAAATTGGTGAAAAAAGTTTAAATTGATGATAAATTCATATTTGAGTAACCAAATGATCTCACATCGTGATTAAACATTGGAATTAGTTGATTTCTAAACACTTGCACCTTATTGCTATTCAGCAAGCGCATGAACACTAGGAATTGTCATACCTTTTAGGATAAGATCCAATATTTGTACTACACCATATATTTTTATTCAATGCATGAACCTAATTTAGTCTTAGGACTTAATTTAACACTAGTACCCATGTATAACCACCTTCCTTTGCCTTTTCATTCTCAATAAATCTCAAATGTTAGGATCATCTAAATCCGGAGGGTCCAAATATATGCGGAGTACCCGAATATATTGTTAAGGCAGAGACGGTTATTTTTATGGGCCGCCTCCTACAGAATCCCCCCTTACATTTAATATCGAGAAATCCCCCACTGGCTGGCTTCCTCTCTTCTAGATCTAGCTCCCCCTCCTGCCGCCCCTAAGTCTAGAACGAGGCCACCGCCATGCATCGACATTGATTGGCTCAACTGCAATAACGATGCCGACCCTCCTCCCCTGCAACAAGATATATGGCAATGTGTCATCTTTGCAAGACTCACTACAAGGAAAGAATCTTGTCAACTGGCTCACTGTTCAGTGTTCATCTCGTACCTGGTTATTTCAGGAAATTAGTGATATATTCTCCGACACTCGTATAACTTAAATTCATCTCATACTTGTCAACATATTAAAATCGTTAATTTAATGTGTGATTTTGGTGCACGGACTGCCCCATGTAATGTAAGGGCACATTCAATGAACTCACGGGAGATATGGTGCAATTCCGAGCTTGTGGGCAAACATACACGGTTGAAGTGCAAAAAGGGTCATCTAGGACTCGATTGGGAGGTGGAGGGTGGCGTCTGTTCATTGCTGATAACCATCTCACAGGAGATGGTCCTCAGTTGGTGTGCTTTTCCTTGCAAGGAGACAGATCGAGGATAACTGTCCTCTGTCTAAACAATATTGGCAAAGAGGAACAAGATGAGGAACCACCTATAGAGAAGTTATCTCCAATTATCTCCCAAAGATGGAAACTTACCGATGGTGAGAATTATCACCTCCAACGAATCATCCCTCTAGGTAATTCCATCATTGGGGTGCCATTTGTCACCCGCTTGACGAAGACGAATGTTAAGAGGCGCCTTATAGTAAGTATATCATGTCAACGAAGCTATACATATCGATCTACTATATATTACTTGTGATAATGGTCGCATGTAACATTGAGTCATCTTACCTTTGCATCATAGAAATTACCTAAGGATATGGTTTATCATCTTCATATCCCTGAAGATGGCTTGGTTGGACTACGCATTGGAGCACGAGATGGCATCAGCACCTTCGAGTACAAGAAGGATTTTGATGGCCGCATATCCTTCACCACTGACAGGTGGACTAACTTCCTCCAAACCAAGCATCTCTAGATTGGGCAAGCCATACTCACACTACGAGGTTAACCACCATGCACAGGGACCTGCATATGATGTTCATCATCGACATCATCAATGATTTGGCATCCCTGTCGGACTTAGACTCGTAGGAGTGATACTCGAAGGAGTACGCCATGTGACCTTAATAATATTGTTTGCTAGATTATTGTCTGAACCAACTTTGGCTATAGCTAGCTAGTTTCATCTCTATGTTTTGGATAGAATTCATCTTAATTAGCCATTTAACATTGTATGATACGTGCTCTAGGCCGCCGATCTCATCTTCCAAATCTTTCAATCTATATATAATGGGCCTCTTTTCTCCCTTAATTAGTTCCTTTGTGTAAATATAAGCTATAATTCAAACAAACAAAGTTTCCCTTTAAAATTCGAGATGGTTGTAATTTCTAGCCGCCCGAGGGAAGTACTTGGCAAAAAAATATGAAATTCGGATGTTGTTACAGATGTTTTCCATTCGCAGCCGTCTGAGGTTAGTACTTGGCAGCAAAGATCTGAAAATATTTGGACAAATATTTCAGATCTATACCATATTTTTCATTCTCCGCCCGCTAAAGTTAGTACTTGACCCCCCACTATCCACTTCCGTCGTTGCAGGCACCACCACCGCTACCTCTAGTCCCCTGCCACCTCCGGTCCCCTGTGGTGCGGATGCTCTCCCTTGCCTCTGAGGACACCTTCGTCATCCAGGTAGGTATGCGTGAAAACCAAACCCCCAAAACCCTAATGTCGAGCTTCGATTTATGAATTTTGGCATGGAATTTGCCATTTTGCTTGTCGAATTTAGGGTTCATTGTTTCTGAGCTGTAGAGACATGACGGCAGCGTCAGGAGAGCCTCCCCCATCCTACCTCTATTTGTCCCACCTCTTTTCCCCTTGTATACATATCAAAATCTGCAATTCTTTATTGATTCCTCATTGTCGTTGCCCTTCTAGCAATATGGATTTAATTGTCACTTCATTAGTCTGCTTGCATCTTGTTTATTCGATGAATTTCAAATTCTTTGGTTGTGTATGCTTTTTATTAATGTACAATAACAAGAACTATATTTCTGTATTCAGTCTAATTCATTATTATATTTGATTGTATTAAAATGATCAATGTGTGTATCTATTTAACAGATGGGAACCCGCAGTGATCTTGCAATAGTGCTCTGTAGCGATGACGGTGTTAAATTAGCTCTGGCAGTTTTGAATTCCAGTCATCAGAAGAGCCCACTAAGAGGCTTGATCTTAGGGGTATCAAAGAACATCAAAATTTGAGTCATCTGTTTTAAATATGTATGTGTTTAGACTGTAGACACAGGAATATTCCACCGCATTGAAATTTGTATGTGTTATTGCATTAGGGCCTCAACACAAGGGAACACTCATTTTGATAAGCAGAGTCTTTTTGAAAATGACATGTATCTGAAATAAGTTCACATAGACTTCCTTTTAGACTGGTGTGAACCTGAATTTCCACCAAAAATCAAGTACAACGTCTACAGGTTGCCCTATTCATATGTCGTGGAAAAGAATTGCAAGCTGGAAGATGATATATTCTTGAACACATGATCAACAAGCTATCCTGTGATATTTAAATACTTCTTGTAATCAAAGCATGCTAATTCTTCAACTCTTTGTACTTGCATAGACATTTGGAGCTGAGTTCACAGAAAATATCTAAAGAATCACCTTAATGAACCAATTGATGTCCATGTTTGGGAAATGAAGAGCAAGAAACCAAAGATGGTTACGATGAAGATGGGAGCTTGTGGGTCAAATGCAATCTTGTAGACAGGATGTGATAAGGTTGTGAGAAGCTTCAACTTAAAGCAGGATAACATTGTCCTTTTTTGCTTTGATGAAATTGATAATGGAGAGGTATATATTCTGGTTTAGAAACTTGCACCTGGTGGACCATTACTACTTGAGTATTAATTATGCTTCTTCAATGTATGGACTCCACACTATATGCACTGCCATTAAGTAATAGGTAAATATGTATGAATTTCCCCAACTATTGGGCTAATGTAAATTGTTAACATAATGGTCTTCTTTTGACTGGCTGCTATAAGTTCTTGAGTTAATCTGTCTATCTGGCTGCTGAATCATGATTATGTGTCATGTCAGCTATGATTGAGTTTGAACTAGCATGCTACTATTTAAATTGGTTTACACACACTGGAGACGGTTACTTTAAAAAGCCGCTTCATGGCACACTAGTTCTGGAGACGGTCCTTGTTAGAATCCAACTCAGGTCGCCTGACTATTGGAGACGGTCCCTAGTATAGGCCGTCTGAGGTTGAGGAGTTCTTGCAAGCGGTCAGAAATACTGGCTTTCTCCAGCTCGTACATGTTAGAGGTGTTTTCCTTTTTGCACCATCTGAGTTATCGTATCTTAGAGCCGCAAAGAAAAACTGGCTCAGGTGGTGTGCTCTTAGAAGCTATCCGCTTGACCGGAACGAGAAACCGTCTGAGGCCTATGGGCAATTAACGTATCTAAGTAACGCGTTTGTACTAGTGAGTGCTCTTGATCGAGCGAAGAATATGCTTCACCAAGTCCCAATGAGCATCCCGAGGAGCATGCATGTGAAGGCATACTTGATGAATAGCATAAGCAAGGTCCGGGCGAGTCAATGATAAGTATTGAAGAGCTCCAACAATGTTGCGGTAGTGAGTGGCATCTTCAACAATAGCACCAGTGGTGGTAGAGGTCTTGGGCTTCGTGTCAATATGAGTAGTAGCAGGACTGCAATTCTGCATGCCAGCACGATCAAGAATGTCTTCTGTGTAGCGTTCCTAAGAGAGGAAGAAGCTAGTCGGGGTACACAGCACTTGGATGCCGAGGAAGAGGTGCAGCATACCAAGATCCTTCGTAGCGAAGGCGCCATGAAGACTCTCAATGATGTGCCGAAGTAGTGTCGAGGAAGCTGTGAGAACAATATCATTGATGTAGAGCAGCAGGTAGGCCATGTCATTACAGTGATGAAGCACGAACAAAGAGGAATTAAATCCAGTGGTAGTGAACTCAATAGAGCGAACATAGGCATACCGCTGGAACCAGGTGCGAGGGCCTGCTTGAGGCTGTAGAAAGAGTTCACCAAGCGACATACATGATAGGGTCACATATCATCAATAAAATCGCGGGGCTGCTCTGCATAGACAAGTTCCTAAAGCTCGCCATAAAGAAAAGCATTATTGACATCAAGCTGATGAACGGGCCATTTGCGAGAAGCGGCCAGGTGAAGAAAGACACGTATGGTGGCCGGTTTAACAACTGAGGAGAATATCTGGTCATAGTCAATTCCTTGTCGTTGATGAAATCCACGAACAACTGATGGCTCAAAATATATCGAGCTCGTTGGGAACCCCAAGAGGAAGGTATGATGAGCACAGCAACAAGTTTTCCCTCAGTTTTGAAACCAAGGTTATCGAACCAGTAGGAGCAAGGAAACAACTCCAAGTTGTTGCTAGCAACTTGGAATCCTGCACAACACAACCACAAAACTTTGCCCCAACTTACAGTGAGGTTTTCAATCTCACCGGTTTTGCTAAAAACAAAGTATTAAACGTATAGTGTGAAAGATAGTAATTCTTGTAGAAAGTAAATAGTAAACGGTAAACAGTACATGGTATATCAATGGTAAAAGCATGGACCGGGGTCCATAGTTCACTAGAGGTGTTTCTCCTTAAGATAGATAACATGCTGGGTGAACAAATTACAGTGGGGCAATTGACAGATTTGAGAAAGCATGACAATGCATATACTAGACATCTTGATTCCTATGCGATTTGATTGGGAATTACAACATTATACATAGACCGTAATCCAACTACATCTATGACTAATAATCCACCTTCAGGTTATCATCTGAACCCCTTCCAGTATTAAGTTGCAAGCAACAGATAATTGCATTAAGCAAAGTGTGTAAAGTAAACAATACGATTGCCCCATGGACAAAAGATTGTTGTTTTCTCCCTAGTAGCAACATCACATCTACAACCTTAGAGATTCCTGTCACTTCCCTAGATTACTAGAGGCATGAACCCACTATCGAGCATAAATACTCCCTCTTGGAGTTGCAAGCATCTACTTGGCCAAGATAGCTACTAACAACGGAAAGCATGCAAGATCACAAATAACATAAACATCATAGAATCAATAGTCAATCTGAAATAGTATCTCAATATCCATCGGATCCCCCCAAACATAACATGTCAGATTACAAATAGATGATCTTGATCATGAACGGAGCTCACAAGATCTAAACATGATAGCACAAAGGAGGAGAACCAACCATCTAGCTACTACATGGACCCGTAGTCCAAGGGTGAACTACTCACGCATCACTCCGGAGGCTTGCATGGTGATGAAGAAGGCCTCCAGGGTGATCTCTCCCCTCTGGCAGGGTGCCGGGAAGAGCTTCGGATCCCTCCTGATCTAGGGATGGAGATGGCGGCGGCTACAGACTCTTTCGTGGATTTTTGATCGGGTCCTTAGGGTTTTCGTCCTAGGAGACTTTTATAGGCGAAGGGGCAAGGTCAGTGGAGCACCAGGGGGCCCACACCGTCTGGTGGCACGCCCCCAGGCCGCTCCGCCACCAGGTGAGGCCGTCCTGGTGCGCCACTTCGTCTCCCCTTCGGTCTCCGTATTGCTTCGGGTAAAATATTGACTTTGGCTTTTGTCCCGTCCAATTCCGAGAATATTTCTTTACTAGCTTTTCTGAAACCAAAAACAGCAGAAAACAGGCAACTGGCATTGTGGCATCTTGTTAATAGGTTAGTTCCTGAAAATGTATAAAAATACCTCAAAGTGTGAACAAAACATAAGAAACTAAATATAAAACAAGCATGGAACATCAAAAATCATAGATACGTTTACGACGTATCAACATCCCCAAGCTGAACTCCTGCTCGTCCTCGAGTAGGTAAGTGATAAAAAGAATAATTTTTGAGGTGACATGCACCATCACAATCTTGATCAAGGTATTTGTAAAACATTGATAGCTGGGATCAAAGTACTCTAAACATAAGCATGAAAGATAGAGTTCTAACAATAAGACATAGCAACTATGTTGTAACATAAAAAGGTACAAACAGAAGATCATGAATAATAATGCATTGAAAGACGTTTGTTTGTTTCACATATAGAAAACATAATAAAAGTGGTATTCAGCTTGTCCCTCATGGTATAGCAAAACATAAATGCATAGGACACCTTCAAAGTTCATAAGGGTGACTAGATACAAATAGTTTAAGAGCAAGCAATATCAAAGTTATGAATCAATCAACAAGTTTTGGGATAATGCACATTAAACTAAGAATTATCACTATGCTCTCTCAATTGGTGCATAAAGATAGAAGATGGAGACTCAACATAAAAGTAAAAAAGAAAGGCCCTTCACAAAGGGAAGCAGAGATTCAAGTTTCATAAAGAGCTTCCAAAAATTATGGTACTCATTAGCTTTCAGCTCTCATTGACCCTATCATAAGCATCTTAAGGTGATTAACGTTAAAGTGACAAAAATATGAAGATATGCTTGACAAGTTATAAGTTTACAATCTCATGCCCTGTGCTTATGAGTACCAATCCTCATGCTACTCAACTTTAGTCACAAGTAAGTTCTTGTCATTGTAAGTACATGTGTGTCATAGAGAACCGCCAACGGGGTACCCCTTGCCCTATGACACATGAGCTATCCCATATCAAAATGACAAGGCAATAGACAATGAGCATCTCAGCGATCTTTTTATTTGTTATTTGCATAGGTTTTTATTGAGGATGCTTCATAGTATGCTCACTATGGTTATGCTGCAAGTTTCCACCATGATTAGGCATGGCTTAGGCTAGCCACCCAGGCGTTTCTCTAACACACATACAAACTCCATGAGTTTACAAGCTCCCCTTTTATTTCACACCGTCGGGATCCATAAGCAAAAGAACATGATATCAACTGAATAATAAGTGCAATGTTGAAAGCATTCCCCATGACAACATGGTTCTGCTAATTCTCAACTTAGCATATAAGCAACATAGATGGACACAATGGTTCACGTTTATTAAGTGCAAGAAAGTAAAGTGTGCCATCAAGTTTGTGAGAGCTTTAATCACTAATTTTCACATAACAAGTTTAATTTAGAAGGTAGATAAAAGCATGAATAACTTGGAATGGTGTAACACACCGTGCATAGGAATTTATAGTGGACTCTTTGGAATAACTTGGTTTTCTTAGGGGTTGTATGCATGACTGGAACTCATACTTGGTATAGGTGGAGGCTAGCAAAAGACTGGGAGCGACCAACTAAGAGAGCAATAATGGCCATAATCATGCAAAGTGATAAAACATTATTAATTAAAGCATAAAGTGATATTACAAGTCATAAAATAAATGATCATAGAGGCTAAGGTGACTGGTTCATAGTCTTAATAAGGTGTAAGCATGTTCCAAGTCAACCCAAATAAATCATCAAAGGAGAATACCATAATATTATGCTTTTTGTATGCTAAAACAACGCATGATTTTTTCAAGGCACATTAAGCAATCTCAATTGTTTGGAACAAGTCATGCTACAGCAATAATCACTAAGGATAAAGTCAAAGCAATATCAAACATGACATGATAAAGTCTAGCCCATAGTCTAAACAAGCTCCTTATGTACCACTTATAAGCATGAAGCTTCCTACTCTTTTGAAATTACCAATCAACTTATTTGAAACCACATATGAATGCGGGGGTCCAACCAATTTATTTAAGCAAACCAAACAAAAGAAAACTAAAAACAAAAACAAAGACGCTCCAAGAACAACACAATTGTGGATGATACAATAAAAATGAAGTGTTTGGAAGAAAACCTGAGATTTTTATTGATGAAGAAGGGGATGCCTTGGGCATCCCCAAGCTTTGACGCTTGTACTTCTTGAATATTTCTTGGGGTGACACGGGTGGCATTCCCAAGCTTGAGATTTTGTCCATACTTCATCTCATCACATTATTCTTTCCTACACTTTAAAATTTCCTTCATACAAAACTTCACACAATCTTCATTAGCAATATTAGTGTATTCAAGATAATGAGTCTTTAGGTTCAGTTTCAACACAAGTAAAACTTCCATTAAAACACAAGCTACTGTATCAATTCCTTCTAAAATCTCAAGTGATCAAAGAGAACTCAAAGAGAAAGAGATTAAGAGGCAAATGCAAACAATGACAGAAATCTGTCAAAACAGACCAGCAGGTAAAAACCGATTTTTTCGAAGACCTTCTGTTGCTCAAATCAAAAAGTTATAAACTAACGAAAGTTAGATAATAACCTTGGGCATAAGCACAAAACATTACAGCTCAATCCGACATACAGAGATAATAACCTCTCCTTATCCTTTTTGTGTGGTTTTTGTGCCACTAAAGCAATAACTTCCAAGACTCCAAAAAAGAAAAACTACTGATTAAAAATTGGGTTATCTCCCAATAGTGCTTTTCTTTAATGCTTTCAGCTAGGCATAGGAAGCAAGATTCAAGTATTTTCAAATGAAGAAGCATTAAGAGCAAATTTTGTTTTAATAGGAGAGGCAAAAGGTATCTTTTATCTATTCTTAGGGAAGTGTTCTATACCTTTCTTGAATGTGAATTGATATTTAATGGTGCCTTCCTTCATATCAATAATGGCACCAACAGTTCTAAGAAAAGGTCTTCCCAAAATAATAGGACAAGAAGCATTGCATTCAACATCCAAAACATAGAAATCAACGGGGACATAGGTATTGTTAACCATAATAAGAACATCATTAATACTCCCCATGAGTTTCTTTTTAGCATTATCATCAAGTTGGACATCTAAATAACAATCTTCCATTGGTGGCAAATCAAGCATTTCATAAATCTTTCTAGGCATAATAGAGACACTAGTACCAAGATCACATATAGATTTGAGATCAAAATCATTCACTTTCATATTAATGATGGGTTCCCAACCATCTTCTAATTTCCTAGGAATAGAAGCTTTATGTTTCAAATTTTCTTCTTTAATTTTTATGAGAGCGTCAGTAATGTGTTTTGTAAAGGCCATATTCATAGAACTAGCATTAGGACTTCTTGAATGTTTTTATAGGAACATTATTACTTCAGAAATATTGCAACCATCAAGGTCAAAATCAAAACTACCATCCAAGGTAGTAGAGCTATTGTCTCCCATATTTCAAAGAATTTCAGCATTTTTATTGGAAAAAGTTCCATTGGTTTTAGGCATTGTTGCAAAAGGAATGGGGACTTCATGTGGTTTGCTAGCATCAACATTGGTGGTGGTAATAGTAGAAATACTACTATTTCTAGCAATTTCATCTTCTCTTTCCCACTTAGCATGCAATTCTGCTAAAAGTCTAACATTTTCATCAATTCTAATCTGTATGGAATTAGTAGCAGCAAAGGGGTTTTCCATAGTTTCAGGTTTAGCAGCCATTTTATTAATCAAAGAGGATTGTGCTTCACACAAAGATGATATATTTTTTCAGCATTCAAAAGTTTTTCCTCAACAGTTTTATTGAAAGCAGTTTGTTTACTAACAAAATCCTTAAGCATGACTTCAAGTTCAGAGGGTGCATTTCTATTGTTGTTGTAGGAATTTCCGTAAGCATTATCATTATTGGGAGGATATGGCCTATAATTATTACTACCAAAATTGTTCCTATAGGAATTGTTGCTAAAATTGTTACTTCTAATGAAGTTCACATCAACTGGCTCTTCTTGAGCAACCAAATAGGCTAAGGGAACATGATTTGGATCAATATGAGCTTTTCCACTAACAAGCATAGACATAATAACATTAATTTTATCACTCAAGGAGGAGGTTTCTTCAACAGAATTTACCTTCTTACCTTGTGGAGCTCTCTCAGTGTGCCATTCATAATAGTTAACCATCATATTATCAAGGAGCTTTGCTGCAACACCCAAAGTAATTGTCATAAAGGTGCCTCCAGCAGCAGAATCCAATAGATTTCTTGTAGAATAATTCAGTCCTGCATAAAAAGTTTGGATAATCATCCAGTCCATGAGTGGGGTAATTCTTTACCAAAGATTTCATTCTTTCCCAAGCTTGAGCAACATGTTCATTATCAAATTATCTAAATTTTATTATTTCACTTCTCATAGATATAATCTTAGCAGGAGGATAATATTTTCCAATGAAAGCATCTTTGCATTTAATCCAAGAATCAATACTATTTCTAGTTAGGGATATCAACCATTCTTTAGCTTTTCCTCTCAAAGAGAAGGGAAGCAATTTAAGCTTAATAATATCTCCATCTATATCCCTATCTTTTTGCATCAAACAAAGCTCAACAAAGTTATTAAGGTGAGCAGAAGCATCATCAGTACCAACACCAGAGAATTGTTCTTTCATAACAAGATTGAGCAAAGCAGGTTTAATTTCAAAGAAAGTAGCTTCAGGAACAGGTGGAGCAATAGGCGTGCACACGAAATCATTGTTGTTTGTGCTAGTGAAGTCACATAACTTAGTGTTTTCAAGAGTAGTCATTTTTTTAGATTAAAGCAAGCCAACAGAAATAATTTTTTTTTCTGTTTTTGATAAAAAGAAGCAAACCAAGCAAAGCAAAAAGTAACTAAGCAAAACAAAAAAATAGAGTAAAGAGATTGGTTGTGAGAGACTCCCCTTGTGAAGTTGTCCTTAACTCCCCAGAAATGGCACCAAAAAAAGGCTTGATGGCTCAAAATATATCGAGCTCGTTGGGAATCTATAGCACCCCGATAAAATCACTACTACAAAATTGCTGTGTTTTTGTTTTGTGCATCATCATGACCGCATGCTCATGTCATCATGCCACATTGCATTTGAGTATCGTCATGTCATCATGCATAGTTTGCCTAAAACTATTTTCTAAAAGCCTAGTTTTGTTTTCTAAAATATCCCCCGTCTTTATTCAAATCAAAACCCCGGTCTCTCCCGGATATTTTGTTTGTCTAAAAAAATTACAAACGTCTCTTAAAATAATAACCAAAAATTTATATTATTTTTGGGAGGCAGCCAGCCAGGCCCAAAAGCCCAGCCGGCCACCTCCAAACCCTAACCCTAATCCCTAGCCTAAACCACCACCCACACCTACCGCCGCCACCACCTGGCCGCACTCGCGCACAACAGCCCGCACACACGTAGCGCACCCACCGCGATGCACATAGCGGCCGATGTGACACAAAACGGCGCGTGCTGCATGCAACGCCCTACCCCGAGAGACGCCCTTGGCCCCACCACTCCCGGTCCACCCACCCTGTTGCTACCGACAAACCAGACCCCACCCCGACGCGACGTGATCCCCGTCCCCACATTGCCCGTGACCCCGCTCCCTCTCCATCCTCGCGGGATCCCGCACGATACCTGGTCCTCGACCCCGCTCCCCCCGTGATTCCTGTCCCTTTCCTCTGCGCTCGACCGCCTCCCTGTTCCTACCCGCAGCACCGCCGCCCCTCCAGGGGTCGTCCTCCTTCCACGCGTACCTACCGCCGCGGTCGCCCTGCACCGCCGTCTTCCTCTGGCCCCCGCGTCGGCCTCGTCGCCTCCTCCCCGAGCCACTTCGTCTGTGAGCCGTGCACGCCTGATGCTGGTCTCCTTTGCAGCCGTCCTCCTACGAGTAGTGCCGGCGTCGACCCCGTCTTCGGCCTCCCTGTGATCCACCTCGACCAGAGACCGCGCCCTCCAGTTCGACCCCGTCTACTGCGGCCTACCTTGCAAGCCCGCGAGCTCCTGCAACCCTCTGCCGTCGTCTGCTCCACCCGTGACCTCAGCCTTCCTCCGCGGCCGCCCGACAAGCCTCTGCACCACCGCGCGATGTCCGCCCTCTGCACGGCTCATCGCCGGCCCAGCCATCGTCTTCACCATGTCACTGAGTCCCCCCGTCCAGCGCGCGGCCTCCTTCACTCGCTATCTATCGTCTCCGTGACGGCGCCTCCTCTGTCGCCGCAGCGCCACCGTGGCCGTTCCAGCGCTGGTTTTTGCTGCCATGAAGGACGTCGTCGCTCGCTGCACGATTCTGTAAGTGGTGCGTGTCCACTACTTGAGGACACACGCTTGGCTCTTGTTTTGTTGCCCCTGGTTTGCCAGTGTGGGTTTTTGGTTAGCTGCTACCTGCTAACGGCTCGAGGTGTTCGTTCCTGTGCGCCTCCATCTGTGTACCGAAGCCTCCTACCCATCATAGTCCAGGCCAACACAGAGGAGTCCATGCCCACACCGACAAGATCTTCTCGAAGTCGCTGTCCGTTTGTCCAAGCTTACACCTTGTCAAGTCCGAAACCGGAGTACCATCGTGATGCCTTGAAGACACAGAGGCGAGTTCACCACCGATCCTGACGCCGGAACCCTAAAGACCCCGTTCCCGAGGATCCGAAACCCTTAACCAAGATCGACTCCCCGAACGCCATGACCATCTACATGGATTCGAAGACCGATCCCACCGAGACCAAACGACATCAACCCCGATGAAAACCAAGATCTTCAATTCGTCGAGACCGTCTAGGTGCCACATCCGAAGATGCATGGAAAACCATGGCCCTGACCCGAAGGCATCGAGACCCTAATCGTGGAGTCCGAAGCCGAAGCCGAACCCTCCTAGCCCCAAGATCTTCGACCCTAATGTGATTCCCTTTCCGAGACCCTTATTTTTATAATATATGACATATACTTGTTGCAATTAAATTGTTCATGGCGCATACATATTTTTTGGTTTGGGGGCATTACGCCGATTCACCTTATAATTAAATATGGAGACCATCTACGAGCGATTCTAGTCTTATATTGTATCCATTTAAATTTGTGTAGTGAACCGATGCCATGTTTTGCCTTGTTAATACAACACTTAAACTGCGGGGTATCTAGACAACATGAATCATCTAATTAATTGACGGGACCCCGGTTCCGCTTAATATTGCCTAGCTGCACCGCATCTTTGCCATGTCATGCATCATACACGCTTCATGCCTGTTCTTCTGTCATAGTATTAAATAGTGCATTCGGTGTTTCTTTTAGTGCTTTGGTTCTTCGCGGATTAGGCCGTTGAGTTGATGCGAGTATCGGCAAGTTCTTCGAATATGAACCTTCGACGGTGTTTCCCAGGCGAGCATTCTCCCTATTTCTACCTATTTTGCATTTATAGTCTTTCTTTGCTCCTGTTGATCTATTGCTATTTGTGTCGCGATGCTTTAGTGTTCCGTACCAGATATATTCCGTGCAGCCTTTATATTGCCTTGGACACCTCCTATTACCTGTTGTTTGGTAGATAGATGGTCTTGCGAGTCGTAGTCGCTGTTTCAAAGCGATCCCGTGTCATGAAGTACCACACGGTTGTTGGAATGTTGTCATATGATTTATGGTGGAGAGGATAATGACTTTAAATACAACTATTAAATTGCTGAGAATAGATATAACTAATGCAGAGGCATCGATGGGTAATAGATGTTATTTGGTTCTTCCATGCTCACTTGTGTCCTGTAGGACCCCCAGTACTTGATACCTGTTCCTTGACTATCGCACTATCCGCATGTGGGACCATGAATCCCCTTAGCTAGAGCTTGATTCCTTTCTTATTTCTTGGGGCCACAAACTAGTTTGGGGGTTTATTACTATCATGTACCTATGCCATGCTTTACTGCTTTATTTACGATTGTGCGTGGAGCACCTGTACTATTTTGGATCGTGACACGTTTTATCGACGACAAGCCCAGTCACACTTTCGGGTTCCCAGTCGTTTACCGCCGTCTACACAAACCCTGGGTCCGTCTCGGAGCCGGCCAACTTCGTCGCGGGTAGCTTAGTGGGGTGGCCCCCTGAAATATTTTATGAATCCTGTGATTGCTTTGTCGTGAAAGCCTCGTTGGGTTTTGATTTGGTTTTTCCGAGGTTGATCGTGCGTGTGTTGCTATTTGTGCAACCCTGCAGGGTAAATCTTTCTGAAAGCCGTGTCCATGGTTATGGACGACTTGGAGCACAGTATCTCGATCATAGACAACATAACTAAAGTAGTGCTATAAATTTGACTTAATATGTGACTAGTAATCAGCTTCACTACAATGGAATGGATAATAAAAGTGCCAAAAACTAGTGGAACTGGGGTGTATCGTGTTATGTTATACTTGCCTAGTAAGTATCGCAACTCCAATGGAATGAAATAATAGTGCCAACAACTGATGGGTTTGAGATGTCACATGCTAATTGTATCTGACTAGTAAGTACTGCAACTAGAACTGAATGGTGAAATAAAGTTGCCCACTATGTATGCTATCAGGATGACCCATGCTATCTATATCTGACTAGTAAGTGCTTCAACTATAATGGAATGAATAAAACTGCCAACTGTGTGAGTTCCTCGGTTTGACTTCCTCGTTTGGTCTCGAGGGGGAAATGCCAGGATGGGTATGATTGGTGTTAGTATCAGGTTGGTCCCGAATAGGTCTCTCTTATCCCTCTCTAATAGCCGACAGTTGCATCGAGTCTCTATAGGTTGTTTATGCATCTTTGTCTTTCGCTTGATCCACCATACCTATGTAGGCGAGCCATGAATTCTAGACTAAATGCGTGTCTTGGCCTCGATCGACACTCCTCTTTTTCCTTTGCCCTTTGCCGGCACCCCTTTTGTTTTAGCAGGTTTGAGATTGACGTCGTTAGCAGGGTGACCCTTCCAGCTTGGCCTGGGCAGGGTTATGGACGCCATTGCTTATTCTTCAGGGCTCTTAGCTCAATTTGCGTCTTATCCGTACTCGGATGATGTATCGTTTTCTAAGTGATTTGGATCTTTGTACTGTATATCTGTATTCTTGACTTAGTGAGTCGTTGCTGTATATATATATCTGTTCTGTGGGTTCCATCGTGGACTATTGTGTAATGGTATTACTTCGTTTTCCACCCACACGCAAGTGCCTGGTGGGTGTCCTTGAATCGTTTCTATGCGGGTTTGGCGGGAAGCGCTAAAATCTGCATAGGGTCGATTCGAGGGTGTTACAAAGTGGTATCAGAGCTCAGCAGTTGCGATACCCCACTGGTCCAGCCTGTAGGATAACCTAGCTAACGGCCGATCTAGAGTGTCAAAGCTATTTTGCAAAATCAGTTGGATATATCTGATTAGGTCTGCTTTTACTCCTTACCTCTGTGCTATTCTCCTCTTACCTTCGCGTGTTTTGAATCTACTCTTATCTTCTCTTCAAGTCTAGGAATTCTCGTGGTTGGGTTTCCATCGTACCTTTAGGGTTTCACTTCCTTTTTTTTGGTAATGGTTCTTCTACATCCAGTCTTCATGCTATCTGAGGAATCCTTCATCTGTTGGACTTCTCTTTGTTCCTTCTTGTGCCTTCCGGTGTTTTCCAACACAACAACATCTACGTCAGATCCGATGAAGATCTGTATCAATCCTTTGTTTCTGAACATCACTTGTGAAGATCTTCAGTCTAAATTCTGAGAATGGGTTGCATGATTTTTCTACTATATGTGCGGAGTAATAGTTTGGGTGCGTGATGGATTGGCCCCCATGCCGACTACTCATTCTATTCGCTCCCGTACATTGAAGTGGATTAGATTGCACTTATTCTCTCCTTCCATGGAAGTTAGGGGTGGCCTTAACTTTAACTTCGTCCTTGGTTTATCCGGAGCGTTCTCTCGACGAACATGAGCAACGACCCCTTGTTGGTGGTGTTGCTGAATTCAAGATGGAGCAATGATCTTTGTTAGTGGTGTCGTGAGGATCTACATGAAGCGAGAAGATTCTAAATCATCGGCCTTCTTCCCCGTACCATGAGGCAGATCTCGAGGGCGAGATCCCTTGTTAGTGGTGTCGAATTGTAGCACCCCGATAAAATCACTACTACAAATTTGCTATGTTTTTGTTTTGTGCATCATCATGACCGTATGCTCATGTCATCATGCCACATTGCATTTGAGCATCGTCATGTCATCATGCATGGTTTGCCTAAAACTATTTTCTAAAAGCCTAGTTTTGTTTTCTAAAATATCCCCGTCTTTATTCAAATCAAAACCCCGGTCTCTCCCAGATATTTTGTTTGTCTAAAAACAAATTACAAACATCTCTTAAAATAATAACGGCAGCCAGCCAGGCCCAAAAGCCCAGCCAGCCACCTCCAAACCCTAATCCCTAGCCTAAACCACCACCCACACCTACCGCCGCCACCACCTGGCCGCACTCGCGTGCAACAGCCCGCACACACGTAGCGCACCCACCGCGATGCACATAGCGGCCGATGCGACGCAAAACGGTGCGCGCTGCACGCAACGCCCTACCCCGAGCGATGCCCTTGGCCCTACCACTCCCGGTCCACCCCACCCCGTTGCTACCTAAAAACCAGACCCCACCCCGACGCGACGTGATCCCCGTCCCCACCTGCCCGTGACCCCGCTCCCTCTCCATCCTCGCGGGATCCCGCACGAGACCTGGTCCTCGACCCTGCTCCCCTTGCGATTCCCGTCTCTTTCCTCTGCGCTCGACCGCCTCCCTCTTCCAACCCGCAGCACCGCTTGCTGTGGGTCATCCTCCTTCACAGGCGTGCCACGTCGCCTGCATCGCCGTCTTCCTCTGGCCCCCGCGCCGGCCTCGCCGCCTCCTCCCCGAGCCTCTTCGTCTGTGAGTCGCGCACGCCTGATGCTAGTCTCCTCTACGGCCGTCCTCCTGCGAGTAGCGCCGGCGTCGGCCCCGTATACGGCCTCCCCGTGATCCATCCCGACCGGAGACCACGCCCTCCAGTTCGACCCCGTCTACCGCGGCCTACCTCGCAAGCCCACGAGCTCCTGCGACCCTCTATCATCGTCCGCTCCGCCCGCGACCTCAGCCTTCCTCCGCGGCAGCCCGACGAGCCTCTGCACCACGGCGCGTCGTCCGCCCTCTGCACGGCTCCTCGCCGGCCCGACCATCATCTTCACCACATCACCGAGTTCCCCCCATCCTGCGCGCGGCCTCCTTCACTCGCCGTCTATTGTCTCCGTGCCGGCGCCTCCTCTGCGGCCGTCCCAGCGCTGGTTTTTGCTGCCGTGAAGGACGTCGTTGCTCGCTGCACGATTCTGCAAGTGGTGCGTGTCCACTGCTTCAGGACACGCGCTTGGGTCTTGTTTTGTTGCCCCTGGTTTACCAATGTGGGTTTTTGGTTAGCTGCTACATGCTAACGGCTCGAGGTGTTCGTTCCTGTGCGCCTCCATCTGCGTACCGAAGCCTCCTACCAATAGTCCAGGCCAATAGAGAGGAGTCCATGCCCACATCGACAAGATCTTCTCGAAGCCGATGTCCGTTTGTCCAAGCTTACACCTTGTCAAGTCCGAACCCGGAGTACCATCATGATGCCCTGAAGACACCGAGGTGAGTTCACCACCGATCCTGATATCGGAACCCTGAAGACCCCGTTCCCGAGGATCCAAAGCCCTGAACCAAGATCGACTCCCCGAACGCCATGACCATCTACACGGATTCGAAGACCGATCCCGCCGAGACCAAACGACATCGACCCCGGTGAACACCAAGATCTTCAATTCGTCGAGACCGTCTAGGTGCCGCATCCGAAGATGCATGGAAAACCAAGGCCCTGGCCCGAAGGCGCCGAGACCCCAATCTCGGAGTCCAAAGCCGAACCCGAACCCTCCTAGCCCTAAGATCTTCGACCCTAATGTGATTCCCTTTCTGAGACCCTTATTTTTCTAACATATGACATATACTTGTTGCATTTAAATTGTTCATGTCGCATATATATTTTGTGGTTTGGGGGCATTACGCCGATTCACCTTATAATTAAATATGGAGACCATCTGCGGGCGATTCTAGTCTTATATTGTCTCCATTTAAATTTGTGTAGTGAACCGATGCCATGTTTTGCCTTGTTAATACAACATTTAAACTGCGGGGTATCTAGACAACATGAATCATCTAATTAATTGGCGGGACCCCGGTTCCGCTTAATATTGCCTAGCTGCACCGCATCTTTGCCATGCCATGCATCATACACGCTTCATGCCTGTTCTTCTGCCGTAGTATTAGATAGTGCATTCGGTGTTTCTTTTAGTGCTTTGGTTCTTGTGGATTGGGCCGTTGAGTTGATGCGAGTATCGGCAAGTTCTTGGAATATGAACCTTCGATAGTGTTTCCCAGGCGAGCATTCTCCCCCTTTCTACCTATTTTGCTTTTATAGTCTTTCTTTCCTCCTGTTGATCTATTGCTATCCATGTCGCGATGCTTTAGAGTTCCGTACCAGATATATTCTGTGCAACCTTTATATTGCCTTGGACTCCTCCTATTACCTGTTGTTTGGTAGATAGATGGTCTTGCGAGTCGTAGTCGCTTGCTCAGGTGCAATCCCGTGTCGTGAAGTACCACACAGTTGTTGGAATGTTGTCATATGCTTTACGGTGGAGAGGATAATGACTTTAAATGCAACTATTAAATTGCTGAGAATAGATATAACTAATGCAAATGCATCGGTGGGCAATAGATGTTATTTGGTTCTTCCACGCTCACTTGTGTCCCGTAGGACCCCGAGTACTTGATACCTGTTCCTTGACTATCGCACTATCCGCAAGTGGGACCATGAATCCCCTTAGCCAGAGCTTGATTCCTTTCTTATTTCTTGGGGCCACAAACTAGTTTGGGGCTTTATTACTATCCTGTACCTATGCCATGCTTTACTGCTTTATTTACGATTGTGCATGGAGCACCTGTACTGTTTTGGATCGTGACACGTTTTCGCTGTATCGACAAGCCCAGTCACACTTTCAGGTTCCCAGTCGTTTACCGTCGTCTACATAAACCCTCGGTCCGACTCGGAGCCGACGAACTTTGTCGCGGGTAGCTTAGTAGGGTGGCCCCCTGAAATATTTTATGAATCTTGTGATTGCTTTGTCGTGAAAGCCTCGTTGGGTTTCGATTTGGTTTTTCCGAGGTTGATCGTGCGTGTGTTGCTATTTGTGCACCCCTGCAGGGTAAATCTTTCTGAAAGCCATGTCCGCGGTTATGGATGACTTGGAGCACAGTATCTCGATCATAGACAAGCATAACTAAAGTAGTGCTATAAATTTGACTTAATATGTTACTAGTAATCAGCTTCACTACAATGGAATGGATAATAAAAGTGCCAACAACTAGTGGAACTGGGGTGTATCGTGTTATGTTATACTTGCCTAGTAAATATCGTAACTCCAATGGAATGAAATAAAAGTGCCAACAACTGCTGGGTTTGAGATGTCACATGATAATTGTATATGACTAGTAAGTACTGCAACTACAACTGAATGGTGAACTAAAACTTCCCACTACTGATGCTATCAGGATGACCCATGCTATCTATATCTGACTAGTAAGTGCTTCAAGTATAATGGAATGAATAAAACTGCCAACTGTGTGAGTTCCTCGGTTTGACTTCCTCGTTTGGTCTCGAGGGGGAAATGCTAGGATGGGTATGATTGGTGTTAGTATCAGGTTGGTCCCGAATAGGTCTCTCTTATCCCTCTCTAATAGCCGACAATTACATCGAGTCTCTATAGGTTGTTTATGCATGCTGCGCTGCCGCTTCAGTCCACCATACCTATGTAGGCGAGAGCCGCCGAATTCTAGGCTCGCCGTGTACTGGCCTCAGTACTGACGCTCCTCTTTTTCCTTTGCCCTTTGCCGGCACCCCTTTTGTTTTAGTAGGTTTGAGATCGACGTCGCAGGGTTACCCTTCCGGCTTGGCCTAGGCAAGGTTATGGATGCCATTTGTTATTCTTTAGGGTTCTTAGCTTAATTTGCTTCTTATCCGTACTCGGATGTTGTATTGTTTTCAAAGTGATTTGGATCTTTGTACTGTATATCTGTATTCTTGACTCAGTGAGTCGGTGCTGTATATATATCTGTTCTGTGGGTTCCATCGTGGACTATTGTGTAATGGTATTACTTCGTTTTCCACCCGCACGCAAGTGCCTGGTGGGCGTCCTTGAATCGTTTCTATGCGGGTTTGGCGGGAAGCGCTAAAATCTGCATAGGGTCAATTCGAGGGTGTTACAGAACCCCAAGAGGAAGGTATGATGAGCACAGAAGCTCGCCATGAAGAAAAGCATTATTGACATCAAGCTGATGAACAGGACATTTGCGAGAAGCGGCCAGGTGGAGAATGACACGTATGGTGGCTGGTTTAACATTTGAAGAGAATGTCTGGTTGTAGTCAATTCCTTTTCTTTGATGAAATCCATGAACAACGGATGGCTCAAAATATATCGAGCTCGTTGGGAACCCTAGGAGGAAGGTATGATGAACACAGCAGCAAGTTTTCCCTCAGTTATGAAACCAAGGTTATCGAACCAGTAGGAGCAAGGAAACAACTCCAAGGTGTTGCTAGCAACTTGGAATCCTGCACAACAAAACCATAGAACTTTGCCCCAACTTACAGTAAGGTTGTCAATTTCACTAGTTTTGTTGAAAACAAAGGATTAAACGTATAGTGTGAAAGATAGTAATTCTTGCAGAAAGTAAACAGTAAACGGTAAACAGTAGATGGTATATCAATGGTAAAAGCATGGACCGGGGTCCATAGTTCACTAGAGGTGTTTCTCCTTAAGATAGATAACATGCTGGGTGAATAAATTACAGCGGGGCAATTGACAGATTTGAGAAAGCATAACAATGCACATACTAGACATCTTGATTCCTATGAGATTTGATTGGGCCTTATAACATTATACATAGACCATAATCCAACTGCATCTATGACTAATAATCCACCTTCAGGTTATCATCCGAACCCCTTCCAGTATTAAGTTGCAAGCAATAGATAATTGCATTAAGCAAAGTGTGTAAAGTAAACAATATGATTGCCCCATGGACAAAGGACTGCTATTTTCTCCCTAGTAGCAACAACACATCTACAACCTTAGAGATTCCTATCACTTCCCTAGATTACTAGAGGCATGAACCCACTATCAAGCATAAATACTCCCTCTTGGAGTTGCAAGCATCTACTTGGCCAAGATAGCTACTAACAACGGATAGCATGCAAGATCACAAATAACATAGACATGATCTAATCAATAATCAATCTGAAATAGTATCTCAATATCCATCGAATCCCCACAAACACAACATGTAAGATTACAAATAGATGATCTTGATCATGAACAGAGCTCAAAAGATCTAAGCATGATAGCACAAATGAGGAGAACTAACCATCTAGTTACTACATGGACCCATAGTCCAAGGATGAACTACTCACGCATCACTCCGGAGGCTTGCATGGTGATGAAGAAGGCCTCTAGGGTGATCTCTCTCCTCTAGAAGGGTGCCGGGAAGAGCTTCGGATCCCTCTCGATCTAGGGATGGATATGGTGGCGGCTACAGACTCTTTTGTGGATTTTTGATCAGGTCCTTAGGGTTTTCGTCCTGGGAGGCTTTTATAGGCGAAGGTCCTTAGGGTTTACATGCAAATACACATGGACCTGAACCTGTCAGATCCGGAGATTATGTTAACCAATATAAATTGCGTATATGCAACACCAAATAGCCATAGGTGTTCAATATGCAAAGCTTTTCAAACTAGATTATTGACTCTAGTGCAAGTGGGAGACTGAAGGGAATATGCCCGAGAGGCAATAATAAAGTGGTTATTATCTTATTCCATGTTTATGATAAATGTTTATTTTACATGCTAGAATTGTATTGATCGGAAACATCAATACATGTGTGTTTAATAAACAAAAAGGGTTCCTAGTTATGCCTCTCTTATAGACTAGCTTGTTGATTAACAAGATGATCAAGGTTTCCTGATCATGGACATTGGATGTTGTTAATAACAAGGTCACACCATTGGTGGAATGATGTGATGAACATTCATCCGAAGTATAGCATTACGATCAAAGTCATTATGTTTATATTGCTATAACATCATACGAAGTAATCTTTATAAAGCCAGTATGGATCTCCAGGTCCCGCTGCTGATTATTGATCGGAGAGGGGTCTCGATCATGTCTACATTATTCGCGCTGGAATTATATCAATAGACACCGAAACTGTTTCAGGTGAAATTGCTGAAATTGGTTCCGCATGTAATATTGAAATGTTGCAAGGGGTTTTATGTGAATGTTTGTTAATTAAAGTAATTAACAAAATTCTGAATAAAAATAATAAAAGAGTTTTATTAAATGAGAGAGCATTAAATTTGGAGAAATTTAATGCATTTAAAGTGGAGACTTTAAAAGAGAATGTGAAGGGGCAAATTTATGTGGACGGAGTTACCACCACATGAATGGAGGAGGTGAAGAGTCACCTCCTCCATGCGCCAGCCATGAAGGAGGGGCACCCCCCTCCTCCTATAAAAGGCCACACCCTCCTCACTTCTCAGACACACCTCCTTGTGACGGATCTCTCTCCCCCTCTAGTATTATTCCCCCATGGTCTCGGATTAGCGAGATACATGTTCCTGGTGGCTTTATCTGGAAAGGAGTTGCTGCTTCCACTGCTTTGCTGGAGCGAGGGATGGAGGTTGTCGGGGTACCGGACGTGTGTGCGATCACGGATGCACCGCTGCTTTGTGGTGCTGGACTTGGTGGTGCTGGAGCTGGATCTGATGGACGTGCTGGAGTCGGACCTGCTGGACTTCATCACGATCTTGTGATCGGCAAGTGTACGACTACATCAACCACGAGTTCCTACTCGTTAACAAAGCTCGTTGTCTATGAGGGTAAGTTCTCGTTGGATGTATGTCCACCCGTTGCTTTGTACCTAGTAGATAGATCTTGGCGTGTAGTTCACACTGTAGGAAATTTTTTGTTTTCTATGTCATGACCCAACAAAGGGTATCAGAGCCTGATCTATGCGTAGGTGCTTAGCACGGGTAGTACACATATGTTGATATGTGGGCGATGATGATCATGTTATTGCATCTTCTATGTATTTTGGATATTGGTGGCAGAGTGGGATGAAGCGGCCCGGACCAACCTTACATGTCATTGTACATGAGACTGGTTCCACGACTAACATGCAACTTGTTTTGCATAAGTGGCTGGCGGGTGTCTGTCTCTCCTAGTATAGTCAATATCTGATTTACAACGAGTTGCTAATAACTTAGTTATCCTCGTTGTGGTTCATGTTCGTAGGTAAGAACGGTTCTATCTCCGAAAGTCCTAAGCCACGTAAAACTTGCAATTGATAAATTAGAGGCGTCTAGTTTAGATCATTGCTGGGCTAGTGTATTGATATGGTATTGTTGTAAGTAGATGTATGATAGATACTCTTACAACACACTCAACGTGTAAGTTCCATAGACCTTGGCCTTACACACAAAGGAATGATAGAGATCATACCACGATGCAAGTGATAGAGATCAAATGCATGGACCATATCATCTCACTTTACACATTAGATGTTAGCATCTTATACTGCTAGTTTGGCGCTTTCTGTAGCATTGTAAGATGATCCCTCTTTTAGATATCAAGATAAAAATGTGTTCTTCCTTAAGTATGCACCGTTTTGTGGATCGTATTTCGAGACATCACGTGATGATCGGGTGTACTCGACTCTACGCTTTCATACAAACGGGTGTAGGACAGTTTTACACATGCGAGTACTAAGGTTCTTACTTGGCGAGCGTAGCATGTACAGACATGGCCTCGAAACACGGACTGAAAGGTTAAGCATGAGTCATATAGTTGATATGATGCCCATATAGATGCTCGCCTTTGAAGCTACATCAACTCACGTGATGATCGGACTTGGTGAAGTGGATTTGGTTCGTGTAATCACCAAAAAGGCACGAGGGATGTCATTTTTGAGTGGGAGTTCATTTCTAATTTGGATTAGTCGAACCAAATTTGTCATAAATTAAATCAAAGTGAATTTGCATAGTTTGTTGTAGTCATTGGCATTCGTTTTCTACCTTATGCTTAGTTTTTATTTGAGATAATAGAACTATAGAATTCTGGATATTTACTTTACGAACTGGTATCGTATTGTTTTGAATGTCAATTTAAAGTTCATAAGTCCTATCGCAAACTTTCAGCAAACTCTATTTACTCCATGAAGTTTAATAAGTAGTATTAAATCAAGAGTAAGAATTCCAATGTTAGTATCTAAAGTATCATGTTTGCCTCCATGATTATTGATATTCAAAAGTTGTTTTAATATCAAGATTATATTGGAGCTGGAAATTGTTTCGGTAAACCATCATGTGAAAGATATTGTGATATCTGAAACAATGTTTTTGGTTGCATTATGATAGAGTATAATTTAGCAAAATACATGTTCTCATATTGTATGAGAATTTGTGAAGGATGGAGATGCTAGGCATCCGAATCTACCAAAAGGTTTTGGGAACTGATATTATACTCGCGATTCTTCCTTATAGGCTATAGTAGCTTGATCATGAAAGTTGTCATGATAAGGATGAATAGAAGATGTAAGTAAAATGTTTACTACACTAATAGATTACTAAAGAATGGATTTTTGAAAGAACACCAAACATTTGATGATGGTGATCCACTTCAAAGTGCAAGTCCAAAGGTATTAGTATTTGACTATATACGCTTTGTACCATGTGTCATGTTGATGACACCACTATTGATGTTGATAGATTCTTTTAAAAGAAAAGGAATTGAAAGAGAATCTATAAAATATTTGGCAGAAAATAAAAGGTTGGAGATGTCCAACTTAGGTATATAGAAGATATACATGTTATGGCTATATTCCTTGCTTGTTAAACAATGTGGTTCTTAGGTATTGGATACCGAATTGGTTGGTATGAAGTGTCATATAGGACAACGCAATTCATGAACTACAATGGCCTAAGTAACCAGCAAGAGAATGAGTGATGATGTTCATCGAAAACAAATAAAGTGTTATTGTGTTTTTCGTTGTCATCAAACCAAGCCTTCAAGATTTGTTTAAATAATTGTTATTTTGTTCCGGTATCATGAGAACAATGGCTGTTCAAATAATTACCGTATTCCATAAAGGATGGATGAACTTTTACAAGTCTAGTTGGAGAAATCACATCCATAAACACTATTGCTAAAATGTCGCAAGACAAATGATTGAAAGATCACTTATGAAGTGACATCGCTGTTTAAATTATATTTGAAAGAAAACATGAAGAAACTCCATGTTGATGGATTTTTGGAGTCTTTGATTTTGATCAATTGACGCATGTGAGACTTTCCTCGAGATAATTGAAACTCCATCCATAGGCCAGATAGGAACGGATGACTAGCTTATTGGAAATTGTGCATGCTGATGTGCATAGTCCATTATGTGTAGCCATATGCGATGGATCTTTTTTGCTTCATATGCTTTCTCCGAAAATTTGAGTGAATATATCTGTATATTTACTTAATAAGGAAGAAGTATGAAACATTTGAAAATTGTTCAAAGACTTTCAAGATGAAGTGGAAAATCATTGTAACAAGAAAATAAAGAGTTTATGATTCGATCATAAAGGAAGATATTTGAGTTACATGTTTAGCAAAAACACCTAAGACTTGAGGAATTGTTCCATGATTTGTGTTTCCCAATAAACCATAGGAGTATGGCATATTCGAGAGATAAAATCAAACCATGTTTGACATGGTAAGATCAAGGGTGTCATTTATAAAACTGCCATTATGTTTCAAGGATTGAAGCTTTAGAGACTACCGCTTTTACACTGAAAAGAGCACCATCGTGATCCGTTGAAATGACACCATATGAATTATGTTTTGGGATAAAACCCAAATTGTCTTTTCTTAAATTTTGGTATGCTATGCATAAGTAAAATGTTTACAACCAAAGTCGGATAAGCACATCTTTGTAGGTTATCCCAAAGAATTTGTTGGGAATTTCTCCATAACACCGAGGAAAAAAGAGTTTGTTACTTGGAATGTCAAGTTTCTTGAGAAGGAATTTTTCGTGAAAAGTTAAGTGGGAGGACAATAGAACTTTGATAAGGTTGTTGAACCTTAGCTATATGTGCTAAGTAGCGCAGCGCCGGAAAGTGTCCCGGTGGTGGCCACAATGCTCATGGCTCTCGTGATTACAAAAGGTGTGATCTCGAAGATTAGAGTTCCTATAGAACTGTGTGGGTCGGTAAGAATCAAATAGTAAGATTTGATAAGCAAGTCGTTATTGTTTTGACAATGATGAACCGACTACATGCAAAGAAGCGATGATGGGCCCTAACTCCATAAAATGACTAGAAGTCATAGAATCCGTGATAGTATCCATACACGAGAAAACAAGTTTCTGAACTTGGAAGACCCTCCGGAAAGGCGTGAAGCCTATCAGTCGTGTTTGGATCTATAAAGAAATAAGACATGGATGTTTAACATCTATGAAATAGTCGACATGTCGGAAAGAACTTTACGACAATGTTCAAGGAGTTGACTATGACAAGATTTGATCTTTCATAGCGATATATAGTCTTGACGGATTAATGTAGCAACCACTACATATAATTTGGTATATGGTAGTTGAATAAACAAAACAAGGTTCTTCTAAAAGAACGGTAACCCAGGACATGTACATGACATGGTCCGAAGGGTTTTGTTAATTCAAAGGGTGCTAAAAGGGAATGTAAACTTCAATAGTTGAAGTAAGCATAGCGGAGTTGGAATCTTCACCATGATGAAACTGTTAAAAGAGTTTAAATTCATCGGAGATAATGAAGATGCTTGCATTTGCAAGAAATTAAGTGGGAGCGCTGAGAAATATTTCTAATACATTATGTAGAGGACATATTGTTGATTGGAAATGATGTATCTTGTATTGACACAAGTTAAGAATTTCATTAAAATAAGATTTCGATGAAAGACTTGGGCAAACCCGGAATATTAGGCATCAATATCTATATGGATAGATTAAGGCGCTAATATGGTTATGCCAGACATACATATACGAGACATTGAAAGGGTTCAATATGGAAACAACAAGAAAGGTTCTTGCTGCATGGAAAGGATTGTATCAAAATTCAAGTGTTTCAACACTTGGTGAGTAAAATCACATGAAGATTTTGATCGATTATACCATGATATGTATATATCCAGAATGTCCTATGCTCTAAATGTTATGAGCATATACCAGAATGATTCATAAGATGATCATTGGACAATAGTAAAGATATTCTTATGAGCTTTGAAAGAACTAAGAATATATCATGTATAAGTGACAAATAGTTAAAGGTAGTTCATTGTAAAGTGTTACATTGATACTAGTTTTGTCACAAGATACAAATTAAATTTATCTCAATTTAGACTATGGGTGGCACAATATAATGGAAAGGATGTTCCATGATGGATTTGGATGAGTTCCAAAGTTGAGATATTGTGACGGATACTACAACAAAAGGCTAAGTATATGACTGCTATAGTAGCAGCATAGGAGGGCATTTGTGTTAAGTAGTTTGTTATCAAACTAGGTGTAGTTCAAAGTGGGCTAATACTATGAAGATATATTGTGTGACAATAATATCAACATATTTTAACCCGAACGAACTAAAGGTCTCACCAGAGGACCAAATTTATACAATGCCATCTCATTTGAGAATGAGTGATGCGTAGAGACGCAAAGACATGCAAATACACACGGACCTGAAACTGTCAGATCCGGATATTATGTTAACCACTAGAAATTGCGTATATGCAACACCAAAAAGCCATAGGTGTTCAATACGCAAAGCTTTTCAAACTAGATTATTGACTCTAGTGCAAGTGGGAGACTGAAGGGAATATGCCCGAGAGGCAATAATAAAGTGGTTATTATCTTATTCCATGTTTATGATAAATGTTTATTTTACATGCTAGAATTGTATTGATCGGAAACATCAATACATGTGTGTTTAATAAACAAAAAGGGTTCCTAGTTATGCCTCTCTTATAGACTAGCTTGTTGATTAACAAGATGATCAAGGTTTCCTGATCATGGACATTGGATGTTGTTAATAACAAGGTCACACCATTGGTGGAATGATGTGATGAACATTCATCCAAAGTATAGCATTACGATCAAAGTCATTATGTTTATATTGCTATAACATCATAAGAAGTAATCTTGATCCTTAGACCATGAGATCATGTTAATTGCTAACACCGGAAGAGTATCTTGATAACATCAAACGTCACACCGTAACAGGGTGACTATAAAGATGGGTTCAGTGCTAAGAAGGTGTTATGTTGAGGCAAATGGATCAAGAGTGGAATTTGTCAATCACGATGACGGATAGATATACTCTAGGCCCTCTTGGTGATATCACATTGAAATAGCTTGCAAGCAAGTGATGTGATCACTAGAATGTTATATCACGGGAACGAGAAAAGAGTGCATGTCGGTAACGAGATCAAACTAGGTATGGAGATACCGATGATCGAATCTCGGACATGTAATATATCGCGGGACAAAGGGATTTAGTTACTAGCGTTAAAGGTTCTCATGATCACAGAAGTCATCGTTGAATGTGTAGGAGTCAGTATGGATCTCCAGGTCCTGCTGCTGATTATTGATCGGAGAGGGGTCTTGATCATGTCTGCATTATTCGCGAACCGTAGGGTGACACACTTAAGGGATACCGACACCATTTGGAGCAAATATGTTTTAGATAAAGATTTAAGAAAGCGCTGGAATTATTTCAATAGACATCGAAACTGTTTCAGGTGAAATTGCTGAAATTGGTTCTGCATGTAATATTGAAATGTTGCAAGGGGTTTTATGTGAATGTTTCTTAATTAAAGTAATTAACAAAATTCTGAATAAAAATAATAAAAGAGTTTTATTAAATGAGAGAGCATTAAATTTGGAGAAATTTAATGCATTTGAAGTGGAGACCTTAAAAGAGAATGTGAAGGGGCAAATTTATGTGGAGGGAGTTACCACCACATGAATGGAGGAGGTGAAGAGTCACCTCCTCCATGCGCCGTCCATGAAGGAGGGCCCCCCCCTCCTCCTATAAAAGGCCACCCCCTCCTCACTTCTCAGACACACCTCCTTGTGAAGGATCTCTCTCCCCCTCTAGTATTATTCCCCCATGGTCTCGGATTAGCGAGATACATGTTACCGGTGGCTTTATCTGGAAAGGAGTTGCTGCTTCCGCTGCTTTCCTGGAGCGAGGGACGAAGGTTGTTAGGGTACCGGACGTGTGTGCGATCACGTATGCACCGCTTCTTTGCGGTGCTGGACTTGGTGGTGCTGGAGCTGGATCTGATGGACGTGCTGGAGTCGGACCTGCTAGACTTCATCACGATCTTGAGATCGACAAGTGTACGACTACATCAACCATGAGTTCCTACTCGTTAACAAAGCTCGTTGTCTACGAGGGTAAGTTCTCGTTGGATGTATGTCCACCCGTTGCTTTGTACCTAGTAGATAGATCTTGGCGTGTAGTTCACACCGTAGGAAATTTTTTGTTTTCTATGCTGCGGACCCAACAAAAATGTATAAAAATACCTCAAAGTGTGACCAAAACATAAGAAAGTAGACATAAAACATGCATGGAAAATCAAAAATCATAGATATGTTTATGACGTATCAACAACCCAGCGTTCCTTGTAAAGATCAAGAGTATCGTCTAGTCGAAGCTTGTGACGAAAAACCGATTTGTCGGAGATGACATTGGCACGTGGAGGACGAGGCACAAGCTCCCAAGTCTTGTTTCTTTGAAGAGCGTCAAACTCCTGCATGGCGAGGCGCCATCGATCGTCGCAAAGAGCAATGGTGATGGAGGTGGGAAACGGTGATGGAGATCTTGACGTAGACATGGCAACATAGTCATGATAGCGCGTGTTGGGTCGCATGATTCCAGGCATAGCGTGGGTCACCGCACAGATAGGTGGAGCGGGAGGAGCCGGGGCCACTGGTGACGTCGAAGACGAGGCGGCAGGAGGCCCGGCTGCCATGGCAGAAACGGCGTCGCGGCAGACGCGGTGTAACATACCACCTCTATGTCTAATAAATAAACAACATGTTTGTGAGCATTGTATACATGCATTACACTTGCATTTGGTCCTAATCAAGAGACAAAGTAAAAACCTAATGCACTATTTTCTCTCCTCTCTTTTACCCCTCTAAAAATGGGTTCTATTTCGAAAAATCCAAAATGTTTTGGAATTTGACTTGAACCAGGGCTCAATTATGACCTTGGGAAATGAATTCAAGTTTTGGTTATATTTTTGAAATTGTTCAAAACAGAGCTTTGTTTAAAATCCAAATAGAAATGGGAAAAGTGAAAAAGAAAAGGAATTTCAGAGAAAAAATTAAGAAAACTAGCCTGGGCCTTCTCTCTCTCCCCTAGGCCTTTCTGCAGCCCAGCAGCGGCCCGAGCCAGCCCACTCGGGGCCCAAGCTAGCCCAACTGTGACCCGATACCGCTTCGGCCGACGTCGTCTTCGTTGACGACGAAGCAATGATCCGCTGTCGCCGGCGATGCCGTCTGCCACCGCAGCCGTTCCAAGATATGTGTTGCCGCCCCCTGGAGCCTAGAAGTAACTCGCCAATGCCGCTAGGAGAACCCTTGCACGCCACTTCCCCCTCTCCCTTATCCTCCCCTCCATGGCCACCGAACCCTAGCTTCGGGTCATCGCCATCCTCGCCGTTTCCGGCCACCCCAGCCCAAACGGAGGCCACAGTTGGCATCCTCGTGGTCGACTCGTTCTCCCTAGCTCCTTCTCGCCCGCGCGTGCGCCCCGAATCGAGCGAATCGACACCACCGGCCACCGCCAGTGACAATCGCTCGCCTTCGTTCCAGTGCTCGCCTTGCCTCGCCATCAATCCTGAAACGACCCTGGTGAGCTTCTGATCCGTGTGGTGCTCTCTGATTCGTCTCTCATCCTCTGTAGCGCCTTGCCCGTGTAAGCCCGACCCCGCCGCCACAGTAGCTCGCTGCCGGCCATGCTCCAATGACCAAAACCGGGCAGGGCTAGTGTTGGCTTGCTCGCCTTCAGCATGTTCTAGCGCACTCACCGCGTCTCGGTAGCGCTGGTTCGCCACCGCGACCACCGTCTGGTGGTTCACTGCAGTGACGTGGCCAGCATGGCGATGACGTCATAGTGATGTCACGCTGACATCATAAACCTTTTATTTTCGGTTTAATTTTAAGTAATATATGACAGGTGGGTCCCACTTGTCAGATATTTAATAATTTCAGAAATGATTTTAAATTGGGAATTTGAGTTAAATCTTTGGAAATTCATAACTAATTCATTTTGAATCATAAAATGTGTATAATATATCAAAATGTTCAAAAAAATGAGCTCTACCATTTAAAAATGTAAGAATTCATATTCATACAGTTTTGCACTACATTTTACATAGATGAACACCAACACCCCCTAAGTACCATGGGTTCGAATGTTTGTCCACCTAGGTCATTCCGAACCCATTTAAATTGATTTGGCACCTAAGGCTACTCTACTACATGCAATATGTCATACCATCCATATTGAATGAGCATTGCACATGCCATGTGTTGATTATTGCTTCTTATTTCTGGTGTTGGTTCTTCGCGAATAGGAACCAAGCCCGAACCTGAAGTCAACGCCACTAAAGAGCAGTACCGTTCCAGCGACAAACAAGGCAAGCGTAGTCCCATCATTCTGAACCTATGTTTTCAAAGTATTTCATTCTTGCTATATGCATACGATTCCAATGTGGTCTTTTGTTAAGATAGAGTATCCTATCTGCTGCATGTTCTCTATTGTATACCAAGATACTGATCCACCGCTCCTAGCATAACTAGGGTTGAGCTTATGAGCGTTGCTACTGCCATCTATCAGTCAAGCTTAGCCATGCTTAGTGGTATAAGACCGATCCATCCAGATGAGGCATCGAAGATGCGATGGACCTAGTTTGACAGGATGTTGAGATATGATCAGAGATGGTTAATAAACATGCTAAGGCAGGTATGGGAGGCCACGTTGGGTGTGGTTTTTGTAGTCCCATGCTAGCCATCCTTAGGACCCGAGTTCTCGCCTCTTGAACCAAGACTAGCATACAACCACACGGGGCCTGGAAACCCCCTCGACTCACTAACTTGCCTAGTAGATTCCTGTTGGAGATATGCCCAAGAGGCAATAATAAAATGGTTATAATTATATCTTTGTGTTGATGATGAATGTTTACATCACATGCTATAATTATATTATTAGGAAACACTAACACTTGTGTGTTTTGTAAACATAAAAGAGTCCCTAGTAAGCCTCTTGTTAAGACTAGCTTGTTGATTAATAGATGATCATGGTTTCCTGATCATGGACATTGGATGTTATTGATAACAAGATCATATCATTAGGATAATGATGTGATGGACACACACCCATAGTAAGCATAGCATAAGATCAAGTCATTAAGTTCGTTTTGCTATAATCTTTCAAATACATAGTAACCTAATCCTTCGACCATGAGATTGTGTTAATCACAATCACTGGGTGAGTTCTTTGATGACATCAAACGCCACTTCATAACTGGGTGGTTATAAAGGTGGCATTAGGTATTCTGAAAGTATGTGTTGAAGCGCATATATCAAGACTGGGATTTGTCCATCCATATGATGGATAGATATGCTCTGGGCCCTCTCGATGGAATGCCATCTAATTAGCTCGCAAGCATGTGACTAGGTCACAAGGGATGACATATCATGGAAGGAGTAAAGAGTACTTATCGGTAACAAGGTTGAACTAGGTATGGAGATACCGATGATCAAACCTCGGATAAGTAGAGTATCGCGTGACAAAGGGAATTGGTTTCGTATGTTAATGGTTCTATCGATCACAAAGTCATTGTTGAGTATGTGGGAGCCATTATAGATCTCCAGATCCCACTGATGGTTATTGATCGGAGAGGTGTCTCGATCATGTCTACATATCCGTGAACTGTAGGGTGACACACTTAAGGTTCGATGTTGTTTAGGTAGATATGGAATATGCGTTGGAGACTGAATGTTGCTCGGAGTCTTGGATTGGATCCGGGGCATCACGAGGAGATCCGGAATTGTCCGGAGAATATGATTCATATAATGGAGATCGTTTTCTGGTTTTCGGAAATGTTCTGGAGTATTCATATGGAGGTTCTAGAAGGTTTTAGAGTGTTCCGGAAAGTTCTAGAAGGTTCCATAGTGTTTGCTTGAAAACCAAGAAAGAAAAAGGGGAGACTTGGGGGGAAGGAAACTCCCCCCTCCCTTGGCGCGCCGGCCCTAGAGGGCAAACAGGGAAGCCCTAGGCCGCACCCCCTCTATATAAAGAGGAGTGGGGGTGCCTCCCCCTTGCCCCTTCCACCTAAACCCTAGTCGCCACTCCCTCCTCCTCCTTCCTCCTGCTACGGCTTAGGCGAAGCCCTATAGGAACTCTTCTCCACCACCACCACCACGCCGTCGTGCTTCTGGGATTCCGTGGAGATCTACCACCTCCACTGCCCACCGGAACGGGGAGAGGATCGTCTACATCAAGCCGTACGTGTGACCGAGTGCGGAAGCGCTGCCGGAACATGGCGCCAGAAGGATCGTCTACTCGATCTTGAGATCAGCAAGTGATCGTCTACATCAACCACAAGATTCGATCTTGAACAAGGCTTTGGATCTACAAGGGTTAGTACAAATCTATCTCGTTGCACTTATCTCATAGATTAGATCTTGGCTTTTCCATAGATTAGATCTTGGTTTTGTTCGTTCTTGCGATAGAATTTTTTTGTTTTCCCTACTACGAACCCATCAGTGGTGTCAGAGTCGTGTCTATGCATAGATCTGTTGCATGAGTAGAACACAATGGTTTTGTGGGCATTGATGTTTTTGTTGTCGTTGTCTTCATGTGTAATTTGCATCTTGCGGGATGGTGGGATGAAGCGGCTCGGGCTAACCTTACATGTCATCACACATGAGACTTGCTCTACGCTTGACGTCCAACTTGCATTGCATAAGTGGCTTTGCGAGTGTCTTTCTCTCCCACTATAGTTAAGATTCAATTTACAATTAGCATCTAACAACACTTGTATCAGCATTGTGGTTCTTGTTTTGTAGGTAAGATTGGTTCTTATTTGAAAGCCCCAAGCCACGTAAAACATGCAAAGAAAATTAGAGGCGTCTAACTTGTTTTTGTAGGGGCATGTGATGTGATATGGCCATGATGTGATTGTGAATATATTTGATGTATGCAATGATCCTTATTGTAATATGACAACCGGCAGGAGCCTAATGGTTGTTTTAAATTCTGTTAAGACCTATGTGTCTATTCATCATGTAATAGCTTTATTCCAAGTAGTTGTTATAGTTGCTATTAGTGATGGACAACCATGAAGCAGCGCCACTGACCTTGACACTATGCTGGTGATGATGAAGATCATGTCCATGCTTTGGATATGGAGATCAAAGGCACAAGAAGAAAGGCCATATCATGTCACATATTATGAATTGCATGTGATGTTAATACTTTTTGCATCTTTTATTTCTTAGATTGCGACGGTAGCATTATAAGATAATCTCTCTCACTAAAATATCAAGTAATAAAGTGTTCATCCTTAGTAGGCACCATTGCTAAGACTCGTCGTTTTGAAGCATCTCATGATGATCGGGTGTTATAGATTCTACATGTGCATACAATGGGTGCAAGCCAGATTTGCACATGCGGATACTAAGGTTAATCTTGATTAGCCTAGCATGTACAGACATGGTCTCGGAACACGGAATACCGAAAGGTAAAGCATGAGTCATATGAATGATATGATGAACATGTTGATTGTTCGCCTTTGAAGCTACATCTTCTCTCGTGAAGATCGGACTTGGTGTAGTGGATTTGGTTCGTGTAATCACTAAGGCAACATGAGGGATGTTGTTTTGAGTGGGAGTTCACCTAGTTAATTTAAGAATTAAATTTGAACTCAATTTGTCATAAACTTAGTCTAAACTCTTTGCAAATATGTTGTAGATCATGGCGACCCCCTCCATCAATTTCAATGCGTTCCTAGATAAAGAAAAGCTGAAAAACAATGGAAGCAACTTCACGGACTGATTCCATGGATTGGGGATTGTCCTCAGCGCTGGTGAGTTGACCTATGTGCTCGATGCACCGCTAGGTGACCCACCTACAGAGGATGCTTCTGATGATGTGAAAAATGTTTACGTCACTCGGAAAATTCACTACTCCATAGATCAGTGTGTCATCCTGTACGGTTTGGAATCGGAGCTTCAGAAGCGCTTTGAGCACCACGACCCCTTTGAGATTGTCAATGAGCTCAAACTGATCTTTGAGACTCATGCGACCGTGGAGAGCTATGAGGCCTCTGAGAAGTTCTTTAACTGTAAGATGGAAGAGGGCAGCTCCGTTAGCGAGCACGTGGTCAAGATGTCTAGGCATGCGAACAGGCTCCAAGAATTGGGAATAACGATTCCTAATGCATTGGGGATTCATCGTGTCCTCCAATCAATGCCACCTAGTTATAAGAACTTCGTGATGAATTACAATATGCATTTAATGAACAAGACGTTGCCTGAACTCTTTTCCATGCTGAAAACTGCTGAAGTGGAGATTAAAAAAGAGCACCAAGTGTTGATGGTCAATAAGACCACCAATTTCAAGAAACAGGGCAAGCCTATGAAAAAGGGCAACTTCAAGAAGGACGGCAAGAAGCCCAAGGCTGGTCCTAAGCCTGATACTGAGTGCTTCTACTGCAAGGGTGAAGGTCACTAGAAGCACAACTGCCCCAAGTACCTGGCAGATCTGAAGAACGGCAACATCAAGAATAAAGGTATATTTGATATACATGTAATTAATGTGTATCTTACTAATAATTGTAGTAGTGCCTGGGTATTTGATACGGGTTCGGTTGCTCATATTTGTAACTCGAAATAGGAGTTGCGGAATAAACAAAGACTAGTGAGAGACAAGGTGACGATGCGCGTTGGAAATAGCTCCAAGGTTGATGTGATCGCCGTCGGCACACTCCCTCTTCATTTACCTTCAGGATTAGTTTTGAACATGAATAATTGTTATTTGGTGCCTGCGTTAAGCATGAACATTATTTCTGGATCTTGTTTATTGCGAGACGGTTACTTGTTTAAGTCTGAGAATAATGGTTGTTCGATTTATATGAGTAATATTTATTATGGTAATGCACCTGAGATGAATGGTTTATTCTTATTGAATCTCGATAGTAGTGATACACATGTTCACAACATAGATGCTAAACAAATAAAAATGAATGATAATTCCACATACATGTGGCACTGTCGTCTTGGTCACATTGGATTGAAGCACATGAAGAAACTCCATTCCGATGGACTTCTTGAATCACTTGATTTTGAATCACTTGAAAGATGCGAAGCATGTTTAATGGGAAAAATGACTAAGACTCCATTCTCCGGGATAATGCAGCAAGCTATGGACTTATTGGAAATAATACATACCGATGTGTGCGGCCCAATGAGCATAGCATCGCGCGGTGGATATTGTTATGTTCTTACTTTCACGGATGACTTGAGTAGATATGGGTATGTCTACTTTATGAAACATAAGTCCGGAACTTTCGAGAAGTTTAAGGAATTTCAAAGTGAAGTAGAAAATCATCGTAACAATAAGATTAAGTTTCTGCGTTCTGACCGCAGAGGTGAATATCTAAGTTACGAGTTTGGCATGCATTTAAAGAAATGCGGAATACTTTCGCAGTTGACACCGCCGGGAACACCGTAGCGTAATGGTGTGTCCGAATGTCGTAATCGAACTCTCTTAGATATGGTTCGGTCTATGATGTCTCTTACAGATTTACCATTATCGGTTTGGGGTTATGCATTAGAGACAGCCGCATTCACTTTAAATAGGGCACCATCTAAATCCGTTGAAACGACACCATATGAATTATGGTTTGGTAAGAAACCTAAGTTGTCGTTCCTTAAAGTTTGGGGCTATGAAGCGTATGTAAAGAAGTTACAACCCAACAAGCTTGAACCCAAAGTGGAAAAATGCGTCTTCATAGGATACCCTAAAGAAACAATTGGGTATACCTTCTATCATAGATCCGAAGGCAAAGTTTTCGTTGCTAAGAATGGATCCTTTCTTGAGAAGGAGTTTCTCTCGAAAGAAGTGACTGGAAGGAAAGTATAACTCGACGAGGTTGTTGAACCTTCTCTCGGATTTGAGAGTAGCGCAGCACTAGAAGATGTTTCTATGCCGTCTGCACCAATAAGAGAGGAAGCTAATGATGATGATCATGAAACTTCGAACGAAGTTGCTGCTGAACCTCGCAGGTCGACGAGGGTTCGTGCCACTCCTGATTGGTATGATCCTGTGTTGAATGTCATTTTGGTGGACAACATCGACAACCCTGCGACGTATGTGGAAGCTATGATGAGCCCAGATTCTGACAAATGGCAAGAAGGTATGAAATCTGAAATGGGATCCATGTACGAAAACCAAGTATGGACTTTGGTGGACTTACCGGATGGCCACAAGGCTGTCAAGAACAAATGGATCTTTAAAAGAAATACAAATGTTGATGGTAATGTTACTGTCTATAAAGCTCGACTTGTCGCGAAAGGGTTCCGACAAATTCAAGGAGTTGACTATGATGAGACTTTCCCACCGGTAGTGAAGCTAAAGTCTGTGAGGATTTTGTTAGCAATCGCTGCATATTTTGATTATGAGATTTGGCAGATGGATGTCAAAACAGAGTTCCTTAATGGTGACATCGAGGAAGAGTTGTATATGGTACAACCCAAAGGTTTTGTCGATCCTAAAGATGCTGACAAGGTATCCAAGCTTCAGCACTCCATTTATGGACTGAAGCAAGCATCCCGGAGTTGGAATCAACGTTTTGATAAGGTGATCAAAAACTTTGGATTTATACAAACTTATGGAGAAGCTTGTATCTACAAGTGAGTGGGAGCTCTGTAGCATTCTTAATACTGTATGTGGATGACATATTTTTGATTGGGAATGATATAGAACTTCTTTAAAGTATCAAAGCCTATTTGAACAATAGTTTTTCAATGAAGGATCTTGGTGAAGCGGCATACATTTTAGGCATCAAGATTTATAGAGATAGATCAAGACGCTTAATAGCGCTTTCACAAAGTACATACTTGGACAAGGTTCTAAAGAGATTTAGAATGGAAGAAAGCAATAAAGGGTTTGTGCCCATGTTGTCAGGTAAGATCTTGAGTAAGACTCAAAGTCCAGCCACGGTAGAAGATAGAGAGAAGATGAGTAAAATCCCCTATGCCTCGGCCGTAGGCTCTATCATATATGCCATGCTGTGTACAAGACCGGATATAGCACATGCTGTTAGTTTGACTAGCAGATATCAAAGTGATCCTAGAATGGAACACTGGACAACGGTCAAAAATATCATGAAGTACCTGAATAGGACTAAGGATATGGTTCTTTCTTATGGAGGTGATGAATAGCTTGTTGTAAACAGTTACACCGATGCTAGTTAGAACACCAATCCGGATGACTCAAAGTCATAGTCTGGGTACGTATTTATTTTGAATGGTGTTGCAGTGAGCTGGAGGAGTGCCAAGCAAAGCATTATGGCGAAATCTTCAACTGAATCGGAATACATAACTGCTTCAGAGGATGCGCAAGAAGTGATATGGATGAAGGAGTTCATTAATGAGCTTGGTGTGGTTCCTAGTGCGTTGGACCCGATGGCCATCTATTGTGACAACACGGGTACCATAGCCAATGCACAGGAGCCAAGGTCACAAAGCAAGCTGAAGCACATCAAGCTACGTTTCCATGCTATTCGCGAGTATGTCCAAGATGGTGACATAAAGATTTACAAAGTACACACTGATCTGAATGTGGCAGATCCGTTGACTAAACCTCTCCCTAGAGCAAAATATGACCAACACCAGAACGCCATGGGTGTTAGGTACATTACAATGCAATCTAGATTATTCACTCTAGTGCAAGTGGGAGACTGTTGGAGATATGCCCAAGAGGTAATAATAAAATGGTTATTATTATATCTTTGTGCTTATGATGAATATTTAAATCCCACGCTATAATTGTATTATTAGGAAACACTAATACTTGTGTGTTTTGTAGACATAAAAGAGTCCCTAGTAAGCCTCTTGTTTTTTTAAGCCTAATTACTGCAGGGGAGACCCCCACAGTCTTCTATTGAATAATAAAAACTAGAGGTTCTGAAATATATACAAACAAAGAAAAGAGAAACAACTAACAAGCTAAAGGAAAAAAGAAAGAAAAATTACAACAGATTGTCAATCCATTTTGACAGAACTGCGACTTTAGAACTTTTAATTCTATGCTTTAGCAGGGAGACATCATGGACAAATCCGGCCTTCCATCCTTTGAAAGTTGGCCTCATCCCTTTAAAGATCTTATTGTTTCTTTGTCTCCATATATTCCAGCAAGCTAAAATGACTATCTCAACAAAACATGGTCCTGAGAATCTCTTCTTTGCATCTTTTAACATTTCTGGACCTGAACCTATACCCCAATTAATCTGTAAGTATGTCCAAACTCTAACACTAAAGTTACATTCAAAGAATAAGTGAGACCAATCCTCCAGAGTATGGCAGGGACATAGCACGCAATCTGAGTCAGTAGTCACATTCCAGTATCTTCTAATTAGCATGTCCCTTGTGTTAATTCGATCATGTAAAATTAACCAAGAAAAAACTTTGTGTTTTGACATACATTTACTCTTCCATAGCAATTTTGAAGGGAAGTGATCCGGAATTAGTTTGAAGTGAGCTTTGTACACCATATTTGCAGAATAATCTCTAGACTTTATTTTGTTAACCCATTTATCATGTACATGTGGGTCAATGCTGACATCCTCTAGTTGAGCTTGTAACAATAAATATTCTGCATTAGCTTCAGCCGATAATGGCAGATGAAAGGCCTCCTCCAGCTGAGTGAAAGTGATAGCTTGTTTAACTGAGCAATCCTTGTCAAGTGCAAACGAGAATAGCCTTGGGTAAGACTGAGCTAGAGGTTGATTATTCCAATTATCTAACCAGAACAGAGCCGAGTCACCTTTACCAATTTGACATATTGACATTGATCGAAAATCTTCTTCAAACTTCATAATACTTCTCCACCAAAAGGAGCCACAAACAGTAACATTGTGAGGTACCTCATTGTAATAATAAGCATTCCTGACCAATTTTACCCATGGAAGATCTTCATTATTGTACAGTTTGTGCAGATGTTTCATGAGAAGGCATTTGTTTTGAGTTTCCAAATTTATTATTCCTGATCCACCTTTCTCCTTTGGCTTGCAAATCATATCCCATGAGGCAAGGGAATGTATCCTCTCATCTTCTTTCTTCTTCCTCCATAAACAATGTCTCCTGGCTCTATTTATTACTTCAATGACACCTTTTGGAATTTCCAAAGAACAAAGAAAATGTAGAGGCATGGAAGATAGAACTGAATTGACTAAGACCAGTCTATCTCCATAAGAGAGGAAAGAGGCAGTGGCTGAAGGTCTTCTTTCCACTCTATCAGTGAGTGGTGACATATCTCTAATAGTTGGTTTTGTAACTCCCATGGGCAAACCAAGGTAGGGAAAAGGTAATGTAGAAGTAGTACAACCAATTTCCAATGCAAGCAAGCTGGCTTCTTCTTGATTCATATTGATTGGCACCAAAGATGATTTATGAAAATTAACCTTTAGTCCAGTGAAGGAAAAATACTCATCCAGGATCTCTTTTAACACATGTAACTGGTACGGGTCTGCTTGCATGACAATGATGGTATCATCGGCATATTGAACAATAGGGAAATCAAAAGTGCCTCTGTTTGGGATTGGGGTTCTCAATCTTCCATACCTATATGCCTTATTTATAAAACTTTGCAATAAATCACCTCCTAGCACATACAGTAAGGGGGAGAGAGGGTCACCCTGTCTTACCCCACGCTTACAATAAAAATTCCTTCCTGGAACCCCATTCAACAAAATAGAGGAGAGCTTAATGACAAAATTTCCTTTACCCAGCCAATAAAAACTTCATCAAAACCTTTACACCTCAGAATCCTGATAATTGCTTCATGTTCAATAGTATCAAAGGCCTTTTCAAAATCCAGCTTTATAATTACTGTTCTCCTCTTGGAAACATGACACTGATGAAAATACTCAAAAGTCCAACCAAGGTAGTCTTGTATTGTTCTGCATTTAATAAATCCATATTGGTTTTCATGAATGCATCTCTTGATTTCCTTTTGAAGCCTATTGGCAGCTAATTACTGAGAAATTTCAAACAGGTATTTGTGAGAGAAATAGGTCTAAAATCATTTACAGTCTCTGGGCTGTTCTTTTTTGGCACCAATGTGATATAAGAACCATTTATGCTTTCAAGGGGCATGACATAGCTGGATAAAATCTTCTTTAATAATATGCCAACACTTTTTAACAAAAGCTCCATTCAAACCATCAGGTCCTGGTGCATTGTCAGTTTTCATAAATTTGACCGCATCCGCAATTTCTGAAATGCTGAAATCCTCCGACAGACATGTCAGGTTATCCACTGTTTGAACCAAGTCTGAGAGATCTTCTCTATTTTGAACACTTGTAGAAACACCCATACGATTCTTATAACATCTCCAGAATGCATCAGCTTTGTCATTGTGATTGAGTAATGAATTACCATGTTCATCTTTTATCTCATTAATCACATTGTGCGTGTACCTTTCTGTGGCCTTTGCATGAAAGAATTTGGAATTTTCTCCTCCTAACTTTACCCATCTTATTGTGCATCGATTCTTCCAGTAAGTTGAATGAATATTTAATAACTTCTTTAAGTGCAGCTTTACAATATTTCTGAAATTAAATTCAGGTCTACTGAGAATTCTCTTGTCTTCAATATCATCAAGCATTAGAATGACCTTATTGCATTTTTCTATCAGAGATTTGATATGAGACAACCTTTTCCCCCATTTTTTAAGAGCATATCTTGTATTTTTGAACTTTGCAGTTATCATGTTAGCAATAGGACCCTGCTTAACTGGCTGCCCCCAAACTTGCTTAACCACATAAAGAAAACCAGGTTGCTCAAGCCACATATTTTTAAATATGAAAATCTTTGCTGTTGGAATATTGGTGGAAATGTTGACCACACATGGAATGTGATCAGAAGTTGTTTTGGAGAGGGGATTGACCATAGTTTGGGATATTGGATTGTCCATTGGCAAGAAGTGAAAAACCAATCGAGTTGTTCTAATAATGGGTTGTCCTGCATATTGGACCAAGTAAAATTTCTTCCTTTCAAAGGCAGATCAACAAGGGCAAGGTGACTAATAATGCTGTTAAATAGGAAAATATCATTCATGTTAGCGCCATCTTTATTTCTGTTTTCAACTGATCGAATGAAGTTGAAATCCCCTAACAACAGCTAGTGCTCATGGACAGGTATTTGTAAATCATAAAGCTATTGTACGAAATTGTCTCTTTCTGGGCCTTTGCAAGGCCCATAAACATTCACTAAAGTCCAAGTTTCAAAGTTGTGTGAAGAAGTGAATTTTACTTTGATCGCAGCTCTGTTTATTTCAAGTAATTCTCCTCTAAATATAGAACTGTTCCATAAGACAATAAGTCCTCAAGAGGCCCCAACCGATGGAGAAAAAGCAAATTGGTCAAAACGTTTAGGACAAAAAGATCTTATGAATGAGTGGTCAAAACTTTCACACTTAGTTTCTTATAGACAAATAACTGCACAATTTTTTTCATCAGTTTTGTTAAACACTGCTAATCTTTTGTCCTTGTCATTGAGTCCTGTAACATTCTAGCAAAGAACTTTCTATTCCAGGTTAAGAGTTGAATAACTATTCATTGAGAACCAATGTAAAGGCAGCAAAAATATGACAAGCATAGCAAGTCATCAATTCAAAAAACATAGGGCCCCAGAAACTCAGCAACATATATGATATTTTTATAGCCAAGTTGCAAATCAGTGCCATGGTTCCAACATATTCAACAAAATAACATGTCCAGCAACTAACTGTTCGATACATAGTAGATAATATGTTTGAGGGAGACAAATTGACAAAAGCCTGACTGCAAAAGAAAAGCCCAAATCGCTGGTCACATCCTTCCCAGTACCACCAAAGATCAAAGGCTTTACTCTTCATTGGAATCCTTCTTGGAGCTTGGAGATGGTGGAGCCGCCATAAGCTTGTCCACTGATATATCTTCAGGTGGGATTTCCAACTCTTGACCAGTTGCTTGTAGAGTAGCAATTGGAATGACAGACATGATATCTTCTTATGCATGTTCCAAAGGCCGAGCTGACTTAGCTTTTTTTTCCTGGGCTTTGGTTTGTCAGTCACCAGAGGAGTCCTGTATCATGCAGCTTTGGCTGCCGTTCATGTGCTCCTTCTAGCAGGTGTCTTCTCATCTGACTCCTACCTTTTACCAATAAATATTGAGCTGCTGCCCTCATCAGAGATTTTTTGTCTTTTCCTGTCTATAGTCAAAGGCTTGGACTTGCTTCGTGTGATCCTAATAGGCGGGTCTGAAGTGATCAAGACTTTCTTTCCTTTATTCTTTGGAACAGAAATTGGTGAAGCTGTGAAAACTGGTGGCAGACTAATCTACATCATATCAGGCTCATCAAAACTAAGCACCCTAGCAACTGCCCTATGCTTGCCAACATATGAAACTGTGGTTTCTGATTGCTTCCATGAGACAGAGAAATTCTTACAACTTTCAAAAGCATGAGACCAATCCCTTTTTGCCAATAGTGGATTAAAAGGCAGAAAATTAGGTAGACTAGCAGGGATAGAATCCAGACAGTGCTTAGGCAACATGGAATTTAAAAGCTGATCAATTAGCAAACTTGGAGGATGACAAGGTCCATAGGTCAGAGGTAACAACATGCTTTCCACTGGAACAATTATACCTGATTTATAATAAGGTTCTGATGATAGACCATATTATCATTATGATGAGAACCTCCTGAGTCATCAGTGTCTTCTGTCATAGCAGAATTATCAGCTTGGTCCATGTTCTGATCTTCTTGTTGCTGTAATCCATCTGCATTGTTAACCTGCTACTGGAAAAAGTTGTTACCATTGTTATGGGCAATGTTTTGCTGCAGATCCTCTTGGTGATTCTAGCCAATTTCACGAAAAGGTGGATTAGCAAAGTTATTATTGTTTCCAAAGTGCTGATTACCAGGCATGGATGGGGATTCCCATTGAAAGGAATCTGATCTTCATCATGTGGCAAGTGGTCAGCAAAATCAGCAGTAAGGATATAGCAGACTGCAGTCTGTGACTCTCTCACTCCATCAACAGTAACATAATTGCCAAAAACTATGTCTCTAGGTACTCTGGTTATGGAAGGGAACGAAGCATAAACTAAGGTCCTTTCAATTACATCCTGATCTTGGTGTCAGTGTAGACATTTACCAAAAGTATCAATAGCATTATTTATATCATAGTCATTCCTATAATACAGTGGCAAACCCAGGAACATCAACCAACCACTAGTAAAACCCATCTCTGCTCGATGATTCTCTCTATCATCATGAAGCACAAAACGCACAAATATGTCGTTCTGTAGCTGATAAGGAATATGATGCACAAGAGCAGCTCTGGATGCAAGACTACGCAGGAAGAAAAACCCAATACCAAAGAGACAGGGCGGAATATCATCTACCTCACGACGCAGCTGATATACAATAAAATTCCTAACCTGTTGTCTCCAGTAGGGTTCAAGGTGCGGTGGAGGGGGCGGCATTAGTTCAGCAGTCACAATGTGGTCATGGCGACGCCGCGGCATCACAAACAGCGTGTAGAAGGTTCTCGGCAATCTTGTCGGGCCACCATCGATGATTTGGTGGCCTTCAGGAATCCATCTCGTTGGATCAAGCGAGAAGTTGGCCATTGTCGACGAAGTAGGTGGAGGCAACAAGATTGAGGTAGGGTTCGGAGTTGTGGAGGAGGGAGTTTGCTCTGGCGATTCGACAAAATACTTTTTGCCCTTGTCCAAATCCTGGTCTGTGCCGGCGTTATGAGACATCTTGTCCAAGTTGTCGGCTCCGGTTTCAAGACCAACTCTTTTTCCCTTAGGAATCCACCGCTTCCCACCTTGACTCTTTAGCTTTAGACATTCCTTTCTGATATGGCCATAGTGAAAACAGGCCCGACATCAAATTTGATTGGAACATTGGCTAGTAACATGGCCCATACTTAAACATTTGCCACACTTTAAAACCTTGTATACCATGTCATCAATCATTTTTTCAAATTCAGGATCTTCCTCGCCTTGCACATTGGTATTTGTATCCTTCACATGAGAATTTTGAATTTCAGTAGAGAATCTACCAAATTGAATATTTTGGTGACAGCAGAGAAAGGTGAAGGCAGAATTACTCCAGCCTTCCTCCTGATCTGAGGACAATCATATCCTGCTTCTAGATGATCAATTGCCTGTTCTTTTGTGATGGGGCATTCATATCCTTCACACGCGGCATAATTTTCAAAAGTGGCAAAAGACAAATTTCTTTTAATAGAGGAATCCTTTCTAATGCAGGATTGTGCATGCTGCTTTTTTAGAGCAAGCAGAGCATGATCAATTCTATTTTTGTTGGGGCTAACAATTGTCCATTCTTCATTACACTCCTTCTGCCATGCATTGAATTTTTTTATTCCAAAGGGGACCTCCATTACTCCAAATATGAAAGAAACATTTAAAATCCTTGCATGAATAATATTGAAGACCATAAACCATAAACCCAATAGATCTTGATGAGACTGAAAATCTGAAAACCCTGCCGACAAGTTTGTAAACTGAAAGATCCTGAGCAATGCCTCCAATGCAAGATTCCAGAGCCAAAGCAACAGTTACTTCATCAAGTTTAAATTTAGATCGGCCAAAGGAAACCACCATCAGAAAATGATGTGCTTTACCCAACGGATGCACAGTTGATCTGAATTTTCTCTTAACATCATTTTTGAAACAATCCCAGATGAAAGATCCAGATTCTGAGAAGGGGCCGAAATTATAGGATCTACGATCGGGTCGATCTGATGAGTGTCAGGAGTGTGGCCACGTACCTCAGGAGAAAATATGCAGGATAGAACAGTGACCTTAAACCCTCTGAAATGCAAAATGGATCCGATCCTTGGTAGATCATTCAGAGAAATCACCTTACTAATAAGGCCGCCTCCTTTGGCATTGATCAGAGCCAGCCAATTGTATTTAGGCTAGAAATGGATCTCACCATCATAGCGCTTCTGACCCCGATCCCAATCCTTGGCGGTGGTGTAAGTGACCTTCCACTGCCCAGCCGGATCAAGACATGACATGACGGGAAGAGTTGGGGAAAAAAGAGATCATCTTGTAGAGGGGAGAGCGTCAGAGAGATTGGGTGGAAGGGGAGGGTTGATTGCCAACGATCGAAGGGAGATCACCGGCGATGAAGGTGGCTAGGGTTTAGGGTGGGGTGGGTGGGTGCGTCGCCATCTTGTAGGGCCTAGGTAAGATGCGACCGTTAGTCCACCTACTATTGAGGATAAAATTAATTATGATTACAATATGCCTCCTATATTTGATGATTATGGTGATGAGAATAATAATGATAGCTAATTTTAGTAAGCCTCTTGTTAATACTAGCTTGTTGATTAATAGATTATCATGGTTTCCTGATCATGGACATTGGATGTTATTGATAACAAGATCATATCATTAGGAGAATGATGTGATGGACACACACCCATAGTAAGCATATCATAAGATCAAGTTATTAAGTTCGTTTTGATATAAGCTTTCAAATACATAGTAACATAATCCTTCGACCATGAGATTGTGTTAATCACCATCACTGGATGAGTGCTTTGATGACATCAAACGCCACTTCATAACTGGGTGGTTATAAAGGTGGCATTAGGTATTCTGAAAGTATGTGTTGAAGTGCATAGATCGAGACTGGGATTTGTCCATCCATATGATAGATAGATATGCTCTAGGCCCTCTCGGTGGAATGTCATCTAATTAGCTTGCAAGCATGTGACTAGGTCACAAGGGATGACATATCATGGAATGAGTAAAGAGTACTTATCGGTAAGAAGGTTGAACTAGGTATGGAGATACCGATGATCAAACGTCTGATAACTAGAATATCGTGTGACGATGGGAATTGGTTTCGTATGTTAATGGTTCTATCGATCACGAAGTGATCGTTGAGTATGTGGGAGCCATTATGGATCTCCAGATCCCGTTGATGGTTATTGATCGGAGAGGTGTCTCGATCATGTCTACATATTCGCGAACTGTAGGGTGACACACTTAAGGTTTGATGTTCTTTAGGTAGATATGGAATATGCGTTGGATACCGAATGTTGTTTGGAGTCTCGGATTGGATCCGGGACATCACGAGGAGATCCAAAATTGTCCGGAGAATATGATTCATATAATGGAGATCATTTTCTGGTTTTCAGAAATGTTCTGGAGTATTCATATGGAAGTTTTAGAAGGTTTCAGAGTGTTCTAGAAAGTTCCAGAAGGTTCCATAGTGTTTGCTTGAAAACCAAGAAAGAAAAAGGGGAGACTTGGGGGGAAGGAAACTCCCCCCTCCCTTGGCGCGTCGGCCCTAGAGGGAAAAGGGGGCAGCCCTAGGTTGCACCCCCTCTATATAATGAGGGATGGGGCGCCTCCCCCTTGCCCCTTCCACCTAAACCCTAGCCACCACTCCCTCCTCCTCCTTCCTCCTGCTACGGATTAGGCGAAGCCCTGCAGGAACTCTTCTCCACCACCACCACCATGATGTCGTGCTGCTAGGATTCCGTGGAGATCTACCACCTCCGCTGCCCGCTGGAACAGGGAGAGGATCGTCTACATAGAGCCCTACGTGTGACCGAGTGCGGAAGCGCTGCCGGAACACGGTGTCGGAAGGACCGTCTACTCAATCTTGAGATCGGCAAGTGATCGTCTACATCAACCACGAGATCCGATCTCGAACAAGGCTTTGGATCTACAAGGGTTAGTACAGATCTATCTCGTTGCACTTATCTCATAGATTAGATCTTGGATTTTCCATAGATTAGATCTTAGTTTTGTTCGTTCTTGTGGTAGAAATTTTTTGTTTACCCTACTACGAACCCATCAATTCCATGAGTCACATAGTTCGGGCATTCCATTCGACATATGCATTCTAGTTGTTCTAGAAAGCAGTGTAGGAGGTGCATTCATACAGGTAGGTAAGCGTGTCTGGGAACAAGAGAGGCACGGCCTCCGTAATCTTGGTCCCCGCACACATCTCTAGGGACCGGCTTCGGAACTTGACCCATTACGGTGGCATCTCCTTAGGGCATGATTCATGGTCTCAGCGAAAGCAAGGTAAAGGTCGTGGTCAACCACCCTCTGCCGGCCTTCCAAGGAAGAGGGCTAATATTTTGGCATTAAGAGTCCGTTGGTGCATGTGGATAAAGTTGTGCACCCCTGCATGGTTATAATCTTTTCGAAAAGCCGTGTCCACGGTTATGGATGACTTGGGAATGGACGTGACGATCATAGAGAACTATAACAAATTTTAAAACTTGGAAACCTATGAGTGTTCTGGAATTACTTCCTCCGGGTCCTCTAAGGGGGTGTTCCAAGTTGAAAGGTTTAGATGAAGATGAAGGCGATATGTAAGAGCTAGAGTTGTAGTCTTCTTACCCCCTTTTGAAAATGATCTAAATAGACGAGCTTCTCCTCCTACTTGTTTTCAAACAAAGTTGGCTTTCGCAAAGTAACCACAGAAAGCCTTTCTAAACCAAGCATGTACCGTAGGTTATTAAGTCTTGCGGAGTACATCCTGTACTCAGCCTTGCCTCGTGGATGTTTTTCTACAGATGAAGCTATTCCAACTGAAGGTGGTTTCTACGTTGACATCGACGAGTAGTTGGGATTCCCGGGCAGCAGCCTAGGATCTATGGAAGGGTTGTTTGCTTATATTTATGGCCTCTTAGGCCTTTGATAAGTTTGTTTTTTAGCACAACTTATTTGCTTCTGTTGCTTAGTGTTTGATGGGTCTCTAACCCCTAGTTTGTAATACTTGTATGCAGCTCTGCTAAGAGTGTACCTTAATAATGTATAGTTTGTATGTTCTGTAATGTTACCGAATTATTCCCTGCGCGCTTCGAGCTCGAGGTTAGGCTTATGTCAGATGAAGATCTGGTATTTGTCTAGCCTGATCCCGGGTCATGATAGAATTTTGGTATCAGAGCAGGACTTCCTGCAGGAAACCCTTCTTACTAGTCGATGTTGAGTCTAGTACTTGTGAAAACTATTTGAAAGTTAAAATTATTTGAAAAACTCTACATAGGACTCTTTTTACTCCTTATCCAAGGTTGTTCTATTGCTGAGTTATCTTACCTTGTTTGGTTTGAAAAAAAAATTCACTTCTCGTCTATCATTTCAAATTACTAGGATTTATGGGTTGGGTTGTTCTTCTAGTACTCTATATCCGGTTGCATATCTTAGAGTTTCCAAGATATATCTGTGCATCTGAAGCATTGTTTTCAACCTTGCTAAGGGTATTTGGAATTCAACTTTTTTCTTCTCCTATGATTTGTTGGTATCATACCATATTTGCATTCCCTTGTTATGGTTTGTATTTAAGTTGGTAGCATATACGTTTCGTATGCTTGTTCTACTGCCATACTTGGTGTTATGATGTGACCTCAAATCATATGGTTCTTTCCCCCGTCACCGTTCGATATGGTTCATGTCATCTTTTGATGTAACTCTCTTGGTGATCCAATCTCACAGGTTCTATTTTTTCCTCAGGATGTCTTCTGGTACTCGTGGTTCTGTTGGTCGTCGAGGCCACAACAATGCTGATGAGGAACTTCGGCCACCTCCCACAATGGCCGAGGTTCTCAATAATATTGAGACCAACCGTCTGAGGAATTAATGCCTTCTCGAGCGTGTGGCCCAGATCACTGAATGTCGTCCTGACGACTGTGTCACACTTGGGGATTTCATCTGCTCCTTTCCTCCAATCTTCAACCACCCCAAGGAACCTCTTGATGCTGATGATTGGCTTCGCATAGTTGAACACAAGTTCAATGCTCTTCGTGTTTGTCAGAATGACCGTGTCAACTTTGCCACCTATCAGCTGGAAGGTGAGGCTGGTGTTTGGTGGGATGGGTATCTAGATATGCAAGCTCAAGGACATGTTGTTACCTGGGAGGAGTTTGTTGCAGCTTTCCGCGCCTCCTATATCCCTAAGCCTGTCATGGATCTCAAAAGGAGGGAGTTTCTGGATCTGACTTAGGGGCGTATGGATATTGAAGCATATGGGTGTGAGTTCACTCGCCTAGCTCATTATGCACACATGGATGTGACCAATGATGAAGATAAGCAAGAGTTGTTTCATAAGGGACTTAGTCCTACAGTTCGCTATGAGTTATTGCCTTTCAAGTTTAGAACCTTCCAGGCACTACACAACCAGGCTCTTACCCTGGAGCATGGAAGAAAGGAAATGGAGGTTTCCCAGAAGCGTGAAGAAGGGAACTCTCGTGCGTCTTCCTCTAGCAACAAGAAGCGTCGAGTCTTCGTTCTGTACAGTGTTGTGCCTCGTGCTCCTTATGTACCCAAATCAACTGGCAAGGCTCCTCGTTCGCCATAGTCAAATGTTGGTGGAGCAAGTTATCGTCCTCCTGCTGGTTCCTTCTCTAGAACTACATGTTACTCCTGTGGTCAGCCTGGTCACTATTCAAGGGAGTGTCCTCAAAGGGGTGCTGGTCGTAATGATCAACCAGCGAAGAAGTATGATAAATCTCAGGGTGCTGGACGTGGTCGCCTGACTCATATGACTGTTGAAGAAGCTCAGGAAGATCCAAGCGTCATTCTGGGTACGCTTCGCGTTAATCCAATTCTAGCAACAATTTTGTTTGACTCTGGAGCATCGTATACATTCATATCACAAGAGTTTGCGCAAAAACATGATATAACCTTTGAAGCTATGTCTTCACCTCTAGAGATTAGAACTCCTAGGTCTCATTGGCAGAAAATCTAGGTTACTCATGGGGTTGAGATAGATATAGGATACCAGAAGTTTCCCATTTCCCTCATTGCACTCAAGTCAACCGACATTGACGTCATTCTGGGCATGGACTGGTTATCCAAGTATCAAGCTGTCATTGACTGTGCACTTAGGACTGTTACCGCGACCTTCTCCGCTGGCATAACAATCAAGTACTGGTCTGATGGGTCGAAGTCTCCATCGGTAGTTTCTGTTCCATTTTCGGAGTTGTATGCCATGGACGGTATGGAAGAGTTACCCCCTCTAGAAGTTCAAGATGTCCAGGTAGTTTGTGATTTCCCGGATGTCTTTCCTGAAGAATTTCTTGGCATGCCACCTGATCAAAGTGTGGAATTTATCATCGAGCTGGTTCCTGGAAATGCTCCTATCTCTAAAAGACCTTACCGTATGCCCCCTCATGAGTTGATGGAGCTAAAGAAGCAAATTGAAGATCTAGAAGGCCTAGGCTATATTCAACCTAGTACCTCCTCTTGGGGTTGTCCTACCATCTTTGTCAAGAAGCGGGATACAAATATTCCAAGATTGGTCGTTGATTACCGTCCACTCAATGCGGTGACAATCAAGAATAAGTATCCTCTTCCTCGGATCAATGACCTCTTTGATCAACTAAGTGGTGCTACCGTCTTTTCCAAGATGGATCTAAGGTCAGGGTATCATCAAATCAAGATCAAAAAAGAGGATATCCCAAAAACAGCATTCATAACTCCTTATGGTCTTTATGAGTATACAGTGATGTCCTTCGGGTTAACCAATGCCCATGCCACTTTTATGAGGCTCATGAACTCTGTCTTAATGGAGTATCTCGACAAGTTCTTTGTGGTCTACATAGATGATATTGTAATCTATTCCAAGACCGAACAAGAGCATGTTGAACATCTACATTTGGTATTGACTAAACTGCGTGAACATTGTCTCTATGCCAAGTTCTCCAAGTGTGAGTTTTGGTTGCAAGAGCTCATCTTTCTTGGTCATGTGGTCTCAGCCAATGGTGTTGCTGTCATTCCAGATAAGGTTCAAACATTCTTGAATGGAAGTCACCTACCTCAGTTAAGGAGGTCCAAAGTTTTCTTGGAATGGCTGGATACTACCGTCGATTCATTAAGAACATCTCCAAGTTTGCCAAGCCTATGACTGGTCTTCTTAAGAAAGATAAGAAGTTCGAATGGTCTGAAAGGGAAGAAGAAAGCTTTCAAGTTTTGAAAACTAAGCTAACCACTGCTCCTGTGCTCGTCCTCCTGGACACAAGCAAGGACTTTGTCGTCTATTGTGATGCGTCTCTCCAAGGGCTCGGTTGTGTGTTGATGCAAGATGGTCACGTGGTAGCCTATGCCTCCCGGCAGTTAAAGCCACATAAGAATAATTATCCAACCCATGATCTCAAGTTGGCTGCTGTTGTTCATGCTCTTAAGCAATGGCGACATTACCTCATCAGTAATTGTTGCAAACTTTACTCGGATCATCAAAGTTTGAAGTATCTTTTCACCCAGCCAGATCTCAATCTCAGGCAAAGACGATGGTTTGAACTCATCAAAGATTATGATTTGGGTCTCAACTACCAACCCGGCAAAGCCAATGTTGTTGTTGATGCGCTAAGTCGGAAGTCTTATTGCAATAACCTGATGATTTCACAAGCCCAACTTGTTCTCTATGAGGAAATCAAGCGTCTTAACCTTGAAGTGGTTCCTCGTGGGTTCCTCTATAACCTTGAAGTAAGATCTTCTCTTGAGGATCAAATCAAGGAAGCTCAAAAGCAAGATCATGAGATTACCAAGATCAAGGAGCGTGTTGCAAGTGGGGACGCTAAATGTTTCTCCATCAATGATCAAGGTACCCTCTACTTCATTAACCAGCTAGTGGTGCCAAACAGTCGAAAGATCAAAGAGCTAATCCTTCGTGAAGCTCATGAATCACCTTTGTCCATTCATCCTGGTGGTACCAAGATGTATTGTGACCTTCTTCAAAGATTTTGGTGGAGCGAAATGAAACCAGAAATTGCACACTTTGTTGTAGAATGCAACGTCTGTCGTCATGTGAAGGCTGAACACCATCATAAACTTGATCAAAGTATTTGTAAAACATTCAAAATTGAGATCATAGTACTTCAATCATAACATGAAAGACAAAGTTCTAGCAATAAGACAAAGAAACTATGATGCAACATGAAAAGGCACAAACAAAAGATTCATGAATAACAATGCTTTGCAAGACGTTTGTTTGTTTCACATAAAGAAAACATAGCATAGTGGCATTCAGCTTGTCCCTCATAGAGTAGCAAACATAAATGCATAGGACACCTTCAAAGTTCATAAGAGTGACTAGATACAAATAGTTTAAAACAAGCAATATCAAGTTATGCATCAATCAACTAATCTTGGGACAATGCAAGAAGAACTAAGAATGGCCACTATGCTCTCAAAGTAGGTGCATAAAGGTAGAATGTGGAGACTCAATATAATGGTGGAAGAAAGGCCTTTTTATAAAAGGAAGTAGGGATTCAAGTCTCATAAAGAGCTTCCAAAAATTATGGTACTTATAGCTTTCAGCTCTCATTGCCCCTATCATAAGCATCTTGAAGTGATTAACGTTAAAGTGAACAAACTATGGTGTACATGCTTGACGAAGTATAAGTTAGAAATCTCATGTCCCTTGTACACGAGGGCCGCTCCTCATGCTACTCAAGTTTAGTCACCGGTAAGTTCTTGTCATTGTAAGTACATGTGTATCATTGAGAACCACCAACGGGGTACCCCTTGCCCGATGATATGGAAGAATCCCCATATCAAAATGACAAGGCAAGCAGACAACGAGCATCTCAACAATCTTCTTATTTACCATGGGAATATGGTGCTTTTTTCTCTCTTTCCTCTTTTCATAGTATCTCTCTTTTTTTCTCTTTTCTCTTTTTTTTCTCAATATAGGACTCTTTTTTTATAAGAAGAATGCTTCATAGACAGCTCATTATGGTTATGCTGCAGGTTTCCACCATGTCAGCATGGATTAGACCAGCGGCCCAGGCATTTCTCTAACACATATACATAACTCCATGGACTTACAAGCTCCCCTTTCATTTCACACCGACAACATCCATATACAAAAGAGCATGATATCAACTAGGTACAAGTACCAAGTGAAATGTTGAAAGCGTTCCCCATGAAAGCATGGTTCTGCTAATTCCCAACAAATAAGTGCAAGCATATACAACATAGACGACACAATGGTTCAAGTTCATTAAGGGCAAGTAAAGTAAAGTGTTCCATCAAGTTCGTGAGAGCTTTAATCACTAGTTTTCTCATAACAAGTTTAATTTGGAAGGTAAACAAAAGCATGAGTATACTTGGAATAGCATAAGCTAGTAGATAGGTATGGTGGACTCTTTGGAATAACTTGGTTTAGGGAGTTGGATGCATGAGTGGTACTCATACTTGGTTGTGGAGGCTAGCAAAAGACTGGGAGCGACAAATTAAGAGAGCAATAATGGCCATAATCATGCAGAGCGACAAAACATCATTGATCAAAGCATAAAGTGATACTACAAGTTATAAACTAGAGGATCATAAAGGCTATGGTGACTTGAGACAGTCATAACATGGTGTGAGCATGCGCCAAGTCAACCCAAATAAAGCATCAAAGGAGAATACCACTATACTATGCTTTAATATGCTAAAACAATGCATGATTCATCCAAGGCACATTAAGCAATCTCCATTGTTTATAACAAGTCATGCTACAGCAAAGAATACTAAGCATAAAGCCAAAACAATATCAAGCATGGCATGACAAAGCATAGGCCACAGTCAAAAACGAGCTCTTTTTACCACATAAGCATGAACTTTCCTACTCTTTTCCAAACCAAACCAAAATATTTGCAAACCAATGTATGAAAGAGGGGGTCCAACCAATTTATTCAGCAAACTAAGCAAACAAAAGAAAACGAAAAACCAAAACGAAAACAAAAAAGAAGACGCTCCAAGAACAACACAACTGTACATGAAACAATAAAAATGAAGCGTTTGGAAGAAACCTGGGATTTTTATTGATGAAGAAGGGGATGGCTTGGGCATCCCCAAGCTTTGATGCTTGTACTTCTTGGATATTTCTTGGGGTGACACGCGTGGCATCCCCAAGCTTGAGCTTTAGTCCATCCTTCATCTCATTACTCATTCCTTCCATACACCTGAAAATTTTCCATCATACAAAACTTCACACAATCTTTATTAGCAACATTAGTGCACTTAAGATAAATAAGTCTTAAGGTTCAGTTCTAACACCGAATAAACTTCCATTAGAACACTAGCTACTGTAGCACTTCCCTCAAAAAGCTCAATTCCCCAAAAGAACTCAAAAAGGAACCAACAAGAAGCAAATGCAGAAAATGGCAGAAATATGTCAAAACAGACCAGCAGGTAAAGAAGAATTTTTCCGAAGACCTTCTGTTGCTCAAATCAAAAAGTGTTGAACTAAGGAAAGTTAGATAACAACCTGGGTCAGAAGCACAAAACTTCACGCCTCAAAAATACGTTCAGAGATTTTACACGAATTTTTACGGTGAAGCACAGAAATCTGTTTCGGGACAACAACTTTCCCAATCATTACTTCTCTCTCATTAGAGGTTACTCTTGGCACAAAAAGCAAATAAAAAGGATAAGGAGCAGTTATTACTGAAGTAATAACTTCCAAGACTCAACTAAAACTTTTGGGTTATCTCCCAATAAGTACTTTTCTTTACCGCCTTTAAGTTAGGCATGATAGTTTGAGAAGATGCTCACATTAGAAATATGAATTGAAGTAAAAGAGAGCATCAAGAAGAAAATTCAAAGCACATTTAAGTCTAACCCACTTCCTATGCATAGGAATCTTGTAAAGAACAAGTCATGAAAGTACAAAGCAACAAGCATAGAAAAGCAAAACAAGTGCAGCTTCAAGACTTTCAACATAAAGAGGGGAAACTTAATATTGTTGAGACACATAAAACCATGTTTCCCTCTCTCATAATAACTTTCAGTAGCATCATGAATAAAATTAACAATATAACTATCACATAAGATATTCTTATCATGAGACACATGCATAAAAGAATTAATACTCCCCATAAACATAGTCATTCTTATTAATTGTAGTGGGAGCAAATTCAACAAAATAGCTATCATTATTATTCTCATCACCATAATCATCAAATATAGGAGGCATATTGTAATCATAATTAATTTCCTCCTCAATAGTAGGTGGACTGAAAATATCATAATCATCATTGCAATCATCATATATTGTAGGTATAGAATAATCATAAGCAATAGAATAGTTATCTTCCCAAGTGTGTTCATTTGTAAACATATCATCATTGGAAGGATCATGGATAGCACTAATATTATAGCAATTATTAATATCATCATTTTAAGAATTGGTACCGAAGAGATTTTCAATATCAAAAGTAGTGTGCTTTTCCCAATCATGATCACTACTATAGGTAATAGGCATAGGAACATCATCGAGTTCAGACTCATCAAAAACAATAATAGGAGCAACATGCTTAGGGGAAAATACCATATCCTCTCTCCTTTTACTCTTCCTTTTCTTATTTTTCTTCTTCTCTTTAGGAGGGACAGGCTTGAAAGGAAGCTTCTCCATATACCCTGGTTCATTGTTAGAGACAATAGAAGAAACTTTGGAGGATTCCTTCTTTTCATTAATAAGATCAAAACACATATTAGTCCTGACATATTTTGATAAAATCTCATCTTCTATAATATTTTGTATGTAAGTATTTGTGTGATAATTATCAACACAATAAAGATGACAACCATGCAGGACACTATTCATGTCAAAAGCACCCATATCTACCAAAGAGATTTTTCTTGATAACTCTTCACAACCCAAAAATAATGTAAGTTCATCATCTTGATTAGGAGTGATCATGTCATCACAATACAAACTTGCAGTACTCATTGGATTAGAAGGGCTATTATTATGGCTTGAGCATTGAAAATTGAAATGACCCACTTCAAAACAAAGTTCACAAATAAAAGGGTAAAGGGCACAAACTTTTTTACCAAGATCATTTAAAGCCCTATACCACATTCTAGTTTTTTCATTCCTGTGGGTGATACAATATTCTTCTTCAATTTGATTATTCTCACAAGGTCTATGTATTCCACAAAAATTAACATGCTTATAAGAAATAGTACTTTCAGAGGTTTGAGCATGTTTATTCTTATCATTAACAACAATTTCATTTTCCATGCAAGTGTCTTTAAAAGGCTGATGATACATGTCCCACTTTTCTTTAGGAGCATTAATATGAGAAACAAAGGTTTTAAAACAATCAATAACAATTTGAGGATCAAGACCATATTTAGCACTAAGCTCTTGAAAATCAACAGTTTCAGCGAAAGACTTAATGCAATCATACTCATAGTTTACAGCTGGTTCTTTACCTTTGTTATTATCCTAATCTTCGGTATTGCTTTGAATTGTTTCAAGAAGATCCCACTTAGCTTTGACCTCCTTACTTGTGAAGGATCCCTCTAAACAAGTATCTAGATAGTCCTTGTAATGTCCTGAAAGCCATGCATAGAAATTATTAATAACAATATTATGGGGGAGCTCATGAATGGGACATTTGAGCATTAGTGACTTCAATATCCCCCATGCTTGGGCAATACCTTCTCCATCATGAGGATGAAAATTATAAATGTAATTCCTATCTTTATGAATTTCATGAGGAGGATAAAATTTAGAGTAAAAGAGAGATTCAAGTTCCTTCCACTCCAAATGATGAGGATCATCTAGTAGCTCATACCACTCCCTTGCTTTGCCCTTAAGTGAAATAGTGAATAGCTTCCTCTTAACTTGGTTCATTAAAATACCTGCACACTTGAACAACTCGCATAATTCATGTATAAGGAGTAAATGATCACCAGGATGGACAGTTCCATCTCCAAAATAGCAGTTATTCATAACACGTTCAACAATTTTTATAGGTATTTTAAAAGAGATGCTTTCAGTATGTGGATTTAAAATATCACAAGTATCATCAGAATTACCACATATGGGAGATAAATTATCATCAGAGCAAATTTTCTTCTTTAAAGATGGGGAACTAAAAAGATCATTTTCATAAAAACTAGCTTCCCGAAGCTTAGACGTTTCCATAGCATTAGTAACAAAGGTGTTCAAAAGATTCATACTAATAACATTGCTATTAGCATGCAAAGAAAGTTCCATGGGTTTTTTAATTTTCTTTTTAGACAATTCAAGTTCTATCTTAGGAAAAATACTAAAAATCTCTCTAATTTTTTTTTGTTTTCCATTAAGCCTAACTAGTGAAACAAAAAACAAAAAGACAAAATTGCAGAATCTAAAGGAAATAACTTCGAGCACTCACACCGAAGGTTGTGAGTACCTTTTACCTTACCTCCCCGGCAACGGCGCCAGAAAATAGGCGTTTGCCGTGGGAGGTTCTTCTTCTTTAATCCTTCGGTGTGAATACCTTTTACCTTACCTCCCGGCACGGCCAGAAAATAGCTTGATGTCTACGCACTTCTATTCTTGTAGACAGTTGTTGGGCCTCCAAGTGCAGAGGTTTGTAGAACAGCAGCAAGTTTTCCCTTAAGTGGATCACCCAAGGTTTATCGAACTCAGGGAGGAAGTGGTCAAAGGTGTCCCCTCTCAAGCAATCGCGCAATCAAGATACAAGAAGTCTCTTGTGTCCCCAACACACCCAATACACTTGTCAGGTGTATAGGTGCACTAGTTCGGCGAAGAGATAGTGAAATACAAGTGGTAACGATGATAGAAAGTAGCTTGATGGCGTGGAAAAGACTAAAGGCAAACTGAAATAAAGAAGGAAACAAGCAAACATGTAACAGATCTAATTGCAAACGGTGTATCAATGCTTAGAGACAAGGCCTAGGGATCATACTTTCACTAGTGAACACTCTCATATAAATATCTTCTCTTTATGATACTACTCTTAACTACTCTCCGGTTGGACACTCTAATCGATGGTAGGGCTATAACAGCACACCTCAAAGTTCATCTTTCCCATCTAGAAAACCCCACACTGTCACCTTGAGTACTAGATGAGTCCAACAAACACCACAATTTCATAAAGACATCCAACTCCAAATATAACTCATAACAAGTATTTGTAATCTCTAGCCTAAGTGCCACCATGGTGTGCACGCTATCACTTTCAGACACATGGGAAGGGCAGAGATCTATTAAAGCACTTGAGTAGCAAGGTAGATCTATAGATTACAAGCTCATGATCACAATATGATCATGCATAGAGAGAGAGATGAACACATAGCTACCGGTAGAACCCTTACCCTCGAGAGAGAACTACTCCCTCCTCATCATGGGAATCAGCAATGGTGATGGAGATGGTGGTGGAGATCGATGGAGATTGCTCCGGGGGCACTTCCCCGTCCCGGCAGGGTGCCGGAACAGAGACTTTCTGTCCCTTGAATCTCCCCTTCGGTGGCGGCGGCGCAGCGGAACTTTTCGTGGCTGGAGGCTTGATGATCTAGGGTTTTGGTATCGGGAGGCTCTTATAGGCGAAAGAGGCAAGGTCGATGGAGTGCCAGGGGGCCCACACCACCTGGTGGTGCGGCCAGGGCTAGCCCGCGCCACCATATGGTGTGGCCAGGCCCTGGCCCTCCTCCATCTCTGCTTCGGGCTCCGTGAGTCTTCTGGTAAAATAGGAACTTTGGCTTTTGTCCCGAGAATATTTTTTCTGACTTTCCTGGAACCAAAAACAGCAGAAAACAGGCAACTGGCACTGTGGATCTTGTTAATAGGTTAGTCCAAGAAATCATATGAAAAGTACTCCAAAGTGTGGACAAAACACAAGAAAGTAGATAAAACCAAGCATGGACCATCAAAAATTATAGCTACATTTGCAATGTATCAACCTGCTAGACTTCTGCAGCCACTGCGTATTCCTGAGTGGAAATGGAATGAGATTGGTATGGATTTCATTACTAGACTTCTAAAAACATCCGCAGGAAATGATGTTATATGGGTAGTAGTTGATCGGTTATCCAAAGTTACTCACTTCCTTCCGGTTCGGGAAACTATTCGTGCCAGTCAAAGGGCCGATCTATACATCTCTCGGCTTGTTGTCCTTCATGTTGTTCCCAAGAAGATCATCTCTGATCATGGAAGCTTGTTTACTTCCAGATTCTGGCAGAGTTTCCAAGAAGCAATGGGAACTCATGTCTCCTTCAGCACAGCTTACCATCCTAAAACCGGTGGTCAAATCAAAAGGGTGAATCAAATCCTTGAAGACATGCTTAGAGCGTGTGTTATATCCTTTGGCAAGAACTGGGAGAAATGTCTTCCATTTTCCGAGTTCTCCTACAACAACAGTTTCCAATCTAGTTTGGGTATGACGCCTTTCTAGTTTCTATATGGAAGAACATGTCGAACACCGCTGAATTGGATAGAAACCAGCGAAAGACAGTTCTTTGGTCCGGATATGATCCAAGAAGCTGAAGATCAAGTTCGCATAATCCAAGAACGTCTGAAGGCTGCTCAATCTTGTCAGAAAACCAACTATGATCATCATCATCTTGAGGTTCATTATGAAGTTGGTGATCAAGTTTACCTCCAGGTCACTCCTCTAAAGGGTGTCCACCGTTTTGGTATCAAAGCCAAATTGTCTCCTCACTACGTTGGTCCCTTTCACATTCTCTCCAAGTGAGGTGAGCTTGTCTACCAGTTGGAGCTACCATAAACTTTTCCAGATGTTCATGACTTCTTCCATGTGTTGCAACTTAAGCATTGCTTCAAAGATCCTATCCGTGGTGTGGATCATCAAACCCTGGATCTTCAAGAGAATCTAACCTACCGGGAATACCCAGTTCATATTCTTGGTGAAACCGAGCGCAAGACTCGTCGTCAAACCATCAAGTTCCTGAAAGTTCAGTGGTCTCATCACTCTGAGTCCGAAGCAACCCGGGAACGTGAAGATCGTCTTCGATCTGAGTATCCTGCCTTCTTTTCTAAAACCTAGGAATCTCAGGACGAGATTCTTGTAAGTGGGGTAGAGTTGTAACATACCACCTCTATGTGTAATAAATAAACAACATGTTTGTGAGCATTGCATACATGCATTACACTTGCATTTGGTTCTAATCAAGATACAAAGTAAAACCCTAATGCACTACTTTATCCCCTCCCTTTTACCCCTCTAAAAATGGGCTCTATTTGTTGGGTTCGCAACATAGAAAAACAAAAAAAATCCTACGATGGGAACTATACGCCAAGATCTATCTATTAGATACAAGCAACGGGTGGATATACATCCAAAGAGAACTTCCCTCGAAGACAACAAAGCTTTGTTAACGAGTTGGAACTCGTGGATGATGTAGTCGTACACTTGCCGATCTCAAGATCATGATGAAGTCCAGCAGGTCTAGCTCTAGCACGTCCATCAGATCCAGCTCCAGCAAGTTCAGCACCACCAAGTCCAGCACTGCAAAGCAGCGGTGCATCCGTGATCGCACACACATCCGGTACCCCGACAACCTCCGTCCCTCGCTCCAGCAAAGCAGCGGAAGCAGCAACTCCTTTCCAGATAAAGCCACCGAGAACATGTAACTCGCTAATCCGAGACTATGGGGAATAACTAGAGGGGGAGAGAGATCCTTCACAAGGAGGAGTGTGTTGTGAGGAGGAGAGGGGGATCTTTTATAGGGAAGACGGGGGCAGCCAAGGGCCATGGCGTGGCAGCCATGGTGGTGCCCCCACCTCTTCCATCATTCATATGGTGGATGCTCCACTCACATAAATATGCCTCCACTCACACTTCCACTCACATGCATTAAATTTCCTCCAAATTTAATGCAAGCTCTCATTAAATAAAACTATTTTATTTATTTTATTCAGAATTTTGTCAATTACTTTAATTAACAAACATTCACATAAAATCCCCTGCAACATTTCAATATCACATGCAGAACCAGTTTCTGCAATTTCACCCGAAACAATTCCGGTTTCCGTTGAAATGATTCCAGCGCTTTCTTAAATCTTTATCTGAAACATATTCTCTCTAAATGGTGTCGGTATCCCTTAAGTGTGTCACCCCACGGTTCGCGAATAATGTAGACATGATCGAGACCCCTCTCTGATCAATAATCAGCAGCAGGACCTGGAGATCCACACTGACTCCCACATATTCAACGATGACTCTTGTGATCGTGTGAACCTTTAACGTCGTAACTAAATCCCTTTTTCTCGTGATATATTACATGTCTGAGATTCGATCATCGGCATCCAAATACCTAGTTTGATCTCGTTACCGACATGCACTCTTTTCTCGTTCCCGTGATATAACATTCTAGTGATCACATCACTTGCTTGCAAGCTATCCTAATGTGATATCACCGAGAGGGCCCAGAATATATCTATCTGTAATTGGGATTCACAAATTCCATTCTTGATCCATGAGCCTCAACATAACACCTTCAGAGTATCTGAACCCACCTTTATAGTTACCCTTTTATGGTGTGACGTTTGATGTTATCAAGTTACTCTTTTGATGTTAGGAATTAACATGATCTCATGGTCTAAGGACTAAGATTACTTCGTATGATGTTATAGCAATATAAACATAATGACTTTGATCGTAATGCTATACTTCGGATGAATGTTCATCACATCATTCCACCAATGTTGTGACCTCGTTCTTAACGACATCCAATGTCCATGATCAGGAAACCTTGATCATCTTGTTAATCAACGAGCTAGTTTATAAGAGAGGCATAACTAGGAACTTTCCTTTTGTTTATTAAACACACATGTATTAACGTTTCCAAATTAATACAATTATATCATGCAAAATAAACATTTATCATAAACAAGGAATAAGATAATAACCACTTTATTATTGCCTCTCGGGCATATTCCTTCAGTCTCCCACTTGCACTAGAGTCAATAATCTAGTTTGAAAAACTTTGCATATTGAACACCTATGGCTTTCTGGTGTTGCACATGCGCGATTGCTAGTGGTTAACATAATCTCCGGATCTGACAGTTTTAGGTCTGTGTGTATTTGCATGTCTTTGCGTCTCTACGCATCACTCATTCTCAAATGAGATGGCATTGTATAAATTTGGTCCTTTGGTGAGACCTTTAGTTCGTTCGGGTTAAAATATGTTGATATTATTGTCATACAATATATCTTCATAGTATTAGCCCACTTTGAACCACACCTAGTATGATAACAAACTACTTAACAGAAATGCCCTCCTTTCCTGCTACTATAGCAGTCATATACTTAGTCTTTTGTTGTAGTATCCGACATAATGTCTCAACTTTGGAACTCATCCAAATCCATCATGGAACATCCTTTCCATTACATTGTGCCACCCATAGTCTAAATTGAGATAAATTTAATGTGTATCTTGTGACAAAACTAGTATCAATGTAACACTTTACAATGAACTACCTTTAACTATTTGTCACTTATACATGATATATTCTTAGTTCTTCCAAAGCTCATAAGAATATCTTTACTATCATCCAATGATCATCTTATGAATCATTCTGGTATGTGCTCATAACATTTACAGCATAGGACATATCTGTATATATACATATCATGGTATAATTGATCAAAATCTTCATGTGATTTTACTCACCAAGTGTTGAAACACTTGAATCTTGATACAATACTTTCCATGCAGCAAGAACCTTTCTTGTTGTTTCCATATTGAACCCTTTCAATATCTCATATATGTCCGTCTGGCATAACCATATTAGCGCCTCAATCTATCCATATAGACATTGATGCCAAATATTCCGGTTTTGCCCAAGTCTTTCATCGAAATCCTATTTTAATGAAATTCTTAACTTGTGTCAGTAAAATATACATCATTTCTAATCAACAATATGTACTCTGCATAATGTATTGGAAATTTGTCTCAGCGCTCCCACTTAATTTCTTGCAAATGTAAGCATCTTCATTGTCTCTGATGAAATTAAACTCCTTTAACATTTTCATCATGGTGAAGATTCTAACTCCGTTATGCTCACTTCAACTATTGAAGTTTGCATGCCCTTTTAGCACCCTTTTAATTAACAAAACCCTACGGACCGTGTCATGTACACGTCCTAGGTAACCATTCTATTAGAAGAACCTTGTTTTATTTATTCAACTACCATACACCAAATTATATGTATTGGTTGCTATATTAATCCGTCAAGACTAAATATCACTATGAAAGATCAAATCTTGTCATAGTCAACTCCTTGAACATTGCCGTAAACTTGTTTCTGGCATGTCGACTATTTCATAGATGTTAAACATCCATGTCTATTTCTTTATAGATCCAAACACGACCGATAGGCTTCACGCCTTTTCGGAGGGTCTTCCAAGTTCATAAACTTGATTTCTCGTGTATGGATACTATCACGGATTCTATGACTTCTAGTCATTTTATGGAGTCAGGGCCCATCATCGCTTCTTTGCATGCAGTCGGTTCATCATTGTCAAAACAATAATGACTTTTGTTTCAAATCTTACTATTTGATTCTTACTGACCCACATGGTTCAATGGGAACTCTAATCTCCAAGATCACACCCTTTGTAATCATGGGAGCCATGAGCATTATGGACGCCATCGGGACACTTTTCGGTGCTGCGCTACTTAGCACATATAGCTAAGGTTCAACAACCTTATCAAAGTTCTATTGTCCTCCCACTTAACTTTTCACGAAAAATTCCTTCTAAAGAAAATTGACGTTCTAAGCGACAAACTCTTTTGTCCTCGGTGTTGTGGAGGAATTCCCAACAAATTCTTTGGGATAACCTAAAAAGATGTGCTTATCCGACTTTGGTTGTAAAAATTTTACTTATGCATAGCATACCAAAATTTAAGAAAAGACAATTCGGGTTTTATCCCAAACCATAACTCATATGGTGTCATTTCAACGGATCACGATGGTGCTCTTTTCAATGTAAAAGCGGTAGTCTCTAAAGCTTTAATCCTTAAAACATAATGGCAGTTTTATAAATGACACCTTTGATCTTACTATGTCAAACAAGGTTTGATTTGATCTCTCGAACATACCATACTCCTGTGGTTTATCGGGAAGTGCAAATTCATGGAACAATTCCTGAAATCTTAGGTGTTTTGCTAAACCTGTAACTCAAATATCTTCCTTTATGATCAAATCATAAACTCTTTTATTTTCTTGTTAAAATGATTTTTCACTTCATCTTGAAAGTCTTTGAACAATTTTCAAATGTTTCATACTTCTTCCTTATTAAGTAAATATATAGATATATTCACTCAAATTTCTGGAGAAAGCATATGAAGCAAAAAGATCCATCGCATATGGCTACACATAATGGACTATATACATCAACATGCATAATATCCAATAAGTTAGTCATCCATTCCTCTTTGGCCTATGGACGGAGTTTCAATTATCTCGACGAAAGTTTCACAAGCGTCAATTGATCAAAATCAAAAGACTCCAAAAATCCATCAACATGGAGTTTGTTCATGTTTACTTTCCAATATAATTCAAACAGCGATGTCACTTCATAAGTGATCTTCCAATCATTTGTCTTACGACATTTTAGCAATAATGTTTATGGATGTGATTTCTCGAACTAGACTTGTAAAAGTTCATCCATCCTTTATGGAATACGGTAATTATTTGAACAACCATTGTCCTCGTAATACAGGAACGAAATAACAATTATTAAAACAAATCTTGAAGGCTAGGTTTAACGACTATGAAAAACACAATAACACTTTATTTGTTTTCGAGGAACATCATCACTTATTCTCTTGCCAGTTACTTAGGCCGTTGCAGTTCATGAATTGTGTTGTTCTATATGACACTTCACACCAGCCAATTCGGTATCCAATACCTAAGAACCACATTGTTTAACAAGCAAGGAATACAGCCATAACATGTATATCTTCTATATACCTAAGTTGGACATCTCCAACCTTTTCTTTTCTACCAAATATTTTATACATTCTCTTTAAGCAATTCATTTTCTTTTAAAAGAATCTATCAACATCAATAGTGGTGTCATTCACATGACACATAGTACAAAATGTATATAGTCAAATACTAATACCTTTGAACTTGCACTTTGAAGTGGATCACCATCATCAAATGTTTGGTGTTCTTTCAAAAAAAATCCATTCTTTAGTAATCTTTTAGTGTAGTAAACATTTTACTTACATCTTCGATTCATCCTTATCATGACAACTTTCATGATCAAGCTACTATAGCCTATAAGGAAGAATCGCGAGTATAATGTTAGTTCCCAAAACCTTTTGGGAGATCCGGATGCCTAGCATCTCCATCCTTCACAAATTCTCATACAATATGAGGACATGTATTTTGCAAAATTATACTATATCATAATGCAACCAAAAAACATTGTTTAAAATATCACAATATCTTCCACACATGATGGTTTCTGAAACAATTTTTCAGCTCCTAGATAATCTTGATATTAAAACAACTTTTGAATATCAATAATCATGGAGGCAAACATGATACTTTAGATACTAACATTGGAATTCTTACTCTTGATTTAATACTACTTATTAAACTTCATGGAGTACATAGAGTTTGCTGAAAGTTTGCAATAGGACTTCTAAACTTTAAATTGACATTCAAAACAATACGATACCAGTTTCTAAAGTAAATATCCAAAATTCTATAGTTTTATTATCTCAATTAAAACTAAGCATAAGGTAGTGAACAGATGCCAATGACTACAAAAAATTATGCAAATTCACTTTGATTTTGTTTATGACAAATTGAGTTCTACTAATCCAAATTAGAAATGAACTCCCACTCAAAAACGACATCCCTCATGCCTTTTTGGTGATTACATGAACCAAATCCACTACACCAAGTCCGATCATCACATGAGTTGGTGTAGCTTCAAAGGCGAGAATCAATATGGGCATCACATCAACTATATCACTCATGCTTAACCTTTCGGTCCGTGTTCCGAGGCCATGTCTGTACATGCTAGGCTTGCCAAGTAAGAACCTTAGTACTCGCATGTGTAAAACTATCTTACACCCATTGTATGAAAGCGTAGAGTCGAGTACACCCGATCATCACGTGATGTCTCGAAACACGATCCATAGAACGGTGCATACTTAAGGAAGAACACATTTTATCTTGATATTTAAATGAGGGATCGTCTTATAATGCTACTAAAAACGCCAAACTAGCAATATAAGATGCAAACATCATATGTGAAAAGTGGGATGATATGGTCCATGCATTTGATCACCATCATATGCATCATGGTATGATCTCTATCATTCCTTTGTGTGTAAGGACAAGGTCTATGGAACTTACACATTAAGTGTGTTGTAAGGGTATCTATCATACATCAATTTACATCATTACCATGTCATGACACTAGCCCAGCAACAATCTAAACTAGACGCCTCTAATTTATCCATTGCAAGTTTGATGTGGCTTAGGGCTTTCGGAGATAGAACCGGTCTTACCTACGAACATGGAACCACAACGATGACAACTAAGTTATTAGCAACTCGTTGTAAATCAGATATTGACTATAGTCGGAGAGACAGACACCCGCTACCCACTTATGCAAAACTAGTTGCATGTCAGTCGTGGAACCGGTCTCATGTGCGAGGACATGTAAAGTTAGTCCGTGCCGCTTCATCCCACTGTGCCACCAATATCAAAAATACATAGAAGATGCAATAACATGATCATCATCGCCAACATATAAACATATGTGTACTACCCATGCAAAGCACCTACGCATAGATCAGGCTCTGATACCACTGTTGGGTTCACAGCATAGAAAACAAAAAAAATCCTACGATGGGAACTATACACCAAGATCTATCTATTAGATACAAGAAATGGGTGGATATACATCCATAGAGAACTTACCCTTGAAGACAACAAAGCTTTGTTAACAAGTTGGAACTCGTGGATGATGTAGTCGTACACTTGCCGATCTCAAGATCGTGATGAAGTCCAGCAGGTCCAGTTCTAGCATGTCCATCAGATCTAGCTCCAGCAAGTTCAGCACCACCAAGTCCAGCACTGCAAAGAAGTGGTGGATCCGTGATCGCACACACATCCGGTACCCCGACAACCTCCATCCCTCGCTCTAGCAAAGCAGCGGAAGCAGCAACTCCTTTCCAGATAAAGCCAGTGGGAACATGTATCTCGCTAATCCGAGACCATGGGGAATAACTAGAGGGGGGGAGAGATCCTTCACGAGGAGGTGTGTGTTGTGAGGAGGAGAGGGGGCCTTTTATAGGGAAGAGGGGAAGCCAAGGGCCATGGCCTGGCAGCCATGGTGGTGCCCCCACCTCTTCCATCATTCATGTGGTGGATGCTCCACTCACATAAATATGCCTCCACTGACACTTCCACTCACATGCATTAAATTTCCACCAAATTTAATGCAAGCTCTCATTAAATAAAACTATTTTATTTATTTTATTCAGAATTTTGTTAATTACTTTAATTAACAAACATTCACATAAAACCCCCTTCAATATTTCAATATCACATGCAGAACCAGATTCGATCATCATCATCCAAATACCTAGTTTGATATTGTTACCGACATGCACTCTTTTCTCGTTCCCATGATATAACATTCTAGTGATCACATCACTTGCTTGCAAGCTATCTTAATGTGATATCACCGAGAGGGCCCAGAATATATCTATCCATCATCGGGATTGACAAATTCCATTCTTGATCCATGAGCCTCAACATAACACCTTCAGAGTATCTGAACCCACCTTTATAGTCACCCTTTTATGGTGTGATGTTTGATCTTCTCAAGTTACTCTTCTGATGTTAGCAATTAACATGATCTCATGGTCTAAGGACTAAGATTACTTCGTATGATGTTATAGCAATATAAACATAATGACTTTGATCGTAATGCTATACTTCGGATGAATGTTCATCACATCATTCCACCAATGTTGTGACCTCGTTATTAACGACATCCAATGTCCATGATCAGGAAACCTTGATCATCTTGTTAATCAACGAGCTAGTTTATAAGAGAGGCATAACTAGGAACTTTCCTTTTGTTTATTAAACACACATGTATTAACGTTTCCAAATTAATACAATTATAGCATGCAAAATAAACATTTATCATAAACAAGGAATAAGATAATAACCACTTTATTATTGCCTCTCGGTCCAGATATGATCCAAGAAGCTAAAGACCAAGTCCGCATAATCCGAGAACGTCTGAAGGCTGCTCAATCTTGTCAGAAAACCAATTATGATCATCATCATCTTGAGGTTCACTATGAAGTTGGTGATCAAGTTTACCTCCGGGTCACTCCTCTGAAGGGTGTCCACCGTTTCGGTATCAAAGGCAAATTGGCTCCTCACTATGTTGGTCCCTTTCACATTCTCTCCAAGTGATGTGAGCTTGCCTACTAGTTGGAGCTACTATCAACTTTTCCAGATGTTCATGGCGTCTTCCATGTGTCGCAACTTAAGTGTTGCTTCAAAGATCCTATCCATGGTGTGGATCATCAAACCCTGAATCTTCAAGAGAATCTAACCTACCGGGAATACCCAGTTCATATTCTTGGTGAAACTAAGCGCAAGACTCGTAGTCAAATCATCAAGTTCCTGAAAGTTCAGTGGTCTCATCACTCTGAATTCGAAGCAACCCGAGAACATGAAGATCGTCTTTGATATGAGTATCCTGCCTTCTTTTCTAAAACCTAGGAATCTCGGGACGAGATTCTTGTAAGTGGGGTAGAGCTGTAACATACCACCTCTATGTGTAATAAATAAACAACATGTTTGTGAGCATTGCATACATGCATTACACTTGCATTTGATTCTAATCAAGAGACAAAGTAAAACCCTAATGCACTACTTTCTCCCCTCTCTTTTACCCCTCTAAAAATGGGTTCTATTTCGAAAAATCCAAAATGTTTTGGACTTTGACTTGAACCAGGGCTCAATTATGACCTTGGGAAATGATTTCAAGTTTTGGTTATATTTTTGAAATTGTTCAAAACAGAGCTTTGTTTAAAATCCAAATAGAAATGGGAAAGGTGAAAAAGAAAACGAATTTCAGAGAAAAAATAAGAAAAACCAGCCTGGGCCTTCTCTCTCTCCCCTAGGCCTTTCTGCAGCCTAGCAGCAGCCCGAGCCAACCCACCCGGGGCCCAAGCCTAAAGGGTTCGCAACATAGAAAACAAAAAATTCCTACGATGAGAACTATACGCCAAGATCTATCTACTAGATACAAGCAACGGGTGGATATACATCCATGGAGAACTTACCCTCAAAGACAACAAAGTTTTGTTAATGAGTAGGAACTCGTGGATGATGTAGTCGTACGCTTGCCGATCTCAAGATCGTGTGGAATTCCTAGCGCTGCAAACCAGCAACAAGATCTCAAGACTGCACACACGCTCAAAGCCATCAAGACAACCTCCGCCTCCTCGCTCCAGCGATGCAGCGGAAGCAACAACTCCTTCCAGATGAAATGACACCGAGAACATGTATATCGCTAATCCGAGACCATGGGGGAATAATTCTAAAGGGGGAGATAAATCCTTCACAAGGAGGTGTGAGGAAGAAGGGTGAGAGGGGTGGCCTTTTATAGGAGGAGGGGGTACCCCTCCCCATGGTCGGCGCCCTGATGACCCACAAGTATAGGGGGTGTATCGCAGTATTTTCGATAATTAAGAGTGTCGAACCCAACGAGGAGCAGAAGGTGTTGGATAGTGGTATGCATCAGGAATTCTCTACAAATACTTAGCAAACAGATTTTTAGGGGTTTTTGATAAGGCAAGTAAATAAAGTACAAGTAAATAAAAGACAATAGGAATAAATGCAGCAAGTGGCCCAATCCTTTATTCAGCAAAGGACAAGCCGGTTGTATTACTTAAGATGACCAAATGTTCTCGAGGACACACGGGAAGACTATCAAGTGCTTTCGCTTCATATAGTTGATTAATCTTCTTTAGCTTGCTAAGTGTTGTGTGGGTGAACCTGTGCTAATGTACCGACCTTCCTAGGACTAATACATACTTGTGATTATACCCCTTGCAAACATCCGTAAGTACAAGAAAGTAATTAAGGTAGAAACCTAACCACAGCTTTAAACTCTAAGACCCTTACGTCCCTTGTGCAATGGTTTCCTAACGGGGGTTTAGGTTTTTGTCACTCAGGAACCCCTACGATTAGTAGCCAAATACACAATGCATTCCCCTAGGCCCATATAGGTGAAGTATCATGTAGTCGACGTTCACATGACACCACTAGAAGAAGTACACCACAACTTAAATATCAAACTATTGAATCTTTCTCAACACAACTCCACTACTAACAATATGACTTCTCCCATGTCCTCAAGAACAAAACGAACTACTCACAAGACATCATACGGATCATGATCAGAGATGGAATAATGATGTATAACAATCTGAACATAAACAATAATTGAACCCTTCCACTCAATAGCATCAACTACAAAGAGTAATCAACACCGGGAAAGTTTCCCCTAAGAACTATGCAAGATTCAACCCAATTGTTATAGTAATAATGGAGATGGTGATGATGGTGCTGATGGTGATGATGGTGCTGATGGTGACGATGGTGGTGACGATGATGATGATGATCCCGATGAAGTCCAGCTTGATGGTGGTGTTGATGGTGACGATCTCCCCTCTCCGGGAAGGAATTCCCCCGGCAGAAATCTGTCTGCCGGAGAGATCTTTCTCTCTCGGTGTTTTCCACCCCGTAGAGGCACCAGAATCTTTCTGTGGTTGCTCCTCTAGTATTAGGGTTTCGGGAGGATTATATACGCCAGAGGGGAGAGCGGGAGGTGGGCCAGGGTGGCCACACCACCTGGTGGCGCGACCTAGGCTGGCCCGTGCCAGGGGGTGGTGTGGGCCCCCTGTGGCCCATCTCCACTCCTCCTTCTGGCAGCCTTCGTCTTATGGAAAAATAGGATTTTCCATGTATTTTCCCGGATTTTCTGATCTTCGCGAATTTTGCCTCGAAACAACACATCTTCCATCAGAATCCTGACTGCAGCGGTCCATGCTCCAAAAGTCATCAACCATGCAAAAACAGATGATATAACATAAGTATCACCTCTTAATATGAAATATATCAATGAATAACAGTGAATTATGATATATAATAGTGATGCAAAATGGACGTATCATGCCCCATGGGGGTGACCCCTCACCTCCCCCATTCATGTGGTGGTAACCCCCTCCACATAAAAGTTCCCTTAACATTCCTCTTTAAAGTCTTTACTTTAAATGCATTAAATTTCTCCAAATTTAATGCTCTCTCATTTAATAAAACACATTTATTAAATTTATTCAGAATTTTGTTAATTACTTTAATTAACAAACATTCCCATAAAACCCCCTGCAACATTTCCATATTACATGCATAACCAATTTCAGCAATTTCACCCAAAACAGTTTTGGTGTCTATTGAAATAATTCCAGCGCTTTGCAATTCATTAGTCTGAAACACATTTGCTCCAAATGGTGTTGGTGTCCCTTAAGTGTGTCACCCTATGGTTCATGAATAATGCAGACATGATCGAGACCCCTCTCAGATCAATAATCAGAAGCGGGACCTGGAGATCCATACTGACTCCTACACATTCTACGATGACTTCTGTGATCGTGAGAACCTTTAATATTAGTATCTAAATCCCTTTGTCTCGCGATATATTACATGTCCAAGATTCGATCAGCGGTATCTCCATACCTAGTTTGATCTTGTTACCGACATGTACTCTTTTCTCATTCCCGTGATATAACATTCTAGTGATCTCATCACTTGCTTGCAAGCTAACCAATGTGATATCACCGAGAGGGCCCAGAGTATATCTATCCGTCATCGGGATGGACAAATCCCACTCTTGATCCATGACCTTCTACATAACACTTTTGTAGCACTGAACCCACCTTTATAATCACCCTTTCACGGTGTGACGTCTGATGTTATCAAGATACTCTTCCAGTGTTAGTGATTAACATGATCTCATGGTCTAAGGACTAGGATTACTTTGTTAGATGTTATAGAAATATAAACACAATGACTTTGATCGCAATGCTATACTTCGGATGAATGTTCATCACATCATTCTACTAAGGTTGTGACCTCGTTATTAACAACATCCAATGTCCATGATCAGAAAACCTCGATCATCTTGTTAATCAACGAGCTAGTTTATAAGACATGCATAACTAGGAACTTTCCTTTTTGTTTATTAAACACACATGTATTAACGTTTCCAAATTAATACAATTGTAGCATGCAAAATAAACATCTATCATATACTTGGAATATGTATAATAACAACATTATTATTGCCTCTCAGGGCATATTTGTAGAGGTTCCAACCTTTAATAAGGTTGATCCCTCCTGTGTTTACAATGCTAGTCCCTGGATCAATAGCTAGCATCCACAGTTAAGATGTAATATCAAGAAACAAAGGTCATAACATAACTTTATAACCAGGAATAACATAAATTTTATTACATCATACATAGCTCATTTGGCTATTACATTACATTGCAGCGGAATAACTATAGTCATGGGGTCCTTCATCTTCAAGTGCCACAGGCAGATGTTGGTTGTAGACTTTGTAATCCTAATCAAACAATCTTCACTAAAATCAATCAAACCTGCAACATTACAAGTTACAGCCACAAGGGTCAATACATTTGAGTTGTATTGGCAAGTTTCACTACTATGTATAATATAAGTGGATCCTATCATTACATGCAAATTTGGCTAAGTAGAGTTTTAGGCTCATTTGCATAAAGCAATGTTTTATCCTATCTTTTCAAAATGGTTTTGGTCCTTTGTCAAATCTCCTTTGAAAAATCCCTTGAACTCCTTGGTAACCCCAAGTGTTCAAGTCTTTGTCAAAATCTCTTGAGCACCTTGGTAACCCCAAGTGCATCAAGTTTTAAAAGTTTTCTTTTAGAAATTAGAGTGTCGAGATCTTCCATAGCTTCAGGCCTTAGTTGCTCAGTATTGTCCATGACCGGGGACACGGCTAAGTACTTAGAATTTGATCTTCTGCAGAAGTTGTACACTTTACCCACATGACACAATCTCGTCTTGACGCCACCAGTGGCCGCTGGATAAGTACTCACCAAAATGGAGTACCGGCAGATCGAGAATGTGACAAAGTCTTTCCATAGGAGTCCTCCCAATACAAAATACTAGCTTGTCTACCAGGCACAAATGTAGGGTTGCTCCCTTACACAAATCTAGTTAACCTGAAGATGCCAATGCATGGGACTTCCACTATGTAGTTGACTAAGCCAGAGCCCATTTAGCATGTGGCTGTACACGGAAGCCACTGTACGAGAAACATGTTCAATCTCTAAGTTTCCTGGGTGGTTTTCCTTTGGAGCACAACACAAAGAGATTGCCATAGCAAGGTTCCTTTTGTTGCCACCTTCTCCAAAACTCAAAGTATCCTTGTCCACCCAGGTGGTTCATTGAGTCCTTGTTTTATTATATAAAACATAAGTCTTTTCTCAATCTCATAAAATCTCAACATGTATCTCTTTTCAAAATATAGCATGGCTAAGCATGTAACAATTACAATATTTTAACTAAGGAGTGTATAGGGAATCCTATTAGGATTAGCATAACATAAGTATAAAATTCTTTTAATGCATGTTTTAAAAATCCACTAAGTATAAGAAAATAGTAGGACTTTAGATGATAATGTAACTTGCCTTTTTGGTAGGGAATGGTGGTTCACTCCTTGATCTTGCTAGTCTCACACTTCTCTAACTTCACTATAATCAATCAAGCAAACACAATATCAACTAGCATTCCAAACCAATAATCAATCAAACAAACACACACATAAAACAATGGGATCTAAGTCATGCATGTAAGCATGCAAGAGATGGTTCTATTTGCAAAGATGGTCTCCACTAGGCTTCTAAGCTTTGTAAGTTCCAAATTGGTCATTTTCCAAAGTGGCAAAGTCATTTGCAAAAGGGTTTTGTCCAAAATCCATTTTTAAATCCAATCATCATTTTATGTAGTGGATAATATTTTTATCAAAGTAACAACTTTAAGTTGTTCACCAAATGAGTTGCTATTGCAAAACTTGGTGTTTTGGGTCAGTAGGTTTGTCTCAAAACATTTTTCCCAAAGTTTTTACTCCAAAAACATTTTTATAATAAAACCATTATTTTCATTTGGCTAGAAGTGGGCTAAGTCAAATAATCCATCCTAAATTTTATCAAAATCATTTTTAACACCAAGGGTTGGTTCCTAGGGTCAATAAGGTCACAACCAACCATTTTGCAAAGGTTTTAACCCTAAAATCATTTTTAAACAATTTTTATACTCTAAACAAGCTCACAAAAGAATCTGCAAAAAACAAGCAAACTAACAGATACTATTTGCTAAACTAAGGGCAGGGTTGGCTAGGGCTTGCTCTCCTGAATCCAACGACATAAAATTTGTAATTTTTGGATGTGTGGATTCAAAGTTACAAGGGTTTGAAATTTGCAAACAAATCTGTTTTCAATTTCTGTTTTAAACTAGAGCCGCCACGCCATCATGCTTTCATTGACGGTACCGTCACGGATCACGCCTAGAGGTCAGAGGATCTCATTTAGATCGAGCGGCACAGGGACATTCGATACCTCTTCGTTTATGTTCTATTACAGCCTTACGTTCTAGTTCTAACGGATGCAATCAATCAGATCACTAACCGGCGGTGCTGTGCAGCGGTGGACGGCGGCGACAGCCAGACGAGATGCTCGCGGTGGTTCTAGGAAGCGAGGAAGACAGAGGGGGTGCTCACCATGTTCATGAGGTCAAAGAGGTGCTCAAGGAACTCTCGAGGAAGCAAGGGGCGCACGGAGACGGAGGTAATCGTCACGGAGTCGCTGCGTCGGTTGGTCCCGCTGCTGGAGTCGACGCCATGTGTCACGAAAAAGACAAACAAAGGTCAGGCTAGTTGCGCAAGATCGAGTCGAGTGAGGGAGCGTGAACGAGGAAGCTCGGGCGGCAAGCTACTGTGGGAGGTCGTCGGAGAGAGGTTGCAGAGGCGGCGTCGTTCGAGTTTGTCGAGCCGACGCCTGGGCGCCCATGTTGAGAGGAGGGTGCTGGGAGATGCGTCTTGGAGTGGGGAAGCTGCCAGCGTGCTCAGGGAGGCTCGAGGCGGTGTCGAGTCGCCGGAATCGGCATCGGACTTCGTCGGAACAGAGGGTGCTCGGGGAGGAAATTGGGGAGGTCTAAGGCGTACCAGCGCGGGGTGTCAGAGGGGAAATATAGGGGAGACATGGGCGTTTAAGACTGCGTGGTCAAGGCGAGGTAAAGGCGCGGCATTAAGATGAATTGAATCCGCGGAATCACAGCAGGTAACGGCGTCGAAGGAGGAAGAAGGGGTCGCGCGGGTGTGGACGATGAGCAGTAGAGGTGGGGTCCATCGGTCAGTGGGAAAAGAAATGCGAGTGAGGTCCACTGGTCATCCTCTGTTCGGGTTAGAAACGGGGTGCGAATCGTTTTCTGTTCGGGGAGAATAACTGGGCTGCTTCTGGGCCTTAGTGGGCTTGGCCAGTTGGGTCAGGTCCTGAATCTATTTTTTTTTCTTCCTGTAATCCTTTTCTTTTTCTAGATCTAATTTCTGTTTTAAATTTTCAAACAAGCAAACAAAACAATTCAAACAACACCAAGCTTCACAATTTTGAACTTGGTTCTGTTTATCAACATAAACCAACATTCCAAAATAAAATAATATTTTTATTCATTTTAGGATCTATTTAATATTTAAATAAAATAGACCATAGTTTTTTAATCAAAATAGGGTTGATTTATTTAATAAAAACTCCATTTGAAAACCAAATATTTTCAAAACCAAATCAGTAGGTTTTATTTGAAAATAAAGAATACTTGGAAAACTTGTTTAAAACAAAATAACCTTTTATTTTTAGGGTCCATTAATAATTAAATAAAATGGACCTTAGTTATAATCCATATAGGATTTGATTTATTAAATCTTTATTTTGAAAATCTTAGAATAAAACCAAAACACTTCAGTAGGTTTTATTTGAGAATATAAAATATTTGGAAAACTTATTTAAAATAAATAAATAAGTTTTGATGTTTTGGAAATAGTAAAACCTTTATTAATAAAACTTGGATATTTAAATCCTTTTTATTTTATTTTAAATAAACCTTTACTAATTTAATCAAAGCAAAACCTTTTGTTTCAAAATCTTGGCCAAGGTTTAATTTGGCTTTATAAAATAATATTTATTTATAAATCCACCTTTTATTTTGAAAACCAAATCTTTTTATTTTAAAGATTCAAAATAGTAATTCCAATTATAAAAACTTTCTTGATCCTTTGTGAATATTTGTTGATCAATTTTGGTATGGATTAAATCCATGGATTTGGAGATACTTTGGAAATGATTTTCTTCCATTAGGGTTTTAGGATTTGGATTTATTTTCCAAGTGTTCAAATTTCCAGATACATTCATTGAGGAATGCATTTCCCTTGATTTGGATTTTTGTTGAATTCAAACTTTAGCCAAAGTTTGTTCAAGATGGGATTTTAAGTTTCCTTTTAGAAACAAAAGTTTCTTTTCACCCTGATTTTCAACAAAAATTTATTTTGTTTATTTATTTTTCACATTACAAGATTTGGAAAATCTTGGGATGTGACAATATTCCCTTCAGTCTCCCACTTGCACTAGAGACAATAATCTAGTTACATGGTGATAAATCTAACACCCATGGAGTTATGGTGTTGATCATGTTTTGCTCTAGGGAGAGTTTTAGTCAACGGATCTGCTACATTGAGATTCGTATGTACTTTACAAATCTTAATATGTTTGGAATTCTTGTGAGACCTTGGTTTCTTTGTGTTGGCTATGGCTCCATTGTTGTCACAATAGATTACCATTGGATCCAACACACTAGGAACCACACCCAGTTCGGTAATGAAATCCTTCATCCAAACCGCTTCCTGTGCTACTTCTGAAGCAGCAATATATTCCGCCTCCATTGTTGACCTTGTTACCACGGGTTGTTTGGAGGTCCTCCAACTAACTGCTGCTCCGTTCATGAGAAATATGTATCCGGATTGAGACTTAGAGTCATCCGGATCAGTGTCAAAGCTAGTGTCGACATATCAATTAGCGACCAGCTCTTCTTCACCTCCGTATACAAGAAACATTTCCTTAGTTCTTATCAAGTACTTAAGGATATTCTTGACCACTATCCAGTGTTCCAAACCTGGATCAGATTGGTACCTTCTAGTCAAACTAATAGCATGTGCCACATCCAGTTTTGTACATAGCATGTCGTACATTATAGAGCCTGTGGCTGATGCATAGGGGATCTTATCCATTATCTCTCTTTCTTCTGCCATAGCCGGACTTTGAGTCTTACTCAATGTCTTGCCTTGCAACATAGGTAAGAACCCCTTCTTACTTTCGTCCATTTTAAACTTCTTTAAAATCTTATCAAGTGTCGTGGTGGTGTCACGGCAGATGCCATGGATAGGCTAAAGGTGGGGACTAATATGCGCTAGGGGAATCCAGGGAGGGATAGTGGAGTGATTCTCCACAAAGAAGTTTGTATTGCTATATCTCCAAGATTACAAGTGCTCCTTGAGCTGTATTGGCGAGAGGAGGAAGAAGGTGCTCTCTTACTCTTGCCTACTATCTTGCCCAAGAAACCCTAGATCAACTAGTCCTACGGAACTACCAAACCAACTAGTGCTCAACCAAAAAAAACCTCTACCAGAACCCTAACCTCCCCTTATATAGAGGAGGTTCGGTCCTGGCCTAGGGCATACGTGGAGGCATATTCCTAAGAATATGCCCCCTCCCAAAGTGGTAACCCGACCGGGTTGCTTTTCCCCCACGTCACACATGCTTTAGTGACGTAGCCTTCAAGGGCGCTGCCACCGACGTGAGCTGCCGTCACCCTTGTCGGCCATGGCCCGGTGGTCCGCCCTTGCTTTATTCGGCCATGCAAAGGCGCATCGGACCTTCTTTTTGACCAGAAGATTCCTTCCTTCTCCCGGTGCGAGGATCCGGATCATAGTAGATCCGCCACACTGCTCCTGCATATAAGTTAGATAGCACTTCCGACTTACTCCTTAAGTCGGATGAGACAATGTTAGGCGACCCCATGGTCCCAAGTTACTCCGTGATTCGGATTGCCTTGAGGTGACCCGGCCAAGATCCGCTGACCTTGCTGCACCTCGGCTAACTCGGTCGTTATACCCCGGAGTGATTCTACCCGGGTATCCCCAACATTAGTCCTCGGTTGGTGCTGTCTTAGCTGCCTTGGCCGCTAAGGCCACATCAGGTTCATTTATGTTCGAGCCTCGGACGTTTAATTCTGAGTTAGCTCCTTATCTCGGATTATATGGATTTACGTTCCCTTCACACATTCCAAGTTTTCACTTGCCTGCTGGGTCACCACTTTGGCTCGGATCCCAGGGTTATCATGGTTTGATCTAGGCCCCGTTTCCTTCTCTCATACGCCAACCCACGTGGAGGCTAATCATTACCTTGTCTTATTTTAAGGGCCCGCAAGAATCCGCCGCAGAATTGTCGGGCCACTGCGTGGGTCACGTCATGCCTGCCTCCTCGTTTACCGCAATAGCATGTCGCGTCATGGGATCACATCTACTCTGTGGCCCCCTGTGTGGCTTTTCTCTGGTTGGCTGATGCCGGTGATACACGGCCACACCGTGTGGCTCGTCGACGCAGCGCGATCCCACTCATCGATCACTGGGGGTGGTTAAATAGGGGAGGGGCGCGTCCCTTAGCGTTTTTCCACCTTCGCGTCCCTTTGCCCGTTGCGTTTTCTCCTTCATCTTCCCTGCGACCACGCAGCCGCCGGTGCTTTCCAGCAGCAGCGCCGCCGCCGCACCTGCCCGTGCCTCCGCACCGCAGCCACCGCTGCGCCGCTTCTTCGCCATGGGTCCACGCCAATCTAGGCCTCAGATCCCCGCCGCTGCTAGCTCCAGCGAGGATAGCGGATACGAGATGACGGAGGAGGAGCTCGTCAGCCGAAAGGTGAGATGGAGGAGGACGCCAAGGCCGACGCTGGCGCGTGGGCCGGGTCATGGGTCTGTCAAGATGACCTTGATTGGCTCTACCGGACCAGGCGCATTCCCGCCAGCGTCACCGCTCATCTCCCCTCCTCAGAACTGTCCCCCTCACCCAATTCGGGTGAGTTCGTTGTTCCTGTCCCACTTCCAACGGGGATTTGGTCTCCCGGTGAGCGATTTCTTCTGGGATTGGGTTAGGACATACCACTTGCAGCCGCACCATCTCCCAGCGAACGCAATCACCTCTCTTTCCGCCTTTGCCTCTACGATCGAGGGCTACACCGGACTATGGCCCATGGAGGATCTGTGGATCCGGTTCTTCGGCCTCCGTCGCAACGTTCTCCCCAATATCCATGTTGAGTCGGAGGACAAGCAGCTCACCCAGTTCGGAGCTGCCTCCATCTCGCCCCGGAGATTTTCAATCTTTCCCCGGGTCACCGAGCTTGACTCCTGTAAAGGATGGGCCCAGACCTTCTTCTACGTCCGGAACGAGGGTACCAAAGATTTGATTCGGTTGCTGCCCTACGCTCCGGGCCTACCTGACACGGATTTCTGGGAGGAGGTCCCCAAGAAACCTACAGCTCTAGCCAACCAAGTTAACAAGAGGTTCGCGAAGCTGAAGAAGCTCGGATTGTGCAACGAGGATGTTATGATCACGTTCGTGCGCAACCGAATCTCTCCCCTCCAGAAGCGCACCCACAAGTTGTGCCACATGAGCTTCGCCACCCCACCAACCTCCTCCTCGAATTGAGCAACACAGAGATCTTCCGAAGTCAAGGCTCTTTTCAACACCCACAAGGATTTCTCCGAATGGACGGGGAATCGAGCACTACTATCGTGGACAGGCTCTCCCGCGTAAGCTTCAGGCAAACTTATTCTGGATCAAGTATGTGTCGGTTTTTGTTATATTTCTGACTCTGTTCTTCATGCTTTTTCTCAGCTGTTCCTTTAGCAAACTCTCGAGGATGGTACGGATCCGACCCTTAAGTGGGCGCCGGACCGAGAAATCCCGGATGAGGAGGAGCCGGACCAGGAGATGTTCCTCCCTATGACCGACACCACCAAACAACCCAGCGGTAAATTCTCTTCTCTTAGAGATTGGCCCGATGATGAGGATGACTCGGATATCAACGTGATTGAACCCGTTGAGGCTGTCCCTCTTTCTTTTGCCTTTCCGGCATCAGCTAACCCTGGTGGGCATATCCACGAGGATCCTCCACTTGCTACGGGTGAGCCGGTTCCGGTGGCGTCGAAGAAGAAGCGCAGATCCGCATCAAGTTCTTCCTCCGAACCTTCTCAACCCACAAAAAGGCAAAAGAAGGTCAGAGACAAGACTGCCTCCAAGCGGGCAGGCAAAGCCCCGGCACGGAGGGCCAGGAAACCCAAGGAGGCCGAGACATCGGATGCGTAAGTCATTTTTCACTGCGCAACTCACTTTTCCTTGCATCGGGGTAATTTCACTCCTGACATTATTCTCTTTTTCAGGCCTCCTGTGGAGGTCCCTCAGAGCGGATCGAGCATCTCTTCTCCCCTTCGGTCTGGCCCTTCTCCTCCTCGCGACGACGAGTCACGCTCGCTGAGCCCTATTCCGGAGGGCTCTGTGGATGCTCCGGGTTCCGTAGTACCTCATCGAGAGGAACGCGACCTCGAAGCGGGAGGGGTTGGTTCGGCCGAGGTGACGGTGTCCACCACTTCGGCATTGCCGCAACCAGCAACCACCGAGTCCACCACAACACCAGCACCAGCAGCAGCTCTAGTACCAGCACCCAGGCCAGCACCTGCCCCGGCACCAAGGAAACCGACAACAGCTCCAGTGCCAAGTTCCTCTGCCTCTTCCGAGTCATCTCAGCCTCGGCGAGGAACCATTCCAGCAGCTTCCAAAGGGAAATCCATCGTTGTTACTTCTTCCCAGCAAGCTAAAGGCAGGAAGGCTCCGGATACTGCCAAGTCTACATCCGTCGAGGCCGGGCAGCGAACCCTGTCGTCGATGCTTCCGAAGAAATCACCAGCAGCGACGGATGTTCCTGCCGAGCCAACAGATGCGCAGCAGATGGTTCTGCACACCAGCCCAGCTCTTGCTCTAGTTGAGAGGAAGGAAGCTCATGCGAAGGGATTGGTGGCACCCCACATGCCCACTAGCGAACGGTACCCTCCGAGCCTTATCGAGTTCATCATGAACTGGAACAAGGCGGAGTTCGTCCACAACGACGATCTCCCAGAAAAGTTCGGCCCTGCAGAATTTTCTGCTCAGATGAATACTGCCGCCAAGGCAATTAACCTCGTGGGGCGAATGATGGAGGTATGTCGTTTCTCCTTTACATGCTGTAGATAATAACCATTAGTCCCTGAGCCTCCGGTGGAGTAGCTTGTTACTCGGCCGGATGCTCATTAGAAAACTAACATAGCTGCATGTAAACTTCAAATATGCACACACCTAGAGCCGGGTTAAGTTCCACTTGGCCCGGATCTTGCACACTTCGAATATGCACACACCTAGAGCCGGGTTAAGTTCCACTTGGCCCGGATCTTGTACACTTCGAATATGCGCCAAGCTAACTTTACACTTCTGTACTTCTTTCAGGTAACCACCAATCGCCGGAGCGCCGAATTTCAACGCCTGCTTGATACCCACAAGATCCTACGCGCAAAACATGTTGCACTTGGTGTAGAACATGAAAAGAGGGGTATTTTTCTCCCTCGGCACCTCTCCGTTTTTCTTTACTTGTTTCCGCCGGACTAATCTCCTCATTCGGTTTTTGCAGCTGGGGTGGAGACTGAGAATAAAATTATGCGGAAGAACTTGGAGGAAATCCGGGGTATGTCCTTTTTGTTTGACCTTGTTGTGTTTTACATTTCTTCTTCTCCTTGGCTCGGCAAACATTCACTCCTCGGCTCTGCTGGGTCAACATACTATTTCAGCATCGCTTGAGGATAGTGTGCCCGTGCCTGATATGATGCTGCATTTTCTCGAACAAGCAGGGCAGCATCAAGCTGAGCTGAAGAAAAAGAATGATGAACTTGCCCTCCTCCGGACCAAGGACGATGAGATAGCCAAGCTCAAGGCTGAGATGGAGAAGATGAAGGCCCAGCACAAAACCGAACTCCAAAAAGTTGGCCAGAACTTCACCGAAGAGCGTGAGCGCCTTACTCTCCAAATCTCCAAGGACAGGGACCTACTCCGAGAATCCGACCTCCAGCTCGGGTCGGCAAACGCTGAGCTTGAGCAACTGCGCAAAAGACGCGATGCCTGCATCAAGGAGTTGACCCGGATCCATAGCCATATTTCTCGTAAGTTCCTTTCCCTTGTCCGACATAACTTTCCGGGTTACCTCATATGTCTTTTCTTTACCTTCTTCCTTTGCCTTGTTTCTAGACCACTTTCTAGAGGGTACTGCGATTGCCAGCACTGATGTTGCCAAATTTTGCCGAGAGAGGGGTACTCCCATTGCTCTTGATGGTCAGAACATTCCCTTGGACATGGAGGACCTATTGGTCAGCTTGTCCTCTCGCGTGGAGACCATCAAGAATTATGGTAAGGATATCCTCGACATTGCAGTGCGCATTTTCAATACGTTCTGGCCCAGAGAGAGTAGCCCGGAGACCATCGCAACTCTCGTTGAGAAATTAATGGAAGTTGAGACCCAGCTTGACCTCTAGAGAGAGTTCGTTGGTCGTGCTGCAGCTGACACCATCCTTCATCATATTCTCACATGGTACGAGAAGATCGACCCCAGCCTCCTCACACGCCGGCGCACCGGATCCAGATGGACCGATGATCCGGAGTGGGTAGCTCGGCGCCAGGCTTGCGCCTACAGCCTCGTCAAATATTCTCCTATTCATGACTGGATTGAAGGGCCGAGCTTCCTGGAATCCGCTGGGGACGAGCAGAATGAGAATGTTGAAGATGGGTCGGATGAGGACGGGGAAGATGATACTTCAGATATTGAAGACATCGACGACGACGCCGAACCTGCTCCTCCTGCTGCTCCTTAGTTCTAAAAAACTTGAAAATTTATCAGATCCCCGGTATGCCGGGTGCAATTGTATGCCGGATATGTGATATTTTGCTACTATATTTTTATGCCGGATTAACTTGGGCGTAGTCCCCAAGTTTCATTTTCTTGTTCGTTCAATTCTCTGGCTCGGTCCGTGTCTACCTTGATTCGGTTTTACGACTTACGAATCCGAGCTTCAAAAACCTCTTAACAATACTTAGAAACTTTGAGGCTTGGCTTAAAATAATTCAGCATAATAACTTGAAAATAAATACAGGGTTAGTCCGAAAAAACAAACGTTAGCTCGAACAAATTCGTTTCCTTAGTCGTTGTTCATGTGCTACGCAATTCCAAACTTGTTCCCTTGCTTGCCATGGAGCCAATTCTTGTTGGACAGTAGCAAGTCGAAGGGTTGGGTTTTTGGTGCTCACACATTACTAATCCGGGTTAAGTAGAACGACTTATTCCAGCTACCGCATAAGAAATTACGACAAATATTATTAAGGCAGTCCCCGAGTTACTGCTCGAGGCACTGCTATTTCATTGATAAGCTCATTGTCGACATACATACCGACATATGAGATGACTCGGATACATACACTTCTTAGCTAAGTGTAGAAGGGACGAAGTAGTTCTACATTCCACGGTCGCTTGGATTCCTCTCCAGACCTGTCCGCCTTGTTCTTTTCCTGTGGCTTTGCATCTATAAGATAGTAAGAATAATTATGCAATGCTTTGCTCACAATGAATGGCCCTTCCCATGGGGGGGTAGTTTATGCATGCCAGTAGTACGTTGTACCAACCGGAGCACCATATCGCCTTCCCGGAAGACTCGGGGGCACACTTTCCGGCTATGATAGCGTCGGAGGTTTTGCTGATATATGGCGGATCTGGACAGTGCCAGTTCTCTCGCTTCTTCCAGCAGATCAACATCATTTTGCCGGGCTTCTTGCACTTCGGCTTCTGTGTATTGGGTGACCCTAGGCGAATCATGCTCTATGTCGGCTGGTAATATAGCTTTTGCCCCATATACCAGAAAGAATGGCGTATAGCCTGTTGATCGATTCGGAGTTGTTCTTAAGCTCCATAGTACCGCTGGTAGTTCTACTATCCAGCACCCCGCTGATATTTGCAGCGGCGCAATGAGCCGGGGTTTTATCCCGGATAATACTAATCCGTTGGATCTTTCCACTTGTCCATTCGATGCGGGGTGGGCTACCGAGGCAACATTGAGTCGGATCTTCTTATCTCGGCAGAAGCGCGCAAATGCTCCTTCCGCAAAATTTGTTCCGTTGTCAGTTATAATATTGTGTGGATAACCGTATCTCAAGATGATGTCTTTGAGAAATGTCACGGCCGTAGCTCCATCACATTTTCTTACAGGTTTCACTTCAATCCATTTTGTAAATTTGTCCACCATGACCAAAATGTGTGTCATGTTCCCTCTTGCTGGTTTGAACGGGCCAACCATATCCAAGCACCATACAGCAAATGGCCACGTAATTGGTATGGTCTTGAGTTCCGACATAGGCATATGTGTCTTGGTGGCATACCTCTGACAACCATTGCATTTTCTCACCAGATCTTCTGCTTGTTCCAAGGCACTTGGCCAGTAGAATCCATGCTGGAACGCCTTTGCCACCAAGGCTCGGGATGAGGCATGATGCCCGCATTCTCCTTGGTGTATATCTCGGAGGATGTCAAGCCCTTCTTATGGGTCAACGCATCATTGGAGGACATTGGTTACACTCCGTTTGTATAACTCGGAATTGATGATTGTGTATGCTTTTGCTCTCACGAGTTTGCAGCTAACACCTCCTCAGCGGGTAACGTTCCATCTTTCAGGAATTGGAATAATAGGCAGTGCCCAAGCTGGTATAGCTCGTGGAGGGAATATCTCCTCATCAATTTCCATCTGATCCACCGGCATAACTTCAGCCGGATCACGCTGTGCAGTCCCCGGGTCTAGCGAGGTAGTCCTTTGCGGCTAATCCGGGTTAAGTTTCATCCAGAACCTTCTCAAGTTCGCGAATGTTTGCCTTATGTCATCAAGGAGCGTTGTGCTTTCCTTGGTCTTGATAACCACATCATCCACGTATACTTGTACGTTTTGACCTATTTGGTCGTGCAAACATTTTTGCATACATCTTTGGTACGTTGCACCTGCATTACGTAAACTGAACGGCATAGTGCGATAGCAGTAAGCCCCGTACGGGGTAATAAATGCCGTTTTTATTTGATCATCCGGGTTCAGAGGTATCCGTGGAAGCTTAATATGCATCAATGAATGACAACAGTTCGCATCCCGCGGTTGAGTCTATGACCTGATCTATCCTCGGCAGTGGAAATGGATCTTTTGGACACGCCTTGTTCAGGTTTGTGTAATCGATACACATGCGCCAAACCACTGCCACATTGAGATCGTCCTTCTTCTTTTCTACCAGCACCGGATTAGAGAGCCAATCCGGATATAGTACCTCCATGATAAATCCTGCTGGTAGTAACCGAGCTATCTCGTCTCCAATGACTTTTCTCCTATCCTCGGCGAAGCGGCGGAGAGGTTGCTTCACCGGCCTTGCTCCGGGTCTTACGTTCAAAGCGTGCTCGGCCAACTCCCTTGGAACACCTTGCAAGTCCTGTGTAGACCAAGCAAAAATATCCTGATTCTCACGGAGGAAGTTGACGAGCTCGCTTTCCTATTTATCAGTTAACCCGGCACCAATTGTTATGGTGCGCTCCGGGAACATGTTATCAACTGGAATCTTCTTGGTGTCCTTTGCGGCTTCAAATGAAACGCTGCCATGCGGGTTACTTAACGCCGACATATATTGCTGCGCGGACTGAGCTAATGCCACCACCTCTTGGATTTTTCTTTTTTCCTGCGCAATCACGAGTGACTCGGCTAGGTTAGACCCGGCTGAATCACACTCCATGGAACGTCGGAAATCTCCAGCAATGGTAATCACTCCATTTGGCCCGGGCAACTTCATCTTCAGATAACTGATGTGACAGCTTGCCATGAATTTGTTCAATGCTGGTCTTCCGAGTAACTCATGATATGCACTTTCTAAGTTCACCACCTCAAACTCCAGATTTTCAGTTTGGCAGTTATCCCTTGTTCCGAATAGCACGTCGACCCAGACTTTGCCTATGGGCTCGCACGAAATGCCTGGTACAATGCCATGGAAAGTTGTTCTCGTAGCCTAGAGCACGTTCTCTGAGATGCCCAACTTGCGCATTGTATCCGCATACATGATGTTAATGCTACTGCCATTATCAATCAAAACCTTGGAGAACCTCACGTTGATGTTCGGTCCAATGAATGTCGGATCTAGCACTAGCGCGTACGAACCTGGGCTCGGCATAAGTTTAGGATGATCTTTGATGTTCCAGGTGATTTCCTGGTCCGACCAAGGCATGTACCTCGTCACTGCGGGCATGACCGCATTGACCTCCATATGTCGGCGCTGCAAACTCTTTCTATCTGTTTCCTCGGTCGTGAACACACAATAACTCTGGTGATGTTCCCTGTACTCATTCCTTCCCTCGTTTCCGGGGTACCTCTGATCCGGTTGTTGCGGATTTTCCACCTGATGCACTGCATCCCTTCTCTCATTGTTGTCATACCTCGGCGGAGGGGGAGGCAACATTAGCTGCTGCGTGTTTGCTCCGGAGAGCAATTGCTTCCGGGGCAACTCCTGCCGAGGTTGACCATTCTGGGTGCCTAAGCATTCCCCGAACCACCTTGCTCTATCTTACGCATCCACTCACATTGCCTCGTTGTGTGACCCGCCGGGCTATTCGGATTTGGCGTGTGAAACTTACACGGCTGGTCCAGCATCGACTCATAGGTATACCTCGGACGGTCTTTCTTTTCCTGCCACTGTTTCTTTTTCTCCGGAATCCATGTTTTCTTGCCATCATTTTTTGGAGTCCACTGCCCTCCAGTTCTCTGGCGTTGGTTACTCCCTGATCCGGGTTGATCTTGATTCACGGCTGCAACTTGTTGCGAACCGTAACGATGATCCGGTCTATCATCTCTCCTTTTTCCTCTGTAATCATTCCTCCGGGATGACCCGGCTCCATCCCTCTGATAGTATTCCTCGTTTGACTCGCTTGACGTGAGCCTAGGTTGAGTCAGATCGCCCAATGCGTACGAATCAGCAATCCGGATCATTTCTACCAGCGTAACTAGCATTTTCCTTTGCAACTCATCCACAGCTCGCTGCCGTATCTGCACCCTTACACGAACCACGCTATGGCCTGCGACTCTATGACACCTTCACACGAGTTTCTCACGGTACACCACCGGGTCAAGAATTCACGATCCGTCTCGTTGGGTCTTTGCTTGCACATTGCCAGGGTCTGCGGTCTATTCGGTCTTTGATACGTACTTGAGAAGTTGCTGATAAACATTTCTTCAAAATCTATCCAGCAGTTGATGCTTCCGGGTGGTAAATTATTCAACCATACTCTGGACGGACCTTCCAACATCTGGGGCATGTAACGCACAGCCCATCTCAAGTTGCCCGTTGCAATTTTCAACGCTGTAGCATAGTTTATCAGCCAATCCTCTGGCTTGGTACTGCCGTCATACGTCTTCGTGCCTCTGGGTAACTTGAATTTAGGTACCGGCGGTTCCTTCATGATCCGGGGTCCAAAGCACGCTGGACCCGGAGGACCTTGACATTTGATCTGTTCCGACCTATACAGGCAATCCAGTTTTAACCTGGCATCATCCGGCATCAAATCTCTGCTTTCCAATCTAAAACCTATCGCATGATAGTCTGGTCTAGGGTACCCTGCATTCACCATCTCCGAATCACCGTCGTTGTACCGGTTTTGCTCTCGTTGCACACCTTTCTGCTGCATACCTCGGCCGGCGCTTTGCTCTTGCCTTGGTATATTCCGCTGCTGCGGTTGTCCTGCTCCTGCGGAGTTGCGCTGTCCGGCATTGCCGTTGGCAGCGTTCCCTTGACCGGCATTGCCTTGGTCGTGATTACCTCGACCAGCTTCACCTCGGCTCACACTCCGTCGATCATCACCTTTCCGCATCTCTTTTTCTTTTCCCGCACGCGTTGGGTCGTACGGGACGATCTGTTCGTTCCGTCTAGCCGAGGTTACTACCTCTTCTCTCCTTGGACCACCATGAGGCGATGATGCGGCTCCAGCGGATTTCTCCGGGTTACCCATCACCGAATGGACGATCTTGGAAGCCCCAGCTCTCTCCGGGTTAGCTCTCAGCAGCTCCTCGTTCTGCCTGTTCGTGATCCGCACCAGCTTGTTAACCCTGTCTTCCTGTCTTTGACGGGCCTCACCCGTCAGACCCTCTAGCTCGGACGCAGCCGCATCTGCTGCTCTGAGGTTCTTCGCCGGGGTACTATACTTCGGCAACCCCACAGACAGATAGTTTCCCGACCCTTCTGCTCCATCATCACCTTCTCTGTTCATCTCACTTATGAGATTTTTCCCTTTTACCTTTACCGTATCAACTTTGTTTGCCCTTGCGTACTCACACAGCGTCATGTTCAGCGACTGCTGGGCCGCGGCTATTTTCTTTGTGCCCTCCAGTATCTTTTGCCGAGTCTCCTCTAGCTCGGCTTGTGCCTGAGCCGGATCTACCACTGCTGCTACCGGGTTAGCCAAGCTATCCATAGCTTCCCTCAGTACGTTCTCAGGCCTCTCTAGTGGAGGTCCTCTACCTTTCCTCGGTGCCTTGGGTGTTACCTCCGGGTCTGGTGCCGGATCCTTGCTTGCGCCTGCACCTGGCGCAGTCATCATCACCTCCGCATGGTCCGGGGAGCGAGCGATGCGCGCCCCGCGAGCCACAGTGAGGGGTGGTTCCCCCGCATCGACGACGCGACGCGGATGAACGCACGAGACGTCCACAGCAACGTAGACCTTGTGCGCGTCGAGCTTGACAAAGAGGCCGTTGCGTGGAAGTGGGCGCGTGCCGAAGTAGCCAGCATTGTCGCTGACGAAATCCAACGCTCCAAAGCGCTGAACGAGCCCGAAGACGATGCGTTCGCCGGTGCCGATGAAGTTTCCCGTCCGGATCTTCACCCCTGCTAGCACCGCTAGCCCCACGGTGGGTGCCAACTGTCGTGGTGGTGTCACGGCAGATGCCATGGATAGGCTAAAGGTGGGGACTAATATGCGCTAGGGGAATCCAGGGAGGGATAGTGGAGTGATTCTCCACACAGAAGTTTGTATTGCTATATCTCCAAGGTTACAAGTGCTCCTTGAGCTGTATTGGCGAGAGGAGGAAGAAGGTGCTCTCTTACTCTTGCCTACTATCTTGCCCAAGAAACCCTAGATCAACTAGTGCTATGGAACTACCAAACCAACTAGTGCTCAACCAAAAAAAACCTCTACCAGAACCCTAACCTCCCCTTATATAGAGGAGGTTCGGTCCTGGCCTAGGGCATACGTGGAGGCATATTCCTAAGAATATGCCCCCTCCCAAAGTGGTAACCCGACCGGGTTGCTTTTCCCCTGCGTCACAGATGCTTTAGCGACGTAGCCTCTCATGGCGCCTTCGGCCACCGACGTGAGCTGCCACCCTTGTCGGCCATGGCCCTTGGTCCTGCCCTTGCTTTATTCGCTCATGCAAGTGCATCGGACCTTCTTTTTGACCGTAAAGATTCCTTCCTTCTCCCGTGTTGTTAAGAGGATCCGGATCATAGTAGATCCGGCCACACATGTTCCTGCATATAAGTTAGACAAGCACTTCCGACTTACTCCTTAAGTCAGATGAGACAATGTTAGGCGACCCCCCTGGTCCGAGTTACTCCGTGATTCGGACTGCCTTGAGGTGACCCGGTCAGCATCCGCTTTGACCTTGCCGGACCTCGGCTAACTCGGCCGTTATACCCCGGAGTGACCCTACCCGGGGTTATCCCCCCAACATCAAGGTATGTACTTTGCGATAGCCCTATTAGGCCTCTTGATCTATCTCTATAGATCTTTATGCCTGATATATATGATGCTTCACCAAGGTCTTTCATAGAAAATTTGTTGTTTAGATAACTTTTAATATTGTTTAAAAGATCTATATCATTTCCAAACAATAATATGTCATCCACATATAATATCAGAAATGCCAGATTGCTCCCACTCACTTTCTAGTAAATACAAGCCTCTCCATAAGTTTGGACAAATCCAAACTCTTTGATCACCTCATCAAAGCGGAGATTCCAACTCCGTGATGCTTGCTTCAGTCCATAGATGGATCGCTGAAGCTTGCACACCTTGTTAGCATCCTTAGGATCGACAAAACCCTTTGGTTGTATCCTACACAAATCTTCTTCAATATTACCATTGAGGAACACAGTTTTGACATCCATATGCCATATTTCATAATCGAAATATGCAACAATTGCTAACATAATCCTAACTGATTTTAGCATCGCTACGGGAGAGAATGTCTCATTGTAGTCAACTCATTGAATTTGTCAAAACCCTTTTGCGACAAGTCGAGCTTTATAGACGGTTACATTACCATCAGCATCAGTTTTTCTTTTGAAAATCCATTTATTCTGAACGGCCTTTTGGTCGTGAGGTAAGTCCACCAAGGTCCAAACCTAGTTTTCATACATGGATTCCATCTCGGATTTCATGGCTTCTAGTCATTTGTTGGAATCCGGGCTCATCATCGCTTCTTCATACGTCGCAGGGTCATCTATTTCATCAACCATGAAATTTACAATAGGATTCCCGTACAGTTCAGGAGCTGCATGTGTCCTGCTTGACCTGCGAGGTTCAGTAGTGTCCTCTTTCAGAGTTTAATGATCATTATCATTAGTTCCTTCTTCATTTGGTGAAGTCAACTACGGAACGACTTTCGGTGCTGCGCCACTCGCCATTTCATGAAGAGAAGGCTAAATAACCTCTTCGAATTCTACCTTTCGACTACTCAGACCTTTCGCGAGAAACTCTTTCTCTAGAAAGGATCCATTCTTGGCAACAAAAACCTTGCCCTCGGATCTATGATAGAAGGAATACCCAATTGTTTCTTTAGGGTATCCTATGAAGACGCATTTTTTCGCTTTGGGTTCGAGTTTATCCGGTTGAAGTTTCTTCATATAAACATCGCAGCCCCAAACTTTAAGAAATGACAACTTAGGTTTGTTTCCAATCCATAATTCATACGGTGTCGTTTCGACGGATTTAGACGGTGCCCGATTTAAAGTGAATGCAGCGGTTTCCAGTGCATAACCCGAAAATGACAGTGGCAAGTCAGGTAGAGACATCATAGATCGAAGCATATCCAATAGAGTATGATTACGACGTTACGACACACCATTATGTTGTGGTGTTCCGGTAGGCGTGAGTTGTGAAACTATTCCACACTCTTTCATGTGTGTGCTAAACTCATAACTCAGATACTCACCTCCATGATCTGACCGCAGAAATTTGATCTTTCTATTACGATGATTTTCCACTTCATTCTGAAATTCCTTGAACTTTTCAAAGGTTTCAGATCTCTGTTTCATCAAATAGATATACCCATATCTACTCAAATCATCCATGAAAGTAACAAAATAACAATATCCACCTTGCAACGACACACTCACTGGACCGCATACATCAGCATGTATGATTTCCAATAAATCTGTCGCCCGTTCCATTGAACCAGAAAACGGCGTTCTAGTCATCTTGCCATAAGGCATGGCTCACATGTATCAAATGATTCAAAATCAAATGATTCCAAAAGTCCATCAAAATGGAGTTTCTTCATGCGTTTAACGCCAATATGACCTAGACGGCTGGTACATTGCTAACGTATCCATAATTTTTGATGTTCCATGCTTGGTTTTTATCTACTTTCTTATGTTTTGTCCACACTTTGAAGTACTTTTATACACTTTCTTGGACTAACCTATTAACAATAGCCACAGTGCTAGCTGTCCGTTTTCTACTATTTTTGGTTCCAGGAAAGTTAAAAAATGAATATTCTCGGAATTGGACGGGACAAAAGCCAAAGTCAGTTTTTTACCGAGGGGGACACGGAGCCAGAATACAAGACGGAGAGGGGCCAGGGGCCAGCCACACCACCTGGCCGCGTGGCCAGGCCTAGCCCGCGCCAGGGGGTGGTCTGGTCGCCTAGGGCACCCCCTCAGCCTCCCCTTTCGCCTATAAAATGCCTCCGATAAAGAAACCCTAAGTACCCGATCAAAATTCCATGAAAATGTCTGTAGGCGCCGTCATCTCCATCCCTAGATCGGGAGGGATCTGAAGCTCTTCTAGGCACCCTGCCAGAGGGGAGAATTCACCCTGGAGGCCTTCTTCATCACCATGCAAGCCTCCGGTGTGATGCGTGAGTAGTTCATCCTTGGACTACGGGTCCATGTAGTAGCTAGATGGCTGATTCTTTTCCTTTGTGCTATCATGTTTAGATCTTGTGAGCTCCGTTCATGATCAAGATCATCTATTTGTAATCCTACATGTTGTGTTTGTGGGGATCCGATGGATATTGAGATGCTATTTCAGATTGATTATTGATTCTATCATGTCTTTGTTATTTGTGATCTTGCATACTTTCCGTTGTTAGTAGTTATCTTGGCCAAGTAGATGCTAGCAACTCCAAGAGTTAGTATTTATGATCGATAGTGGGTTCATGCCACTAGTAATCTGGGGAAGTGTTAGAAATCTCTAAGGTACTAGATGTTCTGTTGCTACTAGGGAGAAAACAACAATCCTTTGTTCATAGAACAATCGTATTGTTTACTTTACACGCAATGCATAATGCAATTATCTGTTGCTTGCAACTTAATACTGGAGGGGGTTCGGATGATAACCTGAAGGTGGATTATTATTCATAGATGCAGTTGGATTACGGTCTATGTATAATGTTGTAATGCCCAATCAAATCTCAAAGGAGTCAAGATGAGTAGTATATGCATGTATGCTTTCTCGATGTTTGTCAATTGCCCTGCTGTAACTTGTTCACCCAACATGTCATCTATCTTAAGGAGAGCCACCACTAGTGAACTATGGACCCTGGTCCTTTATTTTATCATCAATCTACAACTGTTTACTGCTTTCTGTTTACTTTATGCAAGCTATTACTTTCTTCCACACAATACATTTAATCCTTTGTTTTGAGCAAAACCGGTGAGATTGACAACCTCACTGTAAGTTGGGGGCAAAGTTATGTGGTTGTGTTGTGCAGGTTTCCACGTTGCTGCTAGCACTGGTAGTGCGCCCTGCCAAAGGCCAGCTAGCAACACCTTGGAGGTGTTTCCTTGCTCCTACTGGTTCGATAACCTTGGTTTCATAACTGAGGGAAAACTTGTTGTTGTGCTCTTGGGGTTCCCCAACAAGCTCGATATATTTTGGGCTATCAACGGCAGTGCCACATATATGTAGATATATCATTATTAAGTTTAATTCTTTTAGCATCAACATTATGGATGTGCGTATGAGTACTATCGAGATTCAACAGAAATAAACCATTCATCACGGGTGCATGACCATAAAAGATATTATCCATATAAATCGAACAACCATTGTTTTCGGATTTAAACGAATAACCACATCGCATCAAACAAGATCCAGATATAATGTTCATGCTCAGTGCAGGCACCAAATAACAATTATTTAAGTTTATAACTAATCCTGATGGTAGGTGGAGACGCAGCGTTCCGACGGCGATCACATCAACTCTTGATCCATTGCCGACACGCATCTTGACCTCACCCCTTGCTAGTGGTTGCTTGTTCTGCAGCCCTTGTATCGAGTTACATATATTAGCAATTGATCCTGTATCAAATACCCAGGTGCTACTGCGAGTACTAGTCAAGTACACATCAATAACATGTATATCATATATACCTTTATTTGCCTTGCCGGCTTTCTTGTCCGCCAAAAACTTGGGCAGTTGCGCTTCCAATGGCCAGTCCCCTTATAGTAGTAGCACTCGGTATCAGACTTAGGGCCAGCCCGGGATTTCTTTTCAGGTGCAGCAATAGATTTGCCGCCCTTCTTTCCCTTCTGTTTACCCTTCTTGTCTTTCTTGAAACCGATGGTCCTATTGACCATCAACACTTGATGTTCTTTCCTAATCTCCACTTATGTAGTCTTAAGCATTGATAGAAGCTTGGGGAGAGTCTTCTTCATGCCCTGCATGTTATAGTTCATCAAGAAGCTCTTGTAGCTAGGTGGCAGAGATTGGAGAATATGATGTATGCCTAAGTCAATGGGAATCGTTATTCCCAAGGACACAAGCTTATCGGTGTATCCACATTTTGAGTACGTGCTCACTTACAGAGTTGTTCTCTTCCATCATGCAGCTAAAAAACTTTTCTGAAGCATTATAACTCTCTACGGCAGCATGGGTATCGTAAATCATTTTCAATTCACCCATGGTATCAAAGGCATTGCCATTTTCGAAACGCTTTCGAAGTTTTGGCTCTAACCCATACAGTATGCCGCAATGAACTAAGTTGTGGTCCTCCTGACGAGTCACATAGACATTCTTTTCCTCGTCAGGGGCATTAGGAGCTGGTGGGGGGCCTAGCGGCTCTTCTAGCACATATTGCTTTTCTGCAGCAAAGAGGAGAATCCTCAAATTCATAGCCCAGTTGGAGAAGTTGCTACCATTCACAGCAAGTTTCTCTTTCTCCATGAACACATTGAAATTTAAAGCAGGCGGTGCCATCTACAACAGAATTTGTAAAGTTTATTTAGACTAAGTTTATGATAGATTGAGTTCAACTAAACTCCCACTCAAAAACAACATCCCTCGTGTCTTTTTGGTGATTACATGAACCAAATCCACTACACCAAGTCCGATCATCACGTGAGTCGGTGTAGCTTCAAAGGCGAGCATCTATATGGGCATCATATCAACTATATGACTCATGCTTAACCTTTAGGTCCATGTACCGAGACCATGTCTGTACATGCTAGGCTCGCCAAGTAAGAACCTTAGTACTCGTCTGTGTAAAACTGTCTTACACCCGAAATATGATCGTGGATTCAAGTACATCCGATCATCACGTGATGTCTTGAAGCGGAGAAACATAAACGGTGCATACTTAAGAAAGAACACATTTTTATTTTGATATTTAAATGAGGGATCATCTTATAACGCTACTAAAATGCCAAACTAGCAATATAAGATGCGAACATCATATGTGTAAAGTGAAATGATATGGTTCTTGCATTTGATCACTATCATATGCATCGTGGTATGATCTTTATCATTCCTTTGTGTGTAAGGCCAAGGTCTATGGAACTTACATGTTAGGTGTGTTTTAAGAGTATCAACTATACATCAACTTACAACATTACCATCTCATGACATAAGCCCAGCAACGATCTAATCTAGACGCCTCTAATTTATCAATTGCAAGTTTTACGTGGCTTAGGGCTTTTGAAGATAGAACTGTTCTTACCTACGAACATGGAACCACAATGATGATAACCAAATTATTAGCAACTCGTTGTAAATCAGCATTGACTATAGTAGGAGAGACAGACACCCACCAGCCACTTATGAAAAACTAGTTGCATGTCAGTCGTGGAACAAGTCTCATGTGCGATGACATGTAAGGTTGGTTCGGGCCGCTTCATGCCACTATGCCACCAATATCCAAAGTACATATAAGAAGCAATAACATGATCATCATAGCCCACATACTCTTATGTGTTCTACCCGTGCAAAGAACCTACGCATAGATCAGGCTCACTCTGAAGGTTCACAAGGTTCCATAGAAACAAAAAATCCTATGATGAGAACTATACGCCAAGATCTATCTACTAGATACAAGCAACGGGTGGATATACATCCATGGAGAACTTACCCTAGAAGACAACAAAGTTTTGTTAACGAGTAGGAACTCGTGGATGATGTAGTTGTACGCTTGTTGATCTCAAGATCGTGTGGAAGTCCTAGCGCCACAAACCAGCAGCGCATCCGCACTCGCACGAACGTTTAGGACACCAAACAACCTCTGCCACCTCGCTCCAGCGATGCAGCGTTAGCAGCAACTCCTTCCAGACGAAATGCCACCGGGAACATTTATCTCGCTAATCCGAGACCATGGGGTAATAATTCTAGAGGGGGAGAGAGATCCTTCACGAGAAGGTGTGGGGAAGAAGGGTGAGAGGGGTGGCCTTTTATAGGAGGAGGGGGTACCCCTCCCCATGGACGGCGCCCCATGGGGGGTTACCCCTCACCTCCCCCACTCATGTGGTGGTAACCCCCTCCACATAAAAGTGTCCCTTAACATTCCTCTTTAAAATCTTTACTTTAAATGCATTAAATTTCTCCAAATTTAAGGCTTTCTCATTTAATAAAACTCTTTTATTAAATTTATCCAGAATTTTGTTAATTACTTTAATTAACAAACATTCCCATAAAAACCCCTGCAACATTTCAATATTACATGCAAAACCAATTTTAGCAATTTCACCCGAAATTGTTTCGGTGTCTATTGAAATAATTCCAGTGCTTTGCAATTCATTCGTCTGAAACACATTTGCTCCAAATGGTGTTGGTGTCCCTTAAGTGTGTCACCCTACAGTTCGTGAATAATGCAGACATGATCGACACCACTCTCAGATCAATAATCAGTAGCGGGATCTGGAGATCCATACTGACTCCTACACATTCTACGATGACTTTTGTGATCGTGAGAACCTTTAACATTAGTAACTAAATCCCTTTGTCTTGCGATATATTACATGTCCAAGATTCGATCATCGGTATCTCCATACCTAGTTTGATCTCGTTACTGACATGTACCCTTTTCTCATTCCCGTGATATAACATTCTAGTTATCTCAGCACTTGCTTGCAAACTAACCAATGTGATATTACCGAGAGGGCCCAGAGTATATCTATCGGTGATAGGTATGGACAAATCCCACTCTTGATCCATGATCTTCTACATAACACTTTCGTAGCACTGAACCCACCTTTATAATCACCCTTTCAAGGTGTGACATTTGATGTTATCAAGATACTCTTCCAGTGTTAGTGATTAACATGATCTCATGATCTAAGGACTAGGATTACTTTGTTAGATATTATAGCAATATAAACACAATGACTTTGATCATAATGCTATACTTCAGATGAACGTTCATCACATCATTCCACCAATGTTGTGACCTTGTTATTAACAACATCCAATGTCCATGATCAGGAAACCTTGATCATCTTGTTAATCAACGAGCTAGTTTATAAGAGAGGCATAACTAGGAACTTTCCTTTTTGTTTATTAAACACACATGTATTAATGTTTCCAAATTAATACAATTATAGCATGCAAAATAAAAATCTATCATATACTTAGAATATGTATAATAATAACTTTATTATTGCCTCTCAAGGCATATTCCCTTCAAAGCCAGCCCAGCTGCGGCCCGATACCGCTTCAGTCAGCGTCTTCTTTGTCGACGATGATGCCGTCCACCGCCACGGTCGCGCCAAGATACGTGTCGCCGCCCCCTGGAGCCTACAAGTACCTCGTCGACGCTGCTAGGAGAACCCTTGCACGCCACTTCCCCCTCCCTTATCCTCCCTGCAATGGCCGCCGAACCCTAGCTTCGGGTCATCGCTGTCCTCGCCGTTTCCGGCCACCCCAGCCCAAATGGAAGCCATCGTTGTCATCCCCGTGGTTGACTCGTTCTCCCTAGCTCCTTCTCGCCCACACGTGCGCCCTGAATCGAGCGAATCGACACCATCGGCCGCCGCCAGTGACCATTGCTCGCCGTAGTTCTAGTGCTCGCCTTGCCTCGCTGTCAAGCCCGACACGATCCTGGTGAGCTTTTGATCCGCGTGTGCTCTCCGATTCGTCTCTCGTCCTCTTTAGCGCCCTTCCCGCGTAAGCCCGACCCCGCCGCCACAGTAGCTTGCCGCCGGCCATGCTCCGGTGTCCAAAACCGGGCGGGGCTAGTGCTGGTTTGCTCGCCATCTTCGCGCGGTTCCAGCGCACCCAGCTGCGTCTCTAGGCGCGCCCTGGTTCGTCGCCGGCGACCACCGTCTGGTGGCTCCGTCATGGGTGACATGGCCAGCGTGGCGATGACGTCATAGTGATATCACGCTGACGTCATAACCCTTTTATTTTCTGTTTTATTTCAAATAATATATGATAGGTGGGTCCCACTTGTGAGATATTTAATAATTTTAGAAATGATTTTAAATTGGGAATTTGAGTTAAATCTTTGGAAATTCATAACTAATTCATTTTGAATCAGAAAAATGTGTATAATATATCAAAATATTCAGAAAAATGAGCTCTACCATTTAAAAATGTAAGCAATCATATTCCTATAGTTTTGCACTACATTTTACATAGAGGAACACCGACACCCCCTAAGTACCATGGGTTCGAATGTTTGTCCACCTAGGGCATTCCGAACCCATTTAAATTGATTTGGCACCTAAGGCTACTCTACTACATGCAATCTATCATATCATCCATATTGAATGAGCATTTCACATGCCATGTGTTGATTGTTACTTCTTCTTTCGGTGTTGGTTCTTCGCGAATAGGAACCGAGCCTGAACCTGAAGTCAACGCCACTGAAGAGCAGTACCGTTCCAGCGACGGACAAGGAAAGCATAGCCTCATCATTCTGTACCTATGTTTTCAAAGTATTTCATTCTTGCTATATGCATACGATTCCAATTATTGGGGACCGGTGCGGAAAACAAAAAATTTCCTACGATGTAACCCCAAAAATTACCTAGGATCTATCTATTTAGTAATGCGGTAACGACCGGAGCATAGAGAATACATACCCTTGTAGACCGTATGCGGTTAACGTTCTTCAGGGAACGTGGTTGAAGTAATCGTACTCGTAGCCGACCTCAAGGTCGCGAAGCTCCTCGTAGGTCACCCCTTGCTCCTTCATCATCTTCATCATGCAACATCTCCGGCTCACGACATTCAAGCACCCCAAGTGTTGCGCCTCGTGTCTTCGTACACATCCAGTGCATGATGAGACCTCCGGCTCCCCGATCCCGCCGGGAGTGCGGAAGTTGATATTCGGCTAGGAATCCCTGTAGCGCAACGGCATACTACAGGTGTGCCTCGATCGCACAGCCTAGACTTGGGGCCATGGTCACGAGGTATAGAGAGAGGGAGAAGGAGAAAGTCAACCAAAGGACTTCTCCAATTCTTGTGTTTAATCCCACCCATGGGCACCCCTTTATATAGGCGGAGGGGGTGTGCCTTTCTCGAAGGCTAAGCCATGTGGGACTAAATGTCAAAGGAAAAGGAGGAAAAAGAGCTCCCCAGCCGGCTGGGCCTGGGCGGCCAGCCCAACAACCAGCAGCAGCACAGTGCTGCCAGCCGGGTGGGCCGGCGGCGCCCCAGCGGCCCAGCAGCAGCGGCCAGGAGGGCAGCAGCCAGGCGGGCCAGCCACTCCTCCGCGGCCTAGGCGGCGGCCTGCGGACAGAGGCAGAGGGGCGAGCCCGGGTGGGCCGGCACCGCCCTGCGGCCCAACAGCTCCCGCGTGGGGTCAGCTAGGCAAGCGGACCCGGGTGGGCCAGATCCCGCCGGCGGCCCATCCGCGAGGAGAGGCGGGTCCGGGTGGGCCGTACTGGCGACCGCGGCCTGCCCGTGTGCGGCGCATCGCCCAGCTATGCGTTGCCCTAGGCGGTGGCTTTTATCTGCCGCCCACCCATGAGCGTGGCCTAGCTCCGTACCACCCGTGCGACGGCTATTATCTGCCGCCCACGTGGGCCTGTGCTGTTTTTCCTTTTCTATTTTTCTGTAGCTCTTCTTTTAGGCTAATTCCCTCCGGGGATTTGGCCTAATATAAAAGTTGCTTTTATAAATCTTAATATAAATATTATTTAGAATATATTAATTCACAATTAACATATAATAAATATATATTTAAATTCCCATTTATCCGAAAACACTTTTCTGCTATTTTCCTTTATTCTTTCTCCGGACAACTTCGGATCTCTCCGCGGAATGATTCCGGCTTTCTCTCTTTCTCTACTGTGATTCCGTCTTACGAATGATCGCTCTCATTGTACCCTTAAGTGTATCCTATCACGGCTAGGGAATGCTCTAGACATGATCTGTATCAATGATCAACAGAGGGACCAGGGATGTCCATGTGACCCCTATGCATTCCTGATGACAATGTCGTTAGAACGGTCTAAATGTAGCATCCTCTTTCTTTTGTTTCTCGATACAACTTGTCCGAGATCCGATCATTGGTATCCCATACCTTTTTCAATCTCGTTCACAACAAGTTCTGTTTTCTTGTTACGGTGATATTACATTCCCGTGACCTAGTCACATGTTGCAACATTTATAGATGTAATCTCACCAAGCCGGTCGTATGTATCTTTACCCGTTGATGCACTCGACGATCGATGTAGAGCTCGTTGGGAACCCCAAGAGGAAGGTATGATGAGCACAGCAGAAAGTTTTCCCTCAGTTATGAAACCAAGGTTTAATCGAACCAGTAGGAGCAAGGAAACACCCCAAAGGTGTTACTAGCTGAGCTTTGGCGTATGCACTACCGGTGCTAGTAGCAACATGGAGACCTGCACAACACAACCACAGAACTTTGTCCCCAACTTGCGATGAGGTTGTTAATCTCACCGTGTTTTGCGGAAAACAAAGGATTAAACGTATCAAATGGAAAGAAGTAAAAGTTTGCAGAAAGTAAACACAAAGAAGTAAACAGTTTATAGATTGTATGTAAAAGACAAGGACCAGGATCCATAGTTCACTAGAGGTGGCTCTCCTTAAGATAGATAACATGTTGGGTGAACAAATTACAGCGGGGCAATTGACAAACATCGAGAAAGCAATACATGCATATACTAATCATCTTGACTCCTTTGAGACTTGATTGGGCATTACAACATAATACATAGACCGCCATCCAACTGCATCTATGACTAATAATCCACCTTCAGGTTATCATCTGAACCCCCTCTAGTATTAAGTTGCAAGCAATAGATTATTGCTTTCTGAATCAATGTAAGGTAAACAATACGATTGTTCTATGAACAAAGGATTGTTGTTTTCTCCCTAGTAGCAACAGCACATCTAGTACCTCAGAGATTTCTGTCACTTCCCAAGATTACTAGAGGCATGAACCCACTATCGAGCATAAATACTAACTCTTGGAGTTGCTAGCATCTACTTGGCCAAGATAGCTACTAACAACGGAAAGCATGCAAGATCTCAAATAACAAAGACATGATAGAATCAATAATCAATCTGAAATAGCATCTCAATATCCATCGGATCCCATAAACACAACATGTATGGATTACAAATAGATGATCTTGATCATGAACGGAGCTCACAAGATCTAAACATGAAAGCACAAAGGAGGAGAAACCAGCCATCTAGCTACTACATGGATCCGTAGTCCAAGGATGAACTACTCACGCATCACACCGGAGGCTTGCATGGTGATGAAGAAGGCCTCGTGGTGAATTCCCTCTCCGTAGGGTGCGGAAGAGCTTGATCCTCCCGATCTAGGGATGGAGATGACGGCGGCTACAGACTCTTTCGTGGATTTTTGATCGGGTACTTAGGGTTTTCGTCCCAAGGGCAATATATAGGCGGAACGAGAGGTCGAGGGGGTGCCTGGAGCGGCCACACCACCCCCTGGCGCGGGCCAGGCCTGGCCGCGTGGCCAGGTGGTGTGATGGCTCCCTGGCCCTTCTCCGTCTCGCATTCTGGCACTTGATCCCTTCCGAAAAATAGGCACTTTGGCTTTTGTCCCGTCCAATTCCGAGAATATTTATTTTCTGACTTTCTTGGAACCAAAAATAGCAGAAAACAGTAGCCATCGTGGCTCTTGTTAATAGGTTAGTCCAAGAAATCATATGAAAAGTACTCCAAAGTTGGAACAAAACACAAGAAAGTGGATAAAACCAAGCATGGAACATCAAAAATTATAGATACGTTTGCAATGTATCAGGTTGTTATCTAACTTTCGTTAGTTCAACACTTTTTGATTTGAGCAACAGAAGGTCTTCAAAAAAATTCGTCTTTACCTGCTGGTCTGTTTTGACAGATTTCTGCCATTTTCTGCATTTGCTTCTTGTGGGTTCCTTTTGGGGAATTGAGCTTTTTGAGGGAAGTGCTACAGTAGCTAGTGTTCTAATGGAAGTTTATTTGGTGTTAGAACTGAACCTTAAGACTTATTTATCTTGAGTGCACTAATGTTGCTAATAAAAATTGTGTGAAGTTTTGTATGAAAGAAAATTTTCAGGTGTATGGAAGGAATGAATAATGAGATGAAGGATGGACTAAAGCTCAAGCTTGGGGATGCCACGCGTGTCACCCCAAGAAAAATATCCAAGAAATACAAGCGTCAAAGCTTGGGGATGCCCAAGGCATCCCCTTCTTCATCAATAAAAATCCCAGGTTTCTTCCAAATGCTTCATTTTTATTGTTTCATGCACAGTTGTGTTTTTCTTGGAGCGTCTTCTTTTTCGTTTTCGTTTTGGTTTTTAGTTTGCTTGGTTTGCTTAGTTTTTTGAATAAGTTGGTTGGACCCCCTCTTTCATACATTGGTTTGCAATTAGTTTGGTTTGGTTTGGAAAAGAGTAGGAAAGTTCATGTTTATGTGGTAAAAATAGCTAGTTCTTGACTGTGGCCTGTGCTTTGTCATGCCATGCTTGATATTGTTTTGGCTTTATGCTTAGTATTCTTTGTTGTAGCATGACTTGTTATAAACAATTGAGATTGCTTAATGTGCCTTGGATGAATCATGCGTTGTTTTAGCATATTAAAGCATAGTATAGTGGTATTCTCCTTTGATGCTTTATTTGGGTTGACTTGGCACATGCTCACACCATGTTATGACTGTCACAAGTCACCATAGCCTTTATGATCCTTTAGTTTTCAACTTGTAGTATCACTTTATGCTTTGATCAATGATGTTTTGTCGCTCTACATGATTATGGCCATTATTGCTCTCTTAGTTTGTCGCTCCTAGTCTTTTGCTAGCCTCCACAACCAAGTATGAGTTCCAATCATGCATCCAACTCCCTAAACCATGTTCTTCCAAAGAGTCCACCATACCTACCTACTAGCTTATGCTATTCCAATTATATTCATGCTTTTGTCTACCTTTCACTTGTTATGAGAAAACTAGTGATTAAAGCTCTCACGAACTTGATGGCACACTTTACTTTATTGCCTCTAATAAACTTGAACCATTGGGTCCTTCTTTGTTGCGTATAAGCTTGCGCTTTATAAGTTGAAGTTAGCAGAACCATGTTTCATGGGGAACGCTTCCAACATTGCACTTGTACTTTGTACCCCGTTGATATCATGTTCTTTTGCTTACGGATCCCGGTGGTGTGAAATAAAAGTGGAACTTGTAAGATCATGGAGTTTGTATGTGTGTTAGAGAAACGCCTGGGCCGCTAGCCTAAGACATGCCTAATCATGGTGGAAACTTTCAGCATCACCATAATGAGCACTCTATTAAGAATCCTCAATAAAAACCTATGCAAATAGCAAATAAAAAGATCGCTGAGATGCTCATTGTCTGCTTGCCTTGTTATTTTGATTATGGGAAAGCTCCCATATCATGTGCAAGGGGTACCCCGTTGGTAGTTCTTAATGATACATATACTTACAATGACAAGAGCTTACTCGTGACTGAAGTTGAGTAGCATGAGGATCGGTCTTCGTAAGTAAGGGGCATGAGATTTCGGTTTATAACTTGTCAAGCATATCCTGTTAGTTGTGTCACTTTAACCTTAATCACCTTCAAGATGCTTATGATAGGGGCAATGAGAGCTGAAAGCTATAAGTACCATAATTTTGGAAGCTCTTTATGAGACTTGAATCCCTACTTCCTTTTACAAAGGCCTTTCTTCCACCCTTATATTGAGTCTCCACCTTCTATCTTTATGTGACACTATGCTATGTTTTCTTTAAGTGAAAGAAACAAACGTCTTGCAAAGCATTGTTATTCATGAATCTTTTGTTTGTGCCTTTTCATGTTGCATCATAGTTTCTTTGCTTATTGCTAGAACTTTGTCTTTCATGTTATGATTGAAGTACTATGATCCCAGCTTTGAATGTTTTGCAAATACTTTGATCAAGTCTTTGATGGTGCATGTCACCTCAAAAATTATTTCTTTTTATCACTTACCTACTCGAGGACGAGCAGGAGTTAAGCTTGGGGATGTTGATACATTGCAAATGTATCTATAGTTTTTGATGTTCCATGCTTGGTTTTATCCACTTTCTTGTGTTTTGTTCCAACTTTGGAGTACTTTTCATATGATTTCTTGGACTAACCTATTAACAAGAGCCACAGTGCCAGCTGCTTGTTTTCTGCTGTTTTTGGTTCCAGGAAAGTCAGAAAAAGAATATTCTCGGAATTGGACGAGACAAAAGCCAAAGTGCCTATTTTTCTGGAAGGGATCAAGTGCCAGAATACGAGACGGAGTAGGGCTAGGGAGCCACCACACCACCTGACCGCGCGGCTAGGCCTGGCCCGCGCCAGGGGGTGGTGTGGCCGCTCCCGGCACCCCCTCGGCCTCTCCTTCCGCCTATAAGTTGCCCTCGGGACGAAAACCCTAAGTACCCGATCAAAAATCCACGAAAGAGTCAGAGCCACGTCATCTCCATCCCTAGATCGGGAGGGATCTGAAGCTCTTCCGGCACCTGCCGAGAGGGAATTCACCACAGGCCTTCTTCATCACCATGCAAGCCTCCGGTGTGATGCGTGAGTAGTTCATCCTTGGACTACGGATCCATGTAGTAGCTAGATGGCTGGTTTCTCCTCCTTTGTGCTTTCATGTTTAGATCTTGTGAGCTCCGTTCATGATCAAGATCATCTATTTGTAATCCATACATGTTGTGTTTGCGGGGATCCGATGGATATTGAGATGCTATTTCAGATTGATTATTGATTCTATCATGTCTTTGTTATTTGTGATCTTGCATGCTTTCCGTTGTTAGTAGCTATCTTGGCCAAGTAGATGCTAGCAACTCCAAGAGTTAGTATTTATGCTCGATAGTGGGTTCATGCCTCTAGTAACTGGGAAGTGACAAATCTCTAAGGTACTAGATGTGTGTTGCGACTAGGGAAAACAACAATCCTTTGTTCATAGAACAATCGTATTGTTTACTTTACACGCAGATTCAGAAGCAATAATCTGTTGCTTGCAACTTAATACTGGAGGGGGTTCGGATGATAACCTGAAGGTGGATTATTAGTCATAGATGCAGTTGGATGGCGGTCTATGTATTATGTTGTAATTCTCAATCAAGTCTCAAAGGATTCAAGATGATTAGTATATGCATGTATTGCTTTTTCGGTGTTTGTCAATTGCCCCGCTGTAATTTGTTCACCCAGCATGTTATCTATCTAAGGAGAGCCATCTCTAGTGAACTATGGATCCCGGTCCTTTTTCTTTACATACAATCTATAAACTGTTTCTGCTTTGTGTTTACTTTCTACAAATTATTACTTCTTTCCATTCGATACGTTTAATCCCTTGTTTTTCGCAAAACACGATGAAATTGACAACCTCATCGCAAGTTGGGGACAAAGTTATGTGGTTGTGTTGTGCAGGTCTCCACGTTGCTACTAGCACCGGTAGTGCGCCCTGCCAAAGCTCAGCTAGCAACACCTTTGGGGTGTTTCCTTGCTCCTACTAGTTTGATTAAACCTTGGTTTCATAACTGAGGGAAAACTTGCTGCTGTGCTCATCATACGTTCCTCTTCGGGTTCCCAACGAGCTCTATGTCGATCGTCGAGTGCATCAGTACCCCTTGCACATGATACGGGAGCTTTCCCATAATCAAAATGACAAGGCAAGCAGACAATAAGCATCTCAGCGATCTTTTTATTTGCTATTTGCATAGGTTTTTATTGAGGATGCTTCATAGAGTGCTCATTATGGTGATGCTGCAAGTTTCCACCATGATTAGGCATGGCTTAGGCTAGCGGCCCAGGCATTTCTCTAACACACATACAAACTCCATGATCTTACAAGTTCCACTTTTATTTCACACCACCAGGATCCATAAGCAAAAGAACATAATATCAACGGAGTACAAGGTACAAGTGCAATGTTGAAAGCGTTCCCCATGAAACATGGTTCTGCTAATTTCAACTTATAAAGCGCAAGCATATACGCAACAAAGAAGGACCCAATGGTTCAAGTTTATTAGAGGCAATAAATTAAAGTGTGCCATCAAGTTCGTGAGAGCTTTGATCACTAGTTTTCTCATAACAAGTGAAAGGTAGACAAAAGCATGAATATACTTGGAATAGCATAATCTAGTCAGTAGGTATGGTGGACTCTTTGGAAAAACTTGGTTTAGGGAGTTGGATGCATGAGTGGAACTCATACTTTGTTGTGGAGGCTAGCAAAAGACTGGGAGCGATAAACTAAGAGAGCAATAATGGCCATAATCATGCAGAGCGACAAAACATCATTGATCAAAGCATAAAGTGATACTACAAGTTGAAAACTAAAGGATCATAAAGGCTTATGGTGACTTTTGATAGTCATAACATGGTGTGAGCATGTGCCAAGTCAACCCAAATAAAGCATCAAAGGAGAATACCACTATACTATGTTTTAATATGCTAAAACAACGCATGATTCATCCAAGGCACATTAAGAAATCTCAATTGTTTATAACAATTTATGCTACATCAAAGAATACTAAGCATAAAGCCAAAACAATATCAAGTGTGGCATGACAAAGCATAGGCCACAGTCAAAAATGAGCTCTTTTTACCACATAAGCATGAACTTTCCTACTCTTTTCCAAACCAAACCAAACTATTTGCAAACCAACGTATGAAAGAGGGGGTCCAACCAACTTATTCAGAAAACTAAGGAAACCAAGCAAACAAAAACCCAAAACAAAAACGAAAAAGAAGACGCTCCAAGAACAACACAATTGTGCATGAAACAATAAAAATGAAGTGTTTGGAAGAAACCTAGGATTTTTATTGATGAAGAAGGGGATGCCTGGTGCATCCCCAAGCTTTGACGCTTGTACTTCTTGGATATTTCTTGGGGTGACACGCGTGGCATCCCCAAGCTTGAGCTTTAGTCCATCCTTCATCTCATTACTCATTCCTTCCTTACACCTGAAAATTTTCCTTCATACAAAACTTCACATAATCTTTATTAGCAACATTAGTGCACTTAAGATAAATAAGTCTTAAGGTTCAGTTCTAACACCAAATAAACTTCCATTAGAACACTAGCTACTGTAGAACTTCCCTCAAAAATCTCAATTCCCCAAAAGAACTCAAGAAGGAACCAACAAGAAGCAAATGCAGAAAATGGCAGAAATCTGTCAAAACAGACCAGCAGGTAAAAACGAATTTTTTCGAAGACCTTCTGTTGCTCAAATCAAAAAGTGTTGAACTAACGAAAGTTAGATAACAACCTAGGGCAGAAGAAAAAACATTTACAGCTCAATCTGACATACAGAGCTCTCTCAGGAATTTTTACGGTGAAGCACAGAAATCTGTTTCGGGACAGCAACTTTCCCAATCATTACTTCATTCTCATTAGAGGTTACTCTTGGCACAAAAAGCAAATAAAAAGGATAAGGAGCGGTTATTACAGAGGTAATAACTTCCAAGACTCATCTAAAACTCTTGGGTTATCTCCCAACAAGTACTTTTCTTTAACGCCTTTAAGTTAGGCATAAGAAGCAAAGAAAGAATCAAGTGTTCTCAAATGAAGAAGCATTAAGACCAAATTTTGTTTTCATAGGAGAAGCAAAATAAATCTTTTCTCTCTTTTTAGGGAAGTGTTCTATACCTTTCTTGAGTGGGAGTTGATATTTAATGGTGCCTTCTTTCATATCAATGATGGCACCAACAGTTCTAAGAAAAGGTCTTCCCAAAGTAATAGGACAAGAAGCATTGTATTCAACATCCAAAACATAGAAATCAACAGGGACATAGGAATCGGCAACCATAATAAGAACATCATTAAGACTCCCCATGAGTTTCATTTTAGCATTATCATCAAGTGCGACATTCAAATAACAATCTTCAAGAGGAGGCAAATCAAGCATATCATAAATCCTTCTAGGCATAATAGAAACACTAGCATTAGGACTTTTAGCAAGCTTTTGTAGGAACTTAATAACTTCAGAGATGTTGCAACCATCAAGATTAAAATCAACTTTATCATCTAAAGTAGTAGAACTATTAGTAGCCTCAACACTAGTGGTGATAATAGTAGAAACACTAATGTTTCTAGCAATTTCATCTTCTCTTTTCCACTTAGCATGTAATTCAGCTAATAGTCTAACATTTTCATCAATTCTTACTTGTATGGCATTAGTAGCTGCAAAGGGATTCTCATTAGTTTCAGGTTTAGCAGCCATTTTATTCAAAGAAGATTGAGCTTCAGCCAAAGATGTTATATTTCTTTCAGCATTAGAGAGTTTTTCCTCAATAGTTTTATTGAAAGCAGTTTGTTTACTAATGAACTCTTTAAGCATAACTTCAAGTTCAGAGGGAGCACTCTTATTATTGTTGTAAGAATTTCCATAAGCATTACCATTGTTGGGAGGGTATGGCTTATAATTGTGGTTACCAAAATTGTTCCTATAAGCATTATTACCATAAGAATTGTTGCCAAAGTTGTTATTTCTTATGAAGTTCACATCAACTTGCTCTTCTTGAGCAACCAAAGAAGCTAGAGGAACATTATTTGGATCAATATGGGCTTTCCCATTAACAAGCATAGACATAATAATATCAATCTTATCACTCAAGGAGGAGGTTTCCTCAACAGAATTTACCTTCTTACCTTGTGGATCTCTCTTAGTATGCCATTCAAAATAATTAACCATCATATTGTCCAAAAGTTTTGTTGCAGCACCCAAAGTGATGGTCATAAAGGTACCTCCAGCAGCAGAATCCAATAGGTTCCTTGAAGAATAGTTCAATCCTGCATAAAAAGTTTGGATAATCATCCAAGCAGTCAGTCCATGAGTTATCTCCCAAGACTCATCTAAAACTTTTGGGTTATCTCCCAATAAGTACTTTTCTTTAACGCCTTTAAGTTAGGCATAAGAAGCAAAGAAAGAATCAAGTGTTCTCAAATGAAGAAGCATTAAGACCCAATTTTGTTTTCATAGGAGAAGCAAAAGAAATCTTTTCTCTCTTTTTAGGGAAGTGTTCTATACCTTTCTTGAGTGGGAGTTGATATTTAATGGTGCCTTCTTTCATATCAATAATGGCACCAACAGTTCTAAGAAAAGGTCTTCCCAAAGTAATAGGACAAGAAGCATTGCATTCAACATCCAAAACATAGAAATCAACGGGGACATAAGCATTGTTAACCATAATAAGAACATCATTAAGACTCCCCATGAGTTTCTTTTTAGCATTATCATCAAGTGGGACATTCAAATAACAATCTTCAAAAGGAGGCAAATCAAGCATATCATAAATCCTTCTAGGCATAATAGAAACACTACTATCAAGATCACATAAACCTTTGAAATCAAAGTCATTCACTTTCATATTAATGATGGGTTCCCAACCATCTTCTTGTTTTATAGGAATAGAAGCTTTATGTTTCATCTTTTCATCTTTAATCTTTATGAGAGCATCAGTAATGTGTTTTGTAAAGGCCATGTTCATAGAACTAGCATTAGGACTTTTAGCAAGCTTTTGTAGGAACTTAATAACTTCAGAGATGTTGCAACCATCAAGATCAAAACCATACTTATCATCTAGAATAGTAGACTATTACTAGCCTCAACACTAGTGGTGGTAATAGTAGAAACACTAATGTTTCTAGCAATTTCATCTTCTCTTTCCCACTTAGCATGTAATTCAGCTAATAGTCTAACATTTTCATCAATTCTTACTTGTATGGCATTAGTAGCTGCAAAGGGATTCTCATTAGTTTTAGGTTTAGCAGCCATTTTATTAAAAGAAGATTGAGATTCAGCCAAAGAAGCTATATTTCTTTCAGCGTTAGAGAGTTTTTCCTCAATAGTTTTATTGAAAGAAGTTTGTTTACTAATAAACTCTTTAAGCATAACTTCAAGTTCAGAGGTTGCACTCCTATTATTTTTGTAAGAATTTCCATAAGTATTACCATTGTTGGGAGGATATGGCTTATAATTATTGTTACCAAAATTGTTCCTATAAGCATTATTACCATAAGCATTGTTGCCAAAATTATTATTTCTTATGAAGTTCACATCAACTTGCTCTTCTTGAGCAACCAAAGAGGCTAAAGGAACATTATTTGGATCAATATGGGCTTTCCCATTAACAAGCATAGACATAATAATATCAATCTTATCACTCAAGGAGGAGGTTTTGTCAACAGGATTTACCATCACCTTGTGGAGCTCTCTCAGTATGCCATTCAGAATAATTAACCATCATATTGTCCAGAAGTTTTGTTGGAGCACCCAAAGTGATGGTCATAAAGGTACCTCCAGCAGCAAAGTCCAATAGGTTCCTTGAAGAATAGTTCAATCCTGCATAAAAAGTTTGGATGATCATCCAAGCAGTCAGTCCATGAGTGGGACAATTCTTTACCAAAGATTTCATTCTTTCCCAAGCTTGAGCAACATGTTCATTATCAAGTTGTTTACACTTCATTATTTCACTTCTCATAGATATAATCTTAGCAGGAGGATAGTATTTTCCAATGAAAGCATCTTTGCATTTAGTCAAGAATCAATACTATTCCTAGTTAAGGAATTCAACCATTCTTTAGCTTTTCCTCTCAAAGAGAAAGGAAACAATTTCAACTTAATAATATCACCATATATATCCCTATGCTTTTGCATCGCACAAAGTTCAACAAAGTTATTTAGATGGGAAGCAGCATCTTCATTACCAATACCAGAAAATTGTTCTCTCATAACAAGATTGAGCAAAGTGGGTTTTATCTCAAAGAAAGTATCTTCAGGAACATGTGGAGCAATAGGTGTGCTCATAAAATCATTGTTGTTGGTGCTAGTGAAGTCACACAACTTAGTGTTTTCAAGAGTAGTCATTTTTTGGGATTTTCAAATAAGAAAGAAAACAAGTAAAACTAATTTTTTTGTGTTTTTGAATAACAAAACAAGCAAACAAAGCAAAAAGAAACTAAGCAAAACAAAAATAACAAAGTAAAGAGATTGGTTATGAGGGACTCCCCTTGTGAAGATGTCCTTGACTCCCCGGCAACGGCGCCAGAAAAATGCTTGATGGCTCAATGCACGGCGCCCAGAAAAGTGCTAGTGCATGGTTGATGTAGAGCTCGTTGGGAACCCCAAGAGGAAGGTATGATGAGCACAGCAGCAAGTTTCCCTCAGTTATGAAACCAAGGTTCAATCGAACCAGTAGGAGCAAGGAAACACCCCAAAGGTGTTACTAGCTGAGCTTTGTCATGACCCACAAGTATAGGGGGTGTATCGCAGTATTTTCGAGGGAAGTGAAACCCAATTTATTGATTTGACACAAGGGGAGCCAAAGAATATTTATCAGCCTTAACAACTGAGTTGTCAATTCAGCTGCACCTGGAAACAATCTTGCTCACAGCAGTTTATCAGTAGCAACAGTTTTGTAGTAGGAATAGCAAAGTAACAGCAGTAGTAAAGCAAAGACAGTAGTAACAAAAGCAATAACAGCGGGATTCGAGTGCGGTAGGCATAGGGATGGATGAACGGGCGTTGCTTGGACAAGACAATTCACATAGCAATCAGAACATAGGGCAATTGTAGATAAATAAGATAAAGCATCCAAGTACTAGACAATCCTAGTCATGTGTTCCATATATAGTCATACGTGCTCGCAATGAGAACTTGCACAACATCTTTTGTCCTTCCAACCCGTTTGCAGCGGGGCCTCTAGGGAACTACTGGCAATTAAGGTGCTCCTTCTAATAGAGCACAGGAGCAAAGCATTAACACTCTGTGAACACATGTGATCCTCACATCAAAGCCTTTCCCTTCCGGTTATCCCCATTTCTATCACTTCGGGGCCATAGGTTCTGGACAACAACGTTTGTATACAACTTGTAGATAAGACCAAGAACAATACTATCATAATGAATCGATAATAAGTTCAGATCTGAAATCATGGCACTCGGGCCCTAGTGACAAGCATTAAGCACAACAAGTCGCAACAAAGTCATAAAGCACTAATAAAAGATACTAGGCACCATGCCCTAACAATATGATGCCATTACATGAATGATCTCATCCAATCCCTACCATCCCCATAGCCTACAGCGGGGGATTACTCACTCATAGATGGGGGAAACATGGATGGTCGATGGAGAACCGATGGTGATGATGATGGCGATGATCTCCTCCAATTCCCCGTCCCGGCAGGGTGCCAAAATGGAGTTTCTGGTGCTGTTTCGTGGAATCTAATGGTGGCGGCAGAGCGGAACTCCTGGAAAAACGTCGAACCCCCCGAAGTTTTTAGGTCAGAAGGCTTCTTATAGGTGAAGAGGGAGACCGAGAGGGTGCCTGGGGCCACCACACCATGCCCTAGCGCGGCCAGGCCCAGCCCATGCCTGGGGGGTGTGGCCAGCCCCTGACCCTCCTCCGTCTCGTATTCTGGCTCCTGGAGTCTTCTGGAAAAATAGGCACTTTGGCTTTTGTCCCGTCCAATTCCGAGAATATTCATTTTCTAACTTTCCTAGAACCAAAAACAGCAGAAAACAGGAAGCTGGCACTGTGGCTCTTGTTAATAGGTTAGTCCAAGAAATCATATGAAAAGTACTCCAAAGTGTGGACAAAACACAAGAAAGTGGATAAAACTAAGCATGGAGCATCAAAAATTATAGATACATTTGCAATGTATCAACATCCCCAAGCTTAACTCCCTTCGTCCTCGAGTAGGTAAGTGATAAAAAGAAAGAATAATTTTTGAGGTGACATGCACCATCATAAACTTGATCAAAGCATTTGTAAAACATTCAAAACTGGGATCATAGTACTTCAATCATAACATGAAAGACAAAGTTCTAGCAATAAGACAAAGAAACTATGATGCAACATGAAAAGGCACAAACAAAAGATTCATGAATAACAATGCTTTGCAAGATGTTTGTTTGTTTCACATAAAGAAAACATAGCATAGTGTCATTCAGCTTGTCCCTCATAGAGTAGCAAACATAAATGCATAGGACACCTTCAAAGTTTACAAGAGTGACTAGATACAAATAGTTTAAAACAAGCAATATCAAGGTATGCATCAATCAACAAGTCTTGGGACAATGCACATAGAACTAAGAATGGCCACTATGCTCTCAAGAAAGTGCTCAAAGAATAAGTGGAGACTCAACAAGTAAAAGAAAAGGTTTTGCATAGTTTGAAAGGCTTCCAAATGCTGAAAGTATGGTACTCATTAGCTTTGAGCTCTCATTGCCCCTGTCATAAGCATCTTTAATATGGTTAAGGTTAAAGTGAGGTCCAATCTGAGTTATATGCTTGACAGACTATAAACTAAAAATCCCAAGTCCCTTGAGTACGAGGGTCGCTCCTTATGCTACTCAACTTTAGTTACCGGTAAGTTCTTGTCATCGTAAGTATGTGCGTATCACTGAGAACCGCCAACGGGGTACCCCTTGCCCGATGATACGGAAGAATCCCCATATCAAAATGAGAAGGCAAGCAAACAATGAGTATCTCAGCAATCTTCTTATTTACCATGGGAAAATGGTGCTTTTTTCTCTCTTTCCTCTTTTCATAAATCTCTTTTTTTCTTTTTCTCAATAGCTATCTCTCTTTTTTTATAAGAAGAATGCTTCATAGATATCATTATGGTTACGCTGCAGGTTTCCACCATGTCAGCATGGATTAGACCAGCGTCCCAAGCGTTTCTCTAACACACATACATAACTCCATGGACTTACAAGCTCCCCTTTTATTTCACACCGACGACATCCACAAACAAAAGAGCAAGGTATCAACTGGGTATATATTTACAAGTGTTGAAAGCGTTCCCGTGACGACGGTTACGCTAATCCCCAGCCTATAATTAGCAAGCATATAACTTTCATGGAGAGTTCACAATGGTTCAGGTTTATTAAGTGCAGGAAATAAAGTGTGCCGTCAAGTTCGTGAGAGCTTTACTAACTAACTTTCTCAAAACAAGCAAACATTTTATTCGGAAGAAAACAAGGCATCTTGAATATGCACGGAAGTAGCAAATGATGCTAATAGGTAGGTATGGTGGACACTTTGGCAATATTTGGTTTAAGGGAGTTGGAAACATGAGTAAAACACTCAGTGTAAGTGAAGGCTAGCAATAGTAAGGGAGCGACAAACGAGAGAGCAATAATGGCCATAATCATGCAGAGTGACAAAACATTATTGATCAAAGCATAAAGTGATACTACAAGTTGAAAACTAAAGGATCATAAAGGATATGGTGACTTTGGATAGTCATAACATGGTGTGAGCATGCGCCAAGTCAACCCAAATAAAGCATCAGAGGAGAATACCACTATACTATGCTTTAATATGCTAAAACAACGCATGTTCATACAAGGCACATTAAGCAATCTAAATTGTTTATAACAAGTCATGCTACAGCAAAAAATACTAAGCATAAATCCAAAACAATATCAAGCATGGCATGACAAAGCATAGCCATAGTTAAAAACAAGCTCTTTTTACCACATAGGCATGAACTTTCCTACTCTTTTCCAAACCAAACAAAACTATTTGCAAACCAAATGTAAGAAAGAGGGGGTCCAACCAATTTATTCAGAAAACCAAGCAAACTAAAACCAAAACGAAAACGAAAAAGAAGACGCTCCAAGAAAAAAATAACTGTGCATGAAACAATAAAAATGAAGCGTTTGGAAGAAACCTGGGATTTTTATTGATGAAGAAGGGGATGCCTTGGGCATACCCAAGCTTTGACGCTTGTACTTCTTGGATATTTCTTGGGGTGACACGCGTGGTATCCCCAAGCTTGAGCTTTAGTCCATCCTTCATCTCATTACTCATTCCTTCCATACACCTAAAAATTTTCCTTCATATAAAACTTCACACAATCTCATTAGCAACATTAGTGCACTTAAGATAAATAAGTCTCAAGGTTCAGTTCTAACACCAAATAACCTTCCATTAGAACACTAGCTACTGTAGCACTTCCCTCAAAAAGCTCAAATCCCCAAAAGAACTCAAGAAGGAACCAACAAGAAGCAAATGCAGAAAATGGCAGAAATCTGTCAAAACAGACCAGCAGGTAAAGACAAATTTTTTAGAAGACCTTTTGTTGCTCAAATCAAAAAGTGTTGAACTAACTAAAGTTAGATAACAACCTGGGGCAGAAGCACAAACAATCACAGATCAATCCGACATACAGAGCTCTCTCAGGAATTTTTACGGTGAAGCACAAAAATCTGTTTCGGGACAGCAACTTTCCCAATCATTACTTTACTCTCATTAGAGGTTACTCTTGGCACAAAAAGCAAATAAAAAGGATAAAGAGCGGTTATTACTGTAGTAATAACTTCCAAGACTCAACTAAAACTCTTGGGTTATCTCCCAATATGTACTTTTCTTTAATGCCTTTAAGTTAGGCATAAGCAAAAACTGAAATGGATAGAATAGAAGTAAACAGAGATAATCATAGTGAAAACATTGTTTTGTTCAATGAAATCCTTTTGTTAACAAGGTTGATCAGGTCTTGCTACCAAAACAATTTCACATGAGACCAAACTTTGTATTCCACTAATGATTATGTTACCTCAACCTTGATAGCAATAGTCCCAATCATAATAGTTTCAAAAAATTTCTCTTGGTATGGGACAATATATTTCTCCAACTTGAATGCCTTCAACATGTTCAATTGAATTCAAGCCATAAGTCCTTTCAATCTTCTTGGGGAAATAGACAGTATGTTCCTTGTCATTAACATTAAAGGTCACCTTTCCTTGATTACAATTAATAACAGCTCCTGCAGTATTTAGAAAAGGTCTCCCAAGAATAATAGACATATTATCATCTTCAGGCATAAAAGTTTGAGAGGATGCTCTCATAAGAAATATGAGTTGAAGTAAAAGAGAGCATCAAGAAGCAAATCCAAAACACATTTAAGTCTAACCCACTTCCTATGCATAGGAATCATGTATGCAAATAAATTCACAAAGAACAAAGTGACAAGCATAGGAAGATAAAACAAGAGTAACTTCAAAACTTCAGCACATAGAGAGGTGTTTCAATACCATGAAAACTTCTACAACCATATTTTCCTCTCTCATAATAATTTTCAGTAGCCTCATGAATAAACTCAATAGTATAACTATCACATAAAGCATGCTCTTCATGATCTATAAGCACTAGAGCTTTATCATAAACATCTTCAAAAGAAACCTTGGGAACATAACATTCATCCTCCTTTAGTAAGCATGGAGGACAATCAAATAATGTAAGGGATAAAGAGTTACTCTCATTAGAAGGTAGGCATGGGTAGATAATCCATTCTTCCTCCTTTTGTTCATCACTCTCCTCCTCTTTTTCATCTAATGAGATTTCAGGTTCATCAATTTCTTCTTCCATAGGAGCCTGCAAGGCATTAGTCTCTTCCATAGGGTCATGCAAGGCATTAGTCTCTTCCATTTGTGGAAAGCATCTATTAAAATATTAAAGGATATAGCCATTTTCATCCTTGTAATTATCAAAGCAAAATTTAAGTATACCATAAATCTCATACTTATAAGGTGAATCATCAATATTTTCAAGCAAACTAGCAAGTTCAAAAGCACCCTTCCAAGCAATAAATTCTTCAATTTTTTCCGCATCATAAGAGTCATAAATTCCTTTAGCATAGGAAGATATGGTATCAATATCATTATACTCACATTGAAAAGGGAGGTGTTTATACCTCTTTCTGCAACGAGATTCATCACAGCAATAAGTAACATTATAAGTAGAGCACACGTTTCTAGCAATGGTATACAATCTATCAATTTGTTCCCATAAGTGTTTCCCTTTTTGTGACAAGCGGTGTTCCTTATAATAATATTTTTGACCTTCCGTGAACCCACCTTGCCAATAAGCTTCAGTTTCAAAGAAACCAACCATTGACAACGAGCATGATAAGGCAAGACAATAACAGACCAACGAAAATAACAACTAGAGTAGGAACTACTCTTTTTGTATTTTTGATAAAGAAACAAGCAAACAAGGAGAAAATAAACTTATCTTGAACAATAGTGAATCCAAGTGAACTTGATAAATAAAGCTATGCTCCCCGGCAACGGCGCCAGAAAATAGTCTTGATGACCCACAAGTATAGGGGGTGTATCGCAGTATTTTTTAAGGGAAGTGAAACCCAATTTATTGATTCGACACAAGGGGAGCCAAAGAATATTTATCAGCCTTAACAACTGAGTTATCAAGTCAGCTGCACCTGGAAACAATCTTGCTCACAGAAGTTTATCAGTAGCAACAGTTTTGTAGTAGGAATAGCAAAGTAACAGCAGTAGTAAAGCAAAGACAGTAGTAACAAAAGCAGTAACAGTGGGATTCGAGTGTGGTAGGCATAGGGATGGATAAACTGGCGTTGTTTGGACAAGACAATTCACATAGCAATCAGAACATAGGGCAATTGCAGATAAATAAGATAAAGCATCCAAGTACTAGACAATCCTAGGCATGTGTTCCATATATAGTCATACGTGCTCGCAATGAGAACTTGCACAACATCTTTTGTCCTGCCAGCCCATTTGCAGCGGGGCCTCTAGGGAACTACTGGCAATTAAGGTGCTCCTTTTAATAGAGCACCGGAGCAAAGCATTAACACTCCATGAACACATGTGATCCTCACATCAAAGCCTTTCCCTTCCGGTTATCCCGATTTCTGTCACTTCGGGGCCATAGGTTCCGGACAACAACGTGTGTATACAACTTGTAGATAAGACCAAGAACAATACTATCATAATGAATCAATAATAAGTTCAGATCTGAAATCATGGAACTCGGGCCCTAGTGACAAGCATTAAGCACAACAAGTCGCAACAAAGTCATAAAGCACTAATAAAAGATACTAGGCACCATGCCCTAACAATCTGATGCCATTATATGAACGATCTCATCCAATCCCTACCATCCCCATAGCCTACAGCGGGGGATTACTCACTCATAGATGCGGGAAACATGGATGGTCGATGGAGAAGCGATGGTGATGATGATGGCGATGATCTCCTCCAATTCCCCGTCCCGGCGAGTGCGAAGCAGGTTTACGGTGCTTCGTGGAATCTGATGGTGGAGGCAGAGCGGAACTCCTTCTGGAAAAACGTCGAACCCCCTAAAGTTTTTAGGTCAGAAGGCTTCTTATAGGTGAAGAGGGAGACCGAGGGGGTGCCTGGGGCCACCACACCATGCCCTGGCGCGGCCAGGCCCAGCCCATGCCTGGGGGGTGTGGCCAGCCCCTGACCCTCCTCCGTCTCGTATTCTGGCTCCTGGAATCTTCTGGAAAAATAGGCACTTTGGCTTTTGTCCCGTCCAATTCCGAGAATATTCATTTTCTGACTTTCCTAGAACCAAAAATAGCAGAAAACAGGCAGCTGGCACTATGGTTCTTGTTAATAGGTTAGTCCAAGAAATCATATGAAAAGTACTCCAAAGTGTGGACAAAACACAAGAAAGTGGATAAAACCAAGCATGGAGCATCAAAAATTATAGATACATTTGCAATGTATCACTTTGGCAGGGCGCACTACCGGTGCTAGTAGCAACGTGGAGACCTGCACAACACAACCACAGAACTTTGTCCCCAACTTGCGATGAGGTTGTCAATCTCACCGTGTTTTCCGGAAAACAAAGGATTAAACATATCAAATGGAAAGATGTAAAAGTTCGCAGAAAGTAAACACAAAGAAGTAAACAGTTTATAGATTGAATATAAAGAAAAGGACCGGCATCCATAGTTCACTAGAGGTGGCTCTCCTTAGATAGACAACATGTTAGGTGAACAAATTACAGCGGGGCAATTGACAAACATCGAGAAAGCAATACATGCATATACTAATCATCTTGACTCCTTTGAGACTTGATTGGGCATTACAACATTATACATAGACCGCCATCCAACTGTATCTATGACTAATAATCCACCTTCAGGTTATCATCCGAACCCACTCCAGTATTAAGTTGCAAGCAACAGATTATTGCTTTACGAACTGCGTGTAAAGTAAACAATACGATTGTTCTATGAATAAAGGATTGTTGTTTTCTCCCTAGTAGCAACAACACATCTAGTACCTTAGAGATTTCTGTCACTTCCCTAGATTACCAGAGGCATGAACCCACTATCGAGCATAAATACTAACTCTTGGAGTTGCTAGCATCTACTTGGCCAAGATAGCTACTAACAACGGAAAGCATGCAAGATCACAAATAACAAAGACATGATAGAACCAATAATCAATCTGAAATAGCATCTCAATATCCATCGGATCCCCGCAAACACAACATGTAGAATTACAAATAGATGATCTTGATCATGAACGGAGCTCACAACATCTAGACATGAAAGCACAAAGGAGGAGAACCAGCCATCTAGCTACTACATGGATCCGTAGTCCAAGGATGAACTATTCATGCATCACACCGGAGGCTTGCATGGTGATGAAGAAGGCCTCTAGGGTGAATTCCCCTCTCCGGCAGGGTGCCAGGAAGAGCTTAAGATCCCTCCCGATCTAGGGATGGAGATGACGGCGGCTATAGACTCTTTCGTGGATTTTTGATAGGCACTTTGGCTTTTGTCCCGTCCAATTCCGAGAATATTCATTTTCTGACTTTCCTGGAACCAAAAATAGCAGAAAACAGGCAGCTGGCATTGTGGCTCTTGTTAATAGGTTAGTCCAAGAAATCATATGAAAAGTACTCCAAAGTTGGAACAAAACACAAGAAAGTGGATAAGACCAAGCATGGAACATCAAAAATTATAGATAAATTTGCAATGTATGAACCCCTTTCGAGGCCCTCCGTTGTAAATGCTATATCAACTATCGAATGAGAGACAGACACCCGCTAGCCACTTATACGGTACAAGCCGTATGTTGAACGTGGAACCAGTCTCGCGTACGAATACGCGTAAGGTCGGTCCGAGCCACTTCATCAAACAATACCGCGATATAAACAAGTACACGTTAGAATGTAACAACTAAGGGATCAATGCCCGCACATTACTTGTGCGTACTGGCCGTACAGCACTCCTACGCATAGATTGGCTCTGATACTACTGTTGGGGATTGGTGTAGAAAACAAAAAAAATTCCTACGATGTAACCCCAAAAACTGCCTAGGATCTATCTATGTAGTAATGCGGTAACGACCGGAGCATAGAGAATACATACCCTTATAGACCGTACGCGGTTAACGTTCCTCGGGGAACGTGGTTGAAGTAGTCGTACTCGTAGCCGACCTCAAGGTCGCGAAGCTCCTCGCAGGTCACCCCTTGCTCCTTCGTCATCTTCATCGTGCAACAGCTCCGGCTCACGACATTCGAGCGCCCCAAGTGTTGTGCCTCGTGTCTTCGTACACATCCGGTGCATGATGAGACCTCTGGCTCCCCGATCCCGCCGGGAGTGCGGAAGTTGATATCTACCTAGGAATCCCTTCAGTGCAACAGCATACTGCAGGTGTGCCTCGATCGCACAACCTAGACTTGGGGCCATGGTCACGAGGTATAGAGAGAGGGAGAAGGAGAAAGTCAACCAAAGGACTTCTCCAATTCTTGTGTTTAATGGCACCCATGGGCACCCCTTTATATAGGTGGAGGGGGTGTGCCTTTCTCAAAGGCTAAGCCATGTGGGACTAAATGTCAAAGGAAAAGGAGGAAAAAGAGCTTCCTAGCCGTCTGGGCCTGGGCGGACAGCCCAACAACCAGCAGCAGCATAGTGCTGCCAACCGGGTGGGCCGGTGGCGCCCCAGCGGCCTAGCAGCAGTGGCCAGGAGGGTAGCAGCCAGGCGGGCCAGCCACTCCTCTGCAGCCCAGGCGGCGGCCTGCGGACAGAGGCAGAGGGGCGAGCCTGGGTGGGCTAGCACGCACCGCCCAACAGCTCATGGGTTAGCCAGCAAACGGGTGGGCAGATCCCCCCATTTTGCATCACTATTCTATGTCTTAGTTCACTATTATTCATTGATATATTTCATATTGAGAGGTGATACTTATGTTATTTCATCTATTTTTGCATGGTTGATGACTTTTGGAGCATGGACCGCTACAGTCAGGATTCTGATGGAAAAGGTGTTGTTTGGAGACAAAATTCGTGAAGATCAGAAAATCCGGGAAAATATACGGAAAATCCTATTTTTCTAGAAGACTAAGGATGCTAAAAGACGGAGTGGAGATGGGCCACAGGGAGCCCACACCACCCCCTGGCGCGGGCAGCCCTAGGCCGCGCCTGGAGGTGGTGTGGCCACCCTGGCCCACTCCAGCCTCTCCCCTCTGGCGTATATCAACCTCCCGAAACCCTAAGACAGGGGGAGCGACCACAGAAAGATTCCGCCGCCTCTGTGGGGCGGAAAACACCGAGAGATAAAGATCTCTCTGGTAGACAGATTTCTGCCGGGGGAATTCCTTCCCAGAGAGGGGAGATCGTCGCCATCAACACCACCATCAAGCTGGACTTCATCGGGATCATCATCATCACCATCATCACCATCAGCACCCTCGTCACCATCTCCATATTGCTGTAACAATTGAGTTGAATCTTGCATTAGTTCATAGGGGAAACTTTCCCGGTGTTGATTACTCTTTGTAGTTGATGCTATTGAGTGAACCATTGAATTATTGTTTATGTTCAGATTGGTATACATCATTATTCCATCTCTGATCATGGTCCATATGATGTCTTGTGAGTAGTTCATTTTGTTCTTGGGGACATGGGAGAAGTCATGTTGTTAGTAGTGGAGTTGTGTTGAGAGAGATTCAATAGATTGTTATTTAAGTTGTGGTGTACTTCTTCTAGCGGTGTCATGTGAATGTCGACTACATGACACTTCACCTATTTGGGCCTAGGGGAATGCATTGTGTATTTGGCTACTAATCGTAGGGGTTGCCAGAGTGACAGAAACCTGAACCCCCGTTAGGAAACCATTGCACAAGGGACGTAAGGGTCTTAGAGTTTAAAGCTGTGGTTAGGTTTCTACATTAATTACTTTCTTGTACTTACGGATGTTTGCAAGGGGTATAATCACAAGTATGTATTAGTCTTGGATGGGGCGGTACATTAGCACAGGTTCACCCACACAACACTTAGCAAGCTAAAGAAGATTAATCAACTATATGAAGCGAAAACACTTGGCAGTCTTCCCATGTGTCCTCGAGAACGTTTGGTCATCTTAAGTAATACAACTGGCTTGTCCTTTGCTGCATAAAGGATTGGGCCACTTGCTGCATTTATTCCTACTGTCTTTTATTTGCTCGTATTTTGTTTACTTGCTTTATCAAAAACCCCTAAAAATCTGTTTGGTAAGTATTTGCAGAGAATTCCTGATCCATACCACTAGACAGCACCTTCTGCTCCTCGTTGGGTTCGACACTCTTACTTATTGAAAATACTGCGATACACCCCCTATACTTGTGGGTCATCAATACTATTTTCTGGCACCGTTGCCGGGGAGTGAAGCGCTATTGGAGAGTGGAACTGGTAAACGAAACTTCTACTTTGAGTATTGTTTACTTCTGCTAGTTGCTTTATTTTCGTTATGGATAATTCGCTGAGTTTCTTATTTGGTAATGCTACTACCACTGCTAAGGTAGTAGATAAGCCACCACCTGCTGAGAATGATGTTTTCGAAATACCTACAAGAATTATTGATCGTGTTATGGATAACTACTATGTTGGGGATGGAACTGTCCATCCCGGTGATCATTTACTCTTTATACACGAATTATGCGGGTTGTTCAAGTGTGCAGGTATTACTACAGATCAAGTTAAGAAGAAGTTATTCTCATTATCGCTGAAAGGAAGAGCTGAGGAATGGTATAAGATGCTGAAGAATGGTCAAGCTCTGGAATGGGAGGAAATAGTGCCTCTCTTTTATTCAAAGTTTTATCCTCCTAGTGAGATTCATAAAGTTCAGAATCAAATATACAACTTTTGGCCTCTTGATGGAGAGAGTACAGCTCAAGCTTGGGGGAGATTGAAGTTACTAATGCTCAAATGTCCCATTCATGAGCTCCCCAACAATATTATTATCAATAACTTTTATGCAAGGCTCCCTCTACATGATAAAGATTTATTGGATGCTTCTTGTGCTGGATCATTCACTCGCATGAAAGAAGAAGCTAAATGGGATCTTCTGGACCGTATTCAAGATAATGTTGAAGCTTGGGAGAATGACAAAGGTAGAAAGTCAGGTATAAATTATGATTATGAATGCATTGAATCTTTTATGGGAACTGATGACTTTCAAAATATTAGTAATGCTTATGGTCTTGATTTGCAAGTTATTACGAATTGCTTTAGAGCTTTTGCTTCTTATATTGAAATTCCAAAAAGGGGATGGAATAAATACCATGCACCTGATAAAGATATGTTGAATGTGTTCCTGTTGGGAGCACTGAGTGTTACATTACTGATCATATCTTACCTGAACCTTATATCGAGAAGATTCCCTTCCCAGATAAGGTGAAGGATCATCCTATGATAACTAATGTAATCACTAAAAGTGAAAAGAGAACTGTAAAACCTGATGAACAAATAAACGTTGAACCTGTGGTAGCAATGTGAAAGACCTTGTCACTAAAAACATAGAAGAGGGACACATAGTCTTTTGTGAGGATGCTTCTAATATTGTTTAACATCCTAATAGAACTAAAAAAGCTAGTGTTCCTGTGCTTTCTGTTAGAATTGGTGATCATTGCTATTACGGTTTATGTGATATTGGTGCTAGTTCCAGTGCTATTCCTTATGAGCTTTACAGAGAAATTATGCATGAAATCAGTCCTTGCGAGCTGGAAGAGATTGATGTGGTTATTCACCTTGCTAATAGAGAGACCATCTCTCCAATTGGTATTGTACGAGACGTGGAAGTTCTTTGTGGTAAGATTAAGTACCCTGCTGATTTTCTAGTACTTGGTTCAGCTGCTAGTAAAACTTATCCTATCATTTTTGGTAGACCTTTCTTGAGTACTTGTGGAGCTATTATTGATTGCAAGAGGGACAAAATCTTGACTAAGTTTGATGGGGAATCTTATGAGTTTAATTTTTCGAATTTGCTAAAGAACCTTGCGAAGAGGAAACCCATAATGAGGATTTTAGAGTTGAACAACTTGCTTCTATCTCTCTTGCTCCTAACAATGCTTTGCAGCAATTTATGGAAGATCACGAAAGTGAGATCTTCATGGAAGAAAGGAATGAGATTGACGAGATCCTCCGTCGTCAACCCCAAATGCTAAAGCATGACTTGCCTGTAGAAGACTTGGGTACCACATTGCCACCTAAAAAGGATCCGGTTTTCGATCTAAAACCTCTCCCTGATGATCTTAAATATGCTTATATTGATGATAAAAAGATATATCCTGTTATTATTAGCTCTAAACTTTTAGGAAAGGAAGAAGAAAGGTTGTTGGAGGTTTTGAAGAAACACCGAGGAGCTATGGGCTATACTCTTGATGATTTAAAAGGGATTTCACCTACTATATGTCAGCATTCTATCAACATCGAACCAGATGCAAAGCCAGTAGTAGAGCACCAATTACGTTTAAACCCCAGGATGAAGGAAGTGGTAAGGAATGAGGTATTGAAACTCCTTGATGCTGGTATTATTTACCCTATTGCTGACAGTGAATGGGTTAGTCCTGTTCATTGTGTTCCTAAAAAAGGAGGTATTACTGTTGTTCCTAATGATAAGGATGAGCTTATTCCTCAAAGAATAGTAGTAGGCTATAGGATGTGCATTGATTTTAGAAAAGTCAATAAAGTTACTAAGAAAGATCATTACCCGCTTCCTTTTATTGATCAAATGTTAGAAAGGTTGTCTAAAAAGACCCATTTTTGTTTTCTTGATGGTTATTCTAGTTTCTCTCAAATTGCTGTTAAACAACAAGATCAAGAAAAAACTACTTTTACTTGCCCTTATGGAACTTATGCTTATAGACATATGCCTTTTGGTTTATGTAATGCTCCTGCTACTTTTCAAAGGTGCATGTCTGCTATCTTTCATGGTTTTTGTGAGGAAATTGTAGAAGTGTTCATGGATGACTTTTCTGTCTATGGAACTTCTTTTGATAATTGTCTGCACAACCTTGATAAAGTTTTGCAGAGATGTGAATAAACTAATCTTGTTCTTAATTGGGAGAAATTCCACTTCATGGTTAATGAAGGGATTGTCCTTGGGCATAAAGTTTCTGAAAGAGGCATAGAAGTTGATAGAGCTAAGGTTGAGGCAATTGAGAAGATGCCATGTCCAAGAGACATCAAAGGTATTCGTAGTATCCTTGGTCATGTTGGTTTCTATAGAAGGTTTATTAAAGACTTTTCTAGGATATCAAAACCCCTTACTAATCTTCTTCAAAAAGATGTACCCTTCATTTTTGATGATGATTGTAAGGAAGCTTTTGAAACTCTTAAGAAGGCTTTAACTACAGCTCCTATTGTTCAACCACCTGATTGGAGTTTACCCTTTGAAATAATGTGTGATGCTAGTGATTTTGCTATAGGGGTTGTCCTTGGGCAACGTATTGATAAAAATTTAAATGTTATCCATTATGCTAGTAAGACTCTAGACGCTGCTCAAAGGAATTATGCTACTACTGAAAAGGAATTTCTAGCTGTTGTTTTTGCTTGTGATAAGTTTAGGCCCTATATTGTAGACTCAAAAGTCACCATTCATACTGATCATGCTGCTATTAAATATCTTATGACGAAAAAGGATGCTAAGCCTAGGATTATTAGATGGGTGCTGCTTTTACAAGGTTTGATCTACATATAGTAGATAGGAAGGGTGTTGAAAACCCTGTAGCTGATAATTTATCTCATTTGGAAAACATCTCTTTTGACCCTATGCCTGTTAATGATAGTTTCCCAAATGAACAGTTAGCTGCAGTAGGGTTGAGCTCGCGAGGGAGCCCTTGGTACGTTGATTATGCTAACTTTATTGTCTCCAAGTATTTGCCTCCAACTTTTACAGCTCAACAAAGAAGAAAGTTCTTCTATGATTTGAGGAATTATTTTTGGGATGACCCACACTTATACAAAGAAGGAGTGGATGGTATTATGCGAAGATGTGTTCTAGAATATGAACAAAAGGAGATATTGCATAAATGTCATGGTAGTGCTTATGGAGGACATCATGCAGGAGATAGAACTGCACAAAAGGTGCTGCAGTCAGGTTTCTACTGCCCTACCCTTTTTAAAGATGCAAGAAAGTTTGTTTTATCTTGTGATGAATGTCAGCGTGTTGGTAATATTTCTAGACGCAATGAAATGCCTATGAACTACTCTCTAGTTATTGAACCTTTTGATTGTTGGGAATTCGACTTTATGGGTCCTTTCCCTCCTTCGAAAGGCTACACTCATATTCTTGTTGCCGTTGATTATGTTACTAAGTTGGTAGAAGCCATTCCTACAAAGAGTGTTGACGGGGAGACTTCTCTAAAAATGCTTAAGGATGTTATCTTTCCTAGGTTTGGGGTGCCTAGGTATCTCATGACTAATGGGGGTTCTCATTTCATTCATGGTGGTTTTAGGAAGACCCTTGCTAAATATGATGTTAATCATAGAATTGCTTCAGCTTATCACCCCCAAACTAGCGGGCAAGTAGAGTTATCAAATAGAGAAATTAAATCTATCTTGCAAAAGATTGTTAATAGGTCTAGAAAAAACTGGGCTAAGAAGTTGAATGATGCTTTATGGGCTTATAGAACTGCTTACAAAAATCCTATGGGGATGTCTCCCTATAAAATGGTCTATGGGAAAGCCTGTCACCTACCCTTAGAATTAGAACACAAAGCTTACTGGGCAGTTAAAGAACTAAATAGAGATTGTAAGCTCGCTGGTGAGAAAAGATTATTTGACTTAAGTTCTTTAGATGAATGGAGGAGTGAAGCCTATGAAAATGCAAGGCTCTTTAAGGAATAAGTTAAAAGATGGCATGACAAGCGAATACTTAAGAGATAATTTCATGTTGGTGAGAAAGTTCTATTGTATAGGTCTCGTCTCAGATTTTTTGCAGGAAAGCTACTATCAAAATGGGAAGGACCTTTCATTATAGAAGAAGTATAGCGTTCAGGAGCAATAAAAATTTCTTCTTTAAAAGATAATACTACACAAGTAGTGAATGGACAACGACTCAAACACTATATTGCTAGAGATTCTTACAATGAAGATGTTGATGCCTTTCAAGTTATAACTCCGGAGAAATTCATCGAGAACCAAATTCAGAGACCTGCAGAGCCTGTTTTCAAATAGGTAACAGTTCTGGTAAGAAAAGTTCCACGAAAACACTATCCAACTATATTTTTGCAGTTTTTAGTCAATAAGGAGAGCTACGAAGATAAAAAGGGACAGAAACAGAGCCAGGGTGGCCCACACCACCCTGTGGCGTGGGCCCACCCCTGGCCGTGCCACCAGGTGGTGAGGCCACCCCGGACTCCGCCTCCGACCCGTTTTCACTCAGTACCTTCCTCTTGTTATGAAACTTCGTAATATATAACCCCCCGGATCTTCCGAGGTTCGTATATCGTGTTTTCATCATGTTTTTGTTTTGATCTATTTCTGCCAGGTAGAATCCTAGATTTGTAGCCACAATGTCTTCCACTGGATCAGCCGAGGGAGATTCCTTAGAAGATATCATCAACCCATACATGAGAGAATTGAAGATTCATCCCAAGGAGTTGTTGCTCGAAGGTGGGGAGGTCCGGATTAAAGAGGTTCAAGACCCTAAAGGTGAAGGAAGTCTGGAGGACAGGATGGAAGCACTGGAGCAAGAAGTCTTTAGGTACAAGAAGATGGCGGAGCGCGAAGTGGATATCATCCATAAGATTTGTTTCGAACTCATCACCGAGCACCAAAAGGAGACTGCTGAACTCAAAGACGAAGTCCTCTCACTCCGCCAAACAACCAACAAACTGCAAGCACAGTTCTATGACGTTCAAAATCAAAACTGTGAGTATGAGGCTAGATTTAAACGCATAAGTGCTGCTGCAAGTTTCAGGATGTTGGAAACCACGATGTCCTTTGTTGATGGGAAGCCTTTACCCTGGAAGACGGACGAAGATGAGAGGATACCACCACCACCTAAGGAGTAATTCGTCATCAGGTTTGGCATCCCCTTGGCTTGTTCCAAGCTTGGGGGAGTGCCGCGATATCACATCACTATCTTCTATCTTTTTACCTTATTAGTAGAGTCATATCATGAATAGAGGAGTTATTATGTAGGATGGTTTGCATTATGGAAGTGTCCCCTCTCTCGTTAGATATGTATCCCTTGGTGTGAGTTGTCGTTATGGAATATTAATGAGAAGTTCTATCATTCACTCTTTTTGCATAGCTTATATTAGTTTTCAATTCGTGGTTATATGATTGATCTTGTTGTTAGTATTGGTATCACTTTGGGATCATTGAGTTAATTTAGTTGGTTTTGGCAAACCTAGCTCGGTTAGTAGCAACACTATTTTTGAGAGTTGAAAGAAAAGATAAAAGTACTCTAAAGAAAAATAATTTCATCATCTTTCTTTCTTGATTTGCTCATAAGTTTAGTATTCTCTAGTTAAGATCTTTTGTGCTTCCGAGGAAGATTGCATGTTTGTCTTTATCACTTGTATGTTTGTTTCTTTCCTTCAACTCTTGTACTTGCTACCCAGCCTTGCTAGCCAAAAACCTGTACTGAGAGGGAATTCTTCTCGTGCATCCACCTCCTTTAAACCAAAACTTTTGCCATTTGTGTCCACCATACCTACCTAGTAGCATTATTGCTATTCCAAGTAAATTCTTGTTTTATCTACCTCCCAAATTAAACTTGTTATGTGAAAATTAGTGATTAAAGCTCTCACGAACTTGATGGCACAATTTACTTTCTTACACTTAATGAACTTGAACCATTGTGATCACCTATGTTGCGTATATGCTTGTGCTTTGTAAGTTGTGAATTAGCAGAACCATGTTGTCATGGGGAACGCTTTCAACATTGCACGGGTACTTTATACCTAGTTGATATCATGTTCTTTTGTCTATGGATGTCATCGGTGTGAAATGAAAGGGGAGCTTGTAAGTCCATGGAGTTATGCATGTGTGTTAGAGAAACGCCTGGGCCGCTGGTCTAATCCATGCTGACATGGTGGAAACCTGCAGCGTAACCATAACGAGTATCTATGAAGCATTCTTCTTATAAAAAAAGAGATAGAGATTGAGAAAAGAGAAGAAAAAAAGAGATATTATGAAAAGAGGAAATAGAGAAAAAAGCACCATATTCCCATGGTAAATAAGAAGATTGCTGAGATATTTGTTGTCTGCTTGCCTTGTCATTTTGATATGGGGATTCTTCCGTATCATCGGGCAAGGGGTACCCCGTTGGCGGTTCTCTATGATACACATATGCTTACGATGACAAGAACTTATCGGTGACTAAACTTGAGTAGCATGAGGAGCGGCCCTCGTATTCAAGGGACATGAGATTCTCAACTTACAACTTGTCAATACATATCCTCATATTTGATCACTTTAACCTTAATCACCTAAAGATGCCTATGATAGGGGCAATGAGAGCTGAAAGCTAGTAAGTATCATAATTTTTGGGAGCTCTTTATGAGACTTGCAATCCCTGCTTCCCTCTTTGAAGGGCCTTTCTTTTACCTTGTAGTTGAGTCAGTAAACCTACTCCCTTCTACCTCAGCAAGTATTTTGAGTTGATGTGTTTCATTCATTCATATGATGATTTATTCAATCATGTTTCTTATGTTCCTTGTTTTGCACATTGCTCTTATCTTGATGTTTACTACTTTGAAAGCTATCATTGAAAAAACAGCTATTTGTGAACTCCAGCAATTTATCAACAATTCTTCGACATAGAGCTAAGTTTGCCATTACCAATTATGATTCACTTTAGGTATCTTTATTGTGTTTCCTTTACTCATTGCAAGTTGAGTTATATAATAGTGAGTTGTCCTCTATTATGATCTATGCATTTGATGGATGTGATGCTTCTTGTCCGTATTATTTTATCGACTCTTCACTCCATAAACCTGAGGCCATGTTTATTGAGCTCAGTTTCGCTTGGGGACAAGCGAAGTCTAAGCTTGGGGGAGTTGATACGTCCATTTTGCATCACTATTCTATGTCTTAATTCACTATTGTTCATTGATATATTTCGTATTGAGAGGTGATACTTATGTTATTTCATCTGTTTTTGCATGGTTGATGACTTTTGGAGCATGGACCGCTGCAGTTAGGATTCTGATAGAAAAGGCGCTGTTTGGAGGCAAAATTCGCGAAGATCAGAAAATCCGGGAAAATATACGGAAAATCCTATTTTTCCAGAATACTAAGGATGCCAGAAGACGGGGTGGAGATGGGCCACAGGGGGGCCACACCACCCCCTGGCACGGGCAGCCCTAGGCCACGCTTGGAGGTGGTGTGGCCACCCTGGCCCACTCCAGCCTCACCCCTCTGGCATATATCAACCTCCCGAAACCCTAAGACTGGGGAAGCAATCATAGAAAGATTCCGCCGCCTCTACGGGGCGGAAAACACCGAGAGAGAAGTATCTCTCCGGCAGAAAGATTTCTGCCGGGGGAATTCCTTCCCGGAGAGGGGAGATCGTCGCCATCAACACCACCATCAAGCTGGACTTCATCGGGATCATCATCATCATCACCACCACCATCATCACCATCAGCACCCTCATCACCATCTCCATATTGCTGTAACAATTGAGTTGAATCTTGCATTAGTTCATAGGGGAAACTTTCCCAGTGTTGATTACTCTTTGTAGTTGATGCTATTGAGTGAACCATTGAATTATTGTTTATGTTCAGATTCTTATACATCATTATTCCATCTCTGATCATGATCCATATGATGTCTTGTGAGTAGTTCGTTTTGTTCTTGAGGACATGGGAGAAGTCATGTTGTTAGTAGTGGAGTTGTGTTGAGAGAGATTCAATAGATTGTTATTTAAGTTGTGGTGTACTTCTTCTAGTGGTATCATGTGAACGTCGACTACATGACACTTCACCTATATGGGCCTAGGGGAATGCATTGTGTATTTGGCTACTAATCGTAGGGGTTGCCGGAGTGACAGAAACCTGAACCCCCGTTAGGAAACCATTGCACAAGGGACGTAAGGGTCTTAGAGTTTAAAGCTGTGGTTAGGTTTCTACCTTAATTACTTTTTTGTACTTACAGATGTTTGCAAGGGGTATAATCACAAGTATGTATTAGTCTTGGATGGGGCGGTACATTAGCACAGGTTCACCCACACAACACTTAGCAAGCTAAAGAAGATTAATCAACTATATGAAGCGAAAGCACTTGATAGTGTTCCCATGTGTCCTCGAGAACGTTTGGTCATCTTAAGTAATACAACCGGCTTGTCCTTTGCTGCATAAAGGATTGGGACACTTGCTGCATTTATTCCTACTATCTTTTATTTACTCGTACTTTGTTTACTTGCTTTATCAAAAAACCCTAAAAATCCGTTTGCTAAGTATTTGCAGAGAATTCCTGATCCATACCACTAGCCAGCACCTTCTGCTCCTCGTTGGGTTCGACACTCTTACTTATCGAAAATACTGCGATACACCCCCTATACTTGTGGGTCATCAATCGCCCAAGGCACTGCCCGGCAAAGTGGCCTTTATCTCGCCATTCCATGAGTGTGGCTCAGACTCGTCTTGCGGTTATTATCTGCCGCACGTGGGCTGTATCTTTTTCCTTTTCTATTTTTCTGTAGCTCTTCTTTTAGGCTAATTCCCTCCGGGGATTTGGCCTAATATAAAAGTTGTTTTTATAAATCTTAATATAAATATTATTTAGAATATATTAATTCACAATTAACATAAAATAAATATATATTTAAATTCCCATTTATCCGAAAACACTTTTCTGGTCTTTTCCTTTATTCTTTCTCCGAACAACTTCGGATCTCTCCATGAATGATTCCGCTTTCTCTTTCTATTGTGATTACATCTTACGAATGATCGCTCTCATCGTATCCTTAAGTGTATCCTCTCACGGCTCGGGAATGCTCTAGACATGATCTGTATCAATGATCAACAGAGGGACCAGGGATGTCCATGTGACCCCTATGCATTCCTGATGACAAGGTCGTTAGAACCGTCTAAATGTAGCATTCTCTTCCTTTTATTTCTTGATACAACTTGTCCGAGATCCGATCATTGGTATCCCATACCTTATTCAATCTCGTTCACAACAAGTTCAGTTTTCTTGTTACCGTGATATTACATCCCCGTGACCTAGTCACATGTTGCAACATTTATAGATGTAATCTCACCAAGCCGGCCGTATGTATCTTTACCCGTCATGTGGGTGAAAAAATCCCGCTCTTGACATATATTGCATCTACAGTTCCTCCGAGTACCTGAACGCACCTTTATAACCACTGCATTACCAAGTGGCGCTTAATGCTATCTAAGCACTCTCGGGAGACTGTGATTGATATCATCTCACGGTATAAGGAGAAGGAGTCTAGGTATAGCTATTGCAACAATGAACTAGATGACTTGATCGTGTTGCAATCCTTCGAGGAGTGTCCAACCACATCATTCTCCAATGATATGATCTCGTTGTTAGTCGGCATAAATGCCCATGATCTTGAAACCTAGATCATCTTCGTGACCAACGAACTAGTATGAATAGAGGCTACTAGGGACTTTGTTGTTTCATACCACACCTGTACCAATGTTTCTACTTGGCACAGTTATAGCACAATATGAAACTATTATAAACTAATTGAGATATGACAATAAAAACCTATTTATTATTTGCCTCTAGGGCATATCTCATTCACCAATATGGTCTTTTATTAAGATAGAGTATCATATCTGCTGCATGTTCTCCGTTGTATATCAAGATATCGATCCACCACTCCTAGCATAACTAGGGTTGAGCTTATTATCTATCAGTCAAGCTTAGCCATGCTTAGTGGTATAAGAGTGATCCATCTAGATGAGGCATCGAAGATGCGATGAACCTAGTTTGATAGGATGTTGAGATATGATCGGAGATGGTTAATAAACATGCTAAGGCAGGTATGGGAGGCCACGTTGGGTGTGGTTTTTGTACTCCCATGCTAGCCATCCTTAGGACTCGAGTTCTCGCCTCTTGAACCAAGACTAGCGTACAACCACACGGGGGCCTGGAAACCCCCTCGACTCACTAACTTTCCTAGTAGATTCCATGAGTCACATAGTTCAGGCGTTCCATTCGACATATGCATTCTGGTTGTTCTCGAAGGCGGTGTAGGAGGTGCATTCATATAGGTAGGTAAGCGTGGCCGGGAACAACAGAGGCACGACCTCTGTAATCTTGGTCCCTACACACATCTCTAGGGACAGGCTTCAGGACTTGACCCGTTACGGCGGCATCTCCTTAGGGCATGACTCATGGTCTCGGCGAAAGCAAGGTAAAGGTCGTGGTTAACCACCCTCTACCGGCCTTCCAAGGAAGAGGTCTAATAATTTGGCATTAAGAGTCGGTTGGTGCGTGTGGGTAAAGTTGTGCACCCCTTCAAGGTTATAATCTTTTCGAAATGTTGTGTCCACGGTTATGGATGACTTGGAAACGGACGTGGTGATCATAGAGAACTATAACCAATGTTAAAACTTGGCAACTAATGAGTGTTCTAGAATTACTTCCTCTGTGTCCTTTGAGGGGGTGTTCCGAGTTGAAAGGTTTAGATGAACATGAAGGCGATCTGTAAGAGCTAGAGTTGTAGTCTTCTTACCCCCTTTTGGAAATGATCTGAATAGACGAGCTTCTCCTCCAACTTGTTTTGAACCAAAGTTGGCTTTCGCAAAGTAACCATAGAAAGCCTTTCTAAACCAAGCATGTACCGTAGGTTATTAAGTCTTGCGGAGTACATCATGTACTCAGCCTTGTCTCATTGATGTTTTTCTACATATGAAGCTATTCCAACTGTAGGTGGTTTCTACGTTGACATCAACGAGTAGTTGGGGTTCCCGGGCAGCAACCTAGGATCTATGGAAGGGTCGTTTGCTTATCTTTATGGCCTCTTAGGCCTTTCCTAAGTTTTTGTTTAGCACAACTTATTTGCTTCCGTTGCTTGGTGTTTGATGGGTCTCTGACCCCTGGTTTGTAATACGTGTATGCAGCTCTGCTAAGAGCGTACCTTAATAATGTATGGTTTGTATGTTCTGTAATGTTACCGAATCATTCCATGCATGCTTCGAGATCGAGGTTAGGCTTATGTCAGAAGAAGATCTGGTATTTGTCTAGCCCTGATCCTGGGTCGTGACACGTGGTAGGAGAACCCGCTGCCGCTGTCGTGGCAGGATCGGCGGCGGTCTCGGCGGGCGAGGTAGAAGGCGGGGATGACCGCGGCGGAGGCCGACAGGAGGGGCCCACGGGAGGAGTGGCAACATGTAAACACTGGGGACGACCGAAGACGGTGACGATGCCAGTGATGATGACGGTGCCTGCTGAAAGGGAAACACATGTTCGTCAAAGTAGACGTGTTGTGAGGTTAGTACACACCGAGAAACATGATCGTAACACCGTTAGCCTTTGGTGTTGGGTGGGTAGTCAAGAAATACACATGCAACAGAGCGAGGAGCGAGTTAATGAGGAGTCGTTGCTTGTGTGTTGGCGTAACAAAGACACCCGAAAACACGCAGGTCGGCATAAGATGGTGGAGCGACAAATAAAAGTTGGAAGGGAGAGAGGTTCTGGCGTGGACGACAGGGATGACAATTTAGAAGGTGATTTGCTGTTGAGAGCGTGTCGGGCCAAAAATTTGGTGGTACAGAAGAGAGGAAAAGCATGGTGCGAACATTATTGTTAAGTGTGCAAAGAATGCGTTTGGCCCGACCTTTTTGTTGAGAAGTGTATGGACACGTGAGACGAAGTACGATGACGTGAGAGGCGAGAAAAGAGCGAAAAGCATGGTTGTCAAATTCATGACCATTGTCGGCCTAGAAAGAGAGGATGGGGCAACCAAACTCAGTACGAACATTGGCGTGAAAAGACGTAAGGGTGGCGAGGACATCGGATTTTCGTCGAAGAGGGAATGTCCAAACATAGTGAGTGTGATCATCAAGCACAACAAGGTAATATTGGAAACCAGAACTAGAAATTGGAGACATCCAAATATCACAATGTAGTAGCTGAAACGGAACAGCTAAAATTGTGCTTGACTGCGCAAAGGGTATACAAACATGTTTTCCTAGGAGACAGGCATGGCAAGAGTGTGGTGCTAATTTATTACGCTGAAAACGAAAAGTATGATAAAATTTGACGAAGGTGGTTGTGGTCGGGGTGTCTGAGGCGAGCACGCCAAAGGTCTACGTTGCTGGAGGCGTGGAGACTATAGTGGTGGGTGGTGGTGGAGCCAAGGCGAAGGTGTAGGGATCCCCGAAGCTATTACATCGAAGCAGAACCCGTCATGTACGAAGGTCCTTTATACAAAAACCAAAAGGGTCAAAGTCAACTGAAACATGATTATCGCGAGTAAGAGCACGAACAGATAAAAGATTTCTAATAAGACCGAAAGACAGGGGCGGAGCTACAGTGTCCGACTGGGGTCAGTTGACCCCAATTGATTTGGCCCAAGCCCTTTGTACGTATAGCCCACTAGAGAAAATGACCCCAATCAAAATAGAATTTGACACCGGTCTGATACAAAAAATGACAGCGTGAGAAGAATTTCACCCCAGCCTAGCTCGCGCTTGATTCGCTCGCACTCATCGCCGCGTGTGTTTCCTTTTTTCTCCCGAGAAGTCGCTCGTTGAACCGGGGCAACACGCGTCTGCTCATGTGCATCGCAGGCAGCGTCCCTCGTCGTTACACCAGCGAAAATCAACATTCCTTCTCTACGATCTGTAAGCGTCACTAAAACGTGTCCCTCGATATAATTGGCCCTAAGCAAATATATTACTCCCTTCGATTCAAATGAATGGAATCAGATTTGTCTAGATTCAGATGCATCTAGTCATGTATTTATTCTAGATACATTCGAATCTAGACAAATCTGAATCCGTTAATTTGGACCTGAGGGAGTATCTAGAGTTCATAATTCTAGATTTAAGGGTTTATTGATGCGTTGATTTCTTTGATGGAAGATTTGATCGTTTGGGTGGGTATTGGCCCCTGAATAGTATGGAGGTAATCAGTGATCACTGGATTAGATAATTCAGATTAGGCCCCAAATCGCCCCTTACACAATGTTAGGTAATCCAACGAGGACCTTGTACCGTAATATTTGACATGAATTTTTTTTCTCGGGTGACATGAATATTAATCTACACATATTTGGTACTAACGATCTCTTCCTAATTCTACAGATAGTAAAAGATTTATGGATCATTTCCCGAATTTGAAAAGCAAATCACCTCCACCCACCTTAGTGATGATTTCATGAATCACTGCATCATTTGCTTCTTTAAGCAAAGACTTCTATTTTCAACTCCACGGAAAGTTGTGATGGTCTGCTTTCTTAAGATGAAAGAATCGTAGAGGCAAAAAGAAATAGAAAGGTAATTATTAGTAATTTGACTATTTTTATATGATATATTGACAATTATTGTTTCTTATTTATATGAGTTTGCTAGAATTTACTCTCTTTGTCCTAAAATATAAGGCGCCTAAAGATTAGTCAGAAGTCAACTTTTTTTAGGTTTGACCAAGATTATATAGAAAAATATAAACATTTACAATACTAAATCAATATCAATGGATTTACCATAAAGTATGTTTTCTTAATGTGTGCATCAATATTATAGATATAGATATTTTTTCCTAAATATTTGGTCAAAATTAGTTAGATTTGACTTTTGACCAATCTTTAGGCGCCTCATATTTTAAGACGGAGAGAGTACATTATATAACTCTGTTAATTCTACGTTTCTGGCTATGTGACATATACGCATATATATTAGTGGTGCATTTTGTAGGCACGCATTTTTCTGACTTGTTCATGTTGATCCCAGTGACCCTTTTTCCTGGCTTCGCCCCTGCCGGAAGAACAAAGAGCGTTGGTTATACATAAGGGAGAAGAAAACGTTGGAAGAAGAAGATTGCCAGAGTGAGTGATCGGAAGACGAGCACCGTTACCGATGATGATATGACTGGAGGAAGGAGATAGAGGAAGGAGAGAGAGGCTACCGGGGTTCGATGTCATGTGAGTCGAGGTGCCGGTGTCAACGGTACAGTCGCCGTTGTCCTGGTAGGCCGCAGGGTGCGGCACGCCTTGGAGGGCTGCAAAGAGTTGTGGATCACATTGCATGGCCGGCTGCTGGTAGGCCAGCACGTGGAGGATGCCTGGTGGAGCCGCCTGCTGCTGGTACGTGGGAGCGTAGGCGGCGTAATCCTGAGGAGGGGCGATGCCGGGACGGGGCCCCAAGAGAGCTGCTACAGGAGGGCTACAGGAGGGCATGGGCCAGGCCGTTCCACGGGTTGACGCCAGTCAGAGGGGGCATCCAGGGCGTGGCGGCATGGGGTGAGGCAATAGGTTGAGACGGCGCAGGAGCCCGGCCACCGGGCTACCCCGAGTTCTTCTTCTTCTTTTGGCGGTAGCCACCACCTGAAGGAGGAGCAGCAGGTGCCGTTGGTGGAGGTGCAGGGCGAGATCCCTGCTGGAGAGCCACGATAAGCGCGTAGTTGGCAGCGCGCTTAGCGAGATCAGCGAGACATTGCTCCTCATTTTCCAGGTACGAGTGACTACCAAGGTAGTTCTTCGGGTGCATGTTTAGGATCACGACGGTGTGCCCGAATTCGGCGCGGAGACCACGAAGGATCTTGACGATGAGTTGTTGATCGGTGACAGGGGCGCCTATGTAGCGCAGTGTGTCGGCCAACAGCTTGAGTTGGCTCAGTACTCGAAGATCGAGTGATCATCCTGGCATAGCTCGTGGAACTCCTGCTGAGCGTAGACCGCACGCTGAAAGTTGTTGTCGAGGAAGAGGTTGTAGAGGGTGATCCAGCAGCCATACGCCATGTCCGAGGGCCGGATGATCATGTCTTGGATGTCCTTGGAGACGGTGTTGTAGAACCAAGAGCCAATAGTGTGGTCGATGCGCATCCACTCAATGTCGTCGACGCGATTGCGAGCATCGATGGAGCCGTCCATGTGATCTTGGATGCCAAACTTTCGGAAGTGGACCATGAAGAGCATGCTCCAGGTGGTGTAGTTCGGCTGTTTGAGATCGAGGACCTCATCAACGTGGTTGCGGAGGGCCAGCAATTGGAGGGTGGCGGAGGAGACGGCAGGGGCGTCGTCACGAGGGATCTCGAAGGGGTTGCTGGTGCCAAACACGGAGGAGAGGAGGTGCTCATGCTGATCCGATCTGGTGGAGAGGTGCGGCGGCAGCGGCAGCGGCAGTAGGAGGCTGCTGCGGCGGCGGCCAGGGTTGGAGGCGGAAGCGGTTTATGTCGAGGAGGAGAACTCAAAAATCGATACCATGTAAACTAGAAAGAATAGATTGAGATGCCAGATAATTTCATTAATCTCATGTGATATACATATATAGGGGTACATCCGTGACCGAAACCCTAGAATATCCTATACAAACTCTATATAAAGAGATATACTCGGGTTTTGATATACACATGGACGTGTACGATCAGACACGTATCAGCTATTCAACAGCTGACATCACACCAGATTACTGACTATGGATGGTTTTGTTGTTATATTGTTTTTCTTGCTGATATTGCATAACCTGATAGCCAAATATTGTCGCTGGAATATAAGGCATTACCCTGAAGTAGAGTTGGCGGACGGGAGAAAGATACGGTCTTGCTTTTTTTTTCGATCAATACTACGATATATTTATAGTAGCGTATAGTACATGGTAGAGAAATATAAACTGTCTCTAATGGTTTCAAAATAAAGTCTAAAAAAATAGTAAAATTCCAAAGTCTTCAAACTCTTTTTTCTTTCAAGACAAACTTTTCTGAAGGCAGCCAAGAACTGACAGATACCAAACCACAATCTGAAAATACCAACGAGAATTCTTCCATAATTTTAATTTGAGCCGTAGTGTCAAGGCTATGTACACGCACACAACCATTAGAGTAATCAATCCACATCGCCAGGAGTACCAACACCAGTATTTCAGGCAAAAGTAACCGAACAGCCTGATCGACGTCGCTGGCAAATCGAGAGTACAAACCACAATTGTCGAGGATGTAGTAGCCGAGACAAATGTTGCGATGATAATCCTCGCGGCAACCTAAAAAAAACTCCAAAAAAGAGATATGAAAGAGCGTCCGTTAGAACTGTAATCTTACAACATGACGCTGGGAATAAGATCTCGACGTCAAACGAAAGGCCAAAATCACTTATTATAGACTATGTCATTTTTATTGACGTAGAGGACAAAAAAGATTGCTACCAAAACTCTAATCTAATCTCTCAAAACACTAATTTTACTGAAAACTCCACACATAGATCGGGCTTCACACTCTTCCGGACGTCGGTGAGGCCGACCGGAGAAAAGAAACCGATCTATGAAGAAGGCGGAGGAGAGACGGCCGCTAAGTCAAGAGGCGGCGGCTGAAAGTTTTGCTGGACGGAGGTCTCTGGTCTCTCTCACGCGTGCTTGGCCTAAGATACGGTCTTGCTTTATTTCGCGGCAGACATGAACTAGATGTCTAGATAGTTTACGGTTGTCGTGGAGAGCATTAAGATGATTAAAAATAATACTCAGTCCGTTACAAATATGAAGGTGATCTTATATTTTGAAATGGTATATTTTAGAAAGGAAGGAGTATTAACATAAGTTGGCAAGCAAAAGTAAACCACTGATTATGTCTTTATATATCCTGTTCCATGGCAATACATGTGGTATTATGCTAGAAGACGTACTCCCTCCCTCTTATAAGACTTTTAGATTTGTGGAATAAATTTATCTAGATGAGTTTTGTATATAGATTCTGAGTGAACCAATAGACTAAACTAAAATATCTTATATTTTTGAACGGAAGATTGTACTACGCAACGAACATCGATTAAATCGCGAATCTCAGCGGACAGATTCGTCGCCACGTCCGATCACATCGCGACAAGCACGTGTTCGCGTGCGCAGCCATTGACAGTCCATATGTGCGCGTCCCTCGTCAGCCTAAGCACTAAACGCCAAGATCTTGATTAGCTAGCTCAAATTAAATATAAAAATTTTAAATGTTTTACAGATCAAACTGTTTATTAGATTTCCGAACCGTTTTTGACGAAATCTTCGAAAATAAATCTCATATTAATATGGTTCGATGAAGTTTTTGGGTTTAAAAGTTATTCACCCGTAACACGTGAGTTATCCAGGTCATAGTATATGAGTTACACACCATATAAAACATGTTGTATGGAGACTCTTTTTCATGGATACAGAAAAAGCACATAGCAACCGTTCTGAGAATTACATAACTTGGCGGTCGTTCTAACAACCTGCACGAGTGTCCCGCGTGCATGTTGTGGATAAATAACACGATATTTTTTGCCCCAAAATTTACCCACCGGTAATATTAGAGTTATCCAGACTGCAGCATGTAAGTTATCTACCACTATAAAAATTTAACTATGGATAGAATATAAAATTTATATGATGGGTAACTTATATGTTACAGAGTGGATAACTTACAAAATATGACATGGATAACTCACGTATTAGGAGTGCGTAACTTTAACCTTTTTTTCTTAAAAGTTACCCATCAGTAACAGGAGAGTTATCCAACCTTCAGCATATAAGTTACCCACCGCAATATAATGTAAGTTATCCACCACTATAAAAAATTACCATAGAATATAAAAGTTATTCTAGCGGCTCGGTTTCGTCGCCCGTTGCCGCTATCGCGGCGTATGAACGACTCAACCTCAAAAGGCTACCGCGAAACATTAAGTATAATTTTTTTAAAGGAACTAAATCTAAGCTTCTTTTGTCTATGATATAATAAATGAGATTTTATGCCACCCACTCACCACCCTAAGTCGTAGTGAACAATATAATGCGCAACCAGTAGTCTAGCGGCTCGGTTAGCATCGACGAGCGATAGAGGCTAGGTACCCTAACACCTAGGCTACCATGTTTCAATTAACTTACGTGTGCGAGAACGCCTCTACCCAACACGTTTACATAGTGGATAACTTATGTGTTATAGGGTGGATAACTTACCTATTATGACATGGATAACTCACGTGTTAGGGGTGGGTAACTTTTTGGTTTGAATTTTTTTCGTCGAAACATATCAACATGGGATCAAGTTTGAAGATCTCGTCGTGATAGTAAAACTGTAAAAATGAATTCTAAATCGGACAAACGATTCGAGCTAGAAAACATTTTGAATTTTCGGGTTGATCATAAGCTAGCTCAGATTCTTTTTTTCATTTAGTGGACTGTGTTCACACTACCCATGCGCCGTGTTTGTGCGACCGTTGTAAACATGATTCTGACGGGTTCCCGTTTTCTAGCTTTTTCGATATAAATTACCCATCCTATGAAATGGATGTGTGAAATCTCTTTTATAGCTCACATGATTTTCGATTTAGGATCTACTTTCACGGTTGGACTAGTCGGGACGTGATCTTCGAAACTAGATCATGTATTGATACATTATAATGTTTTTTCAAACCTAAAAATTATCCACATGTAACACGTGAGTTATATCCATAAGAAATAGGTAGACAACTCTAATCGATTGGTATGTATACCCTAGTCAGGTTGCGTAACTCCATAAGATTGGTGGCTAACTTTTATCCAGAGAGTAGGACAATTATATCTAATTAGTGATGATACCAATATTATAATCACCTGGTTAACTACCTAGAGAGCATGATAAATAAATTGATCTGGTGATGATAGCTATACGGTACTCTACCCTAAACACCTAGATAACTCCATATGAAATCAGTCGATAACTATAAGCTGATTAGGTGGATAACTCTATAAGAAGTGGGTGAATACCTTTTACCTAAAAGGGTCTGCTAACTACATCGAATTGGTGATGATAGCTATGTTGTAACACCTAGCCGGATAACTTTACAAGTAATAGGTAGATGACTATTATGTAGAGAGCGTAATAACTACATCGATTTGATGACAATAGCTATATGGTAAGCACATGGGTAATTGTACCCTAAACAGCTGGATCAGTCCATTTGGAATCTGATGATTATAACTATATGGTAGGCATATGGGTAACTCTACCCTAAACACCTAGATAACTCCATATGTAATCAGTTGATAACTATAAGTTGATCATGTGGATAACTCTATAAGTAGTGGGTGGATAACTTTTACCTAAAGAGTATGGTACCTACATCAAATTGGTGATGATAGCTATGTTGTAACACCTGGCCGGGTAACTCTATAAGTAATAGGTAGATAACTATTACGTAAAGAGCATGATAACTACAGTGATATGATGATGATAGCTATATGGGTAATCACATGGGTAATTGTACCCTGAATAGTTGGATAACTCCATGTGGAATCAGTTGATAACTATAACCTGATCAGGTGGATAACTCTATAATAAGTGGGTGGATAACTTTTATCTAAAGGGTGGGTAACTACATTGAATCGGTGATGATATCCATGTTGTAATACAAGCTAATTGCTGATCATAACTATATTATAAACACCTAGATAACTACATAGAGAGAGCATGGTAAATACATCGATCTGATGATGATAGCTATATGGTAGGCATATGGGTAACTCTACCCTAAACATTTAGATAACTCCATATGGAATTAATTGATAACTATAAGCTGAGGTGGATAACTCTATAAGTAGTGGGTGATAACTTTTATATAAAGGATATGATAACTACATCGAATTGGTGATGATATCTATGTTGTAATGCCTAGCCGGATAACTCTATAAGTAATAGACGAACAACTATTACATAGAGAGCATGATAACTACATCCGTCTCATAACGATAGCTATATGGTAAACACATAGGTAATTGTATCTTGAACAGCTGGATAATTCCATTTGCAAACCTGGTCAGGTGGATAACTCTATAAGAAGTGGGTAGATAACTTTTATCTAAAGGGTGGGTAACTACATCAAATTGGCGATGATAGCCATGTTGTAACACAACACCAGATTCAAGGATATGAAACATTGTAAGAATTTCATGGATATGAAACATGTACGAGCAATACCAACTCAAAAGCCTAAAAACACGAAACAACACAAAACTCCTATTTTAGACAACCCACATGCCACCCATGCAGCTGCTACTAGCATCTAAATCATATGTTCATATTAGCATCATCGTCAGAACAGTCAAAAAATTTACGGGTTCATGCAAAAGAAAGCTTTGCAAATGAAACTATCAACAAACATGCAGACTTACACATGATCTCTGAATTTACTTATTGTTCATCTATTAGCAAACGGATAGCAAACAGAAGCGTAGGAAATAAATAACAAGGGAGGCAATACATAGCAAATTGAAAAAATGTTGTTTTTATGGTTCCAATTTTTTCTACAAAAATTCTGCCCACTAAGTACTAATCCTATCTTCCTATTTAGCTACAATTAGCACTAGTTCAGTCTCAGCTGAAAAAAGCTTCAACACAAAGTCTGCCCACCAAATACTAATCATGTCTTCTTATTTAGCTACAATTAGCACTTGTTCATGCTCATCTTAAAAAAACTCTACAATTCCAGTTCTATGAGATCTACCTAAATGATCATAGAACTAGCGTTACCAAACTCCAGCGCCATCGGCACAATACCACTTCTATATCCATCAGTGATTTGCCCAAAGTTAACAAGGAAATTAAAAGAGTCAGACCTACAGGTGGAGTGCATGGTCAGAGAACACCATTTGGGAGTCAATTGCTCCCAGGAATTGGGTCAAACAAGTTCAACGATGATGGAGGACGAGGGAACTGTTGCCACCACCAAGGAAGCCACCTAACCCACCTCCGTAAAAGCAGCGACATCCCCGGTTGCATGGGAGAAGTCTGAATCCCTGGTTGCATGGGAGAAGTCTGAAGGCTCACGACTGTTTAATCACACCAGCGGGAACCAGATAGGGGCTCAACACCAGGACCTAGTCCTTCTGGCCAGCCAGCGCGGAGCCGCTGCGATGTAGGCAGGTGGAGCCCTATGTGCCTTTGATCCATCGCTTCTCGAGGGAACCGGAGGTGGGGGACGAAGGCGCGGGAACCTCGTCCAGCAGCGACGTGGGTGTCCAACCTAGTGGCATAGGAACCACGACCCGACGGCCTTGCGGCGAGGGGCGTACTGGGAGCGCTGCGGGAGTTCCCTATGGTGGGGAACAACAGGTGCCCCAGGAGATTAGCATCGGTGGTAGGGTGGCCGGGAGGCAACGACGAGCCATGGTTGCGGCGAGCTATCCTGTAGCGGGGGAGATGGGGCACCATGCCAGTGGGGAGGGAGCAGCGCCAAGGCCACGCGTCGATCTGGTCCACCTTCTTAGAATTCAGTGGTTCGCATGCACACCTCGTCAGTTCCGCTCGCCCGCGTTAATCTGGTTCGTTCGCTTGCAATCGGACGGTGAGTGCGTGCCCGTTGAAAGAGACGTGTGAGCAGGCGCCCGTTTTCTAGATATCCCATTAACTTGTGCCAGTTTGGTCTCTTGATGTTAAGATCGAACAAGTGAAGCCCGAACTTTCTAGACCAGAATGCATTTGATCGCTCTGTTTTGGACACTGGTGTGGCATGATTTGTGGACCTAGTTGACACTTGGTACTCCACTTTAGAACATCTATATAATCAACTTCTATTCTTTCTGATTTTCTATCTCTGCATGCTAGGTAGCATGCACGTTTCTGTCATCTATTCACCGCTTTAAGATTCATGTTCCGAGTTCCATCAAGTTTTGTTAATTATTATTGCATTCCAGAAATCTATGTCCGGTTTCTGGAAATATTTGGGGAAAAATGATAGCCCGTTCACTACGGGAGAAGACAGATACGCCGTCGGCGTACATGCCCGTAGGCCCTTTACCGTCGGCGTACATGCCCGTAGGTCCTTTACCGTCGGCGTAGAAAAATCGTCGGTGTATATAGCTACGCCGACGGTTTTGCCGTCGGCATAGACTATATGGGTCCCACCTAAATGACTAACAGCCGTTTGGCTACGCCGACGACAAAGCCGTCGGCCTAGATTTTTCCAACTTTTTTTTTCAATTTTTTTTTCAATTTTTTTAATTTTTTTTAATATTTTTAATTGTTTTACTCATTAATTTCACATACATATTTTTAATTCTAAGTACACTTAATCTTAAGTCAAATTGCGCTAGTAGTTAAACTTCTCGATCGATCACCCATCCTAACACTACTCCAGTCCCAGCACGCTTAACTTCTCAATTTCTTCCACATGACCTTCCGACAGATAAATTAGAACTTGTTGTAAATATTATCATATCAATTCTATTAACCATTGGACTATAATGTTAGACGTCTTTATTTTTTACACTCCATATAATTATTTAAGTAAATAATAATGAATAAGTAATAATAATCTTAAATTCAAATAAAAATAAAATAAATTTTATTTATTTGCCTTTTTCCATTTAAAATTGAATAATTCATATATACAAATCCGTAAAACGTAATTTGACAAATAATATATCCAAATCGATTAGAAAAATGAGAGGAATCCAAATATGACATTCCTATCATCTATTAAATTATGTATCATAACTTTTTAATACTAGACTAACCAAAACTATGCCCCGATTCATGAAACACCCCATTTTTGACACTTGAAAAATAGAAAATGGCTTTTTGGTTCAACGCAAAGAAAAACCTTGCATTGGATCTTTGATGAAATATCATATTATGAACCTAAAAATGATTTTTACAAAAAAACATGAGCATCAGATCATGTATCTGTAATTCAAATCTGTCACACTTCCTACCGATTCGGCATGAATTTGTCTTTTTCAAGAGGGGTGGACGGAAAGCTTTGAGATATCCCGGTTAGGAGATTATTCATTCAAGGTGGTCTAGTATTTATGAAAAATGGGGTGGTATCATTTTGAAACTTTCATTTGGTGGTTGCTTCACAAAACAGCCCGTTTTTTGCACTCGGAAAATGAAAATGGCTTTTTGGTGCAACAAAAAGGAAAACTTCCTCCTACAACATTGTTCATCATCCCATGATACACATGCGTGTATAATATGGGCACATTATCACAAACTATACCGCAATTCAAGCCATAACATTGGTTATTTGACCTGAAAGCCAGAAAACCTCGATTGAGATAGGTCATTTTGTGAAGGTTTTTTCGAGACACAATCAATATACTAAGTTTAATATTTTTCCTTGCAACTATATCACATAATATGACACCACGCTAAGGTTTTGCATTGTTTCGACCATCTTTGAAATTTTTATGCCCGTTTCAAACTATCGTCAAACTTTCTAAATCAGCGGGCAAGAAGATTCTTAGCTCGGGGCTGAGCCTCGCTAAACTTGCATTGACTCTCTGATGAAATAGCATATTGTGAACCTAAAGATGATTTTTGCAAAAAATCATGAGCATCAGATCATGTACCTATAATTCAAATCTGTCACACTTCCTACCGATTCGGCATGAATTAGTCTTTTTCACGAGGGATGGATGGAAAGCTTTGAGATATCCCGATTGAGACATTATACATTCAAGGTGGTCTAGTATTTATAAAAAATGGGGTGGTATCATTTTGAAACTTTTATTTGGTGGTCGCTTCACAAAACATCCTGTTTTTTGCACTCGGAAAATGAAAAATAGCTTTTTGGTGCAACAAAAAGGAAAACTTCCTCCTGCAACATTGTTCATCATCCCATGATACACATGCGTGCATAATATGGGCACATTATCGCAAACTATACCGCGATTCAAGCCATAACATTGGTTATTTGACTTGAAAGTCAGAAAACCTCGATTGAGATAGGTCATTTTGTGAAGGTTTTTTCGAGACACAATCAATATACTAAGTTTGATATTTTTCTTTGCAACTATATCACATAATATGACACCACGCTAAGGTTTTGCATTGTTTCGACCATTTTTGAATTTTTTATGCCCGTTTTAAACTATCGTCAAACTTTCTAAATCGGCGGACAAGAAGATTCTTAGCTCGGGGCTTAGCCTCGCTAAACTTGCATTGGATCTCTGATGAAATAGCATAGTGTTAACCTAAGATGATTTTTGCAAAAAATCATGACCATCAGATCATGTACCTGTAATTCAAATCTGTCACACTTCCTACCGATTCGGCATGAATTTGTCTTTTTCATGAGGGGTGGACGAAAAGCTTTGAGATACCGCGGTTGGCACATTATTCATTCAAGGTGGTCTAGTATTTATGAAAAATGGGGTGGTATCATTTTGAAACTTTTATTTGGTGGTCGCTTCACAAAACACCCCTTTTTTGCACTCGGAAAATGAAAAAATGGCTTTTTGGTGCAACAAAAAGGAAAACTTCCTCCTGCAACATTGTTCATCATCCCATGATACACATGCGTGTATAATATGGGCACATTATCACAAACTAAACCGCGATTCAAGCCATAACATTAGTTATTTGACCTGAAAGCCAGAAAACCTCGATTGAGATAGGTCATTTTGTGAAGGTTTTTTCGAGACACAATCAATATACTAAGTTTGATATTTTTCCTTGCAACTATATCACATAATATGACACCACGCTAAGGTTTTGCATTGTTTCGACCATTTTTGAATTTTTTATGCCCGTTTTAAACTATCGTCAAACTTTCTAAATCGACGGACATGAAGATTCTTAGCTCGGGGCTTAGCCTCGCTAAACTTGCATTGGATCTCTGATGAAATAGCATATTGTGAACCTAAAAATGATTTTGCAAAATAACATGACCATTAGATCATGTACCTATAGTTCAAATCTGACTCACTTCCTGCCGATTCGGCATGAATTTGTCTTTTTCACGAGGGGTGGACGAAAAGTTTTGAGATACCCCAGTTGGGACATTGTCCATTTAAGGTTATCTAGTATTTTTAAAAAATAGGGTGATATCATTTTAAAACTTTAATTTGATGGTTGCTTCACAAAACAGCCCTTTTTTGCACTTGGAAAATGAAAAATATGTTATATGAAAGTATTTGTATTATATATTTATATATTCGAACAAAAATATGTAATATTTGAGTTTATATAGATAGATCTTATTTTTCTACAAATTTTGATATATTATATGTATTTTTCTGAATTTAAATGATTTAGTTATGATTTTTTTAAGATTAATGTAGCAAAAAGGAAAAAATTGCCGTCGGTGTAGACTTGACGTCGTTGCTCTACCGTTAGCCTAATCGTTTATGCCGACAGTCATGTTTACGCCGACGGCTGCCGTCTGCCTATTCATCCTACGCCGTAGTGGTTAGGGCCTCGTGTTGCATGTTATATAGGCGTAGAAAAAGCCCCTACGATGGCAGTACATGACGTATACGTATTGGTACAGAGTACTACTCTGTACCCATTACATATATTTATTACATTGTTTAACACCCTCCTTTAATCTAAACTTGGGAAAAGGTTGAGATTACTCTTAAAAACCTCTAAACTCTTTACAGGAAGAGCCTTTGTAAATCCATCAACAAGCTGATCCTTGCTGGAAATAAACCGGATATCAAACAGTTTATTCACAACTATTTCGCAAACAAAGTGAAAATCTATCTCTATGTGTTTTGTCCTGGCATGAAAAACAGGATTAGCAGACAAACTTGTTGCACCCAAATTATCACACCATGAGCATGGTCTTTGCTTGCGTTTAACTCCAAGCTCTCTAACCAGTGCTTCAACCCATATCATCTCATCAGTAGCATCTGCCATAGCTTTATACTCAGCCTCAGTACTTGATCTTGACATTGTGGCTTATTTCTAGCACTCCATGAAATAAGATTTGGACCAAAGAACACATCAAAACCTCTAGTGGATTTTCTATCATTAGAACAACCTGCCCAATATGCATTAGAGAAGGCACTAAGAAATGAAGATGGTGAGCGCCTAAATGTGAGACCAACCTTCAATGTTCCTTTTATGTATCTTATAATGTGTCATACTGTTGTCCAGTGTGAAGTCGTAGGCATGCAAGAACTCACAAACTTTTTTAACATAAAAGGATATATCTGGCCTTGTGAGAGTCAAGTATTTAAGAGCACCAACAATGCTTTGTGTACTATCTGTAGGACCAAGAGGATTTCCTTGGGTGAAAGACAATGTTTCACTAGAGGATAGAGGAGTAGGCGCACTAGCACATTTTGCCATACCAAGCATCTCAACAATTTTAGCAGCATATTTTTCTTGAGTGAGACATAAACCATTGTGAACTTGTTTTACCTCAACTCCTAGAAAGAAATGAAGGGGCCCAAATCCTTGAGAGCAAACTCACTTTTGAGATCGTGGAGGAGTGCACTGATTGTTTATCTATGGAACTTGTCACTATAATGTCATCCGCATGTATTAGCACATATATGATAACACCAGACTTCTTATAGAGAAATAGTGAGGTATCTGACTTGGAAGGAACAAAACCAAGATCATGAAGTTTAGCATTGAGTATGGCAAACCATGCACCAGGAGCCTGTTTGAGAACATAAAGGGCCTTATCAAGCTTGCATATAAAATGTGGAGTTTGAGGATTTTAGAAACCTGGGGGTTGTTTCATATAGACCTCCTCTTCCAGAATACCATGAAGAAACACGTTCTTGACATCTAGTTGCCTACAACCACGGGAAACAACATTAGTCAGAACAGTCTAATAGTTGCTTCCTTGACCACTGGGCCGAAGGTATCTTCATAGTCAATGCCATATCTTTGTTTGAACCTTTTGCAACCAGGTGTGTCTTATATCTGTCTATAGTGCCATTAACATGTTTCTTGACACGATAGACACATTTGCAATCAATGAGATTGCATGTGGAACTAGGCGGAACAAGGTGCTATGTCTTGTTTTCCATCAGTGCATTATACTCATCATTCATTGCTTGACACCAGCGAGAATCCTCAAGTGCTTCCACAAGAGTGCTGGGTTCACATGTGGTAGTGAACATACCATACAGAATAGTACCATTAGTGAACTTTTTGGGTTTTCTTATACCTTTTTGTAGTCGTGTCCGAGGCTCCAACACCGGAGGTGGAGGAGGCATAGGAGATGGTATCCTTCCCCCCTCGTGTTCTGCACCAGGGCTGCCATCCAACGCAGTAGAAGAGGACACGGTCGGGGTCGGGGGCACCGTGTGCAACACGAGGGACGCGGAGCAACGACGAGCGACGGTGTTGGGGACGTGGAGAGAGAACGCCCTGCAACACGCGCAAGGGAGGCGGGGACCGTGCCAATGCGTACATGCCATGTGGAGATGAGACGCGAGGCGAGTGCGCGCAGGGCTCGCTCGGTGAGGCTTGGGCGGGCGAATCTCTCGTGGCGGCCACGGGATCCTCCTCGAGATCAGCACCAGCCTTGTCACCCGGATCAGCCTCGGATCCGATGCCAGTTTTGTCCGTTTCTCCATTTGTTTCAAAGGCATTTTCTGTCTCATTTGCATCAGAATTTTCAGCTGCATTTTCTTCCTCATCAGCTTGAGCATTTGTATGAATAACTTCTAGAGTGTGTTGATGAATGTTAGTAGCATTAGGCACAATAGGCAATGCAATATAGTCATCAATATTTGCATCCCCATGATTAGATGGTGTGTCTGTGGGTAAAAGAAGAATGTCCTGCTTGAGGCATTTTCTAGCATTGGGTGTTAATGAGGCAAAAGGAAAGATATGTTCATCAAAAACAACATCTCTAGAAATATAGACACGTCCAGTGGAAGGATCAAGACACTTGACGCCTTTGTGATGTGGACTATATCCTAGGAACACACACCGTGTAGATTGAAAATCATGTTTTATTTTGTTGGAGGGGCGCAAGTTTGGCTAGCATGCACAACCAAAAATGTGCAAAGATTCATAGTTTGGAGAATCACCAAGAAGCCGCTCTGTGGGGGTGTCAAAATTTATCACCTTGCTAGGAAGAATATTAATAAGAAAGCTGGCTATAAGAAAGTCTTCATCCCAAAATTTAAGTGGCATAGATGCATTGGCAAGCAAGGCAAGACCAACTTCAACAATGTGCCGGTGTTTAAGTTCAGTAGAACCATTTTTTTAGTGAGCACGTGGGCAAGAAACATGATGTGTGATGCCAACATTTTGAAAGAAACCATGGTTTTTTTCATATTCACCACCCTAGTCGGTTTGCATAGTGATTATCTTCCTATCAAATTTACGCTCAATAAGTTGATGGAAATTTAAGAAAACTTGATAAACATCAGAGCGCTTCTTAAGAAGATATATCCATGTAAACTTGCTAAAGTCATCAATAAATCTTACATAATATTCATGTTGGCCAACAGACGTAGGTGTTGTACCCCATACATCAGAAAACACTTGTTCCAAAGGAATAGTGGATACACTGGTAGACACAAGATATGGCAACTAATGGCTTTTGGCGAGTTGACAAGAGTCACAAATATAAGGATTTATTTCTAGCGTGTAGGGGAGTTTGTGCTTCCTAATGATCTGTTGATCCACAAATGAAGATGGATGTCCTAGGCGGCAATGCCATGTAGAAGATGGCAACTTTATTGTGCTGAAAACTTGCTTGGGAGGCGACTGGGTAGAGAAAGGCACTAGCCGGTAGAGGCCACCATGACAGGGGCCCTTAAACAGAATCCTTATGGTGGCCAGGTCCTTTATTAAAAAGAAATATGGGTGAAAATCAAGTAAGAGATTATTATCAAGAGCAGGTTTATGTATAGACAGCGGGTTTTTAGATGCACTAGGAACATGAAGAATATTTTTAAGATGTAAATAACTATTAGGGGTATGCAATATTGAATGACCAATGTGGCTGATGTGCATACCATTGTCGTCTGCAGCGTGCACCCGGTCGCGTCCCTAGTACTTGTCATGTGTGGTGAGCTTGTTTAGCACCCTAGTAACATGATGAGTAGCACCGGTGTTGGAGTACTAGTTTGTATCAATCCCATAAGCAGCGGCATGGACTGCCTTATCATCACGCTCACCATCATCATCAGAGTCATCTCGGTACCGCCACCAGCAGTCACTAGCAGGGTGACCATAAATCTTGCATATCTGGTAGCGTACCTCAACAAAGGGAGTGGCGGCACGGTAACTACCACGACGCCCCTTTCACCCTCCATCATGGTGCCTATCATCATCACGGCGACGTGACTCGTCGTGGCGCGACTCATCATGGCGCATATCATCGCGCATGTCATCGCGGTGCGGCTCATTGCGGCCCCTATCATCATGACGCGGCTCGTCATGGCTCCTATCATCACGCCTGTCATCACGGTGCTCATCACGGCGCATGTCATCACGACGCCTGTCATCATAATCACAATGTGTATCACCCACAGGGACAGAACTGGCACGGGCACGGCTGTTGAGTTTACACAACGACATAAACGGAGTAGGGTCAGCGTGAAGGAAATATGTCCTGAGAGGCAATAATAAAGTTGTTATTATGTATTCCTTATATATGATAGATGTTTATTTTGTATGCTAGAATTGTATTGATCGGAAACATCAATACATGTGTGTTTAATAAACAAAAATGGGTTCCTAGTTATGCCTCTCTTATAGACTAGCTTGTTGATTAGCAAGATGATCAAGGTTTCCTGATCATAGACATTGCATGTTGTTAATAACAAGGTCACAACATTTGTGAAATGATGTGATGAACATTCATATGAAGTATAGCATTACGATCAAGTCATTATGTTTATATTGCTATAACATCATACGAACTAATCTTTATCCTTAGACCATGAGATCATGTTAATTGCTAACACCTGAAGAGTATCTTGATAACATCAAACGTCACACCATAACAGGGTGACTATAAAGATGGGTTCAGTGCTACGAAGGTATTATGTTGAGGCTCATGGATCAAGAGTGGAATTTGTCAATCCCGATGACGGATAGATATACTCTGGCTCCTCTCGGTGATATCACATTGAGATAGCTTGCAAGCAAGTCATGTGATCACTAGAATGTTATATCACGAGAACGAGAAAAGAGTGCATGTCGGTAATGAGATCAAACTAGTTATTTGGATACCGATGATCGAATCTCGGACATGTATTATATCATGAGACAAAGGAATTAAATTACAAGCGTTAAAGGTTCTCACGATCACAGAAGTCATCGTTGAATATGCAGGAGTCAGTATGGATCTCCAGGTCCCGCTTCTGACTATTGATCTGAGAGGAGTCTCAATCATGTCTGTATTATTCGCGAACCATAGGGTGACACACTTAAGAGTTACCGGACACCATTTTGGAGCACATAAGTTTCAGACAAAAGAATTGCAAAGCGCAGGAATTGTTTCGATAGAAACCGAAAATTGTTTCGGGTGAAATTGCAGAAAGTGGTTCTGCATGTGATATTGAAATATTGCAAGGGGTTATATGTGAATATTTGTTAATTAAAGTAATTAACAAAATTCTGAATAAATTTAATAAACGAGTTTTATTAAATGAGAGAGCATTAAACTTGGAGAATTTTAATGCATTTAAAGTGGGGACTTTAAAAGGGAATCTGAAGAGGCATTTTAATGTGGAGGGGTTACCACCACATGAATGGGGGAGGTGAGGGGTCACCCCCCCATGCACCGGCCATGGAGAGGAGGGGCACCCCCTCCTCCTCCTTCTTCCTCACACCTCCTTGTGAAGGATCTCTCTCCCCCTCTAGAATTATTCCCCCATGGTCTCGGATTAGCGAGATACATGTTCCCGGTGGCATTTCGTCTGGAAGGAGTTGCTGCTTCCGCTGGAGCAAGGAGGTGGAGGTTGTCCGGTGGCTTGAACGTGTGTGCGAGTACGGATGCGCTGCTGAGTTGCAGCGCTCGGACTTCCTCACTGTCTTGAGATCGGCAAGTGTACGACTACATCAACCACGAGTTCCTACTCGTTAACAAAACTCATCGTCTTTGAGGGTAAGTTCTCGTTGGATGTATGTCCACCTGTTGCTTTGTACCTAGTAGATAGATCTTGGCGTGTAGTTCTCATCGTAGGAAATTTTTTGTTTTCTATGCTGCGGACCCAACAGTGGTATCAGAGCCTGATCTATGCGTAGGTGCTTAGCACGGGTAGTACACATATGGTTGATATGTGGGCGATGATGATCATGTTATTGCATCTTCTATGTATTTTGGATATTGGTGGCATAGTGGGATGAAGCGGCCTGGACCAACCTTACATGTCATCGTACATGAGACCGGTTCCACGACTGACATGCAACTTGTTTTGCATAAGTGGCTGGCGGGTGTCTGTCTCTCCTACTATAGTCAATATCTAATTTACAACGAGTTGATAATAACTTAGTTTTCCTCGTTGTGGTTCATGTTCGTAGGTAAGAACGGTTCTATCTCTGAAAGCCCTAAGCCACGTAAAACTTGCAATTGATAAATTAGAGGCATCTAGTTTAGATCGTTGTTGGGCTAGTGTGTTGATATGGTATTGTTGTAAGTAGATGTATGGTGGATACTCTTACAACACACTCAATGTGTAAGTTCCATAGACCTTGTCCTTACACACAAAGGAATGATAGAGATCATACCACGATGCAAGTGATAGAGATCAAATGCATGGACCATATCATCTCACTTTACACATTAGATGTTAGCATCTTATACTGCTAGTTTGGCGCTTTTGGTAGCATTGTAAGATGATCCCTCATTTAGATATCAAGATAAAATGTGTTCTTCCTTGAGTGTGCACCATTCTATAGATCGTGTTTCGAGACATCACATGATGATCGGGTGTACTCGACTCTACGCTTTCATACAACGGGTGTAAGACAGTTTTACACACGCGAGTACTAAGGTTCTTACTTGGCGAGCCTAGCATGTACAGACATGGCCTCGGAACACGGACCGAAAGGTTAAGCATGAGTCATATAGTTGATATGATGCCCATATAGATGCTCGCCTTTGAAGCTACACCGACTCACGTGATGATCGGACTTTGTGTAGTGGATTTGGTTCATGTAATCACCAAAAGGACACGAGGGATGTCGTTTTTGAGTGGGAGTTCATTAGTAATTTGGATTAGTTGAACTCAATCTATCATAAACTTAGTCTAAATCAACTTTACAAATTCTGTTGTAGATGGCACCACCTGCTTTTAATTTCAATGTGTTCATGGAGAAAGAGAAACTTGCTGCGAATGGTAGCAACTTCACCAACTGGGCTATGAATTTGAGGATTCTCCTCACTGCTGCACAAAAGCAATATGTGCTAGATGCGCCGCTAGGCCCCCCACCAGCTCTGATGCCTGACGAGGAAAAGAATGTCTATGTGACTCGTCAGGAGGACCACAACTTAGTTCATTGCGGCATACTGTATGGGCTAGAGCCAGAACTTCGAAAGCGTTTTGAAAATTGCAATGCCTTTGATACCATGGGAGAATTGAAAATGATTTTCGATACCCATGCTACCGTAGAGAGTTATAATGCTACTGAAAAGTTCTTTAGTTGCATGATGGAGGAGAACAGCTCTGTTAGTGAGCATGTACTCAAAATGTCTGCGTACGCCGATAAGCTTGTGTCCTTGGGAATAACGATTCCCATTGACTTAGGCATACATCATGTTCTCCAATCTCTTCCACCTAGCTACAAGAGCTTCATGATGAACTATAATATGCAGGGCATGAAGAAGACTCTTCCCGAGCTTCTGTCAATGCTCAAGACTGCAGAAGTGGAGATTAGGAAAGAACATCAAGTGTTGATGATCAATAGGACCACTGGTTTCAAGAAGGACAAGAAAGGCAAGCACAAGGGAAAGAAGGGTGGCAAATCTGTTGCCGCGCCTGAAAAGAAACCCCGAGCTGGCCCTAAGTCCGATACCGAGTGCTACTATTGCAAGGGATCGCCATTGGGCCTTAATCGCCCCAAGTATTTGGCGGACAAGAAGTCCGGCAAGGCAAACAAAGGTATATATGATATACATGTTATTGATGTGTACTTGCTAGTACTCGCAGTAGCACCTAGGTATTTGATACGGGATCGGTTGCTAATATATATAACTCGATTCAGGAGCTGCGGAACAAGCGACAACTAGCAAGGGATGAGGTCACAATGCGGGTCGGCAATGGATCAAGAGTTGATGTGATCGTTGTTGGAACGCTGCCTCTCCATATGCCATCGGGATTAGTTATAAACCTGAATAATTGTTATTTGGTGCCTGCACTTAGCATGAACATTGTATCCGGATCATGTTTGATGCAAAGTGGTTATTCGTTTAAATCTGAAAACAATGGTTGTTCGATTTATATGGATAATATCTTTTATGGTCATGCACCTGTGTTGAATGGTTTATTTCTGATGGATCTCGATAGTAATATTACGCACATTCATAATGTTAATGCTAAAAAGATTAAACTTGATGATGATATATCTGCATATATGTGGCACTGCCATCTAGGTCATATTGGCATTAAACGCATGAAGAAACTCCATTCTGATGGACTTTTGGAATCACTTAATTTTGAATCATTTGATACATGTGAGCCATGCCTTATGGGCAAGATGACTAGAACACCGTTTTCCGGTTCAATGGAACGGGCGACAGATTTATTGGAAATCATACATACTGATGTGTGTGGACCAATGAGTGTGCCGGCACGAGGTCGATATCGTTATTTTGTTACTTTCATGGATGATTTGAGTAGATACGGGTATATCTATTTGATGAAACACAAATCTGAAACGTTTGAAAAGTTCAAGGAATTTCAGAATGAAGTGGAAAATCATCGTAATAGAAAGATCAAATTTCCGCGGTCTGACCATGGAGGAGAGTATCTAAGTTACGAGTTTAGCACACACATGAAAGAGTGTGGAATAGTTTCACAACTCACGCCTGCTGGAACATCACAACATAATGGTGTGTCGGAACATCGTAATCGTACCTTATTGGATATGGTTCGATCTATGATGTCTCTGACTGACTTGCCACTATCATTTTGGGGTTTTGCACTGGAAACAGCTACATTCACTTTAAATCGGGCACCATCTAAATCCGTTGAAACGACACCGTATGAATTATGGTTTGGAAACAAACCTAAGCTGTCATTTCTTAAAGTTTGGGGATGCGATGTTTATGTGAAGAAACTTCAGCCGGATAAACTCGAACCCAAAGCGGAAAAATGCGTCTTCATAGGATACCCTAAGGAAACGATTGGGTATACCTTCTATCACAGATCTGAGGGCAAGTTTTTGTTGCCAAGAATGGATCCTTTCTTGAGAAGGAGTTTCTCGTGAAAGGTGTGAGTAGTTGAAAGGTAGAACTCGAAGAGGTTATTGAACCTTCTCTTCATGAAATGGCGAGTAGCGCAACACCGGAAGTTGTTTCGGAGTTGACTTCACCTAATGAAGAGAGAGATAATGATATTGATCATGAAACTCCAAAAGAGGACACTACCGAACCTCGCGGGTCAAGCAGGACACGTGTAGCTCCTGAACTGTACGACAATCCTGTTGTGAATTTCATGGTTGATGAAATGGATGACCCTGCGACGTATGAAGAAGCGATGATGAGCCCGGATTCCAACAAATGGCTAGAAGCCATGAAATCCGAGATGGAACCCATGTATGAGAACCAAGTTTGGACCTTGGTGGACTTACCTCACGATCGAAAGGCCATTGAGAATAAATGGATTTTCAAAAGAAAAACTGATGCTGATGGTAATGTGACCATCTATAAGGCTCGACTTGTCACAAAGGGGTTTCGACAAATTCAAGGAGTTGACTATGATGAGACATTCTCTCCCGTAGCGATGCTTAAGTCGGTTAGGATTATGTTAGCAATTGCTGCATATTTCGATTATGAAATATGGCAGATGGATGTCAAAATTGCGTTCCTCAATGGTAATATTGAAGAAGAGTTGTATATGATACAACCTAAGGGTTTTGTCGATCCTAAGGATGCTCATAAGGTATGCAAACTTCAGCGATCCATCTATGGACTGAAGCAAGCATCCCGGAGTTGGAATCTCCGCTTTGATGAGGTGATCAAAGAGTTTGGATTTGTCCAAACTTATGGAGAGGCTTGTATTTACAAGAAAGTGAGTGGGAGCAATGTGGCATTTCTGATATTATATGTGGATGACATATTATTGATTGGAAATGATATAGATCTTTTAAATAGTGTTAAAAGTTATCTAAACAGCAAATTTTCGATGAAAGACCTTGGGAACCCCCCTCCTCCTATAAAAGGCCCCCCTCCTCCTCCTTCTTCCTCACACCTCCTTGTGAAGGATCTCTCTCCCCCTCTAGAATTATTCTCCCATGGTCTCGGATTAGCGAGATACATGTTCCTGGTGGCATTTCGTCTGGAAGGAGTTGCTGCTTCCGCTGGAGCGAGGAGGTGGAGGTTGCCTGGTGGCTTGAACATGTACGCGAGTACGGATGCGCTGCTGAGTTGCGGCGCTCGGACTTCCTCACGATCTTGAGATCGGCAAGTGTATGACTACATCAACCACGAGTTCCTACTCGTTAACAAAACTCGTTGTCTTCAAGGGTAAGTTCTCGTTGGATGTATGTCCACCCATTGCTTTGTACCTAGTAGATAGATCTTGGCGTGTAGTTCTCATCATAGGAAATTTTTTGTTTTCTATGCTGCGGACCCAACACGGCGGTGTTAGCAAGGAGTGTGTGATGCATATAAAATGCACTGATCTGATTCATCACATCATCATGATAAATACCAGGCGTGTTGTTCACTCTATCAACTAGGGCATTGTAGGCGCCATCAAGCCCATTGGTGATATAGTTAATCATCTCTTCATCATCAATGGGTTTTTCAGTAGCAACAAGCTCAGAGCAAAACCCCATCATCTTGGAGAGATACTGCACCGCAGTCATCTCCTTCTTCTTGGTGTTGTTGAGGGTAGTCCACAGATGACACACCTTCGCCTTGGAGGCGCTGGCGAACATGGCGGAGATTGTGGCCCAAGTATCAACAGTGGAGGTTTTGTCGTGGACGTGTGTGAGGATGTCGGGCGAGAAGGAGTCATTGATACACCCCTGCACGAACTGATCTCCTGCAATCCAGGTTGCGTAGTTAGGGTTTGGCAAGGTGATCTTCTTTCCATCATCACCCATGGCCTCCAGCAGCTTGACCGAGGCTGCATCCTAGCCATCGAGAAGCCCAAAAGCACAGGCACAACGAAGACGAGGGGAACACCAAGGCCTTCCAGAAGAGCATGTTATTGCGCTTCATCTTGAGCAACGGGAGAGGCCCCTATATTGGTGGCGAGTGTGACCATCGATGATGAGGAGGACGCCATTAGGGTTTTGAGTGTAGCAGCGTAGAGGAAGTGGGTGTAGTTGTTTGAGGAAGCGGTGGTGGTGGCTCGGAGTGAGCGGCAGCAGTGGCCCGAGGTGGGCAGTGGCGGCTAGGTCAAGGAAGAGACCCTCTCCGATACCATGTGGAAATCTTTGGGCGGTAAACGATAGCCCGTTAGGGCCTCGTGTTGCATGTTATATAGGCGTAGGAAAATACCCTACAGTGGCCATATATGTTGTATATGTATTGGTATAGAGTACTAATCGGTACCCAATACATACATATATATTACATTGTTTAACACGGTTATGTTAAAATCAATGTGGATGTGTCATATGATGAGGATCTGCTTTAGGGCTCGACATGAGCTATCACCCAGGACAATTCTGGCACGTTCATTGTGGCTTCCATTTGAAAGCTTAATATGGTCCATGAGTTCTGTCCGCGGAGGCTCATGCATTGAAGCAAGGACTCCTCCTAGCACGGATGTGTTGAGCAACATGCAATTTACCAAGAGAATTAACCATAATAAAAGGTAGATAAAACATGAATAGAATAATAGAAATTAAACTAATCATGTGATTTAGTGGATAAATATTAAGACAGATAACTAAAAGGATTGCAAGACATAGAACTTGAGATAAGATCTGAACAAGGTCTAGACCTATAGCAAGCCATAGGAAATGACATACTATTTGGCTAAGAGAAACAAGATTGAGTAAGATGGTATGCATCACAACAGAGGAACATCCCATGTTGATGTTGGCACCATCGTTAGCCATGTCATCGATAAAGAGGTTGTTGATGTTGGGGAAGAAGTCGCCGTTAGGGAATATGTCGGTGTTGTCACTATTCGTGAAGGATTCTATGATGTAGGAGGAGCACAATGCTAATAGCGCTCCCCAAAAACCGCCCATGTTGACGTTGGCACCGTCTTTAGCCATGTTGTCGAGGAAGTGGTTGTTGATGTCGGGGAAGAAATTGCCATTGGGGAAGACGCCGGTGTTGTTGCTATTCGTGAAGGAGTCCATGATGTAGGAGTTTGTGATGTATAAGAGGATGAGGCTAGTGGTCGCGCTAATAGCGCTCCCCAAAAACCATATCGCCCTTCTCCCATACATGACTCGAAGTAGCGGGGTCTCGGAGGCCTACTGTCCCAAGTAATATCTTGTAGGTAGCACAATGCTCTAGAACTGGAGTGCAAAGGTATGTCTTCAGCGGAGAGGAGCAACCTCTCTTATATATGCACTAGTAGAGGAGGTGAACAGGTGAATTGAACAAGCATTGATAGTAGCCGAACAGCCACTCGGTTCGTAATCATTTCCCACCAACTTTGTATAGCACAAAATATATGTATTCTGTTCATGCATGACAAAAAGAAAGTCGGCTTGGCAATATTCCCGCAACCCATGGCGCACACGTCATGACAAGGCGTGGAGTGGCGAGGCAGGCGGTGGAGGAGGAGGAGCGCGCGTGTATGTCTCTCTCCTTCTCATCCTTTTACAAAGTGGTGGAAGAGCCCCTTATAAGGTGGTGAAACTTTCGTTCAACTAGCAATGTGGGACTAAGCATTTGTCCCACCTCTTTCCATGCATGAATGGGCCAAATGGGCCTCTAGGATTTTCAGGAATTATTGAAATGGAAATATGGGTTGGGCCATTTAGGAAAAAATTCCAATAATCCCCCACTAGATCCCAGAGGTACATGAAGCTTGCCTTTGGTTCCAAAACATTGTTTATATACCGGTAATGTAGTGGAGACTGTTAAGCTGAACTTCCACCTAGAACTTTATGCTAGGCTACAACTTGTACGGTGGACTATGCCTTGAACTACAAGTTTGCTGCAAACATAGCTTCACACAAAGTCTTGACCGATACTAGGCTACTATGGGACTTCCTCGTGGGTGGAGCTTATGCATCATACTCCATGGCCTTCCATGAGTTTATTAAAGAGCACCCTACTCTCATCGGCTGCGATGTTTTACAGTCAGACTCATATTGGTGTCTACTTCAAAAGATGTTCTGCAGGATAACAACCTCTGCTTAAGATAAGCCACTTAGAACACATTAAGATAATAAATCAACCTGCCATGCAGAATAGGAAAGTATTGCATCTTTATGGAGTGGAGTTTATTAAAGTAGAGATACTTTCCTATGAGTTAACCGACAGCTTGTCTCCTAGTTCTAATTCACGAGATCTCCGATCACATAGAGTAGTTTACCACCGTCGAAAACTTATATTGTGGGTTGATACGTTGTAAACGTATCTATAATTTTTGATGTTCCATGCTTGTTTTATATCTACTTTCTTATGTTTTGTCCATACTTTGGAGTATTTTACACATTTCCTGGAACTAACCTATTAACAAGATGCCACAGTGTCAGTTGCCTTTTTTCTACTATTTTTGGTTCCAGAAAAGCCAGAAAATGAATATACTCGGAATTGGACGGGACAAAATTCGAAGTCAATATTTCACCGAGAGGAACATAGAGCCAGAAGACGAGACGGAGAAGGGCCTCGAGGGGGCCACACCCCCTGGTCGCGTGGCCAGGCTTGGCCCACGCCTAGGGGGTGCAGCCGCCTCGGGCACCCCCTCGGCCTCCCCTCTCGCCTATAAGAAGCCTCCGATACAGAAACCCTAAGTACCCGATGAAAATTCCACAAAAGAGTCTGTAGCCACCGTCATCTCCATCCCTAGATTGGGAGGGATCTGAAACTCTTCCCGGCACCCTGTCGGAGGGGAGAATTTACCCTGGAGGCCTTCTTCATCACCATGCCTGCCTTCGGTGTGATGCGTGAGTAGTTCATCCTTGGACTACGGGTCCATGTAGTAGCTAGATGGTTGGTTCTCCTCCTTTGTGCTATCATCTTTAGATCTTGTGAGCTCCGTTCATGATCAAGATCATCTATTTGTAATCCTACATGTTGTGTTTGTGAGGATCCGATGGATATTGAGATGCTATTTCAGATTAATTATTGATTCTATCATGTCTTTGTTATTTGTGATCTTGCATGCTTTCCATTGTTAGTAGCTATCTTGGCCAAGTAGATGCTAGCAACTCCAAGAGGGGGTATTTATGCTCGATAGTGGGTTCATGCCTCTAGTAATCTAGGGAAGTGACAGAAATCTCTAAGGTACTAGATGTGATGTTGCTACTAGGGAGAAAACAACAATCCTTTGTTCATAGAACAATCGTATTATTTACTTTACACACTTTGCTTAATGCAATTATCTGTTGCTTGCAACTTAATACTAGAGGGGGTTCGGATGATAACCTGCGGGTGGATTATTAGTACTAGATGCCATTGGATTACGGTCTATGTATAATATTGTAGTGCCCAATCAAATCTCATAGGAGTCAAGATGATTAGTATATGCATGTATGCTTTCTCGATGTTTGTCAATTGCCACGCTGTAATTTGTTCACCCAACATGTCATCTATCTTAAGGAGAATCACCACTAGTGAACTATAGACTCCAGTCCATTCTTTTACCATCTATAACTATTTACTGTTTTATGTTTACTTTCTGTAAGCTATTACTATCTTCCACACAATACGTTTAATCCTTTGTTTTCAGCAAAATGGGTGAGATTGACAACCTCACTGTAAGTTGGGGACAAAGTTCTATGGTTGTGTTGTGCAGGATTCCAAGCTGGAAACAACACCTTGGAGGTGTTTCCTTGATCCTACTGGTTCGATAACCTTGATTTCATAACTGAGGTAAAACTTGCTGTTGTGCTCATCATACCTTCCTCTTTGGGTTTCCCAACAAGCTCGAATATATTTTGGGTCATCAAGCTCTTTTTCTGGTGCCGTTGCCGGGGAGTCGAGGACATCTTCACAAGGAGAGTCCCTCATAACCAATCTCTTTACTTTGTTGTTTTTGTTTTGCTTAGTTTATTTCTGCTTTGTTTGCTTGTTTCTTTATCAAAAACACAAAAATAGTTTGCTTTCTCTATTAAAACACACACAAAAAATTAGTTCTTTCTATAGTTGTTACCTAGTTCCTAGCTCACCATGTTGATCCCTAAGTTCACCCTGAAAGACCTTTCAATAGGTAGTGGCTCTATAATTGGAAAAGATAATATTGAAGAATTCTTTAATCATGTTAGTAAGCATGAGGATATTGAGGATAGATCCCTAGCAAAACTTGCCCCAAATTATGAAATTGCTGCAGCTTCTTTAGTTCACATGTTGGAAGCTAGGTTTGTTAACCTTAAACCCTTAATGCAAGTAATGTTTCTTAAACGTAAAGAAATTGAGGACCCTGAAAAGAGAGATTTTATTCTGGAAACCTTGCTTAAAGAATTCTATGATGTTGCTAAGGAAGCTAGAAAAGTCTTTGAACATTTTAATATGCTAGGCTCATGTGTATATGTTATTGGTACACGAGAAAAGATGGACAAAACCGAACCTAATGGGGAGGAAATTAAGATACCAATACATTTTAAACTTGTAGCAATGCATGAAGCCTTAGAAAAGAATTTTGATTGGATTGTTCCTGAAAACCCATTTGATGAAAATAGTGAACCCAAGAGCATTGAGAGAGTATCCTCTAGAACTTATTTGGATGAGATACCTTGCCTTGTTGAAGATATTTCTGGTAGCAATCTTAATGCTTCTTCATTTGAGAATACTTGATTCTTTTCTTGCTTCTTATGCCTAACTTAACGGCGTTAAAGAAAAGTACTTATTAGGAGATAACCCAAAAGTTCTAGTTGAGTCTTGGAAGTTATTGTCTCTGTAATAACCTCTCCTTATCCTTTTTGTGTGGTTTTGTGCCAAGAGTAACCTCTAATGAGAGAGAAGTAATGCTTGGGAAAGTTGTTGTCCCGAAACAGATTTTTGTTCTTCACTGTAAAAATTCGTGAAAAATATCTGTATGTCGGTTTAAGCTATAATTTTTGTGCTTCTGCCCCAGGTTGTTATCCAACTTTTGTTAGTTAAACACTTTTTGATTTGAGCAACAGAAGGTCTTCGAAACAATTGGTTTTTACCTGCTGGTCTGTTTTGACAGATTTCTGCCATTATTTGCATTTGCCTCTTAATCTCTTTCTCTTTGAGTTCTCTTTGATCATTTGAACTTTTTAAAGGAAGTGCTACAGTATATTTTGTTTTAATGGAAGTTTTACTTGTGTTGAAACTAAACCCCAAAGGTTTATTATCTTTTAAATGCACTAATGTTGCTAATGAAGATTGTGTGAAGTCTTGTATGAAGGAAATTTTCAAGTGTAGGGAAAAAATGATGTAATAAGATGAAGAATGGACAAAAGCTCAAGCTTGGGGATGCCACCCGTGTCACCCCAAGAAATATCCAAAAAGTACAAGCATCAAAGCTTGGGGATGCCCAAGGCATCCCCTTCTTCATCAATAAAAATCTCAGGTTTCTTCCAAACACTTCATTTTTATTGTTTCATGCATAGTTGTGTTGTTCTTGGAGCATCTTCGTTTTTGGTTTTCGTTTGCTTAGTTTGCTTGAATAAATTGGTTGTACCCCCTCATTCATTCATTAGTTTTCAAATAAGTTGGTTTGGATTGGAAAAGAGTAGGAAAAGTTCATGCTTAAGTGATAAAAGGAGTTTCTTTTTGACTGTGGCTTATGCTTTGTCATGTCATGCTTGGTGTTGTTTTGGCTTTATGCTTAGTGGTTTTTGCTGTAGCATGACATGTTACAAACAATTGAGATTGCTTAATGTGCCTTGAAAGAATCATGTGTTGTTTTAGCATATTAAAGCATAGTATTGTGGTATTCTCCTTTGATGCTTTATTTGGGTTGATTTGGCGCATGCGCACACCATGTTATGACTACCCAAGTCACCATAGCCTCGATGATCATTTAGTTTTCAACTTGTAATATCACTTTATGCTTTAATTAATGATGTTTGGTCGTTTTGCATGATTATGGCCATTATTGCTCTCTTAGTTGGTCGCTCCTAGTCTTTTGCTAGCCTCCATAACCAAGTATGAGTTCCACTCATGCATCCAGCTCCAAATAAAACCAAGTTATCCCAAATTGTCCACCATACCTACCTATTAGCATTTGCTATTCCAAGTATATTCATGTTTTTATCTACCTTCCTAATTAAACTTGTTATGTGAAAACTAGTGATTAAAGCTCTCACGAACTTGATGGCACACTTTACTTTTCTTGCCCCTAATAAACTTGAACCATTGTGTCATCTATATTGTATATGCTTGCACTTATATGTTGGGGATTAGCAGAACCATGCTGTCATGGGGAACGCTTTCAACATTGCACTTGTACATTGTACCCAGTTGATATCATGCTCTTTCGTTTATAGATGTCGTTGGTGTGAAATGAAAGGGGGGCTTGTAAGTCCATGGAGTTATGTATGTGTATTAGAGAAATGCCTAGGCGGCTGGTCTAATCCATGCCTAATCATGGTGGAAACCTGCAGCGTAACCATAATGAGCAATCTATAAAGCATTCTTCTTATAAAAAAAGAGCCAGAGATTGAACAAAGAAAAAAAAAGATGAGAAAAGAGGAAAGAGAGAAAAAAGCACCATTTTCCCATGGTAAATAAGAAGATTGCTGAGATGCTTATTGTCTTCTTGCCTTGTCATTTTGATATGGGGATTCTTCTGTATCATCGGGCAAGGGGTACCCCGTTGGCGGTTCTCTATGATACACATGTACTTACTATGACAAGAACTTACCGGTAACTAAACTTGAGTAGCATGAGGAGCGCCCTCGTATTCAAGGGACATGAGATTGCCAACGTATACTTTGTCAAGTATATACTCCATAGTTTGTTCACTTTAACCTTAATCACTTCAAGATGCTTATGATAGGGGCAATGAGAGCTGAAACTAATAAGTACCATAATTTTTGGAAGCTCTTTATGAAACTTGAATCCCTGCTTCCTTCTATGAAGGCCTTTCTTTTACTTTTATGTTGAGTCTCCATTTTCTATCTTTATGCACCTATTAAGAGAGCATAGTGGCCATTCTTAGTTTAATGTGCATTGTCCCAAGACTTGTTGATTGATGCATAACTTTGATATTGCTTGTTTTTAAACTATTTGTATCTAGTCACCCTTATGAACTTTCAAGGTGTCATATGCATTTATGTTTTGCTACACTATGAGGGACAAGTTGAATACCATTCTCATTATGTTTTCTTTATGTGAAACAAACAAACATCTTTCAAAGCATTGTTATTCATGAATCTTTTGTTTTGCCTTGATCAAGATTGTGATGGTGCATGTCACCTAAAAAGTTATTCTTTCTTTTTATTACTTACCTACTCGAGGACGAGCAGGAGTTAAGCTTGGGGATTTTGATACGTTGCAAACGTATCTATAATTTTTGATGTTCCATGCTTGTTTTATATCTACTTTCTTATGTTTTGTCCACACTTTGGATTATTTTTACATATTTCCTCGAACTAACCTATTAACAAGATGCCACAATGCTAGTTGCATGTTTTCTACTATTTTTGGTTCAAGAAAAGCCAGAAAATAAATATACTCGGAATTGGACGGGACAAAAGCCGAAGTCAATATTTCACCGAGGGGAACACGGAGCTAGAAGATGAGACAGAGGAGGGCCTCGAGGGGGCACACACCCTGGCCACGGGGCCAGGCCTGGCCTGCGCCTGGGGGGTGCAGCTGCCTCGAGCACCCCTCGGTCTCCCCTCTCGCCTATAAGAAGCCTCTGATATAGAAACCCTAAGTACCCGATCAAAATTCCACGAAAGAGTCTATAGCCGCTATCATCTCCATCCCTAGATCGAGATAGACCTGAAGCTCTTCTCGGCACCCTACCGGAGGGGAGAATTCACCCTGGAGGCCTTCTTCATCGCCATGCCTACCTCCAGTGTGATGCGTGAGTAGTTCATCCTTGGACTACGGTTCCATGTAGTAGCTAGATGGTTGGTTCTCCTCCTTTGTGCTATCATGTTTATATCTTGTGAGCTCCGTTCATGATCAAGATCATCTATTTGTAATCCTACATGTTGTGTTTGCGGGGATCCGATGGATATTAAGATGCTATTTTAGATTGATTATTGATTATATCATTTCTTTGTTATTTGTGATCTTGCATGTTTTCCGTTATTAGTAGCTATCTTGGCCAAGTAGATGCTAGCAACTCCAAGAGGGAGTATTTATGCTCGATAATGGGTTCATGCCTCTAGTAATCTAGGGAGGTGATAGAAATCTCTAAGGTACTAGATGTGTTGTTGCTACTAGGGAGAAAATAGCAATCCTTTGTTCATAGAACAATCGTATTGTTTACTTTACACACTTTGCTTTATGCAATTATCTGTTGCTTGCAACTTAATACTAGAGGGGGTTCAGATGATAACCTGAAGGTGGATTATTAGTCATAGATGCAGTTGGATTACGGTCTATGTATAATGTTGTAATGCCCAATCAAATCTCATAGGAGTCAAGATGATTAATATATGCATGTATGCTTTCTCGATGTTTGTCAATTGCCCCGCTGTAATTTGTTCACCCAACATGTCATCTATCTTAAGGAGAATCACCACTAGTGAACTATGGACCCCGGTCCATTCTTTTACCATCAATCTACAACTATTTACTGTTTTCTATTTACTTTCTGCAAGCTATTACTATCTTCCACACAATACGTTTAATCCTTTGTTTTCAGCAAAACCGGTGAGATTGACAACCTCACTGTAAGTTGGGGGCAAAGTTCTATGGTTGTGTTGTGCAGGATTCCAAGTTGGAAACAACACCTTGGAGGTGTTTCCTTGCTCCTACTGGTTCGATAATCTTGGTTTCATAGCTGAGGGAAAACTTGCTGTTGTGCTCATCATACCTTCTTCTTGGGGTTCCCCAACGAGCTCGAATATATTTTGGGCCATCATGGGTCTCATACCCATCTCCTTTGATGCATTTTCTATCACATTACGAGGTAGACCCTTTGTAAAGGGATCTACCAAGTTTTTAGATGTTTGGATATAATCCAATGCAATAACTTCAGAGTTTCTTATTTTTTGATAGAATTCAGTCTCCTCTTCACATGTCTTGGTGATTTCATATTATCCTTAGAACTATTTACCTTGAAAATCACAATTTGGTTATTGCAGTTCATAAGGATTGCGAGTATTGGTTTTTCAACCATAGGTAAGTTCATTAGGAGTTCACGAGGCCACTCTGCTTCAATAGTGGTTGTGTCTAATGCTATGAGTTATGCTTCCATAGTTGACCTCGTTAAGTTGGTCTGCTTGCAAGACTTCCACGAAACAGCACCACCAGCAAGTGTGAATACATATCCACTCGTGGCCTTTATCTCGTCAGCATCAGATATCCAATTTGAATCACTATAACCCTCTAGTACCCTTGGATACCCGGTATAGTGAATGTCATAACTCGATGTGCCTTTTAGATAGCGCATAACTCTCAAAAGATCATGCCCGTGATCATCTCCTGGATTTGAAACAAATCAACTGAGTTTGCTTACAGCAAAAGTGATGGCAGGCCTTGTGGCGCTAGCTAAATACATAATCTAGACAATAATTTGAGAGTATCTCAGTTTATCTCTAGCATTTCCTCGATTCTTTCGAAGTAACACACTAAGATCATATAGTGTAGGAGAAGACTTGTAGTCGCTATACCCGAAATGACTCAAGACCTTTTATACATAGTAAGACTGAAGCAACGTAATCCCACCATCATCATCTCTCAATACCTTGATGTTCAGGATAACATCAGCTACTCCCAAATCCTTCATCTCAAAATAACGAGATAAGAAATCCTTGATCTCCTTAATCGCATTAAGGTTGGTTCCAAAAATAAGTATGTCATCAACATACAAACAAAGGATGACTCCCTCGCCCCCATCATGGCAATGGTACACACATTTGTCAGCTTCATTTACAACAAAGCATGCAGGAATTAAAGTCCTTTTAAACTTCTTGTGCCACTACTTAGGAGCTTGTTTTAGGCCATATAAAGACTTCAACAACTTGCACACCTCTCCTTCTTGACCACTTACCACAAGACCATCTAGCTGGTCCATGTAAATTTCCTTCTCCAAGTCTCCATTTAGGAAAGCTATCTTAATGTCCATTCGATGAACAAGAAGACCATGCGAGGTAACCAATGAAAGTAGTACTCAAATGGTGGTCAAAATGGCAACATGCGAGTAAGTATTAAAGAAGTCCTCACCTTATTTTTGAGTATAACCCTTGGCCACAATTCGTGCCTTGTACTTCTCAATAGTACCATCGGGCCTAAGATTTTTCTTAAACACCCACTTGCATCCTACAGGTTTGCACTCATAAGGACGATCAGTGATCTCCCATGTTCCATTAGCTAAGATGGAATCCATCTCACTACGGATGACTTCCTTCCAGTAGTCAGCATCGGGAGATGCATAGGCTTCTAAAATTGAAGTGGGAGTGTCATCCATGAGGTACATAATGAAATCATCACCAAAGGACTTTGCAGTCCTCTGTCTCTTGGTCCTTTTAGGAATTTCATTATCCTCCTCCTTAGGACTATCAGAGTGTTCAGTTGGAATGGTAGGTTCAGAAATTGTAGTAAATTCCTCATTAGATGAACTAGGTATCTCTTGATTTGATGAGTTACACTTATCCTTCATAGGAAAGATATCCTCAAAGAAGGTTGCATCAGTCAACTCTAGGATTGTACCAACATGTATGTTAGGTACTTCAGATTTTACTATCAAGAATCTATAACCAATGCTATGTAAATCATAGCCCAGAAGAACACAATCAACAGTTTTTGGTCCAAGCTTGCACTTCTCGGGATTGGCACATTAACCTTTGCCAAACAACCCCAAGTTCATAAGTAAGAGAGTTTTAACCTTTTCTTCTCCCATTCTTCGAATGGAGTAATTTCTTTGTTCTTTGTGGGAACTCGGTTTAGGAAATGACACAGTCAATAGTGCCTCCCCCCACATTTCTTAGAGTGACCTAATGTATCTAACATGATGTTAACCAAATCTGTTAGAGTACAATTTTTTCTTTCAGTCACCCCATTTGACTGAGGTGAGTAGGAAGGTGTCCTCTCATGGATTATGACATGTTCCGCACAAAAAGAATAAAAATCGTTGGAAAATACTCTCCACCACATCGGATCTAAGTATCTTGATCTTTCAATCAAGTTGATTTTCTGCTTCGGTTTTATAAATTTTGAAGAAACTAAAAGCCTCACCTTTTGTTTTTAGAAGATACACATAATAATATCTAGTGGAGTCATCAATCAAAGTCATGAAATATTTCTTTCCACCTTTTGTAAACAAATCATTCATCTCACAAAGATCCGAATGTATGGGTTCTAGTGGTGCCAAAATTTTCATCTCCCAGTCGTATATGGCTTGCGAGGTTGCTTTGCTTGCACACAAACTTAGCTCTTAGATCCCTTGACAATAGTGAAATCAAGGATTAAATTCATTTTTGCTAGCAGCATCATACAATCAAAATTAATATGACAAAGATGAGAATGTCAAACATTTGATTCAAAATTCATGTAAATATGATTAATGATTTTATTACAAATGTCTGACAAAGATAAGCGAAACTATCCTCTACACTCATAACCTTTACCAACAAAGGTTCCATACTTAGAAATTACAAATTTATTGGACCCGAATACAATCTTGTAGCCCTCTCAACATAGAAGAGATCCGTTAACAAGATTTTTATTTATAGAGGGAATATGTTGCACGTTCTTCAGGCGCACGATCTTTTCTAAAGTGAACTTCAGATCGACCGTATCAACACCATGAATAGAAGCATGCGAGTCATTCCCCATCAGTACGGATTGAGTCCCTCTAGCCTTATATGAATAAAACATGGAAATATTAGAACAAACATGTACATTAGCGCCTGTGTCAATCCACCAATCAAGAGAATGACATAATGAAAGGATGGTAGGTACGTAATATACCATACCCAACATCCTTCATGTCAACGTCGCCCATGACAATATTAGCAGTCTTGCTGTCCTTCCCATATTGGCACTTGTCAAAGAGATTGTGGCAAGCAGGAGCCCAATGATCAAGATCACTTCACACATGACAAACACATTTCTTCTTATCAGTCTTCTTCTTGAAACTGGTAGATTGTGAGGCCTTGTTCTTCCTATTAAACTTTCCTCTATCATCAAACTTTCCCTTGTTCTTAAACTTGTGAGGCTGAAAGTTCTTTTTCTGTACCAGGTAGAACCTCCCTCAACACCTCGAGCACGCGTGTATTTTGCTCTCGCATGCTCTTCCACATCAAGAGTTCCAATGAGATCCAATACGGAAAACTCTTGTCTCTTGTGTTTCATGGAAGTAGCAAGTACCTCCACGAAGGGAAGTGCTCAATCTCCTTGGGCAGTGACTGTATCTCATGAGCCTGCTCAACCACGGAGAGGTCATCAGTCATCTTGTAGTCATAGAATTGCTCCATGACATACAGTTTACTGCCAGCATCTGAGACCCCACTTGGCCTCGAGCGTAACCCACATGTCCTTGCCATTATCAAATTGTGGCATCCCGCTAAAACCACTACTAGAAAATCGCGGTGTTTCTGTGCATTGCATCATCATGACCGCATGCTCATGTCATCATGTCATATTGCATTCGAGCATCATCATCATCATGCATGGTTTGTTTAAAAACTATTTCGAAAGTCTGGTTTTATTTTCTAGACGCCCCGTCTTTATTTCAAATCCAAAACCTGGGTCTCCGGAATATTTTGTTTCGTCTACCAACGGATTTCAAAAGCCCCGTTTTAAATAAACAAAATTTATATTATTTTTATAGGAGGCAGCCAGCCAGGCCCGAAAGCCTAGCCGGCCACCTCCAAATTAAAACCCTAATCTGTCTAACCCCAAACCCTTTTCTACCCAATCCTAGTCTACCCAGCCCCCTCCACCTCACCCCATCCAATCCCCTCCCTCCACCTCACCAACCCCTCCACCTCACTCCCTCACACAGCCAACACCTCCACCGCGCGCGCAACTCCCTCCTCCCAACTCATTTCCCGCCCAGCCACCTGCCTCCCTGTCCCACCTGGGCCCCACCCCGTGAGCCACCATCCTATCCACCTACCCCTAACCTTATCCACACTACACGCCCCAACCACAAGAGACGCGACGACGCCACCCGTGCGACCTGCCCCCACCCAGCCGCCACCTGGTCCCTCCTCGAACCCTACCCCGCGTACACCTCCGCCCCGTCCTGGCCCACCACATCGACCCTGCTCCCACTGCCTCCTTCCCCCCGTCCTCGCTCACCTACCCCCACCACCGACGCGTGACCCCGACCCTATCCCCGGCCCGACCTCGCGCCCCTCGGTCACCGGCCTCGCCCGCTACCCCGATCGTCTCGCTCTGCCGCCGTCTGCGCCTCCCCGTGTGGCCACGCCGCGGCCTCCCTCTTCCTCTCCCGCACCGACCTTCTCCCGCCGACCCCGCAGGTCCCCGCCCCGAGCACCTCCGCCTCGGCCGCCTCGCAGGCGATCGCCGTGCTCGCCGCCCCGTCTCCCCTTCCTCGGTCGCCCGTCGCGACCGCGTCGTCCGCGTGCGACGTCCTCCTCCTCCAAGCCCTCCTCGTCGGCCTCCTGGGAGCCCGCCGTCGTCGACCCTCTTACCCTGCTCGCTTCCTCTCGCCTCGCCGCCGGCCTTCCCCGACCTCGGCCCCCTCTGCTCCGGCCACGTCCGGCCACGCCGTCGCCAACAACCTCCTCTGCCGCTGCCAGGACCGCTCATTGCCGACCTGTAATCCCACACGCTGGCGCCTCCTCTCTCCATGTAGAGCACCTCCGCCACCGCCGGTGAGTTCCGTCTCCGCCGGCGCCGTCCTCGGCGTCCTTCCCGAGCTCACCTCCCACGCTGGTCGGCCTCCTCTGCGTCGACGCCGCCGCCCCTTGGATCCACCAACCGCGACCCTGGCCGCATCTGCGCGTCTGCGCGAGCCGCCACCGTCATCGTTCCCTGGCCTTCTCACTTCTCAAGTCGCGACTTGGCGCCGCTGAGCTCTGTCCGAGTCGCATCCGTCGCCATGACTGCCGTCCTCCGCCTGACGCATGTCCCCGTCGCTGCGTCGTGCTCGTCCACGACCCCTGCTGCTGTACCGCGAGGTTGGATTTGTATGTGGTGCAGTGATGTGTTGTTGCTGGGACATGTGTGTGGAGATGGGGGCAGTGTGCCACAGACCACGGATGTGGTGATGTTGAAGCGGCTCGAGTAGTACTACTCCGACTATTTCTGCCTTAAGATGACCCAAGGCCCGACACCCGACAACCGAAGTGGGACCGATGCCAATCCAAGTACGCCATCAACCACCGGCGTCGAATTTCGAGAACTTCGTCCTGGAACTCCAAGATCTCCGTCACTGAACCCGAGGCCTTTGCCACGAAGCGTCGAGACCCCCGAACCCGGAGAATCCCTAGGCACCAAGATCTACCGGCGCCAAACCCAAGACTGACATCGTCACCCGTACACTTCAATAAGAACGCCAAGTTCTCCTTCCTCTCAAACGCCAGGACCCGAACCGGAAGAACGCCAAGATTGCCACGGAATGCCAAGTCCTTATTCCCGGATGCGACAAGATCTACTTCGTTGTTCGAGAACGACCCCGTCGATCCGAACCCCAGATCCGATCCCCCATCGAACCCTGTCGAACCCCGAACCCCCGGAACCCCAGATCTGCCGAACCCAGATGTGTGAACCTTTTCCGAGCCTCTATTTTATAAATGCTATATATAAAACCTATTGCATAATAATTGTTCATCTTGCATGCATATCATAATCATGCCGGATCTTCTGCTGTAGCATTAAATATTGCATCCGGTGTTTCTTCTAGAGTTTGCTTCTTCGCGGACTAGGCCGATGAGTTGATGCGAGTATCGACAAGTTCTCCGGTTATGACCCTTCGGCAGTGTTTCCTAGGCGAGCATCTCTCCCCCTTCTACCTATTTTGCATTTATAGTCTTTACTTCCTCCTGTTGATCTACTGCTATCCGTGACGTGATGCTTTAGTTTCCGTGCACGCTTATATCCGTGACCTCTATATTGCCATGGACACCTCCTAATACCTGTTGTTTGGTAGATAGCTGGCCTTGCGAGTCGTAGTTGCTTGCTCAGGTGCGATCTCGTGTTGTCGAGTACCACCGTTGTTGGAATGCTGGCAGATGTTTATGGTGGAGTTGATCATGACTTTAAATACAACTATTAAAATGCTAGCTATAACTAATGCAGAGGCATCGGTAGGCAATAGATGTTATTTGGTTCTTCCACGCTCACTTGTGTCCCGTAGGACCCCGAGTACTTGATACCTGTTCCTTGATTTTTCGCACTATCCACATCCGGGAGGCCTTATGGACCCCCCCCTGAGCCAGAGCTTGATTCATTTCTATTTCTTGGAGCCACAAAGTAGTTTGGGGCTTTATTACTATCATGTACCTATGCCATGCTTTACTGCTTTATTTAAGATTGTGCGTGGAGCACCTGTACTGTTTTGGATCGTGGAATGTTTTCACGGTATCGACAAGCCCAGTCACACTTTCGGTTTCCCAGTCGTTTACAGCCATTGACACAAACCTTGGGTCCGTTCCGGAGCTGGCCAACTTCGTTGCGGGTAGCTTAGTGGGGTGGCCCCTGAAATATTTCTGAATCCTGTGATCGCTTTGTCGTGAATGCCTCGTTGGGTTTTGAGTTGGTTTTTCTGAGATTGATCGAGTGTGTGTTGCTATTTGTGCACCCCTGCAGGGTAAAACTTTCTGAAAGCCGTGTCCGCGGTTATGGACGACTTGGAGCACAGTATCTCGATCATAGACAAGCATAACTAAAGTAGTGCTATAAATTTGACTTAATATGTGACTAGTAATTCAGCTTCAACTATAATGGAATGGATAATAAAAATGCCAACAACTGGTGGATCTGTGGTGATCTGTGTCATACTGTACCTGCCTAGTAAGTATTGCAACTCCAATGGAATGTGATAAAAGTGCCAACAGTTGCTGGGTTTGGGGATTCCTCAGGACAATTATATTTGACTAATAAATGTTCTAACTACAACGGAATGTTAACTAAAACTGTCCACTACTTATGCTATCAGGATGACTCATGCTACCTTTATCTGATTAGTAAGTGCTGCAACTATAACGGAATGAGTAAAATTGCTAACTGTGTGAGTTCCTCGGTCCGACTTCCTCGTTTGGTCTCGAGGGGGAAATACCAGGATGGGTTTGTCTGGTGTTAGCTTCAGGTTGGATCCGGATAGGTCTTTCTTATCCCTCTCTGATAACCGCCAGTTGTATCGAGTCTCTATAGGATGTTAGTGCCGCTGCGCTGCCGCTTCAGCCCACCATACCTATGTAGGCGAGAGCCGCCGAATTCTAGCCTCGCTGTCTTGGCCTCGATCTTGGCGCTCCTCTTTTTCCTTTGCCCTTTGTCGGCACCCCTTTTGTTTTAGCAGGTTTGAGTTCGACGTCGTTAGCAGGGTTACCCTTTCGGCTTGGCCTGGGCAGGGTTATGGACGCCATTGGTTATTCTTCAGAGCTTTAGCCCCATTTGCATCTTGTCCGTAGTCGGACGCTCTATCGTTTCAAGGTGATTTGGGTCTTTGTATTGTATATCTGTATTCTTGACTCGCTGAGTCGCTGTTGTATATATATATCTGTTCTGTGGGTCCCATCAAGGACTGTTGTGTAATGTTATTACTTCGTTTTCCACCCGCATGAAAGTGCCTGGTGGGCGTCCTTGGACTCGCTGATTCGCTGTTGTATATATATATCTGTTCTGTGGGTCCCATCAAGGACTGTTGTGTAATGTTATTACTTCGTTTTCCACCCGCATGAAAGTGCCTGGTGGGCATCCTTGAATCGTTTCTATGCGGGTTTGGCGGAAAGGGCTAAAACTTGCATAGGGCCGATTTGAGGGTGTTACACAAATGACATATAATGTTCAACAGTGTTCTCCCCGAGAATAGACAACAGAGCAGCCTTGAATAGGGTATCAGTTTTCTAAAAAAGTTGCTCCTGAGCAGGAGTAAGCTCTTCCTCAGACTTGCCAAGAGTGACATCATAGCGATTCATGTTCTGAAACCAGAGAAATGCTCTCACACGCCATCTCCTATAATGCGTACCCTCAAAGATAAGTGGCTTCACAGATACAACGAAACCACTTGGAGTAAACTGTCTATAATAAGGTTTTTGGATTGTGGAGCAACAGACACTAGTAGAAAACTAGCCAAAGGATTTGACTTTTAGTACCGATTCCGTAATAAATGGTACTAAAGGCCGTATTAATACCGGTTTATCTGCCTAGGTCGTCGGCAAACCTTTAGTACCGGTTCGTTTAGAATCTATAGTACCGGTTAAGTATTCGAACAACTGCACGAAAAGTTTCGCGCCAAATTTGAGGCGGAGGTGGGGCCATCGCTGCACCTTTAGTACCGGTTCATGTTACGAACCGGTACGAAAGAGTTTCACGTCAAATTTGAAGCAGAGGTGGGGTCAGCGCTGCACCTTTAGTCCCGGTTGATGTCTCCAACCGGGACTAAAGATAGACCTTCAAAATTATAAAAAAATCCAAAAATAAAATCCTTCAAACTGTAGTTATATTAAGTGATTTAGTTGTTATGAAAATTAACAAACATGAATTTCGACATATTTTGCAAAAAAACTGTTATGAAAACTTCAAATGGTTATAACTTTTGCGTACGATGTCGAAACAAAACATACAACCTATCAAAATGTGCGGAAAAAACATTTTCTTTTCAATTTCAACGGCCTTTGGCCGTTTGGAATTATTTTATATTTTTAAAATTCGAAAAGGAAAAAAAGTTATTTAAAATTTTTAATTTTTTTGGAAAAAAAATTTATGCCATATTTGGATTCTTCATATTTTTTGATAATAATGGATATATTATTTGTCGAATTTCGATTTACGGATTTAAAGATATTATTTATGCCATATTAAATGAATAAATGGCAAAAAATGAATAAAATATTATTTTAATTAGTTTTTAACTTTCATATTATTATTAGCTATTTATTGTTGTTTACTTAATAGTTGTTTGTAGTTTCGAAACATTAAGACGTGTGACATATTGATATGAGCTAATATGATTGATATGGTACTGTTGACAACAAGGTACTAATGGGCTTCGCGCAAGGACATCCTAATGGAACAGAGAAGTTAAGCGTGCTGAGAATGGAGTAGTGCTAGGATGGGTGACCGACCGGGAAGTCTGCGATTTGACCTAATATTAAGTATAGTTAGTGTTAAAAATGTTCCAAGAGAGAGAGATTAACGAGTCAAATAATTCAAAAGTTTAAAAAAAAATGAAAAAAATATCTCTAGTACCGGTTCGTGTTGCAAACCGGTACCAAAGGTCTCTAGCCCCGCGGGCTCTTCCGTGCCCACGTGGAGACACTTTTAATACCGGTTCGTAAAGAACCGGTAGCAAAGATGGGAGGCTTTAGTCCCGATTCATTGCTACCGGTTGCCAAATCGGTACCAAAGCCCCTCTGGAACCGGTATTAAAGGCCGTTTTTCTACTAGTGAGAGCAATTACCAAGAGAATTAACCATAATAAAAGGTAGATAAAACATGAATAGAATAATAGAAATTAAACTAATCATGTGATTTAACGAATAAATATTAAGACAAATATCTAAGAGGCTTGCAAGTCATAGAACTTGAGATAAGATCTGAACAAGGTCTAGACCTACAACAAGCCATAGGAAACGACATACTATTTGACTAAGAGAAACACGATTGAAGAAGATGGTATACATCACAGCAGAGAAAACACCCATGTTGACGTTGGCACCGTCGTTAGCATGTCGTCGAGGAAGAGGTTGTTGATGTCGGGTAAAAAATCGTCATTGGGGAGGATGTCGGTGCTGTCATTATCCGTGGAGGAGTCCGTGATGAAGTGAGTAGTTGCGCTAATAGCTCTCTCCAAAAACCTCATGAACCGAGGCGTCGACAGTTTGTCCACTAGCGCAAACTGTATGTATTTTGTTCATGTGTGACAAAAAGAAAATCGTGACGAGGCGATACGAGCCTTCTTATCTTTTTACTAAGTGGTGGAAGAGTCCCTTATAAGATGGTGAATTTTTTCTTCAACTGCAATGTGGGACTAAGCATTTGTTCCACCCCTTGCCATGAATGAATGAGCCACGTAAGGTTCTAGAATTTTCAGAAATTATTAAAATGAAAATATGGGCTAGACCACTTAGTCAAAAATTCCAACAGAATGGTCAGCTGTAAGAGAATCATTGTTGATTCAGATTGTTCGGGGGTTATTCACGCGATGAATGAATATGCCTCTTTTGGTCCTTTGGCGACCATGTTCGACGATTACTACCATGTAGGCACGGAGTTTTTGAAGGTCTTTTTTTTTGCACGAGTTTTTGAAGGTCTTGTTCGAACGTTCTCAGCGTGAAGTCAACTGTGTGATCATAAATCAGTAAGGGTAGCACGTAAATTGAACAAGCAAGTGTGGCTCGATAATCCACCAAACTTTATTTTCGTTATTATTAGCAAATATAACTCTGATTTCAGATACATAAAGAGTTGTGAATTGTTCAAAAAAGCCACTTATACTTTATAAAAATTTGGTTTATCTCTTTAAACACCTCTATAAACACCTTGCACTATGTATCCTTTGTGGGAGAGAGGATGCCACGTTTGGCGCATGGGGGGCTTTGGACCGAGTTAATTGCATTTTGCTACCACAAATGAGGGTTATGGTTTTAAAAAACTTCCACAATCCAGAAAAATTGCAAATAACTACCATTTCCGCGTCTAATTGTTTTAAAAAGCTTTCACATTCATGTAATGGCCGTGTTAGTCTCGGTTGATTGCGTTTCTAACAGGACTGGCCCACCACCAGGACTGATTTGGCATGTGCATTTTGCAACATTGTCTTTGGTACATTATAGTTTCGAATTAAAAGCCACTAGTTTTACTAATTCCTTTTCTTTATTTTTATTCTTTTTTATCTTAGTATTATTTTCCACCATAACAAGTCAAATCTCCATGCCTAAAGCACGTCGTGCGCAAATACTCTGCATGTGGCACGACAACGCTCAGCCAGGCAGGCCACGGCACTTAGCCAGGCGAACTGCGTCGGCGACGCACAACTAGGTGGACGGCGGCGGCCGTGCTCATCCAGGCGCATCCCGCGAGACGACGGTGGCGCTCAGCCAGGAGCCCGGCGGACGGACCAGTGGAGACATGTGCTCACCAGTAGAGACGGCGACGGCGAGCCTCTCCCATCCCTGCCCGCGATACCCTCCCCTCCTAGCCCGCGAGCTCGACCGGTACCACGTCCTTCCCTTTCCTTACAACCGGCTAGCGGTGCCCTGCCATGGTGGATGTAGGTTTAGGGATGACAAGTGAGGTCCACTTGGCAGGGAGAGAAAAGAGAGGACAACACACAGACAAGTGGGGTCCTCAAAGTTTTACAAAACAACCCAAAATATATTACAAGTTACACATTTGAGCCTAGACCGTCTACCGCATGCCACGTCAGCGTCCAGGTGGGCCATCCATGTTGGAAACGCAATCAAACAAGCCTAACACACCGGTTACACAAAAGTTGTAGTTTTTTAAAACGATTGGTTACAGAAGTGTAGTTTTTTGCAATCCTAAACTGTGATAGTTTTTTAAAACCTAGGCTCAGTTGTGATAGCAAAATGCAATTTTCTGACGAAGATGGCTTCCTCAAGCTCTGCGGACGTGTTTTTTTTAGAACATCGAAGACTCGATTAGGGCCGAAACCTAGCTGTCCAGAAGGCCTTGTCAGTCCAACTAGCGAACGGCCCAGTTTAATTTCTTTCCCTCCAGAATGGCAGAATCACCTAAGGAGGCCGAAAAAACCCAACTAAAACCCTGGCGACCCGACCACACCTCTCTGCCCGCCGCCGGCGACTCCTATGCCCTTCCGCCCCACCTTACCGCGCCGCTGCCTCCACGACCCCAAGCTCTCCTCCTTCCTCTACGCGCTCGCCTCCGTCTCCGCTACTCCCTCTTCCTCTCCGCCCGCAGGCTCTGTTCCCGCCGCTCGCACCCCCGCCGCCTACAATGCTCTCATGTCCGCCTACTCCCGCGCCGGCCGCCCAGACGAGGTGCTCCGCCTCTTCCGGTCACTCCCCTTCCCCCCCACTGCGCCCCTCTTTACCACCCTCATCTCCTCCCTCGCATCCTCCGGCCGCCCCCGCGCCGCACGCGCTGCTTTCTCCTCCCTCCTCGTCTCTGGCCTTGCGCCCACCGCGTCCGCCTTCACCGCACTCCTCAAGTGTCAGGACGGCTCGCTCGACTCCATGTACCACGTTTTCCTTGCCATGGCGGCCGCCAGATGCTCCCCTGATGCCGCCGTGTACAACTGTTACATTTCGATGCTCTGCGACTCTGGGCGGCTGGAGGAGGCCAGGGGTATCCTTGACCACATGGTCGATGAAGGAGTCCGCCCCAATGTTCGCTCCTACACCACGATTCTACGTGGGTACTGCGTGCAGGGCAAGATCCTTGAAGCAGAGAGGTTAGTCGACGACATGGCCAATGCCGGGTGCCCACCTGATGTCGTGTCTTACAGCGTGCTTATTGAGGGACTTTGCAGCGTCAGGGAATTTCATAAGGTGGAGCTGATCTTACGGGAAAGTGAAGAGAAGGGGTGGACGCCCAATGCTGTTACCTACAACATTTACATGTCTGCCCTGTGCAGGACGGGGTTCTTGGATGAGGCCTGTCATCAAGTAGATATTATGCGCAGCAGAGGGCTGTTGCCAACAGTTGAGACGGTGAGTATTCTCTTTGATTGCCTGTGCCGTGACTCGAGGTTTTCAGAAGCATTGTGCTTGCTGGAACACAGTGAAGAATTAGGCTGGCATGCTGATGTGTTCTGCTATAACACTCTTATGGGTAGGCTTTGCGACATCGGTGATTTTGTCAGGGTCTTCAAGCTTTTGGTTGATCTGTTGAAGAAGGGAATTGGGCCAGATATGTTTAGTTTTACTATTGCAATCCGTGGCCTCTGTGGAGCTGGGAAACTCCGGGTGGCGGAATGTCTAATAGAAAATGAGTTGATTGGATATGATGTCGTGGCTTTCAATACTTTGATTCATGGATTCTACAATGCTGGGGATTTGTATGGAGTCAAGCGAACATATAGCAATATGCACAGCAGGAACATTTCTCCGAATAACTTCACTAATGCTACTCTGATTGATAGCTTATGTAAAGATCGAAAGTTTGTCGAGGAAGTAAAGTCTTGTGCATTGAAACCTGGGCCGGTGCCTGATCATGTTGTTCTCCTGAGAAAACGGTTGGACAAAGGAGTGAAATTTACAAAGGTGCTCAGCCTACTTGATGAAATACGGTGTGGAGGATCTGAGCTAGATACTGAAACCTTCTTCATCCCATTAGTTGACGCATTATGCCAGAAGAAGGGTCAGGATATCGATAAAGCTTCTTTTATACTGACAGGACTGGGACTTAGATGATTATGCTAAGATTGAGTGCCTGACATGAGAAATTGTTTTGGAGCATTTTCTCTAGCAAAGACCATATCAGTGATCAAGTTCCCTCTTCATACACACATCAGTATATCTCATCTTTCATCAGGTCAGTTGGAATCTAAAATCGTGCTATGGTTAAATGTCACCTTATTTACATGATGTTAATCCGAGCTAGTTTTTTAGGACAGAAGTACCTTGTTTTTACCAGCACCTAGACATGGATTATGGGGTATGGACAAGATTGTCAAGCTCAAATGTGTTCCTAGAGAGATAATGGGCAGAAAGGTATGGAATTTTGCTTCTTGTTATATTTTCTTCCACGAGGACAATCCCTGTCCAGATTCATTTTTCATCATTGTGTCATCTATTATTGTTACCCCTGTTTGCTTTTTGGTGAAAGAGAATGTTTGTAATGCTAGATGCTGTTGAAGATTGCAATAATTGTTTAGTCTTGCCTTTGTTCAGAAGAAAAAAAATGTGATAATGTTGATCAGGTGTGTGAAAGTCACCTAGTTTTGACTCCTAAAATAGATAGTTAGTATTTTTGTTTGCTCCACTGCCTCTCTGAACTCTAAGTTGGCATTGTTTTCTTTCTATCAGTGTGGATGTACACCAAACTGGTTCAAAATGCCTCTTCCATTGCATACTCACGGGTGGTGATTAAACACAGAAATGGATAGTATACTCGGATGATGCACTTGTTTGTCAAGTATCAATAAACAGGTAAGAAAAGGCTTAGTTGCTTATGATAATAGTCCGAGCTCTTAGTTAACTGTGAAATAAGTTCTGAAGGATACATCAATCAAATGAAATCTCCAAATTAAGATGAAAAGATACATAGTTGTTTGAATTATGTTGTGCTGATGTTTCATCTGGTGGATGGTAAATAGATTTATCACTTTATCAGGCACAGGGTACGGGAACAATGCATTCACAGTTCAAATTATTGATGCAAAAGTTGTATTCTAACGAAATAATCCCTCTTTATTTTTATGAAATTCATTTTTGTTTACTTCAGAGTTTGAATAAGGAAATGGAAGCAAAAAACGTTATTGCAGGAAACAATGCATTGAAAGACCAACCTGTTAATGCAAGAATTGGCAAGTACTTAATATGGATATTAGATGCATCACGATAAGACTTAGCCTCAGCAAGATGAAAGAAGATACTTTGCTGTGGGCCAACGCTGTGAAGGTAACACAAAGGTTGAATTTTTCTAAGTTCTAAAGTTCCTAGACTCTCTAGCCAAAAAGTCTTATAGCTATCGTTTTGATACTCGCCACGATAGTTGTTTCCTCATATACATGATCATTAAATGCAATGAAGGCATCACAAACAAGATTCAAGTGTAATCATGTTATAAACTAAACAATCTTATCATCTTTTGAACTGGATTTTTTTTAAATGACCGCACTTGTTCACTCAATGTTGCTACTTTACATATTTAAATGTTGCTCTGTACTTTGGAAAATGGACGAGCTGGTGCTGTGGAGCGTTTATTTGTGAGAAGATACGTACATCGTTGTGCTCCATGGAATGTCCTTTGGTACATGCACTATTGTGTTTTACCAACTGTGATGATTTCCTTAATAGTTTGTTAGCTCATTGATAATTTTTTTAATTTAGTTCATTTTCTATGGAAAATGCAACGATATGCCAAGTTTCCAACAGCAATGAAGTATGTTCCACGTGTTTCTGGTCCTCTTTTTTAGTTTAATCTGGTCCATAAGTCTGGAATTAATGTTATCGTCTGTTTGAACTTTTATAGGGTCTAGCAGCACAGTTTGCTTCCCGCGCGATGCAACAGCATTTAGGGATGGTGCAATGTTTTCCTGGTTGCAGTAGCTGAGCTTCTTTTTAGGTTACTTTAGGTGGAGTCGGTAGATGTGTTGGCAGATCAGGCCTGTATATTAGTTGATGCCACAACAATCTAGCAGTTCTATTTAGGTTACTTTACGTGGAGTCGGTAGACGTGTTGGTAGATCCGGCTTGTATATTAGTTGATGCCACAATATTCTAGGGGTACAAATTATGGGATGGCTATGGTAGAAACAAATTTTAGTTACAAAAGGTTTCTACTTTAACTTAAAACATGTTCTTCTCCCCACCACTCCCAACTTGTTGTGTGATTAATGGATGATGGGTAAAATGAATCTAAAGTGCATGAATTACGGGAGGCCTGTTGGGGCATTTTCTCTAGCAAACACCATAAGTCTATCGGTGATCAAGTTCTCTCTTTGTTCACACATCAGGTCAGATGGAAAAATTATGCTTGGATTAATGTCACCTTCTTTACATGATGTTAATCCAAGCTAGGTTTTTAGGAGAGAAGTACCTGGCATTACCAGCACAGAGACATGGTTTTGGTGGGCTGGACAAGATTGTGAAGCTACAATGTGTTCATAGAGAAAGAAGGAGCAGAAAGGTATGTAATGATGCTTCTTGTAATTTATTTTTCCATGAGGACAATCCCGTTTCCGAATTCATTTTTCATCATCGTGTAATCTGTTACTGTTACCCCCTTTTGCCTTTGGTGAAAGAGAATGATTGTCATGCTAGATGATGTTGAAGGTTGCAATTTTGTCTTGCCTTCCCCCAGAAGGAAATTTTTATGTGATAATGTTGATCGGGTTGTCTGCAAGTCGCCTAGTTTTGACTTCTAATTAGATATTTAGTATTTTGATTTGCTCCACTGCTTCACTGAACTCTAAGTTGACATTGCTTTATTGCAACCAGTGTTGATATCCACCAAACGGGTTCAAAATGCCTCTGTTGCATATTACCAGTGGCGATTAAACACAGTAATGGATAGTATGCTCCGATGATGCACTTTGTCAAGGATAACTAAAGAGGTAACAGAAGTCTTACTTGCCTTTGATAATAGTCCTTGCTCTCATTAAACTGTAGAGTAGGTTCTGAAGGATACTGCCATCAAATAAAATCTCCAAATTAAGATGAATATACACAGTTGTTTGTATCATATTGTGCTGATGTTTGATCGGGTTGATGGCAAGCAGATTTATCACTTCATCAGGCCCAGGGTAGAGGAACAGTGCATTGAAAGTTCAAATTATTGATGCAAAAGTACTCCCTCCGCCTCAAAATAGATGTTGTAAATTTGTCAAAATTTGGATGTATCTAGACACTATTTAGTACTAGATACATCCAAGTTTAGATAAATCTCCGATATCTATTTTGAGACGGAGGGAGTAGTATTAATATCAAAAAAATTAATGAAATTATATCTCTTTTTTTTTATGAAATTAATTTTTCTTAGTTCGCAGTTTGAATCAGGAAATGGAAGCGAAAAAATGTTGCAGCAAACAATGCATTGAAAGAGACCAAACTGTTAATGCAAGAATTTGCAAATACATAATATGGATATTGGATGAATCACAATAAGACTTGGCCTAAATAAGATGATAGAAGATACTTTGCTGGGGCCAATGAATGTAACACAAAGGTCTTCTTAGTTCTAAAGTTCCTAGAGTCTTACGCCAAGAAATACCATACTCACTGTTTTTATCCTTGCCATGATAGTTAATTCCTCATATTCACTGATCACTAAATGCAATGAAGGCATAAACAAAAATGGTTCAAGTATAGTCATGTTCTAAACTAAACAATCTTATCAGTTTTTGAACTGGCTTAGTTTTAAAATGACTTCACTGGTCCACTCAATGTTGCTACTGTGCATATTTAAATGTTGTGCTCTAATTTGGAAAATGGATGAGCTGGTGTTGTGGTGCATTCATTTGCGGTCAGAGACTTCATCAACTTTCAACATATCAGTTGGCATAATCTCTTCGGAGTTAAGTTCTGATATAGAGGAGGAACTTTTTTTTTTTGATAATTGAAGTTTCTTAGACCGTCTGTTTCAAAGCATTGTCATGTGCATCTAAATTGTGCTCCATGGAATGTCCTTTGGTACATGCGCTATTGTGCTTTGCCAACTCTGGTTTCCTCATTGTTAGTTTTTCTTTTATTTAGCTCATCTTGTGTAGAAAATGCAATGATCATGAGTTGCGGAAATCTGATTTGTTCAGAACAAACCATCAGTAGTAGTGGGCAGTTAGTGGTAATGTCTAGTTTTCAACATCAATGAAGTATGCTCCACGTGTTTCTGGTCCTTTTTTTTAGTTTAATATGGTTCATAAGTCTGGAACTAATGTTGTCCTCTGTTTGAACTTTTAGGGTCTAGCAGCACACAGTTGGCTTCCCTGGCGATGCAACAACGTTATGGGGGATGGCGCGACATTTTCCTGGTTGGTAGATCCGGCTTGTATTTTAGTCGATGCCACAGCGATCTAGGGGTACAAATTACGGGGCTGGCTATAGTAGAAACAAATTTTAGTTACAAAAGGTTTCTACTTTTCCTTAAAACGTGTCCTCCCCACCACTCCAACTTGTTGTGTTATTAATGGATGGTTAGCTCTTTTTTAAGGGCATGTACAACGGGAGCGCCAAGGACGGACGCTAGGATCAGATTCCCAACCGTTTTGCCAAAATCCTGGCCGATCCCAGGAAACTAGCTAGCGTCGGCGCAAAAGAAGAGTCAGGCGCTCCATCTGTTTTCCCTGCAGCCAACGGATTTAATCAAATTCTATTTAGCGCCGGGGTTAGCGGCGTGCGATGAGGGATAGAGCGCTTGGCTAATTTTCTTTTGTATTGTTTTTAACCAGTTAAGCGCCAATCTAAACGTCTGCCGTTGTACATGCCCTAATATTATTTGATCTAGCGTTCTATAACATGAGTATGTTAATAGTAGCTCATAGATACGTGTAGCATCAGGGCATATTGCCTCTGTTATTTCTGAAACTGGCACTGTAACTAGCACAGCAGAGTGATGTATATGGAGTTCACGAGCCTATCTTATTAGTTCAGTTGTACTGATGGCAAATGGGCATCTTTTTTTCTTCTTAGAACTAACTACGCATGACTTGCTTGTAACGTAGTACTCCTACTTGATAGCTTTGCACTGGCCGTGGATGGTGCAAAATTTACTGTGTTCGATTTTTGAGAATCAAGGTCTTCGCGCCCAGCTTTCAATTCAATAAAGAAAGCCGCATAGCAGCAGATCCAGTGTTCATTACAAGCCGTCTTGGAGACAAAACCCCCACGCATACAAAATTAAACTCTGTTCTATTCTTATTAACCAGGGACCAAAAATCATTAAACTACCCCAAAAGTAGAGCTACAAAAGGAACAGGAGACTAGATAAACAGAAGAGGTACTCTTCCTTTTTGCTGGAGCTAGAGAAACACTGCCTTTTTGAACTCTCGATACGTTTCACAGCCAATGCCCAGCGCTTGCTTCGGTGAAAGATTTCATTCGCCATCATCAGCGTCTTCTCAGCCCCTTCTTGTTCTTTACTTCGAAGTTCTATCCTCTGAAGACATGTCCAAAGATGAACAGTATATGAAATACCGGATATACCACTAACTGGATTATTAGGTACTACTCCCTCTGTTTTAAAATATAAGATGTTTTAGCTTTGTAAAAAGAGTGTATCTAGACTCTTTTAGGACTCTTTTAGTGTCTAGGGACGGAGGGAGTATATTCTTAAAGCATGACGTATTCCTAACTTTCCATAAGATCCACAAAATGCCAGCGACCCTAGCTGCAATAACGGATTGAACACTTTTCTTTTAAAATGAGATCCCAACTACAGATGTTACCTATACTACTCCCTCCGGTCTAAAATAAGTGATTTGAATTTTTCTAGATTCGCATGCACCTAAACGTGTTTTACTGTATAGATACAGACGTATTTAGACAAATTAAAGTCACTTATTTTAGGACCGAGGGAGTAGAAGGTAAATTCTGTAGATCAAAAGTACTACTCCAACGGCTATAGCACACTCAAAAAACAAGTGGTCATTTGCAGTGGCAGTATCTACAATTATCATTTCTTATCCAGCCTCTGTTAACTACGTAGATTATCTTTAGTCTAAAACAGAGCCAAATGAAAAAGTCGATCGAAGTGCTGCGAACAATGCTGCTGCTACACTTCAATCCAAGTGCAAGCAGCAGTCTTCTCGATCCCTCTTGAAGCCATCCTCTCCCTGACAGCACACGCATCGTCCCATCGCCCTGCATCAGCCATTGACTTGGACATGAGCGCGTACGTGCCCCCACCGGCGTCCACTTCTCCGTCGACAAACCTCTCCCAGAGTCGTTCGCCGGAGACGGCTTTACTCCAACTTGCGTAGGAGCAGTAAGCTCCAAGCACCTGCTGGTCGCGTCGCATGGGCATCCGCCTGAAGATCTCTGCAGCTCCGTCAAGGTGCCCGGCTCGGCCGCAGGCGTCGAGCACGCACGTGTAGTGCGCCCTCCACGGCCTGATCCCGTACACCCTCCTCATGGCGCCCAAGATGTTCAGCGCCTGGTCCACCTGCCCGACATGGCAACAGGCATAGAGCAACGCCAGGAACACCGCGCCGTCCGGCCGAACCCCGCGGCGCAGCATCAGGGAGAAGAGCTGCAGCGCCTCTCTGCACCGTCCGTCCACGGCCATGGCTCTCATGACGGTGGCCCAGGAGACCAGGTCCTCCTTGTCCGCGAGCAGGTCGAACACCTCGAACGCCAGCCGGGCCTCCCCGCACTTGGCGTAGGCGTCGATCAGCGCGTTGCCCACGACCTGCTCGCCGCCGAGTCCTCGTTTTAGCGCGTCCGAGTGCAGCGCCTTGCCACATGCCAGAGACCCCGTGGACGCCACTGCATGCAGGACGCTGACCACGGTCGCTTCGTTCGGTGGCGCGGCCTCGCCGTCGGAGAGCATCGCTCGGAACATCGCGACGGCGTCCTGCGGGCTGCCGCTCCTCGCGAGCCCCCACACCATTGCGGTCCAGGAGAAGACGTCCCGCTCGGGCATTCCGTCGAACAGGCGGCGCGCACTGCGGAGGGCCCCGCACTTGGCGTACACGTCCAGCACGGCGTTGTCCAGGATCGGGTTCGCGCCGGGGCCGCCGCCTCGCCGGAGCCAGAACCCGTGGATAGCCCGCCCCAGCGTGAGGTTCCGCAGCCTGGCGCACGCCGGGAGGACGCTCGCGAGCGTGAGCGCGTTCGGGGGCGAGTCCATCCTGGAGAACTCCGCGACGGCCTCCGCCGCGCGCCCGCTCCTCGCCAGCGCCGAGATGCGCTTCGTCCACCATACGACGTCTCCCGACGAACGGACCATTCAGGGCAGTGCTTTGACGCGGATCACTGTTTAACACGTACAGACGACGAGGGTTGTGCATATTTCCGTGGGCGCATCTTCGAGGAAGATTGTTGCACGTCTCCAAGGGCACAACGTATTTAGAGCACCACTAGTAGTACCCTTAAAAAAGTTTAAGGGTCAAGAATTGACAAGTTCTGCTACTTGTGAGAGGTGAAAAATAGAGACAAAGACTAGAACCCTTAAACCCTCAAATTTTTAAGGGTTTGAGGGTTCTAGACTTTGCCTCAACCCTCAAACCCTAATCACAATATCATTGCACATATCACAAATATCACTAGGAAAACACATTTATCACAATTGTCACTTCAAACAAACTAGGAAATGAAGATCATAGATGCATGGTTTAATAGTTTACATCACAAAATCATCATCTTCCCCCTCTCATCGGCACCATCACCAAAAAGTTTCACCTCGGCGCCATCTCCTAGAGTACTTCCACCTCGGCGCCATCAAGCACCTCCATAGGCGCCGGTGGTGGAGTTCTCCACAACGCCATCGCCACCACCACTCATAGGAGTGTCACCTCGAAGAGAAGAGGAGGCACGACGGAATATCCTCTTTCTCTCCGCGATGTCCTCCTTGTACTCCTTCCACCACACCAATTGCTCTTCATCCATGTCCTTCTTGGACATCATCATGTGCTCCCTCTCTTCCACCATGAGTTCTTTCCATGCCTTTGCTTCTTTCATCGCAAGCATCCTCTCCTCCAAGTCGGCCTTGCGCGCCCTTTCTTCGGCCTTGCGCTTGGCTTCTTCACGCCTTGCTTCAACTTGTGCAAGCTTCACCTCTTTCTTCTTCTCGGTGATAAAAAGCTTTGTCTCCAATGTCTTCATTGTCAATGTCTCCCTTGCCTTCATCATATTCTCCATTTTCTCCCTCATGCTTGACGCCTCTCCTTCCATCTTCATCCTAAGCTTTGCCTTCTTGGTTCCCTCGGGCTTGCCGGCGTTCCTTTCCTCCTCATCACTATCATCCATCCTAAGCATTGCTGCCTTCTTGGGTGCGGTCTCTTAATCCCTCAACTTCCACTTGTCAAAATCCTTAAGATGGTCCCAAGCATGCTTAAATGCAAATGGTTTTCCCTTGGAAGCGGCCATCTCCTTGTACCTCATGGCAGCAATGCCCTCCTACAAAACCACCAATAGCATAGTAAACACACATATAGCATAGGCGGTGCATAGTAAAGTAGATGTAAAAACACGCATATGTACTCACATAGTCACTCTCCACGCTTCCACTAGGCGGTGCATTAATCACATTTTCCATTGCCGCACTCCAACGAGCACATTGAGGCTTCATCAACTCCCATCGGCCTTGAAGCGACCGGTATGTACGAGAGACGAACCCACCGGTCTTCGGCTCGATCTTGCAATAGGCGTCCTCTATGCGTTGCCAATACAGTTTACCGGTTTGATCGGTACCGGTGCAAGCATCCATCCCCACAGCGGCCTAAGCACGAACCAAGAGAATATCTTCGGCCTCGCTATAGTTTGTCGCGCGCATGGTGGGGTGGGCAACAACGGCGAAGGCCTCCTCCTCTATCTCGGTCACCTCCTCCTCTTCTTCCCCTTCCTCCTCCTCCTCTTCCTCCAAGTCATCACCAAACCAAAAAGGTTCGAGAGGAGGAGCCCCGATGTCCACCTCCGCATCTTGGAGAAGCCCCATGAACGACGTCGCCCCTTCGGGAATTCCGTCGACCACCTCGTGCACGACGGGCGGAGGGTCCGCGATTGGAGGCGCGGACGCGGGCTTATTCCGGGAGGCCACCTTCTTCACGGTCGGGGTCCCTCCCAAGATGCGCTTGGCAGCCGTAGCACTCCTCGGCCCCGATAGCTTCCGAGCGCGACGGGACGGAGGCGGCGGCGCGACGGCCGGGGCGACGACGGAGGCCGAGGCGGAGGCAGGGACGACGTGCTGCCCCGCACGCCTCCGCTTGGCGCTCACGTGGGTGGCGGCCACCACCAACGCCACTTGCGCCGCGCTCGGGGACGGGGGCGGAGGCGGGGGCCGAGGAGGCCGAGCTGGGGGCCGAGATGGAAGCGGGGGCCGGAGCCGGGCCGGGCGGAGGCTCCATGGCAGGGCGGGAGGAGCCGGGCGACGGGGCGGAGGAGGAGAGGGAGGGAGGCAGTGGACGGGTGGCGAGGCGGGCGGGCCGCTGGGTGGGAGGCGGGGATTGGGATTTTCCCTCCCGCGCTCGCGAGGAAGTGTGCACGGGTCGGTGCACGGGTTGGCTCGCCCAACCCTCACTTCTACAGACTGGGAGCCGGGTTGAGGGATCGGCCCTCAAATTTTTTTGAGGGTTTGAGGGTCTAGGGGTTCTAGTCTACGGAATTTTTTGCTCCGAATCGGTAAAAAAGCGGTTGGATAGGGGTTTAGGGGCCCTACTAGTGATGCTCTTAGGACACTCGGTCCGTTTCAATCTGTTTAGATCAAGCTTCAGACAGAAAATAGGTCGAGGTCCGGCGCGTCATTGACAGTGCACCTGCCAAACGGTCATCATCGCTATCCTCGCCGTCGTTGCGGTAGTAGCAGCGCACACGATGTGGTCGAAGACCTTAACTTTGAGCGTGTCGTAGCCGTCGAATGTGAAGAGAAGGAAGTGCCTAACGTTGGTGTGCGCTCGGGCAAACTCGGGTCATCCATGGCGGAGGTACATCTGGCCTAGGCGGTCGAAAACCACCTGCACATACTAGACGCCGGTCACGTCGCTGGCCTTTCGCATCTTGACTTCACTAGGTCTTGCCCGTCGAGCACAGACGCGAACTTGGTAGGGAGTTGTATATTCTCCCATGTCTCACTCACGTGGTTGGTGACACCAAACTCAAATCCGGAGAGGTTGGCGACTAAGTCCTCGAGCAAGGACGGCGATGACGGAGGCGGTGGTGGCAAAACGTGCCGGCCGTGCCCCCTTCCTCTTCCTCGGCCACGCCACGGGCCTAGGGGCAGCCAAGTCGCCCTCATCTTGATCCAACTCCGCCGGCTGTGGCTACCGAACTTGGTTGTGGTGTGGGGGAAGTAGGAGTAGTGGTGGAATAAGATGGTTGCAAGTGGCCTGCTTAAAAAGACCATATGGGCCAAGGCATTGGATGTTGGTGTGGAGGCTGAAGCGATGGCATTGAAGACCAGCAGTTAGCACGGGCGTTGGGCAGCGAGGCCGGCACAGGCGTTGGGCGGCGTAGCTAGCCTAGGACTCTATCTCCATTGATAGTTGTGGGTAGGAGGTTGTTGGGCCATTGTCGGGCAGGCTCGGTGCAAGTAGGAAGGACACCCACGCGTCTAGACCGATGCATTCCTAAATTTTATGGATGAATGAGTCACGCCACACGCGTCGGCCGGTTTAGATCGCGCCGCTAGAACTTGCACGTCCTATTCTCGCTGTAGATGCCCTTAGCGAGCAATTCCAACAATTAGTACAAGCCAAGTTAATAACGTCTGTTTCCTATTTCACACGTAAAAATGAAACACTCCTCGTGAATGAAAATCCTCGATCGAAAATTCGAGATGTCTTAAACTCGCCAAAATGAGCAAACTTTATGAAGTTGCCGCGGAGCAGGTGGCGCCTCCAGCGTCGACGAGGGCGTTGTCGTGCCGCGGCGTTCTTCTCCTGAGGTACACCACGCACTGGGAGTCGTGGCGGTACATGAGTCTGACAAGGCTCCCCACGACGCGGTACCGGGACCGCGACCGCACCGTGATGGTGACCGGCACGCCCTTGCCAGACTCGAGCAGGTCCTGCATGCCACGCCCCGCCGCGTACATGGGCTTCTCCTGCGCCGCCACGAAGAGCCTCACCGTGGTAGCGGCTCCCGGCCCGACGACGGCGACGTACGGGCCTTCTCGTTGCGAGGTCGCGAAGGTGAACTGGGCGAAGGACACGTGGAGCAGCGGAGGGAGGAGACGAAGGCTGAAGACCTTGGAGTGGTTCTCCACGGCCATCTCGACGGAGCAGTTACAGTTGAGGAAGCTAGTGATGACGCCGGAGCCGTCGAGCCCTTCCCCGAGGCTGAACCGCTCGACCCTGCCGACCTTGAAAGAGACGCCGGGGCGGGCGGGCCTGGTGGCGACGACGAAGACGAGCAGCGCGATCGCCACGCTGACGGCCACCCTCCACGCCACCTGGAACGCGATGCAGCAGCAGGGCGCCTCCGGGTCCAGCTTCACGTACCTCCACGCCCCGCTCCGCCGGCCAGCGCCGCCGTCGTCGTCGTCGTCCTCGTCGCATGCAGAGGAGGACCGCCCGGACACCACCCTCAGAACCTGCCGCTGCGGTTTCTTGTCGGTGAGGAAGGAGTTGTTGGAGCCGCGGGAGGAGGAGTAGCGGGACAGGGCGAGGCGGGAAGCCTCCTGGTCGTGCTCGTGGCGGCCGGCGCCGGCGTCGGCATCGTCGCCGCGGGAGGAGCGGCGCGGGGCGGCGAACGCGGCATCGGGGAACGGGGAGAGGATGAGCGCCGTGGAGTCGGACGCCGGGTGGCTGAGGGTGTGCGACGCCGCGGAGGGGCTCTGCACGTAGTAGGCGCACGGAGACGGGTGGAAGAGCGGCAGCTCCTGCTCCTCCGCGCCAATGGCAGGAGCCATATCGCCACGTTGTCTTGTCGATCTACGCGCTCAATTCGCCAAGGAGCCAACCAATTAGCTTGCTCTGCTCTGCCTTTCGAACTGCGAATGTCTGCTGGCCGCCTAATGTAGGAGCAAAAGTGATCGAGGTTCGGACTTCGATCATGACACGCGAAATGATAATCCGCGGCGGGTTGCGTCCAACTTTTGCGAAATGTGGGGAAGTAAAGTGGGGAAAAAGGACCAGCAATGAGATTACAACACGACTTGACAGGCGCGATTTCATCAATTGCCCCGTCGGGCTTGGGCATAATGACAAATGTCGATGATGGTTAGCACTTAGAGTAGCTAGGTTTGCTATACGTAGTAGTGAGTGAGAGTGCGGGACTGTGCAAGGTGATGAGTGCATGTGCCGCAGTTTTTGTATGTAATGCACGGATTATTGATGGATCTCTGCTTGCCAACTCTGATTAATAATGGTAGCCAACCAAACCTAGGTCTCCAACTTCAAATTATGAGAATGATGGTGCTTGAAAGTCTCGGCCTGGCTAGTGACTAGTTAAACATTCTACGATGAGAATGATATGCTAGTGTACTAGATTTAGCGGCGAAGGTACTCTCTCATTCGGCTGATCGTACGACGAAGGGATGAGATTATCAACACCAGCGTGATGTCAAAAAAATCAACACCAGCGCGCCACGCCATTATTATGCATGTTTCATCATGATCCGCAACTCCGCGGCATGTGCTCTGTTTTACCGGCAACAGGTGACTTAGATTTCAAGGTAGATGCAAATGGTACTCATGCATGCATGCGTAGCACAAAAGTATAAGACCTATCCACGTTCCCGAACGGAGAAGTGGAAGAGTATCATACTCTGAGTATGCATGTGGTCGGCGGTGATTGATCCGTGGAAATTGTGAACTTGAATAAAACGAGTGTTCATCGATAGATTGAGGCAGCCGTATACCAGAGTTTATATAGGCTATTACAAAGACCAAACCGACTAGGTCTACGCTAACTTGAGGCGCAAGTAATAGTCTTGTAGAATTTTGTGCTGGGAACGATACCCTCTTCCTGGGCTCGGTTACGTGTTAATAAGAACGGGAAAAGCCCCCGGTCGGCGGCGTGTACAAGTCCTGGATGGATACGTGTTGGAGTACTACTCCATACACGTATACCATATGTATTACATCTAATACTCCCCCTTAATTGAAACCTGAGAGAGGTTGAGATTACGTTTAAACTCGTCTAGTTTCTTAGTACACAAAGTCTTGGTAAACCCATCTGCAATCTGATCCTTGCTGGAGATAAATCTGACATCAAGTTGCCGAGAAGCAACTCTTTCTCGAACAAAGAAGAAATCAATCTCAATATGCTTGGTCCTAGCATGAAATACTGGATTTGCAGACAGAAAAGTAGCTCCAAGATTATCACACTATAGACATGGTTTTTCCTTTAGAGAAATGCCAAGCTCACGAGCAAGAGCCTCAACCCAGATAAGTTCAGTTGTAGCATTGGCTATGGCTTTATATTCAGCCTCTGTACTAGAGCAAGAAACCGTTGCCTGTTTCCAAGCACTCCAAGAAATAAGATTAGAACCAAAAAATATAGCAAAACCACCTGTTGAGCGTCTATCATCAAGATCACCTGCCCAATCAGCATCAGAATATGCACTAAGAAGAGTGGAGGAAGACGGATGAAAAGTGATTCCAACCTGTTTAGTACCATTTATGTATCTTAAGATCCTTTTTACAGCAGTCCAGTCAGCAGTAGTAGGAGCATGAAGATATTGACAAACTTTGTTGACAGAAAAACATATATCTGGCCTTGTCAAAGTAAGATACTGAAGAGCTCCAACAACATTTCTGTACTGAGTGCTATCCTTAGGACCAAGTAAAGTACCCTCAGTTAAGGACAACTTGTCATTTACTGCAAGAGGCGTAGGGCATGGCGAGCAATGTTTCATACCTACACGTTGTATTATGTCATTGGCATATTTTTCCTGATTCAACAATATTCCAGTGGAGTGTCTATGAACCTCAAGACCTAAGAAATAATGCAAGTCTCCAAGATCTTTGAGAGCAAAGTCTGTACTAAGAGTGCGTAGTAAAACTGATATGGCAAGATCTGATGAGCTAACCACAATAATGTCATCAACATAGATGAGAAGGAACATAGTAATACCTTCCTTTTTAAAAAGAAACAAGGATGTATCAGCCTTTGATGGAGTGAAACCTATAGTAGAAAGCTTGGAACTAAGACGAGAGTACCAAGCTCTTGGTGCCTGTTTTAATCCATATAGAGCCTTATCAAGCTTACATACGTAATTTGGATTAGCGGAAGACTGAAACCCTGGTGGTTGTTTCATATAAACCTCCTCTTCCAGAACATCATGTAAGAACGCATTCTTTACATCTAGCTGCCTTAAGCTCCAACCTTTTGATACTGCAACAGAGAGAACAAGTCTGACAGTTGCAATTTTGACAACAGGACTAAAAGTGTCTTCATAAAGACCATATCGTTGTTTAAACCCTTTAGCAACTAGTCTTGCCTTATACCTGTCAATACTACCATCTGCATGCTTTTTGATACGGTAAACCCACTTACAGTTAATAACATTCTGCCTGGAGCTTGGTGGTACAAGATGCCAAGTTTTATTTGCAATAAGAGCATCATATTCCTGCTGCATTGCTTGCTTCCAATTTGTATCAGAAAGAGCATCTCGTAGGTTTTGTGGTTCTCCTGTAGATGTCAACAAAGCATACCTAACAGTACCGTCAGTATATTTTTTAGGCTATCGAATACCTTTCTGCAGATGTGTCTGAACACCAACAGCAGGAGGTGGTACAGACTCATGTGACATAGAAGATCCTGAGTGCAGATTCTAGGCAGGAGAATTGCTGCTGCTATCGTGTCGCTGGAGGCTGCATCGGGCATTAAATGCGAGGCGTCTGGCTGCAAAAAACAAGGAGACGGCGGGCCTGACACGGAGTCCTGAGTCGACGTGGCGTGACCGCGTTGGGGCGGAGACGAGCGGGAAGAATCCTCCCGCTGCAGCGTGGCGTCCGCGGATTCGCTGGCGCGCGTGGGCCGAGGCGAGGATGGCGGGTTAGCGCACGCGACGGCGCACGCGTCGAGGGGAACGTAACGGATCCAATGCAGATTCTCTGCGAGAATCAGCCTCGGGATCAGGCCGGTCGGCACCTGAAGCTGTTCCTTCACCTGAATCGTTATTTGATGTGCAATTCACTGTTTTCAGCAGAATTTTGCACAGAACTTGGAGATGACCTTGTTTCTTCCACAAAAGGGACCTGTAAAGGAGGAATAACAGGAACAACTTGCAAACACTGGTCATTAGAATGCGCACCCCCATCATGTGTTTGTGAGATAGAGGTGTCAGAGGGAAGAAGAAGAATTTCCTCACGGAGGTGACGACCAACATTAGGATGCAACTCAGCAAATGGAAATATATTTTCATCAAAAACAACATCCCTGGAAATATAGACTCGGCCAGTTGAAACATCTAGACATTTTACTCCTTTATGACGAAAACTGTAACCAAGAAACACACATCTTTTGGAGAAAAAGAAAGTTTGTGTTTATTATAGGGGCGAAGATTAGGCCAACATGCAAAGCCAAACACACGAAGATAATTATAATTCGGTTTGACATGAAGAAGCCTTTCAGTAGGAGACTCAAGGTTGAGAACTTTGGTAGGCAATAAGTTTATGAGAAAAGTGTCCGTGATAAAAGCATCATCCCAATACTTGAGAGGCATGGAAGCATTGGAAAGTAAAGCAAGCCCAACTTCGACAATATGACGATGTTTACGTTCTGCGGAACCATTTTGTTGATGAGCATGAGGACATGACACATGATGAACAATGCCTACTCGTTGAAAAAAGGTACTCAATTTTTCATACTCACCATCCCAATAAGTTTGCATAGTGAGAATCTTGGTACCAAACTGTCGTTCAACATATTATTGAAAATCAAGAAAAACTTGATAAACATCAGAACGTTTCTTAAGCAAATAAATCCAAGTATACTTGCTGAAATCATCGATGAAGCTTACATAATATGCATGTTTGCCTACAGAAAGAGGAGTTGGACCCCATACATCAGAAAACACTTGTTCCAAAGGAACTGTAGAAACACTAGTGGATACAGGATAGGGAAGCTGATGACTCTTGGCCTGTTGGCATGGATCACATATGTAAGAATTTATTTCTGGAGTGTATAACAAATTATTTTTCCTAAGAACTTGCTGAACAATAAAGGATGACGAATGTCCTAGACGACGATGCCACGTGGATGATGAAGGCTTGACGGTGATGTTTGGAAGACGACCCCATGGAAACAGGAACAAGGGGATAGAGACCACCTTCACACGGACCTCTAAACATGATTTGCTGCGTGGCCTTGTCCTTAATCAAGAAAAAGAAAGGATGAATTTCAATGTAAGCATTATTGTCTAGAGTGATTTTATGTGCAGAAAGCAGGTTCATAGTGGCATCAGGAACATGAAGAATATTTTTAAGTGTGAGAGAACATGTGGGGTTTGCAAAACAGAATGACCAATATTAGCAATGTCCATACCTTGTCCACTCGCATTGTGAACTTGATCGCGACCATTGTAGGGCTCATGGATTTGAAGCTTGTTAAGTTGTCCTGTGGTGTGGTTGGTGGCTCCTGTGTCAATCACCCAGTTTGAGTCAACACCATAGGCACCCTTGACGTCCTCGGAAGCATCATCATCATCATCATCTCCATAGTGCCACCAATAATCACCAGCCGCATGCCCCTCCTTTTTGCAGATTTGACAGAACACACCTTCCTACCACGGAGTGGCAACATGACCACGATCCTTGCATCCCCCTTTAATGCGACGCTGATTGTTGTTGCGTGGGGGATCCTGGCGCGGCGGCTGTGGAGGAGGGCGCGCGGGCTGTGATGGGGGCAGTAGAAGTGTTGAGGATGGGTTGGCATGTAGGGGTGTTGGGCGGGTGGCAAGGACAGCAGAGGTGGCTAATATGGCATGACAGGTGGTTGTGGTGGTGGATAAGTTGGATGGTATGGGGTATAGAAGGGTGGCGATGGAGGTGGAGGGTATGGTGCAGGGTGGTGCGGCGGTGCATAATAGGTGTATGGCGTAGGCGTTGGTGGTGGGGGTGGACGGGCATACGCATCAGGAGGGCGGCGAGATGCAACATTGACAGATGAAGTAAAGGAGCCTGTAGCCTGTCCTGTAGATTGAAGCATGTTGTCGCGATTCTCACATGCTAGAAGTTGAGAACACATATCGGTGAGAGTCATCGAGGGGACAGCATTGATGGCCGCCACCAGGTGGTTGAAGGAGCCATCCAAGCCATTGAGGATGTAGTCCTTGAGCTCATCGTCATCAACAGCCTTGCCAGCAGCAAGCTCAAAAGCAAACCCCTTCATCTTGGTAATGTATTGTTGGGCGGTGAGATCAAGCTTTTTGGTGTTGGTGAGAGCTCCTCGTAGGCTGGAGACCTTGGACTTGGATTGTGAGGAAAACAGGGAGACCAAGGCTTTCCACATATCGGCAGCATGATGAAGGCCATAGACGTGGGGGAGAACATCTTCAGACAGGGAGTTCACAAGGAAACTAACGACCTGCTGATCTCTGGTGATCCACACATCATAATTGGGATTTGGCACGGTGATCTTCTTGTGGTTCTCATCTTCAGCTTCGAGGGTTTGAGGTGGTTCCTTGTCGGTGCCCTCGAGAAAACCCATGACACGAGCACCACGAAGGGTCAGCATAGCCTGAGTCTGCCAGGAAAGGAAGTTGTCGCGGGTGAGCTTCATGGCCGGAGGAGTACCGACCGAGCTTGCAACAGAGGAAGAGGAAGACGACATAGACATATTTCCTGGAGAGACGATCTAGGGTTTGTGGAGAGGGGCCGAGATCGGCAGGTTTTGGGGAGGGTTTTGGGTGGGATTTGTTGGGGAATTGATAGACGAGGGGGAGAGGATCCTTTTGGTGTAGAGATTGTAGAGTTGTGTTGGAGAGGATGGAGCGGCGGTGAAGTTCACCGGCGGTGGCGGAAGGAGCTAGGAGGAAGAGGTTGGCGTGATACCATGTAGAATTTTGTGTTGGGAACGATACCCTCTCCCTAGGCTCGGTTACATGTTAATAAGAACGGGAAAAGCCCTCGATCGGTGGCATGTACAAGTCCTGGATGGATACGTGTTGGAGTACTACTCCATACACGTATACCATATGTATTACATCTAATAAGTCTAACATCTCCCACGGTATCACGGTATCAACGGGAGGCTCGCCTACGTTGAGACTGAAACTGAAACGTGTATCTTAAAACAGAGTAATAGCCAGTCTCTTGGTGAATATATCAGCAAACTGAGCACTAGTGGGACATGAAGAACCTGAACATGTCCGAGATTCACCTTTTCGCGAACAAAGTGAATATCGATCTTGATGTGTTTGGTTCGACGCATGATTCCTATACATGTAGACAACTCAAATGTTATAACAATAAACAATAGTTGCTTGCTGGGTCAGTCAATATAGCTCTGATAGAACTGGCGAAGCCAAAATAGTATCAGCAACCGCATGTGCCACTACGTTATACTAGGCCTCAGCGAACGAGAGAGAAAGACGGTAACCTGTCTTTTTGAGGACCAAGAAATCAAATTATTATCAAGAAAAACACAAAATCCGGATGTGGACCTATGAGTGACGAGAGATAACCTTGACAATAACCATTATTATGGATTTGAGTTTCGGGGAAAAGGACAGCGTTGGTGATTTAATCGGCTTATCAGACAAACAAGGGATGCGAGATTTACCCAGGTTCAGGTCCTTGTAGAGGAAACCCTACTCCTGCTTATCTGATTATTATTGATGGAGTGTACAAAGTCATTGGGTTGCTAGATGTGATCCAACATTACAAATTTTAGACAACATGATCGTGAGCCACTAGCGCTTGCATGGGAAAGGATAAAAGAAGCCGTAATAAATTGTCCTAGCCATGGGATGGAAGAATGGCTTATATTGCATTTATTTTATAATGGCATTAACCCAATGTCTAAGTCTATGCTAGATACTACAGCAGGAGGAACAATCATGGAAAAGCAAGTGACTGTTGCAAAGAAATTACTTGATGATATGCAAAACAACCATGCCTAATGGCACGTGGAAAGAACCTCAAAAAGAGTGAATTCAATCACCGAGGTAAACAATTAAGAGCTTACTTCTAAAGTAGACGAGTTACTCAACATAGTACAAGGTAAGGAAGATACCCAAATTAATGCTATCGCTACCGATGTTAATGATGTTAATTTTATAGCTCGCACTCCTTATAATCTGCTTGGAAGAACCAAAATTTTGCTTCTAATGTTCAAAAACATTATTCTAATCCTGCAGGAGTTCCTTACAATAATTATGATAATCATAATGGAGCAAATCATGGCAATCTCTCGTTTGAACATACTATTAGAACCTTTATGCAAGATCAAACCGAGCAAAATAATATGCTTACTAAAATCACGGAGAACCATGAGAGTAGTATTGGTAAATTATCTAATCAAGTCGTTGCAATTAGAAATTATGTGTAGACTCTACATGAAAGGACAAAAAACATGGAGGCTCAATTGGGCAAGGTAGTCTAACACCCCCGTCCACTGGGCCACGGGGGTGTCACTCGTGGCAGCTTAATAGGATATCTAGACTGGCCCCACAAACCAACACTAGTCTTTTATGCGCACTTTGTCCTCACTCGTGCGCACCTGGTACCCACTTCCCGGTCGGTCACCCATCCTAGAATTTCTCTAGGCCAAACACGTTTAACCTTAGAGTTCTTTTCGAATGAGCTTCCGGAAAAGAAGTTACAGCTTGTTAATATGGGTATCCTGTCAATCCTATTAAGCCATGTTTCTAGGTCTCACAAATAGCTGAGAGCCAAGCTCTCATACTAGCAAAGTTTGCTGAAAGTCCGAGCCAAATCTGGTAGAAGACCTCAAGATAATGAGGGTGAAAATGAATGAAGAGAAGCCTAAAGAGTTGGACTATAGCAATGCGCCAACACCTGAATACACCGAGGAATATCTATTAAAGATGATCACCACAAAGAATCCCGGTCTAGAACAAGGTAATGATGCTATGTACCAACAATTTATTCAACAAGTAGCATCTACAGTTCGAGATTTAGAAATGGAGTATACAAGACTAGCTGATAAGCTTCCTACTAAGATGATATATTGGAGCCCACTATTACAATTAAAATTGGTGTTAATGAGATATCTATACTTTGTGATCTTGGTGCAAGCGTCTCAATAATTTTCAAAAGTCTATTTGACAAGTTAAACTTGAGGCCTTTTGCAACCATTGAATTGAGACTCCATCTTGCCAATTCAACTTATAAACAAGTTGTTGGGATAAAAGAAAACATAGTAGTTGAAATTAAAGAAAGTCCTATTCTTATTGATCTTGTTATAGTGGACATGCCTGAAGATCCCATAGAACCTATAATTCTAGGTAGACTATTCCTAAGAAATATTGAAGCTTTAATCAATCTACATGAAGGAAATGTGAGAATAGGACTACCGTCTAGTGACCCTTTTATAGTTCACTTCCCTAGGAAGAAGAAGGCCAAACCTAATAATGATGATGATAGTATAATTACACTGAAAGCCAAGTTTGGAGTGGGTGTTCCATTCATGAAACCTAAATGATCACCATCTGGGTCAAGCTAATTGACCTTAACTAGAAGCACTACATGGGAGGCAACCCATGGAAATATTTTTTTACTATTGTGTTAGTTTAATTTAGTTTGTTTGTTTTGTTCTTGTTTCGTTTTGTTTTTAATAAAGAGTATTCAATAAGTCCTTTGGATACAGGAGAATAAAATAAGGTAATCCTCGATCTTTAATTTACTAACACATGGCCTTAAGGTATTTTTGTTTTTTTATGAAGTCTATTTGTTGTTATTTTGTAATTTGGTAAGATGTGTAAAGGCACACAAAGCTACTAATCAAATTCTATAAGTTTTGCAGCTTATTGGCCGTGTAACGAACACTGGTACGACCGGGAGACCCCGTATCGTGCGCCCGTACCACATCGAGGCTATAGGAAATAGAAATATTAATTTTTGCTGAAGGACTCAATGGCTGTAACGACCGCTGGTACGATCGAAGGTGGTCGTACCATCCGCCGGTACCGTACCCTCGAGTAAAATATCAGTTTTCAAGCAAACATATTGCATGCATAATGACCAGAAGTACGGGCGCGCGCGACCGTACCAAGTGCGCCACCGGAAGGAGTCCTTCGATCCCAAGGTATGCACTCGGTACGGGCGGGCTTTGGCCGTGCCGCCCGCCTATACCACGTACTCGGCTGCCATATCATCCCACGAAGAGGTAACCCTAAATTTTCAAAACACAAAAACTTCTCTTTCTTCTACCTCCAAACTCTAAACCACGTCCATTGAATCTTCAATTTTATTCAATCTTTCTTCGGTTCTCGCACCTAATCGATCTAAGGTATATTTCTCCTCCGATCCCCAACTTATTTGCATCAAAACTCTGCTAAATCTTTCACCATTATCAATCTAGACTTATGTCTTGTTCTTGAGCTAATCTTGATATTGAACATGCTTAGTTTTGTTTTAGAGCAGTTTCTTTTTGTAACAAGTATAGATGATCGTTATTCTATGTTTCTATTGGACTATTTTTTATTAGCATTTCTATTTTGTTTTAGATGAACACGAGGAGACGTACAAGTGTGATGGTTGCGGAACAAGCCACACCACCTGTTGATACGTTGACCCTTGAGTCACTTGGTATCGAGTTCACCGAGGAGTTTCAACTGAACCGTTTCAACTGTCTCAAGCTTCGAGAAATCAAGTCCACCAAGTAGGTGTGTTCCTATATCCTGAACCAACTTGGCATTCATGTTGATTTCAATTTACTTTGCAATAATGTTGGTTTGTATGACTTTGTCTTTCAGGATGTCGCCACGTACCGCCGCTTGAAGCTTGAGTTTATTAGCACCTTGACACATTCAGTGTGCTCACACTATTGTCCGAGAAGCAAATGCCTGGAGTTGATCGCACCAACTTCCGTCTTATGAACTGCGATTACTCCTTGACACTCGACCAATGGGCTCATTACTTTGGGTTTGTCAACAACACCATCGACATACACTCCACCAACTTTGTTCAAAATCTAGCACCTTGGGAGTACTTTAATAGAATGAGACTTCATGGAAACACACCCAAGGGGAACCAAATTGACCATCCTACTGTTTGTTATTTTTTATGTTATTTCTAACACCTTGCAGGCACGTGATGAGTTTACTAGAATCAATGAGAAGGATATGATGATCCTTGCTAAAGTTGTTATTCCTAACTGTAACTTAACGTTAAATTTGGGTGCCCTTCTTTTGTTCTACCTTAAGCATCAAGCTCTACAGTCTTGAGGTCACATATGCAGAGGAGGAGTCATAACCATTCTTGCACGTGCACTTAGAGTCAACCTAGGTAATATCAAACCGTTGGCAGGAAGTCACTGTCTTGGTTTTTCTACTCTATGAGCTTGTGGTATGATTTCTAGAACCAATAGTAGATACTTCCTTGACATACCTAGGGCGGATCACTTGATCCCAGCTCCTTTCCCTAATGGTCTATTCTCTATCAAGGAGGGACGTTTATGTTATGACGCACAGGTTGAGGCAGGTCTACCCCAACAAGAACTACCCATGGGAGAGGAAGGATAAGATGAAGAAGTAGAACAAGAAGGACCCGAACAAGATGTGCAGCCACCAAACTACTACACCACCTACGAAGATATTTATGCTCTCAAAGGGAATATCCAAAACATGAACAACCTCTCCATCAACCTTCGAGATGCTACTACCAACCTTGCCACCCAGTTCCATAATTAGAGCAGCCAATGGAACATGGGAGATTATCCAGCACCACCACAACGAGCACACAAAAGGGCTTGCAAAAGCCTGACCTTGGGGATGTGTTCCCTGGAAAATTTATTTGTGTACTAATGAAGTTGTACTCTAGCTCGTTGAGAGCTTTGAAACACTCCTGTTGGTTTATTCCAACACTTTGCTTTTCTTTCATTTTTCGTTTGCTTTTGGTTTTTGTTTGTTTTTATTTTCTTAGTTTCTTACTTGGTTGCAAGTTCTTTTCTATTCTCTAATCCATATCCTAAAAAATACGAAAAGATTTTCCCTTTTTCCTTTTTCGTGAAAGTGGATTCGCACTTTCCTTCTTTGCTTTAATTTTATTATGGGAGTGATTTTACTCGAGTTTTGAAGGAACACAACCCTATAAGGAAGAGGATTATGAAGTCGCTCATGAGAGGTATGTCCTATGTCTCCCACTTTTGAAGTTTGAATTATTTATTTTAGTTAGTTGATTCGCTAAGATGCCATGCTAGTGGGAGTAATTCAAAATAGTTAGAGTGAAGCTTTTTATTTGAATGAGTGATTAGTTGTGGAAGCTTTTGCTCTAGTTCTTTTAGCTAACTGAATCTTGCCTTGGAAATAATATTTCCATCAAGTACAACAAGATTTTTTTTGAAAATTGTGACTTGTTTGATAAATGATTGTCTTGAGAGTTTACCCTTGAAGATACTTAACCCAATAGATGTTTTGATAGACTTGATGACACTTTTGAAAGGAGTTGTTTGGTTGAAATGAAGTCTAGCGGTAATTGTGATGCATGCCAAAGCTAACCTTGTGGATCAAACCTTGGTTCTATTAAAAGATTTTTATGTTTCTCATGATACCTTTGAATGATCTATGGTACAACCCCTGATTTTGGCTATGAGTTGACGACATGGGTGGCATAAGTGTCACCGTAATGGGAAAAAGTATTGGTACTCTTAAAGGTCGTGCAAACCATTGTTCGAAAGAATCACTCAATGATCCTTGAAAAAGGAAAGAAAAAAATGAAGATTCACATAATAAGTCCTTGGCATGGTCTCATTACTACTTTATGAATTTTCTTGAAAGGCAATGATTGGAATAGAAGTGTTTTGATAGCCTTGGTTTATTGATGTGAGTGTCAATAAGACACTTCACTGTTATGCTACTTAGGACATGAACTCTCTTACTCAATTTTGCTATATTAAAACATCCTAGTGTTCCTTAGCAAGTTGAGAGTTAACTAGAAGAATTGGATTGATTGTTACACTTCTAGTCATTTATACTTATATCAAACTCTACTTTGATTGTCTTGATTTACCGAAGCTTGTATAGTACTCTTGTCATCTCTCTAACTTTGATGAGCCTTTCAAATGGATGAAGTGCTGGATGCATATGAATGCCAACCATAAGTGAATTCATATTCTCATTGTTTCAAGTGTAAACGTTGAATTCCTTATAGTCCTTTTGTTTCTTCTTGCTCGAGGGCAATCAAGGTTTGAGCTTTGGGGAGGTTGATGGCTCTAAAAATAGCCATATTTTCCCTTGTTTAAACATTGTTTTTAGTCAAGCAATTGACAAGAAACTCTCTAGTCTTGCCACTAATGACTAATTATTGCAAATATATGCAAACTATTGATTTGATTTGTGTTGTGCAGGATATCACGCTTTTTAATGCGAAATCAAGAGTCATAATGAAGATTTTGAGGGAGTCCACATGACCAAGTAATTCTGGAGCAATTGCCAGGCGTCTGCAGCCGTAACGACCACTGATACGGGCAGGGCCCGCTCGTACCATGTGGTGGCGGCTTCGTCTCGTCGAACCCTACAACTTTTGTGAAGACACCTATATATTTTGAGGCCCCAGCCGCCGCACAGAAGACCAACATTCTCAGATTGCATCACAACACCACCAAAGGAGATCCACACTATAGTTCATCTCCTCCATCTTTCATCCCCTCCATTAGCTATAGCCATTACTTTGTACTTGAGACTTGTAAGAATATTTGATTTCAATATAAGTATTTTGCACAATGTTTTCTATCCTTGATCTTATTGTTATGAGTTGGTAGTCCTCACAGATTGCGGATTGGGGAGAAACCTCGCAACAATTATATGCATCTAATCTATGGGAGTATTGTGTATTGTTTGTAAGAGGGATTTGTATAATTTGTTTCTTTGTCTCTTGCCTCGATCTTTGGACTTGTAGGTATCCAAGATCCCCGAGATTGATAAACGCTTGAGGTGAGATACTTGGCTAGCGGCGATCTCATAGAAAACCCACTGACAGAAAAGGCGGTACGGTCTTCGCTTAGCGATCCATTCGGGATCAACAACAACATCACTTTTTTTACCATGGTACCGTAGGGAAAAACCCCTACAGTGTATTTTCTATTAAAATATATATGTACAAAGAGTACAAACAGAAACCTCAAAAACAGAATTACATCAGGGGGAGAAGTGGTAGAGTGAGAATAACAACATCATTATAGAAAGTGAGTCAGGGTCCAATCTAAAAGAGGTTGGATCTGGGGCGCCTTCACACTATACTGGTGAAGTAGTAAATCACTCTGAAATCTAACTCTCCAACATGCTATGGAAGGGGTCTGATTTTTGAAGATATAGTCATTTCTCTCTTTCCATATATTCCACGCAGCGCAAACAACTATTTCCATAAAGTAGGGCCCACTAAAGAGATGACGAGCTTGCACAAGTCTAGATGAAATTTCCCGTGACATAGCCCAACTAATATAAATCATTTTCTAGCACTCTACAGCAAAGGGGCATCGGAAGAATAGGTGTTCTCTTGTCTCAGTCTCTTGGTCTGTACATAATACACAAGTGCCAGTTTTTTCTTTGCATCAGTTCCTTGGTGTTCAGGCAGTCCATTAAAAGGAGCCATGCAAAGACCTTTAGTTTAGGTAGACATTTAGATTCCAGATAATTTTCAGCCCCTGATCTTCTGGTATAGCTCCAAAAATGAAATTGTAAAACTTAGCTGAACTATAATCAGCATTTCCCCACGTGAAGAATCTAGTATCCTCACTCTCATGATTTTCGATCAGTCCATTGGTGATTGTTTGCATCTCGTGTAGTTCATCAAAAGCTTGAACAGAAAGTGGTAAGGCAAAAGCTTCAAAGAATCTAAAGAAGTAGTAAGAGCAGCCACAGAAGCATCCACGTTCAGTGCATATAAATATAGTCTTGGGTATCGATCACACATGAGCTCATCAGTATGCGAGAAGTTCTTCCAAAATAATGCAGATTTTCCATTTCCAATTTGACACGAGGTGATGCTTCGGTATGTATCGACCAAACTAAATACATCTCACCACCAAAAGGACCCTCGGCGTGTTTGAGCATGCGGTGCACCATCTGAAGCATAGAGAGACCATACGAGTTTTACCCGAGGCAAGTCCGCTTTGCAATAAAATTTGTGCAGGTATTTTAGCAGGAGAGCCTTATTCTTGATTTCAAAATTCACAATACCAAGACCTCCATACCGTTTTGGTCTGCAAACTAAGGACCAGGCTACCAATGAATTAATAGAGGATGAATCTTCTTCTTTTGCCTAGAAGCAGTGACGGCGAGAGTGGTCAGCAATCTTCACGATCATTTTGTGAACTTTAAGAGATGCAATATAGTGGTTTGGTAGCGAAGACAAAATAGAATTTATCAGCTGAAGTCTACCACCATAGTAACGGGCGCTGGCATTCAGGAGACGTTCAATCTGATCAACAATAGGAATAAGGTCTTGCACTGTTGGTCTTGTTGTACCTAATAGAAGACCCAAATAGGCAAAGGAAAGAGAGCCGGTCACACATCCAAACGTTTGAGCAAGGTGAAGTAGATGTTGATCATCCACATTGACTGGCATTAAGCATGACTTTGCATAATTTACTTTCAGACCTGTAGTTGCTGAGAAAACTTGAAGTAATTCTTTAAGGGCCAACAACTGAATTGGGCATGCTTGCAGTATAAGTACTGTATCATCAATGTACCGAACTATCGGAAAATCTGTATCCGGGATCGGTAGAGGAGGAGCTATCACCCATTGCTAGCCAAAGAGTTTACCATGGTTTGTAGGAGATCAACTCCCGCAACAAAAAGTATTAGGGAAAAAGGATCCCCTTGCCGAACACCACGTCGGCAAGGATTTTTTTTCCAGAAGAGAACCCCATGGAGAAGATAGCTTGAACCCAGCCAATCCATTGATCATCAAAACCCCAACATTTCAGAATTTGGAGGATGGCTTGGTGCTCAATAGTGTCAAATGCTTTGTCGAAATCAAGTTTGAAAATGACCACCTCTTTTTTGGTTTGTTTGCACTGATGTATGTACTCATACGTCCAAGCCACACAGTCTTATATGGTTCTACTCTTTAAGAACCCATACTGATTCACATGTACTAGTTCTAGAATCTTACTTTGAGTCTATTTGCTAGAAGTTTCGTAAGAATTTTCAGACTAATGTTGACAAGAGATATCGAACGGTAATCATTTGGATTTTCAGGTGAGTGAACTTTTGGGATCAGAGTAATAAAGGCATCATTAATACTTTGGAGATTAACTGAACCTTCCCAAAAATCTTGGCATAGCCTATAGAAATCATATTTGATGATTGGCCAACATGTTTTAATGAATAAACCTGTAAATCCGTCTAGGCTAGGGGATTTATCTGGAGGAAGCTCGACAACCACTTTATCTATTTCCTCGTGACTGAAAGGGACTGACAGACTGTCAAGATCAGCAGCAGGTTGGAGATAATCCGACAAAACTAAAACCAGCATCAATAGGCGTGGAGAAGCCTAGACGATCTCTGAATGCGCTAAAGAAGTCCAGCTTTCTCATGGTGCTCAACTGCAACTGAACCGTCGTCTCTAGTAAGAGAAGAAATCGCATTCCTTCTGTACCGGATTGTGGCCATAAAAAGAAAGAAAGTCGTGTTCTCATTTCCAAAATTTGCCCATCGAGCTTTACAACGTTTCTTCCGGTATTCTCTTTTGCACATGAGGAGGTGATGTAATCTTGTTTTGACTATATTTCTAAAATTCCATTCTACTATGTGCAGAGGACGTTGCTCTTCAAATTCATCCAGCATAAAAATAATCATGTTACAGTTGTCCACAACCTTGTTAATTACTGAAATACTAGTGCTCCAAGTCTTTAACCCTTTCCTAAGCAATTTAAATTTAGCCAATAAACTTTTTGCACTATCCTCGGGGCAATCTATATCCCATATGCGGATAACCACATCCATAAAGCCTGATATTTTTATCCAATGATTCTCAAAACAGAAAACTTGCGTCTTAGGGATAGAAGTGCCACCGAAATAACGCATGACAGATGATCCGAAGTAGAGCGCGCTAGAGGGTTTACCATAGTGTTTAGATATTTAACTGTCCATGCAGAAGAAGTGAAGAAGTAGTCTATTTGTTCCAGTAGAGGATTGGAACTGCATGTTGCTCCAAGTGAATGCATGTCCTTTGATCGGCAACTCTAAAAGTCCCAGATAACTAATCACTTCATTAAAAGTGGCCATGTCAGCAACGTTTACACCTGATCTGTTGCGATTATCAGAGTAGCGATAAAAGTTGAAGTCACCTGCTATTAGTCAATGGGAGTCATCAGGAATATCCAGATGGAATAGCCAGGCGTATAAAGTTTTCTATTTCGAATCCTTCACATGGACCATAGACATTAACTAGGGTGAAATTATCAGGTGACATAGTAGATTGGAAGTAAATAACCAGGCCAAAGCTTTCCTGTAATAGAACCTGACCCGTAAAGGTGTTACTGACCCATAAAACCAATAGGCCACCTGAGGCACCATAAGAAGGAACAAAAGCATATTGGTCAAAACGTCTAGGAGCAAATCCTTTGATAAAATTCATGTCAAACTACTTCTTTTTTGTCTCTTGGAGACAGATGATGGAAGTCATGCTTTCTTCAATTTTGTTAAACACTAGCGGCCATTTTTCAGCTGCATTTAGACCACGTATATTCCAATTTAATATACACCAAGTACGATTAAGATTGGAGGTTCGAATATAACGATGTAGGAGAAGAGCTTTAGAATGAGAAGATAAGGGATCGTTGCTTAGTGTTCACGCTCATGTAGTATAACACATCGTCCAATGGGTCCTAGGGGTGTCACTCCTGGCAGCTTAATATGATATCTAGACTGGTCCCATAGACTAACACTAGTCTTTTCTGCGCACTTTGTCTTTACTCGTGTGTACCCGGTACCCACTTTCCGGTCGGTCACCCATCCTATTGTTGGGTTCGTAGCATAGAAAATAAAAATTTCCTACGATGAGGACTATTATACGCCAAGATCTATCTATTAGATACAAGCAACAGGTGAATATACATCCATAGAGAACATACCATCAAAGACAACAAAGCTTTGTTAACGAGATGGAACTCGTGGATGATATAGTCGTACACTTGCCGATCTCAAGATCCTGATAAAGTCTAGCAGGTCCAGCTCCAGCACGTCCATCAGATCCAGCTCCAGCAAGTCCATCACCACCAAGTCCAGCACCGCAAAGCAGCGGTGCATCCGTGATCGTACACACATCCGGTACCCCGACAACCTCTGTCCCTTTCTTCAGCAAAGAAGCGAGAGCGGCAACTCCTTTCCAGATAAAGCCACCGGAAACATGTATCTTGCTAATCCGAGACTATGGGGGAAATACTAGAGGAGGAGAAAGATCCTTCACGAGGAGGTGTATGTGAGGAGAGGGGGGCCTTTTATAGCAGGAGGGGGCAGCCCCTCCCCATGGCCGGCGCCCATGGGGATGCCTCTTCACCTCCCTCATTCATGTGGTGGTAAACCCCTCCACATAAATATGTCCCTTCACATTCTCTATTAAAGTCTCCACTTTAAATGCATTAAATTTCTCCAAATTTAATGCTCTCTCATTTAATAAAACTCTTTTATTAATTATATTCAGAATTTTGTTAATTACTTTAATTAACAAACATTCATATAAAACCCCTGCAACATTTCAATATTACATGCAGAACCAATTTCAGCAATTTCACCCGAAACAATTTCAGTGTCTATTGAAATAATTCCAGCGCTTTCTTAAATATTTATCTGAAACATATTTGCTCCAAATGGTGTCGTATCCCTTAAGCATGTCACCCCATGGTTCGTAAATAATGCAGACATTATCGAGACCCCTCTCCGATCAATAATCAACAGCGGGACCTAGAGATCCGTACGGACTCCCACATATTCAACGGTGACTCTTGTGATCGTGTGAACCTTTAACGTCGTAACTAAATCCCTTTGTCTCGTGATATATTACATGTCCGAGATTCGATCATTGGTATCTCCATACCTAGTTTGATCTCATTACCAACATGTACTCTTTTCTCGTTCCCATGATATAATATTATAGTGATCACATCACTTGCTTGCAAGCTATTCTCAATGTGATATCACCGAGAGGGCCCAGAGTATATCTATCCGTCATCAGGATGGACAAATCCCACTCTTGATCCATGAGCCTCTACATAACACTTTCGTAGCACTGAACCCACCTTTATAATCACTCTTTCACGGTGTGATGTTTGATGTTATCAAGATGCTCTTCCAGTGTTAGTGATTGACATGATCTCATGGTATAAGGAGTAACATTACTTCGTATGATGTTATAGCAATATAAACACAATGACTTTGATCGTAATGCTATACTTCGGATGAATGTTCATCACATCATTCAAATAATGGTGTGACCTCGTTATTAACAACATCCAATGTCCATGATCAGGAAACCTTGATCATCTTGTTAATCAACGAGCTAGTTTATAAGAGAGGCATAACTAGGAACTTTCCTTTTGTTTATTAAACACACATGTATTAACGTTTCCAAATTAATACAATTATAGCATGCAAAATAAACATTTATTATAAACAAGGAATAAGATAATAACCACTTTATTATTGCCTCCCGGGCATATTCCCTTCAGTCTCTGATACATTGCAAATGTATCTATAATTTTTGATATTCCATGCTTGGTTTTATCTACTTTCTTGTGTTTTGTCCACACTTTGGAGTACCTTTCATATGATTTCTTGGACTAACCTATTAACAAGATGCCACAGTGCCAGTTGCCTATTTTCTGCTGTTTTTGGTTCTAAGAGAGTCAGAAAATGAATATTCTCATAATTAGACGGGACAAAAGCCAAAGTTCCTATTTTATCGGAAGACTCGCAAAGCCAGAATACGAGAAGGAGGAGGGCCAGGGCCTGGACACAACATGTGGTGGCGCGGGCTAGCCCTAGCCGCGCCACCAGGTGGTGTGGGCCCCCTGGCTGGCCATCGACCTTGCCTCCTTCGCCTATAAGAGCCTCCCGATACCAAAACCCTAGATCATCAAGCCTCCAGCCACGAAAAGTTCCGCAGCGCCGCCGCCACCGAAGGGGAGATTTGGGGGACATAAAGTCTCTATTCCAGCACCCTGCCGGGACGGGGAAGTGCCCCTGGAGCCATCTCCATCGATCTCCACGACCATCTCCATCACCGTTGCTGATTCCCATGATGATGAGGGAGTAGTTCTCTCTCGAGGCTAAGGGTTCTACCGGTAGCTATGTGTTCATCTCTCTCTATGCAGGATCTTATTGAGATCATGAGATTGTAATCTATAGATCTACCTTGCTACTCAAGTGCTTTAATAGATCTCCGGCTCTCCCCATGTGTGTGAAGTTGACAGTGTGCACACCATGGTGGCACTTAGGCTAGAGATTACAAATACTTGTTATGAGTTATATTTGGAGTTGGATGTCTTTATGAAATTGTGGTGTTTGTGATGGGTTCATAGCATGGAAAACAAAAAAATTCTATCGCAAGAACGAACAAAACCCAGATCTAATCTAGATAAAAGCCAAGATCTAATCTATTATTAGACATGTGCAACGAGATAGATCTGTACTAACCCTTGTAGACCCGAAAGCGTTACGAGATCGGATCTCGTGGTTGATGTAGTCGATCACTTGCCGATCTCAAGATCATGTGGACGATCCTTCCGGTAGCATTCCGCCGCGCTTTCCATGATCGGTCTGCGTCACGTGAGTCGAAGCAGACCTTCCTCTCCCTGTTCCAGCGAGCAGCGGAGGTAGTAGATCTTCTCCACGGAATCCCAGCAGCACGACGGTGTGGTGGTGGTGAAGTAGAGATTTTTGCAGGGCTTCGCCTAAGCCGGAGTAGAGCGAAGGAGGAGGAGAGAGGCGGCGGCTAGGGCTTGTTATGGGAGAGTTCTAGGGGGTGGCGCCCCTCCCTTCGATTTAAAGGAGGGAGGCGCCATGGGAGGGGGAGTCCTAGTAGGACTCCCCTCCCTCCTTGGCAAGGATTGGGGACGGGGGAGGAGTCCTCCTCCCCCACGAATCCGTGTCTTGCCCCACAAAGACTCCTTGATCCTTTCTTGGTTTTCAAGCAAACTCCAAGAAATCTTCTAGAACCTTCCAGAACATTCCGAAACCTTCTAGAATCTCCATACAAACACTCCGGAACATTTCCTAACTTAGAAAATGATCCCCAATATATGAATCTTATTCTCCGGACAATTCCGGATCTCCTCGTGATGTCCCGGATTCAATCCGAGACTCCGAACAACATTCGGTTTCCAATGCACATTCCATATCTACTTAAAACAACTTCGAACCTTAAGTGTGTCACCCTACGGTTCGTGAACATGTAGACATGATGGATACACATCTCCGATCAATAACCATTAGCAGGATCTGGAGATCCATAACAACTCCCACATACTCAACGATGACTTTGTGATCGATAGAACCATTTAACATACGAAACCAATTCCCTTTGTCACGCGATACTCTACTTATCCGAGGTTTGATCGTCGGTATCTCCATACCTAGTTCTACCTCGTTACTGATAAGTACTCTTTACTCGTTCCATGTTATGTCATCCCTTGTGACCTAGTCACATGCTTGCAAGCTAACTAGATGACATTCCACCGAGAGGGCCCAGAGCATATCTATCCGTCATATGGATGGACAAATCCCAATCTTGGTCCATGCGCTTCAACACATACTTTCAGAATACCCAATGTCACCTTTATAACCACCCAGTTACGAAGCGGCGTTTGATGTCATCAAAGTACCCATCCGGTGATGGTGATTAACATAACCTCATGGTCGAAGGACTAGGTTACTTATGCATTTGAAAAGCTTGTAGCAAAACAAACTTAATGACTTGATCTTATGCTATGCTTACTATGGGTGTGTGTCCATCACATCATTCTCCTAATGATATGATCTTGTTATTAACGACATCCAATGTCCATGATCAGGAAACCATGATCATCCATTAATCAACAAGCTAGCTTAACAAGAGGCTTACTAGGGACTCTTTTATGTTTACAAAACACACAAGTATTAATGTTTCCGGTTAATACAATTATAGCATGGGATGTAAACATTTATCATAAACATAAAGATATAATAATAACCACTTTATTATTGCCTCTTGGGCATATCTCCAACAGTCTCCCACTTGCACTAGAGTCAATAATCTAGTTAAAAACTTGTGCACTCAACACCTATGGCTTTCTGGTGTTGTATAGACACTATTGCTAGTGGTAAACATAATCTTCGGATCTGACACTTCCAGGTCCGTGTGTATTTGCATGTCCTTGCGTCTCTACGCATTACTCATTCTCCAATGAGATGGCATTGTATAAATTTGGTCCTTTGGTGAGACCTTTAGTTCCTTGGGATTAAATCATGTTGATACAATTGTCATACAATGTATCTTCATAGTATTATCCCGCTATGAACCACACCTAGTTTGATAACAAACTACTTGACGCAAATGCCCTCATTTGCTGCTACAATAGTAGTCATATACTTAGCCTTTTGTTGTAGTATCTGTCACAATGTTTTAACTTTGGTACTCAACCAAATCCGTTATGGATCTTCCTTTCCATTACATTGTGCCACCCATAGTTTAATTTGAGATAAACTTAATTTGTGACAAAACTAGTATCAATGCAACAACTTACAATGAACTATTTGTCACCACTATATAAATAATATATTCTTAGTTCTTCCAAAGATCATAGGAATATCCCTACTATTGTCCAATGATCATCTTATGAGTCATTCTGGTATATGCTCATAACATTTAGAGCATAGGACATATCTGGATGTGTACATCTCAAAGATTGATCAAAATATTCTTGTGATTTCACCAAGTGTCAAAACACTTGAATCTCGTGTCAACACACTTGAATCTTGATTCAGTCCTTTCCGTGCGTCAAGAACCTTTCTTGTTGTTTCCACATTGAACTCATTCAACATCTTATCTATGTATATTTGGTAAAAACCATATTAGCGCCTCAATCTATCCATATAGACATTGATGCCTAATTCTTGGGTTATGCCAGTCTTTCATTGAAATGAAATTCTTAACCTGTGTCAATAAAAGATACATCATTTCTAATCAACAATATGTCTTTCACATAATGTATTAGAAATATGTCTTAGCGCTCCCACTTAATTTCTTACAAAAATGCAAACATCTTCATCGTCTCTGATGAAATTAAACCTTTTAACGGTTTCATCACGGTGAAGATTCCAACTCCGCGATGCTCACTTCAACCATTGAAGTTTTGCATACTCTTTTAGTATCCTTTGAATTAATAAAACCCTTTGGATCGTGTCATGGACACATCCTAGGTAACCATTCTATTAGAAGAACTTGTTTTGTTTGTTCAACTACCATATACCAAAATATATGTAGTGGTTGCTACATTAATTCGTCCAGACTAAATATCGCTATGAAAGATCAAATATTATCATAGTAAATTCCTTGAACATTGTTGTAAACTCTTTCTGACATGTCGACTATTTCATAGATGTGAAACATCCATGTCTATTTCTTTATAGATCCATATACGACTGTAAGGTCTTGCACCTTTCCAGAGGGTCTTTCAAATTCAAAGCTTGATGTCTCGTGTATGGAATTATCACGGATTTTATGGCTTCAAGCCACTTAACAAAGTCAGGGCCCATCATTGATTATTTGCATGTAGTCGGTTCATCATTGTCAAACAACAATGATTTAACTCTCAAATCTTGGCATTTGATTACTTACCCGACCTACTTGGTTCAATAGGAACTTAGATCTCCGTGACCACAACCTTTGAGGCACGTGAGCCATGAGCATTGTTGCTGCCTCCAGGACACTTACCGACGCTGCGCAACTCAGCACATATTAGCCAAGGTTCAACAACCTTGTCAAAGTTCTATTGTCCTCCCACTTAAATTTTCACCAAAAATTCCTTCTCAAGAAACTCGACACTCTAAGCGACAAACAATTTTGTCTTCGGTGTTATGGAGGAATACCCAATGGTTATTCGAAATAACCTACAAAGACATGCTCATCCGACTTTGATTGTAAACATTTTACTTATGCCTAGCATACCAAAAATTTAAGAAAGGACAACCTGGGTTTTATCCCAAACCATGACTTATATGGTGTCATTTCAACGGATCACGATGGAGCTCTTTTTCGTAAAAAGCGGTAGTCACTAAAGCTTTAATCTTTAAAATATAATGGCAGTTTTATAAATGACACCTTTGATCTTACCATGTCAAACAAGGTTTCATTACATATCTTGAACACACCATACTCCTATGGTGTTTTGGGAAATGCAAATCCATGGAACGATTCCTCAAATCTTAGGTGTTTTGCTAAACTTGTAACTCAAACATCTTTATGATCCAATCATAAACTTTTTATTTTCTTGTTACAATAATTTTCCACTTCATCTTGAAAGTCTTTGAACATTTTTCAAATGTTTCATACTTCTTCCTTATTGAGTAAGTATATACATATACTCACTCAAATCTTCGGAGAAAGCATATGAAGTTGAAATCCATCGCCCCCGACTACACATAATGAACTATATACATCAATATGTACAAATTCCAATCAGTTAGTCGTTCGTTCCTCTTTTGGCCTACGAACGGAGTTTTAATTATCTCCAGGAAAGTATCACAAGCGTCATTTGATCAAAATCAAAGACTCCAAAAATCCATCAACATGGAGTTTCTTCATGTATCCCTTTCAATATAATTTAAACGGCGATGTCACTTCGCAAGTGATCTTTCAATCATTTGACTTGCGACATTTTAGCATTAGTTTTATGGTCGTTATTTCTCCAACCAGACTTGTATATCATCCATCTATTATGGAATATGGTAATTATTTGAATAACCTTTTGTCGTCATGATACCTGATCAAAATAACAATTATTGAAACAAATCTTGAAGGCAAGCTTTGATGTTAACGAGCAACACAACAACCCTTTGTTTGTTTTCGATGAACATCATCACATATTCCCTTGCTAGTTACTTAGGCCATTGCAGTTCATGAATTGCGTTGTCCTGTATGACACTTCATACCAACCAATTCGGTATCCAATACCGCAAAACCACATTGTTTAACAACCAAGGAATATAGCCATAACATGTATCTTCTATATACCTAAGTTGGACATCTCCAATCTTTTCTTTTCTGCCAAATATTTTATAGATTCTCTTTCAACAATTCCTTTTCTTTTAAAAGAATCTATCAACATCAATAGTGGTGTCATTCACATGACACATAGTACAAAGTGTGTATAGTCAAATACTAATACCTTTGGACTTGCACTTTTAAGTGGATCACCTTCATCAAATGTTTGGCATTCTTTCAAAATTCCATTCTTTAGTAATCTTTTAGTGTAGTAAACATTTTACTTACATCTTCTATTCATCCTTATCATGACAACTTTCATGATCAAGCTGCTATAGCTTATAAAGGTGAATTGCGAGTATAATGTTTCTTTTCCAAAACCTTTTTGGAGGATTAGGACGACTAGCGTCTCCAACCTTCACAAATTCTCATCAAATATGAGGACATATACTCTATCATGTTGTAACCAATATATTGTTTTAGATATCACGATACCTTTCACATATGATGGTTTCTGAAACATTGCTTTCATCTCTTAGATAAACTTGATATTAAAAACAATCTTTTGAGTATCAAGGATCATGGAGGCAAACATGATACATTAGATACTAACACTGGAATTGTTACTCTTGATTTAATACTGTTTATTAAACTTCATAGAGTAAACAGAGTTTGCTAAAAGTTTGCAATATGACTTTTAAACTTTAGATTGACACTCAAAACAATACGATACCAGTTCATAAAGCAAATATCCAGAATTTCTATAGTTTCACTATCTCAACTATAACTAAGTGTAAGGTGATGAACGGATGCCAATGACTACAACAAACTATGCAAATTCACTTTGATTGTGTTTATGATAAATTGAGTTTGACTAATCCAAATTACAAATGAACTCCCACTCAAAACAACATCACTCGAGTTGTTTTAGTGATTACACGAACCAAATCCACTACACCAAGTCCGATCATCACGTGAGATGATGTAGCTTTAAAGGCGAACAATCAACATGTTCATCATATCATCCATATGACTCATGCTTTACCTTTCGGTATTCCGTGTTCCAAGACCATGTCTGTACATGCTAGTCTCGTCAAGGTTAACCTTAGTATTCGCATGTGCAAATCTGGCTTGCACCCGTCGTATGCACATGTAGAATCTATCACACCTGATCATCACGAGATGCTTCGAAACGACGAGTCTTAGCAACGGTGCCTACTAAGGACAAACACTTTATTACTTGATATTTAGTGAGAGGGATCATCTTATAATGCTACCGTCGCGATCTAAGCAATACAAGATGCATAAAGGATTAACATCACAGGCAATTCATAATTAGTGTGATATGATATGGCCCTTTCTTCTTATGCCTTTGATCTCCATCTCCAAAGCACGGACATGATCTCCATCATCCCCAGCATTGCGTCAAGGTCAGTGGCGCCGCTTCATGGTTATCCATCATCACTAGCAACTATTACAACTACTTGGAATAAAGCTATTACAAGATGAATAGACATGCAGGTCTTAACAGAATTAAAGACAACCATTAGGCTCCTGCCGGTTGCCATATTACAACAAGGATCATTGCATACATCAAATATAATCACAATCACATGATGGCCATATCACATCGCAAAAACCCTGCAAAAACAAGTTAGACGCCTCTAATTTTCTTTGCATGTTTTACATGGTTTGGGGCTTTCGAATAAGAACGGATCTTACCTACGAAACTGAACCACAACGTTGATACAAGTGCTATCAAGTGCAAAGTGTAGATTGGATCTATACTATGATGGGAGAGACAGACACCCATAAAGCCACTTGTGCAATACGAGTTGCACGTCAACTGTGGAGAAAGTCTCATGTGCGATGACATGTAAGGTTAGCCCGGGCCGCTTCATCCCACCATACCGCAAGATGCAAAGTACACAAAGCAAAAAGGCGACGAGCACCAACGCCCACAAAACCATTGTGTTCTACTCGTGCAACAGATCTACGCATAGACACGGCTCTGATACCACTGATGGGTTCATAGCATGGAAAACAAAAAAATTCTATCGCAAGAACGAACAAAACCCAGATCTAATCTAGATAAAAGCCAAGATCTAATCTATTAGACATGTGCAACGAGATAGATCTGTACTAACCCTTGTAGACCCGAAAGCGTTACGAGATCGGATCTTGTGGTTGATGTAGTCGATCACTTGCCGATCTCAAGATCGTGTGGACGATCCTTCCGGCGCCGCGTTCCGGCAGCGCTTCAGAGTCGATCACATGCGGAGTCGGCGGACCTTCCTCTCCCGTTCGGCCGGCGGAGGTAGTCGATCTTCTCCACGGAATCCCAGCAGCACGACGGTGTGGTGGTGGTGGTGGAGTAGAGATTTCTGCAGGGCTTCGCCTAAGCCGGAACAGAGCGAAGGAGGAGGAGAGAGGCGGCGGCTAGGGCTTGTTATGGGAGAGTTCTAGGGGGTGGCGCCCCCTCCCTTCTATTTAAAGGAGGGAGGCGCCATGGGAGGGGGAGTCCTAGTAGGACTCCCCTCCCTCCTTGGCCGGCGGATTGGGAGGGGGGGAGGAGTCCTCCTCCCCCACGAATCTGTGTCTTGCCCCACAAAGACTCCTTGATCCTTTCTTGGTTTTCAAGCAAACTCCAAGAAATCTTCTAGAACCTTCCAGAACATTCCGAAACCTTCTAGAATCTCCATACAAACACTCCGGAACATTTCCTAACTTAGAAAATGATCCTTAATATATGAATCTTATTCTCCGGACAATTCCGGATCTCCTCGTGATGTCCCGGATTCAATCTGAGACTCCGGACAACATTCGGTTTCCAACGCACATTCCATATCTACTTAAAACAACTTCGAACCTTAAGTGTGTCACCCTACGGTTCGTGAACATGTAGACATGATGGAGACACATCTCCGATCAATAACCATTAGCGGGATCTGGAGATCCATAACAACTCCCACATACTCAACGATGACTTTGTGATCGATAGAACCATTTAACATACGAAACCAATTCCCTTTGTCACGCGATACTCTACTTATCCGAGGTTTGATCGTCGGTATCTCCATACCTAGTTCTACCTCGTTACTGATAAGTACTCTTTACTCGTTCCATGTTACGTCATCCCTTGTGACCTAGTCACATGCTTGCAAGCTAACTAGATGACATTCCATCGAGAGGGCCCAGAGCATATCTATCCGTCATATGGATGGACAAATCCCAATCTTGTTCCATGTGCTTCAACACATACTTTCAGAATACCCAATGTCACCTTTATAACCACCCAGTTACGAAGCGGCGTTTGATGTCATCAAAGTACCCATCCGGTGATGGTGATTAACATAGCCTCATGGTCGAAGGATTAGGTTACTTATGCATTTGAAAAGCTTGTAGCAAAACAAACTTAATGACTTGATCTTATGTTATGCTTACTATGGGTGTGTGTCCATCACATCATTCTCCTAATGATATGATCTTGTTATTAACGACATCCAATGTCCATGATCAGGAAACCATGATCATCCATTAATCAACAAGCTAGCTTAACAAGAGGCTTACTAGGGACTCTTTTATGTTTACAAGACACACAAGTATTAATGTTTCCCGTTAATACAATTATAGCATGGGATGTAAACATTTATCATAAACATAAAGATATAATAATAACCACTTTATTATTGCCTCTTGGGCATATCTCCAACAGTTTGTTGGACTCATCTAGTACTCAAGGTGACGGTGTGGGGTTATCTAGATGGGAAATATGAACTTTGAGGTGTGTTGTTATAGCCCTACCAATGATTAGAGTATCCAACCGGAGAGTAGTTCAGCGTAGTATCATAAAGAAGAATATATTTATATGAGATTGTTCCTAAGCATTGAAACACCATTTGCAACTAGATCTGTTACATGTTTGCTTGCTACCATCTTTGTTTCAGTTTTACTTTAGTCTTTTCCATGCAATCAAGTTATTTTCTAGCACCGTTACCACTTATAATTATCCATACCACTTGTATTTCACTATCTCTTCGCCGAACTAGTGCACCTATACACCTGACAAGTGTACTGGGTGTGTTGGGGACACAAGAGACTTCTTGTATCTTGATTGCAGGGTTGCTTGAGAGGGGATACCTTTTACCACTTCCTCCCTGAGTTCGATAAACCTTGGGTGATCCACTTAAGGGAAAACTTGCTGCTGTTCTACAAACCTCTACACTTGGAGGCCCAACAACTGTCTACAAGTATAGAAGTGCGTAGACATCAAGCTATTTTCTGGCGCCGTTGCCGGGGAGGGAAGGTAAAAGGCATTCACACCAGAGGATTAAAGAAGAAGAACCTCCCACGGCAAATGCCTATTTTCTAGCTCCGTTGCCGGGAAGGTAAGGTAAAAGGTACTCACATCCTCCGGTGTGAGTGCTCGAAGTTATTTCCTTTAGATTCTGCAATTTTGTCTTTTTGTTTCTTGTTTTCACTAGTTAGGCTTAATGGAAAACAACAACAAAAATAGAGAGCTTTATAGTATTTATCTTGAGTTAGGACATGAAGTGTTTGAAGAGAAAATGAAAAAACCTATGGAACTTTATTTGCATGCTAATAGTAATGTTGTTAGTATGAATTCTTTGGACACCATTATTGCTAATGCTATGGAAAAATCTAAGATTGGGGAAGCTAGTTTTTATGAAAATGATCTTTTTAGTTCCCCAGCTTTGGAAGATAGCTATTCTATTGCTTATGATGATACCAAACCTCCAATATATGATGATTACAATGATGAATATGATATTTTCAGTCCACCTACTATTGAGGAGGAAATTAATTATGATTACAATATGCCTCCTATATTTTATGATTATGGTGATGAGAATAATAATGATAGCTATTTTGTTGAATTTGCTCCCACTACAATTAATAAGAATGACTATGCTTATGTGGAGAGTAATAATTATTTTATGCATGTGGCTCATGATAAGAATGTTTTATGTGATAGTTATATTGTTAATTTTATTCATGATGCTACTGAAAGTTATTATGAGAGAGGGAAACATGGTTTTATGCATCTCAATAATATTAAGTTTCCCCTCTTTATGTTGAAAGTCTTGAAGTTGCACTTGTTTTGCTTTATTATGCTTGTTGCTTTGTGCTTTCATGACTTGTTTCTTTACAAGATTCCTATGCATAGGAAGTGGGTTAGACTTAAATGTGCTTTGAATTTTCTTCTTGATGCTCTCTTTTACTTCAATTCATATTTCTTATGTGAGCATCTTCTCAAACTATCATGCCTAACTTAAAGGCGTTAAAGAAAAGTACTTATTGGGAGATAACCCAAAAGTTTTAGATGAGTCTTGAAATTTATTACTTTAGTAATAACCGCTCCTTATCCTTTTTATTTGCTTTTTGTGCCAAGAGTAACCTCTAATGAGAGAGAAGTAATGATTGGGAAAGTTGCTGTCCGGAAACAGATTTTTGTGCTTCACCGAAAATTCGCGTAAAATCTCTGTACGTCCTTTTGAGGCATGAATTTTTGTGTTTCTGCCCCAGGTTGTTATCTAACTTTCGTTAGTTCAACACTTTTCGATTTGAGCAACAGAAGGTCTTCGAAACAATTCGTCTTTACCTTCTGGTCTGTTTTGACAGATTTCTGCCATTTTCTGCATTTGCTTCTTGTTGGTTCCTTTTTTAGTTCTTTTGGGGAATTGAGCTTTTTGAGGGAAGTGCTACAGTAGCTAGCATTTTAATGGAAGTTTATTGGTGTTAGAACTGAACCTAAAGACTTATTATCTTGAGTGCACTAATGTTGCTAATAAAGATTGTGTGAAGTTTTGTATGAAGGAAAAATTTCAGGTGTATGGAAGGAATGAGTAATGAGATGAAGGATGGACTAAAGCTCAAGCTTGGGGATGCCACGCATGTCACCTCAAGAAATATCCAAGAAGTACAAGCGTCAAAGCTTGGGGATGCCCAAGGCATCCCCTTCTTCATCGATAAAAATCCCAGGTTTCTTCCAAATGCTTCATTTTTATTGTTCCATGCACAGTTGTGTTGTTCTTGGAGCGTCTTCTTTTTCGTTTTCGTTTTGGTTTTCATTTGCTTAGTTTTCTGAATATTGGACCCCCTATTTCATACATTGGTTTGCAAATAGTTTGGTTTGGTTTGGAAAAGAGTAGGAAAGCTCATGCTTAAGTGGTAAAGAGAGCTTGTTTTGACTGTGGCCTATGCTTTGTCATGCCATGCTTGATATTGTTTTGGCTTTATGCTTAGTATTCTTTGCTGTATCATGACTTGTTATAAACAATTGAGATTGCTTAATGTGCCTTGGATGAATCATGCGTTGTTTTAGCATATTAAAAGCACAGTATAATGGTATTCTCCTTTGATGCTTTATTTGGGTTGACTTGGCGCATGCTCACACCATGTTATGACTATCTCAAGTCACCATAGCCTTTATGATCCTTTAGTTTTCAACTTGTAGTATCACTTTTATGCTTTGAACAATGATGTTTTGTTGCTCTGCATGATTATGGCCATTACTGCTCTCTTAGTTTGTCGCTCCCAGTCTTTTGCTAGCATCCACAACCAAGTATGAGTTCCACTCATGCATCCAACTCCCTAAACCAAGTTATTCCAAAGAGTCCACCATACCTACCTACTAGCATATGTTATTCCAACTATATCCATGCTTTTGTTTACCTTCCGAATTAAATGAGAAAACTAGTGATTAAAGCTCTCACGAACTTGATGGCACACTTTAATTTTCTTGCCCTTAATAAACTTGAACCATCTTGTCGTATATGTTGTATATGCTTGCACTTATTTGTTAGGGATTAGCAGAACCATGTTGTCATGGGGAACGCTTTCAACATTGCACTTGTACTTTGTACCTAGTTGATATCATGCTCTTTTGTCTATGGATGTCGTCGGTGTGAAATGAAAGGGGAGCTTGTAAGTCCATGGAGTTATGTATGTGTGTTAGAGAAACGCCTGGGCCGCTGGTCAAATCCATGCTGTCATGGTGGAAACCTGCAGCGTAACCATAATAAGCTGTCTATGAAGCATTCCTCTTATAAAAAAAGAGTCAGATATTGAGAAAAAAGAGAAAAAGAAAAAAGATTATGAAAAGAGGAAAGAGAGAAAAAAGCACCATATTCCCATGGTAAATAAGAAGATTGCTGAGATGCTCGTTGTCTGCTTGCCTTGTCTTTTTGATATGGGGATTCTTCTGTATCATCGGGCAAGGGGTACCCCGTTGGCGGTTTTCTATGATACACATGTACTTACAATGGCAAGAACTTACCGATGACTAAACTTGAGTAGCATGAGGAGCGGCCCTCGTATTCAAGGGACATGAGATTTCTAACTTATACTTCGTCAAGCATGTACACCATAGTTTGTTCACTTTAACCTTAATCACTTCAAGATGCTTATGATAGGGTCAATGAGAGCTGAAAGCTATAAGTACCATAATTTTTGGAAGCTCTTTATGAAACTTGAATCTCTGCTTCCTTCTATGAAGGCCTTTCTTCCACCATTATATTGAGTCTCCACCTTCTACCTTTATGCACCTACTTTGAGAGTATAGTGGCCATTCTTAGTTCTATGTGCATTGTCCCAAGACTAGTTGATTGATACATAACTTGATATTACTTGTTTTAAACTATTTGTATCTAGTCACTCTTGTAAACTTTGAAGGTGTCCTATGCATTTATATTTGCTACTCTATGAGGGACAAGTTGAATGCTACTATGCTATGTTTTCTTTATGTGAAACAAACAAACGTCTTGCAAAGCATTGTTATTCATGAATCTTTTGTTTGTGCCTTTTTCATGTTGCAACATAGTTACTATGTCTTATTGTTAGAACTTTATCTTTCATGCTATGTTGAAGTACTATGATCCCAGCTTTGAATGTTTTACAAATACTTTGATCAAGTTTATGATGGTGCATGTCACCTCAAAAATTATTCTTTCTTTTTATCACTTACCTACTCGAGGACAAGCAGGAGTTAAGCTTAGGGATGTTGATACATTGCAAATGTATCTATAATTTTTGATGTTCCATGCTTGGTTTTATCTACTTTCTTGTGTTTTGTCCACACTTTGGAGTACCTTTCATATGATTTCTTGGACTAACCTATTAACAAGATGCCATAGTGCCAGTTGCCTATTTTCTGCTGTTTTTGGTTCCAGGAAAGTCAAAAAATGAATATTCTCAGAATTGGACGGGACAAAAGCCAAAGTTCCTATTTTACCGGAAGACTCACGGAGCCAGAATACGAGACGGAGGAGGCCCAGGGCCTGGCCACACCATGTGGTGGTGCGGGCTAGCCCTGGCCGTGCCACAAGGTGGTGTGGCCCCCCTGGCTGGCCACCGACCTTGCCTCCTTCGCCTATAAGAGCCTCCCGATACCAAAACCCTAGATCATCAAGCCTCCAGCCACGAAAAGTTCCGCAGCGCCGCCACCACCGAAGGGGAGATTTGGGGGACAGAAAGTCTCTGTTCCGGCACCCTGTCAGTATGGGGAAGTGCCCCCGGAGCCATCTCCATCGATCTCCACCACCATCTCCATCACCGTTGCTGATTCCCATGATGATGAGGGAGTAGTTCTCTCTCGAGGCTAAGGGTTCTACTGGTAGCTATGTGTTCATCTCTGTCTCTATGCAGGATCTTATTGAGATCATGAGCTTGTAATCTATAGATCTACCTTGCTACTCAAGTGCTTTAATAGATCTCCGGCTCTCCCCATGTGTGTGAAGTTGACAGTGTGCACACCATGGTGGCACTTAGGCTAGAGATTACAAATACTTGTTATGAGTTATATTTGGAGTTGGATGTCTTTATGAAATTGTGGTGTTTGTTGGACTCATCTAGTACTCAAGGTGACAGTGTGGGGTTATCTAGATGGGAAAGATGAACTTTGAGGTGTGCTGTTATAGCCCTACCAACAATTAGAGTGTCCAACCGGAGAGTAGTTCAGCGTAGTATCATAAAGAAGAATATATTTATATGAGAGTGTTCACTAGTGAAAGTATGATCCCTAGGCCTTGTTCCTAAGCATTGAAACACCATTTGCAACTAGATCTGTTACATGTTTGCTTGCTACCATCTTTGTTTCAGTTTTACTTTAGTCTTTTCCATGCCATCAAGTTATTTTCTAGCACCGTTACCACTTATAATTATCCATACCACTTGTATTTCACTATCTCTTCGCCGAACTAGTGCACCTATACACCTGACAAGTGTATTGGGTGTGTTGGGGACACAAGAGACTTCTTGTATCTTGATTGCAGGGTTGCTTGAGAGGGGATACCTTTGACCACTTCCTCCCTGAGTTCGATAAACCTTGGGTAATCCACTTAAGGGAAAACTTGTGTCAATAAAAGATACATCATTTCCAATTAACAATATGTACTCTGCATAATGTATTGGAAATTTGTATCGGTGCTCCCACTTAATTTCTTGCAAATGCAAGCATCTTCATCATCTCCGATGAAATTAAACTCCTTTAACATTTTCATCATGGTGAAGATTCCAACTCCGATATGCTCACTTCAACTATTGAAGTTTGCATGCCCTTTTAGCACCCTTTGAATTAACAAAACACTTCGGACCATGTCTTGTACACGTCCTAGGTAACCATTCTATTAGAATATATTGTTTTATTTGTTCAACTACCATACACCAAATTATATGTAGTGGATGCTACATTAATCCGTCAAGACTAAATATCACTATGAAAGATCAAATCTTGTCATAGTCAACTCCTTGAACATTGCCATAAACTTGTTTCCGACATGTCGACTATTTCATAGATATTAAACATCCATGTCTATTTCTTTATAGATCCAAACACGACCGATAGGCTTCACGCCTTTCCGGAGGGTCTTCCAAGTTTAGAAACTTGATTTCTCGTGTATGGATACTATCACGGATTCTATGACTTCTAGTCATTTTATGGAGTCAGGGCCCATCATCGCTTCTTTGCATGCAATCGGTTCATCATTGTCAAAACAATAACGACTTGTTTATCAAATCTCACTATTTGATTTTTACCCAATGCATACGGTTCAAATAGGAACTCTAATCTCCAAGATCACACCCTTTGTAATCACGGGAGCCATGAGCATTATGGCCGCCACCAGGACACTTTCCAGTGCTGCGCTACTTAGCACATATAGCTAAGGTTCAACAACCTTATCAAAGTTCTATTGTCCTCCCACTTAACTTTTCATGAAAAATTCTTCTCAAGAAACTTCACGTTCCAAGCGACAAACTCTTTTGTCCTCGGTGTTATGAAGGAATTCCCAACAAATTCTTTGGGATAACCTACAAAGACGTGCTTATCCGACTTTGATTGTAAACATTTTACTTATGCATAGCATACCAAAATCTAAGAAAACACAATTCAGGTTTTATCCCAAACCATAACTCATATTGTGTCATTTAAATGGATCATGATGGTGCTCTTTTCAGTATAAAAGTGGTAGTATCTAAAGCTTTAATCCTTAAAACAAAATGGCAGTTTTATAAATGACACCTTTCATCTTACCATGTCAAACAAGGTTTGATTTGATCTCTCGAATATACCATACTCCTGTGGTTTATCGGGAAGTGCAAATTCATGGAATAATTCCTGAAATCATAGGTGTTTTTCTAAACCTGTAACTCAAATATCTTCCTTTATGATCAAATCATAAACTCTTTTATTTTCTTGTTACAATGATTTTTCACTTCATCTTGAAAGTCTTTGAACAATTTTCAAATGTTTCATACTTCTTCCTTCTTAAGTAAATATATAGATATATTCACTCAAATTTCTGGAGAAAGCATATGAAGCAAAAAGATCCATCGCATATGGGTACACATAATGGACTATGCACATCAACATGCACAATTTCCAATAAGCTAGTCATTCGTTCCTCTTTGGCCTATGAACAGAGTTTCAATTATCTCGAGGAAAGTTTCACAAGCGTCAATTGATCAAAATCAAAAGACTCCAAAAATCCATCAACATGGAGTTTCTTCATGTTTACTTTCCAATATAATTCAAACAACGATGTCACTTCATAAGTGATCTTCCAATCATTTGTCTTACAACATTTTAGCAATAATGTTTATGGATGTGATTTCTCCAACTAGACTTGTAAAAGTTCATCCATCCTTTATGGAATACGGTAATTATTTGAACAACCATTGTTCTCGTAATATCGGAACAAAATAACAATTATTAAAACAAATCTTAAAGGCTAGGTTTGACGACAACGAACAACACAATAATACTTTATTTGTTTTCGATGAACATCATCACTTATTCTCTTGATAGTTACTTAGGCTGTTGTAGTTCATGAATTGTGTTGTTCTGTATGACACTTCACACCAACTAATTCGGTATCCAATACCGGTATCCAATATCTAAGAACCACATTGTTTAACAAGCAAGGAATACATCCATAACATGTATATCTTCTATATACCTAAGTTGGACATCTCCAACCTTTTCTTTTTTTCCAAATATTTTATAGATTCTCTTTCATCAATTCCTTTTCTTTTAAAAGAATCTATCAACATCAATAGTGGTGTCATTCACATGACACATAGTACAAAGTGTATATAGTCAAATACTAATACCTCTGGACTTGCACTTTGAAGTGGATCACCATCATCAAATGTTTGGTGTTCTTTCAAAAAATCCATTCTTTAGTAATCTACTATTAGTGTAGTAAACATTTTACTTAAATCTTCTATTCATCCTTATCATGATAACTTTCATGATCAAGCTACTATAGCCTATAAGGAAGAATCACGAGTATAATGTTAGTTCCCAAAACCTTTTTGGGAGATCTGGATGCCTAGCATCTCCATCCTTCACAAATTCTCATCCAATATGTGAACATGTATTTTGCTAAATTATACTCTATCATAATGCAACCAAAAACATTGTTTTAGATATCACAATATCTTCCACACATGATGGTTTCTGAAACAATTTTTTAGCTCCTAGATAATCTTGATATTAAAACAACTTTTGAATATCAATAATCATGGAGGCAAACATGATACTTTAGATAGTAACATTGGAATTCTTACTCTTGATTTAATCCTACTTATTAAACTTCATGGAGTAAATAGAGTTTGCTGAAAGTTTGCAATAGGACTTCTAAACTTTAAATTGACATTCAAAACAATACGATACCGATTTGTAAATTAAATATCCAGAATTCTATAGTTCTATTATCTCAATTAAAACTAAGCATAAGGTAGTAATGTTGGGTTTGCAGCATAGAAAACAAAAAATTTCCTACGGTGTGAACTACACGCCAAGATCTAACTACTAGGTACAAAGCAACGGGTGGACATACATCCAACGAGAACTTACCCTCGTAGACAACGAGCTTTGTTAACGAGTAGGAACTCGTGGTTGATGTAGTCGTACACTTGCTGATCTCAAGATCGTGAGGACGTCCGAGCGCCGCAACTCAGCAGCGCATCCGCACTCGCACACATGTTCAAGCCACCGGACAACCTCCACCTCCTCGCTCCAGCGATCTAGCGGAAGCAACAACTCCTTCCAGACGAAATGCCACCGGGAACATGTATCTCCCTAATCCGAGACCATGGGGGAATAATTCTAGAGGGGGAGAGAGATCCTTCACAAGGAGGTGTGTGGATGAAGGAGGGAATGGGTGGCCTTTTATAGGAGGAGGGGTGCTCTCTCCATGGCGGCGCATGGGGTGACCCTCACCTCCCCCATTCATGTGGTGGTAACCCCTCCACATTAAAATGCCTCTTCACATTCCCTTTTAAAGTCTCCACTTTAAATGCATTAAATTTCTCCAAATTTAATGCTCTCTCATTTAATAAAACTATTTTTATTAAATTTATTCAGAATTTTGTTAATTACTTTAATTAACAAACATTCACATATATCCCCTTGCAATATTTCAATATCACATGCAGAACCACCTTCTGCAATTTCACCCGAAACAATTTCCAGTTTCTATTGAAACAATTCTTGCGCTTTGCAATTCTTTCGTCTGAAACATATATGCTCCAAAATGGTGTCGGGTAACTCTTAAGTGTGCCACCCTACGGTTCGCGAATAATGCAGACATGATCGAGACCCTTCTCCAATCAATAATCAGCAGCGGGACCTGGAGATCCGTACTGACTCCTACACATTCAACGATGACTCCTATGATCGTGAGAACCTTTAACACTTGTAACTAAATCCCTTTGTCTCTCGATATATTACATGTCCGAGATTCGATCATCGGTATCTCCATACCTAGTTTTATCTCGTTACCGACATGCACTCTTTTCTCGTTCCCGTGATATAACATTCTAGTGATCACATCACTTGCTTGCAAGCTATCCTAATGTGATATCACCGAGAGGTCCCAGAGTATATCTATCCGTCATCTGGATTGACAAATTCCACTCTTGATCCATGAGCCTCAACATAACACCTTCGTAGTACTGAACTCATCTTTATAGTCACCCTGTTACGGTGTGACGTTTGATATTATCAAGATACTCTTTCGGTGTTAGCAATTAACATGATCTCATGGTCTAAAGATAAAGATTACTTCGTATGATGTTATAGCAATATAAACATAATGACTTGATCGTAATGCTATACTTCGGATGAATGTTCATCACATCATTCCACCAATGGTATGACCTTGTCATTAACAACATCCAATGTCCATGATCAGGAAACCTTGATCATCCTGTTAATCAACAAGCTAGTCTATAAGAGAGGCATGACTAGGAACCCTTTTTGTTTATTAAACACACATTTATTGATGTTTTCGAATCAATACATTTCTAGCATGTAAAATAAACATCTATCATGTATAAGGAATATATAATAACAACTTTATTATTGCCTCTCAGGGCATATTTCCTTCAGTCTCCCACTTGCACTAGAGACAATAATCTAGTTCACATAGTGATAAATCTAACACCCATGGAGTTCTGGTGTTGATCATGTTTTGCCCTAGGGAGAACTTTAGTCAACGAATCTGCTACATTTAGGTCCGTGTGTACTTTACAAATCTTTATATCTCCATCCTTGACATGCTCGCGGATAGAGTGAAACCGGCGCTTAATATGTTTGGAATTCTTGTGAGACCTTGGTTCCTTTGCGTTGGCTATGGCTCCATTATTGTCACAATAGATCACCATCGGGTCCCACGCACTGGGAACCACACCCAGTTTTGTAATGAACTCTTTCATCCAAATCGCCTCTGCCGCTTCAAAAAGAACATATTCGCCTCCGTTGTTGATCCAAATTACCACAAAGTTGTTTGGAACTCCTCCAACTAACTGTTGCTCCATTCAAGAGAAATACGTATCCGGATTAAGACTTAGAGTCATCTGGATCGGTGTCAAAGCTAGCATCGACATAACACTTAGCGACTAGCTCTTCTTCACCTCCGTATATGAGAAACATATCCTTAGTTTTTCTCAAGTACTTGAGGATGTTCTTTACCGCTATCTTGTGTTCCGAACCCGGATCAGATTGGTACCTACTAGTCAAACTAATAGCATGTGCTACATCCGGTCTTGTACATAGCATGGCATACATAATAGAGCCTATGGCCGAGGCATAGGGGATCTTATCCATCATCTCTCTTTCTTCCGCCGTAGCCGGACTTTGAGTCTTACTCAATGTCTTGCCTTGCAACATAGGTAAGAACCCCTTCTTACTTTCGTCCATATTAAACTTCTTTAATATCTTATCAAGGTATGTACTCTGCGATAGCCCAATTAGGCGCCTTGATCTATCTCTATAGATTTTAATGCCTAATATATATGACGCTTCACCAAGGTCTTTCATCGAAAATTTGCTGTTTAGATAACTTTTAACACTCTTTAAAAGATCTATATCATTTCCAATCAATAATATGTCATCCACATATAATATCAGAAATGCCACATTGCTCCCACTCACTTTCTTGTAAATACAAGCCTCTCCATAAGTTTGGACAAGTCCAAACTCTTTGATCACCTCATCAAAGCGGAGATTCCAACTTCGTGATGCTTGCTTCAGTCCATAGATGGATCGCTGAAGTTTGCACACCTTATTAGCATCCTTAGGATCGACAAAACCCTTAGGTTGTATCATATACAACTCTTCTTCAATCTTACCATTGAGGAACGCAGTTTTGACATCCATCTGCCATATTTCATAATCGAAATATGCAGCAATTGCTAACATAATCCTAACCGATTTAAGCATCGCTACGGGAGAGAATGTCTCATCGTAGTCAACTCCTTGAATTTGTCGAAACCCCTTTGCGACAATTCGAGCCTTATAGATGGTCACATTACCATCAGCATCAGTTTTCCTTTTGAAAATCCATTTATTCTCAACGGCCTTTCGGTCGTGAGGTAAGTCCACCAAGTTCCAAACTTGGTTCTCGTACATGGATTCCATCTCGAATTTCATGGCTTCTAGCCATTTGTTGGAATCCGGGCTCATCATCGCTTCTTCATACGTCGCAGGGTCATCCATTTCATCAACCATGAAATTCACAACAGGATTGCCGTATAGTTCAGGAGCTGCACGTGTCCTGCTTGACCTGCGAGGTTCGATAGTGTCCTCTTTCGGAGTTTCATGATAATTATCATTAGCTCTCTCTTCATCAGGTGAAGTCAACTCCAAAACAACTTCCGGTGCTACGCCACTCGCCATTCCATGAAGAGAAGGTTCAATAACCTCTTCGAGTTCTACCTTCCGACTACTCACACCTTTCGCAAGAAACTCCTTCTCAAGAAAGGATCCATTCTTGGCAACAAAAACCTTGCCCTCGGATCTGTGATAGAAGGTATACCCAATTGTTTCCTTAGGGTATCCTATGAAGACGCATTTTTCCGCTTTGGGTTCGAGTTTATCTGGTTGAAGTTTCTTCACATAAACATCGCATCCCCAAACCTTAAGAAATGACAGCTTAGGTTTGTTTCCAAACCATAATTCATACGGTGTTGTTTCAACAGATTTAGATGGTGCCCGATTTAAAGTGAATGCGGCTGTTTCCAGTGCATAACCCCAAAATGACAGAGGTAAGTCAGTCAGAGACATCATAGATCGAACCATATCCAATAAGGTACGATTACGACGTTCCGACACACCATTACGTTGTGGTGTTCGCAGCGTGAGTTGTGAAACTATTCCACACTCTTTCATGTGTGCTAAACTCGTAACTTAGATACTCTCCTCCACTACGACCGTAGAAATTTGATCTTTCTATTACGATGATTTTCCACTTCATTCTGAAATTCCTTGAACTTTTCAAAAGTTTCAGACTTGTGTTTCATCAAATAGATATACCCATATCTACTCAAATCATCCGTGAAAGTAACAAAATAACGATATCCACCTCGCACCGACACACTCATTGATCCACACATCAAGATGTATGATCTCCAACAGATTTGTCGCCCGTTCCATTGAACCGGAAAACGGCGTTCTAGTCATCTTGCCCATAAGGCATGGCTCACATGTATCAAATGATTCAAAATCAAGTGATTCCAAAAGTCTATCAGAATGGAGTTTCTTCATGCGTTTAACGCCAATATGACCTAGACGGCACTGCCACATATATGTAGACATATCATCATCAAGTTTAATCTTTTTAGCATTAACATTATGAATGTGCGTAATATTACTATCGAGATCCAATAGAAATAAACCATTCAACATAGGTGCATGACCATAAAAGATATCATTCTTATAAATCGAACAACCATTGTTCTCAGATTTAAAGGAATGACCACTTTGCATCAAACACGATCCAGATACAATGTTCATGCTCAGTGTAGGCACCAAATAACAATTATTTAGGTTTATAACTAATCCCGATGGCAAATGGAGAGGTAGCATCCTGACGGCGATCACATCAACTCTTCATCCATTGCCTACCCGCATCCTGACCTCATCCCTTGCTAGTTGTCGCTTGTTCCGTAGCCCCTAAACCGAGTTACATATATTAGCAACCGATCCGGTATCAAATACCCAGGTGCTACTGCGAGTACTAGTCAAGTACACATCAATAACATATATATCACATATACCTTTGTTTGCCTTGCTGGACTTCTTGTCCACCAAATACTTGGGGCGCTTGGCCCAATGGCTGCCCCTTGTAATAGTAGCACTTTTCGATTATGACTTAGGGCCAGCCCGGGGTTTCTTTTCAGGCGTGGCAATAGACTTGCCACCCTTCTTTCCCTTGTCCTTGCCTTTCTTGTCCTTCTTGAAACCGGTGGTCCTATTGATCATCAACACTTGATGTTCTTTCCTAATCTCCACTTCGGTCTTAAGCATCGATGTAAGCTCGGGAAGAGACTTCTTCATTCCCTGCATATTATAGTTCATCACGAAGATCTTGTAGCTAGGTGGCAGAGATTGGAGAACACGATGTATGCCTAAGTCAATGGGAATCGTTATTCCCAAGGACACAAGCTTATCAGCATGCCAGACATTTGATGCGTGCTCACTAACGGAGCTGTTTTCCTTCATCATGCAGCTAAAGAACTTTTCAGAGCATTATAACTCTCTCGGCAAGCATGGGTATCAAAATCATTTTCAATTCTCCCATGGTATCAAAGGCATTGCTATTTTCAAACGCTTTCAAGTTCGCTCTAGCCCATACAAGATGCCGCAATGAACTAAGTTGTGGTCCTCCGACGAGTCACATAGACATTTTTTCTTCGTCGGGGCATCAGAGCTGGTGGGGCCTAGCGCATCTAGCACATATTGCTTTTGTGCAAGAAAGGAGGAGAATCCTCAAATTCATAGCCCAGTTGGTGAAGTTGCTACCATTCATAGCAAGTTTCTCTTTCTCCATGAACACATTGAAATTAAAAGCAGGTGGTGCCATCTACAACAGAATTTGTAAAGTTTATTTAGACTAAGTTTATGATAGATTGAGTTCAACTAATCCAAATTACTAATGAAATCCCACTCAAAAACGACATCCCTCGTGTCCTTTTGGTGATTACATGAACCAAATCCACTATACCAAGTCCGATCATCACGTGAGTTGATATAGCTTCAAAGGCGAGCATCTATATGGGCATCATATCAACCATATGACTCATGCTTAACCTTTCGGTCCGTGTTCCGAGGCCATGTCTGTACATGCTAGGCTCGCCAAGTAAGAACCTTAGTATTCGCGTGTGTAAAACTGTCTTTCACCCGTTCCTATGAAAGCGTAGATTCGAGTACACCCGATCATCACGTGATGTCTCAAAACACGATCCATAGAACGGTGCATACTCAAGGAAGAACACATTTTTATCTTGATATCTAAAAGAGGGATCATCTTATAATGCTATCAAACGCGCCAAACTAGCAGTATAAGATGCTAACATCTAATATGTAAAGTGAGATGATATGGTCCATGCATTTGATCTCTATCACTTGCATCGTGGTATGATCTCTTTCATTCCTTTGTGTGTAAGGACAAGGTCTATGGAACTTACACGTTGAGTGTGTTGTAAGAGTATCCACCATACATCTACTTACAACAATACCATATCAACACACTAGGCCAACAACGATCTAAACTAGACGCCTCTAATTTATCAATTGCAAGTTTTATGTGGCTTAGGGCTTTCGGAGATAGAACCGTTCTTACCTACGAACATGAACCACAATGAGGATAACTAAGTTATTATCAACAACTTGTAAATTAGATATTGACTATAGTAGGAGAGACAGACACCCGCCAGCCACTTATGCAAAACAAGTTGCATGTCAGTCGTGGAACCGGTCTCATGTACGATGACATGTAAGGTTGGTCCAGGCCGCTTCATCCCACTATGCCACCAATATCCAAAATACATAGAAGATGCAATAACATGATCATCATCGCCCACATATCAACCATATGTGTACTACCCGTGCTAAGCACCTACGCATAGATCAGGCTCTGATACCACTGTTGGGTCCGCAACATAGAAAACAAAAAATTTCCTACGGTGTGAACTACACGCCAAGATCTATCTACTAGGTAGAAAGCAACGGGTGGACATACATCTAACGAGAACTTACCCTCGTAGACAAAGAGCTTTGTTAACGAGTAGGAGCTCGTGGTTGATGTAGTCGTACACTTGCCGATCTCAAGATCGTGAGGAAGTCCGAGCGCCGCAACTCAGCAGCGCATCCGCACTCGCACACACGTTCAAGCCACCGGACAACCTCCACCTCCTCGCTCCAGCGATCCAGCGGAAGCAACAACTCCTTCCGCATTTAAATGCCACTGGAACATGTATCTCGCTAATCCGAGACCATGGGGAATAATTCTAGAGGAGAGAGATCCTTCACAAGGAGGTGTGTGGATGAAGGAGGGAATGGGTGGCCTTTATAGGAGGAGGGGGTGCCCCTCTCCATGGACGGCGCATGGGGGTGACCTCACCTCCCCATTCATGTGGTGGTAACCCCTCCACATTAAAATGCCTCTTCACATTCCCTTTTAAAGTCTCCACTTTAAATGCATTAAATTTCTCCAAATTTAATGCTCTCTCATTTAATAAAACTATTTTTATTAAATTTATTCAGAATTTTGTTAATTACTTTAATTAACAAACATTCACATATATCCTCTTGCAATATTTCAATATCACATGCAGAACCACCTTCTGCAATTTCACCCGAAACAATTTCCGGTTTCTATTGAAACAATTCCTACGCTTTGCAATTCTTTCGCATATGTGCTCCAAAATGGTGTCCGGTAATGAAATGGATCGTATGGGCACATAGAGGGGGGTGAATAGGTGCTACACCAATTTTTAATTCTTTTTCAATTTTAGGCTTAGCACAAAGGTAAATTCTCTAGATAAACTAATGTGTGGAATTTCCCTATATGCAAACCTATCTACTAGCGAGTAAGGAGCGAGTGGAAGAGGAACGAGTGAACCGAAGTGAAGCACGCGGAGACACAGGATTTGTTTGACCGCAGTTCCTTCCTTGTTAAGGGAAGTACGTCTGCATTGGAGGGGTGGGCGGTACTAAGACCACCACGCCACAAAAGGCCTCACCCTGTTCTCCAATGGATCTCGCCACAACAGGCATGATCGACCTTCCACTATAGGTACCCTTCGAGGCGGGCACCGACGCCTTTACACAACTAGCGGGGCAACATCTCCACAACAACTTGGAGGCTCCCGTAATGATAACAAGCTGCCACAAGAACAAAGTTGTCAAATACAATAACACGATCTAGGTATTAGCGAGAATACTAGATCAGGGATTTCTCCAAGTGAATGGAGAGGAGTTGAAGCGCTTGATTCTTGATGTTGATGATGAACTTCTCCTCCTTCAATTCCACCAAAGATCAAGACCTTAGGGTGGTTGAAGTGGGAGATCGAGATTTAGAGCTCTTGCACAGGGTCTGGTCGAATTCAAATGAATCAAGTGTTCTGGACGTTGGGGAAGAAGGGGTACTTATACCCCCTTCCAAAAACCAGCCCTTGCACACTTTGGGGGCCGGATTATCCGGCCCAAGTGAGGGTCGAATTATCCGGTCTGAGGAAACACCGCCCTAGACTCGGAATATCCGGCATAAAATCCGCCCCCACACAGTGAGAAGCGTCGAGCTTGTCCTTGATCAACTTCTGGGGGCCGGATTATCCGGCCCTATGCGAAGTCCGGATTATCCGGCCTGGGGAAGAAGAACCGCCCCAGTTCGGATTTTCCGGGAGAAAATCCGACCGACACAGAGCGACGCCGTGGCTCCTTTGCACGAATGGGCGGATTATCCGCCCTTGCGAACCCGGATTATCCGCCCGGGAGGAAATCGCCAGCGGATTTTCCGGGAGAAAATCCGACTGGACACAGAGCGACGCGCCTTGGCTTCCTTGAGAGATGAGGTAGGCCGGATTATCCGGCCCTTGGAGGGGCGGATTATCCGCCCCCCCCCCTCAAAACTTCCTGCACACTTAGCACACATGAAAAGTCTCCATAATATTGTTATCTAACACGCAAAACATAGGAAAACATGAAATGTTCTTTCAATCTCCCCCTTTTTGGTGTTAGATGACAATACCAGGATTTGCAGGAGAAAGACACAAGACAAACAGAGATAACTATGGAAGGGACTCCCCCTCAATGTGTGCATAATAGAGTTTTGCATTGGAATACAAATGCACACAAATAGGTGAATCTATTCCATAGACAAAAGGGCAAAAACACATACCACCGAAGTAGGGAATAGGCATCCTTGACGTAAATCACAATTATTATTGGATAACCATTATGAGCGCGCGCCTTCCATGATAAACCACCAGCAATAGGATATGAATAGATATAACCATGAGCATAATCCATGATATGAAGTCCATAGGTATCATCCAGACAACCACATAAAGTCTCAACCACAAATCACAAACCACGAATATAAAAGTTCAACACTAAATGGGCATAAGCAAGAAATAATGAATAAAAGGTGCAAGTGCTTATGCCCGACCCATGCAAATCCACGACCAACCTAATAGAACTACTTCTCCCTCTTTGGCATCGAGACACCAAAAAGAGAGAAGAGCGATGCTAGCGCCCCAGGGGATCACTCATCATAGTCCTCGTCCTCGTCCTCGTCCTCATCCTCATGCTCTTCCTTATCCTCATCTTCAAGCTCCTTAGTGTCACCTTCCTCATCATCAGCAGGCGCAGAGGGGAACAAGTGACGCTCCAGCTCACCATAGTTTAGCCCGGAGGAAGAGTTCCACCGAGCATATGGAGTGGGAGGTGTAGGAGCCGGAGGAGCACCCGAAGCGCTAGACACATGGTGGAGAATGAGCTGTTGGGAGTGAGCCAACTCATGGCACTACCTGTAGGCTTCATACTGACCCTTGCGTGTGTCCACGCCCATGCAGAGGATGTGATGCTGGAACCAGTTCAGCTGCTTGATCTCACGGGCCACGGGAGGCACTGGGGGCCTACGAGCATCCCTCATGAGACCCTCAGGAGCAGAGGAGGGGTGAGCAGTCTTCCGAACCTTGTTGTAAATCTTATTGGCCTTGTGCACCGAGTCAATGTGGAACTCCTCGGCAGGAAGCAGGTGGCGGATGAGCAACATAATGTAGGGCGCATAGGGAATGGACAGACGGTTGAACATAGCATTACACAGCTCATGGTAAATGAAATCCATGACATCCAGCCTGTACTGCACTGGCTCGTCCTCGCAGGAGGCAACCTCATGAGAAAATTGAAGGAGCTGAACAAGGTGACCACGGATGCTATCATTGTTGCCCCCACTCGGTGTAATAGAGTCACGGAAGAGACCCACCAATGCAGCATAGATGGGAGTAAGACCAGCCACAGTACCGACAATTCCATTGTCCACAGTGCACGGAGAGAGAGCAGCATCCTTGTTGGGCTTCAACTAAGTGATGATGCGGTGGCCACTGGCTCTATCCCTGTTGCGGAAGGAGTACCCCAAAACCTCAGCAAACACGTGAAAATCAGCATTCATGGGCCTGTCATGAGTCATCCACTTCATAGTGCGACGCTCATCACCATAAATCACCAGAGTGGAGAAGAATTGCTTCACCACCTCAGAGTCAAAGGAGCACTGGAGGGACATGAGATGGTGCAGCCCCATCCTCTCAGCCACATACATCGCATCCACAAGATGCGCCTTCTCCAAAGCATCAGCAAGTACCAGAGGGTCCATAGGCCTAATGTTCAGCCTGGCATAGATGTCTTCATAAATCCCTTTCTGTTCGGCACACCAAAACCGGGTATCCCCCAGCTAATCATCACGAGGCAGCTTAGCAAACAAGTCACGGTGACGTATGGCAGAGGAGACCGCATCCAGAGCCCTGTAGTTGATCTTGGGCTCCTTGCCCTTCCTCTTGGACACCCCCTTCCTAGTCCTCTTTGATTGTTCAGCCATGCGCCTCTCTTTGTTTTTCCTTCTCCTCAATTCAACTTCGTCCACTAGGTTACCTTGTCCATCGTCCCGAAAGTATCTTGAGCGAGGACGACGCTTGTAGGTCTTGGGAACACCGGAACCACCTGTGAGGAGAATAAGGGCGATAGCAAGGGGATAAGCATACACACAAGTCCAGGAGAGAGCATGGAACAAGTAGGCAAAAAGTTCATAGGTCAAAACTACTCAATACATACACCATAGTGAAACCAAGCAGACTTGAATCACAGACGGATTATTCGATCTGGCCAGGATAATCCGCCTGCAGAAATTTTCGATTTCACCAAGAATGCATGCAAAAATAGATCGGCCTAGAAACCGTAAGACTACGAGTTCTATGCGAAAACACATCCTTCTAGACAACGCTCCATCCAACAAGATACACATCTAGCTAAAGATGGGGAGAGAGGGAGTTACCCTCACTCATTGGAGGAAGAACGGAGGAGAAGGTACCCGGAGGCGGAGAAGAAGATCCGGGAAGGCCCGAAAATCCGGTGGCGGAGAGGCTCGGGAGGTGAGGCGGCGGTGCTATGGGAGAAGGAGAGGGATGAGGGAGAAGTGCTGCTCGTTATGAGCCCTTCTCCCCGAGCCCTGCCCTTTAAGATCGAATCCGCCAGGGCTGGATTATCCGGCCAATACTTGGGCCATATTATCCGGCCTAAAATCTGGGATTCTGTTATACACAGAACCAGGCCCGCGTGTCCCCAAACAACACCCCCACAAGGTGTACAACGGACTTGTGTGCAAGAATAGATGTCTTAGGGGTAGGGAAGGCTTAGGATTGAGAATGCCAAACTGAGATGGTACTAGACACTCAAAATTGCAAAATCCAAATCAAATAAAAGCCAAGATTGAGTGTGATTCCCATAAGAACATGAGAGAGCAAATAACATCCAAAAAGATCCAATTCTCTACAAGTGAGAGGGCGGTGGCCGAATCCACCTTGTTGGAGTGTATGGCGTGACACCGCGAAGATATATCTTGGGTTCACGACCAATACTCATCAATAAGCTCACATATCACAACATGATATTAAGAGAAATGATATACTTGCTATTGGCATTATGGGGGGAGGGTTAGCCCAATAAGTTAGGACCACACTCCCCCTATATCCATGCCCACATCTAGACCAAACAAGGAATGAGACGTACGAGTGAGTGCATGGGTAATCAAGAGAAACTCCCGAAATCAATGATATTTAGCTCATTCCTTAAATAGCAGAATCTTGCTTCATCAAGTGGCTTTGTAAAGACATCCGCCAGTTGGTTCTTCGTGCTCACAAAAGATAGATCAATATCGCCTCGAGCAACATGGTCACGAATGAAATGGTTCTGAATCTCAATATGCTTCGTCCTTGTGTCTTTGAACTCGATTGTTGCATAATTTTGATAGCACTTTAATTATCACATAAAAGAGGCACTTTGTCACAATTGACACCGTATTCCTTTAAAGTTTGCCTCATCCACAATAATTGAGTACAAGCTGGCAGCAAGAACATATTCAGCTTCAAGTGGAGAGAGATATACAATTCGCTTTTGGAGGACCAACATACAAGAGATCTTCCCAAGAATTGACAAGCTCCAGAAGTTGACTTCCGATCATCCTTATCACCAGCCCAATCTGAGTCAGTATAACCACATAAAGAGAAATTGGATCCCTTAGGATACCAAAGACCAAAGTTGGGGGAATGAACTAAATATCGAAAGATCCTCTTGACCGCCACTAAGTGGCTTTCTTTAGGAGCTGCTTGATACCTTGCACACACTCCCACACTCAACACAATATCGGGTCTAGATGCACAGAGGTAAAGAAGAGAGCCGATCATGGACCGGTATACCTTTTGGTCCACATCTTTACCATGAGGTTTGAGTTCGAGATGACACTTTGTTTGCATCGGAGTAGCGACACCATTTAGATCCGTCATCTTGAATCTCTTGAGAATGTCTTGGATGTACTTTGCTTGATTAATAAAGGTTCCTTCTCTTAGTTGCTTGATCTCGAATCCAAGAAAGAACCATAATTCCCCCATCATAGACATCTCAAACCTGTCAGTCATAAGCTTTGAAAATTCATCGTTAAAAGCTTTGTTAGTAGAACCAAAAATGATATCGTCTACATATAGTTGGCATACGAAGAGCTCCCCCTTAACCTTCTTAGTAAAAAGAGTAGGGTCGATTTGCCCAACTTCGAAGCCACGATCTAACAAAAGCTCTTTAAGGTGCTCATACCACGCACGTGGGGCTTGTTTAAGGCCTTAGAGTGCCTTATCAAGTTTGTAGACATGGTTCGGGAAGTTAGGATCCTCAAACCCCGAGGGTTGCTTTACGTATACCAACTCATGTAGAGGACCGTTAAGGAAGGCACTCTTGACGTCCATTTGCTGCAACTTAAAATTGTTATGAGCAGCATAAGCAAGTAGGATACGGATGGACTCAAGGCGAGCCACAGGAGCATAAGTCTCGCCGAAGTCGATGCCCTCAACTTGTGAGTAACCTTGTGCCACAAGTATTTCCTTGTTCCTCACAACAATGCCATTCTCATCCTGCTTGTTCTTGAAAATCCACTTGGTGCCGATAACATTGCGGCACTCTTTGGGTTTCTCCACTAGTTTCCAGACTTTGTTGCGCTCGAAATTGTTCAATTCTTCATGCATAGCAACAACCCAGTCTGGGTCTTCAAGAGCTTCAAAGACCTTCTTAGGTTCCACCATGGGTATATGAGCTTGATGCTCACCAAAACTGGCCAATTCTCTTCTAGTAGACACCCTTCATCGAAGATCACCAACAACCTTGTCGAGAGTGTGACCCCTCAACTCAAGGTTATGATCAGCCCGAGCCTTGCGACGAAGTTCAATAAGTTTGTTGTCTCTTGGTGGAGGAGATTCATCACTTGAGTCTTCATTGGAGGCATTTCTCCCTTGATCAAGACTGAACATCAGTAGTAGGTGGTGGAGATGCATGCCCTTGAGGTGAGTCCCTAGCCATAACAAGAGGCTGCAGAACTGGAGAGTCAGGTCCGGATAATCCGGCCTGGGAGGACTTGCAGCAGCATCATCAGGAAGCCTAGGACTTGCTTGACCTGAAGAGGAGCCGGATAATCCGGGGTCAGCCGGAAAATCCGGCCTGGAGCTTGTGTTGACATCTTCACCACCAGGAGCTGCATGGACAGCTGGAGCGGGGTGGCCGGATAATCCGGTATCCACCGGAAAATCCGCTGGAGCTTTCCGAGCATCTTGACCTTCAGCAGCTTGATGGAGATGGTGTAGAAGTTGCCTCGTGGTTGGAGCATGTTGCGTATGTGTAGATGAGGGCTCTATATGAGTAGAGCATTGTCCTTCCCGATGCCACAAGGTTCCTCAATGGGCTAAGAATCCTACCATTCTTATTATGGCATCTTGGGGTATTTCAACATCCGCATCACAACACCAACTTGTTCAAGACGGAACCGTCATTTTCCTCGAACACCACACTACAAGATTCTACAACAGTTCCGGAGAGCTTATTGTAGACTCTATAAGTGTGGGATTCGGCACCATAACCAACAAAAATACCTTCTAGAGCCTTAGATTCAAACTTAGATAAACAGACTCCTTTAATAAGAAAGAAACACTTACACCCGAATACCCGAAAGTATGAGATGTTTGGCTTGTCACTGGTAAGTATTTCATACGGAGTCTTGTCCAAAATCTTGCGGAGGTATAAACGATTGGATGAATGACAAGCGAGAGATTGCTTCAAACGTTATATGGAGATTTGAATTCGGCCAACATTGATCTTGCCATGTCCATTAGAGTTCGATTCTTCCTCTCGGCTACACCATTTTGTTGAGGGGTGTACGCAGCGGAATATTGATGTCTTATCCCCTCTTCACTTAGGAACTCATTTAAGGTGTAGTTCTTGAACTCCGAGCCGTTATCACTCCTTATAGCCAGAATGGGGACGTTGTGTTGATGTTGAACCTCGTTGGCGAAGTCGATGACAGTTTGTTGAGTTTCACTCTTCAACTTGAAGAAATAAACCCAAGTGTATCTTGAGTAATCATCAACAATCACTAGACAATACTTCTTCCCACCGAGGCTTGCATGAGATGGAGGTCCGAAGAGGTCCACATGAAGGAGATCCAAGATCCTTTTTGAAGAGATAATGGTTTTCCTTCGATGAGGTGAATCATGCATTTTCCCTTCAACACACGCCCTGCAAACACGATCTTTGGCAAAAGAGACATTTTCTTTTAGTCCAAGAATGTGGCCACCCTTGTGGAGACTTTGCAAAGTTCTCATATTGACGTGGGCTAGTCGGCGATGCCATAGCCAACCCGCGTCAGCCTTTCCGAAAAGACACATCGGACCTGTAGTGGTTTTCCCCGAAAAGTCTACCACGTCTGGTCGTTTTACATATCCCACTTAAAGCGACTTTTAGAGACTTGCTCCACAAGAGTACCACCAAATCAGCATCAATGTAAACTTCAAAGCCCATCTTACCAAGGGCACGAACAGAAAGTAAGTTATACCCGAGGGTCTCAACAAGCATGACGTCCACGAGAGAGATATCGTGAGCCACCACAACTTTGCCGAGACCCAATACCTCAGATTTTGACTTGTCACCATAGGAGACGGTAATGTGATCAAGGTTCGGCCGCATCTTCGTGATGATCACCTTGCTTCCGGTCATATGACTCGTACAACCGCTATCGAGTACCCATTTAGAACCACCGGAAGCATAGCCTTGCAAGAAAATTACTTCTTGGTTTTAGGTACCCATTTTTCAATGGGTCCTCTCATGTTAGTAACAAGGGTCTTGGGAATCACAATAAGAATGTAACAATCATAAGGCGCTACATAACTAGCATAAACATCACCATAAGAATCACAATATAGTTCGAAGTTAGGATTGTTGATCCCTACAAAACCATCATAATTAGTCTTGTCATTGTTAATGTTGCTAGTCTTCGATTGAGCAGTCTTGTTCTTCTTGTTTTTCTTGCTCTTTATCTTGGGTATGTAACCAAGACCTTCTTTACTGTTGTTTGACCTTTGCACCTTTCAAGATCTCATCAATAACCCCTTTACCTTTGTGTTGAGAACTCCTTGCAAGATCTTCTTTTCTAAAGGATGAAGATGAGGTACTTGGTACATTATACCGTTTCAATTGAGTTTGGAGCTGGTCATGAGACTCATTTAGAGTAGAATGATCACTCTTCAATGCCTTGTGAGCACTTTCAAGATCATCAAACTTCTCCAAAAGTCTAGCATGAACAGCCCCAAAATCAATCTTTTCTTTCTTTAGTTTCTTTACCTTGGCAAGGGCATGGTCACGTTATTTAATGAGCTGAGCTACAGCTTCTTCTTGTGACTCCTCTAGGGATTCGACTCTTTCTTCCAAAGAAACTCGAGTTTCCTCTTCCTCTTCCAAGGCATTCTTCAAAGAGGCTATCTCCAAAGCATCTTCTCTTTCAATTCTGCCCTTTTCTTCAAGGAGATCTTTGGCTTGAGCAAGTTGACTCATAAGAGTATCAAAATGGAGTTTGTGCTCACCTTGTAGGTTAGTGAAAAAAGTATCCAAGGCAATAACTTCTTCTTTCATTTCAAGACTGTCATGATCATCCATATCCAAAATTATGTTAGTCTTAGAAAATGAGGAGTTAGAAGTCGATACCTCGGATCCTCCTGCCATTAGGCAAGTGGCGTTGTTGTTGATGGCGTTCTCGTTCGGCGAGTCGAAGAGAGAGGAGGGAGTCGACGTGGTGGCTATAGCAGCCACTTCGCGTGAACTATCATCATCCTCTTCATCTTCACTTGAGGAGGAGTATTCCTCTTGAGCTACAAGGACCATCTTGGGTTGCTTCTTGAAAGCACCATTCTTCTTAGCAAATGGCTTCTTCTTAGGAACTTTGGATTTCTCTTTGAGAATGAGCCTGCCACCATTGTCTTCTCTATTTTCATAAGGACACTCGGCTACAAAGTGCAGTCTATCTCCACAGTTGAAGCAAGTTCTCAATCTTGGGCCACTTTCTCTTCTTCCATTTGACCCGTTCTTGCGCTCAAGTTCAGACTTCGCTTTGGCAGGGTCCTTCCAAAAGTTCCTTGCATAGAATGCCATGTACTCACCATGAGCACATTTGACCTCATCGGGGCAGTCCATGGATCCCCTCACAAATGCTCCTTCATCATCCTCTTGCTCAACAACATTGGCTTTGAGAGCCATATTGACACCCTTTTGCATTCCAATGGCCCGAGCATGGGCATCTTCAGCATTCTTTGCCGCCACTTTGAATGATGCCATTTCTTGCATGGCTTCATTGGATGTCATTTGATGATAGTTGTGTCTACCTTGCAAGCTCTTCAAATCCGTCGGTTCGAAAGGCATTAAGGCACTCACATACTTTCTTTTTATCCATGCATCATCAATGTGAGTTGCCCCATGCTTCCGAAATGTTGTTGCGATGCCCTTGAGTCTTCTATACATGTCCTCATGGTTTTCACCATCCAACATGTAGAATCCTCACTTCCGTTACTAAGGGCATCATACCGGTTTCTTCTCATGCTTTCATTTCCAATAAAAAGGTCCGTAAGAGCATCCCACGCCTCTTTAGCCGTGTTGAGATGTTCAATGTGTGGCATGTCCTTGGGACCCACACCCAGCTGTATCATGTGGAGAGCAGTGGCATTCAACTGGCTATCCACAACTTCCCTTCTTGTTAGATTGTTTTGATCTCCAACATGAAGACCTTCTTCAATGATCCTCCACAATTCAATAGAGGAGCTGCAAACATGAGATTTCATTAGAACTTGCCATTGGTTAAAAGAAGATGCAGTGAGCTTGGGTGGATCACCCCTATTGTTTATATGAGGATGAGGGATAGGTGGGTCGGGGGAATATACGTGGCGAACCTCACTATATTCCTCCTTACCACTTCCCTTTTTGGAGGTGGAACCATTTAGTTTTTCACCTTCCACATCATCATCCTTAGATCCAGTGTTACCCTTTTCCTTAGATGATGGTGAGGGAGCCTCAGAGGAGGATGGAGATGGGGCTATGGATGATGTAAGGCGAGCAATCATTTGATTCATCTCCTCCATCTTGGCCTCAAAGGATTTCAACAAGGTTGTTTCCAACGACTTGAGATCATCCATTGTGACCTTATCCACAGCCTCATTTCCATCATCCCTGGTACCCATACTACTCTTAGGCGGTTAATCCCGAATTAAGAGCCGGGGCTCTGATACCAATTGAAATGGATCGTATGGGCACCTAGAGGGGGGGTGAATAGGTGTTACACCATTTTTTAATTCTTTTTTAATTTTAGGCTTAGCACAAAGGTAAATTCTCTAGATAAACTAATGTGTGGAATTTCCCTATATGCAAACCTATCTACTAGCGAGTAAGGAGCGAGTGGAAGAGGAACGAGTGAACCAAAGTGAAGCACATGGAGACACATTATTTGTTTGACCGCAGTTCCTTCCTTGTTAAGGGAAGTACGTCTGCGTTGGAGGGGTGGGCGGTACTAAGACCACCACGCCACAAAAGGCTTCACCCTGTTCTCCGATGGATCTCGCCACAATAGGCCTAATCCACCTTCCACTATAGGTACCCTTCGAGGCGGGCACCGGCACCTTTACACAACTAGCGGGGCAACAACTCCACAACAACTTGGAGACTCCCGTAATGACAACAAGCTGCCACAAGAACAAAGTTGTCAAATACAATAACACGATCTAGGTATTAACGGGAATACTAGATCAGGGATTTCTCCAAGTGAATGGAGAGGAGTTGAAGCGCTTGATTCTTGATGTTGATGATGAACTTCTCCTCCTTCAATTCCACCAAAGATCAAGACCTTAGGGTGGTTGAAGTGGGAGATCGAGATTTAGAGCTCTTGCACAGGGTCTGGTCGAATTCAAATGAATCAAGTGTTCTGGACGTTGGGGAAGAAGGGGTACTTATACCCCCTTCCAAAAACCAGCCCTTGCACACTTTGGGGGCCGGATTATCCGGCCCAAGTGAGGGCCGAATTATCCGGTCTAAGGAAACACCGTCCCAGACTCGGAATATCCGGCAGAAAATCCGCCCCCAAACAGTGAGACGCGTCGAGCTTGTCCTTGATCAACTTCTGGGGGCCGGATTATCCGGCCCTATGCGAAGTTCGGATTATCCGGCCTGGGGAAGAAGAACCGCCCTAGTTCGGATTTTCCGAGAGAAAATTCGACTGGACACAGAGCGACGCGCCGTGGCTCCTTTTGCACGAAAACTGGGGGCCGGATTATTTGGCCCTTGCGAAACCCGGATTATCCGGCCCGGGGAGGAAAAAACGCCAGCCGGATTTTCCGAGAAAATCCGACCGACCAGAGCGACGCCTTTTGGCTTCCTTGAGAGATGAGGTAGGCCGGATTATCCGGCCCTTGGAGGGGCGGATTATCCGGCCCCCTCAAAACTTCCTGCACACTTAGCACACATGAAACGTCTCCATAATATTGTTATCTAACACGCAAAACATAGGAAAACATGAAATGTTCTTTTAGGTAACTCTTAAGTGTGCCACCCTACGATTCGCGAATAATGCAGACATGATCGAGACCCTTCTCCGATCAATAATCAGCAGCGGGACCTGGAGATCCGTACTGACTCCTACACATTCAACGATGACTCCTGTGATCGTGAGAACCTTTAACGCTTGTAACTAAATCCCTTTGTCTCTCGATATATTACATGTCCAAGATTCGATCAACGGTATCTCCATACCTAGTTTGATCTCGTTACCGACATGCACTCTTTTCTTGTTCCCGTGATATAACATTCTAGTGATCACATCACTTGCTTGCAAGCTATCCTAATGTGATATCACCGAGAGGGTCCAGAGTATATCTATCCGTCATCTGGATTGACAAATTCCACTCTTGATCCATGAGCCTCGATATAACACCTTCGTAGTACTGAACCCATCTTTATAGTCACCTCGTGCGTGTGACGTTTGATGTTATCAAGATACTCTTCCGGTGTTAGCAATTAACATGATCTCATGGTCTAAGGATAAAAATTACTTCGTATGATGTTATAGCAATATAAATATAATGACTTGATCATAATGCTATACTTCGGATGAATGTTCATCACATCATTCCACCAATGGTGTGACCTTGTCATTAACAACATCCAATGTCCATGATCAGGAAACCTTGATCATCCTGTTAATCAACAAGCTAGTCTATAAGAGAGGCATGACTAGGAACCCTTTTTGTTTATTAAACACACATGTATTGATGTTTCCGAATCAATACATTTCTAGCATGTAAAATAAACATCTATCATGTATAAGTAATATATAATAACAACTTTATTATTGCCTCTCAGGGCATATTTCCTTCAAGTAAACAGATGCCAATGACTACAAAAAATTATGCAAATTCACTTTGATTTAGTTTATGACAAATTTGGTTCGACTAATCCAAATTAGAAATAAACTCCCACTCAAAAACGACATCCCTCGTGCCTTTTTGGTGATTACATGAACCAAATCCACTACACCAAGTACGATCATCACGTGAGTCAGTGTAGCTTCAAAGGCGAGCATCAATATAGGCATCACATCAACTATATGACTCATGCTTAACGTTAAGGTCCGTGTTCCGAGGCCATGTCTGTACATGCTAGGCTCGCCAAGTAAGAACCTTAGTACTCGCGTGTGTAAAACTGTCTTACACCCGTTGTATGAAAGCGCAGAGTCGAGTACACCCGATCATCACGTGATGTATCGAAACACCATCCATAGAATGGTGCATACTTAAGGAAAAACACATTTTATCTTGATATTTAAATGAGGGATCATCGTATAATGCTACTAAAACACCAAACTAGCAATATAAGATGCAAATATCATATGTGTAAAGTGGAATGATATGGTCCATGCATTTGATCACTATCATGTGCATCGTGGTATGATCTCTATCATTCCTTTATGTGTAAGGCCAAGGTCTATGGAAATTACACGTTAGCTGTGTTGTAAGGGTATCAACTATACATCAACTTACAACATTTCCATATCACGACACTAGCCCAGCAACGATCTAAACTAGGCGCCTCTAATTTATCAATTGCAAGTTTTTACGTGGCTTAGGGCTTTCGAAGATAGAACCGGTCTTATCTACGAACATGGAACCACAATGATGATAACTAAGTTATTAGCAACTCGTTGTAAATTAGATATTGACTATAGTAGGAGAGATAGACACCCGCCAGCCACTTATTCAAAACTAGTTGCATGTCAGTCGTGGAACCGGTCTCATGTGCGATGACATGTAAAGTTGGTCCGGGCCGCTTCATCCCACTATGCCACCAATGTCCAAAATACATGAAAGAAGCAATAACATGATCATCATCGCTCACATACTATTATGTGTTCTATCCGTGCAAAGCACCTACGCATAGATTAGGCTCTGATACCACTGTTGGGTTCGCAGCATAGAAAACAAAAATTTCCTACGATGGGAACTATTATACGCCAAGATCTATCTATTAGATACAAGCAACAGGTGGATATATATACATATAGAACATACCCTCAAAGACAACAAAGCTTTGTTAACGAGATGGAACTCGTGGATGATGTAGTTGTACACTTGCCGATCTCAAGATCGTGATGAAGTCCAGCGGGTCCAGTAGGTCCAGCTCCAGCACGTCCATCAGATCCAGCTCCAGCAAGTCCAGCACCACCAAGTCCAGCATCACAAAGCAGCGGTGCATCCGTGATTGCATACACGTCCGGTACCCCGACAACCTCCATCCCTTGTTCTAGCAAAGCAGCGAGAGCAGCAACTCCTTTCCAGATAAAGCCACCGGGAACATGTATTTCGCTAATCTGAGACCATGGGGAAAAATACTAGAGGGGGAGAGATCCTTCACGAGGAGGTGTATGTGAGAAGTGATGAGAGGGGGGCCTTTTATAGGAGGAGGGGGGCAGTCCCTGCCTCTTCACCTCCCTCATTCATGTGGTGGTAACCCCCTCCACATATATATGCCCCTTCACATTCTCTATTAAAGTCTCCACTTTAAATGCATTAAATTTCTCAAAATTTAATGCTCTCTCATTTAATAAAACTCTTTTATTAATTTTATTCAGAATTTTGTTAATTAGTTTTATTAACAAACATTCATATAAAACCCCCTGCAACATTTCAATATTACATGCAGAACCAATTTCAGCAATTTAACCCAAAACAGTTTTGGTGTCTATTGAAATAATTCCAGCACTTTCTTAAATCTTTATCTGAAACATATTTGCTCCAAATGGTGTCAGTATCCCTTAAGTGTGTCACCCTATAGTTCGCGAATAATGTAGACATGATCGAGACCCCTCTCCGATCAATAATCAACAATGACTGGAGATCCATCGACTACATATTCAACGATGACTCTTGTGATCGTGTGAACCTTTAACGTCATAACTAAATCCTTTTGTCTTGCGATATATTACATGTCCGAGATTTGATCATTGCTATCTCCATACCTAGTTTGATCTCGTTACCGACATGTACTCTTTTCTCGTTCTCGTGATATAACATTCTAGTGATCACATCACTTGCTTGCAAGCTATTCTCAATGTGATATCACCGAGAGGGCCCCGAGTATATCTATCCGTCATCGGGTTGGACAAATCCCACTCTTGATCTATGAGCCTCTACATAACACTTTCGTAGCACTGAACCCACCTTTATAATCACCCTTTCACGGTGTGATGTTTGATGTTATCAAGATACTTTTCAAGTATTAGTGATTGACATGATCTCATGGTATAAGGACTAGGATTACTTTGTATGATGTTATAGCAATATAAACACAATGACTTTGATCATAATGCTATACTTCGGATGAATGTTCATCACATTATTCCACTAATGTTGTGGCCTCGTTATTAACAACATCCAATGTCCATGATCAGGAAACCTTGATCATCTTGTTAATCAACGAGTTAGTTTATAAGAGAGACATAACTAGGAACTTTCCTTTTGTTTATTAAACACACATGTATTAACGTTTCCAAATTAATACAATTATAACACGCAAAATAAACATTTATCATAAACAAGGAATAAGATAATAACCACTTTATTATTGCCTCTTGGTCATATTCCCTTCACCTATAATTATTGTAGGCTAAGCACACTTAACCTTAGATTTGTTTTCAAATAAGCTTCCGGAAAAGAAGTTGCAGCTTGTTGATATGAGTATCATATCAATCCTATTAAGCTATGTGTCTAGATCTCACATACACCTATCCTTTAGAAGATCGACGCCCTCATCGATCAAGCACACCCCAGGAATGTCTCCTTTTGGCACGCGTCTGTGCGTCCAGTGCCGTCACATGTGCCATGCCGTATCCACTCTGGGACACACGCACCATACTCCATGTGTCCCGCCACTACCCCGCTCACACCCGTTTAACCGTGAGGATCGGCTTTGATACCATTTTGTAACATCCCGTCCACTGGGTCCCGGGGGTATCACTCCTGGCAGCTTAATATGATATCTAGACTAGCCCCATAGACCAACACTAGTCCTTTCTGCGCAATTTGTCCTCACTCGTGCGCACCCGATACCCACTTCCCGGTCAATCACCCATCATATAATTTCTCTAGGCCAAGCACGCTTAACCTTAGAGTTCTTTTCGAATGAGCTTTTGGAAAAGAAGTTGCAACTTATTGACATGAGTATCCTATTAATCATATTAAGCCAGGGTGCCTGGATCTCACATGTAGTAAGCGCTCTTCAGTGAGTTCTTTGAGTCAATGAGACACTCCTCGACTCCAAGACATTGCATTTCAGCAATTTGCAGAGTGACCGGAGTTGAAGCTCTTGGTATAGAGGAAGCGCGACGACGAGTTGGGTGATTTGGCAGCTCATATAGATCTTCTTAAGGCTTTGATCTGTGTTTTTCACTTAATAACCGTTTGTAGCCCGGTGCTTCGTGGTGCACTCGGTTGGATCAAAAGACTATTGCTATGCTTGTTGCTCGCATGGGCTCTAGTATATTAGGACGTGTTGCCCACAAAAGATTAACTCTATTAGAATATTACACATGGTTGTTCTTATTATTATCTTTTATCTCATATGATGTGCAGTTGCAGGTGGATCTTCAATCCTGGCCTATCTCCATCCATTAAATCAACCCACGATATAAAGTAAACTAGATTGGTCAGGTAAACGAAGGTAAAACAGAAAAGTCTTGTAGATGTGTCCATTTTAATTCCTTTTAGCATTATTTCCTAAGGTTTGATTAAATCTAGGTCTACTAGGGAAAAAGACTATTATATTATATCCGTGAATCCGGATCGAAGTTATCATGGAGTTTCACTTGTTGCGGAAATGACAAAGGTATTCTAGTCTCCCTCTTTTTTTTTAGTTTCGTTTGTGCTTTTCTGATTTTGTGTTTTCTTCGAGTTTTCACAGTTTTTTCTCATATTCAATCAAGTGTACACTAATATAAAACATTGCAAGTTACACATTAGCACCGCAAAATCTTGAAAGCATACACACAAATGTAGTGTACATTAATATAAAACATATGGTAGTACACATTAAACACGGGTATGCACATGCATTTCACTTGTGCACGCACAAACGCATGAAGTACACACGCACAAACATGAAAAGTACACGGGAATCACTAAATTGAAAAGTATACACACATATAAACATGGTGATTATACACGTAAACATGTGAGGTGGACACACAAACATGGAAAATAAAGCCACAAAAGTATGAGAAGTGCAAATAAAAGCATGAGAAGTATTCACACACAACACAAGAATCACAAGAAAAGGACACATGAGAAGTACACGCACTATATAGGAAGTACACTTCGCGTAAAACATAATTCACTGAAACCTATCAACATGACATCTAGTTCCGAAGCCATCAACGTGAGAAGCACAATCATGAACATGATTTGTAATTTAAATAAACAGTTCCAAAGTATTTTATTTTGAAATTTAATTTGGAAAATACACGTACAATGACTTAGCATCCTGATAATTACCCTAGTACTACCAATTTTGAAAGTATATGAAATACACATAGTAACTTAGAAAGTACACTACAATACAAGAAGTAGACGTACAATATGGGTGGTACACCTCATGCAAAAGAAAATTCATCAAAACCTCTAAAATATTGATGCGAGGACACAAGGTGAGGAAAATTCACAACTTGGATGAATAGTTGTAACAATTTTTGTGACACTTCCCTATCACTTGCTTAGATCCCGATTATATGGTTTCCTCATACCTCACTAAAAAATTATTTCCTTATACACATGGTAGTTTTCTTGGAAAACTTGTTGTATATTTATTGATCAATCATAATATTCACATGCATAGAGATTATTCACATGCATAGAGATTACATCACGCAGTGCAAGGAGCCACAAATGACATTCTACACCTAAAGGTAAAGTGATATGGACCTCAACTAGAATTCCTTCCTTCATAGACGAATAACAGTTGATCAAATTCAGCTGATTTAGCACTGATTTGCTTCACGAATCACGATACTACCATACACACCTCCAAAGACATGGTTGATAATATCGATCGTCGTCTTGCAACCAGGAGGAATCCACACACACTGAAGGGAAATGCCACCTGCTAGAGTGTTAGTGCTTCACTACAACCTATAGCCTCGAGGGTAGAAGGATTAGTCATACCTGGGAGCACATGGGCTGCACATCCTAGATAGTTGACAAGGTGAGCTCAAGAGACTACTCCAAGAGGCAAAAACCCTAGGTAGTTCCCCTCCTAGAAACTGCACCATCTTCATTTAGGGGTGTGCAAAAACCGAAACCACTCAGACTGCTCAAACCGGCCAATGAATCTGTAGTTCACGACTCTTTACAGATCCAATCTGAACTTTGGAGCTAGTACAAAATCTTGAATGAGCAAAAAATAGCCAAACCGTTTTTGCACGGGATTATCTGCACTCAACTTGGCGACAACAGCCATCGGGAGGAGAAGCTATCCACCTCGACCCCTTTAGTTTTTATATTGCATGGATCTTAACAAGAGTTGTATGTGAAAGAGATATGTCCGAGAGAAACCTTGATATAAGAGTGTGGGTCCACAAAGCAGATTAGAATTCATCTTCATGGATCGTTTTACCGTGCACCATTGAGATCGCCCACATCATAACATGAACTGCCGTGATTTCTTGTGAGACAGGGGACCTATCGTTGCATACATTTGGTCCTCTGTTTTTTTAGCATAACATTTGGTTCTCTGTTTTTTAACATTAAACCTTTTTTTAGGGATAGCAAATAAAACAATTTTGTTTTAGGAGTGCATAAAACAGATGTGCTTGCTAAAGCCCATACGCAGGGCTGTAGCTGTCCGGGCCTGCTAATGCGCGAGGGCGAGGCGCCGAAGCTCTGCTAGACGGTAGGCCCGCTCCGCGCCCAATAGGACTGCACGATTGGTCCATCCATCCAAGGGCGACAGCCCCACCTCCAAAGACTCCGGCCAAGGGAACTAGGCGAAGAGGCAGTTCGCTGCTCCACAGTCCCTTGACCAGATCCGACGCCGCTGCCATGGATCCCCCGCCGCTGCCGCGCGTCCTCCGCCTCGCTCTCCTCCTGCTGCTGCTTGCTTCACCTGCCGCGCTCGCCTGGAAGAAGGACGAGTTCCGCAACTGCAACCAGACCCCCTTCTGCAAGCGCGCCCGCACCCGCGCCCCGCACTCCCTCGACGCGCCGCTCTCCCTCGTCGCCGGCTCTCTCGCCGTCTCCTCCGAGGGTTCCCTCACCGCCGAGCTCTCACATCCCTCCCGCCCCCGCCCGCTCATCCTCCGCCTCTCCGCGCTGCCTCCGCACGCGCTCCGCCTCCAGATCGACGAGGACTACTCCACCAACACCCCGCCCAACCGCCGCTTCCATGTCCCTGACGTCCTCCTCCCCGACGTTGACTCCCGAGCGCTCCACCTCTCCAAGCCCAAGACCGTCGGGGGCGTCTCCACCATTGCGCTCTCCTCCGACCTCGACGTCGTCGTCAAGCACGATCCCTTCGAGCTGACCGTCCGCCGAGCCGGCTCGGGCGACCCCGTGCTCTCCTTCAACTCCCACGGCCTCTTCGACTTCGAGCCGTTGCAGGTGTCCAAGCCCGAGGGCGAGACCTGGGAGGAGAACTTCCGGAGCCACACCGACACGCGCCCCCGCGGCCCGCAGTCCATCTCCTTTGACGTCTCCTTCCACGGTGCCGACTTCGTGTACGGCATCCCCGAGCATGCTTCCACATCGCTTGCCCTCCACCCCACCCGTGGCCCGGGGGTCGAGGAGTCCGAGCCTTACCGCCTCTTCAACCTCGACGTGTTTGAGTACCTCCACGAATCGCCATTTGGGTTGTATGGGTCGATCCCCTTCATGATCGGACATGGCCCTGGGTCGTCTTCAGGGTTCTTCTGGCTCAATGCTGCGGAGATGCAGATTGATGTGCTTGCACCAGGATGGGATGGCGCCACATCCACAGAGAACGGGAGGATTGACACACTGTGGATGGCTGAGGCTGGCGTTGTTGATGCGTTCTTCTTTGTTGGCTCTGAGCCAAAGGATGTGATCAAGCAGTACATTAGTGTTACAGGTGCACCCGCCATGCCGCAGCAGTTTGCAGTAGCATATCACCAGTGCCGATGGAACTACAGGGACGAGGAGGACGTTGCGGGAGTGGATGCTGCGTTTGATGAGCATGATATTCCATATGACGTGCTCTGGCTTGACATTGAGCACACGGATGGCAAGCGATACTTCACATGGGATCGTTCGACATTCCCTAACCCAGAGGAAATGCAGCGCAAGATAGCAGATAAGGGGAGGAAGATGGTAACTATTGTAGACCCACATGTGAAGAGGGACAGTGGTTACCATATCCATGAGGAAGCTACTGCTAAGGGGTACTATGTGAAAGATGCAAGAGGGAATGACTACGATGGGTGGTGCTGGCCTGGGTCATCATCTTATCCGGACATGTTGAACCCTGAGATACGCGACTGGTGGGCTGATAAGTTCTCCTATCAAAACTACAAGGGATCAACTCCAACACTGTACACCTGGAATGACATGAACGAGCCATCTGTCTTCAACGGCCCTGAGGTATGCCACTGAATTACAATAGGCTTGTGCATTATCTTGTCAAGATGAGGTTTACAACAGAATTGAAACATTATATGCTTGAATCGAGTCAATCTTTAAGTATTTCCTCCACTTGAATAGGTCACCATGCCTAGGGATGCAATACATAATGGTGATGTGGAACACCGAGAACTGCACAATGCATATGGGTACTACTTCCATATGGCTACTGCAGATGGGCTTCTCAAGCGAGGTGAGGGTAAAGACAGGCCTTTTGTTTTATCAAGGGCCATTTTTGCTGGAAGTCAACGGTATGGGGCAATTTGGACTGGCGACAACAGTGCAGATTGGGATCACCTTAAATCTTCCATTCCGATGGTTTTGACCCTTGGTCTTACCGGCATCACCTTCTCTGGTGGGTGGACCTACATAACAACGTCACCTCAGTAATCCTGATGTTAAAAGCCTTACTAACATGTCAAGCTTTCACAGGTGCGGATATTGGTGCATTCTTTGGTAATCCAGAACCTGACCTGTTGGTGCGTTGGTACCAAGTAGGAGCTTTTTACCCTTTCTTTAGAGCTCATGCTCATCATGACACAAAGAGGCGGGAGCCATGGTTATTTGGGTAATGCCACAAATATTGAACTTCATGGAATTTTGTTTATTTTGGAAGTTCTCAACCTGGCTGATAAGACGATTATCAAGGAAAATTAATCACGATTACGTGACTTCACACTGTCATCTATACAGTTTTCCTTCGTAAACTTGGGAGAAGTAGATCATAAATGATGTTTGTTTCAAGGCTAACATAATCTCTGTACTATCTACAGAGAGCGAAGAACTGCCCTCATGAGGGAGGCAATACGTATGCGCTACTCATTGCTGCCGTACTATTACACTCTATTCCATGAGGCCAGTACAACTGGTATTCCTGTTATGCGTCCTTTGTGGTTGGAATTTCCTGATGACAAGGAAACATATAATAACGGTGAGGCTTTTATGGTTGGGCCAAGCATTTTAGCCCAAGGGATTTATGAAGAGGTAAGTGATCATGCATACTTTTTCCCCTAAGTAACTCATATTTTGCTTGAAAGTTCATCATACCCGTTTTTAACATGCAGGGTCAGAAATCAGTGTCGGTTTACCTTCCTGGAAAGGAGTTATGGTACGATTTGAGAAATGGATCTCCATACAAGGGAGGTGTCTCACACAAGCTGCAAGTTTCAGAAGATAGTATACCAAGCTTCCAAAGGGCAGGTACAATTGTACCAAGAAAGGATAGATTCAGACGCAGTTCTACGCAGATGGTCAATGACCCATACACTCTGGTATGCTGAGCATATTTCTTATGTTAATGGCATTTAATTGGTTGAGTTCATCTTCTCTTTGGAAAATCATAACTCCATGTACTCTCTCTGTCCCAAAAAGGATGTCATAGATTTGTTAAAATCCGCATGTATCTATACACTGAAACGTGTCTAGATACATGTGAATCTAGACAAATCTGTGACATCTTTTTTAGGACAGAGGGAGTACTTGTTATTTCTTTGATGTGCAAATAGTCCTTATAGTTGTTAATATCTACCTGGTATCTCATAGTAATATATGTTTTTATTGATGAAAAGTTACATGTGAACCTCTTTTTTCTTACTAAGGAAATATATTTCATATGAACCTTACTGAGCTATCCCCTTCCCTATTAGTTGATTTTGTTATGTCACCAAATAACATCCTTTTGCTTGTGTTGTTGAATTATTAGGCACATTGATCTGTTAGACAGGGTTATTTGATTACTTGAATTGAGCATAGCTTGTGCAAACACAGAACTAGCTAAATATGCGACCCTGAACATCTGTTTGTTTGATGTAGCCATTAACTACATTATTACTACTCCCTGTCTGAAATAAGTGACTTGGATTTGACTAGATTCACATGTATCTAGACACAAATCTAGTTGAATCCAAGTCACTTATTTTGGGATGGAGGGAGTAGTACGGTTTATTCTTGCAAGTAGACTATCCAACTTTGTGTTTTTGCAATGATCAGGTGATAGCCCTCAATAGCTCGGGTTCTGCAGAAGGTGAACTTTATGTGGATGATGGCAAAAGTTACGATTATCAGCAAGGGGCATTCATCCATCGGCGATTTGTATTTGCCAACAATAAGCTAACTTCGATCAACATTGCCCCTGATAATCTGGGCAAGAAGTTATTTTCGACTGAATGTGTGATTGAAAGAATTATAGTCCTTGGGTTATCATCGGGAGCAAAGAAGGCTATTGTTGAACCTGGGAACCAAGAAGTTGAAATTGATCTGGGACCGATTAGTTTAAGGAGTGGTTCGAGGTCTGTTGCACCAACAGTCAGGAGGCCCAATGTTCGTGTTGTAGATGATTGGACAATAAGGATAGCATGAAATGCAGCCCATTCACATCTGGAGCCTGATTTCTCGGTTGTTTGCAGCCAGGCCATAGAAGTGGGCAATGTTAGAAGTGTTGTTTGCTCTCTAAGTATTTTCTGTGGACACCCAAATTTTATTGTTTTGGTGGCATCAAAACTTCTGCGTGTACCTGGTACGCATGCTGTTTCTACTGCCAATTTTTGACATAAGCCGAGACATAAAGTGCTGTTGTATACTTGTAGCTTTAATACTGATTCGTGTGCCACTGTATGGTGTATGTGATATGAAACATTACAATTTAATAGCCTTTTTAAATCGCAGATGGTTCTTTGCGACTTTGCCTGGGGTTACAAATTTACTGGTCATGAAAATCCTTTTGTAAGCCCTGTATCCCCGGATACTGCTAACTGACCTTGGGAGGACGTGTTCCTGGCTCAGTAAACAATAAATATTACTACTGTATTTGAAGAAGTTTTAAAAGATGAAACATGCACATGCCTATCATGTGGAGACAGCATTCTTTTGGCCCTGGAGAAAAGAACAAACTCAGTGCACAAGAAGCTGTTATTTTTTGTGTGTTGACATTCTTGTTAATTTCCTGAATTCAAGATAGCTAGCGAGTTTTCTTACTAAAATTTGCAGATGCCTAGTATACTACCATATGTCCATGACTGTATCTATATCTATATCTATATATTATTATTATCTACTAATTTACACAAAGGTAGGTTTGTCCACCCTGATTTTGGTTCCGATTTTTGCTTGGACGAGTTTGCCCCTGCTGTTTTGAAGATATTACCCGGGTTGCCACCGCTAAGTCAGAATCTGTTTCTTCGGTGCTGCCACCACTTGGAAGGCGCGAGGGCGAGGCTCGCCGTCATGGGCTGCATCAGCCGTCTGGTCGAGTGAGGAGGCGTGGGGGACTACAAGTAGGTGGACCGGGCGAGGTCGGGAGAGAGGAGGCCGGAAGCGAACGTGGTCGACACAGTCTACCGGCGTCGACCGTACTGGGTGGAGGCGAGCTTGTACCACCGACCTGGCCAGCAACAATGGCGGTGACCAACACGCGGCGCTCCCCGACCACGCCATCCTCTTGCGAACTCCTCGATGTTCTCTCCCCGACTCCAAGCAGAGACAACATAGAGGGAGGGTGGAGATCCAGGACAAACAATGAACAGATACGAGCTTGTGTGCTACAGCCGATGGGCATGGGCATGCTCAAGCCTGATCCATAACGGAAGAGCTCGTGCTCCAAATCCAGTAGAGGGAATGGGATAGGCGGTGAATTTGGTCTTCTGTTGCAGTTTCTCTTGATTTGGTATAAAAATCGGTGTCCAATTTAAGATTCCAGGGAGGCTGTGAGTATGGGGAGAGAAGATTTGGGAAAAAAAGAGGACATTCTGTTCAGATTATCTTTATTCGTGGAAAAACAAGTTTCAAACTATGACAACATTTCATTTTCTAAGTATTGGTATATTTATATAAATTAATTTTTCTGTAACCGTGACAACGCACGGGCATTTAGCTAGTATTTTTTAATATGTTGAAACTTTAGAAAAAACTTGTTGATTTTTTTTTGTCGAACTAAAGAGTGCTCCGGAGCAACAAGCTATGCATCCAGCTTCCAGCCTCTGTACCGTCCTAAAAGTGCAGAGCGCCTTAAAAAGAAAGAGTGCAACAACATAAGTAGGGGTATACTCCATACTGTAGCTTGGAGCCTTGTAGGTTATGTAGTACTAGCTATTTTGTTAGTAGACAATTTGATTGCTCAGCTTTGCCCAGGTTGAGAACGAAGCCTCGCCTCATAAATGAGATATCTCACGTATGAAGGATATAGCCTCATAAAAGGAATATTGTAAGACAATGGAAGTTTACAGAGTAGAAATAGACCAATGTATCAGTGCATGATATTACAGAGCACTGGCCCAATTAAATTCCCATTTCCGGCACAGAGCAGCAGCATGGATCTCACAAGCTCGAAGTACCCTCTCTACCCCCACAAAAGTCAGACGACCGTGAAGCAATAGGCCCCATCTAACTCCAGTACCCGGAGCTTAAAACACCAACAAAAACATGTAACTATACTACACTTATTATTTTAATTACATGAGACGACCATGCATTGGCTATCTACCAGCTATGTACTGTAGACAAATCGCCATCAATCTTGTGAGCCGGTCCATCACTTCCGGAGGAACGCCCATGGCCCCCTGGCCGCCCCCATCCTGCAGATACAAGTCACAAACCTTGATGAGCCCTAATCGAAGATTAAGGAACATTTGGTGGAATATAATTTTTTGCAAGAATTTCGGAGAACAGTTCAGTTTCTTCAGGATTCGAAAAGATTCATGTGTTCAAAACGGCACATGAAAAGTGCCAGGGCTACCTAAGAAAAGGGGCCCCTGATGGTAAGGATAAGGTGGAGTTATAATTCATACCTCCAGGTGCTAGCTATGGTCCTCAAGCTCATGTAGATCGTCAATGCGACCCATATGCCGATGAAACCATTGTGCGCTGACAGGTACACCAGGCACGGTATGGATATGGACGCTACCCCAACCTGCATGTTCCCATGGGATCAGTTCAGTCCCGAGAAGGGTTTCAGAGCTAGTAAAATTGATGCAGCAGCTTGTCAACTTGGATGTCAAAGGTTTTCACTGTACCATGGAGTAAGCAGAGTATGTGTAGTCTGATGCTCCGAAGTTGATGCCGTCGAATACGAATGCTAGGGCGTTTATCGTCTGGGTGCCGGCGACGAACTGAAACCCCCAAAGAAAGTTAGTGTCTGGATCCTGGGAAACATTATCGACATTTGAAGAGCCAAGGTTCTTACCGGGATGCCCTTGTGGATGACGTCGATCACTGCTGCGTCCTTCGTGAAAACTCCGGCGCCGAACTTCATGAAAAGACCAAGGACCACCGTGAGGCATATCCCCAGAACAATGCTCAGCTGCAAAGTGAAAGAGATCACCATCAGTCTCTTCTTACTGAACATTGCGCAATGTTCTTGAGAAAAAAAAGCAAGAAATGGCAAAATTTAACTGTGAAACAAACCTGCAACACGCGAGAGGTCGCGGCAACCACCTTCTTGTTATCGTTCTTGGCGAACGCGCTTGCAAGCACTGCCTGCAAGAACTCAACCAGAACACGGTTCAGTTAAGTGCACTTGAGTGAAAATAAAAGCACTGCTCCCGGAAGTAATCCATGGCAATATGACACGGACCTGTCCCGCGACGGCCAACCCGTCAGCGAGAAGCGACGTCGCGAGCCAGAGCTGGCAGCAGATCTGAAAGGCCGCCATGATGGTCGGTCCATCACGAGCAGCCAGCGACGACGCCAAGGTGACGCAGAACGTCACGGCTACGACCCTCGCAAGCAGCAGGAATCCTGAAAGAAATAGATGCAACTTTCAGAACCGTTTCCAGGGACCAGTGAGAGATGTTATCCACTTTCAAGATCCCAACAGTATCTCACCACACCCAAGAAACCGCCCAAAGTTCAGGGATTTAAGGCTCGGCGGGATAACATCAACCTGTTGGACGAGCCGACATACCAAGATCATAGTTATCAGGTACCTGCAAAAAGGGATAGAACGGAGACAAGTGACGAGTCAGGACAGACTGATCACCCAAAAACATGAGATATGGAATGTGCTTGTAGTGTTGAAACTTACTGGGAAATGACATGAGCAACGGCTGCACCGGTGACACCCATATGGCAAACAAACATCAAAATTGGGTCTAGGATGATATTTGTTGCATCTCCAACCACTGGAATGTTTTCCATGGAAATGTTAGTAACATCAGGGGTGTTCTGTTCAAATATTTTTCTGGATTGAAATGGAAATACATGCTGACTGAAAGAACGTTATCACCAAAAGATGTATTTACCGGTAGCATACAACGGTGTCTTCGTGTCTTTGAAACCCCGGAAAACACCCTGCATTGCCAGAGACAGTAGAACAGCAGGAGCACCGAGTGATCTGATCGTTAAGTAACGAACTGCAGGTTCTAGCATCGGTGAGTCCTGTAAACGAGAAGAAGAATTAGCATCATGGATGGCAACAAAATGCATAAATAAATTCAGATTGAGCAGATAAAATAAGGTACTAGGACCTACACGTTTCACACCCATGATGCCCAATACAACTTTTGCCGAAAAGATCAGGAACACAGACTGAACTAGCCCAAGAAATGAACCCACTATAAGAGCCGATGTCACAGAAGGTATGTACTTCCTCTTGCACACTTGATTGGAGAGATCAGTACAGTCAGTGGGTATACAAGAATTAGCACACTCTGGCGTAGCATGACCTGGCAAAACAGAGTTTGGAATGCAGAGCGCTTCAGTCCTGAGGCCACATCAAGTTAATATTCAGAAATCTGATAGCAGATATTTTGCAAGAGCTTGGTACCAGACGCAGGCACATGGCTGGTTTCTGAATGCACAGCAGAAGCTTTCTCCAGGTCTTTGCTGCTGCTTTCTTCTAGGTATTTACTGATGATGGCGTCTTCTTCAGCGACAAACGATGTTGTTACACTAACTAGGGGGTAGATGCAGACTTTGGAGACTTGGTTAAATATGGCAATTGAAACACCAACAGCAGCTATCTCCACCGAACCTGAGGATAGATCAACAGTGGCATTAAATTTCAGATCGGCAGAATCCTATCTCTTACATCGGAAAGAGTAACACGACACAGCTCTGAGTACTGACGCTAGAATTTCTGAAAGAACAGGTTGGTCCTTCAAATTTTCTTTTGCAACTTGCTGAAGCACATGAAGGAAAAATAAAGACGGCGATCGAGCATACTAAGAGTGCAGAGCTACATGAGTATCTTTGGAAAGGATCATGTATTCTTGTGTGTAGAAGGGAAAGATACTCAGAACGGAAAAGAGCTGCGTGGTGCTACTGTGACGCAACTCAACCAAAAAACAAGACGCTTATGTGTGCTTGTTGAAAAATAACAAAATGAAAAGAATAGACTCAGCATGTAGTACCTGGCTAACTAATCGTGTAACGAGAAATTGCCAGTGGAACGCAAAGGAAGATTTGAAAAATAAGCTTTTGTGATGCGCAAAAAAACAAATGGAAACGGAAGCGAGGACAAAATGCCATAGGCAACAGAAAGAATACGGTTACTTTAGATATCTTATTAAAAATACCAATGTATAGCTGAACCATAGGCAACTTAAGCGAAGATTGTTGTGCCAATAATAACAGCTAAATGGAGACATGCTTGGTTCATCAGAAGGTAAAAGAAAAAATGCTGGAGATACGCAAGTTCTGCACTTATCAGCAAATCAACGTTGACAGAAACGGATAGAGAAGGTGGGCATTTTGTCATTATCACTAGTAAAAAACTTAAGATGGAGAACCCTGGAGGGCATTTCCTGAAAGTTTTTTTTGGCACGGTTATATGTCCAAATCAAGGGAAAGGGTTACTGCAGAGTGTAGTTCGTTACTTTGCCAAACTGACAACAAGGAAACGAAGCAGGGACTATCCAGTGACAGAGAACAGCAACGGTTGGCATATTTGGAAATTCGCTTGTGTGGCTACCTAAAATTAGGACCGGTGATGAAATGAAAATTGAGAAGGCCCTATTCCGTGCAGAATCAGCAAGACATGGCGAGAGGTAATTTTATTTCTTTTTTCTTGTTTTGGGTATATACCGGAGTTACATGATACAAAATGATAGGACGATCATAGTTACCTAAACGGCCGATGAATGCTGTGTCCACCAAGGAAGCGAGCGGATCGGCGGCCAAAGCCAGCGACGCTGGCACCGCAATGCGCAGCACCTCCGACCCGAGCTCGTCGAGCTTGAAGACACTCCTGCGACAAGTTTGAGTTACGAGCAGATATCAGACAACGTAACACCGGTGTGTATAAGGTGAAGGAAACCAGCCACGTACGCCACGGGACGAACCTGATGTTCATGACGAAGAGGTAGAGCCCCGTCTTCCTGGGCCAGCCGGACAATGTGGCCAGCGCTGGCAGGTCCTCCGCCGCCGCCTTCTCCTCCGCGCCGCCGTGTCCATTCGGCTCTGTAACGTGCGCAGGGATGTCGACGGCCACCCGCTTCTCTCCGGTCATGCTCGCGGCCGCGCCCTCCTCCATGCACAGATAGACGATGCTTTGCCTGAGATGAACCGGGCGCTGGTTCCCGGTGCTCTGGATTTTGGACTGAGAGGAGAGAGATGGGATCACGAGAGCAGCAGTTCACCCCTACTTATACAGACCTCCCAGGGTGCCGTGCTCGCTTATCAGGACGTCAGCAGCTGTCACGTGGAAAGGCAAAGGAGTCAAGTTGCGTCAGTCAGTCTGTCGATTCTAGCTTGCTAGCTAGCTAGATGATTTGTCAGTCCGTTACAAAACGAAATATAGGAGTATATCTCCCGAGAAAGAAATATGTGTGTGTGTGTATGTATGTGTTCAGTGGAATCGAAGGCCAAAACAGAAAGCAATCAGCTGGTGCAACACGACAGGGGGGAGGCGTTACGGCTGGTGGCGACGTAAAGGGCACGAGCCGAGGTCGTCAGAGATGGCAAGCCGCGACATTCTAGGTCCCGTGCTCGCGCGTGCCGCCCGCCGTGCGTCCTCCGCGCGCGGCGCACGGCCTGGAACGTCCCCAGCGAGAGTTGGATGCACGCACGCGCGCACGGCTGGGAACGCGAGACCGCCGGCGACGGTTTCGGTTGGCATGCGTGCGTGTGCGGAACGCCGCGCCGGGCCGGGGTTCCGGTGGCATTGATTGGTGCGGTTACGTTGCGTGATTGAACGCGCAAGTGACATGGCATCGGTGCCGCGCGCCGTCCGCCAGTGCCGTCCCGGCAACTACCATGCGTACCATGAACCGTTGGGATTGGCTACGGTGGTTTGGCTCGGTCTTGTGCTGAGCGATGATACGTACGGTACGGCCTCCGGGCCTCGCCGAAGGCCATATGGCCGGCGTAGGCGGCATGGGCTCGATATCGATCAGCTCTTCTGGCCTTCTCTGACCCCACCCTCATCTCTTGAACGGCAGACCGGGAAGGTAGGTTTTATTTGCTGCAAGCAAGCTGCGATTGTGTCAAAACTTCACTGTTTGAATTTTGAAACACAACAATTTTTGCCGAGAACTAGAGAAGCTCTACACATTTAATTATCTTCGGCGATGGGAAAAGAATCCGGACGGACTTCACCAAGAGGGACCAGATAGTTGCGTGCATGCGGATGCGGTTCGACGGCCCTGCGTGAATCCGGCGAGATGCAAGTGCAACATGATAGACATGATAGAGATTCAGATCAACGGGACAACGGAGCATGGGGGAGAAGGCCAGGATCCATAACTAGGACGGCTACCTGAAGAGCTAGGGTAGTGGTTTTCCAAGTGTGTTCATTGGCCACCCCTTTTCCATCTGGTCTCCTTTTCCCCTCTTCATAGAATCTTCCTCTTCTTCAAGGTGGGAACGTGGGAGAAGCAATCATCTTGGTTTCCCCACTACTCATATACTAGTAGTAGTAGCGGCTCTCTCTTCGCTCTTTCCAATGTGAGTGATGACAAGGCATATCACACCTATATATCTATCAGATTCCATCATATTTGGACACCATCTAGACTAATTGTCACCATGTTTTTATAGCCAATTTCCCCCATCTAGTATTGGAAAAAGAGTGTAGATGAATATGGATTCAATGGAGTGAACTAACACTCGTAGAGCTCGATATATTTTCGAAGCAGTGAACTGAAAATATGTTTTCAGTATTTCTCGTCAATAGTTAGGAAGAAAAAAAAGAAGCATCACTCGGAACAATGAACAGCACATGTGTTTAAACTACAGTATAGCGATAATTCTACTATGCATAATTTTGCACATCAGTTGCTCCATTAGGCCATCGACGACGATGCTCACATATTCCCCGTCACATGTGCCATGTATGTTTTTTTGTTGAGGAGGAGAGCGAAAGAAGAAAATACTAAGTTGGCTTCTGTTCGTCAAGGGCTGGTCCCTACGTCTACATGCCTAAGAGGTCACTATTTCACAATTGTACAAGAAGCCCCCCTTTGCCACCCATTTTACTATGTAATTTTAGTTGTCACAATATCTTTATAGTATACTAGCTTTCATTATTAGATAAGACACTAAATGGTAATTTCATTCTACAACAAATTTTCTTTGTTTTTTTCTTGATGACAACTAACGTTTTTGTTGCCAACACGTGAGAATAAATACAAGCTCGGGGCACCGATACAACTGACTGCCCGGCAGTAACAAGAAATACCGGCCGGTTATTGCTCCAAAAAGTTTCATACATAATTTAAATTTTTATTAATTTTCATCCAAATTTATGATACAACGAAAATACCGTCCAGTTACCAGAACCCTGGATGACGTGCAGGGCACAACAAAAGACAGAGTCTTGGCTACTATCCTGGTGATGTATGCACTTATTGGTCCCCGTTTCACATGAAAATGACTTGTCTAGATCCATTTCAATACACAACCTCTTATTTAACGTGCTCAGTGCCAACTAGATGAAACATAGCTCATGTTCAACTTCCATGAGGAGCAAACTAGTTTTAAGCCACAAAACATCTAGTAACATAAATTATGTATCTGTCCACCACTACATCTCCTGCTAGTTAGCGTTGGGATTATGTCAATGACGTGCCACTACCATTTTGGACTAACCACGTACTCCGTACATAAATAATTCCAATCATGCAAAAGTTGGTGGGTTAGTCTTTCTGAATGTGATTGGCTAGCGCAATACCTTGCTACTTTTGAACATAGTTTGTGTATCGGGGTGGAGAGTTGTCTAATTTTTTGTCAGTATATACTCAAAAGATAAACGGCTCAACAAAGTGCTAAAAGCAAGTTTAGGTTAGAACATGTACTTGCATGATGTCATCATACTCTTCATCTTACCATATAGAAACTTTTTTTTGTCGCCGAGACATAGAGAGAGAAATGTGACGTCCCTCTACCAAAGGTGCGTTAAAATTAAGGCGTAAACAACATAATTAAGGTAGGCCACAAAAAACTAAACTAGATGAAAATAAGGAAATATTCTCCATGTTTTGTTGTCATCTTTCAGTGGCATGTATGAGTACAAGAGGAGGCAAAACAAACTACCTCTTGACATGTCCTTATTTCTAACAATGAGCGGTCGGAACATTCCCCAGATTGACTCTTTTTCGTTGAACCGTAACATGGTGCCAATTTAACAAGGCAATGAATATAGTTTAGTGGAGTGCTCCTGTGCTTTTCGTCTGTTTTTTGGCACGCTTTCCAAAGCAGCCTGACGGCTGAGATTAAGGGAACTGACATCAGATCCCGACCCGCATGATCCAAACCCAAACCAGGTGTGATTAGCACCCTTAATCTCAGCCATCAGGCTGCTTTGAAAAGTGTGCCAAAAAAAAGACGAAAAGCACAGGAGCACTCCTCCTTACTGCATCGTACATGGAAAAGGGCAACGAAGAAATAATGAAGTATTATAGTTTTTGGAAAACAAATAATGATGTGTTATCAAGCTTGTGACGTTTATACTCCCTATGCTCCGGCCATATATTTTGGAGGTCGTGATTACAAATTTATACTCAGTAGTCTAGATAACTCAAGTGCTTTGCATCTTAATCTTGGTAAAAAGTTTCCCAGGAATATCTTCCCTAGGACAGATGCCACAAGGTAAAGCCATAAATAGAGAGATGTGATCACTTATTTGAAACTCCACAGCAATCTAGGGGAATCCTGAATAAGATGTGATGCTAATGCTCGAAAAAACTTGTCATGCAGGTTGATTCTAAATAAAGTCTTCCATGATATTATATTTAAAGCTTTAATACAATTATCACCCTTTCTGATAATAATAGTTGTATTTTTATTGCATGCTCATATTATGTGTTTTGTAGAAAATTAAGCCATGCACGCTGTCATCGTAGAAAGGGTACACCCAAGAAGCGCGGCTTGCCACATATTTGTCAGTGGAAGAAACAATGGAAACAACGTCGATAGGTTGAAAAGTATGGTATACACCAAACATGCTTTAAGACACCAAGAAAACTACTTAGAAAGCTATCTAGGTGCCGTATTCGACCAACACCTCACATATTACTCTTATGATTTTCTACATACATATGTACATTAGATTTGATCAATCCATCTTTCATTATATTTTTCATGGACCCGCCATGTGCACCAACCAGAAAGCACAAAATGTATGTAAGTAACATACTTCAGCAACCAAATAAGCGACCCTCGAAGCAATTCAATAGGATAAAAAGTAGTAGAATTAATATCAGAACAATAATTACACTCTTAATTTCCTTAGGTGAAAGATATATTTCGAAGTCTCGAGATAAATGACAAATATATATAGTGAAAAAGAGGAAGTACTATATATTATCACTACCGGACAAAAAGAAAAAAAGCTTGATGAGATTGTTTTATCCCTGATGTTGGCCACTCTAAAAGCGAAAATCAAAGGTGACATTTATATCCCAGCCTGTTTATATATAGCCAACGTTAACAAAAGCAGAGTGAAATGCGAGCTGCGTCACGGGCATTAGATAAGCAGCTTTAGGAGACTAATACGTACCATCTTGATAGATGGTGCTCGCCAGCTTTGAGTGCTTGGTTGAAATGAAGGAACGAAAAAGGAGCTACGAAATCTGGACCTAACTACGTGTGGTTACCCTGTTGGTTCTTTCCTTTAATTTGTAACAGCAATGAGGCGTAACTTTGGACTGGCGCCAGCCAACTTTAGAAACCCCAAAGAGAAAAGGTACGTACAAAGAATATATATGATGATCATCAAGTGGTATACCCATGGAACCGATGAATCTAAGCTAACATCGTTTAATTCTGAACTACATGTACGTATGTATATTATACGGAGTATATGTGTATGTTTTTGGACAATCACATCCGTAGTAGAGTGATGCAGAGTACGTGGGAGGGTACAAGACTACAAGCTACAGTTGCAAGTAATCCACGGCATGTGTGCAGACCGCTCGATCAACTTGTCTAGCTTGTAGTATCGGCTGGTACACTGTGGACAGAGACACCACACGACGGCTGACGACACGACCGGACCGATTCTCGTGGTTAGAAGAACACCTGTACTTGCTTGCTCAGTTGGTTTCTTACTAACTAACAATCACCGTACCTACTCTCCTGAAAACGTCGGTACATTGAGTAGCACGCATCGCGGCTTGCCGTGTGCCCGTAAGCCGTCCTGGATCGAGATCCGTCACTGTCCATCGCTATGCTCAGCTCGGTCTTGCTGTGTCTCAAGGACAGAGCTCCAATCCGGTGACCCTTGTCGCAAGAGCAGCAAGAACACTAGACGGATTTGTATACGATAGATTTATCTAGCTAAGCTAGCTAGACGAAGAATCACACGAGCAGGAATAGAAGGCAGAGCAAAAGCATACGTACGCAAGCGTACCTCTGGCCTGAAATGGCAAAATGGCCGTGAAGTGCCGAGCTTGCTGGCCTCGCTCGCTGGTGGGTTCTCTGCTGGCTGAGCTAGCTCGCTGCTGCTGCTGCTCCACTCTGCCCGGCTCGTGTCCTCTATAAATAGGCGCCGCGATGGAACGCCGGGAGGCATGAAGCACGCGTGGCCAGCGCGGGCGCGCGTACTTGCGGTCGCGCGACGGCTCGAGGGCCCGTCGGATTTTCGTTTTCCGTTGGCTTTTTGGCTACTACTACTAGCTCTGGAGTCCAGGTCGGATCCGCAGTAGCCCGGAAAAATCCTTGTTTAGTCGCGCGCCGCGTGGCTAGCACATGCCCGCGCGTGTCGCCGCCGTAGATCCGCCGCCCCGGCCAGAACAGCGCGCACCGGCGCCCCCCGTCCGCCGTGTCAACGCCCCATTGGCTGGCGGCTCGCCGGCTGGGACGAGTAGTCCGGTCCGGCTCCAGCGCCCAGCGATGTGTGTGGTGCGGTGTGCGTTCGCCAGTATACAAATCGATGATAGTAAAGAAAATTCGTGGAAGAAAAATGGAGGATATAGGTCACTAGCAGAGGAGGCCAGCAATGGGAAGCCTGGCCCACCTATTTAGGCCCGCCCGCCCGCCTGCGTCGTCGCTTTCGGGCCATCAGACCCCTAGTTTACGCATCCGATCGAGTAGTAGAAGACGACGTCGGTGTGGAAAGGAGGAGCACTGCGAGCGAGCTGCACCGAGGAGACGATGCCGTCCGTGGGAAAGTTAGGTTTACGATCGAGCGGCCGGTCAGTGTACGAGTGAGTGTGCTGCACGCGCCTCCGATATTTTATTTCTCCATCGAGAAGCAAGAGAGCAAGGTCACCAAAGGACGACGGGCTATGGCGACGACGCACTCTCGAAAAATTATTGCCCGTTGATAAGTTGATCTGGTGATTGTTTTCTTGTCTCAATGCGCGCGCACGGAAGGAGGAGTGCGCGCGCGCGCGAGTGGTCGCTGCTTGCGTACGTGTGAAATGTTGTGCTCGACCACGAACGGAACGGCTCACCTCAGGCGGATGCGCCGTCGCCGCCCGTCGGTGCTGGCTGGGTGCCTAGCTTTGACTCTTACCAACATTGGAGTAGAAGCTTGCGTCGACCATGGTAAAGAGTTTCCATTTCCATGTAACACCGCATGACACCTGTGGCAAGATATCTAAGACAATTCAGGTAAAAGTTTCCACACAATCGAGGGGACAGACATGTAAAAGGCACTGTGGAAGTACAGGTGAAATGTCCATTTTTCTGTACCACTTCAAGCTTGTAGTAGGTGAATCAATCCCTGGCTGGTATGTGTAACTCAATAAAAGCCGTGGTCTCTCGGATCCTATTTATGTACCACTGTCCACTGCCACAATCACATCTATAGAACAATTTCATCCACATCCAAGCAATAATGTGTAGTACCATCGGACGGTGAAAAGGGAACGTCATGGGGTGACACCGGCCTAGGGCATAAATGAAGAGTGAAGCATACTGGAAAAAGGAGAATCTTTGGCGGTAGAAAAGCATATGCATTTTCCCTGTTTTGCACTGTTAACTCGATTAAGCAACCTTTTATGTCTCTGTCATAGACCCGTTTCTTTTCAAGGATATGTCCCGGGAGACTATCGTTTTCATAGAAGAAGCGCTAAGAGCCCAAGTTTTACAACACACTGTGATACAGACACCAAGGCGCAACTCCACGCTGCCACAAGGCAGCACACACACCCTAACCAACTACTCGCGGCATCTTCACCTGTCTACTTGTCCTAGGCAGTCTCGAAAGAGCAGCCTTATGCATTTTTTGTAGCAATTAATACTCGCATTGGCACAAAATTATAAGGTAAACCAGAACTATAAATTGCGTTGCAAAGAAATGGCATGTTGTGCAACGGATAAAAAGTGATATGTTTTTTTGAAGGGAGTGATATGATCTTTGGTCATAAGAGGATGCCCCCTTCATCAAAGAAAGCATGTCATTTCTCGTTCTAGTGGAGGATCTAGGTTTTTTAACACAGTTTTACAAAAATAGTCCAACCGAGTAAACAAGAGGTTGTCAATAAAAAATAATTAAAATATTTTCCCACCATATATAGTGAGAATACCTCAAATAGTTCAAACTACTGCAAAGGGTGAAGAAACCCACAACCATGTGAATGTGATCCTTGTGGGGTTTGCATCATGGGTTGGGCTTTGGGTGTCAACGGGCAAAGACTTATGGGAGACACTAATGATCCAACAGTTAGAGCTCGGCCTAGGTAAATTATTTGACGATGCTAGAAAAAGGATGAATTTTGTGACCTCCGAAAGAGTTAATTTTGTGAAGTGCATTACTCATGTTACATCATTATCAATAAATGTGGCCACTATAAATTATGCATCTACACTCATGGCCATACCCTTCTCTTTGTGTCATCTCATTTTACTGCAACAGAACACGTGGGAACATGCGGTTATAAATGCCAATACACATACCTAAATGCCGGGCTCCCACTATTGCGGCAAAAAACAGTCACCAACAATAAAGTGCATCTTTTTTTGCTGGGCGCATGGTCATCTTCCGTGCCATCGGTTCCATGGCACCACACTAGATGCGTCTCGGTAGATTACAGAAGATAGCAGAGTTTTAAGAGATGTTTGGTAGTCTGTATCAATTTCTTGGCGCGGTCGGACAGTGCTGCGGCGGGCACTGTCACACTCATCCGACCTCCAATCCAGCTTTTATGTCTTGTTTGATAGCCTGCATGCAATTTTTGTATTAGGACAACAACAAATGCATGTTGTTTGGTTGACTGCGCCGGATTACCGGTCACACTAATATGCATTCCTAAACAGTCATTAGTGGCTCTTATTCTTCGTGTTCGTCAGAGGGCAGCAGGACACTCCTGCAGCTGCGCCAGTGACGAAGGGTGGCAAGACAACTGTTGCGACTGCGTCGGCGACGTAGGTCGGCGGGACACCTCATATGGTTGCACCTGCGACGGAGGCCTGCGGGACACCTGACGCGGCATCCAGGAACTCGAGCTCGAAGACAGCGGACTGGACCACCTGGAACACGTACGCGACAAAGGGGATCTAGGCACGGTCGACGGCGACAACGACCTTGGTTCCTTTACCTGCACGAACCGCCTATCGAGTAGACCATCTTCCTCTACCTCATCTTCAACCTCACGTACAAGTTGAGAAGTTCATCCTCACGTACGTACACCTACAGTCGATGGTTGAGAGAGCTGATCTATCCTCTATCTCCATCAAAACGAACCACTTGTAACACAAAAATTGTGAGGAATAACGAGATCAAGCTGTCAGTCGATGGTTGAGAGAGCTGATCTATCCTCTATCTCCATCAAAACGAACCACTTGTAACACAAAAATTGTGAGGAACAACGAGATCAAGCTGTTCCTAGCAGGAAATTACAAATGGTTGCTTCTATGCGACGAATATGAATAAATTCTCCCAAAAAGCTCTAACTTTTACCGTGAATCGGAGAAGCCATGGTTCACAAATCTCGAAACCGATGGTCAGAATTGAACCCATCACTAATACACATCTTTTTCATGTAGATCTCAAGTCAATTTAGAGTTTTTTATGCTAATCACAAGTGGTTTGGGATGAAGATGTTTAAGAGAGGAGAGAGAAAAAGAGTGCGTGCAAGAATGAGCTCTATGGAGCTCGATGCATTGCTTTAAAGGGCGCGCTCAGCCTGCCTTCACAAAAACGGCCGATGTGAGTGTCGCCCCTAGGCCTGGCTCCGGGCCGCTTTGAGAATCATGCTGGCGCAGCCCAAGCATCCATGCAGGTAACCATTTGGACCGGTTTCATCTCCTCAAAGACTGACTGGCCCACATGCAGGCTACCAAACGTGTCTTTAGTGCCATTAATAAAGTGCAGCGCGTTAATTACTCTGTTGTATTTTCTACACCTTCTAGCATCATAAAAGTTAATGATCATCAATAATTAACAAATTAGTTTCTATTCATATATATTATCATCTCGTTTTACCCAAGAAAATAAAGTGAAAATTATTATGATTTCAAATGTTACATTATATTACACATTTTTTAAACTATTACGAGATGTATCAACTATTACTAAAATTACAAAATATTTTCTTCAAAAATAAAAAACTTCCTAAACAACTAAATCTAATTAGGAAAAAACTCCTAGTTGTAGATGGAGCTCTTGAGCCCATCTCTGTTCTGAGTTGTTTTCGCATTGCGTCCTGTGAGGAAAATATGTCTCACGCGGGCAAGCCTGGCGACTTTGCTGGGATCTTTCCCATCCACAACGAGCGTGACTACCTCATCTGAATCTGCTTCATCCACCGCAAGCACGACGACCTTGTAATATCTCATAAATTTTAGAGACGCGAAAATAGGTTGAACATAGTTGTGTGCATTGCATCATTCAGGAGCACTAAAAGCTTTTTGATAGAACTTATCAAAATGATTGAAGTTCCAATTGAGGTGATGATTATGACTAGTTCATCATGTTGAGTGTCAAAACATTGAAATAATCTTTGTTAAACTTCTATGTTAGGATGTAGAACTATTGAACAAAAGTAAATCAACACACAAGACACTTCAGGAAACAAGTAAAAACTTGATGCTTAATTATCTTCTCTAAACCTTATTTTAACACATGCGCTGAATAATTCTTAGCACATAACCACTCCATCAAGACCAGATCAATTACATTCTTAACTAAACTTATTCTATCTTGTCTTAAACCCCATTCATTCTACCAACACTTGCGATTGACAAGAGTCATGCAACAAGTAAATCATCCAAGTCTTTAAAACAAACCTTGATCTATCTAAATCTTGACTTATCTATTCTTCTCTATTCAAACTTTCCTATCTTCATAATCACAAGGACGAGATATGTACTTAATACTAAGTGTTAAGTATCATATTATGAATTGAATCTCAATAAGCATCTTGATAAACTAGTACCCATCCCAAACCTTATCAAATTGATCCATTGTCAAGGCCTTGTTATCACCTCAATTCTATTGGGATATGCTCTTGACAATACTCAGAGTTAACAATACATGTTGGAATTTTGCTTAATAGAAGGATCATTCAATTTATATTATTGAACAATTCCAGAAATTCTAGAGGCCCACTTAGCCCATTCATGCATGGCAAAATATGGGATAAAAGTTTAGTTCCACATTGCTAGTTGAGTGGAAGTTTGACCTCCTTATAAGAGGGATGCTCCACCACTTGTAAGAGCAAGAGAAGGAGAGAGACCTACACACGTGCTCCTCCCCCTCCACCGCCCTCCTTGCCTCGCCTTCGTTTCACCTTCCGTATTCTCGTTTCATCTCCCCGTGCAGCCCGTTCGCCTACTCATCCCGTGCATATAAGAGAGAGAGAGGTCATTGCTCCTCTCAGACAGACCAACACCGAGCGCCTCCAGTTCCATAGCTTTGAGCAATCATCAGTCTTCCCCATTACGTCTTGCGGCGTGCACCGTAAGACGGGACAGTAGGCCTCCGAGACCCGCTGCTTGGAGTCCTGTACGAGAGAAGGGAGATAAGGTTTTTGGGGAGCGCTCACGTACAGAGATGACATCTTCCCCAACGACGACTTGTTCCCCGACACGTATAACCTCTTCGACTACATGACTGATCCCAACACCAACATCAACGCGAGGCGCTCATCTTCTGCACAATATGTTAAATCCCTCCTAGTTCTAATCTTTTGTCTGTAAATTATTCTTCATATACTATGTATATCAATCTGTCTAGACTCGCTATTTACTCTATATCTGTTAGATCGCATGACTAGTTTTATTCTACTATCATTAGTCATGTTTTATCTACTATTTTTATGGATTTATATGATACCAATCCAAAAACCTTATTTTAGGCAATTTACTCCAAGTGGTTTTGTTGCGCCTATGAAGCCACTAACCTTTGAGGGTATGCACTATAAGAGGAGACGCATGGGAGCAGTCCTCTGGTTTTAGACCATGAGCTTCTATGTCGCCATCCTTGGCAAACCTAAGGGTGAGCTCACTCTTGTTCGGGAGGCCGAGTTTGAGAAAACTGATACCCTCTTTAAGGCGGCTTTGTTGAGTGTTCTGGCGAGAACATCGCTTATCCTTATGCATCACTTGATTCTGGCAAGGCTATGTGGGATGCACTTGAGGACAAATTTGGGGTCTCCGGCGCTGGCACTGAGTTGTATGCCATGGAATATTTTTATGACTACAAGATGACTGATGACCTCTCCATGGTTGAGAAAGCTCATGAGATAAAATATCTTGCCATAGAACTTGAGCACTTCACATGTGTGTTACCGGACAAGTTTTTAGTCGTAGGCATAATTGCTAAGCTTCCTCCCTCGTGGATAAATTTTTTTTACTTCTCTAAAACATAAGAGACAAGAGTTTTCCATTTTGGATCTCATTGGGACTCTTAATGTGAATGATAAGGCGAGAGAAAAAAACACACGCACTCAAGGTGCTAAAACTGATTCTAGTGCTAACTTGGTATAGAAGAAGAACTAACACCCTCACCAGTTCAACAACATAACCAGTCAGATGGCAACATAAATTTTGATGGGAAGAACAATCCATCATAGTCTAACAACTTCAAGAAGAAGACTAATAAGAATAAATGCGCTTGGCATGTGTGCGGTGATCCTGATCATTGGGCTCCTAATTGCCCTAACCGCTTTGACAAGCGTCGGCATGGGAAGAGTGGCAAGACCGCTAACATCGTCATGGGCGATAATGAGATGAAGGATACTGGTTACGTATATTTCCTACCATCCTTTCAGTATATCATTCTCCTAATTAGTGGATTGACACGGGTGCTAATGTACACATTTGTTCTGATATTTCCATGTTTTCTTCATATCAGGTTGCAGAGACTTATTCCGTGTTGATGGACAACAACTCACATGCTTCTATTTGTGGTGTTGGTATGATCGATCCGAAGTTCACTTTGGGAAAGTTCGTGCGCTTGAATAACTTGCCTTATGTGCCCTCAATAAATAAGAATCTTGTTAGCGGATCTCCTCTGTGTCAAGATGGCTACAAGATTGTATTCGAGTCCAATAAGTTTGCACTATCCAAGTATGGAACTTTCATTGGTAAAGGCTATGAGTGTGGAGACTTGTTCCTCTTATCATTGTTAAATGTTTGTAATAAAGATATTATCATATTTGCACGAATTTTGATCAAATGTCTAGCATTCTCGTCTTTGCTGTATTAACTTTGGTTGTATGCCACGGTTAGCGAAAATGATTTTAATCCCTGATTTTAATACTATCAAGGGATCTAAGTGCTGAGTTTGTGTGCAAGAAAAGCAACCCCCATAAGTCACATACGACTGCGGAGGTGATAAATTTGGCACCACTAGAACTCATATATTCAGATCTTTTTGAGATGAATAGTTTGTTGAAGAAAGGTGGAAAGAAATATTTCATGACTTTGATCGATGACTCCACTAGATACTATTATGTGTATCTTATAAAAATGAAAGACGAGGCTTTGAGTTTCTTCAAAATCTATAAAGCTAAAGTAGAAAACCAACGTGATCGAAAGATCAAGAGGCTTAGGTACGATCATGGTGGATAGTATTTTTCGAAAGAGTTTGATTCTTTCTGTGCGGAACATGGTATAATCCATGAGAGGATGGCTCCATACTCACCTCAGTCAAATGGGGTGGCCAAAAAAAGAACCGCACTCTAACAAATTTGGTTAAAACCATGGTATATACACCGGGTCTCTCTAAGGAATGGTGGGGGGAGGCACTATTGATCGCGTGCCATGTCCTAAACCGTGTTCCCACAAAGAACAAAGATATTACTCTATTTTAAGAATGTGAAAAGAAAAGGTTAAAACTCTCTTACTTATGAACTTGGGGTTGTTTGTCAAAGGTTAATGTGCCAATCCCCAAGAAGCGCAAGTTTGGATCAAAAACCGTTGATTGTGTTCTTCTAGGCTATGCTTTCCATAACATTGGTTATAGATTTTTTATAGTAAAATCTGAAGTACCTAACATGTATGTTGGTACAATCATGGAGTCAATTGGTGCGACTTTATTTGAGGATATCTTTACTATAAAGTATATACATAGCTCATCAAATTAGGAGATTCCTAGTTCAACTAGTCAGGAATTTGCTACAATTTATGAACCTACGATTCCAATTGAACACTTTGAAAATCCTGTAGAGGATGATAATGAAATTCCTAAAAGGAGCAAGAGATAGAGGACTATAAAGTCCTTTCGAGATGATTTCATTGTGTACCTCGTGGATGACACTCCCACTTATATTTCATAAGCCTATGCATTTCCTGATGCTGACTACTGGAAGAAAGCCGTCCATAGTGAAATGGATTCCATCTTGGCTAATGGAACATGGGAGATCACTGACTGTACTTATGGGTGCAAACATGTAGGATGTAAGTGGGTGTTTAAGAAGAAGCTTAGTGTTGGGGCACGTAGAGATAAACAAAACGTTTCCCCTACGCGGTACTCCCAATATGTAGATGAGGTAAAAGGCCACAAGATTTACCACTAGACACGCATATGCGGATTATCGATGAAGCGCGTCAGTTGATGCAGTATAGTCTGATCCCATGAACACCACTCCTGAATCCACCATGAAATCCTCCGGATCCACCATGACTCCTTTGTCTTTAGCTTCACATGTGCAATGCCTCTACCGGTATCCACACATGTGGGGAGGAGCTCCGGAAAGAGGACTGCTAGATCCTGGCTAGCCCAAAATGGGAGTGGAGAAAATGACGGCTAGGTCAGGGAACTATCCATTGTTACTCCACTTATATACACTCCTAGCTGGGCTCAACGCTTGAGGCCCATCTAGGCTGTATGCCAATTTCCATATGTATCTAATCCACATGGGCTCCTTTCCCTTAAGTGTGTGGCCCTACAGGTTCATGGACACCTGGACATGACACGATTCACCACTCTGAGTCAATAGCTGGTAGCAACCTATAACAAGACGTGCCAACTCCCAAGCACCATAAAGTTAGAAGAGAAACCTTCCTAATGTGACTTTCGTCCAATTCCCTTTGCCTCACGATATAACTGTTGAGCTATAGGCGAGTAATTTCCATCCCTTCAATAGCTCAACTATCTTCTTGTTTCGTGATATACGATTCACTAGACTAACACTTAGTTTGACTCCTTGGTTAACACTTAACCAAGTCGAGGATGTCCATGCTTTCGAATCATATCACACGAGGGGGCCCAAAGAATATCTCACCATTATGGAGGGGCAAATCCCATCTTGGCAATCCATGTCACGTAGCTTGATTCACAACCAGCTCGAACTCTACCTTTATAACTGCCCATTTACGGAACAATGTTTGATAGAACCTAAGCTGGCGATCCACAACTCGGATCATGTGATCTCCGCAGGTCAAAGGATTCCATTGCTTGAGACTGCAAATTACAACATGCTCGTTGCATCTCAACTATGGGTCAGTCTGACTCGCTAAACTCTTTAGCCGAGTCGGTGTAAGTCAGAATGGCATCACCATGCCCATGACAAGTGGAACCTAGTCATCAGCCTATTTTCACATTAGTCTAAGTTGTGTGTCCAGCATAACCTCAATGACCAATGGCATCTAGTATGAACAACATGAATATATAGTTCCATAACCGAATCACATATTCAATGATACATATTAGATACTCATACAAGGACAACTTAATAACTTTATAAATACAATGGGAATTACATCATACATGATTGCCTCTAGGGCATATTCCCAATAATCTCCCACTTGCACTAGAGTCAATCAGCATCTCGGCATCACGTGTCTAGGCATATAATGCCCATAGCTCTCATGTGAACCTCATGCTTAGGCTATGGTAGTGGCTTTGTCAACAGATCCGCAACGTTTGCATACGTGTGTACCTTGCATAACTTGATATCACCTTGATCCACAAACTGGCAAATCAGGTGGTAATGCATGGGTATATGTTTGTTCTGCTGGTGTTGTATAGGTTCATTGGCTTGTGAAATAGCACCATTGTTGTCATAATACATGTCTAACAGATTGGAAGAACCCTAAACCACACTAAGATCCATCAAGAAGTTCTTGATCCAAATGGCTTCCTTTGCCGCGTCCGAGGCAGCAATATACTCAACCTCTATCATAGATGCAAACACAGTCTCTTTCTTGGAACTCTTCCAGCTCACAGCCCCTCCGTTTATAACAAACACATATCCAGATTGCGAATGAGAATCCTTTGAGTCAGTAAGATAACTCACATTCGTGTAACCCTTTACATTGAGTTCAACCTCACCTCCATAAACTAGGAACACATACTTAGTCCTTCTCAAGTACTTAAGGATGTTTTTAACCGCTGCCTAGTGGATTTCTCTAGGGTCATCCTGGTATCTGCTCAAAACACTTAGACATAGGAAACATCAGGCCTAGTACAAATCATTGCATACATGATGGATCCGACTGCCGAAGCATACATGATCACACTCATCTGATTGCCGAAGCATACGAGATCACACTCATCTGACTTCGCTCATCAGTTGTCGAAGGACACTAAGTCTTGCTAAGTTTTACACCATGGGACATTGGTAAGAGTCTCTTCTTAGACGATTCCATGTTGAACTTCTTCAACACTCTAAATATGTACTCTGACTCAATCCAATGAGTCGCTTTGATCTATCTCTATAGATCCCGATTCCTAGTATGTAAGTTGCCTCACCCAAGTCCTTCATTGAGAAACTCTTTTCCAATGATTCCTTGGTTTCTTGTAACGCCTGGACATCATTTCCAATCAGTAATATGTCATGCACATATAAGATCACAAAATTTACTTTGCTCCCACTAAACTTCTTGTATAAACAAGAATCATGATCACTCTTGATGAAGCCAGATGATTTGACTACCTCATAAAAGAGAATGTTGCAACTCCGAGATGCTTGCTTCAACCCATAAATGGATTTCCAAAGCTTGCATACCTTCTTAGTATTAGCCGGATCGACAAAACCCTTGGTCTATATCATATACATGTCCTTGGTTAAATTTTCATTATGGAAAGCAGCAGAAAGGAGGCACACGAGGCGAAGGAAACCTCGAAGACTAGAACAGAACACTATGGATCCTACAATATAATATTGTGGGCCCATAAGATAGAGAGATCATGATGGAAAGGAATCTCTCAACTAATCGGAGTGGAGCAAAGGGTGCAAGGAATTCACAACACACACAACTCTAGAGAACTCTACACTAGGCCAACTGGTTGGGAATGACATGCTAGAAGGCACCTAAGCTTTGAAAGTCTAGAAGAGATATAAAAACTTTTCCAAATAACGACAAGGTAAGATGAACCAGAGTTAGAGCGATACAAGGTAAGGAATAAAAGAAGCAGACTAGAGTTTTCGCAAATACTTTTCATCCTTGAAATATTTTTCACAACCACTAGACTCAACATATAACAGTAGCAAGGTTTTCCTATGGTCGGTATGGCTCTGATACCAAAAACATGTGACACCCCTGCGATTAGGGTTAAACAAATACCGGACATTAGCTTGACATAAGACTAACCTAGAGCTCGAGGATATCTAGTGAAGAATCGATAAGTAAACAGTAACCCTGTGACACAAAATTCATTACAGCAAGCTCATAACTGAGCAGTGAACCAAAATATTACAAGCAGAGTTCACTGACCACAAACATCAAACAACAGAAGACAAATTATGCTATTAAGTATAGCAAACTTAACAAATGGCCTAAGAGGCCCGAAGCATAACGATGACGTCCTAGTCCATAGATTCCAGGCTATCGGCCGGGAACCCCAAGCTACTCGTCGGTGTCGATGTCGTACCAAACTCATATTCAGGGGAACACTTACCGTGCTACAAAAGTATAAACAAAGCAAACAGTGAGTATAGGGTGTACTCCACAAGACTTATGGCTGGTGGGGTTATTTGCATAAAGCCATCTTTGTTTATAAAACAAGAGGGAGAAGTAGCTCATCTAATTAGAACATTTTAAAAGGGGATAAGATAGCGACATATCCAAAGTATTGATCATCATATTTTTATATCCACCAAAACATCATCATCTCCTCAACTAGTATCACCCCCTCGTACCCATGAGGAAGCATCCCTAAGCACACGTTGATCTGCCAAGTTTTATGACTAGTTCAATGTTTTCTATGATCTTCATGTTAGTTCCCAAGTCGTCCATAACCATGGACATGTATTTTCGAAAAGATTAAAACCTTGTAGGGGTGTACAAGTTTACCCATACGTAGCAACCTTCTCTTAATGCCAGATGATTAGCCCCATTCCTTGGAAGGCCGACACAAGACGGTTGGACATGACCTTTACCTTGCTTTCATCGAGACCATGAGTCACACCCTAAGGAGAGTTCCTCCATATCGGGTCAAATCCCGAAGTCGGTCCCTAGGCGAGGTTGGTTTATTAGGGGCTCTATTGACCCCAATCAATCTCGGCCATGCTTACCTATCTGTTATGATGCACCATCACCAGCCAAATCTTTCAAAATGGTTGCTATGCATATGTCGAATGGAATGCCCGAACTATGTGACTCATGGAATCTACTAGGAAAGTTAGTTACTCGTGGGGTTTTCTAGGCCTCGTGTGGCTGTACGCTCGTCTTTGTTCAAGAGGCAATAACTCAATTTCTAGTGTTAGCGAGCATGGGACTGCAAAAACCACATCCCACCATGGCCTCCCATACAAGACTTAGCATGTTTAACATGTACCACTGATCTCACCTCATTAGTATACCTTGTTCTCCTGTCATACTAGATTCTCTGCATCTAATAAATCATCTGGATAAACTAGCACTGGCAGCTAAGCATGGCCAAGCAAGACATAGATAAAAGCTCTAGCATTGCACACAAGACAAAGCTAGTTATGCTAGGAGCAGTGGATGATGTAATATAAGTTCAAAGGGAGTGTCGGGAGGATGACCCCCGGGTAGGCTAGCCGGATAAGAACAAAGCAGCATAGGTACTGGCCGGCTGGTGGAGCCCAACTGGACGGAAGCACAAGATAAAGCATAGAGATGACTCCAGATCAGGGCAAACCAACACACCAACCAGCCGAATGAGACAAGACCACCGAGGTATCAATCTGACTAGTCAGCCCTAGCCGAACCGAGTTAAGTCGGAAGCGGTACGCAGGGTGACACGTGGCATAATGCACGATACGCACTGCACTATTGGTAAGACGTAAAGGAGATAGAGGACGAAGCCCATACCGAAGACTATAGCTAATGAGGGGTACGGTGGCTAATTGCTGACGCTGTGCTCACGACGGCTCGCATGACGTTCACTGTACACATGATGTATCGCCCGACGGACATTATCAACACGATCTCCACTCTGTGGCACTGTAGGTGACTAGCCGACTGGGGCCCGTCTGTGGGACCCGCCTGCCGGCCTGGCCAATGTAACCGCTGCCCTCACCCTATATAAAGGGGAGAGGGTCTCTCGTAGCAAGGGTTATTCTCTGGTAGTCTGATAGCTCGCATACAGCTCGAGGAGCATATTGTAGTTCTTGTGTCCACCTCATAGTCAGATTGGCAGGAGTAGGGGTGTTACCTCCACACGAGGGCCCCGAACCTGGGTACTTCCTGCGTCCAGCTACGCTTGTTTGTATCCAATCCCGCCTAGGGACACCGTCGTAGCTTTCTTGCCGTTTCACATACGACGACAGTTGGCGCCTACCATGGGACAGAATGGTTTCGACGGAGTCAAATTCTGCATGGGACCCTGCACTTCAGCCGGCGAGCGTGTGGCCTCTGGCCTCGGTGCTTACCTTGGGAAAATTTGACTATGTTATCGACAATGCCTCATGCTTCGTCGGATCCACCTTTCCGATGAATGGCATCGTCTCATTGTTCGGTGACCTGCCGGTTTACGTTGCCACCATGCCAGAGCGTTTCCCCCAGGATATCGTCTCCATCGTGGAGCCGCTTCTCTCTCTCCCGGCAGCGCGCCCGCCGCTCCACGTGGCGTGGAGGTCATGATGGCCGGTTCCAGCATGCACGAGCGTCATCCTGTTTGGAGCGTACTAGGGAGGGAGTCGGAACTTCCTCCCCACCACGGGAGAAGGACCCGGTGGAGCTTGCCATCGACAGGCTCCTCACCCCCATTTCCCTAGAGACAATCCGGAGGAAGCCGTAGCTAACATCATCTTGGAAAGGGAGATCCTCCTGCAGGAGGCCATTGACTTGGTTGTGGCCAAGAAATATACCAAGAGCACTATGCGCGAGTACAACCGCGCCATGGCCTCACCCCGGCTAACAATGAGCCGAGCCAACAAGGGCAAGTTTAGCGCCAGGGTGGTGAGCTGGCACTACAAGAAATCTGGTGATACATGACCCTCCATATTGGTCACTGAAAGGTAATAGTTTTTAATTTATGACCTTTTTGTGACCAAATACAGATGGTCAAAAGTTGAGCGTCACTAGTTAAACATGATGACATTTTTTTGAATTGGTCATAGACATCTATGACCAATACAGATGGTCACAGATTCTATGACCAACTGTTTTGGTCATAGGCCATCTACCCTGTCCACCTAGGATCCAACATGGCCAATCCTACGTGGCAAATCTATGACCAAATCAAATAGCTGTAGATCAAAATTATCCCAGTCTAGTTCAACTATCTACATGGGCCAAGCCCAACAAATCAACCTTTTTCTTTCTAGGCTTTTAGCCTTTTCAGAGCCCATTTAATTCTATGCTTGGCCTTTTTGTAGGATAATTTCTATTTTCTATTTTATTATAGAGCTGGTCCCACCAGTCAGATATGTCCCACTTGTTAGGTTTCTATTTCGTATTGGCCCCACTAGTCTGACTTCCATTTCCATCTGGTCCCACACGCTAGGGAATTACAGCCTTATAGTAAATAACAAATATTTCATTCGGAAAAGAGAGAACATGCAGAATATATTAAATAATAAGTCAAAATAATACACGCTGAGTTTATTTAAAGAACATATAAATACAATACATTTGTCAGGTCACAAGCCATGCTACTACGTGTTGCATATGTTACAAAAAAGATCAGCAGCAATGGCATATCCAGGATATCAGCCGCAGGATAGGCCTCTTCAAGAACTCCACCATAGTCCTCTTCAAGAACTCCCGGATATCAGCAGCAATGGCACATCCTCCTAATGGATCAGTCCATTATACAAAGAAAACAAGTGAGTATCAGATATATGGCATATAAATTGCATAGATAGTGAGAGTCATAGATATATTACAGAACATAGTAGATAGACTTCATATTTACATTCTAAGGATATTTTGCGAAGTTTGAACAACACAGTGCTGAAGCAAAACTATATCACCATCCACAATAGGTAATATGAACCTTTCACAATTACAGAACAAATGCATGACAGCTGAGTTGCAATCTATTGGACATAGAGTCTGATCATCCAACCACAATCATAACAGGAAACAAACCCAAAGGATACACTCTTATTAGGAACACAACATTTATAAGCGTGAACAAACAAACAATGCATATAAAAGCAGCTTTACATACTATAATACAACACGGGTAAAGATAACTATATTATAGCAAAAAAAGCACATCAGCAAGCAACACCAGCAGACAACCTGAAACAAACAAGCTGACAATTCAGGACATATGTAAACAACTTATATCCCATAACACTACAGATTTAAATTGTTTCACGGTTGTTCAGTACACCTACTATGCTACTGAATGTATCACCATATAAATATTTCTCATAACATGTTCATTCTAACAGGATTATTAAATACTAAACTTGCTATAGTTGTTCATGCTACAATTCTAAGCAAGCAGTATACATAGAAACAAGAAGGGTACTGTTAAGGACATACAAGTGATAACATTCATAGAGTAAAAGTAAATTGTCTTGAATAGGTCATCTTCAAATGGTGAATGGTTTAGACAAAAATTAGTGAATGCATTTCCAGGTCAATTAGTGAATGCTGAAATTACTGCCGAGTATCAAACATGGATAACAAATTAATACAATCTCCTAGGCACCACCTTGTTAAAACTACTGTAGAAATTCTTAGCCATAATTCTGTACTGAATAATCAAGGGAAAAACAGATGGTCCCATAAGATTAGTTGTAGGAATAAATCATCTTTATTGGACTGCATATGTAATATTGACCAAGATGGTTCCACAAGAGTAATTTCAAAGAAAACAACAGTAAAGTTTCACCATTGTCCTTACTTGTAGTACATGTTCGGCTTTGAGATACCAACAATTAAGTTCCTACAAAGTGCCATTTACTAATCCTATCAAGAACACTAGCAGCTGAGCAAGTATAATGGAAACATTGCAGTTTGTAGCCCAAACTACACTAAAAGGAGACTCATTCCCATGGAGTGCATGCACATTGTAGGATACTGAAATGATCAGAAAATGTAGCAGACATATAACTCTCATGAGTAATGAGTTACAGAACTAAACATGGTCCAGTATATTTAAGAGATACTCCAGTTAATTGTCCAAACAATTCATGAAACCAAATTCACTAAACTTTCAGGAAGCAGGCATTAAACTACAACAAGAAGCTAATCAAATGTTTTGACAAGAGTAGCAAGCATTCAGGGAAGTATCCCAAGCCTATACATGACTAGCTTAGTATACTAGTGACGAGGGTTTAACTCATCAATGCCCATTGTTATGGACTTGGGTTTTGGAGAAGAAGGGAGCGCTGGAAGCATCTATCGGCTAGCAAACAAGCACACAGGGGCCTCGAAGATTTACCCAGGTTCAGGCCTCGTAGAGGTCCCTACTCCTGCTTGTCTGCTTATGGAATTATCAAAGGAATCAAGGATTACAATGGTGCGCAGATGCAATCTAGCGAGGGTTGTGGAAACTAGGGTTGCGTGTGTCCTCCTCGCCCCCTCCTAGCCTTTATATAAATAGGCTAGGTCTCTTGCAGTGTGAGTCAGGCCATTGTGTTAGGGTTTCCCTTTAAACTTTCTATCTTTAGCTTCTTCTTGTTCCGCAAGCGATCGAGAGTCTGTAGGTTACTCGAGTTCTCTATTTGGGCCTTGGCGACACCGTGGGCTTCTGAAGGGAATATGCCCGAGAGGCAATAATAAAGTGGTTATTATCTTATTCCATGTTTATGATAACTGTTTATTTTGCATGCTATAATTGTATTGATCGGAAACATCAATACATGTGTGTTTAATAAACAAAAAGGGTTCCTAGTTATGCCTCTCTTATAGACTAGCTCATTGATTAACAAGATGATCAAGGTTTCCTGATCATGGACATTGGATGTTGTTAATAACAAGGTCACAACATTGGTGGAATGATGTGATGAACATTTATCCGAAGTATAGCATTACGATCAAGTCATTATGTTTATATTGCTATAACATCATACGAAGTAATCTTTATCCTTAGACCATGAGATCATGTTAATTGCTAACACCGGAAGAGTATCTTGATAACATCAAACGTCACACCGTAACAGGGTGACTATAAAGATGGGTTCAGTGCTACGAAGGTGTAATGTTGAGGCTCATGGATCAAGAGTGGAATTTGTCAATCCCGATGACAGATAGATATACTCTGGTCCCTCTCGGTGATATCACATTAAGATAGCTTGCAAGCAAGTGATGTGACCACTAGAATGTTATATCACGGGAACGAGAAAAGAGTGCATGTCAGCAACGAGATCAAACTAGGTATGGAGATACCGATGATCGAATCTCGGACATGTAATATACCGCGAGACAAAGGGATTTAGTTACTAGCGTTAAAGGTTCTCATGATTACAGAAGTCATCGTTGAATGTGTAGGAGTCAGTATGGATCTCTAGGTCTCGCTTCTGATTATTGATCTAAGAGGGGTCTCGATCATGTCTACATTATTCGCGAACCATAGGGTGACACACTTAAGGGATACCTACACCATTTGGAGCAAATTTGTTTCAGATAAAGATTTAAGAAAGCGCTGGAATTATTTCAATGGACACCGAAACTGTTTCGGGTGAAATTGCTGAAATTGGTTCTGCATGTAATATTGAAATGTTGCAAGGGTTTTATGTGAATGTTTGTTAATTAAATTAATTAACAAAATTCTGAATAAAATTAATAAAAGAGTTTTATTAAATGAGAGAGCATTAAATTTGGAGAAATTTAATGCATTTAAAGTGGAGACTTTAAAAGAGAATGTGAAGGGCATTTAATGTGGAGGGGGTTACCACCACATGAATGGGGGAGGTGAAGGGACACCCTCCCCTCCTCCTATAAAAGGCCCCCCTCTCACTCCTTCTTCCACACACCTCCTCGTGAAGGATCTCTCTCCCCCTCTAGTATTATTCCCCCATGGTCTCGGATTAGCGAGATACATGTTCCCGGTGGCTTTATCTGGAAAGGAGTTGCTGCTTCTGCTGCTTTTTTGGAGCGAGGATGGAGGTTGTCGAGTCTGGACGGTGTGTGCGATCACGGATGCACCGCTTTGCGGTCGGAGCTGGATCTCAAGGACGTCTTGCCGGACCTGCTCGGACTTCCTCACGATCTTGAGATCGGCAAGTGTACGACTACATCAACCACGAGTTCCTACTCGTTAACAAAACTCGTTGTCTTTGAGGGTAAGTTCTCGATGGATGTATGTCCACCCGTTGCTTTGTACCTAGTAGATATATCTTTTCGTGTATTTCTCATCTTAGGAATTTTTTTGTTTTCTATGTCATGACCCAAAAGGTATCGAGCCTGATATATGCGTAGGTTCTTTGCACGGGTAGTACACATATGTTTATATGTGGGCGATGATGATCATGTTATTGCTTCTTTCATGTATTTTGGATATTCGTGGCATAGTGGTATGAAGCGTCCCGGACCAACCTTACATGTCTTCGTACATGAGACCGGTTCCACGACTGACATGCAACTTGCTTTGCATAAGTGGCTGGCGGGTGTCTGTCTCTCCTACTATAGTCAATATCTGATTTACAACGAGTTGCTAATAACTTGGTTATCCTCGTTGTGGTTCATGTTCGTAGGTGAGAACGGTTCTATCTCCGAAAGCCCTAAGCCACGTAAAACTTGCAATTGATAAATTAGAGGCGTCTAATTTAGATCGTTGCTGGGCTAGTGTATTGATATGGTATTGTTGTAAGTAGATGTATGATAGATACTCTTACAACACATTCAACGTGTAAGTTCCATAGACCTTGGCCTTACACACAAAGGAATGATAGAGATCATACCACAATGCAAATGATAGAGATCAAATGCATGGACCATATCATCTCACTTTACACATTAGATGTTAGCATCTTATACTGCTAGTTTGGCGCTTTTGGTAGCATTGTAAGATGATCCCTCATTTAGATATCAAGATAAAATGTGTTCTTCCTTGAGTATGCACCGTTCTATGGCTCATGTTTCGAGACATCACGTGATGATCGGGTGTACTCGACTCTAACGCTTTCATACAACGGGTGTAAGACAGTTTTACACACATGAGTACTAAGGTTCTTACTTGGCGAGCCTAGCATGTACAGACATGGCCTCGGAATACGGACCGAAAGGTTAAGCATGAGTCATATAGTTGATATGATGCATATTGATGCTCTCCTTTGAAGCTACATCGAAACACGTGATGATCGGACTTGGTGTAGTGGATTTGGTTCATGTAATCACCAAAAAGGCACGAGGGATGTCGTTTTTGAGTGGGAGTTCATTTCTAATTTGGATTAGTCGAACTAAATTTGTCATAAACTAAATCGAAGTGAATTTGCATAATTTTTTGTAGTCATTGGCGTCTGTTCACTACCTTATGCTTAGTTTTAATTGAGATAATAGAACTATAGAATTCTGGATATTTACTTTACGAACTAGCATCGTATTGTTTTGAATGTCAATTTAAAGTTTATAAGTCCTATTGCAAACTTTCAACAAACTCTATTTACTCCATAAAGTTTAATAAGTAGTATTAAATCAAGAGTAAGAATTCCAATGTTAGTATCTAAAGTATCATGTTTGCCTCCATGATTATTGATATTCAAAAGTTGTTTTAATATCAAGATTATATAGGAGCTGGAAATTGTTTCAGAAACCATCATGTGTGAAAGATATTGTGATATCTGAAACAATGTTTTTGGTTGCATTATAATAGAGTATAATTTAGCAAAATACATGTTCTCATATTGTATGAAAATTTGTGAAGGATGGAGATGCTAGGCATCCGGATCTCCCAAAAAGGTTTTTGGGAACTAACAGTATACTCGCGATTCTTCCTTATAGGCTATAGTAGCTTGATCATGAAAGTTGTCATGATAAGGGTGAATAGAAGATGTAAGTAAAATGTTTACTACACTAAAAGATTACTAAAGAATGTATTTTTGAAAGAATACCAAAATTTGATGATGGTGATTCACTTCAAAGTGCAAGTCCTAAGGTATTAGTATTTGACTATATACGCTTTGTACTATGTGTCATGTGAATGACACCACTATTGATGTTGATAGATTCTTTTAAAAGGAAAATGAATTGCTGAAAGAGAATCTATAAAATATTTGGCAGAAAAGAAAAAGTTGGAGATGTCCAACTTAGATATATAGAAGATATACATGTTATGGCTGTATTCCTTGCTTGTTAAACAATGTGGTTCTGAGGTATTGGATACCGAATTGGTTGGTATGAAGTGTCATAGAGGACAACGCAATTCATGAACTACAATAGCCTAAGTAACTAGCAAGAGAATAAGTGATGATGTTCATCAAAAACAAATAAAGTGTTATTGTGTTTTTCGTTGTCGTCAAACCTAGCCTTCAAGATTTGTTTTAATAATTGTTATTTTGTTCCGGTATTACGAGAACAATGATTGTTCAAATAATTACCGTATTCCATAAAGGATGGATGAATTTTTACAAGTCTAGTGGGAGAAATCACATCCATAAACACTATTGCTAAAATGTCGCAAGACAAATGATTGAAAGATCACTTATGAAGTGACATCGCTGTTTAAATTATATTGGAAAGAGAACATGAAGAAACTCCATGTTGATGGATTTTTGGAGTCTTTTGATTTTGATCAATTGACGCTGGTGAGACTTTCCTCAAGATAATTGAAACTCCGTCCATAGGCCAAAGAAGAATGGATGACTAATTTATTGGATATTATGCATGTAGATGTATATAGTCCATTATGTGTAGCCATATGTGATGGATCTTTTTGCTTCATATGCTTTGTCCAGAAATTTAAGTGAATATATCTGTATATTTACTTAGTAAGGAAGAAGTATGAAACATTTGAAAATTGTTCAAAGACTTTCAAGATGAAGTGGAAAATCATTGTAACAAGAAAATAAAGAGTTTATGATTCGATCATAAAGGAAGATATTTGAGTTACGTGTTTAGCAATAACACCTAAGATTTGAGGAATTGTTCCATGATTTGTGTTTCCCGATAAACCATAGGAGTATGGCATATTCGAGAGATGAAATCAAACCATGTTTGACAAGGTAAGATCAAAGGTGTCATTTATAAAACTGCCATTATGTTTTAAGGATTAAAGCTTTAGAGACTACCGCTTTTACACTGAAAAGAGCACCATCGTGATCCGTTGAAATGACACCATATAAGTTATGGTTTGGGATAAAACCCGAATTGTCTTTTCTTAAATTTTGGTATGCTATGCATAAGTAAATTCTTTACAACCAAAGTCGGATAAGCACGTCTTTGTAGGTTATCCCAAAGAATTTGTTGGGAATTTCTCCATAACACCGAGGACAAAAGAGTTTGTTACTTGGAACGTCAAGTTTCTTGAGAAGGATTTTTTCGCGAAAAGTTAAGTGGGAGGACAATAGAACTTTGATAAGGTTGTTGAACCTTAGCTATATGTGCTAAGTAGCGCAGCACCGGAAAGTGTCCCGGTGGCGGCCACAATGCTCATGGCTCACGTGATTACAAAGGGTGTGATCTCGGAGATTAGAGTTCCTATTGAACCGTGTGGGTCGGTAAGAATCAAATAGTGTGATTTGATAAGCAAGTCGTTATTGTTTTGACAATAATGAACCGACTACATGAAAAGAAGCGATGATGGGCCCTGACTCCATAAAATGACTAGAAATCATAGAATCCGTGATAGTATCCATACACGAGAAATCAAGTTTCTGAACTTGGAAGACCCTCAGGAAAGGCGTGAAGCCTATCGGTTGTGTTTGGATCTATAAATAAATAGACATGGATGTTTAACATATATGAAATAGTCTACATGTCGGAAAGAAGTTCATGGCAATGTTCAAGGAGTTGACTGTGACAAGATTTGATCTTTCATAGCGACATATAGTCTTGATGGATTAATATAGCAACCACTACATATAATTTTGTATATGGTAGTTGAATAAACAAAACAAGGTTCTTCTAATAGAACGGTTACCTAGGACGTGTACATGACATGGTCCGAAGGGTTTTGTTAATTCAAAGGGTGCTAAAAGGGCATGCAAACTTCAAATAGTTGAAGTAAGCATAGTGGAGTTGGAATCTTCACCATGATGGAACTGTTAAAAGAGTTTAAATTCATCTAAGATGATGAAGATGCTTGCATTTGCAAGAAATTAAGTGGGAGCGCTGAGACATATTTCTAATACATTATGTAGAGGACATATTGTTGATTGGAAATGATGTATCTTGTATTGATACTAGTTAAGAATTTCATTAAAATAAGATTTCGATGAAAGACTTGGGCAAAACCAGAATATTAGGCATCAATATGTATATGGATAGATTGAGGCGCTAATATGGTTGTGCCGGACATACATATATGAGATATTGAAAGGGTTCAATATGGAAACAACAAGAAAGGTTCTTGCTGCATGGAAAGGATTATATCAAGATTCAAGTGTTCCAACACTTGGTCAGTAAAATCACATGAAGATTTTGATCGATTATACCGTGATATGTATATATCCAGAATGTCCTATGCTCTAAATATTATGAGAACATACCAGAATGATCCATAAGATGATCATTGGACAATAGTAAAGATATTCTTATGAGCTTTGGAAGAACTAAGAATATATCATGTATAAGTGACAAATAGTTAAAGGTAGTTCATTGTAAAGTGTTACATTGATACTAGTTTTGTCACAAGATACAAATTAAATTTATCTCAATTTAGACTATGGGTGGCACAATATAATGGAAAGGATGTTCCATGATGGATTTGGATGAGTTCCAAAGTTGAGACATTGTGACGGATACTACAACAAAAAGGCTAAGTATATGACTGCTATAGTAGCAGCATAGGAGGGCATTTGTGTTAAGTAGTTTGTTATCAAACTAGGTGTGGTTCAAAGTGGGCTAATACTATGAAAGATATATTGTGTGACAATAATATCAAACATATTTTGACCGGAACGAACTAAAGGTCTCACCAAAGGACCAAATTTATACAATGCCATCTCATTTGAGAATGAGTGATGCGTAGAGACGCAAAGACATGCAAATACACACGAACCTGAAATTGTCAGATCGGGAGATTATGTTAACCACTAGCAATAGCGTATATGCAACACCAGAAAGCCATAGGTGTTCAATACGCAAAGTTTTTCAAACTAGATTATTGACTCTAGTGCAACTAGGAGACTGAAGGGAATATGCCCAAGAGGCAATAATAAAGTGGTTATTATCTTATTCCATGTTTATGATAAATGTTTATTTTGCATGCTATAATTGTATTGATTGGAAACATCAATACATGTGTGTTTAATAAACAAAAAGGGTTCCTAGTTATGCCTCTCTTATAGACTAGCTCGTTGATTAACAAGATGATCAAGGTTTCCTGATCATGGACATTGGATGTTGTTAATAACGAGGTCACAAAATTGGTGGAATGATGTGATGAACATTCATCCGAAGTATAGCATTACGATCAAGTCATTATGTTTATATTGCTATAACATCATACGAAGTAATCTTTATCCTTAGACCATGAGATCATGTTAATTGCTAACACCGAAAGAGTATCTTGATAACATCAAACGTCACACTGTAACAGGGTGACTATAAAGATGGGTACGAAGGTGTTATGTTGAGGCTCATGGATCAAGAGTGGAATTTGTCAATCCCGATGACGGATAGATATACTCTGGGCCCTCTCGGTGATATCACATTAAGATAGCTTGCAAGTAAGTGATGTGACCACTAGAATGTTATATCACAGGAACGAGAAAAGAGTGCATGTCAGCAACGAGATCAAACTAGGTATGGAGATACCGATGATCGAATCTCGGACATGTAATATACCGCGAGACAAAGGGATTTAGTTACTAGCGTTAAAGGTTCTCACGATCACAGAAGTCATCGTTGAATGTGTAGGAGTCAGTATGGATCTCTAGGTCCCGCTTCTGATTATTGATCTGAGAGGGGTCTCGATCATGTCTACATTATTCGCGAACCGTAGGGTGACACACTTAAGGGATACCGACACCATTTGGAGCAAATATGTTTCAGATAAAGATTTAAGAAAGCGCTGGAATTATTTCAATGGACACCGAAACTGTTTCAGGTGAAATTGCTGAAATTGATTCTGCATGTAATATTGAAATGTTGCAGGGGGTTTTATGTGAATGTTTGTTAATTAAAGTAATTAACAAAATTCTGAATAAAATTAATAAAAGAGTTTTAATAAATGAGAGAGCATTAAATTTGGAGAAAATTAATGCATTTAAAGTGGAGACTTTAAAAGAGAATGTGAAGGGGCATTTTAATGTGGAGGGGGTTACCACCACATGAATCGGGGAGGTGAAGGGACACCCTCCCCTCCTCCTATAAAAGGCCCCCCTCTCACTCCTTCTTCCAGACACCTCCTCGTGAAGGATCTCTCTCCCCCTCTAGTATTATTCCCCCATGGTCTCGGATTAGCGAGATACATGTTCCCGGTGGCTTTATCTGGAAAGGAGTTCGCTTCGCTGCTTTCGGAGCGAGGGACGGAGGTTGTCGGGGTACCAGACGTGTGTGCAATCACAGATGCACCGCTGCGTTGCGGTGCTGGACTTGGTGGTGCTGGAGCTGGATCTGAAGGACGTGCTAGAGCCGGACCTGCTCGGACTTCCTCACGATCTTGAGATCGGCAAGTGTACGAATACATCAACCACGAGTTCCTACTCGTTAACAAAAATCGTTGTCTTCGAGGGTAAGTTCTCGATGGATGTATGTCCACCCGTTGCTTTGTACCTAGTAGATAGATCTTGGCGTGTAGTTCTCATCGTAGGAAATTTTTTGTTTTCTATGCTGCGGACCCAACAACTTCCGCTGTATTCAGGCTGTATATACCAAGCTCGAGTACCTATAGGGTATACCCATGTCAGTAGCCCCCGAGTGTCCAGTGGAATCGCAGATTCGACTAGGGACTTTATGAATTCTTTCGAGTGCATGACTGAGTATGTTTTTCGACTGCTCTGTTTGTGTCATAGGGATTGGTGATGTGCGTGCCTAATTTTTTTTTGCGGAAAAAGATCCGGATCTATTTCATGAGTTCATAAGAAGTACAAAGTATCCTAAACATAATAAAAATTACATCGATGTCTTTGGACCACCTAACGAATACTACCGCCGCCAGAGCGAGCCACCGACGCGCCGCTGTCGCTGCTCCATTATGGGAGCCGGCATGCCATTGTTGATGACAGTCGGGAAGTCTTCGTGCACGTGCCCCTAAGGACTAGCGCTCCAGAGATGAAGTTGTCGCCATTGAACCCTTGAATTGATCCGAAACTTGTAACACCAAACCTAAAACACATGTAGACTGGACGAGATCCAGAACACACGTAGACTGGACGAGATCCAGAACACACGTAGACTGGACGAGATCCACCACTCCATGGAAGCGACGACCAGACGAATCCCCACCCTCCTCAACACCAGCAGCAGGATCGTCGCCGACAAGGTGGAAGAGGAGGCGGGTATACCTTATTCTTGTCCCGCACAACGCTGCCATAGCCACCATAACAACGATGCCGAATGACCAAACTCTAACTTTAGGGACCCTTCTACACCGCCGAGCGCAGGCCCGAGGTCCCCACGTCCTCCTGCCGCCGGAGCGGCAAGCAGAGGAGGCGGGGACCCGTCGATGCTCGGTCGCAGATGGCGAGGATGAAGTAGATCGTGGCGGCCGCTAGGGTTTTTACCCTAGCCGCCGCCTCTTTTTCTCACGGGAGGAGAGAACAATTTTCTGTAATTGTAATTGAATTGACCACGATGTGCGTGCCTGATTTAACCGATGTATCGGTATCAGTTAACTACCTTAGGGTAAAAAAACACAATCTACTCGAACTCGAGTCCTCGGACTCGAATCCGGAGAAGTGCTGGTGTAATTTGACTCAAGCCGCGGAGGTCTTATAGGAGTCGAATTCCAGTATATGGGTGTGAGTACTCGACACGTCCGTCAAGGCATGTTCATCGTACCTATAGGCACAGATATATTTCTGGTAGTGCGCAGCGAATGCATTGCCAGGCCTTATTCAGGTCTTACCTTCATGCTGCAAGCGTGGCATCCGAATTTTGTCATCGCGGAGATGATTCGGGTGACCCAGGAGACACAGTGTCTCTATAGGGAAAAATCATGAGGCGGTGTTGCCATAAACTTCGAGTGTGGATATTATCAACACACAGTACGATGTACAAATAATCATAGGGTGCGCGACCAGCGCTCCCTATGGGAGTAGCCTCCGAGTGCCTGGTTGAGCCGAAGACTTAGGCAGGGACTAAAGAACTTTTGCGACTGCTGTCGTCTTTTGTTTGCTTGTTTCAGTCGAATTTATTTCCAGCGCTCCCTATGGGAGTAACCCATGTCCATAGTCGAATCGCGGATTCAAGTGGTTGGGTTTGTTTTGATTGTCCATGTTCCTGCAGAAAAGAAAAAGAAATAATCGTAGGGTGTGCGACCAGCGCTCCCTATGGGAGTAGCCCCCGAGTGCTTGGTGGAGTCGAAGACTCGAGCAAGGACTAAAGTAGTCGAAGCTACTCAAGTTTGGATGACATCAGTGCTGACAATGTGATGAGCTCAGTTGCCCGCATGAGCGGGTTTGACGGGACGTGACGAGCGGTGGGTCCCATTTTCTAACTTTGACTTGACCGGGCGTGCGTAATCTTTGTTTTAACTGTGCCTCCTCGATTTCCACGCGTAATGGGGGTAGTGGGGGATGGTTCACGCTTCGGCTCCTCCACGTGTCGATCACGATGAACGCCACGCGTCTGATAGGGTTTTTCCTGGCCGTTAGATTGCATCTTCCAGGGGGTTAAGTAGCAATACTGCGATGGTAATTTTCCACATCTGCTTCTTTTCTCTGCCTTTTCCTCCGTAGCCATTGCTACTGCTCCTCTGCTTCTTTGTGTTCCTCTTTCTCGCGGTGCTGGACCAGCTCCGCGTATTCCCCAGTTACTTTCTTCGGTCACACCGCCACCGTAAGATGGGAAAGAAGAAAGGAGGTGCCGCAGCTGACTCCGTCGCCGCCACTGTTGCTGCCAAGAAGAAGGGCGGCTCCGCCACTGCGTGCACCAGCACCGGCGCCGACGAGAAAAAGAAGGGCACGGGCACTCGCGTCACCAATGGCGCGTGGCGCGCATCCGTGATCAAGTCTTCTGAGCTCCGTCTCCTACGCCAAGACGGACTTCTATCTTCCGCAGTCTCTGACGCGCGTGTCCTCGGCAGCAAGGTAATCCCTTCTCCTCCTGCCGGTTTTCGGGTGATGTTCCTAGCGTTCATCATCCGCGGTCTCTCGTTGCCCCTGCATCCTTTCTTCAGGGGCCTTCTCTGTTTTTATGGGCTCCAGCTGCATCAGCTATCCCGCAACTCCATCCTCCATGTAGCTTGCTACATTACTCTCTGCGAGTGCTGGATCAGAATCGAGCCGCACTTCGGTCTCTTCAAGCGTCTCTTCAAGCTGAAGCACCAATCGGCGTCTAGCTCCGTAGTCTATGATGTAGGCAGCTGCAGTATCCACGCCGACTCCTCCGCCACATACTTCGACATCAAACTCACAGTGTCCGTCCAAGGGTGGAGGGACAAGTGGTTCTACATCCACGACCTGAAGGCCGACGGAGACCACTTCGGACTCGCGCCCTTCAATCCCGCGATGCCGTGCAAGAGGAGGCGCTCCTGGAAAAATGTAGTGGTGCCCAACGAGTCCACATAGATAGATGTGCTATACGAGCGCGTCTGCGACCTCGAGAATCACATGGGTAAAGAGGAGGGAGGTTGCGCCCTCATTTGCACATGGCTGCGCCATCGCGTCCAGCCCCTACAGGCCAGAGTCCACCCTATGTTCCAGTGGGCTGGCACAGACAATGTCACTCGCGTATCTGCCGATGGAATTTCTGCGGGTGAGGTAGATAAAAGGGTGCGACTGGTCACCAAGTACACCGCCAAGGATGTGCTCCCCAATGATCCAGACGTACCTCCATTCGATGCTGCTAACCCTCCTCCTGAGGTATAGTTGTGCTATGTAGTAGCTTTGTTTGTCGACTGCTTTTTTGCTGTTTTTTCTTGACTTTGCGCTAAATTGTTTTCTGTATGCAGGATTGGGGGGTGTCGCTCTGTATGCCCCCTCTTCCCGAGGGGGTTATCCCTCATGAAGCCTGTAAGAGGACGAGTCGGAGTCAACCGTCCCATCTGATGTGGAGGAGGAAGCCCCCCGAGTCGAGTGGTCCAGACACTCGCAAGCGTTCGTGCAGCGAGGATTCGGATGCATCGTCTCCTTCGACTCCGGAAGGTGCAACTGTTGGTGCAGAGTCGCCGATACCTACCGTTCCTGTGAGTTCCGTAGCACCATCTTCTCACAAGAAGATGCGACTGCCGAAGGAGTCGTCGTCAGAGTCGAGGGATCAAACCTTCGATTTTGACAAGTTTGATTGGTAAGTGTACGAGTCTTCCTTCTGGTTATTCTTTGAAGTTGCCTTTTCTTGATGTTGGTTTTGTTTTGCAGTCAACCAACATCATCATCTTCTGGCGACGTACAATTTTTGAAGGAATCTGGAGTCGTGACCTCCAAAGCCAAGAAAATGGCTGAGCGCGCCCCTTCTCCTCCATTGGCGGCCCACTCCAGGCATAATTCGTCAAGTTCTCCACACAATGTGGAGCACCAGATGGTTATCCGGACGTCTGCGCATCCATCGACTTTGGAGTCATTGGAGGATCATGTAAGTGTAGTATCTCTTCTTCTGATTTTGCAGTCGAATTTTCATCTCTGCCATCTGTTGACCCTTTAGTATGTCTTTTTGTCGTAGCTCATTGTGAAGGAAGCCGCTCACCTGGCAGAGCAGGTGCTTGCGATGGGTCGGCAACATGCAATGCTGGACAATCGCCATCACGGTTGAAAGTGAGTGTTCTTTACTTTTCTTCTACATCCTTGTGATATATTCGACTGACGGTTTATCTTTGTTTGAGTCACAGCTGAGCATAATGCACTCCTCCATAGCACTACTTCCCTCGAGAAAACGCTCGCCGCGGTGGTGAAGAGCCGTGATGAGGCAATCGCAACACAGGACGAATCGCGGAAACGCGAGGAGGATCTGCACGCCTCCATCACAGCTAGGGAGAAGTTGTTCGAAGAACAGCTTTTCTCGATTGCCAAGGCTCTCTCAGGTATTCCCTTGTCTAGATTTTCGTCGTGTCCCTTCTTTCGAATTTGTTGTCGTGCTTGAATTTTGTGCCGATGCTTGATTCGTGTGTAGATGCCAGTGGTCTGAGCTTCGACCCCCAGGCACTCCATCATGATGATGCCATGGCGGGTGCCATTTCAGCATTCGAAGATCACAGCGCTACCGTCCAAGGAACGCTCACCAAGGCCAAGGGCATGCTCAGTCGCCTCCGGGAGGAGCTGGCACCCAAAGCTGAGTTGATCGAGAATATGGATGAGCTGGTTGAGTCCCTTGCCGGAGGCATTCCTGCGAGCTTCAAGAACTCGCTCCATGCGGCTGGTGCTTCAATGTCACTCGCAATGGTTCAAGCCCATGGAGTCGAAGTTGATCCTGCAGCGGTCTCCAAGTCGAAGCCTGTCAGCACGGATGGCCAGCAGGTAGTCTTTGCTCCTTTCGCAGCTGCTTGTGGCAAGTATGGTCCGCAATTGATCAACACAGTTGCGAAGTACTCTGAGGAGCTACAGCGAGCCAAGAAAGCGGTAAAGGCTACGATGTCAGGGGCCGGCGGAAAGTCTGTGGCATCTGATACCGCCACGGACTCGATGAGGCCCCCAAAACCGAGGTCCAAGTCGGAGAAAACAGTTGCTCCTCAGTAGTTATGTCTGTAATAGTTAGATAGCCTATTTCTTTTGTCTTGAACATGCCTTTTGGCGAGTGTATCTGCTGATACTTTTTATTATGCTTGAATGCATTCGAGTATTTTGTCTATGCCTTGCCTTAGTCTTCTTATTGTCTCTTGCTTTACTTGTGATAGGGCACATCGATTGATCCTTTGAGGGAACCTCGGGATACACCACCCCCTGATGACACTTTGGCGCCGCCGTGCTCAAGGGTGGATGAGCTGTCTCTGCTCTCGCGACTCCGTGACTGCGTGAAGCAGTTGGAGCGTGAATTGCATGTACTCTGTGGTAACGCGGATGTATGGAAATCGAGGGTGGAGAAGGCCGCCACCCGAGAACAATATCTGCTAGGGGTGGTGACGCAGCTGGGCGACCAATTCAAATGTTAGTTTTCTTCTTCCTTATCTTTTCCTTGTAGTCACTCGCAGTAGTTTGTTGTCTTCATACTTCTGCCTTTGCTTGTTATAGTTGTCAGTGCGTGCCATCCGCAGGATGAGAAGGATAGGATTGCCATTCGCATGAATGATCTAACCCAAGAGCAGCTTCAGGCGAGTGGATACTTCTGGGTGGATCATGATCGCGCAATCGCACTGGCAACCCTGCAGGATCGTGCGTCGCGAGTGCTTCACTTCCTGAAGAAGTCGCAATCGTGCTTGAAGAATATTTATCAGACGATGTTCCCGCTGGACATCATTCCATCGAGCCTGTTGGCCGTTCTTGCCAAATTCCAAGACTTGAATGCAGTCCACGAGTGTGTACGGCAACAGCTAGTGGCTGGTGCCAAGGCTGCTCTGTCGCTGGTGCAACTGCACATGCCTAATGTGGACGTTGCAGCAATTGCGGCCAGACCACCAGCGCCGCCAGCAGGTTCGACTTGGAACATGGTTCCTCACTACCAGGCGGTGGATCGTCCAGCGGAGGAAATCGTCGACTTTTTCGAGGAGCAGACCAACGTTCCTTTGCTGCAACAGTAGTTTAATTTGTATCCTGCACATAGTTGTACCAGTGTTGTAAAGTTTATATATATGCTGTGTATAATTGATTAACATTGATATATACAGAGAGCTTGTTAGCGTGTATGTTTTGCAAGTGCGTTGCACTATGTGATTCCTTTTCGTTAGCCCGACTTGTGTTTATCTCAGCCCCTTGCCAACCTGTCAGGTGCGTTGCAACTGGGTTGGTGTTTGTCAAGGGTTTCGATTGGTGTGCCAGCTACTCAGGATATCGCGTTAGTTAAGAGAATGTGTGTATAGGTGGCACAGCTTCCGAGTGGATATTTTGCAAGAATAAAGGGAACACAGAGTTTTGGGGCACTTAGCTTTATTCATTCGCAGGATAGTATGGGGTACAATGTGTGGCTAAGTAGCCTTGGCTGGGTAGTCTTATTTGTAAAAAATAAAAGACGACTAAGGGTAGAAGCATCGCAGCTGCGCGACGTTCCAGGGGCTGGAGTATGCAACTCCTGTCTGAAAATCTTTAAGGCGATAGGCGCCACCTGGGATTACTTCTGTAATCATGTATGGTTCTTCCCATGGGGACTCAATCTTGAGATGTCCTTGCTGTTTCAGTCGCAGGACCAGGTCTCCTTCGACGAAGGACCTAGGGCGTAGCCTTCTGCTGTGGTAGTTGCGCAGGTTCTACTGGTAGATCATTGATCTTTCCGCGGCGATTTCCCGTGCCTCATCAAGGAGGTCGACGGAGTCTTCGAGTCCAAGAGTAGACTCCTGCTCGTTGTAAGCGACCACACGTGGTGCTTTGTATCATACCTCGGTGGGTAGCACCGCTTCAGCACTGTGCACCATGAAGAATGGGGTGTACCCCGTGGCACTGTTTGGAGTTGTGCGTAGGCTCCAGAGTACCGATTGCAGTTCTTCTGGCCAGTAGCCCGTGACCTGTTCGAGTGGCTTGAGGGTCGCTTCTTGATGCCACCGCAGACGAGCTCGCTAGCTTTTTCGACCTGACCGTTGGTCTGTGGATGTGCTACGGAGGCGTAGCTGACGTTGATTCCCAGATTCTCGCAGAATTCTTGGAACTCCTTGGATGTGAAGTTCGTCCCATTTTCCATGATGATGCTGTGTGGTACTCCAAAGCGGTAGACGATGGACTCGAAGAACTTGACTGCACTGTATCCTGACTGATTAGTCACTGGCATGGCCTCTATCCACTTGGTGAATTTGTCGACTGCGACCAGGAGGTAGACGTAGCCTCGTCGTGAGGACTTTGGGAGCTTGCCGACCATGTCGAGTCCCCATTACACGAAGGGCCAGGCCAGTGGAATTGGCCGGAGTTCTGCGCTAGGTGCGTGTGGCTTGTCCACAAATCGCTGGCAAGCGTTGCATTTCTGGACCATGTCCTTGGCGTCATGCATGGCCGTAGGCCAGTAGAATCCAGCTCGTAGAGCTTTGGCGACGAGGGCGCGACTGCCGGCATGGTGCCCACAAGTCCCCTCATGGATGTCGAGGAGAACATCTCTTTCGTTGGCCGTGGAGACACATCATTGGAGTACTCCTGTGATGCTGCGCTTGTATAGTTCGCCGTTGATAACAGCGAATGCCTTGGATCGCCACGCGATGTGCCGTGCGTCAGTCGGATCGTCTGGTAGCCTCTTGATGAGAAGGTACGTGATGTACGGTTGAGTCCAGGATGGCTCGATCATCATGACTCATTGGTTCTTCGAGTCCTGTATCTAGCTCCAAGTCATCGAGTGTCGTTGGCTCATTGGGCGGCGTAGCCCCCGAGTCTGTTGTTGCACTTTTTTCTTCTCTGTGGCTTTTGGCTTGATGGAGCGTTCGCAGATGCGCTCGAGAAATACCCCAGGTAGTATGGGGGTGCAGGTAGAGCCTATGTTGGCGAGTGTGTCCGCCTCTTCATTGCTTTCACGGCCTATGTGCCGCAGTTCGCAACCGTCGAAGTCCCCTTCGAGTGTGTCGTAGAGGTCGCGGTAGGCGATCATGTTATCGTTCAGTGCGTCACACTCGTGCATTATCTGGTTGACGACCAGCTTGGAGTCGCCATATATTATGAGCCTCTTGGCACCGCAGGCTTTTCTCATCCTCATCCCATGCAGTAGGGCATCGTATTCAGCTTCATTGTTGGAGGCGGTGAACTGCATTCGTAGGATATATTTCAGCTTGTCTCCCTAGGGCGATGTCAGTATGACTCCTGCATCGACCCCATCCTTTCACTTGGAACCATCAAAGTGCATTGTCCAGAGGTAGGACATATCTGGTTTTTTGGGTAGCTGGTTCTCCATCCAGTGCACGAGGAAGTCAGGGAGGACTTGCGACTTGATTGCATCGCGTTTTTCATATATAATGTCTCGTGGAGACAGTTCGATTCCCCAAAGCGCGACTCGTCCAGTGGTGTCGGGATTGTTGAGGATATGCCCAAGCGGGGCGTCATTGACTACCACGATTAGGTGTTCTTAGAAGTAGTGGCATAGTCGCTGGGCTGTCATGAAGACGCCGTACGCCAGTTTCTGGTAGTGCGGGTACCGCTGTTTTGTTAGCGTAAGTACCTCGCTGAGGTAGTAGACTGGGCGCTGTACCCCATGGACCTTGTTTTCCTCGGCTCGTTCTACCACGAGCACCGTGCTGGCCACCTGGTTGGTGGCAGATATGTATAGCAACAGTGGTTCCCTTTCACGTGGGGTCACCAGTACTGGCGAGGTGGACAGTAGGCGCTTGAGGTCTTCGAATGCTTCCTGTGCCTCGTTGGTCCACTCGAATTTGTCAGCTTTGCGGAGGAGTTGGTAGAAGGGCAGTGCCTTTTCGCCCATTCGACTGATGAATCGACTGAACGTTGCGATTCACCCAGCCAGCTGCTGGACACCTCTTACATTCTTCGGCTTCTCCATGGCCAGTATGGCTTTTATTTTCTTCGGGTTCGCCTCGATCCCTCTCGTGGAGATAAGATACCCGAGTAGTTGCCCAGATAGTACGCCGAAGGCGCATTTGTCCGGATTGAGCTTGATCCGGTAGCGATCAAGGTTGGCGAAGGTTTCACGCAAGTCGTCAATTAGTGAAGCTTCCTCTTTGGTCTTGATTACGATGTCGTCGACATATACTTGAATGTTGCGACCAAGTTGGTTTTTGAGGCAAGCTTGCATGCACTGTTGGTAGGTAGCTCCTGTGTTCTTTAGCCCGAAGGGCATTGTGTTGTAATAGAACACGCCAAAAGGCGTTGTAAACACCGTTTTTTCTTGATCTTCCTCCTTCATTCAAATCTAGTTGTAGCCTGAGTAGGCATCGAGGAAGCAGAGGCGCTCACATCCCGCGGTGGAGTCGATGATCTGGTCGATTCGCGGTAGCGAAAAGTGGTCCTTTGGATGGTGCTTATTCAGAGAGGTGAAGTCTACGCACATCCGCAGGATATCAGTGTCCTTTTTTGGTACTAGCACCATGTTGGCGAGCCAAGTGTGTTCCTTGATCTCACGTATGAATTTGGCGTCGAGGATTCTGTTGATCTCCATTCCAACTGCCTTTGCTCTTGGTTCAGACAGTCGCCAAATTGTTTGTTTGATTGGCCTTGCGTCTGGGTTGACATTGAGTGCGTGCTCGGCGAATTCCCTGGGAACTCCTGGCATGTCCGCTGGACACCAGGCGAAGATTTCCCAGTGCTCACGGATGAATTCGACGAGCGCCGTTCCTATGCGGGACTCAAGTTGTTGGCGATTAGGGCCGTCTTGGCGAGATTCGATGGGTGGACCTGAACTTTCTTCATGTGCACCGATGAGTCGAAGGATAAGTTGAGTGAGCTTGGCTGGCTTAGGGGAGGCAGACTGTTGTCTGTCGACTCCTTCAATCTTGCGAGTTCCTCCTGCATGCCAAAGGACTGGGAGATTCTGTTGAATTCCCTATCGCAACTGTCGAATCTCTCGAAGATCCCGTTGATTGTGATGATGCCGTTAGGGCCTAGCATTTTCATCTGCAAGTAGGCGTAGTGAGGTACAACCATGAACCTAGCGAACGCGACGTGTCCGAGGATGCAGTGGTACTGTGAGGGCCAGTCGACGACTTTGAAGTCGATGCGCTCACGTCGAAAGTTTTTTGGCGTGCCAAAGATGACGTCGAGGTTGATTTTACCAAGATGGTACACGCCTTTGCCTGGGACGATGTCATGGAATATTGTGTCTGAGGCCTCTAGGCAGGTCAGAGGGATCCTCATCGCTCACAAGGTACTCGCGAACATAAGGTTGATGCCGCTTCCGCCGTCCATGAAGACGCGGCTCATGTCGAAACCTCCAATTTGTGCCTCAAGGACGAGGGGACAATGGCCTGGACGAGGTACCTGGCGCGGGTGGTCGTGCTTGTCAAAGGTAATGCAGGAGTCGCTTCCACTGAGGTACTCAGTGGTGGATGGTGGTGAGTTTGTCACCAAGTTGACTTGGCGAGTGATGGCCTTCTGCACCCGATTCGAGGGGCGTCCCTTTTGGATCATCATGGTACCCATGGCCCGTGGGTATGGTTCGCCTCCATGGTGCTGGTCCGGCGCAGCTGCATTTGGGGGTGGTCCAGGTGGTGGTGGCAGAGCTACATGTGCCACAGCTCCTGGGGCGGCTCCATAGCCCCTGTTGACAGCGTCGCGATTCATCCGAGGTAGACCCTCATGAAGCTTGAGGAACTCGCGGCAGTCCTTGAGGAGGTGGCTGGACTTCTTTTTGCCGTCGTGCTTGTCGATGTAGAAGTGCACAGTGCATGGCCCGGACAACTTGTCTTCGATGGATGTTGCGGGTGCCTCATCGCGAGTGTGACGCTACCATACTTGCGTGGTTTTCCCGGAGTCGCGGTATCCACTACTGCGGTAGCCGCTGTTGCGGTTGTCGTCGCGTCTGTCAGCTTAGCCGGCTGCGACCATGTTGACATCGTCGCGGTCATCGTAGATGCGCATGCAAAGTTTGCTTCGGCGGTCGCGTCTGTGTTCGAGTTCTGTTTCATCATCGGAATGAATGTGATTTGTTCACCGAATCTTCTCCATCTGCCCTCGATTCACGATTTCCATCAGGTGGTCGATGGTTTTGGGCTTCGAGCGGCCCATTTCCTCCCTGAGCTCTATGCGGCGTACCGCCGTTGAATGCGTCAATCGCGTGATCCTCCGAGATATTTTCTGCAGAGTTCTTGATAATGGACCACCTCTGGATGTATGAACGTAGTGACTCGCCTGATCTTTGCTGGCAGCATCTCAGCTCTTCGATTGATGCGGGCCTTTTGTAGGTGCCCTTGAAGTTGCGCACAAACATGTAGACCAGCTCTTCCCAACTGCGAATGGATCCGCGTGGGAGGTTGTTGAGCCATGCTCTGGCGGCGCCCAGCTGCAGGCATTGCATAGCCGTGCTTCGACTCCCACCGTGGAGCCTAACGGAGGAGATATGGTCTTCTAGCTAGATTTTCGGGTCCTGCAGACCATCGAACTTCGGGTTTTCTGATGGGAGCTTAAACCCCTTGGGCATTCGCTTTTGCCTGATGTCCCTGCTGAAGCATCTAGCGCCACAGAGCTCCACATCTTCGTCTTCTGAGTTAGTCGATCGGGCACGTCACGCCCTTGATTTGTCGATTTTGCGCTGCGTGATGTCATCATGCGCGTCGTAGTCATGGTCGTGTCGCCGTGAGCGGCGGCATCGAGACAGGTCGTGACTGTCATCGCTGGATGAGGGTGAGGAGTAGCGTTTTGCCAGGGCCTTGCCTTTCTTCAGCTCCAGCGCTGGTTCCTTGTCGAGAGCAGCCTTGACTAATCCCAAGCCTGCGATCATAGATTGGTGCATGGCAGCCCGGGGATCTCCAGCTGGCGGCTGATTGTTGAGCAGGTACATGGTGGCCGCTGTCACCACTGCCTGCGGCGTCTTTGGGACCATGTTGCCCCGGATGTCGACTGTCATAGAGCTAAAGTCAAGGACTTTTGCAGCTTCTATGCGCTCCTGCTCGGTGAGATGGGCCATTCGAGATCGTCTCTTGTTGGCCACGTACTCATTGCCCTTGGAGGAGGATCCTCCGTGGGAGGAGAGTCCGGCCCCTCGAAGGCTCGACTCATCTGCCGCCTTTTTACTCGCTTCGAGTTGTGCGATTGTTTGTAGCTGGCGTCTGTATTCTTCCTTTAGTAGCCAATGGTAGCCCATTAGCATCTCTTGCGACGTGCCTAGAGGTAGGGGTTTGCCTCACAGAGCTTCTCGGCAACGGGCCCACTCGAGATCGTTGAGCCTGATCACGACACGCTCGCCGATGTGCTCATTCACCATGGTGGGAGCTTCGGCTGCCCCTCCGTTGTTGACAGGGGCGCCGTTGGTAGGGCCATCGTTGGGTGGTCCGCCATTGGGTATGTCGCCGTTTGGCGGGTCGGCTTCATGGCCATCATTTCCCGTGTTGTCGCGATTGGCGCAGGAGTCGCTTGTGTTGATAACGGCGCACATGATGTGGTTGGGGAAGCTGCTGCTCCCACAACTTTCAGATCTGGAGCCGTAGGCTCCATCTTCAGTTGCCAGATCGCCCAGATCGGATTCGCAACTGCTGTCGCTGACCGTATTCTCAACTGTTGTCGAGGCATTGAGCTCACTGAGGGTGCCGATCGGCGGAGGGAACCACGATGCTGGAGCAATCGATGGTGTCGTCGGCTAGTCAGGCATGTGAAGCGCGCCCATCTGACCAACTTGGAAGCGGAAGCTCCCGATCGCCAGGCTGATTGATGTCTACGCACTTATATTCTTGTAGACAGTTGTTGGGCCTCCAAGTGCAGAGGTTTGTAGAACAGCAGCAAGTGTTCCCTTAAGTGGATCACCCAAGGTTTATCGAACTCAGGGAGGAAGTGGTCAAAGTTATCCCCTCTCAAGCAACCTTTCAATCAAGATACAAGAAGTCTCTTGTGTCCCCAACACAGCGGGTACACTTGTCAGGTGTATAGGTGCACTAGTTCGGCGAAGAGATAGTAAAATACAAGTGGTATGGATATAAGACAACGATGCGAGAAAATAGCTTGATGGTGTGGAAGATACTAAAGGCAAATTTAAATAAAGATGGAAGCAAGCAAACATGTAATAGATCTAATAGTAAACGGTGTATCAATGCTTAGAAACAAGACCTAGGGACCATACTTTCACTAGTGAACACTCTCATATAAATATCTTCTCTTTATGATACTACTCTTAACTACTCTCCGGTTGAACACTCTAATCGATGGTAGGGCTATAACAACACACCTCAAAGTTCATCTTTTCCCATCTAGAAACCCCACACTATCACCTTGAGTACTAGATGAGTCCAACAAACACCACAATTTCATAAAGACATCCAACTCCAAATATAACTCATAACAAGTATTTGTAATCTCTAGCCTAAGTGCCACTATGGTGTGCACATTGTCAACTTCACACACATGGGGAGATCAGAGATCTATTAAGCACTTGCGTAGCAAGGTTGATCTATAGATTACAAGCTCATGATATCAATAAGATCATGCATAGAGAGAGAGAGAGATGAACACATAGCTACCGGTAGAACCCTTAGCTTAGAGAGAGAACTACTCCCTCCTCATCATGGGAATCAGCAACAACGATGGAGATGGTGGTGGAGATCGATGGAGATGGCTCCAGGGGCACTTCCCCGTCCCGGCAGGGTGCCGGAACAAAGATTTTCTGTCCCTCGAATCTCCCCTTCGGTGGCGGCGGCGCTGTGGAACTTTTCGTGGCTGGAGGCTTGATGATTTAGGGTTTTGGCCTCAGGAGGCTTCTTATAGGCCAGAGGGCAAGGTCGGTGGGTGGCCAGGCGGCCCACACCATGCCCTGGCGCGGCCAAGGGGGACCCGTTCCTAGGGGTGGTGTGGCCACCATGTGGCCCCTCTCCGACTCTCCTTCTGGCTCTGTGAGTCTTCCGGGAAAATAGGAACTTTGGCTTTTGTCCCGTCCAATTCCGAGAATATTCATTTTCTGACTTCCTGGAACCAAAAACAGCAGAAAACAGGCATATGACACTGTGGCATCTTATTAATAGGTTAGTCCAAGAAATCATATGAAAAGTGCTCCAAAGTTGGAACAAAACACAAGAAAGTAGATAAAACCAAGCATGGAACATCAAAAATTATAGATACATTTGCAATGTATCAACATCTCCAAGCTTAACTCCTGCTTGTCCTCGAGTAGGTAAGTGATAAAAAGAAAGAATAATTTTTGAGGTGACATGCACCATCAAAGACTTGATCAAAGTATTTGCAAAACATTCAAAGCTGGGATCATAGTACTTCAATCATAACATGAAAGACAAAGTTCTAGCAATAAGCAAAGAAACTATGATGCAACATGAAAAGGCACAAACAAAAGATTCATGAATAACAATGCTTTGCAAGACGTTTGTTTGTTTCACATAAAGAAAACATGGCATAATAGTATTCAGCTTGTCCTTCATAGAGTAGCAAATATAAATGCATAGGACACCTTCAAAGTTCATAAGAGTGACTAGATACAAATAGTTTAAAACAAGCAATATCAAGTTATGCATCAATCAACTAGTCTTGGGAAAATGCACATAGAACTAAGAATGGCCACTATGCTCTCAAAGTAGGTGCATAAAGATAGAAGGTGGAGACTCAATATATTGGTGGAAGAAAGGCCTTTTTATAAAAGGAAGTAGGGATTCAAGTTTCATAAAGAGCTTCCAAAAATTATGGTACTTATTAGCTTTTAGCTCTCATTGCCCCTATCATAAGCATCTTGAAGTGATTAAGGTTAAAGTGAACAAACTATGGTGTACATGCTTGACAAAGTATAAGTTGGAAATCTCATGTCCCTTGAATACGAGGGCCGATCCTCATGCTACTCAAGTTTAGTCACCGGTAAGTTCTTGTCATCGTAAGTACATGTGTATCATAGAGAACCGCCAATGGGGTACCCCTTGCCCGATGATATGGAAGAATCCCCATATAAAATGACAAGGCAAGCAGACAACGAGCATCTCAACAATCTTCTTATTTACCATGGGAATATGGTGCTTTTTTCTCTCCTTCCTCTTTTCATAATCTTTTTTTTCTTTTTCTCTTTTTTTTCAATATAGGACTCTTTTTTTATAAGAGGAATGCTTCATAGATAGCTCATTATGGTTACGCTGCAGGTTTCCACCATGTCAGCATGGATTAGACCAGCGGCCCAGGCATTTCTCTAACACATATACATAACTCCATGGACTTACAAGCTCCCCTTTCATTTCACACCGATGACATCCATATACAAAAGAGCATGATATCAACTAGGTACAAGTACCAAGTGCAATGTTGAAAGCGTTCCCCATGAAAGCATGGTTCTGCAAATTCCCGACAAATAAGTGCAAGCATATACAACATAGAAGACACAATGGTTCAAGTTTATTATGGGCAAGAAAAGTAAAGTGTGCCATCAAGTTCGTGAGAGCTTTAATCACTAGTTTCCTCATAACAAGTTTAATTTGGAAGATAAACAAAAGCATGAATATACTTGGAATAGCATAAGCTAGTAGGTAGGTATGGTGGACTCTTTGGAATAACTTGGTTTAGGGAGTTGGATGCATGAGTGGAACTCATACTAGGTTGTGTAGGCTATCAAAAGACTGGGAGCGACAAACTAAGAGAGCAATAATGGCCATAATCATGCAGAGCGACAAAACATCATTGATCAAAGCATAAAGTGATACTACAAGTTGAAAACTAAAGGATCATAAAGGCTATGGTGACTTGAGATAGTCATAACATGGTGTGAGCATGCGCCAAGTCAACCCAAGTAAAGCATCAAAGGAGAATACCACTATACTTTGCTTTAATATGCTAAAACAACGCATGATTCATCCAAGGCACATTAAGCAATATCAATTGTTTATAACAAGTCATGCTACAGCAAAGAATACTAAGCATAAAGCCAAAACAATATCAAACATGGCATGAGAAAGCATAGGCCACAGTCAAAAACAAGCTCTCTTTACCACTTAAGCATGAACTTCCCTACTCTTTTCCAAACCAAACCAAACTATTTAAAAACCAATGTATGAAAGAGGGGGTCCAACCAATTTATTCAGAAAACTAAGCAAACAAAAGCAAATGAAAACCAAAACAAAAACGAAAAAGAAGACGCTCCAAGAATAACACAACTGTGCATGAAACAATAAAAATGAAGTGTTTGGAAGAACCTGAGATTTTTATTGATGAAGAAGGGGATGCCTTGGGCATCCCCAAGCTTTGACGCTTGTACTTCTTGGATATTTCTTGGGGTGAAATGCGTGGCATTCCCAAGCTTGAGATTTAGTCCATCCTTCATCTCATTACTCATTCCTTCCATACACCTAAAAATTTTCCTTCATACAAAACTTCACACAATCTTTATTAGCAACATTAGTGCACTCAAGATAAATAAGTCTTAAGGTTCAGTTCTAACACCAAATAAACTTCCATTAGAACACTAGATACTGTAGCACTTCCCTCAAAAAGCTTAATTCCCCAAAAGAACTCAAAAAGGAACCAACAAGAAGCAAATGCAGAAAATGGCAGAAATCTGTCAAAACAGACCAGCAGGTAAAGACGAATTTTTTAGAAGACCTTCTGTTGCTCAAATCAAAAAGTGTTGAACTAAAGAAAGTTAGATAACAACCGGGGGCAGAAGCACAAGAATTCACGCCTCAAAAGGACGTACAGAGATTTTACATGAATTTTTACAGTGAAGCACATAAATCTGTTTCGGGACAGCAACTTTCCCAATCATTACTTCTCTCTCATTAGAGGTTACTCTTGGCACAAAAAGCAAATAAAAAGGATAAGGAGCGGTTATTACTGAAGTAATAACTTCCAGGACTCATCTAAAACTTTTGGGTTATCTCCCAATAAGTACTTTTCTTTAACGCCTTTAAGTTAGGCATGCTAGTTTGAGAAGATGCTCACATAAGAAATATAAATTGAAGTAAAAGAGAGCATCAAGAAGCAAATTCAAAGCACATTTAACTCTAACCCACTTCCTATGCATAGGAATCTTGTAAAGAAACAAGTCATGAAAGCACAAAGCAACAAGCATAGGAAAGCAAAACAAGTGCAACTTCAAGACTTTCAACATAAAGAGGGGAAACCTAATATTATTGAGATGCATAAAACCATGGTTCCCTCTCTCATAATAACTTTTAGTAGCATTATGAATAAAATTAACAATATAACTATCACATAAAACATTCTTATCATGAGGCACATGCATAAAATCATTATTACTCTCCACATAAGCATAGTCATTCTTATTAATTGTAGTGGGAGCAAATTCAACAAAATAGCTATCATTATTATTCTCATCACCATAATCATCAAATATAGGAGGCATATTGTAATCATAATTAATTTCCTCCTCAATAGTAGGTGGACTGAAAATATCATAATCATCATATATTGGAGGTATAGTATCATCAAAGTAAATTTTCTCCTCCGTGCTTGGGGGACTAAAAATATCATGCTCATCAAAACCAGCTTCCCCAAGCTTAGACTTTTCCATAGCATTAGCAATAATGGTGTCCAAAGAATTCATACTAACAACATTGCTATTAGCATGCAAATAAAGTTCCATAGGTTTTTTAAATTTCTCTTCAAACACTTCATGTCCTAACTCAAGATAAATACTATAAAGCTCTCTAATTTTGTTGTTGTTTTCCATTAAGCCTAACTAGTGAAAACAAGAAACAAAAAGACAAAATTGCAGAATCTAAAGTAAATAACTTCGAGCACTCACACCAGAAAATAGGCATTTGCCGTGGGAGGTTCTTCTTCTTTAATCCTCCGGTGTGAATACCTTTTACCTTACCTCCCCGGCAACGGCGCCAGAAAATAGCTTGATGTCTACGCACTTATATTCTTGTAGACAGTTGTTGGGCCTCCAAGTGCAGAGGTTTGTAGAACAGCAACAAGTTTTCCCTTAAGTGGATCACCCAAGGTTTATCGAACTCAGGGAGGAAGTGGTCAAAGGTATCCCCTCTCAAGCAACCCTGCAATCAAGATACAAGAAGTCTCTTGTGTCCCCAACACACCCAATACACTTGTCAGGTGTATAGGTGCACTAGTTCGGCGAAGAGATAGTAAAATACAAGTGGTATGGATATAAGACAACGATGCGAGAAAATAGCTTGATGGTGTGGAAGATACTAAAGGCAAATTTAAATAAAGATGGAAGCAAGCAAACATGTAACAAATCTAATAGCAAACAGTGTATCAATGCTTAGAAACAAGGCCTAGGGACCATACTTTCACTAATGAACACTCTCATATAAATATCTTCTCTTTATGATACTACTCTTAACTACTCTCCGGTTGAACACTCTAATCGATGGTAGGGCTATAACAGCACACCTCAAAGTTCATCTTTCCCATCTAGAAACCCCACACTGTCACCTTGAGTACTAGATGAGTCCAACAAACACCACAATTTCATAAAGACATCCAACTCCAAATATAACTCATAACAAGTATTTGTAATCTCTAGCCTAAGTGCCACCATGGTGTGCACACTGTCAACTTCACACACATGGGGAGAGCAGAGATCTATTAAGCACTTCAGTAGCAAGGTAGATCTATAGATTACAAGCTCATGATCTCAATAAGATCATGCATAGAGAGAGAGATGAACACATAGCTACCGGTAGAACCCTTAGCCTCGAGAGAGAACTACTCCCTCCTTACCATGGGAATCAGCAACGGCGATGGAGATAGTGGTGGAGATCGATGGAGATGGCTCCGGGGGCACTTCCCCATCCCGGCAGGGTGCCGGAACAAAGACTTTCTATCCCCCGAATCTCCCCTTCGGTGGCAGTGGCGCTGTGGAACTTTTCGTGGCTAGAGGCTTGATGATTTAGGGTTTTGGCCTCGGGAGACTTCTTATAGGCCAGAGGGCAAGGTCGGTGGGTGGCCAGGGGGCCCACACCATGCCCTGGCACGGCCAAGGGGACCCGTGCCTAGGGGTGGTGTGGCCACCCTGTGGCCCCTCTCTGACTCTCCTTCTGGCCATGTGAGTCTTCCGGGAAAATAGGAACTTTGGCTTTTGTCCCGTCCAATTCCGAGAATATTCATTTTCTGACTTCCTGGAACCAAAAACAGCAGAAAACAGGCAACTGGCACTGTGGCATCTTATTAATAGGTTAGTCCAAGAAATCATATGAAAAGTGCTCCAAAGTTGGAACAAAACACAAGAAAGTAGATAAAACCAAGCATGGAACATCAAAAATTATAGATACATTTGCAATGTATCACTGATTCCATCGCCCACGGACTCGAAAGCCGAGCGAGTGGCTGGCATGTGGACGGTGAAGTCGAATGCACCGAAGAGTTGGCGAATCTCCACTGTTGTGGAGTTGTAGAACGCAGTTGATGGGGCCGAAGAAGCCGCAACATCAGCACTCCCAGTTCCCACAGATGGCACCAATTAACGAGGTTTTAACTCATCAATGCCCATTGTTATGGACTTGGGTGTTGGAGAAGAAGGGATCACTGGAAGCATCTATCGGCTAGCAAACAAGCACACAGGGGACTCGAAGATTTACCCAGGTTCAGGCCTCGTAGAGGTCCCTACTCCTGCTTGTCTGCTCGTGGAATTATCAAATGAATCGAGGATTACAATGGTACGCAGATGCAATCGGGCAAGGGTTGTGGAAACTAGGGTTGCGTGTGTCCTCCTCGCCGCCCCCTCCTAGACTTTATATAGATAGGCTAGGTCTCGGGTAGTAGGTCGAGTCGGTTACAGGTTAGGGTTTCCCTTTAAACTTTCTATCTTTAGCTTCTTCTTGTTCCACAAGCGATCGAGAATCCGTAGGTTACTCGAGTTCTCTATTTGGGCCTTGGCGACACCGTGGGCTTCCGTTGTATTCATGCCGTATATACCAAGATCGAGTACCTGTAGGGTATACCCATGTCAACTAGCTTCCATGGATCGTGTAATTTTGTCTAAGCATCATTAAATAAAACTCACTAAACAATTTACTTGCTAATCAAATGTTTTGACATGAATTCAGTACTCAAAACATTTCATGAAGAAAGAACAATACGAACATGTAGTTTATATAGGTTTTTGTAGTTGTAATAAGATTCACTAAACTTGTCACCAGCCAAAAATACGTGGCAATCTAGAACAGTATATAATTCAACCAACAACCTAATCAATGAGCCTAGTTACCATCACGAAACACAACGACCATCAAAACCAATTTCAGATCCTAGATCACAGAAGATGCTGATGAACAATGCAACTAAGATTCTTTCAAGAACAAAAAAGCAGAATCTGTTGTGGTACCTGGGTGAGGCCGAGGGAGAAGAGGAAGAGCCCAAGGCGGTTGTGGTGGGAAACAAACTCGAACAAGAACGACAGCCCGGCGGCCCTCCTCCTGATGCGCCCCCAGCATCGTGGCAATCTACACAATCCAGCACGGATTGGATGAGTAGGCCTTGTCCTGGTGGCTTCGAGTGTGAGGATCACCCCTCTCCTCCCCTTGCGCTCCCTCGTCTGTGTCCCACGCCCATGGTAGAAGAGCCCCATGACCTTCGTGTTGCACCTCCTTCGTGCTCCTCATCGACAACCACTACACGTGCTTAGTGGCCATGACTGGTGAAGGGGGAAGGGTCCACCCTCGGGTGCGGTGGCATCTGCATTGAGAGAGAGGGATACTGAGAGAGGGACCGAGAGAGAGAAGAAAAAGGGGACGGGAGAGAGGGAGTGGGTGAAGTTACTGGATCCGAAGCAGGGAAGGAAGATGCCCCTATCGCCGCTAGGAGGAACTATAAACGCCGTCCGTGGCATCCTCGTTTCCATTGTCCATGGTGGCGATGTAGTGAGGCGAGCTCGACAGAGCGCCGGGCAGTGATGCACGCACGCACCAGCGAACACGACCATCGTGATGCCACCAGTTCTCATCCCGTGTCGTGGCTCGCCATGGAAAGCTACAGCGCTGTAGTGGCTGGCTAGCCAGGAGCTGGAGGCGGCGGCATCGCAGATATGTGCGATGGTATTAGGGTTTTTCGCGAGGGGTACATAGAAGAAGAGAGATGGAGGTGCCCGCGGGATTAGGGTTTGTGTGTGCCGTGAAGGAAGAAGAAGTGGTAGTAGGGTCGGCACGTGAGGGGATTAGGGTCGCGTTTGGGTGGATGGGTGTGGGAGGTATTTACCAAAATAACCATGATAACTTCTACGGTGCAGTACTAGGAATACTAGGGTGTTTCAGTCTATTCATTTCCAAATTGTGGGAGGTGGGAGAAACTGATGCTGCAACTTCGGAGCGTCGGATGGAGGCATCAATGGCTGAGATCTCATTCGGTGGATGATCCGTGGGTAAACTGTCTTTCTCTTCTGATTGGTTGACTCTATTCTACAGGTTTTAGGGGGTTTCTCAGAGGTTAATTAAAGGGGTTAAAAAGGATATGGCATTTCCCGTTGTATACTTTGTAATAATGTTCCCATATTGTGCATGCATGTGGATTTTGGGATGGCGAACAATGTTGAGGAAGTTTTCCTTTTCGTTGCTCAAAAAATGCATTTTCCATTTTTCGAGTGCCAAAAAATGGGGTGTTTTGTGAAACAACCACCAAATGAAAGTTTCAAAATGCTACCACACCATTTTTTATAAATACTAGACCACGTTGCATGGATAATGTCCCAACCGGGGTATCTCAAACATTTCCATGCACCCCTTGCAAAAAAAGGCAAATGTCTGTCGAATCAGTAGGAAGTCGGTCCAATTTGAACAACATGTACATGATCTAAGGCTCATGATTTTTTGCAAAAATCATTTTTAGGTTCATAATATGTTGTTTTATCAGAGATCCCATGCAAGTTCAGCTCATCCCCTAGCTAAGAACCTTCATGCCCGCCGTTTTGACCATAGTTTGAAACGGGCATAAGAAATTAAAAAATGGTCCAAACAAGGTAAATCCTTCGCGTGGTGTCGTATTATGTGACATAGTTGCAAGGAAATACCAAACTTGGTATATTGTAAATATCTCAAAAAAACCTTCTCAGAAATGACCTATCATGTTCGAGGTTTCATGGCTTTCAGGCCAAACGACCAATGTTATGGCTAGAATCGTGGCATAGTTTGTGATAATGTGCCCATATTATGCACACATGTGCATCTTGGGATGGCAAAAAACGTTGCAAGAGGAAGTTTTACTTTTTGCCACACAAAAAATGCACTTTCCATTTTCCGAGTGCCAAAAATGGGCGTTTTGTGAAACAACCACCAAATGAAAGTTTCAAAATGCTACCACCCCACTTTTCATAACTACTAGACAATGTTGCATTGACAATGACGCAATCGGGTTATCTCAAACATTTCCGTGCACCCCTTGTGGAAAAGACAAATGTCTGTAGAATAGGTAGGAAGCGGGTCTGATTTGAACTATATGTACATGATCTAAGGCTCATGCTTTTTGAAAAAATTATTTTTAGGTTCAAAATATGTTGTTTTATCAAAGATCCCCATGCAAGTTCAGCGAGGCTCATCCCCTAGCTAATAACCTTTATGCCCGTCGTTTTGACCATAGTTTGAAACAGGCATAAGAAATTCAAAAATGGTCCAAACAAGGTAAATCCTTCACGTGGTGCCGTATTATATGACATATTTGCAAGGAAAAATACCAAACTTGGTATATTGTAAATATCTCAAAAAACCTTCTCAGAAATGACCTATTATGTTCGAGGTTTCATGGCTTTCAGGTCAAACGACCAATGTTATGGCCAGAATCGTGACATAGTTTGTGATAATATGCCCATATTGTGCATGCATGTGCAACTTGGGATGGTGAACAATGTTGCAAGAAGAAGTTTTATGTTTCGCCACACAAAAATGCACTTTCCATTTTCTGAGTGCAAAAAACGGGGCGTTTTGTGAAGCAACCACCAGATGAAAGTTTCAAAATGCTACCACCCCATTTTTTATAAATACTAGACCATGTTACATGGATAATGTCCTGACCGGGGTATCTTAGACATTTCTATGCACCCCTTGTGAAAAAGACAAATGTTTGCCGAATTGGCAAGAAGCGGGTCCGATTTGAAATACAGGTACATGATCTAAGGCTCATCATTTTTCGAAAAAAATCATTTTAGGTTCAGAATATGCTTTTTCATTAGAGATCCCATGCAAGTTCAGCGAGGCTCATGAAGGGTAACGGGTAGGCTGTACTAGCGATAAATCAAAAATTTCTACCGCGTCAACCAGGAATACTGATGTCATAGATCATAGGATTACCACTAGACGCGCAGTTGCCGAACTTGATGAAGCACGTCGGGGTAGCGTAGATGTTCTACGTCTCCTCCTTGTCCTCGTCCCACGAGCATCTCCCCTTTGCGCGGCTCGTCCAAGTGCTACACCTCAAAGAGAGGTATCCACACTTCCAGTGTGGGGCCACACGCACGCAAACCTAGGTACGTCGCAGGCAACACAGACGTAAGAGGAGTAGCGGCTGGGTGGAATGGTCAACCCTATTTAGCTCGCCTCACTTTCTCTTATATAGGCATTCCTGGTGGGCTTCTACATTAGCAGCCCATTAGCGGCCTAAGTCTGGTCTAATTCGGATCCAATCCTCATTAGGCTTCCAGCCCCTAAAGTGTGTGACCCTATAGGTTCATACACGTATAGACATGACACGAGTACACTTACTTCGTCAATAGTTGGTAGTGGCCTCTAGCAAGACGTGCCAACTCCTAAACGCATATAAAGATCATTTGGACGAACCATCACAAGGTTGAGTACATGTCTTTCCCTTTGCCCTACGATATTTGGTCTAGCTCCAAGCTAACCTCTCTTTCTTGATACTATGATTCGGAATCCCTTTACTAGGTTAACTCTTAAGCATATGTAGCACGAACATGCATTTCTAGATCCGATCACTCGAGGGACCCAAAGATATCTCTCTCAAGTAGAAAGGGGAAAATCCCATCTTGATTGACCGATGCCGTGCAACATGTATCAGGACAAACCCGAAAGCTACCTTTATAACTACCCCGTTACAGAGTAGTGTTTGATAGCCCCAAAGTAGGTCGATCCACATCTCAAGTACATGTGACAATCTCAGGTCTAAGAACAAAATGTACATGATGTGTAGATAGAGCTGCAAGTATTATTGCTAGTCTCAAGTTGGGTCAGTCCAACCCCATGTTCATAACATGTGTCCACATCATTGGTTTGACATCTCCATGTCTATGACCTACGAAACATAGTCATCAACCAATCGATGCACCAGTCGAATATTCACGTGTGTCCTCACATGAACTCTGACTAGGGACAACTATTAGATAACCATACAAGTAATGAGTTCCACAAACAATTCACATAATTTCCAATCAATACAAGTTTCCTAATATATGGATATTCAAGGAACATTATAAAAACTCATGGATACTGTCGTGGTGGTGTCATGGCAGATGCCATGGATAGGCTAAAGGTGGGGACTAATACACGCTAGGGGAATCTAGGGAGGGATAGTGGAGTGATTCTCCACACAGAAGATTGTATTGCTTTCCTTTCAAGATTACAAGTGCTCCTAGAGCTGTGTTGGCGAGAGGAGGAAGAAGGATTTCTCTTACTCTCACCTACCGTTCACTCCTTAAACCCTAGCCAAATCGGTATAGAAGAAAACCCAACCCCCTCTACTGAAACCCTAGCCCCCCTTATATAGAGGCGGCCTGGTCTCAGCCTAGGGCATACGTGTAGGCATATTCCTAAGAATATGCCTCCTCTCAAAGTGGTAACCCGACCGGGGTGCTTTTCCCTCGCGTCACACATGCTTTAGCTATGTGAGCCTCTGCGGCGCCCGAGTCAGCCGACACGGGCGTCGTCACCCTTGTCGGCCAAGACCCGGTGGTCCTGCCCTTGCTTGCTTCGCTCATGCAGTGCGTACCAGGCCTTCTTTTTGACCAAAGAGATTCCTTCCTTCTCCCGGAAGCTAAACGGGACCCGGATCATAGTAGATCCGGCTATACCTGTTCCTGCATATAAGTTAGACAAGCACTTCCGACTTACTTCTTAAGTCGGCTGAGACAATGTTAGGCGACCCCCCTGGTCCGGGTTACTCCGTGATCCGGCCTGCCTTGAGGTGACCCGGTCAGCATCCGATTTGAGCTTGCCGAACCTCGGCTAACTCGGCCTTTATACCCCGGAGTGACCCTACCCGGGGTATCCCCCCAACATTAGTCCCCGAAGCTGGTGCGGTCTTAGCTGCCTTGGCCGCTAAGGCCACATCAGGTTCATTTATGTTCGAGCCTTGGATGTTATTTCTGATTTAGCCCTTTATCTCGGATTATGTGGATTTACGTTCCCTTCGCACGTTCCAAGTTTTCACTTGCTGACCGGGTTACCACCTTGACTCGGATCTCATGGTTTTACTTTCCCTCTGCACATTCTAAGTTTTCACTCGCCGTCTGGGTTACCACGGTTCGATCCGGGCCTTGTTTCCTTCTTTCATACGCCAACCCACGTGGAGGCTAATCATTACATCGTCTTATTTTAAGGGCCTGCACGAATCCGCAGTAATTGTCGATTATCACCGCGAGGTCACGTCACGCATGCCTCCTCGTTTATCAGTGCATCACGTCACGGGATTGCCTCTGCTCTGTGGCCCTCCGTGTGGCTCCTCTCCGATCGGCTGATGCAGGTGATACATGGCCACACCATGTGGCTCATTGGCATAGCGCGATCCCACTCACCCTCTTAGGGGGTGGTTAAGTAGCGGAGGGGCGCACCCCTTAGAATTTTTTCCTCTTCTGCGCCCCTCTGCCCGTTGCTCTTCTTCCTCGCGACCGCGCCGCCGCCAGTGCTCCTAGCAGCAGCGCCACCGCCGCACTTTTCCTCAGCTCGTCACAGCCATCACGCCAGCAACTTCCTCGCCACGGGTCCTCGCCAATCCAGGCCTCAGATCCCCGCCGCCGCTAGCACCAGCGAGGGTAGCGAGTACAAGATGACGGAGGATGAGCTCATTGTCGTCGAGCAAGAAATGGAGGAGGACGCCGCTGCGGCGGACCGTGGCGCATGGGCCGGGTCATGGGTCTGTCAAGATGACCTTGACTGGCTCTACCGGACCAGACGCATCCCTGCCGGCATCGTCGCTCGTCTCCCCTCTGCCGAACTGGCCCCCTCACCCAATCCGGGTGAGTTCGTCATGTTCTTGTCCCACTTCCAACGGGGGTTTGGCTTGCCGGTGAGCGACTTCTTCCAGGATTGGCTTAGCACCTACCACCTGCAGCCGCACCATCTTCCAGCCAACGCTATCACCTCTCTCTCTTCCTTTGCCTCTACGATCGAGGGCTACACCGGACTGTGGCCCACGAAGGAGCTGTGGATCCGGTTTTTTGGCCTTCGTCGTAACGTCATCCCCAATATCCAAGTTGAGTCAGAGGATAAGCAGCTCACCCAATTCGGAGCTGCGTCCATCTCGCCCCGGAGAACTTCCGTTTTCCCTCGTGTCACCGGGCTTGACTCCTGCAAAGTATGGGCCCGGACCTTCTTCTATGTCCGGAACACGGGCACCGAAGATTTGATTCGGTTGCTTCCCTATACTCCGGGTCCACCTGATCCGGAATTCTGGGAGGAGGTCTCCAAGAAGCCCACGGCCAACCAACCAGTTAATAAGAGGTTCGCGGAACTGAAGAAACTCGGATTGCGCAACGAGGATGCTATGATCACGTTCGTGTACAACCGAATCTCTCCCCTCCAGAAGCGCACCCACAAGGTGTGCCACATGAGTTTCGGCCGCGACCCCAACCGAACCTCCTCCTTCGAGCTGAGAAACACGGAGATTTTCCGCTGGGTTAAGGCTCTCTTCACCACCCACAAGGATTTCTCCGCTGAATGGACGTGGGGAATTGAGCACTTCTGTCGTGACAGGCTCCCTCCCGCGGTAAGCTTCGCGGGGCAAACTTACTTCGGCTTAAATATATGTCGGTTTTTGTTGTATTTTTGACTCTATTCTTCATGCTTTCTCTCAGCTATTCCTTCAGCAAACCCTTGAGGATGGTACGGATCCGACCCTTAAGTGGGCACCGGACCGAGAAACCCCGGATGATGAGGAGCCGGACCAGGAGATGTTTCTCCCTATGAATGACGCTACAAAACGACCCAGCAGTAAATTCTCTTCTCTTAGAGACTGGCTCGATGATGAGGATGACTCGGATGTCGACGTGATTGAACCTGTTGAGGCTGTCCCTCTTCCTTTTGCCTTTCTGACATCAGCAAACCCCGGTGGGCATATCCACGAGGATCCTCCGCTTGCTATGGGCGAACCAGTTCCGGTGGCGTCGAAGAAGAGGCGCGGAGCCGTACCAAGTTCTTCCTCCGAACCTTCTCAGCCCACAAAAAGGCGAAAGAAGGCCGGAGACAAGACTGCCTCCAAGCCGGCAGGCAAAGCCCCGACACGAAGGGCTCGGAAACCCAAGGAGGCCCAAACCTCGGATGCATAAGTCATTTTTCGTTGCGTAACTCACTTCTCCTTGCATCGTGGTAATTTCTCTTCTGACATTATTCTCTTCTTCAGGGCTCCGGTGGAGGTCCCTCAGAGCGGATCCAGCATCTCTTCACCACTTCGATCTGGCCCTTCTCCTCCTCGTGATGACGAGTCACGTCCGCTAAGCCCTATTCCAGAGGGTTCTGCGGCTGCTCCGGGTTCCGCACTACCTCGTCGAGAGGAATGCAACCTCGGAGCAAGAGAGGCCGGCCCAACCGAGGTGACGACGTCCACAACTTCGGCATCACCGCAACCAGTAGCCACCAAGACTACCTCGACACCAGCACCGGCCCTAGCACTAGCAGCAGTTCCAGTACCAGTGACCGAACCAGCACCAGCACCTGTTCCGGCACCAAGAAAATCAACAACCGCTCCAAGTCCAGCTACATGAGCTCCAGTGCCAAGTTCTTCCGCCTCGTCCGAGTCATCTCAACCTTGGCGAGGAACTACTCCAGCAGCTCCTAAGGGGAAATCCGCTGCAGTTACTTCTTCCGAGCAAGCCAAGGGCAAAAAGGCTCCGGATGCTACCAAGTCAGCATTCGTCGAGGCTGGGCAGCAAACCCTATCATCAATGCTTCCCAAGAAAGCTCCAGCAGCGAAGGATGTTCCTGCCGAGCCAACTGATGCGCAGCAAATGGTTCTGCATACCAGCCCAGCCCTTGCCTTGGTTGAGAGGAAAGAAGCGCATGCGAAGGGCTTGGTGGCACCCCATATGCCCACCGGTGAGCGGTACCCTCCGAGCCTGATTGAGTTCGTCATGAACTGGAACAAGGCGGAGTTTGTCCACAACGACGATCTCCCGGAAAAGTTCGGCCCCGCAGAATTTTCCGCCCAAATGAATACAGCCGCTAAGGCAATTAACCTCGCGGGGCGGATGATGGAGGTATGTCGCTTCTCCTTTACATGATGTAGATAGTAACCATTAGTCCCCGAGCCTCCGGTGGAGTAAGTTGTTACTCGGCCGGATGCTCATTAGAAAACTAACGTAGCTCCATGTGAACCTCGAATATGCACACACCTAGAGCCGAGCTAAGTTCCACTTGGCCTGGATTTTGTACACTTCGAATATGCACACACCTACAGCCGGGTTAAGTTCCACTTGGCCCGGATTTTGTACACTTCGAATATGCACACACCTAGAGCCGGGTTAATTTCCACTTGGCCTGGATTTTGTACACTTCGAATATGCACACACCTAGAGCCGGGTTAAATTCCACTTGGCCTGGATCTTGCATACTTTGAATATGCACACACCTAGAGCCGGGTTAAGTTCCACTTGGCCCAGATCTTGTACACTTCGAATATGCACACACCTAGAGCCGGGTTAAATTCCACTTGGCCCGGATCTTGTACACTTTGAATATGCACACATCTAGAGCCGGGTTAAGTTCCACTTGGCCCGGATTTTGCACACTTCGAATATGCACACACCTAGAGCCGGGTTAAGTTCCACTTGGCCCGGATCTTGTACACTTCGAATATGCACACACCTAGAGCCAGGTTAAATTCCACTTGGCCTGGATCTTGTACACTTCGAATATGCACACACCTAGAGCCGGGTTAAGTTCCACTTGGGCCGGATTTTGCACACTTCGAATATGCACCAAGCTAACTTTACGCTTCTGTACTTTTTTCAGGGAACCACCAATTGCCGGAGTGCTGAATTCCAACGCCTACTGGATACCCACAAGATGCTACGCGCAAAGCACGTTGCACTTATTGCAGAACATGAAAAAAGGGGTAAGTTTCTCCCTTGGTGCTTTTCCGTTTCTCTTCATCTTCTTCTACCGAACTAACCTCCTCATTTGGTTTGTGCAACTGGGGTGGAGGCTGAGAACAAGATCATGCGAAAGAACCTGGAGCAGATCAAGGGTAAGTCCTTTTTGTTCGACCCTGCTTTGCTTTCCATCTTCTTTTTCTCCTTGGCTCGGCAAACATTCACTCCTCGGCTCTGCCGGGTCAACATACTATTTCAACATCGCTTGAGGATAGTGTGCCCATGCCTGATATGATGCTACATTTTCTCGAACAAGCAGGGCAGCATCAAGCCGAGCTGAAGAAAAAAGATGATGAGCTCACTCTCCTCCGGACTAAGGACAACGAGATTGCCAGGCTCAAGGCTGAGATGGAGAAGATGAAGGCCCAGCACCAAACCGAGCTCCAAAAGGTTGGCCAGAACTTCACAGAAGAGCGCGAGCGCCTTACTCTCCAGATCTCTAAGGACCAGGACCTACTCAAAGAATCCGACATCCAGCTTGGATCGGCAAACGCTGAGCTTGAGAAACTTCGCAAGAGACGCGATGACTGCATCAAGGAGTTGACCCGGATTCACAGCCACATTTCACGTAAATTCCTTTCCCTTATCCGACCTAATTCTCCGGGTTACTTCATATGTCTTTTCTTCAGCTTCTTCCTTTGCCTTGTTTCCAGGCCACTTTCCAGAGGGTACTCCTATTGCGAGCACTGTTGTTGCTAATTTCCACCGAGAGAGGGGTACTCCCATCGCTCTTGACGGTGAGAGCATTCCCTTAGACATGGAGGACCTATTGGTCAGCCTGTCATCTCGCGTGGAAATCATCAAGAATTACAGCAAGGATCTCCTCGACGTTTCCGTCCGATTCTTCAACACGTTCTGGCCCGGTGAGAGCGCTCCGAAGAGAATCACACTTCTTGCTGAAAAGCTGTCAGATATTGAGACCCAGCTCGACCTCTGGAGGGAGTCTGCTGGGTGTGCCGCTGCTGATACTATCCTTCACCACATACTCACATGGTATGAGAAGATCGACCTCAGCCTCCTTACACGCCGGTGCACCGGATCCAGATAGACTGATGACCCGGAGTGGGTAGCTCGGCGCCAGGCTTGCGCCTACAGCCTCGTCGAATATTCTCCTATCCATGACTGGGGTGAAGGACCGAGCTTCCTAGAATCCTCTAGAGACGAGAACGCTGAGAACGCTGAAGACGGGTCAGATGAGGACGAAGAAGGTGATGCCTCAGATATTGAAGACAGCACAGACGACGCCGAACTTCCTCCTCCTGCTGCTCCTTAGGTCAAAAAACTTGAAAATTTATCAGATCCCCGGTATGCCGGTGCAATCAGATGTGTGTACATGTGATATTTTGCTACTAAGTTCTTATGCCGGGTTAACTTGGGCGTAGTCCCCGTGTTTCTTTTTCTTGTTCGTCCAATCTTTTGGCTCGGATCGTGTCTACCCTGATTCGGTTTTATGACTTACGAATCCGAGCTTCAAAAATCGTCTTAACAATACTAAGAAACTTTCAAACTTATCTCAAAAAATAAAGCTGCATAATAACTTGAAAATAAATACAGGGTTAGTCCGAAAAACAAACGTTAGCTCGAATAAATTCGTTTCCTTAGTCGCTTTTCATGTGCTACGCAATTCCAAACTTGTTCTCTTGCTTGGCATGAAGCCAATTCTTGTTGGACAGCAACAAGTCGAAGAGTTGGGTTTTTTGGTGCTCACACATTACTAATCTGGGTTAAGTAGAACAACTTATTCCAGCTAACGCACAAGAGACAACAACAAAAATTATTAAGGCAGTCCCCGAGTTACTGCTCGAGGCGCTACTATTTCATTGATAAGCTCATTGCCGACATACATACCGACATATGAGACGACTCAGATACATACACTTCTTAGCTAAGTGTAGAAGGGACGAAGTAGTGCTACATTCCACAGTTGCTTAGATTCCTCTCCGGACCTGTCCGCCTTGTTCTTTTCCTGTGGCTTTGCATCTATAAGATAGTAAGAATCATTATGCAATGCTTTACTCACAATGAATGGCCCTTCCCATGGGGGGATAACTTATGCATGCCAGCAGTACGTTGTACCAACCGGAGTACCAGATCGCCTTCCCGAAAGACTCGGGGGCACACTTTCCGGCTATGGTAGCGTCGGAGATTTTGCTGATATATGGCGGATCTGGACAGTGCCAGTTCTCTCGCTTCTTCCAGCAGATCAACATCATTTTGCCAGGCTTCTTGCACTTCGGCTTCTGTGTATTGGGTGACCCTAGGCGAATCATGCTCTATGTCGGCTGGTAATACAGCTTCTGCCCCATATACCAGAAAAAATGGCGTATAGCCTGTTGATCGATTCGGAGTTGTTCTTAAACTCCACAGTACCGCTGGTAGTTCTTCTATCCAGCACCCCGCTGATCTTTGCAACGACTCAATGAGCCGGGGTTTTATCCCGGATAATAGTAATCCGTTGGATCTTTCCACTTGTCCGTTCGATGCGGGGTGGGCTACCGAGGCTACGTCCAGCCGGATCTTCTTATCTCGACAGAATCGTGCAAATGCTCCTTCAGCAAAATTTGTGCCATTATCAGTTATGATACTGTGAGGATAACCGTATCTCAAGACGATGTCTTTGAGAAATGTTACGGCCGTAGCTCCATCACATTTTCTTATAGGCTTCACTTCAATCCATTTTGTAAACTTATCCACCATGACCAAAATGTGTGTCATGTTTCCCCTCGTTGGTTTGAACGGGCCAACCATATCCAAGCACCATACGGCAAATGGCCACGTAATTGGTATGGTCTTGAGTTCCGACACTGGCATATGTGTCTTAGTAGCATATCTTTGACAACCATTGCATTTTCTCACCAGATCTTCTGCCTGTTCTAAGGCACTTGGCCAGTAGAACCCATGCCGGAGTGCTTTTGCCACCAAGGCTCTGGATGAAGCATGATGCCCGCATTCTCCTTGGTGTATATCTCGGAGGATGTCAAGCCCTTCTTCCGGGTCAACGCATCGCTGGAGGACATTGGTTACACTCCGTTTGTACAGCTCGGAATTGATAACTGTGTATGCTTTTGCTCTCCTCTGAGTTTGCCTGGCTAACACCTCCTCAGTGGGTAACGTTCCATCTTTCAGGAATTGGAATATAGGCAGTGCCCAAGCTGGTATTGCTCGTGCAGGGAACACGTCCTCATCAATTTCCATCTGATCTACCGGCATAACTTCAGCCGGATCATGCTGAGCAGTCCCCGGGTCGAGCGAGGTAGTCCCCGGGTTTGTTGAGGCAGTCCCCGGGTTTGCTGATGTAGTCCTCAGGTCTCGCGTACCACCTCCCGTGTCGATGTCCATGGGCTCAGCTCCGGACTCTGTATCTTCCGGGACATAGATCGAGTCGGTTCCTGGGGACGGCCTGATAGATGGTTTTCTGAGGTGTTCCAATGCTACACCCGGTGGAATTACTTGTCGGGTTGATCCGAGCTTCGATAGCATGTCGGCAGCCTCGTTTTCCACTCGGGGTACATGGTGAAATTCACACCCCTCAAAGTAACCAGATATCCTCTGCACATGAAACTTGTACAGTGCCATGTTTGGATCCAGGGCGTCCCACACTCCGGACACTTGCTACACCACCAAATCTGAGTCACCAAAGCATATTGTTTGATGCACAAGAGCCTCGTACTCAGCGACATTGTTTGATGCCGCAAAATGGATCTGTAATACGTATTTTAGATGGTCATTCTTTGGCGAGGTAAGCACAACCCCGGCGCCTAATCTGGTTTTGGTTTTTGACCCGTCAAAGTGCATCCTCCAGTCGTTCGGATCTGGTGGCGGTGGTTCGTATTGTACCTTGGCCCAATCTACAAAAAAGTCCGCCACATCCTGAGACTTGATTGCTTCTCTTCTGTCGTACTGGGGCGCATAAGGAGCTAGCTCAATTGCCCATTTTGCAATTCTGCCACTCGCATCCTTGTTATGCATTATCTCGGATATGGGAGCTTCACATATCACTTTGATGGGGTGCTCCTCAAAATAATGCTTTAACTTCTTTGCCACCATATAGACACCGTATGCCACCTTTTGAAAGTGTGGGTAGTTCTGTTTTGAGGCAGATAATACCTCGCTTAATACACCGGCCTCTGCACCGACTTACCCTCTTCATTGCGCTCTACTACAATCACTGCACTTACAACTCAGTTGGTTGCGGCTATGTAGAGCAACATTGGCTCCTTTGATCGTGGAGAGGCTAACACTGGTGCTGTGGGCAACATCTTTTTTAAGTGGGCAAAGGCTTCATCGGCCTGTGGTGTCCAAACGAACTTATCCGACTTTCTCATGAGTTGGTAGAGAGGCAATGCCTTTTCTCCCAACCGACATACAAACCGACTCAACGATGCTAGGCACCCAGTGAACTTCTAGACATCGTTAAGACACTTCGGCAGCTCCATTCATTCAATGGCCCGAATCTTAGTTGGATTAACTTCGATACCTCGGCTGGAGACGAGAAATCCGAGTAATTTTCCAGCCGGGACACCGAAGGTACATTTTCCGGGTTAAGCTTCATCCGGAACCTTCTCAAGTTCGCGAATGTCTACCTAATGTTGTCAAGGAGCGTTTTGCTTTCCTTGGTCTTGATAACCACATCATCACGTATACTTGTACGTTTTGACCTATTTGGTCGTGCAAACATTTTTGCATACATCTTTGGTACGTTGCACCTGCATTACGTAAACCAAACGGCATAGTGCGATAGCAATAAGCCCCGTACGGGGTGATAAATGTGGTCTTTATTTGATCATCCGGATTCAGAGGTATCTGGTGGAAACCAGAATATGCATCAATGAATGACAACAGTTCACATCCTGCGGTTGAGTCTATGACCTGATCTATCCTCGGCAGTGGAAATGGATCTTTTGGACACGCCTTGTTCAGGTTCGTGTAATCGATACACATACGCCAAACTACTGCCACGTTCGGATCATCCTTCTTCTTTTCTACCAGCACCGGATTAGAGAGCCAATCCAGATACAGTACTTCCATGATAAATCATGCTGCTAGCAACCGAGCTATCTCGTCTCCAATGACTTTTCTCCTATCCTCAGCGAAGCGGCAGAGAGGTTGCTTCACGGGCCTTGCTCCGGGTCTTACGTTCAAAGAGTGCTCGGCCAACTCCCTCGGAACACCTTGCAAGTCATGTGTAGACCAAGCAAAAATATCCCGATTCTCACGGAGGAAGTTGACGAGCTCGCTTTCCTATTTATCATTCAACCCAGCACTAATTGTTACGGTGCGCTCTGGGAACATATCATCAACAGGCACTTTCTTAGTATCCTTTGCGGCTTGGAACAAAACGCTACCATGCGGGTTGCTCAGCGCCAGCATATACTACTGCGCGGACTGAGCTAATGCCGCCACCTCTTGGATTTTTCTTTTCTCTTGCGCAATCACTAGTGACTCGGCTAGGTTAGACCCGGCTGAGGCACACTCAATGGAACGTCGGAAATCTCCTGCAATGGTAATCACTCCATTTGGCCCGGGCAACTTCATCTTCAGATAACTGATGTGGCAGCTTGCCATGAACTTGTTCAATGTTGGCCTTCCGAGTAACGCGTGATACGCACTTTCCAAGTTCACCACCTCAAACTCTAGATTCTCAGTTCGGCAATTATCTCTCGTGCCGAACAATACGTCAACCCGGACTTTGCCTATTGTCTCACAAGAAATGCCTGGTACAATACCATGGAAAGTTGTCCTTGTAGCCTGGAGCATGTTCACCGAGATACCCAACTTGCGCATTGTATCCGCATACATAATGTTAATGCTACTACCATTGTTAATCAGTACCTTGGAGAACCTCACATTGATGTTAGGCCCAATGAATGTCGGGTCCAGCACTAACGCATACGAACCAGGACTCGGCATAAGCTTGGGATGATCTTTGATGTTCCAGGTGATTTCCTGGTCCGACCAAGGCATGTACCTCGTCACTGCTGGCATTACCGCATTGACCTCCATATGTCGGCGCTGCAAGCTCTTTCTATCTGTTTCCTCAGTTGTGAACACACAATAGCTCTGGTGATGTTCTCTGTACTCATTCCTCCCCTTGTTTCCGGGGTACCTCTGATCCGGCTGGTGCTGATTTTCCACCTGATGCACTGCATCCCTTCTCTCATTGTTGTCATACCTCGGCGGAGGGGGAGGCAACATTAGCTATTGCGTGTTTTCTCTGGAGAGCAATTGCTGCCGAGGTTGATCATTCCGGGGTGCCTGAGCATTCCCCGAACCACCTTGTTCTATCTTACGCATCCACTCACATTGCCTCGTTGTGTGACCCGCCGGGCTATTCGGATTTGGCGTGTGAAACTTACACGGCTGGTCCAACATCGACTCATAGGTATACCTCAGACGGTCTTTCTTTTCTTGCCACTGTTTATTTTGCTCTAGGGTCCATGTTTTCTTGCCATCATTTCTTGGAGTCCATTGCCCTCCCGTTTTCTGGCGTTGGTTGCTCCCTGCTCCGGGTTGATCTTGACTTACAGCTGCAACTTGTTGCGAACCGTAGTGATGATCCGGTCTATCATTTCTTCTTTTTCCTTTGTAATCGTTCCTCCGAGATGACCCGGCTCCATCCCTCTGATAGTATTCCTCGTTTGACTCGTTTGACGCGAGCCTAGGTTGAGTCGGATCACCCAAAGCATACGAATCAGCAATCCGGATCATCTCTGCCAATGTAATTGGCATTTTCCTTTGCAACTTCATCCACAGCTCGCTGCCATATCTGCACCCTTGCGCAAACCATGCTATGGCCTGTGATTCTATGACACCCTCACACGAGTTTCTCACGGTACACCACCGGGTCAAGAATTCACGGTCTGTCTCATTAGGTCTTTGCTTGCACATTGCTAGGGTCTGCGGCCTATTCGGCCTCTGATAGGTACTCGAGAAGTTGCTGATAAACATTTCTTCAAAATCTATCCAACAGTTGATGCTTCCGGGTGGTAAATTATTCAGCATACTCTGGCCGGACCTTCCAACATCTGGGGTACGTATCGTACAACCCATCTCAAGTTGCCAGTGGCAATTGTCACAGCCGTAGCATAGTTTATCAGCCAATCCTCCGGCTTGGTACTGCCGTCATACGTCTTCGTGCCTCAGGCGTTGGAAGTTAGTCGGTGGCTCCTTCATGATCCGGGGTCCAAAGCACGCTGGACCCGGGGGACCTTGACATTCGATCTGTTCCGACCTATACAGGCTATCCAGTTTCAACCTGGTGTCATCCGGCATTAAATCCCTGCTTCCCAATCTTGACCCTATCACATGATAGTCCGGTCTCGGGTACCCCGCATTCACCATCTCCGAATCACCGTCATTGTATCGGTTTTGCACTTGGGGCGCACCTTTCTGTTGCGTACCTCGGCCGGGCTTTGCTCTTGCCTTGGTATATTCCGCCGCTGCAGTTGTCCTGCTTCTGCCGAGTTTTGCTGTCCGGCATTGCCGTTGGCAGCGTTCCCTTGACCGGCATTGCCTTGGTCGTGGTTACCTCGGCTAGCTTCACCTCGGCTCACACTTCGTCGATCATCATTTTTCTGTGCCTCTTTTCCTTTTCCTGTCCGTGTCGGGTCGTACGGGATGATCTGTTTGTTCCGTCTGGCCGAGGTTACTACCTCTTCTCTCCTTCGACCACCATGAGGTGACAATGCGGTTCCAGCGGATTTCTCCGGGTTACCCATCGCCGAATGGACGATTTTGGAAGCTCCAGCTCTCTCCGGGTTAGCTCTGAGTAGCTCTTCATTCTGTCTGTTCGCGATCCGAACTAACTCGTTAACCCTATCTTGTTGTCTTTGACGGGCCTCACCCGTCAGACCCTCTAACTCGGATGCAGCCGCATCCGCTGCTCTGAGGTTCTTTGCCGGGGTACTATACTTCGGCAGCCCCACGGACAAATAGTTTTCCGATTCTTCGGCTCTAGTATCACCTTCTTTGTTCATCTCGCTCATGAGATTTCTCCCTTTTACTTTTACCGTATCAACTTTGTTTGCTTTTGCATACTCACGCAGTGTCATGTTCAACGACTGCTGAGCCGCGGCTATTTTCTTTGCGCCTTCTAGTATTTTTTGCCTAGTCTCCTCTAGCTCAGCCTGTGCCTGAGCTGGATCTATCACTGCTGCTACCGGGTTTGCCAAGCTATCCATAGCTTCTCTCAGTATGTTCTCAGGCCTCTCTAGTGGAGGCCCTCTACCTTTCCTCGGTGCCTTAGGTGTTACCTCCGGGTCCAGTGCTGGATCCTTGCTTGCGCCTGCCCCCAGCGCAGTCATCATCACTTCAGCACGGTCCAGGGAGCGAGTGATACGCGCCCCGTGAACCACGCTAAGGGGTGGTTCCCCTGCCTCGACGACGCGCTGCGGATGAACGCATGATATGTCCATAGCAACGTAGACCTTGTGTGCACCCAACTTGATGAAGAGGCCGTTGCGTGGAAGTGGGCGCGTGCCGAAGCAGCCAGCATTGTCGCTGACAAAGTCCAGCACTCCAAAGCGCTGAACAATCCCGGAGACGATGCGTTCGCCGGTGCCGATGAGGTTTCTCGTACGGATCTTCACCCCTGCTAGCACCGCTAGCCCCACGGTGGGCGCCAACTGTCGTGGTGGTGTCACGGCAGATGCCATGGATAGGCTAAAGGTGGGGACTAATACACGCTAGGGGAATCCAGGGAGGGATAGTGGAGTGATTCTCCACACAGAAGATTGTTTTGCTTTCCTTTCAAGATTACAAGTGCTCCTAGAGCTGTGTTGGCGAGAGGAGGAAGAAGGATTTCTCTTACTCTCACCTACCGTTCACTCCTTGAACCCTAGCCAAATCGGTATAGAAGAAAACCCAACCCCCTCTACTGAAACCCTAGCCCCCCTTATATAGAGGCGGCCTGGTCTCAGCCTAGGGCATACATGGAGGCATATTCCTAAGAATATGCCTCCTCTCAAAGTGGTAACCCGACCGGGGTGCTTTTCCCTCGCGTCACACATGCTTTAGCTACGTGAGCCTCTGCGGCGCCCGCGTCAGCCGACACGGGCGTCGTCACCCTTGTCGGCTAAGACCCGGTGGTCCTGCCCTTGCTTGCTTCGCTCATGTAGTGCGTACCAGGCCTTCTTTTTGACCAGAGAGATCCTTCCTTCTCCCAGAAGCTAAACAGGACCCGGGTCATAGTAGATCCGGCTATACCTGTTCCTGCATATAAGTTAGACTAGCACTTCCGACTTACTTCTTAAGTCGGCTGAGACAATGTTAGGCGACCCCCTGGTCCGGGTTACTCCGTGATCCGGCCTGCCTTGAGGTGACCCGGTCAGCATCCGCTTTGAGCTTGCCGAACCTCGGCTAATTCGGCCTTTATACCCCGGAGTGACCCTACTTGAGGGGTATCCCCCCAACAGATACATATGAAATACAATCATCTCTATGATTGCCTCTAGGGCATATTTCCTTCAGTCTCCCACTTGCACTAGAGTCAATCTAGATAGTATCTAATACCTATTGCTCTTGTGCATGCTTCATGCTAGGCTGCGGGAGTGGCTTTGCCAAGGGATCAACAACATTTGAGTCCGTATGTATTTTGCATAACATGACACTACCATCATCAATGAACTCAGGAATCAGATGGTAACACATGCGAATATGTTTGTTCTTCTGGTGCTGTCTAGGTTCCTTGGCTTGTGCAATGGCACCATTGTTGTCAAAATAAACGTCCATGGGATTGGACACGCCCTGAACCACACCAAGAGTGATCAGGAAATTCCTAATCCAAACAGCTTCCTTTCCAACCTCCGAGGCGGAAATATATTTAGCTTCTATTGAAGAGGACTCCATCGTATCTTGATTGGAACTTTTCCAGCTGACAGCACCGCCATTCATGACAAACACATAACCTGATTGCGATTTGGAGTCATCTGAGTCGTTAAGGTAACTCGCATCTGTGTAACCCTTTACACTGAGTTCAACCTCACCTCCATAAACTTGGAACATATCCTTAGTCCTTCTCAAGTACTTAATGATATTCTTTACCGTTGTCCAGTGACTCTCACCTGGATCAACCTAGTATCTTCTCATAACACTTAGAGCAAAGGAAACATCTGAGCGAGTACATGTCATTGCATACATGATGGATCCAATAGCCGAAGCATATGGAACCCTACTCATGTGCTCTCGCTCATCAGTGGTCGAAGGACAATGAGTCTTGCTGAGTTTAATGCCGTGAGACATGGGCAAGAACCCCTTCTTTGCGTCTTCCATGCTGAACCGTTTCAACACTTTGCCAATGTACGCACTCAGGCTTAATCTAATTATCCTTCTTGATCTATCTCTATAGATCTTGATACCCAAAATATATGCCGCTTCTCCTAAGTCCTTCATAGAAAAACTATTTTTCAATAAGGTCTTAACAGACTCGAGCATAGGAATGTCATTTCCAATCAGTAATATGTCATCTACATATAAGATTACAAATACAAGCAATTTCCCATTTTCTTTCTTATACACACAAGGTTCTTGTTCGTTTTTTATGAAGCCAAACTCCTTTACAACTTCATCAAATCGAATGTTCCAACTCCGAGATGCTTGCTTTAGCCCATAAATAGACTTTTGAAGTTTGCATACTTTTCTAGCATTGTTTGGATCGACAAAACCTTTGGGCTACATCATATACACGTCCTCAGTAAGGATTCCATTTAAGAAAGCCGTCTTCACGTGCATTTGCCATATCTCATAGTCGAAATATGCAGCAATGGCTAGAATGATCTGTATAGATTTAAGCATCGCTACGGGCGAGAAAGTCTCATCGTAGTCAATTCCTTGAACTTGTCGAAAACCTTTTGCAACAAGTCGAGCTTTATGGATGTGAACATTTACATCCATATCTATCTTCTTCTTATAGATCCATTTGCACTCGATGGCTTTAAAAGCATCAGGCGGGTCAACCAAATTCCAAACTTGATTGTCTCCCATGGACTCTATCTCGGACCTCATGGCAATCCGCCATTTTTCAGAGTCTGGGTCCACCATCACTTTTGCATAGGTCACGGGCTCATCATTGTCTAACAATAATAATTCCCGCGCTTCGCGGAGCCTCGCCGACCTTCATGGTTGTGGTGCTTCTATTGCCACGGGTTCCTCAACTTGTTCTGCTACAATAGCATCACTCATAGAAGCATCCCCGACTAGCTCATCTCGATTTTCTTCAAGTCGCACTGACCTTCCACTTGTTCCCTTTGTGAGAAACTCTTTCTCTAGGAAAACACCGCTACGAGCGACAAACACTTTGCCCTTTTCTCGGTTGTAGAAGTAATACCCTAAGGTTTCCCTTGGGTATCCCACAAAAATGCATTTATCCGATTTAGGTGTTAGCTTGTCCGACTGAAGTCGCTTGACAAAGGCATCACAACCCCAAATCTTTAGGAAAGACAAACTAGGATTCTTTCTAGTCCACATCTCATATGGTGTCTTAACTACGGATTTAGACGGTACCCTGTTTAGTGTGAAAGCTGTTGTTTCTAGAGCGTAACCCCAAAATGATAATGGTAAATCCGACTGGCTCATCATCGATTGAACCATGTCCAACAAAGTTCGATTACGCTGTTTGGAGACCCTGTTTCTTTGAGGCGTTCCGAGTGGCGTGAGCTATGGAACAATTCCGCAACTCTTAAGATGATCGCTAAACTCGTGAATCAAATATTCACCTCCGCGATCAGATTGCAAGGCTTTTATTCTCTTGCCATGTTGATTCTCTACCTCACTTTGAAACTCTTTTGAACTTTTCAAAAGTTTCAGACTTATGCGTCATTAAGTAGACATAGCCATATCTACTGAAATCATCAGTGAAAGTAATGAAGTAGTGATATCCTCCTCTGGTTGTCGTGCTCATTGGTCCACATACATCAGTATGTATGAGTTCCAACAAGTCTGTTGCTCTCTCGAGAAAACCCGTAAAAGGCGTCTTGGTCATCTTTCCAAGTAAACAAGATTGACATGTCTCGTATGATTCAAAATTAAACGAAGTTAGAAGACCATCACCATGGAGCTTATTCATGCGCTTTTCACTTATATGCCCCAAACGACAATGACATAAATAGGTAGGACTCAAATCATTAGGCCAAAGCCTTTTAGCATTAACATTGTAAATCCTGACGGAAGGTGAAGCTGCATGACGCCGACGAACAATGCAGCAACTCTTGCTTTATTTCCGACGCAAAAATCCACTTCGTCTTCTGCAGTTCTCTAGTCCTTATTAGCCCCTGCATCGAATTTCAAATATGAGCAACTGATCCGGTATCAAATACCCAAGAGTTAACATACGAATCCGTAAGAAAAATGTCCACAAAATTTACAACAAGTGTACCTAAGTGGGAAGTACTCTTACTTCCACTCTTCTTCAAAGAAGCCTGGTACTTGTTGCAGTTTCTCTTCCAGTGGACATATTCATGACAAAACAAACACTTAGTGTCTCCTGCAGGTCCAGCCTTTTGCTTGGGTGCAAGGTTTGGCTTAGGGATCGTATCCTTAGCCTTTCCCTTCTTCTTCTGCCAAGAAGTGCCCTTTTTTCTTGAAGCTAGGCTTGTTCTGCAAATCCATCACATGGCTATGCCATGCACTCTTCTTAATGTCACATTCTGCTGTTTTCAGCATCCCACATAACTCATTAAGGCCCTTCTCCGCCCCATGCATATGGTAGTTCGAAATGAAATGCCCATAGCTAGATGGAAGAGACGCCAAAATGAAATTAGTAGCCAACTCTTGGCCTAATGGAAAACCAAGCTTTTCCAAAGTCTGACTGTAACCAACCATTTTGATCACATGGGGGCCTACAACTGCTCTCTCTACGAGCTTGCATTCCACAAAGGACTTAGCAACATTGTACCTCTCAGTCCTAGCCTGAGTCTAGAACATGTCCTTAAGCACGATGATCATATCGTACGCTTCCTGATCCTCAAACTGCTTTTGAAGATCAGGTTCCATGCATGCAAGCATAAGGAAGCTAACCTCAAGAATTTTATCACATGCTTTCTTGTAGGCACTCTTAAGGGTAGCAGTTGCATTATCAACAGGTTCATCTGGGATTGGGGTATCCAGAACAATTTCCTTTTGACCTGAGAACAATTCACAGGTTACGGACCCAGTCCAAAAATTTTGTTCCATTTATTTTATCTTTATCAAGAATCGAACGCAAAGCAAAAGGTGATGAAGTGTTCGGTGCCATTGATCTACAACATAAAAACATGCAAAATACTAAGCCATGTAACCATGAAAGAGTAAAACATATTAAACAATTTAATAGCATATACTCCCACTTAAATCAACATCTCTCTACTGATACTAAGTGATTCAAGATCCACAATTAACAGGTCAACTAGTGAGCTTTAGCATAACTACTAGAAGACAAGGTAAATCGGTAAGCAAGTTTTGCTAATCATATCACATATGACTCTTGTTGTTGAGTGACATCTCTATGTCAAAACTAGGCGCCCAACCTTTATGCCCCAAGGTCCTTAACTATTAAGATGACCTTGTTAAGCTCACCAACCCTTATGCGTGTAGGTATCCGATACAAACCCATCCAACCAAGGAAAACCGCGAGACCCTAATTTCACAGACCCACCAACGATTGCACAGGGCATATGATGGTGCAATGTTTGGTTGGGAGGGCATGGTTTAACTTAAACTTTGTGAGGGATCGTTCTACTTCTATCATCTAAGCATGCATAGTAGTAAAACGTATAAGGATAGCATTCACATAGATGTGATACAGTATGACCCATTTTCTCATGGTGATCTCCATCGCCATAGAACCTGTCCACCATGATGATCTCCATCTTCATTCTCTATGCGAGCCATCCTCCAAGTGATGAGTTCTCCACGAACTAATACAAGCTATTACTCCTAACAACTAGTAATCAAAATAACATGGTATTGGGATCATCACAAGTCGGCACGCAGGCCATTAAAATAATTGACAACACATTTGGCTCCAGCCGTGTTGCCCTACTCACAACAAGCAGGTCATGAAAAATACATACATGCATCACATACATTTTTGGGACATACTGATCACATACATCCTGCAAAAACAAGTTGTGCACAGAATCGCATTCTACCGGATCATGTGAAATCGCAACACCTATGATCCTTAACGTGATACAAAAGGGGCTACGACTAAGGGGGGTCTAGGGGGTCTCCCCCTGTGGGGTTCAAAGGGGCAGCGCCCCTCACGGTATCTATACACTTTGTTGAAAAATGAGAGATCGAATCTATACAATTTTATTTAAGGATTTTGATCGGCAAATCAAGTTTAACATAAACCGATTATTGTTCCGATTCGACCAAAGTCCTTTGATCACGGTACGTCGATTCAGATCTAGTTCCCAATTCGATCAATCATATTGATCTTCGCGTGATTCAACTGGATTTATGTGTCACTGTCTACCCCGATGGCGGAAACCGACCGGTAGGGGTAAGTCGTTCGACGACCTTAGAATCACGATCACGGAAAGTAAGATCATAGATCAATCCAGAACCACCGCCATACAAACGTTCACATCATTCATATCAATCTACATATCACCATATGCAAACTTCCCGAACCTATGACTGAACAACATTGGCTCTGATACCATTGTAGGGTAATAGGCTACGCTAGCGATAAATCAAAAATTTCTACCGCGTCAACCAGGAATACTGATGTCATAGATCATGGGATTACCACTAGATGCATAGTTGTGGAACTTGATGAAGCACGTCGGGGCAGTGTAGATGTTCTACATCTCCTCCTTGTCCTCGTCCCACGAGCAGCTCCCCTTTGTACGACTCGTCCAAGTGCTACAACTACAACACCTCTGAGGTATCCACACGTCCGAAGTGGAAGCCGTCACACTCCAGACTGCTATGTCTGCTCGTGCAACACAGGCGTAAGAGGAGTGGCGGCTGGGTGGAATTCTCAACCCTATTCAGATCGCCTCACACTCTCTTATATAGGCATTCCTGGTGGGCTTCTACATTAGCACCCCATTAGCAGCCTAAGCCTGGTCTAATTTGGATCCAATCCTCATTAGGCTTCTAGCCCCTAAAGTGTGTGACCCTATAGGTTCATACACGTATAGACATGACACGAGTACACTTACTCTGTCAATAGTTGGTAGCGACCTCTAGCAAGACGTGTCAACTCCTAAACGCATATAAAGATCATTCAGACGAACCATCACAGGGTTGAGTACATGTCTTTCCCTTTGCCCTAAGATATTTGGTCTAGCTCCAAGTTGACCTCTCTTTCTCGATACTGTGATTCAGAATCCCTTTACTAGGTTAAGTCTTAACCATATGTAGCACGACCATGCATTTCTGGATCCGATCACTCGAGGGGCCCAGAGATATCTCTCTCAAGTAGAGAGTGGTAAATCCCATCATGATTGACCGATGCCTTGCAGCATGTATCAGGACAAACCCGAAAGCTAACTTTATAACTACCCAGTTACGGAGTAGTGTTTGATAGCCCCAAAGTAGGTCGATCCACATCTCAAGTACATGCGATAATCTCAGGTCTAAGGACAAAACATACATGATGTGTAGAGAGAGCTGCAAGTATTATTGCCAGTCTCAAGTTGGGTTAGTCCAACCCCATGTTCATAACATGTGTCCACATCATTGGTTTGACATCTCCATGTCTATGACTTGTGAAACATAATCATCAACCAATCGATGTGCTAGTCTAATATTCACGTGTGTCCTCACATGAAGTCTGACTAGGGACAACTATTAGATAACCATACAAGTAAAGATTTTCACAAACAATTCACATAATTGCCAATCAATACAAGTTTCCTAATATATAGATATTCAAGGAACATTATAAAACTCATGGATACATATGAAATATAATCATCTCTATGATTACCTCTAGGGCATATTTCCTTCAGTCTCCCACTTGCACTAGAGTCAATCTAGATAGTATCTAATACCTATTGCTCTTGTGTGTGCTTCATGCGTAGGTTGCGGGAGTGGCTTTGTCAAGGTATCAACAACATTTGAGTCCGTATGTATTTTGCATAACATGACACTACCATCATCAATGAACTCACAAATCATATGGTAACGCATGCGAATATGTTTGTTCTTATGGTGCTGTCTAGGTTCCTTGGCTTGTGCAATGGCACCATTGTTGTCACAATAAGCGTACATGGGATTGGACGCGCCCTGAACCACACCAAGAGTGATCAGGAAATTCCTAATCCAAACAGCTTCCTTTGCAGCCTCCGAGGCGGCAATATATTCAGCTTCTGTTGAAGAGGAGGCCACTGTATCTTGCTTGGAACTTTTCCAGCTCACAGCACCACCATTCATGACAAACACATAACCTGATTGCGATTTGGAGTCATCTGAGTCGTTAAGGTAACTCGCATCTGTGTAACCCTTTACACTGAGTTCAACCTCACCGCCATAAACTAGGAACATATCCTTAGTCCTTCTCAAGTACTTAAGGATATTATTTACTGTTGTCCAGTGACTCTCACCTGGATCAACCTGGTATCTGCTCGTAACACTTAGAGCAAAGGAAACATCTGGGCGAGTACATGTCATTGCATACATGATGGATCCAATAGCCGAAGCTTATGGAACCCTACTCATGTGCTCTCGCTCATCAGTGGTCGAAGGACACTGAGTCTTGCTGAGTTTAATGCCGTGAGACATGGGTAAGAACCCCTTCTTTGCCTCTTCCATGCTGAACGATTTCAACACTTTGTCAATGTATGCACTCTGGTTTAATCCAATTAGCCTCCTTGATCTATCTCTATAGATATTGATACCCAGAATATATGCCGCTTCTCCTAAGTCCTTCATAGAAAAACTATTTTTCAATGAGGTCTTAACAGACTCGAGCATAGGAATGTCATTTCCAATCAGTAATATGTCATCTACATATAAGATTAGAAATACAAGCGATTTCCCATTTTCTTTCTTATACACACAAGGTTCTTGTTTGTTTTTGATGAAGCCAAACTCCTTTACAACTTCATCAAATCGAATGTTCCAACTCCGAGATGCTTGCTTTAGCCCATCAATAGACTTTTGAAGTTTGCATACTTTTCTAGCATTGTTTGGATCGACAAAACTTTCGAGCTGCATCATATACATATCCTCAGTAAGGATTCCATTTAAGAAAGCCGTATTGACATCCATTTGCCATATCTCATAGTCGAAATATGCAGCAATGGCTAGAATGATCCGTATAGTTTAAGCATTGCTACGAGCGAGAAAGTCTCGTCGTAGTTAACTCCTTGAACTTGTCGAAAACCTTTTGCAACAAGTCGAGCTTTATGGATGTGAACATTTCCATCCATATCAATCTTCTTCTTATAGATCCATTTGCAATCGATGTCTTTAAAACCATCAGGCAGGTCAACCAAGTTCCAAACTTGATTGTCTCCCATGGACTCTATCTCGGATCTCATGGCAATCAGCCAATTCTCAGAGTCTGGGTCCACCATCGCTTCTGCATAGGTCACATGCTCATCATTGTCTAACAATAATAATTCCCGCGCTTCGCGAAGCCTCGCCGACCTTCGTGGTTGTGGTGCTTCTATTGCCACGGGTTCCTCAACTTGTTCTGCTACAATAGATCACTCGTAGAAGCATCCCCGACTGGCTCATCTCGATTTTCTTCAAGTCGCACCAACCTTCCACTTGTTCCCTTTGTTAGAAACTCTTTCTCTAGGAAAACACCGCTACGACCGATAAACACTTTGCCCTCTTCTCGGTTGTAGAAGTAATACCCTAAGGTTTCCCTTGGGTATCCCACAAAACTGCATTTATCCTATTTAGGTGTTAGCTTGTCCTACTGAAGTCGCTTGACAAATGCATCACAACCCCAAACCTTTAGGAAAGACAAACTGGGATTCTTTCTAGTCCACATCTCATATGGTGTCTTAACTACGGATTTAGATGGTACCCTGTTTAGTGTGAAAGGTGCTATTTCTAGCACGTAACCCTAAAATGATAATGGTAAATCCGACTAGCTCATCATCGATCGAACCATGTCCAACAAAGTTCGATTATGCCGTTCGGAGACCCCGTTTCTTTGAGGCGTTCTGGGTGGCGTGAGGTGTGGAACAATTCCGCAACTCTTAAGATGATTGCTAAACTCGTGACTCAAATATTCACCTCCGCGATCAGATCGGAAGGCTTTTATTCTCTTGCCACGTTGATTCTCTACCTCACTCTGAAACTCTTTAAACTTTTCGAATGTTTCAGACTTATGGTTCATTAAGTAGACATAGCCATATCTACTGAAATCATCAGCGAAAGTAATGAAGTAGTGATATCCTCCTATCGCTGTCATGCTCATTGGTCCACATACATCAGTATGTATGAGTTCCAACAAGTCTGTCGCTCTCTCGGGAAAACCCGTAAAAGCCGTTTTGGTCATCTTTCCAAGTAAACAAGCTTGACATGTCTCGTATGATTCAAAATCAAACGAAGTTAGATGACCATCACCATGGAGCTTCTTCATGCGCTTTTCACTTATATGCCCCAAATGACAATGCCATAAATTGGTAGGACTCAAATCATTAGGCCGAAGCCTTTTAGCATTAACATTGTAAACAGATGCATCATCAAGATTTAAAATAAATAACACATTCACAATGGGAGCATTAGCCATAAACATAGCGTTCTTAGAGATTACACAACCATTGTTTGTTCTCGTGAATGAATAACCATCCCTCATCAAACATGAAGGTGATAAAATGTTTCGACCCATACTAGGAATGTAATAACAATTATTTAACTTCATAATAAATCCTGACGGAAGGTGAAGTTGCATGACACCGACGAACAATGCAACAACTCTTGCTTTATTTCCGACGCGAAAATCCACTTCGCCTTCTGCACTTCACTAGTCCTTATTAGCTCCTACATCAAATTGCAAATATGAGCAACCGATCCGGTATCAAATACCCAAGAGTTAACATAGGAATCTACGAGAAAACTGTCCACAACATTTACAACAAGCGTACTTGAGTGGGGAGTACTCTTACTTCCACTCTTCTTCAAAGAAGCATGGTACTTGCTGCAGTTTCTCTTCTTGTGGCCATATTCATGACAAAATAAATACTCAGTGTCTCCTGGAGGTCCAACCTTTTGCTTGGGTGCAGGGTTTGGCTTAGGGATCGTATCCTTAGTCTTGCCCTTCTTCTTCTGCCAAGAAGTGCCCTTTTTCTTGAAGCTAGGCTTGTTCTGCAAAGCCATCACATGGCTATGCCCTGCACTCTTCTTAATGTCACATTCTGTTGTTTTCAGCATCCCACATAACTCTTTAAGGCCCTTCTCCACCCCATGCATATGGTAGTTCGAAATGAAATGCCCATAGCTAGATGGAAGAGACGCCAAAATGAACTCAGTAGCCAACTCTTGGCCTAATGGAAAACCAAGCTTTTCTAAAGTATGGCTATAACCAACCATTTTGATCACATGGGGGCCTACAACTGCTCCCACTGCCAGCTTGCATTCCACAAAGGACTTAGCAACATTGTACCTCTCAGACCTAGCCTAAGTCTAGAACATGTCCTTAAGCGCGATGATCATATCGTATGATTCCTGATCCTCAAACTGCTTTTGAAGATCAGGTTCCATGCATGCAAGCATAAGGTAGGTAACCTCAAGAGATTCATCACATGCTTTCTTGTAGGCATTCTTAAGGTCAACAGTTGCATTATCAGCAGGTTCATCCGGGATTGGGGTATCTAGAACAGTTTCCTTTTTATCAAACCTGAGAACAATTCTTAGGTTATGGACCCAATGTTATGGCCAGAATCATGGCATAGTTTTTGATAATGTGCCCATATTGTGCATGCATGTGCATCTTGGGATGGCGAACAATGTTGCAAGAGGAAGTTTTACTTTTCGCGGTACAAAAAATGCATTTTACATTTTTTGAGTGCCATAAACGGGGTGTTTTGTGAAACAACCACCAAATGAAAGTTTCTAGACCATGTTGCATGGACAATGTCCCAACCGAGGTATCTCAATCATTTACGTGCACCCCTTGGCGAAAAAGACAAATGTCTTTCGAATCGGTAGGAAGTGGGTCCGATTTAGATTTTTTGAAAAAATCATTTTTAGGTTCACATTATGTTGTTTTATCAGAGATCCCATGCAAGTTCAGCGAGGCTCATCCCCTAGCTAAGAACCTTCATGCCCGTCGTTTTGACCATAGTTTGAAACGGGGATAAGAAATTCAAAAATAGTCCAAACAAGGTAAATCCTTCGTGTAGTGTTGTATTATGTGACATAGTTGCAAGGAAAAATATGAAACTTGCTATATTATAAATATCTCCAAAAACCTTCTCAGAAATGACCTATCATTTTCGAGGTTTCAGGGCTTTCGGGCCAAACGACCAATGTTATGGCCAGAATCACGGCATAGTTTATGATAATGTGCCCATATTGTGCATGCATGTGCATCTTGGGATGGCAAACAATGTTGCAATAGGAAGTTTTACTTTTCGCCTCACAAAAAATGCATTTTCTATTTTTCGAGTGCCAAAAATGGGGCGTTTTGTGAAACAACCACCAAATGGAAGTTTCAAAATGCTACCAATCTATTTTTCATAAATACAAGACCACGTTGCATGGACAATGTCCCAACCAAGGTATCTCAAACATTTCCGTGCACCCCTCACGAAAAAGACAAATGTTTGTAGAATCGGTAGGATGCGGGTCCGATTTGAACTACAAGTACATGTTCTAAGTTAAAATCATTTTTAGATTCAGAATATGATGTTTTATCAGAGATCCTATGCAAGTTCAGCGAGACTCATCACCTACCTAAGAACCTTCATGCCCACCGTTTTGATCATAGTTTGAAACATGCATAAGAAATTTAAAAACGGTCCAAACAAGGTAAATCCTTCGCGTGGAGTCGTATTATGTGACATAGTTGTAAGGAAAATACCAAACTTGGTATATTGTAAATATCTCAAAAAAATCTTCTCAGAAATGACCTATCACGTTCGAGGTTTCATGGCTTTCAGACCAAATGACAAATGTTATGGCCAGAATCACGACATAGTTTGTGATAATATTCCCACATTATGAACACATGTGCATCTTGGGATGGCAAACAATGTTTCAAGAAGAAATTTTACGTTTCGCTGCATAAAAAATATATTTTCCATTTTTCGAGTGTGAAAAGGGGCGTTTTGTGAAGCAACCACCAAATGGCTAATTCAAAATGATACCACCCTATTTTTCAAAAATACTAGACCATGTTACATGGACAATGTGCCAAACGGAAGATCTCAAACCTTTTCGTCCACCCCTCATGAAAAAGATAAATATCTGCTGAATCGGTAGGAAGCGGGTTCGATTTGAACTACATGTATATTATCTAATGCTCATGATTTTTTGAAAAAATCAATTTTGGGTTCACAATATGCTGTTTTATCAGAGATCCACTAAAAGTTTAGCAAGACTCAATCCCTAGATGAGGACGGTCAGCCTCGCTGTTCTGACCATGTCTTGAAACCGACATAACTAATTCAAAAAGCATTAAAATATATGTTATAAATTTGTACCACCACATTTTTGTAAAATATAGCCACATGTTATGAACAAATTAAATAGGCTTTTTATCATGATCCGAAATCATATGCAAAGTTGACCATAAAATTGTATGTTTGAACTTCCTAAACAAATTAAAAACCCTCTATTTTATCTGGACTCAAACTGTATATAAATCCCATACTTTCCGGATAAATCTGCCTTGGAATGTCCTATGGGCCGTTGGCCCAGTCGAGGAGTCCAATTCCTGAAGAAAAAAAGGAGGGCGGAGACCTCATCCCGCTCAGGCCCATGCCCAACGCTATATGGTATAGATTAAAATGTCGTCGCGCGGCAGAGTAGACACGAACAGACGTTTGGTCTGGTGGTTAGAGTGTTGTGCATAGGTAGGCTCATATATTGTCTCTGCATGCCTAGTAGGCATGTTCTACATGGTAGATGGGCCTCATCGGTCATTATATAGTGTTGTGAATGCTAAATTACATTTAGGTCCCACAATAGTTGATATTGATAGGATTCCTTTTTTGACGTCCCCATGTCCCCCCTATGGGTGGTGGCATGGAGATGGCAAAAGGAAAGTGATGAAGTTTTTCTCGCTTTTGGCATATATAGCAGGCCTCCCAAAGGTAGGCCCACACGATGGGCTATTAGCTCAGTAGTAGAGCACGCCCTGATAATTGCGTCGTTGTGCCTGGGTTGTGAGCACTCTCAGCCACATGGATAGTTTAATGTGCTCATCAGTGCCTGACCCAAATATGTGGATTATCCAAGGCACATTAGCATGGTGTACTCCTCCTTTCCCTCACGGTACTACTTCGTTATCGGTCACCCAGGAGTATTTGCAAGGTGGTCCTTGCTGATTCACACGAGATTCCACGTGCCCCAGCTACTCGGGTCAAAGCTTAAGCTAGTGATGCTTTTCGCTACTGGACTTTAGACGTCAGTGAAAATTGACATATGGACATGTAAATGACACATGGACATGCTACGTAGACGAAATTGCTGAGGTGGCCGACCAATCATTTTAAGGCACTACGATTTAGTGTCCATGACCATTTAGATTGGTCGTAATTAGCCGAAGATAAGGTTCGGACCAGTGCTATCTAGGTTATGATCAATTCTTGTAAGGAAATTATGACCTTATAGACCTAAATGGTCGTAGTTTTTTAAGGTTTGGACCCTCCCAAATGCATTACGACCATTTAGTTTAGAATGGTCATAGATCTATGACCAAAAGAACCTTGGTCGTTAAGGAAAGGTCACTAGTGACCAGATTTCTTGTAGTGTGGGGGTCCGACTGGAAAGGGACGACGAGTCGGAGCCACCTCCCCTCATTGCCCACCCGCCTACAGCATGCCCATCAAGAACCTGTGCGCGGCACGAGCCATGGCGGATGAACTTTCCACCTTGGAGGGCGAAGCGTGAGCCCGTCAAGACGCGCGGGTGCAGGAGCTGCTATGGATCGTGGAAGAACAGGCTGACGCCATCCGGCAGATGCATGAGAACCCCAACGGCTCCAAGGGGAGAAAGCCGCCCAGCAACAGCAAGGGTGGACCTCATGACACCCAGCAAGCATCCTCCCCTCCAGCGGGAAAACCCCACAGCAAGCGCCGCGACTTGGGACACAAGAGCCAGTCGCGTCGTGGGAAGGGTGTGGTGAACAGTAAGCCGCCACTCGTCCCTCTACCGGTCGGAGCGGCGCGACCGGCCGGTTCCCGTCTCTCGGGCCGGGTAGGAGCGCCCAATCCGGACACACTGGATGCGCGGGATCGCATCAAACTCCTGGCGCAAGCTCACCTTATGGAGGAGGAAGACTCTACGGGGCCGATTTCTTTCGGACCGCGCATCCGGAGCGAGTCGTTCCCAGATAAGTTCACGCTACTATGGGACACCCCCAAGTATGACAGTAGTATGAAGCCGGAGGATTGGCTGACCGATTACGCCATAGCAGTTAGAATCTCCCATGGGAACAAGCGCGTGGCAGTGTGATATGTCCCCCTCATGCTAACAGGGTCAGTGAGGACATGGCTTAATAGCCTCGTGCCCAACAACATCAACGCATGGCCCGACTTCGAGAAGGCCTTCGTCCGCAACTTCAACGGCACGTATACGTGCCCGGGTCGCCCTCGTGATTTGGCCCTATGCATCCAAGGGGACCACGAGTCGGACCGCGAGGACCTCGCCAGATGGACGGAGTTACGCAATTACTACAAGGGTGTGGTGGAGAGCCAGGCAATCGGCTTCTTCATCGAGGGATGCCGAGAGGGCACCATGCTTCATAGCCGTCTGTTGTGTGACGAGCAGAAGACCATGGCATAACTCATGACGGTCGCGAACCAGTATGCCATGGCCGACGCAGCAATGAAGAAGCCCCTTCGGGTGAACGTCGAGGGTCGACCGGTTCCAACGGATCCGGGTCGAGAACGACCAAGTAACCCGGGCGGAGAGGCCGGATCGTCTAGACGGCCAGGCAATGACAACCGCTTCTAGGGCAAGCACCTAGCTAGATAGCAAGAACATTGCTACCATGCAAGGCAGGTCAACATTGTGGAGGGCGCGCCAGACGTGCGGGCTGGTCATGCAAGAAGGTAGAAGCCATGGTTCACCTTCGAGCAAATGTTCGACCACCCGTGCAAGTACCACATCAGACCTTTCAAGCCGGCTACGCATACCACCCGGAATTGTAGTTGGACCCCCAGTTCAAGGAGGAAGGTGGTTTGCCTCCTCCACCCCCACCCCCTCCCGGTGGACCGCCACCACCACCGACTAGGGTATCCGACAATAACAACAACGGGTACCCGCAGCAGTATGCCAACTACCACATTTTCATCTCCGAGATGTACGACAAGCATATCCAGAGACATCACATCGCAGAGGTGAACGCCATCGTTCGTCTAGTCCCCAGTACCTAAACTGGTTGATATGTTGTAAACGTATCAATAATTTTTGATGCTCCATACTTGTTTTGTATCAACTATCTTATGTTTTTTCTACACTTTGAGACATTTTTATACATTTTATGGAACTAACCTATTGACAAGATGCCACAGTGCCAGTTGCCTATTTTCTGCTATTTTTGGTTTTAGAAAAGCTAGTAAAAAATATTCTCGGAATTGGATGAAACAAAAGCCAAAGTTCCTATTTTTCCCTACACGACACAGAAGTCCAAAGAAGACACGGAGGAGAGCCACGAGGCGGCCACACCATATGGTGGCGCGGCCCCCTGGGCACGCCAGGCCCTGGTGTGGGCCCCTCGGGCGGCCATCGACCTCGCCTCTTCGCCCATATAAACTCCCTGAGACGAAAATCCTAGAAAAGATGATCAGAATTCCATGAAAAGTTCCGCAACACCGCCGCCACCGAAGAGGAGATTTGGGGGACATAAGTCTATGTTATGGCACCCTGCCGGGACGGGGAAGTGCCCTTGGAGCCATCTCCATCGACTCTAGCGCCATCTCCATCACCGTTGCTGACTCCCATGATAAGGAGGGATTAGTTCTCTCTCGAGGCTAAGGGCTCTACCGGTAGCTATGTGTTCATCTCTCTCTATGCGTGATCTTATTGAGATCATGAGATTTGTAATCTAGTTGAATAAGTAGATCTATTATGCTACTCAAGTGCTTTAATTAATCTTTGCTTATCCCCATGTGTGTGAAGTTGACAGTGTGCACACCGTGTGGCACTTAGGCTCAAGTTACAGAAATACTTATCGTGAGTATAATTTGAGTTGGATGTCTCTATGAGATTGTGGTGTTTGTTGGAACCATCTAGCGCTCAAGTTGATAGTGAGGGGTTATCTAGATGGGGAATGTAAACTTTAAGGTGTGCTGTTATAGCCATACATTGTCCAACCGGAGAGTAGTTCATGGTAGCAGAATGAAGAGAAGATATTTATATGAGAGTGTCCACTAGTGAAAGTATGATCCCTAGGACTTGTTTCTCAGCATTGAAACACCATTTACAATCAGTCCCGTTACACGTTTGCTTGATCCCACTCTTATTTCAGATTGTAATTACCACTTATAATCATCCATATTACTTGTATTTCACTATCTCTTCGCCGAACTAGTGCACCTATACACCTGGTAAGTGTATTGGGTGTGTTGGGGACACAAGAGACTTCTTGTATCTTGATTGCAGTGTTGCTTGAGAGGGATACCTTTGACCACTTCCTCCCTGAGTTCGATAAACCTTGGGTGATCCACTTAAGGGAAACTTTGTTGTTGTTCTAGAAACCTCTGCACTTGGAGGCCCAACACTGTCTACAAGAATAGAAGCATGCATAGAAATCAAGCTATCTTCTAGCACCGTTGCCGGAGAGGTAAGGTAAAAGGTACTCACATCCTCTAGCTACTAAGCTATCTTCTAGTACTGCTGCTGGTGTGTGAGTGCTCAAAGTTATTTCCTTTAGATTTTGCAATTATATCTTTTTGTTTCTTGTTTTTATTTTCACTAGTTAGGCTTAATGGAAAACAACAACAAAATTAGAGAGATTTATAGTATTTATCTTGAGCTAGGACATGAAGTGTTTGAAGAGAAAATTAAAAAACCTATGGAACTTTATTTGCGTGCTAATAGCAATGTTATTAGTAGGAATTCTTTGAACACCATTATTGCTAATGCTATGGAAAAGTCTAAGCTTGGGGAAGCTAGTTTTTATGAAAATGATCTTTTTAGTCCCCCAAGCACGGAGGAGAAAATTTACTTGATGATACTATGCCTCCAATATATGACGATTACAATGATGAATATGATATTTTCAGTCCACCTACTATTAAGGAGAATATTAATTATGATTACAATATGCCTCCTATATTTTATGATTATGGTGATGAGAATAATAATGATAGCTATTTTGTTGAATTTTCTCCCACTATGATTAATAAGAATGATTATGCTTATAGGGAGAGTAATAATTATTTTATGCATGTGGCTCATGATAAGAATGTTTTATGTGATATTTATATTATTAATTTTATTCATGATGCTACTAAAAGTTATTATGAGAGAGGGAAACATGGTTTGTATCTCAACAATATTAAGTTTCCCCTCTTTATGTTGAAAATTTTAAAGTTGCACTTGTTTTGCTTTCCTATGCTTGTTGCTTTGTGCTTTCATGACTTGTTTCTTTACAAGATTATTTTTTATAGCAAGTAGGTTAGACTTAAATTTGTTCCATATTTACTTATTGATTCTCTCTTTTACTTCAATTCATATTTCTTATGTGAGCATCATCGAAATTATCACGCCTATCTTAATGGCTATAAAGAAAGAGCTTTTGGGAGACAACCCATTATATTGTTACTTTCAGTTTATTTTTGTTCTGTTGAGTCTTGGAAGTTATTGCCTCTGTAATAACCTCTCCTTATCCTTTTTGTTTGGTTTTTGTGCCAAGATTAACCTCTAATGTGAGAGAAGTAAGACTTGGGAAAGTTGCTATCCCGAAACAGATTTTTGTGCTTCACTATAAAAAAATCGTGAAAAATCCCTATACATCGGATTGAGCTATAATTTTCTGTGCTTATGCCCCAGGTTATTACCAAACTTTTATTAGTTTTGAAATTTTTGATTTGATCAATAGAAGGTCTTCTAAAAAATCAGTTTTTACCTGCTGGTTTGTTTTGACAAATTTCTATCATTATTTGCATTTGCCTCTTAATCTCTTTCTCTTTGAGTTCTCTTTGATCACCTGTGCTTTTAGAAGGAATTGCTACAGTAGCTTGTGTTTTAATGGAAGTTTTACTTGTGTTGAAAATAAACCCAAAGACTTATTATTTTGAATACACTAATGTTGCTAATCAAGATTGTGTGAAGTTTTGTATGAAGGAAGTTTTCAAGTGTAGGGAGAGAATGATGTGATGAGATGAAGTATGGACAAAAGCTCAAGATTGGGGATGCCACCCGTGTCACCCCAAGAAATATTCAAGAAGTACAAGCGTCAAATCTTGGGGCCCAAGGCATCCCCTTCTTCATCAACAATCTCAGGTCTTCTTTGAGGACACTTTATTGTTATTACCTTATGCACTATGTGTTGTTCTTGGAGCGTCTTTGTTTTTAGTTTTATTTTGCTTTCTTTGCCGCAATAAGTTGGTTGGATCCCAACACACTTCTTTTGGAGAGACACACACCCCGTTATTCATTGCCTAGAACACTCTAGTTTTCACTCTTATTGTTCTGTGAGTGTCTCCTTTGCTAGCACTACGTTTAGCTTTAGTTTTACCTTTTATTTTGGCTTAGAAATTTTTAGTTCTTCTTTGTAGATGGGTGAGACATGCTCTCTGGTATTTATTGATTATTATCTTTGAGAGTTGTTTCAAATAAGTCGATTGGTGTTGGAAAAGAGTAGGAAGTTTCATGATTATAGTGGTACAAAAGGAAGCTTGTTTTGACTGTGACTTAGACTTTATCATGTCATGCTAGATGTTTCTTTGACCATATGCTTAGTGATTATTGTTGTAGCATGACTTGTTTCAAACAATTGAGATTGCTTAATGTGCCTTGAAAGAATCATGCGTTTTTTTAGCATACAAAAGCATAATATTGTGGTATTCTCCTTTGATGCTTTATTTGGGTTGACTTGGCACATGATTACACCATGTTAAGACTATGAACCAGTCACCATAGCCTCTATGATCATTTAGTTTTTGACTTGCAATATCACTTTATGCTTTAATTAATAATGTTGTGTTGCTTTGCATGATTATGGCTATTATTGCTCTCTTAGTTGGTCGCTCCCAGTCTTTTGCTAGCCTCCACCTGTATTGAGTATGAGTTCTACTCATGCATCCAACTCCCAAGAAACCAAGTTATTCCAAAGAGTACACTATAAATTCCTATGCATGGTGTGTTACACCATTCCAAGTATATTCATGTTTTTATCTACCTTCCAAATTAAACTTTTGTTATGTGAAAATTAGTGATTAAAGCTCTCACAAACCTGATGGCACACTTTATTTTCTTGCACTTAATAAACTTGAACCATTGTGTTCATCTATGTTGCTTATACGCTTGCACTTTATAAGTTGTGAATTAGCAGAACCATGATACCATGGGGAACGCTTTCAACATTGCACTTATTATTCAGTTGATATCATGTTCTTTTGTTTATGGATCCCAGCGGCGTGAAATAAAAGGGGAGCTTGTAAGCTCATGGAGTTTGTATGTGTGTTAGAGAAATTCCTGGGTGGCTAGCCTAATCCATGCCTAATCATGGTGGAAACTTGCATCATAACCATAGTGAGCATTCTGTGAAGCATCATCAATAAAAACCTATGCAAATAGCAAATAAAAAGATCGCTGAGATGCTCATTGTCAGTTGCCTTGTCATTTTGATATGGGAAAGCTCCTGTGTCATGGGGATAAGGGGTACCTGATACGTCCATTTTGCATCACTATTCTATGTCATAATTCACTGTTATTCATTGATATATTTCGTATTTAGAGGTGATACTTATGTTATTTCATCTGTTTTTGCATGGTTGATGACTTTTGGAGCATGGACCGCTGCAATAAGGATTCTGATGGAAAAGGTGCAGCTTGGAGGAAAAATTCACGAAGATCAGAAAATCCGGGAAAATATACGGAAAATCCTATTTTTCTAGAAGACGAAGGAAGCCAGAAGGGGGGCCGGAGATGGGCCACAGGGGGCCCACACCACCCCCTGGCGCAGGCCAGCCTAGGCCGCGCCACCAGGTGGTGTGGCCGCCCTGGTCCACCCCTGGCACTCCCCTCTAGCGTATATTATCCTCCTGAAACCCTAAGACTCACGGAGCGACCACAGAAAGATTCCGCCGCCTCTGCGGGGCGGAAAACACTGAGAGAGAAAGCTCTCTCCGGCAGACAGATTTCTGCCAGGGGAATTCCTTCCCGGAGAGGGGAGATCATCGCCATCAACACCACCATCAAGCTGGACTTCATCGGGATCATCATCATCACCACCACCATCATCACCATCAGCACCCTCATCACCATCTCCATATTGCTATAACAATTGCGTTGAATCTTGCATTAGTTCTTAGGGGAAACTTTCTCGGTGTTGATTACTCTTTGTAGTTTATGCTATTGAGTGAACCGTTGAATTATTGTTTATGTTCAGATTGTTATACATCATTATTCCATCTCTGATCATGATCCATATGATGTCTTGTGAGTAGTTCGTCTTGTTCTTGAGGACATGGGAGAAGTCATGTTGTTAGTAGTGGAGTTGTGTTGAGAAAGATTCAATAGTTTGATATTTAAGTTGTGGTGTACTTCTTCTAGTGGTGTCATGTGAACATCGACTACATGACACTTCACCTATATGGGCCTAGGGGAATGCATTGTGTATTTGGCTACTAATCGTAGGGGTTGCCGGAGTGACAGAAACCTGAACCCCGTAGGGAAACCATTGCACAAGGGACGTAAGGGTCTTAGAGTTTAAAGTTGTGGTTAGGTTTCTACCTTAATTACTTTCTTGTACTTATGGATGTTTGCAAGGGGTATAATCACAAGTATGTATTATTCCTAGGAAGGTTGGTACATTAGCACAGGTTCACCCACACAACACTTAGCAAGCTAAAGAAGATTAATCAACTATATGAAGCGAAAGCACTTGGCAGTCTTCCCATGTGTCCTCGAGAACGTTTGGTCATCTTAAGTAATACAACCGGCTTGTCCTTTGCTGCATAAAGGATTGGGCCACTTGCTGCATTTATTCCTACTGTCTTTTATTTACTCGTACTTTATTTACTTGCTTTATCAAAAAACCCTAAAAATCTGTTTGCTAAGTATTTGCAGAGAATTCCTGATCCATACCAGTAGCTAACACCTTCTGCTCCTCGTTGGGTTTGACACTCTTACTTATCAAAAATACTGTGATACACCCCCCTATACTTGTGGGTCATCAAGACTATTTTCTGGCGTTGTTGCCGGGGAGTGAAGCGCTATTGGAGAGTGGAACTGGTAAAGGAAACTTCGACTGTGAGTATTGTTTACTTCTGTTAGTTACTTTATTTTTGTTATGGATAACTCGCTGAGTTTCTTATTTGGTAATGCTACTACCACTGCTAAGGTAGTAGACAAGCCACCACCTGTTGATAATGATGTTTTTAAAATACCTACAAGAATTATTGATCGTGTTATGGATAACTACTATGTTGGGGATGGAACTGTCCATCCCAGTGATCATTTGCTCTTTATACACGAATTATGCGGGTTGTTCAAGTGTGCAGGTATTACTACAGATCAAGTTAAGAAGAAGTTATTCTCATTATCGCTGAAAGGAAGAGCTGAGGAGTGGTATAAGCTGCTGAAGAATGGTCAAGCTCTGGAATGGGAGGAAATAGTGCCTCTCTTTTACTCAAAGTTTTATCCTCCTAGTGAGATTCATAAAGATCGGAATCAAATATACAACTTTTGGCCTCTTGAGGGAGAGAGTACAACTCAAGCTTGGGGGAGATTGAAGTTACTAATGCTCAAATGTCCCATTCATGAGCTCCCCAACAATATTATTATCAATAACTTCTATGCAAGGCTCCCTCTACATGACAAGGATTTATTGGATGCTTCTTGTGCTAGATCATTCACTTGCATGGAAGAAGAAGCTAAATGGGATCTTCTGGACCATATTCAAGACAATGCTGAAGCTTGGGAGAATGACAAAGGTAGAAAGTCAGGTATAAATTATGATTATGAATGCATTGAATCTTTTATGGGAACTGATGACTTTCAAAATATTAAAAATGCTTATGGTCTAGACTCTCAACCTATTGCTTCTTATTTTAAGGCTTTTGCTTCCTACATTGAAGTGCCTAAAAAGAAGTGGAATAAGTATCATGAACCTTATAAATATATTCCTAAGAGTGTTCCTGCAAGAAATACTGAAGTTTATACTGCTAATCATGTTTTACCTGAACCTTACATTGAGAAAATGCCTTTCCCAATTAAGATAAAGGAACATTCTATGATAGCTAGTATGGTTGATGAAAGTATAAGCAAAGTTGTTGAACCTGATAAACAAATGGTTGATGAACCTATAATAGCAAATGTGAAAGACTTTGTTACTAAATATGAAGAAGAGGGACACACTATCCTTTGTAAGGATACCTCTAATATTGTTTCACAAAGTAGTGTTATGAGAGCTAGTATTCCTGTGTTTTCTCTTAGAATAAGTGATCATTGTTACGATGGCCCTTGTGATAGTTATATTGTTAAGTTTATGCATGATACTTAAAGTTACTATGAGAAAGGGAAAGGTGTTCTTATGTATCTCAATAATATCAAGTTTCCTCGTTTTATGCTGAAAGTTTTTATGTTGCACTTGTTTTGCCTTCTTATGCAAGTAGCCTCTGGTTTCAATAATTTGTTTGTTTACAAAATTCCCTTGCATAGGAAGTGGGTTAGACTGTGCGAATTTTTGTTCCTTAATGCTCTCTTTCACTTCAATTCATATTCCTATATGAGCATCTTCAAAATCATCATGCCCATCTTAATGGCTATAAAAAAAGAGCTTTTTCGGAGACAACCCAATTTGTTTTTGCTTTCAGTTTGGTTTTGTTTCTTTGAGTCTTGGAAGTTATTACTTCGGTAATAACCGCTCCTTATCCGTTTTGTTTGGTTTTTGTGTCAAGATCAACCTCTAATGAGAGATAAGTAATATTTGGGGAAGTTGTTGTCCTGAAACAGTTTTTTTGTGCTTCACCGTAAAAATTCATGAGAGATCTCTGTATGTCGGATTGAGCTGTAATTTTTTGTGCTTCTGTCCCAGGTTGTTATTTAACTTTCGTTAGATTTGCACTTTTTGATTTGAGCAACATAAGATTTTCGAAAAAATTGATCTTTACCTGCTGGTCTGTTTTGACAGATTTTGCCACTCTTGCATTTGCCTCTTTATTCGATTTCCTTTTTGAATTCTTTTTGGGGTTTCGGAAGGAGTTGCTTCAGTAGATTATGTTTTGATGGTTTTCAGTTGAAGTTGGACTCAAAAGGTTTTATCACTTCACTTATACTAATGTTGCTAATAAGAACTGTGTAAAGTTTTGTGTGAAAGAAATTTCCAGGAAGTGGAGATAATGGTGTAGTAAGGAAGAGAAGGGTTTTATGACTGAATTAATAAGTGTATGAAGATGAAGATATTGATATTATCCAAGTGGTGACTCCGGAAGAATCTACTAGATACCAAATTCAAAGACCTGCAGAGCCCGTTTTCAAATAGGTAATAGTTCTGGTAAGGAAAGTTCCGCGAAAATACTATCCAACTATATTTTTGCAGTTTTCATTCAATAAGGAAAGCTACGAAGAGAAAGAGGGACGGAAACGGAGCCAGGGTGGCTCACACCACCCTGTGGCGCGGGCCCTCCCCTGGCCGCGCCACCAGGTGGTGAGTCCACCCCGAACTCCGCCTCCGACTCATTTTCTCCCAGTACCTTCCTTTTGATACGAAACTTCATAATATATAACCCCCCGGATCCCCCGAGGTTCGTGTATCGTGTTTTCGTCGTGTTTTTGTTTTGATCTGTTTCTGCCATGACATACTCTTTGAAGGTTTAGAAGCACAATGGTGTCCGCCAAGGATAAAGGGAAGGAGCCTATGGAGGAAGACCTCCAAGACCCCGGGCAGGAGAAGGAGATCAAGAGTGAAGGTGAAGAGGAGGCAAAGCACACCAGCACTACCATTGCAAGCATTGGAGTGGTGGCGAACCCTGCCAGGGTTAGAAGGACTGCATGGATGTCAACTGGAGGGAAACCTCCGCGTCACTGTTTGGCACCAAGGACACCTTCTCCAAGCACCAAGAGTCCCTTCCATCCCTTTATCCATAACCATGCAGGAAAAGAAGACACCAAGAGGGAAGAACGGAAAAAGAATCACAAGAGCTGGGATCCACAATCTGACATGATCATGCACCGCATCAAGCACAACTCGGAGCTGATTTGTACTCTCACCTTCGAGATTGAATACTTGGGGAAATTGGTCAAGAAGCTCATCGAGAGGATACCACCACCACCACCAAAGGAGTAATTCGTCATCAGGTTTGGCATCCCCTTGGTTTGTTCCAAGCTTGGGGGAGTTCCGCGGTATCACATCACTATCTTCTATCTTTTTACCTTTTTTGTAGAGTCATATCATGAATAGAGAAGTTATTATGTAGGATGGTTTGCATTATGGAAGTGTCCCCTCTCTCGTTAGATATGTATCCCTTGGTGTGAGTTGCCGTTATGGAATATTAATGAGAAGTTCTAACATTCACTCTTTTTCATATCTTATATTAGTTTTCAATTCGTGGTTGTATGATTGATCTTGTTGTTAGTATTGGTAGCACTTTGGGATCATTGAGTTAATTTAGTTGGTTTTGGCAAACCTGGCTCGATCAGTAGCAACACTATTTTTGCGAGTTGAAAGAAAAGATAAAAGTACTCTAAAGAAAAATTATTTCATCGTCTTTCTTTCTTGATTTGCTCATAAGTCTAGTATTCTCTAGTTAAGATCTTTTGTGCTTCCAAGGAAGATTGCATGTTTGTCTTTATCGCTTGTATGTTTGTTTGTTTCCTTCAACTCTTATACTTGCTACCCAGCCTTGCTAGCCAAAAACCTGTAATGAGAGGGAATTCTTCTCGTGCATCTAATCCTTAAACCAAAACCTATGCCATTTGTGTCCACCATACCTACCTATTAGCATTATTGCTATTCCAAGTAAATTATTGTTTTATCTACCTTCCAAATTAAACTTCTTATGTGAAAATTAGTGATTAAAGCTCTCACGAACTTGATGGCACATTTTACTTTCTTGCATTTAATAAACTTGAACCATTGGGTCCTTCTTTGTTGCGTATATGCTTGCGCTTTATGAGTTGAAGTTAGCAGAACCATGTATCATGGGGGAATGCTTTCAACATTGCATTGGTACTTTGTACCTAGTTGATATCATGTTCTTTTGCTTATGGATCCCAGCGGTGTGAAATAAAAGTGGAACTTGTAAGATCATGGAGTTTATATGTGTGTTAGAGAAACGCCTGGGCCGCTAGCCTAAGACATGCCTAATCATGGTGGAAACTTGCAGCATAACTATAGTGAGCATTCTATGAAGCATCCTCAATAAAAACCTATGCAAATAGCAAATAAAAAGATCGCTGAGATGCTCACTGTCTGCTCGCCTTGTCATTTTGATTATGGGATAGTTCCTGTGTCATGTGCAAGGGGTACCCCGTTGGTGGTTCTCAATGATACACGCGTATTTACAATGACAAGAGCTTACTCATGACTGAAGTTGAGTAGCATGAGGTTCGGTACTCATAAGTAAGGGGCATAAGATTTCAACTTATAACTTGTCAAGCATATCCTATTAGTTGTGTCACTTTAACCTTAATCACCAAAAGATGCCTATGATAGGGGCAATGAGAGCTCAAAGCTAGTAAGTATCATAATTTTTGGGAGCTCTTTATGAGACTTGCAATCCCTGCTTCCCTCTGCGAAGGGCCTTTATTTTACTTTGTAGTTGAGTCAGTAAACCTTTTCCCTTCTATCTCAGCAAGTATTTTGAGTTGTTGTGTTTCATTCGTTCATATGATGATTTATTCAATCATGTTTCTTATGTTCCTTGTTTTGCACATTGCTCTTATTTTGATGTTTAATACTTTGAAAGCTATCATTAAAAACCAGTTATTTGTGAACTCCAGCAAATTATCAACTATTCTTCGACCAAGAGCTAAGTTTTCCATTACCAATTATGATTACTTTATGTATCTTTATTGTGTTTCCTTTACTCATTACAAGTTGAGCTATATAATAGTGAGTTGTCTTCTATTATGATCTGTGTATTTGATGAATGTGATGCTTCTTGTCCGTATTCTTTTATCGACTCTTCACTCCATAAACCTAAGGCCATGTTTATTGAGCTCAATTTCACTTAGGGACAAGCGAAGTCTAAGCTTGGGGGAGTTGATACGTCCATTTTGCATCACTATTCTATGTCATAATTCACTATTATTCATTGATATATTTTGTATTGAGAGGTGATACTTATGTTATTTCTTCTGTTTTTGCATGGTTGATGACTTTTGGAGCATGGACCGCTGCAGTCAGGATTCTGATGGAAAAGGTGCTGTTTGGAGGCAAAATTCGCGAAGATCAGAAAACCCAGGAAAATATAAGGAAAATCCTATTTTTCCAGAAGACGAAGGAAGCCAGAAGGGGGGCCGGAGATGGGCCACCAGGGGCCCACACCACCCCCTGGCACGGGCCAGCCTAGGCTGCGCCACCAGGTGGTGTGGCCGCCCTGGTCCACCCCTGGCACTCCCCTCTAGCGTATATTATCCTATCGAAACCCTAAGACTTGGGGAGAGACCATAGAAAGATTCCGCCGCCTCTGCGGGGCGGAAAACACCGAGAGAGAAGATCTCTGCGCGGCAGATTTCGCGGGGAATTCCTTCTCGGAGAGGGGAGATCGTCGCCATCAATACCACCATCAAGCTGGACTTCATCGGGATCATCATCATCATCACCACCACCATCATCATCATCAGCACCCTCATCACCATCTCCATATTGCTGTAACAATTGCGTTGAATCTTGCATTAGTTCTTAGGGGAAACTTTCCCGGTGTTGATTACTCTTTGTAGTTGATGCTATTGAGTGAACCGTTGAATTAATGTTTATGTTCAGATTGTTATACATCATTATTCCATCTCTGATCATGATCCATATGATGTCTTGTGAGTAGTTCGTCTTGTTCTTGAGGACATGGGAGAAGTCATGTTGTTAGTAGTGGAGTTGTGTTGAGAAAGATTCAATAGTTTGATATTTAAGTTGTGGTGTACTTCTTCTAGTGGTGTCATGTGAACATAGACTACATGACACTTCACCTATATGGGCCTAGGGGAATGCATTGTGTATTTGGCTACTAATCATAGGGGTTGCCAGAGTGACAGAAACCTGAACCCCCGTTAGGAAACCATTGCACAAGGGACGTAAGGGTCTTAGAGTTTAAAGTTGTGGTTAGGTTTCTACCTTAATTACTTTCTTGTACTTACGGATGTTTGCAAGGGGTATAATCACAAGTATGTATTAGTCCTAGGAAGGTCGGTACATTAGCACAGGTTCACCCACACAACACTTAACAAGCTAAAGAAGATTAATCAACTATATGAAGCGAAAGCACTTGGCAGTCTTCCCATGTGTCCTCGAGAACGTTTGGTCATCTTAAGTAATACAACCGGCTTGTCCTTTGCTGCATAAAGGATTGGGACACTTGCTACATTTATTCCTACTGTCTTTTATTTACTCGTACTTTATTTACTTGCTTTATCAAAAAACCCTAAAAATCCGTTTGCTAAGTATTTGCAGAGAATTCCTGATCCATACCACTAGCCAGCACCTTCTGCTCCTCGTTGGGTTCGACACTCTTACTTATCGAAAATACTGTGATACACCCCTATACTTGTGGGTCATCAGTACCCCGTTGGTGGTTCTCCATGATACATATGTACTTACAATGACAAGAACTTACTTGTGACTAAAGTTGAGTAGCATGAGGTTCGGTACTCGTAAGCAAGGGGCATGAGATTTTCAACTTATAACTTCTCAAGCATATCCTCATATTTGTGTCACTTTAACCTTAATCACCTCACGATGCTTATGATAGGGGCAATGACAGCTGAAAGCTAATAAGTACCATAATTTTCGGAAGCTCTTTATGAAACTTGAAATCCCTGCTTCCCTCTATGAAGGGCCTTTTTTTTAATTTTATGTTGAGTCTCCATCTTCTATCTATATGCACCAATTGAGAGAGGATAGTGGTCATTCTTAGTTTAATGTGCATTGTCCCAAAACTTGTTGATTGATTCATAACTTTGATATTGCTTGTTCTTAAATTATTTGTATCTAGTCACCCCTATGAACTTTGAAGGTGTCCTATGCATTTATGTTTTGCTAGACCATGAGGGACAAGCTGAATACCACTCTTATTATGTTTTCTATATGTGAAACAAACAAACATCTTTCAATGCATTGTTATTCATGATCTTTTGTTTGTACCTTTTCATGTTACAACATAGTTGCTATGTCTTATTGTTAGAACTGTATCTTTCATGCTCATGTTTAGAGTACTTTGATCCCAGCTATCAATGATTTACAAATCCCTTGATCAAGATTGTGATGGTGCATGTCACCTCAAAAATTATTCTTTTTATCACTTACCTACTCGAGGACGAGCAGGAGTTAAGCTTGGGGATGCTTGATACGCCGTAAACGTATCTATAATTTTTGATTCTCCATGCTTGTTTTGTATCAACTATCTTATGTTTTGTCTACACTTTGAGGCATTTTTATACATTTTGTGGAACTAACCTATTGAAAAGATGCCATAGTGCCAGTTGCTTGTTTTCTGCTGTTTTTGGTTTCAGAAAAGCTAGTAAATAAATATTCTCGGAATTGGACGAAACAAAAGAAGAAGTTCCTATTTTCCCGACACGACGCAGAAGTCCAAAGCAGAGACGAAGGAGAGCCACGAGGCGGCCACACCATAGGGTGGCGCGGCCCCTTGGACGCGCCAGGCCCTAGTGTGGGCCCCTCGGGCGGCCACCGACCTTGCCTCTTCGCCTATATAAACCCCCGAGATGAAAACCCTAGAAAAGGAGATCAGAATTCCACAAAAAGTTCCGCGGCACCGCTAGCACCGAAGAGGAGATTCAGGGGACAGAAGTCTCTGTTCTAACACCCTACCGGGACGAGGAAGTGCTCCCGGAGCCATCTCCAATGACTCTACCGCCATATCCATCGCCGTTGTTGACTCCCATGATGAGGAGGGAGTAGTTCTCTCTCGAGGCTAAGGGCTCTACCGATAGCTATGTGTCCATCTCTCTCGCTATGCGTGTCGTGGTGGTGTCACGGAAGATGCCATGGATAGGCTAAAGGTGGGGACTAAATGCACTAGGGGAATCTAGGGAGGGATAGTGTGGTGATTCCACACACAGTAGCTTTGTATTCAATTCACTTCCAAGGTTTACAAGTGCTCCTCGAGCTGTATTGGAGAGAGGAGGAAGAAAGAACTCTCTTACCCTCACCACTAGCTAGCTCTCAGTTACTTGCTAGAAGAACATAACCTCCACCCAATAGAGGTCAACCCCTCCTACAGAGGCCCTAGCCCTCCTTATATAGGGGTGGCCAGGTCTCCAATTAGGGCATACGTGGAGGCATATTCAAGGGAATATGCCTCCTCCCAAAATAGTAAGCCGACCGGGTCGCTTTTCCCCCGCGTCATCCATGCAGAGGCTACGTGAGCCTCTGCGGCGCCCGGCCACCGACATTGGCGTCCACCTTTGTCGGCCACGCCTCGGTGGTCTGCCTGCATCGCCCGCTTCACTTGTGCGTACCGGGGTCACCTTTGACCAGCGAGATACCTTCCTTCTCCTACAAGTTTAATATGACCCGGATCATAGTTGATCTGGCCACACCTGTTCCTGCATACAAGTTAGATTCATCCATCCGACTTACGGCTTAAGTCGGTTGAGACCCAGTTAGGTGGACATCCCCTGGTCCGGGTTACCCCGAGATTCGGTCTGCCTTGAGGTGACTCGGCCAGCATTCGCTTTGACCTTGCCGTACCTCGGTTAAGTCGGCCTCTATACCCTGGAGTGACCCTACCCGGGGGTATCCCCCCAACATTAGGCCCCGAAGCTGGTGCGGTCTTAGCTGCCTTGGCCGCTAAGGCCACAACAGGTTCAATCTCACTGAGCTTCTGAGTCCTTTTCCGAGGTACCCCCTTATCTCGGATTCCATGGGTTTACTTTCCCTTGGCACATTCCAAGTTTTCACTTGCTGGCCGGGTTACCACATTCTCATCCGGGTCGTTCTTCCTTCTCTCATACGCTTCCCCACGTGGAGGCTAATCATTAGCTTGCCTCATTTTCAGAGCCAGCAACAGTAACCGCCATAGTTATTGTCAGGAGTTACTGTGTGCACGTCACGTCACGTCACGCCTGCCTCCTCGTTAACTGTATCACTGCGTCGCGTCATGGGATCCGCTACGCCCTGTGGTCCTTCGTGTGGCTCACTGCTGATTGGTCGATCCGGGTTATACACGGCCACACCGTGTGGCACACCCGCATAACACGATCCTACTACCCCCTCGAGAGAGTGGTTAAATAGGGAGGGACGCGCCCCTTGGGTCTTTTCCCCACTTCCGCGCCCCTCTGCCTCTACTTCTTCTTCCTCTTCTTCCGCGACAGTGCCGCTGCCACAACGTCTAAGCAGCAGCGCCACCGCTGCACTGCCTCCACGCTCACCAGCATTGCCGTCGCACTGCCTCCATGTTCACCAGCGTCGCTGCCCCCTCCGCGCATCTCTTCCGCCACGGGTCGCTGCCAGTCTAGACCACTGCCTCCCACTACCGCTAGCGCCAGTGAGGGCAGCAAACTCGAGATGACTGAGGAGGAGCTCGCCATCGCCGAGCAGGAGATGGAGGAAGATGCTGCGGGCGCCGACCGCGGCGCGTGGGCAGGTTCCTGGGTCTGCCAGGATGACCTAGATTGGCTCTACCGCACCAGGCGCATCCCGGAGGGCGTCACTGCACGCCTCGGTTCCTCCGAGTTAGCCCCCTCACCCAATCCGGGTGAGTATGTGGTGTTCTTATCTCATTTTCAGCACGGATTTGGTCTGCCAGTGAGCGACTTTTTCCACGACTGGTTAAACACATACGAACTCCAGCCGCACCACCTTCCAGCCAATGCCATCACATCTCTCTCTGCCTTCGCCTCCACCATCGAAGGTTATGCCGGACTGTGGCCCACGAAGGAGCTCTGGATCCGGTTCTTTGGCCTTCGCCGGAACGTGATCCCGAACATCCAGCTTGACCCAGAGGACAAGCAGCTCACGCAGTTCGGTGCTGCGTCAATTTCTCCTTGGAGGCTGTCCGTTTTCCCTCGAGTCACAGGGCTGGACTCTTGCAAAGGATGGGCCTGGACTTTCTTCTATGTCCGGAACGATTCTGCTGAGGATCTGATCCGGCTGCGCCCCTACGCTCTGGGTCCTCCCAATCCGGAGCTATGGGACGTGGTCCCCAAGAAGCCCACCGTCCTGGCGAACCAGGTCAACAAGAGGTTCCAGGAGTTGAAGGACCTCGGATTGCGCAACAAGGACGGCATGATCACGTTTGTCCGCAACCGGATCTCCCCCCTCCAAAAGCACACACACAAAGTCTGTCACATGAGCTGGGGCCGCGACCCCAACCGGACCTCGTCTTTCGAGTTGAGCAACACAGAGATCTACCGCCGGGTTAAGGCCCTCTTCACCACCCACAAGGACTTCTCCTCTGAGTGGACGTGGGGAATGGAGCATTATTGCCGAGATAGGCTTCCTCCCGTGGTAAGCTTCATGCCGCAAACATTCTCCGAATTACATTATATGTCGGTCGCTTCTGTATACTTAACTTTGTTGTCTTTTCTTTCCCTTAGCAATTCCTTCAGCAAACTATCGAGGATGGCACCGAGCCCTCCCTCAAATGGGTGCCTGACCGGGATAACTCTGACGAGGAGGAACCGGATCAGGAGATGTTCCTTCTAATGGCCGACATGACCAAGCGACCCACCGGTAAACTCTCTTCCATTAGAGATTGGCCCGACGACGAAGATGACTCGGATGTTGAGGTGATGGAAGCATTTGACGTTGTCCCCCTTTCTTATGCTTTTCTGGCATCAGCTAACCCCGGTGGGCAGATCCATGAGGACCCTCCCCTTGTCGTGGGCGATCCTGTTCTGGTTGCGCCGAAGAAGAAAAGGGGAGCCGCATCAACTTCTTCCTCCGGACCTTCTCAGCCAACCAAAAGGCGAAAGAAGTCCGGGGACAAAACTGCCTCCAAGCCTGCAACCAAGGCCCCAGCACGAAGAGCTCGGAAGCCCAAGGAGCCCCTGACCTCGGATGAGTAAGCCTGTTTTCTCTCTGCCATTTATTTGTTCTTCTATTGTTACAGTTTCTCATCTGACACTGTTTGATTCGGCGGGGCCGCGGTGGAGGTCCCACAGAGTGGATCCGGCATTGCCTCCCCACTCCGACACAGCCCTTCTCCCCCTCGTGGCGATGATTCACACCCACTGAGCCCAATCCCGGAGGGTTTAGCGGCTGCTCCGGGTTCCAGCCCACCTCGTCAAAGGAGGGCAACCTTGGAGCGAGGGAGACTGGCTCTGCCGAGGCAGCGGCCACCACTACTTCGGCTCCGCCGCAACCAGCTACCACCGAGGTTACCTCAGCACCCCCACCGAAGAAGAAACCAGCACCAGCACCACCACCAACTCAAGCACCAGTAGCCAAAGCAACAACAGCAGCACCAAGCCCCTCCGCCTCGTCTGAGTCTTCTCAGTCTCGGCGAGAAAGCACGAAGGCAGCTCCCAAGGGTAAATCTGCTACAACAACTTCCACTTCTCAGCAGCAGCCTAAGGGCAAGAAGGCCCCTAACGCCACCAGGGCAACGTCCATCGTGGCTGGACAGCACACACTCGCGTCCATGCTCTCGAAGAAAACTCCACCACCGAAGGACGTCCCTGCCGACCCAGCTGACGTGCAACTCGTTTTGCACACCAGCCCGGCCCTTGCCCAGGTTCAGAGGAGGGAAGCACATGCCAAGGGCTTGGTGGCGCCCCACATGCTCAGCGGCGAACGATACCCTCCGACCTTGATCGAGTTCGTGAACAACTGGAACAAGGCAGAGTTCGTCCACAACGATGATCTCCCGGAGAAGTTCGGTCCCGCCGAATTTGCTGCTCAAATGAATACGGCTGCTAAGGCAATTAACCTCGCGGGCCGGATGATGGAGGTATGTTACTTCACCTTTTCCTTAGCATGTTGTAGATATTAGTGATATAACCATTAGTCCCCGAGCCTCCGGGGGAGTAACTTGTTACTCGGCCGGATGCTCCTTAGAAAACCAACGTAGCTCCTTGATAACTTCGAATATACACACACCTAGAGCCAGGTTAAGTTCCACTTGGCCCGGATCTTGTACACTTCGAATATGCACACACCTAGAGCCGGGTTAAGTTCCACTTGGCCCGGATCTTGTACACTTCGAATATGCACACACCTAGAGCCGGGTTAAGTTCCACTTGGCCCGGATCTTGTACATTTCGAATATGCACACACCTAGAGTCGGGTTAAGTTCCACTTGGCCCGGATCTTGTACACTTTGAATATGCACACACGTAGAGCCGAGTTAAGTTCCACTTGGCCCGGATCTTGTACACTTCGAATATGCACACACCTAGAGCCGGGTTAAGTTCCACTTGGCCCGGATCTTGTACACTTCGAATATGCACACACCTAGAGCCGGGTTAAGTTCCACTTGGCCCGGATCTTGTACACTTCGAATATGCACACACCTAGAGCCGGGTTAAGTTCCACTTGGCCCGGATCTTGTACACTTCGAATATGCACATACCTAGAGCCGGGTTAAGTTCCACTTGGCCCGGATCTTGTACACTTCGAATATGCACACTCCTAGAGCCGGGTTAAGTTCCACTTGGCCCGGATCTTGTACACTTCGAACATGCACAAGGCTAAGCTATCATTTTGCACTCTTTTTCAGGTGACCACCAACCGCCGGAGTGCCGAATTTCAACGCCTCCTGGACACTCACAAGATGCTGCGTGCAAAACATAATACACTTCTCGCTGAATACGATAAAAGGGGTAAGTTTGCTCCCTTGGCATGTTTCCGTTTTTCTTTATCCTTTTCCGCCGAACTAATCCATCGTTCGGATTTCGCAGCTGAGGTGGAAGCTGAGAACATTATCATGAGGAAAAATCTCGACCAGATCAAGGGTAAGTTACTTTTGTGCGATCTTGCTATGCTTTCTATCTCCTTTTCTCCTTGGCTCGACAAACATTCATACCTCGGCTTTGCCGGGTCAACAAACTATTTCAGCATCTCTTGAAGATAGTGTGCCCGTGCCTGATATGATGCTGCATTTTCTCGAACAAGCAGGGCAGCATCAGGCCGAGCTGAAAAAGAAAGACGATGAGCTTGCCCTCCTCCGAGCCAAAGATGATGAAATTGCCAAGCTCAAAGCGGATATGAAGAAGCTGAAAGCACAGCATCAAACCGAACTTGAAAAGGCTGGCCAGGACTATACTAAAGAGCGCGAGCACCTCAATCTTCAGATTGCCAAGGACCGAGAACTTCTCCAGGAGGCCGACGTCAAACTTGAGTTGGCGAACACTGAATTTATACAGCTTCGCAAAAGGCGTGATGACTGTACCAAAGAGTTGACCCGGATCCACAGCCATATTTCACGTAAGTTCCTTTCGCTCATCCGGCATATTTCTCCGGGTTACTTCACATGTCTTTTCTTTACTTGCTTCTCTTGTCTTGTTTTCAGGCAAATTTCCAGAGGGCAATGCCATTGCGAGCACCGCTGTTGCTAATTTCCGCCGAGAGAGGGGTACTCCCGTTGCTCCTGGCGGTGTAGAGATTCCCTATGACATGGAGGACCAGTTGGTCAGCTTGTCTTCTCGCGTGGAAATCGTGAAGAACTATGGCAAGGATATCCTTGATGTTGCAATCCGAATCTTCAACACGTTTTGGCCTGCAGAAGACACTCCGGAGGGGACCGCAATTCTTGTTGATAAGTTGATGGAATGCGAGACCCAACTCAACCTTTGGAGGGAATCCACTGGATGCGCCGGAGCTGAGACCGTTCTCCACTACATACTTACGTGGTACGAGAAGATAGACCACAACCTCCTAGCGTGCATGAGCACCGGATCCAAATGGACCAGTGGCCCGGAGTGGGTAGCTCGGCGCAAGGCTTGCACCCATAGCCTCATCGAATATGCTCCCATTCATGAATGGAATGAGGGACCGAGCTTCCTGGAAGCCACCGATGACGAAAATGCTGAGAACATTGAAGATGGCTCGGATGAGGACGAAGAGGACGATGCCTCGGACATCAAAGACAGCAAAGATGATGCCGAACTTCCTCCTCCTGCTGCTCCTTGAGTGAAAAAAACTTTAAAGTTTATCAGATCCCCGGTATGCCGGGTGGAATTGTATCCAGTACACAAGTGATATTTTGCTACAAAGTTTTTATGCCGGATTAACTTGGGTGTAGTCCCCGAGTTTCATTTTCTTGTTCATCCAATCTTTTGGCTCGGCTTGTGTCTACCTTGATTCGGTTTTACGACTTAAGAATCCGAGCTTCAAAAATTGTCTTAACAATACTTGGAAACTTTAGGCTTAGCTCAAAATAATTCAGCATAATAATTCGAAAGTAAACTCAAGGTTAGTCCAAAAACAAACGTTGGCTCGATTAAGTTCTTTTCCTTAGTCGTTTTTCATGTGCTACGCAATTCCAAACTTGTTCTCTTGCTTTCCATGAAGCCAATTCTTGTTGGACAGCAGCAAGTCGAAGAGTTGGGTTTTTGGTGCTCACACACTACTAATCCGAGTTAAGTAGAACAACTTACTCCAGCCGACGTATAAATAATAGATACAGAAGACAACAAATATTATTAAGGCAGTCCTCGAGTTACTGCTCGAGGTGCCAACATTTCATTGATAGGCTCATTGCCGGCATACATATCGACATATGAGAGACTCGGATACATACACGTCTCTGCTAAGTGTAGAAAGGACGAAGTAGAGCTACATTCCATGGACGCTTAGATTCCTCACCGGACCTGTCCGCCTTGTTCTTTTCCTGTGGCTTTGCATCAATAAGATAATAAGAATCATTGGGCAATGCTTTGCTCACAATGAATGGCCCTTCCCATGGGGGGGATAACTTATGCATGCCAGCAGTATGTTGTACCAACCGGAGTACCAGATCACCTTCCCGGAAGACTCAGGGGTTTACTTTCTGACTATGATAGCGTCGGAGATTTTGCTGATATATGGTGGATCTGGACAATGCCAATTCTCTCGCTTCTTCCAGCAGATCAACATCATTTTGTCGGGCTTCTTGCACTTCGGCTTCTCTGTATTGGGTGACCCTAGGCGAGCCATGCTCTATGTCGGCTGGTAATACAGCTTCTGCCCCATATACCAGAAAAATGGCGTATAGCCTGTTGATCGATTTGGAGTTGTTCTTAAACTCCACAATACCGCTGGTAGTTCTTCTATCTAGCACCCCGCTGATCTTTGCAGCGGCTCAATGAGCCGGGGTTTTATCCCGGACAGTACTAATCTGTTGGATCTTTCCACTTGTCCGTTCGATGCAGGATGAGCTACCGAGGCAACGTCTAGCCGGATCTTCTTATCCCGGCAGAATCGCGCAAATGCTCCTTCAGCAAAATTTGTGCCATTATCAGTTATGATACTGTGAGGATAACCGTATCTCAAGATGATGTCTTTGAGAAATGTCACGGCCGTAGCTCCATCACATTTTCTTATTGGCTTTACTTCAATCCATTTTGTAAACTTATCCACCATGACCAAAATGTGAGTCATATTCCCCCTTGCTGGTTTGAATGGACCAACCATGTCCAAACACCATACGGCGAATGGCCATGTGATTGCTATGGTCTTGAGTTCTGACATTGGCATATGTGTCTTGGTAGCGTACCTCTGACAACCATTGCATTTTCTTACCAAATGCTCTGCTTGTTCTAAGGCACTTGGCCAGTAGAATCCATGCCGGAAAGCTTTTGCTACCAAGGCTCGGGACGAGGCATGATGCCCGCACTCCCCTTGATGTATATCTCGGAGGATGTCAAGCCCTTCTTCCGGGTCAACACATCGCTAGAGGACATTGGTCACACTCCTTTTGTATAGCTCGGAATTGATGATTGTGTGTTCCTTTGCTCTCCTCTGAGTTTGCCTGGATAACACCTCCTCAGTGGGTAAAGTTCCATCTTTCAGGAATTGAAATATGGGTAGTGCCCAAGCTGGTATTGCTCGTACAGGGAACACATCCTCATCAATGTCCATCTGATCCACCGGCATAACTTCAACCGGATCACGCTGGCGGTCCCGGGTCTTGGGCGATCCCGGGTTCTTGAGGCGATCCCGGGTTTCTTTGAGTCCTCGGGTTTCGCGCACCACTTCCCATGTCAATGTCCATGGGCACAGCTTCGGACTCCGGATCCTCCGGGACGTATATTGAGTTGGTTTCTGGGGACGGTATGATGGATGGTTTTCTAAGGTGTTCTAATGCTACACCCGATGGAATTGCTTGTCTGGTTGATCCGAGCTTCGGCAATACGTCGGCAGCCTCATTTTCCACTCGGGGTACATGGCAAAATTCGCATCCCTCAAAATAACCAGATATCTTCTGCACATGGAATCTGTATAATGTCATGTTTGGATCAAGAGCATCCCACAGCCCCGACACTTGCTGAACTACCAAATCCGAGTCGCCAAAGCATTGGATCCGACGTATCCCAATTTCTTTTGCCACTTTGAGCCCATGCACAAGTGCTTCATATTCAGTGACATTGTTCGACGCTGCGAAATGGATCTGTAGCACATACTTCAACTGGTCATTCTTTGGCGAGGTAAGCACAACTTCGGCGCCTAACCCGGTTTTTGTTTTTGACCTGTCAAATTTCATCCTCTAGTAGTTTGGATCTGGTAATGGCGGTTCATATTGTACCTCGGCCTAGTCCACAAAAAAGTCAGCCACAGCCTGAGACTTGATCGCCTCTCTTCTGTCATATTGTGGCGCATAGGGAGCTAGTTCAATTGCCCATTTTGCAATTCTGCCACTTGCATCCTTGTTACTCATTATCTCGGATATGGGAGCTTCACATATTACCTTGATAGGGTGCTCCTCAAAATAATGCTTTAGCTTCTTTGCCGACATATACACACCATACGCCACTTTCTGATAGTGCGGATAATTTTGCTTTGATGCTGACAATACCTCGCTCAGATAATATACTGGCCTTTGCACTGACTTACCCTCTTCGTCGCGCTCTACCACAATTACTGCACTTACAACTCGGTTGGTTGCGACTATATAGAGCAACATTGGATCCTTTGATAGTGGAGAGGCTAACACTAGTGCAGTGGCTAACATTTCCTTTAATTGTATAAAGGCTTCATTGGCCTGCGGCGTCCAAATGAACTTGTCCGACTTTTTCATGAGTTGATAGAGAGGCAATGCCTTTTCTCCCAACCGACATACGAACCGACTTAACGATGCCAGGCAACCAGTGAACTTCTGGACATCGTTAAGACACTTCGGCAGTTCCATTCGTTCAATGGCCCAGATTTTAGTTGGATTAACTTCGATACCTCGGCTAGAGACAAGGAATCCGAGTAATTTTCCAGCCGGGACACCGAAAGTACATTTTTCCGGGTTAAGCTTCATCCGGAACCTCCTTAGGTTTGCAAACGTCTGCCTGATATCGTCAAGGAGCGTTTTGCTTTCCTTGGTCTTGATAACCACATCATCCACATACACATGTACATTTTGACCTATTTGGTCGTGCAAACATTTCTGCATACATGTAAACCAAATGGCATGGTGCGATAGCAATAAGCCCCATACGGGGTGATAAATGCAGTCTTTATTTGATCATCCGGGTTCAGAGGTATGTGGTGGAAACCAGAATATGCATCAATGAATGACAACAGTTCACATCTAGCAGTTAGTCTATGACCTGATCTATCCTTGGCAGTGGAAATGGATCTTTTGGGAACGCCTTGTTCAGGTTCGTGTAATCGATACACATACGCCAAACCACTGCCACATTCGGATCATCCTTCTTCTTATCCACCAGCACCGGATTAGATAGCCAATCTAGGTAAAGAATTTTCATGATAAATCCTGCTGCTAGTAACCGAGCTATCTCATCTCCAATGACTTTTCTCCTATCCTCGGCGAAGCGGCGGAGAGGTTGCTTCACCGGCCTTGCTCCGGGTCTCACATTCAAAGAGTGCTTGGCCAACTCCCTCGGAACACCTTGCAAGTCCTGTGTGGACGAAGCAAAAATATCCCGATTCTCACAGAGGAAGTTGACGAGCTCGCTTTCCTATTTATCATTCAACCCGGCACCAATTGTTACGGTGCACTCTAGGAACATATCATCAACAGGCACTTTCTTGGTATCCTTTGTGGCTTGGAACGAAACACTACCATGCGGATTGCTCAACGCCGGCATATATTGCTGCGTGGACTGAGCCAACGCCGCCACCTCTTGGATTTTTCTTTTCTCTTGCACAATTACGAGTGACTCGGCTAGGTTAGACCCGGCTGACGCACACTCAATGGAACGTCGGAAATCTCCGGCAATGGTAATTACCCCATTTGGCCCGAGAAACTTCACCTTCAGATAACTGATGTGACAACTTGCCATGAACTTGTTCAGTGCTGGTCTTCCGAGTAACGCGTGATACTCACTTTCTAAGTTCACCACTTCAAACTCCAAATTCTCAGTTCGGCAGTTATCTCTCGTGCCAAACAATACGTCAACCCGGACCTTGCCTATGGGCTCACAAGAAATGCCTGGCACAATGCCATGGAAAGTTGTCCTTGTAGCTTGAAGCATGTTCTCCGAGATACCCAACTTGCACATTGTATCTGCATACATGATGTTAATGCTACTGCGATTGTCAATCAGTACCTTTGAGAACCTCACATTGATGTTAGGCCCAATGAATGTCGGATCCAGCACTAGTGCATACGAACCAGGACTCGGCATAATCTTGGGATGATCTTTGATGCTCCAGGTAATTTCCTGGTCCGACCAAGGCATATATCTCGTCACTGCTGGCATTACCGCATTGACCTCCATATGTCGGCGCTGCAAGCTCTTTCTATCTGTTTCCTCAGTGGTAAACACACAGTAACTCTGATGATGCTCTCTGTACTCATTCCTCCCCTCATTTCCAGGGTACCTCTGATCCGGCTGATGCTGGTCTTCCACCCGATGCACTACATCCCTTCTCTCATGGTTATCATACCTCGGCGGAGGGGGAGGCAACACTAGCTGTTGCGTGTTCGCTCTGGAGAGCAATTGCTGCCGGGGTAACTCCTGTCGAGGTTGATCATTCCGAGGTGCCTGAGCATTCCCTGAACCACCTTGTTCTATCTTACGCATCCACTCACATTGCCTCGTTGTATGACCCGCTGGGTTACTCGGATTTGGCGTGTGAAATTTACACGGCTGATCCAACATTGACTCGTAAGTATACCTCGGACGGTCCTTCTTTTCTTGCCACTGTTTCTTTTGCTCTGGCGTCCAAGTTTTCTTGCCATCATTTCTCGGTGTCCATTGTTGGCCTCCAGCTTTCTGACGTTGATTGCCCCCTGCTCCGGGCTGATCTTGATTCACAGCAGCAACTTGTTGCGAACTATACCGGTAATCCGGTCTGTCATCTCTTCTTTTACCCCGGTAGTCATTCCTCCGGGATGACCCGGCTCCATCTCTCTGGTAGCACTCCTCATTTGACTCCTTTGACACGAGCCTAGGTTGAGTCGGATCACCCAAAGCATACGAATCAACAATCCGGATCGTCTCTGCCAATGTAGTTGGCATATCCCGTTGTAATCTTTGCCACAACATGCTTGCATATCTGCATCCTTGCGCAAACCATGCTATGGCCTGTGACTCTATCACACCCTCACACGAGTTTCTCACGGTGCACCACCGGGTTAAAAACTCCCGGTCCGTCTCGTTTTGTCTCTGCTTACACATAGCCAGGGTCTGTGGCCTATTTGGCCTCTGATACATACTTGAGAAATTGCTGATAAACATTTCCTCAAAATCGATCCAGCAGTTAATACTTTCGGGTGGCAAATTGTTTAGCCATACCCTTGCTGGCCCCTCCAACATCTGGGGTACGTATCTCACAGCCCATCTCAAGTAGCCTGTAGCAATTTTCACAGCTGTAGCATAGTTTATCAACCAATCTTCCGGCTTAGTACTGCCGTCATACGTCTTTGTGCCTCTAGGTAACTGGAAGTTAGGTACCGGAGGCTCCTTCATGATCTAGGGTCCAAAACACGCAGGACTCGGGGGACCTTGACATTCAATCTGCTCCGACCTATACAGCCGATCCAGTTTTAACCTGGCATCATCAGGCATCAAATCCCTGCTTCCCAATCTTGACCCTATCACATGATAGTCCAGCCTTGGGTATCCTGCATTCACCATTTCCGAATCTCCATCGTTGTACCGGTCTTGCTCTCATGGAGCACCTCTCTGTTGCATACCTCGGCCGGCACTTTGCTCTTGCCTTGGTATATTCCGTGTCCTGCCGAGTTGTGCTGTCCGGCATTGCCATTTACAGTGTTTCCTTGATCGGCATTGCCTTGGTCATGGTTACCTCGGCCAGCTTCACCTCGGCTCACACTTTGTCGATCAGCATTTCTCTGTACTTCTTTTGCTTTCCCTGCCCTTGTCGGGTCATACGGGACGATCTGTTTGTTTCTCCTGGCCGAGGTTACTACCTCTTCTCTCCTAGGACCACCATGAGGAGACGATGCAGCTCCAGCGGATTTCTCCGGGTTACCCGTCGCTGAATGAACGATCTTGGAGGCCCCAGCTCTCTCCGGGTTAGCCCTGAGCAATTCCTCATTTTGCCTGTTCGCGATCTGAACCAACTCATTGACCCTATCTTGCTGTCTCTGACGGGCTTCACCCGTTAGACCCTCTAACTCGGATGTAGCTGCATCCGCTGCTCTGAGGTTTTTTGTCGGGGTACTATACTTCGGCAGCCCCACGGATAAACAGTTGTCTGACTCCTCAATCCTAGTATCACCATCTTTGTTCATTTCACACATGAGATTTCTCCCCTTCACTTTTACAGCATCTACTTTATTTGCCTTCGCATACTCACGCAGTGTCATGTTCAACGACTGATGAGCCGCGGCTATCTTTTTCACACCCTCTAGAATTGTTTGCCTAGTTTCCTCTAGCTCGGCCTGTGCCTAAGCCGGATCTACCACTGCTGCTACTGGGTTTGCTAAGCTATCCATCGCTTGCTGCAACACATTTTCCTGCCTCTCTAGTGCAGGACCTCTACTTTTCCTTGGTGCCTTAGGCGTTACCTCCGGATCTGGTGCCGGATCCTTGCTTGCGGCTGCACCAGGCGCAGTCATCATCACCTCAGCACGGTCCGAGGAGCGAGTGATACGCGCCCCGTGAACCACGCTAAGGGGTGGCTCCCCTGCCTCGACGACGTGCCGCGGATGAACGCACGACACATCGACAGCAACGTAGACCTTGTGCGCCGCAGCTTGCGAAGAGCCGGGCTTGTGAAAGGCGCGTCTTGAAGCAGCCAGCATTGTCGCTGACAAAGTCCAGCGCTCCAAAGCATTCAACAAGCTCGGAGACGATGTGTTTGCCGGTGCCGATGAGGTTTCCCGTCTGGATCTTGACCCCTGCTAGCGCCGCTAGCCCCACGGTGGGCGCCAACTGTCGTGGTGGTGTCACGGCAGATGCCATGGATAGGCTAAAGGTGGGGACTAAATGCACTAGGGGAATCCAGGGAGGGATAGTGTGGTGATTCCACACACAGTAGCTTTGTATTCAATTCACTTACAAGGTTTACAAGTGCTCCTCGAGCTGTATTGGAGAGAGAGGAGGAAGAAAGAACTCTCTTACCCTCACCACTAGCTAGCTCTTAGTTACTTGCTAGAAGAACATAACCTCCACCCAATAGAGGTCAACCCCTCCTACAGAGGCCCTAGCCCTCCTTATATAGGGGTGGCCAGGTCTCCAATTAGGGCATACGTGGAGGCATATTACAGGGAATATGCCTCCTCCCAAAATAGTAAGCCGACCGGGTCGCTTTTCCCCCGCGTCATCCATGCAGAGGCTACATGAGCCTCTGCAGCGCCCACGTCAGCCGACATTGGCGTCGTCACCTTTGTTGGCCATGCCTCGGTGGTCCTGCCTCTGTCCGCTTCGCTCACGATGTGCGTACCGGGGTCACCTTTGACCACCGAGATACCTTCCTTCTCCTACAAGTTTAATATGACCCTGATCATAGTTGATCCGGCCACACCTGTTCCTGCATACAAGTTAGATTCATCCATCCGACTTACGGTTTAAGTCGGTTGAGACCTAGTTAGGTGGACATCCCTTGGTCCGGGTTACCCCGAGATTTGGCCCGCCTTAAGGTGACTCGGCCAGCATTCGCTTTGACCTTGTCGTACCTCGGCTAACTCGGCCTCTATACCCTGGAGTGACCCTACCCGGGGGTATCCCCCCAACAATGCGTGATCTTATTGAGATCATGAGCTTTGTAATCTAGTTGAATAAGTTGATCTATTCTGCTACTCAAGTGCTTTAATTAATCTCTGCTTATCCCAACGTGTGTGAAGTTGACAGTGTGCACACTGTGTGACACTTAGGCTAAGGTTACAGAAATATTTATCATGAGTATAATTTGAGTTGGATGTCTCTATGAGATTGTGGTGTTTGTTGTAACCATCTAGCACTCAAGGTGGTAGTGAGGGGTTATCTAGATGGGAATGCAAACTTTGAGGTTTGTTGTTATAGCCCTACATCGTCCAACCGGAGAGTTGTTCAGGGTAGCATAATGAAGAGAAGATATTTATATGAGAGTGTCCACTAGTGAAAGTATGATCCCTAGGCCTTGTTTCTTAGCACTGAAACACCGTTTATAATCAGTCTTGTTACATGTTTGCTTGTTGCCACTCTTATTTTAGATTGCAATTACCACTTATAATCATCCATATTACTTGTATTTCACTATCTCTTCGCCGAACTAGTGCACCTATATGCCTGACAAGTGTATTGGGTGTGTTGGGGACACAAGAGACTTCTTGTATCTTGATTGCAGGGTTGCTTGAGAGGGATACCTTTGACCACTTCCTCCCTGAGTTCGATAAACCTTGGGTGATCCACTTAAGGGAAAATTGCTTCTGTTCTACAAACATCTGCACTTGGAGGCCCAACACTGTCTACAAGAATAGAAGTGTGCATAGACATCACTAGTCCGAGACTCCAATCACCTGGAGCCGAGAGGATCAGACGTACCTCTTGCCAAATCCCAGGGGCTACATGATGGTGCTTGACCCTCTCCTTGTCTCCAATGAGTGGACCTATCGCTTCTCTAGAGTCCTCGTCGACTGCGGCAACAGCCTCAACCTGCTCTATCGGGCCTCCTTGGAGAAGCTAGGTATCTAGGAGTGACCTCCAGCCAACATCCACGATGTTCCACGGTGTACTGCCTGGACCCCCATGCACTCCGCTGGCGAAATCCGGCTAGATGTTATATTCGGATCCGAGGAGAACTTCCCCCGCGAGCCGATGTGGTTCGAGGTGGTGAACCTGACCAGCACCTACCACGCTCTCCTCGGGTGTCCCACCCTTGCCAAGTTCATGGCTGTCCCCCACTATGCATACGTCAAGACGAAGATGTCGGGGCCAAACGATATGATCACCATGGCCGGATGCTACAGGCGGTCTACGGAATGCGCGGTAGAAGGTTGAAGATTGCTGAGGATAAGCATGAGACCATGCGCAATGTTGTGTTGGATCAGCAGGAAGTGCCGGCTAGAATGAAGCCGGCTGGAGACATGGCCTTTCAACCGTCCAGGGAGACAAAGAAGATCCTGCTTGACCCATCCGACCTGACCAAGTTTGTCACTGTTGGCGCCGGCTTGGATAGAAAACAGGAAAGCACACTCGTTGACTTCCTCCATGAGAATCGGTACATCTTCGCTTGGTCGCCAAAGGACATGCCAGGTGTTCTGAGGGAGTTCGCCGAGAATTCACTTCATATGCGGCTGGATGCCAAGCCAGTCAAGCAACCCCTCTGCCGTTTCGCGGAGGATAAGAGAAAAGTCATAGGTGACGAGATCACCCAGCTACTTACAGCCAGGTTCATTATGGAGGTGTACCACCCGGATTAGTTGGCTAACCTGGTCCTGGTGTTGAATAAGAACAAGACCTGGCTCATGTGTATCGACTACACGATCTTGAACAAAGTGTGCCCGAAAGACCCCTTGGACTTGCCCCGTATCGATCAAGTTATCGATTCCATGGCCAGCTACGACTTGTTATACTTACTAGACTGTTACTCTGGTTACAATTAAATCCGGTTAAATCCGGTTGACCAATTCAAAACATCATTCATTACCCCATGCGGGGCTTACTTCTATGTAACCATGCCTTTCGGCCTGAAAAATGCAGGCATCACTTATCAGCGTTGCATACAGAAGTGCTTGCACTCACAAATCGGCCGAAATGTGCATGCCTATCTGGACGACATCGTCATCAAGACGAAGGAGAAGTGCACCCTTCTCGATGACCTGGGCGATATGTTTGCAAATCTCCGCCAGTACCAGATGAAGCTAAACCCAGAGAAATACGTCTTCGGTGTCCCATTTGGCCAACTCATCAGTTTCCTTGTTTCATAACGAGGGATTGAGGTGAACTCGGAGAAGATCACGACCATCGAGAGGATGTAGCCACCTAGGAGCTTGCTCGGAGTCCAGAAATTCACCAAATGCTTGGCCTCCCTCAGCCATTTCGTTAGCCGGCTGGGCGAGAAAGCGCTTCCGCTCTACCAGTTGATGAAGAAGATGGAAAGGCTCTCCTGGACCTCGCAAGCGGATGTCACGTTTCATGACCTCAAGCGGATGTTTCTCTATATAGCAGCCATCAACCGGGTCGTCAGGGTCTTCCTAGTGGTGCAGTGCCCCGAGAAAGGCAAGGCTCAGCTGGTTCAGAGACCTGTCTACTACCTGAGCGAAGTTCTTTCCCTCTCCAAGCAGAACTACCCCCACTACCAGAAGATGTGTTACAGAGTGTACCCGGCATGCAAGAAGCTCATGAAATACTTCTAGGAGCATCCTATTAAGGTGGTGTGCACCGAACCCCTTTCAGAGATCATTGGCAACAAGGACGCCACCGGCCGAGTCACCAAATGGGCGATTGAGCTTGCTGCCTACTCCATCCAGTACGATCTGAGGCTGACGATCAAGTCGTAGGCCCTGGCAGATTTCCTGGTCGACTAGGCTAAGAACCAGTACCTGCCGCCGGCTCCCTGTTTGGACCACTGGAAGATGCACTTCAACGGCTCAAAGATGCTCGGGGGGCTTGGGAGCCGGCATCGTCCTAACCTCGCCCAAGGGAAACCGATTGGAGTACATCCTCCTGATCCACTTCAAGGCCTCAAACAATGTGGCCGAGTACGAGGAATTGGCGCACGGCCTCCGGGTTGCCAAGGAGATCGGCATCAACTAGACCCTCTGCTTCGGAATTTCGGATCTAGTGGTGTAGTAGGTATCCAGGGAATGTGACGCTCGGGATGGAAACATGTCCCTTTCCCGGTTGCACGTGCAGAAGCTCAACACCTGCTTCGACGGATGTTAATTCCATCATGTCCCCCGCGCCAACAACGAGGCAGCCGGCTCGCTCGCACGGGTCGGATCCACTAGGCAGGCAATTCCACCAGGGATATCCTTGGAGCACCTGCACCCTTCCATTACCCCGTCTCCGGAGTTTGACTCCATCATCTGGCTGTAAATCCAGGGGCTTCCGGCTCGAAGGACCTGGAACCCTCGAAACTTTTGGGGTGTTTCATGGTGGTCGTGTCTGCAATTCCTCCTCCCTCCCTTCACGAAAAGTGCTTGGTTTGGTAAGTAGAAGCCGATGGCACATGGTACAAGCGGCCAGTACGGGCGAGGCATGTCCGTACTGACAGTCGTTAACACCTCTATGCACTTCGGATAAAAAAGTCTTCAATTGGAGATTTGCTTGTTTTGGTCCAAATAGCTGATAAATGTCCTGGGATCCTTCCATAAGTGTTCATTACCTGAAATATACATTATAGAACAATGTTTCGCTAAATTGTGATATTAGCATTAGTTGAAAGGTCAAAATACAACGAAACTTAATGGAAACCAATAGAAAATCCAGGTGAAAAGTGTTAATATTTGGAGCTATCAACATCCCCAAGCTTAGATGTTACTCGCCCTCGAGTGACAAAGTGATAAAGAAATATCAGGACAAATAAACTTGGATAGAAAACTCACAAGTTTGAGTTGGTAATGTATTTTGTCTTCAAGAGTCTTACAACTTTAGACATGATCATAATATATTTGAATGGTTGCACCTTGCACCTAATCTCGCGTCCTAACCATGTTAAACTTACTAGCAAATAAATCTTAATGCCATAGAGAGTGTCAAGAATTTGGTTAAGCTCCTGAATCGATTGTTTGGCTACCCATGCCATCAAATCATAGCCAAAATCTAGATTTATGCCGTAGATCATTCATAGGCCAGCGGAGTTGTTAGTCTCAAGGAGTGGGATATTGTTGCTTCCCTTGCATAAATAACATTTTCATTATCAAGATAAGTTTGGCATTCAACTCAACCACCACAAACTATTCATTCCTTCAAGCAAATGTTTTTTAGAAAGTTGTATCTAGTCAATTCATCAAGAAATGGGGTTGAGCATTGCTAAGATTAAGACCTTAAGACAAGTACACGGCACCAAAGTCATCAGAAGGATGCTTGCTCGGGTTGTAAAATGATTGAAACCAAGTCCAATGGAGTTGTTTTTCAAACTTCAATCAATGATTGTGAGCCGTAACTAAAGTAGTGATAGCATGGGAGTAAGTTTTAGGTGATAATAAGCTAACTGGGAGCGAGACTAGAGTGCAAGCGAACAACCATTAGTATGATCATGAATGAACTTCAAAGAGAGGTGAAAATGAGATTGTGATACCTCCACTCACTTGCTCATCTCGTACTCAAGTCTTCCTTGCTTTCTTCCCATCACTATGTCACTAGAAGTGAATAACTTGCAAAATCCAAACAGAGAACCAAGAGAATTTCACTAGAAGTAAAATATAATGGGTACTCTAATTTTTTTGTCTTTTATTTTATCAATGCAAAACTGAAAGTAAACATGCAACTAAAGTAAACAAATCAAAATAATTCAACAAAACATGAATGCAAAGGTGGAGGATTTTAACCTCCCCAATCTTAGGATTTTAGCCGAACTTTGCTTACTGCCCGTCATTGCCATCATTTGGTGGCTAGTTGTGGTTCGGGTAGTAGTTTGGGAACTCTGACATGAAATGAGTGAATTCATGGGTGAGAGTGAGCACATTGGAGTTCACGTCATGCAACATGTTTTCCATGTTGCCGGCACGAGTCGTCAAAGTGTTGACCTTCATCCTTGGAACATAGTCATATCCTGGCTGAGGTAGTGGCATGTTGTGCTGCTACTACTGGTAGTGTTGCTACTAGAACAGCGATTGCTGGAATTGGTGCAGCTGGCCATAGTCGTCCTAGACTTGGTTGCCCCATCCTTGGGCTTGCTCTTGCGCTGCCTCTCTAGGTCTAGTTCTTATTGCCTTACGGATTTCCCATCCAGATGCAACTCTTACTTGTGTGAGTTGCTCTTCCGTAAGAACCTAGTCTTGTCTACCTAGCAAACCAAAAGCTTGTGCAAAAGGAAGAAGTTCTTGGCGCATAGCACTGTTAGGCTCATGATAAAACTGATAAGCATAGAGTCACTCATTGTGCTGAAAGATGCCAATAAATTTTGTGCTAGCTATATGGTTAGCATCAAGATATTTCCTTCCTGGAACAAGTCATCTCGGGGGGCATAGGAATCTTGCGTGCATAAGCGATTTCGGTTGCCAACCCACCTCATCGAATATCACCTAATTGTGCCAATCTTTGTCAGCGGAAGTGTTGGATGAGTAGGGCTCCGAGGTTGACCTTGTTGACCATATCAGGGTGGATACCCATGTAGATGACACTGATCTCACGGCTAGCCATTGCCCTGGTGTCCCTCTTTTGCGAATATTGAATTCGACAAGAAGGTGGTGAAGTAGAGGATGGTGGGATTCTGGATTTTGGCGGACTTCTTCTGTGCGTAGTTCGTATCCCTGTCAACAAAAATTTGTTCCTAGGCATAAATTTCTTCCTGAATAACATTCTTAGTAATATCGATCTCTCCTTCAGTGGAGAACTCAAAGCAAGGACAAAACTCATTGAAAACAAGATTGTAAGGGTGGCTATTGAGTTGGAAACTCATAGTGCAATTGCGACCATGGGTAGCAAGGTCATCAAAGAAACATGAGAGGAACTCGAGGGTGGTATTCTTGAACGTTTCAGTGCTGAGAGTACCAAAGACCTCCATGCCAGCAATGCTAACCATCATCCTGAAGTCGCCCAACAATTTGTTGTGCAAGAGAAACTACTCATCCACCAACTTCGTGGGTAGCATAGAGCAAGTACTCACTCTTGCATACTCCTTGTTGTAATCTGCCTTCAGGGCCTCAACCTCGGCACGTCCCCTCTTGTGCTTGGGCGCAGTGGAGAAGCCTGATACCTTTGATCCGGATTCATGGATATAGTATAATAGCTTTTCCCTAGAAGACCTAGGTTTAATCGAACCTTGGAAAGCACTGCTAAAAGGTAATAAGAAAGGACATGTCTAAAAGACTTTGTTTGTTCATTTTACCTTAGTTGACTGGACCAATCTAGTTTACTTTATAACGGGTTTGAATCAATGGATGGAGATAGGTCAGGGTTGAAGATCCACCTGTAGATGTACATCAAATGGGATAAAAGATAATAATAAGCATAGTCATGTATCATGTTTATATTGAGATAATCTTTTGTGGGCAACACATCCTAATATTCTAAAGCCCCCGTGATGTAGCGGGCATAACAATAGACTTCTAATCCAACCGAGAGTACACCGAAGCCACGGGTTACAAACGATTATTAAGTGTAAACACGGATCAAAGCTTTAAGTGGTGATGTTGTTGTTGATCCCGAATGGGGCGCTAAGCGAAGACCGTACTTCCCTTTCTGTCACTAAGTTTCCTGTGAGATCGCCACAAGCCAAGTATCTCACCTCAAGCCTTTATCAATCTATGGGATCTTGGGTACCTACAAGTCCATAGATCGAGATGAGAGACAAAGAAACAAAATATACAAATCATGAATCCAAACAAAACACAATTCTCCCATGATCTAGATGCACATATTTGCTGCGAGGTTTCTCTCCAACCCATAGCCCGTGAGGACTACTCACTCATAACAAATAGATCGGAGATAGAAAACATCATGCAAATACTTAGATTGAAATCAAATATTCTTACAATGGTCGCCAAATCATAAGGAGATCTAAAAGTACAAAGCAATGGCTATGGATAGTGAAGGGATGGATGGTGGACGTGATGAACAATGGATGGACAATGGTGTGGATCTCCTTTGGTGGTGTTGTGATGCAATCTGAGAATGGTAGCTCTCTAGCCGGTGGCTGGAGCCTCAAAATATATAGGCGTCTTCACGAAAGTTGTAGGGTTTGACGAGACGAAATCGTCGCCACCTGGTACGGGCAGGTGGTACGGGCGGACCGCCCGTGCATACAAAGCGTCTTGGTTGGCTTCTCCAATTACTTGTCCGTGTGTACTTCCTCAAAATCCTTCATTGTGACTCTTTATTTCACCTTAAAAGCAGTGATTTCCTGCACAACATAAATTAAAGAAGGGATTTGCATATCTTTGCAATTATTAGTTATTAGTGGCAAAGTTGAGAGTTTCTTTGGCAACTGCTTGACCAAAAACAACGTTTAAACGTAGTGGAAGATGGAAAAAATCAGAGCCATCAACTTCCCTAAAGCTCAAACCTTGATCATCCTCGAGCAAGAAGAACCAAAATATCTATAAGGAATTCAGCGTTTAAACTTTAAACAACGAGAATAAGAGTCCACTTACAGTCGGTAGTCATATGTGCTCAGCACTTCATTCATTCGCGAAGGTTATCAAAGTTAGAGAGATGACAAGAATACTATACAAGCTTCGGTAAGTTAAGATAATCATACTAAAGTTTAATATAAGTATAAATAACTAGAAGTGTAGCAATCAATCCAATTCCTCTAGTTAACTCTCAGCTTGCTAAGGAACACTAAGATGTTTAAATAGCATAATTGAGTAAGAGAGTTTCATGTCCCAAGTAGTATAACAATAAAGTGTCTTATTTACACCCGCATTAGTAAATCAAGTCAATCTAAAACACTTCTAATCCAATCATTGTCTTCCAAGAAAAAATTGTAAAGTAGTAATGAGACCACGCAAGGACTTGTTATGTGGATCCTGATACATCGTAAACGTATCTATAAGTTTTGATGCCCCATGCTTGTTTTATATCAACTTTCCTATGTTTTGTTTACACTTTGAGGTATTTTTATACATTTTCTAGAACTAACCTATTAACAAGATGCCGCAGTGCCAGTTGCCTGTTTTCTGCTGTTTTCGGTTTCAGAAAAGCTAGTAAAGAAATATTCTCGGAATTGGACGAAATAAAAGCCGAAGTTCCTATTTTTCCCGACATGACACAGAAGTCCAAAGCAGAGACGGAGGAGAGCCACGAGGTGGCCACACCATAGGGTGGCACGGCCCCCTGGGCATGCCAGGCCCTGGTGTGGGACCCTCGGGTAGCCACCAACATCGCCTCTTCGCCTATATAAACCCCCTAAGACGAAAACCCTAAGGGGAGGATTAAAATTCGATGAAAAGTTCCATAGCGCCGCTGCCACCAAAGAGGAGATTCGGGGGACAGAAGTCTCTGTTCCGGCACCCTGCCGGGACGGGGAAGTGCCCCCAGAGCCATCTCCATCGACTCCACCGCCATCTCCATCGTTGTTGCTGACTTCCATGATGATGAGGGATTAGTTCTCTCTCGAGGCTAAGGGCTCTACCGGTAACTATGTGTTCATCTCTCTATATGTGTGATCTTATTGAGATCATGAGCTTTGTAATCTAGTTGAATAAGTAGATCTATTCTGCTACTCACGTGCTTTAATTAATCTCTGCTTATCCCCACGTGTGTGAAGTTGATAGTGTGCACATCGTGTGGCACTTAGGCTAAGCTTACAAAAATACTTATCATGAGTATAATTTGAGTTGGATGTCTCTATGAGATTGTGGTGTTTGTTGGAACCATCTAGCGCTCAAGGTGACAGTGCGGGGTTATCTAGATGGGGAATGTGAACTTTAAGGTGTGCTGTTATAGCCCTACATCGTCCAACCGGAGAGTAGTTCAGGGTAGCATAATGAAGAGAAGATATATATATGAGAGTGTCCACTAGTGAAAGTATGATCCCTAGGCCTTGTTTCTAAGCATTGAAACACCGTTTACAATCAGTCATGTTACATGTTTGCTTGCTGCCGCTCTTATTTCAGATTGCAATTACCACTTATAATCATCCGCATTACTTGTATTTCACTATCTCTTCACCGAACTAGTGCACCTATACACCTGACAAGTGTATTTGGTGTGTTGGGGACACAAGAGACTTCTTGTATCTTGATCGCAGGGTTGTTTGAGAGGGATACCTTTGACCACTTCCTCCCTGAGTTCGATAAACCTTGGGTGATCTACTTAAGGGAAACTTGCTGTTGTTCTACAAACCTTTGCACTTGGAGGCCCAACACTATCTACAAGAATAGAAGTGTGCGTAGACATCGGATCCTCATAGATATATTTTTATTTTTTTTCTTTTCATCTCATTTTTCAAGGATTGCTGTTTTGTTTCTTTTTGCTAGTGTTTGCACAATCTTTGAGAGTACCAATACTTTTGCCCATACATTGAAACCGATTCCACTCATGTCATCAACTCATAGCCGAAATCTGGGGTTATACCATAGATCGTTCAAAAGCTAGCGGGGTTGTTGGCATCCCAAAGGTGTGCATTAGATACATGGAACAAAGTTGTCTCACATCTTTCTCTCTTTTTTTTGAGCTAGTACCGCGGTTTGATCCACAAGGTTAGCTTTGGAATGCATCACAATTACCACTAGACTTTATTTCAATCAAACAACTCCTTTCATGAGTGTCGTCGAGACTGTCAAAATATCTATGGGGTTAAGTATAATCAAGGGTATACTCTCAAGACAATCATTCATCAAACGAGTCGTAAATTTCAGACTTTTTCTTATTGTACTTGTTTGGCATTATTATTTCCAAGGCAAGACTCGGTTAACTAAAAGAACTAGAGAAAGAGCTTCAACTACTAATCATCATACCAATAAAAAGCCTTACTCTAACTATGTTAAATTACTTCCCACTAGCATGTCATCTTAGCAAATCAACCAACTAAGATAAACAACTCAAACTTCATAAGTGGGAGACATATGACATACCTCTCATAAGTAACTTCATGATCCTCTTCCTTATGGGGATGTGTTCCTTCAAAACTCAAACACGATTACTCTCGAAATGATATTAAAGCAAAGAGGCAAAGTATGAATCCACGTTTACAAAAAAAGGATAAATGGAAAAACCTTTTTGTATTTTTGAGGATAGGGATTAAAGAATAGAAAAGAACTTGCGACGAAGCAAGGGTTTAAGAAAATAAAAATAAAGGACAACAAATAAACTAAAATGAAAGCAAATTAAAAAGCAAAGGAGAAAACAAAGTGTTGGAACAAGCCAACACGAGTGTTTCAAAGCTCTCAAGGAGCTGAAGTACAACCTCATTATTACACAAATAAATTTGCTAGGGGAACACATCCCCAAGCTTAGGCTTTTGCAAGCCCTTTTGTTGCTCATTGTGGTGGCGGTGGATAATCTCCCACAGTCCATTGGCTGCTCCAATCATGGAACTAGGTGGTGAGGCTTGCAGTGGCATCTCGAAGGTTGATGGAGAGGTTGTTCATGTTTTGAATACTTCCTTCGAGTGCATAGATATCTTCATAGGTGGTGTAGTAGTTTGGTGGTTGCACATCTTGTTAGGGTCCTTCTTGTTCTACGTCTTCATCTTATTCTCCTCCCAAGGGTATTTCTTGTTGGGGTAGATTAGCTTCGACCGGCGTGTCATAGCGCAAACGTCCATCCTCGATAGAGAATAGACCGTTAGGTAAAGGAGACGGGATCAAGTGATCCGCTCCAGGTATATTGAAGAAATATCTACCATGATTTTTAGAAATCATACCACATGCTCTTAGAGTACATAGATCGAGATGGTTACTTCCAGTCAACGGTTGGATGTTACCTAGGTTGATGTGAAGTGCGCGTGCAAGAACGGTCACAACTCCTCCTCCACATATGGGTCCACGAGATTGAAGAGCTTTATGCTTAAGATAAAACACAAGTAAAGCGCCCAAATTTGGCTTTAAGTTGCAATTGCTAAGTGCAGCTTTTGCGAGGATCAACATGTCCTCCTCATTAACTCTAGTGAACTCACCACATGCCTGCAATGTGTTAGCAATAACATAGAACAAAAATCGAATAGCAGGATGATCAATTTGGTTCCCCTTGGGTGTGTGTCCACGAATTCTCATTAAACTAAAATATTGTAAAGTGGAAGGATCTAAAACAAAAGTAGTTGTGTGTACATCGGTGATGTTGTTGGAAAACCCAAAGCATTGAGCCCATTGGCTGAGTGTCAAAGTATACTCATAGTTCATAAGGCGGAATTTAATTCGATCAACTTCGGCCATTTGTTCCTTGGAACAACCATAAGGATACATCGTGTGTGTCAAGGTGCTAAAGAACTCAAGTGTCAAGCTGCGGTATGTCACAACATCCTGAAATACAAAATTGTACAAACCAACATTGTTGCAAAGTAAATCAAAATCAGCAGGAATGCCAAGTTGGTTCAGGATATAAGGACACGCCCACTTGGTGGTCTTGATTTATCGAATCTTGAGACGATCGAAACGGTTAAGATGGAACTCCTCGGTGAAATCGTTGCCAAGTGACTCGGGGGTTAAAGTATCAACGGGTGGCACGGAAGACTTTGCAGCCATCTCACGTGTACGGCTGCTCGTGTTCATCTAATAAAATAAAAATAGGACAAAGTAAATAAAGATTGCTAACGATTTTTTTGGTCCAATAGAAACATAGCATAAGTGATTCTCTACACTAACAACAAAATAAACTCCTTTAAAAACAATGCTAAGCATACTTAGTACCAAGATTGAATCAAGAACAAGACCTATGTCTAGATTGACAATGATGAATGATTAAGCCAAGTTTTTCACAAATAAATTGGGGATCAAAGGAGAATCATACCTTAGATCGAGTGAGTGCGAAGAATCGAAGAAAGATTGAGTAAATTTGAAGATCCAATGGAGATGGTTTGAAGTTTGGAGGAAGAAGAAAGAGAAAATAAATGATTTGGGATTTTTAGGTTACCTCCTCGGGTAGCTTATGGCGTCAGCATACTTGGTACGGGTGGGTGGTATGGACGGAGCCCGCCCGTACTGGGTGTCTTACCTTGGGGACGACGGATGCTCCCAGGCGGTGCACTCGATACGAGCACACGGTACGGTCGCGCACGCCCGTACTGCTGGCCATTAACTATTCGCTATCTTTGACAAAATCTGATGTTTGCTCGAGTGCAGTGCAGACGCAGCGGTATGGGCGCCATAACGATGTCAAAGGTCAATATCGACACTGATTCCTTCAACAAAAATCAAAAATTCTATCTCCCTTTGCCTTGAGATGGTACGAGCGCATGGTACGGGCCACTCTGGCCGTACCAGTGGCCGTTATCGACACTGTGAACTACAAAAACTCAATTTTTTTGATTAGTAGCTCCGTGCGCCTTTGCACATCTTATCAAAAGGTTAGATAGCAGCAAAAACACTAAGTAATGATCCAGCAATACTTCTTAGGCCTTGTGTTAGTAAAATAAAATATAGAGGATTACCTTATTTCTTCTCATCTTTCCATAGGTCTTCTTGAACAATCTTTATTAAAGACAAAAACAAAAATAAAAACAAAAACAAAACAAACTAATACGATAGAAAACATAATAATAACTTAGAGAAACTTTATTTCACATGGGTTGCCTCCCAGGAAGCGCTTCTAGTTAAGGTCAATTAGCTGACCTTGATGGCAATCACTTAGGTTTGGGGAGTGGAATTCCTACTCCAAAATAGTTTGCTTTTAAAGTAATTACACCATCATCATCATTAGGTTTGGCCTTCTTTTTCCTAGGGAAGTGGACTACAAAAGGATCTCTAGATGGTAGCCCTGTCCTTACAATCCCTTCATGTAAATTAATCAAAGCTTTAATAGTTCTTAGAAATGGCCTACCTAAAATTATAGGTGCGATGGGATCTTCAGGCATGTCCACAATAACAAGATCAATAAGAGCGGGACTACCTTTAATTTCAACAACTATATTTTCTTTGATCCCAACATCTTGTTTGTAAGTTGAATCAGCTAGATGTAGTCTTAATTCAGTTGTAACAAATGTCCCCAAGTTCAACTTACCAAATAGACTTTTGGAAATTGTCGAGACGCTTGTGCCAAGATCACAAAGTGCAGATATCTCATTAACTCCCAACTTGATTTTAATAGTGGGCTCAAATATATCATCTAGCTTAGATGGAAGCTTATCAGCTAGTCTTTTATACTCCATCTTTGAATCACAAACCTTAGATGATACTTGTTGTATAAATTGTTGGTACATAGCATCATTACCTTTTTCTAAACCTGGATTCTTAACGGTGATCATTTTCAAAAGATCTTCCATGGTATATTCTGGTGTTGTCGCGTTGCTATAATCCAGCTCTTCAGGTTTTTCACCATTGGTTACCACCCTCATCATTTTGTGGTCTTCTACCGGATTTGGCTCGGGTTTTCTAGCGAACTTTGCTAGTATGAGAGCTTGGCTCTCGGCTACCTTACCCAGCTGAGCCTCCACGGTCTTTGTTCTTTCCTGTAGAGCCTGCACATAATTTCTAATTACAATGGCCTGGTTAGATAATGTTCCTAAACTACTTTCATGGTTCACCGTAATCTTAATAAGCATATTGTTTTGTTCGGTTTGAGCTTGCATAAATGTTCTAACAGTTTGCTCAAATGGGAGATTGCCATGATTTTCTTCATTAGTATTATCATAATTATTATAAGGAGCTCCTACAGGATTAGCATGATATTTTTGAACATTAGAAGCATACTTATTTTTCCATGCAGGATTAAAAGGAGTATGAGCTATAAAATTAACATCATTAACATCGGTAGTGATAACATTAACTTGGGTATCTTCCTTACCTTTGACTAAGCTAAGCAACTCATCTACCTTAGATGTAAGCTCCTCATTGTTCACCTCGGTAATTGAACTTACTCTCTTCGAGGTTCTTTCCACATGCCATTGGGCATGGTTATATTGCATATCATCAAGTAACTTCTTTGCAACACTCACATGCTTTCCCATGATTGTTCCTCCTACTGCAGTATCTAGCATAGACTTAGACATTGGATTAAGACCATTATAAAATAAATGTAATTAATATAAGCCATTCTTCCATCCCATGATTAGGACAGTTCATTACGGTTTCTTTCATCCTTTCCCATGCAAGCGCTAGTGGCTCACGGTCTTCTTATCTAAAGTTTGTAATGTTGGATCTCAGCTGCATAGTCTTATCTAGGGAAAAAATTAGTCATAAACAAATTAGTGCATTCCTTAGCCTTTGGTAGAGCTAGCAACCAATCCTTAGACTTTCCTCTAAGAGAGAAAGGGAATAATCTTAGCTTAACAACATTTGGATCTACATCTTTAATACGCATCATGTCACAAATTTCAGTAAAAGTATTTAAGCGCAATCCCGAATCCTCAAAAGATGAACCCCCAAATTGGTTTTGTTGAACCAAACATAAAAGGTTAGGTTTTATCTCATATATTTCCGCATCAACGGCGCCATAAAAAGGGTTGATACCTTCGATCCAGATTCATGGATGTAGTATACTAGCTTTTTCCCTAGAAGACATAGGTTTAATCGAACCTTGGAAAGCACTGCTAAAAGATAATAAGAAAGGACCCATCTACAAGACTTTGTTTGTTTGTTTTACCTTAGTTGATTGGACCAATCTAGTTTACTTTATAACAGGTTTGAATCAATGGATAGAGATAGGGCAGGGTTAAAGATCCACCTGCAGCTGTACGCCAAATGGGATAAAAGATAACAATAAGCATAGTCATGTATCATGTTTGTACTGCGATAATATTTTGTGGGCAACACATCATAATATTCTAGAGCCCCTGTGATGCAGTGGGCATAGCAATAGACTATTAATCCAACCGAGAGTACATCGAAGACACGGGTTACAAACGATTATTAAGTGTAAACACAGATCAAAGCTTTAAGTAGTGATGTTGTTGTTGATCCTGAAAGGGGCGCTAAGCGAAGACTATACTTCCTGCAGGGTAACAGGTAGGCTACACTAGTGCAAAACAAAAAAAATCTACCGCGTTAACCAGGAATACTGTTCTCATAGATCATGGGATTACCACTAGACGCGCAGTTGTAGAACTTGATGAAGCACGTCGGGGCAGTGTAGATGTTCTACGTCTCCTCCTTGTCCTCGTCCCATGAGCAGCTCCCCTTTGCGCGGCTTGTCCAAGTGCTATAGCTGCAGCACCTCCAAGGCATCCACATGTCCGGAGTGGAAATGTCACACGCCAGACTGCTAGGTCTGCCCGTGCAACACAGGCACGAGAGGAGTGGCGGCTGGGTGGAATGCTCAACCCTATTCAGCTCGCCCCACTCTCTATTATATAGGCATCCCTGGTGGGCTTCTACATTAGCAACTCATTAGTACCCTAAGCCTTGTCTAATTCGGATCCAATCCTCATTAGGCTTCCAGCCCCTAAAGTGTGTGACCCTATAGGTTCATACACGTATAGACATGACACGAGTACACTTACTCCATCAATAGTTCATAGCGGCCTCTAGTAAGACGTGCCAACTCCTAAATGCATATAAAGATCATTTGGACAAACCATCACAAGGTTGAGTACATGTATTTCCCTTTTCCGTATGATATTTGGTCTAGCTCCAAGCTGAACACTCTTTCTCGATACTGTGATTCGGAATCCCTTTACTAGGTTAACTCCTAACCATATGTAGCACGACCATGCATTTCTAGATCCGATCACTCGAGGGGCCTAGAGATATCTCTCTCAAGTAGAGAGGGGCAAATCCCATCTTGATTGACCAATTCCTTGTAGAATGTATCAGGACAAACCCGAAAGCTACCTTTATAACTACCTAGTAACGGAGCAGTGTTTGATAGCCCCAAAGTAGGTCGATCCACATCTCAAGTACATGCGACAATCTCAGGTCTAAGGATAAAACATACACGATATGTGGAGAGAGCTGCAAGTATTATTGCCAGTCTCAAGTTGGGTCAGTCCAACCCCATGTTCATAACATGTATCCACATCATTGGTTTGACATCTCCATGTCTATGACTTGCAAAACATAGTCATCAACCAATCGATGTGCTAGTCTAATATTCACATGTATCCTCACATGAACTCTGACTAGGGACAATTATTAGATAACCATACAAGTAAAGAGTTTCACAAACAATTCACATAATTGCCAATCAATACAAGTTGCCTTATACATGGATATTCAAGGAACAATATGATAACTCATGGATACATATGAAATATAATCATCTCTATGATTGCCTCTAGGGCATATTTCCTTCACTTCCCTTTCTGTCACTCAGTTTCCTATGATTTCTCCGCTAGCCAAGTATCTCACCTCAAGCCTTTATCAATCTATGGGATCTTGGGTACCTACAAGTTCACAGATCGAGACGAGAGACGAAGAAACAAAAATATACAAATCATGAATCCAAACAAAACACAATTCTCCCATGATCTAGATGCACATATTTGCTGCGAGGTTTCTCTCCAACCCGTAGCCCGTGAGGACTACTCATTCATAACAAATAGATCGGAGATACAAAATATCATGCAAATATTTAGATTGAAATCAAATATTCTTACAATGGTCGCCAAATCACAAGGAGATCTAAAAGTACAAAGCAATGACTATGGCTAGTGGAGGGATGGATGGTGGAAGTGATGAACAATCATGTGGATCTCCTTTGGTGCTGTTGTGATGCAATCTGAGAATGGCGGCTCTCTAGCTGACGGTTGGAGCCTCAAAATATATAAGCGTATTCACAAAAGTTGTAGGGTTTGACGAGACGAAGCCATCGCCACCGGTAGTATGGCGATGCAAAGTGACCGCCTGCAAAGGTTCTTAAGTGTGCTGACGCCTTGGTTGGCTTCTCCAATTACTTGGCCATGTGTACTTCCTCAAAATCCTTCATTATGACTCCATATTTCGCCTTAAAAGCAGTGATTTCCTGCACAACATAAATCAAAGAAGGGATTTGCATATTTTTGCAATTATTATTCATTAGTGGCAAAGTTGAGAGTTTCTTTGGCAATTTCTTGATCAAAAATAACGTTTAAACGCAGTGGAAGATGGCAAATATCAGAGCCATCAAAGCCTGAGGTGCCTGAGTGGCTTCCTCGATGCATGAGTTTCCCCAACATCATTCTTACTGAAAAATTTCACCACAAAAGTATAGGCATAAGGTTTCTATGATGTCAACAAATGATTCTAGGTAAAATCTTTCAATCCTAACGTGTAGAATCAACAAGAATCTCAAAATAATATGAAATCAACTACATGCTCAATGTGAGAGTTGCAACCATGGATTTTTGAAAATAAAGCATGGGTCGGGTGAGAAACATACTGATGTGAAGATTCCCCAACACAAACCAATGAAATCGATGGAGAATCAAAGATTCTAGGTGATTAGGGATGGAGTTTGAAAGAGAAAGAGAGAGAAAGAGAGAAAAAGGAGGCTGGTTTGGGGCTTCCCAGCCATCCGACATTGTTTTCACAATGTCATAAAGGTGATACGGACGGACGGTACTGATCAATCCTGCCCATACATACGGTCGTCAACGTTGGATACTTCGGTTGGGGTTAGGTGATCAAACCTAGATTTGGTACGGGAAGGTGGTACATTGGGATCCGGTCATACTGATGATTGTTATAGGCTTAGTAACTTGTGGAGAAAATTTGCAATTTGGTCAACGCTCAGAACATGCGCGTGGTACGAGGGTACTCGACCGTACCGATGTTCGTCACGATTCCTATGCTTCGTCATATATTTTATGATTTCTCTCAGAGAGTCCGCATGGGCGTGTGGTATGGGCGGACCCATCCGTACAATAGCTTTTCTTTTCATCACTTTAATTTCTTTCCTTCATACTTTTACCTTAGGATTTTTAAAACTGAAATTCTCTGCAAATATTAAACCTTAAAAACTTCAAATAAGAAAACTGAAAATTAAAATTTCTAAAAACTACTTTATTAACGATGGATTGACTCCCACCGAGCGTTTTATTCAAAGAGGGCTGAATTGCTCAACCAAATTTTGGATTGAGGATACTCACCTCTAGCTGCTTAATATTAATAATACTTACTTCTTGAGAACACTTAGCAGGTGGTATGTATTTTTCACCATCTTCCAGTTTCTTCGGGAACTGTCAAATTATCTGAGCATTATAAATGTTGAAGACAATTTTCCCACTTCTACAATCAACATTTGCTCCTATGGTACTAAGAAAAGGTCTCCCCAGAATGATAGATAGTTTTTCATCTTCAAGCATATCAAGTACGATGAAATCAGTAGGTATAACATGCTGATCAATCTAGAGAAGAACATCTTCAATCATCCCAATAGGTTTTTAGTGGTTTTGTCAGCCATTTGCAAGGTAATGGAGGTAGGAGAATACTCGCCAAGAACTAATTCTTTATAAAGTGAATAAGGCATTACACTAACACTTGCACCAAAATCACATAAAGCATTATTAATGCTAGTCTTTCCTACTACACAAGTAATAGTTGGTATACCTGGATCTCCAAGCTTAGCTGGAAGTTTATCACCATAACTGGTCATTACTGCAATGGTCTTAGTTACTTTTTTCTTCCTATTGAGAATGTCTTGCATGAACTTTATATAAGTAGGTATTTGAATAGCATCAGTTAGAGGGATTTTTAGACACAGTTTACTAAGAGCTTCAGCAAATGAATCATATATGTTCTTATTAGGCTCATAATGGATTCGATTAGGATAATGAACCTTCTTTGCTACTACATTTTCCTTTACCTTTGGAATCGGCTTAGGATCCTTTCTCCTTTTCTTCTTCTTGAACTTTTTGTTGTCAAGTTGTTTTTCCTTTGATATTTTTACTTCATCTTCTTGTTCATGGCTGAGTTCTAATCACTCTCTCTTAGATCAATTATTTCAGCATCAAAATCATATGAGTCATCTTGATCCCCAACATCTTTTTCTTCATTGTCCTTTGAAGCCTTCGTGATTTAGGGTCAATATCGTATTGAGGATCAACAAGGTTTTCTTCTTCTTGGGTCATTTCTTAGGTTTCTTTCTCTTTGCGCACCTGTTATTCTTGATACCAAGGTGGCCCTTGCGATCCCTGCATTTATGTACCTCGTGTAGTAACAATGTTAGTAGAAATAGCTTTGCTAAAAAAATTGACTTTAAATCAAAGCTTGAGTATCAGATATTTGACCACACTGTACTTGAACCATCCTAATGTGTTTATTAATATGTCTAATATCATGTCCTAGATCATTAAAGGCTGTTGTTAATTCATTAATGTTTCTTTCAAGGGAAATGAGATGTTTACTAAAATGATATCGGAATTGGATTTATTGATGTTTGCACTATTGCAAGACTAAGCTCGTCTCATCTTCTGTTATAAATGTTTGGAGCACGTCAACTTTGTTTTCTTTAACTAATTTAAAAGGTATACCTTTTCCTTAATTGACTTCTTAATGTCAGGCATGAGTTGTGTTATAAACAACATACCTTTCTTTGGTTCGACTTCCAAGTTGGAATTGTATTGTTCATCATTGATAGATCTTACCGAGAAAAGATTCATTGCTTCCTTCGCTGTTAGCTCATTCAAAGATCCTCCTGTGGTTGAGTTAATCATTTATTTAAATTCATCAGTAAGCCCATTGTAAAACTAATGCACAGTTAAGTCTTCTCTAAAACCATGATTGGTGACCCTCATAAGTAGTCCAAAGAATCTGGTCCAAACTTGTGCAAACTATCTCCAATATTTGGAAAGAAATTAGTCATATCACGCTTGACTTGCATCATCTTATTAAATGGAGTGAAACTTTGCATAAATTCACTAATGCGGTCTTTCCAGCTAGTAATAGTTCTATCAGGTAAGGATTGTAGCCATTTAAAAGCTTTATCTTTCAAGGACCAACGAAAAAGTTTAAGAAGGACAAACTCTTTAGGTAGCCCATCTAGTCCTAGAGCATTGCATATATCATTCACCTTTGCTAAATGGTGACTTGGATGTTCATCATCCTTTCCTGCAAAAGCATCTTCTTGCATCATACAAATTAATTTAGGATCTAACTAAAATTCAATGCCTTTTATATCAGGATAAAGTATAGGTTTTCTTTTATAAAGCATAGAATCCATATTCCATCAAAGTTTTAGGCTTTTCTTCTCTAGCAATGATAGATAAATCTGCCATCAAAGGAATTAAGGTGATCACATCTACAACAGTGAGTTTGAAAAGTTTTCGAAAATTACCAAGTGTTTTTCGCTTGGTACACATTCAATATAAGGAGGTAGAAAAGTTCTTCCTGAACGCGTAGATCCTCTATCTTCAACATAGATCATCTATGGTTTCAACACGTACAATTATCAAGAAACAAACACATAACACTTAGCTCCCCGACAACGGTGCTAGAAAATAGCTTGATGGCATGCAAGAGCACAAATTTGTCAGAGCATGTTTTCACGGAAGTATTATTTGCAGTTTTAATATCAAATCCTAACAAGGAGCTTACGACATAGGATAAAAAAAGCATAGGGCTAGTTTTGCTTCCTGGTTAAACACTTTAGTGTGATTTAATTGCTATAAGTAGTAGTGGTAGCTTTGTATATACTTTTAATTTCTTTGTTTGTACATCAGTCTGCAGTTTAATAAAATTATGCTGTGGGGCTTTTGCCTCACGGTTCCGGGTCAAAAAAAGGAGCTTACGATAGTGTTTATTTGCGGTGTTTATGCCACACTCAATATGTCACTAGTCTTGAGTGAATTGACTGCAAGAGTTGAGGTGGAAAAAGAGTGAGTATGAATGAAGGAGTTTTTATATTGAATGGTGCTTAAATTAAAGAACATAAAAGTAATCAATACGAGAGTTTCCTCCGGGCGAAAGATTAGACGTGGAGAGATACGGTTCATGGTGCTAGTGAATGTGACAAATGTAGTAAGTGGGATTAGTGATTATAATACTTCATATAAATATGTGAGTAGGCAAGCAACCTGTATGATAGTCAAGACTCCTCTTAGTAGATTTCCTCTGACTCCAATGATCCGTCTGCCTATTACCAAAACCATGGTCATCGCATCAATTAAGGTCGTTATACTAGATCACGGCTTTAAACTTGGTGGTTTGTTGATGTCCTCGAGTTATACTAGCTCCTATTTGATATCTGCCGTGTCACTCGGGGTTGCCGATTCACTAGCAAAAAAGTTCCTACCTATGATTTCTCGAGATCATTTTTATTTGGACTCTTAAATAAGATAACAATCATTAGTCATACACTAACAATCATTCTCACATAGAATAATTACAACGATAATCACAAATGGATGAAAGTAAAATAGGCACAACTAATCTCACCAATTCCCTATATCTCCCACACCTATGGGTATTTACTCACACATGAGAGGTAAAGAACACAATGAGATCATAATAATGTAAATGGATTTCATCTCAATATTACCGTGGAGAATCACAATAAATTTGGAGATGGAATCAAATACAAAACCAAAGTAGGAATAGATGTTCGAATCCCTAATCTTACATATGTGAATCTCTCTCTCTCTCAGTACAGATGAGAATTATGGAGGAACAATGAGATCTAGAGGTTGGAGATATCTAGAAAAGTCGATGGAATTCTTCTTCTTCTTCAGATTTGATCTATTCTCTTCTGGGATGTTCATGGCGGATGTGTCTGCAATTCGTCCTTCCTCCCTTCATGAAAAATTCTTGGTTTGATAAGTATAAGCCGATGAAACATGGTACATGCGGCCGGTCCAGGCGAGGCCCGCCCATACTGATAGTCGTTAACACCTCTGTGGGCTCTGGATCAAAAAGTCTTCAATTAGAGATTTTCTTGTTTTGGTCCAAATAGCTCATAAATGTCCTAGGATCCTCCTGTAGTGTTCATTACCTGAAATACACATTATAGAACAAGTTTTCGCTAAACTATGATATCATTCTTAGTTCAAAGGTGAAAGTCCAACGAAACCTGATGAAAACTAATAGAAAACCAATGTGAAAAAGTGTTAATATTTGGAGCTATTAGGCAGAAATTGGACTTCAAGGATGGGATTCTAACCCCCAACGTGAGTCTCTAAGCCCTTAGAACCCCTTAGTTTGACGTAGCTTAGGGCGTAGGGTAGTGTGCGGAGGATAGCCGGAGTACGCCACCGCAGTAGGTTCACGATGTCATCGTCTCCAATGACGATTAGCCCCGTAGAGTAGCTCATCGGCTTCCCCATGCTCGTGCGCGTATTTGGAACCTTTGGCTCGTCCTTGCGTGCCCTGCAGCTTCGAGTCAATGGTCGACTACCAGAGCACCGACACGGTACATCTAGGCGTCGTCAATTCTGATGACCCCTTAAACCATGTCCTATCTCCTTCGCATCGCCTTGAGCGTCCATGTCAAATGGTACCTTGCTGGCATGCCATAAAACCGTGGTGCCATTGCTCACCGTCGACAAGTAAACATGGTCAATATCGAGGGTGGGACCCTCTCGTCTGGTTAACCTGGTCCTTGCCTAGTTGCAGCCAACGTGGCATCGTCCCCACATGTCATTCTCTATGGCTAAAACAACTCTAGTGAGAAAAATGTTTCACTTGACCATGTGGACGATGACTCAACACTGGACCCACTTACCAGTCAATGTACTGTCGTGTGTATCTACACATTATCCACTCAAGATTTTTTTCAGAAAATGATTAACCCTTAAAAAATCATAACTAAAACATCCTAAGTTAGAAAAATACAAATAAATATCAAAATATTCATAAAAATAATATTTATCCATCTACATCAAAATATAAAACACTTGTGGGGATCAAAAAAGAAGTATAATACAAAAACCTTTACATACACTTTCTTGTTAAAAATAAAAAGAATTTCAAAATAACCAACCCAGATATTAAATGGGGATTGATGAACCACAATTATAGGGGGTGTATCGCAGTATTTTCGAGGGAAGTGAAACCCAATCTATTGATTCGACACAAGGGAAGCCAAAGAATATTTATAAGTCTTAACAACTGAGTTGTCAATTCAGCTGTACCTAGAAACAATCTTGCTCACAGCATTTTATCAGTAGCAATAGTTTTGTAGTAAGAATAACAAGGTAACAGCAGTAGTAAAGTAAAGACAGCAGTAACAATAGCAGTAAACAGTGGGATTCGAGTGCGGTAGGCATAGGGATGGATGGACGGGCGTTGCATGGAAAAGACAATTCATATAGCAATCAGAACATAGGGCAATTGCAGATAAATAAGATAAAGCATCTAAGTACTAGACAATCCTAGGCATGTGTTCCATATATAGTCATACGTGCTCGCAATGAGAACTTGCACAACATCTTTTGTCCTGCCAGCCCGTTTGCAGCGGGGCCTCAAGGGAACTACTGGGGTGCTCCTTTTAATAGAGCACAGGAGAAAAGCATTAACACTCCGTGAACACATGTGATCCTCACATCAAAGCCATTCCCTCCGGTCCGTTCTTTGTCACTGGGCCATTCGTTTCGGACAACAACGTGTGTATACAACTTGTAGATAAGACCAAAAACGATACTATCATAATGAATCAATAACATGTTCAGATCTGAAATCATGGCACTCGGGCCCTAGTGACAAGCATTAAGCACAACAAGTCACAACAAAGTCATAAAGCACTAATAGAAGATACTAGGCACCATGCCCTAACAATCTGATGCCATTACATGAACAATCTCATCTAATCCCTACCATCCCCATATCCTACAGCGGGGAATTACTCACTCATAGATGGGGGAAACATGGATGGTCGATGGTGATGATGATGGCGATGATCTCCTCCAATTCCCCGTCCCGGCAGGGTGCCAAAATGGAGTTCTGGTGCTGTTTCATGGAATCTGGTGGTGGCGGCGGAGTGGAACTCCTTCTAGAAAAACACCGAACCCCCGGAATTTTTAGGTCAGAAGGATTCTTATAGGCAAAGAGGGAGACCGAGGGGGTTCCTGGGGGGCCCACACCACCCCCTGGCGCGGCCTGGCCTGGCCCGCGCTACCAGATGGTGTGGCCACCCGCTGGCTCTTCTCCGTCTCGTATTCTGGCTCCTGGAGTCTTCGGGTGAAATAGGATTTTTGGCATATTTTCCGGGATTTTTACTGATAGTTGATTTTCTACACAAAAAGTAGACACCAAGGCAATTCTGCTGAAAACAACATCAGTCCGCGTTAGTTGCATCCAAATCACACAAGTTTAAGGAGAAATAATAGCAAAAGTGTTCGGAAAAGTAGATACGTTTTGGACGTATCAGGGATCAAATAGAACTTTATATTCCTTAATGAAAACAAATCCCCAATTCACTTCTTGGCCTGTACAAAATCCATAAAAAATACTATTGTGCTTTAAGGAACAAAAATAATATTATTCAAAAACAAACTTAAAAGAAAATTGTGAAAAATTGCTAAAAACTTTAGAAATAATATTCTCCACTTGACCATAATAACATTGTGGAAGTTATTCTTCCAATTATCAAAAAGATATTAAAGGGGGAAATTAAATAATAGGAGAATTGTAATAGCCATGCTCACATAAAAAGTGAACTAACCACTCTCTTTAATCTTTAAGATGCCAAAATAAAGTGTGGAAATGAATTCAAATAAAAGTAACCAAGATGTTTTACTTTAAACTAATGATTGACATAAGTAAAAGAAAAATGATAATAAAGTAATCTCATAAGAGATTTTTCTTCAAAAGTTATTCTTTTTGTTAAAAAAGAAAGTTAAAATGAACTATTTTCATAAAACTTAAACCACTTAAAATAATGCATTAAGAAAGAAATATCACTGGTTACCATGTCTTATCTTGATAATAAACTCTAAGTAAAAATATTGAGTGCTTAAATATCTATTTAAAGGGTGAAGTAGACGTAAACCTAAATCAAATCCATAAGAAATCACCAACCCAACCCTAAAGCAAATTTTTAAATGAAATCAATGGGGTTATAAGACCGAGGGATTAGAACGCGTGCATATCATATATTATGCATCCCATCATATTGAAATCTTTAAACCTTAGTCCTTACTAGACCGATCATGCTATTCTTCCATTTGGATCTCACGATGACTAGAAGATATTGATTGCATAACATGTAATCAGAAGGCAAGTTTATCCTTGCATAATTCTTGTGAGACCAAACTTGCATACCATTTGCAAGTTCAATCTTACAAGTCCTTTGTTTTACAAAAACCCTTTTTGGAAACTTTATTATCTGCATTCAAAACAAAATATCGTTTTATGAATGAAATGAGCATTGATGGAAATAGAATCATGGTTAAGAGACATGATTGAGAAGCCGTGTGGTGGAGATTCCATTATACCGAGAAATTTAGGACTAAACACAAATGTGGTTAGTGATTCAAAGCACCGTATAAACCGTGCTAACCATAGATCCTATAATGGGATATACAAGTCAGCTAGATCTTCTTCCTTTTGTTGTCCTCGTATACTAAGTCGGGTTGTGATCCCAAGTTATTATAGAGGGTGGGAGACCGCAAAGTCTCTATCTTGTATTGCATGATAATGGCTTGGCATATTTGAAGGGATGGTAATTGAGCGTAGGTCTTTGGACCGAAACTCGTTACAAAGGCGGGCAACGGGGTCATGGAGAAGGGTAGTGATTGGCTAGTCTTTATACTAGGCCTAACACAATGGAAGTTTGGACATGAATTTGTGTGCATACATTTTCCGGTTGTGTAACAAGGCTAAAGACGTTTGTGGGTAAAATAGTCACCTCTCGAGAGTGTATAAACATGACATGTTACTCTTTATTCTGGGAAAGAACTGGGAACACGGTGTGGAAATGGACTCCATGAAGTCCTATACAACCCGTGAAGGCTGACTGACATAGAAATTTATAAAACTAAACCTTTTCTTTTGTAAAAACCTATTTTCGAAAACTACAAAAACCTAGGATGTTTGATCCATGTCTATTCATCAAACACCTACATATTTAGAACTTGCTGAGTACGTTGTAATCAATCTATCTTCTTATCCCTTGCTAGACTAAGGTAAGTATTTAACGATATCCCAAACCAAGAAGATGTCAAAGGAGGACCACTATAGGGAGCCAAGGAGCAAACTAGTCAGAAGTGTCAGATACTTCAAACAAATATGGTGGAGATCAATTTCAACATAGACGGGAACCGATTCCTAAAGATAGCAATCATACCATTAGAGAATATTGTCAAAGTATATATCCATCCTTTAGTTATCGAGATAGACCTAAAGGTATATGTAGTGCTAGACTAGTCTACAAGATGCTTGTTCTAGATTTTGGCTTGAACAGGAACTTCACTGACAAGATCATTGTGTCATGGAGGTTCCGAGGATCTTCTATTTAGATCTGTGAAATGGATAATATAGTTATACCTTGGACCTGCGATGTTTTTGTTGTACTACTATGATAGGTGTAATATTTGTGGAACGTTGTTCCGTGAGTGTTATGCCAACGGCTTGCGTACTACATCATGTAGCGGTGTGTTGGGTCCTCGCATACCTCACATAGATATGCTCCATCCATCGTGAGCCTAACGACCTCATCGCAACGTACTTGCAGGTCGATATTATCGGTGGAAGAATCTAGCGCTGCTTCAATAGTCGTGCCAGATCGCAAGGCTAAGTGGAGAGTACAGAAGTAACAATGAGAAGGGGACTAGCGCTATCTAGGGTTTGAGTTGGAGGCATAATGGGAATTGAAAGGCTAAGTGAGAGTGCAGCTAGTTAGATCAAGGGTTTGAGTCAGAGTATTAGTAGGGATTGGGCAGTGCAACGACACGGGAGTAGGAAGTAAGGGCAAGTGTTGCTCCTATTATATGGAGGAACAAGGAGGGTTACCTACATTCAACAAATGTGACGCATGTGCACAATATGTTGCGTCCAATTTTCCATTTAACAATAACATAAACATAAGATACATACGAAATAGATAAGTTAAAGAACAAATAAACATGGGTTTTATAACGTAATAATGTGCTTAATCATCAATAATACCAAGAGATAGGTCATTTAGTGCAATCATAATAGAATGATCTAGAGATCTGGAAACATTCATGCACATATCATGCATCACCCTAGTGAAGAGGAAATATATTTTTTGGTTAGCCCCTCGCTTCCTTCTCGAGCTCCTCCTTGTGGGAGCTATCGCTCAACTTTATTATTTCTTTCCTTCCACATTTTGACAAACACATGCTATAGTTTCTTAGAGTGGGGTCGATCCTTTCAAAACAAGTATGGACACTTGGGGGTTTTGAAGTGTCAACAAAGAAACTACGACCGGTGTGCTTGCCTTGGATTCCGGCGAGTTCGTGGAAATCTGTTGCACAAACATCTTTTCTTGTAGCGATAACTCATAGGGAAACTGTTTCGTAGATCTAGCGAGGAACTATCAAGGCAACATATAGAATAACCCGTAGAATAACTTATGCAATTTAGCCCCTTGATTTTTGTCAAAGAAACTTGCAGTCCTAAGCTTCTCCCACAAACTGTAACGGTACATCTCTTTGGGCCTGTTATTCCCCATATTTATAAAAACAATACCACCATAGGGGCAAACTGAGTTATACCAAGTATTGCAACAAAAATTTATCACTCTACGTACAAAACATATATACTATTACAACAAAAGATAGCAACAAATTTCAAAAAAAATAATGTTACATAAAAGGGTTAAGATACAACTCTTTAGCTACGGTTGATTTACTGCAAAAACCACTAACAATTTCAACTGAAATCTGAACGGTTACAAAAAAAATCAAAAACATAAGTTTTGCATCAATAAAAAGTTGTTAAGCAACAATTTGTTGCACATTCTTTTGCAACAAATATCACTAATTATTTTTGAACAATAGTTACAAAGCATTGCAACAAAAAAAAATGCGTTATTAGCAAACAATAATCAACAACTAAATCCAACAAATATGTTGGCTACAACAACGGTCGAAAACAATTTGAATACATATTTTGGTTATTTACAACAATAGTTAACAACGAATTCCAGTTAACTTCAATAAAATCCAACATTTGCAATTTCCTCCTTGAAAATTGACTTTGCAACAAATTTCAAGGATATTTTTAGCAATAAATCCCAACGTTTTCAAAAAAATATATACATGGCAATTTCCCATGGGAAATCACTTAGCAACAGATTCACGGCTCAACTCCATGCACTGGTATAGGGGACCGAAGGCGGTGATGTTTGTGCGGTGCATGAGCGTCGGCATCGAACTGAATGAGGTACCGGGCGTGCTCGCCATAGGAGAAGCAGGGTGCGCTCGCCGAGGAGGAGAAGTATACACTCGCCGATGAGGAGCAGGGAGCGCTGGCTGGAGGAGAAGCAGGACACGCTCGTCGGGGATGATTTTGGGTGGCGCGTTGTTGCCTTCGGTTTGTGCGAGTCGGGAAGAGATTGAGGAAGAAAGTGTGTCCAATCGTTAGGATAAGGTACCGTGAGACCGAGCCATGCTACGCGTCGGTTGCACTGGAAGGGACCGACTTTCTATGCGCGTTCGGTCGGTTGATCGTAAGCATTTTCCTTGTGGAAATGCTATTATGCATTCTAAGATATAGAGTTACAGAGTTTTGAGGTTCCACGGAGTAGAGTCGGGACTAGTGTTTGTTCTTGGTTCTTCTTTTTCGCCATTTGCCAATAACTTGGCTTTCTTTTTTTCTTTTTTTTTTTTGAGATCAACATGTTGCGATTTTATTCACCCATAACCGAGTCTAGACCAATCTGGTTCAAAATACAATCAGGTGCAACACTAAACCACACCTTACATAATTTATTACCGCAGCCTTCTTTTGCCATCTTATGAGCAGCCTCATTCGCCGTTCGTCGAATCGATCGCACCGAGACTTCTTCAAAACCATGGAGGGGAGATTTTATTTCATCGACTAAAGGGCCGTGGATAGAGCGGTCCTTCCCCTCTTTCCATAGCTTCGCCGCAGCCTCAGCACTGTCCATCTCCAGGATGATATGTTGGACCTGTACTTCTCTTGCCACCTGCAAGCCCCTTTTGCATGCCAATAATTCCGCACGTTCAGCATCCGCGATGTGGGGGAAAAAATGGCATGCTCCTGCAACGAAGCTACCATGGCCGTCGCGGATAACCACGCCACCACCACCCCATTCGTCAGATGGTCGGAATGCTCCATCAACATTTACCTTGTGCCAATTCAGCGGAGGAGGGAGCCAGTGCTCAGTCACTCTTACGGCCGGTAGTTTTGGAGCAGCGCTGTTGGCCGCCAGCCATTCATCTACCGCCTCAATCGATCGCTTGGCAACTGCAGAGGGATCAACAATGCTACTAGACTCCCGAGCATCATTCCGTGCTATCCAAAGATTGTAAATTAACGTCAATGCCCAAGAAATCGACTTGCCATCAGCTTTACCAATCCAGTCGAGCAGCCATCCTTTAAGTTCGGCATGACACGTCAAATGACCAGGGGGTTTAACCATAGCACTACCCGTCTCTTCCGCAAGCCATTGCCAGGTCAAGGCTGAATGAGAGCACTTCCAAAAGCGATGCACTAAACTCTCCACTTTGCCGCACACTAGACAGTAAATCCCGTCTTTAATTCTTCCGCGTTGGAGTTCAGAGCCCACAGCAAGACCATTCTCAATCGGCCTCCAAAAATGAATTTTTACCTTTCCTGGCACATTTGCCGCCCACAACGAGAGCCACCCTTTGTGCTGATCGCAGGACCTGGATGAAGCAATCCAACCTCTCTCCTCCCTTTTTCGTTGAACAGCCAAGTGGTAAGCCGATTTTACCGAAAAAATGCCCGACTTAGTATGGTTCCAAGCGAGAAAATCAATGGAGCCCGAACGGCCAACCTGGGTGCTGAGAATGTCCTTAACGTCAATATCAAAGAAAAACTCCTTCACCTTCTGTTCATTCCATGCTCCACCTCCAGGAAGTAAGAAGGCACTCACATTTTCAGGGCAATCCTCTCGCTGACATCCGAGCGGGTGCTGCGCACTTTTCCTCGGAATCCACTTGTCCTCCATTGTTTTAATCTGGGCCCCATTACCGATCCTCCAAACTAAACCTGCTCAGAGGAGATCCCTGCCATGCATGATGCTCCTCCACGTGAAGGAAGCCCTCTTGGGGCAGTCTGCTGTCAGAAATTCTCCCGATTTATAATAGCGAGCCTTAAGAACCCGTGCACATAAAGATTTTGGATCAGTGATCAGCCTCCATCCTTGTTTTGCCAAGAAAGCTTGGTTAAAGCATTCAAAATCTCGGAAGCCCAGACCTCCGCGATGTTTACTACGGCACATACGTTCCCATCCAATCCAGTGAACCTTCTTTTTTCCCTCCGCTTCACCCCACCAAAAGTTAGACGAAACCGAACTGAGTTGCTTATACTGCTTCTTAGTAAACTGAAAGCAGCTCATAGGAAAGGCAGGGACAGCTTGCAGCACCGAGCGAACCAGAACCCCCTTAGCAGCCTTAGACATCCCTTGCCCTTTGAAACCTTTTACCTTCTCCCAAGAACGATCTGAAATATATTTGAAGCAACCTTCTTTTGAGCGGCCAACCACCGTAGGCAGTCCTAGGTAGCGCTCACTCAACGCCTCGCATGAGATACCAATATCAGATTTCAAGTTAGCCTTCAGATCATCTGGGCAGCCCGGTCCAAAAAAGATTGAGGACTTCTGCAAGTTTACCCTCTGACCCGAGCTAGCCTCATAAACTTGCAAAATTCTTCTTAGCTCTTGCAAGCTCCTGGGCGAAGCTTCAAGAAAGACAATACTATCATCCGCAAACAATAGGTGCGTAGCATGGGGTCCTTCTGCACCGAACTGAATTCCTCGAATTAAATTGTTCCTTTGCGCTTCCTTAAGCAGAACTGAGAAGCCCTCCACACAAAAAAGGAACAGATATGGAGAAATAGGGTCTCCCTGATGGAGTCCGCGGGAAGGTAAGAAGTGCTCTGAAAAACCCCCATTTAACTTAATCGTAAACCGAGCTGAGGTAACACATCTCATCACCATCTTAACCCAGTCCTCGGCAAACCCAAGTTTCGGCATCATTCTCTCTAAGAAAATCCATTCAACCCTATCATAAGCCTTCATCATATCTAATTTAACTGCACATAGGGGTGTTCTCCTCTTGCGCGTCCTGATCGCATGGGTCGACTCATAGGCAACGAGCACATTGTCGGTGATCAACCGACCCGGAACAAAAGCACTCTGCTCCTCCGAGATTATAATAGGAAGGATATGTTTTAACCTATTAGCAATGACCTTGGAAGCCAGCTTATACAAGACATTACAGGGACTAATCGGTCTAAACTGAGCAAGATTCTCTGGTGAGTTTACTTTTGGAATTAAGACAAGAATCGTATCATTAAAATCCGAAGGGCTATTCCTTCCTGCCAAAAACTCTTTTACAGCAGAGCATACATCAGCTTTTAACAAGGCCCAGTGGCGCTGAAAAAATAACGCCGGTAACCCATCCGGTCCAGGAGATTTTGTTGGTCCCATCTGGAATAGGGCCGTCCCTATTTCCTCCTCAGATATAGGCGCTGATAACGAGTTGTTCATCTCCGATGAAACAAAACAGCCAATCTGACTTAGAATGTGGTCCATATTAGCAACTCCGTCAGATTTGAACAGATGACTGTAAAACTGCCGTGCGCACTACCTCATCTCCTCATCAGTCGAACATCTACTACCATCATCACGGACCAGAAAACGTACGGTGTTCTTCCTCTTCCTATGAGTAGCTCTATCCTGGAAAAACTTTGTGTTACGATCGCCAGACTTGAGCCATTCCTGCCTCGATCGCTGCCGATACATAATCTCCTCCCTCTCGTACATCTCATGTAGCTGCCTTTCAATGTCACGGACTTCCAGTGAAGAACCAGAGACAAGCGAAGAGATTTTAGTTTCCTCCAATGCAGATCGTAGTTTTTTAATTTGCAAACGAACGGACCCGAATGTATCGAAGCTCCACCTCTTCATCTGAACAGATACATCACGTAGCCTATTCCACAAACCCATCAGTCCTCCACCATGTATATCAGTATTGCCCCATGTAGCTTGAACCATCTCATCATACGAGTCATGCTTAGTCCACATCTCCTCGAATTGGAAGCCCCGTTGTTTCGAGTCCGGTAAGAATTCCTTACCAATTTAATTAGCAGCCATATGGTCCGCTTTCTTCTGCAATATGTTCCACACTTGTTGCCGGAAACAACTGCAGCAGGCTATCCGTGCATGTTGCTCTGTCCAAACGGGCCTGAACATTTGCCAGCCCCTCCCTCCTATTGTCCCAAGTGAAAGCATATCCTGAGTATCCGAGGTCTAAAAGACGGCAGTCCGCCAAACAGTCTCGGAATGCTGACATATGAACTTCACTACGGTTGTTCTGTCCCAACTGCTCCTCCTGAGATAAAATCTCATTGAAATCACCAGCACAAAGCCAAGGGAGGTCGTCTTGGGACCGGAGATATCGAATAGCATCCCACGTTTTTGCTCGACAATCAGCTCTCGGCTCCCCGTAGATTCCAGTGAATCGCCAGGTAACATTCTCATAACAAATTTCAGCATCGATAAAATATTGGCACCAAGGCCTAACAGACACATCCACACCGTCTTTCCACCAGAGTGCCAAACCTCCTCCCTTTCCTTTCCCTTCGACACACACTCCATGCCTAAAACCCATACTCCATTGAAGCCTTTCTATGTATCTCTTCTTTTGTTTTGTTTCAGATAAAAATACCACCATTGGATTGTATGATCTAATCAGATCACGAAGATCGCCCACAGCCAATACTATTTTCTACAGTACTTTAAAGAAGTCCGGCCAATAATTTGCCAATAACTTGGTTGAGGAGTTACGCGAGAGTTGATCGCCAAGATGGGTAACAACCCGAAAACTCTTTTCTACCGGCGCCGGTACATACCGGTGTCCCATCCGCCGCACAATCCGCGCAGCTGCTTTAAGATTCACGTTTCCGTTTCCTTCTCCGTTTTCCATCCGTCACCGCATCCCCCGAGAAAGGCCCACACAGCCTGGAAATATCCCCACCGACGCCTGCGTCTTCTTTCCCCTGTCGTACGAATCTCTCTCTCTTCCGAGAAAGAAAATCGAGGCGACGGAAAGCTCACAGGTTTGTGCGAGAGGGAGCGCTGGCGGCGTGCGGACGGAGTCCGGCTCAGGTGGCGCTTTGCTCCGTTCCAATCGCTAGCTAGACAGGAACGACGGGGACGTCCCCGATCCTGTGAACTCCTTTCTTCTTTCGTGATTTTCTTCTTTTTTTTCTTAGAACTTTTGCTAGAATCTAGTACATGTGAATCGGATATAAAATCCAGCGCGCGGCGGCGGCGGCCGGGGCACAAGCGACCTGTGCGCGGTGGCGGCAGCCATCTTGGACCTCTCCCGCGCTCGCGGGGTGGCGACCAGCGCACGGTGGGCCGGTGGCGAAGCACGCGGCGGCGGCCGGGGCACGAGCGACCAGCGGGCGGCAACATTGGCCATCTTGGAGCTCGACGATGTCCTCGATGGCCGGTCCTCGACAGTCGCCTGTGACGCCGACGGCTGCGACAAGCTATCCCCGTCTTCGCCTGCAGGCCGTCCATGCCCCCGACAACCGCGCGCCATCCTCGCGGCCTACTCCAGTTCTTGCACCCCACCATCCCAGAGGAGGCCACATCGAGGAGGCTACAGGATTTTTGGTTCGAGTCCTGCGTCCAAGAATCTATGGGGAATCCTATTCCATCTAACGATTTGTTCTAATCTTGTTTTTTTAGTGCTGCCCTTTCTTTTGTTTTTTGTTTGAAATAGATTTGTTTTTCCTGGTATTTTTGTGAAATTATTCTGAAATATTCCGAATATGTTCTTGAACCTGTACGAAACAAATTGAACCTATATGTCCAGTTCTACAAATTACAGCATAATTTCTATTTAGATTAAAACATTTGTCAAGTTTGTATAACCATTATAAAATTTGTACAAGTTATAATTTAGTTTCAGTAGATTTTGTAGTAGTTTCACTAATTTCAAACAGTGTCAAGACTGTTTCAATAAATCAGAGAATATTGTTTCAGCATTTTGTACATATTCACTACCGTATCAGTCCAGTTTCAGATATTTTGAACATGACGTACTTTGCACGCCGCTCCAGCATAGGCGGCAAAATTGTGTGTTCTAAATACCGCACTCTGTCCGGATGCCGTGTGCTCTATCTGAAGTTTAGAACGATAACACGACTGCTGGAGTTGCTCTAATGAGCCCTCCCGATTTTCTAAAAAGATCCTTGGTCCATGAGGCTGCTCCAAGCAAATGTCCGTCACAACTATATGTTTATTTCTTTTGATTTTGTTTGAAACAGATATGATTTGTTATATCCACATGGGAAAGTTTTAATCTTGTTTCAATGTTGTTAAGAAACATCTTTGTCTTTAAAACAATTGAAACCACATTAACCAGCTCCGAATAAATGAAAACTACTACGATACCTTCTATGAATTTTTTGAAACCACACATAACTTTTTTTAAATAATTGAAACCACATTGAATCATGTTGAAATCTCTATGATTCAGTTGAAACCATAAAAGCCTTTTTGAAACAATTGATACCACACCAATGCTTAATAACACAATTGAAATCACAAAAAATATCTTTAAAACAATTGAAACCATCACCCAAAATTTTATAAACAATTTGACAACCCAAGGAACCTGTTTGAAATAATTGAAACCACAACAAACATGCTTTAATCAATTGAAACCATCTTGCAACTATTTATCAATAATCTAAAACCATATTGAACCTTATTGAAAATGTTGAAACCCAATCGAACATTGTTAAAACCTTTATGAACCAATTAAAACCAAACATGTTTATATCAGTTGAAACCACATACAATTGAAACCACAAAAGACATGTTCTAAACAATTGAAACCAATACCCAAAATTTTACGAATAATTCCGCACCCCAAGAAACCTGTTTGAAAAAATCAAAACCATATCAACTAGCTCTGAATAAATTGAAACCACCATGATACCTTCTATGAATTTTTTGAAACCACACTGAACCTTTTTGAAACAATTGAAACCACATTGAACCCTGTTAAAACCTTTGTGATTCAATTGAAACCATAGAAAACTTTTTGAAACAATTAACACCACACCAATGCTTAATGACACTATTGAAACCACAAAAAACATCTTTAAAACAATTGAAACCATCACACAAGATTTTATAAACAATTTGGCACTCCAAGTAACCTGTTTGAAACAATTGAAACCACAACAAACATCTTTTAATTAATTGAAACGATCTCGCAACTATTTATCAATAATTTGAAACCACATTGAACCTTATTGAAAATATTGAAACCAAATCAAACCTTATTGAAATCTTTGTGAAACAATTGAAACTACATAGGGATGTTTCTAACAATTGAAACTAAAAAAACACGTCCTAAACAATTCGAATGTAGTACGCGATGACGGAGGTGCGGACGGCGCTAGCAGCGGCCAACACGGGTAGTACACGAGACCAGCTGCCATATCGAATCATGTTGAAACCTATTCGAATGTAGCGAAACCTCACAAGATTTTTTCAAAACAATTGAAACCACAAAACCAATTTTCAAAATAATTGAAACCACAAAAGTATATCTAAAACAATTGAAACCATAATAACATATTTAAAATAATTGAAATCATCAAACAAGTTTCATTTAATTAAAACCATAAAGTCGTGTTTGAAACAATTGAAACCATCACTTTAAACATTTGAAACCAGTAAAACATGTTTGAAATATTTATAACCACTCATACATGTTTGAAACAAAATAAACCACCACGTAAGAATAATCAGAACCACAAGACCAAGTTTCATTTAATTGAAACCACAAAATCATGTTCGAAACAATTAAAACCACCACTTCAAACATTTGAAACCAATAAAACATGTTTGAAACAATTGAAACCACTAAAACATGTTTAAAATATTTGAAACTAATAAAACATGTTTGAAACAATTGAAACCACTAAAACATGTTTAAAATATTTGAAACCACTAATACATGTTTAAAACAATTGAAACCATCACATCAGAAGAACCGGAAGCACAAGACCAAGTTTCATTTTATTGAAACCACAAAACCATGTTTGAAACAATTAAAACCACCACTCCAAATATTTAAACCTACTAAAACATATTTAAAACATTTGAAAGCACTATACATGATTGAAACAATTGAAACCACCATATAAGAAGAACCAGAACCACAAGACCAAGTTTCATTTAATTGAAACCACAAAACCATGTTTTAAACAATTGAAACCACCAATTCAAAAATTTGAAACCACTAAAACATGTTTTAAACATTTGAAACCACAAGACCAAGTTTCATTTAATTGAAACCACAAAATTATGTTTGAAACAATTAAAACCACCACTTAAAATATTTAAAACTAGTAAAACATGTTTGAAACATTTGAAACCACTAATACAGGTTTGAAACAATTGAAACCACCACGTAAAAAGAACCGGAACCACAAAACGAGGTTTCATTTAATTAAAATCACAAAACCATGTTCGAAACAATTGAAATAACCACTTCAAATATTTGAAACCACTAAAACATGTTTTAAACATTTGAAATCACTAATACATGTTTAAAACAATTAAAACCACCACATAAAAAGAATCGGAACCACAATTGAAACAAGTATTTTGTAGTTTCAAATGTTTTAAACATGTTTTATTGGTTTCAAATGCTTGAAATTGGTGGTTTCAATTATTCAAAACATGGTTTTGTGGTTTTAATTAAATGAAACCTGTTCTTCTAGTTCATGTTCTTATTATGTGGTGGTTTCAATTTTTTGAAACAAGTAGTTGTGGTTTCAAATGCTCTAAACATATTTTATTGGTTTCAAATGCTTGAATTGATGGTTTCAATTGTTTGAAACATAGTTTTGTTGTTTCAATTAAATTAAACTTGGTCTTGGGTTTCCGGTTCATCTTATATGGTGGTTTCAGTTGTTTCAAACAAGTATTAGTGGTTTTAAATGTTTGAAACATGTTTTAGTGGTTTCAAATATTTGAAGTAGCGGTTTGAATTGTTTGAAACATAGTTTTGTGGTTTCAAATATTCGAAGTAGCGGTTTGAATTGTTTGAAACATGGTTTTGTGGTTTCAATTAAATGAAACTTGATCTTGTGGTTTTGGTTATTCTTATAAGGTGGTTTCAATTATTTGAAACATATATTAGTGGTTTCAAATGTTTCAAATATGTTTTATTGGTTTTAAATCCTTAAATTTGTGGTTCTAATTGTTTGAAACATGGTTTTATGGTTTCAATTAAATGAAACTTGGCCTTGTGGTTCTTGTTATTCTTATGTGGTGGTTTCAATTGTTTGAAATAAGTACTTATGGTTTCAAATGTTTTAAACATGTTTTATTGATTTCAAATGCTTGAATTTGTTTTTCAATTGTTTGAAACATAGTTTTGTGGTTTCGATTAAATGAAACTTGGTCTTGTAATTCTGGTTCTTTTGATAATATGATTTCTATTGTTTCAAACATATATTAGTGGTTAAAAATGTTTGAGACATGTTTTAGAGGTTTTAACAAGGTCTCGTCGAGAGGGCGATACAACATCGGGGAAGTTAAGGTCGTGCCGCGGGCGCCTCCGCGTCCAACTCCACCACAAAACCATATTTTAATAAATTGAACTATAAAAGCATGTTTGAAATATTTAAAACCATGAAACATGTATGAAACAATTTAAACCATCATCCAAGAACAAATGAAACCACATAATCATGTTTCGATAAATTAAAACCAGCTTGTTTGAAACAATTCAAACCACAAAAAGATGTTTCAAACAACCAAAATCACACAAGCATATTTCAAACAATTCAAACCACAGAAAGATGTTTCACATGCGGGCGAGCGGCCGACGGTGTGGGCTACAATCGGCACGGGCGAAGCGGCCGGTGGCCGGCACGGTCCGCATCAATGCTTTATCAGGCGGTGCAGGGACGACGTGGTGGCAGACGACATGGTGGCGGCCGGAGCCCGGACTACACGGTGGCAGACGGCGTGTTTTTTGCCGAAGCCCGGACGGTACGGTAGGGGCCGGAGCCGCCGGTCAAGCGGACGGCGCTAGCGGCTCGCGCGAAGGCCGGCGGGTGAGCAGCGGCCGTCACGAGCGAAACGGCCAGCGGCCCGGTGTGGTTTTCAATCTTGTTTCTCAAGTTTCGGTTATGTTTCATATTTTCTCAATAAAAAAAATAGGTGCGAAAGGACCGTTTTTATTGTGACCTGAAAAGTCGGTTAGAAAATCTTTAAAACATTAGAGCTGGTCTGTTAACTGCATCCGTAATCTCTTTATTTTAATTCTTTTTATTTGCTCGTAGCGCGTGCACATGCGTTTTGTTCCATGCACAAAGAAAATGTGATCTGGTAGAGCGGGTGCGGCCACGTACGAAACTAACAGTGGCGTGCATGTGGTAACCCAAAAAGTAGTTCATTAATATAATCAAACTCATCGGTTTGGTCAAGGGACGTAGCTGCATGCAAATGGATCCACGAACGGAACTAACAAGCGGTGAGATAACAGACCTCTAGGACACGGATCTCAAAAATTAAAAGGTGTGGTGGATGACACTCCTATATGTACCGGCGCCGGTAGAATCGTCGCTCTCGGTGACAACCTAGAAGATCTTTAAAAAAAATCTTGTTTGCGCTATCTAGATACATTGCGATAAATTGGCAAACAAAGATTTCGTTTATAAAGATGGCCGATACATAATCGCATCTTTTTAAAGAGTACCATTTCTAGGTAATTTATTGCATTACTTGGCATCACCTTGTATAGGAAAGTGGTAATGAGTAATTTCAATATATTAGTTAACAGATTTAGCAACACAATATTGTTAATTACGATCGGGTGCAAAGTCAAATATGTCAATTCGACCTTCTTTAGCTATCATTCAACAGCCACTTCGCGCTTAAAAGGCTACTAATTCATCTGTCATTAAGATTTCCCTTTTCATGAGAGGATGAGGATGATGTTGCACTGCACATCCTATACGTATACTTGCATTGCTAGAGTATATATACAGAGTATTCTCTCCGAGAAGAGCATGCACGCTCTGCTAGTCCCTTCCTCTCCTCCACAATCACCGAGTCAATCTCTCTCTTCTGTTGAGTTATAGCTCTACTGCCCCATATGGGTCCACGGAAGTTTCCTTTGGCCTCCATTACTACCGTATCAATTCTTCTCTACATGTTTCCGCACGCCAGTTCAGAGCCGATCGCCTTCCCTCCTGAAGCTGCTGATGTCCCGGCCGCAGAAAGTCCAGACGCGGCCGCGCCCGCGCCGGTGCTCAGCCTGGGGCCTCCGCCCAGGGTATTCGACGTCGACGGCTACGGCGCGTCAGCCGGCGGCGACGCCACGGAGGTATGGAACTAACCACTAACCAGAGCTTCTCTGCTTTTCTACTAGTTTCTCTGTAACACTTGTGCGTCACAGGCGTTTCTCAGGGCATGGAAGGACGCCTGCAACTCCTCCTATGAGCCGTCCGTGTTCCTCGTGCCCGCGCGGAAGTCCTACCTCCTGATGCCCCTCAGCTTCACTGGCCCCTGCAGAGCTACCTCGGTCACTGCAGTGGTGAGGCTATCGGTGATCACGACACCGTGTACTGTATTTTGATTATTGCTTTCCTCTGAATCTCGTGATGTTTCGTGTGTGATCAGATCCAGGGAACGCTGGAGGCTCCGTCGAACCGGTCAGCATGGCTCGACGGCGATCTCCCGGACCGATGGATCACGTTCAACGCCATCGACAGCCTCCATGTCACGGGCGGCGGGACGCTCAACGGGAACGGGGACGAGTGGTGGATCAACTCCTGCAAGGTCGACAAATCCATGGTACCACGTGCCCCGCTCCTCCTTGTACTTGCCCTCCAACCTGTACATTTCTGCGACAGGGAATGGAACCTGACTCTCTGAACCTGCTGCTTCTTTTTCTTCCCGATCCTCCCAACAGCCATGCGTCCCTGGCCCGACGGTACCTTCCCGACCCCGAGATTTCAAAGTTGTAAAACGATCGATCGGTCAGACCTCTGAAATGTTTCTCATCGATTGGCAAAACCTGTTGCATGCAGGCGCTGTACTTCAGGAGCTGCACCCATCTGGTGGTGGACGACCTGGAGGTGAGAGACAGCATGCAGATTCACGTCGTGGTCGCCTACTGCTGGAAAGTGCTCGTCTCGCGGCTGTTCGTCACCGCTCCAGGATGGAGCCCCAACACTGACGGCATCCACGTCTCCAACAGCAGAGAAGTGTCCATCAGCGACTGCACCATCAGCACAGGTATATACAGTTCGACTCGTTCCAATCCAATGCATCGTCAGATATAGTTGTGTGATTATGCGATTTTTTTTTGATTGATTGCTCCCATTTTGATCCGGTTGGTGCAGGCGATGACTGCATATCCATTGTTTCTGGCTCTGAGTTCGTACGGGCAACAGGCATATTTTGTGGGCCGGGCCATGGAATAAGGTATGTCTTATTTTCAGTAATATCGAGCATAATATTTATGATGCCAATTTTTAGCAGTATTACAACTTCAAATTACTTACCACCATGGATTTCTGATGAATATGTGCTAGTAACCTTATTCCTACTCCTAATGGTCAACACTGATTTGAATATCCTTCCATCGTTGACGCTTCCACTGTCGCTTCAAGACATTGAAATAAGACACTGTACTGTACAGGGTTTTTTGTTTTGTCTGACGTACTGACGTTCTGTTGGCATTGGTTGCTCCTGCAGCATTGGTAGTCTAGGAGCGAACAAATCATGGGCCAGTGTCTCTGACGTGCGGGTGGAGAGGGCCACGCTGGTGGGCACAACCAACGGTGTGCGGATCAAAACTTGGCAGGTGATGCATGACCTCCTCGCTGCTGCCTGCTAGGCTGCCATGCCATGCCACCAAACCTGCACCAGTTTTTCCTGCCTTTTCAAATTTGAGTTGCCTGTAAAATGGGACCCGTGCAATCTTCTGCTACTACCCCACAAATCTAGCAGTACTAGCATAATAATCCCAATTATGAGGCACTTAGCATTACGCGCACTCAATGTTTGTAATGATTCCATCGACAGGGAGGAGAAGGGTATGCAGAGAGGATCACTTTCCAAGACATCAAGATGTTCAACGTCACTAATCCTATAATCATCGACCAGAACTACTGCGACTCCAAGATACCATGTTCCGCACAGGTACTTGTGCTGCGAGATATTCAGATTTCTTTCTTCAGTTCCTGACCGCCCATTCTAGCGGCGCTGACATGATATAAAATGCATCTTTTTTTTTTCTTGCAGGAATCAGCGGTTGCCATACATAACATACGCTACATCAGGATACACGGAACTAGTGCTTCCAGGATCGCCGTCAATTTCAACTGCAGTAGTGCTGTCCACTGCGACGGCATAGTGATGCAAGACGTTTCTTTGGTTGGGAAAGGGTCCTACCTGGCATGTTCCTCCCTCAACGCCAGAGTTACTGGACTAGGATTTAACTCGCCATACTGCAGCACGGACATGTAGTTGGTATCTGCCAAACCCATCTATTAGGGCAGAAGGGTGTCTGACCGAGGGGTTTTTGTTTAGGGAGTTTTGGTATTTAGTCCAACAGTGCCCCTCGTCCAAACACCCATTTATATGTTCCTCGAAAGTAGGCCATTTGGCAGAGACTTGATACATGTACTTTTGTCACCTGATGATTAATAGAATGCTGGTTGAGATTCTGAATACGAACCTACAGGAAGAGGAACCAGGGGCATGGCATGCCAAAAACATGAAAGAAAAACCATGTTCAGGGAGTCTTTTTGGTTTCCTGCATTCCATTTCCTTGCATGAGGACATGAACTGGAGGCCGGTGTTTCGTTCTGTTAGTGAGATCCAGTGATGCAATCTTTGTGTGTTACTTATCTGTGTTAGTGATGTTGCTCTCATCTTTTCTCAACATGGTACAATTACCTCCTATATCACCACGCTTCCAGATAACTCATAACCAATTTGTTTATGAAGCCTTGAAACAAAACAAAGACTTTGCAAGTTGGAAGCGGTGGAAAACAGCGAGATGAACTAGTGGTCAAAGGAAATTTGAAGCGATTGATTGCGTGCCATGAATTTGACGAAACTGGTCGAAAATTAGCCCATACATAAACATGAAACTGAAATTTTGATGTTACCGAAACCCGTAATGGATTGCCTTAGTGGAATCGTCCATGTCCATATTTTCCATGTAGACCTCAAGATGAAACGATGGACTAACAAAGTAGTGATCAAGGGATAGATGAGAGAGGGGTTGAACAAAAACGCAGCCACACATGAACACACGTTAAAGTATAGTAGTTCACTAGTGAGATGCACATATATTTTCTCCTATGTCCGTCCTAAACGAAAACTTACAACACGAATGTTATGTGTAACATTGGAAGGGTGAGATGAGCTTTATGAAATTTGTCTAGAGTAAGTCAAAACTCGATCACGAAATTGGGAAGATATAGTTAATGAAACTCCAAATAAATTGCCGAAATGAAATCACATCATCAATCCGTATCTTTTTCATGTAGACCTCTGTTGTGGCTCTATCACAACCCTAGTTTTCTAAATCCTAATTAGAGTTTTCTCCTATGCATCATGAGTATCTGCATTCATTTTTTGAATTAAAGAAATATGCATTGAAAAGAAGAAGAAAATAAAACCATAACTCTCTTATTTGTTTCTCTCTAAGTAAAATTCCTCCCCAAAATGGTTTCAAAATTAAATTTCTAAAATATGTGGAGCCCAAATTGTATAAAACGGCCCTGAATATTTTTTCCATATTTTCAAACTCTCTAGTATTTTCAAATAACTCAAAATAGTAAATATTTTTCAAGATACAAAAAGAGAAGGAACAAGGATTAGGAAATTGTTCTAGAAAATAAAAATAGCTTCCTAACTCCAACTAGGCCACAACCTAGCTAACTGCCTCTCTCTCTCCTAACTACAGCGCACACAGCCACCAGAAGCCAGCCTAGCTGCGGCCTACCCCAGGTAATGTTTTGGTGTCGTCTTCTTCGCAGGGTACAAGCTCCTGCGTGTAGGCGTCGATGCCGTCTGTCATCGTCGTTGCGCCACGATGCCCGCCGCCGCTTGGAGGAGAAGATAAGAACTGTCGTGCACGTCTCTCTCGTCCCTCTCCCCTCTGACATAGGTATGCCCAATGGGCACATGACTCTATACTACCTGGCTTGGCCCAATAGGAGGCCCACACGACAATCTGGTAAGGATCCACGAAGCCCATGATGGTTCGGCAGATGCAAAGCCCATAAGGACACCGACTCTTGATGTGCATGACAAGGACAAGACTAAAGATAGAAAAGTACTAGGGTTTCAGCCTCGATTTGTTAACGACTTGAATGGACCTGAGACCTAGTTTGCGCATATAAAAACTAGGAGGGGCCGCTGAGGAGGGCACCTCACCTTACGCACAACTCATAGCTTACGTCAGATCCAATCTGCGCATCCATAGACATCTCGGTGAATTTGTAACCTTCATCATCAATGAAGAACAAACAACCAGGAGTTCGGTTTTCGCTCCGGGGGTCTGAACTTGGGTAAATCGTGCCCCTTGTTTATCTTTCAACCGATGAAGTCACCAGCTGAAAGGACAATGGATGTCGCCTAGAGAGGGTGAATAGGCTTTTAAAATAATTACGGTTTAGGCTCTAATAAATGCGAAATAAAACTAACGTTTAATTTATCAAGCACAAAACCTAAAACCACTAGATTCAACTAAGTGCACCAACAACCTATGCTAAGCAAGATAAGCAACAAGGTGATAGAAAGATATAATACTTCAAGCACGATGGCTATCAGAATATAAATTGCATAAGTAAAAGGCTCGGTTGAGATGTAACCGATGGAAGCAGAGGCGATGATTTTTATCCCAAAGTTCACTTCCAAAGAAGCTACGTCTCCACTCGAGAGGTACAGTGGTGCAATGCTCTACGAACGCCACAAATGGCTCACCTTGAGGTGTGGTGGCTCGATGCTCATCCAACGCCACACAAGGCCTCACCCCAAGATGTGAAGGCACACAACTCACTGATGCCACAATAGGCTCACCCTATTATCCCGTGATCTCGCTACAAAGGCCTACTAATGATCCACTATGGGACACTTGAGGACGGTCACCGAACTCGTACAAGGCTTGGAGCAATCTCCACAACTCAATTGGAGACCCCTAACAATCAAAACAAAGGCCGCTAGATTGAGGACACTCCACAACTCAATTGTAGGCCCCAAGGGAATCAAACCACAACCAGACAACCGTATAAGGTTCCAAGAACCCAAGAGGAACAAGCCCACAAGCTTGAACTCTCTGAATATCTGTAAAGAACTCAAACCTATGCACCAAATGTAAGAGACAAGTCCTTCACTCTCAAATTCCACCAAAGCTACAAAAGCAATTGGGGGAATAAGAGAGAAAGAACACAAGAGGAGAACACAAAACTCTCCAAGACCTAGATCCCAAAGATTCCTTCACAAAGAAGGGATTTGGTTTGGTGGGGTTGTACATCTAGATATCCTCTCACAGATCTCTGAAAAAGATGCAAGAATCATAGGAGGGGGAAGGGGAGAGGACAAACTCTTCAAGATAAACAATGGAGGAGAGAAAGAGAGAAACCAGACCAAAAGAGCTTGTGCCCACAAAGAAGAAGAGGAGCCCCTTTTAAAGGGCTCCCTGAATCTGACTGTTTGGGCCAAAATGCGCCTAGCCAGTAGTACCCGTGAGCCACCAGAAGTTCCGGTCATCCCTGGCTCGAACGCAGTTAAAACGACCTAGTTACATGCTGGAAGTTCTGCCCGACCCGGGCCAGAACTTCCGGCCGGTACTATCGGTCTACTGTCGGCCAAGTACCGATAAATAAAACACGACTAAACAGAGAGATGACTGCGGGGATACAAGGGTTGAGCGAAAGTGAGCCAGAATTTCCACCAGTACTACCGGTGGCAAAATATGCCCGAGCGGTACTTCTGGTCAACTACCGGCCCAAGTACCGATAAATATGCATAAAAAATAGAACGGGTGCTATGAGCATTCCCATGCTCACCGAGACTAGCCCGGTATTTCACCAGGTACTAACGGCGCCAAATTGGCCTAGCAGTACTTTCGTTGAGGCAACGGTACTTCCGCTCAAGAAAAGCTATAGAACCAAAACTGACAGTACTTTTGCATCCGAACTCCAAATAAGATGAAACCAAATTTGTTGGAAAGATAACGACGTGTAGAATCCAACAAAAAACGCAAGGGAGAAAATATTGGGTATCACCAAGGGATAAATACCATGAATAAATATGTGCGATATCTCCCAAGGTGGGGAGCCAGAAAACTCGCAAGAACAAAAACGCAATAAGATATTCAAGGGAAGTCCATTTTTGATGAACTAGACCTTGTTATTAAGATAACCACAAGCTCTATATGCTCTCATGAATAAGATCAAAACAAAAACCAAGAAATATGATGCTATGTATGCAAAGGTTTGAGCTCTCCTGAAGAAAACGAACGAGCTACTCACTCGAGAGGTCCTCTTGATAGTACGGCTATCTATCCTAAACACGGTCTCCCAACAACTACAAGAGACCGGTAAAATAGAAAACCTATCAAGATCATACCTTTGCCTTGAGCATTCCACTTGAGCTTGATGTACATGATATTGTCTTCTTCAAGATGGAACCCCCTTCTTGATTGCATTTGCTCGCGCTACTTCATGAAGACTTTTGAATTGTTCCTCCATACTCCATGGGGAAACCTATTCTTTGAACTTATCTTCATCACTCCATGATCACCGAGGATTGCAAGCTTCAAGCATGTGATATTCTAGAGATGGAGTATATTGAGCTTGCACTTTTATTTCTTCTAAATCTGTTAGGATGATGTATTGAAGATAACCATGATGAACTCCATCTTCTTCTTCAGGACACGCTTGATCTTATTCTTCTTCTTCTACATGATTCCAATAGGCATAAAGCGCTTGGTTGCTTCTTATTAATTCTTCTTTTTTTCAACCTTGAAACCAACACATGGCCCAAGTGGTGCCAATGGACAAATCTACAAGTGAAACTCAATTCAAACATTAGTCCATAGAGATTGTAATTAATTACCAAAACCGCACATGGGGCACACATGCACTTTCACCGGCGCATATCACCTTCCCGAAAACACAAGTTCATAAACCATGGGCATTGCCATGGAGACCCAATTAGCGTCGTCTGTGGGAAGCTTGTGTGCTGATGTTACGACTTTGGCGGTTCCACCACCGGTAATATACGATTCGTCGGCTTCGGGGAGTAGTTCTTCTTCGGCTCCCTCAACTTCACCCTGCACTCACCGGCCACATGCTTGGCTTTTGACTCCATCAACGCCGAAATGGATCTGATGATCGGTCATCTACACTTCCACATCGGCAAGATGGGCTCCCTCTGTCTCCCGGATCCGACCTGCTTGGTTCTGATGCAGTCGACATCACCGTCGATAGCACATGCATCGTGGATCCCACCATCCTTTGGATCCCTCAGCGAGTTGAACTCCACCTCATCGTCAACCTACTGCACTGATAGCGACACCTGCCATAGCTTTGAACTAAGCAGTTGATGCACTCGGCGATTGACGTAGAGCTCGTTGGGAACCCCAAGAGGAAGGTATGATGAGCACAGCAGTAAGTTTTCCCTCAGTTATGAAACCAAGGTTTAATCGAACCAGTAAGAGAAAGGAAACACCCCAAAGGTGTTACTAGCTGAGCTTTGGCGTATGCACTACCGGTGCTAGTAGCAACGTGGAGACCTGCACAACACAACCACAGAACTTTGTCCCCAACTTGCGATGAGGTTGTCAATCTCACCGTGTTTTGCGGAAAACAAAGGATTAAACGTATCGAATGGAAGGAAGTAATAGTTTGCAGAAAGTAAACACAAAGCAGAAACAGTTTATAGATTGTATGTAAAGAAGGACCGGGATCCATAGTTCACTAGAGGTGGCTCTCCTTAGATAGATAACATGTTGGGTGAACAAATTACAGCGGGGCAATTGACAAACACCGAGAAAGCAATACATGCATATACTAATCATCCTGACTCCTTTGAGACTTGATTGGGCATTACAACATAATACATAGACCGCCATCCAACTGCATCTATGACTAATAATCCACCTTCAGGTTATCATCCGAACCCCCTCCAGTATTAAGTTGCAAGCAACAGATTATTGCTTTACTGAATCGTGTAAAGTAAACAATATGATTGTTCTATGAACAAAGGATTGTTGTTTTCTCCCTAGTAGCAACAGACATCTAGTACCTTAGAGATTTCATCACTTCCCAGTTACGGAGGCATGAACCCACTATCGAGCATAAATACTAACTCTTGGAGTTGCTAGCATCTACTTGGCTAAGATAGCTACTAACAACGGAAAGCATGCAAGATCTCAAATAACAAAGACATGATAGAATCAATAATCAATCTGAAATAGCATCTCAATATCCATCGGATCCCCGCAAACACAACATGTATGAATTACAAAAAGATGATCTTGATCATGAACGGAGCTCACAAGATCTAAACATGAAAGCACAAAGGAGGAGAAACCAGCCATCTAGCTACTACATGGATCCATAGTCCAAGGATGAACTACTCACGCATCACACCGGAGGCTTGCATGGTGATGAAGAAGGCCTCCAGGGTGAATTCCCCTCTCCGGCAGGGTGCCGGGAAGAGCTTCAGATCCCTCCCGATCTAGAGATGAAGATGACGACAGCTATAGACTCTTTCGTAGATTTTTGATCGGGTACTTAGGGTTTTCATCCCGAGGGCATCTTATAGGCGGAAGGAGAGGCCGAGGGGGTGCTGGGGTCGGCCAGACCACCCCCTGGCGCGGGCCAGGCCTGGCCACGCGGCCAGGTGGTGTGGCCGTCCCCCAACCCTTCTCCGCCTCAGATCTGGCACTTGATCCCTTCCGGAAAAATAGGCACTTTGGCTTTTGTCCCGTCCAATTCCGAGAATATTCATTTTCTGACTTTCCTGGAACCAAAAATAGCAGAAAATAGGCAGCTGACACTGTGGCTCTTGTTAATAGGTTAGTCCAAGAAATCATAATAAAAGTACTCCAAAGTTGGAACAAAACACAAGAAAGTGGATAAAACCAAGCATGGAATATCAAAAATTATAGATACATTTGCAATGTATCAGCAGCCTGCCCGCAGGAAACGACCATGTCGACTCCAACCGGAGTAACATCTGCCTGACCCACCACCTCTGTGTTGTTGCCAATCCCAAAGGGGATCCCGAGGACGACAACATTGGCAACCAGACCAACAATGGGGGCAATGCCGGTGGTTGGGAAGCTATCAACCTCGCACCCGAACATTGGGAGAAGATAAGGCAAGCCCTAAGGGTCGTGTCCCTTGGACCCGATGCAACATGTGAGGAGCTGATGGGCTATCATCATCTCCTGCCACAAAAAAACAATCACCAGTGGGAGAAGCAGATCTGGATTGACGAACACATGTGACTAGCTGAGGAGTCTAGCATACATCGGATACATATGTTCTTTATTGGTGGCTCATCATTGAGATGAAAATATGACACTAGGGTGCATAAGTGGTTCTAAACACGCCACATGGACGAGGGCGAAAGATGTGAGTTCTCCCGAAGCCTTGATGACCCACAAGTATAGGGGGTGTATCGCAGTATTTTCGATAAGTAAGAATGTCGAACCCAACGAGGAGCAGAAGATGCTGGCTAGTGGTATGGATTAGGAATTCTCTGCAAATACTTAGCAAACGGATTTTTAGGGTTTTTTTATAAAGCAAGTAAACAAAGTACGAGTAAATGAAAGACAGTAAGAATGAATGCAGCAAGTGGCCCAATCCTTTATGCAGGAAAGGACAAGCCGGTTGTATTACTTAAGATGACCAAACGTTCTCGAGGACACATGGGAAGATCCAAGTGCTTTCGTCAGATAGTCGATTAATCTTCTTTAGCTTGCTAAGTGTTGTGTGGGTGAATCTGTGCTAATGTACCGACCTTCCTAGGACTAATACATACTTGTGATTATACCCCTTGCAAACATTCGTAAGTACAAGAAAGTAATTAAGGTAGAAACCTAACCACAACTTTAAACTCTAAGACCCTTGCGTCCCTTGTGCAATGGTTTCCTAACGGGGGTTTAGGTTTCTGTCACTCTGGCAACCCCTACGATTAGTAGCCAAATACACAATGCATTCCCCTAGGCCCATATAGGTGAAGTGTCATGTAGTCAACGTTCACATGACACCACTAGAAGAAGTGCACCACAACTTAAATAACAAACTATTGAATCTTTCTCAACACAACTCCACTACTAACAACATGACTTCTCCCATGTCCTCAAGAACAAAACGAACTACTCACAAGACATCATATGGATCATGATCAGAGATGGAATAATGATGTATAACAATCTAAACATAAACAATAATTCAATGGTTCACTCAATAGCATCAACTACAAAGAGTAATCCACACCGGGAAAGTTTCCTCTATGAACTATGCAAGATTCAACACAATTTTTACAGCAATATGGAGATGGTGATGAGGGTGTTGATGGTGATGATGGTGGTGATGATGATGATGATCCCGATGAAGTCCAGCTTGATGGTGGTGTTGATGGTGACGATCTCCCCTCTCCGAGAAGGAATTCCCCCGGCAGAAATCTGTCTGCCGGAGAGATCTTTCTCTCTCGGTGCTTTCCACCCCGCAGAGGCGGCGGAATTTTTCTGTGGTCGCTCCTCGAGTCTTAGGGTTTCGGGAGGATAATATACGCCAGAGGGGAGAGCCTGGAGTGGGCTAGGGCGGCCACACCACCTGCTGGCATGGCCTAGGGCTGCCCGCGCTAGGGGGTGGTGTGGGTCCCCTGTGGCCCATATCCAGCCCCCCTTCTGGCTTCCTTCGTCTTCTGGAAAAATAGGATTTTCCGTATATTTTCCCGGATTTTCTGATCTTCGCGAATTTTGCCTCCACACAGCACCTTTTCCATCAGAATCCTGACTACAGCGGTCCATGCTCCAAAAGTCATCAATCATGCAAAAACAGATGAAATAACATAAGTATCACCTCTCAATACGAAATATATCAATGAATAACAGTGAATTATGACATAGAATAGTGATGCAAAATGGACGTATCAACTCCCCCCAAGCTTAGACTTCACTTGTCCCCAAGCGAAACTGAGCTCAATAAACACGGCCTCAGGTTTATGGAGTGAAGAGTCGATAAAAGAATACGGACAAGAAGCATCACATTCATCAATACATAGATCATAATAGAAGACAACTCACTATTATATAACTCAACTTGCAATGAGTAAAGGAAACACAATAAAGATAAATAAAGTGAATCATAATTGGTAATGGCAAACTTAGATCTTGGTCGAAGAATAGTTGATAATTTGCTGGAGTTCACAAATAACTGGTTTCCAATGATAGCTTTCAAAGTAGTAAACATTAAGATAAGAGCAATGTGCAAAACAAGGAACATAAGAAACATGATTGAATAAATAATCATATGAATGAATGAAACACAACAACTCAAAATACTTGCTGAGGTAGAAAGGAAGTAGGTTTACTGACTCAACTACAAAGTAAAAGAAAGGCCCTTCGCAGAGGGAAGCAGGGATTGCAAGTTTCATAAAGAGCTCCCAAAAATTATGATACTTACTAGCTTTCAGCTCTCATTGCCCCTACCATAGGAATCTTTAGGTGATTAAGGTTAAAGTGACACAACTAAGAGGATATGCTTGACAAGTTATAAGTTGAAATCTCATGCCCCTTACTTATGAGTACCGAACCTCATGCTACTCAACTTCAGTCACGAGCAAGCTCTTGTCATTGTAAATACATGCGTATCATTGAGAACCGCCAACAGGGTACCCCTTGCACATGACACAGGAGCTATCCCATAATCAATATGACAAGGCAAGAAGACAGTGAGCATCTCAACGATCTTTTTATTTGCTATTTGCATAGGTTTTTATTGAGGATGCTTCATAGAATGCTCACTATAGTTATGCTGCAAGTTTTCACCATGATTAGGCATGGCTTAGGCTAGCGGCCCAGGCGTTTCTCTAAAACACATATAAACTCCATGATCTTACAAGTTCCACTTTTATTTCACACCGCTGGGATCCATAAGCAAAAGAACATGATATCAATTAGGTACAAAGTACCAATGCAGTGTTGAAAGCGTTCCCCATGATACATGGTTCTGCTAACTTCAACTCATAAAGCGCAAGCATATATGCAACAAAGAAGGACCCAATGGTTCAAGTTTATTAAATGCAAGAAAGTAAAGTGTGCCATCAAGTTCGTGAGAGCTTTAATCACTAATTTTCACATAACAAGTTTAATTTGGGAGGTAGATAAAACAAGAATTTACTTGGAATAGCAATAATGCTAATAGGTAGGTATGGTGGACACAAATGGCAAAGGTTTTGGTTTAAAGGAGGTGGATGCACGAGAAGAATTCCCTCTCAGTACAGGTTTTTGGCTAGCAAGGCTGGGTAGCAAGTATAAGAGTTTAAGGAAACAAATAAACATACGAGCGATAAAGACAAACATGCAATCTTCCTTGGAAGCACAAAAGATCTTAACTAGAGAATACTAGACGTATGAGCAAATCAAGAAAGAAAGATGATGAAATTATAATTCTTTAGAGTACTTTTATCTTTTTCTTTCAACTCTCAAAAATAGTGTTGCTACTGACCGAGCCGGGTTTGCCAAAACTAACTAATATTAACTCAATGATCCCAAAGTGATACCAATACTAACAACAAGATCAATCATATAACCACGAATTGAAAACTAATATAAGCTATGAAAAAGAGTGAATGATAAAACTTCTCATTAATATTCCATAACGGCAATTCACACCAAGGGATACATATCTAACAAGAGAGGGGACACTTCCATAATGCAAACCATACTACATAATAACTCCTCTATTCATGATATGACTCTATTATTAAGGTAAAAAGATAGAAGATAGTGATATGATACCGCGACACTCCCCCAAGCTTGGAACAAACCAAGGGGATGCCAAACCTGATGACGAATTACTCCTTAGGTGGTGGTGGTATTCTCTCGATGAGCTCTCTAATTAGTTTCCCCAAGTTCTCAATCTCGAAAGTGAGATTACAAATCAGCTGTGAGTTTTGCTCAATGCGGCTCATGATCATGTCAGGTTGAGAATTCCAGCTCTTGCTATTATTTCCCCACTCTTCCTCCTTGAAGTCTTCTTTTACTGCATGGCTAGAACGAGGCAAATCCCAATTGGAGGGTAATTTCCCCTTGGGAATATTCTGGTATTGATGCTCATGGATAAGGGTATGGAAAGGATTATTGGTGTGTGGAGGAAGTAACCGTGGAGCCAAACTGTGACGAGGAGCTTTCCCCCCAGTCTGTATCCGTGCAGTCCTTCTAACCCTGGAAGGTTTTGTCATGACTCCAATGCTCTTAATGGTAGTGCCGGTGTGCGGATGTCGGCCTTGCTCCTCTTCACCTTCACTCTTGATCTCCTTCTCCTTCCCGGGGTCTTGGAGGTCTTCCTCCATAGGCTCCTTCCCTTTATCCTTGGCAGACACCATTGTGCTTCTAACCTTTCAAAGAGTATGTCCTGGCAGAAACAGATCGAAACAAAACACGACAAGAACATGATATACGAACCTCAGGGGATCTGGGGGTTATATATTACAAAGTTTCATATCAAAAGGAAGGTACTGGGAGAAAACGAGTCGGAGGCGGAGTCTGGGGTGGACTCACCACCTGGTGGCGCGGCCAGGGGAGGGCCCGCGCCACAGGGTGGTGTGAGACACCCTGGCTCCGTTTCCGTCCCTTTTTCACTTCATAGCTTTACTTATTGACTAAAAACTGCAAAAATATAGTTGGATAGTGTTTTCGCGGAACTTCTCTTACCAGAACTGTTACCTATTTGAAAACAGACTCTGCAGGTCTCTGAATTTTGTATCTAGTAGATTCTTCTGGAGTCACCACTTGAATAACATCAATATCTTCATCTTCATACACTTATTACTTGAGTCATAAAACCCTTCTCTTCCTTATTACACCATTATCTCCACTACCTGGAAATTTCTTTCACACAAAACTTCACACAGTTCTTATTAGCAACATTAGTATAAGTGAAGTAATAAAACCATTTGAGTCCAACTTCAACTGAAACCCCTCAAAACATAAGCTACTGTAGCAACTCCTTCCGAAAACCCAAAAAGAATTCAAAAAGGAAATCGAATAAAGAAGCAAATGCAAGAGTGGCAAAATCTGTCAAAACAGACCAGCAGGTAAAGATCAATTTTTTCGAAAATCTTCTGTTGCTCAAATCAAAAAGTGCAAAACTAACAAAAGTTAAATAAAAACCTGGGTCAGAAGCACAAAAAATTACAGATCAATCTGACATACACAGATCTCTCACGAATTTTTACGGTGAAGCACAAAAATCTGTTTCAGGACAGCAACTTCCCTAAATCTTACTTCTCTCTCATTAGAGGTTGATCTTGACACAAAAACCAAACAAAAAGGATAAGGAGCGGTTATTACCGAAGTAATAACTTCCAAGACTCAAAGAAACAAAAACAAACTGAAAGCAAAAACAAATTGGATTGTCTCCCAAAAAGCTCTTTATTTATAGCCATTAAGATGGGCTAGATAGTTTCGAAGATGCTCACATAGGAATATGAATTGAAGCGAAAGAGAGCATTAAGAAGCAAAAATACACACATTTAAGTCTAACCCACTTACTATGCAAGGGGATTCTGTAAACAAACAAGTTGTTGAAACCAGAGGTTACAAGCATAGGAAGGCAAAAGAAGTGCAACATAAAAACTTTCAGCATAAAACGAGGAAACTTTTTATTATTGAGATACATAAGAACACTTTTTCCTCTTTCATAGTAACTCTCAGTATCATGCATAAACTTAACAATATAGCTATCACAAGAACCATCATAGCAATGATCACTTATTCTAACAGAAAACACAGGAACACTAGCTCTCATAACACTACTATGTGAAACAATATTAGAGGTATCCTTACAAAGGATAGTGTGTCCCCCTTCTTCATATTTAGTAAAAAAGACTTTCACATTTGTTATTATAGGTTCATCAACCAGTTGTTTATCAGGTTCAACAGCTTTACTTGTACTTTTGTTAACCATACTAGCTTGTAGGGGTTCCGCGCATGAAAACAATAACATTTTACCCTACGCCCCTGAACCCCTAAAGCTGCCAGGACCTATCTATTAGTAATATAGTAACGGGAGGGGCTTTTCGCGAACTAACCCTTGAAGACCAAAAAGCGTTGTCAATGCTCAGGAGAGCGTGGTTGATGTAGACGAGCTGAAGCCGACCTCAAGGTCGTGATGAAGTCCTTGCGCTCCTTCTGGCTCCAACGACTTGAGTGCCTCAAGTGTGACACCTCGCGGGGAGTTACACATGTCCGGTGCCTGTCGATGACTCCCGCTTCCCCAATCCAGCAGCAGTTGCGGAAGTAGAGCTCCCTGATCCGAATCTCAAGGCGACGGTGCTCATGAAGATGTCTCGCCGCAGTCCAGACTTGGGACCACGGTCACGAGAGAGAGAGGGGGAGAGATAAAATATCAATTGGAGGTCCTCCCAAAAGTGGGGAGACCTTTATTGATTATTGGGTGTATATTCTAGGCCAAATACCCCACTTTATATAGGAGGAGGGGAGGTACTACCTCCCCTCAAGTCCCGGGGTGGGACTAAAGGAGAGGAGGGGTGGGGGAGGCACCGCCGGCCACCCCGTCATGGGCCCCACGTGGGGGGCTGGCCCAATAGGGCCACCGGCCACCCCCTTGGCCCCTTCCCCCTCTTGCCTTTCCCTAATGGGCCCTCTCCCCTCCGGGAATTGGCCCATTAAGCCTTTGACTATTAAATTGAATTTTCTCTTTATTAAATAATTATGAATAAATGATTAAATCAATATTTAATATTCATTCACACATTATCTAATCTCCGTGGCCATGGAACACCTTCCACCTCCACTCCGGACATCCTCCGGACTTACCGAAACCCTTCCGGTTTTCTCCCTTCTTTTCTTCGGCGATTCTACCGATCCTATAAACACTCTCTAAGCATCATCAAGCCCTTAAGCGTGATACCCCATGGTTCGGGAACACTCCAGACATGGTCGGGACACTCCCGCACCAATGACCAATAGAGGGACCTGGATGGCCATGTGACCCCTGTGCGTTCCACAAAGATCTTTTGTCGTTTGAACCGAGACAGTCATGTCTTATTCCCTTTATCTCTCGATACTTGCATTGCCCGGGATCTGATCAATGACATCACCATGTCGTGTTCAATCTCGTTACTGAACAATGCTACTTGACTCGTTCCGACAAGTGATATCCCTGTGATCTAATCACACGCTGCGCAGCTATTGGATATAACCTCTCCGAGTGGGCCCTTGAGTATCTTCCCGTCACATGGACGGACAAATCCCGCTCTTGACATATATTGCCTCTACGGTTTCCTCCGAATACCTGAACACACCTTTATAACCACCATTTTACCAGATGGTGTTTGATGCTATCTAAGCATTCTCGGGAGACAGTGATTGATATAGCCTCACGGTCTAAGGAATAGTCTACGAGGATCCATTTCTAACCATCGTAACTTGAACTTCGTGACATGATCGAATCACGATGTTTAGGTTGGGTATTGGTTCATCATCTCATTCACAGAATGAGATGACCTCATTTCCAACTGGCATAAATGCCACATGATCAGGAAACATGATCATCTGTTGACCAATGAACCAGTGACTAGAGTTTCACTAGGAACCCCTGGTTTGTTTGTATATCACACGTGTATTAATGTTTTCACTCAATATAGTTATAGCATGATATAAGACTTAATCATAAACTATATGAAATATGATAATAGTCCTTACTACTATTTGTCTCTAGGGCATATTTCGAACAGTCTCCCACTTGCACTAGAGTACAAATACACTAGCTGCATTTGTTCTTAATTATTGGTACCATATAACCGGTACCTAGAACATGCTTGCTCATGGAAGATGTTGAGTCTTGGGTCTGTACTTTACAGTCCCAAATCCTTTGCAACTTACTAATGTCACTTTGATTGACATTAATATTCTATCATCACATGACAACATCTGTGTGTATGCATCGTTGCTATGGCAGCAGAACGAGGCCTGATTCCAGGAGCCTACAGTGACGTTAGATCAACCTCGAGGGCTTTCTCATGGGCACTGTGCCCTGGGACACATCATTCTACGTTAAAAGAAAACTAGCCCCACCATAACATTATACAACACTTTAGATGGTACCCTTATCTATTATTATAAATGTATTCATCGAAACACTAGTGCACTCTGTGCAACTTTCGATGTTTTGTTCACCTCGCTTCCTACTTGACTCTAATTGGTATCTACAGGAGTTTCCAACATATTCCCTTATAACATAACTCTTTATGCTCTAAGATATGTTATCCTTTATGGATTTGGAAAATATGTTCACAGTTCTCTAATAGACTCTGTGGACAAACTTAGCTCAACGTTCTGTGATTCGAACTTAATCACTTTCAAACGTTCCTTATTGGATTACATATTATGCTAAGTTGTCATCATGGTTTACTAAGACAAAACCTATGTCTTAACATAGTGGATGATGATCATCCTATTCTTTCTTTCAACCATTGACAACTTAATAATATTCCTAATTTGAGTTATTAAGGACTGATTCCTCAATTAACTTCTATTCTAAAACAGCTTTCAGAATCCTTTAAGGAATACTACATAATATCATAATACACTTATTATCAACTTCTACATCTTATAAATCATTATTTATAAGTATTTGCGCTTTCATCCTTAACTTACTTAAGAATTACTCCTATAAGCTCCCACTCAAACTATGTTGCTAACATATTTGGGTACGAGTCAGTACTCTTACTCAAACTATGTTCCTACATATTTGAATTTGAGTCTTATGTTGCTCCCACTTAAAAAATATGTCAATCACATATTGTTTTAGGAAGACTTACATAGCTCCCACTCAATTTTATGCAAATTGCATATCTCCTTGCTATTCTGAATAACTTCAAAATCCTTTGATCAAATATCAAAGTGAGAGATTTACTATGAGATACTAGTACTTTACTAGTTTTAAATTCACTAGACATTTAGCACACATGAATCAAAATCATTTGAATTTGTCCAATACTTGACAAATTGTGCTTTTGTCATTCACCCCTTTTTCCTACTATGGCTTTGCAGTCATTTGGGAAAATTCCAAGTAACTCCTTTTACTTGTGAGATTCAGCAATGAATTGCTTTCTAATCTCAAGGGAATTTTACTTTTAGGATTTCTCATAATTCTAGTTTACCATTATTTCCTTAGTAGTTCGTAGGTATGTCACATTTCAAAAATCATGACAAGTGGTTCACAAATATCTCCATACAAGATACGGATTTACATTTTGAATCCTACTTCATGTAGTGAAAAAAAATAGTGGAGGGAAAAACACAATGATCAAAATCATTGATTCTTTCCTTCTGTGAAGGGAATCGTTCTGGAACGATGTCCATTGCGCTTCTCAACACTCTGATGCAGGGTTTTGAATCCTCATCGTGTTTTTACACTATTTTCCATTTTCTTCATAATTGAGAAACATCACTAGAAGTGAGCTTTCTCAAGAATGCACCAAAATCCAAGCAATACAAGTTTTGCTTTCCTTTTGGTTTCAGCTATGGATTTCGTATTCAAAGTTTCCAATGAATACACTATAAGGACTTATTCACTATCGTTTTGGTTATATCGAATAACCCCAAAACTTTCATGAATTCAAATGGTTCACTATATTCTAATTGAGTGCTAACTATTTCTAAGCTAATGGTCTCTACATATACTCTACAACGATTTATTTGGTGCCTTATATTCAACCCCTTTTGATATCTAATATCATATTGTGATGCTTTGTATTTTGACGTTTCAAAACACTTTGCATTCCACAATTTCTTTCATGCCATTCTTATAAAGTTGAATTTTATTACTATTGATCAAATCATAGTAATTGGATTCTCTTTTATGTTTATACCCTTTGTTGATGAAACACTTTGATCAAATCAAATAGTTTCATATTCATGTTTCCTTTGGTAAACTTACTTTACACATTTAAACAATCATTTAATGATAATTACCATTTTCGTTAAAACATAATACATCGGGTATGTATATACTTTTAACAATTCATTAAACACTTTGTATTCAAGTAATACACGGTGTTCAAGTTATTTCGCCAAACTTAGGCATGGTTTATATGTGAAAAGTAATCAAATGTCTTTCACATATTATCGCATAACTTTGAATTTAAACAATGGTTTCATTCATTAATGAAATATCATTAAGTTGGGTATTTTAAAACAAGGCATTTTTAATGTTTTACAAATGTTCATACATTATCAATTAGTTTCAAACAACAAGGATAATTCACATATAATCAAACAAGATATGAACACGAATAGAAATCATTCATAAAACTGGAACAACTGTTTGTTACAAACTCATATGAATAACCATCTCACGAAGTGTGAGACACACTAAAGAAGTTCACAATCTCTTGATTATATTAATCATCCTAAAACACAAAACTAAATGATAAATGTCGAGGGAGTGTGTCGTCGGCCATCATCATCATGCTTGCCATCAACACGCAACATCACCTCCTCTCCAGCAAGCACCTCTATGCAGAAGGACCTATTTTCACCAAAACAGAACAAGTATCAGATATACGTAACACTGCAAATGTGTTTGCAAGATTATAACATTTATAAAACTATATATCAAATATATACCTTTGTCGTTGACGACTCCAGCGACGTTGGGTTCATCTATCGCATTTCTGAAATGTGATGTGAACTCAAGGAAATCCAGTGTTTCCGTGTCGCCTCTCATAACGCTGATCCTGACTTGTGCTTGGAAGCTTGGAGGAAGCGACCGCAGCACAACTCCCATCGTGAATGAGCTTGAGAACCAGTTGTCCAGGTAGTATGCCAAACTCATGTACGCATCGTAGAGGCGCAATAAGTGCTCATCCAATGAGGAGCCCTCCTCCATCTTTATGGCGAGGAAGTCCCCCATCAGCTCATACTCCCACATGCGCATTTGATCCACGAAATGTGCTCTCAGATGTGTCATGACCGCCCGGGGCTTGAGACTCCCCACTATTGGCCATAGCCCATCCTCCATTCCGAGGCGCATGATCACTGATATGAATGTGGCCATCACACGACGACGATAACGCAGATCCTGCTGCTCCTAGGTCTCATGAGTATAGGGTGACTCCAAATACATCTCGCAGGTCATGTAGTCAGCTTCGTTGTTCTCCCCAAGGAGATCAAATAGGCATATGACCCATGCAGAAAAGTTGGATCCATCTAACTTGAGCTTTTCTCCTTTTAACCAATCGTCGATAGGAAAAGTAATCTCGGGAAGAACCATTTTCTACATTTATAATTGCAAAAGGAATTTAGACTAAGTTTATAATTAAATGAGTTAATAATAACTCCACTCAGAAACACCTATCCCCAGTGAGGGTTCCTAGTGATAACACGACCCCTATCAGCCACATCTCCCCCGATCGTCACAACCATCAATGTGGGTTCAAGGGTGGATGCTAAACGTTGGTCACATCATTCATGCGACTCGTGCTCGATCTTTCGACCATCCGCATTCCGAGGCCACGCTTCTGTAGCGTTCTAGGCTTGCCAACTCAACCTTAGTGTATTCGCTGTGCAACATGGCTTACACCCACTGTATGCGAACGTAGATATGTATGACACCCAGGCATGTCACCCTGGATCGCCTCATACCGGAGAACTTTCTTGGTGGTGCACACTAAGGGGGGAACGCAATCGTTGGTAATTTTAACATGGATCATCTTATTAGGGTACCGTCGAGTATCTAATACTAGCACACAATAAGACATACAAACAATAAGATTGAATGTAAATGCTATGTGATATGGTCCTTCACGTCGTGATCTCCATCCGCCGTCACCGGGTTTCGGTGCCAGGGTTAAGGCGTCGTAGACACCAGGGTACTAGTGTCATTCTGGCGTGGTAGTTTGTCATTACCGTGACTATCTACTCCTATGCAAAAAAAGGTAATTACTTTACCTTTGCCACAACCATATCACAAAGCAATGCCCCTTGCAAAACAAAGTTAGACGCTTCTACTTTATCTTTGCATGTTTTACGTGGCTGAATGGGCTTTCGGACAAGAACCGTTCTTACCTACGAACTTTCAGCACAACGCTGATCAAGTAGTTGTCTATACTACACCCCTTTCGGGGCCCTCCGTTGCAAATGGTATACCAACTAATGCGAGAGGGACAGACACCCCCCTAAGCCACTTTATACGGCACAAGTCGTATGTCAAGCGTGGACCAGTCTCGCGAATGAACGCGTAAAGTTGGTCGGGGCCGCTTCATCAAGCATTGCTGCGGTATACACAAGTACACGTGGGAGGGTAACAACTAAAAGATCAACGCCCACACGCTACATCTCGTGTGTTCTACCCGTACTAGCATTACTACGCATAGATCTAGCTCTGATACCACTGTAGGGGTTCTGCGCATGAAAACAATAAAATTTTATCCTACGCCCCTGAACCCCTGAAGCTGTCAGGACCTATCTATTAGTAATACAGTAACGGGAGGGGCTTTTCGCGAACTTACCCTTGAAGACCGAAAAGCGTTGTCAACGCTCAGGAGAGCGTGATTGATGTAGACGAGCCGAAGCCGACCTCAAGGTCGTGATGAAGTCCTTGTGATCCTTTTGGCTCCAACGACTTGAGTGCCTCAAGTGCGACACCTCGCGGGGAGTTACACACGTCTGGTGCCTGACGATGACTCCCGCTTCCCTGATCCAGCAGCAGTTGTGGAAGTAGAGCTCCCGGATCCGAATCTCGGTAGCGACGGCGCTCAAGGTGAAGATGTCTCGCCGCGCAGCCTGCACTTGGGACCACGGTCACGAGAGAGAGGGAGAGAGAGAAAATATCAATTGGAGGTCCTCCCAAAAGTGGGGAGACCTTTATTGATTATTGGGTGTATATTCTAGGCCAAATACCCCACTTTATATAGGGGGAGGGGAGGTACTACCTCCCCTCAAGTCCCGGGGTGGGACTAAAGGAGAGGAGGGGTGGGGGAGGCACCGCCGGCCACCCCCTCATGGGCCCCACGTGGGGGGCTGGCCCAATAGGGCCATCGGCCACTCCCTGGCCCCTTCCCCCTCTTGCCTTTCCCTAATGGGCCCTCTCCCCTCCGGGAATTGGCCCATTAAGCCTTTGACTATTAAATTGAATTTTCTCTTTATTAAATAATTATGAATAAATGATTAAATCAATATTTAATATTCATTCACACATTATCTAATCTCCGTGGCCATGGAACACCTTCCACCTCCACTCCGGACATCCTCCGGACTTCATCAAACCCTTCCGGTTTTCTCCCTTCTTTTCTTCGGCGATTCTACCGATCCTATAAACACTCTCTAAGCATCATCAAGCCCTTAAGCGTGATACCCCATGGTTCGGGAACACTCCAGACATGGTCGGGACACTCCCGCACCAATGATCAACAGAGGGACCTGGATGGCCATGTGACCCCTGTGCGTTCCACGAAGATCTTTCATCGTTTGTACCGGGACAGTCGTGTCTTATTACCTTTGTCTCTCGATACTTGCATTGCCCGAGATCTGATCAATGACATCACCATGTCGTGTTCAATCTCGTTACTGAACAATGCTACTTGACTCATTCCAACAAGTGATATCCCTATGATCTAATCACACGCTGCGCATCTATTGGATATAACCTCTCCGAGTGGGCCCTTGAGTATCTTCCCGTCACATGGATGGACAAATCCCGCTCTTGACATATATTGCCTCTACGGTTTCCTCCGAATACCTGAACACACCTTTATAACCACCGTTTTACCAAATGGCGTTTGATGCTATCTAAGCATTCTCGGGAGACAGTGATTGATATAGCCTCACGGTCTAAGGAATAGTCTATGAGGATCCATTTCTAATCATCGTAACTTGAACTTCGTGACATGATCGAATCGCGATGTTTAGGTTGGGTATTGGTTCATCATCTCATTCACAGAATGAGATGACCTCATTTCCAACTGGCATAAATGCCACATGATCAGGAAACATGATCATCTGTTGACCAATGAACCGGACTAGAGTTTCACTGGAACCCTGTTTGTTTGTATATCACACGTGTATTGATGTTTCCACTCAATACAGTTATAGCATGATATAAAACTTAATCATAAACTATATGAAATATGATAATAGTCCTTACTACTATTTGTCTCTAGGGCATATTTCCAACATAGCTATCATAGAATGTTCCTTTATCTTAACTGGGAAAGGCATTTTCTCAATGTAAGGTTTAGGTAAGACATGATTAGCAGTATAAACTTCAGTATTTCTTGCAGGAACACTCTTAGCAATATCTTTGTAAGGTTCATGATACTTATTCCACTTCTTTTTAGGCACTTCAGTGTAGGAATCAAAAGCCTTAAAATAAGAAGCAATAGCTTGAGAGTCTAGACCATAAGCATTTTTAATATTTTGAAAGTCATCAGTTCCCATAAAAGATTCAATGCATTCATAATCATAATTTATACCTGACTTTCTACCTTTGTCATTCTCCCAAGCTTCAGCATTGTCTTGAATACGGTCTAGAAGATCCCATTTAGCTTCTTCTTCCATACGAGTGAATGATCCAGCGCAAGAAGCATCCAATAAATCCTTATCATGAAGAGAAAGCCTTGCATAAAAGTTATTGATGATAATATTGTTGGGGAGCTCATGAATGGGACATTTGAGCATTAGTAACTTCAATCTCCCCCAAGCTTGAGTTGTACTATCTCCATCAAGAGGCCAAAAGTTGTATATTTGATTCCGATCTTTATGAATTTCACTAGGAGGATAAAATTTTGAATAAAAGAGAGGCACTATTTCCTCCCATTCCAGAGCTTGACCATTCTTCAGCAGCTTATACCATTCCTCAGCTCTCCCTTTTAGTGATAATGAGAATAACTTCTTCTTAACTTGATCTGTAGTAATACCTGCACACTTGAACAGCCCGCATAATTCGTGTATAAAGAGTAAATGATCACCGGGATGGCCAGTTCCATCCCCAACATAGTAGTTATCCATAACATGATCAATAATTCTTGTAGATATTTTAAAAACATCATTCTCAGTAGGTGGTGGCTTATCTACTACCTTAGCAGTGGTAGTAGCATTACCAAATAAGAAACTCAGCAAATTATCCATAACGAAAATAAAGCAACTAATGTATAAACAATACTCACGAGAAGTTTCCTTTACCAGTTCTACTTTCCAATAGCGCTTCACTCCCAACGGCGCCTTTAAAATAGTCTTGATGACCCACAAGTATAGGGGTGTATCACAGTATTTTCGATAAGTAAGAGTGTCGAACCCAACGAGGAGCAGAAGGTGCTGGCTAGTGGTATGGATCAGGAATTCTCTGCAAATACTTAGCAAACAGATTTTTAGGGGTTTTTGATAAAGCAAGTAAACAAAGTACGAATAAATGAAAGACAGTAAGAATGAATGCAGCAAGTGGCCCAATCCTTTATGCAGCAAAGGACAAGCCGGTTGTATTACTTAAGATGACCAAACGTTCTCGAGGACACATGGGAAGATCGAGTGCTTTCGTCAGATAGTTGATTAATCTTCTTTAGCTTGCTAAGTGTTGTGTGGGTGAACCTGTGCTAATGTGCCGACCTTCCTAGGACTAATACATACTTGTGATTATACCCCTTACAAACATCCGTAAGTACAAGAAAGTAATTAAGGTAGAAACCTAACCACAACTTTAAACTCTAAGACCCTTACGTTCCTTGTGCAATGGTTTCCTAACGGGGGTTCAGGTTTCACACTCGCAACCCCTATGATTAGTAGCCAAATACACAATGCATTCCCCTAGGCCCATATAGGTGAAGTGTCATGTAGTCGACGTTCACATGACACCACTAGAAGAAGTACACCACAACTTAAATAACAAACTATTGAATCTTTCTCAACACAACTCCACTACTAACAACATGACTTCTCCCATGTCCTCAAGAACAAAACGAACTACTCACAAGACATCATATGGATCATGATCAGATATGGAATAATGATGTATAACAATCTGAACATAAACAATAATTCAATGGTTCACTCAATAGTATCAACTACAAAGAGTAATCAACACCGGGAAAGTTTCCCCTATGAACTATGCAAGATTCAATGCAATTGTTACAGCAATATGGAGATGGTGATGAGGGTGCTGATGGTGCTGATGGTGGTGATGATGATGATGATGATCCCGATAAAGTCCAGCTTGATGGTGGTGTTGATGGCGATGATCTCCCCTCTCCGGGAAGGAATTCCCTCGGCAGAAATCTGTATGTTGGAGAGATCTTTCTCTCTCGGTGTTTTCCGCCCCGCAGAGGCGGCGGAATCTTTCTATGATCGCTCCCCGAGTCTTAGGGTTTCAGGAGGATAATATACGCTAGAGGGGAGAGCCTGGAGTGGGCCAGGGCGGCCACACCACCTGTTGACGCGGCCTAGGGCTGCCAGCACCAGGGGGTGGTGTGGACCCCCTATGGCCCATCTCCAGCCCCCCTTCTGGCTTCCTTCGTCTTCTAGAAAAATAGGATTTCCCGTATATTTTCCCGGATTTTCTGATCTTCACGAATATTGCCTCCAAACAGCACCTTTTCCATCAGAATCCTGACTGCAGCGGTCCATGCTCCAAAAGCCATCAATCATGCAAAAATAGATGAAATAACATAAGTATCACCTCTCAATACGAAATATATCAACGAATAACAGTGAATTATGACATAGAATAGTGATGCAAAATGGACGTATCAAGCATCAACTCCTCCTTCATGGCCATGGACTCTTCGGGTAACATGATACCCAAGACACCACAACCTGCCATCATTGCATCTACCACATATCTACTGTCTAACCATCCCCTAGTGGGCGATCCGCGGGAGTCCATCCATAGATCTTCCACACGAACAACCAAGATCTAGCCTTAAAGACACTAACGGAATTAGATCTAGATCTCATACCAACGCTGATGTAGAAGAGGACGTTGGTCCGTGTAGATGTTGAAGACGAACGAGTCGATCTCCGCAGCTAAGTGTATCCCTCCGAGCTACAAGGAGAATGTACACACGATGCTAGGATAGATTGTATGATTCCTTCATGGATTGCACGCATCCAATCCTCCAATCCATGAGTGTTTCGCTGTGTAGAGCTCGACACCAACAATGCTCATCCTATAGCCTTCTGAAAGCACTACTATGGTGTAGGATGAGAGAGAGAGAGAATAGCGAAGGAGTTGTGGTGTGCTTTGGAAGATATGCCCTAGGGGCCTTTACATAGGAGGAGGGGAGGTGTGTGTGCCCTAGGGTTCCTCCCTAGGGGTGGTGGGCAAGGAGGCGCGGTGCCCCTTCCTTTTGGAAGGTGCCCAACCTCCTCCGATTCGGAGATCATCTCCTTCCTCATAGAGAAGATCCCAATCTTGAAAATAATTAAAATATCATCATATTACTTATTTGCAAGATATGACCAATACCTTCCATATATAGAGATCTCATTGGATACCTTCTCATTTAAGCAATGCACCAAAATAGGAAAGTTGAGGTGGTACCCTTGCCCATGCGCCAGCCCCCGGGAGAGTTGGGCGCCGGCCATGGGTGGGACATGGTGGGCCAGGCGCCACCCCATGGGTGGGCCTATCCCCTCTTATCCACTCCAACCACTGGAACCCCTTCTGGCACTCCATATCGCTTCCGGTTTCTCTCATATGAACTCGGTACATTGATCCTATATTTTTTTTAGAAACTTTCTCAAAGCTCTCTGACATATCCATTGTCTTGGGTGATAATGATAAACCTCGGAATCATCACCGACAATTCTGGCACAACTTTTCTGAGTTAGGTTATGTCACCGGAACTATTTCTGATTCCACTTTGAAATGTCTCAGTGAATCCCAGAACTATTCTGGTATGTCCAGAAACCATTTTGGACCACTCTCTCGGCTACCTACCATGTAGGTGACATGCACAACTTGATGTAAGACCTTAAGCGTGTGATCGGTTTGGGTTCGGTAGTAAGTAGACATGACTCCGAAGATCATCGGATCAATAACCAACATCAGAGCCTAAACGCCAATGGTGGTTCCCACTTCACTACACGAATATCGCATCGAGTGAACCCGTTCATTATACATATACAAATCCTTCCACTTCGTGATATTCGTGTGACAATCTGAGGTGAGATATTGGTATCCTCGTGAATCAACTCTTGATCACTATACCGGCTATCCTCATTATGATTTCACTCTTTTTAATTCATATCCATATTCTAATGTCCTCTATGATCTCATCATAAATGTGTCTACGTAGACGATTGGGTGACATCGTAATACTGAGTGGCCCCAGAGAATATCTCTCCATCGCCAAGAGGAGTGATATCCCACTTGTGGAACTATCCAAGTCCCCATACATACTTTCGTGCTTATCTCAGAATCATCGGTATGGCCACCTTTGCAGGTGCGGTTGGGACAAGGCCAAGTACAAGCCTTATGGCATCAGGGTACTTGATATTCTCATGGTCTTAAGGATTCATGCATAAGATAATGATATGATGAGATTACTATTAACAACATGATTCTATCTCACAGTAAATCATCTTGTGGATCTGCTCCATACCCTTGTATCTCTAGATAATGTACTCCCATAGTTGGTGGTATACTCTATTATGATCAGGGAACTTGATCATCACTCCACATATGAGCTAGTCCTAGAGGATGGACTAAGAATATCTTGGTGTGTTCATCTTTACTACACATGCATGTGATGCTTCTTCTACACCTGCATGTGATGCTTCTTTTGATTCATAATCAAGGTTCACAACAGTTCTAGCATAGTTGATGAACATATACATTGAATAGAAGATTATATAATAATCATTATTATTATTGTCTCTAGAGCATTAATCCCAACAACCTCATGATGAACTATGTACTGACCAAGTAGATGATCAATTGGTAGGTGAGAAAAAGTTAACAAAACGAAAGCACTCGTGAACTTATTGAATATTAAGGAGATATAGCTCTATCCGATGTGTACATCCATCAAGATAGAAAACTTATAACACGAGGAGTTGTGTGAAACGACGATATGAGCCTAATCTAAGTAAAATTTTAAACGGTCGAACTGAGTGTGGCCAATTTGACTGAATTCCCTTATAAAACCTCTGAATCGAACATGAATACAAAATTGAGAAGTTATACTTACTAAGAACTAATTCTTCAAATGCAATCGCATCGCTGACGTGCATATTTTTTAAGTTGACCTTGTTTTAAATTAAAACATGGTTGCATTAATTAGAACATATTATGTAAAAAAGATTAAGAAGGATGAGCACAGCAAATCTCGTGCATGCTCACATACGCTAGTGGATCACTGGAGCCACCCACATGAGCTGGATGCATCCTCTCGGGATTGGCTTCACGGAAAATTGCTTATTCAGCAGTTTCATCAAGTTTAGCACATTTGGTCATGTAATTCTTGCATACCCATCTAAAGAAGCCAGAAGAAAGTGACTTTCCTCGCGACCCCTGCGTCGCCCGACCCAGGCGACACAGGGGGAGAATCCCGTCGCCGTCCCTAGCTCCTCCTCCCCTCGTTCCCCCGCCTCCTCGCCGCCGCCAGAGGTCCCGCCGGCAAAGCCCGGGCGGCGACGGCGGGGCTCTCTCCGTGCGCGTGGGAAGCTCCTGATCTGGCGGCGGCGGCCCGTTCTTCGGCGCGGATGCGGCGGCGAGGTGCCGCGGGATCCCGGCTGCGCACGCGGGTACGGCGGCGACAGAGCAGCCTCCCTGGCGGCGGAGGCGCCCCTGCTACAGCAGGTGGGAGCCACGGGCTCGTCTGGGCCTAGATGGGCTTGGGCGGGCCTGCAGTAGGCAAGCGCGGTGGCGCCTGGTGGCGCTGGCTGCTGGGCATCGTGGTGGTGCCGGCAGTCAGCCTGGCGGCGGTGGGCTGGATCCCCTTCGTCCAGCCCCCATTCTTCGGGTGATCGAGGTGGGACGGTGGTAGACACAACCTGCCCCGCAGGCGGCATCTCCGGCTCGCCTCTCATCGGCTATGGTTCCAAAAGGCGGCTCCTTGCTGCACGTACTTCGGGCGTTGGGGTCGACGGTAGGGCCGGGAGTAATCCTTGCGTGATGTTGACGATGGCGACGCCCGCGGGCGCCGTCACCTTCCTGGAGGCGTCGTCATGGCGCTTCTTGGGCCTCCCCACGTCGATCACCGGGGGAAACCTTGATTCGGTCTATGGATCGGGCGGCAGCGATGCATCTGTGTCGTTCCCTTGTTGGAGGCACCGCTCAGGTGTATCGATGAGTCCTCGGTGCGCCAGTTGAGTCGTTGATGGCCACCGCCTGAGCTTGGGCTTCCGGGGCGCTATGTACACCGTTGATGGCGCTTCTTGGTCGACGCCTCCTCCGATCTGGTTCGGCCCTGTCGTTCTACCTCGCCGACTCCTGGCATCTTTGGGTGATCAATGCGTTGGCTTCTATCATCTTGGAGGCGGAGTTGGTCTCGTGGAGTTCCGCTCTTCGGTCATGACGCGACCTTGTAGCTTAGTGTGTCATCCCCTCGCCTTCTTGGCTGGTGAAGATGCAATGCAAGCCCTTTGTCGGTCGGCGGGTGTAGGTGGTGGTGTATACCGTGTGGTGTTGTGTTTGTATCTTCCTTCAGGCGTTGTGTCGGCTGTCTTGGTTTAAGCCGTGTATCGTGTGGTGTCGAGTTATAGCCATTCTTGGCGTTGTTTCGGCCGTCTAAGTCTTTCTTCTATGTGTTTGGTACACCTCTCACTGTGTATCCTAAAAAAAATACATAATGTAACTATAATTACATATGCATAACTGTAACTATAATTATAGTTACATACTCCCTCTGATTCATATTAGTCGACTTGGATTTATTTAGATACGGATGTATCTAATATCAAAATGTGTCTATATAGATACATATCTAGACAAATCTGAGTTAACTAATATAGGTTGAAGGTAGTACATAATAATTCCTACAAAAGAGATTCTCGGTTTTCAGGTAAAGTTTCACACATAATACACTATTGCAGGGGAGTTTCATATCGTTGGGGCACAATTTTCGGTGCTGAACCACGATGAAGGAGCGAAATGGTACTGCTACATGCTAGCGCCAAGCGCATCTTCATCCGTGGTGGTTACGCTAGGACGGCCCCAAATCTAATCCATACGTAGTACTCTCTATATTTTAAAATATAAGATATTTTAGTTTTGTAACTAGAGATCTTTTAGCGTGTAAGTTTATTTTAAACATAGATAAATCTACACACTAAAGATGGTCTAGATACATTCCATTTATAAAATTAAAACATCTTATATTTTGAAACAGAGGGAGTAGTATCGAGTCAGTGAGTCAGTCAGCTCTCGATTTTGTCGTGACGGCCGTCGTCGACGTGTGCGTGCTCCATCGCACAACTTCAAATTTCGACTGAAGCCATCATATCAACCCACATTTGGTCTGGTGTGCCCCTGTGGTTGCAGACGTACTACACACACAGCTAACGGACCCCCTCCGGCTGTCGCGTCCTCCTCCCCCGCACTGTTAAGTTCAAAACGTGCCTGCCGCTGCCCAGCTGCTCCACATGCGTCCAACTCGAACCAGCCAGCCAGCTCCGTTGCACCGTCAGAGAGGATCGGTCGGGGCCACGTCGGCAGCGGCGGGCGTCGCGTTTTGAACTGGCCTTGGGGCTGTCCAGACTCCGGAGCGCCCGCACCGAGACGACCTGCGCCGGCAGCACAGCAGCGCTGTTTGCACGGTTCGGATTAAAAGTTTAAAACCAGGACGTCGGGCCGGGGTCCCGCGTGTCACTCAGAGAGGCTGTCACGCCCGACGGCCCGAGCCCGAGGCAGCGTGACACGGCCGCGGAACGAGGCCATGTCCTGACTGACCTGCGCCGCGCGGTTAGCAAAAACGGTCACATGAACTACGGCCTCCCCAGACCCCCGATCGAGCCAGCGGCCCGGATTGATTTTTAAAATCTTTGCCCTGCTCGCTTCTGCCTCTGACCGAGTGCATGGCGCGCTCGCGCAGGGCCGGTGCGCCGCCGGCGTGCCAGGCACGTGGAACGGCCGCGGAATGGTTCGGGCGCACCGCCGCGTACGACGGGCGAAGCGCCGTGCACCGGACTCTATATAGCCTTTCCTGTTTCTGGACGCCATCGGAACTGTACCGGTCTAGCTACTACAGTAGTACCTACCGTGAGAATCTAGTCTAGTCTAGTCTACTCCTAGCTAGCTTTTGGGATGACGCATGCTCCATTGGTACACTGGTACGGTCTCTGTAGGGTGCATGGTTGATGAACGAATGATTGAATGCTCGATTGTGCTAGTCTCGCTTTGTTTGAGGAGCTGTTCGCTCGCTGCCATATGTGATGCTGGCGCACGCGCGCGAGACCGGCCAATTAAATTGCCTTGCACGGCAATGTCGCTCCGTACTCGGTTCCCTAAATGGTTCTGCATGGTCGACGACGACGAGCCTACGCACTACTGCAGAGACGGCGTCACTGCTCTGAGGCTTGTGACCGCACCAAGTACCAATGGAAGAACATCGTAGATTGCCATATCGAGAGTATAAAATACGTAACTTACTGCAAGTGCAGCTGTTGTTTTTACCTATTCTACTATCAAACACAGCGGCGCTCATCCATGCAAATACGGCAGGTGGATACAACAACACAAGGCCAAGGAGTATCGAGCGAAAATAAAACTTACTCTCTATTTTGATGTTATATAAGTGTTGTATACTAAATCAGACGAAGTTAATATGGAACGCAACGGGTAGTATAAAGTGAAGGATTATGATCAATCAAGGAAAAGGATAGGATGCACGGCAACCGAACAGTGCAAACTATATACTCCCTCCTTCCGATTGCATAATATAATACTCCCTCTGTCCATAAAATAGTGACTTCAATTTGTCTAGATTCGGATGTATCTAGACACGTTTTAGTATATTGATATATTTGAATCTAGATAAAGTCAAATCACTTATCTGTGGACGGAGAGATGCTTTAGCTTGTGTCAAACAAATGTATCTAGACATCTTCTACACACTAAAAGATGTCTAGATCCATTTGCTTCACAAAAGTTAGAACATCTTATATTTCGAAACTGAGGGAGTAAATGGACGATGTACTTTTCACTATGCTACGATTAGGGGGACGTGTTTGGTTGCTCGGAGAGTGGTTTCCCCCGCTCCGGTTGGATGAAAAATCAGGGTTTGGTTGTCCATGAAAAATGATTCCCTCCATCTCACCTCCTTTAAACCACTTCTTTGACTACACGCGGACGAATCTCATCCGAGTTGGCCATTTCTAGTGAGGCAACCAATTCTTGCCTCGGTGGAGAAACACGTCGTTGAGCTTATGCAAGAGAGGTATGGCAGGAGCTTGCCCGCTTCGCGAAAAACCAACGGGAGAAATTGGATCACCTCACCGTCGATTCGCACTGCCTATTTACACTGCCCTGCCTCACCTCTAAAGCTAGCGCCACCATTTACCTCCATTTGATATCTTCGTTGAAGGAAGCTTCTTGGTCGACAAACACGTAAGGATTGACATGTTCTCGGGTCAATGGAGCTCTGACGTGGTAAGTCATCTTCGTATTTTTTGACAAATCTGCCCGTTTGGTAAAACTAATGTTTCATCTGACCCCTCGACGAAACTATTTCGAAATCTGACCCATGTGGTCGGAGCCTATAAGAATGGAGCTGAAATAGCGCAGGTCGGTGCCAACCATCACCGGCGCCGAAGTAAGTTCGGCGCCAAGCTAGCTGGCGCGATGGGTAGGTCAGCGCCAAACTCAATGGTGTCGAACCTCTTGATTTTTCTTTTTTCAAAATTTAGCAAAGTTGTGTTAAATTTTGTTAGCGCCTACATGTACTTCATTTTTGTTGACGCCGACCTCAGGGTCAGATTCCGAAATATTTTGGTCGGGAGGTCACATGAGACATTAGTTTTGCCAAACAGTCAGATTTGTCAAAAACAAATACGTCATCTTCCTCCACATCTCCGAGATGTCGTCCAATGGTTAGATCGTGTCACGTAGCATCTAACCCTAGCCCTGTTAACATGCAGTTCCAATTGCTAGATCAGAAGGGGCATGGTAGATTTTGTAACTCTTGCTTCTGATATAGAGTGGGAAAGAGCTAGATGCATGTTTTATGGTAGTGTTGACTGTTCTTCATGCTTATCATTGTTTTTATCGTGAGTGTTGTAGGATGGGTAATAAGATTGATATCTAGTTTGTTAGTATGTTAGAAGTGGTGACTTGTAGCGTAACGTGAGTGACCAGTGTTCTTGTACCCTGGTTCTTTGATTTGTGTTGTAGGAGCAGGGTAACTTGCCTGGATCCGCCGGCAACCTTTACACTACCACTGAGATATGTGTCGATACTTGATAGGTACTACCCAATTCAGAAGAGGAACATCATTGTTAGAATTAAACATCTTATGTATTAAATCGTGTCCTAATTATAAAGGACCGGTTGTCTCCCTTCCTATTCCTCCTGTATTTCCCACTATGGATCTTCTTGTATTCCACTGAAAACTCCAGATCGGTGACCTCCTGTATGCCACACCATGGGGATCTTCCTGGCTATATAAACATGTAACCGATCCCGAAACAAAGGGCGTCGATTCAACCAAAAACCACTCCTCGCAATATGGTACCAGAGCCCTCTCTTCCTTAGTCGTCTAGCAATTGCCATGGCTACTTCGTCCTCCACCAGCGATGGCAGACCAAAGGATTAGATCTTGGAAAAGCTTACCCGAGAAAATTATCTCCTATGGCATGCTTAGATCCTCCCGCAAATTAGGGGGCGCTCCTCTATGGCTATCTAGATGGATCAACAGTCGCATTGGCTAAGACCATCACGGCCACGGAGGATGGCAGGACCACGACGGTGGCAAACCCAACCTATGTCGTCTGGGTAGCACAAGATCCAAAGGTTCTGGGTTATCTATTGAATTCTCTTACCAGGGAAGTCTTGATTTAGGTAGCCTCCTACACCACGGCTGTAGAAGTCTGGGAGGCTCTCGGGAATATGTTTTCCTCTCAAGCTCACTCCCGCATAGAAAATATACGTATCTCCCTTGCCAAGGCCGAGAAGGGGAACAGAACCGTCGCTGCCTATTTTCATATATAAAATCTCTTGCCGAAGAACTCGCCACAGCCGGTAAACCTCTCTCTGAAGACGAACTTGTCTCCTATATCCTAGAAAGATTAGATGGATAGGACAATCCTTTAGTCTTTGCTATTCATGCATGCACTGATGATGTCACTCTAGATGAGATGTTTACACAGATGTCAAACTTTGATCAGCGCAATGAGTTTCTCCAGGGAGCAAATTTAGGGAACGGTGGTTTTAAATCATCAGCAAACTCTGCATACAGAGGAGGACGCGGATGTGGAGGTCCATAGGGTGGTCGTGGTCATCATGGACAAGGAAATTGAGGAGGGCACCCCTTCTACAACAACAATAGGGGTGCTGCTCCTCGATCCACCAATCATGGCGGCAATGGAGGCAACAATCCATCTGAGCCACAGTCTTCTTGTCAGATTTGTGGCAATCCTAGGCACATTGCACGTGATTGTTGGTACCTCTCTAATGAAGATGATGATCAACAAGATGAGATACGTTGCAAACGTATCTATAATTTTTGATATTCCATGCTTGGTTTATATCTACTTTCTTGTGTTTTGTCCATATTTTGGAGTACTTTTTATACACTTTCTTGGACTAACCTATTAACAAGATGCCACATTGCTAGCTGCCTGTTTTCTGTTGTTTTTGGTTCTAGGAAAGTCAGAAAATAAATATTCTCGGAATTGGACGGGACAAAAGCCAAAGTCAATATTGCACCGAGGGAGACACAGAGCCAGAATACGAGACGGAGAGGGGCCAGGGGCCGGCCACACCACCTGGCCCACGCCAGGGGGTGGTGTGGCCGCCTAGGGCACCCCCTCGGCCTCCCCTTTCGCCTATAAGATGCCTCCGATACAGAAACCCTAAGTACCCGATCAAAATTCCACGAAAGAGTCTGTAGCCGCCGTCATCTCTATCCCTAGATCAGGAGGGATCTGAAGCTCTTCCCGGCACCCTGCCGGAGGGGAGAATTCACCCTGGAGGCCTTCTTCATCACCATGCAAACCTCCGGTGTGATGCGTGAGTAGTTCATCCTTGGACTACGGATCCATGTAGTAGCTAGATGGTTGGTTCTTCTCCTTTGTGCTATCATGTTTAGATCTTGTGAGCTCCATTCATGATCAAGATCATCTATTTGTAATTCTACATGTTGTGTTTTTGGGGATCCGATGGATATTGAGATGCTATTTCAGATTGATTATTGATTCTATCATGTCTTTGTTATTTGTGATCTTGCATGCTCTCTGTTGTTAGTAGATATCTTGGCCGAGTAGATGCTAGCAACTCCAAGAGGGAGTATTTATGCTCGATAGTGGGTTCATGCCTCTAGTAATCTGGGGAAGTGACAGAAATCTATAAGGTACTAGATGTGTTGTTGCTACTAGGGAGAAAACATCAATCCTTTGTTCATAGAACAATCATATTGTTTACTTTACATGCAATGCTTAATGCAATTATCTGTTGCTTGCAACTTAATACTAGAGGGGGTTCAGATGATAAACTGAAGGTGGATTATTAGTCATAGATGCAGTTAGATTACGGTCTATGTATAATGTCGTAATGCCCAATCAAATCTCATAGGAGTCAAGATGATTAGTATATGCATGTATGCTTTCTCGATGTTTGTCAATCGCCCACTGTAATTTGTTCACCCAACATGTCATTTATCTTAAGGAGAATCACCACTAGTGAACTATGGACCCCGGTCCTTTCTTTTACCATCAATCTACAAATGTTTACTGTTTTCTGTTTACTTTCTGCAAGCTATTACTTTCTTCCACACAATACGTTTAATCCTTTGTTTTCAGCAAAACCGGTGAGATTGACAACCTCACTGTAAGTTGGGGGCAAAGTTCTGTGGTTGTGTTGTGCAGGATTCCAAGTTGGAAACAACACCTTGGAGGTGTTTCCTTGCTCCTACTGGTTCGATAATCTTGGTTTCATAACTGAGGGAAACTTACTACTGTGCACATCATACCTTCCTCTTGGGGTTCCCCAACGAGCTCGATATCAACACGAGCCAGCAAGTATTTTTTTGGCACCGTTGCCGGGGAGTCAAGGACATCTTCACAAGGGGAGTCCCTCATAACCAATTTCTTTACTTTGTTTTATTTGTTTTGCTTAGTTTATTTTCGCTTTGTTTGCTTGTTTTTTTATCAAAAACATAGAAAAATTAGTTATACTAGTTTGCTTTCTTTATTAAAAACACAAAAAAAATGAAGCCTTTCTATAGTTGTTACCTCTTTCTTAGCTCACCATGTTGATCTGTGGGGGGCCAGCTCCCAAATCTGTGGGGAGGCACTCCTATTACGTAAGTTTTATTGATGAGTATAGCAAATTCACATGGATATATCTTATAAAAAAGAAATTCGATGTCTTCCAAGTCTTCCATAATTTCCAAGCACTTGTTGAACGAAAATTCAATAAGAAAATGATTGATGTTCAGTCCAAGCATTCACCTAATTTACGACCATACAACACACAAAAACTTGCTTCCCATTCCAAACAATGCGCTTCCTAGGATACAATTCTACATTAAATGCCTTGATAGCAAAATAGGTCGGATCTACATCTCTAGAGATGTTGTCTTTGATGAATCCATGTTTCCTTTTGCTAGTATTCATCCAAATGCAGGAGCCCAACTTCGCAAATAAGTGCTTCTTTTTCTCAAACCGTTTCCTTCTCCATCTATCTTTGATCAAGGGGGCGGTAAAATTGCATTGATCAACTAACTAACCAACCCACTAATGCTCCTAGTGAGTTGTTTGATGGTACATATCAAGTTGTAGAAGAAAACAGTGAAGATAACGGTGAAAAATGGAGTCAAAACGGTACATACGATAACATGCCGCTAAACGAGCAGCCAAAAGATTGCAAAGATGGATTGTTAAACCAGTTAAACTCTATGATGGTATGATTCGCTATGGCATGTTTTGTTCTACATGTGAACCATAAAATGTGGAGCAAGCCCTTGCAGATAGTAAATGGACACAAGCCATGGATGATGAATATACAACTCTAATAAAAAACAAGACATGGGATCTAGTTCCTAGTCAAGAAGGTAAAAACTTAATTGATTGCAAGTGGGCATTTCGAATAAAGAAGAAAGCCGATAGAATAATTGATCGCTACAAAGTACGACTAGTAGCAAAGATTTCATACAACAATAAGGAATCGATTATGAAGAGAAATTTACTCCTATAACTAAAGCAGCCACCATCCGCTTTGTCTTGTCTATTGCAGTATCCAAGGAATGGAATTTGAGGCAACTAGACATTCAGAATGCGTTCCTGCACGGTGTTTTGAAAGAAGAGGTATATATGAAACAACCTCTTGAGTTTGAGGACAAAAATTTGCTTCATCATATATTCAAGCTTAATAAGGCCTTGTATGGGCCAAAACAAGCTCCTAGAGCATGGTATTCTCGTTTAAGCTCAAAACTACAAGATCTTGGCTTTATTCCTTCAAAGGATGATACATCTCTCTTTATTTACAACAAGGAAAATATAATCATCTTTGTGCTCATTTATGCTGATGATATAATTGTCACTAGTTCCTCTAATCAAGCCATTTCAGCACTACTAAGGGATCTAGGGTCAAGCTTTGCCTTGAAAGATTTGGGAGATCTACACTATTTCCTAGGAATAGAAGTCAACACAATTTTGGATGGCATAGTGTTGTCTCAAGAAAAATATGCCACGGATCTCCTTAAAAGATTTGGTATGCATGGTTGCAAACCATCACCAACTCCTCTATCAAACACGGAAAAACTAACTATCTCAGAAGGACAACCTCTTGAACAAGAGGACAACACTAAGTACAGGAGTATTATAGGAGCATTGCAATATTTGACTCTTACAAGACCTGACATTTCCTTTGTTGTCAACAAAGTGTGCTAATATTTGCATTCACCGAAAATAGTTCATTAGGTTGCTATTAAACACATATTGAGATATCTTAAGAATACATCCAGTATTGGTCTTACTTTCAAAAGACCATCATCTATGTTAGTGAATGCTTTTTCAGATGTTGACTGGGCAGGATGCCTAGATGACAGAAGATCCACAGGAGGATTTGCAATTTTTCTTGGACACAATCTGATTTCATGGTGTGCCAAAAAACAAGCCAATGTATCAAGAAGTGGTACCGAAGTAGAATACAAAGCTCTAGTTAATACCACTGTAGAGATTATATGGGTACAATCCATACTTGCTGAAGTTGGAATGCCACAAGAGCAAACTCCATGTTTATGGTGTGATAATCTTGGAGTGACCTACATATTAGCTAATCTTGTATTTCATGCAAGAACAAAACACATAGAGATTGATTTCCATTTTATGAGAGAAAGAGTGGCAAAAATGCTAGAAATTCGTTTTATTTTTTCTAAGGATCAAGTGGCTGATGGTTTTACAAAGGCATTGCCTACAAGAAGTTTTGAAGCTTTCAGGCATAATCTCAACTTAGTAAACTTGTGATTAAGGGGGCGTGTGAGAATTAAACATCTTATGTATTAAATCGTGTCCTAATTATAAAGGACTGATTGCCTCCCTTCCTATTCCTCCTTTATTCCCCACTATGGATCTTCTTGTATTCCACTGAAAACTCCAGATCGGTGACCTCCTGTATGCCACGCCATGGGGCTCTTCCTGGCTATATAAACATGTAACCGAGCCCGAGACAAAGGGCGTCGATTCAACCAAAAACCACTCCTCGAAATAATCATTACATGGCCACCTACTCTATCCACCTTCGTCCCTAATATGGTGTGTCAGTTCATAAAACAAGGCCTCTGTGGATTGGGGATTCAGACAAAAGGACCTTGAAGCTGTTGCTGAGGATGTCTTCAAGTTCTTTGGCCGTTGCATTATCGATGCGTTAGATCTCCAAGCATCTGAGGCATTTGAGATATAGGTGGGTTCAGGTGTGCTCAAGCTCAAAAGGCTTGACGATGAGCGCTGGGATGAGGACACATCAGTTTTTATGATGGACGTCGAGATGTACTTTGACCACATCAAGGATGGATAATTTTTCACTTTTTAGTACATTCGCTTCTGCTCACATATGATCAAGAACTAACTAACTAACAATGTTCTCACTTACAACAAGTCCATTGATAACTATGTTCGAATGAACCTTACATGTGGTGGTTGTATTCCACAACGCTCATCTCGCCGGCTATGATACACCGTGGCCCTATCCACCTCATGGAGAACAAGGCATAGGCCATCAGGTATCTTGATATGAACCTTGAGTACATGATTAGTTGTTTCATATCCTTCCTGAACAAGCACCATATGTGAAGAGAAGATTCAGAAGTGATGCTGGTTGTGGTGCTTGTGGTGATCTTGCTGATGATGATGTGTATCTTTGGAGTTGCTAGGATTGATGAAAAATGATGCCAGATCTATGTTGTGTTCTGCTGATGGGCAAGCTCACCACTTAGCCTAGAAGGTAATTCTATTAGTGTAACCAATCGACTAGTAATTAGCCGAAACACAAGCTTCAAGCAACCAAACACCTGGGAATTTGCTTCTCCTGTGATATAGGAGAAAAGTATGAGCAACCAATTAAGTTGCAAAACATGACTTAGATACCCAAAATAGGTGGAAACAACCAAAGACACCTAGACAGACGAGTTTTTATTTTTTGATAAATTTGACCTTTTGGCAAGACTAATGTGTCATGTGAACCCTCGGTAAAACTATTTCTAAATCTGATCAGGGTTCTGCGGCAACAAGAATGGAACATAAGTTGTATATAGATCGGTGACAATGATCTCCGGCACCGAAGCGAGTCGGCGCCATACAATTGACAAAAATACGACCGACGGCGTTTGTAAAATGCAAGATGCTGCGGCAGTTGCCCTGCACGAGTGGGTGCTGTTCGCAGACCCAACACGCCAAATGTCCACCCCTGCAACGCGCGGCCCAGACCTCGAGACAGTCACCCACAACTAGCACTAGTACTAGTAGCAGCAGCGCAGCAGCAGTGTCGCACGCCTGTCCGCTCGATCCCGTCCGTCTCCTCCTGGCCTCGTTCCCATCACCATCTACCAGTTCCGGGGTCGTCATTGCTCAATCGTTGCATTGCATTGCATGCGTCGGAATCCCGGCTTGGCCTGGCGTGGGTGGGGGAGTTGCTTGGGCACGCCGGTCATTTCAGCAGCGCAAGGAGGATCCTTTCAAATTGTGGCTTTCTTTCTTTCTCACGGAAAACGAGAAACACCGCCTCCATTCCCCTGGCCTTTTTCCGCAGAGCACATCGCCATCCTCCCCGTCCGACCAACGCCTTCCCCCCGCACCCAAAAGCACCCGACCGTTGCCACCTAAGCCCGAGGCCAGGAAAAGAGCACCCCCATCCCTCCACATCCGCACGCCACCCCGCCCCGTCGCGCTCTAGGGAAAATCAAACCCAACGAGCGTCGTCTTTCCGCGATGTCGGCGCGGCGGCCGGCGAGGGCCCAGCACGGGACGGCCACGGCCACGGTGACGCCGCGGATCCTGAACCTGTCGAGGAGGTCGTCGGCGGGCGGGAGGCCGATCCGGGGCGCGGGCGGCCGCGCGCAGCAGCAGCAGCCACGGCCGGCGCCGAGGCCGGTCAACCTCGGCGCGCTGTTCGAGATGGAGCGGCGCGTGCGCGGGCTGGAGTCGGCGCCTGCTTCACCGCCGCCGCCGGTCTCCCGTGCAACAACGCGCGCGCCGCCGCAGCAGGAGGACGCCGGGGAGCAGGAGGAGAAGTGGCGGTTCCAGGCGGAGATCCTCCGCGCCGAGTGCAACTTCCTCCGGATGGAGCGCGAGGTGGCGCTCCGCAAGCTCGACTGCCACCGCGGCCAGATGGAGGCCGCGCTCAAGACCGCCGTCGAGACGCTCGCGACGGTACGGCGCATGCACGTCCGTCAAAGCATCTCCCTTTCGCCACCCCCGCACTTCAGTCATCACCTGTTGTTAGATTAAGCGCGACAGTTTTATCTGATCGCCGACGATGTTTGATCGGATGGATTGCAACAGGGGAGGAAGAAGATCGACGGGAGGGGCGAGGCCGGCGTGGCGGCGGCGCTGGAGGAGGGGATCGAGGACCTGGAGGAGATGATGGAGGAGTTGCGGGCGGAGAAGCAGAGTGGAGGGAGGAGGGCGATGAGCGGCTGCGCGCGGGAGCTGCGGCGGAGCCACGGCCGGAACTTCGACCGGCAGGCATCCTCGCTCCGACGGCGCCTCGAGAAGATGCCAGCATCGGTCGACGCGGAGCCCGCTATCTGCAAGGACATCCGGGAGATCGCGGCGCACCCACCGCTGCCTCCACCTGCCGAGCACCGCGACGGCGATGACCACGTCCCCAGCGTCAATATGTCTGATGTACGTAATGCCCGCGATATTCATTGATGTGAATTCGCGATGTCTGTCTGATGATGATCACTAAAAGGTGCAACATTTGCGCGATCGGTGTACGCGTTGCAGGTGGAGATGCTGCGGGTGAAGATGGAGGGGATGTCCAACGGGATGCGCGAGCGGATGGCGGAGTACAGCCGGCGGCTGGAAGCCGTCGCTGGCGACAGCAACGCCGGTGGCTGCCAGTCCAGGAGATGCGGCAACAACCGGCACAGCCGAAAGGGCAGCGCGTGCAGCCAGAGGAGCTGGAGCGGCGGCAGCAGCAACGCGAGCAACAACGGCAATGTGGCGGCGTTCCGGCACAACGCCGCCTCGCACGGAGGCCCCATCGCGGCCTCCCAGAAGAAGCATCAGCAGCAGCAGCAAAAGGTAGGATTCAAATTTGTTCCTTACACACTGTTTAGGCACTATGCTCAGTACTCCACTACTACTAGTCCACCTTGCTTTATCTTATTGTCCCATTGCTTGGTTTCGAGAACAGGATTAGTGGCTTGCTAGCGTAGTGCTTAGTGAAGTACAGGACGGAGTGTCGCGCGATTAGTCTCGGGCACCAGAATGTCGTTGACTCGGGTTGGGGGGCTAGTAGTACTGGTCAGCGACTTGACGGCATTATCAATCCAAGATTAGGAGGACCGTTTTGTTTTGTCTCATCCGAGCTTGAGTTTTTTGAGATCGGCTGCAGCGCCTCTCCGGATGGGTGCATCATGCAACGGGAGCCTGTGGTGTGGGGATGGCGTGCACAGGGTTTTGCACTGGTTCCGTAGGGAGATGAGATGAGTAATTGATCTGATCCCCACCGGGTCCATCCAATCCATGGATTGGCCCGCTCGAGTCGACGGCTGGCTACCCAACGCACTGCACCGTAGTAGGAGTACTATACTACTTGTGTTGAGCTGATGTGGATGGGGCCATTAGTTCTTTAAGAACCATTACCTTTCTTCTCTGGTAGCAGTAGTAGCCCGCTTCACCTCGATACTACTCGTAGGTGTTTGAAAAAATAGCTTTGCCATATGATCCCATGATTTGAACTCGTCAATGATTGTCAGGTGGCCCACGTTGTCAGTGCCGTTGAGGGCTGCCTCCCCCCCATTGGCCATGTCTGGCAGCAGGTGGTCCTGGCCGAGCAGTTGGCCCTTTCCCCCCTTACTTTTGGAGATTGTCCTCGGTCTGGGGTTTCCCAATTATTCCCCTGTTATGGAGTAGCATTTTTCGTCGTGAGCGAGACGTGTGCCAATGAGATTTTTTGAATTAGGACTAGTTCTATTCGATAAGTGAGATGGTAAATCGCGTTATTTTATCCAAAGTTCCGGTTCCATTCTAAAATTCAGATGGTCTACGAGTAGTTCTGTGCATGTACTTGTGTGTATTTTATTCAACAAATGTCGCGCATCTCACCTGGGAGTTTGGGACTGAAGCGTGACGTTGCCAGGGCTGATTGTTCCCCACGGTTCGCACCCAAACGGACATGCTTAAATGGATGAAAGAATTCAATGCCAACTGCAAATTTGAAACTGTAAAAGGAGCTGCACTTTTTTTTATCACCAGAAAAGCACGTGATGTATACCATCCGGGCCATGTTCAATAGGACGAGGTGCCCACAACAGGAAGGAAAGCTATCCTTTCCTGGCTCATGCAAAAGATATGGGCCAGGCCCAAGGACCAGGACGTGTGCTCATTGAGGCGAGCTAGTATTACTTTCTCAACAACCATTGTGCCAAGGCGGGGCCCATCTGGTCAAGCAAGCGTGCAGATGCATTGCCCTGTGAACATTTTTGTACTAGACTGAATTCTTGTGTCGGAGGCATAGCACTGCTCAATTCACCTTGGGTCGCTGCGAATGGCAACACTTGCTGGGAAACTCATGTCTGGCAGATCAAGCAATGAGCTCCAGCGCTGCTGGATTTGGTCGACCCATACTGGCGAACTTTTATTGCCTTCTTTAATCTGCATGTTCTGCCTCTCCTGCATAGAGAGTCCTCACTCTCTGAATCATTTCTGTCTTGTTAAGTAAGAAAATACAGCACCTTGTGCTAATAACTCTGTTTCTGCTTACAGAGTGTGGCTGAAGACTGCAAGCTGGTGGCCTCCGGAAGCTGCTGCGACTGCAAGGAGATTGTGGGGAAGATAATGAAGCAAGTGAGGGCAGAATCGGAGCAATGGACTGAGATGCAGGACATGCTGGAGCAGGTCAGACTGGAGATGCAGGAGCTGCAGGCTTCGAGGGATGCGTGGCGGCGCCGCGCCATTGCCTCTGACATCAGTCTTGGCTCCTTGAATTCTCAAGTAAGTAGCCTCTAATTATGCCTGCATCACTAAATAGGAATGCTTCACTCTTTGTTTTACATGTTCTGCTGTGCTTTGTTTGCTATCATGGAAACGTGATTTTACAAGCATACATGCTGGTGCTATGCATCATGTTTTTGTTGAATTCAGACTTCAGAGTAAGAAGTATTGCTTGGCACAAAAATAGAACTCCTTTCTAGTAGTCTGTTTTGGCACCAAAAAATTCACTGCTCTTGATTACTTACTTTAGAGATGTTGCTACTCTAAGCAGAACGGTGAGTATGTCGGAATTCAGGCGATGAACCATTACCAGTATTGATATTCTACAGTACAAGTACAGACACGCTGCGTTGTATTTTTTATTTGGAACTGACCTAGTTACTATTTCTTCACACATTATTCAATGCTGCAGACAAATTTCTTGTTTCGAAAAGAACAGTCATTTCGTATTGTTTGCAGTTTATATCTAAGCATTTCCAATGATCAGTACAGTATGTGAAGTTGTTGTCTGAACATGAACTCTTGCTACTGACCAGATGCTGGAGTGGAAACAACGAGCGCTAGCGTCGGAACATCACGCCGAAGATCTCCAGAAGAAGGTCACAGAGCTCCAAGGCAAGCTGCACACCTTCAAATCCCATTTCCCTGCCCCAAGCCTGCCCAGCCGAGCATGGTCAGAAGCTTGCAAGATGGAGAACCCGCGAGCAGCCAAGGCCCAGCACCACCACCGGTCACCACAGGATTGCGGCAAGGAGAAAGAGAAGCACGTCCTCATCTGCCGCGTGAAGCACTCGCCCAGCGTGATGCCGAAGCGCTCGCCGCTGCGGGAGATCGGCAACATCAGCCTGCCGCGGCAGTGGCAGCGGTGAGTACTGACCATGATGAGATCGATCCTCTGCTGCGACCAAGGTTTCGGACAGGGTGGGAAGAGAGAATTCTGTCGCTTTAGAGGTTTGGCCTCTAATAAAGTAAGTTACTACTAATTCATAATAACCACGACTGACTTCTCGTCGGTCAGATCTGTAGTGAGTAGAGCTGGGACGGGGTTTCTTTGCGTAGTAGTACAGTGTTGATGAATAGGTGAGATCGAGATGTATGTAAGGCGAATGCCTCCTTTTTTTTTCCCTGAGATTAATTGGCAATTTTGGTTCCTGCATCTTGGAAGATCTCACGATCATATGTGTGTTGAACTGCAAGCGTACGCGGGTGTTTGCTCCACTCTGAAGCATGGTTAGAACGACAGGTTCGATCTGATAGAATTATGAAGTAGAAGTACAATAACAGAGGCTTTGTTGATGCTGATCATATGACATGTTCATGCCTTGGATGAATGTGGAGTTTACGCAGCTAGCTAGTTGCGTCCGCACAGAAACTATTTGGAGATTATGCATCCCAAACTATAACTACGGCTATACATCTAAGAATCTACCTAGTGATTGATCATGGAAACATAGGCGCAGTATGCACACACGATCTTCTCGGAGATGTACACGTAGACGGCGAAGGAGAGGCTCATGAGCGCCACGTCCTTCCAGTCCCCCTTCTGCTTCGGGCTCAGGTTCTCCTGCACGGTCATCCCGGCCTTCACCACGCCGCCGTGCACCCTCTCGGCCATGGCGACCCACCATGCCCTCTTCTTCCCTCCTCCTCCTCCACCGCCGCCGCCCCCACCGATCGGCGGCTCCGTCGGTAGCCGGCTTTGGCACCGGAAGGAGGATCTTGGCCGAGGGACGGTGGTGCTACGTCGTCGTCTGAAGGTTTGGGAGACATGTAGAACGGTGGTGTTGGTAAGAGAGGCCATTGCATTGACCGACGCTGCGATGTTGGGGAGTAGTAGAGATGTGATCTATGGGGTTTTGTGGATCTTTCCAGCACGAGAGGATAAGTGAGCCCTGACTACGGGAGGAGGAGAAGGGAAGACAGTGACAAGTAGGCGCGTCGTGTAGCTGCAACCAGGCTGGCAGTTGGCCCAAGCAAGCTCATACAACGGCGATATTTATCCAACTTTGTCAAAATCACAGTAGATTTCACCACCATCGGAGGTTTCTGTAAACAGGTTTGGGGGAAGCCACATGTGGTTGTAGAAATATAATTGTCTTATAATAATTGATGTTGTTTGCGAGATTACAAAAGGTATATATAGGTGATCGGCCGGGCAAACCCTAACTTACGTTACAAGCAAAAATCAAACCGACTTATAATCTAACATCCCGCAGTGTCAACGTGTGGTTCACCGATGTTAAGACTAGATTGAATATCGGTAAACAATGTTGTTGGAAGACCCTTTGTGAAGATATCTGCAATTTGAGCAATGGTTAGAACATGAAGAACACGCACTTGTCCCAAAGCCATCTTTCTATGAACAAAATGGATGTCGATCTCGATATGCTTTGTCCGACGATGCTGCAGTGGATTGCTAGACATGTAAACATCTAAAATATGATCACAATAAATTATAGTAACTTGACGACAAAGATCCGAGAGAAACTGATGCAACCAGACCGTTTCGGCGACAACATGTGCCACTTCACGGTACTCAGCTTCTGCAGACGAACATGAAATTGTAACCTATCATTTCGAAGACCATGAAATCAAGTTGTTACCAAAAAAAACAGAGTATCCGGATATGGACCGATGAGTATCCGGGCAATTAGCCCAGCCTGCATCGGAATATGCTTCAAAGTGTTTGGAGATGATGAATATATGTGGAGGCCATGACCAATAGTACCTTTGAGATATCGAAGAACAAGTTTAACATGATTATAATGTGGAATACGAGGATCATGCATGTAGATACAGGCTTGTTGAATGGCAAAAGAAATTTCTAGACGAGTGAGAGTGAGATATTGAAGAGCATCGATTATACTACGATAGAGAGTGGCATCTGGAAAAACATTACCTGAGGAGAAAAGTTTGGTAGTTGTATCTACCGGGGTTTTAGACTATTGACAGTCAAGCACGCCTGATTTAGTTAGAAGATTAAGAATATATTGTTGCTGAGATAGAAAAAGACCATGGGTATCACGAGTGACATCAGTTCCTAAGAAGTGATGAAGTATACCAAGATCAGTCATGGAAAATTCAGAGCAAAGTAAGAAAATGATGTGATCGAGAAAATGCTGAGTGGAGGCTGTTAAGACAATGTCATCTACGTATAAGAGAAAATAGGTTGTGTGAGAGGTAGCGTGATAGACAAAAAGAGAAGAATCCGAGGAAGATGGTTGAAAACCAATAGTGAGAAGAATGGTAGAAAATCGTTGAAACCATGCACTGGGAGCTTGTTTTAGACCATATAGTGAGTTTTTTAGAAGACAAACGCAATTTAGATTAGTTGTATCTTTAAAATCAAGAGGTTTCTGACAGTAAACAATTTCATTTAGAGATCCATGAAGAAAAGTATTTTTAATGTTAAGTTGATGAATGGGCCAAGATGAAAAATCTGCAAGACTAAGAATTGTTCTAATTGTACTAGGTTTAACAACGGGAGAGAAAGTTTCATCGTAATCAAGGCCATGTTGTTGAGAAAAACCACGACAGACCCAACGAGCTTTATAACGAGAGAGAGAGAGAGTACCATCGGAGTGAAATTTTTGACGAAAAACCCATTTTCCAGAATCTACAATTGCACTGTGAGGACGAGGAACAAGTTGCCAAGTATTATTATCGATAAGAGCTTGGAATTTTTCACGCATAGCCGAAGTCCAATGATGATCGAGAAGAGCTGATTTGTAAGTTTTAGGGATGGGAGAGATAGATGGAGTAACATTGAGATTAAGTTTTTGAGTTGGTAAGCGAAATCCTGATTTTGCACGAGTACGCATAACATGATCATTTGTGGGTTTAGTAGTAGGCACGACATGGGCTAGACGATTGAGTGGAGGGGAGGAAGAGACATGGCCCGACGCAGCGGATGACTCGGGCGAAGGGGAGGGAGGATCGGGTTGCATGAGAGAAGTCTATCATGCCAAGTTTTCAGCCATTCATGCAGTGGCAACCTTGTCGTGGGGCTGGTGTTATCGAATGTTGCCGCGGTAGGAAAATGCTGGTTTTTGGTAGGGTTGAGGGTTGGTTGGGCTGAGGCGGGAATGACGTGGAGAAGGTGTATGACGACACGTCGGGTAGGGGGCGGTGTAGAGGACTCGGGTTCGGGAGATGGTGTGCGTTGCGAAAAAGGAAAGACGTGTTCTATGAATATGACGTGCCGAGAGATGTGAATATGGCCGGATAGTAAGTCGAGACAACAAAAACCCTTGTGTTTGTCAGAGTATCCTAGGAAAACACAAGATATAGACCGGGGTGCTAATTTGGTAGGGGATGTGGCATACATGTTTGGAAAATAAAGATAACCAAAAACACGTAGCTCGGAGAATTGGGGTGACAGCAAAAAGAAAAATAGGGAGGATTGTGTGGGTTTGATTTGGTTGGCCTTATGTTGAATAAATATGTGGCGGTGCGTAGGGCATCAACGCAAAATTTCGTAGGAATGGATGAATGAATTAAGAGAGTACGAATTATATCATTGATTGCGAGGAGAGCTCGTTCTGACTTGCCGTTTTGAGGGGAGGTATTGGGGCAGGAAAATCGCATGAGAATGCCATGGCTAAGGAAAAAGTTTCGATTCGAATATTGTCAAATTCACGACCATTGTCGCATTGGATAAATCTTATAGGTAGAAAGAAGTGGGAAGACACATATTGTTGGAAGTTTATAAATATAGTGTGTACATCAGATTTGTTGCACATTGGGAAAGTCCAAATAAAGTGAGTAAACTCATCAAGAATTACAAGATAGTATTTAAAACCAGAGATACTTGCATGGAGAGATGTCTATAAATCATAATATAATAATTCAAACTGGAAGGTACTAGAAGAATGAGAGGAACTAAAGGGAAGACGAACATGTTTGGCTAATTGACATGACTCACAAACCAAGGGATCATGAGGATCTTTATTACATGAAATTGAAAATTCACTAAGAAGATGCAATAGTGTGGCGGCATGAGGATGTCCTAATCTTTGATGCCATAGATCCACCGAAGCAACCATGGATGAGGGCTGGGCGGTGGTGGTAGAGCCGTTGATGGAATATAGGTCTCCGAAACTACTGAAGTGTGCAATCTCCGCCTTGGTCAGGTAAGCCTTCACGGACAAGCCAAAAGAGTTAAATTCGATGGAGACAAGGTTATCACGAATAAATTGACAGATATAAATAAGTTTTTGATGACAGCAGGTGCGAAAAGAACATCTCGAAGGAGGAGGGGTTTAGAAGCGGAAGGAATATGGGTTTGATAAACACAACGAATAGGAATCAAAGAACCATCTCCAAGAGTAATAGAAGAAAAAGGCGAAAAAGTGCATAATGACATCTATATTTTCTTATAAAGTAGATCCCCACTAACTATTCTATCTCAACATGCAAGCTATCCACATCACCTACTTTAATAGCCACTTAAAAGTCCATGTCATCCCACTAACAATCATTTATAATAGTATATTTTACATGCAAACCAATCCACGTCATCTATTTTCTTCCATCCAACTACTCATGTCATCAATTTATGTTAGTCAAATATATGATAATTTTACATAAATTTAATTTACGATTTCAACTAATTTGTACAAATTCAATATTTCTCTATAAATTCTTTTAGAAAACCTCAAGTTCTATACGTATTACACCTTTTTATTTATACAATATAGTTTTTGAAGAGATTTCCGCTGCAACGCGCGGGGTATTTTTCTAGTTATATTACACGAAGAAGACATGTGACTAGAAGCACTGGAATCGAAAATCCAATCCATATCTGAGTTTCCTTGAGCAGCAAAGTTGTTCATGGCCTGTAGGAGAGCATCTTGGTCCCAGCTTGACATTGTTGCAGGAGACGGAGTCGGTGGAGATGCTAGTACTGACGTGATCTGTGGTGGCGATATCTAGTACATAGGATAGTGGCCGTCTGCTGAGGGGTTGTAGTTTGTTGGTGATGGGGCACCGTAGGAGGAGTAGGATGGTACAACAACATATGCATGTGACGGCGGACGAGATCCGAGCAGTCCAGGAGAGCCGGTGTGAGGGCGCATGCCCGGCATCCAGGAGCCGGAGTAGGTCGGTGGAGCGCCAATCGGAGAGGGGACGGCCCAAGGCAAGGACCAAGCCTGCACGAGTCCTGTCCATGGGTCATGTGGAGGGCGCCAGAAGGGCGATGCTGGAGGCACATGAGCCGGAGGTGGGGCGCCACTTGGAGGAGCCGGCCGACAATGCTGATGAAGATCGTGGAGGTCGGTAGATCGGCCTGGTGATGTGTAGTTAGGCCTAGGGCACAACCGGGAGGCGGTTGCACCGATGTCGGAGGAGGTGGCGCAGTTGGGGCAGTGTAGCATCTCATCTGTCTAACATCTGTAATGCTACATGGTCTAATAATAAAATGTTACTTCCTACATATATTGTTGCATCATAATTATGTCATGCTCATGTCATCATGCCACCTTGCATTTGAGCATCATATAAAACCCTTTTCATTTGGTTCTTATCTCATATGCATTTATTAATTGTATTTGCCTCTTGATACATTGTAGTTGGTTCTTGATATATTGTTAATGCCCAAATTGAGTTGGAGGGCATATCTTTTTCAACTCCACCACCTTTCTTGTCACCACTCCATAATTCCACCATCCAACTAAATGTGAGCTTTGCATCATTTGGGTTTACATCTATCTCACATGGGTTGGGATGGATCCTTTTTACTATTCCACATGCTTCCATGCAAGCATCATGTTGTTTTCACATTTTTGTTATGTGGAGCCACCTTTGCATGCTTTGTGAGTGGACCCTTTTTCTAGCTTCCATATGGATGGTTTTGGAATTTTTGCTCATGTTGGAATATTCTTGAGGATATTATGCACCTAGTGGAATATACACACTAGCATGTCCTAATTATATTCAAATATGACCATCTCCATCTACTCCACATGGAACATCCTTCTAAATTCCTTTAGCTTGGCCTTAGATCCATATTTTTGGAATGCATGTGAATAAATGCCATGACCTTATTATTGTTTTAACAAAATAAACATGGCATTTATTACTTATGCATGGGCCATGCAAGTCACCACCATCTTGTTCTCCTTTGGTTTTCTTTGTTTTGATTGGATCCTTTCTTTTGTGAGCTCCCCTTTTCTCTCTCAAACCTCCTCATCTGGATCTTTGTTGTCCTTGCCATGTGCATCAAGCCTAACCCCTCTCCTTATCCATCATCCCATCCATGCATGATCATGTGAGATCATATCCAAAAACCCATCTCTATCTCTCTCCTTCTTTTTCCATCACCTTGTGTTTAACCAAATCCACTCACCTCACCATCTCTTTTCACCTTGTTGGATCTTGTTAGATCATAACCCTAAAACCCTAAGTCTCTACCACCCTACCCCTAACCTCTCTCCTTAACTCCTCTCCCTAAACCCAAACCCTAACAACCTTACCCTCACCATGCCGAGCACCCCCTAGCTGCTCTCTCTCTCTACCAGCCAGGGACCCACCCCATCTACCCCATCCACTCCTCCTAACCCTAGCCGATGCCCAACCCTAGCTCCATGCCACCCCGAGCCTCCCCTCGGTTTCTCTCTCTCTCTCTCTCTCTCTCTCTCTCTCTCTCTCTCTCTCTCTCTCTCTCTCTCGCTGCAAACCGGCCCCACACACGAGCCAGCCCTCCCTGACCTCGCCCTGGCCCTAGCTGTAGCCCCTCGCCCCTGCCGAGCCTGGCCAAGCACGTGCTCGAGAGGAGAAAAGGTGGCCGAAGCCACCTTTTCCTCCATTGCGCCTCCAACGGGACCCCCTCTCCCCCGTCCATATCTATCTCCTCTCCCGGCCTCTGCCGTGCCCCGGATCCCCTCCTGGCCTTGCGCCGCAGCCCCAACCCCTCCTGCTTCCATCTCTTCCACCCCCGGCGACCATCGTCGGTTCCACCACCATCCCCTTGATCTAGGCGGCGGGCGTGTTGCGCGAGGTGTCGAGGAAGGCCACATGGATCCCGGCGCCGCCCCTGTGCTCTGCAGCGAGGAGGAGGAGGCCCGGTAGCCGCTGAACGCTGACGCACCCCGACAAACCCTAGCTCGCCGGCGTCTACGCCGTCGCTGATCCGTCGCTTCCTGGCCCGATCCAACACCTCCGACAGCCTTGTGGTGAGCCACCCTACCTCCTAGACACCTCCCCTTCGCTCCTGCTTCATGTTCCCGCCGGCCGTTTCGTCGAGCGCACTCTATGCGTTGGCGTCGCGGAAGGTCTTACTCGCTGTGCGCCGCAGAAGACCATACCTAGCCGTGCAACTCGTTTCTTCTAGCAACCCCCATCCACCGCAGTGGTTCCGCCTCTCTGCGCGAGCGCCCAGATCGCGGGTTCGAGCCAGCAGCTGCCCCGTCGGCCGTCGGTTTTGTCGAAACACGGAAGAAAAAGATCGCGTGGTACATTTCTAGAAAACCCCCCACCTTTTGCCGGCTCACCAGCGCTCACCCGCTTTGTCGGCGGCTGAGTCTGTTTTACAGAAAGATACCTGGGTTTCCAAATCCTCAACCCGCAGTCCCCCATCTGCGCCACATGGCCGCGCCCTGCTCACCCGCTGGCGTGTGGGCCCGCTCAAGCGCCGACCCCACTCGTCAGTCGCCGTGGCTTACTTCCCCCGCGGTATAAAAAGTTTTTGCGCGTCGTTTTCGCCAGCACAGCATAGGGCCCACCTGTCTGTGTCCGTGGCTAGGTTTCTGTGGGTGGAAAAAGTATCTGCATTTATCTGTTTTAATAAAATGTTTTCAGAAATGTTTATTATGATTTTAAATCCAGAAATTAATAACTTATAATTGGTAATTCCAAATCTGACAAATAATATATGTTTTTGAATCAGAAAAATGTGAGGATTTCAAATCTGCCATCCAAATTAACGTTTGACTAATTTAAATTTTCGAAATTGTTTAAATGCAATAAAAATGCCTTTTCTCAATTAATTAATAACTTTAAATCTACAACTCCAAATTTGACAAATAATATGTCTAAATCGATCAGCGCGACGAGCCTGTTCTAACTATGCATTCCTTGTTTTGAATTGCAGCATGCATCATATAAATATTAAGTGGACAGCAAGTGTTATGGGATCAAAACATGACTAAAACCTAATAAAATGCTTTATTCTTGTACCCCACACCTCACCCATGCCATGCTACATTATTACCATGTAAATTGTGCATCATTTATCATGACATGCTTGTTTGCTTGTCGCATTTTATTCATACGCTTATGCACGTTATTTATGTTGGCCCTTATTTGTTTGGTTCTTCTTCGAATAGACGCCGAGCAGGGGAAATATCAGGAACCCCAGGAGTACTACCCAGATTCTTCCTCGCTTCAACTAAGCTGCCAGGCAAGCACTATCACATGCTTGCATACACATAGTACCTATTGCCTCTATCTTATTCTTGCATCATTGAGTCGCGAATGCATTAAATTGAATCCCAAATACTGCATAGCTTTTACTTTTAAACTCCACCGAAGTTTGTTCCTCCACCCTATGAGCCATTACTACAGGAGTTGTTTGAGCCATGCGAGTCGTAGAACAGCATGTGTAGGGTATGTGAGTGTCTGATGGATAACGAGGTACCTAAATAACTTAACCTGAGTAGTAATGGGATAACTTATGAAAGAGGCACCGGTGAGCAATATCTGTCATTTGTTTTTTCATGCTCACTTGTGTCCCGCAGGACCCCGAGTACTTGATTCCTGTTCCTTGACTATTCGCACTATCCACATCCGGGAGGCCTTATGGACCCCCCTGAGCCAGAGCTTGATTCATTTCTATTTTTGGGGCCACAAACTAGTTTGGGGTTTTATTTACTATACTGTACTTATGCCATGTTTTACTGCTTTATTAAGATTGTGTGTAGAGCACCTGTACTGTTTTGGATGCGGAGTGTTTTCGCGGTATCGACAAGCCCAGTCACATTTTCGGGTTCCCAGTCGTTTACATCCATTGACGCAAACCTTGGGTCCGTCTCGGAGTCGGCCAAGTTCGTTGCGGGTAGCTTAATGGGGTGGCCCCCTGAAATATTTTATAAATCCTGTGATCGCTTTGTCGTGAATGCCTCGTTGGGTTTTGAGTTGGTTTTTCCGAGGTTGATCGAGTGTGTGTTGCTATTTGTGCACCCCTGCGGGGTAAATCTTTCTGAAAGCCATGTCCGCGGTTATGGACGACTTGGAGCACAGTTTCTCGATCACAGACAAGTATAACTAAAGTACCGCTTTTAATTTAACTAAATACCGGACTAGTAAATAGTGCAATACTCATGGAATGGTTAATAAAACTGCCAACGGATGGGTTGTTCGTCCGCTTTCTCGTTGGTAAGCGAGAAGGAGGATGGATCTGTTACTTTATACTGTTATAACTATTGCTTCTAATTAACGGACATCCGTCTATCATTGGTTAGGCGGATGGTTAGCGAGTATCTATAGACTTGTTAGTTATTATCTTTTGCTGCTATTGCGTCACCCCAGGTATATGTCCCCTTTAGAGGCATAAAGACTTGCTGAGTACCCCTAGGGTCTCACATGATAAATTGTTTGATTCAGATGAACAGGTGTATTCGCAAGATGGATACTGGGTGGAGGAGACGGATGATGTTGGCAACGATCACTCGGTGTAGAGATTCTGTGGATGGGGATCTGCGAGATCTGTGGGCGGGATGTGTTTATTTATGTGGCATCTTATGCCAATTTGCTTCTTATCCGTACTCAGATCTTGTTTTCCGCTTCCGCCTGATACTCTGATGTTTGATGTATGAGGAGCTATCCTAACTATTATCTCTATCTAGGATATTTGGATCTTGCCGTATGGCATCGCAATATTTCTATTTTTTTTAGATGGAATGGCTCTGAGAACTGTTGTATGGTAGCTTGCATACATACTCACTTGTGTATGTATTTGATCTCTTCTTTGTTGCCTCACGCTCGCTCTTGTCCTGATGTCTTGGAAGTGGTTAGGACGGCCGACGGGTCTACACGTGGGCGGTCCCCTGGGCCCCTGCTGTACTATTTTAACCACGTCCGTTTCATCCTGGCTTGAACTTAGAGCATAGGGTCCGAGGTAGTTATAATTGGTATCAGAGCCATCCCGTCCTTCAGGATCTCAGCCAAATGGTCATTGTCATTCTAGCAAATATTTTGGTAGCTATGTATACTAGGGAAAAACAAAACGTGAGAGTAGGACCGCTTCCATTTTTCTTCTTACCCACCCACCCACCCTTTTCTGGTAAGGAAGAGTAACGTTTTCAATCCTCTTCTAAAATCCAAACTAGGATTCACGTGTTCTGGGTTCCGTAGTACCATAGGTTGTGTGTGCGTGTGTGTAATTCCTTGTCTATCTGTTGCATCCAACTTGTTGTCGCTATCTGTCTTTTGGTTATCAACTGTCGGTACATTCCATATCGACAGGCTTTTGTAAACCGACGCGATCTATCCGATTAGTTGTATACCGACGCAATCTGTCTTACTCTTTGTTACCCGACGCTATCTTGTTAGGGGTGTTTGTTTTCCGTAGTTGCTAATCTTTAGGTTCATCTTAAGAAGAATGGGAGTTGGGATATGTGTTTTACTTGTTCATGTGCGGAGTAATGATTTGAGTGCGGGATGGAGTCGCGACCATACCACTACTTTTATCATTCGCTCTTGTATATTGAATTGGTAGAGTTACTAATCTTGATTCGTTAAGTGGTTTTGCGCATATAGTGGTATTTTAATGCCAAAATTTGTGGAAAATTTTTCTTTGATAGTTTTGTGTACCACACTCCTTGTTCGGTCGTGTGCGATATGCTTAATATCTTCTAGGTGCTTTGAACTTTGTTGATATTTTAATATCATCTTAGTAATTTGTATCCTTTAATCTTGGTTAATTCCATTTTGGTACTATTTTGGATTATTATTATTCTCCATTATGGTACTGACTTGAGTTTTATATCAATCACAGGATGGCACCACCACGCCATTCTGAGGAGGACATACCACCTAAACTGGGGGCTGTGTTGGCAAGTATTGCTAATGCCTTGGGAGCAATGCAGCAGAACCAACAACGATTTGAAGAAAGTGTCAGGAGGAATTAGTTTGTTCCGCTACCTCCACCTCCCAAGCGAGGAGACATCAAGAGCTTTCTGAAGTTTAACCCGCGCCACTTTGAGGTGTCTGATCAGCCTCTAGACGCAGATGATTGGCTGCGTGAGATGTCAAGGTTGCTGATGACTGCTGATGTTCCTGAGCAAGAATGGGTAAAATGCGCCACTCACCTTTTTAAGGGAGATGCAGCTCTGTGGTGGGAGAATTACCTGAAGGCAAACCACTCTGGTTTTCAGCCTACTTGGGAGCAGTTCACTGGGGCTTTCAAAGAGCAATATCTGTCAGAAATTGTCATGGAAAGGATGAAGGAAGTGTTTCTCAACCTCAAGCAGTGCAATGACAATGTCAATACCTATATCAGGAACTTCATGAACCTTTCTCGGTATGGTGGCGATGAGATCTCTGATGACAAGAAGAAGCAAAAGAGGTTCAGGCAAGGGCTCAATGCATCTATCAAATATGCAATTACTCATGCAAGGCCGGGGTCTTTTCTGGAACTCCAACATACAACTCTGTAGGAAGAAGAAAGTAGGCAAGTGTTTGAGGAGTCCAAGAAACACAGCCATGACGCAACAAGCTCTTCAGCTATGACAGCTCCTTCTAAGCGCCGCGTGTGGGTTCCTAACACCCCACCGTCGCTCCCGGCTCCACCAAGACCTTCAAGCTACGCGGCAAGGCCACCAAACTCCTTCACCGCGGCTCCTAGGGGCTACAACCACAACTACCCTGGAGCGCATGGCGGAGTCCCTGGCTACGCTACTCCAGGTCCACCTGGTGCTTGCTACACTTGTGGGAACACTGGGCATCAACACTGGAGTTGTCCCATGAACAACAAAGCTCTTCCTCCACCACCTCCAAGACCTGCAGCAAGTTCTTCTATGGTTCGTGCACCTCCACCTCGGGCTCTCAACATCAACACCAAGCCCGGGTCCACTGTTGCTCGTGCCAACTGTGTCAACGTCGCTCAAGCTGAGCATGCACCTGGAGTTATGATGGGTATGCTTCCTGTTAACTCAGTTCCTGCACGAGTTTTGTTCGATTCTGGTGCATCGCATTCATTTGTTTCTCACAAGTTTGCAAATGAGAATGAGTTAGCAATGGATCCTCTCCCTAAACGTTTAATGGTCCTTTCTCCTGGAGCAACAATGGCATCTTCCAAAATCAGCCATGGCAATCAAATTGGGATTGGTGGTTCTTCGTTCTTGGCTTCCTTAATTATTCTGGGCAATTCTGACATTGATGTTATCTTAGGCATGGATTGGTTGACAGCAAATGCAGCTGTGATTGATTGTGCTGAACCTCGGTTTCTCTAAAAATTCCTGAAGGCCATATAGTCTATTCCCCAAGTCCGACTCCTGCAATTCAGCTTTTCTCTTTGGCGGCTCTGAATGATGATGCTATGGAGGCTATTCAGAGTGTTCCGGTGGTCTGTGAGTTCCCAGATGTTTTTCCTGAAGAGTTGCCAGGTATGCCTCCTGATCGTGAGGTCGAGTTTGTGATTGAGCTTGAACCTGGAACCGCTCCTATCTCCAAGCGGCCTTATAAAATGGGTCCTGCTGAGTTGGCTGAACTCAAACGTCAGCTTGATGAACAAGAGAAGTTGGGTTTCATTCAGCACAATACTTCTTCCTGGGGTAGCCCAACCATCTTTGTGAAGAAGCGAGACAAGACTGATAGACTTTGTGTTGACTATCAGGCTCTCAATGCCAAAACCATCAAGAATAAATATCCCCTTCCGCGGATTAATGATCTCTTCGATCAGCTAGGTGGAGCTGTGGTATTCTCTAAGCTTGACTTGAGAAGTGGATATCATCAAATCAAGATTCGCAAGGAAGATGTTCCCAAAACAGCTTTCACCACCCGCTATGGCCTGTATGAGTACACGGTCATGTCTTTCGGTCTCACCAACGCACCTGCCACCTTCTCGAGGCTTATGAACTCGGTTTTCATGGAGTATCTTGATAAGTTCGTCGTGGTCTACCTGGATGACATTCTAGTCTATTCTAAGTCAAAAGAAGAACATGAAGAACACCTTCGGTGTGTCCTAAACAAGCTTCGTGAGAACCGCCTGTATGCAAAGTTCTCCAAGTGTGAGTTCTGGCTGCCTGAAGTCACCTACCTTGGTCACGTCATCTCTGCCAAGGGCATTGCTGTCAACCCAGAAGTTGTTCGGACAATTGTTGACTGGCTTCCACCCAAAAATTTCAAAGAAGTCTAGAGTTTCCTTGGTTTGGCTAGTTACTGTCGTTGCTTTGTTCAGAACTTCTTGAAGATTGCGAAGCCTCTTACCGATCTCCTCAAGAAAGGCAAGAAATACCTTTGGTCTCCTGCATGTCAAGCAAGCTTTGAAACAATCAAAGAGAAGCTCACTTCCACACCAGTCTTGATTCCCCCAGATACATCAAAGCCTTTCCAGATATTCTATGACGCCTCCTTGCAAGGATTAGGTGAGGTCCTTATGCAAGAAAAATAAGTTGTTGCTTATGCCTCTCGATAGTTGAAGACGCATGAGATCAACTATCCTACACATGACCTCGAACTCGCAGCAGTTGTCTTTGCTTTGAAAGTATGGAGGCACTATTTGCTTGGCAACCGTTGTGAGATCTTTTCTGATCACAAGAGTCTGAAGTATATCTTCACACAGCCTGATCTCAACCTTCGTTAGAGGAGGTGGATTGAAGCAATTAATGATTTCGATCTGACAATCAACTACACTCCGGGCAAAGCTAATGTCATGGCCGATGCTCTCAGCCGAAAAGCTTATGTCAACAACCTCATGGTGGAAGAACAACAGCCTCTCTTGTGCGAGGAATTCCGTCAGCTCAACCTTGAAATTGTGGATCAAGGGTATCTTCTGAATCTTCTGGCAACCCCTCTCTTAGAAGAAAAAGTTTGCTCCATTCAACTTGGTGATCCTTACACTAAAAAGATCATCTCCAACATTTAGCTTCCGAAGTATGAGTCCTTCCACGTCGACGACCAAGGCGCTCTTTTCTTTGAACACCGGATGTTTGTTCTAAACTACCCGGGTTTAAGAGAGCAAGTTCTCAAGGAGGCGCATGATTCTGTTCTTTCTATCCACCCTGGCAGCACTAAGATGTACATGGACTTGAAAACATAGTATTGGTGGCCTGGGTTGAAACGATATTGTGCCAAGTATGTCTCGGAGTGTGATGTCTGCCGCAGAGTTAAAGCTGTCCATCAGAAACCTTCTGGTCTTCTACATCCATTGAAGCCTCCGGAATGGAAATGGGAGAAAGTTGAGATGGACTTCATAACTGGTTTTCCAAGGTCGCAGAAGGGCAACAATGCAATCTTTGTTGTCATCGACAGGCTTTATAAAGTGGCTCACTTCTTTCCCATCAAGGAAACAATTTCTGCAATTCAGTTGGCTGAGCTCTATATCAACAGAATTGTCTCTCTGTATGGGGTTCCTCTTGGGATCAGCTCAGACCGTGGAAGCATCTTCACTTCCAAGTTCTGGGGAAGTTTCCAAAATGCTTTGGGAACAAAGTTGAACTTCAGCACAGCTTACCATCCTCAGTCATAAGGACAAGTTGAAAGGATCAATCAGATTCTGGAAGATATGCTCCGTGCTTGCGTTATCTCTTTCGGCATGAAGTGGGGAGAATGCCTTCCTTATGCTGAGTTCTCTTACAACAACAGCTTCCAGAAAAGTCTAAAGATGGCACCATTTGATGTTCTCTATGGTCGCAAATGCAGAACTCTGATTGGTTGGTCAGGCGCAGGTGAAAGAACATTGTTTGGCCCCGACATTGTAACTCAAGCGGAGGAGAAGGTTCACATCATTCTTGAAAACCTGAAGGTTGCTCAAAGTCGCCAGAAGAGCAACTATGAAAGAAAGCACACGGACATGGAGTATGTCCCTGGTGATCTCGTTTACCCTCGTGTCACTCCCATGAGAGGCACGCACCGGTTTGGTATCAAAGGAAAGCTGGCTCCTAGATACATCGGTCCTTTCAAAGTTTGTGGAAGAAGAGGAGAAGTCGCTTATGCTCTTGAGCTCCCTGAAAAACTCAAGGTCCATGATGTTTTCCATATCTCTCAACTCAAGAAGTGCTTCAAGGATCCCGGCAGGACCGTGGACCATGAACTCATCAATCTCCAAGAAGATCTATCTTATCAAGAACACCCCATAAAAATCCTAGAAGTCGCAGAAATAAGGACTCGCAACAAGTCCATCAAGTTCTGCAAGGTGCAGTGGTCGCACCATTCCGTTGATGAAGCCACTTGGGAACGCGAGGATGAGCTCCGTGCCAAGTATCCTACCCTCTTTGTGTCTTCTTCTTCTTCCTAGAATCTCGGGGCGAGATTCCTGTTTAGTGGGGGAGAGTTGTAGCATCCCATCTGTCTAACATCTATAATGCTACATTGTCTAATAATAAAATGCTACTTCGTACATATATTGTTGCATCATAATTATGTCATTCTCATGTCATCATGCCACCTTGCATTTGAGCATCATATAAAATCCTTTTCATTTGGTTCTTATCTCATATGCATTTATTAATTGTATTTGCCTCTTGATACATTGTAGTTGGTTCTTGACATATTGTTAATGCCCAAATTGAGTTGGAGGGCATATATTTTTCAACTCCACCACCTTTCTTGTCACCACTCCATAATTCCATCATCCAACTAAATGTGAGCTTTGCATCTTATTTGGGTTTACCTCTAGCTCACATGGGTTAGGATGGATCCTTTTTACTATTCCACATGCTTCCATGCAAGCATCATGTTGTTTTCACATTTTTGTTATGTGGAGCCACCTTTGCATGCTTTGTGAGTGGACCCTTTTTCTAGCTTCCATATGGATGGTTTTGGAATTTTTGCTCATGTTGGAATATTCTTGAGGATATTATGCACCTAGTGGAATATACACACTAGCATGTCCTAATTATATTCAAATATGACCATCTCCATCTACTCCACATGGAACATCCTTCTAAATTCCTTTAGCTTGGCCTTAGATCCATATTTTTGGAATGCATGTGAATAAATGCCATGACCTTATTATTGTTTTAACAAAATAAACATGGCATTTATTACTTATGCATGGGCCATGCAAGTCACCACCATCTTGTTCTCCTTTGGTTTTCTTTGTTTTGATTGGATCCTTTCTTTTGTGAGCTCCCCTTTTCTCTCTCAAACCTCCTCATCTGGATCTTTGTTGTCCTTGCCATGTGCATCAAGCCTAACCCCTCTCCTTATCCATCATCCCATCCATGCATGATCATGTGAGATCATATCCAAAAACCCATCTCTATCTCTCTCCTTCTTTTTCCATCACCTTGTGTTTAACCAAATCCACTCACCTCACCATCTCTTTTCACCTTGTTGGATCTTGTTAGATCATAACCCTAAAACCCTAAGTCTCTACCACCCTACCCCTAACCTCTCTCCTTAACTCCTCTCCCTAAACCCAAACCCTAACCACCTTACCCTCACCATGCCGAGCACCCCCTAGCTGCTCTCTCTCTCTGCCAGCCAGGGACCCACCCCATCTACCCCATCCACTCCTCCTAACCCTAGCCGATGCCCAACCCTAGCTCCATGCCACCCCGAGCCTCCCCTCGGTTTTTCTCTCTCTCTCTCTCACTGCAAACCGGCCCCACACACGAGCCAGCCCTCCCTGACCTCGCCCTGGCCCCAGCTGTGGCCCCTCGCCCCTGCCGAGCCTGGCCGAGCACGTGCTCGAGAGGAGAAAAGGTGGCCGAAGCCACCTTTTCCTCCATTGCGCCTCCCACGGGACCCCCTCTCCCCCGTCCATATCTACCTCCTCTCCCGGCCTCTGCCGTGCCCTGGATCCCCTCCTGGCCTTGCGCCGTAGCCCCAACCCCTCCTGCTTCCATCTCTTCCACCCCGGCGACCACCGTCGGTTCCACCACCATCCCCTTGATCTAGGCGGCGGGCGTGTTGCGCGAGGTGTCGAGGAAGGCCACGTGGATCCTGGCACCGCCCCTGTGCTCTGCAGCGAGGAGGAGGAGGCCCGGTAGCCGCTGAACACCGACGCACCCCGACAAACCATAGCTCGCCGGCGTCTGCGTCGTCGCTGATCCGTCGCTCCCGACCCGATCCAACACCTCCGACAGCCTCGCGGTGAGCCACCCTACCTCCCAGACACCTCCCCCCTCGCTCCTGCTTCCTGTCCCCGCCGGCCGTTTTCGGCGCTCTTGCCGGCGTCGGAAGGTCTTACTACTCGGCGCGAAGACCATACCTAGCCGTGCAACTCGTTTCTTCCAGCAACTCCCATCCACCGCAGTGGTTCCGCCTCTCTGCACGAGCGCCCAGATCGCGGGTTCGAGCCCCCGCTGCGCCGTCAGCCGTCGGTCGATTTAAACTCGAAGAAAAAAAAGATCCGCGTGGTATATTTCCAGAAAACCCCCCACCTTTTTGCCAGCTCAACCCGCGCTCTTTCCGACCCACTTGCTTGGGCTGAGTCCGTTTACTGAAAGATACCAGGTTTCAAAATCAACCTCGATCCCCCATCTGCGCTTATGGCGCCCTGCTCACCCGCTAGCGCGTGGGCCCGCTCAAGCGCCGATCCCACTCGTCAGTCGCCGTGGCTCACTTCCCCCGCGCTATAAAAAGTTTTGCGCGTCGTTTTCGCCAGCACAGCACAGGGCCCACCTGTATGTGTCTGTGGCTAGGTTTCTCCGGGTGGGAAAAAGTATCTGCATTTATCTGTTTTAATAAAATGTTTTCATAAATGTTTATTATGATTTTAAATCCAGAAATTAATAACTTATAATTGGTAATTCCAAATCTGACAAATAATATATGTTTTTGAATCAGAAAAATGTGAGGATTTTAAATCTGCCATCTAAATTAATGTTTGACTAATTTAAATTTTCGAAATTGTTTAAATGCAATAAAAATGCATTTTCTCAATTAATTAATAACTTTAAATCTACAACTCCAAATTTGACAAATAATATGTCTAAATCGATCAGCGCGACGAGCCCGTTCTAACTATGAATTCCTTGTTCTGAATTGCAGCATGCATTATATAAATATTAAGTGGACAGCAAGTGTTATGGGAGCAAAACATGACTAAAACCTAATAAAATGCTTTATTCGTGTACCCCACACCTCACCCATGCCATGCTACATTATTGCCATGTAAATTGTGCATCATTCATCATGGCATGCTTGTTTGCTTGTCGCATTTCATTCATATGCTTGTGCATGTTATTTATGTTGGCCCTTGTTTGTTTGGTTCTTCTTCGAATAGACGTCGAGTAGGAGAAATATCAAGAATCCTAGGAGTACTACCCAGATCCGTCCCTCGCTTCAACTGAGCTGCCAGACAAGCACTACCACATGCTTGCATACATATAGTACCTATTGCCTCTATCTTATTCTTGCATCATTGAGTCGCGAATGCATTAAATTGAATCCCAAGTACTACATAGCCTTTACTTTTAAACCCCACCGAAGCTTGTTCCTGCACCCTATGAGCCATTACTACAGGAGTTATTTGAGCCATGCGAGTCGTAGAACAACATGTGTAGGGTATGTGAGTGTCTGATGGATAACGAGGTACCTAAACAACTTAACCTGAGTAGTAATGGGATAACTAATGAAAGAGGCACTGGTGAGCAATATCTGTCATTTGGTTTTTCATGCTCACTTGTGTCCCACAGGACCCCGAGTACTTGATTCATGTTCCTTGACTATTCGCACTATCCACATCCGGGAGGCCTTATGGACCCCCCTGAGCCAGAGCTTGATTCATTTCTATTTTTTGGGGCCATAAACTAGTTTGGGGTTTTATTTACTATACTGTACTTATGCCATGTTTTACTGCTTTATTAAGATTGTGCGTAGAACACCTGTACTGCTTTGGATGCGGAGTGTTTTCGCGGTATCGACAAGCCCAGTCACATTTTCGGATTCCCAGTCGTTTACAACCATTGACGCAAACCTTGGGTCCGTCTCGGAGTCAGCCAACTTTGTTGCGGGTAGCTTAATGGGGTGGCCCCCTGAAATATTTTATGAATCCTGTGATCGCTTTGTCGTGAATGCCTTGTTGGGTTTTGAGTTGGTTTTTTTCCGACGTTGATCGAGTGTGTGTTGCTATTTGTGCACCCCTGCAGGGTAAATATTTCTGAAAGCCGTGTCCGCGGTTATGGATGACTTGGAGCACAGTTTCTTGATCATAGACAAGTATAACTAAAGTACCGCTTTTAATTTGACTAAATACCGGACTAGTAAATAGTGCAGTACTCATGGAATAGTTAATAAAACTGCCAACGGATGGGTTGTTCGTCCGCTTTCTCGTTGGTAAGCGAGAAGGAGGATGGATCTGTTACTTTATACTGTTATGACTGTTGTTTCTAATTAACGGACATTCGTCTATCATTAGTTAGGCGGATGGTTAGCGAGTATCTATAGACTTATTAGTTATTATCTTTTGCTGTAATTGCGTCACCCTAGATATATGTCCCCTTTAGAGGCATAAAGACTTGCTGAGTACCCCTAGGGTCTCACACAATAAATTGTTTGATTCAGATGAACAGGTGTATTCGCAAGATGGATACTGGGTGGAGGAGACAGATGATGTTGGCAACAATCACTCGGTGTAGAGATTCCGGGGATGGGGATCCACGAGATCTGTGGGCGGGATGTGTTTATTTATGTGGCATCTTATGCCGATTTGCTTCTTATCCGTACTCGGATCTTGTTTTCCGCTTCCGCCTGATACTCTGATGTTTGATGTATGAGGAGCTATCCTAACTATTATCTCTATCTAGGATATTTGGATCTTGCCGTATGACGTCGCAATATTTCTATTTCTTTTAGATGGAATGGCTCTGAGAACTGTTGTATGGTAGCTTGCATACATACTCACTTGTGTATGTATTGATCTCTTCGCCTGTTGCCTACGCTGCTCGCTCTTGTCCCGATGTCTTGGAAGTGGTTAGGACGGCCGATGGGTCTACACGTGGGCGGTCCCCTGGGCCCCCGCTGTACTATTTTAACCACTTCCTTTTCATCTAGGCTTGAACTTAGAGCGTAGGGGCCGAGGTAGTTACAGGCAGGTACAGGCAGTCGTGGTAGTTACGACTGCGGGTATGTGCTTAATCTAGGTCACCGTGTCAACAATGCTATCTAGCTCTAGGTCATCGGCGATGGGTCTGAAAAAAATCCAAAAATGATCTCCCCTTCCATCTCTTGGATAGATGGAGGTCCGCACGCTCGACCTAGGTCTAGCTCCCCGGTAAACACTCGATCTAGGTATAGATCCCACGAAGTAGCAATTCTTGGATTTCTTAATAACTTCAGATGGACTACAAAGTGCTGGACACCATAAATTTGGAAGCCATCGCATACTACATCAGTGAGACGACGCATATCAAGTGCTCGCGGGATGATTATTTTAATCACTTGATGCTTGTTTTAGTAACTTGATGCTTGTGCTTCTAATTTAATTATTGTATTTTCTCTATGGGGTAGGTAGGATGAACTGTGAGGACTTTAGGTTCTGCGGTACGAAGGCTAGGGAGATACATGAGAAGGTTCTAAAATTGTTTGTACTGGCACTAACTGTCTCAACGCATTGCCTCCTTGTTCTATCATATTAATACTAGTAGATACTCGTAGTAATCCTCAGATTTCTTAATGAACTTCAGATGAACTACATGGTGTTCAACACCACAAATTTGGAAGTCATCGCACAAAATAGCATGGCGATGATGCTGAGAAATTGCTCCACGCGCAAAATATCATGGTAGAAAAGATGAAATCTTAGGATTCCAAGCTCTAGCACATGAAGGCTAGCTACATACATGAGCAGGTTCTAAAACTATTGCTACTGGCACTAACGTAGTAGTAAAATCTACTATATAGCATCAAAACAAAATATTCTAATTAGTGCAATGTCTATTTTAGGCTAAAAAGGAAGGCTACAATGTTCCATCTGATGATGAGGAGAAGCAACCTGTAGCCAAGAAAGCTGAGAAACCGAGGGACCTTACTAGAGGTTAGAGTCATTGATATTGAATTAATGTTACAGTCTCTTATGCCACTGCAGATTACTTTCTAATATTTTCTTTCTAGGTCCCTCGATGAAGGGCCGCGAGGACTTTGATGATTACTGCGTGTTTGGAAACGATATGAAATTGACTTCAAACCAAGTTGCATATCTCGTAGGAATTTCACGACATAAGACACCTATATCACACTACGTGTACAAGATGAAAAAGTAAAATGTCATCCCTGGAAAGGCCAAGATGGTAAACTTTTGATATTTTACTTTTTAAATACACTTATGCACATTGAACTATAGTCAACAACTAACTTTATTCTTCAACTTCATTACTTTTTAGCTAGGTACATCAAAGCCCACCTCAACTGGTATCTTCCTTTGGAGATTCCTGTCATAGTGGCAGATGATGTGGGTCATAAGCATGTTCAGTTCATCAAACACAAGAATGATGTTGCCCAGATGACAAGCAACTGGTCAAAGGTTGTCGAGGCTGCTCGAATAAAAAAAGAGGATTTGTTCATCTTCACCTTCTTTGATGAGCCCATATCTGGCTTCATGTGTCATGTTATTTGCCTGAAATGAGGGCACAAAGTACCTGGTTATGCTGGTTAGATGTGTTATCAGTGAACTCGTAGTCGGTTTGGAGCTGTATGTGAACCTGGTTGTCTACATGGTTTGGAACTCTATGTGAATCTGGTTGTCTAGTTGGTTTGGAACTGTATCTGAACCATGTTCTCTATATATTTTTAAGATCGTGTGCTATCTCCATGTTGATATATGTTGTGCTGATTGTTCCTATAATTTCATGTACTTTCACTTTTTTTGTTCATGTGATTGAGAACATGTGTATAAGAAATATGAACTAGTTCTATGTTTGAAACATACTTGTCTTGTCCAGCCGTTGGGGTTGTTAGTGAAAACATCTATGTATAGAACATGTGTATAAGAAAGGTGAAGTGGTAGAACTATCGTAATAGAGTGTCCTGGTCCCGTGGTTGGAAGTTGCGGGCAACGAGCGTGGTCATGAGTTTAAACCCTAGTCAGGATACACCGTTTTTATGCGATTTAATTTCTATCAGATGGACTGATAGTTGGGCCCGTCCAAAACTGTGAGAAATAACCATTAGACATTGACGTGCAAACCGAGCTAACAAGTGGGGTACAGGAACGGATGGCCTAGTCGTCGAAAAAAAGTCAACCATGAGCCCTTGATAAATTCCATGACTATTTCGCGTCGGACGAAATGCCTAATTGGGCTTCAGGGCCTGGAAAAAAAAACCGCGATGAATTTTCCTCGACAAAAACCTGAAACATCACGGATAACCAGGCTGGAGGGCCTTCGAGCATGTCATGACTAAATGGCCAAGAACGTCACGGATGTATGATGTTTTTTATGGTGTGTCATGAAATGTCATGTACTGTCCGGATTCTTGTCGTGGGAGAAGAGAGACAAGGTGTAGGGGTTGGACCTCCACCATGGAATTGGGTCGAGGTGAGCTGGGGGACTGATTTGGCGACGGAAGAGGGCGGAGGGACGGCCGCCAAAGTTGTCAGGGTGATGGCAGGAATGGTCTGGGAGACGAACCCTCGCGGTTTTGAGAGGAGATAGAAGGAGGTGTCGCTTGGGTGGGACGAGCTGACGAGAAAACGTCTCGGTCATGCCCTGCGCTGTGCGGTGGCATTTCATCTTAAATAGGATAAGGAAGAGGGGCAACACCATTTATCGTTTTGGTGGAACTCGAGAAGCCGCCAGAAACTGAATCAGTGAGACCAGCTGTCCGGAGAAACATTTTAAAATCGAGCTCTTAGGGCATCTCCAGCATGCGCTAAATTTTAGGGTTGTAAAAGCAGTTTGCAGCGCACTGTATTTTTTTGCGTGTGTAGGTGGATGGCACCTCGCCTATTTTGTAGCACGTGGATCCTAGCGATTCACAAGGTGCTGTAAAATAGAGCGCCAAACACACTTTTTTATCTCAAAATGTCTGAAACAAAGATCAAACAAAGTAAAAAATAAACTGAAAATAGACTAGAAACATATTACATAGAACATAGTTGAAACAAGTGATGCACAAACATAGTTCAGAATAAAAACGCAACATAGATACTATAAACTAGAAGTCAAAATCCTCCTCCTCCTCCCTCAGAGGACTTCAACAGTGTCGACGAGAACTGGTCGAGCCAGCGGTCATCATCGTCGATCATCTGCGGGCCGGCCAGCTATGCCTCAATGAATGCCTGGCGGCGTGCCTTGTAGGTCCTCCTCGCCGTGCGGGCTGCCTTGCGCTCCTCCTTCTGCTGCACATAGAAGGCCACCTCGATGACGACGTCTTCCCGGAAGTGGTCGGCCCACTCCAACTGCAGCTGCTCGTATTCCTTGACGTGGTAGAGGCGACGTTGGCGCGTGCGGTGGCGACGCCTCTCCTCTCGGTGACGAGGCGTGGTGGCAGCGCACGCGTCTCCACCTGCTCGCGGTTGTTGACGTCCTGGAAGTACATCTGCGCGCGCGGGCAGCCGAGGAGCCAGGCTGCCACGTCGAACACGTGCGGCGCCTCGGGTGCCGAGGATTATGCGGTCGCTGCCGACATATCTTGGAGTAGAACATGCCGTTGGGGCGTGCTCGCACCCCGCTGTAGTTGGAGGAGTTGTGGTGGTGCAGCAGCATCTCGACACGGCATGTGGCGCTGGACTGCGCGGTGGCGAACTTGCGCTGGACGGGCGGGCAAAGAAGCATGTGGAAGAGAGGGAGGGGAAGAGGGAAACTTCACGGCGGTTGAGCGGCGCACACCCGAAACTTCCAGCGCGTGATTGCGCAATATGCCACACGCGACAAAAAATTCTAGCGCGCGCTTTTTTCCCGCGTCTGTTGGAATGCCACATGCTAAATTAGCGGTTTTTTCAGAGGCCCGACTTTTACAACGCCCGCTGGAGATTACCTTAGAGCATCTCTAACTCATCCCTTTAATTTATAGGACTAAAAGCCTCCATATATTATATTTTAGAAGAATAAATTTAGTCCTTAAAAAACTACCGGTAGAACATGAATACACGAGAACATATCACATGAATATTATTGAATAAAATTTGCAAAATTGAGCAAAAATATTATTGAATAAAATTTGCAAAATTGAGCACATGGATACACGAGAACATATCACATATAGATTCCCAGTTCATATAGATCGATAGATTAGTTAGACAAATCCGTAGCATCATCATAATTTATCAAAATCACACATACAGAGCGAGCTTCTAGCATTAGCGCATCACTAACATGTTCCACCTACATACTCAATAAGCATAGTCATAGTATTCTAGCCGCGCGCGTTAGAGCGTATCACTAGCATGTTCCACCTATTCATAATTGATATTAACGACCGAACTTCTTCACTAAATTTTTGATTGAAGTTGTCATGGATTTCTCCCAAAATTGTTGTAACGGTTGGTCGGCTCCAACAATTATTTGATGATGCAAACGAAATACAAACCATTGTCCTCATCCTCCGAACGTGTAGCTTGTTTCTTCTTGTCCTTGCTACAAAGAATCATCGTTTTCATCTTTGGAAATATATGAATTTTAAAACAAAATGGGGATAAAACTCACCTTGTTCCATCGAGGGATGAGAATGTACTGGTATGGGCGCAGGTGTACGCTCCTTCGAGCTCCAGGATCTCTAAAGCTGGGGAGTTGCGATGACGTAGAGAGGACGAAGACATGCTGGAGGTGCTCGGCCGCGCGGATCCGGCTGTAGCTCGACGAATCCTGGCCACGGTTAGTCGAATCCGGCGACGTCGGCGGCGGATTTGTGGCTGGGAAAACTAGCTTTCTCCGTCTGATTCCATCGGCAGCGGCTAGGTGGAGAAGCTCAGGAGGGTCAGGGAAGCCTTTGAGGCGTCGATGGAGGCCGGAGCTGGTCGCCGGGCTGGTCGATGAGCTGTCGGCAGCGGATATGCGTTGATGCGGGGGTGAGTGGCGGCGTGGGTGGGTGAGAGAATTTTTAAGTCCGGACGGTCGCGATCAAGCAAATATAGGAGCCTCGGAGGTTGATTCCTAAATTTGTTGTCTCCTCTAAGCTGGTTGCGGGTTCGGTTAAAGGCTGCTTCGGGCCGTTAGATGAGAAAATAAAATCCTCTAACAGATGATAAGGGATTGGTTAGAGCTGCTCTTCTGGGCTTAAGCTTAATTTCACCTCTATGCTCAAAAGCTTCAAAAGAAGGGCTATGCTAGTATTGCAGTTCAAGTTTGCCTAGTGTTTTATTTGGCGGGTTGGTAACGGCGTCGCAATGGTAAATTTGGCGCTGCGCAAAATAAGGGAGCCATGGCTCTTCTCCGCCCCAATGTTCTCGTTGTGTCCAACACAACCGACATCGGGGAGCCTACGATTTTGTTTTCTCTATGGTTTTCGTATATATAGTTCAACAACCTGCCTTGCAACGGGTGTGTCCTCTGGTTATAGCACGTTCAACGATCTTTAGGTTCTTGCTTATTTGGTAAAACGACTAATGGAGTAAAACCGAGCGTTATTCAGTACTAACTCCCCCAATCCCAAGTGTTCAGAAACAAGAAAACCTAGCCGCCGCCCTCGCCCCCCGCGCGGGCGACGGGGACGATCTCGCATCGCCGCCGCTGGCCAACCCCAATCCCTCTCCCTCCTCCTTCCCGCCGTCGCCAGGAAAAGCCTGGGCGCTGGCGGCAGCCGGGGGGGGGGGGGCTTCTCCTGCTCATGGAGACGACGGCGCGGGCCAGGTGGCCATGGTGGGCGGCCTGCTCGGCGAGGGGCACGCCGGCGCGGCATCTGCTGCACGGAAACCTTGCGCCAGACTGTGGACGGCGGTGGTGACAGCCTGAGCTCTGCTAGGGTTTTGGGTGACGTCGTCGGGATGGCGGAGGCGACGTCGCGTCAGAATAAGGGTGCTGGAGCTCGACCCCCATCTCGGCAAGGCCACTTGTGGCGGCGCCGGCGAGCTGCTGGCCTGGTTTCCTCTCAGATCTACGGATCTAGGGAGGGTGGTCTCTCCAGGCACGGTCGTTTTTCGACTCTACCATGGAGCTTCGGGAGTCGGAGGGCTGTTGTTGTTGTTGTTGTCTTCCCCTCGGCTGGCCGTGGTGGCGAGGGAGTGGAAGGGGATGGTACAAACGCCCTCCTTGTTAGGGTTTTGTATGGTCTTTTTTTGAGATACGACTGTCACGTCTTGAAGCTTCTTCTAGCCGGCCATGGTGGCGAGGAAAAGGCAATTCGATGTGGCGTCGATGGTTGGGACCTTCTGCTCGAGGATCTTGGATTGGAGGTATTGCCTGGTCTTCACCATCTCCTGCCTGCCCGATGGTCTGGAAAAGTCTTTTAGCTCTCACTCCTTGGGATGGGCACTCCTGCGGTGTTCAAAGCCCAATGTGGCGAAGGTGGCGGCGGTGATTCGATGGTGGCTGAAGATGTGCTGCTTCTGGATCCGATCCCGGTACTTGGGTGGTGACGATGAGGAAGATGAGCTTGATTGCGATTTGGAAATACGATGTGTGGTCTTCTGGATCCATGTTGTATTTTCCCTTTTTTCTAGAATCATTTGTAATAAGTTTCGCCATTGCTGAAATTCCATCAGTTGTTATTAAAAAAAAAAACTCCCCCAATCCCAGGACGTAGTAGTACGCACCTAGCCGGCTACCGAGTCATCCAATCCAATGATCCCGATCTCATGCTTTCTTCGCTTTCCTACCCGCGCCATCAATGTGACTCGGACCAACATATGCTTATCGGCACCGCCTCGTCGGAGTGATCGAGTCGCCAAGGTTGATCGATCTCATGCATCTGTCCAACTGCAAATACAGGCAACGGATTTCGAGCCCCTTGCCGTCTTGGTACTAATCTCTCCGGAGGCACCCTAGCTAGACCGTGTTCATTCAAGACCATACATGGGATTAATCACCTGTCTTGGACGAAACATTCTAGCACTACTCGAAACACGGTAATTTACTCCAGAGATCGATGAGCATAACGAACATATTCAAGGTGGCACATCTGTGGTACACGTCGCAAACCTTCGAAGATATCTACAACAGTGTACATGCGCGACTAATGACTCATCGTCGCCGTACCGTGGAGCTACAGTGGTCAGAGCAACTCCAACGGCCCCGTTAAAATCTGGCGCTGTAAAAATAACTGCCGATATAACGTGTGCGGGCACTTTTTCGTCCTCTAGCAGACGCGCAAAAATCCGGCGCGTTCTAAAAAAATTTGGGCGCGCGTCAATTTGCCCACGCGCGCGTCCCAAATTTGGTGTCCGGCCGCCAGCGCGTGCTATCACTCTCTCTCACACGCGAACGGCAACAGCCGCTGAAACTTCCACCGCGCGTTCGCTTCCTCCATTCCCCTTCCACGATTGCGCCGGCGCCGCCGCTTCGATTCACCGCCTCCGCCGCTCGCCCGCGCGCGAAAGCTACAGATCCGCCGCCGTCGCGCCTCCCCGCACCTCCTTGGAGCTTGCTGCGTCCTCTTGCGTCATCAAACGACCGCCGCCGCCGCGTCGCCTCCCCGCACCTCGGCGACCGTGGCGCCGCGCTGCCTCCCCGCACCTCGGCGACCGCGACGCCGCGCTGCCCTAGGCCGCAATGTCCTCCTCAAGCCAGGAAGCTACTTGGCGCACGCTTTTTCGCCGCAGCAAGGTACGTTTCGCCGCCGCCGCGCCTCCAAATTTTATTTTACTTTCGGTAGATAAAGTGAGCGTATATTCGTGCTTATAGAGGATCTCGTATGATTCATCTGACGAAGAACTAGAGCTCGAGGACGATGAGAACATATCGATGCTATTAGCTTTGCGCGAGACGAAAGAACCAAAGCGCGGTGGCTCGGTTTTTGGTAGACGCAAGTTGTGGAGGGAAAGGATTGAAGGGCATGAGAGGTTGATGAGGATGTATTTCAATGACAATGCCACCTTTTCAGAGGAGTATTTTCTTCGGCGTTTTAGGATGAGCACCGGTTTTTTCAAACGCATTTGCGAAGAGGTGACCAAGTTTGATCGGTTCTTCGAGCGAAGAAGGAATGCTGCCGGAGATCTTGGGCATAGGACCTACCAGAAGGTGACCACCGCCTTGCGCATGATGGCATACGGTATTCCGGCGGACCTTGTTGACGATCATTTGGCAATGAGTGAGAGTAAAGCCATTGAGTGTGTCAAGCCGTCGCAATTGTGCGCTTGTTTGGCACCGTCTACTTGAGAGCTCCTAATGCCGAAGATACGGCTAGGCTTTTGGAGAACAAGGCTCGGGGGTTCCCTGAAATGCTTGGCTCAATTGATTGTATGCATTGGAGTTGGAAGAATTGTCCTGTGGCGTGGTATGGACAATTCAAAGGTCACAAGAAGGATTACACTATCATTCTTGAAGCTGTGGCAGATTGTGAGACATGGATTTGGCATGCTTTTTTGCCGAGGTCCTGCAATAACATCAATGTTGTTCAACGATCTCCTCTTATTCAAGGATTGCATTGCGTGAAGGTCCACAAGTAGAGTTTGAAGCAAATGGTCGCACATACAACTATGACTATTCTCTTGCGGATGGCATCTACCCAAGGTGGCAAACTTTTGTGAAGCCGGTTCACAAACCAAAAGGCAAGAAACAAAAGAATTTCTGCCGTGGTGGTGTCACGGCAGATGCTATGGATAGGCTAAAGGTGGGGCCAATATGCACTAGAGGAATCCAGAGAGGGATAGTGTGGTGATTCCACACACAGATGCTTTGTATTCTCCAAGCTAGATGAGTTTACAAGTGCTCCTTAAGCTGTATTGGGGAGAGGAGGAAGAAGGAACTCTCTTACTCTCACCACTACCTATCTCCAAGGAACTAACTACTCAAATGCCAACCAACCCCTTTCTACAGAGGCCCTAGCTATCCTTATAAAGGGGAGGCTAGGTCTCCAATTAGGGCATACGTGGAGGCATATTCCTGGGAATATGCCTCTTCCCAAAATAGCAAACCGACCGGATCACTTTTCGCCATCGTAAGCCATGCAGAGGCTACGTAAGCCTCTGCGGCGCCAGCGTCATCCGACACAGGGCGCGTCACCCTTGTCGGCCACGCCTCGGTGGTCCTTCTCTCTGTCCGCTTCGCTCATGCTCCAGCGTACAGTGACCACCTTTTGACCAGCGAGATACATTCCTTCTCTTGCAAGCGTGATATAACCCGGATCGTGCCTGCTTAATCCGGCCACGCGGGTACCTACATACAAGTTACGTAAATCCTGCCGGCATACGACATACGTCAGCCAGGACTCAGTTAGGTGGACATCCTCCGGTCCGGGTTACTCCATAAGTCGGCCAGGCTTGAGGTGACTCGGCCAGCATTTGCTTTGACCTTGCCGTACCTCGGCTAACTCGGCCTTTATACCCCGGCGTGATCCTACCCAGAGGTATCCGCCCAACATTAGTCCCCGAAGCTGGTGCGGTCTTAGCAGCTCCAGCTGCTAAGGCCACGGCAGGTTCAATTTACCGAGCCTTCTGCTCCCTTTTCCGAGTTACCTCATAGCCCAGATTTCATTGGCTAGCTTTTCCCTTGGCACATTCCGAGTTTTCACTCGCTGGCGGGTCACCCTTTAGCTTTCCGGGTTATCCTTCCTTCTCTCGTACGTTTCCCCACGTGGAGGGTAATCATTATCTTGCCTCATTTTAAGAGCCTGCGCCAGTTACTGCACTTAATGTTAGGTGTTACTGTTGCATATGTCACGTCGCGTCTGTCTCCTCGTTAACTGTATCACCACGTCGCGTCGTGGGATCCCCTGCGCCCTGTGGCCCTTCCTGTGGCTTGCCTGTGATTGGCTGACCCGGTAGATACACGACCACACCGTGTGGCCTCGACGCGCAACTTCGATCCCACTACCCCCGCTGGGGCGTGGTTAAATAGGGGAGGGGGCGCGTCCCTTGGCCACTTTCCACTTCTCGCACCCCTTCGCCTCTCTGCCCTTTCTTCTTCCTAGCGACAACGCCGCCACCACCGCATCTGCTTAGCAGCACCGCCGCACCATGCCTTTTCGCACCTGCATCACTGCCACTCCCGCGTAGCTCCATCGCCACGGGTCCGCGCCAGTCCAAGGTTCTGCCCCCAGCTCCGATAGGGCCGGTGAGGACAGCGATCTAGACATGACTGAAGAGGAGATCGCCATCGCGGAAGAGGAGATGAAGGAGGGGGCGGAAAACACAGAGCACGGCGCCTGGGCTGGTTCCTAGGTGTGCCAGGACGACCTGGACTGGCTCTACCGCACCCGCCGCATCCCCGGGGGCGTGATTGCCCGCCTCGCCTCCGAGGAGCTCGCTCCCTCACCCAATCTGGGTGAGTTCGTCGTGTTCCTCTCCCATTTTCAGCGCGGCTTCGGCCTCCCCGTCAGCGATTTCTTCCATGACTTCCTCAATATCTATGAGCTTCAACCTCACCATCTCCCGGTGAACGCCATCACATCCCTTTCTTCCTTCGCCTCCACCGTAGAAGGATATGTCGGTCTGTGGCCCACTAAAGAGCTTTGGATCTGGTTCTTCGGTCTGCGAAGGAACGTGATTCCGAATAAACTGCTTGACCCAGAGGACAAACATTTGACACAATTCGGTGCTGCCTCTCTTTGTCCCTGCAAACAATCCGTCTTTCCCCGGGTCACGGGGCTTGATTCTTGCAAGGGCTGGGCCCGAACTTTCTTTTATGTCAGGAATGGCACGAATGAAGATCTGATCCGGATGCGCCCCTATGCTCCGGGTCCTCCTAATCCGGATTTGTGGGACCGGGTTTCCAAGAAACCCACTGTCTTGGCAAATCAAGTCAACAAGCGGTTCCAGGAGCTGAAGGATTCGGGGCTGCGCAACGAGGATGCAATGGTCACTTTCGTCCGTAGCCGGATCTCCCCTCTAGAAGCGCACACACAAGCTTTGCCACATGAGCTGGCGCCTTGACCCCAACCGGACCTCTTCCTTTGAACTAAACAACACCGAGATATTCCGCCGGGTCAAGGCCCTTTTCACGACCGACAAAAACTTCTCCGCTGATTGGGAGTGGGGGATAGAACATTTCTGCCGGGACAAGCCTCCTCCTATGGTAAATCTCGTGATTCAATCTTTTTCCGAGTTATATTCTATGTCGGAGTATGTTGTTTATCTGATCCTTTTGTATTTCCTTCTTAGATGTTTCTTCAGCAAACCCTCGAAGATGGCACTGAGCCTTCGCTCAAATGGGCGAAGGATCGACCTGTCTCGGACGAGGAGGAGCCGGATCAGGAGATGTTCCTACCGTTCCGTGATGCAACCAAGTGACCCACTGGTAACTTCTCTTCCTTAAGAGATTGGCCTGATGATGAAGATGATTCCGATGTTGAGGTGATGGAAGCATTTGACGCCGTACCCCTTTCTTACGCCTTTCTAGCTTTAGCTAACCCGGCTGGGCAGATCCACGAAGATCCTCCTCTTGCCACGGGTGAGCCGGTCCCAGCCGCGTCTAAGAAACGGACTGCCACTTCCGCTGCTTCCTCCGGACCTGCTAAAATGACCAAGAGGCGAAAGAAGTCCGCCGACAAGACCGCCACCAAGCCTCCGACTAAGGCTATAGTCCGGAGAGCTCGAAATCCCAAGGAGCCTTTGACTTCTGATGAGTAAGTCACTTTTCTCTTTGTCCAATTCTTTGCTTCATGTTTTTCTATCTATATGCCTTTCTTTTGTTATAACTTTCTATTCATCATTTGATTCGGTAGGGCTGCAGTGGAGGTCCCCCAGAGTGGATCTAGCATTGCTTCGCCTCTCCGGCATACCCCATCTCCCCCTCGTGGCGACGATACACGCCCGCTGAGCCCCATTGAGGAGGGTTCAGTGGCTGCTCCGGGTTCTAGCCCACCTCGTCCAGAGGAGGGCAACCTTGGAGCAGGAGGAAGTGGCTCTGCCGAGGCAGCGGATGCTCCTAGCTCCTCTTTGGCTCAGCCGCAATCTGCCACCTCCGAGATACCAACAGCACCCCCGCCAAGACCATCACCAGCACAAGCACCAGCGCCAGGACCAACAGCAGCACCACAAGTATCAGTAGCAGCACCAACTCCTTCCGCCTCGTCCGAGTCTTCCAAGACTCGGCGAGAAGACATAGCTAGCACCACGGCTGCGCCCAAGTCCAAGGCTGTAGCACAAACTTCAGCCTCTCAGCAGTAGCCCAAGGCTAAGAAAAACTCCGACGCCACCAGGGCAGCATCAATCGAGGCCGGACAGCACACGCTCGCGTCCATGCTTCTGAAGAAGAATCCACCGAAGAAAGATGCCCCCTCTGGGTCAGCTAACACGCAACTTGCATTGCACACCAGCCCCACTACTGCCCAAGTTGAAAGGAGGGAGGCCCACGCCAAGGGTTTGATTGCGCCCCACATGCTTAGTGGAGAGCGTTATCCTCCGCCCCTAATTGAGTTCGTCAATAACTGGAACAAGGCGGAGTTCGTCAATAATGACAATCTCCTAGAGAAGTTTGGGCATGTCGAGTTTGCCGCACAAATGAACATAGCAGCCAAGGCTATCAACCTTGCCGGCCGGATGATGGAGGTACGCTACTTCGTCTTTTATTTAGCATGCATAAGTACTTAGAGATATATCCATTAGTCCCCGAGCCTCTGGGGGAGTAACTTGTTACTCGGCCGGATGCTTCTTAGAGAAGTAGCGTAGCTCCTTAGTAACTTCAGATATGCACACACCTAGAGCCGGGTTAAGTTCCACTTGGCCCGGATCTTGTACACTTCGAATATGCACATACCTAGAGCCGGGTTAAGTTCCACTTGGCCCGGATCTTGTACACTTCGAATATGCACACACCTAGAGCTGGGTTAAGTTCCACTTGGCCCGGATCTTGTACACTTCGAATATGCACACACCTAGAGCCGGGTTAAGTTCCACTTGGCCTAGATCTTGTACACTTCGAATATGCACACACCTAGAGCCGGGTTAAGTTCCACTTGGCCCGGATCTTGTACACTTCGAATATGCACACACCTAGAGCCAGGTTAAGTTCCACTTGGCCTGGATCTTGTACACTTCGAATATGCACACACCTAGAGCCGGGTTAAGTTCCACTTGGCCCGGATCTTGTACACTTCGAATATGCACACACCTAGAGCCGGGTTAAGTTCCACTTGGCCCGGATCTTGTACACTTCGAATATGCACACACCTAGAGCCGGGTTAAGTTCCACTTGGACCGGATTTTGTACACTTCGAATATGCACATAATTAAGTCAACTTTGCTTTTCTCAGGTCACCACCAATCGTCGGAGTGCTGAGTTTCAGCGCCTCTTGGACACACACAAGGGGCTGCGCTCGAAACATTCTGCACTTCTTGCTGAGTTTAAAAGAGAGGTAAGTTTTCTCTTTGCCTTGTTCCTTATCCTTCCTTGCTTTTCCGCCGAACTAATCTGTTATTCGGATTGGACAGCCGAAGTGGAGGCCAAAAACACCATCATGAGGAAGAACTTGGATCAAATAAAAGGTAAGTCACTTCGGTTACTTAATTTCTGTGCTCTCTTTCCTTTCTCCTGAGCTCGGCAAATTTTCATACCTCGGCTTTGCCGGGTCAACAAACTATTTCAGCATCCCTTAAAGATAGTGTGCCCGTGCCTGATATGATGCTGCATTTTCTCGAACAAGCAGGGCAACACCAGGCCGAACTTAAGAAGAAGGATGATGAGCTCGCCCAACTCCGAGCCAAAGACGATGAAATTGCCAAGCTCAAGGCCGATATGAAAAAACTTAGGGAGCTCCATAAGGTTGAGATGGACAAGGCTGGCCAAGGTTTCACCGAGGAGAAAGAACGCCTCAAGCTTCAACTCGCGAAAGATCAAGAGCTACTGAAGGAGGCCAACGTCAAGCTTGAATCGGCAAATGCTGAACTTGAGATACTCCGGAAGAGGCGTGCTGATTGCACCATAGAGCTGACCCGGATCCACAGTCATATCTCTCGTAAGTTCTTTTCCTTCAGCCGACATGAATTTCTCCGGGTCAACCTCTTTTACTCATTTCACTTGTCTTGTTATTAGGCAAATTTCCAGAGGGTAATGCCATTGCGGCTACTGCCGTTGCCAAGTTCCGCCAGCAGAGGGGTACTCACACTGGTCCTGGATCTGAAACCATTCCCTTTGACCTGGAGGACTTGCTGGTCAGTCTATCCTCTCGCCTTGAGATTATTAAAACTATGGTTCGGATATCCTAGACTCAGCCGTCCGGATCTTTCGCGCCCTTTGGCCTCAAGAGGATGTTCCAGTGGGATCCACTGCCTTGATCAATAGATTGATGGATTGCGAGACCCAGCTTGACCTCTAGAGGGAATCCGCCGCACGCGTCGGAGCTGAAACTGTTCTCCACTTCGTGCTCACATGGTATGAGAAAATAAATCTGAATCTTCTCGAGCGCTTGCGCACCGGATCAAGGTGGTCAAATGATCCGGATTGGATAGCTCGGTGCAAGGATTGCGCCCATAACCTCATTCAGTTTGCCCCCATCCATCAATGGAACGAGGGACCAAGTTTTCTCGGCGTTGTTGACGACGAATATGTCGAAGATGGTTTGGATGAGGTGGAAGAGGACGAAGCCTCGGACGTCGAAGAAAATGAAGATGACAATGAAGCTGAGGCTGGAGTTCCACCTACTGGCGCCGAGTTACCTCCTCCTGCTGCTCCTTGAGCACCAAAAACACTTTGAAATTTGTCAGATCCCCGGTGTGCTGGGTGCAGATGTATTAAGCATACTGATTATGTTTTGCTACCTAGTTATTTATGCCGGATTATCTTGGGCGTAGTCCCCGAGTTTCATTTTCTTGTTCCTTCAATTTCATGGCTCGGCTCGCGTCTACCTTGATTCGGTTTTGTGACTTACGAGTCCGAGTTTCAAAAATTAACTTAACAATACTTGGAAACTTTAGGCTTAGCTCAAAGTAATCTAGCGTAGTAAACATAAGGTTAGTCCGAATAACAAATGTCGGCTCGATTAAGTTCTTTTCCTTAGTTGTTTTTCGTGTGCTATGCAATTCCAAACTTGTTCTCTTGATTGCCATGAAGCCAAATCTTGTTGGACAGCAGCAAGTCGAAGAGTTTAGTTTTTGGTGCTCACACACTACTAATCCGGCTTAGGTAGAAGCAACTTATGCCAACCGACATATAAATAACAAATACAGAAGACAAGAAATATCACTAAGGCAGTCCCCGAGTTACTGCTCGAGGTGCCAAGATTTCATTGATAAATTCATTGCCGGCATACATACTGACATATGAGAGATTCGGATACACACACTTCTTTGTTAAGTGTAGAACGGACGAAGTAGAGCTACATTCCGTGGATGCTTAGATTCCTCGCCGGACCTGTCCGCCTTGTTCTTCTCATGTGGTTTTGCATCGATGAGATAATAAGAGTCATTGTGCAATGCTTTGCTCACAATGAATGGCCCTTCCCATGGGGGGATAACTTATGCATGCCAGCAGTATGTTGTACCAGCCAGAGTACCAGATCACCTTCCCGGAAGACTCGGGGGTTTACCTTCCGGCTATGATAGCGCTGGAGGTTTTGCTGATATATGGCGGATCTGGACAATGCCAATTCTCTCGCTTCTTCCAGCAGATCAACATCATTTTGCCGGGCTTCTCGCATTTCGGCTTCTGTGTATTGGGTGACCCTAGGCGAATCATGCTCTATGTCGGCTGGTAATAAAGCTTCTGCCCCATATACCAGAAAGAATGGCGTATAGCCTGTGGATCGATTCGGAGTTGTTCTTAAACTCCATAATACCGCTGGTAGTTCTTCTATCCAGCACCCCGCTGATCTTTGCAGCGGCTCAATGAGCCGGGGTTTATCCTAGATAACACTAATCTGTTGGATCTTTCTACTTGTCCGTTCGATGCGGGGTGGGCTATCGAGGCAACGTCCAGCCGGATCTTTTTATCTTGGAAGAATCGCGCAAATGCTCCTTTAGCAAAATTGGTGCCGTTATCTGTTATGATACTGTGAGGATAGCCATATCTCAAGATGATACCTTTGAGGAATGTCATGGCTGTAGCTCCATCACATTTTCTTATTGGCTTTACTTCAATCCACTTTGTAAACTTGTCAACCATGACCAAGATATGGGTCATGTTCCCTCTCGCCGGCTTAAATGGGCCAACCATATCCAAACACCATATAGCAAATGGCCAGGTAATTGGTATGGTCTTGAGCTCCGTCATTGGCATGTGTGTCTTGGTAGCATACCTCTGACAGCCGTTGCATTTTCTCACTAGATCTTCTGCTTGTTCCAAGGTACTTGGCCAGTAGAACCCATGCCGGAAACCTTTTGCCACTAATGCTCTGGATGAGGCATGATGCCCACATTCCCCTTGATGTATATCTCGGAGGATGTCAAGCCCTTCTTCCGGGTCAACACACCGCTGCAGGACATTCGTGACACTCCTCTTGTATAGCTCGGCATTGATAATTGTGTACGCCTTTGCACGCCTCTGAACTTGCCTTGAAAGCACTTCTTCATCGGGCAAGGATCCATCCTTCAGGAACTGGAATATGGGCAGTGCCCAAGCTGGTATGGCTCGCTCTGGAAACACATCCTCGTCCACTTCCATTCGATCTACCGGCATAACCTTTGCTGGGTCAGGCTACACAGTCCTCGGGTTCTACGAAGCAGTCCCCGGGTTTGCCGAAGCAGTCCTCGGGTCTCCTAAGCCACTTCTTACATCAATGTTCATGGGCACAGCTTCTGACTCCAGATTTTCCGGGATATAGATTGACTAGGATTCTGGGGGTGGCCTGATAGACGGATTTCTGAGGTGCTCTAGTGCTACACCCGGTGGAATCGCTTGTCGGGTGGATCCGAGTTTTGACAGTACGTCGGCAGCCTCATTTTCCAGTCGGGGTACATGATGGAATTCGCATCCCTCGAAGTATCCCGATATTTTCTGTACATGAAATCTGTACAGTGCCATGTTTTCATCCAAAGCATCCCATTGTCCCGAGACTTGCTGAACTACCAAATCCGAGTCACCAAAGCATTGGATCCGACGTATTCCAATTTCTTTTGCCACTTTGAGCCCATGCATAAGTGCTTCATATTCTGCAACATTGTTTGATGCTGCGAAGTGGATCTACATCACATACTTCAGCTGGTCCTTCTTGGGCGAGGTAAGCACAACTCCGGCGCCTAACCTGGTTTTTGTTTTTGATCCGTCAAAATGCATTCTCCAGTAGTTTGGATCTGCAATGGTGGCTCATATTGCATCTCGGCCCAATCCACGAAAAAGTCGGCCGCTGCCTGAGACTTGATCGCATCTCTCCTGTCGAATTGTGGAGCATAAGGGGCTAGTTCAATAGCCCATTTCACGATCCGGCCGCTTGCATCCTTATTGCTCATTATCTCAGATATGGGGGCTTCACATATCACTTTAATGGGGTGTTCTTCAAAATAGTGCTTCAGCTTCTTTGCTGCCATATATACACCATATGCCATTTTTTGATAGTGAGGATAGTTATGCTTTGATGCTGATAATACCTCGCTCAGGTAATAGACTGGCCTCTGCACTGACTTGCCCTCTTCGTCGCGCTCTACCACTATTACTGCACTTACAACTCGGTTGGTTGCGGCTGTGTAGAGCAACATTGGCTCTTTTGATAGTGGAGAGGCTAATACTGGTGCAGTGGCTAACATTTTCTTTCGCTGAATGAAGGCTTCATTGGCCTGCGGCGTCCATATGAATTTGTCTAACTTTTTCATCAGTTGATAGAGAGGCAACACCTTTTCTCCCAACCGACATATAAACCGACTTAAGCACGCCAGACAGCCAGTGAACTTCTGGACATCGTTAAGGCACTTCGACAATTCCATTCGTTCTATGGCTCGGATTTTAGTTGGGTTAACTTCGATACCTCGGCTGGAGACAAGAAATCCAAGTAATTTTCCAGCCGGGACACCAAAGGTACATTTCTCTGGGTTAAGCATCATCCGGAATCTCCTTAGGTTCGCGAATGTTTGTCTGATGTCGTCAAGGAGCATTTTGCTTTCCTTGGTTTTTATAACCACATCATCCACATATACTTGCACATTTCCACCAATTTGATCGTGTAAACATTTTTGCATACATCTTTGGTACATTGCCCCTGCATTACGTAAACCAAAAGGCATGGTGCGATAGCAATAAGCCCCATATGGGGTGATAAATGCAGTCTTTATTTGATCATTCGGATTCAGAGGTATCTGGTGGAAACCAGAATATGCATCTATGAACGATAACAGTTCACACCTAGCAGTAGAATCTATGACCTGATCTATCCATGGAAGTGGGAACGGATCTTTTGGACACGCCTTATTCAGGTTCGTGTAATCGATGCACATACGCCAAACCACTGCCACATTCGGATCATCTTTCTTCTTTTCCACAATCACCGGATTAGATAGCCAATCCGGGTAAAGCACTTCCATGATAAACCCGGTTGCGAGGAGCCGAGCTATCTCATCTCCAATGACTTTTCTCCTGTCTTCGGCGAAGCGGCGAAGAGGTTACTTCACCGGCTTTGCTCCGGGTCTCACATTCAAAGAGTGCTCGGCCAACTCCCTCGGAACACCTTGCAAGTCCTGTGTGGACCAAGCAAAAGATATCCCGATTCTCACGGAGGAAGTTGACGAGACCGCTTTCCTATTTGTCAGTTAACCCGGCACCAATTGTTACGGTGCGCTCTGGGAACAGATCATCAATAGGTACTTTCTTTATATCCTTTGTTGCTTGAAATGAGACACTTCCATGCGGGTTACTTAGCGCCGGCATATACTGCTGTGCAGATTGAGCCAATGCCGCTACTTCCTGGATCTTTCTCTTTTCTTGTGCGATCACAAGTGACTCGGCCAGGTTAGACCCGGCCGACGCACACTCAATGGAACGTCGGAAATCTCCTGCTATGGTAATTACTCCATTTGGCCCAGGCAACTTCACCTTCAGGTAACTAATGTGACAACTTGCCATGAATTTGTTCAGGGCTGGCCTATCGAGTAACGCGTGATATGCGGTTTCTAAGTTCACAACTTCAAACTCCAAGTTCTCAGTTCGACAGTTATCTCGTGTGCCGAATAATACGTCAACCCGGAACTTGCCAATGGGTTCACAGGAAATGTCTGGCACAATACCATGGAAAGTTGTCCTCGTGGTCTGGAGCATGTTCTCCGAGATACCCAACTTGCGCATGGTATCCACGTACATGATATTAATGTTGCTACCATTGTCAATCAGCACCTTAGAGAATCTCACATTGATATTGGGCCCGATGAATGTTGGGTCCAGCACTAATGCATACGAACCAGGACTCGGCATAAGCTTGGGATGATCCTTGATACTCTAGGTAATTTCCTGATCCGACCAAGACATTTACCTCATCACTGTCGGCATAACTGCATTCACTTCCATATGTTGGCGTTGCAAACTTTTTCTATCTATTTCCTCCATGGTGAACACGCAATAACTCTGGTGATGCTCTCTGTATTCATTTCTCCCCTCATTTTTGGGGTATCTTTGATCTAGCTGATGCTGATTTTCCACCTGATGCACCGCATCCCTTCTCTCATGGTTTTCATACCTCGGCGGAGGTGGTGGCAACATTAACTGTTGCGTGTTTGCTCCGGAGAGCAATTGCTGCCGGGGTAACTCCTGCCGAGGTTGATCGTTCCGATGTGCCTGAGCATTCCCTGAACCACTTTGTTCAATCTTCCTCATCCACTCGCATTGCCGAGTCGTGTGACCCGCCGGGTTACTCGGATTTGGCGTGTGAAATTTGCACGGCTGATCCAGCATTGCCTCGTACGTATACCTCGGCCAGTCTTTCTTTTCTTGCCACCGTTTCTTCTGCTCTAGCGTCCAAGTTTTCTTGCCATCATTTCTTGGAGTCCATTGTTGCCCTCTATTTTTCTGACGCTGATTACTCCCTGCTCCGGGTTGATCTTGATTTACAGCAGCAACTTGCTGCGAGCTGTATCTGTAATCCGATCTATCATCTCTTCTCTTACCCCGGTAATCATTCCGTCGGGATGATCCGGCTCCATCTCGCTGGTAGTACTCCTCATTTGACTCGTTTGACATCAGTCGGGGTTGAGTCGGATCACCCAAAGCATACGAATCAGCAATCCGGATCGTTTCTGCCAGTGTAGTTGGCATATCCCTTTGTAGTCTTTGCCACAACATGCTTGCATATCTACACCCTTGTGCAAACCAAGCTATGGCATGTGACTCAATCACGCCTTCACATGAGTTTCTCACGGTGCACCATCGAGTCAGGAACTCTTTGTCATTTGGTCTCTGCTTGCACATCGCTAAGGTCTGTGGCCTATTCGGCCTCTCATACGTGCTCGAGAAGTTACTGACAAAAATTTCCTCGAAATCAATCCAACAGTTGATACTTTCGGGCGTAAATTGTTTAACCATACCCTCATTGGCCCCTCCAGCATCTGAGGCACGTATCTCACAGCCCATCTCAAGTTGTCTGTAGCAATTTACACTACCGTCGCGTAGTTGATCAACCAATCCTCCGGCTTTGTGCTACCGTCATATGTTTTCGTGCCTTTGGGTAACTGGAAGTTAGGTACTGGAGGCTCTTTCATGATCCGGGGCCCAAAGCACGCTGGACCCGGAGGACCTTGCCCCTCAATCTGCTTCGACTATAGAGCCGATCCAGTTTTAACCTGGCGTCGTCGGGCATCAAGTTCCTGCTTTCCAACCTTGACCCTATCACGTGATAGTCCGGCCTAGGGTATCCTGCGTTCACCATTTCCGAATCACCATCATTGTATCTGTCTTGCTCTTGTGGAGCGCCTCTCTGTTGCATACCTTGGCCGGCACTTCGCTCTTGCCGTGGTATATTTCGCTGCTGCGGTTGCCCTGCACCCGCCGAGTTGTGTTGTCCGGCATTGCCGTTTATAGCGTTTCCCCGACCGGCATTGCCTTGGTCGCGGTTACCTCGGCTGACACTTCGTCGATCCTCATTTCCCTGCACTGCTTTTCCTTTCCCTGCCCTTGCCGGGTCATAGGGGACTATCTGTGTGTTTCTCCTCGCCGAGGTTACCACTTCCTCTCTTCTTGGGCCACCATGAGGGGATGATGCAGCTCCAGTAGATTTCTCCGGGTTACCTACCGCTGAATAAACGACTTTGGAAGCCCCAGCCCTTGCCGGGTTAGCCCTGAGCAACTCTTCATTTTGTCTGTTAGAGATCCGAACTAACTCATTGACCCTCTCCTGCTGTCTTTGCCGGGCTTCACCCATCAAACCCTCTAACTCGGACGAAGCTGCATCCGCTGCTCTGAGGTTCTTTGCCAGGGTACTGTACTTCGGCAGCCCCACGGACAAAATGTTCTCTGACTATTCAACTCTAGTATCACCCTCTTTGTCCATTTTACTGATGAGGTTTTTCTCTTTTACTTTTACAGCATCTACCTTGTTTGCTCTTGCGTACTCACGCAGCATCATGTTCAACGACTGCTGAGCCGCGGCTATTTTTTTTGCACCTTTTAGTATTTTTTGCCTAGTTTCTTCTAACTCGGCCTGTGCCCGAGCCGGATCTACTGCAGGAGCTATGGGGCTCTCTAGGCTATCTATCGCCTGTTGTAGCACGTTCTCTGGCCTCTCTAGTGCAAGACCTCTACTTTTCCTTGGTGCCTTGGGTGTTACCTCCGGATCCGATGCCGGATCCTTGCTTGCGCCAGCGCCAGGCGCCGTCATCACCACCTCGGCACGGTCAGGGGAGCGAGTGATACACGCCCCGTGAGCCGCGCTAAGGGGTGGCTCGCCTCCCTCGACGACGTGTCCCGGGTGAACGCACGACACATCGACGGCGACGTAGATTTTGTGAGCGCCAAGCTTGACGAAGAGGCCGTTGCGCAGAAGAGGTCGTTTGCCGAAGCAACCGGCATTGTCGCTGACGAAGTTCAGCGCTCCAAAGCGCTGAACGAGCCCAGAGACGATGCGCTCGCCGTTGCCGATGAGTTCTCCCGTCCGGATCTTCACTCCTGCTAGCGCTGCTAGCCCCATGGTGGGTGCCAACTGTCGTGGTGGTGTCACGGCAGATGCCATGGATAGGCTAAAGGTGGGGCCAATATGCACTAGAAGAATCCAGGGAGGGATAGTGTGGTGATTCCACACACAGATGTTTTGTATTCTCCAAGCTAGATGAGTTTACAAGTGCTCCTTGAGCTGTATTGGGGAGAGGAGGAAGAAGGTACTCTCTTACTCTCACCACTACCTATCTCCAAGGAACTAACTACTCAAATGCCAACCAACCCCTTTCTACAGAGGCCCTAGCGCTCCTTATAAAGGGGAGTCTAGGTCTCCGATTAGGGCATACGTGGAGGCATATTCCTCGGAATATGCCTCTTCCCAAAATAGCAAACCGACCGGATCACTTTTCGCCATCGTAAGCCATGCAGAGGCTACGTAAGCCTCTACGGCGCCAACGTCATCTGACACAGGGCGCGTCACCCTTGTCCGCCACGCCTCGGTGGTCCTTCTCTCTGTCCGCTTCACTCATGCTCTAGCATATAGTGACCACCTTTTGACCAGCGAGATACCTTCCTTCTCTTGCAAGACTGATATAACCCGGATCGTGCCTGGTTAATCCGGCCACGCAGGTACCTGCATACAAGTTACATAAATCCTGCCGGCATACGACATACGTCGGCCAGGACACAGTTCGGTGGACATCCTCCGGTCCGGGTTACTCCGTAAGTCGGCCAGCCTTGAGGTGACTCGGTTAGCATTTGCTTTGACCTTGCCGTACCTCGACTAACTCGGCCTTTATACCCCGGCGTGACCCTACCCGGGGGTATCCCCCAAACAATTTCCATGCCGCACAAGCGGCGGCTAGGAAAGATGTGGAGAGAATCTTTGCGATTTTGCAAGCCCAATTTGCTACTGTGCGAGGACCGGCTAGATTTTGGAATCAAGAATGTCTTTGGTACATCATAACCGCTTGTGTGATCATGCATAACATGATCATAGAGGATGATCGTGGCAAAGATGTAGATCCCAGCCACCACTATGACTTGATGGGATTCTCGTGTAAGTGTATAGGAGAGAGCATAGGGTGGCGCGTTTCATTGCCTCATATCATGCCATTCGCGACAACGAGATCCATGGTAATCTTCAAAATGATCTCATCGAGGAGTGGTGGAAATGGTTTGGAGCACAACGTTGAGCCCTCCTTTTATTTATTATTTGTTGTATTGTTGGAAAACAATTTGTTGTAGTGTTTGATGAAAAACTTATTATATTTGGTGATGAACAATTCCTATATTTGTTGTACTATTTATGTACCATTTGGTTATCTTATAATAATAACTAGACAATTTTTTGTTGAATTTATTTGGGTTTGTTTGATCTTCTTGAAGATATATACTTTATTGTGAAATCTGTTTGCGCTGGCGCCCGCGTGCTGTATTTTTATGCATCTGCTGGGGGTTCTTTCTGAGCTCTATTTTCGCGTGCCGCATTTAGCGTGTCCGCCGGAGGAGAAATGCCGCGCGCTAAAACTTGATCGTGCGTGTTGCATAGCAATTTTACAGCGCCGAATTTTAGCGCGGCTATTGGAGTTGCTCTTAGCTACGACTTTCTTACCCACCGTCCGATTCGTCAGCAACAAGAGAGAAGTATCGTCTGCTCCGATCAATGTTTCCATGTCTCAATCCAGTTAATTAGGGTATGTTTCGTAGCCTGTGCCACTAGGAATTCACTCTCCCACTTAAGATATGCTGACCTCATACGAGCTGAGCTGAGATTTTGCGGTTGTTTGATAGCCCCGTATGTGCCGAGATAAGCTGAACTAATACTTTGTTTGGTAGCCCCGTGTGTGTTGAACAAGTTGAGATTGACCCAAAATCAAGTAATTACAGAGAGGTCCAAACTCTTACACAAAGGCTCCTAGACTAAACAAAAAAAAGCAATCGGCCCTTTCATCTCCACCTCGCTAGTGCTGGGAGCTCCTCGTCGGCGGTGGCGGACCGTGGGGTGCTGAGCGGCGGAGCGATGCAGTGGTGACGGTGGAGAGATGCGGTAGAGGGTGGTGGCGCGTCGGCGCGACCTGCCTCTGCTCGGCGCGGGAGGAGCGCGGCCTGCGGGAGACGAGGAGGACGGCTGCCGGGAGACTGGGAGGGCGCCGGCGGGAGACGACGAGGGCGGCCGGCGGTCGGGAGATGAGGAGGAAGCGACGGCCAGTGGAGGGCCCTTGCTCATCCGACCACCGCGTTGAGGAGGTCAGCCGACCATGGCGGCGCATGGACGCCAGCTCGTGGACGCGGTGCTGCTTTCAGCAGAGGCCTGCGTCGAGAGGAAGGCAGGGGCGAAGGCCGGCGACGAGAGGAAGGGGGCGGCGAAGGCGTTCATACGTGGGCGGCGACGAACGCGTGACAAAGCGGTTCAGGTGGGGTGGGTGGGGGGGGGATGAGGAGAGGGGCTGTGACCCATGTTGGTCTCTGGCCCAGGAGCGGGGACGCGGGCAGATTTTCGGGCGACTCCAGCCCTGCCGAGAAGCGAAGCTCGATTCGAGCTTGTCTATCGGGCAGGACTGAGAGCCCTTTTTTGTGCAAGGTGGGCACTGCCCGAGCGAGAAAACCGGTCTACTAAACGCACGAATCGCTAGAAATTTCGGTTGAGGTGAAAATATTTTGGTTGGACCGGCTACCAAACACACCCTTAGCTACGGGCTCAAGAAAAGTTGCCTCCAAACTGAAAGATCTTGGAAATCGGTTACCCTCAAAAAGGCAATGCTGGGTTTCGATCTCAACTCGGATTTCGTTTTCCATGGAGTCCGTCCGTGCCACCCCTGATTGACTTGACCGTCATGAACTTTCCCTTTTCCCATGATAACAGAGTCCGGTACCCGCGCATTGCCTCCAAGCAACACTCCCTATCGATCCCACGCCCCCCATGGTACGTACGGCGTAGCTCGCTCGCGTATGATCACATTCACATCCCTCCCTATAAATACCAGGCACGTAGTACACTTGTAACCATCAGCAAATCAATCATCATCGTCGTCATCAGAAGAGTGTCTTGTGTTGTGACTTGCCGGCTAGCTAGAGCGAAGCGATGATGGGGAAGAAGAGCCACCTGTGCTGCTGGTTCTTGCTTCTGCTGCTGCTTCTTGCTGGATTAGCATCCGGCCATCAGGTTCTGTTCCAGGTACGCATTTCGATTCCACCTGTGTATTTTTGGTTTCTGCGGGGAGGAGAACCTGAGCTCAGAAGAAGCTTAATTAACCATGAGAATGGGACGGCGTCTCGCTGCAGGGGTTCAACTGGGAGTCGTGGAAGCAGAGCGGCGGGTGGTACAACATGATGATGGGGAAGGTCGACGACATCACCGCCGCCGGAGTCACCCACGTCTGGCTGCCGCCGCCCTCGCACTCCGTCTCCAACGAAGGTCTGTCCTCCCCGCAAAATCCATTAGTTCGTGTCTCAACATTTGGCATCCAAAAATGGGTGGGAATCGTAGAAGCGTGGAGTGGAGAACATGCTCACTTCGATTGCGACGGGCAGTATGATTTGCCTATTCTTTAGCTAATTTATATAAGGGAGTGTCTAGGCGTCTGAGAACTTTTTATGTCTAAGTCATTGATGTCATCCTAATATTTGTGCTAATTCTCAGTTGCAATCTAGTTGTAACTCATGAAATTCTCAGTTACACCTAGTTGCAACTCGTGTGTAACTTCTATTTTACACGAATCACGAGATAAAATGAATGGTAAAAGAGACGACTGAGACCTAAAAAGTTCTCGGCGTCTGAGAACTAGCAAAACCGTTTATATAATTATTAAGTCATTGGATACGCTGTTTGCCAGCTACCAAACATATTTTCCTACTCTGCTCTACGATCAAATTACACTACTCCGTAGTAGTGTAGTCAAGATGTACTTATATACCAAGAAGAATAAAAAAATACAACTGTTACACGTACAGGCTACATGCCTGGCCGGCTGTACGACATCGACGCGTCCAAGTACGGCAACGCAGCGGAGCTCAAGTCCCTGATCAGCGCCTTCCACGGCAAGGGCGTCCATGTCATCGCCGACATCGTCATCAACCATCGTAGCGGAGTTTGACGAGGTTTGATCTCGTCAATGCCCATTGTTATGGACTTGGATTTTGGAGAAGATGGAGATGCTGGAGATCGTGGCACGGTTAACAGACAAGCAACCAGGGGACACGAGATTTACCCAGGTTCAGGCCCCCGGAGGAAAAACCCTACTCCTGCTTGTCTGCTCTTTGATTACGGCGGAACCGAAGGTTACAGAGTGCGCAGATTCGATCTGGCGTGGATGCGTGTGCGGAAGTATGAGTCGAGAGTTCTCTTAGATCTCTAGATCTGTTGTGGTCTAGTCTATTGGGGGGTTATGGCGTCTGTAGGTCGTGTCCTCCTCGTTAGACCCTCCTAGCCTTTATATATGGGGAGGCTAGGTCTCGGGTGCCAATACGAGTAGGTTACAAGTTGTATTCAAACTCTAGTCTTGAGCTTTCCTTGTCTTGTGCGCTGGGCGTTGGTGTCCATATGGGCTTCATAGCATCCGAATCGTCATAGGCGTCATGGACCCTGGCAGGTCGTCGAGTGGGCCTTCCGTCGGGCTGGACCAGGTATACTAACATCGGGTACCCGTAGGGCATATCCATGTCAGTAGCCCCCGAGTGTCCATCCGAAACGTAGATTCGGGTGGAGACTTAGTTGTCTTGAACCTTGTATTTGGATGTCGGAGTCGAAAGTTGCGAAGCACTTCACCCGGAAGTTCATCGGGTCAGCTGAATTTGTTCGGCTGTTGTAAAGGAATCGACATCGTGGACATAGTCAACACAATGGACTATAGGGTGCGCGACCAGCGCTCCCTATGAGAGTAGCCCCCGAGTGTCTGTTCGAGTCGTAGACTCGAGCAGAGACTTTAATTCAGCCATTGTTTGCTTCAGGTCCGTAGGACACTATTTTTTTCGGATGCTTGAATCAATCCTCCCTATGAGAATAGCCCCCGAGTCCGTAGTGGAGTCGTAGACTCGGCGTAAGATTCGAAGATCTTGTATGTGCGCGACCAACGCTCTAGTTTGGAGTAGCCTCCGAGTGTCTGGCGGAGTCGTAGACTCGGACAGAGACTCAAGTCTTGTATCGTGCAGTTATAGTAGGAAATCTCATGGGCGTACCGCTGACCCGAAAATACATCGGGTGCGCGACCAGCGCTCCTGATAGGAGTAGCCCCCAAGTGTCTGGCGGAGTCGTAGACTCGAGTGGAGACTCATGCGAGGAGAAACCACTGACCCGGAAGTGCATCGAGTCAGCGTCTCATGCATAAGGAGCCAAGAATCGATGATGCAGTCAGAGTTGTCGTGGCGGAGTCGTGCGGCGTTTAGCCGGAAGGACTCGATGTTGCGGATGAAGTCGACGCCGTTGCTTCTGTGAGGTGCGCGACCAGCACTGCGCCTTTGTAGCATCAAGCGATGCAACCATCCGAGGAGGGACTCGACTCGGGTCTTGAGTTTATGGCGTAGCCAGTTATTTTGTCGACTCCTGTGAGAGGACTAGATAGAATATCTCGGCACAGTCGGCGTCTTTATAAGCTGCAGAAAAAACATGACGAATTGTGAAGTACTTGTATCTTGTAAAGAATATTTGCCTGTCGGCTTGTATAGTAAAATTCTGGTGCCGATCGAGTCGGCACTTTTGTACTGTATGCTAGGCCTTTTCGTTAGCCTGATTACCCTTAGTCTCAGTACCTTGCCGAGGCACTCTGGAGTTCAAGGATTCGACGATCAGGCAGAATCAGCTACTCGGGTTGTCGCGTATGAGGTACTCGAGTGCGTGGAGCCGATGGCACATTAGGTTACTCGAAGAGGGCGCAACCCCCGAGTGTTTCGAGTGCGAATTAAAAATAAAAGAATCGGCTCTAAGTAGAGAGAAACTTAGCTTTATTGGTAGTTGTCGTGGACGAAATTGATGCGGTAGCGGGTCACGCGGCGGACGTAGTCAACGCGGCGGACCATGTTCATAGAAGCGACGGGTTCCTGGGGTCGATGGCGACAGTGAGCTCCGCATCCGAAGTTTGTCGCGGTCGAAGACCGCACCAAGTCGCCACATCCGAAGGATGTATCGGGTCATCACAGCGGAAAGCCGCATTGGGTCACCGATGTCGAGGGAGCCCCCGAGTCGTGGTCGCTGAAGCCGATGCGGCTAGTTGCGGCTATCGAAGATCGCGTCGGGTCGCCGCATCCGAAAGATGCAGCAGGTCACCGCAGCCGAAGGCCATAGTGGGTCACCAGAGCGGAGGGAGCCCCCAAGTCGCTGGAGCCGGGAATCGAAGTAGATTCGTTCCATTGGAACCGATGAATAGTAGATCAAGTAGATTGGAACCGTCACGATCGCACAATCAGTAGCCCCGATTCCCACAGACGGCGCCAATTGACGAGGTTTGATCTCGTCAATGCCCATTGTTATGGACTTGGGTTTTGGAGAAGATGGGGATGCTGGAGATCGTGGCACGGTTATGCACAAGCAACCAGGGGACACGAGATTTACCCAGGTTCAGGCCCCCGGAGGGAAAACCCTACTCCTGCTTGTCTGCTCTTTGATTACGGCAGAACCGAAGGTTACAGGGTGCGCAGATTCGATCTGGCGTGGATGCGTGTGCGAAAGTATGAGTCGAGAGTTCTCTTAGATCTCTAGATCTGTTGTGGTCTAGTCTATTGGGGGGTTATGGCGTCTGTAGGTCGTGTCCTCCTCGTTGGACCCTCCTAGCCTTTATATATGGGGAGGCTAGGTCTCGGGTGCCAATACGAGTAGGTTACAAGTTGTATTCAAACTCTAGTCTTGAGCTTTCCTTGTCTTGTGCGCTGGGCGTCGGTGTCCATATGGGCTTCATAGCATCCGAATCGTCATAGGCGTCATGGACCCTGGCAGGTCGTCGAGTGGGCCTTCCGTCGGGCTGGACCAGGTATACTAACATCGGGTACCCGTAGGGCATATCCATGTCAGTAGCCCCCGAGTGTCCATCCGAAACGTAGATTCGAGTGGAGACTTAGTTGTCTTGAACCTTGTATTTGGATGTCGGAGTCGAAAGTTGTGAAGCACTTCACCCGAAAGTTCATCGGGTCAGCTGAATTTGTTCGGCTGTTGTAAAGGAATCGACATCGTGGACGTAGTCAACACAATGGACTATAGGGTGCGCGACCAGCGCTCCCTATGGGAGTAGCCCCCGAGTGTCTGTTCGAGTCGTAGACTCGAGCAGAGACTTTAATTCAGCCGTTGTTTGCTTCAGATCCGTAGGACACTATTTTTTCGGAAGCTTGAATCAATCCTCCCTATGGGAGTAGCCCCCGAGTCCGTAGTGGAGTCGTAGACTCGGCGTAGGACTCGAAGATCTTGTGTGTGCGCGACCAACGCTCTAGTTTGGAGTAGCCTCCGAGTGTCTGGCGGAGTCGTAGACTCGGGCAGAGACTCAAGTCTTGTATCGTGCAGTTATAGTAGGAAATCTTATGGGCGTACCGCTGACCCGAAAATACATCGGGTGCGCGACCAACGCTCCTGATAGGAGTAGCCCCCGAGTGTGTGGCGGAGTCGTAGACTCGAGTGGAGACTCATGCGAGGAGAAACCACTGACCCGGAAGTGCATCGAGTCAGCGTCTCATGCATAAGGAGCCAAGAATCGATGATGCAGTCAGAGTTGTCGTGGCGGAGTCGTGCGGCGTTTAGCCGGAAGGACTCGATGTTGCGGATGAAGTCGACGCCGTTGCTTCTGTGAGGTGCGCGACCAGCACTGCGCCTTTGTAGCATCAAGCGATGCAACCATCCGAGGAGGGACTCGACTCGGGTCTTGAGTTTATGGCGTAGCCAGTTATTTCATCGACTCCTGTTGGAGGACTAGATAGAATATCTCGGCACAGTCGGCGTCTTTGTAAGCTGCAGAAAAAACATGACGAATTGTGAAGTACTTGTATCTTGTAAAGAATATTTGCCTGTCGGCTTGTATAGTAAAATTCTGGTGCCGATCGAGTCGGCACTTTTGCACTGTATGCTAGGCCTTTTCGTTAGCCTGATTACCCTTAGTCTCAGTACCTTGCCGAGGCACTCGGAGTTCAAGGATTCGACGATCAGACAGAATCAGCTACTCGGGCTGTCGCGTATGAGGTACTCCAGTGCGTGGAGCCGATGGCACATTAGGTTACTCGAAGAGGGCGCAGCCCCCGAGTGTTTCGAGTGCGAATTAAAAATAAAAGAATCGGGTCTAAGTAGAGAGAAACTTAGCTTTATTGGTAGTTGTCGTGGACGAAATTGATGCGGTAGCGGGTCACGCGGCGGACGTAGTCAACGCGGCGGACCATGTTCATAGAAGAGACGGGTTCCTGGGGTCGATGGCGACAGCGAGCTCCGCATCCGAAGTTTGTCACGGTCGAAGACCGCACCGAGTCGCCACATCCAAAGGATGTATCGGGTCATCACAGCGGAAAGCCGCATTGGGTCACCGATGTCGAGGGAGCCCCCGAGTCGTGGTCGCTGAAGCCGATGCGGCTAGTTGCGTCTATCGAAGATCGCGTCGGGTCGCCGCATCCGAAAGATGCAGCAGGTCACCGCAGCCGAAGGCCATAGTGGGTCACCAGAGCGGAGGGAGCACCCAAGTCGCTGGAGCCGGGAATCGAAGTAGATTCGTTCCATTGGAACCGATGAATAGTAGATCAAGTAGATTGGAAACCCACACGATCACACAACCGCATCAAATCCCTCACGTCGGCATGGCGCCACTGATCTCAGGTCAGATCTTGAAGTATTCTTTGGTCTTGTTGTAGCAGTCCCAGGAGGGCCTGCTTAGATCGTGATGTTGAACATGTTGCCAGAGCAGCCCAGAGCCCCCTGCAGGCTTAGTCCATTGTTGATGTATTGTTCGAGGAGATTCCTGGCCGATTGCTGACGTTAGTTGCAGAAAAACATGACGAATTCGTCCGCAACATCGCAGTACTTCACACCGGCCATGTTTTTCTGCAGCTTACAAAGACGCCGATCGCGTAGATATTCTATCTAGTCCTCTAATGTGAGTCGACGAAATAACTCGCTACGCCATAACTTAAGAACCGAGTCGAGTCCTCGGATGGTTGCATCGCTGATGCTAAAGGCGCAGGTTGGTCACAAGACTCACAAGCAACGGCGTTGACTTCATCCGCAACATCGAAGTTCTTCCCAACCAACGCCGCTAACTCCACGACCTTCTCCCTCATCATCGATTCTGGCCTCATGCATGAGGCGTCTGACTTCCGGTCGCTGGTTTCTCCTCGCATGAGTCTCCACTGAGTTCACGACCGCCAGACACTCGAGGCTACCCTATCAGAGCGCTGGTCGCACCATGTATTTTCGGGTCAGCGCCCATGAGATTTCCTACTATAATCAAGACGATATAAGATTTGAGTCTCGCCGAGTTCACGACTCCGCCAGACACTGGAGGCTACTCCAAACTAGAGCGCTGGTCGCGACATTAAAGATCTTCGAGTCCCACGCCGAGTTCACGACTCCACTACGGACTCGGGGCTACTATAGGGAGGATTGATTCAAGCATCCTAAAAATAGTGTCCTACGGACCTGAAGCAAACAACGGTTGAATTAAAGTTCTCGCCGAGTTCACGACTAATGTACACTGGGTTACTCATAGGGAGCGCTGGTCGCGCACCCTATAGTCCATTGTGTTGACTACATCCACGATGTCGATTCCTTTACAACAGCCGAACAAATTCAGCTGACCCGATGAAATTCCGGGTGAAGTGCTTCGCAACTTTCGACTCCGACATCCAAATACAAGGTTCAAGACAACTAAGTCTCCACCCGAATCTACGTTTCGGATGGACACTCAGGGGCTACTGACATGGATATGCCCTACGGGTACCCGATGTTAGTATACCTGGTCCAGCCCGACGGAAGGCCCACTCGACGACCTGCCAGGGTCCATGACGCCTATGACGATTCGGATGCTATGAAGCCCATATGGACACGGACGCCCAGCGCACAAGACAAGGAAAGCTCAAGACTAGAGTTTGAATACAACTTGTAACCTACTCGTATTGGCACTCGAGACCTAGCCTCCCCATATATAAAGGCTAGGAGGGTCCAACGAGGAGGACACGACCTACAGACGCCATAACCCCCCAATAGACTAGACCACAATAAACCTAGATCCCTCGACTTATACTTTCGCACACGCATCCACGCCAGATCGAATCAAGACCTCAGAACCTTCGGTTCACCAGAATCAAAGAGCGTATAAGCTGTGAGTAGGGTTTTCCTCCGGGGCCTCGAACCCGGTAAATCTCGTGTTTCCTGGTTGCTTGTCTGTTAACCGTGCCACGATCTCCAGCATCCCCATCTTCTCCAAAACCCAAGTCCATAACAATGGGCATTGACGAGATCAAACCTCGTCAACAGCCGCAGCATCTACTGCATCTTTGAGGGCGGCACTCCCGACGCCCGCCTCGACTGGGGCCCTCACATGATCTTCCGCGACGACACAGTCTACTCCGACGGCACCGCCAACCTCGACACGGGCGCCGACTTTGCCGCTGCGCCCGACATCGACCACCTCAACGACCGCGTCCAGCGGGAGCTCAAGGAGTGGCTCCTCTGGCTCAAGACCGACCTGGGCTTCGACGCCTGGAGGCTCGACTTCGCCAAGGGGTACTCCGCCGCGATGGCCAAGGTGTACATCGATGGAACGTCGCCGGACCTCGCCGTGGCCGAGGTGTGGGACACCATGCCGACGGGCGGGGACGGGAAGCCCGAGTACGACCAGGACGCGCACCGGCAGAACCTTGTGAACTGGGTGGACGGGGTGGGAGGGGCCGCGTTGGCCGGCATGGTGTTCGACTTCATGACCAAGGGGATCCTGAACGCCGCCGTGGAGGGCGAGCTGTGGCGGCTGGTCGACCCGCAGGGGAAGGCCCCCGGCGTGATGGGGTGGTGGCCCGCCAAGGCCGTCACCTTCGTCGACAACCACGACACCGGCTCCACGCAGGCCATGTGGCCCTTCCCCTCCGACAAGGTCATGCAAGGCTACGCCTACATCTTCACCCACCCCGGCACCCCTTGCATCGTAAGCAAGCCAACTCCAGAGCTCACTCTCACGCAGCTATCAGCTACGCCGTTTCTTCAGAGAAATCATAAAACGGTTGGTTTTTGCGTGCAGTTCTACGACCATTTCTTCAACTGGGGATTCAAGGAGGAGATCGCGGCGCTGGTGGAGGTGAGGAAGCGCAACGGCATCACGGCGACGAGCGAGCTCAAGATCCTCATGCACGATGGCGACGCCTACGTCGCCGAGATCGACGGCAAGGTGGTGGTGAAGATCGGCTCCAGGTACGATGTCGGGGCCGTCATCCCGGCTGGGTTCGTCAACTCTGCACACGGCAGCGACTACGCCGTCTGGGAAAAGTCGGCAACATTGCAGCGGAGCTGAAGCCTCGATTGATCCGCCATTGGATCGAGAATTTTTTGAAGTACAGGGTACATGATTTATTTCTGCTATACAGAGGCTGATATAACTACGAACAATTTAGCTACGCATACTGTACTCAAATGAGATCTACCTACTTAGTAAATAAAAGTACTGAAGAGCGGAATAGGTGGTATAAGAGTCAATTACGCCTATTTGTATGTTCCGATGAACTGTACACAATCAAATTTACTTTCTACCCGTCTCAAGAAAATGTTAGTAGTACTCTCTACCAGACATCGAGCTATCTCTCGGATGCTTCCACGCAAACTGTTCAGAAAAGGGAAAGGAAAGAGGAGATCCATAACCATTCATTTGCTGCACTATAGAAGCTTAACCATTGGCAGAGGCACCTCAGTGCAGATGACAAAGGGAATAAAAGAATTTCAGCATCGAACGCCATTGGCTTGCTGCACGTGCTGAGCATAATTGGATTTACTGTAACATGGTTCCAGTTATATAGTACTCCCTCGATTCTGCGCATATTTAGGATCAGAGAGTACTTATATAGTACTGTAACATGGTTCCAACTTTGAGGTACACCTTGTTTACTTGCTAGAACTAGAGAAAACGCCCCCGGTTCGCCCCGCAGGCGATCCCGGGGTGACTCCCTCTCCCTCCCAAAAAACCCTAGCCTTGGTCCCTGTTGGCCGCCGCCGCCGGCACCCCGGCTGCGAGGGCGGCAGGGCAAGGTGGGCGCGTCTTCCTCCCAAGGCTTTGCGCGGAGAGGCGGTGAGGCGGGACGCACACGGATCGGCGCACCGTTTGCAAGGGCGCGGTAGTGGGATGGCCTAGATGTGGGCGGTGGGGCATGGTAGCGGCGATGTCGTCCTTGCACCGTCCTCCACCGAAGTGCTACCCCTCGAGGTGCTCGCGGGCGACACGGCCGGGGTCATCCTCGATCTGCCGGCCTAGATCTGACGGGTCTGGTAGCCGGTGAAGCCCGGTGGTGAGGGGGCTTCCGCTCTGGCTTCAAATAAAGGGGGTTTGGTCCTAGGATCCCTCTCACGCCATGATGAAGATGTACTATTCCATGACTTCATCGATCTAGTCGGAGGGTTGCGTTCCGGAAGATTCCGCTGGTGAAATCCAATGGACTACATGGCGGAGTTCATCGGATTGGATGGTTTTCAATCACGTGCAACCATGATTTTATCTAACCATTTGGTTTCAGAGGGAGTGTTGCGAAGCTTTGTAGACTGTTGCCATCAAGGACTTACCATTAGTCCCATGGTGAAGTCAGTCGTGGAGAATGACATGAAAGCCAAGGTCCGAAGACCGGTAATGGTGATTTGAATCCTAGTTACGATGAGGTTTGGCTTGGTGTTCTAGGTCTTGGAGCAGCGACATTGGAAAGTGGGGGCGACGGTACAGGAGAATTCCAGAGTTCAAACTGCAGGGTAAAAATCCAAGGTCTGGCCTTAATTTGTTATGCCTAGCAATTGCCTTGTTGAAGGCATTGTTTTGTCAGCACGGACTTTCTTTGGGGTGAAAATCTATGATCGATGATCAGGGCGATGACGACGCTAGTGCACTATGTTGGAAATATGCCCTAGAGACAAATAATAATATGGATTATTATTATATTTCATAAAGTTTATGATTAGGTTCTATATCATGCTATAACTGTGTTGAAAGGAAACGTCAATACACGGTGTGATATATAAACAAACAGGAGTTTCCGGTGAATCTCTAGTCACTGGTTCATTAGTCAACATATGATCAAGGTTTCCTGATCATGTGGCATTTATGCCAGTTGACAATGAAGTCACCTCATTACAAGAATGAGATGATGAGAATACGCAACCTAAGCATCGTGACCCGATCATGTCACGAAGTTCAAGTTACGATGATTAGAAAAGACCTAGTGTCCTATTTCTTAGACCATGAGACCATATCAATCACTATCACCCGAGGATACTTAGATAGCATCAAACGTTACTCGGTAACACGATGATCATAAAGGTATGTTCAGGTATTCGGAGGAACATGTAGAGGCATTATGTGTCAAGAGCGGGATTTGTCCATCCGCGTGTCGGAAAAGATACTCGAGGGCCCACTCGGAGAAGTTATATCCAATAGCTGCACAACATGTGATTTGATCACGTGGATATCACTTGTCGAAATGAGTTAAACAACATTTGTTGGTAACTAGATTGAACACGACATGGTAATGTCATTGATTAGATCTCGGACAATGCAAATATTGAGAGACAAAAAGAATATGACACGATGTTCATGGTTCAGGGACAAAAGATTCGTGGAATGCACAGGGGTCATCATGGGCATCTAGGTCCCGCTGATGATGATTGGTACGGGAAGGTATCGACCATGTATGGAGTGTTTCCATGGGGTATCACGCTTAAGGGTTTGATGATGCTTGGAGAGCGTTTTGGTATCGACAGAATCATCAAAGAAAATAAAGAGAGAGAACCAAAAGAGTTTCGGTAAGTCCAGAGGATGTCCGTAGTGGAGGTGGAAGGAGTTCCATATCCACGGGGATTGAATAATATGTAAGTAAATGTTAAATATTGATTTAATCATTTATTTATAATTATTTAATACAATAAAAATGAATTAAAACATCAAATACCTAATTGGGCCAAAATCCGGGAGGAAAAGGGCTCATGATGGAAAGACCAAATGGGAAGAGAGAGAGAGGGGTGGCCGGCTGGGCTAAGGGACCCCGCGTGGGGCCACTTGGGCCCAGGACAGCGGCGGCCAGCCCCCCTCCTCCCATCTCCTTTGTTTAGTCCCACATGGCTAAGGCAATTAACTATGTGGGGGTGTTTCCCCTATATATTGTGAGGTATTTTGACAAATTAAATACACCATAATCAATAAAAGGTTTCCTCTCTTTTGGGAAGACCTCCAGTTGATACTCTCTCTCTCTCTTGTGACCGTGGTTCCAAGTCTAGATCGCGTGAGCAGGAGACTTCTTCACTGCGGAGCACCGTCGCGCTGTGGAATTCGGATCCAGAAGCTCTACTTCTGCAACTGTTGCTAGATCGGAGGAGCGGGAGTCATCGTCAGGCACCAGACGTGTATAACTCCCTCAGAGGTGCAACACATGGGGCACTAGGAGTTGTTGGAGCCGCAGGAGCCAAAGGACTTCAACATGACCCCGAGATCAGCTTCGGAATGACTACATCAGCCACACTCTCCCGAGCGTTGACAACGCTTTTCGGTCTTCAAGGGTAAGTTCGCCAAAAGCCCCTCCCGTTACTGCATTACTAATAGATAGATCCTAGCATTAGGGTTCTTGGCGTAGGAAAAAATTATTGTTTACATGCGTGAACCCCTTCAGTGGTATCAGAGCTAGATCTATGCGTAGTATTGCTAGTACGGGTAGAACACACGAGTTGTAGCATGTGGGCGTTGCTCTTTTAGTTGTTACCCTCCAACGTGTACTTGTGTATACCGTAGTAATGCTTGATGAAGCGCCCCTCAATCGACTTTACGCGTGCATTCGCGAGACTGGTCCATGCTTGACATATGGCTTGTACCGTATAAAGTGGCTTTGTGGGGGTGTCTATCTCTCTCGCATTAGTTGGTATGCCATTTGCAAATGAGGGCCCTGAAAGGGGTATAGTATGGACAACTACTTGATTAGCGTTGTGGTGAAATTTTGTAGGTAAGAATCGGTTCTTATGCAAAAGCCCTAGTAGCCACATAAAACATGCAAAGATAAAGTAGAGGCATCTAACTTTGTTTTGTAGGGGCGTTGTGATGTAATATGGTAGTAGTTAAGGTAAAGTAAGTTTATTTTCTGTTACTAAGTAGTAGTAGCTGTCATGGTGATGATGGACTACCACGCCGGAGGTACCTGTACCCTGGTGCCTACGGCGCCGAAACTCTGGCGCCAGAATCCGGAGACGCGGGATGGAGATCAGAGCGTGAAGACCATATCACATCGCACTTACATTCAATGTTTATTGTTTGTGCATCTTGTTATGTGCTAGTATTATATACTCGATGGTAGCCTAATAAGATGATCCCTAAACAAAATACCAATGAAAGTGTTCTCCCTTAGTGTGCACCACCAAGAAAGTTCTCCATTATGAGGCAGGCCGTGACGATTGGGTGTCAGACATATCTGCGTTCGCATACGATGGGTGTAAGCCATGTTGCATAGTGGATACACTAAGGTTGAGTTGGCAAGCCTAGCATGTGTAGACATAGCCTCGGAACACGGATGGTCGAAAGATCGAGCACGAGTCGCATAAATGATGTGATCAATATTTCGGCGTCCACCTTTGCAACTATATCGCCGGTCATGACGATCGAGAGCGGTGCAGTGAATAGGGATCGTGTAATCACTGAAACCCTTTTGGGGATAGGATTTTAATCATATAATTATAAACTTTGTCTAAATTCCTCCTTTTGCAATTCAAATGTAGAAACGGTTCTCCCCGATGCTACCTTCCTAGTTGACGAATGGTTAGAAGGAGAAAAGCTCAAACTAGATGGATCTACACTTCCTTGAATGGCTTGTGCGTCTAAATGATATCCTTACTAAACATAATGTGGTAGAATACATACGCCTCACGATGGACTTGGTTGAGCCAGATGACTATGAGACCCCACGAGAGCGGGCAGACCACCATTTTCATCAAGAGATGTCCACTTTTATTCAAGTAATAATGCGTTATGGGATGCTGGACGAGATACACCCACTCATGGGTGATCTTGACCCATACTCGATGGTGGATCAGCTGAGAGTAGAGTTCATAAGCCATGTACGCATGTGGAAGCACGAGCTGCTTGGAGAGTTCATTTCCATACAGATGGAGGAACATACTTGTTTGAAGAGTCACTTGAGGCGCAAACATGATGCACACATGAGACTGCTTTACTTCGTGGACTACGGGATGAGCAACTCTTTTGCCATAGGATTGTTGCTTCGTTCGCTACCTCCTAGCTACGAAGAACATGTCCGGAATAGCATCATGAGTAGTGATACGGAAACACTGGATTTTCATGAGTTCATACTGCGTTTCAGGAATGTAAAAGTTGAACCTATCACCGGAGAGGTCATTGATGATGAAGGTATATATTTGATATATAGTTTTTATAAATGTTATAATCTTGCAAACACTTATTGCAGTGTTAAAGTATTTGATACTTGTTCTGTTTTGGTGAAAACGGGTCCTTCTGCATGAGAGTTGGTTGCTGGAGAGGAGGTGACGTTGCGTGTTGATGGTGAGCATGATGATGATAGCCAACGACACTCTCCCTCGACATTTATCATTTAGTTTATCGTTTTGGATGAGTATTGTAATCGATGGATTGCGAACTTCTGTAATGTGTTCCACACTTCGTGAGATAGTTATTCATATGAGTGTGTAACAAACAGTTTTCTGCTTCTATGAATGATTTCTATTTGCGTTCATATGTTGTTCGATTATGTGTGAATTATCCTAGTTATAAAACTAGTTGATAATGCATGAACATTTGTGAAATATTAAAAATGCCTTGAAAATACCCAACTCAATGATATATTCATTTTAAATGAAACCATTGTTTAAATTCAAATTTATATTGATAATATGTGAAAGTTATTTAATTTCTTGTAACATATGAATCATGCCCAAGTTCGGTAGGATAACTGAAACACCGGGTATTGCATGAATGCAAAGTGTTTGATGAATTGTTGAAGGAAAATTCATATTCGATGTATCATATTTTAACAAAGTGGTGATTATCATTTTGTAATTGTTGAACTTTGTAAAAGAGTTTATCAAAGAAAACATAAGCGTGAAACTATTTGATATGATCAAAGAATTTCAGCATCAAGGGGTATAAAATAAAAGAGAATCTAATTACTACGATTTGATCAATAGTAATGAAATTCGACGTTATAAGATTGGCATAAGGAATTGTGAAATGAAATGCATTATTGACACGTTGAAGTGAAAAGCATCGCAATGTGATATTTGATATCAAGTGGGTGAATAGATGGCACCAAATAAATCGTTGCAGTGTAAATGTAAAGACCATTAGTAAGAAATAGCAAACACTCATCAAGTATAAATTGAACCACCTGAATTTGTGAGATCGGCACCATATCTTATATGGATTGTCGTGGAAGTTTTGGAGTTATTCAATATCACAAAAACAACAGTGAACAAGTCCTTGTAGAGTATTCATCGGAAACTTTGAATACAAAATCCATGGCTAGAACCAAAAGATAGGCAAAAACTAGTATTGCTTAAATTTTGGTGCATTCTCGAAGAAATTTATGTTCTCGACAATAAAGCTAATGGAAGATAGTGAAAACACGATAAGGGTTCATAACCCTGCATTAGAGTGTTGAGAAGCGCAACAGAACATGTTCTTGAACGATTCTCTCCATAAAGGAAAGGATCAATTATAATGATCATTGTGTTTTTCCCACTAGTGTTTTTACTAAATAAAGTAGAATTCGAAAATCTATCCCACATCTTGTATGGAGACATTTATGAATCACTTATCATGTTACCAGAATATGGCATAGCTACAAAATATGAAAGAAATGATGGTAAACTAAAATTACGAGAAATCCTAGAGGCAAGATTCACTTAAGATTAGAAAGCAAGATGTCGCTGAATCTTACCAAGTAAAAGGTTGCTTGGTGTTTCCAAAAGACTGCGGGGTCATGATGGAAAAGTGAATGACAAGGGCACGATTTGTCATGAATAAAGTATTGGATAGATTCAAAAGAATTTGATTCAGAAGTGCTAAAAGTCTAGTGGATTTGATACTAGTAAAGTACTAGTGTCTCATAATAAACTCTCAGTTTGATAAATGATCAAGGGTTTTTGAAGGTATTCAAAATATTGAGAAGATATGCAATTTGCATGAAATTGAGTGGAAGCTATAAAAGTCTTCCTGAAGCAATATGTGAATAACACATTTTTTAGTAGGGGCAACAAATGTCTTAGACTCTAATGTGTAGAAAACATATTTTGAGTGGGAGCAATGTGAGTTTCGGACAAGAATATGTTGGGAACATATTTCGGGTGGGAGCTTAATGATTGATCCTTACGTGTGTATGACACATTAAGAATAAAAGCGCAGGCACCAGTAAATAATGATTTATAGGGATTAAAAGTTAAAAGTAAGTATATTACAATATTATGTTGTAATGTATTCCTAAAAGAGATTCTGCAATAGTTTCAGAATAGGAATTGATTAAGGAATGGTCCTTGGTCATTCGAATTAGAAATGACACTAAGTTCATCATCAATGGTTGAAAGAAATAAAAGGATGATCATCATCCACTATGTTGAGACATAGGTTCTATCTTAGAAACCATGATGAAAACTCAACATCCAAGAAGAAACGTTCGGATGTGATAAAGTATGTATCACTGAACAATGGGCTAAGTTTGTCCACAGTGTCTAAATGAGAACTGTAGATGTGTTTCCAAGTCTATGAAGGATGACATACCTTGTAGCATGAAGGGTTATGTTATAAGGGCATAAGTTAACCTTAAAAGATTGGTAATACTTGCATCGATAATACCGACTCAAGTCAAATAGGAAGCAAGGTGAAAAATATCAAAAAATGCACATAATGCACTAGTGTTTCGATAACTACATCTATAATAAAATATAAGGGTACCATCTAATGTGATGTATATTGTTGTGGTGGGACTAGTTCGTCTTTACGCAGAGGGTCTATCGCAGTGCACAATGCCCATGATAAAGCTTGTTTTGTCTGATCTAACATCACTATCGGCTCCTGGAAACCGACCTCACTATGTTACCATAACTACGATACATACACAAGATGTTATCATGAGATAATAAGGTATTAATTGGTGACATTAGTAAGTTGCAAAGGATATGGGGCTGTAAAGTCCAGACCCAAGACTCAACCTCTTCCATGAGCAAGCATGATCAGAGGTGCCAGGTTGTATGGTGTTGATGATTAGTCAACAAATGCAGCTAGTTTATTTGTGCTCTAGTGCAAGTGGGAGACTGTTGGAAATATGCCCTAGAGACAAATAATAATATGGATTATTATCATATTTCGTAAAGTTTATGATTAAGTTTTATATCATGCTATAATTGTGTTGAAAGGAAACGTCAATACACGTGTGATATATATACAACCAGGAGTTCCCGGTGAATCTCTAGTCACTGGTTCATTGGCCAATATATGATCAAGGTTTCCTGATCATGTGGCATTTATGCCAGTTGACAATGGAGTCACCTCATTACGAGAATGCGATGATGAGCTATACCCAACCTAAGCATCGTGACCCGATCATGTCACGAAGTTCAAGTTATGATGATTAGAAAAGACCTAGTGTCTTATTTCTTAGACCGTGAGACCATATCAATCACTATCACCTAAGGATACTTAAATAGCATCAAACGTCACTCGATAACACGGAGATCATAAAGGCGTGTTCAGGTATTCGGAGGAACATGTAGAGGCATTATGTGTCAAGAGAGGGATTTATCCATCCGCGTGATAGAAAAGATACTCGAGGGCCCACTCAGAGAAGTTATATCCAATTGCGGCGCAACGTGTGAATTGATCACGGGGATATCACTTTTCAGAATGAGTTAAACAACATTTGTTGGTAACGAGATTGAACATTACATGGTGATGTCATTGATCAGATCTCGAACAATGCAAGTATAGAGAGACAAAAGTAATATGACACGACATTCATGGTTTAGCGACAAAAGATTCGTGGAATGCACAGGGGTCATCATGGGCATACAGGTCCCGCTTGAAAGAGCATGTGGTCCCCCATGTGTGGTTTTGGTAACTAATGACAATCTATATGGACTAATGCTTGTATCAAGTTGCACTTGTAGGAATTGTCCAATGGAATCACTTGGAGCATGTGTTGGCTTCAAGGTAGAAGAAATGAAGAAGAAGAATAAATAAAAGAATATCAAGGGTGTCTTGAAGAAGAAGAAGATAGAGATCCTCATGTGTATCTTCAAGACATCATCCAAATGGAGTTAGAAGAAATGATGTGCAAGCTAAAGATGTGCCATATCTAGAAGATCTCATGCTTCAATCTTGCCATCCTCGGTGATCATGGATCTATGAATACAAGGTCAAAGAAGAGGTTTCCCCATGGTGTATGGGGGAGCAAGTTACAAGTCTTCATCAAGGGAGTGCGTGGAAGAGCAATCACGAAAGGTGTTCCATCCTAAGGTGTACAAGATCGTCATCATCAAGATCAAGTGGAATATGCGCAAGGCAAAGGTGTGATATTTATAGGGTTTATTTCTTATCGGTCTCGTGGTGTTTGTTGGGGAGACCGGTTTATAGGATAGATAACCGTACTATCAAGAGGGGCTCTCGAGTGAGTAACTCGATTATATCTTTCGAAGAGAGCTCAAACCTTTGCATTCTTAGCATCATATTCCTTGGTTGTTATTTGTATCTTATCCATGTGAGGTTCTAGATCTTGTGGTAATATTCATAACAAGCTCTAGTTCATCGAAAACAGATTTCATATGCATTCTCTATTGCGTTTTCAATGTTGGAGGTTTTACCGGTTCATCTTTTTGAGAGAGGTCAAAACTTTCGTCATTTGTTTATATCCTTCCTTGCTGTACTATGATGTTTTTCTGTATGGTCATGTAGAGCTTATTATCGTCTTTAAAACGAGTCCAAGATCATTAAAATCGGAGTCCGGATGCAAAAGTTATGGTTATTTTTGTATTGGTCTTTCTGCCAGTTTTTGTAACACCAGACACTCCGGACTAAATCTCTGGTCTATCTCCAGACCGCGTACTGAATGGCATCCAGTTTGTCCCTGTTTGGCCTGTGTACATTGGAGACTCCAGACTGGGCGATTTCTGGGCCTAACGGTTGGATTTCTAGGGACATATTTAAGGGGCCGTTCTCCCCCAATGGTTCATTACCTCTCTTGCAAGTTTTCCCCACCATTGTTGACCTCTTGAAGCTTGCTATCTCTCAATCCCTCCAATGATTCTTGCATCTTCTTGAGGCAAAAGAGAGAGGGGATCTAGATCTACATCTCCACCAATCAATCTCTTCTCTAAGTGAGGGGAACATCTTGGGATCTAGATGTTGGAGTCTTTTATGGATTTCCTCCATTGTTCTTCCTGTCTTATTCCCCCATAAGCTTTTGTAGCTTTGGTGGAATTTGGGAGAGAAGGACTTGAGCACTTCTTGTGTTCTTGACATTGAATTTGTGCATCGGTTTGAGTTCTCGGTGAGGATTCGATTGGATGAAAGTGAGAAGCTTTTTACTCTTGGGTTCTTGGAACCATAGATGGTTTAGTTGTTTTGCAGGTTGGTGGATTACTTGGGGCCTCTAATTAAGTTGTGGAGATTTCCCAAGCTTGTTTGTTGGGAGACTCCAATTGAGTTGTGGAGAAGTTCCCCAATCTTATGAGAGGTTTCGGATTGCCACCGACAAGTGCACCGATAGTGGAAGTGTGGATCAATCCCGTTGGGGTGAGATTCACAGGAGAACAAGGGAGGCCTTCTGTGGCGTTGGTGGTTTGAAACCACCCCCTCTCCAAACGAGACATACTCCATTGTTGGGAGGAACTCGGTAAAACATCATTGTCTCCACGTGCCTCGGTTATCTCTTTACCTGAGCTCTTACTTATGCACCTTACTTTGTGATAACCTTCATTCTTGAAGTCTATATCTTGACATCACATAGTTGCTTGTATTGCTTAGCATAAGTTGTTGGTGCACATAGGTGAACCCTAGTTGATCTAGGTTTTGTGCTTGACAAAGTAAACGCTAGTTTAATTCCACCTTTGTTGAGCCACTCTCGTAAAAGTTTTAAACCGCCTATTGATGTCTACGCACTTCTATTCTTGTAGACAGTTGTTGGGCCTCCAAGTGTAGAGGTTTGTAGAATAGCAGCAAGTTTCCCTTAAGTGGATTACCCAAGGTTTATCGAACTCAGAGAGGAAGTGGTCAAAGGTATCCCTCTCAAGCAACCCTATAATCAAGATACAAGAAGTCTCTTGTGTCCCCAACACACCCAATACACTTGTCAGGTGTATATGTGCACTAGTTCGGCGAAGAGATAGTGAAATACAAGTGGTATGGATAAAAGACAACGGTGCCAGAAAATAGCTTGATGGCATCGAAGAGACTAAAGGCAAACTGAAATAAATATGGCAACAAGCAAACATGTAACAGATCTAGTTGCAAACGAAGTTTCAATTCTTAGAAACAAAGCCTAGGGATCATACTTTCACTAGTGAACACTCTCATGTAAATATCTTCTCTTTATGATACTACTCTGAACTACTCTCTGGTTGGACACTCTAATCCATGGTAGGGCTATAACAGCACTCCTCAAAGTTTGTTTTCCCCATCTAGGTAACCCCACACTATCACCTTGAGCTCTAGATGGTTCCAACAAACACCACAATTTCATAGAGACATCCAACTCAAAATATAACACATAACAAGTATTTGTAATATCTGGCCTAAGTGCCACCATGGTGTGCACGCTGTCACTTTCACACACATGGGGAGAGTAGAGATCTATTAAAGCACTTGAGTAGCAAAGTAGATCTACTTTATTACAAAGCTCATGATCACAATATGATCATGTATAGAGAGAGAGGTGAACACATAGCTACCGGTAGAGCCCTTAGCCTCGAGAGAGAACTATTCCCTCCTCATCATGGGAATCAACAATGGTTCTAGAGATGGTGGTGGAGATCGATGGAGATGGCTCCGGGGGCACTTCCCCGTCCCGTCAGGGTGCCGGAATAGAGACTTTCTGTCCCCCGAATCTCCCCTTCGGTGGCGGCGGTGCTGTGGAACTTTTCGTGGCTAGAGGCTGTTCGATTTAGGGTTTTCGTCCCAGGGGCTTCTTATAGGCGAAGGGGAAAGGTCGGTGGTGGCCAGGGGCCCCACACCATCCCCTGGCGCGGCCTAGGGCTGCCCATGCCAAGGGGTGGTGTGGCCGCCTTGTGGCCCCCTTTCGTCTCTCCTTCGGACTCCATGTGTCTTCCGGTAAAATATCAACTTTGGCTTTTGTCCTGTCCAATTCCAAGAATATTCATTTTGTGACTTTCCTAGAACCAAAAACAGCAGAAAACAGGCAACTGACATTGTGGCATCTTGTTAATAGGTTAGTCCAAGAAAGTGTATAAAAGTACCCCAAAGTGTGGACAAAACGTAAGAAAATAGATATAAACCAAGCATGGAACATCAAAAATTATAGATATGTTAGCAACGTATCAACATCCCCAAGCTTAACTCCTGCTCGTCCTCGAGTAGGTAAGTGATAAAAAGAAAGAATAATTTTTGAGGTGACATGCACCATCATAAACTTGATCAAAGTATTTGTAAAACATTGATAGCTGGGATCATAATACTCTAACATAGACATGAAAGATATAGTTCTAACAATAAGACCTAGCAACTATGTTGTAACATGAAAAGGTACAAACAAAAGATTCATGAATAACAATGCTTTGCAAGACGTTTGTTTGTTTCACATAAATAAAGCATAATAAGAATGGTATTCAGCTTGTCCCTCATAGAGTAGCAAAACATAAATGCATAGGACACCTTCAAAGTTCATAAGGGTGACTAGATACAAATAGTTTAAGAACAAGCAATATCAAAGTTATGCATCAATCAAAAAGTCTTGGGACAATGCACATTAAACTAAGAATGGCCACTATGCTCTCTCAATAGGTGCATAAAGATAGAAGATGGAGACTCAGCATAAAAGTAAAAGAAAGGCCTTCATAGAAGGAAGTAGAGATTCAAGTTTCATAAAGAGCTTCCAAAAATTATGGTACTTATTAGCTTTCATCTCTCATTACCCCTATAATAAGCATCTTGAAGTGATTAAGGTTAAAGTGAACAAACTATGGAATATATGTTTGACAAAGTATAAGTTGGAAATCTCATGTCCCTTGAATACGAGGGCCGCTCCTCATGCTACTCAAGTTTAGTTACCGGTAAGGTCTTGTCATAGTAAGTACATGTGTATCATAGAGAACCACCAACAGGGTACCCCTTGCCCGATGATACGGAAGAATCCCCATATCAAAATGACAAGGCAAGCAGACAACGAGCATCTCAGCAATCTTCTTATTTACCATGGGAAAATGGTCCTTTTTTCTCTCTTTCCTCTTTTCTCATATCTTTTTTTCTTTTTCTCTTTTTCTCAATATCTGATTCTTTTTTATAAGAAGAATACTTCATAGACAGCTCATTATGGTTACGCTGCAGGTTTCCACCATGATTAGGCATGGACTAGACCGGCGGCCCAGGCGTTTCTCTAACACACATACATAACTCCATGGACTTACAAGCTCCCCTTTCATTTCACACCGATGACATCCATAGACAAAAGAGCATGATATCAACTAGGTACAAAGTACAAGTGCAATGTTGAAAGCATTCCCCATGACAGCATGGTTCTGCTAATCCCCAACATATAAGTGCAAGCATATACAACATAGACGACACAATGGTTCAAGTTTATTAAGGGAAATAAAAGTAAAGTGTGCCATCAAGTTCGTGAGATCTTTAATCACTAGTTTTCTCATAACAAGTTTAATTCGGAAGATAGATAAAAACATGAATATACTTGGAATAGCAAATGCTAATAGGTTGGTATGGTGGACTCTTTATAATAACTTAGTTTTATCTGGAGTTGGATGCATGAGTGGAACTCATACTTGGTTATGGAGGCTAGCAAAAGACTGGGAGCGACCAACTAAGAGAGCAATAATGGCCATAATCATGCAAAGCGACAAAACATCATTAATTAAAGCATAAAGTGATATTACAAGTCAAAAACTAAAGGATCATAAAGGCTATGGTGACTTGGGATAGTCATAACATGGTGTGAGCATGTGCCAAGTCAACCCAAATAGCATTAAAGGAGAATACCACAATACTATGCTTTAATATGCTAAAACAATGCATGATTCTTCAAAGGCACATTAAGAAATCTCAATTGTTTATAATAAGTCATGCTACAGCAAAGATCACTAAGCATAAAACCAAAACAATATCAAGCATGGCATGACAAAGCATAGGCCACAGTCAAAAACAAGCTCCTTTTACCACTTAAGCATGAACTTTCCTACTCTTTTCCAATCCAAACCAAACTATTTGAAAACCAATGTATGAAAGAGGGGGTACAACAAATTTATTCAAGCAAACTGAGAAAATCAAGCAAACGAAAACCAAAAACAAAAACGAAGACGCTCCAAGAACAACACAATTGTGCATGAAACAATAAAAATATAGTGTTTGGAAGAAAGCTGGGAATTTTATTGATGAAGAAGGGGATGCCTTGGGCATCCCCAAGCCTTGACGCTTGTACCTCTTGAATATTTCTTGGGGTGACACGGGGTGGCATCCCCAAGCTTGAGCTTTTGTCCATTCTTCATCTCATTACATCATTCTTTCCTTAACACCTGAAATTTTTCCTTCATACAAAACTTCACACAATCTTCATTAGCAACATTAGTGCACTCAAGATAATAAGTCTTTGGGTTCAGTTTCAACACGAGTAAAACTTCCATTAAAAAAATCTACTGTAGCACTTCCTTTAAAAAGTTCAAATGATCAAAGAGAACTCAAAGAGAAAGAGATTAAGAGGCAAATGCAAATAACAGCAGAAATCTGTCAAAACAGACCAGCAAGTAAAAACCAATTTTTTAGAAGACCTTCTGTTGCTCAAATCGAAAAGTGTTGAACTAACGAAAGTTATATAACAACCTGGGTCAGAAGCACAAAAATTTATGGCTCAAAACAACGTACAGAGATTTTACACGAATTTTTACAGTGAAGGACAAAAATCTGTTTCGGGACAACAACTTTCCCAAGCATTACTTCTCTCTCATTAGAGGTTACTCTTGGCACAAAAATCAAATAAAAAGGATAAGGAGAGGTTATTGCAGAAGTAATAACTTCCAATACTTAAGAAAACTATTGGGTTATCTCCTAAGAAGTACTTTTCTTTAACGCCTTTAAGTTAGGCATGATAGTTTGAGAAGATGCTCACATAAGAAATATGAATTGAAGTAAAAAAGAGCATCGAGAAGCAAATTCAAAGCACATTTAAGTCTAACCCACTTCCTATGCATAGGAATCTTGTAAAGAAACAAGTCATGAAAGCACAAAACAAGGAGCATAGGAAAGCAAAACAAGTGCAACATAAAGAGGGGAAACTTAATATTGTTGAGATACATAAAACCATGTTTCTCTCTCTCATAATAACTTTCAGTAGCATCATGAATAAAATTAACAATATAACTATCACATAAAACATTCTTATCATGAGCCACATGCATCAAATGATTATTACTCACCACATAAGCATAGTCATTCTTATTAATTGTGGTGGGAGCAAATTCAATAAAATAGCTATCTTTATTATTCTCATCACCATAATCATCAAATATAGGAGGCATATTGTAATCATTAATTTTCTCCTCAATAGTAGGTGGACTGAAAATATCATATCATCATTGTAATCATCATATATTGGAGGTATAGTATCATTAAAGCAAATTTTCACCTCTAAAGATGGGGGACTAAAAGGATCATTTTCATCAAAACTAGCTTCCCCAAGCTTAGACTTTTCCATAGCATTAGCAATAATGGTGTCCAAAGAATTCATACTAACAACATTGCTTTTATCATGCAAATAAAGTTCCATAGGTTTTTTAATTTTCTCTTCAAACACTTCATGTCCTAAGTCAAGATAAATACTATAAAGCTCTCTAATTTTGTTGTTGTTTTCCATTAAGCCTAACTAGTGAAAACAAGAAACAAAAAAGACAAAATTGCAGAATCTAAAGGAAATAACTTCGAGCACTCACACCGGAGGATGTGAGTACCTTTTACCTTACCTCCCCGGCAACGGCACCAGAAAATAGCTTGATGTCTACGCACTTCTATTCTTGTAGACAGTTGTTGGGCCTCCAAGTGCAGAGGTTTGTAGAATAGCAGCAAGTTTCCCTTAAATGGATTACCCAAGGTTTATTGAACTCAGGGAGGAAGTGGTCAAAGGTATCCCTCTCAAGCAACCCTGCAATCAAGATACAAGAAGTCTCTTGTGTCCCCAACACACCTAATACACTTGTCAGGTGTATAGGTGCACTAGTTCGGCAAAGAGATAGTGAAATACAAGTGGTATGGATAAAAGGCAACGGTGCCAGAAAATAGCTTGATGGTGTGGAAGAGACTAAAGGCAAACTGAAATAAAGATGACAGCAAGCAAACATGTAACAAATCTAGTTGCAAACGAAGTTTCAATGCTTAGAAACAAGGCCTAGGGATCATACTTTCACTACTGAACACTCTCATGTAAATATCTTCTCTTTATGATACTACTCTGAACTACTCTCCGGTTGGACACTCTAATCCATGGTAGGGCTATAACAACACTCCTCAAAGTTCGTTTTCCCCATCTAGATAACCCCACACTATCACCTTGAGCTCTAGATGGTTCCAACAAACACCACAATTTCATAGAGACATCCAACTCCAAATATAACTCATAACAAGTATTTGTAATATCTAGCCTAAGTGCCACCATGGTGTGCACGCTGTCACTTTCACACACATGGGGAGAGCAGAGATCTATTAAAGCACTTGAGTAGCAAAGTAGATCTACTTGATTACAAAGCTCATGATCACAATATGATCATGCATAGAGAGAGAGAGATGAACACATAGCTACCGATAGAGCCCTTAGCCTCGAGAGAGAACTACTCCCTCCTCATCATGGGAATCAGCAATGGCGATTGAGATGGTGGTGGAGATCGATGGAGATGGGCTCCTATCCCGGGGCACTTCCTATCTTATCGCAGACTTTCCGCCTCGAATATCCCCTTGTGGTGGTGGCGCTGGAACTTTTCGTGGTGGAGGATGTCTGATTTAGGGTTTTCGGCCCAAGGGCTTCTTACATAGGCGAGGGGCAGGTCGCTGGTCGCCCATGCCTACCATGCTCGGCCTAGGGCTGACGCTTAAGGGTGGTGGTGGCCCTAGGCCTCTCTCCTCCTCGTCTCCTTCTCAACTCCATGTGTCTTCCGTAAAATATCAACTTTGGCTTTTGTCCCGGCCAATTCGAGAATATTCATTTTCACTTTCCTAGAACCAAAAAGCACAGTAAAACAGCGACACCGGCATATTGTTAATAGGTTAGTCCAAGAAAGTGTAAAAATAAAAGTCAACAAAGTGTACAAAATAGATATAAGAAAATAGATATAAACCAAGCATGGAACATCAAAAATTATAGATGCGTTAGCAACGTATCACCTATTCACCCCCTCTAGGCGACATCCGTGATCTTTCAATTTGTATTAGAGCCTAGTTTCCCATTTTGGGCTTCACCTCCTTGAGAGCAAAGATGTGGGCTAGGTGATTAGTGCACAATGAAATGTTCATATTCGATGCCACAATTTATGATATATGGAAACTCGTATGCTTATTCATTTTTGGGACATGGACCCAAATTTGGAGCGTATTCTAGAGATAGATTTTTATCCTCCTATGGTGACATGGGTATACCCTACAGGTACTCGAGCTTGGTATATATGGTCCAAATACGTACAGGCCCACGGTGTCGCCAAGGCCCAAACAAAGGACTCGAGTGACCTACGGACTCTCGATTGCTTGAAGAACAAGAAGAAGTTAAAGATAGAAAGTTTGAAGGGGAAAACCCTAATTTGTAACCGACTCGACCTGCTACCCGGGACCTAGCCTATCTATATAAAGGCTAGGAGGGGGCAGCGAGGAGGACACACGCCACCCTAGTTTCCACAACCCTCGCCAGATTGCATCTGCGCACCATTGTAACTTTCAATTCCTTCGATAATTCCACGAGCAGACAAGCAGGAGTAGGGACCTCTACAAGGCCTGAACCTAGGTAAATCTTTGTCCCCTGTGTGCTTGTTTGCTAGCCGATAGATGTCTCCAGCGCTCCCTCCTTCTCCAAAACCCAAGTCCATAACAATGGGCATTGATGAGTTAAACCCTCGTCAATTGGCGCCATCCGTGGGGATTGGGAGTGCTGATGTTGCGGCTTCTTCGGCCCCATCAACTGCTATCTACAACTCCGCAACAACGGATATTCGCTAGCTCTTCGGCGCGTTCGACTTCATCGTCCACACGCCAGCCACCCGCCCGGCCTTCGAGTCCGTAGGCGACGGAATCAGCCTGGCGATTGGGAGCTTCCGCTTCCAAGTTGGTCAGATGGGCACGCTTCACATGCCTGACCAGCCGACAGCACCGGTGATTGCCCCAGCATCATGGTTCCCTCCATTGATCGGCACCCTCAGCGAGCTCAACGCCCCGGTGGCAGTCGAGAATACGGTCAGCGACAGCAGTCGTGATTCTGATCTGAGCGATCTGGCCACTGAAGATGGAACCTATGGTTCCGAATATGAGAGTTGTGGAAGCAACAGCTTCCCCGATCACTTCATGTGCGCCGTCATCAACGCAGGCGACACATCTGCCAATCGCGACAACGGTGGCAACCCTGGCAATGGCACCGATCCACCCAACGCCGGTAACGGTGGCAATGGACGCAACGACGGTAACGGTGGCAATCGCGCCCCCGTCAACAACGGGGGAGCAGTTGAACCTCCCAGCATAATCAATGAGCAAACCGGCGAACGCGTCGTAATCAAGCTCAACAAGCAAGAATGGGATCGCTGCCGTGAGGCATTACGAGGCACTCCTCTACCCTTCAGGTCTCTGCAAGAACTGCTGATGGGCTATCACTGGATCCTGTAGGAAGAATTCAAGCGCCAACTGCAAACAATCACGCAACTTGAGGCACGTAATAAGGCAGCGGACGAATCGAGCCTTCGTCGCGCTGGGCTCTCCTCCTATGGAGGATCCTCCTCAAGGGGTAACGAGTACCTCGCCAAGAAGAGGCAATCGCGGATGGCTCATCTTACCGAGCAAGAACGCATAGAAGTCGTGAAGGTCCTCGACTTTGGCTCTATGACAGTCGACACGAGAGGCAACGTGGTCCCCAGGACGCCGCAGGCTGCGGTGACAGCAGCCACCATGTACCTCCTCAATAACCAGCCGCCAGCTGGAGATCCCCGAACTGCCATGCACCGATCTACGATCGCGGGCTTGGGATTAATCGAGGCCGCCCTCAACAAGGAGCCAACACCAGATCCAAAAAAGGGCAAAGCGCTAGCAAAGCGCCACTCCTCGCCCTCATCCAGCGATGACAGACACGACCTGTCTCAGCGCCACCGCTCATGGCGACACGATCGTGATTACGATGCGCGCGACGACCTCACGCAGCGCAAGATCGAAAAATCAAGGGCACGACGTGCTCGGTCGACTGACACGGAACAAGAAGATGGGGAGCTCTGCGACACCAGATGCTTCAGCAGATCAATTAGGCAAAAGCGAATGCCTAAAGGGTTTAAACTCCCATCGGAGAACCCGAAATTTGACGGTCTAAAGGACCCCAAGATCTGGCTGGAGGACCACATCTCCTCCGTCAGACTCCACGGAGGCAATCGAAGCACTGCCATGCAATGCTTGCAGCTACAGCTGCAGGGCGCCGCCCGAGCATGGCTCAATAACCTCCCACGTGGATCCATTCGCAGTTGGGATGAGCTGGTTTACAGCTTCGTGCGCAACTTCAAGGGCACGTACAAACGGCCCGCATCAATCGAAGAGCTGAGATGCTGCCAGCAAAGATCTGGTGAATCACTGCGCTCCTACATCCAAAGGTGGTCCATCATCAAGAACTCCGCGGAAAACATCTCGGAAGACCGTGCGATTGATGCATTCAATGGTGGTGTCCGCTGCCTAGAGCTCAGGGAGGAGCTGGGCCGCTCAAAGCCCCAAACCATCGACCACCTGATGGAGATCGCAAATCGGTGGGCCGATGGAGAAGATTCGGTAAAGAATCGTGCTCACTCCGACGAGGAGGCAGAACTCGAACGTAGACGCGACCGCCGAGGCAAGCGTCGCATGCGCATCTACGATGACCGCGACGACGTCAACATGGTCGCGACCGGCTATGCCGATAGATGCGACGATAACCGCAACAGCGGATACCGTAACGGCGGATACCGCGACTCCGGGAAAACCACGCAAGCATGGCAACCCCGCACTCGCGATGAGGCACCCGCGACCTCCATCGAGGACAAACTGTCCGGGCCATGCACGGTACACTTCTACATCGACAAGCATGATGGCAAGAGAAAATCTAGCCACCTCCTTAAGGACTTCCGCGAGTTCCTCAAGCTACACGAGGGATTGGTTCGGATGAACCGCAATGCAGTCGAAAGGGGCTATGGAGCCGCTCCAGGCGCCGTGGCACATGGCGCACCACCACCAGCACCTGGGCCACCCCCGAATGGAGCCGCACCGGACCAGCACCACGGAGGCAAACCGTACCGACGGGCTATGGGTACCATGATGATCCAAAAGGGATGCCCCTCCAACAGGGTGCAGAAGGCCATCACTCGCCAAGTCAACTTGGCCACGCACTCGCCACCATCCACCACTGAGTACCTCAGTGGAAGCGAGTCATGCATCACCTTCGACAAACGCGACCACCCGCCTCAGATACCCCGTCCAGGTCATTGCCCTCTCGTACTCGAGGCACAAATTGGAGGCTTCGACATGAGTCGCGTCTTCATGGATGGAGGAAGCGGCATCAACCTCATATTCGCGAGTACCTTGCGAGCAATGAGAATCCCTCTAACCTGCCTGGAGGCATCGGACACAACGTTCCACGGCATCGTCCCAGGGAAAGGCGTATACCCCTGGGAAAAATCAACCTCGACGTCATCTTCGGCACGCCGAAGAACTTCCGGCACGAACGCATCGATTTTGAGGTCGTCGACTGGCCCTCACAATACCACTGCATCCTCGGGCGCATCGCGTTCGCTAGGTTCATGGCAGTGTCCCACTACGCCTACCTGCAGATGAAAATGCCAGGTCCCAATGGCATCATCACGATCAACAGGAGCTTTGAAAGATCTGACAGTTGCGACAGGGAACTCAACAGAATCTCCCAGTCCTTCGGCATGCAGGATGAACTCGCGAGATTGAAAGAGACGACAGACAATAGCCTGCCTCCCAGGAGCAGGCCAAGCTCACCTGATCTCTCCTTCGACTCATCTGTGCACACAAAGAAAGTGCAGGTCCATCCATCAGATCCCGCCAAGACGGCCCTCATCGCCAACAACTTGAGTCCCGCATAGGAACTCGCGCTCGTCGAGTTCCTCCATGAGCATTGGGAAATTTTTGCCTGGTGTCCTGCGGACATGCCAGAGTTCGAATTCACGAGCACGCACTCAACGTCAACCCCGACGCAAGGCCAGTCAAGCAAACAATTAGGCGATTGTCTGAGCCACGAGCACATGCAGTGGGAATGGAGATCAACAGACTCCTTGAGGCCAAGTTCATACGCGAGATCAAGGAAAGCACTTGGCTCGCCAACACGGTGCTGGTACCCAAAAAGGACACGGATATCATGCGGATGTGCGTGGACTTCACTTCTCTGAACAAGCACTGCCCAAAGGATCACTTCCCGCTGCCACGGATCGACCAGATCATCGACTCCACCGCGGGATGCGAGTGCCTCTGCTTCCTTGACGCCTACTCAGGCTATAATCAAATTCGAATGAAGGAGGAAGATTAGGAGAAAACAGCGCCATAACGCCTTTGGTGTGTTCTGCTACAACACAATGCCCTTCGGGCTAAAAAACGCGGGAGCCACCTACCAACGGTGCATGCAGGCTTGCCTCAAGGAACAACTGGGTCGCAACATCCAAGTCTATGTCGACGACATAGTAATCAAGACCAAAGAGGAAGCCTCTCTAATCGACGATTTGCGCGAAACCTTTGCCAACCTCGACCGCTACCGGATCAAGCTCAATCTGGACAAATGCGCCTTCGGCGTACCATCCGGGCAGCTACTCGGGTATCTCATCTCCGCGAGAGGAATCGAGGCGAACCCAAAGAAGATAAAAGCTATACTGGCCATGGAGAAGCCGAAGAACATAAGAGGCGTCCAGCAACTGGCCGGACGAATCGCGACCCTCAGTCGATTTATCAGTCGGATGGGTGAAAAGGCACTGCCCTTCTACCAGCTCCTCCGCAAAGCTAAAAAATTCGAGTGGACCAATGAAGCGCAAGAAGCATTCGAAGATCTCGTTACCGCTATCCACTTCACCGCTGGTGACTCACGAAAGGGAACCACCTGTTGTACATCTCCGCCACCAACCAGGTGGTCAAGATGTTTCGTCGTCGAGCGAGCTGAGGCAAACAAGGTCCACGGCGTACAACGCCCAGTATACTACCTCAGCGAGGTCCTCACGCCAACAAAACAGCGGTACCCGCACTACCAGAAGCTGGCGTACGACGTCTTTATGACCGCCCGACGACTGCGCCACTACTTCCAGGAACACCCAATCGTGGTAGTCAACGACGCCCCGTTGGGACATATCCTCAATAACCCCGACACCACGGGGTGAGTCACGCTTTGGGGAATAGAGCTGTCTCCACGAGACATCACATACGAAAAGCGCGACTCAATCAAGTCGCAAGTTCTCCCTGACTTCCTCGTGCACTAGATGGAGAACCAACTCCCGGACAAGCCAGATATGTCCTACCTCTGGACAATGCACTTCGATGGGTCCAAGCGGAAAGACGAAGCAGGCGCAGGTGTCATACTGACATCACCTCTAGGAGACAAGCTGAAGTATATCCTGTGAATGCAGTTCACAACCTCAAACAACAAGGCTGAATACGAGGCCCTGTTGCACGGGATGAGGATGGCAAAAGCTTGCGGCGCCAAGAGGCTCATCATATACGGCGACTCCAAGTTGGTCGTCAACCAAACAATGCATGAGTGCGACGCACTGAACGACAACATGATCGTGTACCGCGACCTCTACGACACACTCGAAGGAGACTTTGATGGTTGCGAGCTGCGACATGTAGGGCGCGAAAGCAACGAAGAGGCGGACGCACTCGCCATCATAGGCTCTACCTGCGCCCCATACCACCTGGGGTATTTCTAGAGCGCATATGCGAACGCTCTATCAGGCCAAAGGCCGCAGAGAAGAAAACAAGTGCAGCAACGGACTCGGGGGCTATGCCACCCAGTGAGCCAATGGCACTCGATGACTTGGAGCTGGACACAGGACTCGAGGGACCACGTCATGATGATCGAGCAATCCTGGACAAAGTCGTACATTACATACCTCCTCAGCAAGAGGCTACCGGACGATCCGACAGATGCACGGCACATCGCGCGGCGATCCAAGGCATTCGCCGTTATCAACGGCGAACTGTATAAACCCAGCATCACAGGAGTGCTACAGCGATGCGTCTCCATGGCCGACGGAAGAGCGGTCCTCCTTGACATCCATGAAGGGACCTGCGGGCACCACGCCGGCAGTCGCGCCCTCGTTGCCAAAGCTCTACAAGCTGGATTTTACTGGCCCACGGCCATGCGCGACGCCAAGGACATAGTCCAAAAATGCAAAGTTTGCCAGCGATTCACAGACAAGCCACACGCACCAGGCGCAGAGCTACGGCCAATCTCATTGGCCTGGCCCTTCGCACAATGGGGGCTCGACATGGTCGGCAAACTTCCAAGCTCCTCGCGAGGAGGCTACATCTACCACTTGGTCGCAGTCGACAAATTCACCAAGTGGATCGAGGCCATGCCAGTGACCAACCAATTAGGGCACAACGCAGTCAAGTTCTTCGAGTCCATCGTCTACCACTTTGGCGTGCCGCACAACATCATCACCGACAACGGGACGAACTTCACATTCAAGGAGTTCCAAGAATTCTGCGAAAACCTGGGGATCAACATCAGCTACGCCTCAGTAGCGCATCCACAGACCAACGGTCAGGTGGAAAAAGCAAACGGGCTCGTCTGCGGCGGCATCAAGAAGTGACTCCTATGACCCCTCGAACAAGTTGCGGGTTGTTGGCCAGATGAACTGCAATCCGTACTCTGGAGCCTACGTACAACTCCAAACAGCGCCACGGGCTACACTCCATTCTTTGTGGTGCACGGAGCAGAGGCGGTGCTACCCGCCGAAGTACGATAAAGGGCACCGCGTGGTCGCTACATAAATAACAAGAGTCACCTTGCACTCGAAGACTCTGTCGACCTCCTTGACGAAGCAAGAGAAATCGCCGCAGAAAGATCCACGATCTACCAGCAGAACCTGCGCAACTACCACAGTAGAAGGCTTCGCCCCAGATCCTTCGTCGAAGGTGACCTGGTCCTGCGACTGAAGCAGCAGGGGCACCTCAAGCTTGAGTCCCCCCTGGGAAGCACCGTACGTGATTACAGAAGTAATCCCAGGTGGCGCCTATCACCTTCAACATTTAGAGACAGGAGTCGCCTACTCCAATCCCTGGAACGTCGCACAGTTGCGACGCTTCTACCCTTAGTCGTTTTTACTTTTGCGTTGCAAATAAGGCTACTTAGCCACAAATTGTACCTCGCACTATCCTTCGAATAAATGAAAGCTAAGTGCCCCAAAACTTTGTGTTCTCCTTTATTTTTTCAATTTATATACTCGGGGGCTGCGCCACCCTTTACACATCTGTTCTCCAAACCAAAACGCGATATCCTGAGTAGCTGGTACATCAATCGAAACCCTTAAAACACAACCTCACTCCAACTGCAACGCACCTGACAGGTTGACAAGGGACTGAGATACAACACGGCCAGGCTAACGAAAAGGACTCGCATAGTGCAACACACTTCATGCTAACAAAACTCTTTATACACATATGACAGTAAATTATTTACAAGACTTATATGAACTTTACAACACTTATGTGCAGGATACAAAAAGGCCACTATTGCAGCAGAAGAACATTGGTTTGTTCCTCAAAGAAGTCGACGATCTCTTCCGCTAGGCGGTCCACCGCCTGATAGTGTGGCACCATATTCCAAGTGGAACCTGCTGGTGGTGCAGGCAGCCCAGATGCAATGGCGGCAACATCTATGTTAGGCTTGTGCAATTGCACCATTGAGAGGGCAGCCTTGGCACCAGCCACCAACTGTTGCCTCACGCATTCGCGAACCGCAGACAGATCTTGAAACTTGGCAAGGAGAGCCAGCAAGCTTGATGGAGTATCATCTAGCGGGAACATCGCCCGATAAATATTCTTCAAGCATGACTGCGACTTCTTCAGAAAGAGCAGCACTCGCGATGCACGATCCTGCAGGGTCGGCAGCATAGTCGCACGATCATGATCTACCTAGAAGTATCCACCCTCTTGAAGTTTCTCCTGGGTGAGATCATGCAGGCGAATAGCAATTCTATCCTTCTCTTCCTACGGATGACACGCGCTAACAACTACACGAAGCAGCACCAGCAGCATGAGTACAACGTACCACTGCGAGTGACTACAAGGAAGAGATGAGAACAAGCAAATTAACACTTGAATTGGTTGCCCAGCTGCGTCACCTCGCCAAGCAGATATTGCTCTCGGGCGGCGGCTTTTTCCACCTTCGACTTCCACACGTCCGCGTTACCGCAGAGCATGGGCAACTCACGCTCCAGCTGTTTCACGCGATCACGCAGTCGCGAAAGCAAGGATAGCTCATCTACCCTGGAGCGCGATGGTGCCACGGTATCATAAAGAGTTGGCGAGTCCTGGGTCCCCCTCATAGGATCACTTGATGTACCCTACCACAAGTCAAGATAGAAGCAAATAAGATGACCAAATCAACACAAAGACAAAAGGGTCAGATGCATTCAAGACCAGCATAAGTATCAGTAGATACACTCGCCAGCAGGCATGTTCTTAAACAAAAGGACATAAACTAATCAACTATTACAAAGCTAACTAAGGAGCAGCCGGCTTCTTCGACTTCGACGGCTTCGGGGGCTTCATCAAGTCCGTGGCACTATCAGACACCACTGACTTTCCGGCAGCCCTTGAGGCCGCAACTTTCGCCGCCTTCTTGGCATGTTGGAGCTCCTCAGAATACTTTGCAACGGTATTTATCAAGTGATGCCCATATTTGCCACAGGCAGTCGCGAAAGGAGCAAAGACTACCTGCTGACCGTCCGTGCCAACATGCATCGCCTTCGACACCGCGAAAGGATCGATATCGACTCCGTGGGCCTGCACCATGGCAAGTGACATGGACGCGCTAGCCGCGCGGAGTGAGTTCTTGTAGCTGGAAGGCACACCCCCGGCGAGTGACTCCACCAGCTCGTCCATATTATCGATCAGCTCCGCCTTAGGCATCAACTCCTCCCGGAGGCAACTGAGGGCGACCTTGGCCTTGGAAAGTATATCCTGGACGGCGGCGCTACGGTCCTCGACTACGGACACCGCACCCGCCAGAGCGTCATCGCAACGAAGGGCCTGCGGGTCAAAGCTCAAATCACCAGCATCTATACATGAACCCACACAGGGACCAAAACATCAGCGCCACCAGCAAAAACATTAGAAGCAGAGAAGAATAACAATATCCACAAGCAAAAGTACCTGAGAGAGCCTTGGCAGTTGAGAATAGTTGTTCTTTGAACAACTTTTCCCTGGCCGCAAAGGAGGCACGCAGATCCTCTTCACGCTTCTGCGCCTCGTCACGCGTTGTGATTGCCTCGTCGCGACCCTTCACAGCCGCGGCAAGTGTCTTCTCCATGGTGGCGGCATTACGCAATAAGGCATTATGTTCAGCTACACGACAAGCAAAAGTTGATCATCAGTTGACTATATCAAAAGGAGAAGACGAATAAGAATAAAGTGTAGAACACTCACTTTCAACCACGCGGTGACGCGTCTCCAACATTGCATGTTGGTGACCCATCGCCATCACCTGTTCTGCCAAGTGCGCGGCTTCCTTCACAAGGAGCTGTAGCACAACCAAGGAATCAGCAGAGGCAACAGATAACGTCGACTGCAACACTAAAACATAGAAAAGCTATACTTACATGGTCCTCCAATGACTCTGAAGATGTCTATTGTACCGTCACCCGGGCAACCATTCGATGCTCTCCTGCACGAGGAGAACTAGAAGAGTTGTGCCCAGAGTGGGCCGCCAATGGAGGGGAAGGAGCGCGCTCGACCTCTTTCTTGGTCCTTGAGGTCGCGACTCCTGATTCCTTCAAAAATTCGACGTCGCCAGAAGATGACGACGCCTCTTGACTACAAGACAAAACCCACCTTGAGAAAGGGCAAACTCCGGAACAAGCCAACAAGAAGAAAACAGAGAAGAACAAATGAACTAGAAAGCTTACCAGTCAAACTTCTCAAAATCAAATGTGGCCTCCACTGACTCTGACGAAGACTCCTTGGGCAATCGCATCTTCTTGCGAGAAGATGGTGCCACAACCCTCACAGGAGTGGCGGGAATTGGCGACTCCGCACCAACGCCCGTACCTTCCGAAGTCGAAGGAGACGACGTGTCGGAATCCTCTCTGCGCGAACGCTTGCGAGTATCTGGACTATCGGACTCGGGGGATTCCTCTTCTACATCAGAAGGGACAGTTGACTCAGACTCATCCTCTTCCAAGGCTTCGCGAGGAATAATCCCCTCAGGGAGAGGAGGCATACAAGGCGACACCGCCCAATCCTGCATACAGACAACAAAAATCAGCAAAAAACAAGTAAGCAAACAGAAAAGCAATCGACAAAATAAGCTACTGCGTAGTACAACTATACCTCAGGAGGAGGATTCGAAGCATCAAAGGGAGGAACAACTGGCTCACTAGTAAGCACATCCTTGTCAGTGTACTTCGTGACCAGTCGAACCCTCTTGTCCACCTCACTCGCGGACATGCCATCGGCAGACACGCGAGTGGCATCATCAGCGCCAGCCCATTTAAACATGGGGTGGACTCTGGCTTGCATGGGCTGGACGCGACGGTGCAGCCAAGTTCGGATGAGAGCGCAACCTCCCTCCTCTTTACCTATGCGACTCTTGAGGTCGCAGACTCGTTGATACAACACGTCTGTCTCCGCGAGCTCGCCAGGCATAACTATGTTCTTCCAGGAGCGCATTTTCTTGCACGGTTTCGCGGGATTGAAGGGCGCGAGTCCAGATTGCTTGTCTTTGGCCTTCTGATCATGGATGTAGAACCATTTATCCCTCCATCCTTGGACGGACTTCGTGAGCTTGATGTCGAAGTAGGTGGCGGATGGGTCGACGTGGATTCCGCAACCACCTACATCGTAAACTAAAGAGCCAGATGCAGACTGGCGCTTCAATTTGAAGATGCGCTTGAAAAGGCCGAAGTGTGGCTCGATTCCGAGCCAGCACTCGCAAAGTGTGATGAAGCAAGAGATGTGGAGGATCGAATTTGGGGACAGCTGATGGAGCAGGAGCCCGTAGAAACAAAGAAGACCCCTAAAAAAGGGGTGAAGAGGCAAGGAGAGACCGCGAATGATGAATGCTAGAAACATCACTCGAAAACCAGCGGGAGGAGCAGGAATGGTCTCACCGTTGGGGACGCGCGTGTCGGCGACTGCAGCAGACAGCACTCCGTCTTGGCGAATAAGACGAAGATCAGACGCCTTCATGATGGAAGGGCGCCACGCACCATTCGTGACGCGGGTGCCCGCAACCTTCTTCTTCCCGCCGGCGGCGGTGCTGGTGCCCGCAGCGGCGGAGCTGCCCGTCTTCTTCGCCGTGGCGATAGTGGCCGCGGAATCAGCAACAGCGCCTCCTTCTTCTTCCCCATTGCACGACGGCGATGCGAGCGCAGAAAGTAGCTCGGAAACGAGCGGAGCTGGTCCAGCGTCGTGGAGCAAACGGGCGCAGGAAAAAGCAGAGGAGCAGCAGCAATGGCGATGGCAGCAAGGAAGAATGAGCACAAATGGGACAATTACCGCCGTAGCACCGCTACTTAACCCCTGGAAGATGCAATCCAACGGCTCAGAAAAACCCTATTGGACGCGTGGCACACATCGTGTTGGACACGTGGAGAAGGGGAAGCGTGAACCGTCCCTCCACTACTCCCATTACGCACGGAAATCGAGGAGGCGCAGTTAAAATCAAGATTACGCATGCCCAGTCAAATCAAAGTCAGAAAGTAGGACCCACTGCTCATCACGTCCCGTCAAACTCGCTCACGCGGACAACTGAGGTCATACAAGCGTCAGCACTAACGTCATCAAAGCTACACAGCAAAAAACTTTGACTACTTTAGTCCTTACTGGAGTCTTCGACTCCACCAAGCACTCGGGGGCTACTCCCATAGGGAGCGCTGGCCGCGCACCCTACGATTTTCTTTTTTTTTGCAGGAACAAAGACAATTAGAAGCAAACCCAAATCATTTGAAATACGATTCGACTATGGACATGGGTTACTCCCATAGGGAGCGCTGGAAAAATTCGACTGAAACAAGCAACCAAAAGAGGACGGCAGTCGCAAAAGTTATTTAGTCCCTGCCTGAGTCTTTGACTCAACCAGGCACTCGGGGGCTACTCCCATAGGGAGCGCTGGTTGCGCACCCTATGATTATTTATACAGAACACTACGTGTTGATAACATCCGCACTCGAAGCTCATGGCGACACCACCTCATAATTTTCCTTACAAAGAGACTGCGTCTCCTGGGTCACCCGAATCGTCTCCGCTTGAAGGTAAGACCTGAATAAGGCCTGGCAATGCATTTAGCTGCACACTACCAGAAATGTATCCGTGCCTACAGATACGATGAACATGCCTTGACGGACACGTCGAGTGCTCACACCCATATAACTGGAATTCGACTCCTGTAAGACCTCCACGGCCTGAGTCAAATTACGCCAGCACTTTTCCGGATTCGAGTCCGGGGACTCGAGTTCGAGTAGATTGCGTTGTTTCACCCTAAGGTGGTTAACTGATACCGATACTTCGGTTATATCAGGCACGTATATCAACAATCCCTATGACACAAATAAAAGCAGTCGAAATGCACTCGTTCAGGCACTCGAAGACTTCAAAAAGTCCCCAGCCGAATCTGCGATTCCACTGGACACTCGGGGGCTACTAACATGGGTATACCCTACAGGTACTCGAGCTTGGTATATACGGTCCAAATACGTACAGGCCCACGGTGTCGCCAAGGCCCAAACAAAGGACTCGAGTGACCTACGGACTCTCGATTGCTTGAAGAACAAGAAGTTAAAGATAGAAAGTTTGAAGGGGAAAAAACCTAATTTGTAACCGACTCGACCTGCTACCCGGGACCTAGCCTGTCTATATAAAGGCTAGGAGGGTGCAGCAAGGAGGACACACGCCACCCTAGTTTCCACAACCCTCGCCAGATTGCATCTGCGCACCATTGTAACTTTTGATTCCTTCGATAATTCCACGAGCAGACAAGCAGGAGTAGGGACCTCTACGAGGCCTGAACCTGGGTAAATCTTTGTCCCCTGTGTGCTTGTTTGCTAGCCGATAGATGTCTCCAGCGCTCCCTCCTTCTCCAAAACCCAAGTCCATAACAATGGGCATTGATGAGTTAAACCCTCGTCATATGGATTTCGAAAATCTATCTTGTGAGGATGAGAAAAACTTATATCTTGATGCTCAAGCTTCTAATATTCTTGTTAATGCTTTGAGCTATGTAGTTACATCTTCAATCACTCCTTTTTGGAGCGCTCATGAGTTATGGACAAAACTTCAAGATAAATATGTTATGTCCAACATTATTGAGGATGATTGTGTTGCTTCCACTTTTGGTTGAGATGAGTTCTCATATTCTACCACTTCACCAACATGTGATTTTACACAAGGTAATGATATGGTGAGTGGTGATAGAAATTCCAATGTGGATAGTGAGCTTACTATTAGTCATCCATCATCTCTATCTAGTTGCAATGGTCTATCGTTGGACCCTAACACTTGTAGCACCCAAAAATCCTTATATACTTATGTTGGTAGTCCCTGCATATCATGTACAAATGGCTTGAATAAATCTTATGATGATATGATTGTGTTATCTTGTTGCCATGTTAAAAATACTTCTATTTCCTCTAGTGCTTGTGTTTCTAACCATGTAGAGGAAAACGAAGACTCTATTGGCCAAGACAAGATCTTGAATGAAGCTTCAAATAATTCATCATCATCATCATCTCATGGTACCCACCTATGCTTTATGGATAGGGATTCAAAGGTAACTCCTATCTTGGAACCCAATACCTCTTGTGGTGATGAGGATGAGGATAATGAGGAAGAAGAGTTGGATGTTGATGATTTATATGAAAAGGGTGATATTGTTTATCATGCTCTTGTTAAGAATAATATTGCTTGCTCTAACTTTGTTGAAATCTTGGACTTTTCTATTAAGAGCAAAGAACATATTGATAAGTTAGAAGCACAAATTGAGGAGCATGAGAACACCATTGATAAAATGAGTAGTCTTGAGCGTGAGTGTGCTAATAAAATTGCAAATCTAAATGAATCTCTTGAAGAGGAACAAACCGCTAAGGAATATCTTGAGGAGACTTTTGCTCTAGAGCTGTCTAGAGTGAAGAAATCTCGTGATAGAGATCTTGAGGTGGCAAGTGATCTCAAAAGTAAAAATGATGAGCTTCAAGTTTCTTATGCTAAACTCCTTGAGGATTTTGAGCACCTCAAAAATGGCTCTAGGGTCATCAAGGTGATCTCATTAAACTCACCGAGTCACATGAGCAACTTAAAGCCTCTCACTCAAAATAGCTTTCGAAGTTGCCCTCACCTCTTGCAATTAATTATGATGCTTGTGCTACTAACTCCATTTCTTATGAAGCATATATTTTGGAGGAGAATGTTGAGCTAAATACTCAACTTTCTTTGCTAACTAAAAAGTATGGGATCTTGGAAGAAAGTCATGGTAAGCTATCAAGCTCTCATGAGGATCTTCTAGCCTCCCATGATAGTCTAAAATTAGCTTATGGGGCTATTATGTTAAAGGTAACATCTAATGAGCCTCATGTGGACATTAGCACTACTTTTAATCCAAATGTCATATTGCCATGTGCTAGTCCTTGTAACTCATCCACTCATGCCATTGCTACATCTTGTGATGAATTACATTCCATGCCTTATTGCTCTAACAATCTAGCATCTAGTTCCTATATATTTGTTGTTCACGCTAACCATATAGAGGAAATTAAAGAGATCAAGGCTCAAGTCACTTCTCTGAAGAATGGATTGAAAAAGGTTCATAAAGGGAAGGCCACACTAAACAACATCTTGAGTGTGCAAAAATCCCCCAATGACAAGAGTGAACTTGGATTCAACTCCAATATCAAGAACAAGTCTAATATCAAGTTGAAGCACAAGGGCAACAAGAAAAAGGGCCAAGATAAAATCAAGAATCCGGCCAACATTGTTTGCTTAAAGTGCAAGGAAGAAGGGCATCATGTTAAGTCTTGCCCATTAAAGAAGAAGACCCTTAGCAAGAAGCAACAAGGGAAGCGGCCTCAAGCTCTACCTCTTGTTAGAGATGGGCCTCCTCCCAAGAAGACTCGAGCTCTTCCTCAAAGTGTTGCTTCACCCAAAAAAAGACGACAAGAGAAGAACTTGCTACATTTGCCATGAGAAAGGGCACATTTCTTCCTCATGCACCATTGTTATCTCCTCATCCAACCCTATCATGATTGATGATGCTTATTCTCTTCATAAGGATGAGGTTGGCAATATGTTTGCCAACTTTGTTGGTGCTCAATGTGGGTTCAAGAAAAGAACCATTTGGGTTCCCAATCCTATTGTGACTAACTTCTTAGGACCCAACTTGGTTGGGGACCAATAAGCCAAAACTTGATTAATATGTGTGTTTGGAGAGCATTAGAGACTTGGCTACATTATGAAGAATTGAGGGATCTTCATCTATTATATTTGTCAAGTCAAGTCATGTGGATTATATTTCCTCTATCATATTTCCAATGTTCCTCCATGCGGTAACACATGCTCAATTCATTACATTGAAAGTTATAGTCTCCTCCTTATGCATGTGTTAGTTTTGTACCTTGCATGATTGTGTACATGTTATGCCTTCCACGTAATTATCTTGAGTTATCAAGTATATTTGTGTATGTTGGGTGGCACACCATGTATGTGTGTTTCTTGTGTTAGAGCCTTTCTTGATTATATTTGGTATCTTATTTGTCTCTTGTGAGAGATTAATGGACTATCCCATTTTGGGGGAGTGTTATGCTTTGGCATTCCACAATCCTAAAAATGTGTGTTCATGAGGAATACTACCTATATTGATATTGCATATTATCTAGTCACTATGTGGTATGATTCTCATGAGAAATTCAAGTTTTATTATGTCTATTAATTATTTCTATTTTGATCTTTTTGCATCATGTTGAGATTTATGGTTTATCACATTATGGGGGAGTATGTTTAGTGCATATTACAAGCCTATAAAATGTGAAATTTGAGGTTGTGTCACTTAGAATTGATATTGATAATTATCTAACTCCTATGTGACACATTAGCTCAAATAAATTCAAATTTGCTTGAATGCCTTTATTTCTCATCTTTTGTATCTTTTTTGTGAGAGTGTTTCTTGATATGTGTTTCCTTGTAATTGGGTCTATATATCCTCATGGAAACCATTAACTTCAAGTTATTCTAATCACTAGTGATTGTGTGACTATTGGAAGCTATCAAGAATCTCTTCTAGAGCATCAAGCTTAATTCTTATACTTTGTTATATGCTTCTTTATGTGAGTATGATCTTGGATATCCATGTGAACTACCTCGGGAATATTATTCCCAATACTTCTTATCCTTGGACAATTAGTACTAGATTTATGGTAGAAGTTTATTGATCATATTCACTTTTGCCTTTGCTTAATGTTGTAGTATCTCTTGCCAAGAAAATGTTTTGTGTTGTCTCCCAAGCTTTCCTTGCCTCTTGTGGATCTTCTTATTTTTATTGGTATCCTCGTGTGTTTAATTTAATGTAGGTACTAGTGATGATCCCATTTTTGTGCATTTTGCATTCAAAAGGAAAATCCTACATAATGCACTATCCATGGGGAGCTCTCCTATATTATTTAGAACACTCATATTTATGCTTCTTGTTTTGTTCCATATCATGTTTTATGTGCTTAGAAGTTTGATCTTTTTGTTTTGGTATTGTGCCATCATGAAAAGTGTGGAGAGTGTGGTTTATTTGTTGTAACCTTGTTCTTTTTGGGAGTTAGTTTTGTCTCATTCCTTGTTTCATGTTTTGACTTTTTAGAATGAGATAAATCCTTGAGCATTTGTGTCTTTATCTATCTTTTGCTATTTGGCTTTAGCTTAGTTCATTTGTTGAACTTGTGTTTGGTCATGTGTTGATTTGATTCCTTGATACAATTTGGACACATTTTGTTGTGTCACACTCTTGTGTCTACCGTCTTGGTTTAATTTGTGTTTTTGTTCAAATTGTATCTCCTTGTTGGTTCTTGAAAGCCTTGTGCATGCATATTTACCACATGTTTATATTATGGTATGCTTGCTTTCTTTGATCTAATATATTAATATGCACCAAATCCCATTGGCTAAGTTGTGCATGAAATTAAATTTCATATTAATATGCACATATTTATGTGGAGTCTCTCCTATGTATTGTAGTTTATCTAACTTCGTTGGACCCAATATATTTTGGGGACCATCTTGTACTTAAATGTGTTTTAGGTACATTGGAGATATATTGGATGCTTGTCTCATAATTTTTAAGAAGTGGTGCGTACATGAAATCTGGAGACAAGTTATAGGATGATCAACAAATTCATATCCTCTACATCCTACCATTTATATCTCGGTAACAAGTATATCTTTCTCATGCTCATAAATCTTACTTCCAACCGTGTGTGGGTTGCCTTCTAGCATGAATTTTTGTATTTGTATTTGTTGTGGTTCTAGGTTTGGTTTTAAGAGAACCTCCTATTGTAAATGTGTGTAAGTTGAGATGAGTGCATATAATTGGGACTATATAAAATCATGCATATGATTCACCAATCCCAAATATGTCAATCTAGCAATTTTATTGTCTATCTTTTCCTCAACATCTCTCATGTGCAATAGTGAGATTTTGCTAGTTGAGTTTTCCTTTGTGATACTTGTTGCTTTTCTCCATATATTCCAACTATCTACTCTTCCCTTGGTGATAGTTGTAATGTATGCGGTGTGTTGGTCTTTGAAGCTCATTAATGAACAATAAGATAAAATTGTGCCTTTGGCCATGCTTTCAAGCAAAAATCTTATTGGTATATGTTATGACTTCATTTAGCTTTTCATGTGCTTTCTTGTTTATCTTCTTTGTGTGTGCTTGTTTCCTTGTGGGCATATGTCTCTGTGATGTTTTCCACTTAGAAACTTATACACATAAGATAAGATAATTTTAGTTGAGATCTTATTTCTTGGAGACCACCTTTCTATTTCTTCTTGATGCTTTGATGTATTCCAAATTTATTTGCCAATGAGTGCTGGTCTCTTGTGTTTGCACCTTCGGGCACTCATATTTGTTCTCTCATGCCTTTTATTGCTAAATGAATTTGAGGAGTGATGATTCCATGCTTGTGCACTTCGTTTCCAAATACAATTACTATAATTGGTGCATAACCTTTGAGGAACTCCTCTAATTCATTTAAGAATGCTCATTTGTCTTCTTTCTCATTTGTTGTGTTTTAAATGCTTATGGGGGAGCAAGGATTCCATGTTTGTGCATTGTGTATTCTAAATAAATTATTCTAATTTGTGCACAAATCTTGGGGAGCTTCTATATTTTTAGTTAAAACCCTCATTTGCTCGTATCATAATATCTTATTGTTTCCATTTGGTATCATTTGTTGTTTTCAATTGGTTCTTTTGGATCTTGGGATTGCTTGCGTCATTTGTTGATTCTTCTTTTATTTCATTTCTATGGCAATCTTTGGGTCCTCAATATCTTTCTACTTCCTACCAAGTATTCATCATTGGATATGTGCGAATGCACACCCTTGGAGGAATTATCACTATATTGGCCTTCTAGAACTTGTCACCCATTTTGGCAATCGATGCCAATGGGGGAGAAGTTTTAGAGGGTTTAAGGTAAGTTGGTTTATGCTTTGGGTTTGTTCTTAAGAATTTACCTTTCATGCTCTTACATCTTTGTTTTTCTTAGCATGTGGCATATATAGAGGAAACTCCACCAATGATAATGATTGGCAATATATGCAATGAAATTTAAGTTCATCACAGATGCATAGTATTGTGGGAGAGTTTGCTCTATATATGGTGGTGGTATCAATATCACATACTTGTTTAGTATTTGACATTGGTTCTACCATTTTATTCGTTAAATTCCTTATATAAACCCTCTCAAAGGGATTGTCATCAATTACCAAAATGGGGGAGGGGATTAAAAGAGCATGTGGGCCCCCATGTGTGGTTTTGGTAACTAATGACATCTATATGGACTAATGCTTGTATCAAGTTGCACTTGTAGGAATTGTCCATTGGCATAACTTACAGCATGTGTTGGCTTCAAGGTAAAAGAAATGAAGAAGAAGAATAAAGAAAAGAATATCAAGGGTGTCTTGAAGAAGAAGATAGAGTTCCTCATGTGTATCTTTAAGACATCATCCAAATGGAGTTAGAAGAAATGATGTGCAAGCTAAAGATGTGGCATATCTAGAAGATCTCATGCTTGAAGCTTTCCATCCTCGGTGATCATGGATCGATGAAGACAAGGTCAAAGAAGAGGTTTCCCCATGGTGTATGGGGGAGCAAGTTGCAAGTGTTCATCAAGTGAGTGCGTGGAAGAGCAATCAAGAAAGGTGTTCCATCTTGAGGTGTAGAAGATCGTCATCATCAAGATCAATAGGAATATGCGCAAGACAAAGGTATGATCTTTATAGGGTTTCTTTCTTACCGGTCGCGTGGTGTTTGTTGGGGAGACCGGTTTATAGGATAGATAACTATACTATCAAGAGGTGCTCTCGAGTGAGTAACTCGATCATATCTTTGAGAGAGAGATGAAACCTTTGCATTCTTAGCATCATATTTCTTGGTTGTTATTTGGATCTTATCCATGTGAGGTTCTACAGCTTGTGGTAATATTCATAACAAGCTCTAGTTCATCGAAAACAGATTTCATATGCATTCTCTATTGCGTTTTCTATGTTGGAGGTTTTACTGGTTCGTCTTTTTGAGAGAGGTCAAACCTTTCGTCATTTGGTCCTATCCTCCCTTGATGGACTATGATGTTTTTCTGTATGAGCTTGTAGAGCTTATTATCCTCTTTAAAACGAGCCCAAGGTCATCAAAATCGGAGTCCGGATGCAAAAGTTATGGTTGTTTTCGTATTGGTCTTTCTGCTAGTTTTTGTAAGACCGGAGACTCCGGACTAAATCTCCGGTCTATTTCCGGACCGCGTACTGATGGTTGGATTTCTAGGGACTTATTTAAGGGGTCCTTCTTCCCCAATGGTTCCTTAGCTCTCTTGCAAGTTTTCCCTCCAATGATTCTTACATCTTCTTAAGGGAAAAGAGAGAGGGGATCTAGATCTACAACTCCACCAATCAATCTCTCCTCTAAGTGAGGGGAACATCTTGGGATCTATATCTTGGAGTCTTTTGTGGATTTCCTCCATTGTTCCTCCTCTCTTATTCCCCCATAAGCTTTTGTCGCTTTGGTGGAATTTGGGAGAAAAGGACTTGAGCTCTTCTTGTGTTCTTGCCATTGCATTTTGTGCATCGGTTTGAGTTCTTGGTGAGGATTCGATTGGGTGAAAGTGAGCAGCTTTTTACTCTTGGGTTCTTGGAACCCTAGACGATTTAGTTGTTTTGTAGGTTGGTGGATTACTTGGGGCCTCCAATTAAGTTGTGGAGCTTTCCCAAGCTTGTTTGTTGGGAGCCTCCAATTGAGTTGTGGAGAAGTGCCCCAATCTTGTGAGATGTTTCGGATTGCCATCGACAAGTGCACCGATAGTGGAAGTGTGGATCGATCCCGTTGGGGTGAGATTCACAGGAGAACAAGGGAGGCCTTTTTGTGGCGTTGGTGGTTTGAAACCACCCCTCTCCAAACGAGACGTACTCCATTGTTGGGAGGAACTCAGTAAAACATCATTGTAACCGCGTGCCTCGGTTATCTCTTTACCCAATCTCTTACTTATGCACCTTACTTTGTGATAGCCTTCGTGCTTGAAGTCTATATCTTGCCATCACATAGTTGCTTGTCTTGCTTAGCGTAAGTTGTTGGTGCACATAGGTGAACCCTAGTTGATCTAGGTTTTGTGCTTGAAAAAGTAAACGCTAGTTTAATTCCGTCTTTGTTGAGCCACTCTCGAAAAAGTTTTCAACCGCCTATTCACCCCCCTCTAAGCGACATCCATGATCTTTCACCGCTTATGATCATTGGTACGGGAAGGTCTCGACCATGTCTGGATTGTTCCTGAACCATGGGGTATCACGCTAAAGGGCTTGATGATGCCTGGAGAGCGTTTTGGTATCGGCTGAATCACCAAAGAAAAGAAAGAGAGAGAACCGGAAGAGTTTCGGTAAGTCCGGAGGATGTCCAGAGTGGAGGTAGAAGGAGTTCCATAGCAATAGGGATTGAATAATATGTAAGTAAATGTTAAATATTGATTTAATCATTTATTTATAATTATTTAATAAAAGAAAAATAAATTAAAAGGTCAAGTACCTAATTGGGCCAAAATCCGGAGGAAAAAAGGGCCCATGAGGGAAATACCAAATGGGAAGAGAGAGATAGGGGGTGTCCGGCTAGGCCAAGGGACCCCGCGTGGGGCCCACTTGGGCCTAGGCCGGCGGCGGCCAGCCCCCTCCTCCCCTCTCCTTTGTTTAGTGCCACATGGCTAAGGCAATTAACTATGTGTGTGTGGGGGGTCCCCTATATATTGTGAGGCATTTTGACAAATTAAATACACAATAATCAATAAAAGGTATTCTATTTTGGGGAGACCTCTAGTTGATACTCTCTCTCTCCCATGACCATGGTCCCAAGTATGGATCGCATGAGCAGGAGACTTGTTCATCGCGGAGCGCCATCACGCAGCGGGATTTGGATCGAGAAGCTCTACTTCCGCAAATCCTGCTAGATGAGAGGAGTGGGAGTCATCATCAGGCACCGGACATGTGTAACTCCCTCGGAGGTGCAACACTTGGGGCACTAGGAGTCGTTGGAGCCACAGGAGCCAAAGGACTTCAACATGACCCCAAGGTCGGCTTCGGAACGACTACATCAGCCACGCTCGCCTGAGCATTAACAACACGTTTCGGTCTTCAAGGGTAAGTTCACGAAAATCCACTCCCGTTATTGCATTACTAATAGATAGATCCTGGCATTAGGGTTCTTGGCGTAGGAAAAAATTATTGTTTTCATGCGCGAACCCCTTCACACTGTTCCCTTATTGGAGGCGTCACTTTTGGAGATCATGGATTTCTGGTGCTGCCTTGGTGGTGTTTGGTCGTTGTTGTAGGGCATAGATCGCTGTAGCAGGAATTTCTTTTTTTGTAATTCTTCTTTCTTTATTGAATGTGTGCATCCATAATGCTATTAGGGTAATTCGTTGTTACAGAGGCTGGGTGTAATTGACATCTCGTGATATTAATATATGCTCCTTTCAAAAAAAAGGATCGGGGAGAGTACTTACATTTACAAAGTGGCATTCCAGGAGGTACAAAGCAACGGCTCGTGATATATTATCTAAAAGTGCTTTTGACTCTTGATGATAATAAGATGTGTCAAAAGTTTAAGCCGAAGAAGAGCAATGGAAGCCACAACAACTACCAATTATTAATTTATTGTTCTCCAAAGCATCATTTTCTTTCATTTTGTTATTAACCCTTTTGTAGGACCTCGTCGTAAGCCCATTACCCTGGGACATCTGAGATAGAAAGGCTCATCAGACCTGCTCTAAGAGCGGGCACACGGGAAGGTCTGTGCGATCGAGACGTATGCACATGGCAGAGACTTTGCGCCAAGTTCTCAAGCATACACAAGGACTTCGCACCTCAAGACCAGGAAAATTCAACGAGCTCACCAAGTGGAGGTTGAGAACGAGCTACATCAACTCTACTAAAAGGAAGACCATATTATTAAAGGTACTCATCGGGGGCTGATACCTCAATGCACGGCACCCGGAAAAATGCTTGATGGCGGTGTTGATATAGAGCTCGTTGGGAACCCCAGGAGGAAGGTATGATGAGCACAGCAGCAAGTTTCCCTCAGTTATGAAACCAAGGTTTAATCGAACCAGTAGGAGCAAGGAAACACCCCAAAGGTGTAACTAGCTGAGCTTTGGCAGGGCGCACTATCGGTGCTAGTAGCAACGTGGAGACCTACACAACACAACCACAGAACTTTGTCCCCAACTTGCGATGAGGTTGTCAATCTCACCGTGTTTTGCAGAAAACAAAGGATTAAACGTATCGAATGGAAATAAGTAAAAGTTTGCAGATAGTAAACACAAAGCAGTAAAAGATTGTAGATTGAATATAAAAGACAAGAACCGGGATCCATAGTTCACTAGAAGTGGCTCTCCTTAGATAGATAACATGCTAGGTGAACAAATTACAGCGGGGCAATTGACAAACATCGAGAAAGCAATACATGCATATACTAATCATCTTGACTCCTTTGAGACTTGATTGGGAATTACAACATTATACATAGACCGCCATCCAACTGCATCTATGACTAATAATCCACCTCCAGGTTATCATCCGAACCCCCTCCAGTATTAAGTTGCAAGCAACAGATTATTGCTTTACGAACTACGTGTAAAGTAAACAATACGATTGTTCTATGAACAAAGGATTGTTGTTTTCTCCCTAGTAGCAACAGCACATCTAGTACCTTAGAGATTTCTGTCACTTCCAAAGATTACCAGAGGCATGAACCCACTATCGAGCATAAATACTAACTCTTGGAGTTGCTAGCATCTACTTGGCCAAGATAGCTACTAACAACGGAAAGCATGCAAGATCACAAATAACAAAGACATAATAGAATCAATAATCAATCTGAAATAGCATCTCAATATCCATCGGATCCCCACAAACACAACATGCAGAATTACAAATAGATGATCTTGATCATGAACGGAGCTCACAAGATCTAGACATGAAAGCACAAAGGAGGAGAACCAGCCATCTAGCTACTACATGGATCCCTAGTCCAAGGATGAACTACTCATGCATCACACCAGAGGCTTGCATGGTGATGAAGAAGGCCTCCAGGGTGAATTCCCCTCTCCGGCAGGGTGCCGGGAAGAGCTTCAGATCCCTCCCGATCTAGGGATGGAGATGACGACGGCTACATACTCTTTCGTGGATTTTTGATCGGGCACTTAGGGTTTTCGTCCCGAGGGCAATATATAGGCGGAAGGAGAGGCCGAGGGGGTGCCTGGGCTGGCCACACCACCTCGGCGAGCTGTGGCCTGGCCGCACGGCCAGGTGGTGTGGTGGCCCCTTGGCCCCTCTCCGTCTCGTATTCTGGCACTTGATGACATCCGGAAAAATAGGCACTTTGGCTTTTGTCCCGTCCAATTTCGAGAATATTCATTTTCTGACTTTCCTGGAACCAAAAACAGCAGAAAACAGGCAGCTGGCACTGTGGCTCTTGTTAATAGGTTAGTCCAAGAAATCATATGAAAAGTACTCCAAAGTTGGAACAAAACACAAGAAAGTGGATAAAACTAAGCATGGAACATCAAAAATTATAGATACATTTGCAATGTATCAACATCCCCAAGCTTAACTCCTGCTCATCCTCGAGTAGGTAAGTGATAAAAAGAAAGAATAATTTTTGAGGTGACATGCACCATCAAAGACTTGATAAAAGTATTTGCAAAACATTCAAAGCTGGGATCATAGTACTTCAATCATAACATGAAAGAAAAAGTTCTAGCAATAAGCAAAGAAACTATGATGAAACATGAAAAGGCACAAACAAAAGATTCATGAATAACAATGCTTTACAAGACGTTTGTTTGTTTCACATAAAGAAAACATAGCATAATAGTATTCAGCTTTCCCTCAATAGAGTAGCAAATATAAATGCATAGGACACCTTCAAAGTTCATAAGAGTGACTAGATACAATAGTTTAAAACAAGCAATATCAAAGTATGCTTCAATCAACTAGTCTTGGGACAATGCATATAGAACTAAGAATGGCCACTATGCTCTCAAAGAAGGTGCATAAAGATAGAAGGTGGAGACTCAATATAATGGTGGAAGAAAGGCCTTTGTAAAAGGAAGTAGGGATTCAAGTCTCATAAAGAGCTTCCAAAAATTATGGTACTTATAGCTTTCAGCTCTCATTGCCCCTATCATAAGCATCTTGAAGTGATTAAGGTTAAAGTGAACAAACTATGGTGTACATGCTTGACGAAGTATAAGTCAGAAATCTCATGTCCCTTGTATACGAGGGTCGCTCCTCATGCTACTCAAGTTTAGTCACCGGTAAGTTCTTGTCATTGTAAGTATATGTGTATCATAGAGAACCGCCAACGGGGTACCCCTTGCCCGATGATACGGAAGAATCCCCATATAAAATGACAAGGCAAGCAGACAACGAGCATCTCAGCATTCTTCTTATTTACCACGGGAATATGGTGCTTTTTTTCTCTCTTTCCTCTTTTCATAATATCTCTTTTTTTCTCTTTTCTATTTTTTTCTCAATATAGGACTCTTTTTTTTATAAGAAGAATGCTTCATAGACAGCTCATTATGGTTACGCTGCAGGTTTCCACCATGTCAGCATGGATTAGACCAATGCCCGTGTTTCTCTAACACATATACATAACTCCATGGACTTACAAGCTCCCCTTTCATTTCACACCGATGACATCCATATACAAAAGAGCATGATATCAACTAGGTACAAGTACCAAGTGCAATGTTGAAAGCGTTCCCCATGAAAGCATGGTTCTGCTAATTCCCAACAAATAAGTGCAAGCATATACAACATAGATGACACAATGGTTCAAGTTTATTAAGGGCAAGTAAAGTAAAGTGTGCCATCAAGTTCGTGAGAGCTTTAATCACTAGTTTTCCCATAACAAGTTTAATTTGGAAGGTAAACAAAAGCATGAATATACTTGGAATAGCATAAGCTAGTAGGTAGGTATGGTGGACTCTTTGGAATAACTTGGTTTAGGGAGTTGGATGCATGAGTGGAACTCATACTTTGTTGTGGAGGCTAGCAAAAGACTAGGAGCGACAAACTAAGAGAGTAATAATGGCCATAATCATGCAGAGCGACAAAACATCATTGATAAAAGCATAAAGTGATACTACAAGTTGAAAACTAAAGGATCATAAAGGCTATGGTGACTTTGGATAGTCATAACATGGTGTGAGCATGCGCCAAGTCAACCCAAATAAAGCATCAAAGGAGAATACCACTATACTATGCTTTAATATGCTAAAACAACGCATGATTCATCCAAGGCACATTAAGCAATCTCAATTGTTTATAACAAGTCATGCTACATCAAATAATACTAAGCATAAATCCAAAACAATATCAAGCATGGCATGACAAAGCATAGGCCACAGTCAAAAACAAGCTCTTTTTACCACATAAGCATGAACTTTCCTACTCTTTTCCAAACCAAACCAAAGTATTTGCAAACCAAATGTATGAAAGAGGGGGTCCAACCAAATTTATTCAGAAAACTAAGCAAACCAAAGCAAACTAAAAACCAAAAAAAAAACGAAAAAGAAGACGCTCCAAGAAAAACACAACTGTGCATGAAACAATAAAAATGAAGCGTTTGGAAGAAACCTGGAATTTTATTGATGAAGAAGGGGATGCCTTGGGCATCCCCAAGCTTTGATGCTTGTACTTCTTGGATATTTCTTGGGGTGACACACGTGGCATCCCCAAGCTTGAGCTTTAGTCCATCCTTCATCTCATTACTCATTCCTTCCATACACCTGAAATTTTTCCTTCATACAAAACTGCACACAATCTTTATTAGCAACATTAGTGCACTCAAGATAAATAAGTCTTAAGGTTCAGTTATAACACCAAATAAACTTCCATTAGAACACTAGATACTGTAGCACTTCCCTAAAAAATCTCAATTCCCCAAAAGAACTCAAAAAGGAACCAACAAGAAGCAAATGCAGAAAATGGCAGAAATCTGTCAAAACAGACCAGCAGGTAAAGACGAATTTTTTCGAAGACCTTCTGTTGATCAAATCAAAAAGTGTTGAGCTAAAGAAAGTTAGATAACAACCTGGGGCAGAATCAGAAAAATTCACGCCTCAAAAAGACGTTCAGATATTTTACACGAATTTTTACGGTGAAGCACAGAAATCTGTTTCGGGACAGCAACTTTCCCAATCATTACTTCACTCTCATTAGAGGTTACTCTTGGCACAAAAAGCAAATAAAAAGGATAAGGAGCGGTTATTACAGAGATAATAACTTCCAAGACTCATCTAAAACTTTTGGGTTATCTTCCAATAAGTACTTTTCTTTAACGCTTTTAAGTTAGGCATAAGAAGCAAGAAAGAATCAAGTGTTCTCAAATGAAGAAGCATTAAGACCAGATTTCTTGCCCTTACCTCTCTTACTTTTATTCTTAACCTTGGGGAAAATATGATTGTTTGGTGGAGAATAAAGGTGCATGGTCCCCTTTCCCACATCTATTATTGATCCAAGGAGTTCTAATAGGGACCTTCCAAGTGTAATTTGTCCTTTTCCTGCACATTCAATAACAAGATAATCAATAGAAATCGTTTTCCCATGGATCTTTATAAACACTCCTTCAGCTATTCCAAGAGGTAATATGGTAGTATTATTAGCAAGAGATATTTCTTTTCCTCCTTCAGTGAGCCCCCAAGTATTCAGAGATTTATAAATATCTTTAGGCATAAGACAAATTTCAGACATGGTATCACAGCGAGCTTGAAAAGTTTCAGTGTTCATCTCAATCTTTACTGTAGGGAACCACTTTGATGGTTCAGAGTTTATTGGAACATAATTGTGATGCTCCCTAAGCGTGTTATAGCAATTTTCTAAGCTAGTAGTGCTAGCCTCAAGAGTGTTCAACCTAGCAAATATTTTTGCGAAAGAAATATCAGTTTGGCTAGGCATGTTGTAAGTGAGGATCAATTTATTTATAGCATTAATAGCATCATCCTCATTACATTGGAGGAAATTTCCTCCCACAACAGCATCTAAAGGATATCTATAGCAAAGAGCAATTCCAAGGTAAAAACTGCTAAGGAACAAGCTTTGAGTCATTTTAGGCTTAGTTTTTTCATGTAGATCAGAGATTCTAGACCAAGCTTCTTTAAAACTTTCCTCAATTCCTTGTTTAAAAGTGAAAATCATTTCCTCGGGTGACATAGTGACTGGAGCAAGGCTAGACATAATGAGATAGGAACTAATTTTTTTGTGTGTTTTTGATAAAGAAAGCAAACCAGTAAAACTATTTTTTTTTGTGTTTTTGATAACAAAACAAGCAAACAAAGCAAAAGAAACTAAGCAAAAGAAAAATAACAAAGTAAAGAGATTGGTTATGAGGGACTCCCCTTGTGAAGATGTCCTTGACTCCCCGGCAACGGCGCCATAAAAATGTTTGATGGCTCAATGCATGGCGCCCAGAAAATGCTTGATGGCGGTGTTGATGTAGAGCTCGTTGGGAACCACAAGAGGAAGGTATGATGAGCACAACAGAAAGTTTCCCTCAGTTATGAAACCAAGGTTTAATCGAACCAGTAGGAGCAAGGAAACACCCCAAAGGTGTTACTAGCTGAGCTTTGGCAGGGCGCACTACCGGTGCTAGTAGCAACGTGGAGACCTACACAACACAACCACAGAACTTTGTCCCCAACTTGTGATGAGGTTGTCAATCTCACCGTGTTTTGCGGAAAACAAAGGATTAAACGTATCGAATGGAAAGAAGTAAAAGTTTGTAGAAAGTAAACACAAAGCAGTAAAAGATTGTAGATTGAATATAAAAGACAAGGACCGGGATCCATAGTTCACTAGAGGTGGCTCTCCTTAGATAGATAACATGCTGGGTGAACAAATTACAGCGGGGAAATTAACAAACATCGAGAAAGCAATACATGCATATACTAATCATCTTGACTCCTTTGAGACTTGATTGGGCATTACAACACTATACATAGACCGCCATCCAACTGCATCTATGACTAATAATCCACCTCCAGGTTATCATCCGAACCCCTCCAAAGATTAAGTTGCAAGCAATGATTATTGCTTTATTTAATCATGCGTAAAGTAAACAATACGATTGTTCTATGAACAAAGGATTGTTGGTTTATCCCTAGTAGCAACAACACATCTAGTACCTTAGAGATTTCTGTCACTTCCCCAGATTACCAGAGGCATGAACCCACTATCGAGCATAAATAATAACTCTTGGAGTTGCTAGCATCTACTTGGCCAAGATAGCTACTAACAACGGAAAGCATGCAAGATCACAAATAACAAAGACATAATAGAATCAATAATCAATCTGAAATAGCATCTCAATATCCATCGGATCCCCACAAACACAACATGCAGAATTACAAATAGATGATCTTGATCATGAACGGAGCTCACAAGATCTAGACATGAAAGCACAAAGGAGGAGAACCAGCCATCTAGCTACTACATGGATCCCTAGTCCAAGGATGAACTACTCATGCATCACACCAGAGGCTTGCATGGTGATGAAGAAGGCCTCCAGGGTGAATTCCCTCCCGTAGGTGCCGGAAGAGCTTCGATCCCTCCCGATCTAGGGATGGAGATGACGACGGCTACATACTCTTCGTGGATTTTGATCGGCACTTAGGGTTTTCCCCGAGGGCAATATATAGGCTAAGGAGAGGCCGAGGGTGCCTGGCTGGCCACACCCACCTGGCGCTGGCCAGCTGCCTGGCCAGTGGTGTGGTGGCCTCAGCCCCTCTCCGCCTCAGACTGGCACTTGATGACATCCGGAAAAATAGGCACTTTGGCTTTTGTCCCGTCCAATTCCGAGAATATTCATTTTCTGACTTTCCTGGAACTAAAAAGAGCAGAAAACAGGCAGCTGGCACTATGGCTCTTGTTAATAGGTGAGTCAAAGAAATCATATGAAAAGTACTCCAAAGTTGGAACAAAACACAAGAAAGTGGATAAAACTAAGCATGGAACATCAAAAACTATAGATACATTTGCAATGTATCAGGGGCATGTCGGTGATGGGTGGATTCAGAACTGTATCATACATGGTCTTAAACCCACGATTCCTGCCCATGACGACCTCTAACAATCAAAAACCTGAAGGTCTGCATCTAGAATCTCTCAACCAACCTAACTTCAACCGACCTGACAAGTGGAGCTACAAGACAGCTCTTTGGAGATCCCGAAGACAATACATATGTGCAAGGAAGGCCAGAGATCAAGATTACATGCAATACAAAATAAAAACCTAACGCGACTAAGAAGGAATAGGCTACCATCGACACCTATAAGTACCTGAAGACGTTCACCCTAGAAGGACACGCCACAATCACCCAAGTCTTTGTCATTAGCCTTAGTCATAGCTCTAGATTCATTTCTCTCACCAGGTATCGTTATAAACCCACTGTGATCATCTTGTAGATACATTATACGATCTCTTGATCACATTATGAATAAAGTCTGAGGGATTCCTCTCAATACACACATATCTTCAACTTTGAGATCCAAACCTGCTGGCCCGAGCCATCCACCAAACAAATAAACTCCCTTCTGTTCCTCAAAGGTGAGACTATGGAGGGATCATGGAAACTATCCTTTGTAACCACTTCTATATCAATGTAGATCCTTAGTTTTCTCTAGACCCTGAGGATATGCTTAATTCTAGTTCGGTGATTTACTCAGGAATCACTTTAGAATTTGTTATTTCAACTAAGAACATGTGTCACATTTCCTTGAGTATACAATATGGTTGTATGCAAGAACCTATGACCAAGGCATATGGGATGTGGATCATCCCTTTTCTTCCCTTATATACCATTGTTGAAATGTTGAGATTAACTCAATGCTCCACCTAGCTATACAAGCAAGATCTTTTTTCTTGACTTGTTCTATGTAACAACCCTAGTTTTATTAAATATTAATTAGGATATGTTTGTGCGTTCATGAGCATCATATAGTTTTCTAAGACAAAGTCAAAACATGTAAAAGAAACTAAAAACCCTAAACCCTAGTTTTGCCCTGAAAATCCCTCAAATGGTTTTGAATATTTTGAAAACCCAAAAATATATGGAGCCCAATTTGACTACAAGGGCCTCTAAAATATTCCAATAGCTTCACAAAACCCTCTGGTATTTTTGAAATGTTCAAAATAGAAAAGAATTTGAAAATACAAAGAGAAGAAAAGAAAACAGAAAAAAGAGAAATGTTTTTAAGAAAAAAATAGAAACCCTAACCTATCTAGGCCTCAACCCAACTCCTCCCTCTCCTCTCTGCCTCCCAGCGCATCCGCTAGTAGCCTGCCTCATTTGCTTTGTCATGGCCCAATCTGGCCCAGCACAGCCCACCCCGGCCCGGTAATAATTCGACCCTCATCTGTCATCGTCTTCCCTCATGACAGCAAGTTGGTGCGTGTCGCCGGTATTGCCGCTGCCGTTGCGCAGCGATTCGCGCCCGCCGATGCTGCCCAGGAGAGGTAGATAAGTTTGCCACAGCTCCCCTCTCTCCTCCTTTAGTCTTATCCCCTTCTCGTGCGCTCTCTCTATCTCTCTCTGCCACGAGTCCGAAACCCTAGCCGCCACTATCACCGTTCGCTGTCGCCACTGGAGTTCGCCCCAAGCCTCACCGCTGCTCCTGGAAGCTCCGCCTCGTCGAGGTGAACCTCCTCGCTAACTGAATCGAGCCCACATGCCCCCAATCGTCACATCCGTCTTCTTCTCCCCTAGCTCCAGCCGCCGTCATTGGTGTCGACCTCGACCTCCTCCGGCCAAGCTGATCCTTTTGTTGCGCTTGTGGTGAGCTCCTGGTCCTTCTGGACCCCTCTTCTTCCTCCCTCTTCCACTGTTTCATCTTCTCGATGCCCTCTTGCAAGCACCGCTGCTCGGTGATACGTTGCAAACGTATCCGTAATTTTTGATGTTCCATGCTTGGTTTTATCTACTTTCTTATGTTTTGTCCACACTTTGCAGTAGTTTTCATATGATTTCTTGGACTAAACTATTAACAAGAGCCATAGTGCCAGCTGCCTGTTTTCTACTGTTTTGGTTCCAGGAAAGTCAGAAAATGAATATTCTTGGAATTGGACAGGACAAAATCCGAAGTTAGTTTTTCACCGAGGGACACACCAGGAGCCATAATATGAGACAGAGAGGGGTTGGGGGCCGGCCACACCACCTGGCCGCGTGGGCTAGGCCTGGTCGCGCCATGGGGTGGTCTGGCCGCCCTATGCACCCCCTCGGTCTCCCTCTTCGCCTATAAGTTGCCTCCTGACCTAAAAACCCAGGGGGGGTCGATGTATTTCCAGAAAGAGTTCTGCTCCGCCACCACCACCAGATTCCACGATTCAGAACTAGAAACTCCATTCTGGCACCCTGCCGGGACGGGGAATTGGAGGAGATCATCGCCATCATCATCACCATCGCTTCTCCATTAACCATCCATGTTTCCCTCATCTATGAGTGAGTAATCCCCCGCTGTAGGATATGGGGATGGTAGGGATTGGATGAGATCATTCATGTAATGGCATCGGATTGTTAGGGTATGGTGCCTAGTATCTAATATTAGTGCTTTTTTACTTTGTTTCGACTTGTTATGCTTAATGCTTGTCACTGGGGTCCGAGTGCCATGATTTTAGATCTGAACATGTTATTGATTCATTATGATAGTATTGTTTATGGTCTTACCTACAAGTTGTATACACACGTTGTTGTCCAGAACCAATGGCCCCGGCGATGTAAATCAGGATAACCGGAGGGAATGGCTTTGATGTGAGGATCACATGTGTTCACGGAGTGTTAATGCTTTGCTCCGGTGCTCTATTAAAAGGAGCACCTTAATTGCCAGTAGTTCCCTTGAGGCCTCGCTGCAAACAGGCTGGCAGGACAAAATATATTGTGCAAGTTCTCATTGCGAGCACGTATGACTATATATAGAACACCTGCCTAGGATTATCTAGTACTTGGATGCTTTATCTTATTTATCTGCAATTGCTCTATGTTCTGATTGCTATATGAATTGTCTTGTCCATGCAACGCCCGTCCATCCATCCTTATGCCTACTGCACTCGAATCCTACTGTTTACTGCAATTGTTACTGCTGTCTTTACTTTACTACTGGTATTACTTTACTATTCCTACTACAAAACTATTGCTACTGATAAACTGCTGTGAGCAAGATTGTTTCCAGGTGCAGCTGAATTGACAACTCAGTTGTTAAGGCTTATAAATATTCTTTGGCTCGCCTTGTGTTGAATAAATAAATTGGGTTTCACTTCCCTCGAAAATACTATGATACACCCCCTATACTTGTGGGTCATCAAGACTATTTTCTGGCGCCGTTGCCGGGGAGCATAGCTTTATTTATCAAGTTTACTTGGAATCACTATTGTTCAAGCTTAGTTTATTTCTGCCTTGTTTGCTTGTTTCTTTATAAAAAATACAAAAAAATTAGTTCCTACTCTAGTTGTTATTTTCGTTGGTCTATTATTGTCTTGCTTTATCATGCTTTGTATCAATGGTTGGTTTCTTTGAAACTGAATCTTATTAGCAAGGTGGGTTCACGGAAGAACAAAAATATTATTATAAGGAACACCGCTTGTCACAAAAAGGGAAACACTTATGGGAAAAAATTGATAAATTGTATACCATTGCTATAAAAGTGTGATCTACTTATAATGTTACTTATTGCTTTGATAAATCTTGTTGCCGTAGGTGGTACAAACACCTCCCTTTTCAATGTGAGTATAATGATGATGTTACCATATCTTCTTATGTTAAAGAAAATTATGACTTTTATGATGTGGAACAAATTGAGGAATTTATTGCTTGGAAGGGTGCATTTGAACTTGCTAGTTTGCTTGAAAATATTGATGATTCACCTTATAAATATGAGGTTTATGATATACTTAAATTTTGCTTTGATAATTACAAGGAAGAAAATGGCTATATTCTTGAATATATTAATAGATGCTTTCAACAAATGGAAGAGACTAATGCCTTGCAGGATCTTATGGAAGAAGAAATTGATGAACCTGAAAGCTCATTAGATGAAAAAGAGGAGGAGAGTGATGAACAAAAGGAGGAAGAATGGATTAGCTACCCATGCCTACCTTCTAATGAGAGTAACTCTTTATCCCTTACATTATTTGATTGTCCCCCATGCTTACCGAAGGAGGATGAATGTTATGCTCATGTTATCTGTGATAATCCTTTATTTGTGCCTAACTTCGAGATGCATGGTACTAAAGAGTTTTGCTTAGAAATTGTTTATGATAAAGCTCTAGACGATGGTACTATATTGAATGACCAGTCATCTTGTTATAGAATTGTTAAAAGTGGGTTTGAAAGTTTTAATCCCACTATTTTTGAGCTTGATAAAACCTATGTTTTTGTAGAACATGAAAAGCATGCTTTATGTGATAGTTATATTGTTGAGTTTATTCATGAGGCTACTGAAGATTATTATGAGAGAGGAAAATATGGTTGTAGAAGTATTCATGGTATTGAAACACCTCTCTATGTGCTGAAAGTTTTGAAGTTACTCTTCTTTTATCTTCCTATGCCTTTCACTTTGTTCTTTGCGAATTTATTTGCATACAGGATTCCTATGCATAGGAAGTGGGTTAGACTTAAATATGTTTTGAATTTGCTTCTTGATGCTATCTTTTACTTCAATTCATATTTCTTATGTGAGCATCCTCCCAAACTATCATGTCTAACTTAAAGGCGTTAAAGAAAAGTACTTATTGGGAGATAACCCAACAGTTTTAGATGAGTCTTGGAAGTTATTACTTCAGTAATAACCACTCCTTATCCTTTTTATTTTCTTTTTGTGCCAAGAGTAACCTCTAATGAGAGAGAAGTAATGATTGGGAAAGTTGCTGTCCTGAAACAGATTTTTGTGCTTCACCGTAAAAATTCCTGAGAGAGTTATGTACGTCGGATTGAGCTGTAACTTTTTGTGATTCTGCCCCAGGTTGTTATCTAACTTTCGTTAGTTCAACACTTTTTGATTTGAGCAACAGAAGATCTTAGAAAAAATTCGTCTTTACCTGCTGGTCTGTTTTGACAGATTTCTGCCATTTTCTGCATTTGCTTCTTGTTAGTTCCTTCTTGAGTTCCTTTGGGGAATTGAGATTTTTGAAGGAAGTCCTACAGTATCTAGTGTTCTAATGGAAGTTTATTTGGTATTAGAACTGAACCTTGAGACTTATTTATCTTAAGTGCACTAATGTTGCTAATGAGATTGTGTGAAGTTTTGTATGAAGGGAAAATTTCAGGTGTATGGAAGGAATGAGTAATGAGATGAAGGATGGACTAAAGCTCAAGCTTGGGGATGCCACGCGTGTCACTCCAAGAAACATACAAGAAGTACAAGCGTCAAAGCTTGGGGATGCCCAAGGCATCCCCTTCTTCATCAATAAAAATTACAGGTTTCCTCCAAACACTTCATTTTTATTGTTTCATGCACAGTTGTGTTGTTCTTGGAGCGTCTTCTTTTTCGTTTTTGTTTTCTTTTTTCGTTTTCGTGGTTTTCTTAGTTTTATGAATAAATTGGTTGGACCCCCTCTTTCATGCATTGGTTTTCAAATAGTTTGGTTTGGGTTGGAAAAGAGTATGAAAGTTCATGCTTAAGTGGTAAAGAGAGCTTGTTTTTGACTGTGGCCTATGCTTTGTCATGCCATGCTTGATATTGATTTGGCTTTATGCTTAGTATTCTTTGATGTAGCATGACTTGTTATAAACAATTGATATTGATTAATGTGCCTTTGAAGAATCATGCGTTGTTTTAGCATATTAAAGCATAGTATTGTGGTATTCTCCTTTGATGCTTTATTTGGGTTGACTTGGCGCATGGTCACACCATGTTAAGAGTATACCAAGTCACCACAGCCTCTGTAATCCTTTAGTTTTCAACTTTTAGTATCACTTTATGCTTTGATTAATGATGTTTTGTCGCTCTGCATGATTATGGCCATTTTTGCTCTCTTAGTTGGTCACTCCCAGTCTTTTGCTAGCCTCCATAACCAAGTATGAGTTCCACTCATGCATCCAATTCCTAAAACCAAGTTATTCCAAAGAGTCCACCATACCTACCTATTAGCAATTGCTATTCCAAGTATATTCATGTTTTTATCTACCTTCCGAATTAAACTTGTTATGAGAAAACTAGTGATTAAAGCTCTCACGAACTCGATGACACACTTTACTTTCTTGCATTTAATAAACTTGAACCATTACGTCCATCTTTGTTGTGTATATGCTTGCGATTTATAGGTTGAAGTTAGCAGAACCATGTATCATGGGGAACGCTTTCAACATTTCACTTGTACTTTGTACCCCGTTGATATCATGTTATTTTGCTTATGGATCCCGGCGGTGTGAAATAAAAGGGGAACCTGTAATATCATGGAGTTTGTATTTGTGTTAGATAAACCCCTGGGTCGCTAGCCTAAGCCATGCCTAATCATGGTGGAAACTTGCAGCATAACCATAATGAGAATTCTATGAAGCATCCTCAATAAAAACATATGCAAATAGCAAATAAAAAGATCGCTGAGATGCTCATTGTCTGCTTGCCTTGTCATTTTGATTATGGGATAGCTCATGTATCATGTGCAAGGGGTACCCCGTTGGCGGTTCTCTATGATACATATGTACTTACAATGACAAGAGCTTACTTGTGACTAAAGTTGAGTAGCATGAGGTTCGGTCTTCGTAAGTAAGGGGCATGAGATTTCGGCTTATAACTTGTCAGGCATATCCTCATATTTGTTCACTTTAACCTTAATCACCTTCAAGATGCTTATGATAGGGGCAATGAGAGCTGAAAGCTAATAAGTACCATAATTTTTGGAAGCTCTTTATGAAACTTGAGTCTCTACTTCCTTCTTTGAAGGCCTTTCTTTTACTTTTATGTTGAGTCTCCACCTTCTATCTTTATGCACCTACTTTGAGAGCATAGTGGCCATTCTTAGTTCTATGTGCATTGTCCCAAGGCTTGTTGAATGATGCATAGCTTTGATATTGCTCATTTTAAACTATTTGTATCTAGTCACTCTTATGAACTTTGAAGGTGTCTTATGCATTTATGTTTGGTACTCTATGAGGGACAAGCTGAATGCCATTATGCTATGTTTTCTTTATGTAAAACAAACAAACATCTTGCAAAGCATTGTTATTCATGAATCTTTTGTTTGTGCCTTTTCATGTTGCAACATAGTTGCTTTGTCTTATTGTTAGAACTTTATCATTTATGTTATGTTGAAGTACTATGATCCCAGCTATGAATGTTTTACAAATACTTTGATCAAGTTTATGATGGTGCATGTCACCTCAAAAATTATTCTTTCTTTTTATCACTTACCTACTCGAGGACGAGCAGGAGTTAAGCTTGGGGATTGATGTCTACGCACTTCTATTCTTGTAGACAGTTGTTGGGCCTCCAAGTGCAGAGGTTTGTAGAACAGCAGCAAGTTTTCCCTTAAGTGGATCACCCAAGGTTTATCGAACTCAGGGAGAAAGTGGTCAAAGGTATCCTCTCTCAAGCAACCCTACAATCAAGATACAAGAAGTCTCTTGTGTCCCCAACACACCCAATACACTTGTCAGGTGTATAGGTGCACTAGTTCGGCGAAGAGATAGTAAAATACAAGTGGTATGGATAATTATAAGTGGTAACGGTGATAGAAGATAGTTTGATGGCATGGAAGAGACTAAAGGCAAACTGAAATAAAGATGGAAGCAAGCAAACATGTAACAGATCTAGTAGCAAACGGTGTTTCAGTGCTTAGAAACAAGGCCTAGGGACCATACTTTCACTAGTGAACACTCTCTCATAAATATATTCTTCCTTATGATACTATGCTGAACCACTCTCCGGTTGGACACTCTAATCAATGGTAGGGCTATAACAGCACACCTCAAAGTAAGCCTTTCCCATCTAGAAAACCCCACACTGTCACCTTGAGTACTAGATGAGTCCAACAAACACCACAATTTCATAAAGACATCCAACTCCAAATATAACTCATAACAAGTATTTGTAATCTCTACCCTAAGTGCCACCATGGTGTGCACGCTGTCACTTTCACACACATGGGGAGAGCAGAGATCTATGAAAGCACTTGAGTAGCAAGGTAGGTCTATAGATTACAAGCTCATGATCACAATATGATCATGCATAGATAGAGAGATGAACACATAGCTACCGGTAGAACCCTTAGCCCCGAGAGAGAACTACTCCCTCCTCATCATGGGAATCAGCAATGGTGATGGAGATGGCAGTGGAGATCGATAGAGATGGCTTCGGGGGTACTTCCCTGTCCCGGCAGGGTGCCGGAACAGAGACTTTCTGTCCCCCGAATCTCGCCCTCGATGGTGGCGGCGCTGCGGAACTTTTCGTGGATTTCTGATTGATGATCTAGGGTTTATGCATCGGGAGGCTTCTTATAGGCGAAGAGGCAAGGTCGGTGGAGTGCCAGGGGGCCCACACCACCTGGTGGCGCGGCCAGGGCTAGCCCGCGCCACAATATGGTGTGGCCAGGGCCTGGCCCTCCTCCGTCTCTGCTTCTGGCTCCATGAGTCTTCCGGTAAAATAGGAACTTTGGCTTTTGTCCCGTCCAATTCCGAGAATATTCATTTTCTGACTTCGTGGAACCAAAAACAGTAGAAAACAGGCAACTGGCACTGTGGCATCTTGTTAATAGGTTAGTCCAAGAAATCATATGAAAAGTACTCCAGAGTGTGGACAAAACATAAGAAAGTAGATAAAACCAAGCATGGAACATCAAAAATTATAGATACATTTGCAATGTATCAACATCCCCAAGCTTAACTCCTGCTTGTCCTCGAGTAGGTAAGTGATAAAAAGAAAGAATAATTTTTGAGGTGACATGCAACATCAAAGACTTGATCAAAGTAATTGTAAAACATTGATAGCTGGGATCATAGTACTTCAATCATAACATGAAAGACAAAGTTCTAGCAATAAGACAAAGAAACTATGATGCAACATGAAAAGGCACAAACAAAAGATTTATGAATAACAATGCTTTGCAAGACGTTTGTTTGTTTCACATAAAGAAAACATAGCATAGTAGTATTCAGCTTGTCCCACATAGAGTAGCAAATATAAATGCATAGGACACCTTCAAAGTTCATAAGAGTGACTAGATACAAATAGTTTAAAACAAGCAATATCAAGTTATGCATCAATCAACTAGTCTTGGGACAATGCACATAGAACTAAGAATGGCCACTGTGCTCTCAAAGTAGATGCATAAAGTTAGAAGGTGGAGACTCAATATAATGGTGGAAGAAAGGCCTTTTGTAAAAGGAAGTAGGGATTCAAGTCTCATAAAGAGCTTCCAAAAATTATGGTACTTATAGCTTTCATTGCCCCTATCATAAGCATCTTGAAGGTGATTAAGTTTAAAGTGACACAACTAAGTTATAAACCGAAATCTCATGACCCTTACTTATGAAGACTGATCCTCATGCTACTCAACTTCAGTCACGAGTAAGCTCTTGTCATTGTAAGTATATGTGTATCATTAAGAACTGCCAACGGGGTACCCCTTGCACATGATACGGGAGCTTTCCCATAATCAAAATGACAAGGCAAGCAGACAATGAGCATCTCAGCGATCTTTTTATTTGCTATTTGCATAGGTTTTTATTGAGGATGCTTCATAGAGTGCTCATTATGGTGATGCTGCAAGTTTCCACCATGATTAGGCATGGCTTAGGCTAGCGCCCAGCGCTTTCTAACACACATACAAACTCCATGATCTTACAAGTTCCACTTCTATTTCACACCGCCGGGATCCGTAAGCAAAAGAACATGATATCAACGGGGTACAAAGTACAAGTGCAATGTTGAAAGCGTTCCCCATGGTACATGGTTCTACTAATTTCAACTTATAAAGCGCAAGCATATACGCAACAAAGAAGGACCCAATGGTTCAAGTTTATTAAGGGCAAGTAAAGTAAAGTGTGCCATCAAGTTCGTGAGAGCTTTAATCACTAGTTTTCTCATAACAAGTGGAAGGTAAACAAAAGCATAAATATACTTAGAATAGCATAAGCTAGTAGGTAGGTATGGTGGACTCTTTGGAATAACTTGGTTTAGGGAGTTGGATGCATGAGTGAAACTCATACTTTGTTGTGGAGGCTAGCAAAAGACTGAGAGCGACAAACTAAGAGAGCAATAATGGCCATAATCATGCAGAGCGACAAAACATCATTGATCAAAGCATAAAGTGATACTACAAGTTGAAAACTAAAGGATCATAAAGGCTACGGTGACTTGAGAAAGTCATAACATGGTGTGAGCATGTGCCAAGTCAACCCAAATAAAGCATCAAAGGAGAATACCACTATACTATGCTTTAGTATGCTAAAACAATGCATGATTCATCCAAGGCACATTAAGCAATCTCAATTGTTTATAACAAGTCATGCTACAACAAATAATACTAAGCATAAAGCCAAAACAATATCAAGCATGGCATGACAAAGCATAGGCCACAGTCAAAAACGAGCTCTTTTTACCACATAAGCATGAACTTTCCTACTCTTTTCCAAACCAAACCAAACCATTTGCAAACCAATGTATGAAAGAGGGGGTCCAACCAACTTATTCAGAAAACTAAGCAAACCAAGCAAACTAAAAACCAAAACGAAAACGAAAAAGAAGACGCTCCAAGAGAAACACAACTGTGCACGAAACAATAAAAATGAAGCGTTTGGAAGAAACCTGGGATTTTTATTGATGAAGAAGGGGATGCCTTGGGCATCCCCAAGCTTTGACGCTTGTACTTCTTGGATATTTATTGGGGTGACACGCATGGTATCCCCAAGCTTGAGCTTTAGTCCATCCTTCATCTTATTACTCATTCCTTCCATACACACCTGGAAATTTTCCTTCATACAAAACTTCACACAATCTCATTAGCAACATTAGTGCACTTAATATAAATAAGTCCTAAGGTTCAGTTCTAACACCAAATAAACTTCCATTAGAACACTAGATACTGTAGCACTTCCCTAAAAAAGCTCAATTCCCCAAAAGAACTCAAGAAGGAACCAACAAGAAGCAAATGCAGAAAATGGCATAAATCTGTCAAAACAGACCAGCAGTTAAAGACGAATTTTTTATAAGACCTTCTGTTGCTCAAATCAAAACGTGTTGAACTAACGAAAGTTAGATAACAACCTGGGGCAGAAGCATAAACAATTACAGCTCAATCCGATATACAGAGCTCTCTCAAGAATTGTTACGGTGAAGCTTAAAAATCTGTTTCGGGACATCAACTTTCTCAGTCATTACTTCACTCTCATTAGAGGTTACTCTTGGCACAAAAAGCAAATAAAAAGGATAAGGAGAGGTTATTACAAGTAATAACTTCCAAGACTCATCTAAAACTTTTGGGTTATCCCCCAATAAGTACTTTTCTTTAACACCTTTAAGTTAGGCATGATAGTTTGAGAAGATGCTCACATAGAAAATATGAATTGAAGTAAAAGAGAGCATCAAGAAGCAAATTCAAAACACATTTAAGCCTAACCCACTTCCTATGCATAGGAATCTTGTAAAGAAACAAGTCATGAAAGCACAAAGCAACAAGCATAGGAAAGCAAAACAAGTGCAACTTCAAGACTTTCAACATAAAGAGGGGAAACTTAATATTATTGAGATGCATAAAACCATGTTTCACTCTCTCATAATAACTTTCAGTAGCATTATGAATAAACCCAACAATATAACTATCACATAAAACATTCTTATCATGAGCCACATGCATATAATAATTATTACTCTCCATATAAGCATAGTCATTCTTATTAATCGTAGTGGGAGCAAATTCAACAAAATAGCTATCATTATTATTCTCATCACCATAATCATCAAATATAGGAGGCATATTATAATCATAATTAACTTTCTCTTCAATAGTAGGTGGACTGAAAATATCATATTCATCATTGTAATCATCATATATTGGAGGTTTGGTATCATTATAAGCAATAGAATAGCTATCTTCCAAAGCTGGGGAACTAAAAAGATCATTTTCATAAAAACTAGCTTCCACAAGCTTAGACTTTTCCATAGCATTAGTAATAATGGTGTCCAAAGAATTCATAATAACAACATTGCTATTAGCATGCAAATAAAGTTCCATAGGTTTTTTAATTTTCTCTTCAAACACTTCATGTCCTAACTCAAGATAAATACTATAAAGCTCTCTAATTTTTTTGTTGTTTTCCATTAAGCCTAACTAGTGAAAACAAGAAACAAAAAGACAAAATTGTAGAATCTAAAGGAAATAACTTTGAGCACTCACACCGAAGGATGTGAGTACCTTTTACCTTAACTCCCTGGCAACAGCGCCAGAAAATAGCTTGATGTCTACGCACTTCTATTTTGTAGACAGTTGTTGGGCCTCCAAGTGCAGATGTTTGTAGAACAGCAGCAAGTTTTCCCTTAAGTGGATCACCCAAGGTTTATCAAACTCAGGGAGGAAGTGGTCAAAGGTATCCCCTCTCAAGCAACCCTGCAATCAAGATACAAGAAGTCTCTTGTGTCCCCAACACACCCAATACACTTGTCAGGTGTATAGGTGCACTAGTTCGGCGAAGAGATAGTAAAATACAAGTGGTATGGATAATTATAAGTGGTAACGGTGATAGAAGATAGCTTGATGGCGTGGAAGAGACTAAAGGCAAACTGAAATAAAGATGGAAGCAAGCAAACATGTAACAGATCTAGTAGCAAACGGTGTTTCAGTGCTTAGAAACAAGGCCTAGGGACCATACTTTCACTAGTGAACACTCTCTCATAAATATATTCTTCCTTATGATACTACGCTTAACTACTCTCTGGTTGGACACTCTAATCAATGGTAGGGCTATAACAGCACACCTCAAAGTAAGCCTTTCCCATCTAGAAAATCCCACACTGTCACCTTGAGTACTAGATGAGTCCAACAAACACCACAATTTCATAAAGACATCCAACTCCAAATATAACTCATAACACGTATTTGTAATCTCTAGCCTAAGTGCCACCATGGTGTGCACGTTGTCACTTTCACACACATGGGGAGAGCAGAGATCTATGAAAGCACTTGAGTAGCAAGGTAGATCTATAGATTACAAGCTCATGATCACAATATGATCATGCATAGATAGAGAGATGAACACATAGCTACCGGTAGAACCCTTAGCCCCAAGAGAGAACTACTCCCTCCTTATCATGGGAATCAGCAATGGTGATGGAGATGGCGGTGGAGATCGATGGAGATGGCTCCGGGGGCACTTCCCTGTCCCGGCAGGGTGCCGGAACAAAGACTTTCTGTCCCCCGAATCTCCCCTTCGGTGGTGGCGGCGCTATGGAACTTTTTGTGGATTTCTGATTGATGATCTAGGGTTTATGCATCGGGAGGCTTCTTATAGGCGAAGAGGCAAGGTCGGTGGAGTGCCAGGGGGCCCACACCACCTGGTGGCGCGTGGCTGGCCGCGCCACCATATGGTGTGGTGCCTGGCCCTCCTCCTCTCTCGCTTCGCCCGTGAGTCTTCCCAAATAGGAACTTTGGCTTTTGTCCCGTCAATTCTGAATATTCATTTTCGACTTAGAATTAGAACAGTAACTGCAACTCGGCATCTTGTTAATAGGTTAGTCAAACCAAGCATGGAACATCAAAAATTATAGATACATTTGCAATGTATCAGGGATGTTGATACGTTGCAAACGTATCCATAATTTTTGATGTTCCATGCTTGGTTTTATCTACTTTCTTATGTTTTGTCCACACTTTGGAGTACTTTTCATATGATTTCTTGGACTAACCTATTAACAAGAGTCACAATGCCAGCTGCCTGTTTTCTGCTGTTTTTGGTTCCAGGAAAGTCAGAAAATGAATATTCTTGGAATTGGATGGGACAAAATCCAAAGTCAGTTTTTCACCGAGGGACACACTAGGAGCCAGAATACGAGACAGAGAGGGGTTGGGGGCCGGCCACACCACCTGGCCACGTGGGCTAGGCCTGGCCGCGCCAGGGGGTGGTCTGGTCGCCCCATGCACTCCCTCGGTCTCCCTCTTCGCCTATAAGTTGCCTCCTGACCTAAAAACCTAGGGGGTGTTCGATGTATTTCCAGAAAGAGTTCCGCTCCGCCGCCACCACCAAATTCCATGATTCAGAACTAGAAACTCCGTTCTGGCACCCTGCCGGGACGGGGAATTGGAGGAGATCATCGCCATCATCATCACCATCGCTTCTCCATCGACCATCCATGTTTCCCCCATCTATGAGTGAGTAATCCCCCGCTGTAGGCTATGGGGATGGTAGGGATTGGATGAGATCGTTCATGTAATGGCATCGGATTGTTAGGGTATGGTGCCTAGTATCTAGTATTAGTGCTTTTTTACTTTGTTGCGACTTGTTATGCTTAATGCTTGTCACTAGGGACCGAGTGCCATGATTTCAGATCTGAACATGTTATTGATTCATTATGATAATATTGTTTATGGTCTTACCTGCAAGTTGTATACACATGCTGTTGTTCGGAACCAATGGCCCCGAAGTGACAGAAATCGGGATAACCGGAGGGAATGGCTTTGATGTGAGGATCACATGTGTTCACGGAGTGTTAATGCTTTGCTCCGGTGCTCTATTAAAAGGAGCACCTTAATTGCCAGTAGTTCCCTTGAGGCCCTGCTGCAAACGGGCTGGCAGGACAAAATATGTTGTGCGAGTTCTCATTGCGAGCACGTATGACTATATATAGAACACATACCTAGGATTATCTAGTACTTGGATGCTTTATCTTATTTATCTGCAATTGCCCTATGTTCTGATTGCTATATGAATTGTCTTGTTCATGTAACGCCCGTCCATCCATCCCTATGCCTACCTCACTCGAATCCTACTGTTTACTACAATTGTTGCTGTTGTCTTTACTTTACTACTGCTATTACTTTACTATTCCTACTACAAAACTGTTATACTTGATAAACCATCGGAGCAAGATTGTTTCAGTGCAATTTGAATTGACAACTTAGTTGTTAAGGCTTATAAATATTCTTTGGCTCCCCTTGTATCGAATCAATAAATTGGGTTTCACTTCCCTCGAAAATACTGCGATACACCCCCTATACTTGTGGGTCATCACTCGGCCTCAGTGTCGGCAATGTTCCGTTGACCTCTAGGTAGAGGCGTTGTCGTTGTTAGGTATGTCTTGTCATGCTCGTTCGAACTAGCTACCTCACGCATCCCAGTTTTCCCTAGCACGACCACCGACGTGCTATCCGGCGAGCCCATGTGGTGCGGGTGTGCCGTCCAAGTGGCGTATATGTGGCGCCGCGTGGCGTGACGTCGACACCGACCAGGGTTTACCAGCGTATCCTGCTGACGTGGCCTAGGGCCCATCAGTCAGAGACTGTAGCTAGGTTTTTGTCAGTGTAAAATGTTTCGGTGTGTGTGCTGGCGTTAGCCTGACATCATCATGACGCAATAAACCCTTTTATACCGTTTAATAATTCCAGAAAATGTTTAAATCTTGTAAAAATCATAACTAATTATTTATTACTCAAAAAATATGTATAATATATCAAAATGTACAGAAAAATAAGATCTATATGTTAGTATCATAACCATGCATTGTTATAAAACTTCAACGAAGAAGTTTGTTAAAAGAACAATAGCAACCACGCAGGTGCATTTGGGATTCTTCTGGAAATGCCATCTCTAGGGTGTTTCGACCCCAATTAAACTGATGACCATGATTGGGGTTATATTTCAGCACCCTTTAACTTGTCATATAATCACTCTTGATCGAGCACTACATTGATGACATGTGTTGATTGTTTCCCTTTCCTTTCCGGTGTTTCTGCTTCTTCTCGGTAGACCTCGGAGTTGATGTGCGCAACGAGATCGAGTCCAAGATCGAAAATCGAGATCAACATCATCGAAGGTTATCGACAAACAAGCCAAGCAGATGAATCCAAAGTTCTGTATTGGGTATCAACAGGCAAAGGCATCAACCCATTACGACGGCATCTCCTTAGGGCGTGACTCATGATCTCGGTGAAAGCAAGGTAAAAGTCATGGTTAACCACCCTCTGTCGGCCTTCCAAGGAAGAGGGCTAACGTTATGGCATTAAAAGTAGGTGGGTACATGTGGGTAAAGTTGTACACCCCTGTGGGGTATTAATGTTTTCAAAAAGCCGTGTCCAAGGTTATGAACGACTTGGGAACGGATTGATATGCTGGGTCACCGTGACTGGCTTCCCAAACCATGCACCCTTAGTACTTGAAGCCAGTCAAAGGAGCGGGTCAAACTATGGTGGTTGTGTTGCTAGAAGAAGCCTCACGCTACCAATGACTATCTATCGGGGGTGTTGCCCATTTTTGTGCACCGTTAGTTTTAACAGCGACGCAGACATTAGAGGTTGTGCCCCGATAGGGTGTCTCCTATAAGGCTTTTTCTAGTAGTGTGTAAGCTTCAACGTTGTGACCTTATCTTGTTAGGAATGGTGCCCTAGAGGCTGCACTTAGCGACTATGGCCTCCTGCGCCTCTCCTTCGAGCTGCTCGACTCACCGTACCCGTGACTTCCCAGCGACAGGCATCACATCCCATGTGGTCCCAGTGCCAAAAAATCAGCGCCTCCTACTTGTTCGGGTTAGTTGCACGCTAACGAAGACGCTGATCTCAAGCTTACTACCTCTATGACAACTCAGCAGGGTGATGACTATGCAATCTGTGTGCTAAAATGAGACCCGAGGGGCAGTTGTCGAGGTCATGGGCTCCGGGTAGGTCCACCTGGCATAAAGGATGGACCACTCGGCAGGCGGGCTCCTCAGTTCCATGAAGATAGAACTCGGCACCGCCTTCAAATATAGATCATGCTGAATATTAAGTTGTAGTTATCCAAGAGGATCTTTTTGGGATGTTACTTATAGACTGATGATGGTGCGTGGTTGACGTGGGAGCTTCTTCTTCTTCAGTCCCTGGCAACGGCGCCAGAAAAGATCTTGATGCACTCGACTTTCAACGTAGAGCTTGTTGGGAACCCCAAGAGGAAGGTATGATGAGCACAGAAGTAAGTTTTCCCTCAGTTATGAAACCAAGGTTTAATCGAACCAGTAGGAGCAAGGAAACACCCCAAAGGTGTTACTAGCTGAGCTTTGACAGGGCTCACTACCGGTGCTAGTAGCAACGTGGAGACCTGGACAACACAACCACAGAACTTTGTCCCCAACTTGCGATGAGGTTGTCAATCTCACCGTGTTTTGTGGAAAACAAAGGATTAAACGTATCGAATGGAAAGAAGTAATAGTTTGCAGAAAGTAAACACAAAGCAGTAAAAGATTGTAGATTGTATATAAAAGACAAGGACCAGGATCCATAGTTCACTAGAGGTGGCTCTCCTTAGATAGATAACATGCTGGGTGAACAAATTGCAGCGGGGCAATTGACAAACACCGAGAAAGCAATGCATGCATATATTAATCATCTTGACTCCTTTGAGACTTGATTGGGCATTACAACATAATACATAGACCGCCATCCAACTGCATCTATGACTAATAATCCACCTTCACGTTATCATCCGAACCCCCTCTAGTATTAAGTTGCAAGCAACAGATTATTGCTTTACGAACTGCGTGTAAAGTAAACAATACAATTGTTCTATGAACAAAGGATCATTGTTTTCTCCCTAGTAGCAACAACACATCTAGTACCTTAGAGATTTCTGTCACTTCCCCAGATTACCAGAGGCATGAACCCACTATCGAGCATAAATACTAACTCTTGGAGTTGCTAGCATCTACTTGGCCAAGATAGCTACCAACAACGGAAAGCATGCAAGATCTCAAATAACAAAGACATGATAGAATCAATAATCAATCTGAAATAGCATCTCAATATCCATCGGATCCCCGCAAACACAACATGTATGAATTACAAATAGATGATCTTGATCATGAACGGAGCTCACAAGATCTAAACATGAAAGCACAAAGGAGGAGAAACCAGCCATATAGCTACTACATGGATCCGTAGTCCAAGGATGAACTACTCACGCATCACACCGGAGGCTTGCATGGTGATGAAGAAGGCCTGTGGTGAATTCCCTCTCCCAGTGGTGCCGAAGAGCTTCGATTCCTCCCGATCTAGGGATGGAGATGATGGCTCTGCACTCTTTCGTGGATTTTTGATCGGGTGCCTAGGGTTTTCGTCCCGAGGGCAACTTATAGGCGGAAGGAGAGGCCGAGGGGGTGCTGGGGTCGGCTAGACCACCCCCTGGCGCGGGCCAAGCCTGGCCGCGCGGCCAGGTGGTGTGGCTGGCCCCTGGCCCCTCTCCGTCTCAGATTCGCACTTGATCCTTCCAAAAATAGGCACTTTGGCTTTTGTCCCGTCCAATTCCGAGAATATTCATTTTCGACTTTCCGAACCAAAAACAGCAGAAACAGTATTTGGCACTATGGCTCTTGTTAATAGGTTAGTCCAAGAAATCATATGAAAAGTACCCCAAAGTTGGAACAAAACACAAGAAAGTGGATAAAACCAAGCATGGAACATCAAAAATTATAGATACATTTGCAATGTATCAACATCCCCAAGCTTAACTCCTTCTCGTCCTCGAGTAGGTAAGTGATAAAAAGAAATAATTTTTGATGTGACATGCACCATCAAAGACTTGATTAAGGTATTTGCAAAACATTCAAAGCTGGGATCAAAGTACTTCAATCATAACATGAAAGACAAAGTTCTAGCAATAAGCAAAGAAACTATGATGCAACATGAAAAGGCACAAACAAAAGATTTATGAATAACATGCTTTGCAAGATGTTTGTTTGTTTCACATAAAAAAAACATAGCATAATAGTATTCAGCTTGTCCCTCAATAGAGTAGCAAATATAAATGCACAGGACACCTTCACAGTTCATAAGAGTGACTAGATACAATAGTTTCAAACAAGCAATAACAAGTTATGCATTAATCAACTAGTCTTGGGACAATGCACATAGAACTAAGAATGGCCACTATGCTCTCAAAGTAGGTGCATAAAGATAGAAGGTGGAGACTCAATATAATGGTGGAAGAAAAGCCTTTTGTAAAAGGAATAGGGATTCAAGTCTCATAAAGAGCTTCCAAAAATTATGGTACTTATAGTTTTCAGCTCTCATTGCCCCTATCATAAGCATCTTGAAGGTGATTAAGGTTAAAGTGACACAACTAAGAGGATATGCTTGACAAGTTATAAACCAAAATCTCATGCCCCTTACTTACGAAGACCGATCCTCATGCTACTCAACTTCAGTCACGAGTAAGCTCTTGTCATTGTAAGTATATGTGTATCATTAAGAACCGCCAATGGGGTACCCCTTGCACATGATACGGGAGCTTTCCCATAATCAAAATGACAAGGCAAGCAGACAATGAGCATCTCAAATGATCTTTTATTTGCTATTTTCATAGGTTTTTATTGAGGATGCTTCATAGAGTGCTCATTATGGTGATGCTGCAAGTTTCCACCATGATTAGGCATGGCTTAGGCTAGCGGCCCAGGCGTTTCTCTAACACACATACAAACTCCATGATCTTACAAGTTCCACTTTTATTTCACACCGCCGGGATCCGTAAGCAAAAGAACATGATATCAACGCGGTACAAAGTACAAGTGCAATGTTGAAAGCGTTCCCCATGGTACATGGTTCTGCTAATTTCAACTTATAAAGCGCAAGCATATACGCAACAAAGAAGGACCCAATGGTTCAAGTTTATTAAGGGCAAGTAAAGTAAAGTATGCCATCAAGTTCGTGAGAGCTTTAATCACTAGTTTTCTCATAACAAGTGGAAGGTAAACAAAAGCATGAATATACTTGGAATAGCATAAGCTAGTAGGTAGGTATGGTGGAATCTTTGGAATAACTTGGTTTAGGGAGTTGGATGCATGACTGGAACTCATACTTTGTTGTGGAGGCTATCAAAAGACTGAGAGCGACAAACTAAGAGAGCAATAGTGGCCATAATCATGCAGAGCGACAAAACATCATTGATCAAAGCATAGAGTGATACTACAAGTTGAAAACTAAAGGATCATAAAGGCTATGGTGACTTGAGATAGTCATAACATGGTGTGAGCATGTGCCAAGTCAACCCAAATAAAGCATCAAAGGAGAATACCACTATACTATGCTTTAATATGCTAAAACAACGCATGATTCATCCAAGGCACATTAAGCAATCTCGATTGTTTATAACAAGTCATGCTACAGCAAAGAATACTAAGCATAAAGCCAAAACAATATCAAGCATGGCATGACAAAGTATAGCCACAGTCAAAAACGAGCTCTTTTTACCACATAAGCATGAGCTTTCCTACTCTTTTCCAAACCAAACCAAACTAATTGCAAACCAAAGTATGAAAGAGGGGGTCCAACCAATTTATTCAGAAAACTAAGCAAACCAAGAAAACCAAAAACCAAAACGGAAACGAGAAAGAAGACGCTCCAAGAACAACACAATTGTGCATGAAACAATAAAAATGAAGCGTTTGGAAGAAACCTGGGATTTTTATTGATGAAGAAGGGGATGCCTTGGGCATCCCCGAGCTTTGACGCTTGTACTTCTTGTATGTTTCTTGGGGTGACACGCGTGGCATCCCCCAGCTTGAGCTTTAGTCCATCCTTCATCTCATTACTCATTCCTTCCATACACCTGAAATTTTTCCTTCATACAAAACTTCACACAATCTCATTAGCAACATTAGTGCACTTAAGATAAATAAGTCTCAAGGTTCAGTTCTAATACCAAATAAACTTCCATTAGAACACTAGCTACTGTAGGACTTCCTTCAAAAATCTCAATTCCCCAAAGGAACTCAAGAAGGAACTAACAAGAAGCAAATGCAGAAAATGGCAGAAATCTGTCAAAACAGACCAGCAGGTAAAGACGATTTTTTTCTAAGATCTTCTGTTGCTCAAATAAAAAAGTGTTGAACTAACGAAAGTTAGATAACAACCTGGGGCAGAATCACAAAAAGTTACAGCTCAATCCGACCTACAGAACTCTCTCAGGAATTTTTACGGTGAAGCACAAAAATCTGTTTCGGGACAGCAACTTTCCCAATCATTACTTCACTCTCATTAGAGGTTACTCTTGGCACAAAAAGCAAATAAAAAGGATAAGGAGAGTTTATTACAGAGGTAATAACTTCCAGGACTCATCTAAAACTCTTGGGTTATCTCCCAACAAGTACTTTTTGTTAACGCCTTTAAGTTAGGCATAAGAAGCAAAGAAAGAATCAAGTGTTCTCAAATGAAGAAGCATTAAGACCAAATTTTGTTTTCATAGGAGAAGCAAAAGAAATCTTTTCTCTCTTTTTAGGGAAGTGTTCTATACCTTTCTTGAGTGGGAGTTGATATTTAATGGTGCCTTCTTTCATATCAATGATGGCACCAACAGTTCTAAGAAAAGGTATTCCCAAAGTAATAGGACAAGAAGCATTGTATTCAACATCCAAAACATAGAAATCAACGGGGACATAGGAATCATTAACCATAATAAGAACATCATTAAGACTCCCCATGAGTTTCTTTTTAGCATTATCATCAAGTGGGACATTCAAATAGCAATCTTCAAGAGGAGGCAAATGAAGCATATCATAAATCCTTCTAGGCATAAGAGAAACACTACTATCAAGATCACACAAAGCTTTGAAATCAAAGGCATTCAATTTCATATTAATGATGGGTTCCCAGCCATCTTCTTGCTTTATAGGAATAGAAGCTTTATGTTTCATCTTTTCTTCTTTAATTTTTATGAGAGCATCAGTAATGTGTTTTGTAAAAGCCATGTTCATAGCACTAGCATTAGGACTTTTAGCAAGCTTTTGTAGGAACTTAATGACTTCAGAGATGTTGCAACCATCAAGATCAAAATCAACTTTATCATCTAAACTAGTAGGACTATTAGTAGCCTCAACACTAGTGGTGGTAATAGTAGAAACGCTAATGTTTCTAGCAATTTCGTCTTCTCTTTCCCACTTAGCATGTAATTCAGCTAATAATCTAACATTTTCATCAATTCTTACTTGTATGGCATTAGTAGCTGCAAAGGGATTCTCATTAGTTTCAGGTTTAGCAGCCATTTTATTCAAAGTAGATTGAGCTTTAGCCAAAGATGCTATATTTCTTTCAGCATTAGAGAGTTTTTCCTCAATAGTTTTATTGAAAGCAGTTTGTTTACTAATAAACTCTTTAAGCATAACTTCAAGTTCGGAGGGAGCACTCTTATTATTGTTGTAAGAATTTCCATAAGCATTACCATTGTTGGGAGGATAAGGTTTATAATTGTTGTTACCAAAATTGTTCCTATAAGCATTATTACCATAAGCATTGTTGCCAAAGTTGTTATTTCTTATGAAGTTCACATCAACTTGCTCTTCTTGAGCAACCAAAGAGGCTAAAGGAACATTATTTGGATCAATATGGGCTTTCCCATTAACAAGCATAGACATACTAATATCAATCTTATCACTCAAGGAGGAGGTTTCTTCAACAGAATTTACCTTCTTACCTTGTGGAGCTCTCTCAGTATGCCATTCAGAATAATTAACCATCATATTATCCAATAGTTTTGTTGCAGCACCCAAAGTGATGGTCATAAAGGTACCTCCAACAGCTGAATCCAATAGGTTCCTTGAAGAATAGTTCAATCCTGCATAAAAAGTTTGGATGATCATCCAAGCGATCGACCCATGAGTGGGACAATTCTTTACCAAAGATTTCATTCTTTCCCAAGCTTGAGCAACATGCTCATTATCAAGTTGTTTAAACTTCATTATTTCACTTCTCATGGATATAATCTTAGCAGGAGGATAGTATTTTCCAATAAAAGCATCTTTGCACTTATTCCAAGAATCAATACTATTCCTAGTTAGGGAATTCAACCATTCTTTAGCTTTTCCTCTCAAAGAGAAAGGAAACAATTTCAGCTTAATAATATCACCATCTATATCCCTATGCTTTTGCATCTCACAAAGTTGAACAAAGTTATTTAGATGGGAAGCAGCATCTTCATTACCAATACCAGAAAATTCCTCTCTCATAACAAGATTGAGCAAAGCAGGTTTTATCTCAAAGAAAGTATTTTCAGCCACAGGTGGAGCAATAGGTGTGCTCATAAAATCATTGTTGTTGGTGCTAGTGAAGTCACACAACTTAGTGTTTTCAAGGGTAGTCATTTTTTGGATTTTCAAATAAGAAAGCAAACAAGTAAAACTAATCTTTTTGTGTTTTTTGAAGAACAAAACAAGCAAACAAAGCAAAAAGAAACTAAGCAAAACAAAAACAACAAAGTAAAGAGATTGGTTATGAGGGACTCCCCTTGTGAAGATGTCCTTCACTCCCCGGCAACGGTGCCAGAAAATATCTTTGATGGTGCGTGGTTGACGTGGGAGCTTCTTCTTCTTCAGTCCCCGGCAAGGGCGCCAGAAAAGATCTTGATGCACTCGACTTTCAACGTAGAGCTTGTTGGGAACCCCAAGAGGAAGGTATGATGAGCACAGTAGTAAGTTTTCCCTCAGTTATGAAACCAAGGTTTAATCGAACCAGTAGGAGCAAGGAAACACCCCAAAGGTGTTACTATCTGAGCTTTGGTAGGGCGCACTACTGGTGCTAGTAGCAACGTGGAGACCTGCACAACACAACCACAGAACTTTATCCCCAACTTGCGATAAGGTTGTCAATCTCACCGTGTTTTGCGGAAAACAAAGGATTAAACGTAACGAATGGAAAGAAGTAATAGTTTGCAGAAAGTAAACACAAAGCAGTAAAAGATTATAGATTGTATATAAAAGACAAGGACCGGGATCCATAGTTCACTAGAGGTGGCTCTTCTTAGATAGATAACATGCTGGGTGAACAAATTACAGCGGGGCAATTGACAAACACCGAGAAAGCAATACGTGCATATACTAATCATCTTGACTCCTTTGAGACTTGATTGGGCATTACAACATAATACATAGACCGCCATCCAACCGCATCTATGACTAATAATCCACCTTCAGGTTATCATCCGAACCCTCCAAAGATTAAGTTGCAAGCAGATTATTGCTTCTAATGCGTGTAAAGTAAACAATACAATTGTTCTATGAACAAAGGATTGTTGTTTTCTCCTAGTAGCAACAACACATCTAGTACCTTAGAGATTTCATCACTTCCCCAGTTACAGAGGCATGAACCCACTATCGAGCATAAATACGAACTCTTGGAGTTGCTAGCATCTACTTGGCCAAGATAGCTACTAACAACGGAAAGCATGCAAGATCTCAAATAACAAAGACATGATAGAATCAATAATCAATCTGAAATAGCATCTCAATATCCATCGGATCCCCGCAAACACAACATGTATGAATTACAAATAGATGATCTTGATCATGAACGGAGCTCACAAGATCTAAACATGAAAGCACAAAGGAGGAGAAACCAGCCATCTAGCTACTACATGGATCCGTAGTCCAAGGATGAACTACTCACGCATCACACCGGAGGCTTGCATGGTGATGAAGAAGGCCTGTGGTGAATTCCCTCTCCGTGAGTCTTGGGAAGAGCTTCAGATCCCTCCCGATCTAGGGATGGAGATGACGGCGGCTACAGACTCTTTCGTGGATTTTTGATCGGGTACCTAGGGTTTTCGTCCTGAGGGCAACTTATAGGCGGAAGGAGAGGCCGAGGGGGTGCTGGGGTCGGCCAGACCACCCCCTGGCGCGGGCCAAGCCTGGCCACGCGGCCAGGTGGTGTGTGACCCCCAGCTCCTCTCCGTCTCAGATTCGGCACTTGATCCTTCCGAAAAATAGGCACTTTGGCTTTTGTCCCGTCAATTCTGAGAATATTCATTTCGACTTTCCGAACCAAAAACAGAAAACAAAACAGTAATGCTTGTGGCTCTTGTTAATAGGTTAGTCCAAGAAATTATATGAAAAGTACTCCAAAGTTGGAACAAAACACAAGAAAGTGGATAAAACCAAGCATGGAATATTAAAAATTATAGATACATTTGCAATGTATCAACTGACATTAGATCAGATGCGGACATCTTGTTAGGACCTACTCACCAACATAGCAAATGACTCCACACCTGTAACCCTAGGTCCTGCTGTATATAAAGGACCATGGAGCCGCTGAGTCATGAGAGGACACGCATGCACACCTCGCATGTGAAATGCTATCTCCCACACACCATAGACAAACTCTACCCTCCCTAGGGTTCATCACTAAGCATACACTGAGATAATAAATACACCAGAAACAGGAGTAGGTTGGGTCGTTATCAAGCACTATTGATGGGCCCTGAACCTATATGAATATCGTGTCTCCTATGTGGTACCATCTGATTCAGCCAATTAACAAATATACCGGCGAGAAAATACCACGACGCTTAGGGTGTCCTTATCATCTCCCTCAACGCCCATCTTATACATCACCGATTGCCCCCACCTGGGTTGGGGGAGGGCATGGTGCTGCCTCCACCATTGTACAACGCCCTCCGCCTCATCGAGCCAGCATAACAAGCTTTGAAGGTGGAGTGGGAAGATTTTGGGGCAGGCAAATAAATCCAATGTTGAGAACATGTAGGCATATGCCTCTCCGTCAATCAATAGAGCTTGGCGATGGCTTGCAAGTGTCATCCTCAAGGGAATGGCGAGCAACACAAAAGGGTTGATGGAGATGGGGTCACATGAAACTGAGGGCGGAGAAAAGCAAGAGAGAGGGGATCGGGAGAAATGTCGAATGCCACAGAGATTGTTCCTAGGCCGGACAGCGTATGCGAGTCCACCAGGACCACAACTTTGAGATTGTTCTAAAGTTAGAATGGAGAGAAACAAGAGATGGATTTCTTTAGTTTTTCTATTTCTTTGAACCATTCATCCATGTTTACAAAATTTATATTTTTTCGGGCATCTATTTTTACACATAAATTTCTGTATTTTTTCTATTCATGCATTTTTAGAATCCACAAACCAATGAGGCTTGAAAGGTGACATAATGAGCATTTCTGAATGCTACAAAACTGATACAAATTCTGGATGATGGTGGAGGAGTCGCCTTGTTTGTGAGAGCTTAGAACGGAGGATGGTATCCCAGGGCTCATTTGTAGTCTACTGGGAGATCGGCGTTCATACATCAAATGGTGTTCGGAGATCATGTCCTTCATGTTCGATGATGATGCGAAGCTGATGCACTATATTGTGATAAGTTAGCAAGGCACTAACCCTCTGCCAACTCAACCGCTAGCTACTTTTATTTGTTTCACTTGTTCATACCATTGCATTAGCCTACTATCATCTCAATCCCACCACGCTTGAAGCACGCGATTTTATGGACAAGCCTATAATGAGCCATGCTCAGATGAAGACCATCTTCACGCCCAGGTTTGATCATAAACGCTAACTCTAGGATCTGAAGCTGATGATCAAGGCTATCGACTTCCCTGTGGACAACACGTATGAATGTAAAGCCTATGCTAAAATGTCAGTAATTGATGGGAGGGCCTAGCTTAGGACGTGGATTCACCAACGGTTTGATTAGTGCTACTGATTTTCCATTCATGTGATGTCGATGGTGGTCATGATTTATTGTTGGAGGTCATGTATATTTTGGGAGGTGTATGATATCTCTCCATTGGCTAGGTTGCTAATAAAAACAAATCCATGGTATGCAATATTGCTGGTGAACATGTGATTCATCACCACTTCAACAAGTAACTGTTAGTTCGGAACATGCTTCTAGAACTACTCTCCTATAATGAACCAATTTCTGTGTTGAATCTGACCACTTCAATGGAAGATGTTAATGCAATAGCAAGCAACTTGCAACCAAACATTCAAAAGATGCATTGTCTTGGTTGCCTGCATGCATGCAACCAAATATCAGGTGTGTCATTCCTTTCGTAATGCGATTCATGAACTTGCTAGCAAACAAACAAAGTGAGAAACATGGCGCAAGTAGCGTCTTTGATAGGGCATGCCCCAGGGACATGTTCAGAACTATAAAAGAGCTGCAACCTACCGAACATGTCCCTATCAATTTCATGAATTAATTCAGTTACTATGTGACACCGAAAAACCTCAAGCCCCTCTTCTAGACTAACAGGGATCACTCCCTAGTTCCATTTCATCAAAACGAAACTTACAACATAACAAGAAACATAGCGAAAAGGTTCCAAAAGAGAAACTCCTAGGATAATCCCTAAGAGTAAAGCAAAACAAGAGTTTTAACCAAACACATAGAAAAGGATCCAAAAGGTAGCGATGTCTAGAACAAGTTAGAGCGCAAACCTGAGCAAACTACGAGCTAAAGTTTTACTGGAGGTTTAACGGGTGAAATAGACACTCTAGATTTTCTAGCAAGGAGCAAAGCATGCAAGAGGCACTCCACATGATCCCAACACCACATGGACGGAGTCAACATCTTCTAGATGTTCTTTGAGAAAGTCCATGGATGCTCGACCTCCATGCAATGAGCCAACTGCTGTCATATTCCAAGAGGAGGTCCAGTTGAAAGACTTGTAGCTTGGCCTGACAACAACATCAATAGGGAGGCCATCATCGCCACAAAGTTGTCCACCCTATCCCAACTTTGTTCCTTGAAGGGACCTTCAGATTTTGAAGATAGGCCAAGATCAGATGCAAAACCTGTTTGAAATTTAGTTAGGGTTTTATGTTAAAAACAATACTATTTCTATTATTTCAGATGCCCCACAAGACAACAGAAGTAACAACATTAAGCTGCAAATATCTTTTGTTATAGAGCCACTTTGTAGCTAAAAAAATGAAGTCAGTGATATGCACATTGAAAACCTCAGCCCAAAGTAACCTAGAGATATTGCATTCAAAAAACAAATGTTTAACAATTTCTATATCTTTGCAGAGACTACACTCTAGAGGTTTAGGCAATCCACTTCTCCTAAGATTATATCTAGTCATAACCTTATTTTGTGATAGAATCCAGAGAAAAACCTGAACTCTAGGTGGAATTTTGAGATCCCACACAGATGGTAGAAATACTGGTTGTATCCCTCTAAAATTAATAATAGCATACAAAGATTTAGACGAATACACACCCGAAGACCATCTGTGCCAGTATATCTAAAAGTTTTTGTTATCTCAAGGTCCAACCACTGCTCCATCATGGCCCAAGTGAAAGTCCTCCTAAAAGTAACTTGTAATCGATTGCCATCCCACATAACAACAATTGTTTTCATTTGTTGATTAATTACAAACTACAAAGTAGTATCTTGGGTATCCTAACTTGATAGGCTGAATGGCTGACTACACACTAGACAAATGAGTTACCAAACCAGACATCTTCTAGAACTTTATTAGTTTACCATCACGTGCATTTCATATGTATCCCAACTTGATAGCCTGAATGACTAACTACACACCTTTCAAAAAACCCAAAGGATATGTGTCTTGACAACGTAGGATATTAGGGTTCCTAGTGTCATATTTGGCATATGTTGCCTCCCTCCACACCCTCTCCTTGTATATATTACTCCATCCGTTCAGAAATATAAGACATTTTAGTTTTGTGAAATAAATATATTTAGACGCTTTTTAGTGTATAGGTTCACTACGAACCTCTATGAACCTATACACTAAAATATGTCTAGATACATTCGATTTACAAAGCTAAAACGTTTTATATTTCTCACGGAGGGAGTACTCCATATATCTTAACCCAAGGCCCCCAGATCTGACTCGTTTCCCCTTTCTCTCCTTTCTCTCTAGTAAAAACGGCGACCCGGGAGGAGACCTCTGTTCCGGCGGCGGCTCCGGTGCCTCCTCTCTCCCATGGGCCTCGTGCTCATCGACGGGTTGGGAGTCGCCGGATCTGCCGCTCGGAGATGTATAGCTGTAGACTAGGGTTAGTCTTCCTAGCTAGGTTTGGCCCAGCTCTCGGTTCGTTCCTGGCGACGAGGGTGGTGGTTCTCAATAAATTGCCTCCAGATCCTGATCAATCGCGACGCTCTAGGGTGTGCTTGGGGTCGGATCTGTGGGCTAGGCTTCCGGGTGGATTCGTCGTGGCGGTGGCGGAGAGTCTACTGTGGCTTTTGTCCTCCGGCATCGTCGTCGTAGCCATGCTCGTTCCCGTGGTGCTACGGAGTCTAGGAGGAATTGTACAGGATCGGGGCCGGTGGCCGACGTCCTTTCTGGCGTCACCATCGGCGGACTCGAGGAGCTGGTATATCCGGTGCTGGGTTGGTGGTCGAAGGTGGGCGGCGCTGTCTTCCTCAATCGACTTCGCCGATTGTTCAAGGCAGAGTTGCGATCCGGACAAGCTCAGGGTTTCCCCCGACCGATGTTCTCCAGTGATAGCGATCTTGCCGCTCGCGGCTGGTCCCAATAGAGGTCCACAAAGCAGCTTGTCTGCAAGGAAGCTTCTCCGGGTCTCAGTTCAGTGGAATCTCGTCTCCGTCTTTAGCGTCGTCTTCGGCGGCGGTGGATCCTGGAGTCAGAAGCTGGTGCTCTACACAAAGGATCCTAGGGTGCTGTTTTTTTTCTTGTTTTATGGGGTCGTTTGTGTAAAGTATCGTGTTGTGCTGGCGGTTCTCGAGTGTTTCGTGCGTTGCGACGTGTCTGTAACCTCTTGTTTATTTGAATGAACACGTGGTGACTTTTTCAAAAAAAAAACCAAGGCCCTAGAGAGTAATTAACAACACTGGAAAAATCTTTTCTGTATAAAACACAGCGGGCCTTCTCCCGACCCTCGTGTCGCCCGTGCGTGGCGAACCAGCGGAGAAAATCCTAACCGCCAGAGGCACCTCCCCCCATCGCCCCCTCTTCGCCACCGCTGTCGTCGGCCCTCTCCACGGTGGCGGCGACCCCTCCTCTCCGAAGGTGGCGGTTAGGAGGGCTTGGACGGGCTGGCGGATGGACCTCGCACGACGGCGGCTCTGCGGGCGTAGTGGCGTGGAGGAGTTCCGACGCGGGCGCGATGGCCGTCTGCGCATGTGTGGTGGCGCGTCAAGGTGTTGGCTGTAGGTCTCGTGGGCACGCTGGCTTGAGCCCGGCTCTTAGGTCCTCCATGCCCAGATTCACGCTCGTGTGCGCCGCGGGCAGCTGGGGCAGCGACTGGCGGCTGCTAGCCATGGAGGAGCGGCGGTGGATGAGCAATGTGTGTGCGGCAGCTGCTAGCAGTGGTACGCCAGGGCAGCGACCCCGGGTGGAGGTGTTGCCGATTTGGCGGCGTCCCGTGGCAACCAACAGAGCATGGGGAGCTCCTCTCGGTTGGCGGCGATCGTGCGGCTTTGAGGTGGGTTGCCGGGGCTACTGCCGCGAGGACATGCAGCGGTGGAGATGGTGGTGCCAGATCCAGTGGAGGTGATGGTGGAGGCTGCAGTGTTGGGGATGAGGGTTGCAGGTGGTCCGGCCTCGAGCACGATGCAGGATGGCGAGTCATGATCCGGGCAAATGCCTTGTCCTCGGCAGCCGGCTGGCCGGCAGCTCGCCAAGGCCGGTGATGGCGACGGCTACATGCGTCGCTCCTTTCGTGAAGGCATCACCGAGGTGATGTCCAGCCATCCCTGCAAGGGAAGCTCTGGGGAAATCCCTAGACCTGTCGTGATCGGTCGATGGCGGCACTCTTGTGTCGTCTTCCCTCTCGAGGGCATCGATTTGGGGTCGCTTAGGCCGGAGGGACCAGTGGACGATGGTGGTGTTGGCGTTGCGAGTTGTGTGGCAACGATTACAATGGTGAGTGGATCTGAGTCGTGGCATATCCTTCGTCACCGGCTATCCCTGCCGTGATGGTGAAGTCGGAGCTGCGGTCGCGGTGCGACTCGTGGCAACGATGCCACTTGATCGGACATGGATTTCATCGATGCAAGGTGTGCAACTTTTTCCTCTGAAGGTCATGGTTGAAGTCGGAGCTGCCTCCTCCTCGACGCGCTTGGGGTCGACTGTTTGGCATGGGCTGACATGGGCTCTGATGCCGTCTGTGGTGAGGATCTCGTTGGCGGTTGTCGAAGGCGAAGTCGGAGTCGCTGGTTCGTGGAAGGGTGATGACGATGACGCTCGATGACGTCCTCAACGATGGTGTCTCTTGTCGATGGCGTGTGTGCTCCGTGTGGGTAGCCAAGTTGGCCCGTACGCACAATGTGATTGTGTTCCTTGACGACATATTGGTGCTTTGTAAGAGTTTTTGGGACGTTCCCGTTAATGAACTAGGCGATTCTCTTCTATTTTTTTTAATAAAATGAGGCCAATTGTCCAGTTTGTTAAAAAAAAAACAAGGCTCCTAGGAGGCAGCCTGTAGCCCCTTTTAAATCCAGAAATCTACTGGCTGCAGGAGAACAAAAGAATAGTATGGAAAATAAGCAAGTGGGTTTTCTTTTGAACTCCACGACAGTACTCTACTTGGCTCCACTGGGAGCTGGACTAGTGGGGATTGACGGTGTGGCCGGACAAGTGCGGAGGTCAGACAAAAGTCGCAATTTATTTTGCCGATGCCGCTGGCTATCTATCCCTCCATACGCAAACAACACAAACACCAGTCAAAAAAGCTGACCCTGCAAGGCCTCCCGACTCCTCCACACGGCACGAGCCATCGTCAGTCCATCGCCGCATCGACCCAGGCCAGCCACTCCCCCGTCCATCCCCACCAGCCACCACTGCCACTCGTCCCGTTCCGCCACGCGCCGCCGCGCCCGCGACAGCCGGTCCCGCGTCCCCTGTTCCACCCCCCGTGCGGGATCACTTTCGCCTCACGTGGTGCGGCCGGGCCGGGGACTTCCTCCCCAGTCCCCACCCACCTCTTTCCTCTATCATCACAAAGGGCCACGCACGCCTCCCGATCCATGACGGCGGGCCCCGGCCGAACCACTCCCGCTCGTCAGTCGCACACCCAACCCAACCCACGGACCCGCACTGCACACCGTCGGCGGTGAAAAGAAAAACCGGAGCTCTGCGACCCGGGTCCAAATCTAGGTGACGGGCGTTGACCGGGACTAGGGGAGTGGCCGGGAGTGAGCCAGAGGTGGGGGAAGGAGTGAGCCGGAAGCAAGCGGACGGAGGCGATGAGAGCAGCAGCAGCGGCCATCTCGCGCACGCATTTTCCACTACACGCTCCTCCGCTATTCCCTTATCTCTCCTGAGCACCAACCACCGCCGTCCTCAGCGAATCCGACGAGGTTCGTCCGATTTGGCACCCCCGGCCCCGCGGTGGCATGAAGCGACAGAGGTCGTCGTACGCTGACGACGACCCGGACAATGACAGGCGCAGGTTCTACGACCGCGGGGGCCCGCCGTCCCCGCCGCCGCCGCCGCGCCGCCGCCCCGCGGAGTACGAGAGCGACGGGTTCGACCGCCGGAAGGGGTTCGGTGGCAGGTTCTACGACCACCGCTACCGGGAGCCCTCCTCGTCGCCGCGCGGGTACGGAGGGGACCGGGCGATGCACCGCTCCGAGAGCTTCTCTGGATTCCGACGGGAGGGGTTCCGCGCTGAGCGCGACCGGCCGCGGTGGGACGGAGCCGGCAGCTCGGCCTGGCGGCGGCCGAGTGGCGGCTGGAGGGATCCGCACGGCTTGGACGGGCACAAGTCTGCGGCCAGGCGGCAGGCGCCGTCGCCGCCTACGCCGCCTCGCCGATCTCCCAGTGAGCCGAGGAGGAGGTTAGATGCAGCCAAGGCGGACAAGTCGAGGAAGCCCAACTGCGGCGTCAGTGAGATCGAGGAAGGGGAGGTCGCGCCAGATCCCGGCACCAATGCCCTGCCGGCTGCGGCGGAGCATCAGAAGCGGGTTCACTCGGACCGTGCTGATGAGAAGGGAAGTGAGAGATGCGAGCCCATGAAAGGGCTGAGACTCAGAGTGGATTTGAGAACTCAAGCTGCTGACAACTTGGGAAAGGAGAAATGGAAGGTCGGGGATGATGCGGTTGCAGAAGCAGGCAAAGTAAAAATTACACAGCGCGAGAAATCAGCGTTGGATGAAGCAGAGAAAGTCGGCGGAGGAGATGAGGCTCCTCCTAGTGCTGTCGATCAAGGTGGACAAAGCACATCATCCAGTATGCAGCAGGAGGAAGTTTTTACACGACATGATACTGCGAATGCTGTTGATGTGGGTGGGCAGAGCACTTCGTCTGGTATCCTGAAGGAGACTACTGAGAAAGAAGTGACAACACAAGATGATACTGCCGTTGCTGTCGATGAAATTGCCCAGAGCACTTCATCTAGCATACAACAAGAAGCGCCACAGGAGGGAGTGACTCCATTAGGTGAGATTGCTAATGGTGTTGATGTTGTTTGGAAGGAAAGTTCACCGAGTATGCTGCAGGAAGTTCTTCCCGAAGAAGGAAGAGATGGAGGTGCCAAAGTCAGCGACGGTGTTGGAAATTGCAGTTCATCTAGTATCATGCAGGCGATGCAGGAACAAGTGAATGTAGTAGAAGTAACTGCCAATGTTGTTGATGCGACGAGAGAGGTCAGTTGTTCCGGTATGCTGAAAGAAGCGATGCATGGAGACATGCTGCTAACAGCCAGTACCATTAATGTGGTAGGACAGAACAATTCATCTGGTATGCTGGAGGAAGCAATTCACGAGACAGTATCCACGCAAGATGAAACTACTGATGCTCTTGATATTACTGGAAAAAGCAGTTCATCTACTCTGCCGCAGGAAGATATCATGACTTCTCTGTTTCAAGAGGCTCAAGAAATTAAAGAAGCTAACATAGGAGGTATGACTATGAGAGGCATGCAGACTGATGAAACAATTGGATCTATCGCTTCCCAGCCAGTGGAAGAGGGACTTGAGAAGTATACTTTTGAAAGTAGAGTTGCATATGGTGAAACCGAAGTCATACAAGAAGAGGCAGTTCTTGAGCATGAAATAGTCGCGGAACAAGTAAAACATGCTGATCAAGAGGCCATCCTAGTAGGTACTAGTGTTTTCATTCAACCACCTGAGGACCATACCATGGACACTAAGGAAGAGGACACAACTTTGGACCTGATTACGGGGAAGCCACGGACTGAAGATAAAGGAAAGGGTATAGCATTTGATGTCCTTAATAATGAAGGTACTGCTAGTTTAGCTGAGACAAGTTTCGACTTGGGATTGCATCCCCCTGACATAGACCAAAAAGATTCATCGAAATATACAAGAATTACTTCTGTGAAGAAGGAAGATGACACTCTCAAGATAGGGAGACTTGATCTTTCGCTAAGCCTCTCGGGTGGTTTACAGAATCCTGAATTCAAATGCTTTATTCCCAGACCTGATTCTCTAGCCCATGGACCATGCTCTCAGTCTTCGTCATCATCATCATCATTCTGCACAAATTCAGATGGAATAACAGCTTCCATACCATTGACCAGTTCTCAGACATTAGTTCACAACCCTAGTTTCTCACTTACCCAACAGTCATTAGACAATTGTGAACATTCAGTAGGCAGTAAACCTTTGTTCCAAGGAGCTGGTAAGGTGGGCAACAGCCCAGGATGGCAAGCTCAGTTGTCGTCGAACAGATCTACCGAGAATGGCGACACTACCCCACTACTTCAGAGAGTACTCCAAAATGGTCATTTGCCAGACAACACTTTGGTTGGTGCGAACATGCAGAACAATGGGATCTCACGTGTCTTGTCGCCAGCACGTAACCACGGTTCTCATGATGCTGGATCAGATCATAGTAGACATAAAAGGCAACTCGCAAGGGAGAGAAGTAGCAGCAGTCTTTCAAGGGGTGAGCGACAGCATGAGGAACAGCTTGTTCTGAATGGTGCTGGTGTTGTTGAGAAGGTTATTTCCAAGATTGTTTCAGAACCACTGAGTTATACAGGAAGGATGTTTCAAGAGATGACAAGCAATTCTAGAGCATATTTGAGGGAGGCCATTTCTGATATCATAGTTGATGCAGGTAAAAGAGGACAGGTAGTAGCATTTCAGGAGGCACTTAAAAAACGATCTGACTTGAATAGTGAAATATTACAAAGGTGTCCACGGGTGTTGCTGGAGATACTTGTTGCTATAAGGACTGGTCTACCGGATGTTATAAAGAGAAGCGCTAGCATTGCTACATCTGATTTAGTTGACATTTTTCTGAATTTGAAATGCCGCAATCTCTCATGCCAAAGCGTTCTACCAGTGTTTGATTGTGATTGTAAAATTTGTCAACAGAAGACTGGTTTCTGCAGTAACTGCATGTGCATTGTCTGCTTGAAGTTTGACTTGGCATCTAATACATGTAGTTGGGTAGGTTGTGATGTTTGCCTTCATTGGTGCCATACAGATTGTGGCTTACGCCACTCTCTTATTCGGAAGGGGGAAAGTAGTTCTAGCGCACATGGCACTAATGAGATGCATTTTCACTGCGCTGCTTGTGGACATGCGTCAGAGATGTATGGTTTTGTCAAGGAAGTCTTTCGAACATGCGCTAAGCAATGGAGAATGGAGGCTCTTATCAGAGAGCTTCAGTTCGTCGAAAGAATCTTCTTAGCAAGTGAGGATGCAAGGGGTAGGAGAATCAGGAACTTTGTAAAGCAGATGCTGATTAAATTGCAAAACAAGGCGTATTATTCTGAAGTCGTCAAATATGTCATTGCATTCTTTTCTGGTAAGCTACTCATCGTATGTACTCCCTCCGTCCAGAAATAAGTGACTTGGGTTTGTCTAGATTCAAATGTAACTAGACGCATTTTAGTGTATACCACATTCGAATCTAGACAAACTTAAGTCAGTTATTTCTGGACGGAGGGAGTAATAAGAAATAATAGTTGACATGTCTATGCTTGTTCAGTTGTTGCTTTTATTTATAATTACGTAGAAAAAAAGGCTAGTAACTTGGTTAGTGTCGCCCTTGCTTGATCCTCAGACCAAGAACAATTACCCAGCTTTTGTAGGCTTTTCCGTTCATGATTCTCCAGTACACATGTAGATCCTTGAAAGTGTTAGTACTGCACTGAAGATTTTTTGATCCATGCTTTCATCACCATGATTTGTAAGTATGAGCGTAAGCTGCCATCTGTTGGCAAATAAAACCATGGTAACACTCTGTTTTCCAATTCCAGATGACAATCCTAGCCCTGGCATTGGCAGTGGTCCATTAGTACCACTGAAGGGCATTCCATGTAGCATTGCTGAAGGAATAAATGGCATTCCAAGTTCAAGTCGAACAGCGACATGGTTACCTTCAGTTACCTTAGAAGGAGTTCCATTCCTAGAAAAAGCAGGTCTCCTTTCTACCACTGGGAGCCAATCAATGTCTAGAAAAATGCCTGAAACAGAGCTTCAGGCAGTCAACAATAAGCCAGTTCCTGATGAATTGGATGGCCTAGTTAGGTTAAAGCAGGCTGAAGCAAATATGTACCAGGAACGTGCCAATGAAGCACGTAAAGAAGCTGAAAGTCTGAAACATGTTGCGATGGTAAAATATGCACGCATCGAGGAACATTATGCTACTCAAATATCTGAACTCCGCATAAATGAGTTGCAAGAGAGGCGCAAGCAAAAGTTTGAAGAACTTCAAGTTGTCGAAAGATCGCGCCATCAATTTCTGAGCATGAAAACAAGGATGGAAGATAGCATCAGGGAATTATTGTTGAAAATGGAGGCAGCGAAACAAAATTTAAGGACATGAACGAAGTTTCTGCCCGTGTATAGTTGCAGTTATCAAACTTGCTGAGCATAGTGAAGGCAGCCTCCTTACTGTGTAAGTTACAAATCTTTCCTGCTTTATTCCTTTAATTCATCTATGCTACCATGTACGATGATTATTTATTCTCTAGTGTTCTTCTATATCTTTCTTTCCCTTTTTTATCATTCAATATTATTAATATGAGATATAACATATCTTGCTATTGGAGCTGACATATCTGTAGAGAAGTTTTACCTGTTACCAGTTCCTATGTTGTGTCCTGTGTGTACCATTCATATAGGTAGAGTTATACTCCCTCCGTTTCAAAATATAAGATGTTTTAGATTTGTGAAAGGAGTGTATCTAGACCCTTTTAGTGTGTAGGTTCACTCTAAACCTAGATGAATCTACACACTAAAAGGGTCTACATACATTCCTTTCACAAAGCTAAAACATCTTATATTTTGAAACAGAGGGAGTACAATGGACTTCAGTTGTTGCCGTATTATTTGAACAAATATCTGCACACACAAGTGCTATTTTCCTGTTGTAAGTTTCTATGAAATAAGCAAACAAGGCCACTGGAGTTCTATGCTTGTTAGGCTTGGTATTATTTGCTATCAGTAAAGCATGGCCCGTTGATTTAGATAGTTATCACAATGCTGCTGCTCTGCACCATCTTTACCTGTTTCAGAGCATTTGGCGTATAATCATTTTACATAATGGATGTTAAATAGTTTGAGACTCGAAGATAAAGGAACGTAGTAACTGCATTCAAGCTTGTAGATATATGAAATGATTTTCTACTGCAAATTCATTGATAAAGTTGTGCCGGACCAAACCGTGTATTTGAATTCATGTTGATGCTATGATTTGTACAAGTGGCCAAAACAGGTTGTATTTGATGTATGTAGTGTAATTGTAGAGTTCTAAAAAATACTACGTCTTATCCAAAAATCCAACTCCTAAAATTTTACACAAGAATTAAGGGTGTTGGTAAAATGCCAATCTTGCCCTTCATTTATGTTAAATACTTTCTCTTTTTCCTCCTAAATAACAAATTCTAGAGGTGTAGGCTCAATTTTGTATGAAATTAACGTGGGGCCAAATTAGGACAACATGAAAGAAAATGAATTGGGAGTGTTAAGGATCTACATTTTGGATCAAATGTAAAGGCTAAAAAGATCTACTCCCTCCGTCCCAAAATAAGTTGCGTGGGTTTGTCTCGCATGTATCTAGACATATTTTAGTATATAGATACATACGAATCTAGACAAACTCATGTCGCTTATTTTAGGACGGAGGGAGTACATTTCTTATCAGACGAAGTAACAATTTAATCTTCAATCAGCCTAAGTTTTGCATGCAACTAGAAATTCATGAGAAACGTCATCATTATCGTGTAGGGCTGTAGGCTGGTTCTTTTGAGCGTTCATCTAGGTATATAGGAGTATTATATCGTGTTCGATAAATATGGAAATATTAATACTTCTGAATTTCACTTGTTTTTCTAGGAGGACAATCCCTGGAGCATAATGTGGCTTACATATCTGGTCGCCAAACGTCCTGTCATCTTCCTTGAAGATTTGCTCTTCAGAAAACAAGGATGCTGAATTTCAAGATGGCGCAAACGTCACAAACGGCAGAATGAGTCAAAGAGCATGTTTCTCTTGTGAAGGAAACAGATGGACATATCTTATTCCTAATAACCAGCTTTGCTGATCCAGTTTTGGATGAAGAACGGCTTATTTTAACGGGCCAGCGCTGATTTAAGCCAACAGCTCCCAAAGCTCCCGGACACGAAATTTTACTGGGTGCATGATGGCAGCTGAAGTATGGTAGAGGCAGGTTGGTGGTAGTGTACGTAGGGCATGGAACTGTATCTATAAATTATGATACACCTGTGGTTCTCATTTTCGATGGTAGGCATTAGGCCATTTCTGAATAGCTGTTTAACTGTCTCTGCTACAAAAGAACAAATTATCTCGCGGTAATTCCACAGTAGGAGTTTTCATCATCTTCTCTCAGAGATTTCTGCTTTGACTGTTCATCCAAAAAAAAGGTTTGGAGAATGTTTTGTCTGGGATTCTTAATGGAAGTAAGAGCATCTCTAACGACAACTGTAAACTCTTTCGAACTATAAAGGACGGATACAGGACGCGGTAAACAAAATAACCGGCGCCGAAGGAAGCACGCAAACGCTAATTGTGAATTTTCGGGTTTCGTTCTGCGACGGCTATTTTCAAACGGCAAACAGGGTTTTGCATCATCAGCATTTCATAGTTTTGAAACAGGGTTTTGCATGTTTTGTATCATCACGATCAACATTGTCATGATCATAGCGACCCAAACATAGCTTGGGCAAAGTACAACCATACGATCCAAAATATACATTGGTCATGATGAATGCAAGGGATATCATCGCCGCCGCCCTCGCCATCACCACCATCAGCAAGTGCACTCATAGGAGACTCACCTAGGGCATATGACGATGGACCATTGCCTAGGCGTGCCTGTCTCCTCTCCAAGATGTTGGTGAGCATCATTGGATGCAACTCCATTTGGATGGGAGTTATCTTGGAGGTGTCCAACATCATGATCTCCTTCTCCTCGGCAATGAGCTCCTTAATTGGCTTGACCTCCTTTATCTTGAGCTCCTTTCCTCTAGCTCGGTCTTGTACTTGGCATCACTCCGGATTGCTTCCCACCTTGATTGCTTCATCATCATCTTCCCGTTCATCATCACCTTGATCTCCAACGTCTTGGTGATCAACACCTCCTTTGACTTCACCATGTCATCAATTTTATCCCTCAATAAGGATGATTCGGCTTCAAGCTTGATCCTCTCCTTCGCCTTCTTGTTGCCTTCCAGCTTATGCTTGTTCCTTCCTCCATCTTCCTCATCAGTGGCATCATCCATCTCCTTCATCTTGTCCTTCTTCGGAGCCACTTCTTGGTCTCTCAAAGTCCACTTTGAAATGTGCTATAGCAACCTCCAACAATGGTGAAGGGCGAAAGGTTTGTTATTTGATCCCTTCATTGCCTTGTACCTCTCCCCGACATAACGTTCCTATACACAATTGGGTGTTAATGGACTATAATCCGTAGCTCAACTAGGGCAATGAAAAAGAGATGCATAATAATCTCACATATTCGTCGGTATTGAAACCACTTGGATGATTAAGACGCACTTGCGCCATACATGAGGACCAACGGCTACAAGCCAGTTTGATGACATCCCAGCAGCCTTGTAGAGACTGATATGATCGATAGACCGGTTATGCAACATGAGGCATAAGTTGGAAGAACTTATCTTCGATGTGCTGCCAATAGCGCTTGCCGGTTTGGTCCGTGCCGGTCACGACGTCGATGGACACTTGTGACCATGCCCGCACCAAGCAAACGTCTTCGACCTCGGTGTAGTTCACCATGCATTTCATCTTGGCCTTCTTCCCTTGGACGGCATCGAAGACTTCCTCCTCGATCTCCTCCAACTCAGGCTCCTCCTCTTCTTCGCTGCCCCTCTCTTCGTCGTCGTACGGCAGCTGGTTGTCTGTGATGTCGACCTCGGTCTCATTCAACATTTGCACGAATGAATTCGGCACCGTGTGAGGGTTGTAGCTGCATAATTTGTAGACGTCAATTGCATTCAGAAATTGCAGAACATGGAGATGACGATGGACTCGTGGAGGAAGACGATGGACATACCTTGCCGGCGCATTGGGCGGAACCTAGGACGCGATGGGGGGGGGGTCACGGGTGGAACCTGCGACGCGATGTTCGGGTGTGGGATGCCTGAGCGGTGCATGACCTGCTTGCTTCGGGTGCCCTACTTCCCGACCCCCGCACCGGCACCCTGCTTGGCGTGCGACGCAGCTGTGGCATGCGGCGCGCCGATGTTTTCCAGCCGCTTCCTCTTTAGGGCTTTGCCAGCGCCGGCGTGGCTGGCTAGAGCGGCGGTGGGGTGGCTGGCTAGTGTGGCGGTGGCGGCGGGGAAAGCAGATCCAAACTGAGCGGCGGCGGGGGCTGCCTGCGGTGGCACGGAGTCGGTAGCGGCTGGCGCAACCTCCGTGGGGTCCATCAGTTCAGTTCCGGTGGACTGCGGTGCCGGAGAGCGAGTTGGACGGGAGGTCAATGACGGCGGCAGCGCGGAAGTAGGAAAGAGGGGAGGCAAAATGTCCTCTCCCGCGCGAATGGATCTCGCGAGGCAGGACTCGTTCAGTTCGGCCTCGCGCACCGAACATCTAGGGTTTCACTGCTCAGTTCCTCCGTGGACGGTAAACCAGAATATAGTTCCGTCACCTTATACGGGGATCATTAGAGCGACCGATTTTTGCGCAAACAGAAAATTGACGGTTATTTTACAGTTTCAGGCTGTTTACAGTCTTTGTTAGAGATGCTATAAGGCCTACCAATGGGTTGAACTGTGTTCCTGAAATAAGCTGTCGTGGCAGCTGGCATTGGTAGCTGATGGATCACAGGGCAGGCGTTCGATGTGAGTGGATCTTGATACATCTGACTCTAAGAGAGGCGAATGCAGGACCTAAACGTTTGTGTATTGACGAATCACGGCATTTGTATTACAGTACAAGGTTCTCCATTTGCAGAGGCAAACTCCACTCACTACAGGAATGGCGCGGTGCACCGACGGCCGGCCTCTATGCCGACGGCCAATTGTTGGGGCCGTCGGCGTAGCACCGGGCCAGGCCAGCCCCGCTTCCGAGCCCTCGGCGTAGCCACCGATACGCCGGCGATGGCCCTCCGCGTACACAGGCCTTCGGCGTACGGGGTATCCGCGTGGCACTTGCCGGCCTGGCTGGGACGGATCCCTAACGGCGCCATCAATACACCGAGGGTGACCGTCGGCGTAGCGCCGTACATTTTTTTTATTCATACGCCGAGGGTGACCGTCGGCGTACCGCCGTACATTTTTATTTATTTTTTCCACCCAATTATAAATTTATTTTATATTTGTATTTATTTATTAGTATCAATTATTTAGGTTCTATTTTATCAATTGGACGGATTCGTAGCCTCCAAATAATAGTCTCCACGCCCACATGAAATGTTGAATCTTCTCACACCTTGAGAAATTTGCATGTTTGTAAGTGTTATTATCACATGTGTGTGAAATTTATATATCACACTTTTAGTTAAGTTGTTCAGAGATTCAATCCTTATCACTAGGGGTAGACGATCCGAGGCCCACAGATCAGGGTTCCGCGGCAAACCGTGCTCCGGGGCGTAGGAAACCCTCAAGAACTTGCATGTGGCCCTTGCACATGCATGGAGGTGTGGTGTTGTGTTGAAACATGCAAAACCTAGCCCCCGGGTTGCATGGATGTGTCCCCCTTCGCATGCATGTGCTGTAACCTAAAAGGGAAGGTTCTGGACTTATATAAAGGAGAAACTCTCTGTTCCGGTGAAACCGGTTAGGATACTGCCGCACCTTGTGAACCAACATGGTTTTACATCATCATATGACCTAAACAAACATAAAACAAGAGAGAGCTACGCGGCTACCCTCGCCGAGGAACGCCTAGGGGTAGACGATCCGAGGCCCATAGATCGTGGTTCACGCAAACCGCCCAGGCGTAAAACCCTCAAGAACTTGCATGTGGCCCTAGCACATGCATGGAGGTGTGGTGTTGTGTTGAAACATGCAAAACCTAGTCCCCGGGTTGCATGGATGTGTCCCCCTTCGCATGCATGCGTTATAACCTAAAAGGGAAGGTTCTGGACTTATATAAGGGGGAAACTCCCTGTTCCGGTGAAACCGGGTAGGATACTGCCGCACCTTGTGAACCAACATGGTTTTACATCATCATATGACCTAAACAAACACAAAACAAGAGAGAGCTATGTCGGGCTACCCCTGTCAGAGGAACGTCTAGGGGGTAGACGATCCGAGGCCCATAGATCAGGGTTCCGCTGCAAACCACGCTCCGGGGCGTAGGAAACCCTCAAGAACTTGCATGTGGCCCTAGCACATGCATGGAGGTGTGGTGTTGTGTTGAAACATGCAAAACCTAGCCCCCGGGTTGCATGGATGTGTCCCCATTCGCATGCATGCGCTGTAACCTAAAAGGGAAGGTTCTGGATCTATATAAAGGAGAAACTCCCTGTTCCGGTGAAACCGGTTAGGATACTGCCGCACCTTGTGAACCAACATGGTTTTACATCATCATATGACCTAAACAAACACAAAACAAGAGAGAGCTACGTCGGGCTACCCCTGTCAGAGGAACGTCTAGGGGGTAGACGATCCGAGGCCCATAGATCAGGGTTCCGCTGCAAACCGCGCTCCGGGGCGTAGGAAACCCTCAAGAACTTGCATGTGGCCCTTGCACATGCATGGAGGTGTTGTGTTGTGTTGAAACATGCAAAACCTAGTCCCCGGGTTGCATGGATGTGTCCCCCTTCGCATGCATGCGCTGTAACGTAAAAGGGAAGGTTCTAGACTTATATAAGGGGGAACTCCCTGTTCCGGTGAAACCGGATAGGATACTGCCGCACCTTGTGAACCAACATGGTTTTACATCATCATATGACCTAAACAAACACAAAACAAGAGAGCTCCGCCGGGCTCCCCCTGTCAGAGGACCGACTCTGGGGGGTAGACGATCCGAGGCCCATAGATCGTGGTTCACAGCAAACCGCGCTCCGGGGCGTAGGAAACCCTCAAGAACTTGCATGTGGCCCTAGCACATGCATGGAGGTGTGGTGTTGTGTTGAAACATGCAAAACCTAGCCCCCGGGTTGCATGGATGTGTCCCCATTTGCATGCATGCGCTGTAACCTAAAAGGGAAGGTTCTGGACTTATATAAGGGGAAAACTCCCTGTTCGGTGAAACCGGTAGGATCTTACCGCACCTTATGAACCAACATGGTTTTTCATCATCATATGACCTAAACAAACACAAAACAAGAGAGCTACATGGCTACCCTGTCGGAGGAACGCCTAGGGGTAGGCGATCCAAGGCCCATAGATCGTGGTTCCACAAAAACCGGCCCGGGCGTAGGAAACCCTCAAGAACTTGCATGTGGCCCTTGCACATGCATGGAGGTGTTGTGTTGTGTTGAAGCATGCAAAACCTAGTCCCGGGGTTGCATGGATGTGTCCCCCTTCGCATGCATGCGCTGTAACGTAAAAGGGAAGGTTCTAGACTTATATAAGGGGGAAACTCCCTGTTCCGGTGAAACCGGATAGGATACTGCCGCACCTTGTGAACCAACATGGTTTTACATCATCATATGACCTAAACAAACACAAAACAAGAGAGAGATACGCCTGCTACCTCGGAGGAACGCCTAGGGGTAGACTATCCGAGGCCCATAGATCAGGGTTCCGCTGTAAACCGCGCTCAAGGACGTAGGAAACCCTCAAGAAATTGCATGTGGCCCTAGCACATGCATGGAGGTGTGGTGTTGTGTTGAAACATGCAAAACCTAGCCCCCGGGTTGCATGGATGTGTCCCCATTTGCATGCATGCGCTGTAACCTAAAAGGGAAGGTTCTGGACTTATATAAGGGGAAAACTCCCTGTTCCGGTGAAACCGGCTAGGATACTGCCGCACCTTGTGAACCATCATGGTTTTACATCATCATATGACCTAAACAAACACAAAACAAGAGAGAGATACGCCGGGCTACCCCTGTCAGAGGAACGTCTAGGGGGTACACGATCCGACGCCCATAGATCAGGGTTCCGCTGCAAACCGCGCTCCGGGGCGTAGGAAACCCTCAAGAACTTGCATGTGGCCCTAGCACATGCATGGAGGTGTGGTGTTGTGTTGAAACATGAAAAACCTAGTCCTCGGGTTGCATGGATGTGTCCCCCTTCGCATGCATGCGCTGTAACCTAAAAGGAAAGGTTCTGGACTTATATAAGGGGGAAACTCCCTGTTCCGGTGAAACCGGGTAGGATACTGCCGCACCTTGTGAACCAACATGGTTTTACATCATCATATGACCTAAACAAACACAAAACAAGAGAGAGCTACGCTGGCTACCTGCCGGGAACGTCTAGGGGGTAGACGATCCGAGGCCCATAGATCAGGGTTCCGCTGCAAACCGTGCTCCGGGGCGTAGGAAACCCTCAAGAACTTGCATGTGGCCCTAGCACATGCATGGAGGTGTGGTGTTGTGTTGAAACATGCAAAACCTAGCTCCCGGGTTGCATGGATGTGTCCCCATTTGTATGCATGTGCTGTAACCTAAAAGGGAAGGTTCTGGACTTATATAAGGGGGAAACTCCCTGTTCCGGTGAAACCGGGTAGGATACTGCCGCACCTTGTGAACCAACATGGTTTTACATCATCATATGGCCTAAACAAACACAAAACAAGAGAGCTACTGGCTACCCTGTCGGAGAACGTCTAGGGGTAGGCGATCAGGTCCATAGATGAGGGTTCCACGGAAACCGCTCAGGCGTAGGAAACCCTCAAGAACTTGCATGTGGCCCTAGCACATGCATGGAGGTGTGGTGTTGTGTTGAAACATGCAAAACCTAGTCCCCGGGTTGCATGGATGTGTCCCCCTTCGCATGCATGCGCTGTAACCTAAAAGGGAAGGTTCTGGACTTATATAAGGGGGAAACTCCCTGTTCCGGTGAAACCGGCTAGGATACTGCCGCACCTTGTGAACCAACATGGTTTTACATCATCATATGACCTAAACAAACACAAAACAAGAGAGAGCTACGCCGGGCTACCCCTGTCAGAGGAACGTTTAGGGGGTAGATGATCCGAGGCCCATAGATCAAGGTTCCGCTGCAAACCGCGCTCCGGGGCGTAGGAAACCCTCAAGAACTTGCATGTGGCCCTAGCACATGCATGAAGGTGTGGTGTTGTGTTGAAACATGCAAAACGTAGTCCCCGTGTTGCATGGATGTGTCCCCCTTCGCATGCATGCGCCGTAACCTAAAAGGGAAGGTTCTCGACTTATATAAGGGGGAAACTCCCCGTTCCGGTGAAACTGGATAGCATACTGCCGCACCTTGTGAACCAACATGGTTTTACATCATCATATGACCTAAACAAACACAAAACAAGAGAGAGCTACGCCGGGCTACCCCTGTCAGAGGAACGTCTAGGGGGTAGACGATTCGAGGCCCATAGATCAGGGTTCCGCTGCAAACCGCGCTCCGGGGCATAGGAAACCCTCAAGAACTTGCATGTGGCTCTAGCACATGCATGGAGGTGTGGTGTTGTGTTGAAACATGCAAAACCTTGTCCTCGGGTTGCATGAATGTGTCCCCCTTCGCATGCATGCGCTGTAACCTAAAAGGGAAGGTTCTGGACTTATATAAGGGGGAAACTCCCCGTTCCGGTGAAACCGGGTAGGATACTGCCGCACCTTGTGAACCAACATGGTTTTACATGATCATATGACCTAAACAAACACAAAACAAGAGAGAGCTATGTCGGGCTACCCCTGTCAGAGGAACGTCTAGGGGGTACACGATCCGAGGCCCATAGATCAGGGTTCCGCTGCAAACCGCGCTCCGGGGCGTAGGAAACCCTCAAGAACTTGCATGTGGCCCTAGCACATGCATGGAGGTGGGGTGTTGTGTTGAAACATGCAAAACCTAGCCCTCGGGTTGCATGGATGTGTCCCCCTTCGCATGCATGCGCTGTAACCTAAAAGGGAAGGTTCTAGACTTATATAAGGGGGAAACTCCCTGTTCCGGTGAAACCGGGTAGGATACTGCCGCACCTTGTGAACCAACATGGTTTTACATCATCATATGACCTAAACAAACACAAAACAAGAAGAGCTATGCCGGGCTACCCCTGTCAGAGGAACGTCTAGGGGGTAGACGATCCGAGGCCCATAGATCAGGGTTCCATTGCAAACTCAGGCGTGAAACCCTCAAGAACTTGCATGTGTCCCTAGCACATGCATGGAGGTGTGGTGTTGTGTTGAAACATGCAAAACCTAGCCCCCGGGTTGCATGGATGTGTCCCCATTTGCATGCATGCGCTGTAACCTAAAAGGGAAGGTTCTGGACTTATATAAGGGGAAAACTCCCTATTCCGGTGAAATCGGCTAGGATACTGCCGCACCTTGTGAACCAACATGGTTTTACATCATCATATGACCTAAACAAACACAAAACAAGAGAGAGCTACGCCGGGCTACCCCTGTCAGAGGAACGTCTAGGGGGGTAGACGATCCGAGGCCCACAGATCAGGGTTCCGCGGCAAACCGCGCTCCGGGGCATAAGAAACCCTCAAGAACTTGCATGTGGCCCTTGCACATGCATGGAGGTGTGGTGTTGTGTTGAAACTTGCAAAACCTAGTCCCGGGGTTGCATGAAGGGTAGATTCATGGGGCCCACGTCTAGGGTTTGCTTGGAGTCCTCGGCGTATCCGGGCCGTCGGCGTATATAGTAATAATATAGTATAGTTTCTTCTGTATTAGTAGAGACCAAATAATATATTATAATTTGTTATACATTATAGTTTCTTAGTAAATGTATGTACTAATACTAGAAAATTAAAAAAAAAACTAGCTACGTCGACGGCTTTGCCCTCGGCGTATCCTGGCCGTTAGCATAGAGTAGCGTCGACCGGGCCCAGCGTGTCGGCGTGGAGTAAAAAATAAATAAATAAAACCTATCTACGCCGATGGCAGTGCAGCCCACGGATAAGGCCGCGTATCCCTCCCTCCCCTTCCTATCTTCTCCTCCACTCAACCTCACCCCCGCCGCCGCCACTGCTCACCTTCCTCCCCACCGCCGCCGCCACGCCCTGCCCGGCCGCCCCTACACGCTGTCGCTGGTGCCCGACCCGCGCTGCTGCTGCCCGGCCGTCCCTACACTCTTCGACGATTTGATCACGCTTCGAGGGTGAGAATCCGTTCGCCAAGTCTGTCGCGTCACCTAGGTTTATTTTCGTGTCTAGATCACCAAGTTTGTCGCGTCACCTAGGCGTCATCCCGACCATAAGCGTTACGCGACTTAATATGCATTAGTGGTCTCGCATATTTTGAACCGTAACGCTTACGGCTTTTATCGGGCAGTCGGCAGATTCGTAGTTGGGTATGGTTCTCCCTGGCTCTACCTCGATTCGAGACAGGATTTCGGTGACGCCTCCTTGTTGTTCTCCGGATGCACATCCTCTTGGCTTTTTGTCGAGACGTGTATCGGGAGAGCAGCAGGGAGGTGCTGCCAAAATTCTGCTTGGATCGGGGTAGAGCCAGGGAGAACTTACCCAATCTATGGATCCGGCGGCTGGTTAGGACCCTCTTTTCCTATTAGACATGTAGGTTGATGAATGCGTAAAAATATGAAGCATTTAATCTCCTGTTTGATATAAAATATTATATTTGTTGTTTGGCTCCCAACAAAGCAGAAGAGGATGGCTGGTAATGGATGGATGTACAGTGGTCGTATTAGTGCAACTAATAAAACAGACGATTGGGTACGGAACACTCATTTGTTAGTGAATGAGTTAGCGTGTGGTTCGAAGGCAATGGTTCGGGCACTTTGTCCCTGCGCTCATTGCACTAAGCGTCATCGTCAGGGAAAGGATGACATGTATAAACACCTTCTGCAATATGGGTACATGTCTAACTATGTCACGCAAGTCGACTTTGCTCGGTACGAACGTGACAGGGGTGAGGTGATGCGTCAGCGGCTCAATGGCAATGAGCACAATGGGATTAGAAACTAGCTAGATGATGTCATCGATGCTGACCAGCCGGATTCGCCACCTCGACGGGAGGAACCACCAGAACCAGAGGAACCACCAGAACTAGAGGAACCGGAGCCAACCGCGAAGGCCTTCCTTGATATGATGGCCGTGGCTAAGAGGCCTCTGTACGAGGGTGCAAAGATTTCTCAGCTCGATGCCATCTCTTAGTGTCTAGCCGACAAGTGCCAGTACTCCGCCACCCGTTCTCACTTTGAAGCTAATCTAAGAACATGTGGTAACATGTTGCCTGAAGGGCATTGTCTGCCTAAAACCTTTTACGAAACGAAGAAACTCATGAAGGAGCTGAACATGGATTATGAAAAGATAGATTGTTGTCCAAAAGGTTGCCTTTTGTTTTGGAAACAGTTTGCGGATGACAAGTACTGCTCCATTTGTGGAGCCTCTAGGTATGATGAGGTAAAGGGAAAGGATGGTCAGATGAGGCAGTCGAATATCGCTCTAAAGATTCTTCGGTATCTCCCATTCATAAAAAGAATCCAGCGGCTTTACTTGAGCGAGGAGACTGCCAAATAGATGACGTGGCACAAGAAGGGGAAGATATATGAGGACGAGCACGGGCAGAAGAAGATGGGACATCCGTCTAATGGTAAGGCATGGAAGAACTTCGATGACAAATACCCCCGGTGGGCAGAAGAGGCTCGGAATGTCAGAATTGCGATAGCAAAAAATGGCTTCAACCCATATGGTTTGTCGACGGCCGCGTACAGCTGCTGGCCGGTGTTTGTTATTCCGCTCAATCTCCCCCCCGGAGTATTAATGCAACGAAAGACCATGTTTCTGTCGTTGATCATTCCAGGGCCCGAGTACCCAGGGAAAAATTTGAGTGTCTACATGCAACCGATTGTGGATGATTTGAACCACTCCTGGATACACGGGACGTTGACATACGACCGAGCATCAAAGAGAAACTTCTTGATGAAAGTTTGGTTGCAGTATACCATGCATGACATGCCCGGGTACGCCCTAACGTGCGGATGGTGTACAGCTGGTAAGTGGCCATGCCCAGTGTGCAGGCACCGACTTGAGTTTCTTTGGCTAAAGTCGGGTCGCAAGTATGTTACGTTTGACACGAATCGACAGTACCTCAAAAGAAAGCATCCGTTCAGAGAAGACAAGAAGAACTTCAAGAAGGGCAAAGTTGTGCATGAAGTAAAAGAGGTACCAAAGTTCGATGGTTCAGTTGTTGATGCCGAGCTACGTGCTCTCGTGCCTGCGGCGCCGGGAACTGGCCATCTATTTGCGGGATATGGTGTAACGCACAACTGGACTCATGTGGCAGCCTTAACGAATCTTGTGTATTACAAGGACCTTGAACTTCCCCATAACACCGATGTGATGCACATCGAAAAGAATGTCGAGGAGCCCTTTTTCACACAGTACTGAACATTCCTGGAAAGTCAAAGGATAATGTCAAGGCTAGAGTCGATGTTGAGAAGCTTTGTGATAGGAAGAGATTACACATGCAGCCTCCTACTGTCGTCGAAGAATTGGTTCAAGCCGCATGCCTACTACTGCCTTGATAATGTCCAAAAGAAGGAGTCATTCAGGTGGCTCAAATATGTCGTGATGTTCCCTGATGGTTATTGTTCGAATATAAGTAAGGGAGTCAATCTTTCGACGGGACAAGTCACCGGGCTCAAGAGTCACGACTATCATATATGGATTGAGCGCCTGATGCCGGTGATGGTTCGAGGGTATCTCCCCGAGAAAGTCTGGCGAGTGCTTGCGGAATTGAGCCATTTCTTCCGCACGCTCTGTGCTAAGCAGATATGTCCTCTGGTTATTGAGAAGCTGCAAGTTCAGGTGCCGGAGTTGCTATGCAATTTGGAGATGATCTTTCCGCCAGGCTTGTTTACTCCGATGGCACATCTCATTGTGCACCTCGCAAACGAGGCACTCTTGGGGGGCCCGGTGCAATTTCATTGGCAGTTTTGTATTGAGAGAGAGTTTAAGTATATTCGAAAGATAACTGGAAACAAAGCCAAGATTGAAGCATGCATAGCTGAAGCAACATGCCTTCTAGAGATGGCAGACGCCGCGACAACCTACTGGCCTGATGATGTTCCCACTATGCATAACCCGGTCTCTCGTTACAATGTCGACCTGCCCAAGAATGACCCCAATCTCAAACTATTCCAATTTCCCCGTGGCAAGGCCGGTAAAGTACTAAAATATAGCTTGCCGAAGGAAGAGAAGGATTGCATAATGCTCTATGTGCTTATGAACATGAAGGAAGTGGTCGATTTCATTAGGTAAAATGGTAAACAACTTCTTATTTTCTCGGTCTAATGCTCTATGCAACTAGTAACTCGGTCTAATGCTTATTTTCTCCTTAGCGACTTCACGGATGAACAGTGGTCGGGACCGACGGATCCCTCTCCCATGGAGTTGGACACTCTACTGAAAGAGGGTGCTCCTGGAAATAAAAAAAACTTTGTGTCCTAGTTCATGGAAAAAGTAATTTCTAACCTGTTCCTCTTACCTTGAAATATGTGACTTGTCCCTCTTATTCCACGTAACTAATGAACGGAACAAACCTGTAGGGAGCTGATCCCAACATTGAGATGTCAGATGAGCTGAAATGTGTTTCCCAAGTTTGTAACCATGGCGTCATGAAGTATGAAAAGTATGATGTGAATGGGTTTCGCTTTCATACAGAGACGCACCAGAAGGGGCGACCGAATGCAAAAACGGTAAATACTGGGGTCTTCACCAGAGGAGCCGATTCCCTTGATTACTACGGAAGGTTAGAGAATGTATACGAGCTAACCTTCAATCGTACGAACGTACAACTCAATCTTGTTGTGTTCAAGTGCCACTGGTTCGACCCAAGGGGTGGACTGAGAAGTACCCCTTCCATTGGGTTAGTTGAAGTTAGGCCTTCAACCACCTATAGCAGCGCCGACGTCTTTGTTGTTGCTCACCAAGCCAACCAAGTTTATTATTTGCCTTACCCATGCCAGAAAGCGGAACTCCAGGGCTGGGAAGTCATGTTCTAGGTATCGCCACATGGTAACCTACCGATTCCCTCCGAGGACGATTACAACAACATTAACCCTGTAACGTACGAGGGATTTTTTTATCAAGAGCAAGAGGACGTCGGGCACTTTGATTTAGAACCGGTTGATCTTGAGGACCTTGGGAACGATGCAGAAACTCGGGGTGAGTCAGTGGTGAATCTACATGATATAGATATGCTCGAGAAGTTCCATACATAGAATGGCAACGATGATGAGCCTCCACCCTTCGATGAGAATCCAGCTTTCTACTCAAAAGATAGTGATAGTGATAGTGAGAATGAGAATGGGAATGAGAATCAGAATGATAGTGAGTATTTATTATGTCTTTGTGCTTAATTGTTTTCTTAATTGCATTATGCCTTTATACTTTGTGTATACATTTTATTATGTCTTTGTGCTTAACTGTTTTCTCTTATTCAATGCAGGTGATTGAAAAATATGAGCAGCGTCAAGGCAAGCTCTTCGTCCTTGCTTAATGCGCTGAAACAGTATAAGAAAAAAGCTACGGAGTGGGAGGCAGCCAAATCCCAATCGCGTTACCCCGATCTTCTTTGGTGCGGGAGGAGGCGAGGTCGAGGTTGAGGTCGAGGAGGAGGCGAGGGCAGGCGAGGAGGCGTGGACTTTGACCCACCACCCCTCGCTTCGCGGCGTGGCTCCTGAGTTCTTCTGACAGAGCAGCCTTTTGGGGACGAGGCGAGCCGAGACCGAGAGGGAGGCGGAGACCGAGGAGTATAGAGGCAGGCGGAGGCGGAGGCGACACTAGCTACGAGTTGGTGCCCGAAGAAATTGCGGAATCGTGGGGAATCGGGAGTCCACGAGAGAGGTTAGAGCCTAGGACCCAGGAGGCGAAAGCCCTTATTATTCCAGATGGCCTTGAGTAAGTGTACTAATTTTGCAATTTAAAACATGTAATTTCATATTGGTCATAAATAATTTGGCATGTGTACTAATGTTTATTATTGTGCAGCAATTGGACATTTCCTCCGGGGACCAAGCCTCGCCTTCCTAACAGCCTAGTTGGAGCTCCGATTAGGAAGTTCTGGCCGGGCTATCACATTTCCCTCGATGGTGTCAGGAGGCTAGCTACTACTTGGGCGGACTACCAGACTACTCGTGTCCCCGGATTTCCGACAACTGCTAATGCTGTCATCACCAAGTTTTGGGTAAGGCATATTTCTCGAGTTAATACTTGATGACCCCACCGTGCTAACTCATGACTCTTACAATTGTTTTTTATGCATGATTTAAGTGCTTTTATCGTGTGGCTGAGGAGGACCAGGAGAAGGCGGACATGACTTTGCTTGGGGCTTGTGTGAAGTTGACACCCCAGGTGTGGTACAACCAGAAGGTCACGGCCGCTAGTCACTTCTGGGCCGACAGGGGCGTGAGGATCAGGAAGGAAGACATTGTCGGTAAGAAGTTTAATCCTGAGTACTCGATGATGTCGGAAGAGTACATGTCGGTGAGTAAAATGTCAATGAGATTCTACATTGCTGCTAAGTTGCCATTGCATTGTCTGGAGTTGAGTATTGCATTTTCAGGTTGTCCCCGATTGGGCTGAGCCGCATCGACTCGCATGGGAGGAGCTGGTTAGGACGAGGTGGCTCAGTGAAGACGAAGAGTTTGCAGCTTTGTCGAGGCGGAACGCGGAGAACCGAGGCGATGGTGGAACACACTGCTCGGGTAACCGCAACTTTGACCGCTTCAAGGGGAAGGTGATATGTATATACATGGAACGACCTGCATTTATTTCTCGTCATGTTAGTACTTCATATGCATAATATTTCTTCCGCGATGCAGGTGGCCGAGGCACAACCCGGGGAGGTGATTCATGACGTCGCCGTCTATGAGATGATGCGGCGAAAGAAGCCCGATTCCTCGCAGCCTCAACCCTCGTTACCCGAGTACTACGACCCTGCCTAGAACAACTTGGCGGACTACAACACGATGGTGAAGGCTCGTCACCCCCATGTGGATGGCCCCATTCACGCGGAGATCGACGAGGAGTCATTGGTCCTGTCGGGGCATGGATTGCAGCATGGACGTCTCAAGATTTTGAATAAGAAGGTCAAGCCTACCCTCACCACGAGCTTCACGCGTCTCAAGGCTATCCACCCCGCCGACGGCCCCCCTATCCCGCCTCGTAGCCAGCCTCGTCGATCCACCTCCAGAGATGATGTAAGTTTTACTCATTTTCATCATCTTTATGACTTTTGTTTCTGCATGGCTAGCTGGCGGTGAGATTCCTTGTATTTGAAATTGTAGCCTGAGTTCGAGGCGGCCTACGATGCCGCTCATGATGAATATCAGGTGGCCTTTCGGCAGTATCAGGAGGCGAATGCGATCTACATGCAATACGTAAATGTAAGTTTGAACCTTTATTTTTGCAAAAGATACAAGTCCCACTTCCCCTAATTTGTTGTATTACGGCCTGACATCTAAACTATCTTGCAGGCGATGTTGATGAATATTCAAACTAGACAGAATACGGATTTAGGGCCTGTGCCTCCCATGCCGGGGCAGCCGCCATGCATGCCATCGAGGGACAGTTTCGCTAGGACATACTACGCATCGACACCGGTAAGTTCTTTGCTAGCCCACTGGTTACCGCTTTACTTTGCCTCGCAAGTAGCTAACATGTAGGCAACATGTAGAGAACGGGAGCTTCTGGGAACCAGCACTTTGGCCATGCCTCGCCGGATGGACGTCAGATCACACCGCTTCATGACAATGGTCCTTCTCCTGGCCATTCTGCTGGTGGTTCTCCCAATCCTCACCCCGACACTTCTCCTACTACCTCGCGAGATGGTTCTTCTGCTGCTTCTACTAGACGCCACCCTCGCTGGAGGTCGCCTCTTTTCACCAGGGGAGATCTCGGGTACACCCCGTCTCCTCCAGAGTTGTAGGGTTTTATTGTCTATGCATGTGTGACGATGTTGATACATGTATGAATGATGTGATCATGTTGATACATGTATGAATGACGTGATCATGTTGATACATGTTTGAATGATGTGATCTTGTTTGATACATGTATGAATGATGTGATTTTGTTTGAATTTTTGTGAAATACATGTTCAATATTGCCGTGAATAATATTGCAAGAAATAAAACTGCAGTGAAAGTGGTGAAAAATAAATCTGGGCTGGCCCTACGCCAAGGGCCATGCCGTCGGCGTAGCCCCTAATATGTGCCAAATGGTAAAGGCTACGCCGAGGGCCATGCCGTCGGCGTATCTGTCTGCCTGGGACGACCAGCGCCTGCCACGTGCTACACCTACGCCGAGGGCCATGCCGTCGGCGTAGCTGTCTGCCTGGGACGACCAGCACCTGTCACGTGCTACACCTATGCCGAGGGCCTAACCGTCGGTGTATGCCTAGGCCTACGCCGAGGGCCGTGGCCGTCGGCCAGCTACAGGCGCCACCGTCCGCCACGCGGCCTACGCCGAGGGCCATGGGCGCCGTTAGCAGCCCGTGTAACGGCGGGCTCGCCTTTCGCCGACGACTACTACGCCGACGGGCCTGCCACGGCCGTCGACAAAGCTTACGCCGACGGCTTTTTTTGCTCTGCCGAGGGAGAGGTTCGCCGAGGAGGCTACGCCGATGGCAGCCCTCGGCGTAGCGTAGGCCGACGGTGTATAGGCCTACGCTGAGGGCTTTTAGCCGTCGGCCTAGCCGGCGCATCCTGTAGTGACTTGAGCTTGCTAAGACAGGAAGTAGACACACATAAATGATATGATACTTAGAAATACTCTTCACAATCAATTCTGTCTGTCCAACAACATCAAGGATTACTACCACACAGCCTGCTGTTTCTCTTTTGGGGTGTCATAGTACTAGAGCAGGCGACAGAAAGTTACTACACATCTTAAGATCGATCGATCCATAAAGCTCAGCATCAATCTTGTCTGAAAGGTACAGGTAGCACAACACGGTTTGTAGACGCTTAAAGCCTTAAACGGAGGCGTTGTGCTTGCCGTTGGCGATGTGGTGGTTGTCGTCGTCCATGAATCGCTTCCAGAACCAGTGCCGCTTCCAGACCCTCTCGGTCATCTCCTCGATGGGCACGTTCTTGGTCTCCGGGAGGAAGAAGAGCACGAAGAAGGACATGCCGAACACCCAGACGGAGAAGAAGATGAAGATGGCGAACTTGAGGTGGCAGAGCATGGAGAGGAACGCCTGGGCGATGAGGAAGGTGAAGAGCAGGTTGACGCACACCGTCACGCTCTGCCCCGCCGACCGCGTCTCCAGCGGGAACGTCTCGCTGGGGATCAGCCATCCCAGCGGGCCGATGGACCACGCGAACGCCGCCACGTAGGTGCAGATCATGACCACCACCAAGATGGCCCACCCGCTGCTCAGGTTGTCCGACTTGTCCGTCACCTTGATCCCCAGCACGACGGCGATGACCACCTGCGACAAGAACATCTGCACGCCGGCCACCAGCAGCAGCACCCGCCGCCCCACCTTGTCGACGGAGTACACCGACACGAGCGTCGACAGCACGTTGACGGCGCCGGTGATCACCGCAGAGTAGAGCGAGGCGTCGCTCTTGAAGCCTAGAGTGTTGAACAGCACGGGGGCGTAGAACATGATGGCGTTGATCCCCGTGAACTGCTGGAAGATCTGGAGGAGCACGGCGATGACGAGCTGGGGACGGTTGCGGCGCTGGAGGAGGTTCCGGAACGGGTGCTTCACCTCCTGCGCCATCCGGCTCGCCTCCACGATCTCGTTGTATTCCGGCTCCACGTTCTCGGTTCCGCGGATCTTCTTGAGCACGGCCTTGCCCTCGTCGAGGCGGCCGCGCTCGATGAGGCTGTTGGGGGTGTCGGTCACGAAGAGCGCGCCCAGGGTGAGGAGCCCCGCCGGGATGCCGGCCAGGGACAGCGAGAGGCGCCAGCCCCACGGGTGGATCTTGCTGGTGCCGTAGTTGACGAGGTTCGCGAAGAGAATGCCGATGGTCACGTTCAGCTGGAACAGGATGTTGAGCCCGCCACGGATCCGCGTCGGCGCGATCTCGGACAGGAACAGAGGAACAGCCTGCACATACACACGTGCGACTCAGTTAGAATTTAGAAATGCATGTGTGTGCTCGTCAGTTAGGGATTGAGAAATGACGTAAAAAAATTATGGAACAGATTCACGTAAAAAGAAGTGATAAAATTCAAAAGGCCTTAAAGTATCAAATAGTGTTACTATGACTACCATGTCATTGGACAAATAAAGTATCAAACAATATTACTACTGAAAGTAAGATTATACAGCCTACCGAATTGTACACACAAAGGTTTATCGGCAAGCCAAAGCATCTTTCCAAAATCTTTTCATTTTACCATCTCCTATAAGCTTCCTACTAGGCTACTAGTAAAGGTAAAGAAAATATCTTTCACTTTCATCAAACCTTGCCCAAAGTGAGATTGGCCAGGTTTTTTTACACTAGAAAGATTATAGTAGATGGTAAAAGGACACGATTTGGGGAAGATGCTTGGCTTGGCGATAAACCTTTGTGTGTGCAGTTTAGTAGGCTATAAAGTTTTATTTTCAGTAGTTATATTATGGTTGCGGATGCTTTTGGATAAGGGTGGGGTGCCATTAAATTCAGAAGGAATTTGTGGGGAGAGATTGCTGTTATGTGACAAAATTTGCAAAAAATGTGTGAGAACATAGTGTTGAACGACAATAATGATTCCTGCAGGTTGTTTCTAACTTATTGTGGCAATTTACCGTTAGATATGTGTATTTAGCTTTGGAAACTTGCACAGTGAAGTGGCCGCATAGGAAAATATGGTGGGTTAAAACTCCTTTGAAAGTTAAAGTATTGCTTTCGCTGTTTTTCAATAAGAGTATTTGGATAACGGATATGTTGATTAGGAGAGGTTGGAAAGGTAAAACCAATAAGTGTTGTTTTGCGATGAGTTTGAAACGATAGACCAGGGGTGTGGTTAAATGTTCTACTGGTATAGTTGATATATTACCAGTACCTTTCCAAGATTTGAGTGAATGGGTATATGGTTTTGCGAGAAAAGACAGAAATATTATCGCACTCGGTGTGGCTGCGGTTATCTGGTCTATATAGCAGACTAGAAATGCTACATGCTTTGATCATGTTTATGTGCATGATCCTAGTGTAATAATGTGTAAGATTTTACATTGGATTGGATTAATAGTTAGGAATGAATGAAAAAGTATCAGCCAATCCTAACCGTTCTTGCATTTTCAGTTTCACAAATTTGGAGTAGAGGGGACACTGAAGCTGGTTTGTAGAAACCAAATGGGCAACAAGGGAAACCAACACGACGCAACAGTTGGTAAAGGTGGCCTCTGAGAATTTTAAGAGGAGCTCGGGCCATTGTGAAATGCAACGGGGTGGAAAGCCCCTCAATCCGAAAAAAGTAGTACCGTATCAAAACCGCACCCACTTATCACTATATGAATCTTAGTTCATCATCCTAATCAGCAGCTGTCTAATTAACTATTAATCAAAATTGTTGGTCTAATGATCTACTCACAATTCTATCTGGGCATGTTCCGGGCCAGGCCAGGCCGGGCTCGGGCCAGGCATGACAAAGCCCGCCTGCGCAAATCCCAAGCTCGGCCCCCGCCTGGCCCGGCTACCGGGCCTAAAAACTCGGCCTAAGCCCGGCACCACGCTGTGTAAGTTTCCCCGGGCCGGGCCTCCCTTTATTTGCACATTTTCTTCGGCCTGAGTCCAGCCCGTGCACCCGCCGGGCCGCAAATCCCAAGCCTAGGCCTAGCCCATGGGCCTTAAAAGCCCGATCCATCGGGTTTTTTTTGGGCCGGGCCAGGCTGCCCACGCCTAGGTTTGCTCACAATCATGTTCTGAAAACAAGGAGAAGGGATCGTGAGGCGGCGGCTCAAATCCATCTAGGGTTCCTTCCTCAGGCGACACCACTGGTCCGTCCCGTCTCCGGCGGCCTTAGGGCCTTGGAGGCGTGGCGAACCATGGCTCCTCATCGGCGGGAGGTCTTATGTTTTTAAGACTATTTCCAGTCCTCTCCTTTTTATCCTCGCTCTGTTGGTGCGTCTAGCATCGGCACAGGACGGGTGAAGTCGTGTGTCCGATGGATCTCTTGGGATCTGGTCATTTTTTGTATTCGTTGGTGTGGTTTGAGATCAGTCTCTTCTGCCTATGTTTGTCATCTTCTGCGATGGTTGCTGGTCTGGTGCGCTGGTCATTTAGGGTCTTAGCACGACGACTTTCCGTCAGTCTACTACAACAAGCTCTAGTACGACAAGATGCCCGGCTCCGGTGATGGAGGGGCGAGGACGGTGACACGTCTTCGGCTCGTGCTAGTTTACATAGTCGTCGTTAGATGGTTCAATGACTTATTTATAATTTCTATTACTTTTAGAACTCTTTGTACCGCTGTTATTGATGATTATTAATAGGTCGATGGAATTTCACAAAAGAAAAAAAAAGTTCTGAAAACAGGTGCATAGATTCTTGGCATTTTCAGTCGACGAAAGATCCCTGTTGGTCTAGAGTCCACATACGCATCTCCTTATCGATCTCGTTTTCCACATTCGACAAGAACATAACCAGAAGACTCCAAGCCAAGTACACATCCAAGTCAAGCATCTCTTGCAAGTAGCCAAGGACAGTAACAATTTCGGCGAAAGCCTCCCAATCCCAAGTATATACGGCGTTAGCTACTCCTTCCATCAGCTAGGCTCCTAGTATATGTGTGGCCTATGCGTGAAGCCGTGAACAACCGCGTCTGCTACAACTGATCGAATACACCGGCCAGTTTCGACAAAAATGGAAGACAGCAACTTGGACGACTGAAGAGCAGGCAGCCACACCATCGGTCTGCTGGAGAATAGTAAAACCAGTGACATGTTGCAAGTGCAGTAGTGCACACCACCTATCAGTATCGGTTGGCTCAAACTTCTCCGAATATTTGGTCCGTCCAGTAAATTCTAAACTTGGAGTCACCCGGGGACCACGGGAATCTTGAAACTTAAAAATGTGATCGCGAGAGAGGCGATAGCTGATGGAAGGTGTCAACGCAAGTCATGCACGAGCAGCTTGGCATTGTCACATATATTTTCTAGGCCTTTTTTTTTTTGGTATTTATAAGGGGAAAATGTTTCTCCCTAACCACCCAGAGCGAACACAAACCCAAGTTGACAGGGCATTTTTCTTTTTTCTAGGCACTTTTCTTTTTTTTGGGATTTTTGCACACCGTCGGATGGGAATCGTGGTGCAGGGACATTCGTGCTGCGCAACGAAAATCTGCACGTTCCAGTGCTAGTGTGGAGTTCTTTTTTTTACGAAAAATATTTTCTGTGCCTCTCAATGAGAAACCTAATGGCCCGACTGATATTCCATATATTCTACGACGTACCAACGACAATATACACAACAATGCAGGCGTAAAACCTAGTAACCACCAAAAACTCTTTTTACAGTTGGCTGTATGTGCCCGTGGCTTGCTCTGAAATTAGTGCGCCAGTCAAACTTTTTCCGGCCAGCACATGAATGACGTCACGCCGACGTTATTAATTGACTGAAATTTAACTGAAACATTTATGAAACGGTATGTAAACAGTACAAAATGTTTCATAAGTTTCAGTCAAGTTTCAGTTTTGTATCATAAAATTTCGAAAGTGTGGTCAGATATGGATTCATGCTGACATCATCGCTGATATGGCACTCCGGTATGTACAAGTAACCGTAGAAAATCTGTGTTCCTAGTACCACAACCAAATTAAATTAGAAGTTGTACTGATTTTAGCATCGATCTAGACGTATGATTTATTACTCCACCCGATCCATAATAAATCAATGAAAGTTATTATACTCCCTCCGATCCAGTTTATTAGGCAGACACGTAGTTTAAAAAAATCTTTAACCATTAATTTTGACCAATAAAATATACAATATATGTCTCTAAAAATATACCATTTGAAATTTTTTTGAAGATGAATCTAATGGTATAATTTTTATGACATATTATATACAATTTGTTGACCAAAACTAATGGTTAAAGTTATTCTTAAACTACGTGTGTGCCTAATAAACGGGACATGAGGGAGTAGATCAGAGAGAGCACATTGTTGACTCGTTGAGTATCATTCAAATCAAATGTTTTTACGCAAACGTAAGTAGGTAACCTTGCTTAGAGGTACAAAAATAACAAAATGTAAAAAATTTGTGCTCACCTGGTTGGCGAAGCCGACGCCACAGCCGAGCATGATCCTGCCGACGATGAGCATGGCCAGGTTCTGGGCCGCGCCGTTGAAGATGACGCCGATGATGAAGAAGACGCCCGCGATGAGCATGGTGAGGCGGCGGCCAAGGCGCCGGGTGGTGTAGGAGGCGAAGAAGGTGGCAGTGAGGCCGGCGAGGTAGAGCGACGACGTGAAGAGCTGCAGGCCCTGGTTGTCGTACTTACAGTAGTTGCTTTCCTTGTCCTCCTGCTTCCGCCGCAGCACCACCGGGAAGAACTTGCCTAGGAAATCGTCCATCGATGTCACGCCGCCTGCAAAAGGAAAAAGTTTTTTTTTAATTCTCGATTGACTGATATTTCCATATATGGTTAACTGAGCTGGACTCTTTGCATGAAATGGATAAGATTTCTCTAAACTTTGCTAAGAATTTATTGGCCTGAATCTGAAAAGGCAACATGTCCACACATGACAGCTTTATCGACTAAATGAGGAGGGAGTAGAACAGACAAATAATGCGGGGGATCGGATCATCACAGAATCAAATAGCGATGGTAGACATGATCGAGTTAGTCCTGGGCAAATACTGGATGTGTTAACAACGTATAGTTAATCCAAAATGGCGACGATCGGCTGACTTGTTAATGACGAACACGCGCGGAGATGATCTTGGAGAGAAAACTAGACATGTGTGTAGGTCACCTGAGATGCCGACGTCGTAGCCAAACATCAGACCGCCGGTGGCCGCCATGATGCTGGAGATGATGACGATGGGCGTGATCTTGGCCTCGAACTCCACGCCCGGCGGCGCAGACACCGAGAAACCTCCGCCCGTCATCTTCGCTCGATGATGAAGCTACACAAGAGAGCAATGGACAACTAAGGAGTGTTTTTCCAGTGTCCACACAACCACACGAAGAGCTATAGCCAGAGAGGGGAAGATGAGACACAAGGCTCCAAGTCTCTGGGGTATATATACAGAGAAGGAAAGCCCGTCGACGGAGAAATTTCAAACGCATCGGAGCGCCCAGAAGCGGCAACGTCGCCTCGGCCACAGTCACTGGCAGGCCACGCTTGCTGCCAACGAGGCAAAGACCAGGTCAAAGTCTCCCCCTCCACTCCGGCGAGGTTGACTGGCGACGGCGAGCGGTGGCGCCACCGATTTATGGCATGATGGCTCATGAGGTTACGTGCGTTCGAAAGAGGAGACGATGGCTATCCTAATGCGCTAGTCCACGGTCAAGACAACCATTGCTACAGGCGACAGTGAGGTATTCTGTGGCGGTGCACTCCGGCGAGCTATCGGGGACGATGCCACATAGCACTCTAGCAAGCGAGTCAAACGGTGTACTACACAAATCAATTGGTCATCTTCTCATATGAAGACGACGACCGACTGCGGTGGCACACGGCGGCGCTCACCTAAACCTAAGCTACGATCAACACGTGGATGGACTACTTCTACTGGCAGGTACGCAAGAACACGAGGATGCTAACGGCGTGGTCAATTCTACCTAAGCTCGTCGGAGATGAGCTCCAGCTCGCGGATTCTGGCGAATTACTGTCGGTCTAAATCCTAAAATTCTAACTACTCGTACCTCGCCTAGGCGTTTCCTAGGGCTGGGCTGCTACTGGCGTTGATGTGCTTCTTCACAGCTGCTCCTAGGCTCCAGCGATGCTTCTCCTGTGGTGGCTCGCCGTGCTTGCTCCGATGAGATCCCGGACGGCGCAAGCGAGAGAGAGCCCGAGGGGGGAATGAGAGGTGTGAGTCAATCTGGGGGGCCAGGGGGTATTTATAGGTGCGGGGAGGTCGACAGCGACGACGAGGATCTCTCCTCCGAGTCGGTTCCTAGCGGCGGACACTGCGGATGCGCTACAATTCCCGACGCTCGAGCCTTCCTCTGAGAGGCTTGGGGATGAGAGGACGTGGGGGCTTCTTATAGGCGCGAGGAAGATCTTCGCCGCGATAGAGAGGCGGTTTGCCGATAGCAACGTGTCAGCGGCGGGGACGATGACCCTTGTCACACGGCCATTTTACGGATAACCCCCTAGCACGTGTGGGTTTAAGTGCAAACTGCAGGTGTTGAGCGGGTTGGGTTTCTCTTGGGCTGGTTGATGGGCTAGGTAAGTGGGTTTCGGCCTAGGTAAGCGTCCAAGTAAGTTTTTATTCAAAGATCTTTTTCTATTTTCTATTTCTATTTTCATATTTGAAGTTTCCATATGAATTCTGTTTAGAATTTGACACTAGTAGAAAACGGACCTTTGGTCCAGAGCATGCCCTGGTCCCAACGGCTAGAAATGGACGCAGGGCCCAGAAGACATTAGTCCCGGTTCGTAGGGACCTTTAGTCCTGGTTCGTTTAACAAACCGGGACTAAAGGGTCTGGCGCTGGAAAGGAGTGGATGGGTGGACCTTTACTCCCGGTTTGTTAAATGAACCGGGACTAAAGGGTCCGACTATATCTTCTTCCTCCCCCTGCCCGAGCCATTTCAAGCTCACACAAGCATCTCCCTCAAATTTCTTCCCTCAAGCTCGAGTTCTCGCCGATTTTTCTCAAGATTTGTGAAGATTTTTTGGCTCCACATCTATCTAAGGGTCCTAAGAGGTTAGCAACTTCACCTTTCATATTTCATTGCTAGTTTTAGCTCATTTCATGCTCTATAAATGGAGGGATTTATGTGGATTCTATCTCTATATATCTGGTTAATTTGGCACATATAGTCCCCGAAATTCATTTGATTCATCGAAGCACAGAGATACATGAGTTCATCATATCTATATATCTTGGTTTGGCAGATAGTCTCGAAATTCAGACGATTCACAGATGCATCATGCCACCATCGAGCAAAAAAATATCCTTCTTCTTCTACCTGCCATCACAAAATCCATTGCAACAAAAATAAGAACCAAAACTAGGCATACATATATATAGTGGCGCCCTAGCATTTTAATCATCGACCGTTTAAGCAAACCAAAAATATGAACACGCCGGGGAGCTACCAAATTAAATTAGGGAGTGCCTCTATGGCGAGCTCCTCGAAGATGTCTGAGGACGGGATCCTAAGACATCTTCGAGAAGTTCTGCCGTAGTGGTATCCCTGCTCTCGCACACCATCTTTCAGTTTATCTTCTCTAGCTAGATCAGTATGCTGGTGGAGCTAACTAATTTCACATATTAGGAAGTGCCTCTTCTCAGACATTTTCGAGAAGCTCCGTCGTAGTGGTGTCCCTGATCTCGTTCCTTGCAGTTGATATTTCACAAGGAAGCCTATTTATAGACTAAGTAGCACAACCTAGTGTCGACACTCACCCCCTGTCATAGTGTCTCCACCCACTGAAATAGTGTCACCACTCACTAGCATAGTGTCTCCACTCACGATATATAGCGTCGTCACCCACTTTTAGTCCCGGTTGGAGTCTCCTTTAGTCCCGGCTGGAGACACCATCCAGGACTAAACGGGCTCATGTCGGCTCTAGCCTGCCGCAACCCCTTTAGTCCTGGTTGGTGTGTCCAACCGGGACTAAAGATGGAGTAGAAAGTTTTATATGGATATTACGTATGCGAGTTCATTCGTGGGTGTATGGAGCAGGGCACAAACTTTTTTCGAGTACGTAAATAATATATTTATAATTTATTTTATACCATAATTCTTGTTGTACACATTCATAATAATCAAATTCTTTATATATAGTTGGATGCGATGCGGGATAAGCTCCTACGCCTACTAGCAATTCAAGAGGAGTTGTCGAAATTTTTGCTCAGGAACGTCATAAACACAAAAGTACAGTACAACGTGGATAGACCTTAAAGTATCCATGTAATGTAATGATCTTCGTGTAAATCAAATAGACGAGCTCTAGTCTTAGTTGGCACTCGTAACCAAGTTTTGTATATATATATATGTATGTATGTAATCGTGAGAGAAATGATATTATATATGCATCAACGTATACAACATGTAGTAGCGTAGAATAATATGTATATGAAAACTTGTTTGAAATGAAAACACAAAATAAAAAATAATTGAACACAAAAAAATAAAAAAATAAAACCCTAAAACCCTAAAACCCCATCTTCTGCCGCGGCAGCAGGTTGCCGCAAAAACGCTGCCGCAGCAGAACAACTATAATCCCGGTTCGTGTCCTCCAGCCCAGCACACCCAGCGGGGCCATGTTGAGACAATCTAGTCCCGGTTCGTAACAGAACCGGGACTAAAGCCTGAACCTTTAGTCCCGATATGTTAGTCCCGGATTAAACCGGGACTAGAGGCCTGTTTTGTACCAGTGCTAGTTTTGAATATGAGTTGGAATATTTCAAATGTGTGGATCTTTGTAGATGCCACATAGTTGTATTTTGGTATTTGGCAAAATAATTTTAGAGAATGTTTTTTAAATCATTATTTCCTCACATATAAGTTTGTGTTTTTTATATTTGATTCCACCATTTTATTAGACCTAAATGTGTTTGAATAATTCAAACATTTGAATGGTTATGAGTAGGATAGAGGGACATTTGTCACCTCTCAAAAATGGTTTGGAGAATAATTTTATATTATAAATTTCCCACATAACAATATGTGAGGTTCCTTATCATTTCACCATTTTAAAAGGGATTTTCTTTAGGAAATATTTTGAATAGCCAAAACTATTCCTTTACACTTGATTGATACACATATTCTTCAATGAATTTTTATCATAATTAGAATAGCAGAGATTACTTTCCTATTCAGGAAAGAGTTTTCACATGAGAAGAAATAGTTGAAACCTTCAAACGGATCCTTGTCCAAAATGAATATTTTGGGACACTTACTTATTTCCAAGTCTCTAATTATTTCACTTATTTTCTGTGATTAACACACAAAAGATTTCTTCCCACTTGTCTTGTATTACAAGTGTGGATTCACAACTTGGTTTCTTATTTGAGTAAAGTCTCAAAGTGGATTTCCTTGTGGTGAAAGGTACTTTATAAGATCTTGTGCATCTCAAATTTGAGTGAAGATTCTCACACAGAATTTGGTAGGTGATTTAAGTAGATTTACTATTGATAAATAGGCAGTTTTGAGTAATTATTATTATGACAAAAATCATAAAATGTTCTTTGTCTGTTTTACCCAAGATAATTTCTTCTCTCACCTGGTAATATTAATCTGGGTAAGGTTTAGGTTTTACTCTAGCTCTAATGCATGTGATCATCTTATCAGCATAGCACTAGGGTTTAGTGTGGATGAATAGACTTGTATTTCTAGGATTACAAGCATAGATGGGGAATGGTCTTGCAATCAGGGTTGTTTCTAGGATAGGTTAAGTAGAGTTAAGTCACTTTATATTCATGCAAACATAGGATTGACTTTCTCTTGGATCATCCCAACACTTATGTCTTAGGGTTGAGGAATAGACAAGACATGGTTTATTAATCATAGGGTCATGCCTATGATTGGTTTGATAGAGCTAAGTCACCAACTATGCATGGAAACATAATATGGACTTACTCTCTCTCTATGGGTGACTATGGCATATAAGGTGTATGCACTAACTAGAAATAGAGTACCAGTCATCCCCTTAATTCCCCTCGGTATTAAGTAGGAATTATACTCTTCAAAAGATTTGGATATTTAGATGGCTCAGGAATGGGATTCCAAATGAATATATATAGTCAATGGTTAGCCAATGACTTTGATACAAGGACTTGTATGAATGAATTAGTTGTGATTGACTTCTCACTAGACTAATACTAATGAGTTGTCAACAAGGTTTACTTCAACTAAAGAGTAGTTGAAGCTACAAGTGTTTCCAGTAATGTTGATACTGGTTAGGGATTCACAAGTTCTAAGTTTCTTCAATCAATATCCTAAGAGAATGACTATCAGTCGGCTTAAACTTACTTTAGGTCAAATAGGAATGTAGCATCATCAACTCCCAAGTGAACCGATGGTGATACTGTAGTCTTGACAATGCTCAGACTTGATATAGGTTTTAGAATGGATGCTTGCTTATAAAATATGATCAATAAGGTTTGATCCATATGATGATACTTAAGACTTGGTATTAAGTACATATCTCATCCTTGTATAATAAGGTAAGAATGTTGGATATAATAACTAAGTCAAGTTTTAGATAGGTTGGGGTTTGGTTCGAGTACTTCGTTTGGTTCACTTGTCACACGACTCTTGTCATTCACAAGTGTTGGTAGAATGAATCTTGTTTAAGATAAGATAGAATAAGATAAAATGAGTTAAGAATTTATTTGATCTTATTTTAGGGTGTGATCATATGCTAAGGTTTGTTTAGCACATGAGTTAAATTAGGTATATAGAAGATAAGTTAAGCATCAAGTTTTACTTGTTCTTAAGTATGTGGGGTGAGTTGATTTACTTTTATTCACGAATCTTTATACCCTTCCTAACATAGAAGTTTACCAAAGATTATTTCAAAGTTGGAACACTCAGCATGATGAACTAGTCCAATAACATCAGCTCAAGTGGAACTTCAATCACTTTGACAAATTCTAGCGAAAACTTTTCAGTTCGCCCAAATTTTCTATGCACGGATGCAATGCACACAGCTATCCTCTACTCATTTTCGTGTATCATAATATATATGATATTACAGTTATTGAACACCTAAATGTCTTCCAATGCCATATAAATCAACTCTTATCCATGAATATCAATTTGAGGATGAGGTGTAAGCATTATTGCTGCTGAGTTCCATGCTTGACAGTTGGAACGTGCTTGTTGTGCTAGTTAGCAATTCAGCTCCGGATGGGAAAGTTGATATTAGAGATTATTAAAAATAGCATGTTGAATGAAAAGGGCGATGCCTCATCTTATGGGGCTCTCCCTCTTATGATGCCTATATGGCTGAATCCCACTACAAGAATGACAATTGTGAATATGGACAAGGCAAATCTCAGCATGGAAAAGACCAAAAATCAAGGGGGGCCAAAGTCAAGACATATATCAGAAGCTATTTGCTTTTACTATGGTAAGCTGGGTCACAAGAAGACCGATTGCAGAAAAAACAAAAGTGAAGGGGTTCGTAGTAGAAATAACAAACTTTTCATGACTAGCGCAACACCCAATGCCAAGATCTATGTCCTTGCACAACAAACAGGTGCCACAAGTGGCAGCACCCCCGTGGTCTCGCACACATCCGGTGCTCAACAACGACCTCCGGTTCTCTGATCCCTACTGAGAATGCAGAAGTAGATCTTCTAGCTAGAATCCCCACATCACAATGGCGTGTTATAGTTGCGTCATCTCTTGCATGTACAGTTCTTCTAGGAACCGCGCCATTGCAAAAGGCAATGAGAGAGCGAGAGAATTCCCTAAGGAAAATGCCTTAGAGAATATTGGTGTGACTCTCCCTCCCATAGGACCCTTCTTATATAGGGGAATGGAGGGTACCCCAACTAGTCAAGTCCCGGAGTGGGACTAAACCAAGGAGGAGGTGGGAGGAGGAGGCGCAAGAGAGGAGGTGTCTGGGTGGTCCCCACCCACGTGGCCCATGGCCCCTTGGCCGGCCGACAGCTTGCCCCCTTGGGGCGGCTTGCCCACTTGGGCCTTGTTCCCTCCGGGAACTTGGCCCATTTAATTTAATTTTAATATTAATTCCAACAAGTAAAATAAAATTCAAATTATTAAATTCATTTTGACTCGAAACAACTACGGTTTACTCCAAACTCCTTCGGATCTTCCTGGAACGATTCCGGTTCTTAATGAGTCCATTTTTGAAGCATTTTTACCTTATGTTTTTGCATAAGTAGAATTAAGATTTTGGTATTATACGACGCACGTGCGCACATTTTACCATGGTTTCAACAGGGTCCTGAATTTTTAAGTCTTTTGTGAATATGCAATTGGGATTGTCATGTTATGTAATAATATGATATTCGTAAGTGATAAATATCATTTAAATGATTTTCTACGCACCTAGGAAAAGAGAGGATGCGAGGAGAAGCTATTTCAAGCTTAAGGACCTATGGTACATGAAGATCTTGCCCGTACCGTCTGCTCGTTCTACTTGCTAGGACGTCCGTCTTGTTAAATACTCTCCCTTCGTGAAGACAGATCTGAGATCCAACATTCACAAACACCTCCAACCATGAAACACCACACCAGGGAGGGATCTGGAGGAGGAACTTGGAGAAGGTAAAATCCTTGCTGCTACACAGATCATCGGAGGACAACACATCATCCCCCTCATCATCAACAGCTGCATCTCCATTATCATGATTATCCCCTCTCTCATCCATTTAGATCTTGTTGTAACTCCATATACAATTGTGGGTTTGCACGTGATTTTACCTTTGCACTTACAATCCATCCATATGAATATGATGATGTTGTTGTTGATTGCTTCCATGTGTGAGTAGTTCCCTTTGTTCTTGGGGATATGGATAAACCCTAGAATTATTATGAAATGAAATAAATATTATCTATAACATTGGTCTTTGATCTTTACTTGATCTATGATATTGTATTAGATCTCTCTCTTTAGATGGTATGTGAAGTCGACCACATAACATTTTCCTCCGGGAGTAAAGAGAGGGAAATATCCTTTGGACGTGTATGGGAGTATGTTTGGTGCTACTTTGTGACTACAAGTGATACATTGCTAACGTATCCATAATTTTTGCTATTCCATGCTTGGTTTTATCTACTTTCTTGTGTTTTTTCCATACTTTGGAGTACTTTTCATATGATTTCTTGGACTAACCTATTAACAAGAGCCACGATTGCCACATTTTGTTTCTGCTGTTTTTGGTTCCGGAAAGTCAGAAAATGAATATTCTCGAATTGGACGGGACAAAAGCCAAAGTCAGTTTTTCACCGAGGGACACAGAGCAGAATCTGAGGCGGAGAGGGCTGGGGCCCACCACACCACTGGCCCGTGGCGGGCCTGGCCCGTGCCAGGGGGTGGTCTGGCCGCCCTAGGCACCCCCTCGGCCTCTCCTTCCGCCTATATATTGCCTCTGATACGGAAACCCTAAGTACCTGATCAAAATTCCACGAAAAGAGTCTGTAGCCGCCGTCATCTCCATCCCTAGATCGGGAGGGATCTGAAGCTCTTCTCGGCACCCTGCCGGAGAGGGGAATTCACCCTGGAGACCTTCTTGATCATCATTCAAGCCTCCAGTGTGATGTGTGAGTAGTTCATCTCTGGACTACGGGTCCATGTATTAGCTAGATGGCTGGTTCTCCTCCTTTGTGCTATCATGTTTAGATCTTGTGAGCTCCGTTCATGATCAAGATCATATATTTGTAATTCTGCATGTTGTGTTTGCAGGGATCCGATGGATATTGAGATGCTATTTCAGATTGATTGTTGATTCTATCATGTCTTTGTTATTTGTGATCTTGCATGCTTTCTGTTGTTAGTAGCTATCTTGGCCAAGTAGATGCTAGCAACTCCAAGAGTTAGTATTTATGCTCGATAGTGGGTTCATGCCTCTGGTAATCTGGAGAAGTGACAGAAATCTCTAAGGTACTAGATGTGCTATTTCTACTAGGGAGAAAACAACAATCCTTTGTTCATAGAACAATCATATTGTTTACTTTACACGCAATTCGTAATGCAATTATCCGTTGCTTGCAACTTAATATCTTTGGAGGGGTTGAATGATAACTTGAAGGTGGATTATTAGTCATAGATGCAGTTGGATGGCGGTCTATGTATAATGTTGTAATGCCCAATCGAATCTCAAAGGAGTCAAGATGATTAGTATATGCTTGTATGCTTTCTCGATGTTTGTCAATTGCCCCGCTGTAATTTGTTCACCCAACATGTTATCTATCTTAAGGAGAGCCACCTCTAGTGAACTATGGACCCCGGTCCTTTATTTTACCATCAATCTACAATCAACTGTTTACTACTTTGTGTTTACTTTCTACAAACTATTACTTTCTTCCACTCGATACGTTTAATCCTTTGTTTTCAGCAAAACCGGTGAGATTGACAACCTCGTCGCAAGTTGGGGACAGAGTTCTGTGGTTGTGTTGTGTAGGTATCCACGTTGCTGCTGGCACCAGTAGTGCGCCCTGCCAACGTTCATCTAGCAACACCTTTGGGGTGTTTCCTTGCTCCTACTGGTTCGATTAAACCTTGGTTTCATAATTGAGGGAAAACTTGCTGCTGTGCTTATCATACCTTCCTCTTGGGGTTCCCCAACGAGCTCGATATATTTTGGGCCATCAAGCTTTTTTTCTGGCGCCGTTGCCGGGGAGTCAAGGACATCTTCACATGGGGAGTCCCTCATAACCAATCTCTTTACTTTGTTGTTTTTATTTTGCTTAGTTTATTTCCACTTTGTTTGCTTTTTTTCTTTATGAAAAACATAAAAAAATAGTTCCTACTATAGTTGTTATTTTCATTGGTCTGTTATTGTCTTGCTTTATCATGCTGTCTATTAATGGTTGGTTTCTTTCAAACTGAATCTTATTGGCAAGGTGGGTTCACGAAAGAACAAAAATATTATTATAAGGAACACCGCTTGTGACAAAAAGGGAAACACTTATGGGAACAAATTGATAAATTGTATACCATTGCTACAAACGTGTGCTCTACCTATAATGTTACTTATTGCTTTGATAAATCTTGTTGTTGTAGGAGGTAAAAAAACCTCCCTTTTGAATATGAGTATAATGATGATGTTACCATATCTTCTTATGTTAAGGGAAATTATGACTTTTATGATGTGGAACAAATTGAAGAATTTATTGCTTGGAAGGGTGCATTTGAACTTACTAGTTTGCTTGAAAATACTGATGATTCACCTTATAAATATGAGGTTTATGATATACTTAAATTTTGCTTTGATAATTACAAGGTAGAAAATGGCTATATTCTTGAATATCTTAATAGATGCTCTCCACCAATGGAAGAGACTAATGCCTTGCAGGAGCCTATGGAAGAAGAAATTGCTGAAACTGGAAGCTCATTGGATGAAAAAGAGGAGGAGAGTGATGATCAAGAGGAGGAAGAATGGACCTACCCATCCCTACCTTCTAATGAGAGTAACTCTTTACCCCTTACATTATTTGATTGTCCCCCATGCTTACCAAAGGAGGACGAATGTCATGTTTCTGAGGATTCTTTTGAAAATGTTTATAATAAAGCTTTAGTGTTTGTAGATCATGAAAAGCATGCTTTATGTGATAGTTATATTGTTTAGTTTATTCATGAGGCTACTAAAAATTATTACGAGAGAGGACAATATGGTTGTAGAAGTTTTCATGGTATTGAAACACCTCTCTATGTGCTGAAAGTTTTGAAGTTACTCTTGTTTTATCTTCCTATGCCTATCACTTTGTTCTTTGTGAATTTATTTGCATACAAGATTCCTATGCATAGGAAGTGGGTTAGACTTAAATGTGTTTTGAATTTTCTTCTTGATGCTCTCTTTTACTTGAATTCATATTTCTTACGTGAGCATGTTCTCAAACTATCATGCCTAACTTAAAGGTGTTAAAGAAAAGTACTTATTGGGAGATAAACCAAAAGTTTTAGATGAGTCTTGGAAGTTATTGCTTCAGTAATAACCTCTCCTTATCCTTTTTATTTAGTTTTTGTGCCAAGAGTAACCTCTAATAAGAGAGAAGTAATGATTGGGAAAGTTGTTGTCCTGAAACAGATTTCTGTGCTTCACTGTAAAAATTAATGTAAAATCTCTGTACGTCCTTTTGAGGCGTGAATTTTTGTGCTTCTTCCCCAGGTTGTTATCTAACTTTAATTAGTTCAACACTTTCTGATTTGAGCAACATAAGTTCTTATAAAAAATTCGTCTTTACCTGCTGGTCTGTTTTGACAGATTTCTGCCATTTTCTGCATTTGCTTCTTGTTGGTTCCTTTTTGAGTTCTTTTGGGGAATTGAGCTTTTTGAAGGAAGTCCTACAGTAGCTAGTGTTTTAATGGAAGTTTTATTGGTATTAGAACTGAACCTAAAATACCTATTATCTTGAGTGCACTAATGTTGCTAATAAAGATTGTGTGAAGTTTTGTATGACGGAAAAATTTCAGGTGTATGGAACGAATGAGTAATGAGATGAAGGATGGAATAAAGCTCAAGCTTGGGGATTCCACGCGTGTCACCCCAAGAAATATCCAAGAATTACAAGCGTCAAAGCTTGGGGATGCCCAAGGCATCCCCCTCTTCATCAATAAAAATCCCAGGTTTCTTCCAAACGCTTCATTTTTATTGTTTCATGCACAGTTGTGTTGTTCTTGGAGCGTCTTATTTTTCGTTTTCGTTTTGGTTTTTCGTTTGCTTTGTTTTCTTAAGTTTGCTGAATAAATTGGTTGGACCCCCTCTTTCATACATTGGTTTTCAAATAGTTTGGTTTGGATTGGAAAAGGAGTAGGAAAGTTCATGCCTAAGTGGTAAAGAGAGCTTGTTTTTGACTGTGGCCTATGCTTTGTCATGCCATGCTTGATATTGTTTTGGCTTTATGCTTAGTATTCTTTGCTGTAGCATGACTTGTTATAAACAATTGAGATTTCTTAATGTGCCTTTGAAGAATCATGCGTTGTTTTGGCACATTAAAGCATAGTATAGTGGTATTCTCCTTTGATGCTTTATTTGGGTTGACTTGGCACATGCTCACACCATGTATAACTATCCCAAGTCACAATAAGCCTTTATGATCCTTTAGTTTTCAACTTGTAGTATCACTTTATGCTTTGATCAATGATGTTTTGTCGCTCTGCATGATTATGGACATTATTGCTCTCTTAGTTGGTCGCTCCTAGTCTTTTGCTAGCCTCCATAACCAAGTATGAGTTCCACTCATGCATCCAACTCCTAAAACCAAGTTATTCCAAAGAGTCCACCATACCTACCCATTAGCATATGCTATTCCAAGTATATTCATGTTTTTATCTACCTTCCGAATTAAACTTGTTATGAGAAAACTAGTGATTAAAGCTCTCACGAACTTGAAGGCACACTTTACTTTTATTGCCCTTAATAAACTTGAACCATTGTGTCGTCTATGTTGTATATGTTTGCACTTATATGTTGGGGATTAGCAGAACCATGCTGTCATGGGGAACGCTTTCAACAGTGCACTTGTACTTTGTACCTAGTTGATATCATGCTCTTTTGTCTATGGATGTCGATTGTGAAATGAAAGGGAGCTTGTAAGTCCATGGAGTTATGTATGTGTTAGAGAAAGCACAGGCATTGGTCTAATCCATGCTGTCATGGTGGAAACCTGCAGCGTAACCATAATGAGCTGTCTAGGAAGCATTCTTCTTATAAAAAAAGAGTCAGATATTGAGAAAAAAGAGAAAATAAAAAAATAGATTTGATAAAAGAGGAAAGAGAGAAAAAAGCACCATTTTCCCATGGTAAATAAGAAGATTGCTGAGATGGTCGTTGTCTACTTGCCTTGTCATTTTGATATGGGGATTCTTCCGTATCATCGGGCAAGGGGTACCCTATTGGCGGTTCTCTATGATACACATGTACTTGCTATGACAAGAACTTACCGGTAACTAAACTTGAGTAGCATGAGGAGCGGCCCTCGTATTCAAGGGACATGAGATTTCCAACTTATACTTCGTCAAGCATATACACCATAGTTTATTCACTTTAACCTTAATCACTTCAAGATTCTTGTAGCATCCCAATTGTCTAACAATTGTAATGCTACTTGGTTTAGTAATATAATGGCTACTTCAAATATATAATTGTTGCATCATAAATATATCATGCTCATGTCATCATGTCACCTTGCATTTGAGCATCATATAAAACCCTTTTTGTTTTGGTTCTTCCCTCATATGCACTGTAAATTGTATTTGCCTCTTGATATTGTATTTGGTTCTTGATATATTGTTTAATGCCCAAGTTGAGTTGGGGGCATATCTTTTATTCCACTCCACCACCTTTTCTTTCACCACCTTATAATTCCACCATCCAACTAAATATGAGCTTGGCACTTATTGGGTTTTACCTCTAGCTCATGTGGGTTGGGATGGATCCAATTCTTTTTCCACATGCTCTCATCTTAGCATCATGTTGTTTTCACATTAGTGATAAATGAGAGCCACATGGCCACTTTTGCATGCCTTGTGAGTGGAACCTTTTTCCTAGCTTCCATATGGATTATTATGGATTTATGCTCATGTGGGAATATTTTTGGGACTAGTAATCATCTAGTGGAACATACACACTAGCATGTCCCATTTTATTTCAAACATGGCCATCTCCAACTACTCCACATGGGGCATCCTTTCATTTCTTTTGGCTTGGCCTTAATTCCATGTTGGAAATGCATGTGTTAATAAATGCCTATAATCATTTACAATTGTTTTCACAATAATAAACATGGCATTTACTACTCATGCATGGGCCATGCAAGATCTCTACCAAATCCTTTCTTTGGGTTTTATTTCTTGGATTTTAAAGTGGAGTATTCCTTTTCTTTTTAGCTCTCTTCTTTTGCTCCTACACCCCCCCCTCCATCTCTTTTTCCCTCATGCTTGATCTTGTGGAGTATCTAGACCTAAGCCCTCTCTCTCTAGCCTAGTTAAACCCTAACCCTAATCATCTAACCCACTTCCACCATCCACCATACTCCCCTCTCTCCTAAACCCTAAACCATGACCTACCCTAGCTACCACCTGCCCTCTCTCGGCCTCTCTCCTCTCTCTGCCCTGCAGGCCACCTGACCACCCTGGACCCACCTAGCTACCCCCACACAAAACCCTAGCCGAGCCTCCCCTCCAACCCTAGCTCTAACCCGAGCCTACCCTCTCTCTCTCTAGCTCTCTCTCCCTGCCTCAGCAGCACCAGCCCGAGCCTCCCCCTGCCTCCCTGGCCTCACCTTGCCCCACCTGCCAGCTGCCTACCTGCCCTGCCCCTGCCCCGACCGAGCACGTGAAGGAGGAAGGAGGAAAAGTGGCCGAAGCCACCTTTCTCTGCCCCACTCCCCCACGGCACCCCCTCTCCTCTCCCGTCCCTATCTACTCCCTCGCTTTCTTGCCTCCCCCAGATCCGCTCCGGGCCTGCCCTCTCCCTCTCTTCTCCATCGCCACCACACCCAACGCCGTACCACGGCCTCCATCTCCCCTACTCATACCAGCCGGTGGCGTGGCGCTCAAGGTTGTCGAGGAAGACCACGACCGTCGTCTACGTCGCCCTGTACACGGCAACGAGGAGGAGGAGGACCAGAGCCACCAGGCCGACGCCGCTCCGACGAGAAACCCTAGCTCCAGATCGTCTGCCTCGTCGCCGATCAACCGCTCCCCCGACCAGCGCACACCGCAGCCCTCGTGGTGAGCTCCTGACCTCCGACATGGTCCGCCTCGCCACGTCGCCCCTAGCCTCGCCGGTCCTTACACTGAACACTCTCTGCACGCCGGCGGTCGCTGCGCTCACGCGGCGTAGCGCCTCGCAGACGGCATGTCCAGCCCCCACCCACCTTGCGGTCACCAAACCTCACCTAGCCGCTCTGGTTCCGGCCCTCCGCGCGCACTCCCGCGACCCAGGTTCGAACCCCGCTCGTCTTTGCGCGCGATCATCTCTGCATGTGGGGAAGAGGAACGATGACGGCGATGGTACTTTTCAGTTAGCCTTTTTTTTTTTTCTCCTCAACCCGCGCTCCCAGAGGTCCCACTAGTCAGCCGCGCTAGCGCTTTTACAGGAAAACCCCCGGCTGTTCCCGTTCGCAACCCATTCCGCCACCCCCCACACCCCACTGTGCTGCTCTTGTTGCACGTGGGCTGTGGTCATTGGTCCCATGTCTGCACATGCTAAGCATAGGCAAAAGTGATAAAAGCTTTTTTTCTTGATCTGTCCCGATCAGCTGGCCCACCCGTCAGCGGCTGGGTCTAGATCTGCCTGAGTACAAAAGTTTCTGTCTATTTTCTGTTTTAATTTAAATCTTTTCAAATTAATACAAATTCAAATTTAAATCTGTTTTGAAATATCTTTTAAAATATAAATCCAAATAATGCAAATAATATATGTTTTCAAATCAGAAAAATGTGAGGAATTCAAATATGGCCTTCAAAATATATTTTGGACACTTTATTTTCCAAGTTGATTAAAATTACAACAAAATGCCCTTTTACCTTAATTAATTAATAACTTTTGTTTTATAACTCCAAATTTGACAAATAATATGTCTAAAATGATTAGCTCGACGAGACCTTTCTGTTTATGCATTCCATGTTTTGTTTTGAAGCATGCATCATATAAATATAAAGTATACAGGAACTAATACGAGGTTAAAATGAGGCGAAAACCCAATAAAATGTTTCATTCTTGTATTCCACACCTCACCCATGCCATGCTACCTTATTGCCATGCAAATTGTGCATCATTCATCATGGCATGATTGTTTGCTTGACGCATTTTATTCATATGCTTGTGCACTTTATTTATGTTGGCCCTTGTTTGTTTGGTTCTTCTTCGAATAGACGCTGAGCAGGGGATATATCAAGAAACCCAGGAGCACTACCCAGATCCTTCTCTCGCTTCAACTGAGCTGCCAGGCAAGCTCTACCACATGCTTGCATACATATAGTACCTATTGCCTCTATATTATTCTTGCATCATTGAGTCGCGATTGCATTAAACTGAATCCCAAGTATTGCATAGCCTTTACTTTTAAACCCCACCGAAGCTTGTTCCTCCATCCCATGAGCCATTACTACAGGAGTTGTTTGAGCCATGCGAGTCGTAGAACAGCATGTGTAGGGTATGTGAGTGTCTGATGGATAACGAGGTACCTAAACCACTTAACCTGAGTAGTAATGGGATAACTAATGAAAGTGGCATCAGTGAGCCATATTTGCTATTTGGTTTTTCAGGCTCACTTGTGTCCCGTAGGACCCCCGAGTACTTGATTCCTGTTCCTTGAATATTCGCGCTATCCACATCCGGGAGGCTTATGAACCCCCCTGAGCCAGATCTTGATTCATTCTTATTTCTTGGGGCCACAAACTAGTTTGAGGTTTTATTTACTATCCTGTACTTATGCCATGCTTTACTGCTTTAATTAAAATTGTGCGAGGTACTGCACCTGTACTGTTTAGGAAAGCGGAGTGTTTTCGCGGTATCGACAAGCCCAGTCACATTTTCGGGTTCCCATTCGTTTACAGCCATTGGCGCAAACCTTGAGTCCGTCTCGGAGTCGGCCAACTTCGTCGCGGGTAGCTTAATGGGGTGGCCCCCTGAAATATTTCTGAATCCTGTGATCGCTTTGTCGTGACTGCCTCGTTGGGTTTTGATTTGGTTTTTTCGAGGTTGATCGAGTGTGTGTTGCTATTTGTGCACCCCTGCAGGGTAAAAACTTTCTGAAAGCCGTGTCCGCGGTTATGGACGACTTGGAGCACAGTTTCTCGATCATAGACAAGAATAACCAAAGTACCGCTTTTAATTTGACTAAGTACCGGACTAGTAAATAGTGCAACGCTCATGGAATGGATAATAAAACTGCCAACGGATGGGGAGGAGGGGTTGTTCGTCCGCTTCCTCGTCGGTAAGCGAGGAGGAGGATGGATCTGTGGACATTACCCTTTATAACTGTTGTTATTAATTCACGAACATCCGTCTATCTCTGGTTAGGCGGATGGTTAGCGAGTATCTATAGAATTGTTAGGGTTTATCTTTTGCTGCAATTGCGTCACCCCAGGTTGTGTCCCCTTTAGAGGCATAAAGACTTGCTGAGTACCCCTAGGGTCTCACACGATAAATTGTTTGATTCAGATGAACAGGTAAGCTCGCAAGATGGATACTGGGTGGAGGAGACGGACGATGCGGGCAACGATCATTCGGTGTAGAGATTCCGGGAACGGGGATCCGTGAGATCTGTGGGGATGTGTTTATTTATGGGGCATCTTATGCCGATTTGCTTCTTATCCGTACTCGGATCTTGTTTCCCGCTTCCGCTTGACACTCTGATGTTTGATGTATGAGGAGATATCCTAAACTATTATATCTATCTAGGATATTTGGATCTTGCCGTATGGCGTTGCTATATTTCCTTTCTTTTTAGATGGAATGACTCTGAGAACCATTGTATGGTGGCTTGCATACATACTCATTTGTGTATGTAGTTGATCCCTTCGCCTGCCGATTACGCCGCCCGTTCTTGTCCCGATGTTTGGAAATGGTTAGGACGGCCGAAAGGTCTACCTGTGAGTGGCATTTGGGCCCCACCGTACTATTTTAACCATTTCCGCTCATCCAGGCTTGTAACTAGGAGCGTAATTCACCGAGGTAGTTACAATTGGTATCAGAGCCATCCCGCCCTTCAGGGTCTCAGCCAAATGGTCGTTGTCAGTTTAGCAAATATTTTTGGTAGTTATGTATACTAGGGAAAAACAAAACGCGAGAGTAGGACTGCTTCCACTTTTCTTCTTACCCACCCACCTACCCTTTTCTGGTAAGGAAGTGTAACGTGTTCAATCCTCTTCTTAAAAATTCAAACTAGGATTCACGTGTTCTGGGTTTCCGTAGTACCATAGGTTGTGTGTGTGTGTAATTCTTTGTCTATCTGTTGCATCCAAGTTGTTATCACCATCTGCCTTTGGTTATCAACTGTTGGTACATTCCATACCGACAGGCTTTTGCAAACCGACGCGATCTATCTGATTCGTTGTATACCGACGCGATCTGTCTTACTCTTTGTTATCCGACGTTATCTTGTTTGGGTTGTTCGTTTCCGTAGTTACTAATCTTTAGGTTCATCTTGCGAAGAAGGTGTTGGGATATGTGTTCTACTTGTTCATGTGCGGAGTAATGATTCGAGTGCGGGATGGAGTCGCGACCATACCACTACTCTTATCATTCGCTCTTGTATATTGAATTGGTAGAGTCACTAATCTTGATTCGTTAAGTGATTTTGCGCATCTATTGGTATTTTAATGCCGAAATTTGTGGAATTTTTTTCTTTGATATATTTGCGTACCACACTCTTTTTCAGTCGTGTGCGATATGCTTAATATCCTCTAGGTGCTTTGAACTTTGTTGATATTTTAATATCATCTTAGTAAATTGTATCCTTTAGTCTTGATTAATTCCATTTTGGTACTATTTTGGATTATTATTATTCTCCATCATAGTACTGACTTGTGTTTTATATCAATAACAGGATGGCACCACCACGCCGTTCTGAGGAGGACATACAACCTGAACTGGGGGCAGCGTTGTCAAGCATCGCCAATGCCTTGGCAGCAATGCAAAGAACCAGCGTTTTGAAGAAAGTGTCGGGAGGAATGAGTTTGTTCGCTACCTCCACCTCCCAAGCGAGGAGACATCAAAAGCTTTACGAAGTTCAACCCACGCCAATTTGATGTTTCGATCAACCACTTGATGCTGATGATTGGTTGCGTGAGATGTCAAGGCTGATGATCGCTGATGTTCTGAGCAAGAATGGGTAAAGTGTGCTACTCACCTTCGAAGGGAGATGCAGCTCTCTGGTGGGAGAATTACACGAAGGCAAAGCGCCTTTGGTTTTCAGCCTACTTGGGGACAGTTCATGGAGCTTTCAAGAAGCGATGTCATCGAGAAATTGTCATGGAGAGGATGAAGGAAGTGTTTCTCAACCTCAAGCAGGGCAATGACAATGTCAACACCTACATCAGAAACTTCATGAACCTTTCTCGTTATGGTGGCGATGAGATCTCTGATGACAAGAAGAAGCAAAATAGGTTCAGGCAAGGGCTCAATGCATCGATTAAATATGCAATCACACATGCAAGGCCGGCGTCTTTTCTGGAACTTCAGCATACAGCTCTGCAGGAAGAAGCAAGTAGGCAAGTGTTTGAGGAGTCAAAGAAACACAACCGTGATGCAGCAAGCTCTTCAGCTATGTCAACTCCTTCTAAAGCGTGGTGCGGGTTCCTAACACCCCACCGTCGCTCCGGCTCCACCAAGACCTTCAAGCTACGCAAGGCCACCAAACTTCCTCCACTGCTCCGGGGGCTACAACCACCACTACCCTGGAGCGCCTGGCGGAGTCCCTGGCTACGTTGCTCCACGTCCACCTGGTGCTTGTTACACGTGTGGAAACACTGGGCATCAAAACTGGAACTGTCCGTTGAAAAACAAAGCTCTTCCTCCACCACCTCCAAGATCTGCGGCAAGCTCTCCTATGGTTCGTGCACCACCACCTCGGGCTCTCAACATCAACACCAAGCCCGGGTCTCACATTGCTCGTGCCGTGTCAACTTGCCGCTCAAGCTGAGCATGCACCTGGAGTTGTGATGGGTATGCTATCCGTTAACTCAGTCCCTGCACGAGTTTTGTTTGATTCTGGTGCATCGCATTCTTTTGTTTCTCACAAGTTTGCAGATGGGAATGGGTTAGCTATGGATCCTCTCCTTAAGCGGTTAATGGTCCTTTCTCCTAGAGCAACTATGGCAGCTTCTAAAATCAGCCATGGCAATCAAATTGAGATTGGTGGCTCTTCGTTCTCCGCTTCCTTAATCATTCTGGGCAATTCTGACATTGATGTCATCTTGGGCATGGATTGGTTGACAGCAAATGCAGCTGTGATTGATTGTGCTGAACGCTCGGTTTCTCTGAAGATTCCTGAAGGCCATATAGTCTATTCTCCAAGTCTGACCCCTGCTATCCAGCTTTTCTCTTTGGCGGCTCTGAATGATGATGCTATGGAAGCTATTCAGAGTGTTCTGGTGGTCTGTGAGTTCCCAGATGTCTTTCCTGAAGAGTTGCCAGGTATGCCTCCGGATCGTGAGGTTGAGTTTGTAATTGAGCTTGAACCTGGTACCGCTCCTATCTCCAAGCGGCCTTATAAAATGGGTCCTGCTGAGTTGGCTGAACTCAAACGACAGCTTGATGAACAAGAGAAGTTGGGTTTCATTCAACACAGTACTTCTTCGTGGGGTAGCCCAACTATCTTTGTGAAGAAGCAAGACAAGACTGATAGACTTTGTGTTGACTATCGGGCTCTCGATTCTAAAACCATCAAGAATAAATATCCCCTTCCGCGGATTAATGATCTCTTCGATCAGCTAGCTGGAGCTGTGGTATTCTCTAAGCTTGACTTGAGAAGTGGTTATCACCAAATCAAGATTCGCAAGGAAGATGTTCCTAAAACAGCTTTCACCACCCGCTATGGCCTGTATGAGTACACGGTCATGTCTTTCGGTCTCACCAACGCACCTGCCACCTTCTCGAGGCTCATGAACTCGGTTTTCATGGAGTATCTTGATAAGTTCGTTGTGGTCTATCTGGATGACATCCTAGTCTATTCTAAGTCACAAGAAGAGCATGAAGAACACCTTCGGTGTGTCCTAAACAAGCTTCGAGAGAACCGCTTGTATGCAAAGTTCTCCAAGTGTGAGTTTTGGCTGCCTCAAGTAACCTATCTTGGTCACGTCATCTCTGCCAAGGGCATTGCAGTCAATCCGGAAACTGTGAAGACAATTGTTGAATGGCTTCCCCCGGCAAATGTCAAAGAAGTGCGGAGTTTCCTTGGTTTGGCTAGTTATTGCTTGCGTTCAGAACTTTTTCAAGATAGCGAAGCCTCTTACCGATCTCCTCAAGAAAGGCAAGAAATACCTTTGGACTCCTGCATGTCAAGCAAGCTTTGGGACACTCAAAGAAGCTCACTTCCACATCTTGGTTCCTCCGGATACATCCAAGCCGTTCGGATATTCTGTGGCGCCTCTTTGCAAGGATTGGGTGCGGTCCTTATGCAAGAAAAACAAGTTGTTGCTTATGCCTCTCGATTGAAGACGATGAGATCAACTATCCTACACATGACCTCGAGCTCGCAGCAGTTGTCTTTGCTTTGAAAGTATGGAGGCACTACTTGCTTGGCAACCGTTGTGAAATCTTTTCTGATCACAAGAGTCTGAAGTATATCTTCACTCAGCCTGATCTCAACCTTAGGCAGAGGAGATGGATTGAAGCAATCAATGATTTTGATTTGACCATCAACTACACTCCGGGCAAAGCTAATGTCATGGCCGATGCTCTCAGCCGCAAAGCTTATGTCAACAACCTAATGATGGAAGAACAACAGCCTCTCTTGTGCGAGGAATTCCGTCAGCTCAACCTTGAAATTGTGGAACAAGGGTATCTCCTGAACCTTCTAGCAACTCCTCTCTTGGAAGAAAAGGTTCGCTCCTTTCAGCTTGGTGATCCGTACACAAGAAAGGTCATCTCCAACATCCAGCTTCCGAAGTATGAGTCCTTCCATGTCGATGATCAAGGCACGCTTTTCTTTGAACACCGGATGTTTGTTCCGAACTACCCGGGTTTGAGAGAGCAAGTTCTCAAGGAGGCGCATGATTACATTCTTTCTATCCACCCTGGCAGCACAAAGATGTACATGGACTTGAAAACACAATATTGGTGGCCGGGTTTGAAACGATATTGTGCCAAGTATGTCTCGGAGTGTGATGTCTGTCGCAGAGTTAAAGATGTCCATCAGAAACCTTCCGGTCTTCTACAGCCATTGAAACCCCCGGAGTGGAAATGGGAGAAAGTAGAGATGGACTTCATCACGGGTTTTCCAAGGTCGCAGAAGGGCAACAATGCAATCTTTGTTGTCATTGACAGGCTTTCTAAAGTGTCTCACTTCTTCCCCGTCAAGGAAACAATTTCTGCAATTCAGTTGGCTGAGCTCTATATCAACAGAATTGTCTCTCTGTATGGGGTTCCGCTTGAGATCAGTTCAGACCGTGGAAGCATCTTCACTTCCAAGTTCTGGGAGAGTTTCCAAAATGCTTTGGGAACAAAGTTGAACTTCAGCACAGCTTACCACCCTCAGTCGCAAGGGCAAGTTGAAAGGATCAATCAGATTCTGGAGGACATGCTTCGTGCTTGCGTCATCTCTTTTGGCATGAAGTGGGAAGAATGTCTTCCTTATGCTGAATTCTCTTACAACAACAGCTTCCAGAAAAGTCTAAAGATGGCACCATTTGAGGCTCTCTATGGGCACAAATGCAGAACTCCGATTGGTTGGTCGGGTGCAGGAGAAAGAATGTTGTTTGGCCCTGACATTGTGACTCAAGCGGAGGAGAAAGTTCACATCATTCTTGAAAATCTGAAGATTGCTCAAAGTCGCCAGAAGAGCAATTATGACAGAAAGCACACGGACATGGAGTATGTCCCTGGTGATCTCGTTTACCTTCGTGTCACTCCCATGAGAGGCACGCACCGTTTTGGTATCAAAGGAAAGCTGGCTCCTAGATACATCGGTCCATTCAAAATTCGTGGAAGAAGAGGATAAGTTGCTTATGCTCTTGAGCTCCCGGAAAAACTCAAAGTCCATGATGTTTTCCACGTCTCTCAGCTCAAGAAGTGCTTCAAGGATCCCGGCAGGACCGTGGATCATGAGCTTATCAATCTCCAAGAAGACTTGTCTTATCAAGAACACCCCACAAAAATCCTTGAAACCGCAGAAAGAAGGACTCGCAACAAGTCCATCAAGTTCTGCAAGGTGCAGTGGTCGCACCATTCCGTTGATGAAGCCACTTGGGAACGTGAAGATGAGCTCCGTGCCAAGTATCCTACCCTCTTTGAGTCTTCTTCTTCTTCCTAGAATCTCGGGGCGAGATTCCTGTTTAGTGGGGGAGAGTTGTAGCATCCCAATTGTCTAACAATTGTAATGCTACTTGGTTTAGTAATATAATGGCTACTTCAAATATATAATTGTTGCATCATAAATATATCATGCTCATGTCATCATGTCACCTTGCATTTGAGCATCATATAAAACCCTTTTTGTTTTGGTTCTTCCCTCATATGCACTGTAAATTGTATTTGCCTCTTGATATTGTATTTGGTTCTTGATATATTGTTTAATGCCCAAGTTGAGTTGGGGGCATATCTTTTATTCCACTCCACCACCTTTTATTTCACCACCTTATAATTCCACCATCCAACTAAATATGAGCTTGGCACTTATTGGGTTTTACCTCTAGCTCATGTGGGTTGGGATGGATCCAATTCTTTTTCCACATGCTCTCATCTTAGCATCATGTTGTTTTCACATTAGTGATAAATGAGAGCCACATGGCCACTTTTGCATGCCTTGTGAGTGGAACCTTTTTCCTAGCTTCCATATGGATTATTATGGATTTATGCTCATGTGGGAATATTTTTGGGACTAGTAATCATCTAGTGGAACATACACACTAGCATGTCCCATTTTATTTCAAACATGGCCATCTCCAACTACTCCACATGGGGCATCCTTTCATTTCTTTTGGCTTGGCCTTAATTCCATGTTGGAAATGCATGTGTTAATAAATGCCTATAATCATTTACAATTGTTTTCACAATAATAAACATGGCATTTACTACTCATGCATGGGCCATGCAAGATCTCTACCAAATCCTTTCTTTGGGTTTTATTTCTTGGATTTTAAAGTGGAGTATTCCTTTTCTTTTTAGCTCTCTTCTTTTGCTCCTACACACCCCCCTCCATCTCTTTTTTCCCTCATGCTTGATCTTGTGGAGTATCTAGACCTAAGCCCTCTCTCTCTAGCCTAGTTAAACCCTAACCCTAATCATCTAACCCACTTCCACCATCCACCATACTCCCCTCTCTCCTAAACCCTAAACCATGACCTACCCTAGCTACCACCTGCCCTCTCTCGGCCTCTCTCCTCTCTCTGCCCTGTAGGCCACCTGACCACCCTGGACCCACCTAGCTACCCCCACACAAAACCCTAGCCGAGACTCCCCTCCAACCCTAGATCTAACCCGAGCCTACCCCTCTCTCTCTCTAGCTCTCTCTCCCTGCCTCAGCAGCACCAGCCCGAGCCTCCCCCTGCCTCCCTGGCCTCACCTTGCCCCACCTGCCAGCTGCCTACCTGCCCTGCCCCTGCCCTGACCGAGCACGTGAAGGAGGAAGGAGGAAAAGTGGCCGAAGCCACCTTTCTATGCCCCACTCCCCCACGGCACCCCCTCTCCTCTCCCGTCCCTATCTACTCCCTCTCGCTCGCCTGCTGCCTCCCCCAGATCCGCTCCAGGGCCCTGCCCTCTCCCCTCTCTTCTCCATCGCCACCACCTACCCCAACGCCGGCCACCGTCGGCCTCCATCTCTCCTACTCATACCAGCCGGTGGCGTGGAGCTCAAGGTTGTCGAGGAAGACCACGATCGTCGTCTACGTCGCCCTGTACACGGCAACAAGGAGGAGGAGGACCAGAGCCACCAGGCCGACGCCGCTCCGACGAGAAACCCTAGCTCCAGATCGTCTGCCTCGTCGCCGATCAACCGCTCTCCCGCCCGATCCGACGCCACCGACAGCCTCGCGGTGAGCTCCCTAACCTCCCTGACATGGTCCGCCTCGCCGTGCCGCCCTAGCCTCACCGGTCCTTACACCGAACACTCTCTGCGCGCCGGCGGTCGCTGCGCTCACGCGGCGTAGCGCCTCGCAGACGGCATGTCCAGCCCCCACCCACCTTGCGGTCACCAAACCTCACCTAGCCGCTCTGGTTCCGGCCCTCCGCCTCCGCGACCAGGTTCGAACCCCGCCTCGCGCCGATCGATCTGTCTCCTGCGCGGGAAGAGAACAGATGGGCGATGGTACTTTTCAGTTAGCCCCTTTTTGTTTTCTCGCCTCAACCCGCGCTCCCAGAGGTCCCACTAGTCAGCCGCGCTAGCGCTTTTACAGGAAAACCCCCGGCTGTTCCCGTTCGCAACCCGCGCTCCCGCCACAGCCCCACCTGTCAGTCCTCATTGCTGTCATTTGCACGTGGGCACAATGTGGTCCCAATTCGTCACAAGCATAGGCTAGCAAATTCATGGTGATAAAAGCTTTTTATGCTGGCTGGGTCTAGATCTGCCTGAGTACAAAAGTTTCTGTCTATTTTCTGTTTTAATTTAAATCTTTTCAAATTAATACAAATTCAAATTTAAATCTGTTTTGAAATATCTTTTAAAATATAAATCCAAATAATGCAAATAATATATGTTTTCAAATCAGAAAAATGTGAGGAATTCAAATATGGCCTTCAAAATATATTTTGGACACTTTATTTTCCAAGTTGATTAAAATTACAACAAAATGCCCTTTTACCTTAATTAATTAATAACTTTTGTTTTATAACTCCAAATTTGACAAATAATATGTCTAAAATGATTAGCTCGATGAGACCTTTCTGTTTATGCATTCCATGTTTTGTTTTGAAGCATGCATCATATAAATATAAAGTATACAGCAACTAATACGAGGTTAAAATGAGGCGAAAACCCAATAAAATGTTTCATTCTTGTATTCCACACCTCACCCATGCCATGCTACCTTATTGCCATGCAAATTGTGCATCATTCATCATGGCATGATTGTTTGCTTGACGCATTTTATTCATATGCTTGTGCACTTTATTTATGTTGGCCCTTGTTTGTTTGGTTCTTCTTGAATAGACGCTGGTGGGATATATCAAGAAACCCAGGAGCACTACCCAGATCCTTCTCTCGCTTCAACTGAGCTGCCAGGCAAGCACTACCACATGCTTGCATACATATAGTACCTATTGCCTCTATCTTATTCTTGCATCATTGAGTCGCGATTGCATTAAACTGAATCCCAAGTATTGCATAGCCTTTACTTTTAAACCCCACCGAAGCTTGTTCCTCCATCCCATGAGCCATTACTACGGAGTTGTTTGAGCCATGCAGTCGTAGAACAACATGTGTAGGGTATGTGAGTGTCGATGGATAACGAGGTACCTAAACCACTTAACTTTGAGTAGTAATGGGATAACTAATGAAAGTGGCATCGGTGAGCCATATTTGCTATTTGGTTTTCAGGCTCACTTGTGTCCGTGGGACCCCGAGTACTTGATTCCTGTTCCTTGAATATTCGCTATCCACATCCGGAGGCTTATGAACCTCTGAGCGAGCTTGATTCATTCTTATTTCTTGGGGCCACAAACTAGTTTGAGGTTTTATTTACTATCCTGTACTTATGCCATGCTTTACTGCTTTAATTAAAATTGTGCGAGGTACTGCACCTGTACTGTTTAGGAAAGCGGAGTGTTTTCGCGGTATCGACAAGCCCAGTCACATTTTCGGGTTCCCGATCGTTCTGACCATTGCGCAAACCTTGAGTCCGTCTCGAGTCGGCCAACTTCGTCATGGGTAGCTTAATGGGTGGCCTGAAATATTTCTGAATCCTGTGATCGCTTGTCGTGGATGCCTCGTTGGGTTTTGATTTGGTTTTCCGAGGTTGATCGAGTGTGTTGCTATTTGTGCACCTCTGGTAAAACTTTCTAAAGCCGTGTCATGATTTATGGGACTTGGAGCAGTTCTCGATCATAGACAAGAATAACTAAAGTACCGCTTTTAATTTGAGTAAGTACCGGACTAGTAAATAGTGCAACGCTCATGGAATGGATAATAAAACTGCCAACGGATGGGGGGGGGGTTGTTCGTCCGCTTCCTCGTCGGTAAGCGAGGAGGAGGATGGATTTGTGGACATTACCATTATAACTGTTGTTATTAATTCACGAACATCCGTCTATCTCTGGTTAGGCGGATGGTTAGCGAGTATCTATAGAATTGTTAGGGTTTATCTTTTGCTGCAATTGCGTCACCCCAGGTTGTGTCCCCTTTAGAGGCATAAAGACTTGCTGAGTACCCCTAGGGTCTCACACGATAAATTGTTTGATTCAGATGAACAGGTAAGCTCGCAAGATGGATACTGGGTGGAGGAGACGGATGATGCGGGCAACGATCATTCGGTGTAGAGATTCCGGGAACGGGGATCCGTGAGATCTGTGGGCGAGATGTGTTTATTTATGGGGCATCTTATGCCGATTTGCTTCTTATCCGTACTCGGATCTTGTTTCCCGCTTCCGCTTGACACTCTGATGTTTGATGTATGAGGAGATATCCTAAACTATTATATCTATCTAGGATATTTGGATCTTGCCGTTTGGCGTTGCTATATTTCCTTTCTTTTTAGATGGAATGACTCTGAGAACCATTGTATGGTGGCTTGCATACATACTCATTTGTGTATGTAGTTGATCCCTTCGCCTGCCGATTACGCCGCCCGTTCTTGTCCCGATGTTTGGAAATGGTTAGGACGGCCGAAAGGTCTACCTGTGAGTGGCATTTGGGCCCCACCGTACTATTTTAACCATTTCCGCTCATCCAGGCTTGTAACTAGGAGCGTAATTCACCGAGGTAGTTACAATTCTTATGATAGGGGCAATGAGAGCTGAAAGCTATTAAGTACCATAATTTTTGGAAGCTCTTTATGAGACTTGAATCCCTACTTCCTTCTATGAAGGCCTTTCTTTTACTTTTATGTTGAGTCTCCACCCGCTGCCTTTATGCACCTACTTTGAGAGCATAGTGGCCATTCTTAGTTCTATGTGCATTGTCCCAAGAATTATTGATTGATGCATATATTTGATATTGCTTACTTTAAACTATTTGTATCTAGTCACTCTTATGAACTTTGAAGGTGTCCTATGCATTTATGTTTGCTACTCTATGAGGGACAAGCTGAATACTACTATGCTATGTTTTCTTTATGTGAAACAAACAAACGTCTTGCTAAGAATTGTTATTCATGAATCTTTTGTTTGTGCCTTTTCATGTTGCAACATAGTTGCTTTGTCTTATTGTTAGAACTTTGTCTTTCATGTTATGATTGAAGTACTATGATCCCAGCGTTGAATGTTTTACAAATACTTTGATCAAGTTAATGATGGTGCATGTCACCTCAAAAATTATTCTTTCTTTTTATCACTTACCTACTCGAGGACGAGTAGGACTTAAGCTTGGGGATGTTGATACGTTGCTAATGTATCCATAATTTTTGATGTTCCATGCTTGGTTTTATCTACTTTCTTGTGTTCTGTCAACACTTTGGAGTACTTTTCATATGATTTCTTGGACTAACCTATTAACAAGAACCACAATGCCAGCTGCCTGTTTTCCGCTGTTTTTGGTTCCAGGAAAGTCAGAAAATGAATATTCCCGGAATTGGACGGGACAAAACCCAAAGTCAGTTTTTCACCGAGGGACACCTGGAGCCAGAATACGAGACAGAGAGGGGCTAGGGCCTAGCCACACGACCTGGCCACGCGGCGAAGCCTGGCCCATGCCAGGGGGTGGTCTGGCCGCCCCAAGCACCCCCTAGGCCTCTCCTTCCGCCTATATATTGCCTCTGATACGGAAACCCTAAGTACCCGATCAAAATTCCACGAAAGAGTCTGTAGCCGCCGTCATCTCCATCCCTAGATCGGGAGGGATCTGAAGCTCTTCCCGGCACCCCACCGGAGAGGGGAATTCACCCTGGAGGCCTTGTTCATCATCATGGAAGCCTCCGGTGTCATGCGTGAGTAGTTCATCTCTGGACTACGGGTCCATGTAGTAGCTATATGGCTGGTTCTCCTCCTTTGTTCTATCATGTTTAGATCTTGTGAGCCCCGTTCATGATCAAGATCATCTATTTGTAATTCTGCATGTTATGTTTGCGGGGATCCGATGGATATTGAGATGCTATTTCAGATTGATTATTGATTCTATCATGTCTTTGTTATTTGTGATCTTGCATGCTTTCCGTTGTTAGTAGCTATCTTGTCCAAGTAGATGCTAGCAACTCCAAGAGTTAGTATTTATGCTCGATAGTGGGTTCATGCCTCTGGTAATCTAGGGAAGTGACAGAAATCTCTAAGGTACTAAATGTGCTATTTCTACTAGGGAGAAAACAACAATCCTTTTTTCATAGAACAATCATATTGTTTACTTTACACACAATTCGTAATGCAATTATCCGTTGCTTGCAACTTAATACTGGAGGGGGTTCGAATGATAACCTGAAGGTGGATTATTAGTCATAGATGCAGTTGGATGGCGGTCTATGTATAATGTTGTAATGCCCAATCGAATCTCAAAGGAGTCAAGATGATTAGTATATGCTTGTATGCTTTCTTGATGTTTGTCAATTGCCCCGCTGTAATTTGTTCACCCAACATGTTATCTATCTTAAGGAGAGCCACCTCTAGTGAACTATGGACCCCGGTCCTTTCTTTTACCAGCAATCTACAATCAACTGTTTACTGCTTTGTGTTTACTTTCTGCAAACTATTACTTTCTTCCACTCGATACATTTAATCCTTTGTTTTTAGCAAAACTGGTGAGGTTGACAACCTCATCGCAAGTTGGGGACAGAGTTCTGTGGTTGTGTTGTGCAGGTCTCCATGTTGCTGCTGGCACCGGTAGTGCGCCCTGCCAACGTTCAGCTAGCAACACCTTTGGGGTGTTTCCTTGCTCCTACTGGTTCGATTAAACCTTGGTTTCATAATTGAGGGAGAACTTGCTGCTGTGCTCATCATACCTTCCTCTTGGGGTTCCCCAACAAGCTCGATATATTTTGGGCCATCAACAAGCATCGGCTTATAACCTAGACGGTCAAAGGGGGATAAAATAGAGATTCACTAAGCTTATAACGATATCCATGGGGAAACCCGTAATTGTGGTGGTCTGTAGAAGTGACTTGCTCGCATGCATCACAATGGTTATTTAGAGGTGACCTCACCACAGAACTCGTAGAAGTAGCTTGCTCACGAGACTTGTTAGTGAACATCTTATTATGGAACTCTCTCCACACAAATCATGACGAAAGTTATAGGTTATCCTAATTTTAAGTAATTCTCATATGCTAGCAATGTATCCTACATCCCCGAGAACATTTTAGCCTTATTGAGTTCCAACACTAATGCCATCGCACTTATTATTCGTTTACTTTATTTGTTTTCATTGCATTCTTTCATTTAAACATAATACCCTTTAAAAACCATTTACTTGAGATGAAAGGCAACTTACAAGTATCCTTTGGTAGATAGTGACGAGGGGCATAAAGTGAAGGGGATCCACAGTGGAAAACAAAAAAATTCTACTGTAGAACTACCCAAACGGCCAGATCTGACTACAAGTTAATGCAGTAACATGAATAGAGGTTCGGTTACATACCCTTATAGATTGGACGTGGTTAACATCCTACGGGGAACATGGCTAAAGTAGTTGTACTCGTAGCCGACCTCAAGGTCACGAAGCTCCTTGCTCGTATCTTCCTGGTCCTTGCACGACAGTCCAGCGCCACAAGTGGTAGCGCTATCCGAGGTATCGCACACGTATAGTGTCCAACGACGACTCCCGTTCTCCCTGATCTAGCCGGGATGCGGAAGTGGATCCTCTAGAACTGGGATCCAGTAGCACGATGGCATGCCAGGGTTGTCAACTCTCTCATGCGCAGTTCTTCATGGAACCACACTTGTGAGAATCAACTAACAAAGAGGGGGAAATTCCCTAAGAAAAACAGTCCTTAGAAGAGGTTGTGGTCATAGATATCTAAGTTCCTATTGAACGCATAGGTCGGGTAAACAATCAAATACTAATATTTGAGATTGAATCACTATTGTTTGACAATAATGAACCGATTACATGCAAAGAAGCGATGATGGGCCCTGACTCCGTCAAATGTCTTGAAACCATAAAATCTGTGATAGTTCTATATGCGAGAAACCAAGTTAGTGAACTTAGAAGACCCTCTAAAAGGCATAAAGCCTATCAGTCATATTTGAATCTATAAAGAAACATACATGGATGTTTCACATCTATGAAATAGTCGACATATCGGTAGAGTATACAACAATGTTGAAGGAGTTGAATATGACAATATTCGATCTTTTGTAGCAATATTTACTTTGGACAGATTAGTGTAGCAACTGCTACATATGTCAATTGTTGTATATGCTAGTTGAAAAAATGTTATTCTAATAGAATGGTTACCTAGGATGTGTACGTGACACGGTCTGAGAGTTTTTTAAATCAAAGGATGCTAAAAAGGCATGCAAACTTCAATAGTTGAAGTAAGCATAGTAGAGTTGGAATCTTCATTGTGATGAAAAATGTTAAAATGATTAATTTCACCATAGACGATGAAGGTGCTCGCATTTGCAAGAAATTAAGTGGGAGCGTTGAGACATATTTCTAATACATTAAGTATAAGACATATTGTTGGATTTCATTAGATTTAAATGAAAGATTTAGGCAAAACCATAATATTGGACATCAATGTCTATGTAGATCGATTGAGGTACTGATATGGTTGTGCAGAAGTACATACATGAAATATTGAATGAATTTCAATATGTAAACGGCGAGAAAGGTTCTTTCCGCATGGAAGAGATTGAAGCAAGATTCAAGTGTTTTGACACTTGTTTGAGTGAAACCAAATGAATGATTTGATCAATCATGAATACCGTGATATGTATATATCTAGATATGTCCTATGCTCTAAATGTTATGAGCACATGCCAGAGTGATTTATAAGATGATCAGACAGTAGTAGGATATCTTATGTTCTTTGGAAGTACTAAGAATATATTATGTAGAGGTGACAAATAGTTTTTGTAAAGTGTTACACTAATACCAGTTTATAGTTCAATGTAAAGTGTTACATTGGAACTAGTTTTGTCACAAGATATAAATTAATATCTCAATTTAGGATATGGGTTAAGGTGGCACAATTTGATGGAAGAAAGTTCCATGATAGATTTGGATGAGTTCCAAAAGGTTAAGTATTATGACGGATACTACAAAGAAATGCTAAGTATAAGACTGCTCTAGTAGCAGTATCAGAAGGCATTTGTGTCAAGAAGTTTGTTGATCAAACTAGGTGTAGTTCCAAGCGGGATAATACTATGAAGATCTCTATTGTACAACAATAGTATCAACATGTTTTAAACCCCAAGGAATTAAGGTCTCACTAAAGAACCAAATTTATACAATGCCATCTCATTTGAGAATGAGTGATGCATAGATACACAAAGACATGCAAATACACACTGACCTGAATGTGCCAAGTCTGGAGATTTTGTTTACCACTAGTAAATGTGTATATACAACACCAAAATGCCATAGGTGTTGAATGCGCAAATTTTTTCCAACTGGATTATTGACTCTAGTGCAAGTGGGAGACTAAAAGGAATATTCCTAAGAGGCAATAATAAAGTGGTTATTATCTTATTCCATGTTTATGATAAATGTTTTTTTCTCAGGCTATAATTGTGTTAATCAGAAACGTTAATACATGTGTGTTTAATAAACAAAGAAAAGGTTCCTAGTAATGCCTCTCATTACACTAGCTTGTTGATTAACAGATGATCAAGGTTTCCTGATCATGACATTGGATGTTGTTAATAACAAGATCACAACATTGGTGGAATGATGTGATGCACATTCTCTGAAAGTATAGTAATACGATCATGTCATTATGTTTACATTACTATAACATCATGCAAACTAGCTATAATCCTTAGACCATGAGATCACGTCAATCACTAACACTGGAAGAGTACTTTAATTCCATCAAATGCCACACGCTAATAGGATGATTATAAAGATGTCGTTGGGTACTTGGAAAGTGTTAGTTGAGGCTCGTGGTTCAAGAGTGGGATTTGTTCATCCTGATGATGGAGAGATATACTCAGGCCCTCTCGGTGATATCACATTAACATAGCTTGCAAGCAAGTGATAATATCACTAAGAATGTTATATCATGGGAACAAGAAACGAGTACTTGTCGGTAACGAGACTGGACAAGGTATGGATGATACCAAATGATCGGATATCGGACAAGTAAAATATCGTGAGACAAAAGGAATTGGTTACTATAAAAATGGTATACGCGATTACTAGTTCATCATTGAGTAAGTGGGAGTTGCTATGGATCTACAGATCCCACTAACGATTATTGACCGGAGAGAGTCTCGATCATGTCCACTTATTTCACAAACCCGTAGGGAGACACAATTAAGGTTCGTTGATGCATTTGAGTGGATACGAAACACCGGAGAAAATACTGGATAACACAAAAATTGTTTTGATAGAACTGCTAGAATAGTTTCGGTGTATCAAAATAATGCAAGGGATAAAATGTTAATGTGTTCATTAAATGAAGTACTCATTAAATGAAGCGATCATTAAAATGATTACCATTAAAACCAAATGAATTAAAGTGCTTTAATGGAAATACCTTTGATTTATTGAGTGGAAATTTAATGAGGGATGAGTGGAGATGAATGCATGTGAGTGGAGTGTCCACCCACATAAATGGGGAGAGGTGGGGCACAACCATGGCCACCACTCCATGGCCCTTGGGGATGCCCCCTAACCTATAAAAGGCATCCTCCTCCTCCTCCTCCTCCTCCTCCTCTCATCTTACTCATTCCATTCCCTCTCATATGCCCTTTGGTTGGCATCTTATCCCCCTTGCTAGTTGTTCCACTATTCACGAGTAAGGTGCTTAGGCAAAGCCCTTCTATAGATCTTCTCCACCACCACCACCACCATGTCGTAGTGCTATTGGATTTCCCGAGGATCCACTACTTCCGCTTCCTAACTGGAGCAAGGGACGGAGGTCATCGGCACGCCGAACGTGTGACTGATAACAGAGGTGCTGCCATTTGTTGTGCTGATCGCCATCGCTTCCTTGAGGACGGTCATGTATATTCTACACCTGCCATGTTTGTTTGTGGGAATGTTATGCCGCTTACAGTCTTCAAGGGTGAGTCCTTATGAAACCTTTACAAGTATCACCTAGATTCGATCTTGGCAGTTGCAATCGTAGGATTTTTTGTTTTCGATGAAATGAACCCCATCATAAACTTGGGAGAGGTGGGAGGGGGGAGGTGGGGATGGTCCCCACGCGTGCCTAGTTCCCCTTGGTGGCCGGCAGCGATAGGGAATAATACCACGCGACCTAGCCCACCTAGGGATAGCCGCCTCCCCCCTCTTAGGCCCTCTTCCCTCCTTAGGAAGTCCCATGTGGGGTTTTTTTTTACTTTTTTTTTATTTAAATAAACATACATTAATATTAATTCATAATTAAATATAAAATACATTATTGAATTCCTCCTTGTTCAAAATCCAGTTGAGCGGACTCCGAACACTTCGGTATTCTCTCCGAAACACTTCCGGTTCTCTCTTCATATTTCTCTACCGGTATTAGATCAACCCACAGTGTCGATTACCCTTAAGCGTGACACCCATATGGTTTAGGAATGTTCAGGTATGAAGGAAACATCTCCCCGATCAAGTTATCATCAGCGGTATCTGGAAACACATGATAATCACTTCACATCCCATGAATTTGGTTGTTCACTTGAACCTTCTAAACATCGAGTATTATTCCCTTTGCACAACGATATCTGATTTGTACAAGACCTAATATCTTGTATCATATACAATTCGATCGATATAGTTACCTACAAACACGTTTACTCGTTCCCATGATATCACATTCATATGACCTAGTCACATGCTTCCAAGCTCTCTGATATGGTCTCATCGAGTGGGTCCAAAGTATCTATCCGTCACTCGGATAGGCAAATCCCGATCTTGATCATACACCTTAACCATTCCTCTGGAATACCTGAAACACACCTTTATGGCCACCCAATTACGGACATGGCGGTTGATGTGATCAAAGCAGTCATGGGAGATAGTGATTAAACATGACCTCACGGTCGAAGTATTAAGTCAGTATGCTTTGCTAGATATCACAATGTTGAACTTTGTGACTAGATCACATTGCAATTCTACGGGCAGGTGCGTCCATCACTTCATGAAGTGAGCTCGTTGTCAGGTGACTATTTTATGTCAAGTCCATGATCTGGAAACCTTGATCATCATCTGCCCAACAAACTAGTACTAGAGAATACTAGGGACCTGGTTGTTTATATACCACACTTGTATTAATGTTTCCGCTTAATACAGTTATAGCATGATACAAAACTATTATATACATTCAGAGATATACCAATAAAATAGCCTTATTTATTGGCCTCTAGGGTATATCTCCTTCAGCCCCCCCACTTGCACTAGAGTACGATTACACTAGTTTACTAGAGGCAATAATCACCGATAGCATCCCAGCATTGATCATGCTTCTTCTATGGAAGAGCCTTGGTGAATGGATCAGCTACATTCACATATGTGTGTACTTTAGAAATTCTAATGTTACCCTTAGCAACAAAATCTCTTATTATATGGTAACGTCGGTCTATATGCTTGGTTGTGGAGTGGAACCTCTGGTCCTTCACATTCACAATGCCCCCCATGTTGTCGCAGTAGATGCACATAGGGTCTTGCGCGCTTGGGGACACTCCAAGTTCAATAATGAACTTACTCATCCAAACAGCTTCATTAGCTGCTTCTACTGTAGCCATGTACTCCAAATCCATTGTAGATTGAGCCACCCATCTTTCCTTCCCGCTCCTCTAGCTCACCATGCCGCCATTAACCATGAACACATACCCTGTTTGAGATTTCCTGTCATTTGGATCAGTGCAGAAGCTTGCATCCACATAACCTGTTACGACAAGTTCTTCTTCACACCCTCCAAAGACTAGAAGCATATCCTTAGTTCTTCTCAAGTACTTGAGGATATTCTTAACTGCATTCCAATGAACTGACTCAGGGTTGCTTTGGAAACATCTCGTCAAGCTAAGAGCCAAGGCTACATCTGGTCTAGTACTCAGCATGGCATACATGATGGAGCCAATGACCGAGGCATATGGAATTCCTCTCATTGCTTCCTTTTCACATTCCATTACTGGGCATTGAGTCACACTCAACTTGTAACCTTTTATGATTGGTAAAGAACCTTTCTTTGACAGATCCATTTTGAACCGCTTCATTATCTTTTCTAGGTAGGTGCTTTCACCAAGAGCCTGTAGACGCTTTGATCTATCTCTATTGATCTTAATGCCTAATATGTAGGTAGCTTCACCCATGTCCTTCTTAGATAATTTACTATTTAAATACTCTCTCACTCTATTCAGAAGATTCACGTCATTCCCTATCAATAATATGTTGTCCACATATAGTACTAGGAATGCCACTTAACTCTCATTCACTTTCTTATATATGCAAGGTTCTTCTGTATTTTGGAAAAATCCAAAACGTTTGATGACTTCATCAAATCAAAGATTCCAGCTCCGAGATGCCTGGTTCAGTCAATAAATTGATTTCTAAAGCTTGCATACATTACCAACATCCTTTGGATTGACAAAACCCTATGGTTGCATCATATACAACTCTTTCTCAATGTTGCCATTCAGGAAGGTGGTTTCCACATCCATCTACATATTTCATAATCAAAATATGCAGCAACTACTAGTAGAATCCAAATGAACTTTAGCTTCGCTACGAGAGAGAATGTCTCTTCGTAGTCAATTCCTTGAATTTGTTGGAAACCTTTGGCAACAAGTCGAGCTTTGTAGATAGTGACATTTTCGTCAGTGTCCATCTTTTTCTTGAAGATCCATTTATTCTTGACAACCTTTCGGCCTTCGGGAATATCTACCAAGGTCCATACCTGATTGTCATACATGGACTTCATTTCGGATTCCATGGCTATATGCTATTTCTTGTGTTCAGGGCCTTCCAATGCTTCCATGTAGGTTGCATGTTCATTAGTTTCCATAGTCAGGACCAGTTCACAAGATAACTGAACCATTCCGGGACAACACATTTTCTTGTTGACCCGCGGGGTTTGATAGCTATCTCAGGAGGTTCATGATCATCATCATTCGCTCCCACTTCAATTTATAAGGGTGGATGATAACCTGCAAGTGCATAGGTTCGTCAAAGAATGTTCTCACGGAAGTATTAATTCCAGTTTTTGTATCGATCCCAATGAGGAGCCTAGGAAAGTGTTTTTATGCGGTGTTTCTGTCGCACCCAAGGTGTCACATGTCTTGAGTGAATTGACTACATATGTTAACGGTGGAAGTGGTGAGTAAAATATAGAGGAACTTGCTTAAGAAATAAGTAAATTGCATGAAAGTAAAGATGCGAAAGGTGTGTAAAGGTCCTGAAGATGAGAAGTTATGCGTAGAGAGAATCGGTTCATGGTGATAGTAAAAGTGCCAAATGGAATAAGCGGAATAAGTGATAATGATAATTCTTATTTATAAGTGAGTAGGCAAGCAACCCATATACCGACTAGGAGTCCTCATGGCCAATTCTTCCCAATCCCAATGATCCATTTGCCTGTTACCACAACCATGGTCAGCACATTAATTAAGGTCTTTCGACCGGATCAAGGCTTTAATCTTGATGGTTCCTTGTTGTCCTCGAGTAGTGCTAGCTCTTCTTTGATATCGGCCGTGTCACTCGGGGGTCTCTGAATTACTAGCATACAAGTTCATACCTATGAGATCGTTGGATCATGTTACCTAGGCCCTTAAATTAGATAACACACATTAGGAAAATATAGATATTCATTCTCACTATTTAAGTAAACATTACAATGATCACAAATGGATGGAATAAAAGGAGGCACATCACATCTCACCAATCCCCTACATCTCCCACGCCTATGGGGATTTACTCAGACATGAGAGGTAGACAAACCAAAGGCATAATTGTATTGCAAATAGAAATCATCTCAAAGTTATTGTAGCAAACCATAATAGTGATTAAAGATCCAATCAAATACAACCAAAGGTAGATCAAATTATCAAAGCCTAATCTTGCAAGTGCCAATCTCTCTCTCTCTCTAAGTAATGATGGAATGATGGTGGAGTGTGTGGTTTTGAGGTTGAAGATTGTCGAGGAGAACAAGGTGAAGTTCTTCTCCTCTTTCAGATCTGATCTCCCCATCTAGATGGCTTACGGCGGCTATAACTTCTGTTATGTGGTTCTTCTCGTCTCTCCCTCTTTAGGAAAGTTGCTTGTATTGATATAAGGAAGGCACCGGTGGGTAGAACGGGCAGGCGGTATGGGCGTGTCCCGACTGTACCAGTGGTCGTTATGCGTACTGATGCCTCCAATGAAAGTGGCTCCAATTGGGGATTTGCTTATTCGAGTGTAATTAGCCCATAAATGCTATTAGATCTTCAATAAATGTTCATTGCCTGAAAACCATCACAAGAAACCAAGGATTCGGTAATTGCAATATTAACATTAGTGGAAAGGGTCAATCTTCAGTGAAATCCGGCAATAAGCAAGAGGAAAACCAATGGTAAAAATTGATGAAATTTGGAGCTATCAACATCCCCAAGCTTAGCGGTTACTCGCCCTCGAGTGACAAAGCTATAATTAATAATAGCAAAGAATTGAATCAAGATGGAAACTTACAAGTTCGAGGTTGTATCATATTCCATCGTCTCTAATCTTGCAACTTTGAACACGAGCATAATATATCTGAACAGTTGCACTTACGATTGATTCATGGGCGCAAGTAATTCGCTAGCTAATAGTTTTTATAACTCAAATGAGATTGTTAAAAATTTGGCGAGGCTTTGCAAATCAATTTCTTGTAGCGTCTCTCTTGTTATGAGAGTGAAAATGTTTTTAAGCAAGACTGCTTAAGTCAAAATTAAGGGTGCACATGTAGATGTCAAAAGAAGGATAAACTTAGAGATTTTCCATTAATCACCCACTTCGATAATCACGGCTATCAAATACCTCTTATTTTCCTTGATTATTAAGAACTCTAATTGCACATTTTAGGTAGTGAGGTGATGCCAATAATCAAAAAGTATCGAAAGTGTTTCAGCTCATATTTTGATAATGGATGTTTTCTTTTTTCCTTCTCAAGGATCAAAGAATATTTCTTTTGTAAACTCCTACACAACCCTTTTGGGAATACCAATAATTTTTCCCATATAGAGAACCACTCATGCCATCAACTCATAGCTGAAATCTGGGGTTATACCATAGATCGTTCAAAAGCTAGCGGAGTTGTTAGCATCCCAAAGGTGTGTATTTGAAACAAAGTACTTTTACTTTGTTCTTTTTCTTCTCTCCTCCTTTTTTATCAAGTCAATACAAATTTTGGCATCTCCCTCTCCTACTCTAAAAAGTCTATTATATCAAGCAATTCTTTTTTAGAAGGTATCATCAAGTCAACGATCAGTATGTGGGGTTGAGCACTACTAAGATTAATCCCTTAAGACAAAAATATGGCACCAAAGTTATTGATGGACACTTCCACTTGTTCTAAAAAGTTTGGAATTGAATCCCAAGAGTTGTTTTTAAAACTGATATTAATTGTCGAAAGTCTTAACCAAAGAGGTGACAAAAACCTTTGAGTTCGAATTCTAAAAGATAACAAACTAAGCGTGGAATCAAAATTAAGTGCAACCGAACGGACATAAAATGTTCATGAATAAGCTTACAGGAAGAGGGAAAATAGGAATGCGGTTCCTCCTCTTGATCATTCATCTTCTACTTGAGTCAACTCTTTGTGTTCGTCTCATAGCTCGATCACTAGAAGTGAGTAACCTGCAGAAAGAATCAACAAGAGCCGAGAGAAATTTGCACAAATAAAGCTAGAGAATAGTCTAGTATTTTTGGTTTTTATTTTATCAAATGCAAAACTGAAAGTAAACATGCATTGGAACAAAAACAAACAAATAAAAAGAAGAAAGACAAATATGAAAGCAAAAAGGTGGGAGGAATTTAACCTCTCAAAGCTTAGGCTTTTGCCTAACTGGAATAAGTTGTCACTATCGTCAGGTGGCGACTGTTGGTATGGGAAGTTCGGGTAGCGGTTTGGAAAGTCGGTCATGAAAGATGTGAATTCCTGAGTGAGGTTGAATATGTTGGCATTTGCATCATACAACGTGTTCTCTATGTTGTCAATGTGATGCACCACCTGGTCAAAATCACTCCACGGGACATAGTCGAATCCTGGCTATGGTGGAGGCATACCTTGTTGTTGGTGTTGGTGAAAAGGATGCCGGTGATGGTGCTGTTGACCGTAGTCATCCCATCCTGCACCATGTCAGCCTTCTTCTCCTTCATCTTGCTGTCGTTGGCCAGCTACTGTGTTTTCCCAGTTGGGATGGCCACCTGGTGGCGCAGTCCTTCCTGAGAGGATCAATGCCTGCTGGAACTCCTCCTCAGTGAGGACCCAACTCTGTTTACCTGGCAAACCAAAAGTTTGGACAAAAGGAAGCAAGATTTGGTGGAGATCGCCGTAGGTACAAAATAAAACGGATAAGCACGGAGGGAACGCTCTGGCCTATAGATACCCATGAACTTGGTGCTAGCCATATGAAAATCATCCAGGTCCTTACTGCTAGCCACAACTCCTTCCTGTGGTAGGACAAATTCGTTTGCGTAGGCAATCTGTGTGATCAATCCGCCACAACGAATGTCCCCCGCGGAAGCTGACCTTTGGCAGCGAAAGTGCTGGATGAGCAAGGGCCCCAAGTTTACCTTGTGCTCCATCTCTGGATGCAAGGCCATATTAATTACACTCATTTTGGGGCCTGCCATTTCCCCAACATCACCTTTTCCAAATAAAGAATTAACAAGGAAGGTATGAAAATAACGTGTAGTAGGACTCTGGATAGTGGCGCTCTTCCTGCGCAAATAATCTTTGTCCCTATGGACATAAATTTGCCCCAAGATTGCATTGCCTCTATGTGCACATTGTCACTGATGTTGAGTTCTCCCTCGTGGGAGAATCCGAAACTATTACAAAATTTGTAAAAGGTCAAGTTGTGGAGTTGCCCATTGAGCAGAAAACTTACAGTGCAATTTCGCTCCTGGGTCTCGAGATCATCGTGGAACGATGAAAGGAACTCATACATGGAAAGCTTGTAGGTGTCAACGGAGAGGTAGGAGTCGTCGACCGTGCCAGCTTGCACAGTCATCTTCTCAAAGTCTTCCAGAAGACCCTGGCGGGAGAGGAACTGACAGTCTACCCACTTGGTGGGCAAAACCTTGTGGTTGCTCACCCTCTCGTAGTCTTGTCTCATGGCATCCATCAAGATGTCCACCTCCGAGCATCTCTTCTTCGAACCTGGCGGCTTGGCGGAGCCTGAAGGTCCTGCCGCACCCGAGCCCTTGCCTGAGCGGAACATCCTTCCAATGTTATGCATTGTGCTACGAAATTTTTGAAGAAAAACATAGGCATCAAGTTTCTATCGTATAAACAAATGATTATAGGTAAAAGTTACAAATCCTAACATGAGGAATCAATAATAATCTCCAAATATGATGAACTCATCTAAATAACCAATGTGATGAATTCAACCATGTATTTCAGAAAATAGAGTATGGATCGGACAAGAAACTTACCGATGTGAAGATTCCCCAACTCAAAAACCCGAAATCAATGAAGAATCAAAGGTTTTAGAGGGCTAGGGTTTGAGGTGGAGAGAGAAAGAACAAGGAAGAAAGAGGAAGAAGAAGGAGGAGGCTGGCTACGAGCCAACCACCGGCGGCCTTTACCTAGCGACACACTCGGTACAGGCGGGTGGTACGGGTGCAGCCCGCCTGTACCGGTGGTTGTCACCGTTGGATCAACATTTGGGTTCGAAATCAAACCTGGTTGACCTGGTATGGACACGCGGTATGGGCGTACCCCGGCCGTACTAGTGATCGTTATCTATTCAGAAGCCGTCGTTGGTTTCGACGATGTTCGGTACGGGCGCGCGGTACGGGTGTACCCTGGCCGTAGCACTAATCATCACCGGAACTGTTCCTTCTGTAGGTTTTGTCGAGAGATGGTACGGGCGCGCGGTAGGGGCGCACTGTGGCCGTACTATTGCTCATTATCTATACCGAACCCTTTTTATTTTCTTTGTTTTTCCCTTGCTTCTTAACTTCATTAAGGTAAATTCTCTGAACAAACTAAAAACTCAAAACAAACTTATTAAGTAATAAAAATAATAAAGTAGTAATTGCAAAAATAAAATAAAATAAAAACTTAAACTTAATTAATTAAGAATGGGTTAACTCCCATTAAGTGTTTAATTCTAGAGATTTGACTAATCAAACTCCATATCATCGGCGTTCATCTCAAGCGGCACTTTTTCTTTAGTTTTTGCTGTCTGATCACGCTTAGGCGGTGGAATGTATTTTCCATTGTGCTTTTCTTTCTTAGGAAAGTATCGAACAATCTGATCATCATATATATTGAAGATAATCTTACCGCTGGAACAATCTACATTAGCTCTGGCTGTCCTAAGAAAAGGTCTTCCTAGGATGATAGATAGTTTGTCATCCTTAGGAACATCAAGAATAATAAAATTAGTGGGTATAACATGTTGATCTATTCTAAGTAAAACATCTTCGATCATTCCGACAGGTTGTTTAGTTGTCTTATCCGCCGTTTGCAGTATTACCGAAGTAGGAGAACACTCTCCAAGATTCAATTTCTTAAATAAGGAATAAGGCATAAAACTAACACCTGCTCCTAAATCGCAAAGAGCATTGAATATATTAGTTTTCCCTATTGCACTGGAGATGGTTGGTATCCCTGGATCCCCAAGCTTAGCAGGAAGTTTACCACCAAATCGTGTCATAACTGCTATAGTCTTGGTTACCTTCTTTTTCCTATTAAGTATGTCTCGCATAAATTTTTTATAAGTAGGAACTTGAATAGCATTAGTTAAAGAAAGTTCTAAACGCAAACTACCCAGTGCCTCCGCAAAAGAATCATAAATAGCTTTGTCTGGTTCATAATGAACTCGGTTAGGGTAAGGAATTTTCTTTTTGGTAGGTATTACCTTTTCTTTTACCTTTTTCACTGGTTCAACGTTCTTTTTATTTTTACTTGCAGATGATTTTTCCTTATTGGCATGTTCCTCATGAGGGATGATAACTTGCTCTTCTTGTTCCTTTCTGAGATCAGTTTCTTCCCTAGAATAGATAGTCTCAGCATCCGAATCATATGGTTTATGCTTATCCCCCGCTTCCCCTTCTTCTTGAGTGTTGGAAGCTTCATTTTCCCTTTTCTGGGTCTCATAATCAATGTCGTCCTACGGGTCGACTAGATCTTCTTCTTCTTCTTCTTGACTCATCTCCTGAGTTTCTCTTGCTTCTCGAGCTTGCTCTTGTTGATACCAAGGTGGCTCTTTTGGTTCCTGAGTTTCTGTACAACGCCTAGTAACCATGTTAGTAGAAATAGTGTTGAAATTTCCTTGGTTCAAAATCAAAGTTTGGGTTTCATTTATTTGCTCACACTGGGTTTTAACCATACTTAGATATCTATCTAAATTTTTCGTGGATTGACCCAAGTCGGCAAAGGCTTCCATTAGGTCTCTTATATCTTTTCTTGTGTCATAAGACGTTTATAGTTTTTCTCACAGAATTGATTTTGTTGATATTTAAACTTTTGTATTACAAGATTTAAATCATCTTCTATTGCATAAGTTTGAAGAATGTCAACTTTATTTTCTTTTACAAGTTCTGAAGTTGTACCTTTCTCTTCCATGGACTTTTTGACTTCGGATATAAGATCTTGTGGTATGTGAATCATAACTTTTTGTGGTTCAATATCCTCAATTGGATTGTATTGTTCGTCATTAAAGGATCTTACCTCAAAAAGCTTTACGCATTCTGACAGTGTCAAGTTGCATATTGCTTCTCCTACAGATAGATCAATCATATCTTTTGTTTCGTCATTAATACCATTATAAAAATATTGGATAACTAGACTCTCGTGAAAACCATGATTTGAAACTTTCATAATCATTGCATAATATCTATTCCATGCTTGACAAAAGGTCTCTCCAATTGTTTGTAGAAAATTTGTTATACTTTGTTTGATGTGCATAATTTTAGTAAATGAACAATATTTATGCATGAATTCTCGGATGCAATCTTCCTAGCTTTTTATAGTGTGATTAGGTAATGATTGTAACCAAGCTAAAGCATTATCTTTCAAAGACCAGCGAAAGAGTTTAAGAAGTACAAACTCTATTGGTAAACTTGTCGATTTAAGAGTAACACAAAGATCGTGTACTCTTGTTAAGTGGTCACTAGGGCCTTCCTCTTCTTTTCCCGCGAAAGCAATTTCTTTAATCATATTTATTAGCTCAGGATATATTTCAAATTCCTGGCCTTCAAGTTCAGGATAAAGAATAGGCATTTTCCTCAAGTGCCTAGATGGATTCCCATACTCTCCCAAAGGTAGCTCAAGTTCAACCCCTCGGGTGATGGTCAAATCTGCCATCAATGGGATCAAGCTATTCACGTCTATAGTACGCGAATTAGTAAATCTTTCAATAAATTATAATCGTCTCTTGATCAGAACACGATCAATATACGGAGGTAAATAGGTTTTTCCTGATCGAGTGGTACCTCTCTCTTCAATGGAGATCATGAATAGTATCAATAGTTGATGTTGTCAAGAAACAACACTTAGCGCTTAGCTCCCTGGCAACAGCGCCAAAAAATATCTTGATAGCCTGCAAGTGCACAGGTTCATCAGAGAATGTTTTTGCGGAAGTATTAATTCCAGTTTTTATATCGATCCCAACGAGGAGCCTAGGAAAGTGTTTTTATGTGGTGTTTCTGTCGCACCCAAGGTGTCATAGGTCTTGAGTGAATTAACTGCAAATGTTGATGGTGGAAGTGGTGAATAAAAAAAGAAGAACTTTCTTAAGAAATAAGTACATTGCACGAAAGTAAAGATGCAAAAGGTGTGTAAAGGTCCTGAAGATGAGAAGTTAGGCGCGGAGAGAATCAGTTCATGGTGATAGTAAAAGTGCCAAATGGAATAAGCGGAATAAGTGACAATGATAACTCTTATTTATAAGTGAGTAGGCAAGCAACCCATATACCGACTAGGAGTCCTCATGGCCAATTCTTCCCAATCCCAGTGATCCATCTGCCTATTACCACGGCCATGGTCGGCACAATAATTAAGGTCTTTCGACCAGATCAAGGCTTTAATCTTGATGGTTCCTTGTTGTCCTCGAGTAGTGCTAGCTCTTCTTTGATATCGGCCATGTCACTCGGGGGTCGCCGAATTACTAGCATACAAGTTCATACTTATGAGATCTTTGGATCATGTTACCTGGGCCCTAAAATTAGATAAGACACATTAGGCAAACATAGATATTCATTCTCACTGTTTAAATAAACATTACAACGATCACAAATGGATGGAATAAAAGGAGGCACATCACATCTCATCTCACCAATCCCTTACATCTCCCACGCCTATGGGATTTACTCAGACATGAGAGGTATACAAATCAAAGGCATAATTGTATTACAAATAGAAATCATCTCAAAGTTATTGTAGCAAACCACAATAGCGATTAAAGATCCAATCAAATACAAACCGAAGGTAGATCAAAGTAGCAAACCCTAATATTACAAGTGCCAATATCTCTCTCTATAAGTAATGATGGAATGATGGTGGAGTGTGTGGTTTTGAGGTTGAATATCATCGAAGAACGAGGTGAAGTTCTTCTCCTCTTTCAGATCCGATCTCTCCCTCTAGATGTCTTGCGGCGGCTGTAACTTTTATTATGTGGTTCTTCTCGTCTCTCCCTCTTTACGAAAGTTTCTTGTATTGATATAAGGAAGACGCCAGTGGATAGTACGAGCACGCCCTGACCGTACCAATGGTATTTATGCATACTGAAGCCTCCAATGAAAGTGGCTCCAATTGGGGATTTTCTTATTCTGGTGTAATTAGCCCATAAATGCTATTAGATCTTCAATAAATGTTCAATGCCTAAAAACCATCACAAGAAATCAAGTATTCGCTAATTGTGATATTAATATTAGTGGAAAGGGTCAATCTTCAGTGAAATCTGACAATAAACAAGAGGAAAACCAATGGTAAAAAGTGATGAAATTTGGAGCTATCAGTGGCTCCGGAACATCTTCCATTGCGACACCTGGTATTTGAAGATCGGGGTCGATAATATCATCGAGTTCTATCTTCCTTCCACTTACACCTTTTGCGAGAAACTCTTTATCAAGGAAGGTACCGTTATTTGCGAGAAACATTTTACCCTCAACTTAGTTGTAGAAGGTATATCCAATAGTCTCCTTTGGATATCCTACAAAGATGCATTTTTACGCTTTAGGTTCAAGTTTGTTAGGGTGTAGTTTCTTGACGTAAGCCTCAAATCCCCAAACCTTTAGGAATCACAACTTTGTCTTGGTGCCATGCCATATCTCATACGGCGTTGTCTTCATAGATTTGGATGGCGCTCAATTTAAAATGGATGCAACTATCTCAAGTGCATATCCCCAAAAAGATACAGATAAGTCGGCAAGAGACATCATAGACCATACGCTATCCAATAGGGTGCGATTATATCGCTCGGATACACTATTACGATATGGTGTTCCAACCGGCATAAGTTGTGGTACAATGCCACAAGCCTTCAGATGTGTGACAAACTCGTAACTGAAATACTCGCCCCCTCGATCAGTACAAAGGTGTTTGATTTTCTTGTCGAGTTGATTCTCAACTTCACTCTGAAATTATTTAAACTTTTCAAAGGTTTCAGATTTGTGCTTCATTAAGTAGATACCTTTTTATACTCAAATCGTCAGTGAAGGTGAAAAAATAACGATAACCATTGCACGTGGAGATGCTCATTGGTCCGCATACATCCGAATGTATGACCCCAAATAGGTATGCATCCCATTCCATCATTCCATTGAATGACGTCTTGTTCATCTTGCCCATGAGGCACAGTTCGCATCAATCGAGGGATTCAAAATACAACGATTCCATAAGTCCATCAGAATGGAGCTGCTTCATGCATTTTACACTGATGTGACCCGGACGGCAATGCCATATGTATATGGAATTATCGCTATCATTCTTGCATCACTTGGGATCTATGCTATGGATGTGTGTATCATCACAATCAAGATTCAATAAGAATAAACCTATACTTTGTCGTGCATGATCATAAAACACATTATTCATGTAAATAGAACAACCACTTGTCTCTGACTTAAACGAATAATGGTCTTGTAACAAGCAAGACCCACTAACAATATTCATGCTCAAAGTCGGTACATAGTAACAATTATTCAAATTTAAAACTAACCCTAAAGGGAGACGCAGAGGGATGGTGCTGACTGCCACGACTTCAACTTGGTTGCCATCGCCGATGCGCATCATCACCTCATCCTTCACCAGGCGCCTCTTATTCCGCAACTCCCGTTGAGAGTTACATATATGAGAAACAAAACCAGTATCAAATACCCAGGTGTTTCTCCTGGTACTAGTGAGGAAAATATTAATAACATGTATATCATATATACCTTTCTCTTTGGCAACGACCTTGCCATCCTTCTTATCATCTAGGTACTTGGGGCAGTTGTGCTTCTAGTGACCCTCACCCTTGCACTAGAAGCACATCGCGTCGGGCTTGGACTTGGGTCCCTTGGAGGAAGAGGCAATAGTTTTGTCGTGCCTCTTGCGTTTACCCTTCTTGTCCTTGCCCTTATTGGCAGATTTATTGAAGTTAACAGTCTTGTTGACCATCAAGACAGTGTGCTCCTTCCTGATTTCCACCTCAGTGTGCTTGAGCATGGCGAACAACTCAGACAAGGTTTTAGTCAAACCCTGCATCTTGTAGTTTAGCACGAAGCTTTTGTAGCTAGGGGCAAAGACTACACCACCCTATCAATCGCCAGCTCATCATTGATTTTCCAATCAAGATTGTTTAGGCATTGAACATAGCCAGACATTTTTAGTACATGCTCGCTCAAGCTGTTGTGCTCCTCCATCTTAACCGAGAAGAAGAGGTTCAAAACCTCATACCTCTCAGACCGGGCCTAGTGTGCAAAGATGGCCTTGTGATCAGTGATGATCTCAAAGGCGCTCTTGTTCTCAAAGTGCTTCTGTAGGTTGGCCTCCATGGCGTATATCATGCCACTGTAGATACATGTGTTATCATCTTTCATCTCTTGATAAACATTTTTATTAGCCTGAGAGGCGGTAGCAGTGGGTTGGTTACCTATAGAGTCCTCAAGTATATAGGATATATTCTAGGGAACGAGGAGAAACCTCAAGTTACGGGACCATGCGGTGAAGTTTGTCCCGTCAGTTTTGAGATTTTCTTTTTCAAGGAAGGGGCCAAGGTTGAAGGTAGCGCGAGACATCAAAAATATTATTTGTAAAGTAGTTAATATTAAATGTTCATAATACATGTTCTTATTTAGTCATATTAAAACACCATAGATTCCACTCAAATGAACATCCCCCAACATTCGTTTAGTGACTACACGATCCCTTAACACCGCATCATCCCCGATCATCATGTCCTTTGATGCAGCTTCTAGGGTAGATATCACCATATCGATCACATCTCCATGCAAATCGTGCTTGACCTTTTGGTTATCTGTGTTTCGAGGCCATGTTTGTACATGCTAGGCTCGCCAACTTTAACCACAATGTATTGATGTTCATAGATGGCCTGCACTCACCGTATGTGAATGAAAAGATGTCTATCACCCGATCATCATGACCTGCTTCATACTTGCGAACTTTCTTGGTGGTGCACACGTGTGGGATAACACGAATATTGGAATTATAGTATGAGGGATTATCTTATTATGCTACTGTCGTAAGTCTAATACTAGCACAACAAGATCCACACAACAGCTAACATCTAGTGAAAATAGTTATGTATGTGTTATATGTGGTGGTTTGTCGCATCTTGATATCCATTGATAACACCGACATTTGCACCAGGTTCATGGCGCCACCTTGCCTTCAGTTGTCTATCCCATAAACACTAACCTAAACCACACATATCACTTGCCCTCATGCAAAACAAAGTTAGATGCTTCTACTTTATGTTTGCAAGTTTTATATGGTTGATTGGGCTTTCACACAAGAACCGGTTCTTACCTAGGAATCCAACCACAACATGGATTAACTAGTTGTTGTTTTTAATCCCTTATCACGGCCGTCCTTTGTAAGTTCTACATAACCTATTGTCGGAGAGACAGACACCCGCCAGTCACTTATACGGTACAAGTTGTATGTTAGTCGTGGAACCGGTCTCGTGTAAGGTTAAGCATAAGATTGGTTCGGGGCGCTTCATCCGACATTCCACAATAGTAGCAAGTATACGTGGGGGGGTAGCAATTAGAAAATGAACGCCCACACAATACACACGTGTTCTACTCATACTAGTACATCTATGCATAGATCGCTCTAATACCACTGAAGGGGTTCAGTGGCAGAAAACAAAAAATTTCCTACTATGAGAACGCACCAACCCAAGATCAATCTATGGAGAAGTATACTAACAAGCGGGATATGGTGATCATACCTTTGAAGACCGAAAAGCAGAATTTCGTTCCCTCACAAACGTTGCTGATGAAGCCGAGCATAGCATACTGATACGTTGCAAACGTATCCATAATTTTTGATGTTCCATGCTTGGTTTTATCTACTTTCTTATGTTTTGTCCACACTTTGGAGTACTTTTCATATGATTTCTTGGACTAACCTATTAACAAGAGCCACAGTGCCAGCTGCCTGTTTTCTGCTGTTTTTGGTTCCAGGAAAGTCAGAAAATGAATATTCTTGGAATTGGACGGGACAAAAGCCAAAGTCAGTTTTTCATTGAGGGACACCAGGAGCCAGAATACGAGACGGAGAGGGGCTGGGGCCCGGCCACACCACCTGGCCGTGCAGGCTAGGCCTGGCCGCGCCAGGGGGTGGTCTGGCCGCCCCAGGCACCCCCTCGGCCTCCCTCTTCGCCTATAAGTTGCCTCCTGACCTAAAAACCTAGGGGGTTCAACGTTTTTCCAAAAAGAGTTCCGCTGCGCCGCCACCACCAGATTCCGCGATTTGGAACCAGAAACTCTGTTCTGGCACCCTGTCGGGACGAGGAATTGGACGAGATCATCACCATCATCATCATCATCATCGCTTCTCCATCAACCATCCATGTTTCCCCCATCTATGAGTGAGTAATCCCCCGCTGTAGGCTATGGGGATGGTACAGATTGGATGAGATCATTCATGTAATGGCATCAGATTGTTAGGGCATGGTGCCTAGTATCTACTATTAGTGCTTTTTGACTTTGTTGCGACTTGTTATGCTTAATGCTTGTCACTAGGGCCCGAGTGCCATGATTTCAGATCTGAACATGTTATTGATTCATTATGATAGTATTGTTTATGGTCTTACCTGCAAGTTGTATACACATGTTGTTGTCCGGAACCAAAGGCACCGAAGTGACAGCAATCGGGATAGCCGGAGGGAATGGCTTTGATGTGAGGATCACATGTGTTCACGGAGTATTAATGCTTTGCTCCGGTGCTTTATTAAAAGGAGCACCTTAATTGCCAGTAGTTCCCTTGAGGCCTCGCTGCAAACGGGCTGGGAAAACAAAATATGCTGTGTAAGTTCTCATTGCGAGCACGTATGACTATATATGGAACACATGCCTATGATTACTTAGTACTTTGATGCTTTATCTTATTTATCTGCAATTGCCCTATGTTTTGATTGCCATATGAATTTTCTTGTCCATGCAACACCTGTCCATCCATCCCTATGCCTACCGCGCTTTAATCCTACTGTTTACTGCAATTGTTACTACTGTCTTTACTTTTACTACTGCTATTACTTTGTTATTGCTTCTACAAAACTGTTGCTACTGATAAACTGCTGTGAGCAAGATTGACTCCAGGTGCAGCTGAATTGACAACTCAGTTGTTAAGGCTTATAAATATTCTTTGGCTCCCCTTGTGTCGAATCAATAAATTGGGTTTCACTTCCCTCAAAAATACTGCGATACACCCCCTATACTTGTGGGTCATCAATACTATTTTCTGACGCCGTTGCCAGGGAGCATAGCTTTATTTATCAAGTCCACTTGGAATCACGTTTGTTCAAGCATAATCATAACCAATCTTTTTACTTTGTTATTTTTGTTTTGATTAGTTTATTTCCACCTTGTTTGCTTGTTTCTTTATCAAAAATACAAAAAAAATTAGTTCCTACTCTAGTTGTTATTTTTGTTGGTCTGTTATTGTCTTGCTTTATCATGCTTTCTATCAATGGTTGGTTTCTTTGAAACTGAATATTATTGGCAAGGTGGGTTCACGGAAGAACAAAAATATTATTATAAGGAACACCGCTTGTCACAAAAAGGGAAACACTTATGGGAACAAATTGATAAATTGTATACCATTGCTATAAACGTGTGCTCTACTTATAATGTTACTTATTGCTTTGATAAATCTTGTTGCTGTAGGAGGTACAAACACCTCCCTTTTCAATGTGAGTATAATGATGATGTTACCATATCTTCTTATGTTAAAGAAAATTATGACTTTTATGATGTGGAACAAATTGAGAAATTTATTGCTTGGAAGGGTGCATTTGAACTTGCTAGTTTGCTTGAAAATATTGATGATTCACCTTATAAATATGAGGTTTATGATATACTTAAATTTTGCTTTGATAATTACAAGGAAGAAAATGGCTATATTCTGGAATATATTAATAGATGCTTTCCACAAACGGAAGAGGCTAATGCCTTACAGGATCTTATGGAAGAAGAAATTGATGAACCTGAAAGCTCATTAGATGAAAAAGAGGAGGAGAGTGATGAACAAAAGGAGGAAGAATGGATTAGCTACCCATGCCTACCTTCTAATGAGAGTAACTCTTTATCCCTTACATCATTTGATTGTCCCCCATGCTTACCAAAGGAGGATGAATGTTATGCTCATGTTATCTGTGATAATCCTTTATTTGTGCCTAACTTCGAGATGCATGGTACTAAAGAGTTTTGCTAAGAAATTGTTTATGATAAAGCTCTAGACGATGGTCCTATATTGAATGATCAGTCATCTTGTTATAGAATTGTTAAAAGTGGGTTTGAAAGTTTTAATCCCACTATTTTTGAGCTTGATAAAAATTATGTTTTTGTAGAACATGAAAAGCATGCTTTATGTGATAGTTATATTGTTGAGTTTATTCATGAGGCTACTGAAAATTATTATGAGAGAGGAAAATATGGTTGTAGAAGTTTTCATGGTATTGAAACACCTCTCTATGTGCTGAAAGTTTTGAAGTTACTCTTGTTTTATCTTCCTATGCCTGTCACTTTGTTCTTTGTGAATTTATTTGCATACAAGATTCCTGTGCATAGGAAGTGGGTTAGACTTAAATGTGTTTTGAATTTGCTTCTTGATGCTCTCTTTTACTTCAATTCATATTTCTTATGTGAGTATCTTCTCAAACTATCATGTGTAACTTAAAGGCGTTAAAGAAAAGTACTTATTGGGAGATAACCCAAAAGTTTTAGATGAGTCTTGGAAGTTATTACTTCAGTAATAACCGCTCCTTATCGTTTTTATTTGCTTTTTGTGCCAAGAGTAACCTCTAATGAGAGAGAAGTAATGGTTGGGAAAGTTGCTGTCCTGAAACAGATTTTTGTGCTTCACCGTAAAAATTCGCGTAAAATCTCTGTACGTCCTTTTGAGGTGTGAATTTTTGTGATTCGGCCCCAGGTTGTTATATAACTTTCGTTAGTTCAATACTTTTCTATTTGAGCAACAGAGGGTCTTCGAAAAAATTCGTTTTTACGTGCTGGTCTGTTTTGACAGATTTCTGCCATTATTTGCATTTGCTTCTTATTGGTTCCTTTTTGAGTTCTTTTGGGGAATTGAGATTTTTGAGGGAAGTGCTACAATAGCTTGTGTTTTAATGGAAGTTTTATTGGTGTTGGAACTGAACCCAAAGACTTATTATCTTGAGTGCACTAATGTTGCTAATAAAGATTGTGTGAAGTTTTGTATGAAGAAAAATTTCAGGTGTATGGAAGAAATGATGTAATGAGATGAAGAATGGACTAAAGCTCAAGCTTGGGGATGCCACCCATGTCACCCCAAGAAATATTCAAGAGGTACATGCGTCAAAGTTTGGGGATGCCCAAGGCATCCCCTTCTTCATCAATAAAAATCCCAGGTTTCTTCAAAACACTTCATTTTTATTGTTTCATGCACAGTTGTGTTGTTCTTGGAGCGTCTTATTTTTCGTTTTCGTTTGCTTTGTTTTCTTAGTATTCTGAATAAATTGGGTGGACCCCCTATTTCATGCATTGATTTTCATATAGTTTGGTTTGGATTGAAAAAGAGTAGGAAAGTTCATGCTTAAGTGGTAAAGAGAGCTTGTTTTTGACTGTGGCCTATGCTTTGTCATGCCATGCTTGATATTGTTTTGAATTTATGCTTATCATTCTTTGTTGTACCATGACTTGTTGTAAGCATGAAGGAGCTCCGAGCTTTTGCTCATCCTCCTCAAGTCATTTCCTCAAGAGAATTCTTTGCCCGACAAAAGTGAATCCGTGCTGCTGCCGTCCCAGGACAAGTGCCCCCGTCGACTATGGAGGAGCTGGTTCACAAGTACGGCCGGGGCTATTACTTAGGCTCTAGTACAGTCAGGTATCACCATTTATGCAAATACGAGATCCTCGTTTTTATGGAATTAAGGTCCTGTTCCACCAAAACAAACAAGTTGTTTTCGGGCATAACCAGAAGAATTGTGAGAAATAAGTCAATTTATCAAGTTGAGGCGCGTGTGTGTTGTCCTCCAAGAAAAACAAAGAGGCATAGAAAGAAACTCAGTTCAGAGTGCTTCTGCCTAGACCGAGTAGCTTATTCCTTCACTTTCCCACTATCCAGCATCAAACTTATCGGAAAATCAAGCGGAAAAACACCTATTTCAAAGCGGGATGCTATTGATGGATAAAAACCTATGCTCTTTATTGTAGGGGTGGGCTTTCCTACTCCCACCTATCCTTATAAAATTGAGATTGCTTAATGTGCCTTTGAAGAATGATGCGTTGTTTTAGCATATTAAAGCATAGTATTGTGGTATTCTCCTTTAATGCTTTATTTGGATTAACTTGGCGCATGCTCACACCATGTTATGACTATCCCAAGTCACCATAGCCTTTATTATCCTTTAGTTTTCAACTTGTAGTATCACTTTATGCTTTGATTAATGATGTTTTGTTCCTCTTCATGATTATGGCCATCATTGCTCTCTTAGTTGGTCGTTCCAGTCTTTTGCTAGTCTCCATAACCAAGTATGAGTTCCACTCATGCATCCAATTCCTAAAACCAAGTTATTCCAAAGAGTCCACCATACCTACCTATTAGCATATGCTATTCCAAGTATATTCATGTTTTTATCTACCTTTCAAATTAAACTTGTTATGAGAAATCTAGTGATTAAAGCTCTCACGAACTTGATGGCACACTTTACTTTTCTTGCATTTAATAAACTTGAACCATTGCGTCCATCTTTGTTGCGTATATGCTTGCGCTTTATAAGTTGAAGCGAGCAGAACCATGTATCATCGGGAACGCTTTCAACATTGCACTTGTACTTTGTACCCCGTTGATATCATGTTCTTTTGCTTATGGATCCCAGCAGTGTGAAATAAAAGGGGAACTTGTAAGATCATGGAGTTTGTATTTGTGTTAGAGAAACGCCTGGGCCGCTAGCCTAAGCCATGCCTAATCATGGTGGAAACTTGTAGCATAACCATAATGAGCATTATATGAAGCATCCTCAATAAAAACCTATGCAAATAGCAAATAAAAAGATCGCTGAGATGCTCATTGTCTGCTTGCCTTGTCATTTACATTATGGGATAGCTCCTGTATCATGTGCAAGGGGTACCCCATTGGCGGTTCTCTATGATACATATGTACTTACAATGACAAGAACTTACCGGTAACTAAACTTGAGTAGCATGAGGAGCGACCCTCGTATTCAAGGGACATGAGATTTCCAACTTATACTTTGTCAAGCATATACTTCATAGTTTGTTCACTTTAATCTTAACCACTTCAAGATGCTTATGATAAGGGCAATGAGAGATGAAAGCTAATAAGTACCATAATTTTTGGAAGCTCTTTATGAAACTTGAGTCCCTACTTCCTTCTTTGAAGGCCTTTATTTTACTTTCATGTTGAGTCTCCACCTTCTATCTTTATGCACCTACTTTGAGAGCATAGTGGCCATTCTTAGTTCTATGTGCATTGTCCCAAGACTTGTTCATTGATGCATAGCTTTGATATTGCTTGTTTTAAACTATTTGTATCTAGTCACTCTTATGAACTTTGAAGGTGTCCTATGCATTTATGATTGCTACTCTACAAGGGACAAGCTGAATGCCACTATGCTATGTTTTCTTTATGTAAAACAAACAAACGTCTTGCAAAGCATTTTTATTCATGAATCTTTTGTTTGTGCCTTTTCATGTTGCAACATAGTTGCTTTGTCTTATTGTTAGAACTTTATCTTTCATGTTATGTTGAAGTACTATGATCCCCGCTATGAATGTTTTACAAATACTTTGATCAAGTTTATAATGGTGCATGTCACCTCAAAAATTATTCTTTGTTTTTATCACTTACCTACTCGAGGACGAGCAGGAGTTAAGCTTGGGGATGTTGATACGTTGCAAACGCATCCATAATTTTTGATGTTCCATGCTTGATTTTATCTACTTTCTTATGTTTTGTCCATGCTTTGGAGTACTTTTCATATGATTTCTTGGACTAACCTATTAACAAGAGCCACAGTGCCAGGTGCCTATTTTCTGCTGTTTTTGGTTCCAGGAAAGTCAGAAAATGAATATTCTCGGAATTGGACGGGACAAAAGCCAAAGTGCCTATTTTTCGGAAGGGATCAAGTGCCAGAATACGAGACGGAGAAGGGCCAGGGAGCCACCACACCACCTGGCCGTGCGGCCAGGCCTCGCCCACGCCAGGGGGTGGTGTGGCCGCTCCCGACACCCCCTCGGCCTCTCCTTCCGCCTATAAGTTGCCCTCGGGACGAAAACCCTAAGTATCCGATCAAAAATCCACGAAGAGGTCAGAGTCAGCCATCATCTCCATCCCTAGATCGGAGGGATCAAGCTCTTCCCGCACCCTTCCGGAGAGGGAATTCACCCTGAGGCCTTCTTCATCACCATGCAAGCCTCCGTGTGATGCATGAGTAGTTCATCCTGACTACGGATCCATGTAGTAGCTAGATGGCTGGTTTCTCCTCCTTTGTGCTTTCATGTTTAGATCTTGTGAGTCTGCTCATGATCAAGATCATCTATTTGTAATTCATACATGTTGTGTTTATGGGATCCGATGGATATTGAGATGCTATTTCAGATTGATTATTGATTCTATCATGTCTTTGTTATTTGAGATCTTGCATGCTTTCTGTTGTTAGTAGCTATCTTGGCCAAGTAGAAGCTAGCAACTCCAAGAGTTAGTATTTATGCTCGATAGTGGGTTCATGCCTCCGTAACTGGGAAGTGATGTAAATCTCTAAGGTACTAGATGTGCTGTTGCTACTAGGGAGAAAACAACAATCCTTTGTTCATAGAACAATCGTATTGTTTACTTTACACGCAGTTCAGAAGCAATAACTGCTGCTTGCAACTTAATACTGGAGGGGTTCGATGATAACCTCAAGGTGGATTATTAGTCATAGATGCAATGGATGGCGGTCTATGTATTATGTTGTAATGCCCAATCAAGTCTCGGAGGAGTCAAGATGATTAGTATATGCATGTATTGCTTTCTCGGTGTTTGTCAATTGCCCGCTGTAATTTGTTCACCCAAAGATGTTATCTATTTAAGGAGAGCCACCTCTAGTGAACTATGGATCCCGGTCCTTTTACTTTACATACAATCTACAATCTTTTACTGCTTTGTGTTTACTTTCTACAAACTTTTACTTCTTTCCATTCGATACGTTTAATCCTTTGTTTTCCGCAAAACACGGTGAGATTGACAACCTCATCGCAAGTTGGGGACAAAGTTCTGTGGTTATGTTGTGCAGTCTCCACGTTGCTACTAGCACCGGTAGTGCGCCCTGCCAAAGCTCAGCTAGTAACACCTTTGGGGTGTTTCCTTGCTCCTACTGGTTCGATTAAACCTTGGTTTCATAACTGAGGGAAAACTTGCTGCTATATTCATCGTACCTTCCTCTTGGGGTTCCCAACGAGATCTACATAGAAAGTCGAGCGCATCAGGCTACGCCACCCAATGAGCTTGACACAGGACTCGAGGGCCCAATGGAGGTCATGATGATCGAGCCATCTTGGACACATCCATACATCACATACCTGCTCAGCAAGAGGCTGCCAGATGACCCGACTGATGCGCGACACATAGCGTGACGATCCAAGGCATTCGCCCTCATCAACGGCAAACTGTACAAATGCAGCATCATAGGAGTTCTCTAGAGGTGAGTCTCCAACGGGGACAGAAGAACCATCCTCCTCGACATACAGGAAGGCACCTGCGGACACCATGCGGGAAGTCACGCCCTCATCGCCAAAGCTTTACGAGCTGGATTCTACTGGCCAACGGCCATGCGTGATGCCAAGGACATCGTCCAATGCAAACGCTGCCGATTTATGACAAACCACACGCACCTGGCATGGAACTCAGGCCAATACCATTGGCTTGGCCCTTTGCACAATGGGGACTCGACATGGTCGGCAAGCTCCCAAAATCCTTGCGAGGAGGATATGTCTACCTCTTAGTCGCGGTCGACAAATTCACCAAGTGGATCAAGGCCATGCCGGTGACGAATCAATCAGGAGCCAGTGCTGTCAAGTTCTTCGAGTCCATTGTCTACCGCTTTGGAGTGCCACATAGCATCATCACGAACAATGGGACGAACTTCACCTCCAAGGAGTTCTAGGAATTTTGTGAAAACCTGGGAATCAACATTAGCTACACCTCGGTGGCTCACCCTTATACCAACGGTCAAGTCGAAAAGGCCAACAGCCTCGTCTGTGGTGGAATCAAGAAACGACTCCTTCGGCCACTCGAACAAGCCGCCGGATGCTGGCCAGACGAACTACAATCCGTACTTTGGAGCCTACGCATAACTCCAAACAGCGCCACATGCTACACCCCGTTCTTCATGGTGCACGGTGCTGAAGCAGTGCTACCCGCAGAAGTGCGCTACAAAGCCCTGTGGGTGGTTGCATACAACGATAAGGAGTCAACTCTCGCACTCGAAGACTCCATTGACCTCCTTGACGAGGCGCGCGAGATCGCAGCAGAGAGATCCACGATCTACCAGCAGAGCCTTCGCAACTACCAGAACAGAAGAACATTTTGACTACTTTAGTCCATGCTCGAGTCTTCGACTCAACCAAGAACTCGAGGGATACTCCTAACAGGAGCGCTGGCCGCGCACCCAAAATAATTTTTATGCAGGTATACAAGCTTCACGAAAACCCTTCACTCGAATCAACGATTCGATTGTGAGCTACGGGTTACTCCCATAGGGAGCGCCGGAAGCACATTCGACTGAAACAAGCAACAAAATACGACAAACTCACAAAATGTTTTTAGTCCCCACTCGAGTCTACGACTCAAATAGGCACTCGGGGGCTACTCCCATAGGGAGCGCTGGTCGTGCACCCTATGATTATTTTTCCTTGTACATTGTACTGTGTGTTGATAACACCCACACTCGAATTCTATGGCGACTCCGCCTCATATTTCCCTACAAAGAGATTACGTCTCCTGGGCCACCCGAATCATCTCCGCGATGACAAAAATTCGGATGTGCACTACCAGAAATATATCCGTACCTACAGGTGCTATGAACATGCCTTGACGGACGCATTGAGTGCTCACATTTATACACTAGAATTCAACTCCTGTAAGACCTCCGCGGCCTGAGTCGAATTACGCCAGCACTTTCCTGAATTCGAGTCTGGGGACTCGAGTTTGAGTAGATTGCATTGTTTTTCCCTAAGGCAGTTAACTGATACCGATACATCGGATAAATCAGGCACCTATATCAACAATCCCTATGACATAGACAGAACACTCGAAAATATGCTCTGTCATGCACTCAAAAGACTTCATAAAGTCTCCAGTCAAATCTATGATTCCACTAGACACTCGGGGGCTACTGACATGGGCATACCCTACAGGTACTCGAGTTTGGCATATACAGTCTAGATACGGCAGAAGCCCATGGCGTTGCCATGGCCCAATTGAGGATTCGGATGACTCATGGAGGCTCCGATTGCTTGTAGCGCAAGATGAAGCTTAAGATAGAAAGTTCAAAGGGACGAACCCAAATCTGTAATCGACTCGACCTGCTACCTGAGACCTAGCCTATCTATATAAAGGCTAGGAGGGGGCGGCGAGGAGGACAATCACAACCCTAGTTTCCAGAACCATCGCCAGATTGCATCTGCACACCCTTGTAACTTTTGACTCCCTCGATAATTCCAAGAGTAGACAAGTAGGAGTAGGGACCTCTACGAGGCCTAAACCTGGGTAAACCTTGAGTCCTTGTGTGCTTGTTTGCTAGCCGATTGATGCCTCCAGCTCTCCATTCTTCTCCAAAACCCAAGTCCATAACAATGGGCATTGATGAGTTAAACCCTCGTCAGTTGTAATGTTGGATCTTAGCTGTATAGTTTTAGATGGAGGAAAAATATTTAGTCATAAACAAATTAGTACATTCCTCCCAAGATTTAATAGTGCTCTTTGGTAGAGCTAGTAACCAATCCTTAACCTTTCCTCTAAGAGAGAAAGGAAACAATCTTAATTTAATAGCATTTGGATCTACATCCTTAATACGCATCATGTTGCAAATTTCAGTGAAAGTGTTTAAGTGCAAACCTGAATCTTCAGCAGATGAGCCCCCAAATTGGTTTTGTTGAACCAAACTTAAATGGTTGGCCTTTATTTCATTTTTTATGTTTCCGCATCAACAGCTAGATGAGTGATATGTGCATGAATTAAATCATCAGTGGGAGTAGCATACTCCCCTAATCTCTTTTGAGCCATGGCTCTTATATTTTTGGTAATTTTTAAGTAATGAAAACAAATAACAAGTAACTATTTTTTGGGTTTTAAAATAGATAACAAGAAAGTAAACTAATAACAAGAAATAAACAACAAGCTAATAATAAAAATAAAAAACAAGGTCTGTAGTGACCTCACCAAGATAGCGAAATTGCTTCCCCAGCAACGGCACCAGAAAAAGGGTTGATACCTTCAATCTGGATTCACGGATGTAGTATAATAGCTTTTCCCCTAGAAGACCAAGGTTTAATCGAACCTTGGAAAGCAATGCTAAAAGAAAATAAAAAGGACACGTCTACAAGACTTTGTTTGTCATTTTACCTTAGTTTACCGGACCAATCTAGTTTACTTTTATAGTGGGTTGAATCAATGGATGAAGATAGGTCAGGGTTGAAGATCAACCTACAGCTACACATCATATGGAATAAAAGATAATAATAAGCATAGTCATGTGTAATGTTTGAACGGAGATAATATTTTGTGGGCAACATATCCTAATATACTAGAGCCCCCATGATGCAGCGGGCATAGCATTAGTCTTTTAATCCAACCAAGTGCATACTGAAGCAACAGGCTACAAATGATTATTAAGTGTAAAACATAGATCAAAGCTTTAAGTGGTGACGTTGTTGTGATCCCGAATGGGTCGCTAAGCGAAGACCATACTACCCTTTATGTCACTGTGGTTTCCTATGAGATCGCTGCTAACCAAGTATCTCACCTCAAGCCTTTATCAATCTATGGGATCTTGGGTACCTACAAGTCCATAGATCGATACAAGAGACAAAGAAACAAAAGATACAAATCTCAAATTCAAGCAAAATACAATACTCCCCTGAATTAGATGCACATAATCGCTACATGGTTTCTCCCCAACCCGTAGCCCTTGAGGACTACTCACTCATAACAAATAGATACAAAATTCAATTGAAAACAAAATACAATACTCCCATGAATTACATGCACATAATCGCTACGAGGTTTCTCCCCAACCCGTAGCCCGTGAGGACTACTCACTCATAACAAATAGACCAAAGATAAAAAACATCACACAAAATCAAATATTCTTATAATGGTCGCCAAATCACAAGGAGATCTAAAGTACAAAGCAATGGTTATGTTTAGTGGAGGGGATGGATGATGGAAGTGATGAACAATAGATGAACAATGGCATGGATCTCCTTTGGTGGTGTTGTGGTGTAATCTAAGAATGGCGGCTCTCTGGCCGGTGACTGGAGCCTCAAAATATATAGGCGTATTTACGAAAGTCATAGGGTTTGACGAGACGAGGCCAACACCACCTGGTACGGGCGGACGATATGGATGGGCTTTGCTCGTACCAGTGATCGTTGATACGTTGGAAACGTATCTATAAATTTCGATGTTCCATGCTTGTTTTATATCTACTTTCTTATGTTTTGTCCACACTTTGGAGTATTTTTACACATTTTCTGGAACTAACCTATTAACAAGATGCCACAGTGCCAGTTGCCTGTTTTCTCCTGTTTTTGGTTTCAGAAAAGCTAGAAAAGAAATATTCTAGGAATTGGACCGGACAAAAGCCAAAGTCGATATTTTACCGGAAGACTCACGGTTTAAGATGAGATTGGAGAGGCCAGGGGCTGGCCACACCATATGGTGGCGCGGGTCCCCCTGGCTGCGCCACCAGGTGGTGTGGGCCCCTGGTCCACCCTCTAACATCGCCCTTTCGCCTATAAAAGCCTCCCAGGACGAAAACCCTAGGTACCAGATTAGAATTCCACGAAAATTCCGCAGTGCCGCCACCACCGAAGAGGAGATTCGGGGACAAGTCTCGTTCTAGCACTCACGGACGGGAAGTGCCCCTGGATCCATCTCCATCAACTCCACCGCCATCTCCATCGCCGTTGCTGACTCCCATGATGAGGAGGGAGTAGTTCTCTCTCGAGGCTAAGGGCTCTACCGGTAGCTATGTGTTCATCTCTCTCTATGCATGATCTTATGAGATCATGAGCTTTGTAATCTATAGATCTATTCTGATACTCAATTGCTTTAATTAATCTCTTCTTATCCCCACGTGTGTGAAGTTGACAGTGTGCACACCATGTGGCACTTTGGCTAAGGTTACATAAATACTTGTCATGAGTATAATTTGAGTTGGATGTCTCTATGAGATTGTGATGTTTGTTGGAACCATCTAGTGCTCAAGGTGACAGTGAGGGGTTATCTAGATGGGGAATGCGAACTTTAAGGTGTGCTGTTTTAGCCCTACATCGTCCAACCGGAGAGTAGTTCAGGGTAGCATCATGAAGAGAAGATATTTATATGAGAGTGTCCACTAGTGAAAGTATGATCCCTAGGCCTTGTTTCTAAGCATTAAAACACCGTTTACAATCAGTTTTGTTACATGTTTACTTGTTGCCACTCTTATTTCAGATTGCAATTACCACTTATAATCATCCATATTACTTGTATTTCACTATCTCTTCACCGAACTAGTGCACCTATACACCTGACAAGTGTATTGGGTGTGTTGGGGACACAAGAGACTTCTTTGTTGGGGATATACTTTCCGGGTATCCTCACTGTGCCTCACTGACCAGGGTGGCCCATTTCGGGTTAGAGCTTTGCTTCATGGGTGACCCAGTCAGGGAGAAGAGACGGAGTCCAGTCCGGCTACGGGAAGGCCCAGAAGACTTACCGACATAGGCCCGTAGTGTTACTTGTAGTCTAGGATGCACTCTGTAACCGACTCTTAGTCATAGTCGGATAGATCTGTCCTGTAAACCCTAGGCCGGATATCTATATAAGTCATCCTAGGGAGAGCCTTTAGGGCAACTCTCACAATAGTCTACAATCTCAACTCGCACAGGCGAAACCCTTGTAACCCATATTCCGGCTCTGCTGTATTACTCGATTGCTAGCAGGAGTAGGATCCGTCCAAAGCTGGCGGATTCGAACCTGGGTAAATTTGTGTGCTCACCGTCTCGGAACACCATACGTCTCACACCCCTCTCTTCCACATGCCTCGAGGGCCCCCTCATGGCGTACCAGTCATCAATCCGACGACAGTTCGCGCCCACCGTGGGGCAAGTGAGATTTGGATCTGCGTCTGCAAGAATCGAAATCGGCGAGACTATCACTGTCGGTCGCATCCTCTACGCCAATGATGTCCCTCTCATTGTTCTCGATGAGACCTAGATTCTAGCTAGGGAGGCCATGACTGCTTACACCATTATGTCTTTCGGCGAGATCGATGTGTACATCGGATTTTCCGAACCTGTTGATACGTCCAAAACGTATCTACTTTCCCGAACACTTTTGTTATTGTTTATCCTCTAAACTTGTGTGATTTGGATGCAACTAACACGGACTGACGCTGTTTTCAGCAGAATTGCCTTGGTGTCTACTTTTTGTGTAGAAAATCAACTTTAAGGAAAAATCCTGGAAAATATGCCAAAAATCCTATTTCACTAGAAGACTCCCGGAGCCAGAATACGAGACGGAACGGGGCTAGGCCTAGGGGGTGGTCTGGCCGCCCCAGGCTGCCCCTCGGTCTCCCTCTTCACCTATAAGTTGCCTTCTGACCTAAAAACTCAGGAGGGTTCGACGTTTTTCTAGAAGGAGTTCCGCTCCGCCGCCACCACCAGATTCCACGAAACAGCACCAGAAACTCCATTCTAGCACCCTGCCGGGACAGGGAATTGGAGGAGATCATCGCCATCATCATCACCATCGCTTCTCCATCGACCATCCTTGTTTCCCCCATCTATGAGTGAGTAATCCCCCGCTGTAGGCTATAGGGATGGTAGGGATTGGATGAGATCGTTCATGTAATAGCATCAGATTGTTAGGGCATGGTGCCTAGTATCTTCTATTAGTGCTTTATGACTTTGTTGCAACTTTTTATGCTTAATGCTTGTCACTAGGGCCCGAGTGCCATGATTTCAGATCTGAACATGTTATTGATTCATTATGATAGTATTGTTTATGGTCTTACCTGCAAGTTGTATACACACGTTGTTGTTTGGAACCAATGGCCCCGAAGTGACAGAAATCGGGATAACCGTAGGGAATGGCTTTGATGTGAGGATCACATGTGTTCACGGAGTGTTAATGCTTTGCTCCGGTGCTCTATTAAAAGGAGCACCTTAATTTCCAGTAGTTCCCTTGAGGCCCCGCTGCAAACGGGCTGGCAGGACAAAAGATGTTGTGCAAGTTCTCATTTCAAGCACGTATGACTATATATGGAACACATGCATAGGATTATCTAGTACTGGGATGCTTTATCTTATTTATCTGCAATTGCCCTATGTTATGTTTGATATGTGAATTGTCTTGTCCATGCAATGCCCGTCCATCCATCCCTATGCCTACCTCACTCGAGTCCCACTGTTTACTGCTATTGTTACTGCTGTCTTTACTTTACTACTGCTGCTACTTTACTATTCCTACTACAAAACTCTTGCTACTAATAAATTGCTGTGAGCAAGATTGTTTCCAGGTGCAGTTGAATTGACAACTCAGTTGTTAAGGCTTATAAATATTCTTTGGCTCCCCTTGTGTCGAATCAATAAATTGGGTTTCACTTCCCTCGAAAATACCGCGATAAACCCCCTATACTTGTGGGTCATCACCTGTCCCACCCACCCCAGCGGTGAGGATAGAGGCAGAAGAAGTTTCTGGGTTCCCTTTGTCCATGGAGGAGGTAGAGTTCCAGATCTCAGAACACCCTAATCCCACCTAGCCCTCACCCATTGCGGAGATAGTGGAGAAATCCGAGCTTGAAGCAGATCTTTTGGTACAAGTCGAATCTAGAGTGGATCTCCCTAGCGAGGCTGAATCCCAGATTGATCCACTACCTGAGATCGCAATCCAAGAGGATCACAACAACAACCTTGGTTCCGGCCCTGCCAACGCCGGAACAGATCGACCGTTCCTAAGGCACACGTTGAGTCGCATGATGATGCAATACGCAAGTGTGGATGAGGTTCTCGAAACCATCAAGATCTTCGAGGAAGCCCACGAGGAAAGCCACAACTACCTCAGGACCCACACATCGCACTTCGTCGGATATGTTGGATCCGGATCCGGCTCTACCTATGCTGGAGACAACACTGACTCAGTGCTAGAGTCGATCGGAACAAACACCGACTTACCCGCATCCTCGAATGACTCGATGATGTCGACGGATTTCCGAAAGTTCTCCGCGGAGTATGAAGAGGAGTATGATACGTCCATTTTGCATCACTATTCTATGTCATAATTCACTGTTATTCATTGATATATTTCATATTGAGAGGTGATACTTATGTTATTTCATCTGTTTTTGCATGGTTGATGACTTTTGGAGCATGGACCGCTGCAGTCAGGATTCTAATGGAAAAGGTATTGTTTGGAGGCGAAATTCGTGAAGATCAGAAAATCTGGGAAAATATACAGAAAATCCTATTTTTCCAAAAAACTAAGGATGCCAGAAGACGGTGTGGAGATGGGCCACAAGGGGCCCACACCACCCCTGGCGCGGGCAGCCCTAGGCCGCGCTAGCAGGTGGTGTGGCCACCCTGGCCCACTCCAGCCTCTCCCCTCTGGCGTATATCATCCTCCTGAAACCTTAAGACTCAGGGAGCGACCACATAAAGATTCCGCCGCCTCTACGGGCGGAAAACACCGAGAGAGAAAGATCTCTCCGGCAGACAGATTTCTGCCGAGGGAATTCCTTCCCGGAGAGGGAACATTGTCGCCATCAACACCAACATCAAGCTGGACTTCATCGAGATCATCATCATCATCATCACCACCATCATCATCATCACCACCATCATCACCATCAGCATCCTCATCACCATCTCCATATTGCTGTAACAATTGGGTTGAATCTTGCATAGTTCATAGGGGAAACTTTCCCAGTGTTGATTACTCTTTGTAGTTGATGCTATTGAGTGAACCATTGAATTATTGTTTATGTTCAGATTTTTATACATCATTATTCCATCTCTGATCATGATCCATATGATGTCTTGTGAGTAGTTCGTTTTGTTCTTGAGGACATGGGAGAAGTCATGTTGTTAGTAGTGGAGTTGTGTGGAGAAAGATTCAATAGATTGTTATTTAAGTTGTGGTGTACTTCTTCCAGTGGTGTCATGTGAACGTCGACTACATGACACTTCACCTATATGGGCCTAGGGGAATGCATTGTGTATTTGGCTACTAATCGTAGGGGTTGCCGGAGTGACAGAAACCTGAACCCCTGTTAGAAAACCATTGCACAAGGGACGTAAGGGTCTTAGAGTTTAAAACTGTGGTTAGGTTTCTACCTTAATTACTTTCTTGTACTTACGGATGTTTGCAAGGGGTATAATCACAAGTATGTATTAGTCCTAGGAAGGTCAGTACATTAGCACAGGGTCACCCACACAACACTTAGCAAGCTAAAGAAGATTAATCAACTATATGAAGCTTAAAGCACTGATCTTCCCATGTGTCCTTGAGAACATTTGGTCATCTTAAGTAATACAACCGGCTTGTCCTTTGCTGCATAAAGGATTGGGCCACTTGCTGCATTTATTCCTATTGTCTTTTGTTTACTCGTACTTTGTTTACTTGCTTTATCAAAAACCCCTAAAAATCCGTTTGTTAAGTATTTGCAGAGAATTCCTGATCCATACCACCGCCAAAGACCTTCTCGCCTCGTTGGGTTCGACACTCTTACTTATCGAAAATACGCGATACACCCCTATACTTGTGGGTCATCAAGACTATTTTCCGCACCGCTGTCGGGAGTGAAGCGCTATTGGAGAGTGGAACTGGTAAAGGAAACTTCACCGTGAGTATTGTTTATCGTTAGTTGCTTTATTTTCGTTATGGATAATTCGCTGAGTTTCTTATTTGGTAATGCTACTACCACTGCTAAGGTAGTAGATAAGCCACCACCTGCTGAGAATGATGCTTTCAAAATACCTACAAGAATTATTGATCGTGTTATGGATAACTACTATGTTGGGGATGGAACTGTCCATCCCGGTGATCATTTACTCTTTATACACGAATTATGCGGGTTGTTCAAGTGTGCAGGTATTACTATAGATCAAGTTAAGAAGAAGTTATTCTCATTATCACTGAAAGGAAGAGCTGAGGAATGTTATAAGCTGCTGACGAATGGTCAAGCTCTGGAATGGGAGGAAATAGTGCCTCTCTTTTATTCAAGGTTTTATCCTCCTAGTAGGATTCATAAAGATCGGAATCAAATATACAACTTTTGGCCTCTTGATGGAGAGAGTACAGCTCAAGCTTGGGGGAGATTGAAGTTACTAATGCTCAAATGTCCCATTCATGAGCTCCCCAACAATATTATTATCAATAACTTTTATGCAAGGCTCCCTCTACATGACAAGGATATATTGGATGCTTCTTGTGCTGGATCATTCACTCGCATGGAAGAAGAAGCTAAATGGGATCTTCTGGACCGTATTCAAGACAATGCTGAAGCTTGGGAGAATGACAAAGGTAGAAAGTCAGGTACAAATTATGATTATGAATGCATTGAATCTTTTATGGGAACTGATGACTTTCAAAATATTAAAAATGCTTATGGTCTAGACTCTCAAGCTATTGCTTCTTATTTTAAGGCTTTTGCTTCCCACATTGAAGTGCCTAAAAAGAAGAACCTTATAAAGATGTTTCTAAGAGTGTTCCTGCAAGAAATACTGAATTTTATACTACTAATCATGTCTTATCTGAACCTTATATTGAGAAAATGCCTTTCCCAGTTAAGATAAGGGAACATTCTATGATAGCTAGTATGGTTAATGAAAGTAAAAATAAAGCTGTTGAACCTGATAAACAGATGGTTGATGAACCTATTATAGCAAATGTGAAAGACTTTGTCACTAACTATGAGAAAGAGGGACACCCTATCCTTTGTAAGGATACCTCAAATATTGTTTCACAAAGTAGTGTTATGAGAGCTAGTATTCCTGTGTTTTCTGTTAGAATAAGTGATCATTGCTATGATGGTTCTTGTGATAGCTATATCGTTAAGTTTATGCATGATACTGAAAGTTACTATGAAAGAGGAAAAAAGTGTTCTTATGCATCTCAATAATATCAAGTTTCCTCGTTTTATGCTGAAAGTTTTTATGTTGCACTTCTTTTGCCTTCTTATGCAAGTAGCCTCTGGTTTCAACAACTTGTTTGTTTACAAAATTCCCTTGCATAGGAAGTGGGTTAGACTTAAACGTGTGTATTTTTGCTTCTTAATGCTCTCTTTCACTTCAATTCATATTCCTGGGTGAGCATCTTCACAATTATCATGCCCATCTTAATGGCTATAAAGAAAGAGCTTTTTGGGAGACAACCCAATTTGTTTTTGCTTTCAGTTTGTGTTTGTTTCTTTGAGTCTTGAAAGTTATTACTTCGGTAATAACCGCTCCTTATCCGTTTTGTTTGGTTTTTGTGTCAAGATCAACCTCTAATGAGAGAGAAGTAATATTTGGGGAACTTGTTGTCCCGAAACAGATTTTTGTGCTTCACCGTAAAAATTCGTGAGAGATCTCTGTATGTCGGATTGAGCTGTAAATTTTTTGTGCTTCTGCCCCAGGTTGTTATTTAACTTTCGTTGGTTTTGCACTTTTTGATTTGAGCAACAGAAGATTTTCGAAAAAAATTGATCTTTACCTGCTGGTCTGTTTTGACAGATTTTGCCACTCTTGCATTTGCTTCTTTATTCGATTTCCTTTTTGAATTCTTTTTGGGTTTTCGGAAGGAGTTGCTACAGTAGCTTATGTTTTGATGGTTTTCAGTTGAAGTTGGACTCAAAAGGTTTTATCACTTCACTTATACTAATGTTGCTAATGAGAACTGTGTGAAGTTTTATGTGAAAGAAATTTCGAGGAAGTGGAGATAATGGTGTAATAAGGAAGAGAAAGGTTTTATGACTCAAGTAATAAGTGTAAAAAGATGAAGATACTGATGATTATTCAAGTGGAGACTCCGGAAGAATCCACTAAATACCAAATTCAGACCTGCAGAGTCCATGTTCAAATAGGTAACTGTTCTGGTAAGAAAAGTTCCACGAAAATACAATCCAACTATGTTTTTGCAGTTTTTAGTCAATAAGGAAAGCTACGGCTTAAAAGGATGAACAGAGCCAGGGTGGCTCACACCACCCTGTGGCGCGGGCCCTCCCCTGGCCGCGCCACCAGGTGGTGAGTCCACCCCGGACTCCGCCTCCGACTCGTTTTGACCCAGTACTTTCCTTTTGATATGAAACTTCGTAACCCCCCGGATCTTCCGAGGTTCATATATCGTGTTTTCGTTGTGTTTTCGTTTTGATCTGTTTCTACCAGGACATACTCTTTGAAAGTTTAGAAGCACCATGGTGTCCGCCAAGGATAAAGGGAAGGAGCCTATGGAGGAGGATCTCCAAGACCCCAAGGAGGGGCTGGTACCTTTAGTCTCTTGCCCTGCATCAACGGAAGCCCTACGAGTCACTAAGGAGTTCTGTGATAAGTACCGAGACTTGTAGAGGAAGGTGGACATGCTTCAATGGGAGAATAATAGGCTTTGCAAGATGCTGGAAGATTTCCTCACGTCAACTAAGAAAATATTACCACCACCACCAAAGGAGTAATTCGTCATCAGGTTTGGCATCCCCTTGGTTTGTTCCAAGCTTGGAGCAGTGTCGCGGTATCACATCACTATCTTCTATCTTTTTACCTTATTAGTAGAGTCATATCATGAATAGAGGAGTTATTATGTAGTATGGTTTGCATTATGGAAGTGTCCCCTCTCTCGTTAGATATGTATCCCTTGGTGTGAGTTGCCGTTATGGATTATTAATGAGAAGTTCTATCATTTACTCTTTTGCATAGCTTATGTTAGTTTTCAATTCGTGGTTATATGATTGATCTTGTTGTTAGTATTGGTATCACTTTGGGATCATTGAGTTAATTTAGTTGGTTTTGGCAAACCTGGCTTGGTCAGTAGCAACACTATTTTTGAGAGTTGAATGAAAAAGATAGTACTCTAAAGAAAAATAATTTCATCATCTTTCTTTCTTGATTTGTTCATAAGTATAGTATTCTCTAGTTAAGATCTTTTGTGCTTCCAAGGAAGATTGCATGTTTGTTTTTATCACTTGTATGTTTGGTTGTTTCCTTCAACTCTTATACTTGCTACCCAGCCTTGCTAGCCAAAAACCTGTACTGAGAGGGAATTCTTCTCGTGCATCCACCACCTTTAAACCAAAACCCAAGCCATTTGTGTCCACCATACCTACCTAGTAGCATTATTGCTATTCCAAGTAAATTCTTGTTTTATCTACCTCCCAAATTAAACTTGTTATGTGAAAAGTAGTGATTAAATCTCTCACGAACTTGATGGCACGCTTTAATTTATTGCACTTAATAAACTTGAACCATTGTGCTCACCTATGTTGCGTATATGCTTGCGCTTTGTAAGTTGTGAATTAGCAGAACCATGCTGTCATGAGGAATGCTTTCAACATTGCACTGGTACTTTGTACCTAGTTGATATCATGTTCTTTTGTCTATGGATGTCATCGGTGTGAAATGAAAGGGGAGTTTGTAAGTCCATGGAGTTATGCATGTGTGTTAGAGAAACGCCTGGGCCGCTGGTCTAATCCATGCTGACATGGTGGAAACCTGCAGCGTAACCATAACGAGCATCTATGAAGCATTCTTCTTATAAAAAAAGAGTCCGATATTGAGAAAAAAGAGAAAAAGAAAAAAGAGATTATGAAAAGAGGAAAGAGAGAAAAAAGCACCATATTCCCATGGTAAATAAGAAGATTGCTGAGATGCTTGTTGTCTGCTTGCCTTGTCATTTTGATATGGGGATTCTTCCGTATCATCGGGTAAGGGGTACCCCGTTGGTGGTTCTCTATGATATACACATGCTTACGATGACAAGAACTTACCGGTGACTAAACTTGACTAGCATGAGGAGCGGCCCTCGTATTCAAGGGACATGAGATTCTCAATTTGCAACTTGTCAATGCATATCCTCATATTTGATCACTTTAACCTTAATCACCTAAAGATGCCTATGATAGGGGCAATGAGAGATGAAAGCTAGTAAGTATCATAATTTTTGGGAGCTCTTTATGAGACTTGCAATCCCTGCTTCCCTCTGTGAAGGGCCTTTCTTTTACTTTGTAGTTGAGTCAGTAAACCTATTCCCTTCTATCTCAGCAAGTATTTTGAGTTGTTGTGTTTCATTCATTCATATGATGATTTATTCAATCATGTTTCTTATGTTCCTTGTTTTGCACATTGCTCTTATCTTGATGTTTACTACTTTGAAAGTTATCATTGAAAAACCAGTTATTTGTAAACTCCAGCAAATTATCAACTATTCTTCGACCAAGAGCTAAGTTTGCCATTACCAATTATGATTCACTTTATGTATCTTTATTGTGTTTCCTTTACCTATTGCAAGTTGAGTTATATAATAGTGAGTTGTCTTCTATTATGATCTATGTATTGATGAATGTGATGCTTCTTGTCCGTATTCTTTTCTCGACTCTTCACTCCATAAACCTGAGGCCATGTTTATTGAGCTCAGTTTCGCTTGGGGACAAGCGAACTCTAAGCTTGGGGGAGTTGATACGTCCATTTTGCATCACTATTCAATGTCATAAACTGTTATTCATTGATATATTTCATATTGAGAGGTGATACTTATGTTATTTCATCTGTTTTTGCATGGTTGATGACTTTTGGAGCATGGACCGCTACAGTCAGGATTCTGATGGAAAAGGTGCTGTTTGGAGGTGAAATTCGCGAAGATCAGAAAATCCGGGAAAATATACAGAAAATCCTATTTTTCCAGAAGACTAAGGATGCCAAAAGACGGAGTGGAGATGGGCCACAGGGGGCCCACACCACCCCCTGGCGCGGGCAGCCCTAGGTCAAGGCCAGAGGTGGTGTGCCACCTGCCCACTCCAGCCTCTCCCCTCTGGTGTATATCATCCTCCCGAAACCCTAAGACTCGAGGAGCAACCACAGAAAGATTCCGCCACCTCTGCAGGGCGGAAAACACCGAGAGAGAAAGATCTCTCCGGTAGACAGATTTCTGCCGGGGGAATTCCTTCCTGGAGAGGGGAGATCGTCGCCATCAACACCACCATCAAGCTGGGCTTCATTGGGATCATCATCATCATCACCACCATCAGCACCCTCACCACCATCTCCATATTGTTGTAACAATTGTGTTGAATCTTGCATAGTTCATAGGGGAAACTTTCCCGGTGTTGATTACTCTTTGTAGTTGATGCTATTGAGTGAACCATTGATTTATTGTTTATGTTCAGATTGTTATACATCATTATTCCATCTCTGATCATGATCCATATGATGTCTTGTGAGTAGTTCGTTTTGTTCTTGAGGACATGGGAGAAGTCATGTTGTTAGTAGTGGAGTTGTGTTGAGAAAGATTCAATAGTTTGATATTTAAGTTATGGTATACTTCTTCTAGTGGTGTCATGTGAACATCGACTACATGACACTTCACCTATATGGGCCTAGGGGAATGCATTGTGTAGTTGGATACTAATCGTAGGGGTTGCCGGAGTGACAGAAACCTGAACCCCCGTTAGGAAACCATTGCACAAGGGACGTAAGGGTCTTAGAGTTTAAAGTTGTGGTTAGGTATCTACCTTAATTACTTTCTTGTACTTACGGATGTTTGCAAGGGGTATAATCACAAGTATGTATTAGTCCTAGGAAGGTCGGTACATTATCACAGGTTCACCCACACAGCACTTAGCAAGCTAGAGAAGATTAATCAACTATATGAAGCGAAAGCACTTGACAGTCTTCCCATGTGTCCTCGAGAACGTTTGGTCATCTTAAGTAATACAACCGGCTTGTCCTTTGCTGCATAAAGGATTGGGCCACTTGCTGCATTTATTCCTACTGTCTTTTATTTACTCGTAGTTTGTTTACTTGCTTTATCGAAAACCCCTAAAAATCCGTTTGCTAAGTATTTGCAGAGAATTCCTGATCCATACCACTAGCCAGCACCTTTTGCTCCTCGTTGGGTTCGACACTCTTACTTATCGAAAATACTGCGATACACCCCCTACACTTGTGGGTCATTTATGCACTTCTATTCTTTTAGACAATTGTTGGGCCTCCAAGTGCAGAGGTTTGTAGAACAGCAGCAAGTTTTCCCTTAAGTGGATCACTCAAGGTTTATCAAACTCAGGGAGGAAGTGGTCAAAGGTATCCCCTCTCAAGCAACCCTGCAATCAAGATGCAAGAAGTCTCTTGTGTCCCCAACACACCCAATACACTTGTCAGGTGTATAGGTGCACTAGTTCGGCGAAGAGATAGTGAAATACAAGTGGTATGGATAATTATAAGTGGTAAAGGTGGTAGAAAATAGCTTGATGGCATGGAAAACACTAAAGTAAAACTAAAATAAAGATAGAAACAAGCAAATATGTAACAGATCTAATAGCAAACGGTGTTTCAGTGCTTAGAAACAAGGCCTAGGGATCATACTTTCACTAGTGAACACTCTCATATAAATATCTTATCTTTATGATACTACTCTGAACTACTCTCCGGTTGGACACTCTAATCCATGGTAGGGCTATAACAACACACCTCAAAGTTCATCTTTCCCATCTAGAAAACCCCACACTGTCACCTTGAGTACTAGATGAGTCCAACAAACACCACAATTTCATAAAGACATCCAACTCCAAATATAACTCATAACAAGTATTTGTAATCTCTAGCCTAAGTGTCACCATGGTGTGCACACTGTCAACTTCACACACATGGGGAGAGCATAGATCTATTAAGCACTTAGTAGCAAGGTAGATCTATAGATTACAAGCTCATGATCTCAATAAGATCATGCATAGAGAGATTGAACACATAGCTACCGGTAGAACCCTTAGCCTCAAGAGAGATCTACTCCCTCCTCATCATGGGAATTGATGTCTACGCACTTCTATTCTTGTAGACAGTTGTTGGGCCTCCAAGTGCAGAGGTTTGTAGAACAGCAGCAAGTTTTCCCTTAAGTGGATCACCCAAGGTTTATCGAACTTAGGGAGGAAGTGGTCAAAGGTATTCCCTCTCAAGCAACCCTGCAATCAAGATACAAGAAGTCTCTTGTGTCCCCAACACACCCCAATACACTTGTCAGGTGTATAGGTGCACTAGTTCGGCGAAGAGATAGTGAAATACAAGTGGTATAGATAATTATAAGTGGTAACGGTGATAGAAGATAGCTTGATGGCATGGAAAAGACTAAAGTAAAACTGAAATAAAGATGGAAACAAGCAAACATGTAACAGATCTAGTTCCAAACGGTGTATCAATGCTTAGAAACAAGGCCTAGGGATCATACTTTCACTAGTGAACACTCTCATATAAATATATTCTTCTTCATGATACTACTCTTAACTACTCTCCGGTTGGACACTCTAATCGACGGTACGGCTATAACAGCACACCTCAAAGTAAGCCTTTCCCATCTAGAAACCCCACACTGTCACCTTGAGTACTAGATGAGTCCAACAAACACCACAATTTCATAAAGATATCCAACTCCAAATATAACTCATAACAAGTATTTGTAAACTCTAGCCTAAGTGCCACCATGGTGTGCATGCTGTCACTTTCACACACATGGGGAGAGCATAGATCTATTAAAGCACTTGAGTAGCAAGGTAGATCTATAAATTACAAGCTCATGATCTCAATAAGATCATGCATAGAGAGAGAGATGAACACATAGCTACCGGTAGAACCCTTAGCCTCGAGAGAGAACTACTCCCTCCTCATCATGGGAATCAGCAATGGTGATGGAGATGGTGGTGGAGATCGATGGAGATGGCTCCGGGGGCACTTCCCCGTCCCAACAGGGTGCCGGAACAGAGACTTTCTGTCCCTCGAATCTCCCCTTCGCAGCAGCGCTGCAGAACTTTTCGTGGATTTCTGATTGACCATCTAGGGTTTTGGTATCGGGAGGCTCTTATAGGCGAAAGAGGCAAGGTCGGTGGCCGGCCAGGGGGCCCACACCATGCCCTGGCGCGGCCTGGGGGACCCGCGCCATGGGGTGGTGTGGCCACCCTGTGGCCCCTCTCCGTCTCGTATTCTGGCTCCGTGAGTCTTTCGGTAAAATATCAACTTTGGCTTTTGTCCCGTCCAATTCCGAGAATATTGATTTTCTGACTTTCTTGGAACCAAAAATAGCAGAAAACAGGCAACTGACACTGTGGCATCTTGTTAATAGGTTAGTCCAAGAAAGTCTATGAAAAGTACTCCAAAGTTGGAACAAAACGTAAGAAAGTAGATAAAACCAAGCATGGAACATCAAAAATTATAGATACATTTGCAATGTATCAGGAATCAGCAATGGTGATGGAGATGGTGGTGGAGATCGATGGAGATGGCTTCGGGGGCACTTCCCCGTCCCGGTAGGGTGCCGGAACAGAGACTTTCTATCCCTCGAATCTCCCCTTCGGTGGTGGCGGCACTGTGGAACTTTTCGTGGATTTCTGATTGACGATCTAGGGTTTTGGTATCGGGAGGCTCTTATAGGCGAAGGAGGCAAGGTCGGTGGCCAGCCAGGGGGACCACACCATGCCCTGGCGTGGCCTAGGCTGGCCCGCGCCAAGGGGGGTGTGGCCACCTTGTGGCCCCTCTCCAACTCTCCTTCTGGATCCATGAGTCTTTCGGGAAATAGTAACTTTGGATTTTATCCCGTCCAATTCCGAGAATATTTATTTTCTGACTTCTTGGAACCAAAAACAGCAGAAAAAAGGCAACTGGCACTATGGCATCTTGTTAATAGGTTAGTCCAAGAAATCATATGAAAAGTACTCCAAAGTTGGAACAAAACACAAGAAAGTAGATAAAACTAAGCATGGAGCATCAAAAATTATAGATACATTTGCAATGTATCAACATCCCCAAGCTTAACTCATGCTCGTCCTCGAGTAGGTAAGTGATAAAAAGAAAGAATAATTTTTGAGGTGACATGCACCATCATAAACTTGATCAAAGTATTTGTAAAACAATGATAACTAGGATCATAGTACTTTAATCATAACATTAAAGATAAAGTTCTAGCAATAAGACAAAGAAACTATGATGCAACATGAAAAGGCACAAACAAAAGATTCATGAATAACAATGCTTTGCAAGACGTTTGTTTGTTTCACATAACGAAAACATAGCATAATAGTATTCAGCTTGTCCCTCATAGAGTAGCAAATATAAATGCATAGGACACCTTCAAAGTTCATAAGAGTGACTAGATACAAATAGTTTAAAACAAGCAATATCAAGTTATGCATCAATCAACTAGTCTTGGGACAATGCACATAGAACTAAGAATGGCCACTATGCTCTCAAAGTAGGTGCATAAAGATAGAAGGTGGAGACTCAATATAATGGTGGAAGAAAGACCTTTATAAAAGGAAGCAGGGATTCAAGTTTCATAAAGAGCTTCCAAAAATTATGGTACTTATAGCTTTCAGCTCTCATTGCCCCTATCATAAGCATCTTGAAGTGATTAAAGTTAAAGTGAACAAACTATGGTGTACATGCTTGACGAAGTATAAGTCAGGAATCTCATGTCCCTTGTATACGAGGGCCGCTCCTCATGCTACTCAAGTTTAGTCACCGGTAAGTTCTTGTCATTGTAAGTATATGTGTATCATAGAGAACCGCCAATGGGGTACCCCTTGCCCGATGATACGAAAGAATCCCCATATCAAAATGACAAGGCAAGCAGACAACAAGCATCTCAGCACTCTTCTTATTTACCACGGGAATATGGTGCTTTTTTCTCTCTTTCCTCTTTTCATAATCTCCTTTTTTTCTTTCTCTTCTTTCTCAATACAGGACTCTTTTTTTATAAGAAGAATGCTTCATAGACATCTCATTATGGTTACGCTACAGGTTTCCACCATGTCAGCATGGATTAGACCAGCGGCCCAGGCGTTTCTCTAACACATATACATAACTCCATGGACTTACAAGCTCCCCTTTCATTTCACAATTCGACATCCATATACAAAAGAGCATGATATCAACTAGGTACAAGTACCAAGTGCAATGTTGAAAGCGTTCCCCATGAAAGCATGGTTCTGCTAATTCCCAACAAATAAGTGCAAGCATATACAACATAGACGACACAATGGTTCAAGTTTATTAAGGGCAAGAAAAGTAAAGTGTGCCATCAAGTTCGTGAGAGCTTTAATCACTAGTTTTCTCATAACAAGTTTAATTCAAAAGGTAAACAAAAGCATGAATATACTTGGAATAGCATAAGCTAGTAGGTAGGTATGGTGGACTCTTTGGAATAACTTGGTTTAGGGAGTTGGATGCATGAGTGGAACTCATACTTGGTTGTGGAGGCTAGCAAAAGACTGGGAGTGACAAACTAAGAGAGCAATAATGGTCATAATCATGCAGAGCGACAAAACATCATTGATCAAAGCATAAAGTGGTACTACAAGTTGAAAACTAAAGTATCATAAAGGCTATGGTGACTTGAGATAGTCATAACATGGTGTGAGCATGCGCCAAGTCAACCCAAATAAAGCATCAAAGGAGAATACCACTATACTATGCTTTAATATGCTAAAACAACACATGATTCATCCAAGGCACATTAAGCAATCTCAATTGTTTATAACAAGTCATGCTACAGAAAAGAATACTAAGCATAAAGCCAAAACAATATCAAGCATGGCATGATAAAACATAGGCCACAGTCAAAAACGAGCTCTTTTTACAACTTAAGCATGAACTTTCCTACTCTTTTCCAATCCAAACCAAACTATTTGAAAACCAATGTATGAAAGAGGGGGTCCAACCAATTTATTCAGAAAACTAAGAGAACCAAGCAAACAAAAAACCAAAACAAAAACGAAAAAGAAGACGCTCCAAAAACAACACAACTGTGCATGAAACAATAAAAATGAAGTGTTTGGAAGAAACCTGGGATTTTTATTGATGAAGAGGGGGATGCCTTGGGCATCCCCAAGCTTTGACGCTTGTACTTCTTGGATATTTCTTGGGGTGACATGCGTGGCATCCCCAAGCTTGAGCTTTAGTCCATCCTTCATCTCATTACTCATTCCTTCCATACACCTGAAATTTTTTCTTCATACAAAACTGCACAGAATCTTTATTAGCAACATTAGTGCACTCAAGATAAAAGGTCTTAAGGTTCAGTTCTAACACCAAATAAGCTCCCATTAGAACCCTAGCTGCTGTAGCACTTCCCTCAAAAATCTCAATTCCCCAAAAGAACTCAAAAAGGAACCAATAAGAAGCAAATGTAGAAAATGGCAGAAATCTGTCAAAACAGACCAGCAGGTAAAGACGAATTTTTTCGAAGACCTTCTGTTGCTCAAATCAAAAAGTGTTGAACTAACAAAAGTTAGATAACAACCTGGGGCAGAAGCACAAAAATTCAAGCCTCAAAAAGACGTACAGAAATTTTACACGAATTTTTATGGTGAAGCACAGAAATCTGTTTCGGGACAACAACTTTCCCAATCATTACTTCTCTCTCATTAGAGGTTACTCTTGGCACAAAAAGCAAATAAAAAGGAAAAGGAGCGGTTATTACTGAAGTAATAACTTCCAAGACTCATCTAAAACTTTTGGGTTATCTCCCAATAAGTACTTTTCTTTAACGCCTTTAAGTTAGGCATGATAGTTTAAGAAGATGCTCACATAAGAAATATGAATTGAAGTAAAAGAGAGCATCAAGGGGCAAATTCAAAGCACATTTAAGTCTAACCCACTTCCTATGCATAGGAATCTTGTAAACAAAAAAGTCATGAAAGCACAAAGCAACAAGCATAGTAAAGCAAAACAAGTGCAACTTTAAGACTTTCAACATAAAGAGGGGAAACTTAATATTGTTGAGACACATAAAACCATGTTTCCCTCTCTCATAATAACTTTAAGTAGCATCATGAATAAAATTAACAATATAACAATCAAATGAAACATTCTTATCATGAGCTACATGCATAAAAGAATTAATACTCCCCACATAAGCATAGTCATTCTTATTAATCATAGTGGGAGCAAACTCAACAAAATAGCTATCATTATTATTCTCATCACCATAATCATCAAATATAGGAAGCATACTATAATCATTAATTTTCTCCTCAATAGTAGGTGGACTGAAAATATCATATTCATCATTGTAATCATCATATATTGGAGGTTTGGTATCATCATAGTAAATTTTCTCCTCCATGCTTGGGGGCCTAAAAATATCATGCTCATCAAAAATAGCTTCCCTAAGCTTAGAATTTTCCATAGCATTAGAAATAATGGTGTCCAAAGAATTCATACTAACAACATCTCTATTAGCATGCAAATAAAGTTCCATGGGTTTTTTAATTTTCTCTTCAAACACTTCATGTCCTAACTCAAGATAAATACTATAAAGCTCTCTAATTTTTTTGTTGTTTTCCATTAAGCCTAACTAGTGAAAACAAGAAACAAAAAGACAAAATTGCAGAATCTAAAGGAAATAACTTCGAGCACTCACACCGGAGGATGTGAGTACCTTTTACCTTACCTCCCCGGCAACGGCGCCAGAAAATAGCTTGATGTCTACGCGCTTCTATTCTTGTAGACAGTTCTTGGGCCTCCAAGTGCAGAGGTTTGTAGAACAGCAGCAAGTTTTCCCTTAAGTGGATCACCCAAGGTTTATCGAACTCAGGGAGGAAGTGATTTAAGGTATCCCCTCTCAAGCAACCCTGCAATCAAGATACAAGAAGTCTCTTGTGTCCCCAATAGACCTAATACACTCGTCAGCTGTATAGGTGCACTAGTTCGGTGAAGAGATAGTGAAATACAAGTGGTATGGATAATTATAAGTGGTAACGGTGGTAGAAAATAGCTTGACGGCATGGAAAAGACTAAAGTAAAACTGAAATAAAGATAGAAGCAAGCAAACATGTAACAGATCTAATAGCAAACGGTGTTTCAGTGCTTAGAAACAAGGCCTAGGGATCATACTTTCACTAGTGAACACTCTCATATAAATATCTTCTCTTTATGATACTACTCTTAACTAATCTCCGGTTGGACACTCTAATCGATGGTAGGGCTATAACAGCACACCTCAAAGTTCATCTTTCCCATCTAGAAAACCGCACACTAGCACCTTGAGTACTAGATGAGTCCAACAAACACCACAATTTCATAAAGACATCCAACTCCAAATATGACTCATAACAAGTATTTGTAATCTCTAGCCTAAGTGCCACCATGGTGTGCACACTGTCAACTTCACACACATGGGGAGAGTAGAGATCTATTAAGCACTTGAGTAGCAAGGTAGATCTATAGATTACAAGCTCATGATCTCAATAAGATCATGCATAGAGAGAGATGAACACATAGATACCAGTAGAACCCTTAGCCTCGAGAGCGATCTACTCCCTCCTCATCATGGGAATCAGCAATGGTGATGGAGATGGTGGTGGAGATCGATGGAGATGGCTCCGGGGGCACTTCCCCGTCCCGGCAGGGTGCCAGAACAGAGACTTTCTATCCCCCGAATCTCCCCTTCGGTGGTAGCGGCGTTGTGGAACTTTTCGTGGATTTCTGATTGACGATCTAGGGTTGTGGTATCGGGAGGCTCTTATAGGCGAAGGAGGCAAGGTTGATGGCCAGCCAGGGGGCCCACACCATGCCCTGGTGTGGCCTGGGCTGGCCCGCGCCAAGGGGGGTGTGGCCACCCTGTGGCCCCTCTCCGACTCTCCTTCTGGCTCCGTGAGTCTTCCGGGAAAATAGTAACTTTGGCTTTTGTCCCGTCCAATTCCGAGAATATTCATTTCCTGACTGCCTAGAACCAAAAACAGCAGAAAACAGGCAACTGGCACTATGGCATCTTGTTAATAGGTTAGTCCAAGAAATCATATGAAAAGTACTCCAAAGTTGGAACAAAACACAAGAAAGTAGATAAAACCAAGCATGGAGCATCAAAAATTATAGATACGTTTGCAATGTAGTCTACATGACCGGAGTACCTAGGGAACTTGCCGACCACTCTCTAAATGTACACCTGAATGCTAAACCCGTCAAACAGTCCCTACGATGTTTTGGCGATGAAAAGCGTAAGGCAATAGCTAAGGAACTAGCCCGACTCGAGTTAGCCGGATTCATAGAAGAGGTCATCCACACTGAGTGGTCGGCCAATCTTGTAATGGTCCCTAAAAAGGACACCACTGATTTAAGGATGTGTGTTGATTATACTGCCTTGAACAAGGCTTGTCCCAAAGATCCGTTTGCTCTGCCTACGATTGATCAAGTTATCGATTCTACGACAGGCTCGAAACTCCTATGTTTTCTCGACACATATTCCGGTTATCACCAAATCCGGATGAAGGAATCTGACAAAGTCAAAACTTCATTCATAACCCCCTTCGGAACCTTTTGTTTCGTTACGATGCCCTTTGGGCTCAAAAACGCAGGAGCTATGTACCAACACACTATGCAGCGTTGCCTCCACGACCAAATCAGACGCAATGTACATGCATATGTGGACGATATTGCGGTGATGTCCAAAAAGAAGGAAAACTTGATTTCCGACTTGGAGGAAATGTTTGCCAATCTACGAAAATACAACATAAGGATTAACCTGAAGAAATGTTTCTTTGGAATTCTAGCCGGAAAATTGTTAGGTTTTATCGTGTCTCAAAGAGGCATAGAGGTAAACTGGGACAAGATCAAGGCTATACTCAATATTTCCAGGCCAACTGACCTGAAGGACGTTCAAAGGCTAATTGGTTGCATTGTCGCAGTCAGTCGGTTTGTAAGCCGGCTCGGTGAAAGAGCCGCACCACTATACAAGCTCCTGAAAAAGACCAAGAAATTCGTTTGGACCGACGAAGCTAAAGCTACGCTACAAGACCTGAAAGCAGTACTCTCATCTGCTCCCATCCTTGCAGCACCAGAACCACAGGAACCGATGTTGCTCTATCTCGCTGTGACAAACAAGGTCGTCAGTATCGTCTTGGTGGCGGAGAGACCGGAGGAAAATCAGGAACACATGGTGCTGCGTCCGACTTACTATCTCAGCGAGGTCTTAACTGAATCAAAACAGCAGTATCTACACTATCAAAAGCTGGCTTACGGTGTGTTCTTAGCATCAAGTAAGTTGCGGCATTATTTTCAGGAACATCCAATTACCATGGTGAGCACAGCTCCCATGAGAGACATAATCAACAATAGTGACGCCATAGGACGTGTCGCCAAATGGGGCATAGAGCTTTCAGCTTTCGACATTGAGTACAAACCTCGTACAGCAATCAAATCCCAAATCCTCGCTGACTTTGTCGCTGATTGGATAGAGACAACGGAGAATATGACCCTACCAGAGTCATAATACTGGACCTTGCATTTTGACGGGTCTAAGGCGCTCGGGGGCTGGCGTGGTGCTCAAATCACCCCAAGGAGATAAACTTTTCTATGTATTGCAGATCCACTTCACGGCAATGAATAACATTGTCGAGTATGAAGCACTACTGCATGGAATCCGGATTGCTAAAGACATCGACATCCGACGTTTAATGTGTTATAGAGATTTGGATCTTGTTGCCCAACAAGTGTTGGATATCTGTAAGGCAAACAAGCACATGGCAGCATATAGAGCTGTCGTGGATGAACTATCTAAATCATTTGAAGGGTTTGAAGTTAAACACATCCCTCGAACAGAAAATGAGGAAGCAGATGGACTATCTCGAATATGCTCTGCCCGGAAAAAGGTTCCGGATAGCGCTTTTTTAGAGCACCTCAAAGTTCCCTCTATAAAAGGAGTGGACGAGGAATATCCGACCAAATCCGACTCACCTTTAGTAGCAAATATTGCTGTGATTCCCAGTTGGACTCAACCCTACCTTGGTTACTTGGTAGACGGAAAATTACCCAAAGACGAAGTTCTGAGCCAACAGATCGTCCGACGAGCAAAAGCCTAGACTATAATTAGTGGTGAGCTCTATCAGCGAAGTGCGTCTGGGGTCTTTCAGCGTGGTGTATCTCCGGAAGAAGGAGTGGAAATCTTACGAGAGATCCATGAAGGCGAGTGTGGTCACCACGTTGCAGCCAAATCTCTAGTGGCAAAAGCTTTCCGACACGGTTTTTTCTGGCTTACAGCCAAGTCAGATGCCGGACAGCTGGTCAAGACGTGCAAGGGCTGCACTTTGGAGTACTTTTCATATGATTTCTTAGACTAACCTATTAACAAGATGCCACAGTGCCAGTTGCCTATTTTCTGTTGTTTTTGGTTCCAGGAAGTCAGAAAATGAATATTCTCGGAATTGGACGGGCCAAAAGCCAAAGTTCCTATTTTACCGGAAGACTCACGGAGCCAGAATACGAGACGGAGGAGGGCCAGGGCCTGGCCACACCCTCCCCAGGCGCGGGATAGCCCTACCCGCGCCACCAGGTGTTGTGGGCCCCCTAGCACTCCACCGACCTTGCCCTCTGGCCTATAAGAAGCCTCCCAAAGCCAAAACCCTAAATCGTCCAGCCTCCAGCCACGAAAAATTCCGCAGCACCGCCACCACCGAAGGGGAGATTCGGGGGACAGAAAGTCTCTGTTCCGGCACTCTGCCGGGACGGGGAAGTGCCCCTAGAGCCATCTCCATCGATCTCCACCACCATCTCTATCACCATTGCTGATTCCCATGATGAGGAGGGAGTAGTTCTCTCTCGAGGCTAAGGGTTCTACTGGTAGCTATGTGTTCATCTCTCTCTCTATGCATGATCTTGTTGTGGTCATGAGCTTGTAATCTATAAATCTACCTTGCTACTCAAGTGCTTAATGAATCTCTGCTCTCCCCATGTGTGTGAAAGTGACAGCGTGCTCACCATGGTGGCACTTAGGCTAGAGATTACAAATACTTGTTATGAGTTATATTTGGAGTTGGATGTCTTTATGAAATTGTGGTGTTTATTGGACTCATCTAGTGCTCAAGGTGACAGTGTGGGGTTTTCTAGATGGGAAAGGCTTACTTCGAGGTGTGCTGTTATAGCCCTACCGTTGATTAGAGTGTCCAACCGGAGAGTAGTTCAGCGTAGTATCATGAAGATGATATATTTATATGAGAGAGTGTTCACTAGTGAAAGTATGATCCCTAGGCCTTGTTTCTAAGCATTGATACACCATTTGCTACTAGATCGGTTACATGTTTGCTTGCTTCCTTCTTTATTTCAGTTTTACTTTAGTCTTTTACACACCATCAAGCTATTTTCTATCACCGTTACCACTTATATTTATTCATACCACTTGTATTTCACTATCTCTTCGCCGAACTAGTGCACCTATACACCTGACAAGTGTATTGGGTGTGTTGGGGACACAAGAGACTTCTTGTATCTTGATTGCAGGGTTGCTTGAGAGGGGATACCTTTGACCACTTCCTCCCTGAGTTCGATAAACCTTGGGTGATCCACTTAAGGAAAACTTGCTGTTGTTCTACAAACCTCTGCACTTGGAGGCCCAACAACTGTCTACAAGAATAGAAGTGCGTAGACATCAAGCTATTTCCTGGCGCCGTTGCCGGGGAGGTAAGGTAAAAGGTATTCACACCGGAGGATTAAAGAAGAAGAACCTTCCACGGCAAACGCCTATTTTCTGGTGTGAGTGCTCAAAGTTATTTCCTTTAGATTCTGCAATTTTGTCTTTTTGTTTCTTGTTTTCACTAGTTAGGCTTAATGGAAAACAACAACAAAAATAGAGAGCTTTTTAGTCTTTTTCCTAAGTTAGAACTCGAATTCTTTGAAAAGAAAATTAAAAAACCCTTGGAACCTTCCTTGCATACTAATAGCAATGTTATTAGTATGAATCTTTTGAACACCTTTGTTACTAATGCTATGGAAACGCCTAAGCTTGGGGAAGTTGGTTCTTATGGAAATGATCTTTTTACTTCCCCGGTTTTAATGAAGAAAATTTGCTCTCATGATACTTTATCTCCCATATGTGGTAATTCTAATGATAATTTTAAGATACCTACAAGAATTATTGATCGTGTTATGGATAACTACTATTTTGGAGATGGAACTGTCCATCCCGATGATCATTTGTTCTTTATACACGAATTATGCGGGTTGTTCAAGTGTGCCGGTATTACAACAGATCATGTCAAGAAGAAGCTATTCTCTTTATCACTTAAGGACAAAGCAAGGGAGTGGTATGAGCTACTGGATGATCCTCATCATTTGGAGTGGAAGGAACTTGAATCTCTCTTTTACTCTAAATTTTATCCTCCTCATGAAATTCATAAAGATAGGAATTATATTTATAATTTTCATCCTCGTGATGGAGAAAGTATTGCCCAAGCATGGGGGAGATTGAAGTCACTAATTCTCAAATGTCCCATTCATGAGCTCCCCAGGAATATTGTTATTAATAATTTCTATGCAAGGCTTTCAGGACATTACAAGGACTATCTAGATACTTGTCTAGAGGGATCCTTCACGAGTAAGGAGGTCAAAGCTAAGTGGGATCTTCTTGAAACAATTCAAAGCAATACCGAAGATTGGGATAACAACAAAGGTAAAGAACCAGGTATAAACTATGAGTATGATTGCATTAAGTCTTTTGCTGAAACTGCTGATTTTCAAGAGCTTAGTGCTAAATATGGTCTTGATCCTCAAATTCTTATTGATTGTTTTAAAACCTTTGCTTCTCATATTAATGCTCCTAAAGAAAAGTGGGACATGTATCATGAGCCTTTTAAAGACACTTGCATGGAAAATGAAATTGTTGTTAATGATAGCAATAAACATGCTCAAACCTCTGAAAGTACTATTTCTTATAAGCATGTTAATTTTTGTGGGATACATAGACCTTGTGAGAGTAATCAATTTGAAGAAGAATATTGTATCACCCACAGGAATGAAAAAACTAGAATGTGGTATAGGGCTCTAAATGATCTTGGTAAAAAAGTTTGTGCCCTCTATCCTTTTATTTGTGAACTTTGCTTTGAAGTGGGTCATTTCAATTTCCAATGCTCAGGCCATAATAATAGCCCTTCTAATCCAATGAGTACTGCAAGTTTGTATTGTGATGACATGATCACTCCTAATCAGCATGATGAACTTACATTATTTTTGGGGTGTGAAGAGTTATCAAGAAAAACCTCTTTGGTGGATATGGGTGCTTTTGATATGAATAGTGTCCTGCATGGTTGTCATCTTTATTGTGTTGATAATTGTCACACAAATACTTACATACAAAATATTATAGAAGATGAGATTTTACCAAATTATGATAGGACTAATATGTGTTTTGATCTTATTAATGAAAAGAAGGAATCCTCCAAAGTTTCTTCTATTGTCTCTAACAATGAACCAGGGTATATGGAGAAGCTTCCTTTCAATCCTATCCCTCCTAAAGAGAAAAAGATAAAGAAGAAAAGGAGGAGTAAAAGGAGGGAGGAAACGGTATTTTCCCCTAAGCATGTAGCTCCTATTATAGTTTTTGATGAGTCTGAACTCGATGATGTTCCTATGCCTATTACCTATAGTAGTGATCATGATTGGAAAAAGCACACTACTTTTGATATTGATAATCTCTTTGGTACCAATTCTGAAAATGATGATATTAATAATTGTTGTACTATTAGTGCTATCCATGATCCTTCCAATGATGATATGTTTACAAATGAACACACTTGGGAAGATAACTATTCTATTGCTTATCAAGATGATATACCTCCAATATATGATGATTGCAATGATGAATATGATATTTTCAGTCCACCTACTATTAAGGAGGAAAATAATTATGATTACAATATGCCTCCTATATTTGATGATTATGGTGATGAAAATAATAATGATAGCTATTTTGTTGAATTTGCTCCCACTACAATCAATAAGAATGACTATGTTTATGTGGGGAGTATTAATTCTTTTATGCATGTGGCTCATGATAAGAATGTTTTATGTGATAGTTATATTGTTAATTCTATTCATGTTGCTACTGAAAGTTATTATGAGAGAGGGAAACATGGTTCTATGCATCTCAATAATATTAAGTTTCCCCTCTTTATGTTGAAAGTCTTGAAGTTGCACTTGTTTTGCTTTCCTATGCTTGTTGCTTTGTGCTTTCATGACTTGTTTCTTTACAAGATTCCTATGCATAGGAAGTGGGTTATACTTAAATGTGTTTTTAATTTGCTTCTTGATGCTCTCTTTTACTTCAATTCATATTTTTTATGTGAGCATCTTCTCAAACTATCATGCCTAACTTAAAGGCGTTAAAGAAAAGTACTTATTGGGAGATAACCCAAAAGTTTTAGATGAGTCTTGGAAGTTATTACTTCTGTAATAACCTCTCCTTATCCTTTTTATTTGCTTTTTGTGCCAAGAGTAACCTCTAATGAGAGTGAAGTAATGATTGGGAAAGTTGTTGTCCCGAAACAGATTTCTGTGCTTCACCGCAAAAATTCGTGAGAGATCTCTGTATGTCGGATTGAGCTGTAATTTTTTGTGCTTCTGACCTAGGTTGTTATCTAACTTTCGTTAGTTCAGCACTTTTTGATTTGAGCAACACAAGGGTTTTGAAAAAATTCGTCTTTACCTGCTGGTCTGTTTTGACAGATTTCTGCCATTATTTGCATTTGCTTCTTGTTGGTTCCTTTTTGAGGTCTTTTGGGGAATTGAGATTTTTGATGGAAGTGCTTCAGTAGCTAGTGTTCTAATGGAAGTTTATTTGGTGTTAGAACTGAACCTTAAGACTTATTTATCTTAAGTGCACTAATGTTGCTAATGAGATTGTGTGAAGTTTTGTATGAAGCAAAATTTTCAGGTGTATGGGAGAAATGATTAATGAGATGAAGGATGGACTAAAGCTCAAGCTTGGGGATGCCACGCGTGTCACCCCAAGAAATATCCAAGAAGTACAAGCGTCAAAGCTTGGGGATGCTCAAGGCATCCCCTTCTTCATCAATAAAAATCTCAGGTTTCTTCCAAACACTTCATTTTTATTGTTTCATGCACAGTTGTGTTGTTCTTAGAGCGTCTTCTTTTTCATTTTTGTTTTGGTTTTTAGTTTTCTTGGTTTGCTTAGTTTGCTTGAATAAGTTGGTTGGACCCCCTCTTTCATGCATTAGTTTTCAAATAGTTTGGTTTGGTTTGGAAAAGAGTAGGAAAGTTCATGCTTATGTGGTAAAAAGAGCTTGTTTTTGAATGTGGCCCATGCTTTGTCATGCCATGCTTGATAGTGTTTTGGCTTTATGCGTAGTATTCTTTGCTGTAGCATGACTTGTTATAAACAATTGAGATTTCTTAATGTGCCTTGGATGAATCATGCGTTGTTTTAGCATATTAAAGCATAGTATAGTGGTATTCTCCTTTCATGCTTTATTTGGGTTGACTTGGCACATGCTCACACCATGTTATGACTATATCAAGTCACCATAGCCTTTATGATCCTTTAGTTTTCAACTTGTAGTATCACTTTATGCTTTGATCAATGATGTTTTGTTGCTCTGCATGATTATGGCCATTATTGCTCTCTTAGTTTGTTGCTCCCAGTCTTTTGCTAGCCTCCACAACAAAGTATGAGTTCCACTTATGCATCCAACTCCCTAAACCAAGTTATTCCAAAGAGTCCACCATACCTACCTACTAGCTTATGCTATTCCAAGTATATTCATGCTTTTGTTTACCTTCCAAATTAAACTTGTTATGAGAAAACTAGTGATTAAAGCTCTCACGAACTTGATGGCACACTATACTTTTTGCCGTTAATAAACTTGAACCATTGTGTCGTCTATGTTGTATATGCTTGCACTTATTTGTTGGGAATTAGCAGAACCATGCTTTCATGGGGAACGCTTTCAACATTGCACTTGGTACTTGTACCTAGTTGATATCATGCTCTTTTGTATATGGATGTCGTCGGTGTGAAATGAAAGGGGAGCTTGTAAGTCCATGGAGTTATGTATATGTGTTAGAGAAAGCGCTGGGCATTGGTCTAATCCATGCTGACATGGTGGAAACCTGCAGCGTAACCATAATGAGCTGTCTATGAAGCATTCTTCTTATAAAAAAAAGAGTCCTATATTGAGAAAAAAGAGAAAAAGAAAAAAAGAGATATTATGAAAAGAGGAAAGAGAGAAAAAAGCACCATATTCCCATGGTAAATAAGAAGATTGTTGAGATGCTCGTTGTCTGCTTGCCTTGTCATTTTGATATGGGGATTCTTCCGTATCATCGGGCAAGGGGTACCCCGTTGGCGGTTCTCTATGATACACATGTACTTACGATGACAAGAACTTACCGGTGACTAAACTTGAGTAGCATGAGGAGCGGCCCTCGTATTCAAGGGACATGAGATTTCTAACTTATACTTCGTCAAGCATGTACACCATAGTTTGTTCACTTTAACCTTAATCACTTCAAGATGCTTATGATAGGGGCAATGAGAGCTGAAAGCTATAAGTACCATAATTTTTGGAAGCTCTTTATGAAACTTGAATCTCTGCTTCCTTTTATAAAGGTCTTTCTTCCACCATTATATTGAGTCTCCACCTTCTATCTTGATGCACCTACTTTGAGAGCATAGTGGCCATTCTTAGTTCTATGTGCATTGTCCCAAGACTAGGTGATTGATGCATAACTTGTTATTGCTTGTTTGAAACTATTGTATCTAGTCACTCTTATGAACTTTGAAGGTGTCCTATGCATTTATATTTGCTACTCTATTGAGGGACAAGCTGAATACTATTATGCTATGTTTTGTTTATGTGAAACAAACAAACGTCTTGCAAAGCATGTTATTCATGAATCTTTTGTTTGTGCCTTTTCATGTTGCATCATAGTTTCTTTGTCTTATTGCTAGAACTTTGTCTTTCATGTTATGATTGAAGTACTATGATCCCAGCTTTGAATGTTTTACAAATACTTTGATCAAGTCTTTGATGGTGCATGTCACCTCAAAAATTATTCTTTCTTTTTATCACTTACCTACTCGAGGACGAGCAGGAGTTAAGCTTGGGGATGTTGATACATTGCAAATGTATCTATAATTTTTGATGTTCCATGCTTGGTTTTATCTACTTTCTTGTGTTTTGTCCACACTTTGGAGTACTTTTCATATGATTTCTTGGACTAACCTATTAACAAGATGCCACAGTGTCAGTTGCCAGTTTTCTGCTGTTTTTGGTTCCAGGAAGTCAGAAAATGAATATTCTCGGAATTGGACGAGACAAAATCCAAAGTTCCTATTTTACCGGAAGACTCACGGAGCCAGAATACAAGACGGAGGAGGGCCAGGGCCTGGCCACACCCCCCAGGCGCAGGCTAGCCCTACCCGCGCCACCAGGTGGTGTGGGCCCCCTGGCACTCCACCGACCTTGCCCTCTAGCCTATAAGAAGCCTCCCAAAGCCAAAACACTAAATCGTCTAGCCTCCGGCCACGAAAAGTTCCGCAGTGCCGCCACCACCGAAGGGGAGATTCGGGGGACAGAAAGTCTCTGTTCCGGCACCCTGCCGGGACGGGGAAGTGCCCCCGGAGCCATCTCCATCGATCTCCACCACCATCTCCATCACCATTGCTGATTCCCATGATGAGGAGGGAGTAGTTCTCTCTCTAGGCTAAGGGTTCTAGCAGTAGCTATGTGTTCATCTCTCTCTCTATGCATGATCTTGTTGTGGTCATGAGCTTGTAATCTATAGATCTACCTTGCTACTCAAGTGCTTAATGAATCTCTGCTCTCCCCATGTGTGTGAAAGTGACAGCGTGCTCACCATGGTGGCACTTAGGCTAGAGATTACAAATACTTGTTATGAGTTTTATTTGGAGTTGGATGTCTTTATGAAATTGTGGTGTTTGTTGGACTCATCTAGTGCTCAAGGTGACAGTGTGGGGTTTTCTAGATGGGAAAGGCTTACTTTGAGGTGTGCTGTTATAGCCCTACCGTTGATTAGAGTGTCCAACCGGTGAGTAGTTCAGCGTAGTATCATGAAGATGATATATTTATATGAGAGAGTGGTCACTAGTGAAAGTATGATCCCTAGGCCTTGTTTCTAAGCATTGATACACCGTTTGCTACTAGATCTGTTACATGTTTGCTTGCTTCCTTCTTTATTTCAGTTTTACTTTAGTCTTTCCCACACCATCAAGCTATTTTCTATCACCGTTACCACTTATATTTATTCATACCACTTGTATTTCACTATCTCTTCGCCGAACTAGTGCACCTATACACCTGACAAGTGTATTGGGTGTGTTGGGGACACAAGAGACTTCTTGTATCTTGATTGGGGATACCTTTGACCACTTCCTCCCTAAGTTCGATAAACCTTGGGTGATCCACTTAAGGGAAAACTTGTTGCTGTTCTACAAACCTCTGCACTTGGAGGCCCAACAACTGTCTACAAGAATAGAAGTGCGTAGACATCAATCAGCTGTAAACAATACCTATAACATGGCCTTTTGCGGTCTGGGGGCTTGACATGGTAGGACCGTTTAAACGGGCTCCAAGTGGATTTACTCATCTCTTAGTGATGGTGGATAAATTCACAAAATGGATTGAGGCTAAACCCGTCACTAGTTGTGATGGAGCAATAGCCAGAAGATTTGTCGAGGATGTCATAATCCGATACGGTTATCCGCATAGCATTATCATGGACAACAGGAGTAATTTCTCTATGGGAGAGCTTGCTGAATTCTGCAATGAACAAAATATCCGACTTGACATTGCGTTAGTCGCACATCCGCAAGCTAATGGACAAGTCGAAAGAGAATATTGTTTAATCCTACAAGGCCTAAAACCAAGACTCGAAGCACCACTACGACATGCTGCGGGGGCTTGGGCAGAGGAATTACCTTCTATAATATGGAGTTTACGAACAACTCCAAACAGGTCAACCGGATACACACCTTTCTTCTTGGTCTATGGCGCAAAAGCAGTTCTTCCTAGTGATTTGATTCACACTTCTCCGAGTGGCCGCGTATATTGAAGAGGATGCCGAAATTTCTCGACAAAATGATCTCGACTTAGTCGAAGAAGTACGTCTCGTTGCTGAGATGAGATCAATAGCCTATCAGCAGAAGTTACACAAGTATCATAGCCAGAGAGTCATAAATCGGTCTTTCAATAAGGGCGATTTGGTTCTCCGGCTTGTGCAGCAAAGAAAGCACAAACTTTCCCCAATATGGGAAGGGCCATTTTTAGTTAGTCGAGTAATGCACAATGGTTCTTACTACCTAACTGATATGCAGCCAGTCAAAGAAAGACCTGCTACTAAGAAAAGAAAGAGAGCTCGAGGCAGTACAGACCCGGATGAATTAGACAGGCCATGGAATAATGCTCAGCTACGTCCCTTTTATTCTTAGTTTATTTTTCTCTGTAATCATATATGTGTACATGTTCAATGAGAAATAAAGTGTTGGTTGCCTCAAAAAAATCTGAGAAGTTTTTACCATCTTATTTCAGAATGACCATGTCACGGTCGAAAATCCTAGAATACTTGAAAGTACTTTATGCTCATGTTTGTGCTGGTTTAGATTTCCGATTCTAAAATTGCTACCTTCAGGTATGAATCTAAATTTTCTAGTCTGTACTTTGGTTATTTGTCTGATTGTTGGATGCGGGCATTTTCCGAGTAGTGAATTGTTGGTACTGGAGGCCGGCTTTGTTTCCGAGTTTAAACTGGTTTAGCAATTGAGCTCCGTTGCTCGGCAAAGTTTCCGTGCTAAAGGTTGGCCGGCTCATGAAAGGGATGAGGCAGAAAGCCAGATAAATGATAAGTATAGACAAAAAACATAAGTGCTTACGAAAATATTTCAGGCACGAAAAATTATAAAGCCAAAAGTGCTAAGTAGATATGTTTAAACTTAGCACTAGCAAAAAGTATCATACTACTTATTTACAATCCGGATTGTTTTCAGAATAACACAATGTTTGTTCTGATGCTCTACGATGCAGGGGAAGAAGGAGCTGCCGGCTCGCTGGAAACATCAGCCTCGCCTCGATATCTTTCCAAGATGTTCAAATCCGAGATGGTTTGTTCGTCGCCGGAAGCTTCTCCGGTTTCTTCGGCGGGCGGAGGCGGCGTATCTACGCGAGTGAAGAAGGAAGTATCGTAGCTGGTCAAGTCAGCCACGTGACACTCGTATCCGGCGCAGGAGTCCATGATGGCTTTGATGTCCTTCTTCTGGCCGTCTTCATCCATAGTATAATACCCTCTGGTCACTTTCCAGATCTCCATGCTTCCATGGTGGTTCATGACCATGGTGAGAGCGTTCTGCATCGCGGTTCGCGTGTAAGACATGTTCTAGTCCTGAATGAGCTGGGGCATCTCCTTGGCCTTATCCCGCACTACAAAGCCGGACATGCTATGCATATCTGGAACCCTGAGAACTTCGCCAATATCTTTGATGGATTGGCGGAAGTCATGCAGCAAATCACCGACTTGAGTAAGCCGGCTGGTGCGAGATTCGGTAGAGGCTGAGTCCAGTAAGTTCAGGGGACCTGTGCATTTAATGCAAAAGGGTTAACCAAATAAATCCGGACTCCAAAGAGTCAAAAGATGCAGATAAGTCAGAAAGAGTGAACTTACCAAAGATGACATCGTCAACTTTGGTTTTCTCCTCCCGAAGACTCTGGAGTTCAGCCCGGAGTGCCTCGGCAATGTGTCTCTCTCTGAATAAATCATTGCTGAGATCCGAGATTTTCTTATCCTGGAGCGCAATCTTGTGATCACGCTCCTCGGTATCCATGGAGGAGGACTTGAGAACTTGAGCAATGCTCTTCTCATGATCCGCCTTAAGCTTATTCAGCTCTTGGCGGAGGTCCTTGTTTTCCACCTCCAGGGTTTTAAGATTCTCGGCCTCTTCAATCATAGTACATGATTGCTTTACCAGTGATGTAATCAAAAGAACAAAAGTTTAACAAAAATTCAACTATGAAATACAAGACAAGGTTTGAGTTCTAGAATGTTTACCTTTAGCCTCATCCCTGGAAATTTTCAATTGAGCATTTTCAAGTCGGGGAGCTTTGATTTCTTTCTGCTTGTTACAAATATTCTTCAATAAATCCTGGTTATAGCAATATACTTTCTGTAAGTCAGAATACCCAGATTCAGAAGTCTACTAAAGACTCGGGCTAATATTTTTACTAATATGAGCACGAGCCTTGGGGGCTACACTAGTTCATTCTTTGGCATCCTAAGGAAGCATAAATCCGGATTTGTTTGTCCAGCTTCATGCTTGGGGGCTAGAGGATATGATATGAAATAAGGAAAAATGTGAGTTGGAATTCCAACTTACATATTGTTCATGAGCGAGTTTGTTCAAGCTCGCATTCACTTTGGTGGTAACCTTCTCGGCGAGGGTTAGGGGGACCACTGGCACAACTGGAAGCTCGCCGGTCCTTAGCTTCTCATCACGAAGACGGACTTGTTCAAGAAGATCAAAGTGCTTGATGTCCTCTGCTTCTTGTGCTTCTTCTTCGATAGAGATAGTCCGGCTTTCCAGGCATTGCCGAGCTAGCCGCTGGATTTCCTCCCCAGACTTCCGAGATAAGCCAAATTTGGCAAGTTCCAAGATAAGACCTCTGCTGAGGGATCATTACCCGAAGAGGGTTCACCCTTATCAAAACCCGAGTCACCCATGGTGACGTCAGTCTATGATCCGAGGATCACTGGCTTTGCTGATTGAGCTAGATCTTCTGCAACGATCAGAGATGGAGTAATCTCTGGCACTGCAGAAGGTTGAGGGGCAGGAGTCGGAGGAGCCATGGCAGGAGAAGCCAAGTTCAGCTTCGACTGGCGTAGAGTCTTCGAGACAACCCCTTTCCCTTTGCCCTTGGTGAGCTGTTTAGCTTTGAGAAGGTAATAGAACAGAAAACATTACATCTCGGAAAGAATTAAGACCTATAGTACAAAGACCTTGTGAGGAAAGATTACCTCTTCACAACGGGCACTTCCTTTGTGCCAATAGCCACTGTCGGAGCTTTGCGCTTCCGAGGAATAACATTCGGCAGTGGAACCAACTCTCCTTCATCCTGAGAAAACTCAGGAGGATATCCCTCGATGGTAGCAAGCTCCAACTCGGGGAGGTCGGCAAGCTGAAAAGAAGAGATATCTTAGTATTGCGAAATAACATAAAGATGAGCACATAATACAAGTTGTTGCTGGAAGCTTACCGGTACTACGGGATCTTCTGATGTATGCATGTCCAAGGACAGCTCAGGAATCTTCCTCTCAATCCGCTCCCTTATCAGCCATTTGATTTGGCATACATAATCTTTTGCCGAGTAGGCTTTGGGGCTGATTCAGAGGGAATCCTTCTTCGACGACGTGATGGAGTGCAATAGTCGATCTCCATGATGTTGAAGAGGTTGGATCTGGCGTGCCACCCAGCAGCGAACTAAATCGGACCCTCTTAGGCCCTTGTGCTTCATCAAAAACTCGATCCGCCTCTTGGCAAGAAGCAGATCATCACTGAGAGCCAGCGCATCTGCGTCCCAGGACTCTTGGGGCGTGGTGGCACCATCGACGAAAGCCGGCAAAGCAACAGCTTTGCCGGGAGCAGGAATATCCTTATGATAGGAAAAACTGGATGGCCATTGCTTGACCGATTCACTAGCCATAATCTGAGGATAGACACGCTCTCGCCTAACCGAAAAACTAATAGTAACGATAATATAAGGATTACCCGCAGTGATGAAATTTCTCCAGACATGGAAGTAATACCGGAAAAGAATGAGGCTCAGCCTAATGCCGATACCCCTCGCACAAAGATGCGTACGTGCTCATCTCTAAGATGGAGTTCGGGGGGAGATGGTGGAGTTGAACTCCGTAATGATCTGTAACCTCAGAGAAGAAATCTGAGGGAGGAAAGCTCAAACCTCTGTCGAGGTGAGTGCCGAAGTGAACCCGCTCGCCTTCGCGTGGGTTGGGGATGGTTTCGCTGAAGCCGCTCCGCCAATCTCCAGCGCAGAGGAGCCCTTCTTCTTCCACAACACGGAGCTTCTCATTGTCGAGAACGCACGGGATCCATACCCCGCGATTGCTCTCCTTCTCCGCCATCACTGTCGTTGCCACCGTACCGGAGGATGATGCTAAAGACATTTTCTGTGTGCGTCGGTGACCTTGGATGGGCGGCACTAGAAGTTTTTTGGGAGCAGAGGAGCTCTAGGTTCGTGGGGAGGCGTAGGGGAGAAGGAAACGGCGCAAGTGTTGGTGAAGAAGATGGGGAAAGAAATCCTCACCACTTATATCCTCCAGCCGCGTCAAGATTCGTGTAAACGCTACAGTGAACGTGCCACGCGTCGTGGAAGGATCTGGGAAACCCCCACACGATGATTACGTCGCCTCGATCTCCACGCATGCATTGAAACAACGCCTCGGTTCTACGAAAGGCGGACCCACCAACGGTCGTGCTGACAGGAAATGTATGTTAGTGACGTGACTTGACCATGACTAGTGTCAGGTTACGTCAGAGACCAAGTTCCGTCTTAGTTTGAATTTTGAGCTGGAAACCCGAATAACATATTCATAGGTCCGGCTCATTTGAGACTCGGATCTACTCCTTTCTTTTTTGAAGTTTCAGGAACCCTTCACAATTCTGCAAGCCGAAGATCAAGCTAGATGATGATGAAATCTGACTTTGGATCATGGAGGCTTCCGGGGGCTGCTATTGGGGATATACTTTCCGGGTATCCTCACTGTGCCTCACTGACCAGGGTGGCCCATTTCGGGTTAGAGCTTTGCTTCATGGGCGGCCCAGTCAGGGAGAAGATACAGAGTCCAGTCCGGCTACGGGAAGGCCTAGAAGACTTACCGACATAGGCCCATAGTGTTACTTGTAGTCCAGGATGTACTCTGTAACCGACTCTTAGTCGTAGCCGGATAGATCTCTCCTATAAACCCTAGGCCGGATATCTATATAAGCCGTCCTAGGTAAAGCCTTTGGGGCAACTCTCACAATAGTCTACAATCTCAACTCGCATAGGCGAAACCCTTGTAATCCATATTCTGGCTCGGTCGTAATACAGGATTGCTAGCAGGAGTAGGATCCGTCCAAAGCCGGTGGATTTGAACCTGGGTAAACTTGTGTGCTCACCGTCCCAGAACACCGTACGTCTCACACCCCTCTCTTCCACACGCCTCGAGGACCCCCTCATGGCGTACCAATCATAAATCCAATGACATTCGTGTATCTTGATTGCAGGGTTACTTGAGAGGGATACCTTTGACCACTTCCTCCCTAAGTTCGATAAACCTTGGGTGATCCACTTAAGGGAAACTTGTTGCTATTTTACAAACCTCTGCACTTGGAGGCCCAACACTGTCTACAAGAATAGAAGCGTGCGTAGACATCAAGCTATTTTCTGGCGCCGTTGTTGGGGAGGTAAGGTAAAAGGTACTCACATCCTCTGGATACTAAGTTATCTTCTAGTACTGTTGTTGATGTGTGAGTGCTCGAAGTTATTTCCTTTAGATTCTGGAATTATATCTTTTTGTTTCTTGTTTTTATTTTCACTAGTTAGGCTTAATGGAAAACAACAACAAATTTAGAGAGCTTTATAGTATTTATATTGAGTTAGGACATGAAGTGTTTGAAGAGAAAATTAAAAAACCTATGGAACTTTATTTGCATGCTAATAGCAATGTTATTAGTATGAATTCTTTGAACACCATTATTTTTAATGCTATGGAAAAGTCTAAGCTTGGGGAAGCTAGTTTTGATGAGCATGATATTTTTAGTCCCCCAAGCACGGAGGAGAAAATTTACTTTGATGATACTATACCTCCGATATATGATGATTACAATGATGAGTATGATATTTTCAGTCCACCTACTATTGATGAGAAAATTAATTATGATTACAATATGCCTCCTATATTTGATGATTATGGTGATGAAATTAATAATGATAGCTATTTTGTTGAATTTGCTCCCACTATGATTAATAAGAATGACTATGCTTATAGGGAGAGTAATAATTGTTTTATGCATGTGGCTCATGATAAGAATGTTTTATGTGATATTTATATTGTTAATATTATTCATGATGCTACTGAAAGTTATTATGAGAGAGGGAAACATGGTTTTATGTATTTCAACAATATTAAGTTTCCCCTCTTTATGTTGAAAATTTTGAAGTTGCACTTGTTTTGCTTTCCTATGCTTGTTGCTTTGTGCTTTCATGACTTGTTTATTTACAAGGTTATTTTTCATAGGAAGTGGGGTTAGACTTAAATTTGTTCCATATTTTCTTCTTGATTCTCTCTTTTACTTCAATTCATATTTCTTATGTGAGCATCATCGAAATTATCATGCCTATCTTAATGGCTATAAAGAAAGAGCTTTTGGGAGACAACCCATTATATTTTTACTTTCAGTTTATTTTTGTTTTGTTGAGTCTTGGAAGTTATTGCCTCAGTAATAACCTCTCCTTATCATTTTTGTGTGGTTTTTGTGCTAAGAATAACCTCTAATGAGAGAGAAGTAAGACTTGGGAAAGTTGTTGTCCCGAAACAGATTTTTGTGCTTCACTGAAAAAATCGTGAAACATCTCTGTATGTTGGATTGATCTGTAATTTTGTGTGCTTATGCCCCAGATTTTTATCTAACTTTCGCTAGTTTAGAACTTTTCGATTTGAGCAACAAAAGGTCTTCGAAAAAACGGTTTTTACCTTCTGGTCTGTTTTGACAGATTTCTACCATTATTTGCATTTGCTTCTTAATCTTTTTCTCTTTGAGTTCTCTTTGATTACTTGAGCTTTTAGAAGGAATTGCTACAGTAGCTTGTGTTTTAATTGAAGTTTTACTTGTGTTGAAACTGCACCCAAAGACTTATTATCTTGAATACACTAATGTTGCTAATGAAGATTGTGTGAAGTCTTGTATGAAGGAATTTTTCAATTGTAAGGAAGAACAATGTGATAAGATGAAGTATGGACAAAATCTCAAGCTTGGGGATGACACCCGTGTCACCCCAAGAAATATTCAAGAAGTACAAGTGTCAAAGCTTGGGGATGCCCAAGGCATCCCCTTCTTCATCAATAAAAATCTCAGGTTTCTTCCAAACACTTCATTTTTATTGTTTGATGCACAATTGTGTTGTTCTTGGAGCGTCTTCGTCTTTGTTTTTAGTTTTCTTTTGCTTTCTTTGCTGCAATAAGTTGTTTGGATCCCAACACACTTCTTTTGGAGAGAGACACACCCCGTTATTCATTGCCTAGAACACTCTAGTTTTCACTCTTATTATTCTGTGAGTGTTCTCCTTTGCTAGCACTGTGTTTAGCTTTAGTTTTCGATTGGTGTTGGAAAAGAGTAGGAAGTTTCATGCTTATAAGTGGTATAAACGGAGCTTTTTTTGACTGTGGCCTAGGCTTTGTCATGTCATGCTTCATATTGATTTGACTTTATGCTTAGTGATTATTGTTGTAGCATGACTTGTTACAAAGAATTGAGATTGCTTAATGTGCCTTGAAAGAATGATGTGTTGTTTTAGCATATAAAAGCATAATATTGTGGTATTCTCCTTTGATGCTTTATTTGGATTGACTTGGCGCATGCTCACACCATGTTAAAACTATACCAAGTCACCATAGCCTTTATGATCATTTAGTTTTCGACTTGTAATATCACTTTATGCTTTAATTAATAATGTTTTGTCGCTTTGCATGATTATGGCCATTATTTCTCTCTTAGTTAGTCGCTCCCAGTCTTTTGCTAGCCTCCATACCAAGTATGAGTTCCACTCATGCATCCAACTCCAAATAAAACCAAGTTATTCCAAAGAGTCCACCATACCTACCTATTAGCATTTGCTATTCCAAGTATATTCATGTTTTTATCTACCTTCTGAATTAAACTTGTTATGTGAAAATTAGTGATTTAAGCTCTCACAAACTTGATGGCACACTTTACTTTTCTCGCACTTAATAAACTTGAACCATTGTGCCCATCTATGTTGCATATGTGCTTGCGCTTTATAAGTTGTGAATTAGCAGAACCATGTTACCATGGGGTACGCTTTCAACATTGCACTTTATTTAGTTGATATCATGTTCTTTTGCTTATGGATCCCGGCGGTGTGAAATAAAAGGGGAGCTTGTAAGCTCATGGTGTTTGTATATGTGTTAGAGAAACGCCTGGGCCGCTAGCCTAAGCCATGCCTAATCATTGTGGAAACTTTCAGCATAACCATAATGAGCAATCTGTGAAGCATCCTTAATAAAAACCTATGCAAATAGCAAATAAAAAGATCGCTGAGATGCTCATTGTCTGCTTGCCTTGTCATTTTGATATGGGAATGCTTCCGTATCATCGGGCAAGGGGTACCCCGTTGGCGGTTCTCTATGATATACATGTACTTACAATGACAAGAACTTACTCGTGACTAAAGTTGAGTAGCATGAGGTTCGGTCTTCATAAGTAAGGGGCATGAGATTTCAACTTATAACTTGTCAAGCATATCCTCATATTTGTTCACTTTAACCTTAATCACCTAAATATGCTTATGATAGGGGCAATGAGAGCTGAAAGCTAATAAGTACCATAATTTTTGGAAGCTCTTTATGAGACTTGAATACCTGCTTCCTTCTATGAAGGGCCTTTATTTTACTTTTTATGTTGAGTCTCTATCTTCTATCTTTATGCACCTATTGAGAGAGCATAGTGGTCATTCTTAGTTTAATGTGCATTGTCCCAAGACTTGTTGATTGATTCATAACTTTGATATTGCTTGTTCTTAAAATATTTGTATCTAGTCACCCTTATGAACTTTGAAGGTGCCCTATGCATTTATGTTTTACTACACTATGAGGGACAAGCTGAATACCATTCTCATTATGTTTTCTATATGTGATGAGGGTTTAACTCATCAATGCCCATTGTTATGGACTTGGGTTTTGGAGAAGGAGGGAGCACTGGAGGCATCAGTCGGCTAGCAAACAAGCACACAGGGACGCAAGGTTTACCCAGGTTCAGGCCTCATAGAGGTCCCTACTCCTGCTTGTTCGCTCTTGGAATTAACGGAGGAATCGAAGATTACAGGGGCGCGCAGATGCAATCTGGCGAGAGTTGTGGAAACTAGGGTTGCGTGTGTCCTCCTCGCCGCCCCCTCCTAGCCTTTATATAGATAGGCTAGGTCTCGGGTAGCAGGTCGAGTCGGTTACAGGTTAGGGTTTTCCCTTTAAACTTTCTATCTTTGGCGTCTTCTTGTCTCGCAAGCAACCGAGAGTCCGCGGGCCACTTGAGTTCTCCATTATTGCCTTGGCAACGCCGTGGGCATCCGCAGTATTCAGGCCATATATACCAAACTCGAATACCTGTAGGGTATACCCATGTCACTAGCCCCCGAGTGTCTGGTGGAATCATAGATTCGACTAGGGACTTTATGAAGACATTCGAATGCATGATTGAGTATTTTTTCGACTGCTCAGTTCATGTTATAGGGATTGTTGATATGCGTGCCTGATTTAACCGATGTATCGGTATCAGTTAACTGCCTTAGGGCAAAACAACGCAATCTACTCAAACCCGAGTCCCCGGACTCAAATTTGGAAAAGTGCTAGCGTAATTTGACTCAAGCCACGGAGGTCTTACAAGAGTCGAATTCCAGTGTATAGGTGTGAGCACTCGACGCGTCCGTCAAGGCATGTTCATCGTACATGTAGGTACGGATATGTTTCTGGTAGTGCGTAGTAGATGCGTTGCCATGCCTTATTCAGGTCTTATCTTCACGCTGTAAGCGTGACATCCGAATTTTTTGTCATCGCGGAGATGATTCGGGTGGCCCAGAGACGCAGTCTCTTTGTAGGGAAAGTATGAGGCGGAGTCGCCATAGCATTCGAGTGTGGAAGTTATCAACACACAATACGGTGTACAAATAATCATAGGGTGCACGACCAGCGCTCCCTATGGGAGTAGCCCCCGAGTGCGTGGTTGAGTCGAAGACTCGGGCAGGTACTAAAGAGCTTTTGCGACTGCTGTCGTCTTTTGTTGCTTGTTTCAGTTGAATTTGCTTCCGGCGCTCCCTATGGGAGTAACCCATGATCCATAGTCGAATCATAGATTCAAGTGGTTGGGTATGCTTTGAATGTTCATATTCCTGCATAAAAAGAAAATCATAGGGTGCGCGACCAGCGCTCCCTATGGGAGTAGCCCCCAAGTGCTTGGTGGAGTCAAAGACTCAAGCAAGGACTAAAGTAGTCGAAGTCTTCTAGTGCTCATCTTGATGACATCAGTGCTGACGATGTGATGACCTCAGTTGCTCGCGTGAGCGGCTTTGACGGGACGTGACGAGCGGTGGGTCCCACTTTCTGACTTTGATTTAACCGGGCGTGTGTAATCTTTTGTTTTAACTGTGTCTCCTCGATTTCCACGCGTAATGGAGATAGTGGGGGACGGTTCATGTTTTGGCCTCTCCACGTGTCGACCGCGATGTGCGCCACGCTTCCAGTAGGGTTTCTACAGGCCGTTGGATGGCATCCGCAAGGGGGTTAAGTAGCAGCGCAGCTGCGGTAATTTTCCCATCTGCCCTTTTTCTGCTTGTGCTTCCATCACCATTGCCGCTGCCCTCTGCTTCCTAGAGCTCGTCCTTTCCGTGGCGCTGGACCAACTCCACGTGTTCCCGAGCTACTTCCTCTGCTTGCATCGCCATCGCAAGATGGGGAAAAAGAAGGGAGGCGCCGCCGCTGAATCCACTGCCGCCATTGCTGCTGCCAAGAAGAAGGGCGGCTCCACCACTGTAGGCACCAGCACCGTCGGCGCCGGGAAGAAGAAGGGCGTGGGTACCCGCGTTACCAATGGTGCGTGGCGTGCGTCCATCATCAAATCCTCCGAGCTTCGTCTCCTATGTCAAGATGGAGTTCTGTCACCCGTGGTGGATGACTCGCGAGTGCCAGGTGGCGAGGTAACTCCTTGTCCTCCTGCTGGTTTCAGGGTGATGTTCCTAGCATTCATCATTCGCGGTCTTTCTCTGCCCCTTCATCCTTTCTTTAGGGGCCTCCTTTGCTTCTACGGGCTCTAGCTGCATTAGCTGTCCCCCAACTCTATTCTCCACATCGCCTGCTATATTACACTTTGCGAGTGCTGGCTCAGAATCAAGCCACACTTTGGCCTCTTTAAGAGGATTTTCAAGCTGAAGTGCCAGTCAGCATCTGGTTCCGTAGTCTACCACGTAGGAGGCTGCGAGATCCATGTCGACTCCTCCACCACATATTTAGATATCAAGCTCATGGCGTCCGTCCAAGGGTGGAGAGACAAGTGGTTCTACATCCGTGACCAGAAGACCGACGGAGAGCACTACGGATGCCCTTCGATACCGTGACGCCATGCAGGAGGAGGCGTTCTTGGAAGAACATGGTGATGCCTGGCGAGTCCGAGGAGACAAAAGTGTTGTACAAGCGCGTCTACGACCTCGAGAGCCGCATGGGTAAAGAAGAGGGAGGCGCCGCCCTCATTCGCACATGGTTGCACCGTCGCATCCAGCCTCTGCAGGCCAGAGTCCACCCCATGTTCTAATGGGCTAGTGCGGATGATGCCACTCGTGTATTTGCCGATGGCATTTCCACGGGTGAAGTAGATAACAGGTTGCGACTAGTGACAAAGTACACCACCAAGGAGGTTCTCCCAGGCGAACCAGTCGTACCTCCCTTCGACGCCTCTAACCCTCCTCCTGAGGTAGAATTGTGCTACGAAGTAGCTTGATTTGTCAATTGCTTCTAGTTTCTTGATGTATAATGAATTATTTTTTGAATGCAGGATTGGAAGGTGTCTCCTAGTTTGCCCCCTCTTCCTGAGGGAGTTATTCCTCGCGAAGTAGATGAAGAGGACGAGTCAGAATCGACTGTCCCACTTGAAGAGGACGAGGAAGCCCCCGAGTCAAGTGGTCCGGACACTCGCAAGCATTCTCGCAGCAAGGATTCGGATGCTTCGTCTCTTCGACTCCAGAGGGCCCATCTATCGGTGCAGAGGAGCCGATGCCCGCCGTTCTTGTGCGCTCTATGGATCCTCCTGCCCGGAAGAAGCTTCGACTACCAAAGGAATTGTCAAAGTCGGAGGAGCAATCCTTCGATCTTGATAGATGTGACTGGTAAGTTCTGTATTCAGAATTCGTTTTGGTTTCTTCTTTGAGTTGTCATATGTCTTGAAGATCTTGTTTGATTTTGTGTTTCAGTCAAGTGGCGATGTCGTCTTCTGACGACGTCCAATTTTTGAAGGAGTCCGGAGTCGTGGACTCCAAGTCCAAGAAGGTGGCTTCGTGGTCTCCTTCTCCTCCATTGGCGGACCACTCTGGGCATAACTCATCGATTTCCCCGCATGCTGGTGAGCATCAGATGGTTACCTGGATGACTGTGCAATAGCCTTCTTCGGAGTCTGTGGAGGATCATGTAAGTATCTTGTAGTTGGCAGTCGAATTTATTCTTGGTGTGCTTTACTTGAACTTGAAATGTCTCTGATGCAGCTCATCATGAAGGAAGCCGCCCGCCTGGCGAAGCAGGTCCTTAACATGGGTCGACAGCATGCGCGACTGGAAAATCGCCATCGCATTGCCGAAAGTAAGTTTTGACTTCGTCTTTGTGTTTTGCGAACATTATTGATTCGATTTGGTAACAATCTCTGTATGTTGAAGCTGAGCACAATGAATTACTTCTCCATGTTGCTGCATTGGAGAAGACATTGGCCGCGGCGACGAAGAGTCATGACGAGGCAGTCGCAGCCTTGGAGGAGTCACGGAAGCGAGAGCAGGATCTCCTTGCCTCCACTGCTGAGAGGGAGAAGATGTTCGAGGAGCAGCTTCTCTCGATTGCCAAGTCCCTCTCAGGTATGACTTTTTTCATCTGGATATGCCTTACTCTTCTGTGCTTTGACGTGTGATTGTTGTACTAATGCTTTTGTGTATGCAGATGCCAGCAGCTTGAGTTTCGATGCCCAATCTCTGTGCCGCGCGGATGCTTTTGGCTGGTGCCATCGCCGCAGTCGAGGACCGCAGTGTTTCCCTCCAGGAGATGCTGGGTAAGGCCAAGGATGTGCTCAGTCGCATCCGTGAGGACTTGACTCCCAAGGATGGGATGATCGACAACCTCGGCGACTTGGTGGAATCCCTGGCTGGAGGAATCCCCACGGACTTCAAAAATTCGCAGCGCTCCATCGGCGCCACCTCGGCACTCGCAATTGTGCAGGACCATGGCGTGGAGATGGATCCCGTAGCTATCTCTGGGGACATGCCTGTCGATGCTGGAGGCCAGCAGGTAGTTTTTGCTCCCTATGCTGGTAAATGCAAAAATTACGGTCCCCAGCTTATCGAGACACTCGCCAAGTACTCTGAAGAGCGGCGTCAAGCGAAGGCTGCGGCTTCTGGGGGGTACTACTGGCAAGTCCGTGGCGTCGGAGACTGCCACGGATGCGATGAAGTCCCCGAGGCCTAAGTCCAAGTCGAAGAAACATGCTGCGCCTTAGTCTTCATCTGTAATAGCTGCAGTGGTTTAGCCTTTTGCTTTATGGAACAATGATTTTGTGGGGGTGTCCCAGGGGGAACTTTTCCTGTGTCTAAATGCATATATGCCCTTTGCCAAATGTATTTTTGGTCTCTTATTTGCTTTTTGCTTGATTCGTGGTAGGGTACATCAAGTGCTCCTTCGAGTGATCCATATGATCCTCCCTCTGCCGATGAGAACTTGGCGCAGCCTCGTTCGAAGGTGGAGGAGTTGTCACTGCTTTCGCGACTGCATGATCGTATTAAACAACTAGAGCGTGAGTTTCCCATCCTCCGCGGTAGCGCCGATGTATGGAAGTCAAAGGCGTAGAAAGCCTCTGCTCGTGAGAAGTACCTATTGGAGGAGGTGGCCCAACTGAGTGAGCAGTTCAAATGTTAGCCTTCTATCCTCTTATCTTTTCCTTTAGTCAGTCGCGGCGATGCCTGTCTTTCACACTTTGCTTTTTGTGTGGTGTAGTTGTCAGTGCTCGCCATCCGCAGGATGAAAAAGATCGGATCGTTGTTCGAATGCATGATTTGACCCAGGAGCAGCTATAGGCGAGTGGGTACTTCTGGATGGATCACAACCGTGCAATTACACTTGCGACCCTGCAGGATCATGCTTCTCGAGTGCTTCATTTTTTGAAGAAGGCGCAGTCGTGCCTCAGGCACATCTATCAGATGATGTTTCCACTAGACGCTGTCCCTTCAAGCCTGTTGGCCCTCCTGTCGAGATTCCAGGATTTGAGTGTAATTCGTGAGTGCGTGCGGTAGCAGTTAGTGGTTGGTGTCAAGGCTGCTTTGTCGCTGGTGCGACTGCATAGGCCTGATGTGGACATTGTGGTTGTTGCTGCTGGGCCGCCGACTCCACCGGCAGGTTCGACCTGGAACATGGTTCCGCATTACCAGGCGGTGGATCGCCTAGCAGAGGAAATTGTCGACTTCTTTGAGGAACAGACGAACGTTCTTCTGCTGTAGTAGTAGTTTGATTTGTATCCTGCACATAGGTATACCAGTGTTTTAAAAGTTCGTGTGGATATATGTAATTAATTTATATGTAAAGAGCTTGCTAGCTTATATGTTTTGCGAGTGTATTTGTACCCGGCAGTTCCTTTTCGTTAGCCTGACTTGTTTTATCTCGGCACCTTGCCAACCTATCAGGTGCGTTGCAACTGGATTGGTGTTTTATCAAGGGTTCGATTGATTTTGTGTCAGCTACTCGGGATACTGCGGCTTGTTCGTAGAACGAGTATGTAAAGGGTGGCGTAGCCCCCTAGTGAAAATATTGCGAGAAAAATAAAGGACACAGAGTTTTCGGGGAACTTAGCTTTATTTCTTCGCAGAACAGTACAAGGTACAATGTGCGGCTAAGTAGCCTGGTTGAATAGCCTTATTTGTAATGTAAGAAAAAAAAGGAACGACTAGGGGTAGAAGCGCCACAGCTACGCGACGTTCCAGGGGTTGGAGTATGCGACTCCTGTCTCGAAATCTTTGAGGTGATAGGCGCCACCTGGGATTACTTCTGTAATCACGTATGGTCCCTCCCAAGGGGACTCGAGCTTGAGGTGCCCTTGCTGCTTCAGTCGCAGGACCAGGTCTCCTTCGACGAAGGATCTGGGGCGTAGCCTTCTGTTGTGGTAGTTGCGCAGGTTCTGCTGGTAGATCGTCGATCTTTCTGCTGCGATATCCCGTGCCTCATCAAGGAGATCGATGGAGTCTTCGAGTGCAAGTGTTGACTCCTGCTCGCTGTACGCGACTACCCGTGGGGCTTTAAAAGCGTGCTTTGCTTCGGCGCCGTGCACCATGAAGAACGGGGTATATCTCGTGGCGCTATTTGGGGTTGTGCGTAGGCTCCAAAGTACGGACTGCAGCTCGTCTGGCTAACATCCAGCGGCTTGCTCGAGTGGCCGGAGGAGTCGCTTCTTGATTCCACTGTAGACGAGGCCGTTGGCCTTTTTGACTTGACCGTTGGTCTGTGGATGAGCTACGGAGGCATAGCTTATGTTGATTCCAAGGTTCTCGCGGAAACCCTGGAACTCCTTAGAGGTGAAGTTCATTCCATTGTCCGTGATGATGCTGTGTGGCACTCTGAAGCGATAGACAATGGACTCGAAGAACTTGACGGTGTTGTCTCCTGACTGGTTTGTCACCGGCATGGCCTCTATCCACTTGGTGAATTTATCGACTGCAACCAGGAGGTAGACGTAGCCTCCTCGCGAGGACTTTGGGAGCTTGCCGACCATGTCGAGTCCCCATTACGCAAAGGGCCATGCCAATGTATTGGCCGGAGTTCTGCGCCAGGTGCGTGCGGTTTGTCCGCAAATCACTGACAAGCATTGCATCTCTGGACGATGTCCTTGGCGTCGCGCATGGCCGTGGGCCAGTAGAATCCAGCTCGTAGAGCTTTGGCGACGAGGGCGCGACTACCGACATGGTGCCCACAAGTCCCTTCATGGATGTCGAGGAGGACGACCCTTCCGTCCACGTTGGAGACGCACCGTTGGAGTACTCCTGTGATGATGCGCTTGTATAGTTTGTCGTTGATGACGGTGAATGCCTTGGATCACCGTGCGATATGTCGCGTGTCAGTCGGGTCGTCCGGCAGCCTCTTGCTGAGAAGATATGTGATGTAGGGTTGAGTCCAAGATGGCTCGATCATCATGACCCCCATTGGTCCCTCGAGTCCTGTGTCAAGCTCCATGTCGTCGAGTGCCATTGACTCATTGGGTGGCGTAGCCCCCGAGTCTGTTGTTGCGCTTGTTTTCTTTGTGGCCTTTGGCTTGATGGAGCATTCGCATATACGCTCGAGAAATACCCCAGGTGGTATGGGGGCGTAGGTGGAGCCAATGTTGGCGAGTGCATCCGCCTCTTCATTGCTTTCGCGGCCTACGTGTCGCAGCTCGCAGCCGTCGAAGTCCCCTTCGAGTGTGTCATAGAGGTCGCGGTAGGCGATCATATTGTCGTTCAGCGCGTCGCACTCGTGCATTGTCTGGTTGACGACCAGCTTGGAGTCACCGTAGATGATGAGCCTCTTGGCGCCGCAGGCTTTTGCCATCCGCATCCCATGCAACAGGGCCTCGTATTCAGCTTCGTTGTTGGAGGTAGTGAACTGCATTGGCAGAATATATTTTAGCTTGTCTCCCTGGGGCGATGTCAGTATGATACCTGCGCCAGCCCTGTCCTTACGCTTGGATCCATCGAAGTGCACCATCCAGAGGTAAGACATATCTGGCTTTTCGGGGAGCTGGTACTCCATCCAGTGCACGAGGAAGTCAGGGAGGACTTGCGATTTGATCGCGTCGCGCATTTCATATGTAATGTCTCGTGGAGACAGCTCGATTCCCCAAAGCGTGACTCGTCCGGTGGCATCGGGGTTGTTGAGTATATGACCAAGTGGGGCGTCGTTGACCACCATGATTGGGTGCTCTTGGAAGTAGTGGTGTAGTCGCCTGGCTGTCATGAAGACGTCGTATACCAGCTTCTGATAGTGTGGGTACCGCTGCTTTGTTGGCGTGAGCACCTCGCTAAGGTAGTAGACAGGGCACTGCTCCCCGTGGACTTTGTTTTCCTCGACTCATTCCACCACGAGCACTGTGCTGACCACCTGGTTGGTGGCGGAGATGTATAGCAACAATGGTTCTTTTTCGCGTGGAGACACCAGTACTAGCGAGGTAGGTTGTAGACGGTTGAGTTCTTCGAATGCTTCCTGCGCTTCGTCGGTCCACTCGAACTTGTCAGTTTTGCAGAGAAGTTGGTAAAAGGGCAGTGCCTTTTCGCTCATTCGACTAATGAATCGACTGAGCGTCGCGATTCGCCCAGCCAGCTGTTGGACGCCTCTTACGTTTTTTGGCTTCTCCATGGCCAGTATGGCTTTTATGTTCTTCGGGTTCGCCTCAAACCCTCTCGTAGAGATGAGATATCCGAGTAGTTGCCCAGATGGTACGTCGAAGGCGCATTTGTCCGGATTGAGCTTGATCCGGTAGCGGTCGAGGTTGGTGAAGGTCTCGCGTAAATCATCGATTAGCGAGGCTTCCTCTTTTGTTTTGATGACGATGTCATCAACATAGACTTGGATGTTGCGACCAAGTTGGTTCTTGAGGCAAGCCTGCATGCATCGCTGATAGGTGGCTCCTATGTTTTTGAGCCCGAAGGGCATTGTGTTGTAGTAGAACACAACAAAAGGCATCATAAACGCCATTTTCTCTTGGTCTTCCTCCTTCATTCGAATCTGGTTATAGCCTGAGTAGGCATCGAGGAAGCATAGACGCTCACATCCCGTGGTAGAGTCAATGATTTGGTCGATTCGCGGCAGCGGGAAGTGATCCTTTGGGCAGTGCTTATTCAGGGAGGTGAAGTCCACGCACATCCGCAGGATATCCATGTCTTTTTTAGGTACCAGCACTGTATTGGCGAGCCAAGTGCTTTCCTTGATCTCGCGTATGAATTTGGCGTCGAGGAGTCTGTTGATCTCCATTCCGACCACCTTTGCCCTTGGTTCAGACAGTCGCCGAATTGTCTGCTTGACTGGCCTTGCGTCTGGGTTAACGTTGAGTGCGTGCTCGGCGAATTCCCTGGGAACCCCTGGCATGTCCGCTGGACACCAGGCGAAGATTTCCCAGTGCTCACGGAGGGATTCGATGAGCGCGAGTTCCTATGCGGAACTCAAGTTGTTGGCGATGAGGGTCGTCTTGGTCGGGTCCGTTGGGTGGACCTGGACTTTCTTCGTGTGCACCGACGAGTCGAAGGACAGGTCGGGTGAACTTGGCCGGCTCAGAGGAGGCAGACTATTGTCTGTCGACTCCTTTAATCTTGCGAGTTCCTCCTGCATTCCAAAGGACTGGGAGATTCTGTTGAATTCCCTACCGCAACTGTCGGACCTCTCGAAGTTGCCGTTGATTGTGATTACGCCGTTTGGGCCCGGCATCTTCATCTACAGGTAAGCATAGTGTGGCACCGCCATGAACCTTGCGAACGTAACACATCCGAGGATGCAGTGATATTGTGAAGGCCAATCGATGACCTCTAAGTCGATGCACTCTCGCCGAAAATTTTGCGGTGTGCCGAAGATGACGTCGAGGTTGATTTTGCCCAGGGGATATACACCTTTCCCTGGGATGATGCCGTGGAACATTGTGTCTGAAACTTCCAGACACGTCAGAGGGATCCTCATTGCACGCAGGGTACTTGCGAACATTAGGTTGATGCCACTGCCGCCGTCCATAAAGACGCGGCTCATGTCGAAGCCCCCAATCTGCACCTCGAGTACAAGGGGACAGTGGCCTGGACGAGGGACTTGGCGCGGGTGGTCAAGTCGGTCGAAGGTGATGTAGGAGTCGCTTCCACTGAGTTACTCAGTAGTGGAAGGTGGAGAGTTGATCGCCAAGTTGACTTGGCAAGTGATGGCCTTCTGCACTCGATTTGAGGGACGCCCTTTTTGGATCATCCCCATGTTGCCCACGGGTCATGGGTATGGTTCGCCACCGTGATTCTGGACCGGTGCGACCACGGGTGGTGGTATTTCGGGCGGTGGGGGGGGAGCTCCATGTGCCACGGCGCCTGGGGTGACTCCATAGCCCCTATTAACTGCGTCACGATTCATCCGAGCCAGACCCTCGTGGAGCTTGAGAAACTCGCGGTAGTCTTTGAGAAGGTGGCTGGATTTTTTCTTGCCATCGTGCTTGTCGATGTAGAAGTGCATGTTGCATGGTCCGGACAGTTTGTCCTCGATGGTTGTTGCGGGTGCCTCTTCGCGAGTGCGGCGCTGCCACACCTGCGTGGTTTTCCCGAACTCGCGGTATCCACCTCTACGATAGCCGCTGTTGTGGTTGTCATCGCGTTTGTCGACGTAGCCGGCTACGACCATGTTGACGTTGTTGCGGTCAACATAGACGCGCATTCGCCGCTTGCCTTGACGGTCGCGTCTGCGCCTGAGGTCATCGTCGTCGGAGTAGGTGCGGTTTTTCACCGAATCTTCTCCATCGGCCCACTGATTCGCAATTTCCATCAGGTGGTTGATTGTCTTGGTCTTCGAGCGGCCCATGTCCTCCCTGAGCTCTATGCGGTGAACATCGCCATTGAATGCGTCGATTGCGCGGTCCTCCGAGATGTTTTCTGCGGAGTTCTTGATGATGGACCACCTTTGGATGTACGAGCGTAACGACTCGCCCGACCTTTGTTGGCAGCTCCTCAGCTCTTCGATTCATGTGGGCCTTTTGTAAGTGCCCTTGAAATTGCATACAAAGCTGTAGACCAGCTCTTCCCAGCTGCGAATGGATCCATGCGGGAGGTTGTTGAGCCATGCGCAGGCAGCACCCTGCAGCTGCAGGCATTGCATGGCCATGCTGCGACTCCCGCCATGTAGTCTGACAGAGAAGATGTGGTCCTCCAAGCAGATCTTTGGGTCTTGTAGGCCGTCGAACTTTGGCTTCACCGACGGGAGTTTGAACCCTTTAGGCATTCGCTTCTGCCTGATGGCCCTGCTAAAGCATCTGGCGCCGCAGAGTTCAGTCTCGTCCTCTTCGAAGTTAGTCGAACGAGCGCGTCTTGCCCTTGATTTGTCGATTTTGCACAGCATGAGGTCATCGCGCGCATCATAATCGCGATCATGCCGCCGTGAGCGGCGACGCCGTGATAGATCGTGACTGTCGTTGCTAGATGAAGGTGAGGAATAGCGTTTTGCCAGACCTTTGCCCTTCTTTGGCTTCGGCGTTGGCTCTTTGTCGAGAGCGGCCTCGACTAATCCCAAGCCCATGATCATAGATCGGTGCATGGCGGCTCGCGGATCTCCAGCTGGTGGCTGGTTATTGAGGAGGTACATGGTGGCCGCTATCACCGCGGCTTGCGGTGTCTTTGGGACCACCTTTTCCCGCATGTCGACTGCCATAGAGCCGAAGTCGAGGACTTTCACGGCTTCTATGCGTTCTTGCTTGGTGAGATGGGCCATCTGAGATCGTCTCTTGTTGGCCACGTACTCGTTACCCTTGGAGGAGGATCCTCCATGGGAGGAGAGCCCAGCTCGACGAAGACTCAACTCATCTGCCACCTTTTTACGGGCTTCGAGTTGCGCGATTGCGTGTAGCTGGCGTCTGTACTCCTCCTTTAGTAGCCAATGGTAGCCCATCAGCATGTCCTGCAGCATGCCGGGAGGCAGAGGATTGCCTCATAGAGCTTCTCGGCAGCGGGCCCACTCGTTGTCATTGAGTCTAATCACGACACATTCACTAGTGTGCTCGTTCACCATGGTTGGAGGTTCGACTGCCCCTCCGTTGTTGATGGGCGTGCCATTGCCACCGTTGGTGGGGCCGCCGTTGGATGGTACGCCATTAGGTATGCCACCGTTGGGCGGATCGGTGCCAGATCCATTGCCACCGTTTTCGCGATTGGCGGCGGTGTCACCAGCATTGATGACAGCACACATGAAGTGGTTAGGGAAGCTGTTGCTTCCACAACTTTTGGATCCGGAGCCACAGACTCCATCTTCCGTTGCTAGGTCACCTGGACCGGCTCCGCGACTGCTGTCGATGTCCATTCTCCTAGCTATTGCTGGGGTGTTGAGCTCGCTGAGGGTGCCGATTGGTGGCGGGAACCACGACGCTGGAGCAATCGCAGGTGTAGTTGGCTAGTCAGGCATGCGAAGCATGCCCATCTGGCCAACCTGGAAGCGGAAGCTCCCAATCGCCAGGCTGGTTCCATCGCCTACGGACTCAAAAACCGGGCGAGTGGCTGGCGTGTGGACAATGAAGTCGAACGCACCGAAGAGCTGGTGAATCTCCGCTGTTGTGGAGTTATAGATCGCGGTTGATGGGGCCGAATAAGCCGCGACATCAGCACTCCCAATTCCCACAGACGGCGCCAATTGACGAGGGTTTAACTCATCAATGCCCATTGTTATGGAATTGGGTTTTGGAGAAGGAGGGAGCACTAGAGGCATCAGTCGGCTAGCAAACAAGCACACAGGGACACAAGGTTTACCCAGGTTCAGGCCTCGTAGAGGTCCCTACTCCTGCTTGTTCACTCTTGGAATTAACGAAGGAATCGAAGATTACAGGACGCACAGATGCAATCTGGCGAGAGTTGTGGAAACTAGGGTTGCGTGTGTCCTCCTCGCCGCCCCCTCCTAGCCTTTATATATATAGGCTAGGTCTCAGGTAGCAGGTCGAGTCAGTTACAGGTTAGGGTTTTCCCTTTAAACTTTCTATATTTGGCTTCTTCTTGTCTCGCAAGCAACCGAGAGTCCGCGGGCCACTCGAGTTCTCCATTTGGGCCTTGGAAAAGTCATGGGCTTCCGCAGTATTCAGGTTATATATACCAAACTCGAGTACCTATAGGGTATACCCATGTCAATATGTGAAACAAACAAACGTATTTCAAAGCATTGTTTTTCATGAATCTTTTGTTTGTACATTTTCATGTTATAACATAGTTGCTATGTCTTATTGTTAGAACTATATCTTTCATGCTATGTTAAAGTACTATGATCCCAGCTATCAATGTTTTACAAATACCTTGATCAAGATTATGATGGTGCATGTCACCTAAAAAATTATTATTTTTTATCACTTACCTACTCGAGGACGAGAAGGAGTTAAGCTTGGGGATGTTGATACATTGGAAACATATCTATAATTTTTTATGTTCCATGATTGTTTTATATCTACTTTCTTATGTTTTGTCCACACTTTGGAGTATTTTTACACATTTTCTAGAACTAACCTATTAACAATATGCCACAGTGCCAGTTGCCTGTTTTCTGCTGTTTTTGGTTTCAGAAAAGCTGGAAAAGAAATTTTCTCGAAATTGGACCGGACAAAAGCCAAAGTCGATATTTTACCGGAAGACTCACGGAGCCAGAAGATGAGACGCAGAGGGGCCAGGGGCTGGCCACACCATGTGGTGGCACGGGTCCCCCTGGCCGCGCCACCAGGTGGTGTGGGCCCCTGGTCCACCCTATGACATCGCCCTTTCGCCTATAAAAGCCTCCTAGGATGAAAACCCTAGGTACCAGATCAGAATTCCACGAAAAGTTCCACAGCACCGCCGCCACCGAAGAGGAGATTTAGGAGACAGAAGTCTCTGTTCCGGCACCCTGCTAGGACGGGGAAGTGCCCCTAGATCCATCTCCATCGACTCCACTGCCATCTCCATCGCCTTTGCTGACTCCCATGATGAGGAGGGAGTAGTTCTCTCTCGAGGCTAAGGGCTCTACCGGTAGCTATGTGTTCATCTCTCTCTATGCGTGATCTTATGAGATCATGAGCTTTGTAATCTATAGATCTATTCTGCTACTCAAGTGCTTTAATTAATCTCTTCTTATCTCCACGTGTGTGAAGTTGACAGTGTGCACACCGTGTGGCACTTTGGCTAAGGTTACATAAATACTTGTCATGAGTATAATTTGAGTTGGATGTCTCTATGAGATTGTGGTGTTTGTTGGAACCATCTAGCGCTCAAGGTGACTGTGAGGGGTTATCTAGATGGGGAATGTGAACTTTAAGGTGTGTTGTTTTAGCCCTACATCGTCCAACCGGAGAGTAGTTCAGGGTAGCATCATGAAGAGAAGATATTTATATGAGAGTGTCCACTAGTGAAAGTATGATCCCTAGGCCTTATTTCTAAGCATTAAAACACCGTTTACAATCAGTTCTGTTACATGTTTACTTGCTGCCACTCTTATTTCAAATTGCAATTACCACTTATAATCATCCATATTACTTGTATTTCACTATCTCTTCGCCGAACTAGTGCACCTATACACCTAACAAGTGTATTGGGTGTGTTGGGGACACAAGAGACTTCTTGTATCTTGATTGCAGGGTTGCTTGAGAGGGATACCTTTGACCACTTCCTCCCTGAGTTCGATAAACCTTGGGTGATCCACTTAAGGGAAACTTGATGTTGTTCTACAAACCTCTGCACTTGGAGGCCCAACACTGTCTACAAGAATAGAAGCGTGCGTAGACATCAATCGTTAAGCCTACTGACGCCTGGGGATGACTCCCCAATTACTTGGCCGTGTGGACTTCCTAAAATACCTTCATTATGACTCCTGATTTCGCATTAAAAACCGTGATTTCCTGCAGAACACAATTCAAAGAAAGGTTTTGCATATCTTTACAATTATTAGTCATCAGTGGCAATGATTGAGAGTTTCTTGTCAATTGCTTGACCGAAAACAATGTTTAAACGCGGTGGAAGATGGCAAATTTTGGAGCCATCAATTTGCCTATTCGAGTGACAGATAGATACTCTAGGCCCACTCGGTGCGATTACATCAATGAGCTTGCAAGCATGTGACTAGGTCACGAGGATGTAATATCACGGGAACGAGTAAATGCGTTTGTCAGTAACAAGATTGAACTAGGTATGTCAATAGAAAAGATCAGATCTTGGACAAACCAGGTATCATAGTGCAAAGGTTCAAGCGATCAATTAATTTTCTGAATACAAAGGGCCATCATGAGTTTCCAGACACCGAGGTCATTGATGAAGAGAAGTATCGATAATGTCTGGGCATTCCCAAATTGTAAGTGTGTCACACTTAAGGGTATAGACGCTTAGGGTTGATCCAAGATCGTAAGAGAAATATGACAAAGAGAACCGGAATCATTTTGAGGAAATACTAAAGATGTTCAGAGGACTTTGAAAGGCATTTCAAAGTGAAAGGTATTGTTTAATTTGTATTTATTATTAATTAAATGAATTAATTAACAAATGTAGATTTAAGTAAATAAATAGAGCAAAGCCCACCTCATGGGCCCTCCTGGAGGGAGGGGCCCAAGAGGGCAAGGAGGCACCGCAGGGTGGGGGCTCTCCCTACTGCTGGCCGGCCATGGGCCAAGGCGCATGCCGGGTGGGGCCCACTCCCCATTGCCGATGGCCACCCCTCCTCCAACTCTCCCTTGGTTTAGTTCCCCCGGGACTTGAAGGGAGGGACTGTTCTCCTTTTCCTATATATATGTGGGAGGTCCCTCCTCCCACATCATCCCATCAATTGGCTTTTGCCTTCTCTCTCCCTCTCATGCGTGTTATCCAGTTAGGAATGTGCGCTACAAGGTAGAGACTGCTCCACCATACGCACGCCGTCGTGCAACTGGAGTCGGTCCGGATCTTCTTCTTTCGCTACCTTGCTAGATCGGGGCCCAGGGACGTCTTTACACCGGACGTGTGTAAAACTTCGGAGGCACCGCCACTTGTGGTGCTGGACGCTTGAAGACTTCTCAACCTTGAGGTCGGCTACACTTTGACTACATCAACAACATTTGTGCAGGAATGCAATCATGCTTTTGGTCTTCAAAGGTATGAACATCGGAACCCCTTCACGAGGAAGAGCTTATATGACTTGAAACAAGCTCCTCGGCAGTGGTACAAGAAGTTTGAGTCGTTTGTGACTGATCATGGTTACCATAAAGCACAACCTGATCAGGCATTGAGTAAATCATTTGCCATGAAGGATTTAAGACCAGCTAAGCAAATACTTGGCATGAAAATCTCCAGTGATAGATCAAAGAAGCTGCTTTGGCTCTCATAGGAACGATATATAGAGAAGGTACTTGAAAGGTTCAATATGAAATACGACAGGTCTGTTACCTCTCCACCTACATGCCATCATAAACCGAGTTCAGAACAATGTCCTAGAAGCAAGAAGGAGAAAGAAGAAATGGGTAAAGTATCATACCAATCTATAGTGGGAAGTTTGATGTATGCCATTGTGTGCACTAGGCCTGACATTGCCTATGTAGTTGGAGTTGTTAGCCGGTTCATGACAAATCCAGGTGAAGCTCGCTAGAATGTTGTGAAGTGCATTCTTAGGTATCTCAAAGCTACTTCTAGATCGTGCTTATGTTTTGAAAGCAGAGATCCTGTATTTCAAGGCTACATATAGATGCAGATTATGTTGGTGATGCATATTATAGGAAGTCTACTGCTGGATACTTGATGACTTATGCAGGAGGAGCAGTGTCATGGCAATCAAGGTTGCAGAAATGCATTTCACTATCAACCACAGATGTTGAGTACATAATAGTGGTCGAGGCTTGCAAAGAAGTGTTGTTGATGGATACCTTCTTGTGATACTTGTGCATGAAGCAAGAGAATTACAATCTATTTTGCGATAGCCAGAACACTATCCATATTGCCAAGAATCCAAGTTTCCACTCTTGAACCAAGCACATTGATGTGAGTTATCATTGGATTAGAGATATTGTGAGTTCCAAGTTGTTGAAACTTGAGAAGATCCATACCGACAAGAATGACTTGAATATGATGATCAAGATATTGCTAAGTGAGAAGTTGCTTGTACGTCGCAAGGCAACGGGCATGGTAGTGCGCCCACATGAGTCAGATGGGGGAGATTTGTTGGTATCCTCCTCATGTGGGCTATAAGATGTCCTTTTGAAGAAGCCTTTCAGACAGCCCAAACATGAGCAAGATTCCACCAACCTTTAGGGTTATGACCAAGGGTCATTTTGGAAATTCCGAATGAGGGAAGAGGGATGATAAGTCTCCCATCCAGCCACCACAAGGTGGTGTGAAGAAAATCCAGGTTAGCTTCCATTTGAGAAGAAAACCAAGAGAGAAGGAAAGAGAAAGAAGCTGAATCAAGCACCGGGCTCTATGCACAAGGTCGTTGTCTATCCTTCAAATTGTGGTTCTATCATCTTTGGTGATATTGTTCTAATACCTAACTCTTGTGCCCCAAATCTTATTGCTGGCATCTAAGCTCGTGTGTGTCTTGATGTATGAGATTCTCTAATTTTGTTTAGAGAAGAACAAGTTGTATCATCATTTGATAATAGTGGAAAAAGATTTGAGTGGCTTCAGCCTATGGTTTTTTCTCTCAAGTTGAGAGATTTTTCACGTAAAAAGAATTGATGTCTCTGTATGTTAATTTGCTTGTTGCTGCACCTGTGGGCTAAGAGCATATAGGACTCCTACCTACTGGGTGCTGAGAGCACCCAGGACTTATCCTCGATTGGGGCAGAACTGTTTTTTCATATATATTTGATTATGTTTCCTTCGTGGTTGAACAACTATCTATGGATTTAGTATATGATTGGTGATGAAACTTACATCTTAATTATGCGTATTTCACATTTGACAGCTTGTTTATATGACATTGATGGCGAGGCTTATTTGGTAAAAAAAAAGTGTATGTGCGACATAGTTTTCATGACCTTTATCTAAGAGATATCCGCTTTAACTGTTCACCCCGAAAAAAGGTTGGAGATTGTTTTGTCTGGCAATTCCTAATGGAAGTAAGGGCTCACACTAAGCTGTCGTGTCAGTTGGCATTGCTACCTGATGAATCAAAGGGCAGGAGTTTGATGTGAGCGGACCATGAAACAGTTGACTGAAAGAGAGGCGAATGTAGAACATTAAGGCTTTGTTCGGTTCATCCACTCCCCTAGTGGATTGGAGTGGTTTGAAAGGGATTAGAGGGAATTTTGGCTTAGATGGGATTTAATCCACCTCAATCCCTCCCAATCCTGCTCAATTCTAATAAAACCGAACAAGGCCTAACGTTTGTGTATTGTCGCCACATCAAGGTTCTTCCGGAGGCAAACTCCACTCGAGCTTGCTAAGACACACATAAATGATACTAAACGAGAAGCACTGAAATAACTCTTCACTGATCACTACTGTCTATCAAACAACATCAAGGATTCAAGAATTACTGCCGCACAGCCTGCTGTTTCTGTTGTGGGGTGCCATGGTACTAGAGCAAGCGACAGAAAGTTCCTACATATCTTACACATCAGATCGATCGATCCATAAAGCTCAGCATAATAAATCTTGTCTCTAATTCGTTTTGTTTTAGCATAGGTACAGGTCGCATAACGCGATTGATTGGCCCTTAAACGGAGGCGTCGTGCTTGCCGTTGCCGTTGCCGTTGGCGATGCGGTGGTGGTCGTCGTCCATGAACCGCTTCCAGAACCAGTGCTGCTTCCAGACCTTCTCGGTCATCTCCTCGATGGGCACGTTCTTGGTCTCCGGGAGGAAGAAGAGCACAAAGATGGACATGACAAGCACCCACGCCGAGAAGAAGATGAAGATGGCGAACTTGAGGTGGCAGAGCATGGAGAGGAACGCCTGCGCGATGAGGAAGGTGAAGACCAGGTTGACGCACACCGTCACGCTCTGCCCCGCCGACCGCGTCTCCAACGGGAACGTCTCGCTGGGGATGAGCCACCCCAGCGGGCCCCACGACCAAGCGAACGCCGCCACGTAGGTGCAGATCATCACCACCACCAGGATGGCCCACCCGCTGCCCAGGTTATCCGACTTGTCCGTCACCTTGATCCCCAGCACGACGGCGACGACCACCTGGGAGAAAAACATCTGCACCCCGGCCTCCAGCAGCAGCACCCGCCGCCCCACCTTGTCGACGGAGTACACCGACACGAGCGTCGACAGCACGTTGACGGCGCCGGTGATCACCGCAGAGTAGAGCGAGGCGTCGTTCTTGAACCCGAGCGTGTTGAACAGCACGGGGGCGTAGAACATGATGGCGTTGATCCCGGTGAACTGCTGGAAGATCTGGAGGAGCACGGCGATGACGAGCTGGGGACGGTTGCGGCGCTGGAGGAGGTTCCGAAACGGGTGCTTCACCTCCTGCGCGATCCGGCTCGCCTCCACGATCTCGTTGAACTCAGGTTCGACATTGTCGGTGCCACGGATCCTCTTCAGCACGGCCTTGCCCTCATCCAGACGGCCGCGCTCGATGAGGCTGTTGGGCGTGTCGGTCACGAAGAGCGCGCCCAGGGTGAGGAGCCCCGCCGGGATGCCGGCCAGGGACAGCGATAGACGCCAGCCCCACGGGTGGATCTTGCTGGTGCCATAGTTGACTAGGTTCGCGAAGAGGATGCCGATGGTCACGTTCAGCTGGAACAGGATGTTGAGCCCGCCGCGGATCCGCGTCGGCGCGATCTCGGACAGGAACAGAGGAACAGCCTGCACATACATACGTGCGACTCAGTTACAAATGCATGTGTGTGCTCGTCACTTAGAGATTCAGAAATGAGAATGTGAAAAAAAATCACCCAACAGTTTCATGTAAAAAAACAAGAAGTGATAAAATTCAGATGGCCTTAAAGAGGCCCATTGGGCTCATACGTCAACCTTTAATTTTTTTTCCCCATCAAATAGGACTACCATGTGATCTGTACAAATAAAGTACCAGAACCGCACCCACCTATCACTGTCAGAATCTTAATTCACCGTCCTAATCAGAAGCTGCGAAATTAACTAATCAAAAAAATTGGACTAATGGTCTACTCCAACTCTGTCCTACACGAGTTTTGGCATACATGTTCGTGTCGCGGCTGCTTTGTACTCCCTTCGTTTCAAAATATAAGATATTTTAGCTGTGTTAAAGAAGTGTATCTAGATCCTTTTTGGTGTGTAGGTTCATATAGGTTTGGAGTGAACCTACAGACTAAAAATCTAGATACACTCATTTTACAAAGTTAAAATATCTTATATTTTAAACGGAGGGAGTAGAATACTTGAGTCTTGATGCCTCTCATATTTAAGTATGTTTTGTATGTTAGTGTGCGCAATACGTAAACTAATGCCCAATCAGTGAACTGATCTGTATAGTAATCTAATGCATCCTACCATCTGAAAACAGGTGCACGGACTCTTGGCATTTTCAACCAACGAAAGATGCTTGCTCTAGGGTCTACAGTCCACACACGGATCTCCTTATCGATCTTGTTTTCCACATTTGACAGGAACGTAACCATAAGACTCCAAAGCAAGCATCTCTTGCAAGTTGCAAGCAGCCTAGGACTGATACTCCATCGGCTAGAGGCCCTTATATGGCTAAAAACTGAATACACCGGCCTGTTTCGACGAAAACGGGAGAACCCAAGCCGCTGTACTGCTCGTGTTAGTCGTCCGAGTTGACAGCAACTTGGACAACGACCGATGAGCAGGCAGCCACACCATTGCTGAAGTATCTTGCATGTCTACACCACCTATCGTCATCGGTTGGCTCAAACTTCTCCCAACAACATTTGGTCCAGTAAATTTTACTTACCCTTGGGAGCATCGGAATCTTGGAACTTAAAAAGGTTACCGCGCTAGCGAGGCGACCGCGTGATCGTGCCGCCAATGTGTACGAGTCATGCACGAGAGTGGGTTGCACCGTCACATAGTTTCTAGGCGTTTGACCCTAAAATTCCGGTAGTATGATATGTACGACGTACCTACTGCAGCATGGCACGCCACCGTCCGTGTAAAAAAAAGAAAGCCTTTTTTTAGTGTCAATCTGGACGTATGTCATGTGTAAAGACAACTACGTAGGTTTAAATTGATCCCGAAGATACTTTAGGATCATGGACGGTGACTGATTGCCACCAAACAAGGAGGAAACTGCATACGGGTTACGTCTTTTTCCAGAGGCGCGGAAAATTATGTCCCGTGCATGCATGCGCGCGACATATTCGCAAACCAGCCACCGCTAGCTTTCCATGTTTGACTTCAGTTTCCTTTTTTGACTCAAGTGACTATAATTAGGAGACCACGTATAAAATCAAACAGTCTAATCTAATTGTAGAAATATTAAATGTGCTCACCTGGTTGGCGAAACCGACGCCACAGCCGAGCAGGATCCTGCCGACGATGAGCATGGCCAGGTTTTGGGCCGCGCCGTTGAAGATGACGCCGACGATGAAGAAGACGCCGGCGATGAGCATGGTGAGCCGGCGGCCCAGGCGGCGGGTGGTGTAGGAGGCGAAGAAGGTGGCGATGAGGCCGGCGAGGTAGAGCGACGAGGTGAAGAGCTGCAGGCCTTGGTCGTCGTACTTGCAGTAGTTGCTCTCCTTGTCCTGCTGCTTCCGCCGCAGCACCCCCGGGAAGAACTTGCCCAGGAAATCGTCCATCGATGTCACGCCGCCTGCAATAAATTTAAATAAAATGTTTCTTTGCCTTAGATTCTCGTTAATTTTACTGGTATTAATAATTCCATAGTACTGTCGTTTTTGTTTGCTATGTCTACACGTGACAGCTTTACTGACTCAGACGTGTGATCTTGTAGATATACTATCAGTAAAGATGGGTTGACTTAACAGGCTGTCAAATTAAGCAGGTGGCTAGCTCACCGCACTCTATTTTTTTTCCAAATACTATTAGTATAACATAAAAAATGCTGGGATCGGATCATCACAGAATCATACTACTAGCTGGTAGAGACAGGATCAACGATATTCCGGAGCAAAAACTGGTTGTGATCGCAGCGCAGTCAATACACATCCGTGATAATCGGCTGGCCGGTTAATGACATTAATTTCTTTCCAAATACGTGCGTGCGTGTGGGTATCTGCTTCGCCCTAGCTAGGAAGACGATCGTGCAGCCAAAGCTAAATCAAATCGAGGGATAATAATGGAAGCACGCATGAACATCCGCGAAGACGACGCTGTCGATCGCTACGACACCATCATGCGCGCGTGCAGATGATCGATGTATATATAGGTTACCTGAGATGCCGACGTCGTAGCCGAACATGAGGCCGCCGGTGGCCGCCATGATGCAGGAGATGATGACGATCGGCGTGATCTTGGCCTCGAACTCCACGCCCGGCGGCGCGGACACCGAGAACCCTCCGCCCGTCATCTTCGCTGCTCGACGGTGAAGCGAAGCTACACAAGGAGGAGGAGGGCAATGGACAACTAGCTAGCGAGTGTTTCTGCAGAGAGAACCACACGAGGAGGTAGCCAGAGAGAATGGGGGAAGATGAGACACAAGGCTCCAAGCCTCTGGGTTATATAGAGAGGGAAGCCCCGATCGAGGGAGACATTTCAAAGGCATCCGAGCGGCCGGACGCGCCACGTCGCCTCGGCGAATCGTCCGGTGGGCTCCTCGTGACGGCTGGCCCGATGGCCAGTCAACGGGCGGCTCCACGGCCCACGGGCCAGAGTACGTGCCACTGCTACTAACCAAAGTCCGCGACTGCGCATACATAAGCGCCACGACTTTTCCTTCCCCCCGTGCTCCTCTCCTCCCACAAATTATTACTTATCCAAAACAAATCCCTTTTCGAGCCTTTTGTGCTACTTTTGGAAATTCTAAAGAGCGAGCAGTGTGTTTAGAAAAGTTGGAGGAGGATATTATCGGGCGCCGACCTCTTTGACAACGAGAGCCTCGATAGGCCCACATGTCAGTGTACAATTTATCTGGACACCCGAAATCTGGGAATGTCAACAAAAATGAGCGCTGCTCGCCTGCTCTCTCTTTGCTTTGTCTGCTTGATGATTCATGTGAATGGAGGACCTTGACTTTGAATATTAATTTAAGGAAACTTCTGCGCACGTGGGGACTGATCCACTCGATCGGGAAAATTATGCGACGAGATGTGGAGTTGTGGACAGTACAAACGTAAGCAATTTGACTCATGGTTGGCTGAGCTACCGTTCCTTCTGGGGCTAGAGGCTGGCGTTTTACAACAGTGCGTGTCTGTACTTCTGTAGAGGGAAATGATCTTGGCGGCCAAGTGGTGCTAGTTTACGTTCAGTTTCGGATCATTATTCAGGATTGCATCGAGATACGATCGTACACCATAGGGTATATTTTCACCATGTCCACGAAGAACATACTAGAACAATTATCACTTCCAGCTAGCCTCGTTGACATGAATATATACATGATGATGCAGCATATGCCACTGCTATAAACTATCGATTTTTCTATTAATTGTAGTATCATCATTTCTCGCGTACTTCTGAGTTCTAAAAACTTGTAAGAACAAACACACGCCGCCAGCTGGTACTAGAAAAAATGCAACGAATTATCCACGTTAGGCTAGGTCACGAGAAAGGAACGACCAGTCAGGGGCAGTCACACTCCAAACAAGCTAGTATCTGTGCGAAATCGAATTTCGCGTCGATCTTTATATCCAGCCAGCTGCCCTGAGTACATTTGCACGTTTTCTCACTGATGATCGATAGATGCATAAGTCAACCAAACCTTATCAGCAGAATATTCAAACCACAAAAACTCGGGAGCCCCGGCGGCAATTAATGCCATCAGCTAGCACGTCGTGGGGAATCAAATGATCTCGTCGAAAAGAAAATACACACATGGACGAAGGAAAGCAAAAAATGATTTAGCACGGTTTACGCGCTGAAACTCCCACCAGCTTTGGGAAATTTTAAAACGACGCGCGACGCCGCAATTTTGCCGTCTCTGTCCGTCCGGCAGGTGACGACGGACTGCGATGCTCGACACGCAAACTCGCTCTTCGCACAGACAGAAATTGATAGGACAAGCTGGAGTTTTTGTCTAAGGCAGGGCAGGCTAAATCCTCCGATCCGCGAATTTTCAGCTGCTGACGAACGAGCACGACACTTGGGCGCAAAACAGACTGCCACGATCTACGTACTGATCAACGTGAGGCGTGGTAGTTCTTCCTATGGCGGTGAAATTCCGTGTATAATATACTCCCTCCGTTCCAAAATATAAGACGTTTTAGCTTTGTGAAAAGAGTGTATCTAGACTCCTTTTAGTGTGTAGGTTCATCTAGGTTTGGAGTGAACCTACAGCATAAAATAATCTGTTCCTTTCACAAACCTAAAACATCTTATATTTTGGAACGGAGGGAGTAGCAGCGAGTACGTGCTCCCGGCACCGTTTTTTTTTGTGTGACCGTGGGGGAGTCCTTGACGATCTCTGGATTTTTGTTTGAACTTCGGCACATATAAACAAACGGCTAGTCGCCGTCAGGCAAAGTCGGAAACTACTACGCCTACGCCGAGCCGCGGCCTGTGGCACGTCCGGTCCATTTTGGGCTTGACTCTGCGGTAAACACGCTATTTTCTCTGACACGTCTCGCTTCACCGGCGAACTAGTTAAAAAATAATTTGTCATTGCTCACATCACTACTGAACAAGCTTGAACAGATCGATCCGGTTACTGTTATTTTGGAGCTCAAAGTCACATCAGATCAAGCGAAGCAGCATTGCGACTGTCCTCTAAACTGCTCGTGCAGGCAAAATAGATGAAAATAACCTAAAGAAAAAACAAACAAAAAACTCTCAAAAATAAACAAATTTAAATAACCTCTCTTACTAGCGTCAACCATATAGACGATATACTAGATGAGATAGAGGTTCTAAACCAGTTGTCAGGGTGGCGGAGCCGTCCTGGCCCCGCCCTTGGTTATGTAGCATCGTTGCCCTCGGCGATATACTATGTAGTTTAGCGTCTTTTGCTTAGGCGCTATGCTCCTATTAGTTTTAAGCCCCGTCGGTCGGTCCAGCCCGACCGACTGCTCACTTCTCCCACTCAAGCAAGAACAAAGAATAGTCAACTCCATCTCCGAAATTTCCCAAATCAGAAGCTTTCCTCCGTGGATTTCGGCCGCTCCACCCACCCAAGTTCCTAGAGGCACTCTCCCTCATTTCCCTTGGTTTTGACCCATTGAAATCTTATATTTTGGTTCGGTATGTACAAGACTTGGAAACCCTATAAATTTGAATTGACCCAAAATGCATGGTTGATTCTTGTAGTATTGACCAATGGTGGCTTCTATGGTGTTAATGAAGCATTTTGTTAGGGTTAGGGTTCTTAGTATGTTAGGGTTACGGTTAAGGTTCTTATTAGGTTAGGGTTCTTGCTAGATTTTTACGTTAGAGCTAGGATTTGGTTATGTGACTAGGACTTTTTTGTTAACCTTAGCATGAGTACTTATTGAATATATTTACCATTGTGTTGTTGTAATTATTTTAGGGATGGGGACAATTTTTCATGTTCATCATGAGGACAAGGACGCCTTTTTAAAAGGCAATATCGAGCCAGACCCGGATGAGTTTGACTTGGTGTTTGGGCGTAGTCCTAACTATGCCTTGAGGTTTTCTCTTAAAAAATATGCTGAGATTTGGAACAAGTGACGATTGATTTGAATTAAATGAACCAAGTGATGTTGTCGAGTTGGAGGGGGGCATAATGTAGAGTTTGGAATGCACATCCGTTTGAAGATAATGCATATCCACTCCCGAGCAATGTTGGATTGCATATAAGAAGATTGTGGCCGCATCACTAGACAATGTTCTTGAGTTATTTGCCACTAAAAAGATTGATGCTCGTTTGCACTTGAATTTGAATCGGCGTGCCTTCCCATTTGATGCTAGGAGTCCACAACCCATGAACCAAGATGAAATGAGCAAACCTCCTTTGACCAAACATTAAGTGAGGCAAACTTTCAGCCCATTTCAAAGAACCAAGAAGAAAGTGTTGGTTACGGAGAATGATGAGTATGGGGAAGATGATAATGAGGTTGAGCTCCATGACAATAAAGTTGGAGATTTAGAGAACAATCTTGTCTTTAGTCTCTGCTGGAGCGACCCGTCAGAACCTGCGCTAATACATAGAGCCCCCCCTCCCCCCCCCCCCCCCTCGATAGGAAGTCTAAGGATCATGGAAACATCCTAAAGAGTAGGGGTCATCTCGCCGGTCCGGAGATGGAAAGTGTGTGTATCAGGCCTCCATTGGTCAACAAGTGCGGTGACTGTAGTAGTGTTCAAGCTCGTTGTCGACCGGCTCACAAGATGGATGAATGCAAGGAGGCCTAGCGTCTCGATGTGTGAAGCGTATTGTTCATCGTACGACATGTCACTCGACGAGGCCGCGTGAGACCGAAGCTTCAGGGGTCCAAACTTTTGCAAACATATAAGTCAAAGTATTACGACATATCCATTTGAACTAAACAAAAGATATGAAGAATCAAGAGAATTTTAATTATCACCTTCTTCTCTTCCATCAAGTAGGCACAACATCCTACAATTTTTGTGAGCATTGTTCCATATGTGAGCATTATTTCAATTTGTAGGCAAAGATGTGCAAAATACCATACTTCCTAGGTATTCAACTCAACAATCATACATAGGTACAAAAAGAAATCTAAACAATCATCTAATACAAATTCCTACGCAAGCATGGTTTATAATCCTATGCACGCATGATCTACCATACAATTCAACAACACACATGTTCCAAATGATTACAACTAATATACAAATCGTAAATCACCCCCACATTATTTCAATTTTCCATACAAATTTCGAATTCATCAAAAACCTGGTTTTCACCCAAACTTGCACAAATATAAACAATTTTAAGGATTTTTTGGATGAGAAGTAGAGGATTGGACGAGAATACCTTGCGGGAGAGATTAAGGCAGAAATCCACGGAAGAATCATTAGAAAACCTACAATGCTGCTAAGGTCGTGGTCGTCCGTCTCCGCTTTGCTAGCCGATTTTCTTCAGATACAGGATTTGCTGAGGGTATTTGCGAGGGGAGGGGGGCTTGCCGTCTGTTCTAGGCGAATGAGTGCAGCTTGGCTAGGGCAGGGCCGGCTCACGCGGGTTTAAGGGTGAGGCCCGCCCTGATCCCGCCACGCTGGCAGCTGGTTTAGCGCTTGTTAGATCGGCTATTGAGTCTATGTGCCAGGCGCTAGCCAAAGGCATTATTTTTGTAAAAAGTAGTTTCTTGAAGAGTTTATTTTTAAAATCTGTTTTTTTTTAGAAACACAGTACAAACGTAGACGCTCACAATGCGTACATACACTCACTCCTATGAACACACGCACGCACACCCTATCCCTATGAGCACCTCCGAATGACTGAACGGAGGGGTCTTGGTATTGACGAAGTCACCGCAGGCGCCTCGCTATCGAGGGGAACGTCGTCTCCTATTGAAAGAATGTTTCGCCTTTACGAGACACCAAAACATCAAACCTGTGGTTTGAACTCTGATGGGCTAGGGATACCACTGCTCTCCTAACCATCCAACCATGTTTTGTCTTTAGGTTATTTTCTTTCATTTTGCCCCACTACTACGCCTACGCAAGCCGCGGCCTTTGCACCTCCGGGCCATTTTGGGCTTGACTCTGCGGTAAACAAGCTGATTTCTCTGACACGTCTCGCTTCACCGGCGAACTAGTTAAAAACAAAACAGTAATTGTTTACGTCAGTACTGAACAAGGTTGAACAGATCGATCCGGTTACCATCATTTGGAGCTCAGAGTCACAGCAGATCGAGCGTTGCAGCATTGCGAATTGCGATTGTCCTCTGGTCAAACTGCACGCGCACGGCGCCAAAGTCAAGAGGATGAGGGTAGATTATTCGTGAGTTCTGCTTCTGGTGCGGCGTCTAGCTGTCCACAAAGAGCATAACGACTACTAGAAGCAGGTGATTCACGCGTCCCAGACCTCGTGGCACTGACAGGGAACGATCCTCACCTCACCCGCAGCTCCCCAAGTCTTCCACTAGATTCTCCTAATCAGCACTGACCGATGCGTGCATCGTTGGCACCCAGTAAATCCAGTACTGATGTGTCTGCCCATGATCTTTACACGCATGATTTAGCCCGGTCCAGGCCGCCCATTGGCCATCTCTGATTGTGGCAGCCGGTAAGACTTACAGTCAATGGCCGTCCATAATGCCAGTTATTTCTCCTGGAATATAGACGGGCATCATGAACTGAAAATGATGGGCAGCATGCGCGAGTTTCTGAAGGAAATTTTACAGACCTGAAGATGTCTACAGACTACACAGTCAGCACATGAAACACCTCTTATTTATTTCGGATGTTCACTGAGTACAGCAAACTCTTAACAGAGGAAACAACATTCCATTCTGCACGCAACATACTATTGTCTACTCCAATAGACAGACACTACAATTTATTTGTCTACATACACTGCATAGAGAGGTCACATAACATCGTCTTCACGAACTAACTTACTGGAGAACACAACTAGTAATCTATAGGCGACGATAAGCAAGTCTTACGGCTGCACCTTCTTAGGGAGAACAGCCAGGTCGAGGTCACTGCCATACATCTTCGCCAGCGCCTGCCCACACCATCCATGGCCATCGTCCAGCGTGGGCATCCTCACCTCCATGAACGGCGGAGCGCCCTGCCCTTGTGGCTTCACAACACCAGCAAACACCCTGAGGACGTTGGCGGCGTCGATGTCCATGCAGACATTGATTTCAACTGTTCCCTTTGCTCCTGCAGGGATGCCGGTTATCTTGAAGTACCCCAGTAGATGGTTCGCTTCCGCCGGCATACCTTCGCCTTCGTAGACAGCGACGAGCGCTTCAGTCTGATTGTCACGTGTGGTCGTGAATATCATTTCCCTTCTCGCAGGGACTGCAGTGTTCCTTGGGATGATTGCAGCGAAGCCATCGCCGTCAGCACGGATTCCGAGGTTCATCGGGGTGGCCTGGATGGTCAGCAGATCCAGGCTCCCTGAAGGATCGGTGGCTCCTGAAGCAATGGCTCCTTCCAGTGCGGCACCTGAAACAGCAGCTTCCAGAATGTCTATGTTCTCATAGGAGCCTTCCTTCTTGCATAATCCCAGGACGAGGCTCCTGACTCTAGGAATCTTGGAGCATCCTCCGACCAGGATCACATCATCGATGTCTTCTGGTGCCAACTTCGCGTCTGCCAAGCATTGCTTGATGACCCTCTCACATTTCTCAAAGATATTCAGATTCACTTGCTCAAATTCTGTGCGACTCAGCAGCTTCGACACTTTCAGGCCATTCCCCAAATCCACATTGACCTCGATGCTTTCCTGGGTTGCCAGTTTGTGAATCGCGTCCTGGGTTGCGATCCGCAGTAAGCCCATTGACTTGATTCTGTCCATTGTTTGACCAGCACTGGCATACAGGCTGTCATAATTAGGTAGGAGATGGCGCATTACATTCTGGAGTATGTCCTCTCCACCAACAGTGCAACCCGCGAGTGCTCTTATTTGGGAAACACCTCCAGCAGTGGCGGACACCGCAACGTCACAATAACCAGCACCCATGTTAAACACCAGAACGATTTTCTCAATGCCACTTCCCATGTTATCCTTCACAAGTAGCTGCTGCTGCTGAGCATACAGAAGCGCAACAGCAGTAGGCTCTGGCATAAGCCTCAGCACATGCAGTCCAGCCATTGCACATGCTCTCTCGATCCTGGTTTGTTGGAACCGGCTGAACGCAACTGGAATGGTTAGAACAGCGTTCCTGACAGGATGTTTAAGATGCATTTCCACCAAGGCCTTCAATTCAAGCAGAAAGATGGCAAGAACTTCCTCAGGAGTTGTGGACCGCCACATATTGTTGACCAGCGCTGCAATGAATGGCCTCACACCAATACCCAAAGTCTGCACAAGGAAAGGGAGGGTCTTGCTAGCTTGAACCACTTCATCTGTGTCCATTCTCCCAATTAAACGCTTCATATTGAATACTGCACTTCCTGACAAGACGTCTCTTTCCTCATGTGCATGTTCCTTGGTTGCTCCTCCAGTTACACCGGCTGAAAGGGTGTCATCTTTGAACATGACATATGACCTCATCCCTTTCTGGCTGCGAGTATTTTTCAGCAGCTCCACTTGATGACCATTCCAAACAGCAACACTGCATCTTGAGGTGCCAATATCAATGCCAATAGCAACATCAGGGAACGATTGCTCTGCTTTATCTTCGCCAGTGGTTTCACTATCAGAGACCACAGTGTAGAATTGTTCAGCCATCCTGCAAAAAAATGATACATGTGATCCAGTAAGTCATGGTTAACTGATTCGAAAAGAGAGGGGGGGGGGATGCTAGATATTCAGTCATCTAAGACGCACATCCAGATCTGCATTTTAGAACATTTGAGAGCCTATGTCAAACAATAAATGGTAACTTCAATTATCAACATGGATCGCATGGGTCGGCCCTTTCACCTCATTCTTTTCCGTTTCCACGCCTTTGGATGGAGTATGGCTGGAAGGTCAGCCTAGCTAGTCTTGTCAAGCAGTTCCCCTTTCCTCTCTTCTTATATCAACTTCACCTCCTAAACACCAAAAGGAAGGGACAAGCGAACTCGACCCGGTGGTTTTTGATCATTTTATTGACACAATTTTCAATGAAAGCTGAGATGTGGTAAGTGTGAAGAGTCAACTATTGCCCTACTTTTCTTATTTCTTAGAAGAATTCGCCCAGTATACTCCTAAAATTTGGATTATCGCTCTACTGAATCGAAAGAATGAATCTCGCGTTTGGAACAGATAAGTTCGGTACGGATAACAAAGAATCGAAATTGGAGGGGATGCTAGATATTCAGTCATTTAAGACGCACATCCAGATCTGCATTTCAGAACATTTGAGAGCCTATGTCAAACAATAAATGGTAACTTCAATTATCAACAGGAATTGCCAGGCAATAAAGCAATTTGCCTGAGTGGTTTAACAGCGACAGCTGATGAAGGAAATTAAACAGCACGAGATGGACTGTTTCTTACCTTCAAAGAGAAAAAGAAAAATGAAAGGAGCATTTCTTAGTTTCAAAACAAATGAATGGAGCTTTACCTAGCAAACCCAGATCAGAAAACTGTATATAAAATGAATGGAGCTTTACCTAGCAGACCCAGATCAGTAAACTGTATATACATGGTTAAGTTTTTTACTTCTATCATACATTACAATGTGCACACCATATGTTCCTGAATAAGACAGTATGTTTTTGAATAAGACAGTATGCCCATTCTTGAATAAGACAGTATGCCCATTCGATGTGAATATGTGGATGCCAATTCCACATCGTCAGATATCTGTACTCTACAGCTAGAGTTCAACTTTGACATGATGCATGCCAGACAGAGCAGCATGAATTATAAACACCCATTGTCCAGTTGGTAAGTTGAACCAAATATTATAATTTTCTTCTACGGTCTTCCCCAGTGATATACTGAAAACAAGTAACCTAGCATGTATCCAATGATGCACGGATGCATCAGACAGCTAGAAACACCATGACATTCCGTATAAGACAGAACTCCATCCTCCAAACTAAACCATTAATAAAGTCGACATCAGTGTTCTTTGGTTTGCAGACTAAGAGTGTACAGTTGTGCCAAACCTTGTTCACAACCCACCTAAACTATGACCGTGAAAAATGGCATACCAACTTAGCTTTCCTAACTGATTGTTTCACAACTCCATATAACATGTATGTGGGGGATTTGCAAATTTAAGCAAGATGAGTCAAACACTTTCTTTACAGGCTTTACACCTAAGAGTGAACTCAGGGCAACTCACTCACTCCGATCAAATCAAACAGGCACAGGTAAAATTACGGCACGCGCTGAGTGTAGAGATGCCTTACCGGACCGGGTGACGGATGCTTGCCGGGGACTCTCTTCGCGGCAGCGCAAAACGCGGTCAGTGTGTGTTCCAGATGGGGCGAGCAGAAGTGGGGAGAAGGAGGGGGTGGGGAGGTAGAAGAAATGGGGAAAGGCATTTTCTGGAGAGGCCGGGAGAGAGCACGACACGCGGGGGACTCAGGCAGCCGCCGCCGAGGTTCCGGAAGCGTCGGGAACCGAGGAGACGCCGCTGGAGAGTTGGGGCGGCCGGCACCGAGCGGTGACGCAGTGGGCTAGAAAACCTGGGCCAAACTTGATCTCTACGGCAGATTTGATCCGAGTGGATTGTGCGGTGGTGTGGGTAAATGCTATATGCGGCCCGGGAGCCCAGGGGCTTCTCCGGATGGGATGGCACAGTTTTTACTTCAGTTCTGTTATTTTTTACATTCTATTTTCCTGTTTTCTTTTTTCGTTTTTTCCACACTTTTGAAATTTAATACATTACTCACGATTTTTGAAAACTGTTATTGTTTTTTAAAAAATGATGATGTTTTGAAAAATGTTCATGATTTTCTGAAAGATGTTCATGTTTTGTTAAAAAATTGTTCATGATTTTCGAAACATCTTATAATTTTTAAATTGTTCCCAATTTTTACAAACAATTTTCATGTTTTTTAATAATTATTTTTAAAGTTGGAATTTGTTTAGATTTGAAAATTGTTTAGATTTAAAAATTCACTATGATTTGAAAATGTTTAGTTAAAATAATAAAAAACAAAAAGGAAATAGTCACGTACCTACACGATCAATAGCGAAGAAGGAGGGCTTTCTTCGTGGGGCCATGGTAATGGGTCAGCCCATCTTGGTCTCACTCTGGGAGGCATGAGCTGGACGTGCCACATCGAGCGGCTTATAGCATTCTGGTTGTGCTGTAAGATACCGGTGCATGTCTTAGCAGGACTCAGGACTGATAGCCTACCCATATCAATAAGTTAGTTATACCCATCTTAAATAAACTTCAGGTTAAGCGTGTGCTTGATCTAGCGTAGTTTGACATGCGTGACCGATTGAGAAGTTATTCTCGGATGCGCACGAGTTAGAAAAGACTGCGCGGAAAAGACTAATTTTAATCGGTGAGGCCAGTTTAGAGATTCTAGAGAGCTGCCAGGGATAAGAGTCGTCGAGCCCAATGTTGCTGTATTAGGTCAGACTCAGTAGTGCATCAGGCTTCGGCCCATTTAAGCTCACATGGGTACAAATTAGATTCAACTAAAAAAGAGTGCACACAAGATGTTTCTCCGCCTATCACTTGTCGCAAGGCAAAGGAAAGTAAGATGAAGATGAGAGGGGGACATGGGAGGGGTCAAACCCGCTGATTAAAAATGAAATATTTTGAGAACTATTCGTCCAAATTACCAAATTACAAACCGTTTTCACTTTCGAGCTCCTTGCGTCGAAATCCTAAAAACTAGGATCCCATGCTTTGCTAACCCGTTCCAGTTACGGAGCTGACCTAAATGAGTATTTGAAAATCTTCACTAAACAGCAGTAGCTGCTTTTCTCTATAGAAGATGACACCATTGTAGTAGAAGTGACCCATAGAGATTTTTGCTAGCTTTGCCCCTGGATCATTCTATATCTATCACATAGTGCATGTAGCACCGCTGGTCAGTGTCGTGTTTATTTTGGTATTTGTTTCTCCTTGTTTTATCCTTTCATTATCCTTGTTTTATGTAGGCTCAATATCTTGTTCTGTAATTTTTTTTAGAGAATGCATGTCAGCATGTAAGGGCGCTGTAATTCGATGGATGGAGCTAGAGATGACAATGAGTTGTATAAATGTAGTATCTTGCGAGTCGTGATTCCTTCAGCTTAATTTGTCAAAAGTTAATCACCTTACTTGTTGAATTTCTTGATGTGTTTGAAAAAACAACAGAAAAGGCTCCATTCACAGAAGTGATCCGAACAATGATCACTCCCACATACTAGTACCGTGGTCATACGAATCGAACTAGATACGTTCTCAGCCTCAGCATCACACGGCCGGCTGTCGATCTGCTCACTGATCAAGAGACAGCTGCAGCTCATGATTAAAAGCATCCTTATACTGAGTAAGAAATTCAAACAAGCATGGATGCAGGCATGTGATGGAGCTCCCAAAAAGAAAGAAAGGGTACTGAAACGTACCACGTACCACCTGAACCAGAAAACGCACCAGATCAAAAAACCCTCCAGCTTTCAACGCCGATCTGCGCCAATAATCACCACCGCCGCGAAAGCTTCGCGCCCGTTGATCCCCGTACAGCGTCAGCGTTGCCTCGTCATGGGTCGTACCAAGAACACTGACGGACGGACGGACAGGGTCCATATTTTCCGCGGAAGTGCCGTGCGCCGTGCCGGCTGCCGCGCAGGCAAGGCAAGGCAGGGGGTATCATAGGTAGTATCATGCACTACATGCATGCAAAATGCTTATGTGTCACTGCAATAAATGATGAAAGAGAATGTGTTGGTATCATAGGTAGATACGGTATCATAGCACATAGAACTAGAAAAACTAATCCCAAATAAATCTTACACACAAATTTACATTGAGATTCTATAAAATAATAAATACACTAAGACTATGATACTACTATATGATACTATGCATTGTGAAGTTAGTATCATATACTAGTATCATATGCATGATACTACTATATGATACTTTCCATTATGACTAGTCTCAGCCCCACGGACACTACCAGCAGTGCTCAGCCAGCCAGTACCCCGGTACAGTACTCTCGTGGTGCAGTCTTTAGCTAGCGAGCCTTTATTCGATCAAACTCCCCGGCAGGGCCAGATAGACGAGCGCTGGGAGATCGAGCCGCTGCTGCTGCTTCGCTAGCTCGCTAGGTAAGGCAGTAGCAGGCTAGCATGATAGCAGACTAGGAGTAGCGACGCGAAACAGGGAGGACGGAAGCAGCCTAACGCTAAGATTAGCGGCATGATGGCATCGCTAGCTGCTGCCGGACTGCAAGTCGCTTCGATCGCAGCATCAATCATGCAGGTCGGATCGACCCCTCGAAATGGAAAAAAATAAAAAGAAATGGAACCGATCGATACGGGATGGCGTGCGCGCTCAAACGTCATGAATAGTACAGGCACAAATGGAGTAAAACCCATCCTTTTTCTTCGAATTCCAAAAAGGGGGAAGAATCCACACGGCCGTGGGAAAAGGGCGACCGATCGAGTTATATACTACTACACAGATTCTTCTCGACGGTAGATTCCTGATGGAACCGTTCACTCGCTCGGCCCAGCTGCAGACTTTTACGTGCAGTGCTGTGCTGTGCTACCTGTGTCGCGCACGTACTCCATCCATACCATCCGTGGTCGCCAATCCGTGGACCGAACCCGTTTCAAAATTTGAAAACTCCGATGGTCGGGTCGACCAGCTAGGTTCGTGATGCGCTACTACTATGTCCGAACGGACGGACGGCCGGCCACGCTCGAGAGTCGCGGCCTGATCATCGTGGTCGACCGATGGCTGGACCAGGGTAAAAAGCGGAGGAACTGGACAAGAACCCCCGGATTCCTCCACGCAGACGCACTTGATAATGTTGCCCTGCCTGCCGTCGCGCTGACAGTGTGCCACGGCGTACAAGTGTCAAGTGGCAGTACTGTGATCGATTTGGCAATTGAAAATTGCATGTGCACATGGCGTAATAGTCAATGATGGTGCCCGGATCCATGCATGCGCAGCGATCTTGAACTGGTTACATTATACCGACATTCATTCAAACATGGTTGACCCAACGATATAAAATACTACTCTAGTTACCATGTCATCAGACGTTGAGGACCTACTATTGGATTATGCCATGGTCCATAGAGTAGATGCTTGCTAGTAGTGATGATGATGCTTCAGATAAATTAGCCATGGCATCAACGGTGTGAAATGACCGACTATCTTTGCATGGGAACGTGGTGGGCGAGAGAGGAGTAGGTGAAGCTTAGTAGGTTGACACCACGTCCGACATTCCGCGTGATCCCCGTTGGTCCACGCATAGGTTAATGTATCCCAGTGCTCGCTTTTCTGAATCGAACAAAAGCGCTGCTGTACCCTGAGGCTCACCCAAATTTCTCAATCATAATACTACTAGTACTGACACCCGGGGACCTTCGTCTCGGATGATCATGGATATACTAGTGCCGATCCAGCTCTAGCATCTAGCTAGCCATCTACTACTAGCATGCACCACTCTGTTGATCCATCGCTTCGATCTACACCTCCACTCCTTCAAATCTTACCGATCGAGAAGGAATATTCCCAACACGAAATGGCTACGCAGATCGAGTGCTGAGCACCGCTTCTGGTTTTACGCAAATTTGTCGAAAGTGGCACTGAGGAAGTTTTCTCTATATATAGCCTTTTAGAAAGACTCGAAAAAGGAGTCTAATTTTTTAAAATTAACAGCGTCGCGGCCCGTACTTTATAGAAACACAATGTACGTACGTAATTCAAATTGAGCATGCATGCATGCATGCATGCCTAGACATCACTGACTGCTAATTTATTTTTTGGCAGCCTTGACACTGCTGTTTCAGACCTACCTTACCTAAGTTGGATAGGATACCATGCATGCATGCATGGTCAGCTTGCTTACCTACTCTCGTCACGAGTGCAACGCAGAGAGACTGACTGAAGATGCTGGCTAGTTGTCGAACAGCAGGACTCGAGTTCCAGCGACCCAGTTCGTGTCGCCTACGCTGACACGGCACGCAAACTGAAGCTATGCTCGAAGCCATGAGGTAAGCAGTAGTACGATAAATGGTAAGTTGCTATGGCACGAACAATTTCTTCATACGGAAAAAGATGTTCGTACAATGCCTGAACTGGACTCCAAGTGCAGCAGGCTGCTGAGTGTGGCATTGCTGACTGTATGTTAGCATCGACTGTCAGTTGGCTGTATGATATCCCCCCGTGACGGTCTGGATCGAGGAACCAACTGGCCTCTGTGAACTGTGATAACAACGTTTCTCCATTTTCTTTCCTAAAGAAGTATGACCAGTCGACATGAAAGAAGATGCTTGGCCTGAACTTTTTTCCGGACACAACAGGGTGAAACTCCTGTATCCGAAGTTGTCACAATATATTCAGGCGAATAAATTTTACCAGCTAGCTGGTCTGTTTTCGTGGGAGTAAAATTTTCGAAACCAATCATGCAATCGTAGAACTTGGCGAAGCTGACCGAACAAACACACACGCACACGGACACGCCGGAATACCGAATCAATCGGTCCCATCGTCCATGCATCGATCGGTCTGTGCGCCGCGGATCAGAGCTCGATCCACCGCGCCGAAGGAGGTGCCCCGCGCCGCGCAGACTGGGAAAGGCATCGGTGACACGACGGATGCTGACGGGGATCGATCGACCCACTCGATCGATCGGCTTCCCGAAACGATCGAAGCCCGCGAGGCCGAACCATCCCCAATGGGTCAGGCACCGCACCGGCACCCGTGCATGCACGTCCCGTCCCAGGGATTCCACCGAGCGCAACACGACGCCGCGCTCGCTTCCAACCCCGGCCCGCCATTAGTCAACCGCGCGCCCATGCATATGCACGCACCCTCGGGAACCAAAGAAAATAGCCGGGTACTTATCGATCCACCAGTCAATCGGCCGCGGCAGGGCAGAGCGCTTAGCAATCGCATGCATGCTCGCGTGTCGCCTGGGGATGTATAGGAAGTGCCGATAGAGCTCGGTAGCTATCGAGCTCTGCTCCCTCTTGGCTTCTGTCGCGGCGAGGTTTCACTATGTCACGCTGGTAGATTATTCCAGACACTTTGTCAAAAAGCATTTTGCAAAGCGTCTGGAAAAAATATTTTTTGGGGCATTTTCCAAAAGTGTCGGGAAAAAATAGGGTTTTTAGGGCTTTTTCTAGAGTGCTGGAAAAAATCAAATATTTTGGGGCATTTTTGGGAAGTGCTGGAAAAAATCAGATTATTTAAGCCAATTTCCAATAGTGCCAACAAAGATACGGTCTTTTAAGGCACTTTTGAAAGTGCCGGCTATAATCAGTACATAATAATTAGGAAATAACTTTTTAATTCTACTTGCTCATTGCAGAGTCCATAATGTACCACTATAACGACAATCTCATTACAATTAACAGTCCATACAGCTAATTACTTACCAGTCCAACTTGACAGTCCAAAAGAGCCTTGACAACCACAATACATACTTAGCTAGATATTAACATTCCAACTTGATAATCCAAAAGACGCTTGATAGCCATGCGACATACTTAGCTAGATACAACTTAACAGTCCAAAAGAAGGTTGACAACCACACCATATACTTAGCTAGATATTAACGGTCCAACTATATACTTAGTGCACTTATTTAAGGTCCTTCCAATAGTGTTCAGTTGTCGAGTGGGACGGTGACAAGCCTGAGCCTAGCTCTCCTATATTGGAACCCCGTACCACTTTGATCTCTGAAGCTAAAGACACAAATTTCTCCCTTCCTCAACTTGAATTCATTGACAACTTCTTTCCATCCAGTTGTCATCATGGTATTTCCAATCTTCCCCTGCTTATCTCCCATCTTCATCCGAACATAATTCACCTCCCCGCTCGGTTGCAGTTTACAACAACATCAATAGGATTGACGTGGGGTCTCCATATCAATTCTCATACTCGATGGACTTGGGTTCACGGGAAAGAGGTGTGCGCTAGTGACTTCGTCTGCTGACAGACAAACAAGGGGGCACGATTTACCCAGGTTCGGGCTCTTGGAGGGAAAAATCTATTCCTGCATGTATGTTCTTGATTGATGATGAGAGTTACACGTTTGCCGAGATGGCTGTGGGTGCGTATATTGGATCTGGTGTGTTTGCGATGAAAGATAAGGTGTCCTCCTCGGCGGACCCTCCTAGCCTTTATATGGGGAGGCTAGGTATCGGGTACCAATTGAGTCGGTTACAGATTGAGGGTGTAACCCTTAGTGTTTTCCTATGTAGTCTTGTCCTTGTCTTGTGCGTCAGGGAGTCGTTGTCCTCATGGGCTTTACATCCGCCAAGTTGTATTGGGCTTCATGGATCCTTAGAAGATTGTGGGCTACACACCAAATAATGCAACTATATATGAGATAGGCTACACACTTATCTAAATATTGCAGTTGGGCTTCATGGATCCTTAGAAGATTGTGGGCTACATCTAAATATAGTTTCATGAAGCCCAATATTTAGATAAGTGCATGTGTTCCCCCATGTGTGGTTTCGGTAATTAATGACAATCTTTGTGGACTAATGTTTGCATTGAGTTATACTTAAAGGATTTGTCCATAGGCAATGCTTGAACCATATGGTGGTGTCAAGGTTGATTTAAGAAGAAGAAAATGAAGAAGGTCAAGTGATGACCAAGATGTTCAAGGAGTGATCCAAATATTGGTCATGTGAGAGTTGAGTCTATGGCAAGTGTGTCTTGAAGAATAAGATGATCTCAAGTATACCCACAAGACACCAACACAATAAACAAAGAAGAAATGGCGTGCAAGTTCAATATGTGCCATCTCGAAGAGATCATATGCTTGAAGCTTTCCATCCTTATGGTGATCATGGATATGTGAAGATATGCCTAAAATAGAGGCTCTTCCATAGTGGAGTATGGGGGAGCAAATTTCAAGTCTTCACCAAGCTAGCGTAATCAATAATGGTGCTCCAACTTGAGGTGTAGAAGATCATCATCATCAAGATCATGTGGAATATGCGCAAGGCAAAGGTATGATCTTGATAGGGTTTATTTCTTACCGGTCTCATGGTGTTAGTTGGGGAGATGGGTTTATAGGATAGATAACTGTATTATCAAGAGGGGCTCTCGAGTGATTAGTTTGATCATATCCCTCGGTGAGAGCTCAAACCTTTGCATACTTGGCATCATCTCTATTGGTTCTTATTGAAGGGATTCACGCATGAAAACAATATTTTTTTCCTACGCCAAGAACCCTAATGCCAGGACCTATCTATTAGTAATAGAGTAATGGGAGGGGCTTTTCGCGAACTTACCCTTGAAGACCGAAAAGCATTGTCAATGCTCGGGAGAGTGTGGTTGATGTAGTCGTACCAAAGCCGACCTCGGGGTCGTGTTGAAGTCTTGCGGATCCTGCGACTCCTAGTGCCCCAGATGTTGCACCTCCGAGGGAGTTACACACGTTCGGTGCCTAACGATGACTCCCGCTCCTCCGATCCAGCATTAGTTGCGTAAGTAGACCTTCTAGATTCGAATCCCGCATCGCGACGGCGCTCCATGGTGAAGAAGTCTCTTCCAGACTTGGGATCATGGTCACGTGAGAGAGAGAGATAATATCAACTAGAGGTCTCCCCAAAAGAGAGGGAATCGTTTATTGATTATTGTGTATTTAATTTGTCAAAATACCTCGCAATATATTAGGTAAAAACCTCCCACATAGCCAATTGGCTTATCCATGTGGGACTGAATAAAGGAGAGGGGAGGAGGGGGGCTGGCCACCTCCGACCTGGGCCCAAGTGGGACCCACGCGGGGTCCCTTAGCCCAGTCGGCCACCCTTCTCTCTCTTCCCCTTTGGTCTTTCCCTCATGGGCCTTTTCCCTATGGAATTGGACCCAATTAGGTATTTAACCTTTTAATTCATTTTTCTTTTATTAAATAATTGTAAATAAATGATTAAATCAAAATTTAACGTTTACTTACATATTATTCAATCCATGTGGCTATGGAACTCCATCCACCTCCACTCCGAACATCCTCCGGACTTATCGAAACTCTTCTGTTTCTCTCTCTTTCTTTCCTTCGATGATTCTGCCGATACCAAAATAATCTCCAAGCATCATCAAGCCCTTAAGCATGATACCCCACGGTTTGGGAACACTCCATACAAGGTAGAGACCCTCTCGTACCAATGATCATTAGTGGGACCTAGATGCCCATGATGACCCCTGTGCATTCAACGAATCTTTCATCGTTGAACCATGAACGTCGTGTCACATTCCTTTTGTCTCTCGATACTTGCATTGTCCGAGATCTAATCAATGACATCACCATGTCATGTTCAATCTCATTACCAACAAATGTTGTCTAACTCGTTCCGACAAGTGATATCCCCATGATCAAATCATACGCTGCGCAGCTATTGGATATAACTTCTTCGAGTGGGCCCTCGAGTATCTTTTCCATGAAGCGGATGGACAAATCCTGATCTTGATATATAATGCCTCTACATGTTTCTCCGAATACCTGAACACACTTTTATGATCACCATGTGACCGAGTGATGTTTGATCCTATCTAAGTATCCTTGAGTGACAGTGATTGATATGGTCTCATGGTCTAACAAATAGGACAATAGGTCTTTTCTAATCATCGTAACTTGAACTTCATGACATGGTCAGGTCACGATGCATAGGTTGGGTATATCTCATCATATCATTCTCGTAATGAGGTGACTCCATTGTCAACTGGCATAAATGCCACATGATCAGGAAACCTTGATCATCTGTTGACCAATGAACCAGTGATCAGAGATTCACCGGGAACTCCTGGTTGTTTGTATATCACACGTGTATTCATATTTCCTTTCGATACAGTTGTAGCATGATACAAAACTTAATCATAAACTTTATGACATATTATAATAATCCATATTATTATTTGTCTCTAGGGCATATTTCCAACACATATTTGGTTCTTATCCAAGAGAGGATTTAGAGCTTGTGTTAATCTCCATGATAAGCTCAAGTTCATCAAAAACGGATTTCATACGCATTATCTATTGTGTTTTCGATACTGGAGGTTTTACTAGTTTGTATTTTATAGATAGGTTAAACCTTTCATCATTTGGTTCTATCCTCCCTTGCTAGACTATGATGGTTCCTGCATGATCTTGTAGAGATTTTTTCCTCTTTAAAATGAGCCCAAGATCATCAAAATCAGAGTCCGAATGCAAAAGTTTTGATTATTTTTGTATTGTTGTTTTCGTCAGTTTTGCCTTAGCCGGAATGTCCGGAGTGAAAACACCGGACACTCTGGTGTCGCGCAGAAATCTCCGATTTCAGTCATGTGGTTGCCATTCTACTGTCCAAATCAGATACCACCTGGAAACTGGCCGGAATGTCCGGCCCGCAAGCTCTAGAGCTGTAACTATTGGATTTTGAAGGACCTATATAAGGGGTCGTTCTTCCCCAATGGTTACCTACCCATTCTTGCAATTTTTCCCCTCCATTGTTGAACTTCTTGAGCTTGCTATCCCTCAATCCCTCCTATGATTCTTGCATATTCTTGAGGGATTTGAAAGAGGAGATCCAGATCTACAACCCCAACAATCAATCTCTCCTCTAAGTGAGAGGAACATCTTGGGATCTAGAGTCTTTTGTGGATTTCCTCCATTGTTCTTCCTCTTCCCCATAAGATTTTGTAGCTTTGGTGGAATTTGGGAGTGAAGGACTTGAACACTTCTTGTGTTCTTGCCATTGCATTTGCTGCATCAGTTTGCGTTCTCGATGAGGATTCGATTGGGTGAAAGGTGGGAAGCTTTTTACTCTTGGTTCTTGGAACCCTAGACAGTTTAGTTGTATTGCAGGTTTGTGGATTACTTGGGTCCTCCAATTAAGTTGTGGAGCTTTCCCCAAGCTTGTTTGTTGGGAGCCTCCAATTGAGTTATGGATAAGTGCCCCAAGTTTTGTGCGAGGTTACAGATTGCCACCGACAAGTGCACCGATAGTGGAAAGTGAATCAGGCCTTTTGTGGAGAGGTCCATAGGAGAATAGGGTGAGGCCTCTCATGGTGCTACTAGTCTTAGTATCGCCCACCCCTCCAACGAGACATACTCCCTTGTTGGGAGGAACTCGGTAAAACATTGTCTTCTCCGCGTGCCTCGGTTATCTCTATACCCAAGCTCTTTACTTATGCACTTTACTTTGTGATAGCCTTCTTGCTTGAAGTATTATATCTTGCTATCACATAGTTGCTTGTCTTGCTTAGCATAAGTTGTTGGGGCACATAGGTGAACCATAGTATATATAGGTTTTGTGCTTGACAAAGTAAACGCTAGTTTAATTCCGCCTTTGTTAAGCCCCTCTCATAAAAGTTTTAAATCGCCTATTCACCCCCTTCTAGGCAACATCCTTGTCCTTTCAATAGAGTCTCTTCCTTGTGGGGGTATCTGTTTGTGTTTTCCTAGTGTGGTGCCGGTGTTTGGTGCCTCTCTCTATTGAGTAGCATCTCTTGGTATGCTGATCCTGAGGTCGACGGTGACCTCCAGGACCTCTAAACCCACTAAGATGATTTTCTTCCTTTTCTTTTGTGCCGTGGTTTTATTTTTTCTAGCGACTTGCGATGGGCCTCTTGCTTCGCGGGACACACAGTGGTGCTCGATCGCCTTCCCGAGGATTCCGGACTCTTCCGACAGTGTCTGCGTGAACATGCCAGCATTCGCCCAGAGGAAGGCGACGAGCGTGTATTCCTATTTGGTAGGTAAGATGCCACCGGCAACCCCTGAGCCACTGGCGCCAGCATCACCTTCTTAGCCGGGGATCCTTCTTGAGGGAATAATTGCTTCTTCTTTTTGGGGAGCTTGATGACGTCCTCGTTAGCGGGGTAGTTGGTGGCAGCGCTCTTGTAAGTGTGCTCGATGGAGTGCCTCGTGTCCTTTTCATTTTCGTGGACGGTGATGGTGCCGCTGCAGCCCGGGAACTTGATAAGGTTATAGGCGTGATGAGTTACCGCTATAAACTTTGCCAGTGCAGGGTAGCCGAGGACGGCGTTGTAGGGCAAGGCTAGGTGTGCCACGTCGAAGTCAATGTGCTCAGTGTGGTAGTTCCTGTGAGCCTTAATGTGATAGGGAGTTTCACCTGCCCCAAGGGCATGGTTGTTACTTCAGTCACTCCCAAGAAGGGCCTGATAGGCATGAGGCGCTCGTAGGGCACTTGTATCTTTTTGAATGTTTCCATAGGGATGAAGTAGAGGCATGTGCATCCATCTATTAGCATCTTTGTGATTGCGACATTGTTCATGATGGGTGTGCATCCTAGAGGAATGTTGTCCATGGTCCTTGTGGACTTGGGGTGGTCTCCATCATCGAAGCTAACGGGGAACTGCGACCACTTGAGCTTCAGGTCGTCTACCATTGGGATTGTAGCAACTATCTCGCCGGTGAGCTTCTTAAGCTGGTGGTTGGAGAGGGGAGCATGAGCCCCACTGAACATGCATGCCATTGCGTGTGGCTCTTGGAAGTCCCCAGCGTTCTCCTGGGGGAGGTTCTTGTTTCCCTTGCCGAGGTGGTGTTGAGCGGCATTGGCCTGTTGGTTCAGCTGATTGTTGTTGTTGTACTTGTGGTTGTTCCAGCGGCTGCCACCTTTGGTCACTACTACGACCATAACCGCGGCCATTTGCCGCGATTCCATCGACTTTCACGCTCGCCACAAATCTTCTCAATCTCAAAGAAACTTTATATGCTGTGAGAGTGCGCCTTGTGGAATACGCAGTAGGACGATCGTTTTTCTTCTTGTCGTTGGTGTTGTGCTGGTGCTTGTTCTCAGGCTTGGCCACGAGTACGACCAGAGTTTTACGCTTTGGTTCCTTGTCCTTCTTTTTGGCAGGTGCGGCAGCGGTGGCCTCTTTGGGATCGCATCACCTGAACATACAGCCCTCCTTAGCCTTGGTGCACTTGTTTTCCATCTCGAAGAGCTCGACCACCGATCTAAGCTCGTCATGCATGGAGAGATTCTCGAGCATCCTGATGTCGGTGATGCTCGCAGAAAATATGGAGACGACGGAGTCATCAGTGACTCGTGGTATCTTGTTGCACACATGACTAAAGCGTTGGATGTATTTCCGTAGTGCCTCTCCCGACTACTGGTGCATGCTATGGATGTTATTGAGCATGTATGGGTGGGCGTACGTGCCCTTGAAGTTGATGACGAACTTCTCGCACAGATCCTTCCACGAGGTGACGGATTCCTCAAGGATGTTATTTATCATCTAGGAGTGAGATGCATCCTTGAGGGGCATTGGGAACTAATTGGCCATGACTTTGTCATCATCGTCCGCTGCCTGGATGCCTATAGTGTAGAGTTGCAGGAACTCGACGGGGTTGTCCTTGTCGTTGTAGCGCCAAGGGAGGTCTAGCTTGAACTTGAGGGGCCACACCACTATGCATAGCTCTTTGATGAATGCGAGGCAGCCCTTACTGTAGGAGGGGGTGCCGCCGGCGAGAGTGGCATGGTTGTTGTTTCCTGCTGTAGCGATTCCTGCAACGGTGCACTCTTGACACTAGTGATGCTTATCGATGGAGATGCGGGCATCCTCTGGATATCTCTCGACAATGTTGTTGGGCCTAGGGACGACGTGTGGTGAGAAAGCACTGTGAGACTGAGCTAGAGCTCTTCCTGGTCCTGATAAGGCGTGAATGTTTCCCACGTTTTCTTCGGCCTGAGTTGGTGGCGGAGGTGGTGGTGGTTGAGCGCCATGCGCGACCTGGTCCATCCGCGGGATCCGTGTTGGCGGCGACATAAAAGAGTGGGAGTGTGCGGGGGCAACACCAGCGGTGTTGACAAGCTCGGCGATGCGTTGGAGCCACACGTCATGCACGATAGGACCCGACTTGTAGCGCAGTAGTTCTTGTGCCATGAGTAGCACGGCCTCTAGCGAGGGGTTGCTGTTGTCCTAACCTCTAGAGGCATACATGGTGCACGGGTGGGCGCCCTACTGCTGTTGGTCAGCAGGGGTGGAGGAGTGTACTCCATCGCCCCCTGCTCCCTTCTCTGGGTGGGGGTATCGTTGTTGGCGCGGTTGTTGTTGATGTTAGAGTTCGGCTCCACTCGGCTAGTGGCAGCTATGGCAGCGGAGGTAGCCCGACGATGAGCGCGCTCCTTGCGGGTCAACCCGACCATGCCGATGAAGGGTTGGGAGATGCGCCTTAGCCCCCTACCTGGCGCGCCAATGTAGGAGATTGTCCCTATAGGCTACCTCTCGAAGTAGGTTGAAACTGAACACAGGGGCTGGACACGGTCTCTACAAACCCTTAGCAAGCTTGACGAGGAAATAGACGAAAACACGTCAGGGGACAAAGAGAGTTCTCCCAGGTTTAGGCCACCGTGCGGTGTAAAGCCCTACTCTGACATGTTTGGATTGCTTGCATTGCCTTGAGAGATTTATAGTACAAGGTGCTGATCAGGCGATCAGATCTAGGGTTTCCTGGCTAGGGGAAAGCTAGGGTTTCCCAAGGTGGAAGAAAGTTGGATCCCTTCTATGATGCTACCCTGCCCCTCTTTATAGACGCACCGGTCCTCTTCCCATGATATTGGCAGGAAGCGTTACCACATGGCGACAAAAGAGTGGGCAGTTAGGTTAGGCTACCCCTACACCGTGGGTGTGATCCACTGCCGGATGTCATGGACCTCTTGTCTTTTGCTTCCTCTATGCTCTCTTAGTGGATTGGGGGGGGGGTCCCCTTTGATTCAGACGCTGTCGACAACTCCTGGCTTGGTGAAGGGGAAGATGCCTTCCTTGTGGAAGGGGTACGTTAATGGTCACCTTTGGCCTTCGGCACTGTGTCTCTGTCGCCCAAGTGCGCTTCGTGCGACACCCTAGCGAGAGAAGTCTCTTCTTCATGAGGTTCATGAGGGGCTTCATGAGGCGCCTTCTCAAGAGGGAGCCTCATGGAGGACTTCTGCTGAGGCACTCGGTGCGTCATCCCTCCTGAAGCAGTCGCCCCATTGAGCTAGGTCTGGCAGCAGATTGGTCGTGGTACCCTGATAACCACTGGCACGACACATATATACGAGGGTATGGACGTATTTTTGTTGGATAACCCAACAACATATTTGGAGAACGCTCGTGCAACACAAAGGGCATGTTTGGTTGGCCCGATATTCGTTTCTTGCACCAGGCCGGAAGAAATAAGCCCGTTTGGTGTGTCGCGGTGTACCTGGGATTTGGTTTGCACGGGTCTTAAAGAAGCTCTCATCCTAGCTCCAGAGGAACGCCAAAATCGAGCGTTTCCACCGGGAGAGACCCTAGCGACCGCAAGGGGAGGAACAACGTGCACGGGGAGGCAGCGGGAGCCAAAAGAATTGCAGCGCCGTATGGCACGGAAAGTTGGCTCACCTTCCTCTTATGCTACCACCTCCCGCTCTGAGACAAATCCCTCCATATTTTCCTCTTGTGCGGCGGCGGTAGAGATTTAGATCTCCGACAGCAGCGAATCAGTTGACTCTGACAGCGGCTGGCGTGTCTTGTCCGACTCTAGCATCTGCTGCCTTGCAGATCAGTGGCACCGACTCCTCCCTCCCCTTCTTCTCCGCCTGCGGCGGGTCCTCGATGTCCACCACCATGAATGTAAGAACCGCGACCTTTCCTCCTCTCCAATGTTTTTACCAAGGTAGTTAGGTTGCCATTAGTACCCTACCTAGATTGCTTATGCAATGCCACTCTGTTTAGGGCTAACAACTAAAGGTTTTCATCCGGGCAGTTGCCCTAGTCGCTATGATTTAGGCATGGATGTTCCTGATCTACAGAAGAGCGGGTGCTAGGACTAACAGGCCGTCAGTGAAAATATGGTCCCCTTATGCAACGTGACAGAGAGAGGATGGCGAATCTGAACTACATCTACAACAACAATGATGTGGAGGCTATCGCAATGCTCAGGATGAGAAGATCCCCAATTAACCATCTTGTGGAGACCTTCAGGTCAAGGGGTTTTCTTAAGGACAACATCAATACCTCTATCGAAGAACATGTGGTTCTGTTTCTTCATGTTCTATGCCATAACCAGAGATTCCGAGTGATTCACAGCACATGTAGGAGATCAACCAAGACAATTTCATGGTATTTCCATAAGGTGTTGTATGCTGTTGGAGAACTCAGAGAAGAGATGATCAAGCCACCATCCGGTCAAAACCCCGCGAAGATACAAGGCAACGGTCGATGGTTCCCCTTTTTCAAGGTGAGAAACTCTACCATGTTCTTCCTTGGATGATTGTATTAGACAGCTGGCTAACACTCTTGTAATGTCAGGATTGTATTGGAGTAATTTATGGTACTCATGTCATGGAAAGAGTGCCCAAAGCTGAACATGTTGCATATAGGGGGAGGAAGCACTACCCCAGCCAGAATGTGCTTGTCGTTGTTGATTTCGACATGAAGTTCACATTTGTGCTTGCCAGGTGGGAAGGATCTGCCCATGATGCCACGATTCTGGCTGATAGCCTTAGCGGACCTGATGGCCTCAAGCTCCCTGCCGGCAAATTCTACCTAGAAGATGCCGGGTATGCTTGCTGACCTGGAATTCTTCCACCCTTCAGGTCAACAAGGTACCATCTCAATGAGTTCTCGGCTAGAAACTACCCAAAGACTCCGGAAGAACTTTTGAATCTGAGGCACTCTAGCCTTAAAGTCACGGTTGAGAGGGTTTTCGCTGCTCTAAAGAATAGGTTTAAGATCCTTGATCAGAAGACTTTCCACACTTTCTCCACCGAAGTTAAGTTTGTTCTTGCATGTTGCATTTTAGACAACTGGATCTTACAATTCGGCGCTGATGACTACTTCCCGGCTGAGGAAGATGTTGTTCCTGATGACAACGACATTGACGGTGGCCATGGTGTTGCCAATGGCGATTATGCTGCTTAGAAGAACAGGAGACAACAGTGTGCACTCGACATGTGGGCGACGAGAGGAAACTACATGATCTGAAGAAGAAGAAGAAGAAGAAGAAGATTAAGAAGAAGATAGTTTGCTGATGAAGTGCTGCCCTTGTGTTCCATGAACAACCCCTGATGTGGGTGTAAAACCTTCATTCGTAGTAGCTAGGTGATATGATGGTGAACTGTCATTTGCTAGTAGTTAGGTAAAATTATCGTGAACTCATATTTGCTAGTAGCTAGGGTGCTTATTTGGTACTGCTAGTTTAAATTGCTGCTTGTTTGCAATTGCTAGTTCAATTTGCTCCCCATTTGGTATTGTCTGGTAACGTCATCAGCTCCGAGAAGTGGTGAGCACAACACTATGGCATGTGCAACCAAACATGTAGGTTTTTGCATCAAGCGAGATAAAAGCAGTTTTGTTGCCAACTAAACAACTTACCAAAATTGCAGAAAAACTAGATATGGGCAGCCAAACAAAGTGCCAAACTTGGCCCAAGCTAAATCTTCCCTCATGTAGCACCCAACGGACCAAGTAGAAAAAACGAGAAATTTAGCCGCCCTTTGCAACCAAACACGCCTGAAATTTCTACACGTGTATCGTACGAACATATGCATACTAGCACCACTCAGCAAAGCTGGTTTAATTGAAGAGACCTTCTAACGCCACCAGTATCGACCTAGGGTAACTTTCTCTAGATAAAACAGTAGATTAAAGCAGCAAACGATCAACGGTTGTGTTGGAATTGGAAGGAGACCTTTCCAACGACAATAGTATCAACCTAGGATGTAACTTTCTCTAGATAAAACAGTACACTAAAGCAGCAAAGCAACCGATCAACGGGTGTGTTGGAAGAGCCAGCGGTAGAGCTGGCATACATAATCGCCACGTACGGACGAGTCCCACACCCAAAGCGGAAAAGCGAAAGGTGTCCCGCGTGTCTCATTCGCGTCGCGCAAAGCTGCCGAAACGGCAAACCATGGACGGATGTAGAACAGTCCCACGATGATGCCCGAGCCCGAGCGAGAATCACACGAATGATTGCAACCCAACAATCGAACACCACGGCTCGGATCGATCGATCGGTCGATCAATCCCGTCTTTGTCAAAGCTCTCGCGTCGTCTTTGGCGTGGCCCCTGGAGATCGCACGCTGATGCGGATGGATTTGGCCAGGACGAGACCGGTGAGGGCGTCTCGTCTGTGGAAGCATTTGCAACCCATGCATGGGTACAGTGTCCAGCCTATCCCGCGCTGCAGGTAGGTAATCCGGGACAAACAGCTAATGGACACCTCCTGATCACAGGTTGCCTACTGTGTCTGGGATTGGTGGTTAGCAAAGCCCTGTCTATGCATGGCCGGACCCCGCCCCACGTGAGAACAGAAGCCGCGCGCGCATAGTACATCGTCGTCGTCGTTCGTCGTCTCCCTTCCGCTGCACCGCTAGATACCGAGTAGGTCGCTACTAGCTTGCGAGCTCGAGTCAAGCGCCAGGTGAGGCACGGAACTCTTGCTGCAGTGATTGCGACGCCTGAACCAACAGAGCTAGGCTAGGCCGATTGAATGGTTCATTCATTCGCTGACTGTTAAATGTTGCTGCCTATGCATGCATGCAGCATGCATGCTGCCACAGTATGTATGGACGACCAATATATGGGAGTTTTTGGATCGAGCATTTCGTCTCTGAACCACAACAGCCATGACTTTGATCTTTCCAAGAAGAAAAGTTCAAAAAAAAAAAAAGGGTGCACACATTGTGTGCATGCATGTTATTTGTAGCCAAGGCTGGTTCAAAATCGAACTAACTGTAGGAACAAAACATAGCTACACTTGGATAATGGTGAGTGCATGCGCTCCATCCGTGTGCCTCTATATCAGCCATGAGTATCTGTGTAAATCTAACGGAGTGTCTGTTTCTCTCGGTTGACTAAGAAATTGTTATTTGTAAATCCATGGTTCTGGACGTTGATCCTTCTGCAATGGACAAACGAGTAGTTGTCCCTTTTAAAAATGGGTGCAACTAGCCCCCATTCGATGGAGAACTAACTTAAATCTCGATCGAGTGACATGACCCACGTTCTAAAAAGAAAATTTTAGTTGCCCCAAGTATGCAACTGGTTTTATTTGGTTCAAAATCCTGTACATTATGCAAAAATCAAAAGATATACTAGTATTCAGTTGCAACCAGTATGCATTTGGACAAAAACTCATCTGCAGCCACAGTGCAACTGAAAAACTCAGCTCCAGCCATAATCCAGGCCAGGACGAATCTCTACACCACATTCAACGGCTAAGGATGGAGTTGACCATGCTCCAAGCTAATTCTCATCACATTGAGAGAGCAGTCCATTTTTAAAATGTTGTTGCCCGTCAGTCCGCTCGGAGGTTTTTAATTTTCGGTCCGAAAGTTGAGACGCCAAGGCATAGCAGGGTCCGAGTTGCTTGTAAACGGACTGCCTAGAGGGTCTTTTTTGGCACAAATTCAATATAACGTTTGAACACAAAATATCATGCTAACGACAGTCAAGTTGGCCTCCCTGTCAGTTTGACCGTTATGCCGCTGCCATCGTGGTTGCCATGTAGACTTGTATCGTTGGCGTCTGCATCCATTCCCCATTATGCCGTCTTCTTTTTCCCTAGAGCGGCGATCTTTGGTCGCGGCCATGGCACGGAGCCGGGATGCCAATTCCTTCGGAGTGAGATCCGGAAAGCTCGCCCTCACCATTCCGAATCGGAGCTCGCCCTCACCATGGCCGCACCCATGGCACGTCGCTGGGACGAGAATTCATTCCCGGGTGAGATCTGTCACCATACCAAACCTGCTCGGTCCTGTTGTCCTCCTCCCGAATCCGAGCTCGTCGTCGCCGTGGTCACACCCACATCAACCATCGTGATTGGTAGTGCGCACGAGTGGGTTATGTCTCTTCTCGCCTAAATTGGTAGTTTTCTTTTTTTATCGTTAATTGGCAGTTTTCGGTGCACATTTTTCCTCTCACTAATAGTTATGTTTCTTTTTGTCCAAATTGGTAGTAAATCTAGAGCAACTTCTTTCTTCAATCATTCTTTCCTTTTGGCCCTCGTTTTTGCTCAATCTGGTAGAAAATCTAGAGCAGCAAATCACACTAGCAGAATACATACATTTAGAAAATAAAACATATGTATATATAGCTATACGCAGCTAATATAGGATATAGTGATAGATAGTAGGGTACTTAACGAGGTTCGATACATTCGCTGCTCAGTAGCCAACACACAACATACCCAAAAAAAGAAGCTGCTTTAAAGCAAGAGACACATTCAACCCCTCCCTGGCCTCCGCCTCCTCCCTCTGATGCTTCCTCCACTTCTTGCTGCCCAGTCCCTTGATCTTAGGGACATTGGGCTTGATCGGAGGCATGCGACCATCTGTGATGGCCACTTGCTGCAGATTGCGGAGGTGAATATCGAGCGCCTTGTGGTCAGTGCCGGTCCTGATATTTCGAGGGCCCGGGGCGAAACTAAAATTTTGGGCCCCTTATTATAATTTTTTTATGGATATACGAAATGATAAAAAATAAATAGTTTAAGTATACTTCCAACTATAATATTCATATAAAAATAACAATCTTTATATGATACCTTAAAATTTTCTCCAAAAATTCCTAGAAGCAAAGTCCGTGACGATGGAATGAATATCAATCTTGTCTACTAACTTCTTCTCTATATATAGAGTCGCCAAACCATTTCACCTCTCCTAAGACATTATAGATCTCAAATAGTTCTTTAATAATTTCAACTTTAAAAGCTTCTTTTAGCTGATGCAACAGTCACGAGCATAGTAAATAAGATTCGATAAGCGATACAAATATTAGGATAACAATCCGCTTCCATGACAAACTCAAAAATCTCTATAGCAGACATTGATGTATTTGGCAAAATGAACATCATAACACTTAACTCAGAAATAAGTGCATTTGACTCAATATCACATATATTAGGTTTACCATTTGTACCAGGCCGAGTAAAGTTTTTGCAAACGTGGTGCAATGTTCTTTCAGTTGAGAACCATCCAATGCCTTCAAGGATGTCGAACTTATTAAAAACCCAAATATACTTTTGAATGACTAGAGTTCTTCAAATCTGCATAAGTATTCTAATTAGAATTAAGATTTAAGAACTAAGAATTAGGGTGTAACCAGCAGAGACATAGGCGGGAGCGGACCACTAGACCAGCAGCCAGGCGGTCGATTGTCTCGTCGATGGTCTGGTCTTCGCGCCTGGCATCGATCGTCAAGAGCCTCGAGGCTCCCCGCTCCCGTATCTCGATCCGATATTCCGATCCAGTGGAGGCGACATGACTCGGGCAGGAGGCGTACGGTCAATTGTTGGTTCCGTTACCGACACCGTCTAGGACTAGGAGTCGAGCGGTTGGCCTCCGCCTTGGCCTCGTCCTGTACACGTATCAGTCTCCTCGGCTCGGAGTCTACGACAGCGGAAAAAATGGCCAATTAATCCACCAGCCCAATAAAAAATCTTTTACGATATATACTAGGTCTGCCTATATAGCATATTTCTAGGAGGGCCCCTACTTTTTTTTGGGTCTGGGGCGGCTGCCCCGCGGGTCCCCCCCAAGGGTCGGCCCTGCTTGTGGTGAGCGATGAAGGCGTTGACGTTCATGATCGCGTTGGCATTGGGGTTGCGATTCGAGCCCTCTGCATGCATCACGAGGCAGTTGAAGTCAATGGCCGCGTGTTTCCTCTTGCAGAAGGGGCACTTGTAGACGCCTCCAGCGAAGTAGGCGTCATACTGGCTAGACTGCAGTCTCCTCAGCACCTGACAAGTCTTGGTGTGCCTGGACTCATCTTTGATGCAAACGTCGCTGCTTTGCACCCGTTGAAACAAAATAGTAGTGTGCATGATAATAAGGACATGCTTGAGAGATCCCTTGATTATCGAGATTGATTATTTGCATAAATTAACCGATTGAGATCCCTTGACTATTTGCATAAATTAACCGTGTGTGTTAAATTCCCCAATCCTCAAATCTCAAACAAAATCAAATACTGATTCCAATTAAATATGCTGGTGTTGTGGAGTACTAGTAGGCTTTTCAGACGAGATTAAAGGTGACATGACCACTCGAAGAATTATTTAATGTGTGGCTTAGTGTTACTTTTTTGTAGAAGTGTCGCTAAGAGAGACGCGTCCTTTAAAAACCCAATGGATAAAACAGGAGGCAAGGTCGCTAGGCCAGATGACAAGTGGAGTCTGTGCTTTCTCACATTGTAGTGTGAAGGGCATGACGCGTGCAACAATCCGCATTGAATCATAGAGCATCAACAATTGGTGCGCACGATCCGTGTGACAACTGTGTCAACCAACCAGGGCGTAGAAGCCAGAGTGAGCACATGTTTGGGCTTTATGAGAGTATCAAAAAACCAAGGGCAAAACAGGCTAAGAGATTCAAATAGTAAATAGAAAGAGATTTAAAAATGGAAAATGAGTGTTTTATACAATGAAATACATCTTGGCATACATAGTTTTTTTGCAATTCAAATATACATGAGTGTGCTCAAAGCCCTTGGAATGCAACTGCCATATGGAATGGTGCACCATTGTGACATAAGTTGCATCACCACATCCATAGCAGTGTGTATGTGGTCATGTAGATCAAGGTGGTTTGGAAAATAACAAATGCAATGACTCTAGGGGATCAAGTTGTCAAACCATGGTCAGAAAGCCCCAAAAGCCCTTAGAATGCAACTGCAACATGGAATAGTGCACCACTGTGACATAATTTGCATCACCAGATCCATTGCAGTGTGTGGCAATGCAAATCAGGATGGTTTTGAAAATAAAACATGTAATGACACTAGGGGATCAAGGTGTCAAATCATTGTCAAAAAGCCCAAAAAACACATAGGAAAGCAACTACCACATGGAATGGTGCACCAGTGTGTTATAAGTTGCATCACCACATCCATTGGAGTGTGTGTGGTCATGCGTATCAAGGTGGATTGGGACACATTCAATGACTCTAGGGGATCAAGGTGTCAAACCATGGTCCAAAAGCCCAAAAACACATAGGAATGCAACTACCACATGTAATGGTGCACCAGTGTGATAAAAGTTGCATCACCACATCCATTGGAGTGTGTGTGGTCATGTGGATCAAGGTGGTTTGGAAAAGAACACATGCAATGACTCTAGGGGATCAAGGTGTGAAACCATGGTCAGAAAGCCCAAAAAAACATTGGAATGCACCTGCCACATGTAATGGTGCACTAGTGTGACAAAAGTTGCATCACTACATCCATTTCAGTGTGTGTGGTCATGTGGATCAAGGTGGTTTGGAAAAGAACACATTCAATAACACTAGGGGAACAAGGTGTCAAACCATGGCCTGAAAGCCCAAAAAGCCCTTAGAATGCAACTGCCACTTGTAATGGTGCACCAGTGTGACAGAAGTTGCGTCACCACATCCATTAGAGTGTGTGTGGCCATGTGGATCAAGGTTTTTTTTGAAAATAACACATGCAATGACTCTAGGGGATCAAGGTGTCAAACCATGGTCAGAAAGCCCAAATACACATAGGAATGCAACTGTCACATGTAATGGTGAACCAATGTGACAGAAGTTACATCACCAGATCCATTGGAGTGTTTGTGGTCATGTGTATCAAGGTGGTTTGGAAAACAACACATGCAATGACTCTAGAGGTCAAGGTGTCAAACCATGGTCAGAAAGCCCCAAAACACATAGGAATGCAATTGTCACAAGGAATGTTGCACTAGTGTGATAGAAGTTGCATCAACACATCCATTGGAGTGTATGTAGTCATGTGGACCAAAGTGGTCTGGAAAAGAATATATGGAATGAATCTATTGGATCGAGGTGTCAAACCATGGTCAAAAGGCAAAAAAACACATAGGAATGCAAATGCCAAATGCAATAGTGCACCAGGGTGATAGAAGTTGCATCACCGCATCCATTGGAGTGTGTGTGGCCATGTGGATCAAGGTGGTTTGGAAAAGAACACATGCACTAATACTAGGGGATCAAGGTGTCAAACCATCGTTAGAAAACCCAAAAACACATAGGAATGCAACTTCCACATGTAATGGTGCACCAATGTGACAGAAGTTGCATGACCACATCCATTGGAGTGTGTGTCCTCATGTGGATCAAGGTGGTTTTCAAAAGAACACATCCAATGACTCAAGGGATAAAGGTGTCAGACCATCATCAGAAATCCCAAAAAACACATAGGAATGCAACCGCCACATTTAATAATATACCAGTGTGATAGAAGTTGCATCACCACATCCATTGGAGTGTGCCTAGCCATGTGGATCAAGGTGGTTTGGAAAAGAACACATACAATGACACTAGGGGATCAAGGCGTCAAACCATGGTCAAAACTCCTAAAAACACGTAGGAATGCAACTACCACATGTAATGGTGCACAAATGTGATATAAGATGCATCACCACATCTATTGGAGTGTTTGTGGGCATATGGATCAAGGTGGTGTTGAAAAGAACACATGCAATGACTCTTGGGGGCCAACGTGTCAAACCATGGTCAGAAAGCCGAAAAACACATAGGAATCCAACTTCCACTTGTAATGGTGCACCAGTTTGACATAAGTTGCATCACCACATCGATTGGAGTGTGTGTGGTCATGTGGATCAAGGTGGTTTGGAAAAGAACACATGCAAATACTCTAGGGGATCTAGGTGTCAAAACATGGTCAGAAAGCCCAAATAAACATAGGAATGCAACTGCCACATGTAATAGTGTACTAGTGTGATAGAAGTTGCATCACCACATCCATTGGAGTGTGCCTGGACCTGTGGATCAAGGTGGTTTGGAAAAGAACACATGTAATAACACTAGGAATCAAGGTGTCAAACCATGGTCGAAACTCCTAAAAACACATAGGAATGTAACTGCCACATGTAATGGTGCACCAATGTGACAGGAGTTGCATCACCACATCCATTGGAGTGTTTGTGGTCATGTGGATCAAGGTGGTTTCTAAAAGAACACATGCAATGACTCTAGGGGGTCAAGGTTTCAAACCATGGTCAGAAAGCCCAAAAACACATACGAATGCAACTGCCACATGTAATAGTGCACAGGTGTGACAGAAGTTGCATCACCGCATACATTGGAGTGTGTGGGCTCATGTGGATCAAGGTGGTTGGAAAAGAACACATGAAATGACACTAGGGGATCAAGGTATCAAACCATGGTCAGAAAACCCCCAAAGACCTTGGAATACAACTGCCACATGGAATGGTACACCAATGTGACAGAAGTTGGATCACCACATCCATTGGAGTGTGTGTGGTCAAGTGGATCAAGGTGGTTTTTAAAAGAACACATGCAATGACTCTAGGGAGTCAAGGTGTCAAACCACACATAGAAATGCAACAACCACATGTAATGGTGCACCTGTGCGACATAAGTAGCATCACCACATCCATTGGAGTGTTCGTGATCATGTGGATCAAGGTGGTTTGGAAAAGAACACATGCAATGAATCTAGGGCATCAAGGTGTCAAACCATGGTTAGAAAGCCCAAATACACATAGGAATGTAACTACCACATGTAATGGTGAACCAATGTGACAGAAGTTACATCACCACACCCATTGGAGTGTTTGTGGTCATGTGTATCAAGGTGGTTTGTAAAATAACACATGCAATGACTCTAGGGGGTCAAGGTGTCAAACCATGGTCAGAAATCCCCAAAACACATAGGAATGCAACTGTCACAAGGAATGGTGCACTAGGGTGAAAGAATTTGCATCACCACATCCATTGGAGTGTATGTGGTCATGTGGACCAAAGTGGTCTGGAAAAGAACATATGGAATGACTCTATTGGATCAAGGTGTCAAACCATGGTCAAAAAGCAAAAAAACACATAGGAATGCAAATGCCAAATGGAATGGTGCACCAGGGTGATAGAAGTTGCATCGCCATATCCATTGGAGTGTGCGTGGCCATGTGGATCTAGGTGGTTTGGAAAAGAACACATGCAATGATACTAGGGGATCAAGGTGTCAAACCATGGTTAGAAAACCCAAAAACACATAGGAATGCAACTTCCACATGTAATGGTGCACCAATGTGATAGAAGTTGCATCACCACATCCATTGGAGTGTTTGTGTTCATGTGGATCAAGGTGGTATGGAAAAGGACACATGCAATGACTCAAGGGATCAAGGTTTCAAACCATCATCAGAAATCCTAAAAACACATAGGAATGCAACTGCCACATTTAATAGTGTACTAGTGTGATAGAAGTTGCATCATCACATCCATTGGAGTGTGCCTGGCCATGTGGATCAAGGTAGTTTGGAAAAGAACACATTCAATGACACTAGGGGATCAAGGTGTCAAACCATGGTCAAAACTCTTAGAAACACATAGGAATGCAACTACCACATGTAACGGTGCACCTTTGTGACAGAAGATGCATCACCACATCTATTGGAGTGTTTGTGGGCATGTGGATCAAGGTGGTGTTGAAAAGAACACATGCAATGACTCTAGGTGGTCAACGTGTCAAACCATGGTCAAAAAGCCCAAAAACACATAGGAATGCAATTTCAACATGTAATGGTGCACTAGTGTGACAGAAGTTGCATCACCACATCCATTGGAGTGTGTGGTCATGTGGATCAAGGTGGTTTGGAAAATAACACATGCAAAGACTCTAGGGGATCTAGGTGTCAAACGATGGTCACAAAGCCCAAATAAACATAGGAATGCAACTGCCAGATGTAATAGTGTACTAGTGTGACAGAAGTTGCATCACCACATCCATTGGAGTGTGCCTGACCATGTGGATCAAGGTGGTTTGGAAAATAACACATGCAATGACACTAGGAATCAAGGTGTTAAACCATGGTCGAAACTCCTAAAAACACATAGGAATGCAACTGCCACATGTAATGGTGCACCAATGTGACATAAGTTGCATCACCATATCCATTGGAGTGTTTGTGGTCATGTGGATCAATGTGGTTTCTAAAAGAACACATGCAATGACTCTAGGGGGTCAAGGTTTCAAACCATGGTCAGAAAGCCTAAAAACACATAGGAATGCAACTGCCACATGTAATGGTGCACTAGTGTGACAGAAGTTGCATCACCGCATCCATTGGAGTGTGTGGGGTCATGTTGATCAAGGTGGTTGGAAAAGAACACATGCAATGACACTAGGGGATCAATGTGTCAAACCATGGTCAGAAAGCCCCAAAAGACCTTGTAATATAACTGCCACATGGAATGATGCACCGGTGTGACAGAAGTTGGATCACCACATCCATTGGAGTGTGTGTGGTCAAGTGGACCAAGGTGGTTTTGAAAAGAACACACGCAGTGACTCTAGGCAATCAAGGTGTCAAACCACACATAGGAATGCAACTGCCACATGTAATGGTGCACCAGTGTGATAGAAGTTGCATCACCACATCCATTGGAGTGTTTGTGATCATGTGGATCAAGGTGGTTTGGAAAAGAAGACATGCAATGAATCTAGGGGATCAAGGAGTCAAACCATGGTTAGAGAGCCCAAAAACACATAGGAATGCAACTACCACATGTAATGGTGCACTAGTGTGACAAAAGTTGTATCACCACATCCATCTGAGTGTGTGTGGTCATGTGGATCAAGGTCATTTGGAAAATAACATATGCAATGACACTAGGGGATCAAGGTGTCAAACGATGGTCCAAAAGCCCAAACAGCCCTTGGAATGCAACTGTCACATGTAATGGTGCACTAGTATGACATAAGATGTATCACCACATCCATTAGAGTGTGTGTGGTCATGTGGACCAAAGTGGTCTGGAAACGAACATATGGAATGACTCAATTGGATCAAGCTGTCAAACCATGGTCAAAAAGCAAAAAAACACATAGGAATGGACATGCCAAATGGAATGGTGCACCAGGGTGATAGAAGTTGCATCACCGCATCCATTGGAGTGTGTGTGGCCATCTGGATCAAGGTGGTTTGGAAAAGAACACATGCAATGATACTAGGGGATCAAAGTGTCAAACCATGGTTAGAAAACCCAAAAACACATAGGAATGCAACTTCCACATGTAATGGTGCACCAATGTGACAAAAGTTGCATCACCACATCCATTGAAGTGTTTGTGGTCATGTGGATCAAGGTGGTATGGAAAAGGACACATGCAATGACTCAAGGGATCAAGGTTTCAAACCATCATCAGAAATCCCAAAAACACATAGGAATGCAACTACCATATTTAATAGTGTACCAATGTGATAGAAGTTGCATCACCACATCCATTGGAGTGTGCTTGGCCATGTGGCTCAAGGTGGTTTGGAAAAGAACACATGCAATGACACTACGGGATCAAGGTGTCAACCCATGGTCAAAACTCCTAATAACACATAGGAATGCAACTGCCACATGTAATGGTGCACCAATGTGACAAAAGATGCATCACCACATCTATTGGAGTGTTTGTGGCCATGTGGATCAAGGTGGTGTTGAAAAGAACACATGCAATGACTCTAGGTGGTCAACGTGTCAAACCATGGTTAAAAAGCCCCAAAACACATAGGAATGCAACTTCCACATGTAATGGTGCACCAATGTGACAAAAGTTGCATCACCACATCCATTGGAGTGTGTGTGGTCATGTGAATCAAGGTGGTTTGGAAAAGAACGCATGCGAAGACTCTAGGGGATCTAGGTGTCAAACCATGGTCAGTAAGCCCAAATAAACATTGGAATGGAACTGCCACATCTAATAGTGTACCAGTGTGACAGAAGTTGCATCACCACATCCATTGGAATGTGCCTGGCCATGTGGATCAAGGAGGTTTGGAAAAGAACACATGCAATGACACTAGAAATCAAGGTGTCAAACCATGGTCGAAACTCCTAAAAACACATAGGAATGCAACTGCCACATGTAATGGTGCACCAATGTGACAGGAGTTGCATCACCACATCCATTGGAGTGTTTGTGGTCATGTGGATCAAGGTGGTTTCTAAAAGAACACATGCAATGACTCTAGGGGGTCAAGGTTTCAAACCATGGTCAGAAAGCCCAAAAACACATAGGAATGCAACTACCACATGTAATGGTGCACCGGTGTGACAGAAGTTGCATCACCACATCCATTGGAGTGTGTGGGGTCATGTGGATCAAGGTGGTTGGAAAAGAACACATGCAATGACACTAGGGGATCAAGGTGTCAAACCATGGCCAGAAAGCCCCAAAAGACCTTGGAATACAACTGCCACATGGAATGGTGCACCCGTGTGACATAAGTTGGATCACCACATCCATTGGAGTGTGTGTGGTCAAGTGGACAAAGGTGGTTTTGAAAAGAAAACATGCAATGACTCTAGGGAATCAAGGTGTCAAACCACACATAGGAATGCAACTGCCACATGTAATGGTGCACCAGTGTGACAGAAGTTGCATCACCACATCCATTCGAGTGTTTCTGATCATGTGGATCAAGGTGGTTTGGAAAAGAACACATGCAATGAATCTTGGGGATCAAGGTGTCAAACCATGGTTAGAAATCCCAAAAACACATAGGAATGCAACTACCACATGTAATGGTGCACTAGTGTGACAAAATTTGTATCATCACATCCATTGGAGTGTGTGTGGTCATGTGGATCAAGGTTGTTTGGAAAATAATATATGCAATGACACTAGGGGATCAAGGTGTCAAACCATGGTCCAAAAGCCCAAAAAGCCCTTGGAATGCAACTACCACATGTAATGGTGCACCAGTGTGACATAAGTTGTATCACCACATCCATTAGAGTGTGTGTGGTCATGTGGATCAAGGTTGTTTTGAAAAGAACATATGCCATGACTCTAGCGACTAATCAAGGTGTCAAACCATGGTTAGTAAGCTTAAAACACATAGGAATGCAATTGCCACATGGAATGGTGCACCGGTGTCACAGAAGTTGCATCACCACATCCATTGGAGTGTGTGGTCATGTGTATCAAGGTGGTTTGGAAAAGAACACATGCAAAGACTGTAGGGGATCTGGGTATCAAACCATGGTCAAAAAGCCCAAATACACATATGAATGCAACTGCCACATGTAATGGTGAACTAGTGTGACATAAGTTACATCACCTCATCCATTGAAGTGTCTGTGGTCATGTGGATGAATATGGTTTGGAAAACAACATATGCAATGACTCTAGGGGACCAAGGTGTCAAACCATGGTCAGAAAGCCCCAAAATCCCTTGGAATACAACTGCCACATGGAATGGTGCACCAGTGTGACATAAGTTGCCTCACCACATCCATTAGAGTGTGTGTGGTCATGTGGATCAAGGTGGTTTGGAAAAGAACACATGCAATGAATCTACGGGATCAAGGTGTGAAACCATGGTCAGAAAGCCCAAATAGACATAGGAATGTCACTGCCACATGTAATGGTGAACCAATGTGACAGAAGTTACATCACCACATCCATTGGAGTGTTTGTGGTCATGTGTATCAAGGTGGTTTGGAAAAGAACATATGCAATGACTCTAGGGGGTTAAGGTGTCAAACCATGGACAGAAATCCCCAAAACACATAGGAATGCAACTATCACAAGGAATGGTGCACTCGTGTGACAGAAGTTGCATCACCACATCCATTGGGGTGTATGTGGTCATGTGGACCAAAGTGGTCTAGAAAAAACATATGGAATGACTCTATTGGATCATGGTGTCAAACCATGGTTAAAAAGCAAAAAAAACACATAGGAATGCAAATGCCAAATTGAATGGTGCACCAGGGTGATAGAAGTTGCATCACCGCATCTATTGGAGTGTGTGTGGCCATGTTGATCAAGGTGGTTTCGAAAAGAACACATGCAATGATACTAGGGGATCAAGGTGTCAAACCATGGTTAGAAAACCCAAAAACACATAGGAATGCACCTTCCTCATGTAATGGTGCACCAATGTGATAGAAGTTGCATCACCACATCCATTGGATTGTTTGTGGTCATGTGGATCAAGGTGGTATGGAAAAGGACAGATGCAATGACTCAAGGGATCAAGGTTTCAAACCATCATCAGAAATCCCAAAAACACATAGGAATGCAACTACCACATTTAATCGTGTATCAGTGTGATAGAAGTTGCATCACCACATCCATTGGAGTGTGCGTGGCCATGTGGATCAAGGTGGTTTGGAAAAGAACACATGCAATGACACTAGGGGATCAAGGTGTCAAACCATGGTCAAAACTCCTAAGAACACATAGTAATGCAACTACCACATGTAATGGTACACCAATGTGACAGAAGATGCATCACCACGTCTATTGGAGTGTTTGTGGGCATGTGGATGAATGTGGTGTTGAAAATAACACACGCAATGACTCTAGGGGGTCAACGTGTCAAACCATGGTCAAAAAGCCCCAAAACACATAGGAATGCAACTTCCACATGTAATGGTGCACCAGTGTTACAGAAGTTGCATCACCACATCCATTGGAGTGTGTTTGGTCATGTGGATCAAGGTGGTTTGGAAAAGAACACACGCAAAGACTCTAGGGGATCTAGGTGTCAAACCATGGTCAGAAAACCCAAATAAACATAGGAATTCAACTGCCACATGTAATGGTCCACCAGTGTGACAGAAGTTGCATCACCACATCCATTGGAGTGTGCCTGGCCATGTGGATCAAGGTGGTTTGGAAAAGAACACATGCAATGACACTAGGAATCAAGGTGTCAAACCATGGTCGAAATTCCTAAAAACACATAGGAATGCAACTGCCACATGTAATGGTGCACCAATGTGACAGCAGTTGCATCACCACATCCATTGGAGTGTTTGTGGTCATGTGGATCAAGGTGGTTTCTAAAAGAACACATGCAATGACTCTAGGGGATCAAGGTTTCAAACCATGGTCAGAAAGCCCCAAAACATATTTGAGTAGTATATGTGGATGACATACTGCTCATGGGAAACGATGTGGATCTTATGAAAAGCGTGAAAGCATATTTGAGTAATCAATTTTCCATGAAGGATCTAGGTGAAGCTGCATACATATTGGGAATCAAGATCTATAGAGATAGATCAAGGCACCTAATTGCATTTAGTCAAAGTACTTACATCGAAAAGATTTTGAAAAGGTTCAAAATGGAAAACACCAAAAGGGGTTTCACACCCATGATGAAGAATTGCAAAATGAGTATGACTCAATGTCATGTAATGGATGATGATAGAGAAAAGATGTCTTACATCCCCTATGTCTCAGCCAAAGGATCTATCATGTATGCAATGTTAAGTACATGACCTGATGTGGCATTGGCTCTTAGTTTGACGAGCCGATACCAAAGTAATCCAGGACCGGATCACTAGACAGCTGTAAAGAATATCCTAAAGTATCTGAGAAGAACAAAGGATATGTTCCTAATCTATGGAGGAAAGCTCTAAACCTAACGGGTTACATGGATGCGAGCTGGAACTCAGATCATGATGACTCGAAGTCTCAGATAGGATTTGTGTTCCTAGTGAATGGTGGGACGGTAAGCTGGAAGAGTAAGAAGCAACCGGTGGTGGTGCAATCTTCGATGGAGTATGAATACATTGCTGCAGCCGATGCAGCAAACAAAGCTGTTTGGCTAAGGAATTTCATCATCGAACTGGGAGTTTTTCCAAATGTGCAAGACCCCGTAACGATCTATTGTGATAACACGGGTGCTATTGCAAACGCAAGGGAACCAAGAACTCATTCCACAGCCAAACACATCAAGCTTAGATTTCACTTCATCCGACAGAACATTGACGAAGGTGAAGTAAAGATTTGCAAAGTAGATACGAAACTGAATATGGCAGATCCTTTGACTAAAGCTCTCCATCAGGAAAAGCATGAACAACACTGAGATTCCATTGGTGTTAGGTTCCTGCCAATTGTAAACTAGTTTTTGTTTATACTCTAGTGCAAGTGGGAGACTGAAGGAGTTATGCCCTAGAGTCAAATAATAAAGTGTATTATTTGATATATCTCCTATATGTTCATAATACATTTCATGTTGTGCTATAACTGTGTTAATGCGAAACGTTAATACACGTGTGGTATGTAAACAAACCGTGTCTCTAGCGAACTAGTTCATTGGTCATGAGGATGGTCTGGGTTTCAAGATCATGGGCATTTATGCCAATTGACAATGAGGTCATGTTATTGGTTGAATAACATGATATACAAACATCCGATCGTTATATCTTAAATGAGATCTAGTTACAAAGTTCACCATTGATGATAAAACACAGAGAACCTCGCAACCTGATCCTTTGACTGTGAGGTAATGCAAATCACCATTCCGGAAGAAGCTTAGATGGTTATCAAGAATCATCTCGTAACAGGGTGATCAAAAAGGTGCCACTCAGGTTTTCCGAAGGGATGCGTAGAGGAGTACATATCAAGACCAAGATTTGTCTAGTCCATGTAACGGACAGATACATGTGGCCATCTTGGTGACGTTGCATTAATGAAGCTTGCAAGCATGTGACTTGATCACGGAATGCAACGACACAAGAACGAGTAAACAAGTTCATTGGTAACAAGACCGAACTAAGGTATGGGGATACCGAAGATCAAGTCTCGAATGAATTAGGTATCATATGACAAAGGGAACGGGGAACGACTATCTCACGGTTCGAGCGATTGTATTCGTGAAACGCACGGGGGTCACACGGCCATCCAGGTCCCTCTATTGATCATTGATGTGAGAGCAGTCTCGATCATGTCCGGAGTGTTTTCGAACCGAAGGATGTCACGCTTAAGGGTAGGGACGCTTAGGGTAGATGAGGTATCGTAGGAGAAATAGAGAAAGAGAAACCAGAATAGTTCCGGGTAACATCCGATGGAGATCAAAAGGGGTCCGGAAGATGTTCCGGAGTGAAGGAATAATACAATATATGTATTTGAATATTAATTGGAGAATTAATATTAAATATATATTATATTTTATTATTAAAGGCATCATAATGCTAATGGGCCTCACACGAAGGGAGGCCCAATAGGGCATGGCGCCTAGGGAGAGGGGGCCAGCCGGCCTAGGCTTAGTGGGCCGCCCCAATGGGGACCACCTAGGGCCGGCGGCTGCCCCTAGGTGGCCGGCGGGTGTGGGGTTAGTCCCAATAAGTAGTACTTGATCTTCTAGATATCATTACATGGTATTTCCTGCAACAATTCAAGGATGAAGACTTAATATTCTAAAGATGATATCAAGGTATTATCTACCACAAACCCTGAATCCCAAGTCAAGTATATAACTTAAGTAAAAGAAACTCATAACTAAATCTTGAAACACTTGTTTGCCATAGTTACTCTTATCATAGGTACCATGATAATTCTTAAACATTAACTCTTATCATAAATAGAGTAGAAAGAGGAGTCAAGCTAGAGTTTGATGTAGTATATAATATGAGTTGTATAGAGTAGTTGAAGGCATAGTATTTTAACCAAGTTAATACAAGAACAACTTGTATTATGGAGAGTAGTACCATACCTATTCTAGAGGATTTATATCACATGTAATATGGAGAGAACTATAATCTTGCAAGCCTTGGAAGTAGTTGCAAGATGAATTTATGGAAGTTAATGAATGGAATTATAAACAACTACATTAATGGATTCATCAAGGGTAGTTAAGAAGTGAAAGTTAGGCACTAAAGGAAAAATGCTAGGAGAATGGAATAGTGAAGTTATAACTAACTATATGAATGACTTACTTAAGCGTAGTTGTAAATGGAAGCTATATATATGTATACTAGGAGTAGAGTGAAGGAATATTGTAAAAGTGACAAGACCATGTCATCATATGATTATGAATATGGTGGGGTCAGATGGTTGACTTATTTAGGAAGATGTGATCTTTGTGAATAAGATGAGAGAGATTTTTAGAGTATATTTAGGAAAGGAATTCTTTATCTAAAGATAACCTTAGTGAGGTATTAAGGTAAGGATTCTTTATAAGCCTTAAACAAGGTCTTATCAAGCCATGAATAGAACCCTGCCTACATATTTGTCCAAAACCCTAGAATTAAGCTAGTAGTGAGAGTAATTCCTATTCCTAGGTAACCATTGAACAATATCTCCTAGACAAATGAAGTTTCCAAGAAATAATTAGAGAACCAGATGAGTGTTTATGGGTGAAAGCCTTGTTTGTTTATTATCTTAAACCTTAATAAAACCAAGACCCATGAACCATCAAGACCACATTAAGAAGTAACCTTTATAGCTCACTTAGAGTTAAGATTTCTTTCAAGACTATAAAGTCAGGAGCAGTCCTTGAACCTTGATACCTAGCAACCTTCACTAATAAACTTGAGGGTAGTGTATCCTCTAGGGTCCACAGTAAGTGTGGTATTAGAAACTTAAGTAAATATTTATGGGCATTGAAATCATTTGTGCCACCTGAATGATAACGATTATTCACTATTATATAATAAACTTCTATCAAAACATTAACCACACTTAAGAAACTAGTGCACAATTAATGTAAGAAATGATACATGCCTATTTTGAAAGTAGTAGGATGCTTATGAATGACATTTTAGTGGAATTTGAATAAAGAAAATTCTAAACTTTAAGAACCTTAGAGTTTAAAATCACTATATAGTGTGGGTGTTGAATGATGTTAGGTATGGATTTATTCTATGCAAATCATTTAACAATTTCAATCTTTACTATAACCATTGTCATGTTGAAAATGGAAATCATTCTTATAAGATTTTCTCTATAGAAAGAATAAATCCCTAAAGCCAAAGTTTTATTTGTTCTATTTAATAAGAGGACCTCTCATATAGTTGTATTTCCTTTTTATACAACAAAATAATATAGGAGAATTGATTGTAATGAATCTTTACACTACTTTGAATATTCTACCAGAATTTTTGAATGCTTAAACCTTGTAGAAATAGAATTGGAAAAGTAATTGTAAATAGAAAAGAAAACAGAATATTAAGACAGAAAAAAGGGGGAAAACAAGAACAGAAGTTCCTGGCCCGAGCCAGCAGGCCAGCCCAGAACTTCCTCTCTACCTATCTACCGCCAAGTGCAGCCAGCAGCAGCCCATTGACCCAGTAATAGCTCAACAACAGCCCAAGCCCGTGTACTACTTCAATGTGTGGTTGACGAGCAGGGCCCACACGGGAGAGACGTCGTAGTATTATTCTCCGTGCACAGCTGCTCCCACATCGACGATGCCATGTCCCGAGCCGCCGTCTTCCTTGACTCGTAGCCACGGCTGACCTTCACATCGACGCCCTTATCGTCTTCGTGCCTACTGGCAAGCTTGGTGTTAAGATTCCCGCCCCGGAGAAGCTCAGTAATCGTCGCCGCATCTCAGCCTTCGTCGATGCTGTGCCACCGTGTTAGTGCCTGCCAAGCCATATAAAACCTCCGCACAAAACCGCATTGCTCTCCTGGTTCATCCTTATCCTCTCTATTCCCCTCTCTTGCTCTCTGTCCTCTACAAATCCACTGAAGCCGCCACCGGCGAGCTTCCGCTAGTCGTTGATACAACCCATCTCGAAGTCCGTGGAGTGGAGGGGAAGAAGTGCCTTGCTTCGTGGAACCTCTGGATGGAGTATTGCATCAAGGGGATTCCGGAGAGAGGCGAATTTTGCAGTTTCCTTCTGTCGGTGGCCACCAGAATTCTAGACAGAGTACTCATCTCCGGCCACGCCAATTTGCGCCAACCACCGTTCTAGCTTCAAGGTGAGATTTAGCATCTTTGAACCCTATTAGACCATGCTAGCACTGGCCGTAGGCCTAGTTCGTCGAGTCACCGGAGCAAGTCGTTGCAGGTGCCCATTATGACCCCTGTTCTGGTGATCTATAGCCTGTGTAACCAGTTCTATTCGAACCGCCGTCTCATATAGAGTCGAATGCACCTCTCCGCATTGTTCCAGATGCCATATTCTGGCGTCGCCTCTGTACTTCGGCAAGGTGACGTCAGGCGCCGGCGAGCTGATGTCATCATGGACCGAGTCCTCGTGTTGACCAGTCCATGTTTGCGTGGTTTGCTGACGTGGCATAGACCCCACCTGTTTGTGACTCAGACTAGAGTCTGTATCGGTGTAAAAAGATCACACCTACGTGTGTGCGTCATGCTGACGTAAGCACTGACGCAATAAAGTATTTAATATTTATTTTTAATTCCATAAAATGAATAAATCTTATTAAATCAATATCTTTTGTTTTATAATTCAAAAAATGCATATAATATATCAAAATGCTCAGAAAAATAAAATCTATAATTTAAACTTTATTAACAAACATTATTGTGCTAATAATTTAAATAATTATTATTTAATAAAGATTTTATAAGTAATAATACTTTGAAAATTCATATTTTAAGATTGGTAAATAATAAAAATATAAATAATATACTAAAATTCTTAGAAAAACAAAATTTATAGTTAAAAACTTGTTTCATTTATTTTTGTATCACTTAACTAATATTTATTATTTATTTAGTATTTATAAAGTGATAAAGCTTGTAAAAATCATATCTTATTATTTAAAAATCACAAAAATACTTATAATATACCAAAATGATCACAAAAATAAATTCTACACATCAAAAATGTCAACTCTCACTTTTGAAGTAAAATAAAAGATAAAAATCTAATAAATCTTGTTTAAACCCTTTTCTTTTATTTTAATTCAATAAAAAATATATAAATGTTTACTATTGCTTTTACCATTATTTGTTTAAAGTCTAAAAGTGTAATAACAAATGCAAGTTATGTTTAAATGAAGTTAAGATAGTTCTAACCAATTCAACTTGTACTCACTAAAACTACCATTCAAAATTAAGTAAGTTTTACTCTCCAAAAATATTTTATCAATTATAAAATCAACAAGAATGATATATTATTTATCAAATGAATTCTAAACACTTATAAAACCATCAAGATCATATTTACTAATCCCTTTACTAGTCTGGAAAGCTACCTAAATTTAAATCAGGTTCTTAAGTAATTAAAATAATGTCTATTTTGTACTTGTTAAGCATAACCTTAAGAAGACACCAGTTCCATAAAGCAATGTTACTTACATTCTAACATTAGGAATCATTGATAAGTGAAGCCCCTATAATAAGATGCCTTGTTCAAAACATGTAAATCTTCACCACTTTCGCTGTGATTGTTTAATGTAGTAATGTTTTCCTCTTTAATAATCTTAGCTAATAAGAAAACCTTAAAGTGTTAGCTTTGAGTTTAAATACTTTTTACTTTGTAAAGTAACATTTTCCTCAAAAGTTATTCTTTTAAGAAACATTAAAAGAAATCCTTGAACACTTCTTTAGAAGCTCTAAATGATTAATAATCTTGTTTAAGAAATATTTGAGATACCATGACCCATTTGAGTGCTTTAGTATTACATATTACTTGTTGTATTTACATATTGTTTCACGCACTTTCACAAGCCTTAATAAGAAGCACAAGTGTGAAGCTGATATAAATGTGAAACACATTCCTAAGAAAGCATCACAAACTCTCAAACCCTAGATCAGAAACGACTATTCCGGGGATTCGCGTTTATCAAATTGCATTACATTACTTATGCATCGTTGCATCTTGCTTCTTTAAACATTAGTCCTTACTGGACCAATGATGCTGTTTACAGAATTTGGATCTTCTATTGTCTTGAAGACCGTGATTGCATAATCTTGCAATTATAAAAGGCAAGTTCACAACTTGTTCATGTCCTTTGACTATTTTCTATCAAATGCTTGTAACTCAAATGTTTTCATCACCTGCATTTCAAAAAGGACGAAAAATACTATTTTCATAATAATATGATTATGGATTATTTACCAAGTGGTAATAATCTATTGATACAGTTCCAGTGGTAAAGGAACATAATATCTAGGACTTAACAACCAATGTTGCCAGTGATTCTAGCGCAGTATATTATGCATCAACCATAAGACTTGGAATGGGACGGGAAAGTCAGCTGTATATTCTCCCTTTCGCATGGAAGGATGACCTTATCATGAGGCTGTTGATATTCTCGTGGAGAATCCAGCACATGGGTGGGACCTCTTAGTTCCCGCGAGATAGGTGTCTAGATTATCTGTGCATAACTGTCTTGGTGTAAGCTCACCATAGATGATGGTGGCTCCTAGACAGAGCGGCTTATAGAGTCTTCGAGAGGCTACCCAAAGAGTAACCGTGGTGGTCTATCTCGGGGGATTGTGTCTTCATGCGGGGTCACGAAGAGGGCAGTACTGGCTTAGATCTTAGACTAGGCCCCATACCAAGGAAGTGTGGACAAGCTCGCGGCTTGGTCGTGCAACAAGGCTAAGGTCTCTTATGGGAAAAGTGATGCACCTCTAAAGAGTGTAAGAATTGTGACATGTTACTCCCTCTTCTAGGAAGGAGCTACGAACGCGGCAGGAAAGGAACCCCATGAAGGTTCTGGTTAACCTGTGAAGGCTATCGAACATAGTTTTCAGAATAAAAGCAACCTTTGAAGAAATGTTTGCAAAAACCTGCATTGCCTATGACCTTTGGTCTATGGCTGTAGAGATAGTGCATCATACACTCCTTTTAAGTGAACTTGCTGAGTACGCTCGTACTCAACCATACCAACTTAACCCTTGCTAGGTTTTAAGCCGTTGAAGACGATGTCAACATCAAATTCTGCTCAAGAAACCATCATCGACAACTCAAGTTCATCAATGAAGTCAACACATACATCAGCTAAAGTGAAGACAAAGTCCATGTTTAGATAAGAGTAGATACTCTAGCCATAAAACCTACTTCTATAGAGCATTGCATTAGTAGCAATTGCAAGCCAAATAGTTTAGGTATTAGTCTTATTAGCTAGATAGTTCTGAGTTATTATTTCTGGTTCTTCTTTGTACGAATTTATTTTCCTCCTCTTTAACCTAGAGTGTTCTCTGGGATATTTTATAAAGACTCGACTTGTAATCTATAGTCATGTCTTGGACCTGCTGTGTTTCTATCGTACCACTCTGAGGGATGTAATACTAGTGAACAATGTTTCATTGGTGTTATGTCAACGACTATAGTGTACTACATCATGCAGTGGTATGCTGGGTCACCGCAGTTAGAAAGCACCAAAACACATAGGAATGCAACCGCAAAATGGAATAGTGCACCAGCGTGACAGAAGTTCATCACCGCATCCATTGGAGTGTGTGTGCTCATCTGGATCAAGGTGGTTTGGAAAAACACATGCAATGATACTAGGGGATCAAGGTGTCAAACCATGGTTAGAAAGCCCAAAAACACACAGGAATGCAGCTGCCACATGGAATGGTGCACCAGTGTGACAGAACTTGCATCACCACATCCATTTGAGTGTTTGTGGTCATATAGATCAAGGTGGTTTGGAAAAGAATACATGCAATGACTTTAGGGGATCAAGGTGTCAAACCATGGTTATAAAGCCCAAAAACACATAGGAATGCAACTACCACATGTAATGGTGCACTAGTGTGACAGAAGTTGCATCACCACATCCATTGGAGTGTGTGTGGTCATGTGGATCAAGGTGGTTTGGAAAAGAACACATGCAAATACTCTAGGGGATATAGGTGCCAAACCATTGTCAGAAAGCCCAAATACACATAGGAATGCAACTGCCACATGTAATAGTGTACCAGTGTGACAGAAATTGCATCACCACATCCATTGGAGTGTCCCTGGCCATGTGGATCAAGGTCGTTTGGAAAAGAACACATGCAATGACACTAGGGATCAAGGTATCAAACCATGGTCAAAAGTCCTAAAAACACATAGGAATGAAACTGCCACATATAATGGTGCACCAATCTGACAGAAGTTGCATCACCACATACATTGGAGTGTTTGTGGTCATGTGGATCAAGGTGGTTTCAAAAATAACACATGCAATGTCTCTAGGGGGTCAAGGTGTCAAACCATGGTCAGAAATCCCAAAAACACATAGGAATGCAACTGTCACATGTAATGCTGCACCAGTGTGGCAGAAGTTGCATCTCCTCATCCATTGGAGTGTGTGTGGTCATGTGGATCAAGGTGGTTTGGAAAAGAATGCATGCAATGACACTAGGGGATCAAGGTGTCAAACCATGGTCATAAAGCCCAAAAAGCCCTTGGAATACAACTGCCACATGAAATGGTGCACCAGTGTGACATAAGTTGCTTCACCACATCCATTGGAGTGTGCGTGATCATGTGGATCAAGGTGGTTTGGGAAAGAACACAAGCAATGACACTAGGGTATCAAGGTGTCAAACCATTGTCCAAAAGCGTAAAAAGCCCTTGAAATGCACCTGCCACATGTAATGGTGCACTAGTGTAACATAAGTTGCATCCCCACATCCAGTGGAGCCATTGGAGTGTTTGTGGTCATGTGGATGAAGGTGGTTTGGAAAATAGCAAATGCAATGACAGTACGGGATCATGATGTCAAACCATGGTTAGAAAGCCAAAAAACATATAGGATTGCAACTACCAAATGTAATAGTGCACCAGTGTGACACAACTTGTATCACCACATCCATTGGAGTGTGTGTGGCCACATGGATCAAGGTGGTTTGGAAAATAGCACATGCAACGACACTAGGGATCAAGGTGTCAAACCATGGTAAAAAAGCCTAAAAACACATAGGAATGCAACATGCCACATGCAATGGTGCACCAGTGTGACCAAAGTTTCATCACCATATCCATTGGAGTGTTTGTGGTCCTCTAGATCAAGGTGGTTTGGAAAAGAACACATGCAATGACTCTAGGGGGTCAAGTTGTCAAACTATGGTAAGGAAGCCCCAAAACACATAGGAATGCAACTACCACATGTAATGGTGCACCAGTGTGACAAGAGTTGCATCACCATATCCATTGGAGTGTGTGTGGTCATGTGGATCAAGGTGGTTTGGAAAATAACACATGCAATGCTAGTAGGAGATCAAGGGGTCAAACCATGGTCCGAAAGCCCAAAAATCCCTTGAAATGCAACTGTCACATGTAATGGTGCACTAGTGTGACAGAAGTTGCATCACCACATCCATTGGAGTGTTTGTGGCCATGTGGATCAAGGTTGTTTTGAAAAGAACACATGCAATGAATCTAGGGGATCAAGGTGTCAAACTATGGTTGCAAATCCTGAAACACATAGGAATGCAACTCCCACATGCAATGGTGCACTAGTGTCACAAAAGTTGCACCACCACATCCATTGGAGTGTGTGTGGTCATGTGGATCAAGGTGGTTTGGAATGCAACTGCCACATGGAATGCTGCACCAGTGTGACCGAAGTTTCATCACCACATCTATTGGAGTGTGTGTGGTCATGTGGATCAAGGTGGTTTTGAAAAGAATGCATGCAATGACTCTAGGGGATCAAGGTGTCAAACCATGATCACAAAGCCCCAAAACACATAGGAATGGAACTATCACATGCAATGGTGCAATAGTGTGACAAAAGTTGCATCACCACATTCATTGGAGTGTTTGTGGTCATGTAGATCAAGGTGGTTTGGAAAGGAACACATGAAATGATTCTAGGGTATCAAGGTGTCAAACCATGGTTAGAAAGCCCAAAAACACATAGGAATGCAACTGCCACATGTAATGGTGCACCAATTTGAAAGAAGTTGTATCACCACATCTATTGGAGTGTTTGTGGTCATGTGGATCAAGGTGGTTTTGAAAAGAACACATGCAATGACTCTAGGGGTCAAGGTGTCAAAACAAGGTCAGAAAGCCCAAAAACACATAGGAATGCAACTACCACATGTAATGGTGCACTAGTGTGACAGAAGTTGCATCACCACATCCATTGGAGTGTGTGGTTGATGTGCTCGTCGTTCGATGTAGAGCTCGTTGGGAACCCCAAGAGGAAGGTATGATGAGCACAGCAGTAAGTTTTCCCTCAATTATGAAACCAAGGTTTAATCGAACCAGTAGGAGCAAGGAAACACCCCGAAGGTGTTACTAGCTGAGCTTTGGCAGGGCGCACTACCGGTGCTAGTAGCAACGTGGAGACCTGCACAACACAACCACAGAACTTTGTCCCCAACTTGCGATGAGGTTGTCAATCTCACCGTGTTTTGCGGAAAACAAAGGATTAAACATATCGAATGGAAAGAAGTAAAAGTTTGCAGAAAGTAAACACAAAGAAGTAAACAATTGTAGATTGTATGAAAAGAGAAAGGATCGGGATCCATAGTTCACTAGAGGTAGCTCTCCTTAGATAAATAACATGTTGGGTGAACAAATTACAGCGGGACAATTGACAAACACCGAGAAAGCAATACATGCATATACTAATCATCTTGACTCCTTTGAGACTTGATTGGGCATTACAACATAATACATAGACCGCCATCTAACTGCATCTATGACTAATAATCCACCTTCAGGTTATCATCCGAACCCCCTCCAGTATTAAGTTGCAAGCAACGGATTATTGCTTTACGAACTGCGTGTAAAGTAAACAATACGATTGTTCTATGAACAAAGGATTGTTGTTTTCTCCCTAGTAGCAACAACACATCTAGTACCTTAGAGATTTCTGTCACTTCCCCAGATTACCAGAGGCATGACCCACTATCAAGCATAAATACTAACTCTTGGAGTTGCTAGCATCTACTTGGCCAAGATAGCTACTAACAACGGAAAGCATGCAAGATCACAAATAACAAAGACATGATAGAATCAATAATCAATCTGAAATAGCATCTCAATATCCATCGGATACCCGCAAACACAACATGCAGAATTACAAATAGATGATCTTGATCATGAACGGAGCTCACAAGATCTAAACATGAAAGCACAAAGGAGTAGAACCAGCCATGTAGCTACTACATGGATCCGTAGTCCAAGGATGAATTACTCACGCATCACACCGAAGGATTGCATGGAGATGAAGAAGGCCTCTAGGGTGAATTCCCCTCTCCGGCAGGGTGCCGGGAAGAGCTTCAGATCCCTCCCGATCTAGGGATGGATATGACGGCGGCTATAGACTCTTTTGTGGATTTTTGATCACGTCCTTAGGGTTTTCGTCCTGAGGGCAATATATAGGCGGAAGGAGAGGCCGAGGGGGTGCCGGGAGCGGCCACACCACCCCCTGGCGTGGGCCAGGCCTGGCCGCACGGCCAAGTGGTGTGGTGGCCCCCAGGCCCTTCTCCGTCTCGTATTCTGGCACTTGATCTCTTCCGAAAAAATAGGCACTTTGGCTTTTGTCCCGTCCAATTCCGAGAATATTCATTTTCTGACTTTCTTGGAACCAAAAACAGCAGAAAAGCGAATGGGCACTGTGGCTCTTGTTAATAGGTTAGTCCAAGAAATCATATGAAAAGTACTCCAAAGTTGGAACAAAATACAAGAAAGTGGATAAAACCAAGCATGGAACATCAAAAATTATAGATACATTTGCAATGTATCAACATCCCCAAGCTTAACTCCTGCTCGTCCTCGAGTAGGTAAGTGATAAAAAGAAAGAATAATTTTTGAGGTGACATGCACCATCAAAGACTTGATCAAAGTATTTGCAAAACATTCAAAGCTGGGATCAAAGTACTTCAATCATAACATGAAAGACATAGTTCTAGCAATAAGCAAAGAAACTATGATGCAACATGAAAAGGCACAAACAAAAGATTCATGAATAACAATGCTTTGCAAGACGTTTGTTTGTTTCACATAAAGAAAACATAGCATAAAAGTATTCAGCTTGTCCTTCATAGAGTAGCAAATATAAATGCATAGGACACCTTCAAAGTTCATAAGAGTGACTAGATACAATAGTTTAAAATAACCAATATCAATTTATGCATCAATCAACTAGTCTTGGGACAATGCACATAGAACTAAGAATGGCCACTATGCTCTCAAAGTAGGTGCATAAAGGTAGAAGGTGGAGACTCAATATAATGGTGGAAGAAAGGCCTTTGTAAAAGGGAGTAGGGATTCAAGTCTCATAAAGAGCTTCCAAAAATTATGGTACTTATAGCTTTCAGCTCTCATTGCCCCTATCATAAGCATCTTGAAGTGATTAAGGTTAAAGTGAACAAACTATGGTGTACATGCTTGACGAAGTATAAGTCAGAAATCTCATGTCCCTTGTATACGAGGGCCGCTCCTCATGCTACTCAAGTTTAGTCACCGGTAAGTTCTTGTCATCGTAAGTACATGTGTATCATAGAGAACCGCCAACGGGTTACCCCTTGCCTGATGATACGGAAGAATCCCCATATCAAAATGACAAGGCAAGCAGACAACGAGCATCTCAGCATTCTTCTTATTTACCATGGGAATATGGTGCTTTTTTCTCTCTTTCCTCTTTTCATAGTATCTTTTTTTTCTTTTCTCTTTTTTCTCAATATAGGACTCTTTTTTTATAAGAAGAATGCTTCATAGACAGCTCATTATGGTTACGCTGCAGGTTTCCACCATGTCAGCATGGATTAGACCAGCGACCCAGGCGTTTCTGTAACACATATACATAACTCCAGGGACTTACAAGCTCCCCTTTCATTTCACACAGACGACATCCATATACAAAAGAGCATGATATCAACTAGGTACAAGTACCAAGTTCAATGTTGAAAGCGTTCCCCATGAAAGCATGGTTCTGCTAATTCCCAACAAATAAATGCAAGCATATACAACATAGATGACACAATGGTTCAAGTTTATTAAGGGCAAGTAAAGTAAAGTGTGCGATCAAGTTCGTGAGAGCTTTAATCACTAGTTTTCTCATAACAAGTTTAATTTGGAAGGTAAACAAAAGCATGAATATACTTGGAATAGCATAAGCTAGTAGGTAGGTATGGTGGACTCTTTGGAATAACTTGGTTTAGGGAGTTGGATGCATGAGTGGAACTCATACTTGGTTGTGGAGGCTAGCAAAAGACTGGGAGCGACAAACTAAGAGAGCAATAATGGCCATAATCATGCAGAGCGACAAAACATCATTGATCAAAGCATAAAGTGATGCTACAAGTTGAAAACTAAAGGATCATAAAGGCTATGGTGACTTGAGACAGTCATAACATGGTGTGAGCATGCGCCAAGTCAACCCAAATAAAGCATCAAAGGAGAATACCACTATACTATGCTTTAATATGCGAAAACAACGCATGATTCATCCAAGGCACATTAAGCAATATCAATTGTTTATAAAAAGTCATGCTACAGCAAAGAATACTAAGCATAAAGCCAAAACAATATCAAGCATGGCATGACAAAGCATAGGCCACAGTCAAAAACGAGCTCTTTTTACCACATAAGTATGAACTTTCCTTCTCTTTTCCAAACCAAACCAAACTATTTGCAAACCAATGTATGAAAGAGGGGGTCCAACCAATTTATTCAGAAAACTAAGCAAACCAAGCAAACGAAAAACCAAAACAAAAGTGAAAAAGAAGACGCTCCAAGAACAACACAACTATGCATGAAACAATAAAAATGAAGCGTTTGGAAGAAACCTGGGATTTTTATTGATGAAGAAGGGGATGCCTTGGGCATCCCCAAGCTTTGACGCTTGTACTTCTTGGATATTTCTTGGGGTGACACGCTTTGTATCCCCAAGCTTGAGCTTTAGTCCATCCTTCATCTCATTACTCATTCCTTCCATACACGTAAAAATCTTCCTTCATACAAAACTTCACACAATCTCATTAGCAACATTAGTGCACTTAAGATAAATAAGTCTTAAGGTTCAGTTCTAACACCAAATAAACTTCCATTAGAACACTAGCTGCTGTAGCACTTCCTTCAAAAAGCTCAATTCCCCAAAAGAACTAAAAAAGGAACCCACAAGAAGCAAATGCAGAAAATGGCAGAAATCTGTCAAAACAGACCAGCTGGTAAGACGAATTTTTTCTAAGACCTTATGTTGCTCAAATCAAAAAATGTTGAACTAACTAAAGTTAGATAACAACCTGGGGCAGAAGCACAAAAAATTACAGATCAATCCGACATACAGCGCTCTCTAACAAATTTTTATGGTGAAGCACAAAAATCTATTTCGGGACAGCAACTTTCCCAATCATTACTTCACTCTCATTAGAGGTTACTCTTGGCACAAAAAGAAAATAAAAAGGATAAGGAGAGGTTATTACTGAGGTAATAACTTCCAAGACTCATCTAAAACTTTTGGGTTATCTCCCAATAAGTACTTTTCTTTAACGCCTTTAAGTTAGGCATAAGAAGCAAAGAAAGAATCAAGTGTTCTCAAATGAAGAAGCATTAAGACCAGATTTTGTTTTCATAGGAGAAGCAAAAGAAATCTTTTCTCTCTTTTTAGGGAAGTGTTCTATACCTTTCTTGAGTGGGAGTTGATATTTAATGGTGCCTTCTTTCATATCAATGATGGCACCAACAGTTATAAGAAAAGGTCTTCCCAAAGTAATAGGACAAGAAGCATTGTATTCAACATCCAAAACATAGAAATCAACGGGGACATAGGCATCGTTAACCATAATAAGAACATCATTAAGACTCCCCATGAGTTTCTTTTTAGCATTATTATCAAGTGGGACATTCAAATAACAATCTTCAAGAGGAGGCAAATCAAGCATATCATAAATCCTTCTAGGCATAATAGAAACACTACTATCAAGATCACATAAAGCTTTGAAATCAAAGTCATTCACTTTCATATTAATGATGGGTTCCCAACCATCTTCTTGTTTTATAGGAATAGAAGCTTTATGTTTCACCTTTTCTTCTTTAATCTTTATGAGAGCATCAGTAATGTGTTTTGTAAAGGCCATGTTCATAGCACTAGCATTAGGACTTTTAGCAAGCTTTTGTAGGAACTTAATAACTTCAGAGATGTTGCAACCATCAAGATCAAAATCAACTTTATCATCTAAAGTAGTAGAACTATTACTAGCCTCAACACTAGTGGTGGTGATAGTAGAAACACTAATGTTTCTAGCAATTTCATCTTCTCTTTCCCACTTAGCATGTAATTCAGCTAATAGTTTAACATTTTCATCAATTCTTACTTGTATGGCATTAGTAGCTGCAAAGGGATTATCATTAGTTTCAGGTTTAGCAGCCATTTTATTAATCAATGAAGATTGAGCTTCAGACAATTGAGCATTAGAGATTTTCAATTGTAAACTAGGAATTTCCCTATTTAGACTCTCAAGTTGATGGCTAATGTTCTTCAAGATGATAGATTGTTCCTCCATAGTTTTGGTGAATAGTTTATTTTGCTCATATTGCATTTTCATGAAGTTTTTAGTGGCTCTTTCAACTTCTAAAATTCTTACTTCACTAGGCAATCCAGGTTTACCATTATAGCCATAAGTATTACTAGGAGGGTAGGGCCTATAATTGTTATTACCAAAAGCATTGTTGCCAAAGTTGTTATTTCTTATGAAGTTCACATCAACTTGCTCTTCTTGAGCAACCAAAGAAGCCAAAGGAACATTATTTGGATCAATATGGGCTTTCCCATTAACAAGCATAGACATAATAATATCAATCTTATCACTCAAGGAGGAGGTTTCCTCAACAGAATTTACCTTCTTACCTTGTGGAGCTCTCTCAGTATGCCATTCAGAATAATTAACCATCATATTGTCTAGAAGTTTTGTTGCAGCACCCAAAGTGATGGTCATAAAGGTACCTCCAGCAGCAGAATCCAATAGGTTCCTTGAAGAATAGTTCAATCCTGCAAAAAAAGTTTGGATGATCATCCAAGCAGTCAGTCCATGAGTGGGACAATTCTTTACCAAAGATTTCATTCTTTCCCAAGCTTGAGCAACATGCTCATTATCAAGTTTTTTAAACTTCATTATTTCACTTCTCATAGATATAATCTTAGCAGGAGGATAGTATTTTCCAATAAAAGCATATTTGCACTTAGTCCAAGAATCAATACTATTCCTAGTTAAGGAATTCAACCACTCTTTAGCTTTTACTCTCAAACAGAAAGAAAACAATTTCAGCTTAATAATATCACCATCTATATCCCTATGCTTTTGCATCTCACAAAGTTCAACAAAGTTATTTAGATGGGAAGCAGCATCTTCATTACCAATACCAGAAAATTGTTCTCTCATAACAAGATTGAGCAAAGCAGGTTTTATCTCAAAGAAAGTATTTTCAGCCACAAGTGGAGCAATAGGTGTGCTCATAAAATCATTGTTGTTGGTGCTAGTGAAGTCACACAACTTAGTGTTTTCAAGAGTAGTCATTTTTTTGGGGTTTCAAATAAGAAAGCAAACTAGTAAAACTAATTTTTTTGTGTTTTTTGAAGAACAAAACAAGCAAACAAAGAAAAAAAGAAACTAAGCAAAACAAAAACAACAAAGTAAAGAGATTGGTCATGAGGGACTCCCCTTGTGAAGATGTCCTTGACTCCCCAGCAACGGCACCAGAAAAGATCTTGATGTGCTCGTCGTTCGACGTAGAGCTCGTTGGGAACCCCAAGAGGAAGGTATGATGTGCACAGCAGTAAGTTTTCCCTCAGTTATGAAACCAAGGTTTAATCGAACCAGTAGGAGCAAGGAAACACCCCAAAGGTGTTACTAGCTGAGCTTTGGCAGGGTGCACTATCGGTGCTAGTAGCAACGTGGAGACCTGCACAACACAACCACAGAACTTTGTCCCCAACTTGCGATGAGGTTGTCAATCTTACCGTGTTTTGTGGAAAACAAAGGATTAAACGTATCGAATGGAAAGAAGTAAAAGTTTGCAGAAAGTAAACACAAAGAAGTAAACAATTGTAGATTGTATGAAAAGAGAAAGGACCGGGATCCATAGTTCACTAGAGGTGGCTCTCCTTAGATAAATAACATGATGGGTGAACAAATTACAGCGGGGCAATTGACAAACACCGAGAAAGCAATACATGCATATACTAATCATCTTGACTCCTTTGAGACTTGATTGGGCATTAGAACATAATACATAGACCGCCATCCAACTACATCTATGACTAATAATCCACCTTTAGGTTATCATCTGAACCCCCTCTAGTATGAAGTTGCAAGCAACAGATTATTGCTTTACGAACTGCGTGTAAAGTAAACAATACGATTGTTCTATGAACAAAGGATTGTTGTTTTCTCCCTAGTAGCAACAGCACATCTAGTACCTTAGAGATTTCTATCACTTCTCCAGATTACCAGAGGCATGAACCCACTATCGAGCATAAATACTAACTCTTGGAGTTGCTAGCATCTACTTGGCCAAGATAGCTACTAACAACGGAAAGCATGCAAGATCACAAATAACAAAGACATGATAGAATCAATAATCAATCTGAAATAGCATCTCAATATCCATCGGATCCCCGTAAACACAATATGCAGAATTACAAATAGATGATCTTGATCATGAACAGAGCTCATAAGATCTAAATATGAAAGCACAAAGGAGGAGAACCAGCCATCTAGCTACTACATGGATCCGTAGTCCAAGGATGAACTACTCACGCATCACACCGGAGGCTTGCATGGTGATGAAGAAGGCCTCCAGGGTGAATTCCCCTCTCCGGCATGGTGCCGGGAAGAGGTTCAGATCCCTCCCGATCTAGGGATGGAGATGACGGCGGCTACAGACTCTTTTGTGGATTTTTGATCGGGTCCTTAGGGTTTTCGTCCTGAGGGCAATATATAGGCGGAAGGAGAGGCCGAGGGGGTGCCGGGAGCGGCCACACCACCCCCTGGCGCAGGCCAGGCCTGGCCGCGCAGGCCAGGCCTGGCCGCGCGGCCAGGTGGTGTGGTGGCCCCCAGGCCCTTCTCCGTCTCGTATTATGGAACTTGATCTCTTCCAGAAAATAGGCACTTTGGCTTTTGTCCCGTCCAATTCCGAGAATATTCATTTTCTGACTTTCCTGGAACCAAAAACAGCAGAAAACAGGCAGCTGGCACTGTGGCTCTTGTTAATAGGTTAGTCCAAGAAATCATATGAAAAGTACTGCAAAGTTGGAACAAAACACAAGAAAGTGGATAAAACCGAGCATGGAACATCAAAATTTATAAATACATTTGCAATGTATCAGTGGTCATGTGGATCAGGGTGGTTTGGAAAAGAACACACGCAAAGACTCTAGGGGATCTAGGTGCCAAACCATGGTCAGAAAGCCCAAATACACATAGGAATGCAACTGCCACATGTAATAGTGTACTAGTGTGACAGAAGTTGCATCACCACATCCATTGGAGTGTGCCTGGCCATGTGGATCAAGGTGGTTTGGAAAAGAACACATGCAATGACACTAGGGATGAAGGTGTCAAACCATGGTCAAAACTCATAAAAACACATAGAAATGCAACTACCACATGTAATGGTGCACCAATCTGACAGAAGTTGCATCACCACATTCATTGGAGTGTTTGTGGTCATATGGATCAAGGTGGTTTTGAAAAAGAACACATGCAATGACTCTAGGGGGTCAAGGTGTTAAACCATGGTCAGAAAGCCCAAAAACACATAGGAATGCAACTATCACATGTAATGCTGCACTAGTGTGACAGAAGTTGCATCACCGCATCCATTGGAGTGTGTGTGGTCATGTGGATCAAGGTGGTTTAGAAAAGAACACTTGCAATGACACTAGGGGATCAAGGTGTCAAACCATGGTCAGAAAGCCCAAAAGCCCTTGGAATACAACTGCCACATGAAATGGTGCACCAGTGTGACATAACTTGCATCACCACATCCATTGGAGTGTGCGTGGTCATGTGGATCAAGGTGATTTAGAAAAGAACACAAGCAATGCCACTAGGGGATCAAGGTGTCAAACCATGGTCCGAAAGCCCAAAAAGCCCTGCAAATGCACCTGCCACATGTAATGGTGCACTAGTGTAACATAAGTTGCATCACCACATCCATTTGAGTGTTTGGTCATGTGGATCAAGGTGGTTTGGAAAATATCACATGAAATGACACTATGGGATCAAGGTGTTAAACCATGGTCACAAAGCCCAAAAACACATAGGATTGCAACTGCCAAATGTAATAGTGCACCAATGTGACAGAAGTTGCATCACCACATCCATTGGAGTGTGTGTGACCATGTGGATAAAGGTGGTTTGGAAAATAGCACATGCAATGACACTAGGGGATCAAGGTGTTAAACCATGGTCAGAAATCCTAAAAACACATAGGAATGCAACTGCCACATGTAATGGTGCACCAGTATGACCGAAGTTGCATCACCATATCCATTGGAGTGTTTGTGGTCCTCTAGATCAAGGTGGTTTGGAAAAGAACACATGCAATTACTCTAGGGGTCAAGTTGTCAAACCATGGTAAGGAAGCCCCAAAACACATAAGAATGCAACTGCCACATGTAATGGTGCACCATGTGATAGAAGTTGCATCACCATATCCATTGGAGTGTGTGTGATCATGTGGATCAAGGTGGTTTGGAAAATAACACATGCAATGACACTAGGAGATCAAGGGGTCAAACCATGGTCTGAAAGCCCAAAAATCCCTTGGAATGCAACTGCCACATGTAATGGTGCACTAGTGTGACAGAAGTTGCATCACCACATCCATTGGAGTGTTTGTGGCCATGTGGATCAAGGTTGTTTTGAAAAGAACACATGCAATGACTCTAGGGGATCAAGGTGTCAAACTATGGTTAGAAAGCCCGAAACACATAGGAATGCAACTCCCACTTGCAATGGTGCACTAGTGTCGCAAAAGCTGCACCACCACATCCATTGGAGTGTGTGTGGTCATGTGGATCAAGGTGGTTTGGAATGCAACTGCCACATGGAATGCTGAACTAGTATGACATAAGTTTCATCACCACATCCATTGGAGTGTGTGTGTGGTAATTTAGATGAAGGTGGTTTTGAAAAAGAACACATGCAATGACTCTAGGGGATAAATGTGTCAAACCATGATCAGAAAGCCCAAAAACACATTGGAATGCAATTGTTACATGTAATGGTGCACTAGTGTGACAAAAGTTGCATCACCACATCCATTGGAGTGTTTGTGGTCATCTGGATCAAGGTGGTTTGGAAATGAACACATGCAATGATTCTAGGGGATCAAGGGGTCAAACCATGGTCAGAAAGCCCAAAAACACATAGCAATGCAACTACCACATGTAATGGTGGACTAGTGTGACAAAAGTTGTATCGCCACATGCATTGGAGTGTGTGTGGTCATGTGGATCAAGGTGGTTTGGAAAAGAGCACATGCAATGAAACTAGGGGATCAAGGTGTCAAACCATGGTCCAAAAGCCCAAAAGCCTTTGGAATGCAACTTCCACATGTAATTGTGCACCAGTGTGCAGAAGTTGTATCACCACATCCATTAGAGTGTGTGTCGTCATGTCAATCAAGGTTGTTTTGAAAAGAACACATGCAATGACATTAGGGGATCAAGGCATCGAACCATGGTCAGAAAGGCCAAAACCACATAGGAATGCAACTACCACATGTAATGGTGCACCAGTGTGACAGAAGTTGCATCACCACAACCATTGGAGTGTGTGTGGTCATGTGGATCAAGGTGGTTTGGAAAATAACACATGAAATGACAATGGGGGATCAAGGTGTCAAATCATGGTCAAAAATAACAAAAACACATAGGAATGCAACTGCCACAAGTAATGGTGCACCAGTGTGACAGAAGTTGTATCACCACATCCATTGGAGTGTGTGTGGCCATGTGGATCAAGGTTGTTTTCAAAAGAACACATGCAATGACTCTAGGGGATCAAGAAATCAATCCATGGTTAGAAAGCCCAAAAACACATAGGAATGCAACTACCCCATGGAATGGTGCACTAGTGTCACAAAAGTTACTCCACCACATCCATTATAGTGTGTATGGTCATGTGGATCAAGGTGGTTTGGAATGCAACTACCACATGGAATGTTGCACCAGTGTGACAAAAGTTGCATCACCACATCCATTGGAGTGTGTGTGGTCATGTGGATCAAGGTGGTTTTGAAAAGAACACATGCAATGACTCTAGGGGATCAAGGTGTCAAACCATAATCAGAAAGCCCAAAAACACATAGGAATGCAACTGTCACATGTAATGGTGCACTAGTGTGAGAAAAGTTGCATCACCACATCCATTGGAGTGTTTGTGGTCATGTGGGTCAAGGTGGTTTCGAACAAAACACATGCAATGAATCTAGGGGATCAACATGTCAAACCATGGTCAGAAAGCCCAAAAACACATAGGAATGCAACTATCACATGGAATGGTGTACTAGTGTGACAAAAGTTGTATCACCACATCCATTGGAGTGTGTGTGGTCATGTGGATCAAGGTGGTTTGGAAAAGAACACATGCAATGACACTAGGGGATCAAGGTGTCAAGCCATGGTCCAAAAGCCCAAAAAAGCCCTTGGAATCCAATTGCCAGATGTAATTGTGCACCAGTGTGATAGAAGTTGTATCACCACATCCATTAGAGTGTGTGTGGTCATGTGGATCAAGGTTATTTTGAAAAGAATACATGCAATGACTCTAGGGGATCAAGGTGTCAAACCATGGTCAGAAAGGCCAAAACCACATAGGAATGCAACTACCACATGTAATGGTGCACTAGTGTGACAGAAGTTCCATCACCACATCCATTGGAGTGTGTGTGATCATGTGGATCAAGGTGGTTTGGAAAAGAACACATGCAATGACAATGGGGGATCAAGGTGTGAAACCATGGTAAAAAATTCCAAAAACACATAGGAATGCAACTGCCACAAGTAATGGTGCACCAGTGTGACAGAAGGTTCATCACCATATCCATTGGAGTGTGTGTGGACATGTGGATCAAGGTTGTTTTTAAAAGAATACATGCAATGACTCTAGGGGATCAAGGTGTAAATCCATGGTCAGAAAACACAAAAATACATAGGAATGCAACTACCACATGGAATGGTGCACTAGTGTCACAAAAGTTGCATCGCCACATCCATTGGAGTATGTGTGGTCATGTAGATCAAGGTGGTTTGGAATCCAATTGCCACATCGAATATTGCACCAGTGTGACAGAAGTTGCATCACCACATCCATTGGAGTGTGTGTCGTCATGTAGATCAAGGTGGTTTTGAAAAGAACACATGCAATGACACTAGAGACTCCATGTGTCAGACTATGGTTAGAAAGGCCCAAAACACATAGGAATGCAACTATAATATGGAATGGTGCACCGGTGTGGAAGAAGTTAATCACCGCATCCTTTGGAGTGTGTGCTCATGTGGATCAAGGTGGTTTGGAAAAAACACATGCAATGACACTAGGGGATCAAGGTGTCAAACCATGGTTAGAAAGCCCAAAAACACATGGGAATGCAGCTACCACATGGAATGGTGCACTAGTGTGATAGAACTTGCATCACCACATCCATTGGAGTGTGTGTGGCCATGTGGATCAAGGTTGTTTGGAAAACAACACATGTAATAACTCTAGGGGATCAAGGTGTAAAACCATGGTCAGAATGCCCAAAAACACATAGGAATGCAACTGCCACATGGAATAGTTCACCATTATGACAGAAGTTGCATCACCACATCCATTGGAGTGTTTGTAGTCATGTGGATAAAGGTGATTTGGAAAAGAACACAAGCAATTACTTTAGGGGATCAAGGTGTCAAATCATGGTCAGAAAGCCCCAAAATACATGGAATTTAACTGCCACATGGAATGGTGCACCATTGTGACAAAAGTTGCATCACCACATCCATTGGAGTGTGTGTGGTGATACGTTGCAAACGTATCTATAATTTTTGATGTTCCATGCTTGGTTTTATCTACTTTCTTATGTTTTGTCCACACTTTGGAGTACTTTTCATATGATTTCTTGGACTAACCTATTAACAAGAGCCACAGTGCCAGCTGCCTGTTTTCTGCTGTTTTTGGTTCCAGGAAGTCAGAAAATGAATATTCTCATAATTGGACGGGACAAAAGCCAAAGTTATAATTTTATTGGGGGACACTTGGAGCCAGAATACGAGACGGAGAAGGGCTAGAGGGTGGCCACACCACCTGGTGGCGCGGGCCAGGCCGCGCTAGGGGGTGGTGTGGGCCCCTCCGGCACCCCCTCGGTCTCCCCTCTCGCCTATAAGAGCCTCCCGATGCATAAACCCTAAATCATCAAGCCTCCAGCCACAAAAAGTTCCGCAGCGCCGCCGCCACCGAAGAGGAGATTCGGGGGACAGAAAGTCTCTGTTCTGGCACCCTGCAAAAACGGGGAAGTGCCCCCGGAGCCATTTCCATCGATCTCCACCACCATCTCGATCACCATTGCTGATTCCCATGATGAGGAGGGAGTAGTTCTCTCTCGAGGCTAAGGGTTCTACCGGTAGCTATGTGTTCATCTCTCTCTCTATGCATGATCATATTGTGATCATGAGCTTGTAATCTATAGATCTACCTTGCTACTCAAGTGCTTTAATAGATCTCTGCTCTCCCCATGTGTGTGAATGTGAGATCCAGGCACATGGCTTAATAGGATTGATAGGATACCCATATCAACAAGTTGCAACTTCTTTTCCGGAAGCTCATTCGAAAAGAACTCTAAGGTTAAGCGTGCTTGGCCTAGAGCAATTCTAGGATGGGTGACCGACCGGGAAGTGGGTAACCGGGTGCGCACGAGTGAGGACAAAGTGCACAGAAAAGACTAGTGTTGGTCTGTGGGGCCAGTCTAGATATCCTATTAAGATGCCAGGAGTGACACCCCTCGGTCCCAGGAGTGGACGGGGTGTTACAAGTGGTATCAGAGCCGACCCTTGCGATTACACGGGTGTGTGTGGGTCAGTGGCGGGACATGTGGAGCATGGCGCGTGTGGCCCGGAGTGGACACAGCATGGCACATGTGCAAGACCGACGCCTGACGCAGCGTGCCAAGAGGGAACGTTCCTGGGGTGTGCTTGATCGATGAGGGCATCGATCTTCTAAAGGGTGGGTGTATGTGAGATCCAGGCACATGGCTTAATAGGATTGATAGGATACCCATATCAACAAGTTGCAACTTCTTTTCCGGAATCTCATTCGAAAAGAACTCTAAGGTTAAGCGTGCTTGGCCTAGAGCAATTCTAGGATGGGTGACCAACCGGAAAGTGGGTAACCGGGTGCGCACGAGTGAGGACAAAGTGCATAGAAAAGACTAGTGTTGGTCTGTGGGGCCAGTCTAGATATCCTATTAAGATGACAGGAGTGACACCCCCCGGGCCCAGGAGTGGACGGGGTGTTACAGTGAAGTTGACAGTGTGCACACCATGGTGGCACTTAGTCTAGAGATTACAAATACTTGTTATGAGTTATATTTGGAGTTGGATGTTTTTATGAAATTGTGGTGTTTGTTTGAACCATCTAGTGCTCAAGGTGACAGTGTGGGGTTATCTAGATGGGTAAAGTGAACTTTGAGGTGTGCTGTTATATCCCTACCATCGAGTAGGAGTGTTCAACCGGAGAGTAGTTCAGCATAGTATCATCAAGAAGAATATATCTATATGAGAGTGTTCACTAGTGAAAGTATGATCCCTAGGCCTTGTTTCTAAGCACTGAAGCAGCGTTTGCTACTAGATCTGTTACATGTTTGCTTGCTGCCATCTTTATTTCAGTTTGCTTTTAGTCTCTTCCACGCCATCAAGTTATTTTCTATCACCGTTACCACTTATAATTATCTTTACCACTTGTATTTCACTATCTCTTCGCCAAACTAGTGCACCTATACACCTGACAAGTGTATTGGGTGTGTTGGGGACACAAGAGACTTCTTGTATCTTGATTGCAGGGTTGCTTGAGAGGGGATACCTTTGACCACTTCCTCCCTGAGTTCGATAAACCTTGGGTGATCCACTTAAGGGAAAACTTGCTGCTGTCCTACAAACCTCTGCACTTGGAGGACCAACAACTGTCTACAAAAATAGAAGTGCGTAGACATCAAGCTATTTTCTAGCGCCGTTGCCGGGGAGGTAAGGTAAAAGGTACTCACATCCTCCGGTGTGAGTGCTCGATATTTCCTTTAGATTTTGCAATTTTGTCTTTTTGTTTCTTGTTTTCACTAGTTAGGCTTAATGGAAAACAACAAAAAATTAGAGAGCTTTATAGTTTTTATCTTGAGTTAGGACGTGAAGTGTTTGAAGAGAAAATTAAAAAACCAATGGAACTTTATTTGCATGCTAATAGCAATGTTATTAGTATGAATTCCTTGGACACCATTATTGCTAATACTATGGAAAAGTCTAAGCTTGGGGAAGCTGGTTTTTATGAAAATGATATTTTTAGTCCCCCAAGCACGGAGGAGAAAATTTACTTTGATGACACTATGCCTCCAATATATGATGATTACAATGATGAATATGATATTTTCAGTCCACCTACTATTGAGGAGAAAATTAATTATGATTACAATATGCCTCCTATATTTGATGATTATGGTGATGAGAATAATAATGATAGCTATTTTGTTGAATTTGCTCCCACTACAATTAATAAGAATGACTATGCTTATGTGGAGAGTAATAATTATTATATGCATGTGGCTCATGATAAGAATGTTTTATGTGATAGTTATATTGTTAATTTTATTCATGATGCTACTGAAAGTTATTATGAGAGAGGGAAACATGGTTTTATGTATCTCAACAATATTAAGTTTCCCCTCTTTATGTTGAAAGTCTTGAAGTTGCACTTGTTTAGCTGTACTATGCTTGTTGCTTTGTGCTTTCATGACTTGTTTCTTTATAAGATTCCTATGCATAGGAAGTGGGTTAGACTTAAATGTGCTTTGAATTTGCTTCTTGATGCTCTCTTTTACTTCAATTCATATTTCCTATGTGAGCATCTTCTCAAACAACCATGCCTAACTTAAAGGCGTTAAAGAAAAGTACTTATTGGGAGATAACCCAAAAGTTTTAGATGAGTCTTGGAAGTTATTACCTCAGTAATAAACGCTCCTTATCCTTTTTATTTGCTTTTTGTGCCAAGAGTAACCTCTAATGAGAGGGAAATAATGCTTGGGAAAGTTGCTATCCCGAAACAGATTTATGTGCTTCACCGTAAAAATTCGTGTAAAATCTCTGTGCGTCCTTTTCAGGCGTGAGGTTTTGTGCTTTTGCCCCAGGTTGTTATCTAACTTTCGTTAGTTCAACACCTTTCGATTTGAGCAACAGAAGGTCTTTGAATAAATTCGTCTTTACCTGCTGGTCTGTTTTGACAGATTTCTGCCATTTTCTGCATTTGCTTCTAGTTGGTTCCTTTTTGAGTTCTTTCGGGGAATTGAGCTTTTTGAGGGAAGTTCTACAATAGCTAGTGTTTTAATGGAAGTTTTATTGGTGTTAGAACTGAACCTAAAGACTTATTATCTTGAGTGCACTAATGTTGCTAATAAAGATTGTGTGAAGTTTTGTATGAAGGAAAAATTTCAGGTGTATGGAAGGAATGCGTAATGAGATGAAGAATGGACTAAAGCCCAAGCTTGGGGATGCCACGCATGTCACCCCAAGAAATATCCAAGAAGTACAAGCGTAAAAAGCTTGGGGATGCCCAAGGCATCCCCTTCTTCATCAATAAAAATCCCAGGTTTCTTCCAAACGGTTCATTTTTATTGTTTCATGCACAGTTGTGTTGGTCTTGGAGCATCTTCTTTTTCGTTTTCGTTTTGGTTTTTCGTTTGCTTTGTTTTCTTAGTTTGCTTAATAAATTGGTTGGACCCCCTCTTTCATACATTGGTTTTCAAATAGTTTGGTTTGGAAAAGAGTAGGAAAGTTCATGCTTAAGTGGTAAAGAGAGCTTGTTTTTGACTGTGGCCTATGCTTTGTCATGCCATGCTTGATATTGTTTTGCTTTATGCTTAGTATTCTTTGCTATAGCATGACTTGTTATAAACAATTGAGATTGCTTAATGTGCCTTGGATGAATCATGCATTGTTTTAGCATATTAAAGCATAGTATAGTGGTATTCTCCTTTGATGTTTTATTTGGTTTGACTTGGCACATGCTCACACCATGTTATGACTATCCCAAGTCACCATAAGCCTTTATGATCCTTTAGTTTTCAACTTGTAGTATCACTTTATGCTTTGATCAATGATGTTTTGTCGCTCTTCATGATTATGGCCATTATTGCTCTCTTAGTTTGTCGCTCCTAGTCTTTTGCTAGCCTCATGACAAGTATGAGTTCCACTCATGCATCCAACTCCCTAAACCAAGTAATTCCAAAGAGTCCACCATACCTACCTACTAGCATATGCTATTCCAAGTATATTCATGCTTTTGTTTACCTTCCAAATTAAACTTGTTATGAGAAAACTAGTGATTAAAGCTCTCACGAACTTCATGGCACACTTTACTTTTCTTGCCCTTAATAAACTTGAACCATTGTGTCGTCTATGTTGTATCTGATTGCACTTATTTGTTGGAGATTAGCAGAACCATGTTGTCATGGGGAACGCTTTCAACATTGCACTGGTACTTTGTACCTAGTTGATATCATGCTCTTTTGTCTATGGACGTCGTCGGTGTGAAATGAAAGGGGAGCTTGTAAGTCCATGGAGTTATGTATATGTGTTAGAAAGCACTGGGCATTGGTATAATCCATGCTGACATGGTGGAAACCTGCAGCGTAACCATAATGAGCTGTCTATGAAGCATTCTTCTTATAAAAAAAGAGTCCTATATTGAGAAAAAAAGAGAAAAAGCAAAAAAAAAAGAGATTATGAAAAGAGGAAAGAGAGAAAAAGCACCATATTCCCATGGTAAATAAGAAGATTGCTGAGATGCCCGGTGTCTGCTTGCCTTGTCATTTTGATATGGGGATTCTTCCGTATCATCGGGCAAGGGGTACCCCGTTGGCGGTTCTCTATGATACACATGTACTTACGATGACAAGAACTTACCGGTGACTAAACTTGAGTAGCATGAGGAGCGGCCCTCGTATTCAAGGGACATGAGATTTCCAAGTTATACTCTATCAAGCATATACTCCATAGTTTGTTCACTTTAACCTTAATCACTTCAAGATGCTTATGATAGGGGCAATGAGAGCTGAAAGCTAAAAAGTACCATAATTTTTGGAAGCTCTTTATGAGACTTGAATGCCTACTTCCTTCTATGAAGGCCTTTATTTTACTTTTGTGTTGAGTCTCCACCTTCTATCTTTATGCACCTACTTTGAGAGCATAGTGGCCATTCTTAGTTCTATGTGCATTGTCCCAAGACTTGTTGATTGATGCATAGCTTTGATATTGCTTGCTTTAAACTATTTGTATATAGTCACTCTTATAAACTTTGAAGGTGTCCTATGCATTTATGTTTGCTACTCTATGAGGGACAAGCTGAATACTACTATGTTATGTTTTCTTTATGTGAAACAAACAAACATCTTGCAAAGCATTGTTATTCATGAATCTTTTGTTTGTGCCTTTTCATGTTGCATCATAGTTTCTTTGTCTTATTGCTTGAACAGTGTCTTTCATGTTATGATTGAAGTACTATGATCCCAGCTTTGAATGTTTTACAAATACTTTGATCAAGTTTATGATGGTGCATGTCACCTCAAAAATTATTCTTTCTTTTTATCACTTACCTACTCGAGGACGAGCAGGAGTTAAGCTTGGGGATGTTGATATGTTGCAAACGTATCTATAATTTTTGATGTTACACGCTTGGTTTTATCTACTTTCTTATGTTTTGTCCACACTTTGGAGTACTTTTCATATGATTTCTTGGACTAACCTATTAACAAGAGCCATAGTGCCAGCTGCTTGTTTTCTGCTGTTTTTGGTTCCAGGAAGTCAGAAAATGAATATTCTCGGAATTGGACGGGACAAAAGCCAAAGTTATAATTTTACTGGGGGACACTTGGAGCCAGAATACGAGACGGAGAAGGGCCAGAGGGTGGCCACACCACCTGGTGGCGCGCGCCAGGCCAGGCCGCGTCAGGGGGTGGTGTGGGCCCTTCGGACTCCCCTCTCGCCTATAAGAGCCTCCCGATGCATAAACCCTAAACCATCAAGCCTCCAACCACGAAAAGTTCCATAGCGCCGCTGCCACCGAAGGGGAGATTCGAGGGACAGAAAGTCTCTGTTCCGGCACCCTGCCGGGACGGGGAAGTGCCCCCGGAGCCATCTCCATCGATCTCCACCACCATCTCCATCACCATTGCTGATTCCCATGATAAGGAGGGAGTAGTTCTCTCTCGAGGCTAAGGGTTCTACCGGTAGCTATGTGTTCATCTCTCTCTCTATGCGTGATCATATTGTGATCATGAGCTTGTAATCTATAGATCTACCTTGCTACTCAAGTGCTTTAATAGATCTCTGCTCTCCCCATGTGTGTGAAGTTGACAGTGTGCACACCATGGTGGCACTTAGGCTAGAGATTACAAATACTTGTTATGAGTTATATTTGGGGTTGGATGTCTTTATGAAATTGTGGTGTTTGCTTGAACCATCTAGTGATCAAGGTGATAGTGTGGGGTTATCTAGATGGGTAAAGCGAACTTTGAGGTGTGCTGTTATAGCCCTACCATCGAGTAGAGTGTTCAACCGGAGAGTAGTTCAGCGTAGTATCATAAAGAAGAATATATCTATATGAGAGTGTTCACTAGTGAAAGTATGATCCCTAGGCCTTGTTTCTAAGCACTGAAGCAGCGTTTGCTACTAGATCTGTTACATGTTTGCTTGCTGCCATCTTTATTTCAGTTTGCTTTTAGTCTCTTCCACGCAATCAAGTTATTTTCTATCACCGTTACCACTTATAATTATCTTTACCACTTGTATTTCACTATCTCTTCGCCGAACTAGTGCACCTATACACCTGATAAGTGTATTGGGTGTGTTGGGGACACAAGAGACTTCTTGTATCTTGATTGCAGGGTTGCTTGAGAGGGGATACCTTTGACCACTTCCTCCCTGAGTTTGATAAACCTTGGGTGATCCACTTAAGGGAAAACTTGTTGCTATCCTACAAACCTCTGCACTTGGAGGCCCAACAACTGTCTACAAGAATAGAAGTGCGTAGACATCATGTGGTCATGTGGATCAAGGTTGTTTCGAAAATAACATATGTAATGACTCTAGGGGTCAAGGTAACAAACCAAGGTCAGAAAGCCCAAAAACACATAGGAATGCAACTGCCACATGTAATGGTGCACCAGTGTGACAGTATTTGCATCACCACATCCATTGGAGTGTGTGTGGTCATGTGGATCAAGGAGGTTTTGAAAAGAACACATGCAATGACACTATAGACTCCATGTGTCAAACCATGGTTAGAAAGCCCCAAAACTCATAGGAATGTAACTGCCACATGGAATGGTGCACCAGTGTGACATAAGTTCATCACCACATCCATTGGAGTGTGTGTGCTCATGTGGATCAAGTTGGTTTGGAAAAACACATGCAATGACACTAGGGGATCAAGGTGTCAAACCATGGTCATAAAATCCCAAAACACATAGGAATGCAACTGCCACATGGAATGGTGCACTAGTGTGATAGAAGCTGCATCGCCACATCCATTGGAGTGTGTGTGGCCATGTGGATCAAGGTTGTTTGTAAAAGAACACATGTAATGACTCTAGGGGATCAAGGTCTAAAACCATGGTCAGAAAACCCAAAAACACATAGGAATACAACTCCCACATGGAATGGTGCACCATTGTGACAGAAGTTGCATCACCACATCCATTGGAGTGTTTGTGATCATGTGGATCAAGGTGGTTGTGAAAAGAACACATGTAATTACTCTAGGGGATCAAGGTGTCAAAATATGGTCAAAAAGCCTAAAAACACATAGGAATGCAACTGCCACCGTGAATGGTGCACCGGTGTGACAAAAGTTGCATCACCACATCCATTAGTGTGTGTTTGGTCATGTGGATCAAGGTGGTTTGGAAAACAACACATGCAATGACTCTAGGGGGTCAAGGTGTCAAACAATGGTCAGAAATGTCAAAAACACATACGAATGCAACAGCCACATGTAATGGTGCACTAGTGTGACAGAATTTGCATCACCACATCCATTGGAATGTGTGTGGTCATGTGGATCAAGGTGGTTTGGAAAATAACATATGTAATGACTCTAGGGGGTCAAGGTGTGAAACCAATGTCAGAAAGCCCCAAAACACATAGGAATGCAACTGCCACATATAATGGTGCACCAGTGTGACAGAATTTGCATCACCACGACCATTGGAGTGTGTGTGGTCATGTGGATCAAGGTGGTTTTGAAAAGAACACATGCAATGACACTACATACTCCATGTGTCAAACCATGGTTAGAAAGCCCCAAAACACATAGGAATGCAACTACCACATGGAATGGTGCACCAGTGTGACATAAGTTCATCACCACATCCATTGGAGTGTGTGTGCTCATGTGGATCAAGGTGGTTTGGAAAAACACATGAAGTGACACTAGGGTATCAAGGTGTCAAACCATGGTCATAAAGGCCAAAAACACATAGGAATGCAACTGCCACATGGAATGGTGCACCAGTGTGATAGAAGCTGCATCACCACATCCATTGGAGTGTGTGCGACCATGTGGATCAAGGTTGATTGTAAAAGAACACATGCAATGACTCTAGGGGATCAAGGTGTAAAACCATGGTCATAAAGCCGAAAACACACATAGGAAATGCAACTGCCACATGGAATGGTGCACCATTGTGATAGAATTTGCATCACCACATCCATTGGAGTGTTTGTGGTCATGTGGATCAAGGTGGTTGTGAAAAGAACACATGCAATGACTATAGGGGATCAAGGTGTCAAACTATGGCCAAAAAGCCTAAAAACACATAGGAATGCAACTGCCACCGTGAATGGTGCACCAGTGTGACAAAAGTTGCATCACCACATCCATTGGTGTGTGTGTGGTCATGTGGATAAAGGTGGTTTGGAAAAGAACACATGCAAATACTCTAGGGGATATAGGTGCCAAACCATTGTCAGAAAGCCCAAATACACATAGGAATGCAACTGCCACATGTAATAGTGCACCAGTGTGACAGAAGTTGCATCTGGAGGAGATATGCCCTAGAGGCAAATAATAAATAGGTTTTTATTGTCATATCTCAGTTAGTTTATAATAGTTTCATATTGTGTTATAACTGTGCCAAGTAGAAACATTGGTACATGTGTGGTATGAAACAACAAAGTCCCTAGTAGCCTCTATTCATACTAGTTTGTTGGTCACAAAGATGATCTGGGTTTCAAGATCATGGGCATTTATGCCGACTAACAACGGGATCATATCATTGGAGAATGATGTGATTGGACATTCCTCGAAGGATTACAACACGATCAAATCATATAGTTCATTGTTGCAACACCTATACCTAGACTCCTTCTCCTTAGACCGTGAGCTCATATTACTCACTGTTTCCCGAGGCTGCTTTGACTACATCAACCGTCATCTGGTAATACGGTGGCCATAAAGGTGTATGTTGGGTATTCCAAAGGAACAATTGATGACATGTGACTACAAGACCAGGATGTGTTCACCCACGTGACGGGTAAAGATACATACGGCCGACTTGGTGAGATTACATCCATAAATGTTGCAACATGTGACTCGGTCACGGAGATGTAATATCACGGTAACAAGAAAACATAACTTGTTGTGAACGAGATTGAACAAGGTATGGGATGCCAATGATTGGATCTCAGACAAGTCGTATCGAGAAACAAAAGGAAGAGGATGCTACATTTAGCGGTTCAAACGACATTGTCATCAGGAATGCATAGGGGTCACATGGATATCCCTGGTCCCTCTGTTGATCATTGATTTAGATCATGTCTAGAGCATTCCCGAGCCGTGAGAGGATACACTTAAGGGTACGATGAGAGCGATCATTCGTAAGACGGAATCACAGTAGAGAAAGATAAAGCCGGAGTCGTTCTGCAGAGAGATCCGAAGTTGTTCGGAGAACAAATAAAGGACCGGAATCATTCCGGGAAAGATCCGAAGTCGTCCGGAGGAAATCGAAAGGGAACCGAAAGGTGTTTCGGGTCAAGATGGATTTTGTAATATGTATTTACATATTAATTAGTGTAATTAATATTAAATATAATATTAAAATCTAATTTAAAGGGATATTCCACTAATGGGCCAAACTTCCTAGGGAAATAGGGTCCATGAGGGAAAACCGAAGGAGGGAAGGGCCAAGGGCCAAGGCCAAGGCGCCTCAAGGGGGGCCCACCCGGCCAGCCTAGGGCTGTCCGTGGGGTGGGGCCCACCCCTTGCCGGCTGGCCCATGAGGCCCATGCGCCTCCCCCCTCTCCCTTGAATAGTCCCACATGGGAAACCCAAAGGGGAGGGCACACCCCCTCCCCCTATATAAAGGGGTGCCCATGGGTGGGATTGAACACACCAATATTTGGAGAAGTCCTTTGGTTGACTTCCTCCTTCCCTCTCTCTCTAGCCCTTGTGACCATGGCCCCAAGTTTGGGCTGTGCGATCGAGGCACACCTGCAGCACACCGTTGCGCTGTAGGAATTCCTAGCCAGATATCAACTTCTGCACTCCCAGCGGGATCAGGGAGCCAGAGGTCTCATCGTGCACCGGATGTGTACGAAGACACGAGGCGCAACGCTTGGGGCGCTTGAATGTCATGAGCCGGAGCTGCTGCACGATGAAGATGATGAAGGAGCAAGGGGTGACCTGCGAGGAGCTTCGCGATCTTGAGGTCGGCTACGAGTACGACTACTTCAACCACGTTCCCCGCGGAACGTTAACTGCGTACGTTCTACAAGGGTATGTATTCTATACGTATCGGTCGTTACCGCATTACTACATAGATAGATCCTAGGCAGTTTTGGGGTTGCATCGTAGGAATTTTTTTGTTTTCCGCACCGATCCCCAACAGCATCACCACATCCATTGGAGTGTGCCTGGCCATGTGGATCAAGTGGTTTTAAAAAGAACACATGCAATACACTAGAGACTCCATGCGTCAAACCATGGTTAGAAAGCCCCAAAACACATAGGAATGTAACTACCACATGGAATGGTGCACCAGTGTTACAGAAGTTGCATCACCACATCCGTTGGAGTGTGTGTGCTCATGTGGATCAAGGTGGTTTGCCAAAAAACACATATAAGATTTGATCGTAACCTTAGCGCCCAATGGTGGCTGTTAGATCGACTCTTCTAGAAGGCCCGCCCCCACAAAAATACTTGTTTAGTGTCCCGATTGTTATAGACCATTCGATCGGGGTGCTTGGACGATTGTGATGGTTCTTCATATGTGCGATCCGTGAGCAGGCTGTTCTGTGACATGATTAGCCGCGCTTACTATCCGCTTGCTCTAGACAAACTGGCAATACCGCGCCAGTGTCACGTGTTCCGTGGGCCCACCTGCTAGTGTCACGCCCCCTTTACTTCTCTTCCTTCAACTCGAAGCCACTGTCCCCACTCCTCTTCCATCCTGCCGTAGATGCAAGCCGATGGCGCCTCTAGTGATCTCTCCCACAGCCACCCCAGTCCTGCACCCCTTTTTACCAGGGTTCACAGGGAGACAATGAGGAAACATGATGAGATGACAGCGACGATGAAAGCAATGTGAGTCATATCATCTCTAACATTTGTGTCCATTTATCTATTTTGATCTAGATCTACTCTGATTACTAATGCACGTCTGATGTGTTAGGCTGTCGAGACACTGTACGACTCCGATTATCACAGTTTAGCAGAGACAGTCCTTCCTTTGGTCTACTTTACTTAATAACTGTGTAACCACGCGCGACAGTGGTATAATGGTTGGACAAAAGTCTATAGTAGATGTGGCTGGCAAATACTATAGTAGCTAAGAACGTACCACCCGCATTCTTTATCGATATAAATCACAACCCGTAAACAATATTATTAACAAGCAAACAATTCAAGAGTAAATGATAGAAATAGCCTAAGTGGAGACACGAAGATGTATTCCCAAAGTTCCTTCTTTTTTATGGGAAGTATGTCTTCGTTGGAGAGGTACGACCAATGGCACAAAGGCTCACCTTAGCCTTCTGTGTGTGAACCCCAAAGGCGGACACATGACCCACTATGTGGTGGCCTTCAAGGTGGTGACCGATACCTTTACAAACTTGTTGGTGCAATTTCCACAACTCAATTGGAGTCTCCCAACTCGACCGGAAGATTCAAAACACCAAGAGAGAGCTTTGGGGGTGACCTCTTCTGTCTAGGGTTCTAGAACCCAAGAGTAACAAGTTCCTCAATGGAAAGTGGGGACAAATCAAATCCCTCCGGTGGAAGTGTGGATCTTGGTCTTATCCCTAGATTCCCTAAAGGGCATCAAGTTCTAGTGACTAGGGAGAGAGATATCTAGTGATTTGAGTTCAGCTGTAATGGGTGAGAGATACTGGGTAGTCACAACCTCTTCTTGAGGAAGATAGGTGCCTTTTATAGGTATCCTCGAAATAGATCTATTGATGCCCACTTACACTGGAGTCCCTGGCCTGACAGGGGGGCGAGTCTCTGGCTCAGTTGAAGTCTCCAGCCTGGCTCTGATGGCTTGTTCAACTTTGGCACTGGTGGCCACGCCGGAGTCTCTGGACCTTAAGCAGCGAAGTCTCTGGATCTGACGCAGCGAAGTCTCTGGATCTGACGCAGCGGAGTCTCCGTCCTGGAGGCCAAAGTCTGTAGCCTGGCACTAATACCTGGTTGAGCTGATCCCTAGAGACCAGGGAGTCGGGGTCTCTGGTCCCGTCATATTGGAGTCTCCGAGCAAGATGGCTACCAAAGCAAAATTTTGAGGACTCTCCTCGAAGACTAACAATGGGAAGGCTAGTGCGTGGATATGGGTTTGTGTGCATGATTTGTTTTCGCACGAACCTTCCAAAGAGCTGCTCCTCTTGATAGTATAGTTTTCCTACGACTCAAACAACTAGTAAAACTACGGAAAACATTCTCGATCTTTTCCCATTTGATGTGTCAATCACCATATTGTGCTTTTCATCAAATGTAGCTAAAAACACTTAGCACATGATAAAGCTCACTCGTGCTGTGAACAAACACCCAAAACACACTTGGGAAGGGAAATGTCCTGTCACAAGAGTTCGACAAGAGTGTTCATCCATATCGCTTTTTTTTTTGTCACGCACCACTACAGAGCACAACTAACTTAGAGATCATGTCAATAGATCTGCTTGACGTATGGCCAATGTCTTTATTCAAAATTCAAATTGTATTTGTAAGTGGGTCCCTCATTTATAGTGTATACAAGGACTGGTTCTATCAGACTAAATGAAGAGATATAATGCGTAACGGATATGACATTTCAATTTCAGAAAAACGCTCCAAGCATGTGTTTCTAATGATCAATGACTTCATGCTATAATCTATTGTGCAGTTTAGTTGTATACGAACTAATGAAGGGTTTGCATTTTTCATAGTGTTGTAACCTCAAAGAGTATTGTGATCACGGACATAACGTTTGACAAGATAGCCAATTTATACACAAAATCACTACCGAAGTGATAAATGTGGGTACATCTCAATACATGCTATATGTGGGATATCAATCATTTATATCATGATTTGTTTGTGGTACTCAATAAATTGTACAAATCACGGTAACAAATGTCATATGCTAATAAATGAGTTCGACAAGAGTGTGCGTCTATACGGATCTATTTTTGGCCACGCTCCAATACAAGACATGGAATATTCCATGAGATCGTTTCAACATGCCCGTTTGACGTATGGCAAACGTCTCTATAATTCAAAATTCAAATTGTAGAGGAGAAAGTTGGAGCCCTTATTTAGAGAGCGTATATCGTAACGGTTGGACGGGTTCTATCGCATTAAATGAATAGATAGATTACACAACGGCTATAACATTTCGGTTGCAGAAAAATGTTGGAGGCGGATTTTACTTATGTTCTCACGGAGTTTGCTCGACGACGCGTTTTGGATGATATGGCGTCACAGTTAGTGTCGTCTATACCGAGGCCTACATCTCTTAGAAGATAGTGACAATGTGTAATTCACTACTAGGAAGAAATATACCATCTTGAAAATCAAACATGTTGAGGTGCACAAGATTTGTTCATATTTTCCTTGAGAATCAAAGAACTTTTCCTTTTGTACATCGTCGAGACACCATGGTTAAACTCCGAGGTACACTCAGAGCACATATCGTAGGGTAGCAATGGTGCTAGTCACTATAGAAGAATGATGAGGTAATTTTGGGCACCAAATATGACAGAACATAGTCAAAGTGTTTGTTTTATAGTAGGTGGAACAATAAAGCTAAACAAAGATATCGTCACGGCCGTAAAGCACAAAACCATGAGTAACATAGAGCTATAGTAGTACTTCCTCTGTTCGGGATTATAGGTCCTACGCGGATACCTAGGTTGTTAATTTGACCAATAAAATATAACTTATATATCATCAAAGTTATATCATTAGAAAATATAACCTCTAAATTCTAATGGTATAATTTTTATGCTATAATATTTATATTTTGTTATTCAAATTAGCAACCTAGTTATCCGCGCGGGACTTATAATCCCAAACGGAGGGAGTACCCATCATGGCATGGACAATGATGAGGAATTCTGAAAACAAGGAAAATTGAGAGATACAAAAGCACACAAAGGCGTAAAAGGGCGACTCCTGACTGAATAATCAGACGCACGAACCACGGAGCAGCAGTAATCAGCGAAGCCAGCCGGGGGACGTCGGATACGAGCGAAAGTCGACGACACAGCCACGGGGAGCAGCGCGAGCAAGCAAACAAACAAACGTCCGTCACCGGTAGCTTCGCCGTCAGCGCCCCGTCTCGTCCGCGAGCGCCCTCTCCCTCCCCGCTGGCCGCTCCGCTTATAATACTCTCTCCTCCTCCTTCTCTGTCTCAGGCCATCCATCACCTGCTCTTCTTCCGCGGTTCCCTTCCGCCACTACCACTGCACACTCTCTCCTTCATACACAGACCTCGCTCCTTCCCCTGTCCTCTCTTCTCTTGGCGAGCTGGCGAAGGTCGCTGCCATGGCCATGGAGAAGGTGGACGCCAAGGACCGGGAGAAGATCGAGGCCGTGCGCAAGGTGATGCAGAAGCAGGCGCCGCTCTCCGCCAAGCAGGTAAAGTCCGTCGTGCTTTCCTCTCTCAGGCAGCAAGCATCCATATCGACTACTCAGATAGTATTCCTGATGACGCCGGTTTAATTTGCTCTTGTCTCTCCCAGGCGCTGTACTGCAACGACGCGTGCGTGGAGCGGTTCCTCCGGTCGCGCGGGGACAGCGTGAAGAAGGCGGCGAAGCACCTGCGGGCCGTCCTGTCCTGGCGGGAGACCATCGGAGCAGGTTCGTCCAGCTTCCACTCGCTCCTCTATCTCTACCCGAGGATGTGATGATTTTTCGAAATCCGTGGGGGTGGGGCGTGAAGAAACAGAAACAGAAGGGGCAGTTCATTTAATGGATGCGCCCTGTTTTTGTTCTCTTGTCATACCTACGGCGCAGTGCATTTTAGTCGAGTCACTGTTGCGTCGAATTTATTGCGCCGGGTTTTTTTTTGCTTCCTTCCATCCCTCTCATCCCATATGGCAAACAGTGCATGCATCTTTGTTGTCATTATGTTCGGAGATGCTAACGGGGGGACTGGCTTGGATTTACTTTGTGTTGAGCAGATCACATCATCGCCGACGAGTTCTCCGGCGAGCTGGCCGACGGCATGGCGTACGTCGCGGGGCACGACGACGAGAACCGGCCCGTCGTGGTACGCTTATACATAGACCTACATCGATCAACTCTCTAGTTGTTGGGCATAAATGTGCACGCGAGCTTAGCTCTAAATGTGAATTTTTCCTTGGCAGATGTTTCGGATCAAGCAGGACGACTACCCCAAGTACCAGCCTCAGAAATCGTAAGAACAAGATTCAATCACCCCCCCAAATCCAATCCTCATCACTACTAGTAGTACCTGTCGGCTTTGAACCAAATTAACAGTGGGGCTGATTGTGTTGCTTGCAGGTTCGTGCGCTTCCTGGTGTTCACGCTGGAGGTGGCCGTGGCCTCGATGAACCGCTTCGTGGACCAGTTCGTGCTCCTCTTCGACGCAAGTAAGCACCCCGCCCCGTTTGATCAAAAGGGAAAGTGGAAGCAGATTGCAGATAACGTGCTCAGTAGTGGTCGCAACCCGTTTGACATTGCCCTGCCATGCCAGCGTCAGGCAGCGCGCACTGGCTTTGAACCAAATCAGTACCACCCGATTTCCCTCATCCACCCGATCGGTCAGAGCCGCGCACATGCGGACGGACGGACGGACGGACGGACGCAGCGGCGAGACCTACTCCACAACGAACTCGTAGCACATTCGCATTGCACGAATCCTTCTGCGCCCTGCTCCCGTTGTCTCCCCCGCCCTACACTTCGCTCTGCCGCGGTCCCCTCCCCGGGCCGGGCTTGACCACCGCCACCACCGTGTATGCGTGCGTACCGGTTGCTTTACGCACCACGCTGCGTGGTCGCGCAGTTATCGCTAGTACTACGGTTTAGTTTTTGTTTTTCTGAGGCCAAGAGCTGGGCTTCCCGCCGGAGCGGTTTGAATCGTAGCAGAAATGATTGGGCCGCTCGCTTTGCCGAGCTGCGTGGAAAGCAAAGAGCCGTAGAATCTGCAGGAAAGTTGGGAGTGTGTACTGGTACTGTCCGTTGACGGGACGAATCGAATCTTAATCCCAGATTGATGTTCCCGCAGGCTTTTTCCGGTCGGCGTCGGCTTTCCTCAACGTGCTCATGGGCACGCTCAAGATCGTCGCCGACTACTACCCGGCCCGCCTCCACCGCGCATTCGTCATCGACCCGCCGTCCCTCTTCTCCGTCATGTGGAAGGTACAGTATACTAACTAATAAACCGATCATCGATCACCCTCTGTTTGATGATCACGAGCAAATTGAAACGTGGTCTGTTTGTTTCTGGTGCAGGGCGTGAGGCCGTTCGTGGAGCTGGCGCCGGCGACGGCGGTGGTGTGCTCGCTGGACTTCGAGGACTCGCTGGAGGACGCGTCCTTCACGGCGTATCCGCGCACGGCGTCGCTGCGCTTCGAGCCGTCGGGGGCGGCCGTGCTGACCACGGCCATGGGGAAGGCGGGCGTGGTGGGCTCCGCCTCCTCGCGCTTCGCATTCAGCGTGTCAGACAACGCGCTCAAGCCGTGGTACCTCTCCACCACCGCCGCCGCGGCAGGCCCGCGCTCCGTCGTGCCCAACTCCAGCCCTTCCCTCGTCGGCGCGTCCCCGCTCTCCGCGCGCTCCTTCTCCTTCGCGTCGCCAGCCGCGCGCTCCACCACGCCTCCCGTGCAGCAGCAGCAGCACCACCGCGGCACCGGCCGCGCGCCTCCGCCGATGCCGTCCGCGGCCAAGGGGGGAAACAAGACGCCCCCTCCTCCTCCTCCTCCTCCTCTGCAGACACAGCAGCAGCAGTTTCCGAGGACGCCGCGCCCGTCGTTCCTGCAGTCGCCGTTCACGTTCCGGAAGGACGGGCAGGCCAGCCGCGGGGAACGCGAGCGCGAGTCCTTCCTCCCCTTCCTGCGCTTCTACCGCCGGCCCTACGACGAGATCTCCTACCGCGCCAAGATGCGGCCCCCGCTCGGCGGCCTCATAGCCATCGTCGACGACAAGTTCAGGCACAAGCCCCTGCAGCAGCCGCGCCGGCACGCCGCGGTACTCCACCACCATCACCAATACCAGTACCAGCAGCAGCACCACCAGAGGATCTGATCACACTCGTGCTGCCGCCTGCCTGAACCCGACCGATCGAGCCTCTTCGATCTCGATACAGCTTACAACATAATCACCAATGCTATATCTTGCTAAGTCAATCTTTTTGGCAACATTTCCCCCCAGTAGTACTTAGTATGCCTATGATACCTTCTTGAACTGAGCCCCGTGTAAAATAACATCCCTGAAAATTGTGAGTAAAATCGATCCCCTTTCCTGCTCTGACTGCTCGTTTCTGTGCGACATACTGCTGCTAACATCTGGATTTACTCCGAATCAAGCAAGTTCTTGGGTCAGCAACTTTCTTACTCCACAAAATTTGTTACTCTTACGTGCACGCGATAGATGTCACCCTGTTGTTCATTGACTCTTGGTCATACAACGCCATGATCCAACAACACATTTACATGCATGATGACAGTGCATCATTTGCCTACTACTCAGCCTCTGGTGACACCATAGACCGTTGAAAAAAATTCAAATGTTGAGAGAAAAGCAACTTACGTGGAGAGTCACACACGACGGTTTCTTCCTTTCGTTTCCTTTTCGATCTTTTGCAGTAAACCTGTCGGCCACCTCACTGATTAAGCACACATGCATGTATTACATAGAGCCTACCTACACGTATACGTACGCTTACGAGTCCCAATACCTTTTGATTTGTTTCCTTCCTGTGTAAGTTGGTTTTACTTTGAGGCGATGATCAGAGCAGGGGCTGACGCTTTAAGCCCTTTTTTCCCGCAAGAGCTTACAAAAAGGAGCACCACCAAAGCAGGCCATGGAATTGAACGTCGGCGCACATCATTTTCTTGACCCGGCCAGTAGTAGACTACTGAATTCAAGTTTAAACTTTTAAATCGGTAAGCATTGCCGGCGTGAGTGAACAGCCTCTTTTCCTCGAGCTCTGCTAAAGCCAAGAACATTGGGCATGCATGCGATCTTCTTTTGCGGCGAGCTGCGACCAAAGAAAAAAATGATCGATCGCCTGCAATGGCGAGCGAGCGAACCAGTTTGCTTTCGTTGATCCAGAGGCAGGATCTGGTTCGTGTCGTGTGGACCTGGATCGCTGGCTATATAGGAGTAGATAGCTGCTTTGGTTTTGTCCGAGAAGGATCGATCACCGGTCCAATTGTGTTTTAGTACTAACACAAATTAATTAGCGCTGCAATCCCTCCTTTTCACGTGATTACGTGAAACACATCTCGGCTTTTTGTCGACCGCGTGCTGAAATTTGCTAGTACTAATGTATAAGAGCATTTTCACTCGTTGGCCAGGCCGAATTCCGGAGGTAAATAGCGTCGGACGGAACTAGTTTTCGGCCTAGGAACAGCCTGTTATCCAGTCGAGTTCCCAGGCCGAACTTCCAGTTTTGAACAAATTTTATCAAAATACGGAGAAATTTAGCGAATATAGGCGGTATGCAATGTATGTGTATTGTATCGGTATGCAATGTATCGTAGTAAGGTGAAATATCCGCATGAACCAACGTGTATAACGCATCTTTCCACACAAGGACCTCTCTCATCCAGTGCACTCCTGCCGTTGAATAATGCACTATGGTTGTAGACACCTTAATGACTTCCAAAGGGCCTCGAAAGAACAAAAACGAGAGTTAATCAACACCATGATTGGATTCATCTTGAATTCAATTTGTGTTCTAGGACAAGATATTCTGAACTTAATTTTGGTAGCTGCACCAACGAGAGACAAAATACAAAACAAATGTAGAAATCAACTTTTCTAACGAGGTTTTCTTTTTATTTTTGTTTTCTACTTCATCCGTTCCAAAATATACGATGTTTTAGCTTTTGTGAAACGAGTATATCTAGATGTCTTTTATTGTATAAGTTCACTCCAAACTAAAAAGATGTCTAGACACATTCTTTTCACAAAAGTAAAACATTTTCTATTATGAAACAGAGGGAATATATAGGAAGGGAATAACCCCCTCCAAATTTTGTTAAGGAAATTGATTCCACAAAACATGGATGTAGTATAATAGTAACTTCTTTTTGCTATTTCACGGTTGATTGTGAAACAACTATTTTAATTCCCTAGTATGAACGGCTCGACCTGGATATTGGGATTCACAAACTGATGAGGGGTCATTTGATTTAGAAATTTCTTTTCATGAATTTGAGGATGGTATCGAGGAATCGTTTTTACATAGGCCGTCTTATAAGTAGGATTCCAGATCGTTAGGGTCTCTCCGGTGTACAATTGTCTGAAAATGTGGGTATAGAAAAGGCATGTTAATAGGATAGAAATGCATGTGAAAAGGATGGATAAACCACATGAAATTGTAAGCTTGTGTATTTGGTTCGAGAATAGGAAAAACAAAAGAATAATAATAGACATAATCAAATTAAGTCAACCAGAACCCACATGATATGGTATGATGAGGATACTACTATGAGCTAAAGGCCTTTCTGTTGTACTATGTGTGTAGGACTTCTAAAAATAGGTCCAAGTGGGTTAATAAATTCCAACTTCTTTCTTTGAAACCGAGATCGAAAGAAATGTTCCTTTTTTCTTCGGTACATCCCTTTGAACCAAATGGATGAATAGTGCGACTAGTGAAAATAATATTTTTGATATTTTCTTCCACGTCTTGTAAGAACCCAAGATGCCCTTAGGACATTTTTTAATAATTCATTTGCACTCAATAATGGAGGAATTTTCCATCCTGTCAAAATATCATGATATAGTTCCTTTGTTTTTCATGTGTTTTGTTGGACACTCATGATGCTAATTTAAGCATCCAGAGATCCTTTGATTCTGGGGAATTTCACAGTTATGCTTTTGGAGAATTTGAATATGTAAGTATATTTCCTACTTAGATCCTTTGATTTTCAAGATTGAAACCATGAGGTGTTTTTCCTAGGGATTCCGTTGCACCCTATTCGGTAGGAAAGTTTCCAACTACTAAAGAACATGCTAGAATTCCTTTGTTCTTCTTATGTGTGAATTTTTTTGAATCAAATTTATTTTTGTAGTTTTCTTATCGCATACGAATCAAGAACATGTGCCACTCTAGTCACGTGATTTTCGTATCCACGTGCTCTAAAAATCTTGTGAATCAAATAAGCACCTAGGGCATCTTTGTTCAAAGAATGTTTTTGGACTCCGATCTATGAGAATTTGTGTTGGGGGGATACCCCCGGGTAGGGTCACGCCGGGGTATAAAGGCCGAGTTAGCCGAGGTACGGCAAGGTCAAAGCAGATGCTGGTCGAGTCACCTCAAGGCAGGCCGAATCACGGGGTAACCTAGACCAGGGGATGTCCACCTAACTAGGTCTCAGCCGACTTATACCGTAAGTCGGTGAGATGTATCTAACTTGTATGCAGGAACAGGTATGGCCGGATCAACTAGGTACGATCCGGGTTATATCAAGCTTACTAGAGAAGGAAGGTATCTCGCTGGTCAAAGGGTGACCACTGTACGCAGAGCGTGAGCGAAGCGGACAGAGGCCAGGACCACCGAGACGTGGCCGACAAAGGTGACGATGCCAATGTCGGATGACGCGGGTGCCGCAGAGGCTCGCGTAGCCTCTGCATGGATGACGCTGGGTTAAAGTAACCCGGTTGGCTTACTATTTTGGGAGGAGGCATATTCCCTGGAATATGCCTCCACGTATGCCCTAATTGGAGACCTAGCCACCCCTATATAAGGAGGGCTAGGGCCTCTGTAGAAAAGGTTGATCTCTAGTTGGTTGAGTTTTACTTGGTTCCTGAGGGCTAGCTAGTGGTGAGAGTAAGAGAGTTCCTTCATCCTCCTCTCCCCAATACAGCTCAAGGAGCACTTGTAATCTGTGGAAGTGAATCAAATATAAAGCTACTGTGTGTGGAATCACCACACTATCCCTCCCTAGATTCCCCTAGTGCATTTAGTCCTCACCTTTAGCCTATCCATGGCATCTGCCGTGACACCACCACGATAGTTGGCGCCCACCATGGGGCCAGCAGCGCTAGCAGGGGTGAAGATCCGGACGGGAAACCTCATCGGCACCGGCGAACGCATCGTCTCCGGGCTCGTTCAGCGCTTTGGAGCGCTGGACTTTGTCAGCGACAACGCTGGCTGCTTCGGCAAGCGTCCTCTTCCGCGCAACGGCCTCTTCGTCAAGCTCGGCGCGCACAAGGTCTACGTTGTTGTCGACGTGCCGTGCGTTCATCTGCGGCACGTCGTCGAAGGAGGCGAGCCAACCCTTAGCGTGGTTCATGGGGCGCGTATCACTCGCTCCCCGGACCATGCCGAGGTGATGATGACTGCACCGGGCGCAGGCGCAAGCAAGGATCCGGCACCAGATCCGGAGGTAACGCCTAAGGCACCGAGGAAAAGTAGAGGTCCTCCACTAGAGAGGCCAGAGAATGTGCTGCAGCAAGCGATGGATAGCTTGGCAAACCCAGTAGCAGCAGCGGTAGATCCGGCTCAGGCACAGGCCGAGCTAGAAGAAACTGGGCAAAAAATACTAGAGGGCGCGAAAAAGATAGTCGCGGCTCAGCAGTCGTTGAACATGACACTGGATGAGTACGCAAAGGCAAATAAAGTAGATGCTGTAAACATGAAGGGGAGAAACCTCATGAGTGAAATGAACAAAGAGGGAGATACTAGGATTGAGGAGTTAGAGAACTGTTTATCCGTGGGGCTGCCGAAGTATAGTACCCTGGCGAAAAACCTCAGAGCAGCAGACGCAGCTACGTCTGAGTTAGAGGGTCTAACGGGTGAAGCCCGTCAGAGACAGCAAGATAGGGTCAATGAGTTGGTTCGGATCACGAACAGGGAAAACGAGGAATTGCTCAGAGCTAACCCGGAGAGAGCTGGGGCCTCCAAGATCGTTCATTTGGCGGTGGGTAACCCGGAGAAATCCGCTGGAGCTGCATCGTCTCCTCATGGTGGTCCTAGGAGAGAAGAGGTAGTCACCTCGACCAGGAGGAACAAACAGATAGTCCCGTATGACCCGGCAAGGGCAGGGAAAGGAAAAGAAGTGCAGAGAAATGAGGATCGACGAAGTGTGATCCGAGGTGAAGCTGGCCGAGGTAACCGCGACCAAGGCAATGTCGGTCAAGGAAATGCTGTAAATGGCAATGCCGGACAGCGCAACTCGGAAGGAGCAGGACAACCGCAGCAGCGGAATATACCAAGGCAAGAGCAAAGTGTCGGCCGAGGTATGCAACAAAGAGGTGCTCCACGAGAGCAAGACCGATATAATGATGGAGATTCGGAAATGGTGAACGCAGGATACCCAAGGCCGGACTATCATGTGATATGGTCAAGATTGGGAAGCAGGGATTTGATGCCTGACGATGCCAGATTAAAACTAGATTGGCTGTATAGGTTGGAGCAGATTGAATGTCAAGGTCCCCCGGGTCCTGCGTGTTTTGGGCCCCGGATCATGAAGGAACCTCCGGTACCTAACTTCCAGCTACCTAGAGGCACTAAGACATACGATGGCAGCACAAAGCCGGAGGATTGGTTGATTAACTATGCTACAGCTGTAAAGATTGCTATAGGCAACTTGAGATGGGCTATGAGATACGTACCCTAGATGTTGGAGGGGCCAGCGAGGGTATGGCTAAACAATTTGCCGCCCGGAAGTATCAATTGTTGGATCGATTTTGAGGAAATGTTTATTAGCAATTTCTCAAGTACGTATCAGAGGCCGAATAGGCCGCAGACCCTAGCAATGTGCAAGCAGAGACCAAATGAGACGGACCGGGAGTTCTTAACCCGGTGGTGTACCGTGCGAAACTCATGTGAGTGTGTGATTGATTCACAGGCCATAGCATGGTTTGTGCAAGGGTGCAGATATGCAAGCATGTTATGGCAAAGATTGCAAAGGGATATGCCAACTACATTGGCAGAGACAATCCGGATTGCTGATTTGTATGCTTTGGGTGATCCGACTTAACCCAGGCTCGTGTCAAACGAGTCAAATGAGGAGTACTACCAGAGAGATGGAGCCGGGTCATCCCGGAGGAATGATTACCGGGGTAAAAGAAGAGATGACAGACCGGACTACCGGTACAGTTCGCAATAAGTCGCTGATGTGAATCAAGATCAACCCAGAGCAGGGGGCAATCAACGTCAGAAAACTGGAGGGCAACAATGGACACCGAGAAACAATGGCAAGAAAACCTGGACGCCAGAGCAAAAGAAACAGTGGCAGGAAAAGAAGGACCGTCCGAGGTATACTTACGAGTCAATGCTGGATCAGCCGTGTAAATTTCACACGCCAAATCCGAGTAACCCAGCGGATCATACAACAAGGCAGTGTGAGTGGATGAGTAAGATAGAACAAGGTGGTTCGGGGAATGCTCAGGCACCTTGGAATGATCAACCTCGGCAAGAGTTACCCCGACAGCAATTGCTCTCCGGAGCAAACACGCAACAGCTAATGTTGCCTCCCCCTCCGCCGAGGTATGACAACCATGAGAGAAGGGATGATGTGCATCAAGTGGAAGACCAGCATCAACCGGATCAGAGGTACCCCGAAAACGAGGGAAGGAATGAGTACAGAGAGCATCATCAGAGTTACTGTGTGTTCACCATAGAAGAAACAGATAGAAAGAGCTTGCAGCACCGACACATGGAGGTGAATGCGGTAATGCTAGCAGTGACAAGGTATATGCCTTGGTCGGACCAGGAAATTACCTGGAGCATCAAAGATCAACCCAAGCTTATGTCGAGTCTTGGTTCATATGCGCTAGTGCTAGATTCGACATTCATTGGGCCTAATATCAATGTGAGATTCTCCAAGGTGCTGATAGATAATGGCAGTAGCATCAATATCATGTATGCGGATACAATGCGCAAGTTGGGTATCTCGGAGAACATGCTCCAGGCTACAAGGACAACTTTCAATGGCATTTTGCCAGTCATTTCTTGTGAGCCCATAGGCAAGGTCCGGGTTGACGTATTGTTCGGCATGCGAGATAACTGCCGAACTGAGAATTTGGAGTTTGAAGTGGTGAACTTAGAAAGTGCGTATCACGCGTTACTCGGAAGACCAGCACTGAACAAGTTCATGGCAAGTTGTCACATCAGTTATCTGAAGATGAAGTTGCCTGGGCCAAATGGAGTAATTACCATAGCTAGAGATTTCCGACGTTCCATTGAGTAAAAGGCCACCGGTCTAACCTAGCCGAGTCACTCGTGATTGCACAAGAGAAAAGAAAGATACAGGAAGTGGCGGCATTGGCTCAGTCCGCACAGCAGTATATGCCGGCGCTGAGTAACCCGCATGGTAGTGTTTTGTTCCAGGCCTGTTGATGATATGTTCCCAGAGCGCACCATAACAACTGGTGCCGGGTTAAATGATAAATAGGAAAGCGAGCTCGTCAACTTCCTCCGTGAGAATCGAGATATTTTTGCTTGGTCCACACAGGACTTGCAAGGTGTTCCGAGGGAGTTGGCCAAGCACTCTTTGAATGTGAGACCCGGAGCAAGGCCGGTGAAGCAACCTCTCCGCCGCTTCGCCGAAGATAGGAGAAAAGTCATTGGAGATGAGATAGCTCGGTTACTAGCAGCTGGTTTTATCATGGAAGTTCTTTACCCAGATTGGCTATCTAATCCGGTGCTGGTGGAAAAGAAGAAGGATGATCCGAATGTGGCAGTGGTTTGGCGTATGTGTATCGATTACACGAACCTGAATAAGGCGTGTCCGAAAGATCCATTTCCACAGCCAAGGATAGATCAGGTCATAGATTCAACTGCTAGGTGTGAATTGTTGTCATTCATAGATGCGTATTCTGGTTTCCACCAGATACCCCTGAATCCGGATGATCAAATAAAAACTGCATTTATCACCCCGTATGGGGCTTATTGCTATCGCACCATGCCATTTGGTTTACGTAATGCAGGGCAACAAAAGATGTATGCAGAAATGTTTGCACGACCAAATTGGTCAAAATGTGCAGGTGTATGTGGATGATGTTGTTATCAAGACCAAGGAAAGCAAAATGCTCCTTGACGATATCAGGCAGACATTCGCGAACCTAAGGAGGTTCCGGATGAAGCTTAACCCAGAAAAATGCACCTTCAGTGTCCCGGCTAGAAAATTACTCGGATTCCTCGTCTCCAGCCGAGGTATTGAAGTTAATCCAACTAAAATCTGGGCCATAGAGCGAATGGAACTGCCGAAGTGTCTTAACGATGTCCAGAAGTTCACTGGTTGCCTGGCATCGTTAAGTCGGTTTGTATGTCGGTTGGGAGAAAAGGCACTGCCTCTCTATCAACTCATGAAAAAGTCGGACAAGTTCATTTGGACATCGCAGGCCAATGAAGCCTTTATCCAATTAAAGAAAATGGTAGCCACTGCACCAGTGTTAGCCTCTCCACTATCAAAGGAGTCAATGTTGCTCTATATAGCCGCAACCAACCGAGTTGTAAGTGCAGTAATTGTGGTAGAGCATGACGAAGAGGGTAAGTCAGTGCAGAGGCCAGTATATTACCTAAGCGAGGTATTATCCGCATCAAAGCAAAATTATCCGCATTATCAGAAAGTGGCATATGGTGTGTACATGTCGGCTAAAAAGCTAAAACACTACTTTGAGGAGCACCCCATCAAAGTAATATGTGAAGCTCCCATATCCGAGATAATGAGTAACAAAGATGCAAGTGGCAGAATTGCGAAATGGGCAATTGAACTAGCTCCCTATGCGCCACAATATGACAGAAGAGAAGCAATCAAGTCTCAGGCTGTGGCGGACTTTTTTGTGGACTGGGCCGAGGTACAGTACGAACCACCATTACCAGATCCGAACTATTGGAGAATGCACTTTGACGGGTCAAAAACGAAAACCGGGTTAGGCGCCAGAGTGGTACTTACCTCGCCAAAAAATGACTAGCTGAAGTATGTGCTGCAGATCCATTTCGCAGCATCAAACAATGTCGTCGAATATGAAGCACTTGTGCATGGGCTCAAAGTGGCAAAAGAAATTGGGATACGTCAGATTCAATGTTTTGGCGACTCGGATTTGGTAGTTCAGCAAGTGTCGGGGCTGTGGGACGCCCTTGATCCAAACATGGCGTTATACAGATTCCATGTGCAGAAGATATCTAGTTACTTTGAGGGATGCGAATTTCGCCATGTACCCCGGGTAGAAAATGAGGCTGTCGACGTATTGTCGAAGCTCAGATCAACCCGACAAGCAATTCCACCGGGTGTAGCATTAGAACACCTCAAAAAACCATCCATCAGGCCGTCCCTAGAAACCGACTCAATCTACGTCCCGGAAGATCCGGAATCCGGAGCCGTATCCATGGACATTGACATGGGCGGTGGTATGCGAAACCCGGGGACTGCCTCAGCAAACCCGTGGACTGCCTCGGCAAACCAAGGGACTGCTTCGCAAGACCCAGGGACTGCTCAGCATGATCCAGTTGAGGTTATGCCGGTGGATCAAATGGAAATTGATGAGGATGTGTTCCCAGTGCGAGCTGTACCAGCTTGGGCGTTGCCCATATTTCAATTCCTGAAAGATGGAACTTTACCCGCTGAGGAGGTGCTATCCAGGCAAACTCAGAGGAGAGCAAAGGCATACACGATCATCAATTCTGAGCTATACAAAAGGAGTGTGACCAATGTCCTCCAGCGATGTGTTGACCCGGAAGAAGGGCTTGACATCCTCCGAGATATACATCAAGGGGAATGTGGGCATCATGCCTCGTCTAGAGCCTTGGTAGCAAAAGCTTTCCGGCATGGATTCTACTGGCCAAGTGCCTTAGAACAAGCAGATGACTTGGTAAGAAAATGCAATGGTTGTCAGAGGTATGCTACCAAGACACATATGCCAATGTCGGAGCTCAAGACCATACCAATCACCTGGCCATTTGCCGTATGGTGTTTGTACATGGTTGGCCCGTTCAAACCAGCAAGGGGAAATATGACTCACATTTTGGTCATGGTTGACAAATTTACAAAGTGGATTGAAGTAAAGCCAATAAGAAAATGTGATGGAGAACCGGCCATGACATTTCTCAAAGACATCATCTTGAGATACGGTTATCCTCACAGTATCATAACGGATAATGGCACAAATTTTGCTGAAGGAGCATTTGCGCGATTCTGTCGAGATAAGAAGATCCGGCTGGACGTTGCCTCGGTAGCCCATCCTGCATCGAACGGACAAGTGGAAAGATCCAACGGATTAGTATTATCCGGGATAAAACCCCGGCTCATTGAGCCGCTGCAAAGATCGACGGGGTGCTGGATAGAAGAACTACCAGCGGTATTGTGGAGTTTAAGAACAACTCTGAAACGATCAACAGGCTATACGCCATTCTTTCTAGTATATGGGACAGAAGCTATATTACCAGCCGACATAGAGCATGACTCGTCTAGGGTCACCCAATACACAGAAGCCGAAGTGCAAGAAGCCTGGAAAAATGATGTTGATCTGCTGGAAGAAGCGAGAGAATTGGCATTGTCCAGATCCGCCATATATCAGCAAAACCTCCGACGCTATCATAGCCGGAAAGTAAACCCCCGAGTCTTTTGGGAAGGTGATCTGGTACTCCGGTTGGTACAACATACTGCTGGCATGCATAAGTTATCCCCCCCATGGGAAGGGCCATTCATTGTGAGCAAAGCATTGCACAATGATTCTTATTATCTTATCGATGCAAAACCATAGGAGAAGAACAAGGCGGACAGGTCCGGCGAAGAATCTAAGCGTCCATGGAATGTAGCTCTACTTCGTCCTTAATACACTTAGCAGAGAAGTGTATGTATCCGAATCTCTCATATGTCGGTGTGTATGCCGGCAATGAGTCTATCAATGAAATATGGGCACCTCGAGCAGTAACTCGGGGACTGCCTTGAAAATATTTGTTGTCTTCTGTGTTTATTATTCATACGTCGGCTGGCATAAGTTTTTGCTGCTGTCCAACAAGATTTGGCTTCATGGCAAGCAAGACAACAAGTTTGGAATTGCGTAGCACATGAAAAACGACTAAGGAATGGAACTTAATCGAGCCGACGTTTATTTTTCGGACTAACCTTATGTTTACATTCGATTTATTATGCTAAATTATTTTGAGCTAATCCTAAAGTTTCCAAGTATTGTTAAGACAATTTTTGAAGCTCGGGCTCGTAAGTCATAAAACCGAACCAAGGTAGACACGAGCCGAGCCAAGAAATTGGAAGAACGAGTAAGTGAAACTCGGGGACTACGCCCAAGTCAATCCAGCATAAAAACTTAGTAGCAAAATATCACTTGTGTGCTTGATACAATTGCACCCGGCATACCGGGGATCTGATGAAATTTAAAGTGTTTATAATCAAGGAGCAGCGGGAGGAGGTAATTCGGCGCCAGCAGGTGCAACCTCGGCTTCGGAGTCATCTGCGTCCTCCTCGACGTCTGAGGCTTCGTCCTCGTCTGGGTCATCTTCAACGTTTTCAACATTTTCATCATCGGCGGCATCTAGGAAGCTCGGTCCCTCGGTCCATTGATGAATGGGGGCGTATTGGATGAAGCTATGAGCGCAAGCCTTGCGCCGAGCTACCCAATTCGGGTCAGTAGACCACCTTGATCCGGTGCGCATGCGCTCAAGGAGTTTGAGGTCAATCTTCTCGTACCACGTAAGCACGTAGTGAAGAACGATCTCAGCTCCGGCGCGTCCAACAGATTCTCTCTAGAGATCGAGTTGAGTCTCATATTCCATAAGCTTGGCAAAAAGAACAGCCATATTCTCCGGAGTATCTTCTTCAGGCCAAAAGGCGTTGAAGATCCGGATTACTACGTCCAAGATATCCTTGCCGTAGTTCTTCACGGTCTCGACTCGGGAGGACAGGCTGACTATCAAGTCTTTGAGATCAAGAGGAATAGTGCCAGGACCAGATGGAGTACCCCTCTGCCTGCGGAACTTGGTAACAGCATTGGAGGCAACAACATCGCTCTCTGGGAATTTGCCTGAAAAAATAAAACAGGTGGAGTAAGTAAAGGAAGCAGACCCGGAGAGATTCATGACAATTGAAGGGAAAAAGAACTTACCAGAAATATGGTTGTGAACCGGGTCAGCTCCTTGGTACAGTTGTCGCGCCTCTCCAGAGTTGCACAAGTTCAGCATTCGCCGACTCAAGCTTGACGTTGGCCTCCTTAAGTAATTATTGGTCCTTGGCAATTTGGAGGTTGAGGCGCTCGCGCTCTTCAGTAAAGTCCTGGCCAGCTTTTTGAAGTTCGGTTTGGTGCTGTGCTTTCAGCTTCTTCATATCTGCCTTGAGCTTGGCAATCTCATCATCTTTGGTTCGGAGGAGGGCAAGCTCATCATCTTTCTTTTTAAGTTCGGCCTGATGCTGCACTGCTTGTTCGAGAAAATGCAGCATCATATCAGGCACGGGCACACTATCTTCAAGAGATGCTGAAATAGTTCGTGGACCCGACAAAGCCGAGATATGAATGTTTGCCGAGCCAAGGAGAAAAGGAGATAGAAAGCATAGCAAGGTTGAGCAAAAATAAATTACCCTTGATCTGATCCAAGTTCTTCCTCATGATGGTATTCTCAGCCTCCACCTCAGCTGCGAAATCCGAATGATGGATTAGTTCGGCGGAAAAAGATGAAGAAAAACGGAAAAATGCCAAGGAAGAAACTTACCCCGTTTATCGTGTTCGGCAATAAGCACAATATGTTTCGCACGTAGCATTTTGTGAGTATCCAGGAGACGTTGAAACTCAGCACTCCGGCGATTGGTGGTCACCTGAAAAAAGTACAAAAAGATAGCTTGGTCTTGTGCATATTCTAAGTGTACAAGATCCGGACCAAGTAGAACTTAACCCGGCTCTAGGTGTGTGCATATTCGAAGTGTACAAAATCCGGGCCAAGTGGAACTTAACCCGGCTCTAGGTGTGTGCATATTCGAAGTGTACAAGATCCGGGCCAAGAGGAACTTAACCCGGCTCTAGGTGTGTGCATATTCGAAGTGTACAAGATCCGGGCCAAATGGAACTTAACCCGACTCTAGGTGTGTGCATATTCGAATTGTACAAGATCCGGGCCAAGTGGAACTTAACCAGGCTCTAGGTGTGTGCATATTCGAAGTGTACAAGATTCGGGTCAAGTGGAACTTAACCCGACTCTAGGTGTGTGCATATTCGAAGTGTACAAGATCCGGGCCAAGTGGAACTTAACCCGGCTCTAGGTGTGTGCATATTTGAAGTGTACAAGATCCAGGCCAAGTGGAACTTAACCCGGCTCTAGGTGTGTGCATATTCGAAGTGTACAAGATCCGGGCCAAGTGGAACTTAACCCGGCTCTAGGCGTGTGCATATTCGAAGTCATTAAGGAACTACGTTAGTTTTCTAAGGAGCATCCGGCCGAGTAACAAGTCACTCCCCCGGAGGCTCGGGGACTAATGGTTATATCACTAATATCTACAACATGTTAAGGAAAAGACGAGGTAACGTACCTCCATCATTCGACCCGCAAGGTTAATTGCCTTGGCGCAGATTCATCTCATACCGCAAATTCGGCGGACCGAACTTCTCGAGAGATTGTCGTTAGGATTTAACTCCGCCTTGTTCGATTATTTACAAACTCGATCAAGGTCGGAGGTATCGTCACGCTAAGCATGTGGGGCGCCACTAAACCCTTGGCATGCGCTTCCCTCCTCTCAACCTAGGCAAGGGCGGGGCTGGTGTGCAAAACAAGTTGCGCATCAGTTGGCTCGGCAGGGGCGTCCTTCGGTGGTGGAGTCTTCTTCGAAAGCATGGACGCAAGTGTGCACTGTCCAGCCTCGATGGACGCTGCCCTGGTGGCGTCAGGAGCCTTTTTGCCGTTGGGTTGTTGCTGAGAAGTTGAGGTTGCTGCAGCGGATTTGCCCTTGGGAGTTGCCTTAGTGCTAGCTTTGGTGCTGCTGATGTCTTCTCACCGAGCCTTGGAAGACTCGGACGAGGCGAAGGGGCTTGGTGCTGCTGCTGTTGCTGCTGGTGCTGGTGCTGATTTCTGTTTTGGCGGAGGTGCTGAAGGTAACTCGGACGAAGCTGGTTGCGGCGGAGCCGAAGTCGTGGTTGTTGCTGCCTCGGCAGAGCCAGTCTCCCCCGCTCGTAGGTTGCCCTCCTCTTGACGAGGTGGGCTGGAACCCGGAGCAGCCGCTGAACCCTCCAGAATGGGGCTCAACGGGCGTGAATTGTCGCCACGAGGGGGAGAAGGACTGTGTCGGAGTGGCGAGGCAATGCCGGATCCACTCTGTGGGACCTCCACCGCGGCCCTGCCGAATCAAATAATGTATGATGAGAAACAATAACAAAAGAAGAACAAGTAAATAGCAAAGGGAGAAGAGGCTTACTCATCCGAGGTCAGGGGCTCTTTGGGATTCCGAGCGCTCCGGGTTGTGGCCTTGGTTGCGGGCTTGGTGGCAGTTTTGTCCCCGGACTTTTTCCGCCTTTTAGCTGGCTGAGAAGGTCCAGAGGAGGATGCAGAGGCAGCTCCCCTTTTCTTCTTCGGCGCGACCGGGACAGGCTCACCCACAGCAAGGGGAGGGTCTTCATGGATCTGCCCATCGGGGTTAGATGATGCCGAAAAAGCATAAGAAAGGGGGATAGCATCAAATGCTTCCATCACCTCAACATCCGAATCATCTTCATCGTCGGGCCAATCTCTAATGGAAGAGAGTTTACCGGTGGGTCGCTTGGTCGCGTCCGCCATCGGTAAGAACATCTCCTGATCTGGCTCCTCCTCATCCGAGGTGTCTCGGTCAGGTGCCCATTTGAAAGAAGGCTCGGCGCCATCCTCAATGGTTTGCTGAAGAAACATCTAAGGGAAAGAAAAGGCAAAGGGATTAAACCTACAATAGAAACCGACCTATGATTTAATTCGGAAAAGGTTTGGGGCACGGGACTTACCGCAGGGGGAAGCCTATCCCGGTAGAAGTGTTCGATCCCCCACGTCCACTCAGCAGAGAAGTCCTTAGTGGTGAAGAGGGACTTGACCCGGCGGAAGATCTCGGTGTTGCTCAACTCAAATGAGGAGGTCCGGTTGGGGTCACGGCCCCAGCTCATGTGGCAAACTTTATGTGTACGTTTCTGGAGGGGGGAGGTCCGGTTGCAGACGAATGTGATCATCGCGTCCTCGTTGCGCAATCTCAGGTCCTTCAGCTCCTGGAACCTTTTGTTGACTTGGTTCGCCAGGACGGTGGGCTTCTTGGGGACAATGTCCCACAGATCCGGATTAGGAGGACCCGGAACGTACGGGCGCAGCCGGATCAGATCCCCAGTTGTGCTGTTCCGGACGTAGAAAAAGGTCCGGGCCCATCCCTTGCAAGAGTCAAGCCCCGTGACTCGGGGGAAGATGGACTGCTTCCGGGGAGAGATAGACGCAGAGCCGAACTGCGTGAGCTGCTTGTCCTCCGGGTCAAGCTGGATGTTCGGAATCACGTTCCGGCGAAGGCCAAAGAAACAGATCCAGAGCTCCTTCGTGGGCCATAGTCCGACATAGCCCTCGATGGTGGAAGCGAAGGCAGATAGAGACGTGATGGCGTTAGCCGGAAGATGGTGCGGCTGAAGCTCATACATATTGAGCCAGTCATGGAAAAAATCACTAACTGGGAGACCGAATCCGCGTTGGAAGTGAGATAGAAACACCACATACTCACCCGGATTGGGTAAGGGGGCAAGCTCGGAGGCAGCGAGGCGTGCGGTGACGCCCTCCGGGATGCGCCTGGTGCGATACAGCCAGTTCAGGTCATCCTGGCAAACCTAGGAGCCTGCCCACGTGCCGCGGTCGGCGTTCGCCGCATCTTCCTCCATCTCCTGCTCTGCGACGGCGAGCTCCTCCTTTGTCATCTCTAGATCAGTGCCCTCACTGGCGCTGGCGGCGGTGGGTGACAGAGGCCTGGATAGGCGAGGACCCGTGGCGGAAGAGATGCGGGGAGGTGGCGGCGATCTTTGGTTGGCGTGGAAGATCTTGACGGCTACTTTACTCGAATCTTGATGGCGGCGGCGCTGTCGCTGAAGAGGAAGAAGAAGAAGCAGAGGCACAGGGGCGCGGAAGTGGGGAAAGAACCCAAGGGGCACACCCCTCCCCTATTTAACCACTCCCTTGAGGGGTAGTGAGATCGCGTTGTGCGGGCGGGCCAGACGGTGTGGCCGTGTACCACCCGAATCAACCAATCAGCAGCAAGCCACAGGAAAGGCCACAAGGCACAGGAAATCCCATGAGGTGACGTTATGATGCGGTTAACGAGGAGGCAGGCACGATGTGACATGTGCTACAGTGATAGCTGACAATTACTACGGCAGTTACTGGCGCAGGCCCTTAAAATGAGGCAAACGTGATGATTAACCTCCACGTGGGGAAGCGTACAAGAGAAGGAAGAGTGATCCGGATGAGTATGAGGTGACCCGGCCAGCGAATGAAAACTCGGAATGTGCCAAGGGAAAGTAAACCTATGAAAATCCGGACTACGAGGTAACTCGGAAAGAAAACCAGAGGCTCGATAAAATTGAACCTGCTGTGGCCTTAGCGGCTAAGGCAGCTAAGACCGCACCAGCTTCGGGGACTAATGTTGGGGGGATACCCCCAGCTAGGGTCACGCCGGGGTATAAAGGCCGAATTAGCCGAGGTACGGCAAGGTCAAAGCAGGTGCTGGCCGAGTCACCTCATGGCAGGCCAAATCACGGGGTAACCCAGACCAGGAGATGTCCACCTAACTAGGTCTCAGCCGACTTATATCGTAAGTCGGTGAGATGTATCTAACTTGTATGCAGGAACAGGTATGGCCGGATCAACTAGGTACGATCCGGGTTATATCAAGCTTACTAGAGAAGGAATGTATCTCGCTGGTCAAAGGGTGACCACTGTACGCAGAGCGTGAGCGGACAGGCTGAGACCAACGAGGCGTGGCCGACAAAGGTGACGATGCCAATGTCGGATGATGCGGGCGCCGCAGAGGCTCACGTAGCCTTTGCATGGATGACGCTGGGTTAAAGTAACCCGGTCGGCTTACTATTTTGGGAGGAGGCATATTCCCTGGAATATGCCTCCACGTATGCCCTAATTGGAGACCTAGCCACCCCTATATAAGGAGGGCTAGGGCCTCTGTAGAAGAGGTTCATCTCTAGTTGGTTGAGTTTTACTTGGTTCCTGAGGGCTAGCTAGTGGTGAGAGTAAGAGAGTTCCTTCATCCTCCTCTCCCCAATACAGCTCAAGGAGCACTTGTAATCTGTGGAAGTGAATCAAATATAAAGCTACTGTGTGTGGAATCACCACACTATCCCTCCCTAGATTCCCCTAGTGCATTTAGTTCCCACCTTTAGCCTATCCATGGCATCTGCCGTGACACCACCACGACAATTTGTTCTATAGAGTTTTGATTCAAATGAATGGATTTTTCGAAATTCCTTGGGTTGTTTTTTGCATAATTCTAGTCTTATAGAAGAGGTTAGAACTCTAAAAAAATTACAATGTATATATGACAACTGTGACATATTCTTAATCCACATGGATAAGTAATCACTTTTCCTTGGGGTGCAACCATCCAACTTTTATTATTGATTACTTTGTTTTCAAGTCCAATAGAATTCCACATGTCATAACACCCCATTTCTATTTTTCTTATTTCCGGTGTTGTTTAAATCTTGTTGGTTTTTGTCTATGGTTAGCGTATTTTGTGGTGTTTGTTGCACCATCGGCGTATGTGGGTACCCTGTTGGTGTTGCTTTCAAGTGGGCATGACCCGGGTTGTATCGGTTTTCGTCCTATTTTCCGCAATTAACTGGAAAATTCTTATTAAATAATGGATCGTGCAAAGTTTTTTTGCATGCGTTCCAAAAAATCCATGAACCAAAGAAGGCCTGCAAATATAGAGTTGTTCGCATAAAATTTCTCTGAACGCGACTTGATAGTCCTTCTAACTGATCGGGATCATTGTCATAGCCGACGTGGCACCACAGAGACGGCTCCCGGCATACCCGTTAACAACATCCGTGCCCCACCAATTACCTTGTGGATAAGGGGTCTCATTTTTGTTGACCCAATAGTCTCCCTCCTCACTCGCTTGCCCCCGCTCCTGTGCCGCTTGCGAGCCACCTCCGCCGTTCTTGCGAGCCACCACTGCCATCATCATGCCCAGCTGGCACGATGGTTCTTCGTCGAGGAATTCCATTTTAGGGTATGCTACAGTGCCCCATTGTTCAATTTAGGGTTAGGGTTCATCACGGTTTGGGATTTTTTTTGATTTATCATTGATTTAGATCGATTAAAGTCGATTGCTTTACCGATTAGGACATGATAGACCTCGACTATGCTCATGACACCCTGAATGACCCAACATTCTTCGGGAGGCAGTGGGTTACGAGGAGGTTTGTCGCGTCCACAAACTGGTGTCGCACAAATGCATTACAATTGAAGGGACGAACATAGCCAGGAAATTCTACCTATGTCAAGTGGGAGATGTAAGTGGAAATTTGGTTTTTAAACATGTTGTAATTTTTTCGTCAATTAAAGACAGTGATGTGTCCTATCAGATCAATCTAGTTGGTATAAGATAACCTTATTAGTTTTTTTTGCTTGTTTACTTAGTGGAAAGAACAAATATTGACCAATATAGTTGATCTAGCTAGTGTATAATATGTTTTTCTTTTTTACTTCTCTATATATTATATGGTTTCCATGGTGTCTGGGCACCATGGTGCAACTGTTATTTTACCTATATAGATATATATAAATAACATGGTTCCTACCCAATTATGTTATATGCATTTAGATCACTAAATTTCTCTAGTTGTATGCATATAGATCCCGGCTAGGTAGCTCACAATTTGTTCATCCATTATAATTTAAAGGAAGTCATGAACTGTGGTTCCCATTCTTGGTTAGATGGAGAGTAGCTTGGTACTAAAACTTTACTAGACATATTGTGGGAAATGTATAATGATATAAATAGTGCTAGGATTGATGAGAGGTATGAGAGTGCCAAGTTGCTGAAGGATCATGCTGAAGAGAAAGAGAAGATGGAGAAGAATATGGCAGCCTTTTAGCAGATGTGCACAAGTTCATGGATATTAGTGAGCAAAAGATATTGGAAGAGAATATGGTTAGGATTAGGGACAATAGTGAGTTGCAAAATGTCAGTAATCAGGAGGATTAGGCGGGGAGATAGAGAAGAAAAACTATGTCTTGCAAAAACAAGTTGAGATGCTCAAGAATGAAGTCGAAGAGCTAAAAATGTGCAAAAATCCCAGACAAAAATAATGAAGGTAAGAAAGAAGAAATGTGATGATGAAAGAGAGGCCATGCATGTGGGAGGAAAAGAAAAAATAGAGTATATGCTATTTAAACCGCTCCAAGTTAGTGATGGCCGCAAAGATAAGGCGAAGAGAATAAAAGCAATCTATGATGAGTGATCCTCTAGTTAGCATGATGGCAAGTTAGTTGATCTATTTATGTAATGTTTGTGTTGAGACCTTGTGTTGGGGTGGTACCGCTTAATTTTTGTTTATGCGTTGAACCCTTGTGATAATGTAACATGTTGAACTTTCTTATGTTATGTACCTTGTGTTGGTTCAAAATTTAAATCCTTGTGTTGAACTAATTGTGGAGTCATGGTGAATTTTAAATGCCCTATTATTTTGAAATTCCTAGTACATTTAAATTTGAAATGCCTAGTACATTTTAAATTTGAAATGCCTAGTAAATTTTAAATTTTAAATGCCAAGTAAATTTAAAATTTAAAATTCCTAGTCAATTTTCACGCCTCTAAATGAGCATCTACAGTTGTCGAGAGACCTCGAGGGGTCTCGACAATCCTTTTTAGTGCCTATAAAAAATGAGCATCTATGGTTGCCGAGAGCCCTCGAAGGGTCTCGCTAACCCTAAATTTCTAGATCCATTAAAAATAATAAAAAAAATACCTAGTAATTTTACAAGAATTTTTAGACACACTAAAAAATCATGAAAAAATACCTAGAAATTTTAGAAGAATGTTTGATCCTTTAAAAAACCCAAAAATACCTAGAAAATTCAGAAGAATTTTTAGACCCATTAAAAATCATGTAAAATACCTAGTAAATATGGCAGGAATTTGTAGATGCATTGAAAAATCATGTAAACTACGTAGTAAATTCAGAAGAATTTGTAGATGCATCGAAAAATTATGTAAAATACCAAGTAAATTTAGAAGAATTTGTAGATTCATTGAAAAATCATGTAAAATACCTAGTAAATTCATAATCAATGTCTTACACACATAGTCTTCCACATATTATCTAGCACACATAGGTTCTAAAAGAGTTTTAAACATCACAAAGTCGGATACAACAGACAGTTTTGCATGTCATTCTTGTAACTATTGTGCTTCCCACTACTGAGATAGCCTTCCATCCTCTTTGTAAGCCTAAGTTTCCTTTTCCCAACAACAGTAGAACCAGGATGTGATGCAAACCTAGGTAGAGAGAAAGGCCTTGTCCCTAGAACACTACATGTTGATGCACTTGTTGTAGTAGTAGGAGTTGTTGCTTATGTTGCTCCTGTTGTAGGTGTAGTAGCTCTTGTCGCTGGTCCACTTGCAGTGGGTGTAGGGGTAGGAGTTCTTGTTGATGGTGCACCTGTTGTGGGTGTTGGAGTAGGAGTTCTTGTTGCTGTTGTAGTAGTTGTAGGTGTAGGACTGGGAGCTAGTTTGTGCTGCTGTACTTACTAGAATACTCAATGAGATTGTGCCTGCTAGGCTGGAAGGAAATACTATAGTTAGTTCAAATAACTTTAGCTTCTTCTAGCTATACACCTAAACAAAGTTCAAACAACTACAGTTTCATTACCTGGTGGTTATCTTTCCTTATTTGCAGCTCTGGCCTCAATGAAACATTACAAGCCTGTATGATTATACTTGTTGCAAGTGATAGAGACCCCATCCTAGATGTATCTCTAGCATCTGGCACCTCAAACTTGCCTTTCCTTCTGTATGTTTTCTCTCTGATTTGTCTCTGAACCTAGGCGTAGAGGGGAAACTGATTGAAACCTAAACGATCACCCCCATATCTTCATACAAGTGTGCGTAGAGGGTGTGGTCGTGCGCCATTAACGGTTAACAGCCGTGTCAGGAGCTCTCTCCACGGTGCCACGTCGTCTCTCATCGTTGGCTTGGTCGGTCAGAACGGCCATCAATTCACGTTCAACACAAATTTAATGTTTTTTGGGACAACACGTGCAAAATGTGGTGGATTTCAGTCCGCAGAAATTAAAGTGGTTAGAAAATAGAAATTTAGCTCGAAATATGGTTGTTTTATGCTAAGAACTCGAGAATATCTTGACCAGAGAACTATCAACGTGGATTGAGAAACAAGTACTCCCTCCGGTTCATATTAATGTCTCAACTTTGTCTAGATTCAAATGCATCTGGTTTAAATACTTAACTAGATACGTACGAATCTAGATAAGTTTAGGCCATTAATATATGAACCGGAGGGGTACTTCTAAATCAACGGTCAAAAATATAGTTACCGAACAAAAAGAGAAAGAACATAACACAATATCGAGGACGCTAGCATGAAGTCATCAGCTATCTACGTTACCATCCACCATCAGACCATCTTTCCCAAACTTTCTGTGGGGATAAAAGCTCTGCATTTGCAAAGATCTTTTGAGGCGTGCTGCGACAATATATGTGCGTTATGTCTCTGGTCCCGTGCATGTGCATATCTGTATGTATTTTGAAACTGGCTACAGAAAGTATACGGATACATGAATGAAGTCCTCTCTTCCCCTTGCTCCATGTGCGTACCGATGTACCAGAAACGTGCCCAGACTTTGCGTCCGTTGATCCACAGAGCTCCATATTCTCGAAAAACAAAGAACGTACAGAGCTCCCAGGAGTTTTGTGTCTAAGTCGAGAACAAGAAGAATCATCATCGTGGACAACGGCTAAACGCGATTCGGATACGGCAAAGTCACGGACGAGCAGAGACGCGACGTTACCATATACTTATATGCAGCGATCGTAGTACAGTGCTACTCTACAACGGGACAGCAGTGAACGGTCGGCCTGTTCGGTGTTCCTGCTCGGCGCATCGGAGGACACGCGCGGCGAACAACGGTGTCGCCACGGCAACGCCGGCACACGCACACGCATGGCACAGGCGAAGCCGAAGCCGAGGCGGAGGACGACACGGCAGAAAAATAGCAAGCCCTGCCCACGAATGCCGGCGCGCGCGACCCGCCCGCCGTCCCTCCCATGCAGACGACCGCGCGCACGAGCGCAGCAAATAACAGCCATTTTCCAGGCTGCTCGGACTCAGCCACGTACGTGCGCGCCGGCGGCTCGGGCCCCGTTTCTTTACTCCTCTCGAGCGAACACCGGCCAGAACCGGCGTACTAGGTTGGACGCGGGCACTTGGTCGCGTCGGGTTTCTTTTCATCTTCTCTCGTGCCCACGAGACGAGACGATCGATCCAGCCGCTTCTCCGTGGCGGTGGCGCCACCGGCCTCGGGCGCGCGCCCGGGGTGGTGTCCGTAGCGTCCGTCGCGGCGCAACGCCGGCATCGCGATGCCGCCGCGCGCCCGGCGCCAAGGGAGGCTCCGTCCGATGCTGATAGTCTGTGCGCGCGTCGCGCCGCGAACGTCGGCGACGCGTCCGTCCCTTGGCGCCTACCGCCGTGTCCGGTTCCCGTCCAGGCATTTCGTGCGAGGGTCTGACCTTGGTATCAGTACAAGCCGAAGCTGTAAAGGCTAAATTTCGGATTTGTAATAAGCCCATCGATGATGTTGCGCTCTTCTCTTTGCCCTTAATTGTTTGATCTTCCGCCGCGAGCTGCTAGTGCTTGGCTTGGGTTTCTTGGGACCGCTTTCTTTCATGGTCACGGCTCCAAAGGATCACGGCCGGCTGGTGTACTGTCCTTGGTATCAGTATTAGCCGAAGCAGTGAAGGCTAGTACTCCTACTAAATTAAGCATCCAGACTGGTCCGGGAAGCTGATCATTTAACAAAATCTGCAGTAACTTAACAATGGTTGATGATAATGCGCGTGTGTGTCTGAACTCTGGATACAGTAGTTTGAGAAGTGCGATCGCGTAACCGCGCGCACAAGCGGTGGAAGCTGCTATCAGAGCATCTCGAGCAGCTGACTCCCAAAAAACGACCTTTCACGGCGCGAGCACGTCATTTCGCAGCTCCAGCGGACACTACACCACGGCTGATGATTAGAGGCACAAAAATGTGCCTTAAAAAAAAAACTGCCTCCAAAAATCTTTGAAGACAATAAAAGTAATGCCGAATCAAATGGTGTAGGAAAATATCATTTAAGGCATTTCAAAAAATAATACCTTTAAAAATAGTTTTTTGGGGCACTTCTGAAAATGCCTTTAGAAATATATTTTTTGAGGCACTTCGAAAATTGCCTCAGAATAAATTTTAGGACACAGTTGAGGAAAGCCTCAAATAATTTTTGTTGGCATTTTTCAAAGTGCCTCAAAAAACCGTTTGTAGACAGTTTACAAAAATGCCTCAAAAAATAGTTTAAGCCATAATACAGTAAATACAGGCACCTGCAAAAATGACTTAAAAACAATTAAGGATCACTTCTAAAGTGTCTTAAAACAAATAAATACACTCTGAAAAACAAATCCAGGCTCACGTTACAATTCATCTATTCTTCAAGCTCACATTACAATATTTCAGGAACATGCAAGTTACATTTTAAACAGTAAATCAGTATGCATGCATCCCTTGTTGCAATATTCAGGAACATGCAAGTTACAATATTCAAGCTCACATTACAAATAGTAAATCAGTATGCATGCATCCCTTGTTGCCGCCAACAATCAGTCTACTGCCAGCCATAAGCTACATTTTAATAGGTACTAGATCGTGATGGCCAGCAATAAGCTACATTTTAAAAAATACCTTAAAAGAGATGGATCTAATATGCACTGCCATCATTGTATAATAAGCACCTAAGGAAGGCCGAGAGAAACAACTCTGCCATCACCTGGTCATCATTGAAGTACATCGTTGCTTGAAGCTTGCCCTTCGATAGCCCCCATGCATTCCCTTTATCGACCCCTTGACTGAATCTGAGAGGAAGCGTTGCGTTTGTTCCTCCCACATTTAAACAAATAGCATTTAAACACATAGCATTTCAAAATGAACAAGCGGTCAAAATTGAGAAAAGCAGTGCATAGGCAAACTAGGTTCGGACGAACAGGACGATTTTAGGTCAACCAGTGAACTGCCATACAAAATAAGTTAACAAATTAAAATATAGGTGATATTTTCCCCACACCCCACAAGACATAGGCCAACTTGATTCTAGAGAAGCTAGCTTTTGGTAGATTGTGGCTAGAATCTGTGGTGGAGAAAAGCTCACAGAATCTAGTTCTTTCTATTCTTTTTGATTTCTAGACATTTGGTTGTTGGCGAGTGCTCCGCTGCTTTTCCCAAAGTTTTTTTCACGACTATTAAAGCAAATAGCAAAGGCTATAATTAGGAGAACTAATCCACCTGCTTTCATTAGAGGCTGTGTAGTACTACGTGGGTCGTGGGTAGTTATGCGCGTGCAGCCGTCCGCTTAATTAATGAAAGCAGGTGCATTAGTTGTTCTAATCACAGCCTTTTTTTGCTTTAAAAATCGTGCAAAGAAGTTCTGGAAAGCATGTGTTAAGTTGTGGAATGTCTATATCACTCCTAAATTTCATAGTGCATAATGGGATAGAAATGAGCCTCTCGCTCAATCAGTCCTAGCTAAGCATCATGTATTGTCTAGGAATTACTGTCTAGGATTCACCAATCAGTACAGGCAAGAACCTGCGGCTGTGCCTCTAGCTAGGAGGCAGACATGGCAACGTCGGGGAGATGGGGTGGCTACGGGCGACAGCCAGCGGCGACGGTCCTTCGCGTCGGCCGCGGGTGTCGGGCGGCGGACGAGGTGGCGTGGCGGCTAGGGCTGGCGGCGGCGCGGCAGACGAGGTGGTGGCTGGGGCGGTTGGTGGCGCTGCGGACGAGGTGGCGGCTGGGTCGGGCGGCAGAGCGGCGCACGAGGTGGCGGCTGGGCATCAGCGTCACAGCGGCAGGCCGGGGCGACGGCGGCTGGGCGACGGAGGCTGGGCGACGGAGGCTGGGCTTCGGCGTCGCAGCGGCGCGGCGGACGCGATGGCGGCTGGGGCTGGCGGCGGCGCGGCAGACGAGGTGGCGGCTGCGGCGGTTGGCGGCGCTGCGGACGAGGTGGCGGCCGGGCCAGGCGGCAGCGCGGCGCACGAGGTGGCGACTGGGCATCAGCATCATAGCGGCAGGCCGGGGCGACGGAGGCTGGGCTTCGGCGTCGCAGCGGTGTGGCGGACGCGATGGTGGCTGGGCGAGGGAGGTTGGGGTTCATTGATGCGTTTGACCCTGGAAATAAGAGACGCGATGCATTTTTCTTTTTTTCCTTACCCTATTTTCCTTTGGTGGCATTTCCTTGTAAATAAACGTAACTGAAGGGACACTGGTGGATACCGGTCCGATTTCTTGCGGGGAATCCTAGGAATCTGTCTAGAATCAACTCCCAATACGATCCTCAGTTTGTGAATGAAACGAGATTCGTAGTGGAAAAAAGCTGGCCAGAATCGGACGCCTTCTTTTGGGCTTATGAAATTCTGGGCCTAGAATCTGTTCTAGAAGCTGAAAAGAAGTCGTCTATAGACGATTGCATGATCTTATAGGAAGAACCACATGAGCAGGAGAGAATGCTTTCCTCAAACCAAGAAAAAGCCAAGCAACCATGCCTACAAATTTAAAAGACGTACACAATCACATTGTTCAATGCAAGATGTAGAAAGGAAACCTACAGTACACCCAAGACACTTCAATTTTATAACAAGCAACCTAATTACTGCGAACTGATTAACAGGTAGTGATATGGGCATAACCCTTCGGGTTTCTACTATTGGCACATACAGTGCGGCCTGAAGGAAGGTACACCCGAAGATATGCCAATATCCATGAAACCCATGATAATTCAACAAATACGAAGCCTACAAGGACACAGGCTCCTAGTGGAACAAGACAAGAAAGTCCAGGATTAGACTTGATACAAACTCTAACTTATAAACCAACTCGTATTGGTACCTGAGACCTAGCATCCTCATATATAAAAGCTAGAAGGAGCCGACAAGATATCAGATACACGCGCCTCTTTATCTCAGCGAGATCTCATCTAGACGACTCAACGAGTTTGTACTCTCCATTCATAATACGAGCAGACAAGCAGGAAGTAGGGTTTTCTCTACGAGGGCCTAGACCTGGGTAAATCGCCTCCCTTGATTGTCTGTTAAGCCGACGAAATCCCCAGCGTTCTCCTTTTCCACGAAACCCTAAGTCCATAACCATGGATATTGCCGAGGTTACCCCACGTCAATTGGCGCCGTCTGTGGGAAATTTGAGCGCTGGAGCCATGGATTCGGCAGCTCCCTCTTCATCAAGCAGCAACTCGATGATCGGAGGCCGTCATATCCATTTCGATTTCGTCGATCTTCTTTCACACCCACCTGCCCTTGTTTCGGCCTTCGACAACCTCGACCGGGAGATAGATCTGATGATCAGAAGCATCAACCTTCGCATTGGGTCCTCGGGAACTTCCTGCCTCTCAGATCCGATCTATTCGGGTCCGCCGGCCACAATCGTAGCGCCTACGGCGACACTAGCATCTTCTGTTGGCTCCACTGGAAAAGCCGTCTCACACCCAAGACAACCGCGACCACACCGCGAAGTTGGAGGATACAGCTGATCTCTATGACAGTCTCTCCTCGGATATGATACCAGATCAACACCACTTCGAGTAACGGACCCGACGAATCTAGAGAAAGCGTTGAATTCTGGATCAAGGAGACTATTTTAACTCTGCTGCAGACTATTCCGACTCTGCTGCAGACTGTTTTGACTCTGTCGCGGACACGCGGTCGAGGGCAGGAGATTAAATCAGGTGCATACGCCGGTGAATTCGATTTAATCGATCTAGAACATCCGGTGGGAGGCGGAGTTGCATGTGGACGCAGTTCCAAATTGATCAATTCGGCGATGCAATACGTGATTTTACGTGGGGACCAGTTTGGTTTCTATTATATTTTTGGTAATCAAACCAGACGTGGCCGCTGATTCAAAACTGAAAGAGTATGAGTTTGACAGAATATGATGGATATATTATTGAGCCTCATGGGTGAGTATATATAGGCGTATAGAAGATTATCTTGGAGTACGAGTCAAGTTAGGAGTACTATAAGTAAATAGATTCTAACTCTATCTAAACTACCATAACAACCATATCTAAACTACCATAACAACCGTATATACATAATACTCTAACACTTCCCGCAGTCGTAGCGGTAACGTCGTGAACAACTGGAACATCGCGGACGGTCAAACTGGAGATAAACCGAAGTAGCATCCAGTAGGCTGACATCCCCCGCAGTCCGGGCGGGAACGTCGTGGACGGTGTCGCAGCGCGATAGCGAGGAAGCTGATGAGTCCAAAGTAAGAAAAAGAAAAGGGTTCCACGTCAACACCATGTCCAAGGTATTTGGTTTTCAAAGCTGTCGGTTGCTGTCCAAAAATAACTAGATCAAGGCCAACGCTGCACCAGCAGACTTCAAGTTAAATACGTTGCTCTCCCATAGTTCAGCGAAAAAGGAAATAAAATTTGGATCCGGTCGCCAGCACAAGAGAAAAAGAAAAAGGAGTTAGAAGGAGCGGTCGTCGGATTCATGCAAAGAAGCAGGGCCGGCTTGTACGAATGATGCGGCCACAACACTAACTAGATCATGATGCGAGCGCTGCCGCGTCCGTCTATTTTGGTAATATTTTGATAGTCTATGCCTTCTATCATGCATCATATAATTTATGTAGTCATGCACCAATCGAACAATTTAGGCAATATGGGAAGAACAGATGAAAATTATTGTATCACTCAAAACCAAGCATATGTTCAACAATATGCACGACCGAAAATCTAGGACAGAATAAAAGGAAAGTATACATATACGTTTTCACTCCTCTTCTAACCCGAAGACCTCACCACCATATATATAGCATTCTTAAGTCGACAGTGCAAGCTGAAAAAAATGTTGACTTATTTATCAGCCTTTACATGTGTAACAAAATACACCAATTTCCAGTTATGGAAATAGATTTTTGCAAGAAATACTCATCAAATTTACCTTTGTCCCATGCAATTCACAGTGTGTTGCGCTAAACCCAACCACCATTGAGATTAATAAAATCAACTTTATTCGTGGAACAGTACACAAATAGTCTATACAAAATATTTGGTTGAAATGAGCCATTGGTACTCCGATTTCAGTCAGCGCCAACTTTTTACACCCTGTCTTCTCACCCTTCGCGCCCATCACCATATGCTAGCTTGAAGTACCAACCTATGAAAGATTAGACAATGTTCATCAAACTTACTTTTATCCATGAAATTCACAGCATGTTGCGCTAAACCCATCCACCATTGAGATAAAAAAATCAAAATTTATTCATGGAGCGTCAAACAAATAGTCTACACAAAATATTTGGTTGGAATTAGCCATTGGCACCCTTTAGTAAATTGGATCTGATTTTTGTCAACACTAACTCTTTGTGCCCTGTCTTCTCATCCCTCCACGCCCATCTCCATCTGCTAGCTTTTAGTACGAAACTACAAGATCGGACATTATGAAATCATTACATGGTCACTAAAGCACAAAAATTTATACACAGAGGCCCATAGATCATTATATTATCACTCAAAATCAAGCATATGCTTAAGTAACTATGTGCAGTTCATAAAAAGTTCAAGCAAAAACCCAAACTTACCTTCTCACCTCCAAAAGGTCACGAAGAGCATCAGCCAGAGCAACTCACACGCTTCCTTCTCCTCAGACATAGAACTAGTAGCGCAAGCAAACAAAGCATGTTAATGGATGTTCATATCATTCAAATGTGTTACTTTATTGCCCATTAACATAGAATGATAATTAATCGTGGAAGCAGTTAGTTTTCAAAAATAAAGTGCAATTCCTTAGCAAACTGTACAGAGTAGTAGTTGGATTGCTGAGAAACTATATGGGACTAACAATGCTTCGGAACTGCACATAATGTTCCTCAATTAATTAGTAAAAATACCAACCCCTCAGCTATTTAGAAAGAAAATTTATAATAGGGGTGGACTGTCCATACCTAGCTCCATAGAAGGGCTCGGAACATCGAGTCTCCTTGTAGGGACTAGAGTAATTAGATGCATATGGAAGAAGACAAACGTAGAGAGGAGCTCGTCAGCCGCCATGGTGAGAAGAAGCCAAGGCTTATATATTTCTTCACGGTAACTTAAAATGGAAAGTTCCAATCAGCAATGGCAGGCTTCGGCAAGTTCAACAACAAATGAGAATCTTGATATATCAGCTTCACGAATCTGTCACCAAAGTACGTAAAATTGACGTCTATCAAATTGTAAATTAAAGGGTATCAAACATGAGTTGAGGGGAGGGATTGAGGGCATCAAGGACCATAGAAAACACATTGTCTCAGGGAGATGGTAGACAACAAAAGAACCCAAAACAGCTACCAGAGCCGATATCCTAAGAACAAAACAAAAAAGTCCAAAAACACATTTTACATCTGAACCAGCAAACAATAATAAAGAATCACTGCACGCTTTGTTTTGTAGGCAACCAACCTATCATCATATACTTTCGATTTTCCAATGCTCTAAAATCCTTAGGACTGTAGGTAAAGGTCAAAAACTTTGGAGCCAGTAACATTGACCTCAACGGGATTAGCCCCAAATCTTTATACCTTAAAATTGCGGGGCAGCGTGTTGATATCTGCAATTAGCATACATGCATGACTTTTATAAGAATATTACAGTGTTGTAATAAGACTATCTTACCTTTTTTTGGGTATCATTTATAAGAATATTACAGTGTTGTAATAAGACTATCTTACCTTTTTTGGGTATCTTGTATGTGTCCAACTCCAAAACCTGCAAAGCTAATTTATCATTCCACTGGTGGCCTGGTCATAATAACCACTTATCTGATAGACAAGACGGCAAGATCCATGTACCTTTATTACATTCTAAAGAGAGATTCTGGTTGAGAAGAAAACATTTTCCAGATCGACATGGGCCAATAAGCTGATTTGACAATAACAGCGACTTAGAGCTTAGTCTACTGAAAGGACGACAAACTTGTAAAGACGACACCACGACATTGATCATGAAAATGCAAAATTTTCATCTGAGAATGAGAACCACAATTTGTTTAGAATTTGAACCTGGAACATACAGAGACAATAGCTATTCAAGTTTTGATTCTTTAAATTGCGTCCATCCTTCTTTGGAAAGACAGATTTAGTCAATATACTGTTGCTCAACTATTGGAAAACTGCATAACTAACATTGATCAAAACTCTGAAGTCTGCAAATAGAGGTGTACAACATAGCTTGTTGACAAACATCAATCTTCAATCGTATGTATGAGGAGAGTTCGGGGATGAAGTAGTCATGCGCCTTGACCAACAGGCGGTGGTGGGCAAACACAATGAGGTACCAAGCAGATGGGAAGAGGAAGGAGAGGATTCTGCGTGGGATGGGGTAGGCCAATAAGCGTGCAAGCATGGCGAAAACGGCGCCGTCACAGATCTCGTACGCGGAGGAAGGAAGAGGTGAAAATATCGGGCTGCCGCCGCCCCTCCTCTTCGTGTGTGCCCGATGTTGCTTCCTTCCATCCTCGAGTCACCGACGCATCATCGAGGAGCAGCACCAAACTCAATCGCCCGCCGCGGTAATCGTGGACATCAGATTCTCCCTCCTCCTATCTCTCTCAGGTGGCAACGGCACGTTGCAGTACCGGCGGCGGCCACCTAGGTCGAGACTGGGAGGGCAGCACCGGCGGCGCTCACCTAGGTTTCGCCCTAGATCAAGACAGGGAGGGTGTGTCGTGGGCTGTTGTGCGGAGAGGTGCAGAATGGCGGGTTTTGTTTACGCATATGTGGCGCTATCAGGACCGTCCGCTCGGGATCGAACGAGATGCCCGCGATTTTACCTCCAGAGTATCCGGCTGGGACATTCGGTCAGCGCATCGAACGGCCAAAAAGATCCAAACGTGTGATCAGACGACCAAAATAGCTGAGGTCGTGAGAGAGGCCCTATTTGACTCGGTTATAATATCCCTAATTGCATGTATAATTACTCGACTCAAAAAATCAAGCTAAACACTGGCCTATGCATGGAATTCTCGACCAAGTCACCACGTGGAGAACAAGGAATACATTCCGCTTAGATCAATTCCGTCCGCTACAGCATCGACTTCTGCCCGCCGCGTCGAGGTCTGTTGTACGACTCCGGCGTGGGGATCCGCCAAAATCTAAATCATCTGTTGTGGCAACCTGACAAAACCTTCGGCTCCAGCGATCTGCTACAATCTTCTGCTGCGGCAACCCGCTGCGGTTTTCAGTTCCTCTGACCACATCAACCTCATCGACTATTAACAAAGCTATTTTTTCTTACTTTAATAGCACTCGACATTCAAGGGTTGCACCCTCTTTAAGTAATCTAAGTGTCATCGACTTCGCGCACTCGAGCACCTCATACGTGATTTTCTGAATAGCTGACCCTGCCTGAGCGTCGAATCCTTGAATACCGACCCAGTTGTAGTCCAACTGACAGGTCGACAAGGTACTGAGACTAAGGATGTCAGGATAATGAAAAGGTCTCGCGTTACAGTGCAAAAGTGTCGGATTCGATGGCACCAGAAAATGTTATGAAAAAATAAAAAGCGATATTCTTTACAAGATGCAAGTACTTTACAATTCTCTATTTTTTGCAAAAAAGTCATCTACATCGAGCTATTCTATCGAATAACTTCTCAGATAAAGAAGATTCATGAGACTCACCCGATAAAAATCAAGACCAGAGTCAGAGAAATTCCTAGAATAAACATCATCTTCACGCACTCGATACCAATAAAGCTAAGTTCTCTTAACCGAGTCCACTTGTCATTACTCTATTACACCCGATACTCGGGGGCTCAGTCGAACAAACTATTACATAATCATACTCCGATACTCGGGGGTTTTGCTACTCGGCGCAAACTTAAAAATTCTTTAGCGCCGCCATGAAATACGTCAAAAACATGCTTTGACCCGAGTAGCCGATCCAGCCCAATGGGCATCAGGCTAACGAAAAGGTCTCGCGAGGGGCAACACCGCAATAGCCATCAGCAAAAATACATCAAGATTCCAAATTACAACAAGTTATATTTTTGGCTGATACATACACAAACTTTACACAATCTACATGTCTTTTTCCAGGATCCTTATTTTATCTACACGGAGAAATTCTCGGATGAAGAAGATCTCTGAGCCTATGCTTTGGTGCTAGCACCCGAACATAGCCCCGGGGGCTACTCGCATCGCGAGCGCTGGTCACGCACCCGATAAAAACATATCCTCCAACGGAATCGGCAAAAACAACTTACATCTCTACGGACAAGACCTGAATAGAGAACCTCCTCGGATGAAGATCATATTTTCACACTCGATAGAAAATCAAAATCCTCCTATGGAGTCGATAAAATATCAAAAATTCTCGGACCGCGTCCGCCGCGATAATATGTCTGAATGTCGTGTCTCTCGATATAAAGGTAAGATCCCAGGATCCGTCCTATGAGGCCTAGTAATCGCACCTGAATGCGCTTTGCTAGTTATTATCCATATCCACGATACGATGAAAAATTCTGATGGACGCATTAGGTACCCATAAAACATGAGCCTGGAATTCAGTACTCGATAAGACCTCCCGCGGCTGGAGCTTAATTACGCTAGTATATACCGAATTTGAGTCTGGGGACTCGAGTTTGAAGAAGGTTCACGATGTCTTTGCCCAAGAGCAATTAACTGGTTCCCGATCCGTCGGATCCACCAGACTCGTTATACCAAAATTCCCAGGTTAAACTTATTAAACTTAGAGTTCGCCTATTCGATAGAAAAATTCCACTTACGGAGTCGACATAAAAGCAAAGCTACAATGCCTGAGTCGAGAACTTTCTCGGATGATGAAGACTTTAGCCTATGTTCGAACGCCAGCCTCGGGGGCTACTCCCATCAGGTGCGCTGACCGCGCACCTGATAGAAAAAACAGAAATCCTCCAAACAGGAGTTGGCGGAAGAATATCTACAATGAAGAAGCATAATTTTAAGTCTAATCGAGTATAGCCTCAAAGGTTACTTCCATCGGGAGCACCCAATAAAATCCCATCGGGAGCACCCAATAAAAATGCTGACATCACTTGAAGAACAAGACAATGTAATCCATTGCATCAGCCAAATAAGACATCGACAAGTTCATGCATACGAGGAAATCTTCGAGTTCACCTTCGCGCATATTAAAAAGGACTTTTAGCCTATGCTCGGACGCAAGCATCCGAACAAAGCCTCGGGGGTTACTGAAATGGGCATAACCCTTCAGGTTCCCACTATTGGCATATACAGTGCGGCCAAGGAAGGTACACCCGAAGATATGCCAAGATCCATGAAGCCCATGATGATTCAACAAATACGAAGCCTACAAGGACACAGACTCCTGGTGAAACCAGACAAGGAAGTCCAAGATTAGACTAGATACGAACTCTAACTTATAAACCAACTCGTATTGGTATCTGAGACCTAGCCTCCTCATATATAAATGCTAGGAGGGGCCAACGAGGAGGGCACTCCCACAATACAATAGACATCCGACAATAGATCTAGACAATAGACATCAAATACACGCATCTCTTTCTCTCGGCGAGATCGCATCTAGACGACTCAACGAGTTTGTACTCTCTATTGATAATACGAGCAGAAAAACAGGAAGTAGGGTTTCCTCTACGAGGGCCTGAACCTGGATAAATCGCCTCCCTTGTTTGTATGTTAAGCCGACAAAATCCCCAGCGTTCTCCTTTTCCATGAAACCCTAAGTCCATAATCATGGGTATTGCCGAAGTTATCCCTCGTCAGGTAGCAACTAGTATTTCCACCCAAACTCAGAACATTCAACTAATTCATGTATAAAAACTTCGAAACGTACTCAGTTGATAGAATCTTTGGGCCTTTGGCGATGCATCTTGATCCTAATGCCCAATAGCAAATAGATCTAGACCACCCAAAAAGGGCGTCACAATAATAGATCCTAGCCTTATTCCTAATTCCATTACTAAAATGTTAATTACCTAAATTTTAATTTTAGAACAAGTTGTTGTGATGGCTAACAGAGGATGGCACTGCAATTTTAGAAGATATTTTTTCCCAGAACAACAGGTGCATTTCAGAGAGTTGTTGATGCTTTTGCAAAGTGTGTCACTGAATGCTGAAACCGACAGACCGAAATGGTTGTGGACAAAGTCAGGGAAGTTCACTTTGAAATCAATATAATGGTTGTGGACAAAGTCAGGGAAGTTCACTTTGAAATCAATATATAATTGCTTGACTAACTCTAGAGTTGACAAAAGTTTTAAACACTTGTGGAAAACTAATATTCCACTCAAAATCAAAATTTGGTTTTGGCTCATCTAGCACAATGCCATTCCAACCAAAGACACCATGAAGAAAAATAAATGGGTGGGGAACACCCTGTGTAGATTATGTGATTAGGAAGAAATGATTAGGCACATGTTCTTATCTTGTTCTGCAGCCAAGTATGTTTAGAGTGTTGTTGCAAAACTAGTGGGTGCTAGCACAAGGAATATGTCCTTTTTCTCAATAATTCTGGTGGATTGCTCAATATCTACTAGATCAACTCTCCCTAGATCTAATCATGTATGCTTGTGTCTTCGTTAAATATTGGTCAAGTTTGCATGAAGGAGGTCAACGGGAAGCTTTGATGGTTGGGGTAGATACTCTGCAGAGAAATCGCTGGAAGATGCTGCTGCGATGGACAATGCTCCAGTACCATTGTTGGGCCTGTTGATTTTAGCCATAATCAACAGAGGGGCGATGGGAATTCTCATGTTGAGAAAGATTGAAGTCCTAGATCAAAGCTTGTACGTTTGTGGTTTTTTTGTCATGTTGGCAACCCCCCGTTGAAAACTAGTTTGTTCGTCGTATTTTCTTTCCAGTTGTTTTGTCGTTGTTCCATGTTGATACACTAACTGTGTGCGGTGAGCATGGTTTCTTTCCTTCTTAGTTGGAGCTAGCAGCAAACCAAAGCTTTATTTTGTGTTGTTTTAAGTTGTATGTTGGCCAGTGAACTTGTTGTTCCGTTATCCTATGATAGTGAAACCCGATTCCCATATTCGAGATCATATGGAAGAAATGACCGAGACGGCCTCTCTGGTCAATAACCAATAGCAGGACCATGAATGTACATAATGGTTCCCACATATTCAATACTTTGTGTGCAGGAGTTCTAAAAATAGTTCCAAGTGGGTTAATAAATTCCAACTTCTTTCTTTGAAACCGAGATCATAAGAAATGCTCCTTTGTCTTTTTTTTTTTACCTTTGATACATCCCTTTGGACCAAATGGATGAATAGTGTGACAAATAAAAATCATATTCCTCCTCCATGTCTCGTAAGTACCAAAAAGATCCTTAGGATTTTTTTTGTAATAATTCATTTGCACTCACTTTTGGAGGAGATTTTTTTTGTAATAATTCATTTGCACTCAATTTGGAGGAATTTTTCATCTTCTAAAATAACATGATATAATTCCTTTGTTTTCCACGTGTTGTGTTACACACTCATGATGCTAATTTATAGAGATCCTTTGATTCTTGGAAATTTCACAGTTTTGCTTTTGGAGAATTTGGATATGTAAGAGGTTAGACCTTTTAGAAAATTTACTACGTGTCTATGACAACTATGAAAAGTTCTCAATCTACATGGATAATCAATGTGTTTTTCTTGCGGTGCAACCATACAACCTTTATTATCGATTTTTATGTTTTCAAGGCGCGTAGAATTCCACCTGTCACAACACCCCATTTCTATTTTTCTTATTTTTATTGTTCTTTAAATCCCGTTGGTTTGCGTTTGTGGTTGGCGTGTTTTGTGGTGTTTCTTGCGTTGTCGGCGAGTGTTTGTGGTTGGCGTGTTTTGTGGTGTTTCTTGTGTTGTCGGCTAGTCTGGGCCAGATCCAGTTGATGTTGCTTTCGAGTGGGCTTGGCCCTTGTTGTATTGTATCGATTTTCCCCCGGTTTTCCGTATTCTAAAATAATGGACCAGGCAAAAATTTTGCATGGGTTTCAAAAAAAATCCCATGAACCAAATCCCAGACTTTCCGTGGGGATAAAAGCTCTGCATTTGCAAAGATCTTTTGAGGCGTGCTGCGACCATATATGTGAGTTATGTCTCTGGTCCCGTGCATGTGTATATCTGTACTGTATGTATTTTCAAACTGGCTACTGGAAGTATACGGCTACATTGCAGTCGTCTCTTCCCTTTGCTCCATGTGCGTACCGATGTACCAGAAACGTGCTCAGACTTTACGTCCTTCTGTGCATGCGGTGTGGTGTTGATGCACACTGCAGGAGAAATCAGGCGGAAGACGTATAGAGAGGAGAGCTCCATTCTCAAAAAACAAAAAAGAACGTACAGAGCTCCCACGAGTTTTGAGCCAGTAAATCGAGAAGAGGAAGAAGAATCGTGGACAACTGCTAAACGCGAGGCGGATACGGTAAAAGTCACGGACCAGCAGAGACGCGACGTTACCATGCATCCGATCGTACTACAGTGCTAGTACAACGGGACATCAGAGAACGGTCGGCATGCTCGGCGCATCGGAGGACACGCGCTGCGAACAACGGTGTCGCCACGGCGAAGCCGGCACGCGCACACGCATGGCACAGGCGAAGCCGAAGCCCTGCCCACGAATGCTGGCGCGCGCGACCCGCCGTCCCTGCCACGCAGACGACCGCGCGCACGACCGCAGCAATAACAGCCATTTTCCATGCAGCTCGGACTCGGCCAAGTACGTACTCGTGCGTGCGCGCCGGCGGCTCGGGCCCCTTTTTTTACTCCTCTCGAGCGAACACCGACCAGAACCGGCGTAGGTTTGGTCGTGTCGGTTTCTTCTCATCTTCTCTCACGCACGGACGCCCACGAGACGATCGATCGAGGCGCTTCTCCGTGGCGGTTGGCGCCACCGGCCTCGGGCGCGCGCCCGGGGCTGTGTCCGTAGCGGCCGTCGCGGCGCAACGCCGGCATCGCGCTGCCGCCGCGCGCCCGGCGCCAAGGGAAGCTCCGCCGTCCGATGCTGGTAGTTTGTGCGCGTGTCGCGCCGCGAACGCCGGCGAACGCGTCGTTGTCTGGGCACGTGCACGTACGCTTTGGTCGAACCGGGCACGGCCCGTCCTTGGCGCCTACCGCCGTGTCCGGTTCCCGTCCAGGCATTTCGTGCGAGGGTCTGACCTTGGTATCAGTACAAGCCGAAGCTGTAAAGGCTAAATTTCGGATTTGTAATAAGCCCATCGATGATGTTGCGCTCTTCTCTTTGCCCTTAATTGTTTGATCTTCCGCCGCGAGCTGCTAGTGCTTGGCTTGGGTGTCTTGGGGCCGCCATCTTTCATGGTCACGGCTCCAAAGGACCACGGCCGGCTGGTGTTAAGGACGTCATGTACTGTTCTTGCTATCAGTATTACTGTATTAGCCGAAGCTGTGAAGGCTAGTACTAGTACAGTACTAAATTAAGCATCCGGACTGGTCCGGGAAGCTGATCACTTGATACGGTAACTAAACAATATTTTTCCACGCGATCCCCATTCATTATCAAAGGATAACGAAATACAGAACCAAAAGCATCCAGGTGCAAAGAAGTCTGAAGCAGAAGAAAAACTACTGAGATTTTTTTTTTCGAAATGGGGGTATTACTCCCCGGCCAACCTTTATTAAAGACATAAGTCAAATATCAAGTTTACAATTTAAGAGTTGGCAAAAATTGCCACAAAGATCAACCAGCGAAATAAGGTAGACATATAAAGAAAAAAAAAACTACTGAGTACCGCTCTCTATTGGCTAACGCTCGAAAGGAAAAAGTTAAGGACCTCAAACTGAGGCTAGAGCAGAAAGTGCAAATAAGTCTGAAGCAGAAGAAAAACTACCGAGTACCGCTCCCCATTCATTATCAAAGGATAGCGAAATACAGAACCATAACCCCATGGGAGATGCTAATAACCAGCATCAGGCCAGACAGAAGCAGCAACCAAGTTATCCAACAGGCTAGCAAGGAGCAAAATTTACTTAAACTTCAGCAGCGACGGACCATCATTAGAAGAAAGCAACCCCCAGCAGTGCAAATCATCCATCTCTCCGGGGGTTCATCTTCTTCAGGATCTTCATCGGTAGCATTATCTTGGTGGTTGCGATCATGGATCACGGGGAAACCAGCAGCAGGATCAGTCCTTCTGCCTACAGCAAAGATTGAGGAGTGCGTCTGCACAAGCTCTACCAGATACCGCATCCCGTCTCATACCGCAAAATAACCGTCTGTTTGTGGTTCGAGACAGGAAAAGCGGCCATTCCAGATACCCTAAACCGTACCGCATCCAAAAAAAAATTACGGCTTCCCGCAAAAGGTCGCTTCGGTGCCGCATATATACCGTACCGGGAGGTGCCGATGCGGTACACCGCATCCCGTCGATTGTGTTGGCGGGAGGGAAATTTTCCTTCCCCGCTTCCCGCTCACCCTCCACTGTCGTTGATCTGCCGCCGCAGCCGCAATATCCCTCTCCTCCCTCCAATCGCGACCTCCCTCCTCGGCGCAACCATGGCGAGACCCACTCTGAACGACTACGAGGCGTCGATGTTCGTCCACCATGGCATCCTCTCTCCGCCACGCGTAATGATCCCGAAAGGCTTCAAGCTCAGCCACTACGGGGTCCCGGTGGCGCCGGTTCCGCGCGGTGCCGAGTTGGGACGCCGAATCAAGGAGCACCGCCTCAAACTCTCGGAGTGGAAGATGTCCATGCCCCGGTACGCGCCTTCGAGCTCCTATTGGCCGAGGTTATTCAAGCTGGAGCACCGGCGGGGCTTGCTATCTACCTCGAACACCGTCGCGACGTCCACCCCGACGACCGCAACCGCGAAGGGAGGGTGCAATTATGGGCGGTTCCGGAACGCACCATCTCCTCCGCCATCAATGATGCGCTCCATGAAGACTTCTTGATGGAGGCTAACCACGCCGGAATCATCGAGATTTCCGACAGCGGCGGCAATGACAGCGGCGAGGAAGATGGGCGAGGGCGACGGTGCCGCCAGCGAGGAAGATGGCACGGACGCGGACGGTGGCGCCGAGGCCGAGGAAGATGGCGACGAAGAGGACAGCGGAAGCGAGATCATCGATTAGGGTTTCATTTAGTCTTTTTCTATGTTTAATTTCTTCAATTGAAAACCTTGCCGTTGAATGCCGTCTCAAATTATCTACCGATGTTGTTTTAATTCTTGTTCATACACTGAATTGTGTGCCTCGCCGTGAACTATGTTTTCCGGTACACGCGACGAGGCGGAACAAATGTTGCATACTGAACCGTAAAAGGAAATATACGGTTTTGCGGTACAATTATGCGGCATCTGATCCGCCCTGCCGTTTTTCGCACCGCAAAATCGAGTTATGGTTTACCGCATCCGTGTTTTGCGGTAGGAATGGATGCAGTATCTGCTAGAGATGCTCTAAGCACCTCTCGATTGTCAAAAACTTTGGCTTGAACGATGCATGAAGCTGGCATCGGTTACATGTTGATACTTATCGAGAGGGGCACAACCCATCGATCGGTTTGATACAATGGGATGTAAGTCCAGGTGGAGTACTACTCCAACACGGTACAATACCAACAACATAATAATACATGAATAAAACGTAACCCTGAAACATTTAATAATGTTAATAACCCCCTTTAATCTTATCATTGTAAAAGGTTGAGATAACGTTTGAACTGTTGAAAATATGCCCTAGAGACAAATAATAATAAGGATTATTATCATATTTCATAAAGTGTATGATTAAGTTTTATATCATGCTATAACTGTATTGAGAGGAAACATCAATACACGTGTGATATATAAACAACTAAGGGTTCCGGTGAAACTCTAGTCACTGGTTCATTGGTCAAAAGATGATCAAGGTTTCCTGATCATGTGGCATTTATGCCAGTTGGAAATGGAGTCAACTCATTCTGAGAATGAGATGATGAACCAATACCCGACCTAAACATCGTGACCCGATCATGTCACGAAGTTTAAGTTACGATGATTAGAATGGATCTTCATAGACTATTCCTTAGACCGCGAGGCTATATCAATCATTGTTTCCCGAGAATGCTTAGATAGCATCAAACGTCACTTGGTAATACAGTGACAATAAAGGTGTGTTCAGGTATTCGGAGAAACCGTAGAGGCAATATATGCCAAGAGCAGGATTTGTCCGTCCACGTGACGGAAAGATACTCAAGGGTCCACTCGGAGAAGTTATATCCAATAGCTGCGCAGCATGTGATTTGATCACATGGATATCACTTGTCAAAACGAGTCAAGTAGCATTGTTCGGTAACGAGATTGAACGCGGCATGGCGATGTCATTGATCAGATCTTGGGCAATGCAAGTATCAAGAGACAAAGGGAATAAGACACGACTGTCCTGGTTCAAACGATGAAAAATCTTCGTGGAATGCACAGGGGTCACATGGCCATCCAGGTCCCTCTGTCGATCATTGGTCCGGGAGTGTCCCGACCATGTATGGAGTGTTCCTAAACCATGGGGTATCACGCTTAAGGGCTTGATGATGCTTAGATAGTGTTCATAGGATCGGTAGAATCACCAAAGAAGAGAAGAGAGAAAACCGGAAGGGTTTCGGTAAGTCTGGAGGATGTCTGGAGTGGAGGTGGAAGGTGTTCCATAGCCACGGAGATTGAATAATATGTTAATGAATGTTAAATATCGACTTAATCATTTATTCATAATTATTTAATAAAAGAGAAAATCAATTAAATGGTCAATGGGTTTAATGGGCCAATTCCCGGAGGGGAAAAGGCCCAAAAGGGGACCACACCGCTAGGAGAGGCCTAGGGGGGGGTGGCCGGCGGCCCTAGTGGGCCTGCCCCATGTGGGGCCCATGGGTGGGGGCTGGCCGGCACGCCTCCCCACCTCTCCTCTCTCCTTTAGTCCCACCCCGGGACTTTGAGGGAGGTAGTACCTCCCCTACCCCTATATATAGTGGGGGTATTTGGCCAGATAAAGACACGCAATATTCAATAAAAGGTTTCCTCTCTTTTGGGGAGACCTCCAATTGATATTCTCTCTCTCTCTCCCGTGACCGTGGTCCCAAGTTCGGACTGCGCGAACCAGAGACATCTTCACCGTGGAGCGCCGTCGCGCTGCGGGATTCGGATCCAGGAGCTCTACTTGCGCAACTGCTACTGGATCGGGGAAGCGGGAGTCATCGTCAGGCACCGGACATGTTTAACTTCCTGCGTGGTGTCAAACTTGAGGCACTCAAGTCGTTGGAGCCACAGGAGCGCAAGGACTTCATCACGACCTTGAGGTCGGCTTCGGCTCGTCTACATCAACCATGCTCTCCTGAGCGTTGACAATGCTTTTCGGTCTTCAAGGGTGATGGCTCAATGCACGACACCCAGAAAAATGCTTGATGGCGATGTTGATGTAGAGCTTGTTGGGAACCCCAAGAGGAAGGTATGATGAGCACAACAGCAAGTTTCCCTCAGTTATAAAACCAAGGTTTAATCGAACCAGTAGGAGCAAGAAAACATCCCAAAGGTGTTACTAGCTGAGCTTTGGCAGGGCGCACTACCGGTGCTAGTAGCAACGTGGAGACCTACACAACACAACCACATAACTTTGTCCCCAACTTGCGATGAGGTTGTCAATCTCACCGTGTTTTGTGGAAAACAAAGGATTAAACGTATCGAATGGAAAGAAGTAATAGTTTTGCAGAAAGTAAACACAAAGGAGTAAATAGTTTGTAGATTGTATGTAAAAGACAAGGACCGGGATCCATAGTTCACTAGAGGTGGATCTCCTTAGATAAATAACATGCTGGGTGAACAAATTACAGCGGGGCAATTGACAAACACCGAGAAAGCAATACATGCATATACTAATCATCTTGACTCCTTTGAGACTTGATTGGGCATTAGAACATAATACATAGACTGCCATCCAACTACATCTATGACTAATAATCCACCTTTAGGTTATCATCCGAACCCCCTCTAGTATTAAGTTGCAAGCAACAGATTATTGCTTTACGAACTGCGTGTAAAGTAAACAATACGATTGTTCTATGAACAAAGGATTGTTGTTTTCTCCCTAGTAGCAACAGCACATCTAGTACCTTAGAGATTTCTATCACTTCTCCAGATTACCAGAGGCATGAACCCACTATCGAGCATAAATACTAACTCTTGGAGTTGCTAGCATCTACTTGGCCAAGATAGCTACTAACAACGGAAAGCATGCAAGATCACAAATAACAAAGACATGATAGAATCAATAATCAATCTGAAATAGCATCTCAATATCCATCGGATCCCCGCAAACACAACATGCAGAATGACAAATAGATGATCTTGATCATGAACGGAGCTCACAAGATCTAAACATGAAAGCACAAAGGAGCAAAACCAGCCATCTAGCTACTACATGGATCCGTAGTCCAAGGATGAACTACTCATGCATCACACCGGAGGCTTGCATGGTTATGAAGAAGGCCTCCAGGGTGAATTCCCCTCTCCGGCAGGGTGCCGAGAAGAGCTTCAGATCCCTCCCGATCTAGGGATGGAGATGACAGTGGCTACAGACTGTTTCGTGGATTTTTGATCGGGCCCTTAGGGTTTTCGTCCCGAGGGCAATATATAGGCGGAAGGAGAGGCCGAGGGGGTGCCGGGAGCGGCCACACCACCCCCTGGCGTAGGCCAGGCCTGGCCGCGTGGCCAGGTGGTGTGGTGGCTCCCTGGCCCTTGTCCGTCTCGTATGCTGGCACTTGATGTCTTCCGGAAAAATAGGCACTTTGGCTTTTGTCCCATCCAATTTCGAGAATATTCATTTTCTGACTTTCCTGGAACCAAAACAAGCGAAAAGCAGGCTTGGCCTTTGTGGCTCTTGTTAATAGGTTAGTCCAAGAAATCATATGAAAAGTAGTCCAAAGTTGGAACAAAACACAAGAAAGTGGATAAAACCAAGCATGAAACATCAAAAATTATAGATACATTTGCAATGTATCAAAGGGTAAGTTCGCAAAAATCTCCTCCTGTTACTATATTACTAATAGATAGGTTCTGGCAACATCAGGTGTTCAGGGGCGTAGGGTAAAAATTTATTGTTTTCATACGCGGAACCCCTACAGTGGTATTAGAGCTAGATCTATGCGTAGTAATGCTAGTACGGGTAGAACACATGAGATGTAGCGTGTGGGCGTTGATCTTTTAGTTGTTACCCTCCCATGTGTACTTGTGTATACCGCAGTAATGCTTGATGAAGCGGCCCCCAACCAACTTTACGCATTCATTCGCGAGACTGGTCCACGCTTGACATACAGCTTGTACCGTATAAAGTGGCTTAGGGGGGTATCAATCTCTCTCGCATTAGTTGGTATGCCATTTGCAATGGAGGGCCCCGAAAGGGGTATAGTATAGACAACTATTTGATCAACGTTGTGGTAAAAGTTCGTAGATAAGAATAGGTCTTGTGCGAAATCCCATTTAGCCACGTAAAATATGCAAAGATAAAGTAGAGGCGTCTAACTTTGCTTTGCAGGGGGTGTTGCTTTGTGATATGGTTGTGGCAAAGGTAAAGTGATTACCTTATGTTACGTAGTAGTAGATAGTCATGGAGGTGACGGACTACCACGCCGGAAAGACACCGGTACCCTGGTGTCTACGGCGCCGGAACCCTGGCGCCAGAATCCGGTGACGACGGATGGAGATTATGACGTGAAGGACCATATCACATCGCATTTACATTCAATGTTATTGTTTTTATATATTATTGTGTGCTAGTATTAGATACTTGACGGTAGCCTAATAAGATGACCCCTATTTAAAATTACCAATGATTGTGTTCCCCCTTAGTGTGCACCACCAAGAAAGTTCTTTGGTATGAGGCAAGCTATGATGAGCGGGTGTCAGACATATCTACGTTCATATATAGTGGATGTAAGCCATGTTCCACAGCGAATACACTAAGGTTGAGTTGGTGAGCCTAGCATGTAGCAGACATGGCCTCGAAACGCGGATGGTCGAAAGATCGAGCACGAGTCGCATGAATGATGTGACCAACGTTTAGCGTCCACCCTAGAACCCACATTGATGGCTATGATGATCAGGAGAGATGTGGGGAAAAGGGGTCGTGTTATCACTAGAACCCTTCAGGGGATAGGTGTTTCTGAGTGGAGTTATTATTAACTCATTTAATTATAAACTTAGTCTAAATTCCTTTTTGCAATTATAAATGTAGAAAATGGTTCTCCCCGAGATTACCTTCCCTATTGACGATTGGTTAGAAGGAGAGAAGCTTAGGCTAACCGGATCAAACTTCTCTATATGGGTTGCACGTCTCCACGTTCTCCTTAGCGAGAATAAAGTGGTCGACTATATACTCAACGGGATGGATTTGGATCAGCCCAGTAACCTAGAGACCCTAGAGTAGCGGGAAGACAGCTATTACCGTCGTGAGATGGCCTCCTTCATTTCAGTTACAATGTGTTTCGGAATGGTGGATGAGTTGTGGCCTGTCGTGGGTAATGTTGACCCTCGTACAGTAATGCTATAGCTTAGGACACATTTCGTGGGACAAGCACACATATGGGAGCATGAGCTGATGGGAGATTTCCTCTCCATTAAGATGGAGGAGAACTCTTCGCTTGACGACCACTTGGAGCGCATGCATGATGCGTACATGAGGCCATCATACTTCCTGGACAGCTGGATGACGAGCTCTTTTGCAAATGGCGTTGTGCTGCGGTCGCTGCCACCCAGCTACCGAGGACATGTCAGGACTTGCATCATGTGAGACGATGCAGAAACATAGTATTTCCACAGGTTCATTTCACATCTCGGGAATTTGGAGGTGGAACCCATTGCCAGAGAGGCCATCGATGACAAAGGTATATATTTGATATACAATTTTATAAATGTTATAATCTTGCAAACACATTTGCAGTATTAAGTATATTTGATACTTGTTCTGTTTTGCTAAAAACAGGTCCTTCTGCATAGAGGTGCTTGCTGGAGAGGATGTGACGTTGCGTGTTGATGGCGAGCATGATGATGATGGCCAACGACACTCTCCCTCGATGTTTACCACCTAGTTTATGTTTAGGATGATTATTGTAATCAAAAAATTGTGAACCTCTTTAGTGTGTCTCACACTTTGTGAGACGGTTATTCATATGAGCTTGTAACAAACAGTTGTTCCACTTTTATGAATGATGTCTATTCGTGTTCATATCTTGTTCGATTATGTGTGAATTATCCTGGTTTTGAAACTAATTGATAATAAATGAACATTTGTAAAATATTAAAATGCCTTAAAATATCCAACTTAATGATATGTTCATTAATGAATAAAACCATTTTTTAAATTCAAAGTTATATTGATAATATGTGAAAGACACTTGTTTTCTTATCACATATGAATCATGCCTAAGTTCGGCAAAATAACTTGAACACCATGTATTGCTTGAATACAAAGTGTTTTAATGAATTGTTAAAAGTAAATACATATTCGATGTATTGTGTTTTAACAAAAATAGTGATTATCATTATATGATTGTTTAAATGTGTAAAGAAGTTTACCAAAGGAAACATGAGGATGAAACTATTTGATCTGATCAAAGTATTTCATCAAACAAAGGGTATTAAAGATAAAAGAGAATCTAATTACTACGATTTGATCAATAGTAATGAAATTCGACTTTATAAGAATGGCATAAAAAGAATTGTGGAATGCAAAGCGTTTTGAAACATCAAAATGCAAAGCATCATGATATGATATTAGATATCAAAGTGGGTGAATAGATGGCGCCAAATAAATCATTGTAGTGTAGATGTAGAGACCATTAGTTAGAAATAGTTAGCACTCAATTAGAATATATAGTGAACCATGTGAATTCGTGAAAGCGGCTCCATATCTAGTATGGATCGTTGTAAAACTTTTGGGGTTATTCGATATAACCAAAAAATAGCGAATAAGCCTTTGTAGAGTATTCATAGGAAACTTTGAATACGAAATCCATAGGTGAAACCAAGAGAGAAGCAAAACTTGTATTGCTTGGATTTTGGTGCATTCTCGAGAAAGTTCACATTCAGTGATATTTCTCGATTATGGAGCAATTGGAAGATAGTGACAAACATGATGCGGATTCAAAACCCTGCATCAAAGTGTTGAGAAGTGCAATGGAAATTGTTCCTGGATGATTTCCTTCACAAAGGAAAGAATCAATGATAATGATCATTATGTTTTCCCCACTGGCATTTTCACTACATAAAGTAGGATTCAAAATGCATCCCATATCTTGTATGGAGACATTTGTGAATCATTTGTCATGATTACCGGAATATGACATACCTACGAACTACTAAGGAAATAATGGTAAGCTAATGATATGAGAAATCCCAAAGCAAAATTCCCGTGAGATTAGAAAGCAATTCGTTGCTGAATCTTACAAGTAAAGGGTCTACTTGAATTTTCCCAAATGACTGCAAAGCCATAGTGGAAAAGGGGGTAAATGACAAAAGCACAATTTGTCAAGTATTGGAGAAATTCAAATGAATTTGATTCAAGTGTGCTGAATGTCTAGTGGATTTAAAACTAGTAAAAGTACTAGTATCTCATAGTAAATCTCCAAGTTTGATATTTGATCAAAGGATTTTGAAGTTGTTCAAAATAGTGAGTGGATATGCAATTTGCATGAAATTGAGTGGGAGGTATAAAAGTGTTCCTAAAACAATATGTGAATGACATATTTTTGAGTAGGAGCAATGTAAGTCTCTAATTCAAATATGTAGGAACATAGTTTGAGTAAGAGTAGTGACTCAAACCCAAATATGTTAGGAACATATTTTGAGTGGGAGCTTAAAGGAGTGATTTTTAAGTGTGTATATGACACATTAAGAATAAAAGCGCAAGTGCCGATAAATAATGATTTGTAAGGGTGTAGAAGTTGATAATAAGTGTAGTATGATTTTATGTAGTATTCCTTAAAGGATTCTGAAAATAGTTTCGGAATAGACGTTAATTAAGGAACTGGTCCTTAATAACTCAAGTTAGGAATAGTATTAAGTTTAACATTGATGGTTGAAAGAAAGAAAAGGATGATCATCATCCACTATGTTGAGACATAGGTTCTGTCTTGGAAAAACCATGATGACAACTTGACATAATATATGATTCAAGAAGAAACGTTTGAAAAGTGATTAAGTTCGAATCACAGAACATTGAGCTAAGTTTGTCCGCAGTATATATCTTAAAGCATAAAGGGTTATGCTATAAGGGAATATGTGGAAAACTCCTGTAATCTATACCTAATAATAAAGGACGGATTGTTTCTTCCGGTCCAACACTTTTTAGACCGTTTTGTCCTCCCACCAAAACATATATTTCTAGCAAGCCACCAGCAAAAAAAAATCGATGGGTCAGAGATCGTGCGAGATACAATTGATCGAACGATTCGTGTACAGAGGTATCCTAATCCTAAACGTGCACGATTGCATGCAGCCTCTGTCATACGTGCTCCATCCACTGAGGCCAGAGAACACGCATTTGAAACCGAATCAACAATCCATAATATATCTATATCTCTGGCCCAATTCGTACGTCATATCCGTAAGCCCAGATAACTGGTTGCATGTAAAATCGTTAAAGGTTGCCAGCGTCCGTGTCCAACACAGTTTCAGCTTCGTTTTTTAGTCCCACATTGAAAATTTAGTAAGAAATCTACCACCTTAAATATCACCTCTCTCTTATGGCAAGCAACAAGCAAGTTGCATACTGATGTGGGATGCTCGTGGAATGCAATAACAGAGAATTTGGGATCAAACGACTCGCTGTCAACAGCCCGGTTCGCTGAGCAAAAAAAGAAAACACGGATCTTTCCGCGTACAGTCTGAATAGCTAGCAGAAAATAACCAAACCACAGTTGGGTTTGAGTGTGTCGGACTGAGCAAATGACAAAGAATTCACCAAGGTGGAAGAGAGGAACCCTGCGGGGGTGGGGGGATCCGGTCGGGATCCACAGGATGTTGGCGAGTAGAACAGTCTATCAACAGTTAGAAGTAGAAAATAACCAAACCACAGTTGGGTTTGAGTGTTGTCGGACTGAGCAAAAATGACAAAGAATTTTACAGGATGTTGGCGAGTAGAAGAGTCTATCAACAGTTAGATCAACTTCTGGTCTGATTGCTATTACCAGTTGTAGTGTCCTGTGTTCACTTGCTGTTTGCATGTACTGCAAAAGTGTATTAAAAATAAATCCATCGCTTAGGAGATTGTGACCCTACTTGTATAATTTGAATGTTAGCATCTTTTTTTGTGTACAATTCTACTGATTCTTTTTATAGTAGTAACATTTGTTCTGGTTTTGTAGTGAAGCACGACAAATGTGTTATAGTATACTAAATAAAAATTATAGTGAAATTGAGTATGTGAATGTATATAAAGAATTTCTTTCTCCCGATGCACCACACGGGCACTTCTGCTATATATACATATAGTTGAAATGTAACATGACTATAGATATTTATTTTTTGAGATAACAACTGATGGAATTTCAGCAATGGCGAAACCGATTACAAAGGACTCTAGAAAAAACGGAAAATACAACATGGACCCAGAAGACCACACACCGTACTTCCAAATCGTGATCAAGCCCATCGTCCTCATCGTCACCACCCAAGTACCGGGATCGGATCCAGAAGCAGCACATCTTCAGCCACCATCGAATCACCGCCGCCACCTTCGCCACATTGGGCTTTGAACACCGCAGGAGTGCCCACCCCGAGGAGTGCGAGCTAAAAGACTTTTTCAGACCATCGGGCAGGCAAGAGATGGTGAAGACCAGACAGTACCTCCAATCCAAGATCCCCGAGCAGAAGGTCCCAACCATCAACGCCACGTTGAATCGCCTCCTCCCCTCGCCACCATGGATGGCCAGAAGAAGCTTCAAGACGCGATAGTCGTATCTCAAAAAAAGACCATACAAAACCTTAACAAGGAGGGTGTTTGTACCATCCCCTTCCGCTCCCTCGCCACCACGGCCGGTCGAGGGGAAGACAACAGCAACATCAGCCCTCTGACTTCCGAAGCTCCACGGCAGAGTCGAAAAACAACTATGCCCGGAGAGACCACCCTCCCCAAATCCATAGATCTGAGAGGAAACCAGGCCAGCAGCTCGCCGGCGCCGCCACAAGTGGCCTTGCCGAGATGGGGATCGAGCTCCAGCACCCTTATTTTGACACGACGTCACCTCCACCATCCCGACGACGTCTCCCAAAACCCTAGCAGAGCTTAGGCCGTCACCACCGCCGTCGGGGGCAACCGCCGTCCACACTCCGGCGCAAGGTCTCCGCGCAGCAGAAGCCGTGTCGGCGTGCCCCTCTCCAAGCAGGCCGCCCACCATGGCCACCCAGCCCACGCCGTCGCCTCCATGAGCGGGGAAAGGGGGCCCCCCACCGCCAGCGCCCAGGCTTTGCCTGGCGACGCCATCGGCGATGGCGAGGAGTAGGAGGGAGAGGGATTGGGGCTGGCCGGCGGCGGCGATGGGAGATCGTCCCCGTCGCCCGCGCGGGGGGCGACGCGGGACGAGGGCGGCGGCTAGGTTTTTAGGAGTCTGCTTTTTTCATGGTTTATAGACAATTTATTTTTAAAGGTCAATTTGATACGTCCTGAACCTGTAAATTTGAACCCGTTGCAACGCACAGGCTTTTTGCTAGTACCGACTAAAGTCAAGTAGGAAGCGAGGTGAAGAAAACATCGGAAGTTGCACAAAGTGCACTCATGTTTCGATGATTACATCTATAATAATAGATAAGGGTACCATCTAAAGTGTTGTATAATGTTATGGCGGGGCTAGTTCACTTTTAACGTAGAATGATGTGTCCCGGGGCACAATGCCCATGAGAAAGCCCTCGAGGTTGATCTAAAGTCACTGTAGGCTCCTGGAATCCGGCTTCGTTCTGCTGCCATAGCGATGATGCATACACAAAGATGATATCAAGTGATGATAAAATATTAATGTCAATCAAGGTGACATTAGTAAGTTGCAAAGGATTTGGGACTGTAAAGTACATGCCCAAGACTCAACCTCTTCCATGAGCAAGCATGTTCAGGGTACCAGGATATATGGTGCCAATGATTAAGAACAAATGCAGCTAGTTTATTTGAACTCTAATGCAAGTGGGAGACTGTTGGAAATATGCCCTAGAGACAAATAATAATAAGGATTATTATCATATTTCATAAAGTGTATGATTAAGTTTTATATCATGCTATAACTGTATTGAGAGGAAACATCAATACACGTGTGATATATAAACAACCAGGGGTTCCCGGTGAAACTCTAGTCACTGGTTTATTGGTCAGCAGATGATCAAGATTTCCTGATCATGTGGCATTTATGCCAGTTGGAAATGGAGTCAACTCATTCTGAGAATGAGATGATGAACCAATACCCAACCTAAACATCGTGACCCGATCATGTCATGAAGTTCAAGTTACGATGATTAGAATGGATCCTCGTAGACTATTCCTTAGACCGTGAGGCTATATCAATCACTGTCTCCCGAGAATGCTTAGATAGCATTAAACATCACTTGGTAATACAGTGACAATAAAGGTGTGTTCAGGTATTGGGAGGAACCGTAGAGGCAATATATGCTAAGAGCAGGATTTGCCCGTCCACGTGACAGAAAGATACTCAAGGGCCTACTCGGAGAAGTTATATCCAATAGCTCCACAGCGTGTGATTTGATCACAGGGATATCACTTGTCAGAACGAGTAAAGTAGCATTGTTCGGTAACAAGATTGAACGCTTCATGGTAATGTAATTGATCAGATATCGGGCAATGCTAGTATCGAGAGACAAAGGGAATAAGACACGACTGTCCCAGTTCAAACGAAGAAAGAACATCGTGGAATGCACAGGGGTCAAATGGCCATCCAGGTCCCTCTGTCTATCATTGGTCCGGGAGTGCCCTGACCATGTCTGGAATATTCCCGAACCGTGGGGTATCACGCGTAAGGGCTTGATGATGCTTAGAGAGTGTTTATAGGATCGGGAGAATCACCGAAGAAGAGAAGAGAGAAAACCAGAAGGGTTTCGGTAAGTCCAGAGGATGTCTGGAGTGGAGGTCGAAGGTGTTCCATAGCCACGGAGATTGAATAATATGTGAATGAATGTAAAATATTGATTTAATCATTTATTCATAATTTTTTAATAAAAGAGAAAATCAATTAAATGGTCAAAGGGCTTAATGGGCCAATTCCCGGAGGGGAAAAGGCCCAAGAGGGGACCACACCCCTAGAAGAGGCCTAGGGGGTGGCCGGCGGCCCTAGTGGGTCTGCCCCACGTGAGGCCCATGGGTAGGGCTAGCCGGCGCGCCTCCCCACCTCTCCCCTCTCCTTTAGTCCCACCCCGGGACTTTGAGGGAGGTAGTACCTCCGCTCCTCCTATATATGTGGGGGTATTTGGCCAGATAAAGACACACAATATTCAGTAAAAGGTTTCCTCTCTTTTGGGGAGACCTCCAATTGATATTCTCTCTCTCTCCCGTGACCGTGATCCCAAGTTCGGACTACGTGAACCAGAGACATCTTCACTGCGGAGCGCCGTGGCGCTGCGGGATTCGGATCCAGGAGCTCTACTTCCGCAATTGCTACTGGATCGAGGAAGCGAGAGTCATCGTCAGGCACCGGATGTGTGTAACTCCCCGCGAGGTGTCACACTTGAGGCACTCAAGTTGTTGGAGCCACATGAGCGCAAGGACTTCATCATGACCTTGAGGCCGGCTTCGGCTCGTCTACATCAACCATGCTCTCCTGAGCGTTGACAACGCTTTTCGGTTTTCAAGGGTAAGTTCGCAAAAAGCCCCTCCCGTTACTGTATTACTAATAGATAGGTCCTGGCAACATCAGGGGTTCAAGGGCGTAGGGTAAAATTTTATTGTTTGCATACGCAGAACCCCTACATGAACTCTTTGAGATTTTTGAATAGTAATGCTTTTGTGAACCCATCTGCTACTTGATCTCTATCTGAAATAAATCCGATGTCCAACAACTTACTTGCAACCCTTTCTCTGACAAAGTGAAAGTAAATCTCAATGTCCTTGGTCCTTGCATGAAATATAGGATTAGCAGACAAATATGTAGCTCCTAGGTTATCACACCATAGGCATGGTTTTTCTCTCTTTGTAACACCTAGCTCACCAAGAAGAGCTTCAACCCATATCAACTCAGTTGTGGCATTTGCAAGTGCTTTGTATTCAGCCAAGTCAAAAAAGTGCTTTGTATTTAGCTTCAGTACTTGACCAGGAGACTATGGCTTATTTTCTAGCACTCCAAGAAATCAAGTTTGGTCCAAAGAATATAGCAAAGCCTCCTATAGACCTCCTATCATCAAGACAATTTGTCCAGTCTGCATCAGAAAAAGCACTGAGAAAACTAGATGAGGACTTCTAGAAAGTGAGTTCAGTCTTCAGAGTGCCCTGAACATATCTCAATATTATTTTAGTAGCTATCCAATGGGAGGTTGTTGGAGCATGTAAAAACTGACAAACCTTATTAACTGAGAAACAGATATTAGGTCGTGGCAATGCCAGGTATTGCAAAGCACCCACAATAATGCTTCTATATTCCGTCATGTCATCCGGACCAAGAGGAGTTCCCTCATCAAGAGACAACTTCTCAATAGAGGATAATTGTGTAGGACATAGAGTGCAATATTTCATACCAACTTTTGTAAGAAAATTAGTAGCATACTTTTCCTGAGTGAGAAGTAAACTATCATTCACCTTCTTTACCTCAATACCCAAGAAGAAGTGTAGATCTCCCAAATCTATAAGAGCAAAGTCATCCTTCAGATAATGCAGCAAAGCAGAGATCGCCCGATTTGATGAACTAGTGACAATAATATCATCAATATAGATTAGAACAAATATCATAATGTCTGAATTGTTGTAAAGAAACAATGAGGTGTCCGCTATGGAAGGAACAAAACCAAGTGCTTGTAATTTTGTACTAACTGGAGTACCATGCTCTGGGAGTTTGTTTGAGACCATAGAGAGCCTTGTCAAGCTTGTTGGAAATATGCCCTGGAGACAAATAGTAATAAGGACTATTATCATATTTCATAAAGTTTATGATTAAGTTTTGTATAATGCTATAACTGTATTGAGTGGAAACATCAATACGCGTGTGATATATAAACAACCAGGGGTTCCCAGTGAAACTCTAGTCACTGGTTCATTGGTCAACAGATGATCAAGTTTCCTGATCATGTGGAATTTATGCCAGTTGGAAATGGAGTCAACTCATTCTGAGAATGAGATGATGAACCAATACCCAACCTAAACATCATGACCCGATCATGTCATGAAGTTCAAGCTACGATGATTAGAAATGGATCCTCGTAGACTATTCCTTAGACCGTGAGGCTATATCAATCACTGTCTCCCAAGAGTGCTTAGATAGCATCAAGCGCCACTTGGTAATATAGTGGTTATAAAGGTGTGTTTAGGTACTCGAAGGAAACCGTAGGGGCAATATATGTCAAGAGCGGGATTTGTACGTCCACGTGACGGAGAGATACTCAAGGGCCCACTCGGAGAAGTTATATCCAATAGTTGCGTAGCGTGTGATTTGATCACAGGGATATCACTTGTCAGAACGATTCAAGTAGCATTGTTCAGAAATGAGATTGAACACGACATGGTGATGTCATTGATCAGATCTCAGGCAATGCAAGTATCAAGAGACAAAGGGAATAAGACACGACCGTCACGGTTCAAATGACGAAAGATCTTCGTGGAACACACAGGGGTCACATGGCCATCCAGGTCCCTCTGTTGATCATTGGTACGGGAGTGTCCCGACCATGTCTGGAGTGTTCTCGAACCGTAGGGTATCACGCTTATGGGTTTGATGATGCTTAGAGAGTGTTTATAGGATCGGTAGAATCACCGAAGAATAGTAGAGAGAAAACCGGAAGGGTTTCGGTAAGTCCAGAGGATGTCCGGAGTGGAGATGGAAGGTGTTCCATAGCCACGGAGATTGAATAATATATGAATGAATGTTAAATATTGATTTAATCATTTATTCATAATTATTTAATAAAGGAGAAAATCAATTTAAAGGTCAAAAGGCTTAATGGGCCGATTCCGGAGGGAAGAGGGCCCATTAGGGAAAGGCAAGAGGGGAGAAGGGGCAAGGGGGTGGCTGACTGGGCCAAGCCCCCCCTCGTGCGGGGCCCACTAGGGCCGGCCGGCGGCTTCCCCTCCCTCTCCTTTAGTCCCAGCCTGGGACTTTGAGGGGGGTATGAATATTACCACAAGCTCCCTCCCCTCCCCCTATATATAGTGGGGGTATTTGGCCAGATAAATACACACAATATTCAATAAAGGTCTTCTCACTTTTGGGAAGACCTCCAATTGATATTATCTCTCTCATGACCGTGGTCCCAAGTTCGGACTGCACGAATGAGAGACATCTTCACTGCGGAGCACCGTCGCGCTGCGGGATTCAGATCCAGGAGCTCTACTTCCGCAACTTCTGCTGGATCAGGGAAGTGGGAGTCATCTTTAGGCACCGGACATGTGTAACTCCCCACAAGGTGTCACACTTGAGGCACTCAAGTCGTTTGAACCACAGGAGCGCAAGTGAAAGGATATAGATGCCGCCTAGAGGGGGGGTGAATAGGCGGTTTAAAACTTTTCTGAGAGTGGCTCAACAAAGGCGGAATTAAACTAGCGTTTACTTTGTTAAGCACAAAACCTAGAACAACTAGGGTTCACCTATTTGCACCAAAAACTTATGCTAAGCAAGACAAGCAACTATGTGATAGCTAGATATATATACTTCAAGCACGAAGGCTATCACAAAGTAAAGTGCATAAGTAAGAGCTCGGATATAGAGATAACCGAGGCACACGAAGACGACAATATTTTACCGAGTTCCTCCCAACATGGAGTACGTCTCGTTTGGAGAGGGGGTGGTATCAAACCACCAATTAAACAAAAGGCCTCCCTTCTTCTCCTGTGAATCTCACCCCAACGGGATCGATCCACACTTCCACTATCGGTGCACTTGTCGGTGGCAATCTGGAACCTCTCGCAAGGTTGGGGCACTTCTCCACAACTCAATTGGAGGCTCCCAACAAACAAGCTTGGGGAAAGCTCCACAACTTAATTGGAGGCCCCAAGTAATCCACAAATCTGCAAAACCACCAAACCGTCTAGGGTTCCAATGAACGCAAGAGTAAAAAGCTTATCAACTTTTCACCCAATCGAATCCTCACCGAGAACTCAAACCGATGCACCAAATGCAATGGCAAGAACACAAGAAGTGCTCAAATCCTTCTCTCCCAAATTCCACCAAAGCTACAAAAGCTTATGGAGGAATAAGAGAGGAAGAACAATGGAGGAAATCCACAAAAGACTCCAAGATCTAGATCCCAAGATGTTCCCCTCACTTAGAGGAGAGATTGATTGGTGGGATTGTAGATCTAGATCTCCTCTCTCAAATCCCTCAAGAATATGCAAGAATCAATAGAGGGATTGAGGGATAGAAAGCTCAAGAAGGTCAGCAATGGAGGGAAAAACTTGCAAGAAAGGTTATCCAACCATTGGGGAAGAAGGGCCCCTTATATAGGTCCTCCAAAATCCAACCGTTGGAGCTCTGGAGCGCGCGGGCCGGACATTCCGGCCAGATTCCGGGTGGTTTCTGATATGGCATACTAAATGTTCGCACCGGGAGAAGAAAACTTGGCGAATCCCTAGGGCCGAACACTTCGGCTGAAAATGGCCGGACATTCCGGCCGGGCCGGACACTCCGGCCGAAAACAGCCGGATATTCTGCCCAAGGCAAAACTGACAGAAACAAGAATACGAAAACAACCATAACTGTTGCATTCGGACTCCGATTTTGATGATCTTGGGCTTGTTTTAAAGAGGACAACAAACTCTACAAGATCATGCAGGGAACCATCATAGTTCATAAACGGAGGATAGAACCAAATGACGAAAGGTTTGACCTCTCTCAAAAAGACGAACCGGTAAAACCTCCAACATCGAAAATGCAATAGAGAATGCATATGACATCCGTTTTCGATGAACTTGGCTTGTCATGAAGATTAACACAAGATCTAAATCATCTCATGGATAAGAACCAAATAATGTAAGGTTTTACTAATCTCTACAAGACAAACCAGTAAAACCTCCAATATCGAAAATGCAATAGACAATGCATATGAAATCCGTTTTCGATGAACTAGAGCTTGTTATGAATATTACCACAAGCTCAAGAACCTCACATGGATAAGATCCAAATAACAACCAATAAAGATGATGCCAAGTATGCAAAGGTTTGAGATCTCACGAAAGATATGATCAAGTTACTCACTCGAGAGCCCCTCTTGATAGTACGGCTATCTATCCTATAAACCGGTCTCCCCAAATAACACCATGAGACCAGCAAGAAAGAAACCCTATCAAGAACATACCTTTGCCTTGAGCATATTCCACTTGATCTTGAAGATAGCGATCTTGTCCACCTCAAAATGGAACACCTTTCTTGATTGCACTAGCTTGGTGAAGACTTGAAAATTACTCTCCCATACTCCACTATGGTAGAGCTTCTCTCTTGGGCATATCATCGTCCCATATCCATGATAACCATAGGAGGGAAAGCTTAAAGCAAATGATCTCTTCGAGATGGCTCATCTTGAACTTGCACATCATTTCTTATTTCTTCATTATGTTGGTGTCTTGAAGGTACATAATGTTGGGTCCGCAGCATAGAAAACAAAAAAATTCCTACGGTGTGAACTACACGCCAAGATCTATCTACTAGGTACAAAGCAACGGGTGGACATACATCCAACGAGAACTTACCCTCATAGACAACGAGCTTTGTTAACGAGTAGGAACTCGTGGTTGATGTAGTCGTACACTTGCCGATCTCAAGATTGTGAGGAAGTCCGGCAGGTCTGGCTCCAGCACGTCCATCAGATCCAGCTCCAGCAACACCAAGTCCAGCACCGCAAAGTAGCGGTGTATCCGTGATCGCACACACGTCCGGTACCCCGACAACCTCCATCCCTCGCTCCAGCAAAGCAGCGGAAGCGGCAACTCCTTTCCAGATAAAGCCACCGGGAACATGTATCTCGCTAATCCGAGACCATGGGGGAATAATACTAGAGGGGGAGAGAGATCCTTCACAAGGAGGTATGTGTGAGAAGTGAGGAGGGGGTGGCCTTTTATAGGAGGAGGGGGTGCCCATCCTTCATGGCCGGCGCATGGAGGGGGTGACCCTTCACCTCCTCCATTCATGTGGTGGTAACCCCTCCACATTAAAATGCCCCTTCACATTCTCTTTTAAAGTCTCCACTTTAAATGCATTAAATTTCTCCAAATTTAATGCTCTCTCATTTAATAAAACTCTTTTAGTATTTTTATTCAGAATTTTGTTAATTACTTTAATTAACAAACATTCACATAAAACCCCCTGCAACATTTCAATATTACATGCAGAACCAATTTCAGCATTTTCACCCGAAACAGTTTCGGTGTCTATTGAAATAATTCAGCTTTCTTAAATCTTTATCTGAAACATATTTTCTCCAAATGGTGTCGGTATCCCTTAAGTGTGTCACCCCTACGGTTCATGAATAATGCAGACATGATCGAGACCCTCTCCGATCAATAATCAGGCGGGACACAGAGATCCATCTTGACTCCTACACATTCAACAATGACTTCGTGATCGTGAGAACCTTTAACGCTAGTAACTAAATCCCTTTGTCCCGATATATTACATGTCCAAGATTCGATCATCGGTATCTCCATACCTAGTTTGATCTCGTTACCGACATGCACTCTTTTCTCGTTCCCGTGATATAACATTCTAGTGATCACATCACTTGCTTGCAAGCTATTTCAATGTGATATCACCGAGAGGGCCCAGAGTAAATCTATCCGTCATCGGGATGGACAAATCCCACTCTTGATCCATGAGCCTCAACATAACACCTTCGTAGTAATCGAACCCACCTTTATAGTCACCTATTACGGTGAGACGTTTGATGTTATCAAGATACTCTTCCGGTGTTAGCAATTAACATGATCTCATGGTCTAAGGATAAAGATTACTTCATATGATATTATAGCAATATAAACATAATGACTTTGATCGTAATGCTATACTTCGGATGAATGTTCATCACATCATTCCACCAATGGTGTGACCTTGTTATTAACAACATCCAATGTCCATGATCAGGAAACCTTGATCATCTTGTTAATCAACAAGCTAGTCTATAAGAGATTCATAACTAGGAACCCTTTTTGTTTATTAAACACACATGTATTGATGTTTCCGATCAATACAATTCTAGCATGTAAAATAAACATTTATCATAAACATCGAATAAGATAATAACCACTTTATTATTGCCTCTCGGGCATATTCCCTTCAGTCTCCCACTTGCACTAGAGTCAATAATCTAGTTTGAAAAACTTTGCGCATTGAACACCTATGGCTTTCTGGTGTTGCATATACGCTATTGCTAGTGGTTAACATAATCTCTGGATCTGACAATTTCAGGTCCGTGTGTATTTGCATGTCTCTGCGTCTCTACGCATCACTCATTCTCAAATGAGATGGCATTGTATAGATTTGGTCCTTTGGTGAGACCTTTAGTTCGTTCGGCTCAAAATATGTTGATATTATTGTCACACAATATATCTTCATAGTATTAGCCCACTTTGAACCACACCTAGTTTGATAACAAACTACTTAACACAAATGCCCTCCTTTGCTGCTACTATAGCAGTCATATATTTAGCCTTTTGTTGTAGTATCCGTCACAATGTCTCAAGTTTGGAACTCATCCAAATCCATCATGGAACATCCTTTCCATTACATTGTGCCACCCATAGTCTAAATTGAGATAAATTTAATTTGTATCTTGTGACAAAACTAGTATCAATGTAACACTTTACAATGAACTACCTTTAACTATTTATCACTTATACATTATATATTCTTAGTTCCTCCAAAGCTCATAAGAATATCTTTACTATTGTCCAATGATCATCTTATGAATCATTCTGGTATATGCTCATAACATTTAGAGCATAGGACATTCTGGATATATACATATCATGGTATAATTGATCAAAATCTTCATGTGATTTTACTCACCAAGTGTTGAAACACTTGAATTTTGATACAATCCTTTCCATGCAGCAAGAACCTTTCTTGTTGTTTCCATATTGAACCCTTTCAATATCTCATATATGTATGTCTGGCACAACCATATTAGCGCCTTAATCTATCCATATAGATATTGATGCCTAATATTCCGGGTTTGCCCAAGTCTTTCATCGAAATCATATTTTAATGAAATTCTTAACTTGTGTCAATTCAAGATACATCATTTCCAATCAACAATATGTCCTCTACATAATGTATTAGAAATATGTCTCAGCGCTCCCACTTAATCTTGCAAATGCAAGCATCTTCATCATCTCCGACGAATTTAAACTCTTTTAACAGTTTCATCATGGTGAAGATTCCAACTCCGCTATGCTTACTTCAACTATTGAAGTTTACATGCCCTTTTAGCACCCTTTGAATTAACAAAACCCTTCGGACCATGTCATGTACATGTCCTAGGTTACCGTTCTATTAGAAGAACCTTGTTTTGTTTATTCAACTACCATATACCAAATTATATGTAGTGGTTGCTACATTAATCCGTCAAGACTATATATCGCTATGAAAGATCATATCTTGTCATAGTCAACTCCTTGAACATTGCCATAAACTTCTTTCCGACATGTCGACTATTTCATAGATGTCAAACATCCATGTCTTATTTCTTTATAGATCCAAACACGACCGATAGGCTTCATGCCTTTCCGGAGGGTCTTCCAAGTTCAGAAACTTGTTTTCTCGTGTATGGATACTATCACGGATTCTATGACTTCTAGTCATTTTATGGAGTCAGGGCCCATCATCACTTCTTTGCATGTAGTCGGTTCATCATTGTCAGAACAATAACGACTTGCTTATCAAATCTTACTATTTGATTCTTACTAACCCACACGGTTCTATAGGAACTCTAATCTCCGAGATCACACCTTTTGTAATCACGAGAGCCATGAGCATTGTGGCTGCCACGGGACACTTTTCCGCGCCATGCTACTTAGCACATATAGCTAAGGTTCAACAACCTTATCAAAGTTCTATTGTCCTCCCACTTAACTTTTCACGAAAAATTCCTTCTCAAGAAACTTGGCGTTCCAAGTAACAAACTCTTTTGTCCTCGGTGTTATGGAGAAATTCCCAACAAATTCTTCGGGATAACCTTCTATCTTTATGCACCTACTTTGACAGGATAGTGGCCATTTTTAGTTCTATGTGCATTGTCCCAAGACTTGTTGATTGATGCATAACTTTGATATTGCTTGTTCTTAAACTATTTGTATCTAGTCACTCTTATGAACTTTGAAGGTGTCCTATGCATTTATGTTTGCTACTCTATGAGGGACAACCTAAATTCCACCATGCTATGTTTTTTTATGTGAAACAAACAAACATATTGCAAAGCATTATTATTCATGAATCTTTTGTTTGTGTCTTTTCATGTTGCAACATAGTTGTTATGTCTTATTGCTAGAACTTTGTCTTTCATGCTATGTTGAAGTACTATTATCCCAGCTATCAATGTTTTACAAATACTTTGATCAAGTTTATGATGGTGCATGTCACCTCAAAAATTATTCTTTCTTTTTATCACTTACCTACTCGAGGACGAGCAGGAGTTAAGCTTGGGGATGTTGATACTTGCAAACGTATCTATAATTTTTGATGTTCCATGATTGTTTAGTATCTACTTTGCTTTGCTTTGTCAACACTTTGAGGGTTTTTTATATGTTTTTTGGGACTAACATATTAACAAGATGCCACAGTGCCAGTTGCCTGTTTTCTTCTGTTTTTGGTTCCAGAAAAGGCAGAAAATCAATATTCTCGGAATTGGACGGGACAAAAGCCAATATGCCTATTTTTTCCGGAGCAACACGGAAACACGAAGTAGAGACAGAGTAGGGCACCAGGGTGGGCACACCATATGGTGGCCGGGGCTAGCCCTGGCCGCATCACCAGGTGGTGTGGGCCCCCTGGCCGCCCAGCGACCTTGCCTCTTCTCCTATAAGATGCCTCCCGATGCAAAAAAAACCTTAAATCATCAAGCCTCCAGCCATGAAAAGTTCCGCAGCGCCGCCGCCACCGAAGGGGAGATTCGGGGGATAGAAAGTCTCTATTCCGGCACCCTGCCGGGAGGGGGAAGTGCCCCCGGAGGCATCTCCATCGACTTCACCGCCATCTCCATCGCCATTGCTGATTCCCATGATGAGGAGGGAGTAGTTCTCTCTCGAGGCTAAGGGTTCTACCGGTAGCTATGTGTTCATCTCTCTCTATGCATGATCATATTATGATCATGAGCTTTGTAATCAAGTAGATCTACTTTGCTACTCAAGTGCTTTAATAGATCTCTGCTCTCCCCATGTGTGTGAAACTAACAGCGTGCACACCATGGTGGCACTTAGGCTAGAGATTACAAATACTTGTTATGAGTTATATTTGGAGTTGGATGTCTCTATGAAATTGTGGCGTTTGTTGGAACCATCTAGTGCTCAAGGTGACAGTGTGGGGTTTTCTAGATGGGAAAGGCTTACTTTGAGGTGTGCTGTTATAGCCCTACCATGGATTAGAGTGTCCAACCGGAGAGTAGTTAAGAGTAGTATCATAAAGAGAAGATATTTATATGAGAGTGTTCACTAGTGAAAGTATGATCCCTAGGCCTTGTTTCTAAGCATTGAAACACCATTTGCAACTAGATCTGTTACATGTTTGCTTGCTTCCATCTTTTTGACTTTAGTCTTTTCCTCCCGTCAAGCTATTTTCTGGCACCGTTACCACTTATAATTATCCATACCACTTGTATTTCACTATCTCTTCACCGAACTAGTGCACCTATACACCTGAAAAGTGTATTGGGTGTGTTGGGGACACAAGAGACTTCTTGTATCTTGATTGCAGGGTTGCTTGAGAGGGGATACCTTTGACCACTTCCTCCCTAAGTTCGATAAACCTTGGGTGATCCACTTAAGGGAAACTTGCTGTTGTTCTACAAACCTCTGCACTTGGAGGCCCAACAACTGTCTACAATAATAGACGTGCGTAGACATCACCTCCCGATTAATGCTTAGAAGAATTTGATGTTTTTATTGTTAAGCAAGATATTTTAATAAAAGGGTGCAAAATCATGTAATGGAAAACTCTAGAGCTATTATTGAGTTAAAAGATATTGTGGAAACAACCTCCAATGATGTTAAAATGCTTGTTAAACATTTCCAAATGGTTCAAACTCAAATTGATCAGCTTATTAAGGTACAAAAAGATTTGCTAGTTAATGCTTCTAAGGAAAAACAACCATATGAAATTAGAACTAGAAGTGGTGATGCCACCCAGGATCCTCTATATCCTGAGGGGCATCCTAAAAGAATTGAGCAGGATTCTCAACAAATTGAAAATAGTGGTACTTCTCCTAAGAAAAGGAAAAAAGAAACATAAAACTATTGTAGAACCTTCTAAACCTACTAAAGATCCTAATAGTATATCTATCTCTGATGCTAAAATTGAAAGTGGTAATGAGGAAAATGATGCTCCTGATAAAGAAAAAGTTGAAGAAGAACCTGAAAGGCACACTAAGAATACTAAATACACTAAAGAAGATTTTGTTGCTAAGAAACATGGTAGTGAAAAAGAGCCTTGGGTCCAAAAACCTATGCCCTTCCTTGATAAGAAACACAAGTCAAAGGAAGATGAACACTACAACAAGTTTTGTGAGTGGATGAAACCTTTATTTTTGCAAATTCCTTTGACTGATGCTATTAAATTGCCTCCTTATTCAAAGTATATGAAGTATATTGTCTCTAATAAAAGGAAGACCCCTAATGAAGAAATTTCTACTTTGCTTGCCAATTATTCCTTTAATGGTAAGGTTCCTAAGAAACTTGGAGACCCAGGGATGCCAACTATTCCATGCTCTATTAAAAATAGTTATGTTAGAACTGCTTTGTGTGATTTGGGAGCAGGAGTTAGTGTTATGACTTTTTTCTCTCTATAAGAGACTTCAATTGGAAAAACTAATACCAACTGATATATCTTTGCAAATGGATGATAAATCTACTACTATTCCTGTTGGTATATGTGAGGATGTACTTGTTCAACTTGGTCATAATTGCTTGATATTAACTGATTTTGTTGTGCTTGAAATGCCTGAAGATGATAATATGTCTATTATTCTTGGGAGACCTTTTCTTAATACTGCAGGAGCTGTTATCAATTGCAATCAAGGAAAGGTAACTTTTAATGTTAATGACAAGGAGCATACTGTCTATTTCCCTAAGAAGATTGATAGGAATTATGGCTTAAATTCAATTGAAAATATTGAGGGTATTCAAGTTGGAGAAATATATTGTCCCATACCAAAAGAAAAATATGAAATTATTATGACTGGGACCATTGCTATCAAGGTTAAGGTAACATAATCATTCAGTGGAATGCAAAGTTTTGTTTCATATAAAATTGTTTTGGTAACAAGACCTGATCAACCTTGTTAACAAAGGGATTTTAATGAACAAAACAATGTATTCACCATGATTATCTTTGCTTACTTTTAGTTTATCCATTTTAGTTTTTGCTTCCACTTAGTTTACTTTTCTGTTGTTAGTTGCTTGCTTATTAGAGTGTCTTAGAACTTCTGAAGTTTTAGTTTTGTTTTTCTTTTTTGCATCATTTCAAAAACATCTTTCTGTCAGAAAATCATTCATTAATACCTAAAAATTTCTCAAAAATAAAGTGTCTCGAAAAATTCCAGAAAATTCATATTAAATTTTTATGTGAAAAAAGGGGTAGAGAAGTGCCTGGAGAGTACCAGGGGCCCACCAGGCAGGCACACCACCTGGTGTTGCGGCCACACCAGGGGCGCGCCTGGCCATGGTGTGGGCCACCCCTGGCCCTCCACTCACTCTCTCACTTGCCACTGCCTTCTCTCTCCCAAGAAAACATCAGTTCATTGCTCGAAATCACGTTCTTGCTGTTCTTGTCCATGATTTTTTGATCTCCTTTCTCAGCCCATCTTTGCTGCTGAAATTTGGAGCATTTGTTCTCTGGTATGTGACTCCTCCGCTTGTCCAAGTAGATTTGTGTTTAGTGGTTTATATCTTGAGTATTTTGCTACTATAGGTGACAGGTTATGTGAGTTTGTAAGCTTGTTCAATGCTTAGAGATATTGTTTTGATGCATGTTTAGGCTTCTTACAAGTCCCTATGAGTAGTTCCCTTCATTATGTAATCACTTTGCAATCACTTGTATGCCGGTTGTCCTAAATTTCAGAAAAGAAGATGAATGAACACCAACTCAACCAACATGAATTAAGGGTGCCTGAGGTTATGAAGGTTCACCGAGAGGAGGAAGTTTTTCCTTCCATCTATCCATGCCCCGAATTCATGAGGACTGTAGGGATTTCTCGGGATTTCCATGCTTTAATTGCTAATACAGGATTGGAGCATTTTGTGGAAGATGAACCTTACCAATTTGTGAAACTAACTATGTTTGTGGTGCAGGACTTTCGATTTAGTTTCTCTTTGCCTAACCCCATGGTTCACTACAAAATTTACAATATAGCTGTCAACCTTCCTTTTGATGAGTTTTGTGCAGCTATTAAAGTACCCCAGTGGGGATCATGTGAAAGAATTAAAGAGCGACCTACACCACTCATGGACTTGTATGCAGAGATTTGCCAAGGGAGCAGCTTCTCAAAGGAGAGTGGGAAAATTCGTAATATTCATCTCCCGTCTATTCGCTACTTTGCTTACTTTATTGCCAAGTGTGTTCTCGCTAGGAAAACTGCTAATAAGTTATCCTCTTATGATCTAGCATTCATCTCAGTTGCTTTAAAATGAGATAGGACTTACAATTTGGGTGCCTTGATAGCTTTCCATCTTGCTGCTAACCACGAGAAAGGTGGAATTTGTGGAGGCCTCACCGCCTCCCGTTTATTAGCTTTGCATGGTGTAGTGCCTCATCATTTAGACCTACAGTTTGCCATAGAGAGGCTTGACCTTAATTCCATGATACAACATAAATTTTTTTCTTCTTGGGCTAATTTGAGTGATTTGTCTTATGAAATAACCTTTCTCAAGGCTGGTTGGAGAAGGAGTAAGTCCGAGCGTGTTGTTCTTTTGCCTGCACCTGTTTTGTTTAACCTTGAAACCAGGGTAGGATGGTCACTCATTGTGGAAGAGCTCGATACGTATCTGGGGGAGCTCTCCCAGCAGGAGCAGGTGCTGGAAGGGAGGCTACAGATGATTCGGTCCAGCCCTCGAATGAGGGGGAGTCCTCGTACCAACCTACCTATGATTGGAGAGCTTCTTCTTCCCAAGGGCCTAACTACGATCATTCTTACGATGACCCGCCGGCTTGGAACCCTTACCCGTGTTGGGATTGATACCCACTTAGGCCAAAAGCCTAAGCTTAGGGGGAGGTACACCGACACCACACTCATCTCCATACCATGTTTATTCGATACTTTGTATATCCATGTTTCGTTCTCTTTTTAGTTTTTCGTTCTTTCTTTACTTTTGCTTTTTAAAACACAAAAAGACCAAAAATATTTTTGTTGTTTCTCTTTGTTTGCTTCTTTGTCTTTTTAGCCTTGGTTTGCTTTTTTCCTTTTAGCTTTGTTTTGATTATTTGAAAAACCCAAAAAGATTTTGCTTTGCTTGTTCTTCCTTTTGGTTCTTGCCTTTAAAAATCGAAAACCCAAAAATATTTGTTGTTATTCTTTGGTTTTGTGAAGTTCGTTGCAGGGTTCAGCAGTCCTCAGTAGAGTTGGGTTTCATGTTATTATTCAAGCCACACAAGTGAAGGGCAATAATGAAGATTAATGACAACTTGAGGTGTGGTAAGAGGCTACTAACAAACTCTATTTGTTTTCATTTTTGTACATATACTCATCATTGTGGGCATGCTTAGTCTGTTCATGTAGGGTGTATGTATTTATGGATGCTTAGTAGTTCTTGCTTTCTTATGATTAGCTCTAGCTTGCTAATATTTTGTAGCATGTCATATCCATGTTTGCTTCCATTGCTCTATTCATAACTTGGTATGACACTGTGGTATCTTCCTATGAATGTTTCACTTGAATTGACTTGGCACATGCTCACGCATGCATATGACTGAAACAATAATCAGTTAAGCCTCAATGAATTATTTTTCCTCAGGGGTCTTGAATCACTTTCATCCCATGATTAGTCATGTTTTGTTGCAAGTATGATTATGTCAGTTATTGCTCTCTCGTTTGTCGCTCCCTTACTATTGCTAGCCTTCACTTGCACTGAGTATGATCTCTACTCGTGTTTCCAACTCCCCAAAACCAATATTGCCAAAGTGTCCACCATACCTACCTATTAGCATCATTTGCTTTTTCGTGCATATTTAGTATGCCTTTTTTTCTTCCGAATAATATGTTTGCTTGTTATGAGAAAGTTAGTTAGTAAAGCTCTCACGAACTTGATGGCACACTTTATTTCTTGCACTTAATAAACCTGAACCGTTGTGACTGTCCATGAAAAGTTATATGCTTGCAAATTATAGGTTGGGGATTAGCAGAACCGTGCTGTCATGGGGAACGCTTTCAACACCTGTAAATATATACCTAGTTCATATCATGCTCTTTTGTTTATGGATGTCGTCGGTGTGAAATAAAAGGGGAGATTGTAAGTCCATGGAGTTATGTATGTGTGTTAGATAAACGTGTGGGTGGCTAGTCTAATCCATGCCTAATCATGGTGGAAACCTGCAACGTAACCATAATGAGCAATCTATGAAGCATTCTTCTTATAAAAAAGAGAGAGAGATAATTATTGAGAAAAGAAAAAAAAAGATGATGAGAAAAGAGGAAAGAGAGAAAAAGCACCATTTTCCCATGGTAATTGTCTGCTTGCTGAGATGCTTATTATCTGCTTGCCTTGTCATTTTGATATGGGGGTTCTTACGTATCATCGGGCAAGGGGTACCATGTTGGCGATTCTCTATGATACGCATGTATTTACTATGACAAGAACTTACCGGTAACTAAAGTTGAGTAGCATAAGGAGCGGCCCTCGTACTCAAGGGATATGAGATTTCCAGTTTATGGTCTGTCAAGCATATAACTCGTATTGGACCTCACTTTCACTTTAACCATTTAAAGATGCTTATGATAGGGGCAATGAGAGCTCAAAGCTAACGAGTACCATAGTTTCAGCATTTGGAAGCCTTTCAAATTTTTCAAAACCTTTTCATTTCCTTGTTGAGTCACCACCTATTCTATGAGCACTTTCTTGAGAGCATAGTTGTCATTCTTAGTTTAATATGCTTGTCTCAAAACTTGATTAATTGTGTCATGACTTTGATGCTTGTATCTTTGATATCTTTACTTCTAGTCTTCACTTGAACTTCAGAGGTGCCTTGGCATTTATGTTTGCTCTACAATCAAAGGCAAGCGAGCTACCACTCTATCATACCTTTTTGTGAGCACTGCAATGTTGCTTACGTTTATGTTTCATGCTATTTATTATTTTTGAGTTGGAATCTCTTCATAGCTTGCAATGACTATTAATAAACTTATTTGCATACTCTTTATTATGAATTGCCTAAGTAGTTGATCATATGCTGAGAATATATACATCTTATGAAGCAAATGTGTTCATGAAAGTTTTTTTATCGCACTCAGTTTTCAATTGAATTGCTTGAGGACAAGCAATAAGATAAGCTTGGGGGGAGTTGATACGTCCAAAATGTATCTACTTTCCCGAACACTTTTGCTATTGTTTTTCCTCTAAACTTGTGTGATTTGGATAGAACTAACATGGACTGACACTGTTTTTAGCAGAATTACCTTGGTGTCTATTTTATGTGCAGAAAATCAACTGTCAGGAAAAATCCCGGAAAATATGCCAAAAATCCTATTTCACCAGAAGACGAGACGGAGGAGGGCCACGAGGGGCCCACACCACCTGGCCGCGCAGGCCAGGCCACGCCTAGGGGTGGTGTGGCCGCCTCTGTCATCCCCTCGGCCTCCCTCTTTGCCTATAAGATGCCTCCTGACCTAAAAACCTAGGGGGGTTGGACATTTTTCCAAAAAGAGTTCTGTTGTGCCGCCACCACCAGATTCTGTGATTCAGAACCAGAAACTCTGTTCTGGCACCGTGCCGGGATGGGGAATTGAAGGAGATCATCACCGTCATCATCACCATCGCTTCTCCATCGACCATCCATGATTTCCCCATCCATGAGTGAGTAATCCTCCGTTGTAGGCTATGGGGATGGTAGGGATTAGATGAGATCGTTCATGTAATGGCATCAGATTATTAGGGAATGGTGCCTACTATATATTATTAGTGCTTTTTGACTTTGTTGCAACTTGTTATGCTTAATGCTTGTCACTAGGGCCCGAGTGCCATGATTTCAGATCTGAACATGTTATTGATTCATTATGATAGTATCGTTTATGGTTTTACCTGCAAGTTGTATACATATATTATTGTCCGGAACCAAAGGCCCCAAAGTGACAATAATCGGGATAACCGGAGGGGGTGGCTTTGATGTGAGGATCACATGTGTTCACGAAGTGTTAGTCCTTTGCTCCGGTGCTCTATTAAAAGGAGCACCTAAATTGCCAGTAGTTCCCTTGAGGCCCCGCTGCAAATGGGCTGGCAGGACAAAATATGTTGTGCAAGTTCTCATTACGAGCACGTATGACTATATATGGAACACATGCCTATGATTATTTAGTACTTGGATGCTTTATCTTATTTATCTGCAAATGCCCTATGTCTTGATTGTCATATGAATTATCTTGTCGATGCAACGCCCGTCCATCCATCCCTATGCCTACCGCGCTTTAATCCTACTGTTTTACTGCAATTTTTACTACTGTCTTTAGTTTTACTACTGCTATTACTTTGCTATTGTGATTACAAAACTGTTGCTACTGATAAACTGCTGTGAGCAAGATTGTTTCCAGGTGCAGCTGAATTGACAACTCAGTTGTTAAGGCTTATAAATATTCTTTGGCTCCCCTTGTGTCGAATCAATAAATTGGGTTTCACTTCCCTCGAAAATACTGCAATACACCCCCTATACTTGTGGGTTATCACCGGCCGGCGGTTGCCCCTCCCTCTCCTTTAGTCCCACCTCGGGACTTTGAGGGAGGTAGTACCTCCCCTCCCCCTATATATAGTGGGGGTATTTGGCCAGATAAATACACACAATATTAAATAAAGGTCTTCTCACTTTTGGGAAGACCTCCAATTGATACTCTCTCTCTCTCGTGACCGTGGTCCCAAGTTCGTACTACGCGAATGAGAGACATCTTCACGGCGGAGCGTCGTCGCGCTGCGGGATTCGGATCCAAGAGCTCTACTTCCGCAACTACTATTGGATTGGGGAAGCGGGAGTCATCGTCAGGCATCGGACGTGTGTAACTCCCTGCGAGGTGTCACACTTGAGGCACTCAAGTTGTTTGAGCCATAGGAGCGCAAGGACTTCATCACGACCTTGAGGTCGGCTTCGGGTCGTCTACATCAACCACGCTCTCCTGAGCGTTGACAATGCTTTTTGGTCTTCAAGGGTAAATCGCAAAAAGCCCCTCCCGTTACTGTATTACTAATAGATAGGTCCTGGCAGCATCAGGGGTTCAGGGACGTAGGGTAAAAATTATTGTTTTCATACGCGAAACCCCTACAAAGCTTGCATATGAAGTGTGGAGTATGATAATCTTCAAAACCTTTAGGTTGTTTCATGCAGACCTCCTATTCCAGAACACCATGAAGAAATGGGTTCTTGACATCTAGCTACCTCAAATTCCAGCCTCAAGAGAGAGCTACTGACAGAACAAGTATGATAGTAGCTGCCATGACAACAGGGCTGAAAGCATCCTCATAATATATGTCATACCTCTTTTTAAACCCTTTTGCAACTAGGCGAGCTTTGTATCTATCCACTGTGCCATTTTCATTTTCTTGACACGGTATACTTGCAAAACAAGTCTCCAAGTCTTATTTTCTATAAGGGCATCAAATTCTTATGGCATAGCCTTGTACCAACAATTATCTGAGAGAGCTTCTGACAATGTTGACGATTCACCTATGGAAGTAAGCAAGCCATATCTAATTGTACCATCAGTATATTGTTTTGGATTTCTTATACCTTTCTGAAGACGTGCGCGAGGTTCCAGAGGCGGAGGTGTTGGAGAAGCGTTCACATAGGATCCTGAACCAACATTCACTGTTTCTTCCATGCCATCATTGGCCTCATCATTGACCCTTTTACCATCATTGGCCTCATCATTGACCCTATCATTTTCACCAGCAGAGGGCAACGTGTCTTGCTCGTCACGAGCTTCAAACGGAGACAACAAAGGGGACTGGGGCGACTGTCATGGCTCGGAGCTGTCTGACACAGATGACAGTGACCCGGTCGATAGCAACCTACGTGACAGTGGTCGGGACCGCGTGCAGCATGTCAGCGGGGACCACCATGGGGGCGACAATGACCTAGACTTGGTCGGGGACAATCGAGAGTGGGAAGGCGACCCATTGGTTGCACGTGAGTCAGCTATAAAAGAATCTATAGGCACTAGATCTGAGGTGAATGCTGAATCTGCATCAAGCCCATCACTACGGATTTTTTCTATGTGCATTCTTTTACTCTTTTGTGCACCGTTAATGCACCATTTGAACTTGATTTTTTTGTTGATTGTTGTATTTCTGTAGTATCTACAGTCCCAACATGTTCTAGAGCAACTTAGTTGTGATTAGTAACAGTAGTTATAATATGCATACTGATATGATCATCAATGTGTGTCTCGCCACTACACAGGTAGTTAGAGAATGTCGTTTTTAAGGCGTGAACCAGCGTTGGTATGCAGTTCAGCAAAGGGAAAACATTCTCACCAAACACCACGACTATACAGATGTAAACACAGCCAATTTTGGTCTCTAGACACTTGGCTCCTTTATGGTGAGGACTATAGCCTAAAAACACACACTTGGTGGAACGAAAAGCAAGTTTATTTTTGTTGTAGGGGCGGAGATGAAGAAACCATGCACACCCAGAGACTCTTGAGAGATTCATAATTAGGTGTGGCATGCAGGACACGTTCAACATGAGTGTTAAAATTGATAACCTTACTAGAGAGTAAGTTAATGAGAAAAGTGGTTGTGAGAAAATCTTCATTCCAAAACTTGAGAGGCATAGATGCATTGGCAAGTAAGGATAGACCAATCTCAACAATATGACGATGCTTGCATTTTGCTGAACCATTTTGTTAGTGAGCATGAGGACAAAAGACATGATGAGTTATGCCCATGTTTTGAAATAAACTATGAAGTTTTTCACATTCACCACCCCAATCAGCTTGCATAGTAATGATCTTCCTATTAAATTTTCTTTCAACAATTTGCTGGAAATTAAGAAAAACTTGATACACCTCAGAATGATTCTTGAGCAAATAAATCCATGTAAACTTACTAAGGTCATCAATAAAGCTTACATAATATGAATGTTTGCCAACAGAGGTAGGTGTCCCCCCCCCCACACACACACACACATCAGAGAAACTTGCTCCAAAGGAACAGCGAATACACTAGTAGAGACAGGATATGGTAACTAGTGGATCTTAGCTAGTTGACAAGAATCATAAATGTATGGGTTTATTTCTAGCATATGAGAAATATGATGCTTCCTAAAAATTTGTTGAACCACAAAGGAGGAAGGATGTCCTAGGCGGCGATGCCATGTAGAAGACGACGACTTTATTGTAATGAATGCTTTCTTGGAGGACCCGGTGGACACATGTACTAGACCCTTAAACAGAGTTCACCTTTTGGCATGATCCTTAATCAATAAAAAGTATGAATGAAATTCAAGGAAGACATCATTATCTATTGTAATTTTATGAACAAAAAGAAGGTTTTTGGATGCTTCTGGAACATGAAGGATATCTTTGAGATGAAAAGGACTATGGGGTGTGCACAACATTGAATGACCAAAATGAGGAATTTGCATACCTTTAACATTGGCCGTGTGGACTTGATCACGTCTTGTGTATGTTTCCTGGATGGAGAGCTTGCTCAACTCATTGGAGACATGGTTGGTGGCGCCAGTATCGGAGAACCAATTTGTATCGACACCATAGGATGCCAAGTTTACACCCTTGTTACCCCGATCAACACCATCATCACCATGACGGTCACGACGATCACCATCATCATCCTGACAATCACAGTTCTTCTAGAACCTCCACCAATAATCACTACCTGGATTCCCATGTGTCTTGCATTTGGCATGTAATATTGACATATGGGGTAGGTGCACGACCATGATGAAGGTCACCATAACAGTTCCCACCATCATCTCTCCGTATCCCATCATCATCATGACAAAGAGGATTGTCATCATACCTATCACGGCGGTCATCATAGCCACGACGGCGGTCATCATAGCCATGACGGTCATCATAGTCACGGTGGATCTGATGATCCTGACAATGGTAGTCATGGTATTTGTAGTGCCTCTCCTCTGGGCACCGGTCATATTTGTGGCCACGTGGAGGTGTTTACCACCACATCATGCTATGTTGGCAGAGGAAATAAACACTTCACCACCCTCATTAGTTTTGTGAAGCTAATCAAAAGCCTGGAGCTGACTAAACAAGTCACTCAGAGTGGTATTGGGATTAGCATTGATAGTAGTTTTCAGTGTGTTATATGACTCTCCAAGACTGTGCAGAACAGACCATATCAATTCGTCACCATCAAGAGCCTTTCTAGTAGTAGCAAGTTTAGAAGCTATTTTTTTTATCTTGGCAAAATATTTTTCAGTAGAGAGATCACCTTTTTTGTGTCGCTCAATGTAGATCAGAGTTGTTGTGGTCCGAGATCGAGACGACTTGTGAGGTGCTTGAGAGCTTTCCATACTTCCATGGAAGTTTCAAGACCAATGCCATTGGACAGAACATCAGGCGACAAAGAATTCAAGCGGTACCTCAAGACCTGCTGATCACAAGTAGTCCATGTGACGTACTCAGTGTTTTCAAGCTTGATTTTCTTTCCGTTGGAATCTTCAACTTTTATATCCTCTAGCGGGGCTGCCTCGAGTCCCTTCACCAAGTTCAAAACACGGGCACCACAGAGGGCGGGGATGATGAGGGATTTCCACAAAAGGGAATTCTCCCGTGTTAGCAGCTGGGTCGGCGGTGCCCCAAGGGCGGCTATGGCGCCCCGCAAAAACCACTACGAGAAAATCGCGTTGTTTTTGTGCATTGCATCATCATGACTGCATGCTCATGTCATCATGCCACATTGCATTTGAGCATCGTCATCATCTTGCATGAATTTGTCTAAAACTATTTTCGAACCGCCTAGTTTTGTTTTTCTAAATATTCCCGTCTTTATTTCAAATCAAAACCCGGGTCTCCGGAATATTTTGTTTCGTCTACCAACGGATTTCAAAAGCCCCGTTTTAAATAAACACATTTTATATTATTTTATAGGAGGCAGCCAGCCAGGCCCGAAAGCCTAGCCAGCCACCTCCAAATTAAAACCCTAATCTGTCTAAATCCCAAACCTTTTCCACTAAATAACCTACCCAGCCTATCCTACCCAGCCCCTCCACCTCACCCCACCCAATCAGTGCATGCCACCTCACCCCAGCCGCCACCTGCTGGCCCACTTGGCACCACACCTCCCGCCCAACGCCCCACCACCCCCCCCCACCCGCGCGCGCTCACCCTGCCACACTCCCCTGGCCCACCTCCAGCCTTTTTCCCGCCCACCTCACGACCGACCGCCTCTCCTTCCGTGCCGTGCACGCCTCCCGCAGCACCCGTCCCCTCCTGTCGCCGCCTTCCCTGCCGTGTCACCCAACCAACCTAGCCCCACCCCTCCAGCCTCCAACCCCAACCCGACAACCCCCATCTACCCTGGCCCTACCCCCTGGCACCGTCCTCGCCTCGATTCCCCCGTCGCCCATCCCTGCTCTCCTTCCTATCTCTCTTCCCCAACTCGCTTCCCCCACCAACCACCCCGCCGCCAGCTGCGACGCCCTCTGCTTCCCCGCCTCGGCCACCTCGCCCTCTTCCCCCACCAACCATATAAAACCTGTTGCATAATAATTGTTCATCTCGCATGCATATCATAAGCATGCCGAATCTTCTGCCTTAGTATTAAATATTGCATCCGGTGTTTCTTCTAGTGTTTGCTTCTTCGCGGATTAGGCCGATGAGTTAACGCGAGTATCGACAAGTTCTCCGGATATGATCCGTCGGCAGTGTTTTCCCAGGCTAGCATCTCTCCCCCCTTCTACCTATTTTGTATTTATAGTCTTTATTTCCTCCTGTTGATCTATTGCTATCCGTGTCGCGATGCTTTAGTTTCCGTGCACCAGTTATATCCCGTGCAGCCTCTATATTGCCTTGGACACGTCCTATTACCTGTGCTTGGTAGATAGCTGGCCTTGTGAGTCGTAGTTGCTTGCTCAGGTGTGATCTCGTGTTGTCAAGTACCGCAGTTGATGGAATGTTGGCAGATGTTTATGGTGGAGATGCTTTATGGTGGAGATGATCATGACTTTGAAGACAACCATTAAAATGCTAGATATAACTAATGCAGAGGCATCGGTGGGCAATAGATGTTATTTGGTTCTTCCACGCTCACTTGTGTCCCGTAGGACCCCGAGTACTTGATACCCGTTCCTTGATTTTTCGCACTATCCACATCCGGGAGGCCTTATGGACCCCCCTGAGCTAGGGCTTGATTCATTTCTATTTCTTGGGGCCACAAAGTAGTTTGGGGCTTTATTACTATCCTGTACTTATGCCATGTTACTGCTTTATTTAAGATTGTGCGTGGAGCACATGTACTATTTTGGATCACGCCACGTTTTCGCGGTATCGACAAGCCTAGTCACACTTTCAGGTTCCTAGTCGTTTACAGCCGTCGTCGCAAACCCTGGGTCCGTTCCGGAGCCGGCCAACTTTGTTGCGGGTAGCTTAGTGGGGTGGCCCCCTGAAATATTTCTGAATCCTATGATCGCTTTATCGTGAATGCCTCGTTGGGTTTTGAGTTGGTTTTTCCGAGGTTGATCGAGTGTGTGTTGCTATTTGTGCACCCCTGCAGGGTAAAACTTTCTGAAAGTCGTGTCCACGGTTATGGACGACTTGGAGCACAGTATCTTGATCATAGACAAGCATAACTAAAGTAGAGCTATAAATTTGACTTAAAAGGTGACTAGTAATCAGCTCAAGTATAACGAAATGGATATTAAAAAAATGCCAACCACTGCTGGTTCTGGGATGTTTGTTATATTTGCCTAGTAAGTATTGCAACTCCAATGGAATGTGATAAAAGTGCCAACAGCTGCTGGGTTTTTGGGATTCCTCAGGACAATTATATCTGACTAGTAAAAGTTCCAACTACCACGGAATGGTCAATTAAAACTGCCCACTACTTATGCTTTAGGATGACTCATGCTACCTATATCTGCTTAGTAAGTGCTGCAACTATAACGGAATGAGTAAAATTGCCAACTGTGTGAGTTCCTTGGCCCGACTTCCTCGTTTGGTCTCGAGGGGGAAATACCAGGATGGGTATGATTGGTGTTAGTATCAGGTTAGATTCGAATAGGTCTTTCTTATCCCTCTCTAATAGCCGCCAATTTTACTGAGTCTCTATAGGTTGTTTAGTGCCGCTGCGCTGCCGCTTCAGCCCACCATACCTATGTAGGCGAGAGCCGCCGAATTCTAGCCTCGCCGTGTACTGGCCTCAGTACTGACGCTCCTCTTTTCCCTTGCCCTTTGTCGGCACTTCTTTTGTTTTAGCAGGTTTGAGATCGACGTCGTTAGCAGGGTTACCCTTCCGGCTTGGCCTGGGCAGGGTTATGGACGCCATTGGTTATCCTTCAGGGCTCTTAGCCCAATTTACATCTTGTCTGTACTCGGACGTTTTATCGTTTTCAAGGTGATTTGGATCTTTGTATTGTATATCTGTATTCTTGACTCGTGGAGTCGTGTTGTATATATATATCTGTTATGTGGGTCCCATCGAGGACTGTTGTGTAATGGTATTACTTCGTTTTCCACCCACACGAAAGTGCCTGGTGGGCGTCCTTGAATCGTTTCTATGCGGGTTTGGCGGAAAGGGCTAAAACTTGGATAGGGCCGATTTGAGGGTGTTACAGCGGCGGCCAACGCATCAACAAACGACGAAGAGGTTGACATGGTGGAGATCTTCCGGCGCGATGACAGAGAATGCAGCAACGACGGAGCAAGGCCTGTTGGTGCAGTAGTGGATCATGGCGGCGCAGGTTTTCTTGGGATTTTGGTGTCTAGGTACTCGGTTTTTGATTTGTTTTGGGGTTGTGGCCGTGGCAGGAAAGATGCGATGCAACGACAGTTTTGGCTTTGTTGTTTGTGTCGGGCGGCAGCAGGAGGAGCCTATAGCAACGAGGTGTGAGGTTTTGGCGGTGGTGGCAGGGAGGACTGCGGTGGCGGCATTTTTCAGACAGCTAGGTCGGGAAGAGACTCGCTCCGATACCATGTCAAAAACTTTGGCTTGAACGATGCGTGGAGTTGGAATCGGTTACATGTTGATACTTATCGAGAGGGGAACAACCAATCGATCGGTTTGATACAATGAGAGGTAAGTCCAGGTGGAGTACTACTCCAACACTATACAATACCAACACCATAATAATACATGAATAAAATGTAACCTGAAACATCGAATAATTTTAACATCAATCACCAGTCGCATGAGCACCTGCCCAATATTTCAAGAAGGCAGAGGCAGAACAAATCAGTTCAATTAGAGAGGAGATTATCTTACCATCAAAATATGCTCTATTTCGAATTCTCCAAATTGTCCAGCAAACAACAGCGACTCCAGCAATCTGGATATTCCTGCTAGCATTGGTGTGTCGAGGAATCCACCAGAAATACTGAGAGAAGGAAGCATGTATGTTAGTAGCACCGACAGATCGACCACGCAACTGCACACATACTTGGTTGTAGAACACTCAAAGAAGTGGTTTCATCCTGGTTACAACACTGACATCTACTGTTTGTAGTCCATTTCCTCCTTACCATGTTGTTTTTGGTGGAGATGGCATTGTGCCAGATCAGCCAAAGCCAGATTTAGATCTTCAAGGGAATCTTGGATTTCCAAAGGTTTTTGATAGATCTTTCTATCCCACTGCTACAGAGATGTTTATCCATAGATTTCACACTAAGTGCCCAATTTTTTTTTGTCCATTTCCAGATAGGAACGTCATCTTCTTCATTAACAGCCATCATAACCAACATATCTTGCAGCTCCCTCATCTTTCCATGTAGCTCGACATCCAACCATCTTCTAAAAGTTAGCCAGCCTCCAATCTCTATCAGTAGCTTCAGCAACAGACAGTCTCTGCTCATTGCAGATATCAAAAAGTTTAGGGAATTTGTCTCTGAGAGAAATTTGTCCACGCCAAGCATCACCCTAGAAGTCTGTGTCATCTTTCCATTACCTACTTGCATCTTTATCCCACAAAGATAAACATCTTTAACATGCAGCATATCAGACCACAAAGCAGAGTCTGTTGGTATATGCTTAGTGTGATAGATCCCTTCAAAACCTAGATATTTCTTTTCCATAAAATCTTGCCAAGGACTCTTCTTCTTCTCTAGCTTCCACCACCATTTACTCATCAAAGCTATGTTAAATCTGGTCAAATCCTTCAAACCTAGGGCCCCCTTTCATCTGGATTTACACACCAACTTCCACTTCATTAGATGGTATCTTCTCTTAATTGCATTACTAGCCCACACGGTAACTAACCAATGGTTGATGATAATAATAAAAAAGCTCGTGTTTGTCTGAACTCTGGGATATAGTAGTTTGACAAGTCGTGGGCTTGCGTAACCACGCGCACAAGAGGTGGAAGGTGCTATCATGGCTATTGGTTTTCATTCGAGGCGCGCAAGCAACGTCCAACTTATTATAGCTTCAGAAGCACCATAGTTTTTTTTTTTTTGAAATGGGGATAACCCGGCCTCTGCATCAATAGATGCACACAGTCCTTTATTAACCGATCCAGAAGTATCAAAGTTTTACAGCTCAAGAAGCACCATAGATACGCAACATTAATTTCAGAATTTCATGTTGATTAGCTATTGGCTTTCATTCGAGGTGCTGTCATATCTATGGGTAATGCAAGCAAATACAGTATGCTGGACATAGAGTTAATCGCCCAGACCCAGTGGACATCTAAGAAGACACGATGAAGTGGTGATATATGTAGCCAGGATAAGGAGATAAGAAAGTAGGATACTACGTTATATCACCAGAGACCCAGGACCATCAGCATCGATCATGCAATGCCACTACACTTTGTCACTCTCAATCAGCAGCTAATAAATAGACCCCGAGAGATGGACACCAAGTTCATTCGATCATCAAGAAGATACTCATAGCATACGATCAGCTGGGCAATGAGTAGTTACATGGCGATGGGAGTCCCCGGTGGCTGCAGAGTGAACGTCCTGATCACCTTGCTCTTGCTGTGTGCTTGCATTGCCACGGCTACGGTGGCCGGAGCAGAGTATGCCAGGTACCGTGATCCAAAGCAGCCCCTTAGCCAGCGGATCGACGACCTGCTGGGGCGTATGAGCCTCGCCGAGAAGATAGGTCAGATGTCACAGATTGAGCAGGCCAACGCTACCGCCGACGTCATCAAGAAGTACTTCATAGGTACGTACGCATCTATGTGTCCGATTTTCCGTACACATGTGCATTGTTCTTTTTTTATCATGCAAAATAATTTTTTTAGATGTCACCCTCTAATTAAACATCGCCTGCATGCAGGGAGCGTGGTGAGCGGCGCAGGCAGTGTACCGGCGGTGAGAGCGCCGCCGGGGACATGGGTGGAGATGGTGAATGGGATGCAGAGGGCAGCGATGTCCACGCGCCTCGGGATCCCCATTCTCTTTGGCATCGATGCGTACATGGCGTCGGCAACGTGTATAACGCAACCCTCTTCCCGCACAATGTTGGCCTTGGCTGCACTAGGTAAAAATAATTATAGTATTGACATTTTCTAACTATTGAGACATCTTACGATCGATCAGCTTTACACTCCGAATTTCATGTTGCTGTTTTCAATAGTGGAACAAATAGTTCTACATCTATGTGTGACTACAACTTCGTATTAGGCTTCACACTTTCCACGAAATTTCCAAAATTTGGCAAATTTGAGTTGTAGTCGAACATTTTCACTTTCGGAATATATCTCGGTTTGCTAGGAATTTTAGCAGGTAAATGCTAGCTAGTATCCTAGATTAAAATCACCTTGAAATGATTTAAAGTTTGCCGAAAATTCAAACAAGTTCTGACTAAAATAGTTTCAGTGAGAAATGATTTTTTTCTTAAAGCAGAAAATGCTTCATACTTTGGGTTCTAACCTATCAATATAGTCATGGGTGATTTTCCTTCTTGCTGCATTCAACCATAACAACTCGGAAATAACCAAAATTGCATGACACTGAACTTGAACTGGAGATGACTAAAGGGTGACATCCAGGGACCCAAAGCTAGCAAAGGAGATCGGAGCAGCAATTGCACTAGAACTCTGGGCCACCGGAATTCCATACACTTTCGCTCCGTGTGCGGCGGTATGCAGAGATCCCCGATGGGGTCGGTGCTATGAGAGCTTCAGTGAGGACCCTAAGGTGGTGCAGGGGATGGTCACCGCCGTCATCTCCGGCCTCCGGGGCAACATCCCCGGTGGGCAGCGCAAAGTCGCGGCATGCGCCCTACACTTTGTCGGCGATGGTGGCACGACGGATGGCGACAAACAGAACAGTACTTTCCACGAGTTGTTGAGGGTCCACATGCCGCCCTACTACAGTGTCGTCCGCCAGGGCGTCTTTACCGTCATGGTCTCCTTCACTAGCTGGCACGGCGTCAAGATGCACGCCAACCATTTCCTCCTCACAGAGTTCCTCAAAACTAGGCTCCAGTTCAAGGTAAGTAAACTCGGCCGGTGGGTGGTTCGTGCATGTAAATTTTCAATTCATTTACAAAGTTTTCCCTCGTAGGGTTTTGTGATCTCGGATTGGGAAGGGATTGATAGGATCACCACCCCAGCACATGCCGACTACCTATTGTCCATCAAGCTAGCGATCATGGCTGGTATTGATATGGTGAGCAAATTAAGGCGGACAAGCATCCGTGTGAATGTTGAAATATATTGCCTAAACCCTTTTCTATCACGTTCGGTTCATCTAGCAAGTGCATCGATTTAAAATGATATAAGACTCGAGAGCTCTCGAGTTTAAGACTTTGCATCAAAGTATTAAAAAGACTAAAATAATCTAGACGTGAGAGTGGTTTGATCTTCTGGTTAAGTAATTCAATAGTGAAAACAGTTACAAGTGCTCTATTGTTTCAGGTCATGATCCCCTACACGTACACAGAGTTCATCGACGGCCTGACAAAGTTGGTTCAGAACGGCCACATTCCGATGAGCCGGATCGATGACGCCGTGCGCCGTATCCTCCGTGTCAAGCTCACCATGGGCCTGTTCGAGAGCCCCTACGGCCTCGCCAGCGACCTCGGTAAGAAGGAGCACCGCGAGCTGGCAAGGGAGTCCGTGAGGAGGTCCCTCGTACTTCTCAAGAACGGCAAGGCCGGCGACAAACCGCTGCTGCCGCTGCCAAAGAACCCCAAAGGAAGCATCCTGGTCGCCGGCAGCCACGCCGACGATCTCGGCAGCCAGTGCGGCGGCTGGACTGTGACCTGGCAGGGCGTCGCCGGGAACAACCTGACCACCGGGACCACGATCCTCGGCGGCATCAGGCAGGCCGTGCAGGGCCACGGCACGGACGTGTTGTACTACGAGAAGCCCGACGCGGGATTCATGCGGCGGAACAAGGCCCGCTTCGACTACGCCGTGGTCGTCGTCGGCGAGCCGCCCTACGCCGAGGCGTTCGGCGACAGCCTCAACCTGACCATCCCACCCCCAGGGCCCAGCTTGATCTGGGATGTGTGCGGCAGCGTCAGGTGCGTCGTGGTGCTGGTCGCCGGAAGGCCGCTGTTCGTCGAGCCGTTCCAGGACGTGGTGGACGCGCTCGTGGCGGCGTGGCTGCCGGGGACCGAGGGGCAGGGTGTGAGCGATGTGCTGTTCGGCGATTACGGGTTCACCGGGAAGCTTGCGCGGACGTGGTTCCGGAGAGTGGAGCAACTGCCCATGAATGTGGGAGACGAACACTACGATCCCCTATTTTCCTTCGGGTTCGGGCTCGAGACACAGCCGCTCAAAACATGAACGCTGAATTTCTACAGGTAACGTACCGGAGTGCCACGTCGATGATGTCAACGTGACATCGTCCATGTACTGACCAAACTTTTAAAATTTTATGAAACAAAACCGAAACTTGTAAAACTTATGAAACATTTTATACTGTTCATAGACTGTTTCGCATGTTTCAGTTAAGTTTCAGTTCGGTATAATCATATTTCAGTTAGTGATGTCATCATGACGTCATCCATGTGCTGACCGAAAAAAATTGACTAGAGCACAAATCTCAGAGCAAAAATAGACGATAGAATGGCCACCGGTACGTACAACCAACCGTAAAAAAGAGTTTTCCCTCAAAACATAGATAGCCCTCTGGTGGTGCTTTTGCTCCCACGTGCAAACGAACCTTTTACGAAAAATTATAAAAAATGAATTTAGAAATGTTAAAAAGTTCTAAAATAAAATTTTGCTTGTACAGCCCGATATTATATGTTTATATATAATTTTTTTGGCAAAAATAATATTTTATGTGGTTCCTGTAATAAACAAAAAAATCATGAATAGTCTTGCTAGGCATCAAAATTAATATTTTTACATGGGATATAAAAAATGTTCTTTTTTCCGAATTTTTTTGTGTGGATGTAAAATATTAGAATATTCATGATAATATTTTTTTTAAATGTGTTTTCATACAATACGCTCCAGCGATGAGCCAAATTGGATTTCTGTTTCCTTGTTTGCTTTTTAGTTTGCTCGTCATTGGAACAAGACGGGTATAAATCAAACTGGATTATTATTGTAATACTAATTTTATATTTTAAATGAGTATATCACATGGCCGGTCCTAATTCTTTTTTGGGCACCGTCATTTTGGTCTCAATTCTATGAAATTGTATATCTAAATTCTAATTCTTTCGTAGATCATTTGTCAGAGGTACTAAACCAGTTTGACCCATGTTGACCGGAGCCCACGTCGATAGTGGGACCAGGGAGGCGTACACCTCACCCCGCATATTTGCGAATAGGCCCACGAGATTGTATTTTTTCTAAAATATGGTCCTTGAAACATTTCCATCTTAGAATTTCTTTTAAGAAGAAAAAGTAGGATGGAGATTGCATGAACGGGATTTGAACCCGGGGCGGAACATGGTGCTACCTCAGCAATCTCCTCGCCTAGAATGCCGCCGACGCGTTGCTCGCGTCCTTCATCTACACTTCACGGACCCTTAAGCCAAGTGTCCTTGCACGGATTGTTTTTCTACACTACAATTCCATGGTCTTACAGAAGACACACGGGGCGAGGGGCAGTCGAGCGGTAGGCCCATAGCGTAGGCAGTGAGGAAGCTTTTATTTCTGCCAGAGACATCACCATTAAAGACGCGATAATTCGAGAAAGACAAGCCCCATGGCCGCGCATGAGAAAACCATGAGCCCGTCTGTGAAATTTTGCCACATCCTCATGGTGCATGTAATCTTATACCCAATCCCACTTGTAAGCTTTAAATGGCTCCCACGCACGGCATATCTTAGGCCATGAATGGTCAAAGAGCGGGATCGATAAAAACATGTGGTTTGGTTATTTGCGAGGCTGGTATCAAAGGAATAGGGTACAAGTGAAGAGTGTTTTGGGCAATGGACAAAGATGAGTAATACAAGCCATAATGAGGCAAACAAATAGTTACCCCCATTTTATTCTATGTAGGTCGTTTCATAAGTAGGATTCCAATCGTTAGGTCCTCTTTGGTATCCAGTAGTTCAAAAATATTGGTGCCAGGGACATCGCCATTAAAGACCCGATAATTCGGGAAAGACAAGCCCCATGGCCGCCATGAGAACACTACGAGCCCGTGTGTGAAATTTTGCCACATCCTCATGGTGCATGTAATCTTATACCTAATCCCACTTGTAAACTTTAAATGGCTCTCATGCACGGCATACCTTAGGCTATGAATGGTCAAAGAGCGGGACCGATGAAAACATGTGGTTTAGTTATTTGCAAGGCTGGTATCAAAGAAGTAGGGTAGAAGTGAGGAGTGTTTTGGGCAATGGGAAAAGATGAGTAATACAAGCCATAATGGGGCAAACAAATAGTTACCCCCATTCTATTCTACGTAGGTCGTTTCATAAGTAGGATTCCAATCGTTAGGTCCTCTTTGGTATCCAGTAGTTCGAAAATGCTGGTATTAGAGAAGTCACATGAATAAAATTGGAATGCATGTTGCAAGGGAGAACTAGAGCGCATGAATATGTAAGATTGTGTATTTGGTTTCTAGAATAGGAAAAACACATGAATAATAAACACAATAAAATTACAGTCAAACCACATGAAATACTATTGTTATGATGCTACTATGAGCTAAAAATCTTGCTTTTGTACTTTGTGTGTAGAAATTCTAAAAACAGGTCCAAGTGTATTAATAAGTTCCAACTTATTTCTTTAAAATTGAGATCAAAGGAAATATTCCTCTGTTTTTCCTTTGTTACATCCCTATGAACCAAATGGAGGAAGTGCACCAAAATAAGCCCTATTCCAAAGATTTCCATCCACTTACCATAAGAACCAAAGACACGCATAAGATTGTTTTGTAATAATTCATTTGCACTCAATTTTGTATGAATTTTCCACCATCTCAAATATCTTGATATAGTTTCATTGTTTTCCATGTGTTGTGTTAGGCACTCATGATGCTAATTCTTGTAGGGATCCATTGATTCTTGGAATTGCATTTTTTTGGAAAATTCAGATCCTCGGGAATATCTCCTACTTAGGTCCTTTGACATTAAAGTTGGAATTATCGGGTATTTTTATAGGGATGTCCTTGTGATGGCTGTGAAAATAGCCATCTTTCTCCGCGTTTAAATCGCATTTTAAGTCAAATAATTACCAAGAATCTCTCTAGCCTTGCTACTAATGACTAATTATTATAAAGATGTGCAATCCTTGGTTTTAATTTGTGTTGTGCAGGAAATCAAACTTTTAAGGAAAAATCAGGAGCATTCATTGAAGATTATCACGTTGTCTACTCACCAAGTTAACTGGAAATGAAATGGAGTCGTCTGCAAGCTTAACGGCATGTTGTACGGGCAAGGCTCGCCCCTCCGGCTTCCCTTATTGTGCGACGACGGCTTTGTTAGGTCAAACGCTGCAACTTTCATGAAAACACCTATATATTTTGAGACTTCAGCCGCTGTGCAGAGAGCCGTCATTCTCAGATTGCATCACAACACCACCGAAGAAGATCCACCACTACGGTTCATCCTCTCCATCCTACATCCACTCCATAGCCACACTTGGTGCATCCCAGCGACCGGAGTTCGATCCCTGTCAGGGACGAATTTCCGGAATTCTCACGCCGACCCGCTTCTACTATATCAAAAAAGTGTCTAGTTCCTCCTAGCACTGTTTCATAGCCATAGTCATTATCTTGTACTTGAGATCGCCTTGTGATTCGGTGATCATCGTAAGAATATTTGATTTCAATCTAAGTATTTGCACAATATTTTCTATCATTGATCATATTGTTATGAGTGAGTAGTCCTCACGGGCTGCGGGTTAGGATGAAACCTCGCAGCGATTATGTGCATCTAATACATGAGAATATTGTGTGGTGATTGAATAGGAGATATGTATATTTTCCACATGAATATGCTTATTATTATATTTATCCCATATGTATGTGCAGCTGCAGGTGAATCTTCAATCCTGGCCTATTTCCGTCCATTGAAACAACCAACGATTCAAAGTAAACTAGAAATGTCTAATAAACATAAAATAAAACGAGGAAACAAAAGTCTTGTAGGCGTGCCTTATTATTTTCATACATCAATCGTTTTCCAAGGTTTGATAAACCTAGGTCTACTAGGAAAAAAGCTACTATACTACATCCGTAATCGGGATCGAAGGTATCATCTTGCACGCTATTTTGAAGGAAAATTTTCAACCACTCAAACACTTTATAGATTCTTTTGTGTTTTGCTATGTATGAAACATTTCTTGAGTCAAATTTATGTAGTTTTCTAATCCTATATGAACCAATAGGACATGCCACTCTAGTCCTACGAGTTTCATATTCATGAGTTCTGGAAAATTTGGGAATCAAATAAGTGCCTACGGCCTCTTTGATTCGAAACCAACATTTTAGGATTCTAATCCATTCGTATTTGCATGCTCTATTGAGTTTTCTTGGTTCAAATGAATGATTTATTGAAATATCTCGTATTGTTTTTTCTACACTATAATTTTGTAGTATTGTAGAAGAGGTTAGACCTCTTGGAAATTATCATATGTGTCCATGATAACTATGACATATACTCGATCTATATGGATAAATATTGTGTTTTCTTGTGATGCAACCATGCGAATTTTATTATCGATTCTTGTATTTTCGAGTCATGTAGAATTCCACATGTCATAATACCTCATTTCTATGTATCTTATTTCTGATGTTCTTCAAGTCATGTGAACCCAATAGGCCGCGAGAATATCTCAACCGGACCGGAGGACTATAGCCGTGGTTGAGAAAGAACTACTTTTAAATCAGCAGAAGTAGTTACTAATAAAAAATAGCAAAATAACATAACACAATATCGAGGACGACACTAGCATGATGCCATCAGCCTTCTTCATTGCCATCCACCATCTCTCCAACTTTATGTGGGGATAGAAGCCCTGCATTTGCAAAGATATTTTGAGGCATATTGGGACCGTATATCCGCGTTACGTCTCTGTGTTCGGGGCATGTGCAAATCTGTATGTATTTTGAAACTGTCTACTGATGTCGTCTCTTCTCTTGCTCCATGTGTGTACCTATGTTACCTGAGACGTCCTGAGAATCTAAAATGTTCGGTAGCAGGCAATGAATACAAATGTTTGGCCGTTCATTTTCGGTTCCTGCATGTTCGGTTCGCCTTCCAGCTCTTTGTTTCCTCTCATGTCGCCGCATGTTCGTTTCCTCCTCCCATGCCTATAAAAGAGAGGCCGATCATCTCCAGAGAGGCAGACAACAACCACAATAAGTTAATAACACATGCGCCTGCCATTCGGTTTCATAGCATTGTGTCACCGCTCAGGTCTTCCCCATCTCGCCTTGAGGCATGCACCGCGGGCGGGACAGTAGGACTCCGGAACCCTGACTCTTCGGATCCCGTACGGTAGAAGACTGATAAGGTTACTAGGGAGTGCTACCGCGTGACTACTGGCTTCTTCACCGCATATGCTACAACAGATGCCAATGACTTCTTCCCCAACAACGACTTCTTCCCCAATGTCGACGACATTTTCAATAACATGGATCTCGACGACACCACTACCAACGTTGGTTTCTCCTCTCGGTCATATGTGATCTTACCTCATATTTTTTAGATCATGCTTCAAACACTACTTCTAGTAATTTGTGTAGAATTGGTGTTCGTTTACTCTAAGTTAAATTGCATGACTAGTTTAATCCTTTTGCTATTAGTTATATTTTATCTACTTTTTTATAGATTAAATCATGGGAAATATTGCTCATATTTCTAGCAGTTTTTCTTTACTATAATTTCATAGTCTTATCGAAGAGGTTAGACCTCTTGAAAAAATTTGCTATGTATATGTGACAACTATGGCATGTTATCGCTTTATATGGATTAATTGTGTGTTTCCTTCTGGTGCAACCATACAGCTTCTATTATCGATTCCTATATTTTCGAGTCATGTTATGTAGAACTTCACATGTCATAACACCCTATTTATATTTGCTAATTTCTTATTCGTGATGTTCTTCAAATCCTGCGAATGAAAGGAAACCTTGAGAATATCTCTACTAGAGAGCTGAGAAGTAACTACTTCTAAATCAACAGACATAGATACTGAATTTTTTTTAAGCAAAAGAAGATAACACTATGGAGGACGCTAGCATGATGTCATCAGCCGTCTATATATGTTACCATCCAGCATCTCTCCCAGACTTTTCTGTGGGGTAAAAGCTCTGTTGTGTTGCAAAGATCTTTTGAGGCGTGCTAGCTGCGCTCTCTGTGCTTCGTTCCATCCATGCGCACATCTGGAGTATGTATTTTCAAACTGGCTACGAAAAGTATACGGATGCATGCAGTCGCCTCAGTCACCGATGTACCTGAAACGTGCTCAGACTTTGCGTGCGTCGGTGCGCGTGGTTTTGTTTTGATCCACACTGCAATAGAACCAGGCGAAAGACGCAAGAGCTCCATTTTCGAAAAAGAAAAAAAGTACTCCCTCATTCGAGAAATAACTGACTTAAATTTATCTAGATTCGAATATATCTAAACGCATTTTAATGTATTGAATCTATATAAACTAAGTCAGTTATTTCTGTACAGAAGGAGTATAAAGCTCCCACGAGTTTTGTTGCGTCAGTATAAATCGAGAAGAAGGAGAATAAAAATTCCCCTTCTCTCCTGAAAAACGGGTAAACACGAGGCGGGTACGGTGAAGTCACGGACGAGCAGAGACACGACGTTACCATCGACCGTACCAGTATAGTGCTACAACGAGACATCATATAGAACGGTCGGCCTGCTCGGCGCATCATCGGAGGACACACGCTGCGAACAACGGTGTCGCCACGGCAAAGCCGGCACACGCACACGCACACGCAGGCGAAGCCGAGACGGGGGTCGAGGACGACACGGCAGAAATGCTGGCGCGCGCGACCCGCCGTCCCTCCCACGCAGACGACCGCGCGCATGCACGAGCGCAGCAATAACAGCCAGCCATTTCCCAGGCAGCTCGGACTCGCCCACGTACGTACGTGCGCGCCGGTTCGGGCTCCGTTTCTTTACTCCTCTTGAGCAAACACCGACCAGGGGGCAGTTGGTCGCGTCGGTTTCTTAATTTTCATCTTCTCTCACGCACGTCCACGAGACGATCGATCGAGCCGCTTCTCCGTGGCGGTACGGTGGTTAAAACGAGGATGGATGGGCCATCTTTAAGCACTTGGCAGCGGGGACCAAGTTTCCAACACAAAATATGAACTTGGGCAAACTGGACTGCGGTAGCACGCTTGGATTGAATACAGGCGCACAACATCCATGTCTATTTGTAGACATTCAGTAACATTACCATCTGACGATGAACCATACATGAGAAATATCTATTTTCGCATATTCCGTATGGAGAAAATGAAGAAGAGAATCTGTCGTGTGTTCTTCTGCTCTGTTAAAAAGAAGCATTCATTTATAGGCTACCGGAAACGAGTGGCAAATTCAGGGTTGGCAGCAGACTGATGTAGGTTCAGTTTAATCAGATAGCAAGAGTACTGCATACGTTTTGCAAACTGGACAGCAGAGACACTTGGATACAACCACACAAAATCCATGTAGTTGTAGACAATTCAATAACATACCGACATCACCATCTGACAATAAACCTAATGTAAGAGATGTCTATTTTCACAAGTTCTACATTAAAAAAAAACTGACCTATGTGCTTTCTCTCTATTACCGCCTGGCAAGTTCAGGACTGGCAGGCTGGGAGAAGGTTCATGGAAGTTCATGTTTACCTTTATTTCCTTTCTATTTAGATATCAACGGTATTTGTATACACATACATAACTTAACACTGTAATATTACATCACACTTTATAATTTTCAAAGTGTCCAAACTCCAGAGCGACGACATCATTATTTCCTTGTCTGAGTGCAACAGCGCCAACAGGAACAACTCCAATGGCCCTTAGTTAGACAGCAGGTTGAATTCCAATGATACCTACATTTTAGTGCAAGACATATTTGTAAGTACCATCACAATGTTACAGAATCATGTACGCAAAGCAGCGATTTGTGCATGTGATGACTTAGTGTTGCCATTTCTGTTAGGCTCTTTCCTATAAGATCCCAAAACGAAACAAGGGTTGGCATTTACCGCATCCAATTCTGGCTCCTGCGTTTCCTGTTGATTTACTGAGCTCATGGCCACCTACAAGATATTACAGGAACATGGTTAAGAGCAATAAAATAAGCGGATGCCGCCCAGGCCTATACGAAACAGTAATACAAATGTTCAGGAATCTGAAGTTCCCCAACTGTTACAGCAAACAAGGAAAATACAAGTTGATGTTTGAAGTGAAGCAGAGCATATGTAAGCTTACACAGAGTAGAGAGGGAACCATTGGATCAAACATTACATGTACCATACATGTTTCATAAAATGAGTGCAAAAACAAGGTCAAATATACACGAAAACTCTTATTTTCCCTAGCATCCAAATGACTCCTGTGGCAAATAGAACGGTGTAGCATGACATGCATACAACAACCCAACACTGCTTGACACTAAGGCAATGGACCATAGCAGATTGCGGCATAACTCATTACAAATGCTTTTTTTCATCCAAAGTCATAGCATTTTACTGCTAGGTTATTGTGATTAATGGAGTATGAGATCTCAGCAACCCTATGTTATGCACAAAGAGGAAACATACTTTAAAATACTGACTAGTAGTTCCGTGCTTTCATGTGTTGAATGACACATCCCATGGTACAGTAATCATGCAATGCCGCACTATCTTTGCTTAGTGAGTTCTGCTCTGCTGCTTGCACCAAAATATTCATACACTCATAATAGGATTGAAGAAATTCATATCAGTTGGATATGTTAATCCTTATTTAATTAAGATTTTGCCTTGGCGTGGCTAATGACTAGCATTGTCAAGATGCAATGAACTAGAATTTCTTTACACTCCAGCAAACTTCAGCAACTAATCAGAATCAAGTGTCGCCATGATCCCGATTCAGTATTGGTATTGAATAGGCCATATGCTCCAGGAAAAGCATTACAAACATATGATATGAATAATATATACACCGTATGGATACCCATTTAGCAGGTGAAAGGTAAGTTATTCGCTTAAGACCACAATGAATGGTAAGTTTTCTGAAAGAGGTTATGTCTATCTTGTTACTGAATATACATATAGAAAGGAACACACTGGTCAAGTATCTATCTTACCCTTTCCTAGATCATCAGAATCAGCATGAACAACAACTGCCCTTCCCAGTATGGAGTGAGGCCCGCTTAGTGAAATCTTCATGCAAGAACAGAAATGAGTTACTTGTACATCTTACTATACCAAGATGATCAAAAGAATATTTTACATCCTTTAAGCCCATGGAACCTGTATGTCCTTTATGAAGATTTCTGCAACGCCTGAAATAAATAACTGGTGTATTATTAAAAAAAACAGGATTACATCAGTGCAGTAACTCAACCTATAGTTGTCTAGCCCTAAACAAACATCAAGTAGTCATATAACTAACCATCCTTGTTGGCTTGTATGTTTCCCAGGTCACCCACATGTCGATCATCATCAACTGGTGCTCCATGCGACTTATTATGAGGATTAAAATGGGGTCCTGTGAAATAAACAAATTTGATCAGCACAACATAAATTTGCACATAACATACCATCTCTTTCTTCAGAATCGAATCCTTATCTATATACTATGATGTCTGCAAAAGGTTATAGAAGAAACCTCGATGTAGCTTAGATGATAATTTTTTTATTACTTAATGAAGTTCTCATCTCCAAGAAAATAATACAAGATAAGCCATAAGCCCATTATGTAAAGAGACCAGAACCCAAAGTCTAAAAATGCACTGAACTACGATATCCTTATGAGAAAACTCGATGTCCCGTCTATTATAGACTAATCTGAAAAGAGCAACAGCCAGTAATCCATATGATAGCTGGAGGGAACAGATAATTCAACACCGGGAACAATATCTTTTGCATCCAAAACTGAACTTGCACTATTCTATGCAAGCTTAATGGCAAAATAGCACAAAGCGATCACTGCCCATTCCACCAACAGCTATTAAAGTAGTTCCATTTGCCAGCAAAGATGTAAATTTCTACAAGCAAGATAACCATGTTGGAAATCCCCCCTCAAGGCCCAGGTTTCTTTTTTCAGATGTTTCAAAGTGCTATGCTCCAGATGATTCAGCTTGTCACCAGCTTGGCGCAGGCAACATATCTTCATTTCTGGAATTCGGCATCATTTGCTGAACAATCTGTAATGTTTCTGGGAAGTGATGTGGGAACTTATGCCGAATCTGAGGGTTATCTATTTTGTGTGAAGTGTTGAGACATGTAACAGCCTAACAGGTTAGCATGTTGGTGGCATCAGGTTGTCACCTCATAGTATGTGCCCGCCAAATTTTGTAAAGCAAATTATAATATCCATAAATCCTTAACTATATGTGCCTTTTGGATCATAAGACATCCCAATTCAGATATGAACCCTTTGCTTAGGCAAAATATGCAGCAAAAAGTTGCAATTAGGAGAATTCCATGGTAGTGATGTGAATTCTATTTCTGCTTAATGAAGCACTTGAGTCACTTGCAAGCAAGAATTCTCGGTTGCAAATCTATCTTAACTACCAGTATCCCGACTGGACAGACTGAGTCACACAGCAAGCAACCGTGATTAGGCGGAGAAGGCTACGGACCAGTGGAGTTGCAGCCGTTGGTGGTGTCGCCGAAGGCGTGGATGTGGAAGCCGTGGAGGCCCGGGGCGAGGCCCGTGACCGTCCCCCTCACCTTGGTGTACCCTAGAACGCACAGGGAGATCAAACTATCACTCTAATCAGTAAGAAGATGCGGCTGTAGAGAGCGCAGAGTTGTGGGGAGTAAGTACATACCGGTTGAGGGGTCTTGGACGAAGTGGAGGGCGCCGGCAACCGTGCTGTTAGCGCCGCCGCCGCTGATGAGGGCGACGCCCTTGAGGCTGCCGGCTTTCCCTGCCATTTTTTCGTGCCCCTCCGCCGCCTAGGCCCCTCCGCGCCGGCTTTGCCTCTCGTTTTGGCTTGTTCTCTTTAGCTGTTCCGTCCCTTTTGGTTTTGCCTTTTCCTCTCAATTTCTATGCAGAAGGGAAAATTTAGCCCATATTTTCCTGAAAAAAATGAAATTGGCCTGAAATACAAAATGAAATCCGTCTTGTGAAGCGGACCACTATATCTGGATGAACGATGATCGGGATCTGACCGCACCACTAGAAGCTCTCACAAAGTTCCCTATCGATTTCCTAAAAAAAAAAAAAAAAACCTATCGAAGTACTCCATCCGTTCACGAATATAAGATGTTTTAACTGTGTGAATCGAACGTAGATATTTTTTATGTATATATTCGTAGAGGTTCGAAGTTAACCTATACATAAAAAAGACGTTTAAATACATTTATTTCATAAAACTAAAATGTCTTTTATCTGAACAGATGGAGTAGTCTTCGTGGAGGCAAAATCAAAAGACTAGATACATAAACACACCTAATAAAATAGTCACACGTCACTGTCAAAAAGACCGAAACAATATTTCTGGGAACTCTGACTAAGAGCATGTCCACAGGCAATCCATAAACCGTCGCCAACCCCATCTCTAGCACAACGCTATTGGGGCCGGTGGCAGTTTGTCCCTAAAAAATTGGAGCACCATCCCATGGTGACGCGCTGGGTACAACGGTCCCAAGACGAAAAATATTTCCAAAAGTAGATTTTCTCTTTTCTTTCATTAAAAAAATGCCATGGGTTCCATGCACTAAAAATTACAAAGAAAATTTTACATAGTAGTTTAAACTCGGAGGAAGCATGTCCACTGCATCCTATGCCTTCAGCCATGGTTACCTAGTCGGTGTCCTCGTCGTCGGTGTGGTAGTGCCGGCGGCACATTGTCTCGTCGAAGACCCTCACGGTAATCATGGTGTGGCCATCATACTTGAAGACGAGAAAGTGTCTGACCGCAATGTCGTGCACGCAGGCAAACTCCCTCCAGCCATTGTGGAGGTACATCTGGCTGAAACGGTCGAACAACACCTCCAAAGACCATAGGTCGGTCGAGACCCCGGGCATCGGCGATGATGATGGCGACTGGGACAGTAGCAGAGACACGTTCTGGCCTCGCCCCCTTCCCTTACTCGCCGACCTTGGCCTCGGTCATGCCCTGGTCCAGGGCTAACCCAGTCACCCTCCCATGGATCCTATGCCTTCGGCCGTAGGATCTGATGTTGTGTCGCAGTGAAGAGGAAGTGGACCGGACTTGCAATAGAGTAGTCTAGGGAAGAAAGCATTCGTCTCCATTTAAAAAGGCCAAGCAGCTACGCATTGGATGCCGCCGGCGCGGAGACCGAGAGACTGTCATTAATGTCGTCGCAGAACTCCAGCGGCCACCATTGATGGCGGCGCAGAAGGGTTGGTTTGCGCTAGTGCTGCCAGATGGGTCCTGCTTCGGAAATCCGACGTGGCGTGATCGTCGGCGCTCCCAATGCGGCCCTTGTGCATAGGGGAAAAGAGCCAGCGGTGTTTGAGGCATGCCGGTGTGAGCAAAATATGGGTCGGCGGCCCCATAGGTCTATTGGGACCACTTTAGGGGACACTAGTGGAGATGCTCTAACCTACTGTAGAAAACTCATAGACTTTCATGCTAGAGAATAAACCCAAAGGGAAAGCCGCCAGAGACTCAAGAAGACCACACATGGAGGGACCATGCCAGTATCTCAGGAAGATGAAGGCTAGTCTTTGAAATATTTTTCTAATATTTTACATACGGTCATTTTTCTATATTCCTTTATTCATTGTTTTATACGGTCTTCTTTGGTCATAGATTTTGAATTGCACGTGGGTGTTCTTCTAGCTTTTTACTATTCTTTTGTTACTGTACTTCACTTTGTTGTTCTTACTCGCTTCTCTTTCCGTCATGTCCTTGAATTAATTTTTCATTCCTTGTCTTATTTCCTATATATTTCATATCTTGTCACTTTAGTCTTGTTTATAGCTCCCAAAAGTTTGCCTTGTCATTGTCATCCTCAATATTCCAAATTTTAAAATGTCAGATTTATGTCTAATCTATTTCTTCTTTATTGTTGTTAGTACCCAGTATAAAAATATATGCATATGCTTGACTTACGTCTTCTTGTTGTGTATTCCTTTTCTTAAGAGAGTCTGCCATGATAAAAGTGTAGAAACATGTAATTATTCTTTTGTGTCTGTGCTCTTTCCAAATATCTATTATCAATAAAAACATTATTAGCGACCTTTTCTCCTGGCACATTGGATATATCAAGAGAGTTTAAGGCCTACCACAAGCTTTCGCAAAAAAAGAGAGAGTTTAAGGCCTAGTTTATCCTCATCCGAAAAATGTGGGCATGACTACACACAAATGTGTACTACTTTGTTAGCTACTAGTAAATAATGTAGTAAACACTTGAGATGAAGTAAACACGCGGGATGGAGGAACAAAATGCATTTCACACATGCAATAATGTTGAGACAATGCATTTGACTTTGAACAAGAGTGATGCAATTTACAAAATGTAGCTGACACAACCTAACGGTTAGTGCAACTTTTCTACAAATAGACAATTTGTAAGAGCATCTCTAGCAGATACCGCAGCCGGCCCCGTCCCACAAAATAACCGTCAGTTTGTGATACGAAGCAGAAAAAATGGCTTTACTAGATACTTTAAACCTTACCGCATCGGAAAAAAAATTGCGGTTCACTGCAAATGGGCACTTCCGTGCTTCATATTTTCCGTACGAAGGGTTCTCGATGCGGTTTAGTGCAAACAAAAAAATGGTTGGTGGGAAGAAATATTCAGTTACAGTGCCTCTGTACTCGTCGCCGCCACCGCCGGAGGTTGGCCGCCGGAGCTAGGAACATAGTCTTAAAAACCGGACTAGTGATCGAACCGGTGAGACGACTGGTTTGTTGGTTAGACCACCGGTTCATCCGGTTCGATGGCGACAAAAAAGGTATTTTTAATTAAAATTTAATCAAATTTCAGAATAAAATGACCATAAAAGTATATGTAGGGTATATTTCAATGTGTAATCACAAAAGATGGTGAGCCCAAGTGATATTAGTTGGTGTTATTTTTTCCTAGGAGAAGGTTGTAAGTTTGATTCATGTTGCAACATATTTTTTCCACTAGTTTTATGCTGTTTGGGCCTCTCTCTCTTAAAGAATCGGTAAATCCATCGGTTCAGGTTTTTTATGGTCAGACCATCGAACCGGTCCGGTTTTAAAAACTATGGCTAGGAAGCAAGCAGAACGCGCAGCAAGCAGAGAACAACAAGAAGAGAACGCACCCAAGCAGCAAACGTGCAACAAGTGTGCCGCAACTAGAGCCCGCAGCTAGCGAGAACGCAAGTAGAGCACGCCCAGCTAGAGAACACACAAGTAGAGCACGCACAGGCGTCTCAAGCGGCAGCGGAGGCGACTCTAGGTGGCGGGGACGGGTGAATCCAGACAGAGGCGGCACAATTCCGGGCAGACGCGAAGCGATTCCGGCCAATGACGACGTGAATCAGGCATCTGCTCGGAGCAGCTAGGGCGTGCCTCATCCAGATCCACGTGACCATGAAGAAGACGAAAGAGTATTCGTGGGTATATTCTGCTTTGCCGTATATATATGCGGTATCTGTTCCACGTTGACGTCTTTCGGACAAAAAAAGTGTTTTGCAGTATGCCGCATCCACGTTTTGCAGTACTGCGGGATGGGGTATTTGCTAGAGATGCTCTAAGAACCATACAAATGAAGAGTCCTGACGACTTCCACTATGGTAATATGACTCTAGTGCTTGTATACAAGCTCCACACTGGTTATGTCCCTGAAATTGAGGCACATAATGCAGTTAAAACATATTGCAACTTGATCATTCGATTAATCACACATCTGCAAACTTTGATGTTTTGAATTGCAGATTTATTCATATCAATTGCATCGTTATTCTTGTTATTTGCATCTTTTTCTTGTCAACTATATTGTTTGTTGAAATTTTTTGGTGTAAAACTGCACTTCTTATCATCCACTTGAAAAAGCTATTGTTTTTCAAAAAATAATTTATATTACTTAAATCTCGTGTTGAAACTATATAGATATGTCACATGTATGTTGACATATTGACAGTATCGTCACCGTCCAAATTTCCATGGTTCCTCTTACACATCTTACACATCGCTTCTTGACAAATTTTCATACAACCCCTTCTATTTTCTCGAAAGCAACCCGCAATCCACCTCAGACATTTTACCATTGACATATTTGTATATAGACCTTTCTAGTTATAGGAATAACCCTACACTTTGGGTGGTTTTGTAAAAATGTTTTATTGAGGTTTCACACATATTTCAGTTAAAATTTTGCACACAGATCACAAAAGGTTTTTCCAAAAGTATATAGAAACTATACATGCATCTTGTTGCTTCATGAAGATATGTATAAAACATATATTACACTACATTCATAAACCATTTTTGGGCTTCACCAAAAGTGAAACATAAGAAATGGCTTGCGCATCTATGTTCATCCATGAAAGGATGCACGTGAAACCTCAATGGGACATTTATGAAACCTCACATGGGTGAACTGATACGTCCAAAACGTATCTACTTTTCCGAATACTTTTGCTATTGTTTCTCCTTTAAACTTATGTGATTTGGATACAACTAACGCGGACTGACGCTGTTTTCATCAGAATTGCCTTGGTGTCTACATTTTATGCAGAAAATCAACTATTAGTAAAAATCCCGGAATATATGCCAAAAATCCTATTTCACCAGAAGACTCCCGGAGCCAGAATACGAGACGGAGGAGGGCTGGGCCAGTCACCACTGGCCACAAGGCAAGCCAGTAGCGCCAGGCTGGTCCGCCGCCTGCACACCTCTCGGTCTCCCTCTTCGCCTATAAGAAGCCTTCTGACCTAAAAACTCTAGAGGGGTCGACGTTTTTCCAGAAGGAGTTCCGCTCCGCCGCCACCACCAGATTCCACGAAACAGCACCAGAAACTCCGTTCTGCCACCCCACCGGGACGGGGAATTGGAGGAGATCATCGCCATCATCGTCACCATCGCTTCTCCATCGACCATCCACGTTTCCCCCATCTATGAGTGAGTAATCCCCCGTTGTAGGCTATGGGGATGGTAGACATTGGATGAGATCGTTCATGTAATGGCATTAGATTGTTAGGGCATGGTGCCTAGTATCTTCTATTAGTGCTTTATGACTTTGTTGCGACTTGTTATGCTTAATGCTTGTCACTAGGGCCCGAGTGCCATGCTTTCAGATCTAAACATGTTATTGATTCATTATGATAGTATTGTTTATGGTCTTATCTGTAAGTTGTATACACACGTTGTTGTCCGGAACCAATGGCCCCGAAGTAATAGAAATCGGGATAACCAGAGGGAATGGCTTTGATGTAAGGATCACATGTGTTCACGTAGTGTTAATGCTTTGCTCTGGTGCTCTATTAAAAGGAGCACCTTAATTGCCAGTAGTTCCCTTGAGGCCCCGCTGCAAACGGGCTGGCAGGACAAAAGATGTTATGCAAGTTCTGATGGGTTCGTAGCATGGAAAACAAAAAAATTCTACCGCAAGAACGAACAAAACCCAGATCTAATCTAGATAAAAGCCAAGATCTAATATATTAGACATGTGCAACGAGATAGATCTGTACTAACCCTCGTAGATCCAAAAGCGTTACGAGATTGGATCTCGTGGTTGATGTAGTCGATCACTTGCCGATCTCAAGATCGTGTGGACGATCCTTCCGGCGCCGTGTTCGGCGCTGCCTGGCATGATCACACGTCTTGAGTCGAAGGCACCTTCCTCTTCCCATTCCAGCGAGCAGCGGAGGTAGTAGATCTTCTCCACGGAATCCCAGCAGCACGATGGTGTGGTGGTGGTGGTGGAGTAGAGAATTCTGCAGGGCTTCACCTAAGCCTGAGCAGAGGGAAGGAGGAGGAGAGAGGCGGCGGCTAGGGTTTGGAGTGGAGGGGGCAAGGGGGTGGTGCCCACACCCCTCTATTGAAAGGAGGGAGGCGCCATGGGAGGGGGAGTCCTAGTAGGACTCCCTTCCCTTCCTTGGCCGGCGGATTGGGAGGGGGGAGGAGTCCTCCTCCCCCACGACTCTTTGTCTTGCCCCACAAGGACTCCTTGATCCTTTCTTGGTTTTCAAGCAAACTCCAAGAAATCTCCTAGAATCTTCCGGAACATTCGGAAACTTCTAGAATCCTCATACAAATACTCCGGAACATTTCCTAACTTAGAAAATGATCCCCAATATATGAATCTCATTATTCGGACAATTCCGGATCTCCTCGTGATGTCCCGGATCCAATCCGAGACTCCGAACAACATTCGGTTTCCAACGCACATTCCATATCTACTTAAAACAACTTCGAACCTTAAGTGTGTCACCCTACGGTTCGTGAATATGCAGACATGATGGAGACACCTCTCCGATCAATAACCATCAGCGGTATCTGGAGATCCATAACGGCTCCCACATACTCAACGATGACTTCGTGAACGATAGAACCATTAACATACGAAACCAATTCCCTTTGTCACGCGATATTCTACTTATCCGAGGTTTGATCGTCGGTATCTCCATACCTAGTTCTACCTCACATCGATAAGTACTCTTTACTGCTCCATGTTATGTCATCCCTTGTGACCTAGTCACATGCTTGCAAGCTAACTAGATGACATTCCACCGAGAGGCCCAGAGCATATCTATCCTCATATGGATGGACAAATCCCAATCTTGGTCCATGCGCTTCAACACATACTTTCGTAATACCCAATAACACCTTTATAACCACCCATTTAAGCGGTGTTTGATGTCATCAAAGTACCCATCTGGTGATGGTGATTAACATAACCTCATGGTCGAAGGATTAGGTTACTATGCATTTGAAAGCTTATAGCAATACGAACTTAATGACTTGATCTTATGCTACGCTTACTATGGGTGTGTGTGTCCATCACATCATTCTCCTAATGATATAACCTTGTTATTAATGACATCAATGTCCATGATCAGGAAACCATGATCATCATTTAATCAACAAGCTAGTTCCACGAGAGGCTTACTAGGGACTCTTTTATGTTTACAAAACACACATGTATCAGTGTTTCCTTATAATATAATTATAGCATGGGATGTAAACATTCATCATAAACACAAAGATATAATAATAACCACTTTTATTATTGCCTCTTGGGCATATCTCCAACAGTCTCCCACTTGCACTAGAGTTAATAATCTAGATTACATGGTAATATACCTAACACCCATGGCGTTCTGGTGTTGGTCATGCTTTGCTCTAGGGAGAGGTTTAGTCAACAGATCGGCCACATTCAGATCAGTGTGTACTTTGCAAATCTTTATGTCACCATCTCGGACATACTCGCGAATAGCATGGAAACATAGCTTGATGTGCTTCAGCTTGCTATGTGACCTTGGCTCCTGTGCATTAGCTATGGCACCTGTGTTGTCACAGTAGATGGCCATCGGGTCCAACGCACTGGGAACCACGCCAAGTTCAGTAATGAACTCCTTCATCCATATGGCTTCTTGTGCAGCCTCCGAAGCAGCTATGTATTCTGATTCAGTTGAAGATTTCGCCACAACGCTTTGCTTGGCACTCCTCCAGCTCACTGCAGCACCATTCAAAATAAATACGTATCCAGACTGTGACTTCGAGTCATCTGGATCGGTGTTCCAACTAGCATCAGTGTAACCGTTTACAACAAGCTGTTCATCACCTCCATAAGAAAGAACCATATCCTTAGTCCTATTCAGGTACTTTAGGATATTTTTGACCGCTGTCCAGTGTTCCATTCTAGGATCACTTTGATATCTTCTAGTCAAACTAACGGCATGTGCTATATCCGGTCCTGTACACAGCATGGCATACATGATAGAACCTATGGCCGAGGCATAGAGAATATTATTCATCTTTTCTCTATCTTCTACCGTAGTCGGACTTTGAGTCTTACTCAAGGTCTTACCTGACAACATGGGCACGAACCCCTTATTGCTCTCTTCCATTCTAAACTTCTTTAGAACTTTGTCTAAGTATGTACTTTGTGAAAGCGCTATTAGGCATCTTGATCTATCTCTATAAATCTTGATGCCTAGAATATATGCCGCTTCGCCAAGATCCTTCATTGAAAAACTATTATTCAAATAGGTTTTGACGCTATTAAGAAGTTCTATATCATTCCCAATCAACAATATGTCATCTACATATAGTACTAGGAATGCTACAGAGCTCCCACTCACTTTCTTGTAAATACAAGCTTCTCCATAAGTTTGTATAAATCCAAAGTTTTTGATTACTTTATCAAAACGTTGATTCCAACTCCGGGATGCTTGCTTCAGTCCATAAATGGAGCGCTGAAGTTTGCATACCTTGTCAGCATCTTTAGGATCGACAAAACCCTTGGGTTGTACCATATACAACTCTTCCTCAATGTCACCATTAAGGAACGCTGTTTTGACATCCATCTGCCAAATCTCATAATCGAAATATGCAGCAATTGCTAACAAAATCCTCACAGACTTTAGCTTCGCTACTGGTGAGAAAGTCTCATCGTAGTCAACTCCTTGAATTTGTCAGAACCCTTTCGCGACAAGTCGAGCTTTATAGACGGTAACATTACCATCGACTGCTTTCCTTTTGAAAATCCATTTGTTCTCGACACCTTACGGCCATCCGTAAGTCCACCAAAGTCCACACTTGGTTTTGTACATGGATCCCATCTCGGATTTCATGGCTTCTAGCCATTTGTCGGAATCTGGGCTCACCATAGCTTCTTCATACGCAGGTCATCAGTGTTGTCCACCAACATGACGTTCAAGGAAGAGTCATACCAATCAGGAGTGGTACGAACCCTCGTTGACCTGCGAGGTTCTGCAGTAACTTCGTTCGAAGTTTCATGATCACCATCATGAGCTTCCTCTCCAATTGGTGCAGGCGGCACAAAAACATCTTCTGGTGCTACGCTACTCTCAACTCCGAGAGAAGGTTCAATAACCTCGTCGAGTTCTACTTTCCTTCCAATCACTTCTTTCGAGAGAAACTCCTTCTCAAGAAAGGATCCATTCTTGGCAATGAAAACTTTCCCTTCGGATCTATGATAGAAGGTATACCCAATTGTTTCTTTAGGGTATCCTATGAAGACGCATTTCTCCGCTTGGGTTCAAGCTTATCAGGTTGTAACTTCTTTACATACGCTTCGCAACCCCAAACTTTAAGGAACGACAACTTAGGTTTCTTACCAAACCACAATTCATACGGTGTCGTTTCAACGGATTTAGATGGTGCCCTATTTTAAAGTGAATGCGGCTGTCTCTAATGCATAGCCCCAAAACGATAGCGGTAAATCTGTAAGAGACATCATAGACCGAACCATATCTAAGAGAGTTCGATTACGACGTTTGGACACACCATTACGCTGTGGTGTTCCCGGCAGTGTCAACTGCGAAAGTATTCCACATTTCTTTAAATGCATGCCAAACTCATAACTTAGATATTCACCTCCGCGGTCAGAACGCAGAAACTTAATCTTCTTGTTACGATGATTTTCCACTTCACTTTGAAATTCCTTAAACTTCTCAAAAGTTTCGTACTTATGTTTCATAAAGTAGACATACCCATATCTACTTAAGTCATCCGTGAAAGTGAGAACATAACGATATCCACCACGCGATGCTACACTCATTGGACCGCACACATCGGTATGTATTATTTCCAATAAGTCTGTAGCTTGCTCCATTATTCCAGAGAATGGAGTCTTAGTCATTTTTCCCATTAGACATGCTTCGCATCTTTCAAGTGATTCAAAATCAAGTGATTCAAGAAGTCCATCAGAATGGAGTTTCTTCATACACTTCACTCCAATGTGACCAAGACGACAGTGCCACATGTATGTAGAATTATCATTCAATTTTATTTGTTTAGCATCTATGTTGTGAACATGTGTATCACTACTATCGAGATTCAATAAGAATAAACCATTCATCTCAGGTGCATTACCATAAAAGATATTACTCATATAAATCGAACAACCTTTATTCTCAGACTTAAAAGAGTAACCGCTCAATAAACAAGATCCGGATATAATGTTCATGCTTAATGCAGCACCAAATAACAATTATTCAAATTTAAAACTAATCCGAAGGTAGATGTAGAGGAGCGTCAACGCGATCACATAAACCTTGGAGCCATTTCCAACGCGATCGTCACCTCGTCTCGCTAGTCTTTGTTTATTCCGCAGCTCTGTTTTGAGTTACAAATATGAGCAACCAAACCAAAGATCAAATACCCGTGCACTACTACGATTACGAAGAAGATACACATCAATAACATGTATATCGAATATACCTTTCTTCTTGATGTTTCCGTTCTTCAGATCCGCCGGTACTTGGGGCGATTACGCTTCCAAAGCACCCTTGCAAGAGAAGCATTCAGTTTCAGGCTTAGGACCAGCCTTGGGCTTCTTAGTAGGTGCGGCAGCTTTCTTGCCGTCCTTCTTGAAGTTGCCCTTTTTCTTAGGCTTGCCCTGTTTCTTGAAATTGGTGGTCTTATTGACCATCAACACTTGGTGCTCCTTCTTGATCTCCACTTCAGCTTTCAGCATGGACGATAGTTCAGCAACGCCTTGTTCATGCAAAGGTATATTGTAGTTCATCACCAAGTTCTTATAACTCGGTGGCAGTGATTGGAGGACACGGTGAATCCCTAACTCATTAGGAATCGTTATCCCCAACTCTTGGAGCTTGTTTGCGTGCCCAGACATGGTGAGCACGTGCTCGCTAACGGAGCTTCCCTCTTCCATCTTACAGGTAAAGAACTTTTCGGAGGCCTCATAGCTTTCCACGGCCGCGTGAGTCTCAAAAATGAGCTTGAGCTCCTTATTGATCTCGAACGGGTCGTGGTGCTCAAAACGCTTCTGGATCTCCGTTTCTAAACTATACAGGATGGCACACTGAACTGTGGAGTAATGATTTTTCCGAGTGGCGTAAACATTCTTTACGTCATCGGTGGTATCTTTTGCAGGTGGGTCACCTAGCGATGCTTCGAGCACATAGGTCATCTGACCAGCCCTAAGGACAATCTTTAGACCACGAAGCCAGTCCGTGAAGTTGCTTCCATTGTTCTTAAGCTTTTCTTTCTCTAGGAACGTATTGAAATTGATGGAGAGATTCGCCATAATCTACAACAAATTTGCAAGTAGTTTAGACTAAGTTTATGATAAATTGAGTTCAATTTTAATTCTTAAATTAACTAGGTGAACTCCCACTCAAAACAACATCCCTCACATTGTCTTAGTGATTACACGAACCAAGTCCACTACACCAAGTTCGATCTTCACGAGAGAAGATGTAGTTTCATCGGCGAACAATCTTCATGTTCATCATATCACTTATATGATTCATGCTCTACCTTTTGGTATTCCGTGTTCCGAGACCATGTATGTACATGCTAGGCTCGTCAAGATTAACCTTAGTTTCCGCATGTGCAAATCTGGCTTGCACCCATTGTATGCACACGTAGAATCTATCACATCCGATCATCACGAGATGCTTCGAGACGACGAGTCTTAGCAACGGTGCCAACTAAGGACGAACACTTTTATTACTTGATATTTAGTGAGAGGGATCATCTTATAATGCTACCGTCGTGATCTAAGCAATACAAGATGCATAAAGGATTAACATCACATGCAATTCATAATTAGTGTGATATGATATGGCCCTTTCTTCTTATGCTTTTGATCTCCATCTCCAAAGCACGGACATGATCTCCATCATCACCAGCATTGTGTCAAGGTCAGTGGTGCCGCTTCATGGTTGTTCATCATCACTAGCAACTATTACAACTACTTGGAATAAAGCTATTACAAGATGAATAGACACGCGGGTCTTAACAGAATTAAAGACAACCATTAGGCTCCTGCCGGTTGCCATATTACAACAAGGATCATTGCATACATCAAATATAATCACAATCACATGATGGCCATATCACATCACAAAATCCCTGCAAAAACAAGTTAGACGTCAATAATTTTCTTTGCATGTTTTACGTGGTTTGGGGCTTTCGAATAAGAACGGATCTTACCTACGAAACTGAACCACAACGTTGATACAAGTGCTATCAAGTGCAAAGTGTAAATTGGATCTATACTATGGTGGGAGAGACAGACACCCACAAAGCCACTTGTGCAAAGCAAGTTACACGTCAAGCGTGGAGCAAGTCTCATGTGCGATGACATGTAAGGTTAGCCCGAGCCGCTTCATCCCACCATACCGCAAGATGCAAAGTACACAAAACAAAAGACGGCACGAGCACCAACGCCCACAAAACCATTGTGTTCTACTCGTGCAACAGATCTACGCATAGATACGGCTCTGATACCACTGATGGGTTCGTAGCATGGAAAACAAAAAAATTCTACCGCAAGAACGAACAAAACCCAGATCTAATCTAGATAAAAGCCAAGATCTAATCTATTAGACATGTGCAACGAGATAGATCTGTACTAACCCTCGTAGATCCGAAAGCGTTACGAGATTGGATCTCGTGGTTGATATAGTCGATCCTTCTGGCGCCGCGTTTCGGCAGCGCTTCCGCAGTCGGTCACACGTGCGGAGTCGAAGCAGACCTTCCTCTCCCTGTTCCAGCGAGCAGAGGAGGTAGTAGATCTTCTCGACGGAATCCTAGCAGCACGACGGTGTGGTGGTGGTGGAGTAGAGAATTCTGCAGGGCTTCGCCTAAGCCTGAGCAGAGGGAAGGAGGAGGAGAGAGGCGGCGGCTAGGGTTTGAGTGGAGGGGGCAAGGGGGTGGCGCCCCCACCCCTCTATTTAAAGGAGGGAGGCGCCATGGGAGGGGGAGTCCTAGTAGGACTCCCTTCCCTTCCATGGCCGGCGGATTGGGAGGGGGGGAGGAGTCCTCCTCCCCCACGACTCCTTGTCTTGCCCCACAAGGACTCCTTGATCCTTTCTTGGTTTTCAAGCAAACTCCAAGAAATCTCCTAGAACCTTCCGGAACATTCCGAAACCTTCTAGAATCCTCATACAAATACTCCGGAACATTTCCTAACTTAGAAAATGATCCCCAATATATGAATCTCATTCTCCGGACAATTCCGGATCTCCTCGTGATGTCCCGGATCCAATCCGAGACTCCGAACAACATTCGGTCTCCAACGCACATTCCATATCTACTTAAAACAACTTCGAACCTTAAGTGTGTCACCCTACTGTTCGTGAATATGCAGACATGATGGAGACACATCTCTAATCAATAACCATTAGCGGGATCTGGAAATCCATAACAGCTCCCACATACTCAACGATGACTTCGTGATCGATAGAACCATTAACATACGAAACCAATGCCCTTTGTCACGCGATACTCTACTTATCCAAGGTTTGATCGTTGGTATCTCCATACCTAGTTCTACCTCGTTACTGATAAGTACTATTTACTCGTTCCATGATATGTCATCCCTTGTGTCCTAGTCACATGCTTGCAAGCTAACTAGATGACATTCCACCGAGAGGGCCTAGAGCATATCTATCCGTCATATGGATGGACAAATCCCAATCTTGGTCCATGCGCTTCAACACATACTTTTAGAATACCCAATGACACCTTTATAACCACCCGATTCTGAGCGGTGTTTGATGTCATCAAAGTATCCATCCGGTGATGGTGATTAACATAACCTCATGGTCGAAGGATTAGGTTACTATGCATTTGAAAAGCTTGTAGCAAAACGAACTTAATGACTTGATCTTATGCTATGCTTACTATGGGTGTGTGTCCATCACATCATTCTCCTAATGACATGATCTTGTTATTAATGACATCCAATGTCCATGATCAGGAAACCATGATCATCCATTAATCAACAAGCTAGTTTAACAAGAGGCTTACTAGGGACTCTTTTATGTTCACAAAACACACAAGTATTAATGTTTCCTGTTAATACAATTATAGCATGGGATGTAAACATTTATCATAAACTTAAAGATATAATAATAACCACTTTATTATTGCCTCTTGGGCATATCTCCAACACTTGCAAGCTAACTAGATGACATTCCACCGAGAGGGCCCAGAGCATATCTATCCGTCATATGGATGGACAAATCCCAATCTTGGTGCATGCGCTTCAACACATACTTTCAGAATACCCAATGACACCTTTATAACCACCCATTCTGAGCGGTGTTTGATGTCATCAAAGTACCCATCCGGTGATGGTGATTAACATAACCTCATGGTCGAAGGATTAGGTTACTATGCATTTGAAAGCTTATAGCAATACGAACTTAATGACTTGATCTTATGCTACGCTTACTATGGGTGTGTGTGTCCATCACATCATTCTCCTAATGATATAACCTTGTTATTAATGACATCCAATGTCCATGATCAGGAAACCATGATCATCATTTAATCAACAAGCTAGTTCCACAAGAGGCTTACTAGTGACTCTTTTATGTTTACAAAACACACATGTATCAGTGTTTCCTTATAATACAATTATAGCATGGGATGTAAACATTCATCATAAACACAAAGATATACTAATAACCACTTTTATTATTGCCTCTTGGGCATATCTCCAACAAGTTCTCATTGCGAGCACGTATGACTATATATAGAACACATGCCTAGGATTATCTAGTACTTGGATGCTTTATCTTATTTATCTGCAATTTCCCTATGTTCTGATTGCTATGTGAATTGTCTTGTCCATGCAACGCCCGTCCATCCATCCCTATGCCTACCGCACTCGAATCCTACTGTTTACTGCTATTGTTACTACTGTCTTTACTTTACTACTGCTGCTACTTTACTATTCCTACTACAAAACTATTGCTACTTCTAGGTGCAGCTGAATTGACAACTCAGTTGTTAAGGCTTATAAATATTCTTTGGCTCCCCTTGTGTCGAACCAATAAATTGGGTTTCACTTCCCTCGAAAATACTACGATACACCCCCTATACTTGTGGGTCATCAAGACTATTTTCTAGCGCCGTTGCCGGGGAGCATAGCTTTATTTATCAAGTTCACTTGGATTCTCTATTGTTTGCTGTTATCCATCCATCATGGGTAAGTCTCGTGATGGCAAGGTTCCTATTTTACCATCCACTACAAGAAGAGGTACGGTTCTGAACACCTCTGTTGCTCTTGATTCACCATCTGTTATGAGTAAGCTCGTTACACCACCACATACACATGCTACACACACTTCTACTACTGCTAAATCTGAAACTTCTGATGCTTCTGATGCTGCTTCTACTGTGCTTGATAAGAGTGGTTCATTAGGTCCTTTCCTAGATGCTACGATTAATAGAACTATAGCTGGAAATACTAAAACTCCTAATGAAGACACTACTACACCTGTTAGTTCACCTGAGTCTAGTGAGAGTTATGATATTGAAGATGGTTATGTTGAGATGACCGATGAATTTATTAAAGAATGTAAAAACACCCATGATAGGAGCGCTGCTAAGAGTCTCCTTGAGAGGCATACTATTAGACCCAAATTGTCTCCTATTGCTAAATTTGCTGCTTCCCCCATAAACATTAAAGATAAAGATTATGATTTCTTTCTCGATCTATCTTACATAGCTATTGTTGAGAAAGAACCTTTTTGTGGGACTAAGAATGAGAGTGCGGTAGCACATATGAATGAACTTTCTACCATGAGTGGCTTGTTTTATGATGATATTAAGATGCGTACTTACTCTATTGCTAAGATTTTCCCCTTTTCACTGAAAAGGAGAAGCTAAGACTTGGTTTAGTACTTTACCTCCTGGATCTATTGATAGCCCTGATTGCTTGATTAGTACTTTTCTGCAAAAATATTTTCCTCCTAGTGCTAGACATGCTATTTTGCAGGAACTTTTTGATTTTAAACAGGGAGAAAAAGAGATATTGCCTGAATCATGGGCAAGGTTTTGTGCTTTGATTCATGCACAAGCTGGAAGTTCATTACCTAAGAATGAGCTTCTTGATATATTTTATAATGGACTAACCGAAGGATCTAGGACATACCTAGATAGTTGTGCTGATTGTGTTTTCAGGAATAGGACTCCCAAGGAAGCTGTGGAATTAATGGCTAAAATAAGCAAGAACTAGGAAGATTGGACTCCTCCTGAACCAGCTATTCCTGAAGTAATTATACCTGAACCAACTATTCTGGTGCCTATTCCAGCATCAAAGAAGAGGGGAGTTATTGAATTAAATGATGAAGTGATGAAGGAAGCTAAGAAATGTCTTAAGGAGAAGGAAATTAAAGCTGCAGATATCAAGAATTTACCTCCTATTGAAGAATTATGTAAGCCTATTCCCCATTCATCCACTATTGAGGTACACTCTCTCCAACACTTTGATGAAGGTGATATCCCTTACTCTAAACGTTCTGACCAATGCTTAGAAGAATTCGATATCTTTATTATTAAGCAAGATAATTCTAATAAAAGGGTGCAAAATCATCTAATGGAAAACACTAGAGCTATTGTTGAGTTAAAAGATATTGTGGAAAGAACCTCTAATGATGTTAAAATGATTGTTAAACACTTTCAAATGGTTCAAACTCAAATAGATCAACTCATTAAAAGTGCAAAAAGACTTGCTAGTTAACGCTGAGAAAAACATGCTTATGAAATTAGAACTAGAAGTGGTGCTGCTACCCAGGATCCTCTATATCCTGAGGGGCATCCCAAAAGAATTGAGCAGGATTCTCAACAAGATGAAAATAGTGGCTCTACTCGTAAGAAAAGAAAAATGAAACATAAAACTGTTGTAGAACCCTCTGAACCTGCTATAGATCCCAATAGTATATCTGTCTCTGATGCTGAAACTGAAAGTGGTAATGAAGAAAAAGTTGAAGAAGAACCTGAAAAGCACATTAAGAATACTAAATACACCAAAGAAGATTTTGTTGCTAAGAAGCATGGTAGTGAAAGAGAGCCTTGGGTCCAAAAACCTATGCCTTTCCCTGATAAGAAACACAAGTCAAAGGAAGATGAACACTATAATAAGTTTTGTGAGTGGATGAAATCTTTATTCCTGCAAATTCCTTTGACTGATGCTATTAAATTGCCTCCTTACTCAAAGTATATGAAGAATATTGTCTCGAATAAAAGGAAGATCCCTAATGAAGAAATTTCTACTTTGCTTGCTAATTATTCCTTTAATGGTAGGGTTCCAAAGAAACTAGGAGACCCAGGGATTCCAACTATCCCTTGCTCTATTAAGAATAGTTATGTTAGAACTGCTTTGTGCGATTTGGGAGCTGGGGTTAGTGTTATGCCTTTCTCTCTCTATAAGAGACTTCAACCTAAAAAACCGATACCAACTGATATATCTTTGCAAATGGCTGATAAATCTACCACTATTCCTATTGGTATATGTGAGGATGTACCTGTTCAAGTGGCTCATAATTGCTTGATATTAACTGATTTTATTGTGCTTGAAATGCCTGAAGATGATAATATGTCTATTATTCTTGGGAGACCTTTTCTTAATCCTGCAGGAGCTGTTATTAATTGTAATCAAGGAAATGTGACCTTTAATGTTAATGACAAGGAACACACCGTCTATTTCCCCAAGAAGATTGAAAGGACTTATGGTCTGAATTCAATTGAACATGTTGAGGGAATTCAAGTTGGAGAGATATATTGTCCCATACCAAGAGAAAAATTTGAAACTATTATGATTGGGACCATTGCTATCAAGGTTGAGGTAACATAATCATTAGTGGAATACAAAGTTTTGCCTCATATGGAATTGTTTTGGTAACAAGACCTGATCAACCTTGTTAACAAAAGGATTTCATTGAACAAAACAATGTTTTTACTATGATTATCTCCGCTTACTTCTATTCTATCCATTTAGGTTTTGCTTTCGTTTAGTTTTCCTTTTGTTGTTAGTTGCTTGCATGTTAGAGTGTCTCAAAACTTCTGAAGTTTTAGTTTTGTTTTGTCATTGCATCATTCCAAAAACATCTTTCTGTCAGAAAATCATTCATCTATGCCTGAAAATTGCCCAAAAATAAAGTGTCTCGAAAAATTCCAGAAAATTCATATTAAATTTTTACGTGAAAAAAGGGGTAGAGGAGTGCCTGGAAGGTACCAGGGGGACCCACCAGGCAGGCACACCACCTGGTGGCGTGGCCTGCCCTGGGTGGCGCCATGCCATGGTGTGGGCCACCCCTAGCCCTCCACTCACTCTCTCACTTTCCACTTTCTTCTCTCTCCTGAGCAAACTCCAGTTCATTGCTCAAAATCATGTTCTTGCTGTGCTTGCTCTCGATTTCTTCGATCTCCTTGCTCAACCCATCTTTGTTGCTGAATTTTGGAGAAATTGTTCTCCGGTATGTGACTCCTCCGCTTGTCCAAGTAGATTTGTGTTTAGTGGATTATATCTTGAGTATTTTGCTGCTATAGGTGACAGGTTATGAGAGCTTGTAAGCTTGTTTGATACTTAGAGATATAGTTTTGATGAATGTTTAGGCCTCTTACAAGTCCCTATGAGTAGTACCCTTCATTATATTCGCTTTGCAATCACTTGTTTAATAGGTGTTTAAATTTCATAATAGAAGATGAATGAGCATCAACTAAACCAACATGAACTATGGTTGCCTGAGGTCATGAAGGTTCACCGGGAGGAGGAAGTTTTTCCTTCCATTTACCCATGCTCTGAATTCATGAGAGCTGCAGGAATTCTCCAGGATTTCCACACTTTGGTTTCTAATGCAGGTTTGGAGCACTTTTTGAAAGATGAACCTTGTCAATTTGTGAAGCTAACCATGTCTGTGGTGCAGGACTTTCAATTTAGTTACTCTTTGCCTAACCCCATGGTCCACTATAAAATTTACAATATTGCTGTCGACCTTTCTCTCGATGACTTCTGTGCAGCTATTAAGGTACCTCGGTGGGGATCATGTGGAAGGATTAAAGAGTGACCTGCACCACTCATGGATTTATACGCAGAAATTTGCCAAGGGAGAAGCTTCTCGAAGGAGAGTGGAAAAATCCATAACATTCATCTCCCCTCCATTCGCTACTTTGCCTACTTTATTGCCAAGTGTGTTCTTGCTAGAAAAACTGCCAATAAGTTATCTTCATATGATCTAGCATTTATCTCTGATGCTCTTAAACGAGATAGGTCTTACAACTTGGATGGTTTGAGAGCTTTCCGTCTTGCCGCCAACCGCGAGAAAGGTGGAGTTTGTGGGGGCCTAATTGCTTCTCGTTTACTAGCACTGCATGGTTTAGTGCCTCATCATCTAGACCTATAGTTTCCCATAGAAAGGCTTGATCTTAATTCCATGATACAGCATAAATTTGTTTCTTCATGGGCTGTCTTGAGTGAGTTATCTTATAAAATAACTTTTCTCAAAGCTAGTTGGAGAAGGAGAAAGTTCGAGCGTGTTATTCTTTTGCCTACACCTGTTTTGTTTAGCCTTGATAACAGGGTAGGATGGTCTCTCACGGAGGAGGAGTTTGATACGTATTTGGGAGAGCTCTCTAAGCAGGAGCAGGATACTAGAAGGGAGGTCACGGATAATTCGGTCCAGCCCTCGAATGAGGGGGAGTATTCATATCAGCAGCCTGCTTATGATTGGGGAGCTTCTTCTTCCCATGGGCCCAACTACGATCATTCTTATCATGACCCGCCTGCTTGGAACCCTTATTCGTACATGGATTGATACCCACTTAGGCCAAAAGCCTAAGCTTGGGGGGAGGTATGCCGACATCGCACTCATCTCCATATCATTTTGCGTCGGTACTTTGTATATTCATGTTTTATTCTCTTTTTAGTTTTCGTTCTTTCTTTGCTTTTGCTTTCTAAAACACAAAAAGACCAAAAATATTTCTGTTGTTTTTCTTTGGTTTGCTTCTTCTTTTTGCCTTGGTTTGCTTTTCCCTTTTTGTTTTGTTTGAACTATGCAAAAAACCCAAAAAGATTTTGCTTTGCTTGTTCTTCCTTTTTGGTTCTTGCTTTAAAAATTCGAAAACACCAAAAATATTTGTTGTTCTTCTTTTGGCTTTGTGAGTTTGTTGCAGGGTTCAGCAGTCCTCAGTGGGATTTGGTTTCATATTTTTATTCAAGCCACACAAGTGAAGGGCAATAATGAGGATTAATGACAACTTGAGGTGTGGTAAGAGGCTGGTAATGGACTCTATTTGTTTTCATTTTTGTACATATACTCATCATTATGGGCATACTTAGTCTGTTCATGTAGGGTGTATGTTATTTATGGATGCTTAGTAGTTCTTGTTTTCTTATGATTAGCTCTAGCTTGTTAATAGTCCGTAGCTTGTCATATGAATGTTTGCTTGCATTGCTCTATTCATAAACTTGGTATGACATTGTGGTATCCTCCTCTTAATGTTTCACTTGAATTGACTTGGCACATGCTCATGCATGCATATGACTGAAACAATAATCAGTTAAGCCTCGATGAACTATTTTGCCTCAGGGGTCTTGAATCACTTTCATGCCATGATTAGTCATGTTTTGTTGCAAGCATGATTATGACAGCTATTGCTCTCTCGTTGGTCGCTCCCTTACTATTGCTAGCCTTCACTTTCACTGAGTATGTTTTACTCATGTTTCCAACTTCCTTAAACCAAATATTGCCAAAGTGTCCACCATACCTACCTATTAGCATCATTTTCTATTTCCGTGCATATTCAATATGCCTTGTTTTCTTCCGAATAAAATGTTTGCTTGTTATGAGAAAGTTAGTTAGTAAAGCTCTCACGAACTTGATGGCACACTTTATTTTCTGCATTTAATAAACCTGAACCATTGTGACTGTCCATGAAAGTTATATGCTTGCAAATTATAGGCTGGGGATTAGCAGAACCGTGCTGTCACGGGGAACGCTTTCAACACATGTAAATATATACCCAGTTGATACCATGCTCTTTTGTTTGCGGATATCATCGGTGTGAAATAAAAGGGGAGCTTGTAAGTCCATGAAGTTATGTATGTGTGTTAGAAAAACGCCTGGGCCGCTGGTCTAATCCATGCCGTCATGGTGGAAACCTGCAGCGTAACCATAATGATATCTATGAAGCATTCTTCTTATAAAAAAAGAGAGAGATAGCTATTGAGAAAAAAGAAAAGAAAAAAAGGAGATTTGAGAAAAGAGGAAAGAGAGAAAAAAGCACCATTTTCCCATGGTAAATAAGAAGATTGCTGAGATACTCATTGTCTGCTTGCCTTATCATTTGGATATGGGGATTCTTCCATATCATCGGGCAAGGGGTACCCCGTTGGCGGTTCTCTATGATACACACGTATTTACGATGACAAGAACTTACAGGTAACTAAAGTTGAGTAGCATGAGGAGCGACCCTCGTACTCAAGGGACATGGGATTTCCAATTTATAGTCTGTCAAGCATATAACTCAGATTGAACCTCACTTTCACCTTAACCATATTAAAGATGCTTATGATAGGGGCAATGAGAGCTCAAAGCTAATGAGTACCATACTTTCAGCATTTGGAAACTTTTCAAACTATTCAAAGCCTTTTCATTTCCTTGTTGAGTCTCCACTTATTCTACGAGCACTTCCTTGAGAGTATAGTTGTATTCTTTGTGCTTGTCTTATTACTTGATTATTTGTGTTATGACTTTGATGCTTCTATCTTTGATATCTTTACTTTTAGTCTTCACCTGAACTTCAGAGGTGCCTTGGCATTCACAATGAAAAGGCAAGCGAGATACCACTCCATCATACCTTGTTATGAGCATTGTAATGTTGCTTATGTTTATGTTTCATGCTACTTATTATTTTTAAGTTGGAATCTCTTCATAGCTTGCAATGCCTATTGAGTAAACTTAGTTGCATACTCTTTATTATGAATTGTCTAAGTAGTTGATCACATGCTGAGAATATATACATCATATGAAGCAAATGTGTTTGTAAAAGTTTCTTTTATCGCACTCAGTTTTCAACTAAATTGCTTGAGGACAAGCAATAAGCTAAGCTTGGGGGGAGTTGATACGTCCAAAATGTATCTACTTTCCCGAACACTTTTGCTATTGTTTCTCCTCTAAACTTGTGTGATTTGAATGCAACTAACGCGGACTGACGTTGTTTTCAACAGAATTGCCTTGGTGTCTACTTTTTGTGCAGAAAATCAACTATCAGGAAAAATCCTGGAAAATATGCCAAAAATCCTATTTCACCAGAAGACTCTCGGAGCCAGAATACGAGACGGAGGAGGGCTGGGCCCAGGCCACACCACCTGGCCACGCGGGCAAGCCCATGCCGCGCCAGGGGTGGTCTGGCCGCCCTAGACACCCCCTCGGTCTCCCTCTTCGTCTATAAGAAGCCTTCTGACCTAAAAACTCTGGGGGGTTTGACGTTTTTCCAAAAGGAGTTCCGCTCCGCCGTCACCACCAGATTCAACGAAACAGCACCAGAAACTCCGTTCTGGCACCCTACCGGGACGGGGAATTGGAGGAGATCATCGCCATCATCGTCACCATCGCTTCTCCATCGACCATCCATGTTCCCCCCGTCTATGAGTGAGTAATCCCCCGCTGTAGGCTATGGGGATGGTAGGGATTGGATGAGATCGTTCATGTAATGGCATCAGATTGTTAGGGCATGGTGCCTAGTATCTTCTATTAGTGCTTTATGACTTTGTTGCAACTTGTTATGCTTAATGCTTGTCACTAGGGCCCGAGTGCCATGATTTCAGATCTAAACATGTTATTGATTTATTATGATAGTATTGTTTATGGTCTTATCTGCAAGTTGTATACACATGTTGTTGTCCGGAACCAATGGCCTGGCGATGTAAATCGGGATAACCGAAGGGAATGGCTTTGATGTGAGGATCACATGTGTTCACGCAGTGTTAATGCTTTGCTCGGTGCTCTATTAAAAGGAGCACCTTAATTGCCGATAGTTCCTTGAGGCCCATTGCAGCAAGCGGGTCAGGACAAAAGATGTTGTGCAAGTTCTCATTGCGAGCACGTATGACTATATATGGAACACATGCCTAGGATTATCTTGTACTTGTATGCTTTATCTTATTTATCTGCAATTGCCCTATGTTTTGATTGCTATGTGAATTGTCTTGTCCATGCAACGCCCGTCTATCCATCCCTATGCATACCGCACTCGAATCCTACTGTTTACTGCTATTGTTACTCCTATCTTTAGTTTACTACTGCTGCTACTTTACTATTCCTATTACAAAACTGTTGCTACTGATAAACTGTTGTGAGCAAGATTGTTTCTAGGTGCAGCTGAATTGACAACTCAGTTGTTAAGGCTTATAAATATTCTTTGGCTCCCCTTGTGTCGAATCAATAAATTGGGTTTCACTTCCCTCGAAAATACTGCGATACACCCCCTATACTTGTGGGTCATCAGAAACACGTATTGATTTTTGTAAAACAGGGTATGTATGCAAAAAAAAATACAAGCAGAGTTTTGCACGAATCTTGGAGCAACATATGGCGATTATAATGCCAAGACATTAACATACATGGGAATGTATTTTTGCAGGTTGAAAGCTCTTTTTGCCTTATAAAGGAGTTCACGATTGAATGCACTGGTTTCTAAAATAGAACAAAACAATTTACATGTTTTTAGAGTATTTACATGATAACATCATTTGCTTCACCGAGCAATTTGAATCATCGTCACAACTTTGCTCTCTTTCAATACCAAGAACTCACAACTTCGCTCTCTGTCAATACCAAGAACTCTTATTATGTTTCTGACTAACATTCTGCACAAATCTACCATACAAACTTCCCCATATCTGTGACACTGGACCATCTCATCACACAAACATATCTGACCTTATTTCACTCCGCTAACTCTAAAACAACACAAATGCAACAGAGAACGAGGACATAGAAGAACGAAGCGACAACAATGTCACCCAGTTAAGCATTCCTGGTCGACTGGCAGACTCCACACACGGAAGTGTGTCTAGGCAGCTCAACTCAGTACTCCACGCTCCGTCCTTGTCCTCTTCAACCTCAGCTCCGACCTCTTCGCAGTACTTCTCTAGTGCCACAAGATCCTACGCCTCCAAGAACTCTCCCTCATACATCCCTTCGCCGACATACCATGCGATTTGCGTACATGAGGTCGAACTTGTAATCGATGCGCGAGAAGACCTTGGCCGCAACCATGTTGTTGCTGATCATGCACACTGCCCTACGCACCTTGGCCATGCCCCGTCCTGGGCCCACTTTCGGTGGCTGGTAGTTCATACCGCACTTGAAACCAGTGAACACCTGATAAATTTGCAGCCGCAATAATAGAGAAAATTGAGTCATGTGCTGCTCAATCCCAACTAGAACATTGCAGTAAAGACACAAGACGAAGTAAACATGAGGGATGCAGGAACAAAGTGTGGTCCACACATGCAATAATGCTGAGACAATTCGATTGACTCTGAACAAGAGCGATGTAGTTGACACAATGTAGCTTCCATAGGTGGTGAAGTTAGGTGAGAACATTAATTGTGTCAGCTTAACACCTTAGTGCCACTTTTCTACAAATAGACAATGGTAAGAATCATACAAATGAAGATTCTGATGACTTTCATTGGGGTAAAATGATCCTAATGCTTGTATATGAGCCTCGCAGTGGTCAAGACGATGTCGTTGAGGCACACAATGTAGTTAAAACATGTTGCAAACTGAACCTTTGTCAATCACATCTTTACCAACATCGATGTTTTGAATTGCATAGTTGATCATGTTAATTGCATCATTATTCTTGTCAATTGCATATTGTTTCTTGTCACCTACATCATTTGCTGGAATTTTTTGGTGTTGCACTTGTTATCTTCCACTTGAAAAAATCTATAGGTTTCCCGAAAATTAATCTCTATCAACTAATGTTTCGGGTTCAAACAATACAAACCTTCCACATGTATGTTGACATCTTGACTATCATCACCGTCCAAAGCTTCAAGATTCATGTTATACAATGCTTCCCAACAAATTTGCATATAACTCCTTCTATTTTCTGGAAAGCAACCCGCACTGCGCCTCAGACCTTTTATTGTTGACATATTCATATATAGACCTTTCTATTTGCGGGAATCAACCTACATTGTGGGTGGTTTTGTAAAAAATGTTTCATTGAGGTTTCACACATATCTCAATTAAAGTTTTACACACAATCAAAAAAGGTTTTTCCAAAAGCATATAGAAACTACACATGCATCTGTGTTGCTTCATGAAAACATGTATAAAACACATATGAAACTATGTTGAATCTTCATACGTTCAGAAACTATTTTTGGGTTTCACCAAAAGTGAAACATAAGAAACAGCTTGCGCATCTATGTTCATTCATGAAATATGAATAAAGCAAATATGAAACTATGTTAAATAGTTATGCATTCATAAAAATGTCTTTCTTTATGAAACAAGGATGTATGTGAAACCTCAATGGGATATTATGAAACCTCACATGGGTGAAACATAGTGATTTTTGTAAAATAGAAGGTCTATATAAAAAAAGACAACCAAAGTTTTAGCATGAATCTCAGAGCTATGTACGGCGATGATAATGTCAGGACATCAACCTACGGAGGAATGTATTTCCGCGGGTTAAAAGCTCATTTTGCCTTATAAAGTAATTCTCACTTGAATGCGCTGCTTTCTAAAATAGAACAAAGGTAGTCACATTTATTTAATGTATTTACATCATTTGTTTCACCGAGCAATTTGAATCATCGTCACACCCTTCTATTTCTTTCAATACAAAAGATATCTTAAATTATTATTGTTCCGACCAATATTATGCAGAAATCTGCCATACAAACTTCGTCACATCCGTGACAGCGGACTACCAGAGCAAACCAACAAATCTGACATTTTTTTCACTCTACTAATAACACTGAAACAGAACAAATGCAACAGCGAACGGGGACAGAGAAGAACGAAGCGGCAGCTAGCCTACAGCAATATCACCCAGTCAAATGCAACAGCGAACAATGTCACCCAGTCAAGCATGCCTGATCGACCGACAGACTCCACACAAGAAAGTGTGTCCAGGCAGCTCAACTCAGTACTCTTCTCCTTCGTCATCGTCCTCTTCAGCCTCGGCTCCGACCTCCTCGTAGTCCTTCTCCAGCGCCGCGAGATCCTCCCTCGCCTCCGAGAACTCCCCTTCCTCCATCCCTTCCCCGACGTACCAGTGCACGAATGCGCGCTTGGCGTACATGAGGTCGAACTTGCGGTCGATGCGCGAGAAGACCTCAGCTACCGCCGTGTTGTTGCTGATCATGCACACGGCCCGGCGCACCTTGGCCAGGTCCCCTCCCGGAACCACCGTGGGCGGCTGGTAGTTTATCCCGCACTTGAAGCCAGTCGGACACCTTGATAAATTTGCACGCAGCAGCAAGGCAAGAACAGAGAAAACAGAGTCATGGCGCCGCTCAATCCCAGTGTCAGGTGATATATAACAGGAGATTCAGGGCATATTGTGCACCTACCAATCGACGAACTGCACGGTCCTCTTGGTCTTGATGGAGTGGACGGCGGCGTTGACATCCTTGGGCACGACGTCGCCGCGGTACATGAGGCAGCAGGCCATGTACTTGCCGTGCCTGGGGTCGCACTTGGCCATGACGCTGGCCGGCTCGAAGACCGAGTTGGTGATCTCGGGGACGGAGTGCTGCTCGTGGAAGGCCTTCTCGGCGGAGATGATGGGGGCGTAGGAGGAGAGCATGAAGTGGATCCTCGGGTACGGCACCAGGTTGGTCTGGAACTCGGTGATGTCCACGTTGATGGCGCCGTCGAACCGCAGCGAGGTGGTCAGGGACGATATCACCTGGGAGATCAGCCGGTTGAGGTTGGTGTACGTGGGGCGCTCGATGTCCAGGGACCTCTTGCAGATGTCGTAGATGGCCTCGTTGTCCAGCATCACCACCACGTCGGTGTGCTCGATCAGGGAGTGGGTCGACAGCACGCTGTTGTAAGGCTCCACCACCGCCGTCGAAATCTGAAACAGGGAACAGTTTCAGTCTTTCAGCAGCATGGTCTACCCTGAAACCTGACCAAGGGGAGGGAATGTGGGTACTGACCTTTGGTGAAGGATAGATGGTGAAACCGAGCTTCGATTTCCTGCCATAGTCTACAGATAGCCGCTCCAGAAGCAACGAACCAAGTCCCGAGCCAGTTCCGCCGCCAACAGCATTGAAAACCAAGAAACCTTGGAGACCAGTGCAGTTGTCCGCCAATTTTCTTATCCGGTCAAGGCAAAGGTCCACAACTTCTCTTCCAACTTCAGCATAGAAAAGGTTTTTAGAAAAAGGAGTATTTTCATTAGTAGGAGCATCGGGCTGTTTCCCAAGCATGTCAATTACTAGTTAAAAACTTGGTTGTCCAACAGTCAAAGGATGAAAAAGGAATTTTATTCCCTGTATGAACAGCAACCGCAGCATGGAATTATTAAAAGAATTACGTATATGATTTCCACCTGTAGCATGTTGCTTGCAATTCTCGAATACTTCTAATTATGTTCATCGGACATTTTCAATAACACATCATCTATGCTGAAACTCATTGTGACGCTCCCGGAGTCCAAATTCCATATGACTCTTGCATACAGTTAAGCTATCATGATATTAAACACTAAGAAAACTGGATGTTTATTTCTCAGTCATCTTAGAAATAACCAAAGAAAATGCGTGCAACTTCTCTACAAAAGGGTGACTACCTGTTCATTTTCAAACCTAAAGTAGCACCAAAATTCTAAAATGTGCAACTACCCAAATTTAATTAGACGACAAGCAACGTTCAAGATCGTGGACTTATAAATAAAAACTGCACGGTTGACTTTTTCATTTCCAAACCTAAGGTAGCACAGACTACCCAATTTTCAATGGACAACAAATCGGCGAGCAACATTCAAGGTCGCCTAATTATAAAGAAGAATTGCTCAGCGGACTTGCAAATAGTTGGCCTCCACAAAAGATCTTTCCAGCAAAAGGTAGCTAAGGCCGAAGAATGGTACGGTACCTGTGTAGTGTCCACGGGCAAAGTTGTTGGCAGCGTCTTCATTGTGGGAGATGAGCTGCTCTGGATGGAAGAGCTGGCGGTATGCCCCCGTCCTCACCTCGTCGATGACGGTGGGCTCCAGGTCGACGAACAAGGCCCTCGGAACGTGCTTCCCTGAACCCGTCTCACTGAAGAACGTGTTGAACGCATCCTTGGCAACCCCAACAGAGGTATCGCTGCAACAAGCCCGTGGCAGGAACTTCAGGATTGGGTTGTTGTACAGATCATTAGGAGTTTATCGTCGTCAGTAAAACCACATGCTAGTATGAGTATGTGTGCTCCTCAAGATTGTTCCACAAAACTCAGTCTTCGATCATGCAAAAATAATAATTTCGAAGAAAGAGTGCTCACAGGCATGCTAAAATTAAACAGGTTATCAGATCATCTAACAAAAATCCCCTTGAATTACATCAGTTCATCATCCGAAATTCAGGACCATCATCAGAATTCTAAACAAGAGAAAATTCTTTGCCAGGAAAAGAGGCGGGGCTAACCATATGAATGAAACAAGGTAAATCATCACCTATGATGAAATCTCGGCCAACAATCAGTGTATATTTCACAGAGCTCTTAAAAGGAAGAGACAAGAAGCGCAAGAATCGGAACGGGGAAGAAGGAGGTGACCTGGGCATGAGGCCGTCGGGGCTGATGCCATGCTCGAGGCAGTAGAGCTCCCAGCAGGAGTTCCCCACCTGGATGCCCGCCTGTCCTATGTGGATGCTTATGATCTCCCTCATCTCTCCCCTCTGCTCTGCTGCTCTGCTCTTCTGCGGCTTCGGATCTTCAGGCACGGGGAAGCAGCCAGAAGGGAACGGAAAAGGGGCTGCAGGACAGAGATAGAAAGGTGGAAGGAAGGAAGGGGCGAGGCTGCTGCACAGCGACGTGAGCCAGCGGAAAGGGATGGAGGATGGATTACACCGCACGCACGTCGGACGGAAAGCGACCCGCAGCAGGGACAAAATCACTGGGGGTGGACCAAGGACCGTGCTCCGTTCCCACTATCGATTCCAAAATCGAATGCCACCATGGACGATGATGGATGCGTGGCTGCCGTCGTCGTAGCCCGCAGCGAGACGCTATGATCGAAGGCGCCATCCATACCGTGGAGAGACGACACTGATGACCAATGAGTTCAATAGCTAGTGGTCGGTCGGGTGCTGGCGATCTTGATTACGTACCAAGACTTGATGGTTGCGCTATGTAGTACGTAGGCACACGACCAATGATTACTGGAGTGTGCCGCTGTGCTCGCTCGCTCGGAGTGTGCAACCGCAATAACCCGATAAGATCAAGGACTGTGCTCAAATTACAGTGCGTCCTGGATACAGCATTTTTTTTTCGGGTGTCCTGGATACAGCATTTGTTCATACATGCTTGCATGCTAATCGAATAGCTTAGAGATGCTAGCAGAACCGCCAATTTCCGGTTTGTGCGGAAAATAACGCCTTGAGAGCCTTTCCAGCTGATCCCGTAAAAGGGTTTTGGATGGAAAAACTGCTGCCCGAACAGATCGCGTAAAATCGACCGGCCCTAAGGGCATGTACACTGCAGGCGTTTAGGAGCGATGCTAGGCTATTTTTTCTAACCGTTTACGTTGACTCCCGATCTATCCCAGGATTATTACTAGCGTCGCCGCATACCTTGCCGTCGGGCGCTTATCTTCTCCCCGTGATTTTCGCTGAAGTCTGAGTCCGGATGGACTCTTTGTTCATAGCAAATATCACGGTTTCGGTTTCTGGCTAGCATTCCGGATAAGCGCCTAGCGTTACACAAGCTGAGAGCTTAAGAGATAAATCCGATTTGTTCTATTTATTTATTTTCAGTTAAGCGTCTAGCATAGTACATGCCCTAAAAGAATTTAGAGGCCTTGAAATATAACCCCCACAACCTGTACATTTTACGGGGTGCGAGACCAAACCGTCAATGCCTTGTAGTCGCATCGGTAGTTTGGCTAGAGGGGCATTCCACCTCCGCCATTTCCCGCTTCGCCGTTTTCATCGCCTCCAATCTCTCGCCCCACTTGTTGTCCGGACTCGTTGTGTCTACGAGTCGCCGCCATGGACCCCCCAAGCTCCCGTCGGTCACTAGCCAGGATGCGCGGACCTAATCGACGCCTCCCGTGGCTCTCACATCCGTCGTGGTTCCTTCACCCGCCGATGCCATAGTTGCGTCCAATCCAGCCATAGATGCGCCGACGCGCAAGCGTGTAGGCCAGCATGTCATGAAGCGAGGCGCCTCTACTGCTACGCCTGCCTTTGTCGAGCCCTACCGGATGCGACTTCCGTCCACGCCCGTTCGCAGATGCGGAAGAAAATAGGTGGTGGATGCCCGAAGAATAATCTCGCCCCGACAAAGAAGGTGCCTATAGGCCGTAGGGGCTTGCCTCCCCTCGCTCCGGCCACTGCCACCGGCGTCACGGCCCCTGGCCCATGCTCTAACTTGTCCTCCGTCCACACCATGTTTGTCGAAACGCCCGCGAGGTATGAATCTTTCTCCCACTCCATGTCGGATCGAGGATAGGTCCTTCCAAGTCATGTTGCGACTTGCCAATCCAACAACTCAGCACATATCGATCACTCCAATGTCGTTGGGATGTCTTCAAAGCTTGTTGTAGCTGCTAGAGTGGATGCAATGATCAAGTGTGAAATGCACCTCCAAGTGGTGTGACCATTGATGACTATGTGAGTCTTTTTTCATTTGCACATCACAAATATTTGTGCATATCAAATGATCATATTGCTCACGTATGCATTGACGGACAAAATATCAATGCAAAGGTACAAGGACATGGCGGCCTCTAAAAACAAGACATTTGTGCTTCACCATTGTTGGAAGTTGCTTGAGAAGAGTGACAAATGGAGGTTAAGAGAGCAATAAGCACCACCGAATAAAGGGGCCATGATCCAATTGGATGATGATGTTAGCGATGAGGGTTGAAAGAACAAGGGCAGACAGGAAACAAAAATATAAAGGAGAGGTTGAGGTACATGGCTGAATCATCAAGCTTGAGAGACAAAATAGATGAAATGGTGAATTCAAAGGAAATCATGATGACCAAGACAATGGAGAAACATATGATCATGAGCGAGAAGAAAAATGAAATGAAACTTGCAAGGGGAAAGCACTCCGGAAAGAAGCCAAGCGCAAGAGTGACTTGGAGGAGAGGATAATCCAACTCGCGAGGAAGAAGGCAACAAAGGAGCTCATTGCCGGGGAGAATAAGATCATGATGATGGATCCAACTAAAGTAGATTCATATCAATTGAAGTGGTGGAAAACTATAAGGATGGAGATCTTGTAAATAAGAAAGCAAGCGTTTCAAGGCAGTAGAGGATCGGCAAGTAAGTCTCGATGCATGGTTGGGGCGATGGAGGTGCCTCCGATGAGCTCGACAACGACGGTATTGCTTGATGACATATACTTCGGCATGATGAGATGATGGTGCAACTTTTTTGTCACTTCCGTTCATGAACTACTAATAACCATGCATTTGATCACTAGGATTGTACCAATTTGTTGTAAAACTATAAATTATTGCATCCATTGTTTGCCTATTGTCACATGCTTTAAAAATGTCGAAAACTAAAATCCACAATGCCAATTTGGACTTGCGTGGAACAGATCCTGCATCCTGCGCCAATAAAAAAGAAGGGCACAGGATGCGGGATCTGTTCCACGCGAGCCCAAATCGGCCCGTAAAACACGTTTACCACGGCTTGTATACATGTTGTATAATTTCGAATTTTACGGTATCAGTTAGAGATGCTATATAGAGATCCCAAAAAATGGGCCGACCGAATAAAATTATTGGAGAGCGGGATATTGGACCTCCCGCCCGCCATATCACCGGCTTTTGGCAGCTGAAATCATGCATTCTTGATCGCGGTGAAATATTGACACTTGAACTTTTAGTTCCCTCCCATATCCTCTTCTCGGCTCCCGTCTCATCCCTCCTTCCACCATCCTAGATTCGAGCCCTCCGAACCTCTGTGCGATGCAAAATCACTTCCCGCTCCTAGCGAAGCTTGACGCCGACTGATTTGTTCAGGCCCCGCCCCCAGCCAAGTTGCGGCGGCCACCGCCATGGATCTGCTGAAAGCTCCAAGGAAGACCACACAAAGTTCATAATGGGCCCCGCCAGCCATAGTTGAGCAGCAGTTGCGTCTAGCCACGGCCTTCGCCCGCTCGTCCATCGTCGTTTGCCCTCTCGTCCGAAAGGTAAATTTTTCCAAACCTTTTTTAAATAAGAATTGACTCCGGATTTGTATGAACAAAGCCCGTTTTGTGTAGATATCATCCAGGTCCAAGAAATTTGTTCTCGAGGACTCGTCGTCATATGATGAATCGGACATATGGGACTTCCTTTTCGACGATGATGTGGAGGCCCTCATGGTCTTGGCCGCCACGAAGGAACTCGAAGACGACAAAATGAAGAAGCATCTCTCAGAATTGAGCTCTCGGCCATGAGATGCTCATGGGGGATTACTTCATGAAGGTTTGCACCTTCCCACTGCATCTCTTTCGTAGGCGTTATTTAATGCGGCAAGAGTTTTTTGTGTGCATCATCTAAGCTTGCGAAACAAACCTCAAAGGAACCCAAACCGGATAGAAGCTTTTCTCCAGAATTACAGGAAGATTGAAGAAGTACACATATTGCACTGCAGCAAGATCTCTTTGAGCACCACTGGCTACTCTTCGGTGGGAGATAGTCTCCAAGTTTATTCATGTGTGATTTAAATAATTTTTTGCATTCCGGAGCATTCATTATTGTTTAATTATTTATATTTGAAGTGTTGTTATAATTGTTGGAGATATGCCCAAGAGGCAATAATAAAAGTGGTTATTATTATATCTTTGTGTTTATGATGAATGTTTACATCCCATGCTATAATTGTATTATAAGGAAACACTGATACATGTATGTTTTGTAAACATAAAAGAGTCCCTAGTAAGCCTTTTATGGAACTAGCTTGTTGATTAAATGATGATCAGGTTTCCTGATCATGGATATTGGATGTCATTAATAACAAGGTTATATCATTAGGAGAATGATGTGATGGACACACACCCATAGTAAGCGTAGCATAAGATCAAGTCATTAAGTTCGTATTGCTGTAAGCTTTCAAATGCATAGTAACCTAATCCTTCGACCATGAGGTTATGTTAATCACCATCACCGGATGGGTACTTTGATGACATCAAACACCGCTTAAATCGGGTGGTTATAAAGGTGTCATTGGGTATTCTGAAAGTATGTGTTGAAGCGCATGGACCAAGATTGGGATTTGTCCATCCATATGACGGATAGATATGCTCTGGGCCCTCTCGGTGGAATGTCATCTAGTTAGCTTGCAAGCATGTGACTAGGTCACAAGGGATGACATAACATGGAACGAGTAAAGAGTACTTATCAGTAACGAGGTAGAACTAGGTATAGAGATACCGACAATCAAACCTCGGATAAGTAGAATATCGCGTGACAAAGGGAATTGATTTCATATGTTAATGGTTCTATCGATCACGAAGTCATCGTTGAGTATGTGGGAGCCGTTATGGATCTCTAGATCCCGCTGATGGTTATTGATCGGAGAGATGTCTCCATCATGTCTGCATATTCACGAACCGTAGGGTAACACACTTAAGGTTCGAAGTTGTTTTAAGTAGATATGGAATATGCGTTGGAGACCGAATGTTGTTCGGAGTCTCGGATTGGATCCGGGACATCACGAGGAGATTCGGAATTGTCCAGAGAATAAGATTCATATATTGGGGATCATTTTCTAAGTTAGGAAATGTTAGGAGTGTTTATGGAGATTCTAGAAGGTTTGAATGTTCGGAAGGTTCTAAAAGATTTCTTGGAGTTTGCTTGAAAACCAAGAAAGGGTCAAGGAAACCTTGTGGGGCTAGACACGGATTCGTGGGAGGAGGACTCCCCCTTCCCAACTCAGCCAAGGAGGGGAGTCCTACTAGGACTCCCCCTCCCATGGCGCGCCTCCCTCCTTTAAATAGAGGGGAGGGGGCGCCATCCCCTTGCACTCTCCCATAACAAACCCTATCCGCCGCCTCTCTCCTCTTCCTTCGCTCTGCTCCGGCTTAAGCGAAGCCCTGCAGAATTCTATCCTCCACCACCACCACCACCACACCGTCGTGCTGCTGGGATTCCGTGGAGAAGATCTACTACCTCCGCTGCTTTCATTGGAAGCAGGAGAGGAAGGTCTGCCGACTCATACGTGTGACCGATCTGAAGCGCTTGGGACGCCTTGGAAGGATCGTCCACACGATCTTGAGATCGGCAAGTGATCGACTACATCAACCCCGAGATCTAATATCGTAACGCTTTCGGATCTACGAGGGTTAGTACAGATCTATCTCGTTGCACATGTCTAATAGATTAGATCTTGGCTTTTATCTAGATTAGATCTAGGTTTTGTTCGTTCTTGCGGTAGAATTTTTTTTTCCATGCTATGAACCCATCAGTGGTATCAGAGCCTTGTCTATGCGTAGATCTGTTGCACGAGTAGAACACAATGATGTTGTGGGCGTTGGTGCTCGTGCCGTCTTTTGCTTTGTGTACTTTGCATCTTGCCGTATGGTGGGATGAAGCGGCTCGGGCTAACCTTACATGTCATCGCACATGAGACTTGCTCCACGCTTGACGTGTCACTTGCTTTGCACAAGTGGCTTTGCGGGTGTCTGTCTCTCCCATCATAGTATAGATCCAATCTACACTTTGCACTCGATAGCACTTGTATCAACGTTGTGGTTCGTTTAAAGGTAAGATCCGTTCTTATTCGAAAGCCCCAAACCACGTAAAACATGCAAAGAAAATTAGAGGCGTCTAACTTGTTTTTGCAGGGGTTTTGTGATGTGATATGGCCATCATGTGATTGTGATTATATTTGATGTATGTAATGATCCTTGTTGTAATATGGCAACCGGCAGGAGCCTAATGGTTGTCTTTAATTCAGTTAAGACCTGCGTGTCTATTCATCTTGTAATAGCTTTATTCCAAGTAGTTGTAATAGTTGCTGGTGATGATGGACAACCATGAAGCGGCATCGACCTTGACCTTAATGCTGGTGATGATGGAGATCATGTCGTGCTTTGGAGATGGAGATCAAAGGCATAAGAAGAAAGGGCCATATCATATCACACTAATTATGAATTGCCTGATGTTAATCCTTTATGCATCTTGTATTGCTTAGATCGCGACGGTAGCATTATAAGATGATCCCTCTCACTATATCAAGTAATAAAAGTGTTCGTCCTTAGTTGGCACCGTTGCTAAGACTCGTCGTTTCGAAGCATCTCGTGATGATCGGGTGTGATAGATTCTACATGTGCATACAACGGGTGCAAGCCAGATTTGCACATGCGGAAACTAAGGTTAATCTTGACGAGCCTAGCATGTACATACATGGTCTCGGAACACGGAATACCGAAAGGTAGAGCATGAATCATATAAGTGATATGATGAACATGAAGATTGTTCGCCGATGAAACTACATCCTCTCTCGTGAAGATCGGACTTGGTGTAGTGGACTTGGTTCGTGTAATCACTAAGACAATGTGAGGGATGTTGTTTTGAGTGGGAGTTCACCTAGTTAATTTAAGAATTAAAGTAGAACTCAATTTATCATAAACTTAATCTAAACTACTTGCAAATTTGTTGTAGATTATGGCGAACCTCTCCATCAATTTCAATGTGTTCCTAGAGAAAGAAAAGCTTAAGAACAATGGAAGCAACTTCACGGACTGGCTCCATGGTCTGAAGATTGTCCTCAGGGCTGGTCAGATGACCTATGTGCTCGAAGCACCGCTAGGTGACCCACCTGCAGATGATGCCACCGATGGCGTAAAGAATGTTTACGCCACTCGGAAAAATCATTACTCCACAGTTCAGTGTGCCATCCTGTACGGTTTAGAAACGGAGCTCCAGAAGTGTTTTGAGCACCACGACCGTTCGAGATCATTAAGGAGCTCAAGCTCATTTTGAGACTCACGTGGAGAGCTATGAGGCCTCCGGAAGTTCTTTACGCAAGATGGAAGAGGAAGCTCCGTTAGCGAGCACGTGCTCACCATGCAGGCATGCAAACAAGCTCCAGTTGGGGATAACAATTCCTAATGAGTTAGGGATTCACCGTGTCCTCCAATCACTGCCACGAGTTATAAGAACTTTGTGATGAACTACAATATGCATTGCATGAACAAGGCGTTACTGAACTATCGTCCATGCTGAAAAGCTGAAGTGGAGATCAAGAAGGAGCACCAAGTGTTGATGGTCAATAAGACCACCAATTTCAAGAAACAAGGCAAGCCTAAGAAAAGGGCAACTTCAAGAAGGAATGACAAGAAAGCTGCCGCACTGCTAAGAAGCCCAAGGCTGGTCCTAAGCCTGAAACGAGTGCTTCTCTGCAAGGGTGCTGGTCCTTTGGGCGTAAGCGCCCCAAGTACTGGCGGATCTGAAGAACGACAACATCAAGAAGAAAGGTATATTCGATATACATGTTATTGATGTGTATCTTACTAGTAGTCGTAGTAGTGCACGGGTATTTGATCTTGGTTGGTTGCTCATATTTGTAACTCGAAGCAGAGCTGCGGAATAAACAAAAGGCGGCAAGAGACGAGGTGACGATCTGTTGAAATGGCTCCAAGGTTGATGTGATCGCCGTCGTACGCTCCCTCTACATCTACCTTGGGATTAGTTTTAAATTTGAATAATTGTTATTTGGTGCCCATTAAGCATGAACATTATATCTGGATCTTGTTTATTCGAGGCTTACTCTTTTAAGTCTGAGAATAAAGGTTGTTCGATTTATATGAGTAACATCTTTTATGGTAATGCACCTGAGATGAATGGTTTATTCTTATTGAATCTCGATAGTAGTGATACACATGTTCACAACATAGATGCTAAACGAATAAAATTGAATGATAATTCTACATACATGTGTAATCGTCTTGGTCACATTGGAGTGAAGCGTATGAAGAAACTCCATTCTAATGGACTTCTTGAATCACTTGATTTTGAATCACTTGAAAGATCTGAAGCATGTCTAATGGGAAAAATGACTAAGACTCCATTCTCGGAATAATGGAGCGAGCTACGAGACTTATTGGAAATAATACATACCGATGTGTGGTCCAATGAGTGTAGCGTCAGCGTGGTGGATATCGTTATGTTCTCACTTTCATGGATGACTTAAGTAGATATGGGTATGTCTACTTTATGAAACATAAGTCCGAAACTTTCGAGAAGTTTAAGGAATTTCAAAGTGAAGTGGAAAATCATCGTAACAAGAAGATTAAGTTTCTGCGTTCTGACCGCGGAGGTGAATATCTGAGTTATGAGTTTGGCATGCATTTAAAGAAATGTGGAATACTTTCACAGTTGACACCGCCGGGAACACCACAGCGTAATGGTGTGTCTGAACGTCATAATCGAACTCTCTTAGATATGGTTCGGTCTATGATGTCTCTTACAGATTTACCGCTATCATTTTGGGGCTATGCATTAGAGACAGCCGCATTCACTTTAAATAGGGCACCATCTAAATCCGTTGAAACGACACCATACGAATTGTGGTTTGGTAAGAAACCTAAGTTGTCGTTCCTTAAAGTTTGGGGTTGCGAAGCGTATGTAAAGAAGTTACAACCTGATAAGCTTGAACCCAAAGCGGAGAAATGCGTCTTCATAGGATACCCGAAAGAAACATTTGGGTATACCTTCTATCATAGATCCGAAGGCAAAGTTTTCATTGCCAAGAATGGATCCTTTCTTGAGAAGGAGTTTCTCTCGAAGGAAGTGACTAGAAGGAAAGTAGAACTCGATGAGGTTATTGAACCTTCTCTCGGAGTTGAGAGTAGCGCAGCACCATAAGATGTTTTTGTGCCGCCTGCACCAACTAGAGAGGAAGCTAATGATGGTGATCATGAAACTTCGAACGAAGTTACTGCTGAACCTCGCAGGTCAACGAGGGTTCGTACCACTCCTGAGTGGTATGACTCTGCCTTGAACATCATGTTGGTGGACAACACTGATGACCCTGTGACGTATGAAGAAGCTATGGTGAGCCCAGATTCCGACAAATGGCTAGAAGCCATGAAATCCGAGATGGGGTCCATGTACGAAAACCAAGTGTGGACTTTGGTGGACTTACCGGATGGCCGTAAAGCTGTCGAGAACAAATAGATTTTCAAAAGAAAAACAGATGTTGATGGTAATGTTACTGTCTATAAAGCTCAACTTGTCGCGAAAGGGTTCCGACAAATTCAAGGAGTTGACTATGATGAGACTTTCTCACCAGTAGCGAAGCTAAAGTCTGTGAGGATTTTGTTAGCAATCGCTGCATATTTCGATTATGAAATTTGGCAGATGGATGTCAAAACGGCGTTCCTTAATGGTGACATTGAGGAAGAGTTGTATATGGTACAACCCAAGGGTTTTGTCGATCCTAGTGATGCTGACAAGGTATGCAAACTTCAGCGCTCCATTTATGGACTGAAGCAAGCATCCCGGAGTTGGAATCAACGTTTTGATAAAGTAATCAAAAACTTTGGATTTATACAAACTTATGGAGAAGCTTGTATTGACAAGAAAGTGAGTGGGAGCTCTGTAGCATTCCTAGTACTATATGTAGATGACATATTGTTGATTGGGAATGATATAGAACGTCTTAATAGTGTCAAAACCTATTTGAATAATAGTTTTTCAATGAAGGATCTTGGCGAAGCAACATATATTCTAGGCATCAAGATTTATAGAGATAGATCAAGACGCCTAATAGCGCTTTCACAAAGTACATACTTAGACAAAGTTCTAAAGAAGTTTAGAATGGAAGAGAGCAATAAGGGGTTCGTGCCCATGTTGTCAGGTAAGACCTTGAGTAAGACTCAAAGTCCGACTACGACAGAAGATAGAGAAAAGATGAATAATATTCCCTATGCCTCCGCCATAGGTTCTATCATGTATGCCATGCTGTGTACAAGACCGGATATAGCACATGCTGTTAGTTTGACTAGCAGATATCAAAGTGATCCTGGAATGGAACACTGGACAACGGTCAAGAATATCCTAAAATACCTGAATAGGACTAAAGGATATGGTTCTTTCTTATGGAGGTGATGAACAGCTTGTTGTAGCAGTTACCGATGCTAGTTGGAACACCGATCCGGATGACTCGAAGTCCACGATACGGATCGTATTTATTTTGAATGGTGCTGCGGTGAGCTGGAGGAGTGCCAAACAAAGCGTTGTGGCGAAATCTTCAATGAAAATCGGAATACATAGCTGCCGGAGGCTGCACAAGAAGCCATATGGATGAAGGAGTTCATTCTTGAACTTGGCGTGGTTCCCAGGTCGTTGTACCCGATGGCCATCTCTTGTGACAACACAGTGCCATAGCTAATGCCACGAGAGCCAAGGTCACATAGCAAGCTGAAGCACATCAAGCTACGTTTCCATGCTATTAGCAGTATGTCCGAGATGGTGACATAAAGATTTGCAAAGTACACCTTGATCTGAATGTGGCGGATCCATTGACTAAACCTCTCCCTAGAGCAAAGCATGACCAACACGAGCATGCATGGGTGTTAGGTATATTACCATGTAATCTAGATTATTGACTCTAGTGCAAGTGGGAGATCGTTGGAGATATGCCCAAGAGGCAATAATAAAAGGGTTATTATTATATCTTTGTGTTTATGATGAATGTTTACATCCCATGCTATAATTGTATTATAAGGAAACACGGATACATGTGTGTTTTGTAAACATAAAAGAGTCCTAGTAAGCCTCTTGTGGAACTAGCTTGTTGATTAAATGATGATCATGGTTTCTGATCATGGACATTGGATGTCATTAATAACAAGGTTATATCATTAGGAGAATGATGTGATGGACACACACCCATAGTAAGCGTAGCATAAGATCAAGTCATTAAGTTCAGTATTGCTGTAAGCTTTCAAATGCATAGTAACCTAATCCTTCACCATGAGGTTATGTTAATCACCATCACCGGATGGGTACTTTGATGACATCAAACACCGCTCGTCGGGTGGTTATAAAGGTGTCATTGGGTATTCGAAAGTATGTGTTGAAGCGCATGGACCAAGATTGGGATTTGTCCATCCATATGACGGATAGATATGCTGGGCCCTCTCGGTGGAATGTCATCTAGTTAGCTTGCAAGCATGTGACTAGGTCACAAGGGATGACATAACATGGAGCAGTAAAGAGTACTTATCGATAACGAGGTAGAACTAGGTATAGAGATACCGATGATCATACCTCGGATAAGTAGAATATCGGCGTGACAAAGGGAATTGGTTTCGTATGTTAATGGTTCTATCGATCACGAAGTCATCGTTGAGTATGTGGGAGCCGTTATGGATCTCCGGATCCGGTGATGGTTATTGATCGGAGATGTCTCCATCATGTTCGCATATTCACGAACCGTAGGGTGACACACTTAAGGTTCGAAGTTGTTTTAAGTAGATATGGAATATGCCTTGGAGACCGAATGTTGTTCGGAGTCTCGGATTGGATCCGGGACATCACGAGGAGATCCGGAATTGTCCGGAGAATAAGATTCATATATTGGGGATCATTTTCTAAGTTAGGAAATGTTAGAGTGTTTTATGGAGATTCTAGAAGGTTTGAATGTTCGAAGGTTCTAGAAAGATTTCTTGGAGTTTGCTTGAAAACCAAGAAAGGGTCAAGGAAACCTTGTGGGGCTGAACACGGATTCGTGGGGAGGAGGACTCCTCCTCCCTTCCCAACTCGCCAAGGAGGGGAGTCCTACTAGGACTCCCCCTCCCATGGCGCGCCTCCCTCCTTTAAATAGAGGGGAGGGGGCGCCACCCCCTTGCACTCTCCCATAACAAACCCTAGTCGCCGCCTCTCTCCTCTTCCTTCGCTCTGCTCCGGCTTAGGCGAAGCCCTGCAGAATTCTATCCTCCACCACCACCACACCGTCGTGCTGCTGGGATTCCGTGGAGAAGATCTACTACCTCGCTGTCATTGGAACAGGGATAGGAAGGTGCCTTCGACTCCATGCGTGTGTGCATTGCCAGCAGCGGTCTTAGGAAGGATCGTCCACACGATCTTGAGATCGGCAAGTGATCGACTACATCAACCCCGAGATCTAATCTCGTAACGCTTTCGGATCTACGAGGGTTAGTACAGATCTATCTCGTTGCACATGTCTAATAGATTAGATCTTGGCTTTTATCTAGATTAGATCTGGGTTTTGTTCGTTCTTGCGGTAGAAATTTTTTGTTTTCCATGCTACGAACCCATCAATAATTTATTCGATTGTTGTGATATGTGAATGTAAAACCATAATAAATTTGATATTTTTTGATGTTAAGTTTTAGTAGTCCAAATCGCTTGAATTTTACCTAAACGGAACAATTGTTCCACAGTTCCGACAGAATAGATCCCGGATAGTCATACTGGAGCACGGAACCACAAAACTGCTTTCTTGGGAGCAAGATACTGGCTTTTCTGGGTTTTGTTTATCTGGGATCTGCTAGGGGTGCTCTTAGGTCTCTAATGTATCTACTCAAGCATATTATTGAAAAGTAGATGCAGAGGGAGGAGGATCAATCAGAGGAGAAAGGTTGCAGTGTTACTAAAGCTGGATATTTCCCGGGCTTTTGACTCGATATCCTGGGGGTTTCTTTTTGAGGTGCTGCGCCACATGGGGTTTGAAGTGCTGTTTCTAAAGTGGATATCACTGCTTCTGCACACAGCGACCACGAGGGTCACGGTGAACGGAGTACCAGGGGACCGGATTCAGTTTGTGAGGGGGTTGCGATAGGGAGACCCCACCTCTCCGATGCTCTTTGTGTTGGGCATGGAGGTGTTGACCAGAGTGGTGCTCACCGCGGTACAGGAGAATTTATTCCAAAACATGGCCGGTATTTCACCTATACAGAGGATCTCGGTTTATGCGGATGATGTGGTGCTTTTTGCTGATCTGAGGACCACGAGCTTATGGCGATCAAGGAGATTTTGAGGATGTTTGGGGCGGCATCCGGGTTGCAGGTCAACTATAGTAAGACGACGACACCGTGATCAGAGGTACTACAGATGATGAGGAGCGGGTGTGCTTGGCTTTGGGCTGCAAGATGGCTAAGTTCCCGATAAAGTACCTGGGCCTACAACTTGCTTTGAGACCGCTGGCGAGGGCTCAATGGCAGCCCATGCTGGACACGGTACTCCAATCCGTGCCAGGGTGGCAATGTGGGTTGATTGCTAGAGCTGGGAGACTTGTGTTGATCAATGCAGTGGTCATGGCGAGGCCGATCCACCATCTGCTGGTGCTGGATGCCCCTGTATGGGTGCTAGAGGAGATAGTGAAGTGGCTGAGGGCCTTTTTTTGGCTGGAAAAGAAGAGGTACATGGTGGCCAATGCTTAGTCGCTGGGACCAGGTTTGCAGACCAGTGGAGATGGGCGGCTTGGGAGTTAAAGACCTGAGGCTGCAGGGTATGTCACTGAGAGTACGTTGGGAGTGGTTGTCGAGGACCGACCCCTCAAGGCCGTGGCAAGGGCTCAAATTGGTTCGTGACAGGGAGGCGGAGGAGGTCTTCAGAAGCCTCAGCGGGATAAGCGTGGGGAATGGGAGGGAGATCCTGTTCTAGAGAGACCGCTGGCTGAATGGCATGACTCTGGAGGAAATCGCACCAGCTGTGGTTGAGATGGTCCCTACCAGGAGGAAGAATCTCAAGAGGGTGGCCCAGGCGATGGTCAACAATGCTTGGTTGGGGGACCTAGAGGGAGCTCTGTCTGCTAGAGCCAGTGAGGAGTGCATTAGACTCTGGGTAGTGCTGAGCAATGTCACTCGAGATAACCAGGCCCAAGATAGGTTCACTTGGACTGGGTCGCTGTCGGGGGAGTATACAGCCAAAGATACTTACAGGCTACTCTACCAGGGGAGTGAGCGCTTCAGTTTAGCTACGCCGATCTGGGATTCCCTCGCACCCCTGAAGTGCAAGATATTCTGTTGGCTAGCGGTGAACTATAGGCTGTGGACTTCGAACAGGAGAGCGCAACATGGACTTCAGGAGACAGCTAGCCCATGTTTCCTTTGTTTACAGGAGGAGGATAATGTGGATCATATCCTTATGCACTGCGTGTATGCCAAGCAAGTGTGGCTTGGGGTGTTGCAGAAGGTTGACCTGCGAGTGGAGGAGCCGCAAGGTAACAGGAGGTTGGAGGACTGGTGGCTAGAGAGTAGGGCTAGACTCAGAGACGGGAAGAGGAGGCTTTTCGACTGCTTGGTTACTCTGGAAGCAGTGCAACGCAAGGGTTTTTGGTAATAGGAGGGATCAGTGTGATACGCCCAGGCTTATCGATCGAGCACACGATGAGCTCCGGCTTTGGGAGATGGCGCGGCTTCCCAACCGCGCGAGCATCAGAATAGGAGGGGTTACGGGAGGGAGTCACCATTCGGTAGGAGAGTAGGCCTACGGTGTGTGGGTGTGTGTAGGGAGGGAGTGTGTGTTGTTTTGGGTCAGACCAATTGTGTGCAGTTGGCTTTGATTCTTGTAATCTATGTTGTTCCTATGGCACGCTTTCGTGCTCGCGAAAAAAAAAAGTAGATGCAAAACCTGTTCAGTGTCGAATACAGCAACCACGCATAGAAGTTACCTAACCTGGAGACTCTGTTGAACAACGAGCTTCCTTCTAAGAAACTGAAGCAAAATAAAATTTGGTGGGTGGTCTTGGTTTATTTTGCATTTTTTTTTGATTCATCCAGTATTGGCTATGTTTGTCCACAGATAGATGCTGATCCCCTTCCACGTTCCAAATCTCTGTCCGTGTGCCAGTTCGATCTGTGAACATTCCTTCCCACTGTGTGAGACAGCAAAGCAGGGCACATGCCAGACTGATGTCTGCTACTGCGAGAGATCGCACATGCCAGGGTGCAGCGGGCACCACAGAGGCTGGAGGGGCTCGGCGCGGATGCCGCGCGCCACCATCCGGTACCTCCAGTCGTTGAGCCGGTCCGTGGCATTGGCGTACCGCTTCCTCCCGTTGGCGCCCTTGTTCCCGGACCAGAGCGTCTCCGCGGCGGCGGCGGCCCTCGGCCACAGCCTGCCGTCGAGCACAGCGGCGTCCGACTGCTCCGACCATAGCGCCACCTCCCCGCCGAGCACCAGCGTGGCCTCCTCCTCCGTCAGCCCGTGCAGGATGTCGTAGTCGTACACGCGCTGCCACGTCTTGAACGGCGCGCACCACGACCCGCCCGTGCCGCCGGGGTCGTTGAACAGCGGCGTGCCCTCGCTCTCCTTCTCCTGCTTGTCGTACCGGCTGTCGTTGCCCACCCACCCGCCGTGCCCGCAGTCCAGGTAGTAGTACGCCGCCGAGGACACGATGGCGCGGTACCCCGCGGCCACGATCCGCTTCGTGTTCTCCGCCCCGTTGTTCCATGTCTGCAGCACGGTGGTCTCCTTGGGCAGCACCGTGGGCCCCACCATCACCTTGGGACCGAGGAGGACGTCCTCCCAGTACACCACCGTGCGGTTCAGCTCGTGCACCATGAACGGGCGCGTCGCGTTCACGAACAGCTCCAGCAGGTTGTCGGGCGTGCCGCCTTCGCTGAGGAAGCGGCGCAGCACGGGGTCGTCCTCCCAGCACGCCGTGTTCACCTCGTCGGCGCCCCCGTGGAGGTAGATGTCCGGGAACAGGGCAGACAGGTCGCGCAGAACGTCTTGTGCCACGCGGTACGATTTCGGGTTGAGCGGGTTCAGCTGTCCCGTGCTGGGTTCCGCCCCCAGCGCAGGCTGTGCCGTGGGCGCCCAGAATTTGTTCGCGCAGGTGACGATCTCCGGGTACGCTCCCGCCCACGAGCCCGTGTGCCCTGATTTATTATTGAGTTCAGAATTGCGTTGAAGATACATTGACAAACAAAAAAAAAAGGGAAAATGCAGAGACGACGAGTTCTGAATTTTCGTACTCACCAGGCATGTCGATCTCGGGGATGACGCGGACGCCGAAGGCGGCGGCATAGTTGACGATGCGGCGGACGTCCTTGTCGGTGTAGCGCATGATGGGGGAGTAGGAGCCGAGGTTGGCGAGGCTGGGAACGGTGGGGAGGACGATGGGGAAGGACTGGGAGTCAGTGATGTGCCAGTGGAAGACGTTGAGCTTGTTGAAGGCCATGGCGCGGATGGTGTGGAGGATGTCGCGGACGGGGTAGAAGTTGCGGGCGGTGTCGAGGAGGATGCCGCGGTGGCTGAAGTGGGGGCGGTCGGAGATCTCGATGCCGCTGGGGACAATCGATTGGCCGCCCGCAGCGTCGCCGCCGCCGGCCCATGCGAGCTGGGAGAACGTCTCGAGGCCGCGGATGGCGCCCCAGGGCGTGGCCGCGGAGATGTCGGCGGAGGCGGAATCGGGGGGCACGGAGAGCGTGTAGGACTCGTCGACGGCTGGGCCGAGCGGGACGTCGGCCTCGGAGACGGAGATGGTGAGGACGCGGACGGGGACGCGGGCAAGCGTGTAGTTGGAGGGGGGCACCAGGGGCGCGTGGCGCTCGGTGCGGATGAGGCGAGTGTAGTAGGCGATGGCGTGGCGGAGCGAGGGGTGGGGCGGCACCGCGTGGATGCTGAAGGACGGGGTGAGCGGGGCGTACACGACGGACGGCCACGAGATGGACGTGGGCTTGGGCCACACGAACACCTTCTGATTCGGCTGCGGCAGAGGAGGGTCCGAAGATGGCGGCGGCGCGCGGGCGGCGGGTGTGGCCGCTGGACGGAGGAGTAGGAGGAAGAGGACGACGTATGGCAGCGTTGCCATGGCCAGCCGGCGTTTAGGCGTGGAGCGTCTTCGGTGGAGTGAGCAGCGGCCATCGGAGATCTGATCAGTCGCTCTGGCTTTGTTTGGTTGACTTGGTTCGAGGGGGTTGGCCCTATCCGCAATACGTGGAGGCAGGGATCCGGAAGGCGCAGATCCTTTCTACTAGTACTGAAAGCCCGTAAAAAAAGACCGTGCTACCGCCTGACGTTCTACAGAACCTAGCGGGCGTCCTTCTGACAACCCCACGCGTTAATCTTAATCAAATCGCCTCCATCTACCGAGCGCGAGGGTTGCCAAAAAAACGTATAAAGCATGGTTAATTACCGATTAAATACAATGCCCGGTGCATCAGCATTAAAGGACGAATATGTTTGAAAATTAAGCAATAACAGCCAAAATCAATAGTACCATATAAGAAGCTGAAATCAATATCACGTAAGAACTAGCAGATCTAAACACTCGCAACCAATCATCTACTCTTGGAATTATGACAGCACGGAAAGGAGGTGTACACCTCAAGATAGTAAGAAAAAGGTATTCAGTTTAGCAATAAAAGAAAGTTGGTGAAGTGTTGTTAAGGAATATACTGAATTTTGGATAAGATTAAAGTTCGAAGGAGATGAAGTAGGTTAGCCTTGGAAAGACCAGGTAGTAGATAATCTAGAATTGAATTATATTTTAAATTTGACTATAGAGTACCAAAACAGACCAATATAGAGGAATGGGGAACTAAGAGTGGTTTGGACTAAGTAAGTCCAAAATATTCTTAGCAAGTAAACCATAAGAACCAAGTTAGCCAAGATAAATTAATATTAATATCATCACTATAGTTGGTTGAAGGCAAAGACAAAGCCTTATCTTAGTGAGACTCTCTAAAAAACAAACACTTTCTAAATAGAGGGTTATTGACTAAGAAAGTAAGTTTAAGTAGGACTACTAGTAAAAGTAACACGCAACAGAAGATGTTCTAACCTGAAGATGTTTAATAAGACCTGGTCGAAATAGAAGTGTTGGATTCAAAGAAATCGTGGTGTCAAATGGGACTCACAGTTAACATTGATCGAAAAATAAAACAATGCTTATAAAGAAAAACTAAATCTTAACACTAATTCTAAATGTTCCTTCTTCTTGATCTTAGTACCTGTAAAACAATACATAAGACAAATAAAATAAAATAAAAAGATTAGAGATGGGGTTAGTTATACTCTCATATTTGGCCTAGAGATGTGACGAGGGGTTAACTCGTCAATGCCCATCGTTGATGGACTTAGGTTCGAGGGATTGGGGAGCGCTGGAGGCATCGATCGACTAGCAAACAAGCACATTAAGGACACACGGTTCACTCAGGTTCAGGACCTCGGAAGGGACCCTACTCCTGCTTGTCTGCTCTTAGATTATTGAGGATTCGAAAGTTATAGGAGGTGCGCAGATGTGATCTGGCGAGGTGTATGCTAGGGTTGCGGATATCCTCCTCGCTACCCCCTCCTAGCCTTTATATAGAGAGGCTAGGTCTCGGGATAGCAATCCGAGTCGGTTACATATTAGGGTTTCACCCTTTTTAAAATCTATCTATTGCTTTCCGTTTCCTTCAAGGAGTAGCCTTCCTCTGGACTTAGGCCACTTGAATCCTTATTGGGCTTTGATTATTTCACTGGTTCCTCTCGGGCTAGACCATATAGGCTAAACACGAGTACCCGTAGGGTATACCCATGTCAGTAGTCCCCGAGTGCGTGGAAATGAAAGTCCTTAAAACTTTTTCCCCGAGTATCCCCCGAGTGCGTGGAATACAAAGTCCTTAAAGTCGTAGATTCAGGTGGAGACTATAAAGTCTTCGAGTGCGTGGAATACAAGTCCATCCGAAAATGCTTTCGGGTGTCGTGATTTGTGTTATAGGGATTGTCGATATGCGTGCCTGATACATCCGACAGATCGGGATCAGTTAACTGCCTTCGGGCAAAACAACGCTATCTACTCAAACTCGATTCCCCAGACTCGAATTCGAAACATTGCTAGTGTAATTCGACTCCTGCCGTGGAGGCCTTACAGAGTCAAATTCGAGTGTTGTAATACAAGCACTCGACGCGTCCGTCAAGGCTTTTTCATCGTGCTTGTAGGCACGGTTTATTTCTGGTAGAGCGCAGCAGGTGCGTTGCCAGGCCTTTCGCAGGTCTTACCTTCATGTTGTAAACGCGACATTCGAATGTTTAATCACCGCGGAAGTGATTCGGGTGACCTAGGAGACGTTATCTCTTTGTAGGGTATCTCCAGTAATTGTGAGGCGGAGTCGCCGAATGCTTCAAATGCTCATGGTGCAGATGTGGTCAACGCTCTTTTGCAATAGATAACTATAGTTTTTTATTTTCATAGGGTGTGCGACCAACGCTCCCTATGGGAGTAGCCTCCGAGTGTGCCTATTCGAGTCGCAGACTCAAGTGGGGACTTTGAACTTTGGCGACTGCTGTCATTGGTAGTAACTTATCGATTGAGCTTCTAGCTCTCCCTATGGGAGTAGCCCCCAAGTCCGTAATCGAATCGTTGATTTGAAGGAGGGATCGTGGCGTAAGTCCCTTGTATTCTTGTACAGGTGTCCTATTCACTGGACCGGAAAAATAGTCAGGTGTGCGATCAGCGCTCTTGTTAGGAGTAGACCCCGAGTGTTTGGTCGAGTCGTAGGCTCGTGCAAAGACTAAAGGAGCCAAAGAAATTTTTACCGTTACACACTTCGGCCTTAGGCTACTGCCAAGGCCAGTGCAAATGACGTCATTGCTTATGATTGGATGAGCTCAGCCACCGGCGTGAGCGGGGTTGACAAGACGTGATGATGGTGGGTCCTAGTGTCTGACCAAGATTTGATTAGTCACTCTTAATTTTGGGGGTTTAACTGCGCCCTCTCGATTTTCACGTAGAGTGGGGATCGTGCAACAATGGTTTAGCGTTGCAACGTGTCTTCGTCGATGTGCGCCACGCGTTGAAGTAAAGAAATGACGACCGTCCGATGGACTTTCACCATCACTTAAGTAGCGAGTTTAGGCAGTAACTTCCGCACTTTGCATCTCCATCTTCCTCGAGTTGCTGCCATTGTTGTTCTCCTCTGCTTCATTGCTACACACCTCCTCGATGCGCTGGACGTCCTTAAAGCTTTTCCTAGCTATTTTCTCCGGTCCCTCCACCGAAGGAGAATGGGGAAGAAGAAGGGCACCGTTGTCGCGGGATCTGGCGCCGCCACCAGCGCCATCGTGACAAAGACGAAGGCCGCCGCCGCCATCATGACAAAGAAGAGGGCCGCTGAAATGGATCGTATGGGCACCTAGAGGGGGTGAATAGGTGCTACTTCAAATTTTAATGATTTTTCAATTTTAGGCTTGACACAAAAGGTAAATTCTCTAGATATGCAATTATAAAGAATTTCCCTATATGCAAACCTAACTACTAGCGAGTAAAGGCGAGTAAGAATGAGGAACGAGGAAACCGTAGTAGAGCACGCGGAGACACAAGATTTGTTTTACCGCAGTTCCTTCCTTATTAAGGAAAGTACATCTGCGTTGGAGGGGTGGGTGGTACTAAGACCACCACGCCACAATAGGCCTCACCCTATTCTCCGATGGATCTCGCCACCAAAGGCCTGATCCACCTTTCCACTATTGGTACCCTTCGAGGCGGGAACCGATGCCTTTGCACAACTAGCGGGGCACAACTCCACAACCGAATTGGAGGCCCCCATAATGACAACAAGTTGCCACAAGAACAAATATTATCAAAACCGAAACAGGATCTAGATATCAACAAGAATACTAGATCGAGAGATATCCAAGTGAATGGAGAGGAAGTGAAGCCCTTGATTCGTGATGTCGATGAATGAAGTCTCCTCCTTCAATTCCCCAAAGATCGGAGCCTTCAGGTGGTTGAAGTGGGGGACCTAGAATGAGAGCTTTTGAAACAGACCAGTAATTTTTCGAGTGAATCAAGAGGTCTGATAGGAGGGGTGATTGGGGCTTTTATACCCCTATCCAAACAGAGCCATTGGTGAAGTCTAGGGCCGGATTATCCGGCCTAACTGAAGGCCAGATTATCCGGCCGGGGGTAAAACTCCGCCCCAGCCTCGGATTATCCAGGGGATATTCCGCCCCCCACATAGAAGGTTGCGTCGTGGCTCCCTTAGCAACTTCTCCGAAATGATTATCCTACCGAAAGTAAAAACACTACCGCCGACAATCCAAGGAAAGTCGCCCTCTCTGAGTGACGCGCTTGCCAACCTCTTGGGACGGGGTGGATTATCCAGCCCTGTAGGGGAGGATTATCTGGCCCGGGAAAACTCTCCGGCCCTGGCTGGATAATCCGATAGATTGTCCGCTCTCCACACAGAGACTCACACCGTATCCACATTTGGCAAAAGGGTCAGGCCGGATTATCCAGCCCTTGATAGGGGCGGATTATCCTGGAGGGGATCCGCAGTAGAAAACAAAAAAATTCCTACGTTGGAACCCCAAAAATTGGCTAAGATCTATCGATGTAGTAATGTAGTAACGGCCGATGCATAGAGAATACATACCCTTATATACCGTACACGGTTAACGTTTCGAGGGGAACATGGTTGATGTAGTCGTACTCGTAGTCGACCTCAAGGTCGCGAAGCTCCTCGCAAGTCACCCCTTGCTCCATCTTCATCGTGCAACAGCTCCGGCTCATGACATTTAAGTGCCCCAAGTGTTGCGCCTCGTGTATTCGTACACATCCGGTGTACGATGAGACCTCCGTCTCCCCGATCCCGTCGGGAGTGCGGAAGTTGATATTCGTCTAGGAATCCCTGCAGCCCAACGACGTGCTACAGGTGTGCCTCTTTCGCATAGCCCAGACTTGGGGCCATGGTCACAAGGGCTAGAGAGAGAGGGAAGGAGAAAGTCAATCGACCGACTTCTCCAAGTATTGGTTGTTTTTAATCCCACCCATGGGCACCCCTTTATATAGGCGGAGGGGATGTGTCCTCCCCACTAGGTTAGCCATATGGGACTATTAGTAAAGGAAAAAATCCCAGGAATTTTCGTCCTGGCCGAATGGGCCGATTCTAATCAGCCCAATAGGTAAAGGAAAGCAAACAGACGATAGCAGCCTGGATCAGTCCGGCTGGGTGGGCCCTGTCGTGGCCCATCCATGCTTGTCCCTGATTCCCGCCTGGCCACGGCGAGTGGAGTTCCGTGCCTAGGCGTAGCGTGCCTCATGACACTTTGTAAATGGCGGGTGTGTAGATGGTCGATGATTGCTAACGCATCCATAATTTTTGATGTTCCATGCTTGGTTTTTATCTACTTTCTTATGTTTTGTCCACACTTTGGAGTACCTTTTATACACTTTATTGTACTAACCTATTAACAAGATGCCACGATTAGCTACTGCTTTTCTCATTGTTTCTGGTTCCAGGAAAGTCAGAAAATGAATATTCTCGGAATTGGACGGGACAAAAGCCAAAGTCAGTTTTTCACCGAGGGGGGCACAGAGCCAGAATACGAGACGGAGAGGGGCCAGAGGGCTGCCACACCACCTGGCTGCGCGGCTAGGCCTAGCCCACGCCAGGGGTGGTGTGGCCGCCTAGGGCACCCCTCGGCCTCCCCTTTCGCCTATAAGATGCCTCCGATACAGAAACCCTAAGTATCCGATCAAAATTTCACGAAAGAGTCTGTAGTCGCTGTCATCTCCATCCCTAGATCAGGAGGGATCTGAAGCTCTTCCCGGCATCCTGCCGGAGGGGAGAATTCACCCTGGAGGCCTTCTTCATCACCATGCAAGCCTCCAGTGTGATGCGTGAGTAGTTCATCCCTAGACTACGGGTCTATGTAGTAGCTAGATGGTTGGTTCTTCTCCTTTGTGCTACCATGTCTAGATCTTGTGAGCTCCGTTCATGATCAAGATCATCTATTTGTAATCCTATATGTTGTGTTTGCGGGGATCCGATGGATATTGAGATGCTATTTCAGATTGATTATTGGTTCTATCATGTCTTTGTTATTTGTGATCTTGCATGCTCTCCGTTGTTAGTAGATATCTTGGCCGAGTAGATGCTGGCAACTCCAAGAGGGAGTATTTATGCTCAATAGTAGGTTCATGCTGTAGGGGTTCCGCGTATGAAAACAATAAAATTTTACCCTACGCCACTGAACCCCTGAAGCTGCTAGGACCTATCTATTACCCTTGAAGACCGAAAAGCGTTCCGCGTATGAAAACAATAAAATTTTACCCTACGCCACTGAACCCCTGAAGCTGCTAGGACCTATCTATTACCCTTGAAGACCGAAAAGCGTTGTCAACGCTCAGGAGAGCGTGGTTGATGTAGACGAGCCGAAGCCGACCTCAAGGTCGTGATGAAGTCCTTACGCTCCTTCTGGCTCCAACGACTTGAGTGCCTCAAGTGCGACACCTCGCAGGGAGTTACACACGTCCGGTGCCTGACGATGACTCCCGCTTCCCCGATCCAGCAGCAGTTGCAAAAGTAGAGCTCCCGGATCCGAATCCCGCAGCGCGATGGCGCTCCGTGGTGAAGATATCTCTCGCTCGCGCAGTCTAGACTTGGGACCACGGTCACGAGAGAGAGAGAGAGAGAGAGAGGGGGGAGAGAAAATATCAATTGGAGGTCCTCCCAAAAGTGGGGAGACCTCACTACAAAGGATTTGATATATTGTGACAACCCCAAAACATCATGCAATAGCAAATAACGTCACAAATGACCCCTTTGTGACGTTTTTCGAGCGTCACGAGCATCGTCATGGAATCCCCGTCATAGATTCCTCCTAGTGACGCGACACGCGAAAAAACGTCACTGAATATGGATGATGTCATATGCGATGTCAGCACCTAGAAGTCCATCCCACGATTAAAAAACATCACGGATTAGCGTCACAAATACAAATGACATCATATGTGATGTCATTTTGTTTATTTAGCAAAATGCTATATTGTTTATTTTTGCAAAATTAAATATTTATTCTGTATAATTTTCCCCAAAATTTTGCATGTATTGTTTTTTAACTTAATTTTGCACATAATATTAATTTGATTTTTAAATTATCATGAGTAATACTTCATGAATATAATATACATTTAAATGCAAATTTCATTACATTTGAATACATAAGATAAGATATACTCAATTGTTATCCAAATCACAATATACATCTGACAACATACATAATTAAATAAGTTGCAATGTAAAACTGACGTAACTAATTAACAACGCCATCATAAATCATGGCCTTCATGCACCACGTTAGCCATCATTTCCATTTCCGTTTAAAGGAAGTAGAGATGGTGCTTCTGATTTGCTTATTTCTGTTTAGAGAAACTAATAAGATTTATCATTCCCCTATTTGCTTCTTTTCTCAGGATTCTATCATTTCTTCTTGCTCTTCTTCGCAGCTTCGAATTTCCTCCTATTGCTTCCTTTGTATCTATTGAAGTGCATGAGAAACTAGTGAGCATAACTCGCATTCTTTATGCATTTCTGTAGATAGTGAAAATCATGACAAAAAGCTGATAGCCAGTATATTATGTATCTATTCATGCAAAAAGCAGATTTACATTTCAGCTAGCATGTTCACAATCTGAAATTCGTTGGTCCCAAAAAGAGCATAACACAGTACTGAGAACACGAGGCAATCCATCTAAACAAAAACACAATGTAGAAAATATTTAGCAATAACTTAGAATTTTATAGCACCGAGTACTGAACCGTAACAAACAACTAGAGCCACGTGGACTTGCTTAGCAGTAGGTTGGACAATGTAGGTATATTGTTGTTTATGGTTCCCTATGGCTGGAAACCAGCTTGCGACAGTCTGACACTGTCTCCATCTACGGCTAGAACCAACATCGCTAACGACAAATACCTACAAATAAATATATTGAGCTTAATCATTTCAGACCGACTGACCTTCATACTATGACAACCATCGCAAGTAAGCTGATCAAGAAAGATAGTAATACTGAACATCATAAGACTGTTACCTTGGTCGGACCACGTGGGTTGTAGTTGGCTGTTCAAATGAAGGCAGACGCAGCATCCCGGTTCATTGTGTTAATAAATAATTTGTTGTAACAGGAAAAGGATACAATCATTAATGTTTATATGTGCTAATATAATCGTGTCGGTTAAGTGGTTAAGTGGTAATGGTTCATTTCACATCACAACAAACTTACCAAACAAAAGAGACCAATTGGAAAAGTTGATAACTAACAGTTCAATACAAATTGCTAATTGCTGGTCAAGAGGTTCGAAGTCAAGACCTCTTGTTTCAAGGTACAGATAGTGTCACAGCCAAATATATTTATATTATCTTTTTAGACATATGATCCACTTATATGAAGCTACAACAGAAGTCCATAAAACACATGGGCAGTTTGGAAGAAACATAACTTACATCAGATGCATCTTTCCCAGATTATAGCAGATGCACCTAGAGTAGACAAGAGACTGTCTTGTACAACTCCGACACATCTCACTCCATTAGTAGCAGCAATTTTGTGTTAATCTATAACAAAATGGAAATTCAAGTTTCTAAGCATAGTTAATTACAGTGAGCTAATATAAATTATATAATACAGAGTATATGATGCAAAAGGATCGCAGATATCATCCACCGAGTTGACTGTATTTCATAAAGCGCTAGTAAAAGAAATAGGAACACTGCAAGTGCCAAGCTATATAGATATCATCTAGAAATGACAAAAACTAAATCGGAAGGTACAAGAGAATGGTCAACAAGAACACTAAAAGGCGAGTTGAAGCCAAACTGCCCATGTGCACTCCGTAGTTCAATTTCCAAATGCAACGGTCCAAGGTATGTCCTTACAACACCTACCTTCAATAGACGATCAGCATCATATGTATAAAATCTGATATTTCAATTCAGCTAGACAGAACACACAACAAGAGCATACATTAGGACATGTTTTATTGTTGCCCAAATTAGCCTAGCCAGTAAATATTGCCATTTCATGAGAGCTCAGCCATATCTCTTAGTCGGTAAAAACTTGCTATAATAGCCAAAAATTCTACAAAATGAAAAGCTTCAATGGTCAGCTTTGCTAACAAAAGCTCATGGTGTGCATAATGCAGGTGACAAAGCACAAAAGTACTTGAATAATCAAAATCAATTAAAAACATTGTGGTATAGATAACCAAAAATCATAAGTAGGTGAATATTGGCAAGCCAAATCAATTAAAAAGCTTGTCATGTACTTCCTCCGTTTAAAAATATAAGATGTTTTTGCTTTGTGAAAGAAGTGTATCTAGACCACTTTTAGTGTGCATGTTCACTCCAAACCTACATGAACCTACACACTAAAAGTGGTCTAAATACCCTCCTTTCACAAAACTAAAACATCTTATATTTTGAAACGGAGGGAGTATTTGCTACTTCATGCGTATATATACTAGCGGCTATAACATAGCAAGCAAGCAGCAGTGATCGATCAATCATCCATTTTTTATCTGTCTCTATTTCTAAAACTTTGACGATGGGAGACTTGCAACACACACATCAAAATCCATCAGAAAATGATCTAGCTATTTTAACTACTGAAAAACTAATGATACTTGACATATTGACAGTTACGCCGACGGAGACTAATAATTACCAAATTGTTTGGAGATGATAAAGCTAGGATCAGCAGGTGGAGGTGTTGCATACTCGTACTTACACCACGTCCAGCTTTCCCCAATTCCCATACTGGATACCTCTTGATGTTTCCCTAACGCCATATGTACGTACTTACTTCATCGATGCTTGCCTACTTAAACAACATATACAGGTAGTTGATTAATTAAGGGATGTTAACAACGTTCAGAGAAGCAAAGTGTTGTCATCCCTTGACATGTCCACTTAGCACTGAACAGGCAACCAAGCAATCAATTAACGGATCAGAGATTGCACACATGGATGTACAGTTTCAACAACACAGTTCAGTTCATATAGATCATACATTCAAGTACGCACCTGGTCGTCGATGCGATGTGACGACCATGACCGCGTCCTTCATCTCGGCCACCCTCAAGTAGGGCTCGTCCTCGAACACGTCGGCGAGAAAGAAGCTCAGGACGACGGCGCCATGGAGGGCGGCGGCGAGGAAAAATAACACCGAGGCAGCGCCACCGCCCCCATGGTCATTGGCGCCATGGCGCACCATAGCTGAGAGGGAGGCCCGGAGATGGCGAAGGATACTGGTGGCGCCATTGCATCGCTGCAGGCGGAAACGAGGGTGGGAAGACCGTCGGGCGGATCCAGATCTGGTGGCCGCCGTCGACATAGTTGCCGTCGGCAGCGGAACGGAGGGAGGGCATTCAGAGCACACACCAGCAGGTCTAGGTGGTGGATGAGGTGGGTAGACGATGGGAGAGGAGAGGACGGGGTGGGGAGGCGCCGCCGGCTAGCAGGACACAGGCAGTTCGGGAAGGGAATTAGGGATGGGGGTGATAATAACCGGTGTAGTTTAATACTAGTAGTACAAGAAAAAAATAAGACCCGCCCGGTAATCCAAAATCGAGTTAACACGCGCGTTCAATTTGCAGTTTCCAGCTCCCGCACTTTTGTCATGCTATAATTTTTCTACCGTAAGTGGTTTATTTCTACGGCAAATTGTTTTTGCTGTGTGGCTGCAAGTGGGCATGTCGAATCCTAGCCTCTCGCTTATTTGAAGCTAGTTGATCATTAATTGTGCGATCTAAGATATTAAATTACTAATATGGGGAAGACATATAACGCCTCCATGCTATTATTTCTTTTTTTATTTCCCTTATTTCTTCCCAATATGTTGGATCGACATTCAAGGCTCACCCATCTAGATATTACGTGTCACAATGAGGGTGCCACATTTGAATTATTCCGTGACCCAACCACGTTCGTCATGGGATATATCAAAATTGTCACCGAATGTGGTAATAAGTGACGGTGATTGGCGGTCGTCACGGATTCATGGATATTGTGATGCTCGGTGCAAAACGTCACACATTATCATATTGTGTGACGTTACGAACCACCGTCACAAGGATTTTCGTCACGGTATATCGGTTCTCTTGTAGTGCCTTTATTGATTATTGGTGTATTTTTATAGGCCAAATACCCCACTATATATAGGGAGGGAGGTACTACCTCCCTCAAAGACCCGGGGTGGGACTAAAGGAGAGGAGGTGGCCGCCAGCCACCTAGTGGGCCCCGCGGGAGGGGGAGGCTAGGCCCAGCCGGCCTCCCCCTTCGCCCCTCTCCCTCTCTCCTTTCCCCTAATGGACCCTCTCCCTCCGGAATTGGCCCATTAAGCCTTTTTTGACCTTAAATTGATTTTCTCTTTATTAAATAATTATGAATAAATGATAAATCAATATTTAACATTCATTCACATATTATTCTACCTCCGTGGCCATCGAACACCTTCCACCTCCACTCCAGACAACCTCCGGACTTACCGAAACCCTTCTGGTTTTCTCTCTTCTTTTCTTCGGTGATTCCACCGATCCTAAAAACACTCTCTAAGCATCATCAAGCCCTTAAGCGTGACACCCCACGGTTCGGGAACACTCCAGACATGGTCGAGACACTCCCGCACCAATGATCGATAGAGGGACCTGGATGGCCATGCGACCCCTCTATGTTCCACGAAGATCTTTCGTCGTTTGAACCGGGACAGTCGTGTCTTATTCCCTTTGTCTCTTGATACTTGCATTGCTCGAGATTTGATCAATGACATCACCATGTCGTGTTCAATCTCGTTACAGAACAATGCTACTTGACTCATTCCGACAAGTGATATCCCCGTGATCAAATCACATGTTGCCGCAGCTATTGGATACAACTTCTCCGAGTGGGCCTCTTGAGTATCTTCCCGTCACATGGATGGACAAATCCTGCTCTTGACATATATTGCCTCTACGGTTTCCTCCGAATACCTGAACACACCTTTATAACCACCATTTTACCAGAGGGCATTTGATGCTATCTAAGCACTCTAGGGAGACAATGATTGATATAGCCTCACGGTCTAAGGAATAATCTACGAGGATCCATTTCTAATCATCGTAACTTGAACTTTGTGACATGATCGAATCACGATGTTTAGGTTGGGTATTGGTTCATCATCTCATTCTGTAAATGAGATGACCTCATTTCCAACTGGCATAAATGCCACATGATCAGAAAACATGATCATCTGTTGACCAATGAACAAGTGACTAGAGTTTCACTAGGAACCCCTGGTTTGTTTGTATATCACACGTGTATTGATGTTTCCACTCAATACAGTTATAGCATGATATAAAACTTAATCATAAACTATATGAAATATGATAATAGTCCTTACTACTATTTGACTCTAGGGCATATTTCCAACAGTCTCCCACTTGCACTAGAGTACAAATACACTAGCTGCATTTGTTCTCAATCATTGGCACCATATATCCGGTACCTAGAACATGCTTGCTCATGGAAGAGGTTGAGTCTTGGGTCTGTACTTTACAGTCCCAAATCCTTTGCAACTTACTAATGTCACTTTGATTGACATTAATAATTTATCATCGCATGATAGCATCTGTGTGTATGCATCATCGCTATGGCAGCAGAACGAGGCCTAATTCCAGAAGCCTACAGTGACGTTAGATCAACCTCGAGGGCTTTCTCATGGGCACTGTGCCCTGGGACACATCATTCTACGTTAAAAGCGAACTAGCCTCGCCATATCTTTATACAACACTTTAGGTGGTACCTTATCTATTATTATAAATGTATTCATCGAAACACTAGTGCACTCTATGCAACTTTCGATGTTTTGTTCACCTTGCTTCCTACTTGACTTTAATTGGTATCTACAGGAATTTCCAACATTAGGGATATTAAAACTGGGACAAAAGGGAGCTCCCTCACGCCCTGAGCATTCTGGACCGTCCGATCGTCCCTGTCCGCACTTCCTGGCCGTTCGATTTTCATCAATCCTGCATGGGCCGAAGTATCCCTAGGGGAAGAGCCTCTAGAGAACAAATCAGCCTGATGTGGTTAACTGGGCCCCGAAAACATACTAAAGCCCATGTAATGATCTATCCTTTCGCCTCAGTTAGCGACACCCATTCAATCGACAGAGGAATTAGGGATCGAGGATGGGAAGAGACGCTGCAGTGTGGCGCATCTGTCCTTCAAGGTGGGGTGGCGACACCTTTGTTGTTCAACCACCGCCTTCCTCCTTACGTGGTGGTGCAGCGGGGAAGGATCCGCCTTGGGGTGGTTAGAAGCTTCGCTCTTAGACCGGTCGTGGCGCTACATCATCAACGCAACCAACCTATTTTGTACGTGAGATTTGTAGTCCTACGCGGAACGGTCTACCAGATTCTATGCTTCTCCCATGGTTTTTTCATGTAGATGACTGGTTTTTGTGTTCTTGCAGATGAACGGTAAGATGGAGGAGTTCCGCACACGGCTGGTCCGTGGTGTGACGCAGGCCGGCGTCTAGGCTGGTTGGTACTCTTGTTGCTCTTCAATGTTGCACTACAATGTTTCTTACGAGCTGTGTCGATCTCTGATGCACTGTTGTATGTTTTCATATATCCCGAAAGCAGCATGCTGGTAGTTTGCTCTGTAGTTACACAGAATAGCAATTATGTATTACTTGCTGCCAATTTCTTATGCTGCTAACTTATTCTTTCATAGTACAACTATGTACTTTCAATTTAGGACAGGTTGTGTCTATTTACAAAATCCGAGTAGCTGCCACTAGCTTGTAAAAATTTGTCAGTTAGTTTGCAATATGCTTTAGTTCCTATATAATTATATTTTCCCCTACAAGTTAGCATGGTAAAAAATTAGTTTGTAGTTGTGAATCTGTTCTTTCTAGAGGGGAGTCAAAAGGTATTGTCTTTGATTATTATCAGTTGTATATATAAGGAGCTACACGGTACAAGTTTCTTATAATTCATTGTTTTCAAATATATTGCTATGGACTATTGTGTAGTTTTTTTTGTCGCTACTACATACCGTATACTGACCAGTTTTCAGTACTCAGTTAGATAGCTCCTTTCATGTGCTAAATAGTTCAAAAATAAATATTTAACTTTGATCCCAATGTCAGTTTTCTGTGCTCTACACTACAGTAGCGATGCATAAGGGTGGTTGGTTTGTCACTACCGGGTCGTAACTCCGTTTGGGTGACACCGGACCATTGTCCAATTTGTTGTACAAAGCTTTCCCTCTGCTAATATATCGAAAGCAAGCATTTGTTGGATCTTTCAAAAAAACAGTAGCGATCCATGTGACTATTATTGTTTGTTTACGTGATCGCCGGGGACCATAAAGGGGATCTCAAACATCAGTTCGGGTGAATATCTAAGATGTGGCATGGAGTTTTGTTTTTATTCCTTGCATCTACCAACATGTACTATTTTTTTATGTATTGTTTGCATTTCTTTCTATAGTGTTAATTGTCATCTCTTATACATTTATTCAATCTGCTACCCAGTTATTGCAGGTTTGATGCAAAAATTATCTGCTCATATGAGCAGGCCAACATTGTTGATTTCAGTAAGGTGTTCCTAGAGCTAGAATTAGAAGGGCTTGGCTTTCCATAGAAGAAAGATGTTGCATTTTTCTCTTAGGATGTCACTCTTTGTAGTATACGTGTTTTAAAACAAGTAGACGATCACTGAATTTGAAATGATCATTGATGTTTATGAATTAAATATTGTTTGTATGAAATCTATGAAATTAGAGGTGTCATATTATGATCCCGGCCACCACCAAGTTGCCACTTGAATTAGTTTTGGGTAGTGGCCGGTGTGTCCACATATTTAGAAACATTTAAGGCTTTTTATTGGATGGCACAACAATACGCTGTTATCATGGTGTATAGCAGTAATTAAATTTTCTTAAAATTATACTTCAAAAGATACCTTATGCTAAATATATCAGTTCAGATCCAAATAAAATTTTATGATTTCTCTAGGTTCTGATCCAAATAAATTTCTATGATTACCTAACATTACACTGTTATGGAGATTTTGCAGATGTATCTCAGGTAAATACAAAGCCAAACAAGTAATTAGGTACCATGTTATTTACTTATCATTTTTTTTGCATAACCCGGTTAAGTGTGGAACTTCCTAACAATCTATTTACCTAATGGACGGGGGCAGCAACGCGCGCCTACATGATCTAGTATTCCCTTATAACATAACCCTTTATGCTTTAAGATATGTCATCCTTTATGGATTTAGAAAACATGTCTGCAGTTCTCTATTAGACACTGTGGACAAACTTAGCTCAACGTTCTGTCATTCTAACTTAATCACTTTCAAACGTTCCTTATTGGATCATATATTATGTTAAGTTATCATCATGGTTTTTTAAGATAGAACCTATGTCTCAACATAGTGGATGATGATCATCCTTTCTTTCTTTCAACCATTGATGTTAGACTTAATTCTATTGCTAATTTGAGTTATTAAGGACTGGTTCCTTAATTAACTTCTATTCTGAAATCCCTTTCAGAATCCCTTAAGGAATACTACATAATATCATAATACACTTATTATCAACTTCTACATCTTATAAATCATTATTTATAAGTATTTGTGCCTTCATTCTTAACATACTTAAGAATCACTCCTATAAGCTCCCACTCAAAATATGCTCCTACATATTTGAATTTGAGACTTATATTGCTCCCACTTAAAAATATGTCAATCACGTACTGTTTCAGGAAGACTTTCATAGCTCCCACTCAATTTTATGCAAATTGCATGTCCTCTCACTATTTTTGAATAATTTCAAAATCCTTTGATCAAATATCAAACTTGGAGATTTACTATGAGATACTAGTACTTTTACTAGTTTCAAGTCCTCTAGACATTAAGCACACATGAATCAAATTCGTTTGAATTTGTCCAATACTTAACAAATTGTGCTTTTGTCATTCACCCCTTTTCCACTATGGCTTTGCAGTCATTTGGGAAAATTCCAAGTAACCCCTTTTACTTGTGAGATTCAGCAACGAATTGCTTTCTAATCTCAAGGGAAGTTTGCTTTTAGGATTTCTCATAATTCTAGTTTACCATTATTTCCTTTGTAGTTCGTAGGTATGTCATATTTCAAGAATGATGACAAGTTATTCACAAATGTCTCCATACAAGATATGGATTACATTTTGAACCCTACTTCATATAGTGAAAACATTAGTGAGGAAAACACACAATGATCAAAATCATTGATTATTTCCTTCTGTGAAGAGAATCGTTCAGGAATGTTGTCCGTTGCGCTTCTCAACACTCTGATGCAGGGTTTTGAATCCTCATCGTGTTTTACACTATTTTTCCATTAGCTTCATAATTGAGAAACACCACTAAAAGTGAGCTTTCTCAAGAATGTACCAAAATCCAAGCAATACAAGTTTTGCTTTCCTTTTGGTTTCAGCTATGGGTTTCGTATTCAAAGTTTCCAATGAATACTCTATAAGGACTTATTCGCTATTGTTTTGGTTATATCGAATAACCCCAAAACATTCATGAATTCAAATGGTTCACTACATTCTAATTGAGTGCTAACTATTTCTTAGCTAATGGTCTCTACATCTACACTTACAACGATCTATTTGGTGCCTTCTATTCAACCCCTTTGATATCTAATATCACATTGTGATGCTTTGTATTTTGAAGTTTCAAAACACTTTGCATTCCACAATTACTTTTATGCCATTCTTGTAAAGTTGAATTTCATTACTATTGATCAAATCACAGTAATTGGATTCTCTTTTATATTTATACCTTTTGTTAATGAAACATTTTGATCAAATCAAATAGTTTCATATTCATGTTTCCTTTGGTAAACTTACTTTACACATTTAAACAATCATTTAATGATAATTACCATTTTCGTTAAAACACAATACATCAAATATGTATTCTATATAACAATTCATCAAACACTTTGTATTCAAGTAATACACGGTGTTCAAGTTATTTCGCCTAACTTAGGCATGATTTATATGTGACAAGAAATCGAATGACTTTCACATATCATCACATAACTTTGAATTTAAACAATGGTTTTTCATTCATTAATGAACATATCATTAAGTTGGGTATTTTTAAACAAGGAATTTTTAGTGTTTTACAAATGTTCATGCATTATCAATTAGTTTCAAACAATAAGGACAATTCACAAGTAATCAAACAAGATATGAATACGAATAGAAATCAGTCATAAAAGTAGAACAACTGTTTGTTACAAACTCATATGAATAACCGTATCACGAAGTGTGAGACACACTAAAGAAGTTCACAATCTCTTGATTACAAAAATCATCCTAAAACACAAACTAAATGATAAATGTCGAGGGAGAGTGTCATTGGTCGTCATCATCATGCTCGCCATCAACACGCAATGTCACCCCCTCTCTAGCAAGCACCTCTATGCAGAAGGACCTGTTTTCAGCAAAACAGAACAAGTATCAGACATACTTAACACTGCAATGTGTTTGCAAGATTATAACATTTATAAAACTGTATATCAAATATATACCTTTGTCATTGACGACCGGAAAGCATATCCGTTCAACCAACACATTCGAGATGTGTCATGAACCGGTGGAACTCCATTGTTTCAGATCGCCTCGTTACACAAGTCGACTTGTGCTTGGTAGCTTGGTGGCAGCATGACAAAGACAAGCGTTGCAAAAGAGCCCGTAATCCAGACGTCTAGGAAGTATGCTGGCCTCATGTACACATCATGCATGTGCACCAAGTGGTCGTCCAGTGATGAGTTCTCCTCCATCTTAATGGAGAGGAAGTCTCCCATCAACTCATGCTCCCAAATGCGTGTCTGCTCCATGAAATGTGTCCTAAGCTGTAGCATTACCGAACGAGGGTTGACATCACCCACGAAAGGCCACAGCTCGTCCACCATTCCGAAACGCATCACAACTGAAATATAGGAGGCCATCTCACGATGGAGATAGCGGTCTTTCCGCTCCTCTGGAGTCTCAAGGTCCATGGACTGATCCAAATCCATCCCGTCGAGTATGTAGTCGACCACGTCATTCTCGCTAAGGAGAACATGGAGACTGGCAACCCATATGGAGAAGTTTGATCCATCTAATTTGAGCTTCTCTCCTTCTAACCATTCAATCATCAACACGAAAGGTCCCATCTACATTTATAATTGCAAAAGGAATTTAGACTAAGTTTATAATTAAATGAGTTAATAATAACTCCACTCAGAAACACCTATCCCCAGTGAGGGTTCCTAGTGATAACACGACCCCTATCAGCCACATCTCCCCCGATCGTCATGGTCATCAATGTGGGTTCAAGGGGGGACGCTAAACGTCGGTCACATCATTCATGCGACTCGTGCTCGATCTTTCGACCATCTGTGTTCCGAGGCCACGCTTCTCTAGCGTGCTAGGCTTGCCAACTCAACCTTAGTGTATTTCCTGTGCAACATGGCTTACACCCACTGTATGTGAACATAGATATGTATGACACCCAGGCCTGTAACCCTAGATCGCCTCATACCGAAGAACTTTCTTGGTGGTGCACACTAAGGGGGAACACAATGTTGGTAATTTTAACAGGGATCATCTTATTAGGCTACCGTCAAGTATCTAATACTAGCACATAATAAGACATACAAACAATAACATTGAATGTAAATGCTATGTGATATGGTCCTTCACGTCGTGATCCCCATCCGTCGTTACCGGGTTCTGGCGCCAGGGTTCCGGCGCCGTAGACACCAGGGTACCGGTGTCATTCCGGCATGGTAGTTTGTCACCTTCGTGACTATCTACTACTACGTAACAAAAGGTAATCACTTTACCTTTGCCACAACCATATCACAAAGCAACGCCCCCCTGCAAAACAAAGTTAGACGCCTCTACTTTATCTTTGCATGTTTTACGTGGCTGAATGGGCTTTCGCACAAGAACCATTCTTACCTACGAACTTTCAGCACAACACTGATCAAGTAGTTGTCTCTACTACACCCCTTTCAGGGCCCTCCGTTGCAAATGGTATACCAACTAATGCGAGAGAGACAGACACCCCCCTAAGCCACTTTATACGGTACAAGCCGTATGTCAAGCGTGGACCAGTCTCGCGAATGAACGCGTAAAGTCAGTTGGGGGCCGCTTCATCAAGTATTACTACGGTATACACAAGTACACGTGGAAGGGTAACAACTAAAAGATCAACGACCACACGCTACATCTCGTGTGTTCTACCCGTACTAGCATTACTACGCATAAACCTGGCTCTGATACCACTGTAGGGGTTCCGCGTATGAAAACAATAAAATTTTACCCTATGCCCCTGAACCCCTGAAGCTGCCAGGACCTATCTATTAGTAATACAGTAGCAGGAGGGGCTTTTCGCGAACTTACCCTTGAAGACCGAAAAGCGTTGTCAACGCTCAGGAGAGCGTGGTTGATGTAGACGAGCCGAAGCCGACCTCAAGGTCGTGATGAAGTCCTTGCGCTCCTTCTAGCTCCAACGACTTGAGTGCCTCAAGTGCGACACCTCCCGGGAAGTTACACACGTCCGGTTCCTGACGATGACTCCCGCTTCCCCGATCCAGCAGCAGTTGCGGAAGTAGAGCTCCCGGATCCGAATCCCGCAGCGTGACGGCGCTCCGCGGTGAAGATGTCTCTTCTTTTACCAGTAGTGAACTATGGACCCAGGTCCTTTCTTTTACCATCAATCTACAATTGTTTACCGCTTTCTATTTACTTTCTCCAAACTTTTACTTGCTTCCACACAATACATTTAATCCTTTGTTTTCAGCAAAACCGGTGAGATTGACAACCTTACTATAAGTTGGGGGCAAAGTTCTGTGGTTGTGTTGTGTAGGATTCCAAGTTGGCAACAACACCTTGGAGGTGTTTCCTTGCTCCTACTGGTTCCATAACCTTGGTTTCATAACTGAGGGAAAACTTGCTGTTGTGCTCATCATACCTTCCTCTTGGGGTCCCCAACGAGCTCGATATATTTCGGGCCATCAAGCTATTTTTCTAGCGCCGTTTGATACATTGCAAATGTATCTATAATTTTTGATGTTCCATGCTTGGTTTTATCCACTTTCTTGTGTTTTGTCCACACTTTGGAGTACTTTTCATATGATTTCTTGGACTAACCTATTAACAAGAGCCATAGTGCCAACTGCCTGTTTTCTGCTATTTTTGGTTCCAGGAAAGTCAGAAAATGAATATTCTCGGAATTGGATGGGACAAAAGCCAAAGTGCCTATTTTTCCGGAAGTCATCAGATGCCAGAGTACGAGACGGAGAGGGGCCAGGGGTCCACCACACCACCTGGCAGTGCGGCCACTGCCTGCTGTGGGTGGTCTGGCCTCGCACCCTCGGCCTCCCCTTCCGCCTATAAGATGCCCTCGGGACGAAAACCCTAAGTACCCGATCAAAAATCTACGAAAGAGTCTGTAGCCGCCACCATCTCCATCCCTAGATCGGGAGGGATCTGAAGCTCTTCCCGGCACCCTGCCGGAGAGGGGAATTCACCCTGGAGGCCTTCTTCATCACCATGCAAGCCTCCAGTGTGATGCGTGACTAGTTCATCCTTGGACTACGGATCCATGTAGTATCTAGATGGCTGGTTCTCCTCCTTTGTGCTTTCATGTCTAGATCTTGTGAGCTCCGTTCATGATCAAGATCATCTATTTGTAATTCTGCATGTTGTGTTTATGGGATCCGATGGATATTGAGATGCTATTTCAGATTGATTATTGATTCTATCATGTCTTTGTTATTTGTGATCTTGCATGCTTTCCGTTGTTAGTAGCTATCTTGTCCAAGTAGATGCTAGCAACTCCAAGAGTTAGTATTTATGCTCAATAGTGGGTTCATGCCTCTGGTAATCTAGGGAAGTGACAGAAATCTCTAAGGTACTAGATGTGCTGTTGCTACTAGGGAGAAAACAACAATCCTTTGTTCATAGAACAATCGTATTGTTTACTTTAATTAGTAAGCAATAATCTATTGCTTGCAACTTAATACTAGAGGGGGTTCGGATGATAACCTGAAGGTGGATTATTAGTCATAGATGTAGTTGGATGGAGGTCTATGTATAATGTTGTAATGCCCAATCAAGTTCTAAAGGAGTCAAGATGATTAGTATATGCATGTATTGCTTTCTCGATGTTTGTCAATTGCCCCGCTGTAATTTGTTCACCCAACATGTTATCTATCTTAAGGAGAGCCACCTCTAGTGAACTATGGATCTCGGTCGTTTTTCTTTACATACAATCTACAATCTGTTACTGCTTTGTGTTTACTTTCTACAAACTATTACTTCCTTCCATTCGATACGTTTAATCCTTTGTTTTCAGCAAAACACCGTGAGATTGACAACCTCATCGCAAGTTGGGGACAAAGTTCTGTGGTTGTGTTGTGCAGGTCTCCACGTTGCTACTAGCACCGGTAGTGCGCCCTACCAAGGCTCAGCTAGCAACACCTTTGGGGTGTTTCCTTGCTCCTACTGGTTCGATTAAACCTTGGTTTCATAACTAAGGGGAACTTGTTGTTGTGCTCATCATACCTTCCTCTTGGGGTTCCCAACAAGCTCTACATCAACACCGAGCCATCACCGTTGCCAAGGAGTCAAGGACATCTTCACAAGGGGAGTCCCTCATAATCAATATATTTACTTTGTTATTCTTGTTTTGCTTAGTTTATTTCTGCTTTGTTTGCTTGTTTGTTTATAAAAAAACAAAAAAAATAGTTTTACTAGTTTGCTTTCTTTATTAAAAACACACAAAAAAAATATTAGTTCCTATCTTAAGTTGCCATTATGTATAGCATTGATCCAATCACTATGTCACCTGAGGAAATGATTTTCACTTTTAAACAAGGAATTGAAGAGAGTTTCAAAGAAGCTTGGTCTAGAATCTCTGATCTACATGAAAAAACCGAACCTAAAATGACTCAAAGCTTGTTCCTTAGCAGTTTTTACCTTGGAATTGCTCTTTGTTATAAATATGCTTTGGATGCTGTAGTGGGAGGATATTTCCTCCAATGCAATGAGGATGATGCTTTTAATGCCATAAAGAAGTTGGTCTTTACTTATAACTTGCCTAGCAAATCTGATTCTTCCTTTATAAACATATTTGCTAGATTAAACACTCTTGAGACTAGCACTGCTAGATTAAAAGATTGCTATAATACACTTAGAGAGCATCATGACTATGTTCCAATAAATTCTGAACCCTCAAAGTGGCTTCCCACAGTAAAGATTGTTATAAATAATGAAACTTTTCATGCTCGATGTGATATCATGTCTGAATTCTGTCTTATGCCTAAAGATATCTATGAATCTTTGAATCTTTGGGGACTTTCTGAGGGATGAGAAGAAATATTCTTGCTAATAATGCCACAATATCACCAATTGGAATAGCTGAAGGAGTGTTCACAAAGATCCTAGGGAAAATGGTTTCTACTGATTATCTTGTTATTGAATGTGTAGGAAAAGGACAAATTACACTTGGGAGATCGCTATTAAAACTCCTTGGAGCAATAATAGATGTGGAAAAGGGCACCATGCACTTTGCTTCTCCACCAAACAATCATATGTTCCCCTAGGTTAATAATAAAAGTAAGAGAGGTAAGGGCAAGAAATTTGGTTTTAATGCTTCTTCATTTCAGAACACTTGATTTTTTTTCTTGCTTCTTATGCCTAACTTAAAGGCGTTAAAAAATGTACTTATTGGGAGATAACCCAAAAGTTTTAGATGAGTCTTAGAAGAAGTAATAACCTCTCCTTATCCCTTTTATTTGATTTTGGTGCCAAGATTAACCTCTAATGAGAGAGAAGTAATGCTTGGGAAAGTTGCTGTCCCGAAATAGATTTTTGTGCTTCACCGTAAAAATTTGTGTAAAATCTCTGTATGTTGTTTTGAGGCGTGAATTATTGTGATTCTTCCCCAGGTTGTTATCTAACTACTGGTCTGTTATCTATTTAGCACGAGAAGGTCTTCGAAAAAATTAGTTTTTACCTACTGGTCTGTTCTGATAGATTTCTGCCATTATTTGCATTTGCTTCTTGTTGGTTCCTTTTTGAGTTCTCTTTGGGGAATTGAGCTTTTTGAGGGAAGTGCTTTAGTAGCTTGTGTTTTAATGGAAGTTTGATTAGTGTTGAAACTGAACCAAAAGACTTATTATCTTGATTGCACTAATGTTGCTAATAAAGATTGTGTGAAGTTTTGTATGAAGAAAAATTTCAGGTGTATGGAGAGAATGATGTAATGAGATGAAGAATGGACTAAAGCTCAAGCTTGAGGATGCCACCCTGTGTCACCCCAAGAAATATTCAAGAGGTACAAGCGTCAAAGCGGGCATCCCCTTCTTCATCAATAAAAATCCCAGGTTTCTTCCAAACACTTCATTTTTATTGTTTCATGCATAGTTGTGTTGTTCTTGGAGCGTATTTGTTTTCGTTTTTGGTTTTAGTTTGCTTAGTTTGCTGAATAAATTTGTTGGACCCCCTCTTTCATGCATTGGTTTTCAAATAGTTTGGTTTGGATTGGAAAAGAGTAGGAAAAGTTCATGCTTAAGTGGTAAAAGGAGTTTGTTTTTGACTGTGGCCTATGCTTTGTCATGCCATGCTTGATATGGTTTTGGCTTTATGCTTAGTGATCTTTGTTGTAGCATGCCATGTTATAAACAATTGAGATTTCTTAATGTGCCTTTGAAGAATCATGCGTTGTTTTAGCATATTAAAGCATAGTATTATGGTATTCTCCTTTGATGTTTTATTTGGGTTGACTTGGCGAACCCTCACACCATGTTATGACTATCCCAAGTCACCATACCCTTTATGATCCTTTAGTTTTCGACTTGTAACTGTTGGAATTATGCCCTAGAGGCAATAATAAAGATGTTATTATTATAATTCTTGTTCATGATAAAGTTTATATTCCATGCTAGAATTGTATTAAGCGGAAACTTTAATACTTGTGTGGTTTGTGAACAACACCGTGTCCCTAGTACGCCTCTATGGACTAGCTCATTGATCAATGATGGTTAAGGTTTCCTAACCATAGACATGAGTTGTCAATTGATAATGAGATCATATCATTGGAGAATGATATGGTGGATAGACCCAAACTAAGCGAAGCAATTAGATCGTGTCATCGTGTTCGTCTTTGCGAAGTTTTTCCTATGTCAAATATTGTATTCCTTAGACCATGAGATAATACAACTCCCTGGTATCGGAAGAAAGCTTTGAGGTCATCAAACATCATCCTATGAGAGGGTGATCATAAAGGTGTCTCTCAGGTGATCGGAAAGTATCTGTTGGGTTGTATGTATCGAGATGGAATTTGTCCTCCCAAGTCGGAGAGATATACTGGCCCAATCGGTAATCGATATCAACACCGCTTGCAAGCATGTGGTTAAGGAGTTAATCACAAAGTGATATCGGATTACGAACGAGTAAAGTACTTGCCGTGAATGAGATTGAACTAGGTATGACGATACCGACGATCGAATCTCGCAAGTAAAATATAGCGAGACGAAGGGAATATATATATGGGATTGATTGAATCTCGCATCGTGGTTCATCCGATATGATCATCGATGAATGTGTGGAGTCAATATGGGTGCCTAGACCCCGGCTGTTGATTATTGATAGAAGATCATGTCTCGATATTCTCGAACCCAGGTCACACACTTAACGTGTCTCGACGCTAGGATAGATTGGATACTTGGTTTATGAATTTTTGTTCGAGTCTCGGATGGGATCCGGACATCACGAGAGGTTCCGGAGTGGTCCTGAGAATAAGATTCATATAAGGCAAAGGCAGTTTTGGAGTTCGGAATTGTTCCGGATTAATCGGTATTGTACCTAAGCTTAGAACCTTCCTAAGGGGACCAACGTGGCCCCACCTTCCGGAGGGGGCATGGGCCTATGAGGGAGTGTCCTGGCGCATTGGGCCAGGGCACAAGGCCCCATAGGGCCCAAATGATCCTAGATAAGTTTAAATCGTTTAAACTAGAGATAAGATAGGGTTTTCTAGAAGGGAGAGTTTAAATCGTTTAAACTAGAGATAGGCTTGGAGGATGGGCAAGGGCTGGCCGCACCCCCCTCTATATATAGAGGGCTGGTGCGCCCCTCCCCCCCAAGCTACATCTCCCTCCAAGCCCTAGTAGCCCTGCTGCCTTCCTCTCTCCCTCCCGACTGTTTGCAGGCGAAGCCCTGCTGCAGAAATTCTCCACCAAATACACCACGCCGTGTTGTAGATCCAATCCATCTCTCCACCATACTTGCTGGTCCAAGGAAGGAGGAGACGCCGAGGTGCCGCACGCAGTATCTCTCACGGAGGCACCGCCACTTGTGGTGCTAGATCGGATCGGATCGCGAGGAGGAGAAGCGAGTACGACTACATCACCCACGCTCCGATTTAACGCTCTGCAGCGAATCTTCAAGGGTATGAAGATCTAATCCAATCTCTCTCGTTGTTTGCATCTCCTAGATTAGATCTTGGCTTTCCTCTGCTCGCTCAGAGAAAATTTTGATTTACTATGCTAAACCCTTCAAAGGGTATCGAGCTAGATCTATGCGTAGATGTGATTCACGAGTAGAACGCAACGTGGTTGTTGGGCGTTGATGTTTTCTGCAAGCCTCTTGTTTGTGTTCTTCTTATGACGCGATAGTGAGATTGAAGCGGTCCAGCCAACCTTACGCGACGCCGTCATGAGACCGCTCCGCACTTGACGTGTGGCTTGTACCATACATGCGGCTAGTGGATGCCGGCTCTCACTATAGTTGTCATGGGATTAACACCGAGTTTGGCAACCATAATATCACCGCTGTGGCTTTCCGTAGGTAAGAATCGTTTTAACATCTACTCCCATAAGCCACGAAACATGCAACAACAAAGTAGAGGCGCCTAACTTGTTTTTGCAGGAGTGTTTTCTGTGATATGGTATGGCCCAAGATGTGATGTGTATAATGTATGATGATCATGTTTTGTAATGTTTCACGACTTGCATGTCGATGAGTACACAACCGCAGGAGCCATATGGTTGTCTTTATAATTGTGTATGACCTGAGTCAACTTCTTATACGCCATGTAATAGCTTTACTTTATCGCTAAGTAGTTAGCAATAGTTGTAGTTGCTATTCGTGGTGGAGGCAATCATGGTGGAGTGATGGAGATCATGTCGAACGCACAAGATGGAGATCATTGCGCCAAGATTGGCTATACCATGTCACATAAAGTTATATGCATGTGATGTTTATCCTTTTATGTATCTTATTATGCTTAGATCGCATTGGTAGCATTATAAGATGATTCCTCACTTAAAGATCAAGATAAAACTGTTCTCCCCATGTATGCACCATTGCGAAAGTTCGTCGTGTCCAAGCATCACGTGATGATCGGGTGCTATAGACTTCACGCCACATACAACGGTGCAAGCCAGTTTTGCACACGCCGAAATACTTGGGTTTGACTTGATGAGCCTAGCATGTACGTACATGGCCTCGGAACACATGAACCGAAAGGTTAAGCATGAGTCATATGAATGATATGATCGACACTTTGTTGTCCACCATTGAAGCCACATCTCTTCTCGTGAAGATTGGATTAGGTGTGGTGAATTTGGATTGTGTTCAGTAAACAACTTGAGGGATGTTGAATTTAGTGGGAGTTCATCTAGTAATTTGATTAAGTTGAACTATTTATCATGAACATAGTCTAAATTGTACTTGCAAATCAGTAGATCACATGGCCAAGTCCAACTTCAACTTCAACGCTTTTGCGAGAAAGAAAAGCTTAGAAACAATGGGTCTAACTTCACCAACTGGTTCCGCAATCTAAGAATCATTCGTTCATGGACAAAAGGACTATGTCCTTGGGAAAGCGTTAGGTGACCCCCTCAAGAATCAAGCCGGCCGATGAGAAAGCTGTCTATCAACAAGAAAGATGATTATGGTGTGATTAAGAGCACCATGTTGTTTGCTATGGAACCGAACTTCAAAATCGTTTTGAAAACTATCTTGGGCCCTTTGAGATTCTCAAGAGCTGAAAACCATGTTTCGTGACTCAGCCCGCTCTAAGAGATATGAGATCTCCGAGAAGTTCTTTAACTGCAAGATGGAGGAAGGGAGTTCTGTAGTGAGCACGCCATTAAGATGTCGGGCCACACTCAACGCCTTGAGCAACCGGATCGCAAGATTCCAGAGGAGCTCAAGATTGACAGGTTCGCAATCACTCCTCCCAGCTACAAAAGTTTTGTAGTGACTCACAATCAGATTGGTTCCACCGATACGATCACCGATCTCTTCGCAGTCAAGGCTGCGGAGGTGGACATCAAGAAGGATAATCATGTGTTGATGGTCAACAAGCCCTCCTTTAAGAAAGGTAAAGGTGCAAAGAAGCCCTTCAAGAAGGGTGGCGTAAGCAATGCCCTCGCTGAGAAGAAGCTCAGTCTGGTCCCAAGCCGACCGAAAGTGCTTCTATTGCAAGGACAAGGGTCACCGAAGCGAATCGTCAAGTACTTAGCGGACAAGAAGGTCGGCACCATCAAAGGTATATTTGATATACATGTTATTGATGTTTTCCTTACTAGCCCTCGTTGTAGTGCTCGGGTATTTGATACCGTTCTTGCTAATATTTGTAACTCAAACAGAGCTGCGGAATAGACGGCGCTATGCGAGGATGAGGTGACGGCGCGCTGCTGGCAACGGATCAAGAGTTGATGTGATGGCCGCTTGCACGCCTCCTTAGTTTTACCTTCGGATTAGTTTTAAACCTTAATAAATGTTATTATGTGCCCGCTGAGCATGAACATTATTTCGATCGTGTTTATTGCAAGACGGTTATTCATTTAAATCGAGAATAATGGTTGTTCTATTTATATGAGTAACATCTTTATGGTCATGCACCTCTTGTGAGTGGTTTATTTCTTCTAAATCTCGAAAGGGATGAAACACACATCCATAACATTGTGGCTAAGAGATGCAAAGTAGATAGTGATAATACTACTTATTTGTGGCAATCGCTGCTCAGGTCATATTGGTGTAAAGCGCATGAAGAAACTCCATTCGATGGACTTTTGGAGTCTCTTGATTTTGAATCATTTGACACATGCTAACCATGCCTCATGGGCAAGATGATCAAAACCCCTGCTTCCCGGTATGATGGAGCGAGCAACGGACTTGTTGGAAATCATACATACTGATGTATGCGGACCGATGAGTGTTTCAACGCGCGGTGGATATCGCTATTTTCTCACTTTTACCGATGACTTAAGTAGATATGGGTATATCTGTTTAATGAAACATAAATCTGAAATGTTTGAAAAGTTCAAAGAATTTCAGAATGAAGTGGAGAACCATCGTAATGTAAAGATTAAGTTTCTACGATCCGATCGTGGGGCGAATATTTGAGTTATGATTTTCTCACGCATCTTAAAGCAAGCGGAATTGTTTCGCAACTCACGCCACCAACACCACAACAAGAATGGTGTGTCTCGAACGGAATCGAACCCTGTTAGATATGGTCCGATCGATGATGTCTCTTACTGATTTGCCGTTATCATTTTGGGGTTATGCGTTAGAAACCGCTGCATTCACTTTAAATAGGGCTCCATCTAAACTGCTGAGACGACACCGTATGAACTATGGTTTGGTGCTAAACCTAAGTTGTCGCTTTCTTAAAGTTTGGGGATGCTTTACGCCAAGAAGTTGATGCCGACAAGCTCGAACCCAAAGCGAGAAATGCGCCTTCATAGGATACCCTAAGGAAACTATTGGGTATACCTTCTATCACAGAACCAAGGCAAAGTGTTTGTCAGAAGAACGGTTCCTTTCTTGAGAAGGAGTTTCTCTCGAAAGAAGTGAGTGGGAGGAAAGTAGAGCTAGACGAGGTTATTGAACCTTCTCTTGAATTGGAGAGTAGCGCAAGACCTGAAATTGTTCCAAAGGTCACCGCACCAACAATAGAGGAAGCTAATGACAAGGATCATGAAGCTTGACGATGTCACATCGAACGTCGCAGTCGGCAAGGTCGCGTCCCTCCCGAGTGGTACGCAACCCTGTCTTTGACTGTCTTGTTAGTAGAAGACAAAGGAACCCACGAACTATGAGGAAGCGATGATGAGCCCAGACTCTAAGAAATGGCTAGAAGCCATGAACCGAATTGGGATCCATGAGCGAAAACCAAGTATGGACTTTGGTGGACCCTCCTAGCGAATCGAAAGGCCGTTGAGTGCAAATGGATCTTCAAGAAGAAACCGGACGGATGGTAATGTTACCGCCTATAAAGCACGACTTGTTGCGAAGGTTTTTGACAAGTTCAAGGTGTTGACTACGATGAGACTTTCTCTCCGTAGCGATGTTTAAGTCCATTCGATTTTATTAGCAATTGCTGCTTTCATGATTATGAAATATGGCAAATGGATGTCAAGATCGCTTTCCTCAATGGCAACATTGATGAAGAGTTGTATATGATGCAACCCAAGGTTTTGTCGATCCTAAGGATGCGATAAAGTATGCAAACTTCAGCTCCATTTATGGATCAAGCAAGCATCTCGGAGTTGGAACCTTCATTTTGATCAAGTGATCAAGAGCTTTGGATTTGTTCCAAATTGCTACTAAGCTTGCATCTACAAGAAAGTGAGTGGGAGCTCGGTGACGCTTCGGTACTATATGTGGATGACATATTGATTATTGGAAATGACATCAACATGCTTAACGATGTGAAGAGTTATTTGAACAAGTGTTTTCAATGAAAGACCTAGGTGAAGCTGCTTATATATTGGGCATCAAAATCTATAGAGATAGACAAAGACGCTCGATAGCTTTAAGCCAAAGTACATACCTAGACAAAGTTCAAAAGGTTCAATGGATAAGGCATTGAAAGGTTCAAGGCCTATGTTGTCGTAAGATATTGAGCAAGGCTCGGGTCCAGCTATGGTAAATGATAGGAAGCTATGAGCAAAGCGCCTTATGCCTCGCCATAGGTTCCATCATGTATGCCATGTCGTGTACTAGACCGATGTGTCCAATGCTCTTAGTTTGACGAAAGCAGATATCAAAGTGATCCAGAGTGGAACACTGGACAGCCGTGAAGAACATCCTAAGGTACCTAAATAGGACTAAAGAAATGTTCTTAGTCTATGGGGTGATGAACACTGTCAGAAAGGTTGCGCCGATGCTAGTTTCGACACCGACAAGGATGATTGTAAATCTCGCATGTGATACGTGTATATTTTGAATGGAGGAGCTGTGAGTCGGAGAAGTCGCAAGCAAAGCGTGATCGCGGGATCTACAGAGAAGCGGAATACATGGGTCCGCAGAAGCGCCAAGTGAAGGAGTTTGGATCAGAACTTCATCATCGAAGCTTGGTGTGGTTCCAAGTGCGTTGGACCCATCGGAGATATTGTGTGACAACACCGCGCCATAGCACTCGCTAAGGAACCAAGATATCATCCAAAGACCAAGCATATCAACTGCAAGTTTCATATAATCCGAGATTATATAGCGATGGAGATCAAGATTAGCAAAATACATACAGATCCGAATGTCGCAGATCCATTGACTAAACCTCTTCCACGTAAATATGATCAAGACCTCAAAGGCCATGGGTGTGAAATTGTTGCCATGTAAACTAGATTATTGACTCTAGTGCAAGTGGAGACTGTGGAATTATGCCCTAGAGGCAATAATAAAGATGTTATTATTATAATTCTTGTTCATGATAAAGTTTATATTCCATGCTAGAATTGTATTAAGCGGAAACTTTAATACTTGTGTGGTTTGTGAACAACACCGTGTCCCTAGTACGCCTCTATGGACTAGCTCATTGATCAATGATGGTTAAGGTTTCCTAACCATAGACATGAGTTGTCAATTGATAATGAGATCATATCATTGGAGAATGATATGGTGGATATACCCAAACTAAGCGAAGCAATTAGATCGTGTCATCGTGTTTGTCTTTGCGAAGTTTTTCCTATGTCAAATATTGTATTCCTTAGACCATGAGATAATACAACTCCCTGGTATCGGAAGAAAGCTTTGAGGTCATCAAACATCATCCTATGAGAGGGTGATCATAAAGGTGTCTCTCAGGTGATCGGAAAGTATCTGTTGGGTTGTATGTATCGAGATGGAATTTGTCCCTCCCAAGTCGGAGAGATATACTTCGGGCCCACTCGGTAATCGATATCAACACCGCTTGCAAGCATGTGGTTAAGGAGTTAATCACAAAGTGATATCGGATTACAGAACGAGTAAAGTACTTGCTGTGGACGAGATTGAACTAGGTATGACGATACCGACGATCGAATCTCGGGCAAGTAAAATATCGCGAGACAAAGGGAATATATATATGGGATTGATTGAATCCTGGCATCGTGGTTCATCCGATATGATCATCGATGAATGTGTGGGAGTCAATATGGGTGCCTGCACCCGTTGATTATTGATAGAAGATCATGTCTGCATATTCTCGAACTCCAGGTCACACACTTAACGTGTCTCGACGCTAGGATAGATTGGATACTTGGTTTATGAATTTTTGTTCGAGTCTCGGATGGGATCCGGACATCACGAGAGGTTCCGGAGTGGTCCGGAGAATAAGATTCATATAAGGCAAAGGCAGTTTTTGGAGTTCGGAATTGTTCCGGATTAATCGGTATTGTACTTAAGCTTTAGAACCTTCCTAAGGGGACCAACGTGGCCCCACCTTCCGGAGGGGGCATGGGCCTATGAGGGAGTGTCCTGGCAGATTGGGGCACAAGGCCCCATAGGGCCCAGCCGATCCTAGATAAGTTTAAATCGTTTAAACTAGAGATAAGATAGGGTTTTCTAGAAGGGAGAGTTTAAATCGTTTAAACTAGAGATAGGCTTGGAGGATGGGCAGGGCTGGCCGCACCCCTCTATATATAGAGGCTGGTGCGCCTCCCCAAGCTACATCTCCTCCAAGCCCTAGTAGCCTGCCTTCCTCTCTCCTCCCGACTGTTTGCAGGCGAAGCCCTGCTGCAGAAATTCTCCACCAAATACACCACGCCGTCGTGTTGTAGATCCAATCCATCTCTCCACCATACTTGCTGGTCCAAGGAAGGAGGAGACGTCGAGGTGCTGCTTGTGTGCATCTCACGGAGGCAGCGCCACTTGTGGTGCTAGATCGGATCGGATCGCGAGGAGGAGAAGCGAGTACGACTACATCACCCACGTTCGATTTAACGCTCATTGCAGCGAATCTTCAAGGGTATGAAGATCTAATCCAATCTCTCTTGTTGTTTGCATCTCCTAGATTAGATCTTGGCTTTCCCTCTGTTCGCTTCCGTAGAAAATTTTGATTTACTATGCTACGAAACCCTTCAGTAATATCACTTTATGCTTTGATTAATGATGTTTTGTCGCTCTGCATGATTATGGCCATTATTGCTCTCTTAGTTGGTCGCTCCCAGTCTTTTGCTAGCCTCCATAACCAAGTATGAGTTCCACTAATGCATCCAACTCCAAATAAAACCAAGTTGTTCCAAAGAGTCCACCATACCTACCTATTAGCATTTGCTATTCCAAGTATATTCATGTTTTTATCTACCTTCCGAATTAAACTTGTTATGTGAAAACTAGTGATTAAAGTCTCACGAACTTGATGGGACACTTTACTTTCTTGCATTTAATAATCTTGAACCATTGTGTCCATCTTTGTTACGTATATGCTTGCGCTTTATAAGTTGAAGTTAGCAGAACCATGTATCATGGGGAACACTTTCAACATTGCTCTTATTATTCCGTTGATATCATGATTATTTTGCTTATTGATCCAGGTGGTGTGAAATAAAAGGGAAACTTGTAAGATCACGGAGTTTGTATGTGTGTTAGAGAAATGCCTAGGCTGCTAGCCTAAGCCATGCCTAATCATGGTGGAAACTTGCAGCATAACCATAATGATCACTCTATGAAGCATCCTCTATAAAAACCTATGCAAATAGCAAATAAAAAGATCGCTGAGATGCTCATTGTCTACTTGCCTTGTCATTTTGATTATGGGATAGCTCCTGTATCATGTGCAAGGGGTACCCCGTTGGCGGTTCACTATGATACATATGTACTTACAATGACAAGAGCTTACTTGTGACTGAAGCTGAGTAGCATGAGGTTCCGTAGTTGTAAGTAAGGGGCATGAGATTTCAACTTATAACTTGTCAAGCATATCCTCTTAGTTGTGTCACTTTAACCTTAATCACCTAAAGATGCTTATGATAGGGGCAATGAGAGATGAAAGCTAATAAGTACTATTGACCCACAAGTATAGGGGGTGTATCGCAGTATTTTCGAGGGAAATGAAACCCAATTTATTGATTCGACACAAGGGGAGCCAAAGAATATTTATAAGCCTTAACAGCTGAGTTGTCAATTCAGCTGCACGTGGAAACAATCTTGCTCACAGCAGTTTATCAGTAGCAACAGTTTTGTAGTAAGAATAGCAAAGTAGCAGAAGTAGTAAAATAAAGAAAGCAGTAACAATAGCAGTAAACAATAGGATTCGAGTGCGGTAGGCATAGGGACGGATGGACGGGCGTTGCATGGACAAGACAATTCACATAGCAATCGGATCATAGGGCAATTGCAGATAAATAATATAAAGCATCCAAGTACTAGATAATCCTAGGCATGTGTTCCATATATAGTCATACGTGCTCACAATGAGAACTTTCACAACATCTTTTGTCCTGCCAGCCCGTTTGCAGTGGGGCCTCAAGGGAACTACTGGCAATTAAGGTGCTCCTTTTAATAGAGCACCGGAGCAAAGCATTAACACTCCGTGAACACATGTGATCCTCACATCAAAGCCATTCCCTCGGGTTATCCTGATTTCTGTCACTTCGGGGCCATTGGTTCCGGACAACAATGTGTGTATACAACTTGTACATAAGACCAAAAACAATACTATCATAATGAATCAATAACATGTTCAGATTTGAAATCATGGCACTCGGGCCCTAGTGACAAGCATTAAGCACAACAAGTCGCAACAAAGTCATAAAGCACTAATAAAAGATACTAGGCACCATGCCCTAACAATCTGATGCCATTACATGAACGATCTCATCCAATCCCTACCATCCCCATAGCCTACTGCGGGGGATTACTCACTCATAGATGGGGGAAACATGGATGGTCGATGGAGAAGCGATGGTGATGATGATGGCGATGATCTCCTCCAATTCCCCGTCCTGGCAGGGTGCCAGAACGGAGTTTCTGGTGCTGTTTCGTGGAATCTGGTGGTGGCGGTGGAGTGGAACTCCTTATGGAAAAACGTCGAACCCCTCGGAGTTTTTAGGTCAGAAGGCTTCTTATAGGCGAAGAGGGAGACCGAGGGTGCTGGGGCCCACACCACCACTTCGGCCTGGCCTGGCCCGCGCCACCAGGTGGTGTGGCCACCACTTGGCTCTTCTCCATCTCGTATTCTGGCTCCTGGAGTCTTCGGGTGAAATAGGATTTTCTGCATATTTTCTGGGATTTTTCCTGATAGTTGATTTTCTGCACAAAAAGTAGACACCAAGGCAATTTCTTGAAAACAAAGCAATTCAGTTAGTTGTATCCAAATCACACAAGTTTAGAGGAGAAACAATAGCAAAAGTGTTCGGGAAAGTAGATACGTTTTGGACGTATCAACTCCCCCCAAGCTTAGCTTATTGCTTGCCCTTAAGCAATTCAGTTGAAAACTGAGTGCGATAAAAGAACTTTCACGAACACATTTGCTTCATATGATGTAAATATTCTCAGCATATGATCAACTACTTAGGCAATTCATAATAAAGAGTATGCTACTGAGTCTACTTAATAGTCAATGCAAGCTATGAAGAGATTCCAACTCAAAAATAATAAGTAGCATGAAGCATAAACATAAGCAACATTACAATGCTCATAAAAAGGTATGATAGAGTGGTATCTCGCTTGCCTTTGATTATGAATGTCAAGGCACCTCTGAAGTTCAAGTGATGACTAGAAGTAAAGATATCAAAGATACAAGCATCAAAGTCATAACACAAATAATCAAGTAATGGGACAAGCACAAAGAATGACAACTATGCTCTCAAGAAAGTGCTCGGAGAATGTGTGGAGACTCAACAAGAAAAGGTTTTAAATAATTTGAAAGGCTTCCAAATGCTGAAAGTATGATACTCGTTAGCTTTGAGCTCTCATTGCCCTATCATAAGCATCTTTAAATGGTTAAGGTTAAAGTGACACAGCTAAGAGGATATGCTTAACAAGTTATAAATCGAAGCCTCATGCCCCTTGCTTACGAAGACCGATCCTCATGCTACTCAACTTCAGTCACAAGTAAGCTCTTGTCATTGTAAGTATATACGTATGATAGAGAACCGCCAACGGGGTACCCCTTGCACATGATACATGAGCTATCCCATAATCAAAATGACAAGGCAAGCAGACAATGAGCATCTCAGCGATCTTTTTATTTACTATGTGCATAGATTTTTATTGAGGATGCTTCATAGGATGCTCATTATGGTTATGCTGCAAGTTTCCACCATGATTAGGCATGGCTTAGGCTAGCAGCCTAGGCATTTCTCTAACATACATACAAACTCCATGATCTTACAAGTTCCACTTTTATTTCACACCGCCGGGATCCATAAGCAAAAGAACATGATATTAACGAGGTACTAAGTACCAATGCAATGTTGAAAGCGTTCCCCATGATACATGGTTCTGCTAACTTCAACTTATAAAGCGCAAGCATATACGCAACAAAGAAGGACGCAATGGTTCAGGTTTATTAAATGCAAGAAAATAAAGTGTGCCATAAAGTTCGTGAGAGCTTTACTAACTAACTTTCTCATAACAAGCAAACATTTTATTCGGAAGAAAACAAGGCATATTGAATATGCACGGAAGTAGCAAATGATGCTAATAGGTAGGTATGGTGGACACTTTGGAAATATTTGGTTTAGGGAGTTGGAAACTTGAGTAAAACAACTCAGTGTAAGTGAAGGCTAGCAGTAGTAAGGGAGCGACAAACGAGAGAGCAATAATGGCCATAATCATGCAGAGCGACATAACATCATTGATCAAAGCCTAAAGTGATACTACAAGCTTTGACGCTTGTACTTCTTGGATATTTCTTGGGGTGACACGCTGGAATCCCCAAGCTTGAGCTTTAGTCCATCCTTCATCTCATTACTCATTTCTTCCATACACCTGAAATTTTTCCTTCATACAAAACTTCACACAATCTTTATTAGCAACATTAGTGCACTCAAAATAAGTCTTTAGGTTCAGTTCCAACACCAATAAAACTTCCAATAAAATAGTAGCTACGGTAGCACTTCCCTCAAAAAGCTCAATTCCCCAAAAGAACTCAAAAAGGAACCAACAAGAAGCAAATGCAGAAAATGGCAGAAATCTATCAAAACAGACCAGCAGGTAAAGACGAATTTTTTCGAAGACCTTCTGTTGCTCAAATCAAAAAGTGTTGAACTAACAAAAGTTAGATAACAACCTGGGGCAGAAGCACAAACATTCACGCCTCAAAAGGACGTACATGGATTTTACACGGATTTTTACGGTGAAGCACAGAAATCTGTTTCGGGACAGCAACTTTCCCAACCATTACTTCTCTCTCATTAGAGGTTACTCTTGGCACAAAAAGCAAATAAAAAGGATAAGGAGCGGTTATTACTGAGGTAATAACTTCCAAGACTCATCTAAAACTTTTGGGTTATCTCCCAATAAGTACTTTTCTTTAACGCCTTTAAGTTAGGCATAAGCAAAAACTAAAATGGATAGCAATAGAAGTAAACAGAGATAATCATAGTGAAAACATTGTTTTGTTCAACGAAATCCTTTTGTTAACAAGGTTGATCAGGTCTTGTTACCAAAACAATTCCATATGAGACAAAACTTTGTATTCCATTAATGATTATGTTACCTCAACCTTGATAGCAATGGTCCCAATCATAATAGTTTCAAATTTTTATCTTGGTATGGGACAATATATTTCTCCAACTTGAATGCCCTCAACATGTTCCATTGAATTCAAACCATAAGTCCTTTCAATCTTCTTGGGGAAATAGACAGTATATTCCTTGTCATTAACATTGAAAAGTCACCTTTCCTTGATTACAGTTAATAACAGCTCCTGCAGTATTAAGAAAAGGTCTCCCAAGAATAATAGACATATTATAATCTTCAGGCATTTCAAGCACAACAAAATCAGTTAATATCAAGCAATTATGAGCCACTTGAACAGGTACATCCTCACATATACCAACAGGAATAGTGGTAGATTGATCAGCCATTTGCAAAGATATATCAGTTGGTATTAATTTTTCTAGTTAAAGCCTCTTATAGAGAGAGAAAGGCATAACACTAACTCTAGCTCCCAAATCACACAAAGCAGTTCTAACATAACTGTTCTTACTAGAGCAAGGGATAGTTGGAATCCCTGGGTCTCCAAGTTTCTTAGGAACCTTACCATTGAAGGAATAATTAGCAAGCAAAGTAGAAATTTCTTCATTAGGGATCTTCCTTTTATTCGAGACAATATCCTTCATATACTTTGAGTAAGGAGGCAATTAAATAGCATTAGTCAAAGGAATTTGCAAAAATAAAGGTTTCATCCACTCACAAAACTTATTATAGTGTTCATCTTCCTTTGACTTGTGTTTCTTATCAGGGAATGGCATAGGTTTTTGGACCCAAGGTTCTCTTTCACTACCATGTTTCTTAGCAACAAAATCTTCTTTAGTGTATTTAGTATTCTTAGTGTGGTTTTCAGGTTCTTCCTCAACTTTCTCTTCATTAGGAGCTTCATTTTCTTCATTACCACTTTCAGTTTCAGCATCAGAGATAGATATACTATTAGGATCTAAAGCAGGTTTAGAGGGTTCTACAACAGTTTTATGTTTATTTTTCCTTTTCTTACGAGTAGAACCACTATTTTCAGCTTGTTGAGAATCATGCTCAATTCTTTTGGGATGCCCCTCAGGATATAGAGGATCCTGGGTAGCAGCTCCACTTCTAGTTCTAATTTCATAAGCATGTTTTTCTTTAGCAGCATTAACTAGCAAGTCATTTTGTACTTTAACGAGTTGATCTATTTGAGTTTGAACCATTTGAAAGTGTTTAACAATCATTTTAACATCATTAGAGGTTCTTTCCACAATATCTTTCAACTCAACAATAACTCTAGTGTTTTCCATTAGATGATTTTGCACCCTTTTATTAAAATTATCTTGCTTAACAATAAAGATATCGAATTATTCTAAGCATTGATTAGGGGGTTTAGAGTAAGGGATGTCACCTTCATAAAAGTGTTGGAGAGAGTGTACCTCAATAGTGGGTGAGTAGGGAATAGGCTTACATAATTCTTCTATAGGAGGTAAATTCTTAACATCTGCAGCTTTAATTCCCTTCTCCTTAAGACATTTCTTAGCTTCCTTCACCACTTCATCATTTAATTCAATAACTCCCCTCTTCTTTGATGTTGGAATAGGTATAGGAATAGTTGGTTTAGGTACAATTACTTCAGGTATAGCTTGTTCAGGAGGAGTCCAATCTTCATAATTCTTACTTATTTTAGCCATTAATTCCTCAGCTTCCTTAGGAGTCCTATTCCTGAAAACACAATCAGCACAACTATCTAGGTATGTCCTAGATTCCTCGGTTAGTCCATTATAAAATATATCAAGAAGCTCATTCTTAGGTAATGGACTTCCAGCTTGTAAATGAATCAAAGCACAAAACCTTGCCTAAGATTTAGGCAATACCTCTTTTTCTCCCTATTTAAAATCAAAAATTTCCTACAAAATAGCATGTCTAGCACTAGGAGGAAAATATTTCTGCAGGAAAGTACTAATCAAGCACTCAGGGCTATCAATAGATCCATGAGGTAAATTACTAAACCAAGTTTTAGCTTCTCCTTTCAGTGAAAAAGGGAAAATCTTGGCAACAAAGTAAGTACGCATCTTAATATCATCAGAAAACAAGCCACTCATGGTAGAAAGTTCATTTATATGTGCTACCGCACTTTCATTCTTAGACCCACAAAAAGGTTCTTTCTCGATAATAGCTATGTAAGATAGATCGAGAGAGAAATCATAATCTTTATCTATAATGTTTATGGGAGAAGCAGCAAACTTAGCAATATGAGACAATTTGGGTCTAATAGTACGCCTCTCAAGGAGACTCTTAGCAGCGCTCCTATCATGGGTGTTTTTACATTCTTTAATAAATTCATCGGTCATCTCAACATAACCATCTTCAATATCATAACTTTCACTAGACTTAGGTGAATTAACAGGTGTGGTAGTGTCTTCATTAGGAGTTTCGGTATTTCCAGCTATAGTTCTAGTAATCGTAGCATCTAGGAAAGGACCTAATGAACCACTCTTATCAAGCACAGTAGAAGCAACATCATAAGCATCAGAAGTTTTAGATTCAGCAGTAGTAGCAGTGTGTGTAGCATGTGTATGTGGTGGTGTAACGAGCTTACTTATAACAGACGGTGAATCAAGAGCAGCAGAGGTGTTCAGAACCGTACCTCTTCTTGTAGTGGATGGTAAAATAGGAAACTTGCCAACACGAGACTTACCCATGATGGATGGATAGCAGCGAACAATAGAGAATCCAGGTGAACTTGATAAATAAAGCTATGCTCCTCGGCAATGGCGCCAGAAAATAGTCTTGATGACCCACAAGTATAGGGGGTCTATCATAGTATTTTCGAGTGAAGTGAAACCCAATTTATTGATTCGACACCAGGGGAGCCAAAGAATATTTATAAGACTTAACACCTGAGTTGTCAATTCAGCTGCACCTGGAAACAATCTTGCTCACAACAGTTTATCAGTAGCAATAGTTTTGTAGTAAGAATAGCAAAGTAGGAGCAATAGTAAAATAAAGACAGCAGTAACAATAGCAGTAAACAATAGGATTCGAGTGCGGTAGGCATAGGTACGGATGGACGGGCGTTGCATGGACAAGACAATTCACATAGCAATCAGATCATAGGGCAATTGCAGATAAATAAGATAAATCATCCAAGTACTAGATAATCCTAGGCATGTGTTTCATATATAGTCATACGTGCTTGCAATGAGAACTTGCACAACATCTTTTGTCCTGCCATCCCGTTTGCAGCGGGGCCTTAAGGGAACTACTGGCAATTAAGGTGCTCCTTTTAATAGAGCACCGGAGCAAAGCATTAACACTCCATGAACACATGTGATCCTCACATCAAAGCCATTCCCTCCGGTTATCCCGATTTCTGTCACTTCGGGGCCATTGGTTCCGGATAACAACGTGTGTATATAACTTGTAGATAAGACCAAAAACAATACTATCATAATGAATCAATAACATGTTCAGATCTGAAATCATGGCACTCGGGCCCTAGTGACAAGCATTAAGCACAACAAGTCGCAACAAAGTCATAAAGCACTAATAAAAGATACTAGGCACCATGCCCTAACAATCTGATGCCATTACATGAACGATCTCATCCAATCCCTACCATCCCCATAGCCTACAGCGGGGGATTACTCACTCATAGATGGGGGAAACATGGATGGTCGATGGAGAAGCGATGGTGATGATGATGGCGATGATCTCCTCCAATTCCCTGTCTAGGCGGGGTGCCAGAACGGAGTTTTTGGTGCTGTTTCATGGAATCTGGTGGTGGCGGCGGAGCGGAACTTCTTCTGGAAAAACGTCGACCCCCCGGAGTTTTTAGGTCAGAAGGCTTCTTATAGGCGAAGAGGGAGACCGAGGGGGTGCCTGGGGGCCCAAACCACCCCCTTGATGGGTTTCGCGGCATAGTAAATCAAAATTTTCTACGGAAGCGAACAGAGGGAAAGCCAAGATCTAATCTAGGAGATGCAAACAACGAGAGAGATTGGATTAGATCTTCATACCCTTGAAGATTCGCCTGATGGAACGTTCGTCGGAACGTGGGTGATGTAGTCGTACTCGCTTCTCCTCCTCGCGATCCGATCCGATCTAGCACCACAAGTGGCGGTGCCTCCGTGAGATGCACATGTGCAGCACCTCGACGTCTCCTCCTTCCTTGGACCAGCAAGTATGGTGGAGAGATGGATTGGATCTACAACACGACGGCGTGGTGTATATGGTGGAGAATTTCTGCAGCAGGGCTTCACCCACAAACAGTCGGGAGGGAGAGAGGAGGGCAGTAGGGCAACTAGGGTTTGGAGAAAGGTGTAGGTTGGGGGGAGGGGGCGAACCAGCCCTCTATATATAGAGGAGGGGTGCGTCCAGCCCTTGCCCATCCTCCAAGCCTATCTCTAGTTTAAACGATTTAAACTCTCCCTTCTAGAAACCCTATCTTATCTCTAGTTTAAACGATTTAAACTTATCTAGGATCGGCTGGGCCCTATGGGGCCTTGTGCCCCTGGCCCAATGCGGCCAGGACCCTCCCTCATAGGCCCATGCCCCCTCCCGGAAGGTGGGACCACGTTGGCCCCCTTCCGGAAGGTTCTAGAAGCTTCCGGTAATAATCTGATTAATCCTAACAATTCAACTCCAAAATGCCTTTGCCTTATATGAATCTTATTCTCCGGACCACTCCGTAACCTCTCGTGATGTCCCGGATACCATCCGAGACTCCGAACAAAAATTCATAAACCAATTATCCAATCTATCCTAGCGTCGAGACACGTTAAGTGTGTGACCCTGCGGGTTCGAGAATATGCAGACATGATCTTCTATCAATAATCAACAGCGGGGTCTGGGCACCCATATTGACTCCCACACATTCATCGATGATCATATCGGATGAACCACGATGGATTCAATCAATCCCATATATATATTCCTTCGTCTCGCGATATTTTACTTGCGAGATTCGATCGCTTGATCGTCATACCTAGTTCAATCTCGTTCACAGCAAGTACTTTACTCGTTCCGTAATCCGATATCACTTTGTGATTAACTCCTTAACCACATGCTTGCAAGCGGTGTTGATATCGATTACCGAGTGGGCCCGAAGTATATCTCTCCGACTTGGGAGGGACAAATCCCATCTCGATACATACACCCCAACAGATACTTTCCGATTACCTGAGAGACACCTTTATGATCACCCTCTCATAGGATGACATTTGATGACCTCAAAGCTTTCTTCCGATACCAGGGAGTTGTATTATCTCATGGTCTAAGGAATACAATATTTGACATAGGAAAAGCTTCGCAAAGAAGAACACAATGAAATGATCTAATAGCTTTGCTTAGTTTGGGTCTGTCCACCATATCATTCTCCCAATGATATGATCTCATTATCAATTGACAACTCATGTCTATGGTTAGGAAACCTTAACCATCATTGATCAATGAGCTAGTCCATAGAGGCGTACTAGGGACACGGTGTTGTTCACAAACCACACAAGTATTAAAGTTTCCGCTTAATACAATTCTAGCATGGAATATAAACTTTATCATGAACAAGAATTATAATAATAACATCTTTATTATTGCCTCTAGGGCATAATTCCAACACCCCTGGCGCGGCCTGGCCTGGCCCGTGCCACCAGGTGGTGTGGCCACCTCCTGGCTCTTCTCCGTCTCGTATTCTGGCTCCTTGAGTCTTCGGGTGAAATAGGATTTTCTGCATATTTTCTGGTATTTTTCCTAATAGTTGATTTTCTACACAAAAAGTAGACACCAAGGCAATTCTGCTGAAAACAGCGTCAGTCCGTGTTAGTTGTATCCAAATCACACAAGTTTAGAGGAGAAACAATAGCAAAAGTGTCCGGGAAAGTAGATACGTTTTGGACGTATCAACTCCCATAATTTTTGGAAGCTCTTTATGAAACTTGAATCCCTACTTCCTTCTATAAAGGCCTTTCTTTTACTTTTATGTTGAGTCTCCACCTTCTATCTTTATGCACCTATTTTGAGAGCATAGTGGCCATTCTTAGTTCTATGTGCATTGTCCCAAGACTTGTTGATTGATGCATACCTTTGATATTGCTTGTTCTTAAACTATTTGTATCTAGTCACCCTTATGAACTTTGAAGGTGTCCAATGCATTTATGTTTGCTACTCTATGAGGGACAAGCTGAATGCCACTATGCTATGTTTTGTTTATGTGAAACAAACAAACGTCTTGCAAAGCATTGTTATTCATGAATCTTTTGTTTGTGCCTTTTCATGTTACAACATAGTTGCTATGTCTTATTGTTAGAACTTTATCTTTCATGCTATGTTAAAGTACTATGATCCCAGCTATCAATGTTATACAAATACTTTGATCAAGTTTGTGATGGTGCATGTCACCTCAAAAATTATTCTTTCTTTTTATCATTTACCTACTCGAGGACGAGTAGGAGTTAAGCTTGGGGATGTTGATACGTTAATAACATATCCGTAATTTTTGATGTTCCATGCTTGGTTTTTATCTATTTTCTTATGTTTTGTCCACACTTTGGAGTACCTTTTATACACTTTCTTGGACTAACCTATTAACAATATGCCACAGTGCCAACTGCCTGTTTTCTACTGTTTTTGGTTCGAGGAAAGTCAGAAAATGAATATTCTCGGAATTGGACGGGACAAAAGCCGAAGTCAGTTTTTTTACCGAGGGGGACACAGAGCCAGAATATGAGACAGAGAGGGGGCCAGAGGGCCGCCACACCACCTGGCCACGCGGACAGGCTTGGCCCGCGCCAGGGGGTGGTGTGGCCGCTTAGGGCACCCCTTCGGCCTCCCCTTTCGCCTATAAGATGCCTTTGATACAGAAACCCTAAGTACCCGATCAAAATTCCACGAAAGAGTCTGTAGCCACCGTAATCTCCACCCCTAAATCAGGAGGGATCTGAAGCTCTTCCCGGCATCCTGCCGGAGGGGAGAATTCACCCTGGAGGCCTGATACGTTGCTAACGTATCCATAATTTTTGATGTTCCATTCTTGGTTTTATCTACTTTCTTATGTTTTGTCCACACTTTGGAGTACTTTCTATACACTTTCTTGGACTAACCTATTAACAAGAGCCACAGTGCCAGCTGCCTGTTTTCTGCTATTTTTGGTTCTAGGAAAGTCAGAAAATGAATATTCTCTGAATTGGATGGGACAAAAGCCAAAGTCAGATTTTCATCGAGGACACTGACCGAATCTGAGGCGGAGAGGGGCCAGGCCCACACCAGGCTGGTTGCGACCAGCCTGGCCCACGCCATGGGGTGGTTTGTCCACCTCCGGCACCCCCTCTACCTCCCCTTTCGCCTATATATTGCCTCTGATACAGAAACCCTAAGTACCCGATCAAAATTCCACGAAAGAGTTTGTAGCCGCCGTCATCTCCATCCCTATATCGGGAGGGATCTGAAGCTCTTCCCGGCACCCTGTTGGAGGGGAGAATTCACCCTGGAGGCCTTCTTCATCACCATACAAGCCTCTGGTGTCATGCGTGAGTAGTTCATCTCTAGATTATGGGTCCATGTAGTAGCTAGATGGCTAGTTATCCTCCTTTGTGCTATCATGTTTAGATCTTGTGGGCTCCGTTCATGATCAAGATCATCTATTTGTAATTCCTACATGTTGTGTTTGCGAGGATCCGATGGATATTGAGATGCTATTTCAGATTGATTATTGATTCTATCATGTCTTTGTTATTTGTGATCTTACATGCTTTCCGTTGTTAGTAGCTATCTTGGCCAAGTAGATGCTAGCAACTCCAAGAGTTAGTATTTATGCTCGATAGTGGGTTCATGCCTCTAGTAATCTGGGGAAGTGACCGAAATCTCTAAGGTACTAGATGTGCTGTTGCTACTAGGGAGAAAGCAACAATCCTTTATTCATAGAAAAATCGTATTGTTTACTTTACACGCAATGCGTAATGCAATTATCCGTTGCTTGCAACTTAATACTGGAGGGGGGTTGGATGATAACCTGAAGGTGAATTATTAGTCATAGATGCAGTTGGATTATGGTCTATGTATAGTGTTGTAATGCCCAATCGAATCTCAAAGAAGTCAAGATGAGTAGTATATGCATATTGCTTTCTCGATGTTTGTCAATTGCCCCACTATAATTTGTTCACCCAACATGTCATCTATCTTAAGGAGAGCCACCACTAGTGAACTATGGACCCCAATCCTTTCTTTTATCATTAATCTACAATCAACTGTTTACTGCTTTCTATTTACTTTCTGCAAACTACTAGTTTCTTCCACTCGATATGTTTAATCCTTTGCTTTCAGCAAAACCGGTGAGATTGACAACCTCACTGTAAGTTGGGGACAGAGTTCTGTGGTTGTGTTGTGTAGGTCTCCACATTGCTACTGACACCGGTAGGGTGCCCTGCCAAAGTCCATCTAGCAACACCTTTGAGGTGTTTCCTTGCTCCTACTGGATTGATAACCTTGGTTTCATAACTGAGAGAAACTTACTGCTGTGCTTATCATACCTTCCTCTTGGGGTTCCCCAACGAGCTCGTTATTACACGAGTTAGCAAGTGATTTTCTGGCGCCATTGCTGGGGAGTCAAGGACATCTTCACAAGGGGAGTCCCTCATAACCAATCTCTTTACTTTGTTGTTTTTGTTTTGCTTAGTTTTTAATTTTTGCTTTGTTTGCTTGTTTCTTTATCAAAAACACACAAAAAAAATTAGTTTTACTAGTTTGCTTTCTTTATTAAAAACACACAAAAAAATGACTACTTTTGAAAACACTAAGTTGTGTGACTTCACTAGCACCAACAACAATGATTTTATGAGCACACCTATTGCTCCACCTATTCCTGAAGCTACTTTCTTTAAAATAAAACTTGCATTACTCAATCTTGTTATGAGAGAACAATTTTCTGGTATTGGTAATGAAGATTCTACTGCTCATCTAAATAACTTTGTTGAACTTTGTGAGTTGCAAAATCATAGGGATATAGATGGAGATATTATTAAGCTTAAATTGTTTCCTTTCTCTTTGAGAGGAAAAGCTAAAGAATGGTTGAATTTCTTAACTAGGAATAGTATTGATTCTTGGACTAAATGCAAAGATGCTTTCATTGGAAAATACTATCCTCCTGCTAAGATTATATCTACGAGAAGTGAAATAATGAAGTTTAAACAATATGATAATAAACATATTGCTCAAGCTTGGGAAAGAATGAAATCTTTGGTAAAGAATTGTCCCACTCATGGACTGACTGCTTGGATGATTATCAAACCTTTTATGCAGGATTCAACTATTCTTCAAGAAATCTATTGGATTCTGCTGCTGGAGGTACCTTTATGACCATTACTTTGGGTGCTGCAACAAAGCTTCTGGATAATATGATGGTTAACTATTCTGAATGGCATACTGAGAGAGCTCCACAAGGTAAGAAGGTTAAAGAAACCTCCTCCTTGAGTGATAAAATTGATGTTATTATGTGTAAGCTTGTTAATGGGAAAGCCCATATTGATCCAAATAATGTTCCTTTAGCCTCTTTGGTTGCTCAAGAAGAGCAAGTTGATGTGAACTTTATAAGAAATAACAATTTTAGCAATAATGCCTATAGGAATAATTTTGATAACAACAATTATAGGCCATATCCTCCCAACAATGTAATGCTTATGGAAATTCCTACAACAGTAATAGGAGTGCTCCCTCTGAACTTGAAGTTATGCTTAAAGACTTTATTAGTAAACAAAGCACTTTCAATAAAACTATTGAGGAAAAACTCTCTAATGCTGAAAGAAATATAGCATCATTGGCTGAAGCTCAATCTTCTTTGAATAAAATGGCTGCTAAACCTGAAATTAATGATAATCCCTTTGCAACCACTAATGCCATACAAGTATGAATTGATGAAAATGTTAGATTATTAGGTGATGAAAATGTTAGATTATTAGGTGATGAAAATGTTAGATTATTAGCTGAATTGCATGCTAAGTGGGAAAGAGAAGATGAAATTACTAGAAACATAGTGTTTCTACTATCACTACCACTAGTGTTGAGGCTAGTAATAGCTCTACTACTTTAGATGATAATTATGATTTTGATCTTGATGGTTGCAACATCTCTGAAGTTATGAAGTTCCTACAAAAGCTTGCTAAAAGTCGTAATGCTAGTGCTATGAATATGGCCTTTACAAAACACATTACTGATGCTCTCATAAAGATTAAAGAAGAAAAGATGAAACATAAAGCTTCTATTCCTATAAAACAATAAGATGGTTGGGAACCCATCATCAATATGAAAGTGAATGATTTTGATTTCAAAGCTTTATGTGATCTTGATAGTAGTGTTTCTATTATGCCTAGAAGGATTTATGATATGCTTGATTTGCCACCATTGGAAGATTGTTATTTGAATGCCCCCCTTGATGATAATTCTAAAAAGAAACTCATGGGGAGTATTAATGATGTTCTTATTATGGTTAACAATGCCTATGTCCCCTTTGATTTCTATGTTTTGGATGTTGAATGCAATGCTTCTTGTCCTATTACTTTGGGAAGACCTTTTCTTAGAACTGTTGGTGCCATTATTGATATAAAAGAAGGCACCATTAAATATCAACTTCCACTCAAGAAAGGTATAGAACACTTCCCTAAGAAGAGAGAGAAGATTTATTTTGCCTCTCCTATGAAAACAAAATTTGCTTTTAATGCTTCTTCAGTTGAGAACACTTGATTCTTTTTCTTACTTCTTATGCCTAACTTAAAGGTGTTAAAGAAAACTACTTATTGGGAGATAACCTCTCCTTATCCTTTTTATTTGCTTTTTGTGCCAAGAGTAACCTCTAATGAGAGAGAAGTAATGATTGGGAAAGTTGCTGTCCCGAAACAGATTTCTGTGCTTCACCGTAAAAATTTGTATAAACTCTCTGTACGTCCTTTTGAGGCGTTAATTTTTGTGCTTCTGCCCCAGGTTGTTATCTAACTTTCGTTAGCTCAACACTTTTCGATTTGAGCAACAGAAGGTCTTCGAAAAAATTCGTCTTTCCCTGCTGGTCTGTTTTGACAGATTTCTGCCTTTATTTGCATTTGCTTCTTATTGGTTCCTTTTTGAGTTCTTTTGGGGAATTGAGCTTTTTGAGGGAAGTGCTACAGTAGCTTGTGTTTTAATGGAAGTTTTATTGGTTTGAAACTGAACCTGAAGACTTATTATCTTGAGTGCACTAATGTTGCTAATAAAGATTGTGTGAAGTTTTGTATGAAGGGAAAATTTTAGGTGTATGGAAGGAATGAGTAATGAGATGAAGGATGGACTAAAGATCAAGCTTGGGGATGCCACGCGTGTCACCCCAAGAAATATCCAAGAAGTACAAGCATCAAAGCTTGGGGATGCCCAAGGCATCCCCTTCTTCATCAATAAAAATCCCAGGTTTCTTCCAAACACTTCATTTTTATTGTTTCATGCACAAGTTGTGTTGTTCTCAGAGCATCTTCTTTTTTGTTTTTTGTTTTGGTTTTCGTTTGCTTAGTTTGCTGAATAAATTGGTTGGACCCCCTATTTCATGCATTTGTTTTCAAATAGTTTGGTTTGGATTGGAAAAGAATAGGAAAGTTCATGCTTAAGTGGTAAAGGGAGCTTTTTTTTGACTGTGGCCCATGCTTTGTCATGCCATGCTTGATATTGTTTTGGATTTATGCTTAGTGTTCTTTGCTGTAGCATGACTTGTTGTAAACAATTGAGATTTCTCAATGTGCCTTGGAAGAATCATGCGTTGTTTTAGCATATTAAAGCATAGTATTGTGGTATTCTCCTTTGATGCTTTATTTGGGTTGACTTGGCGCATGCTCACACCATGTTATGACTATCCCAAGTCACCATAAGCCTTTATGATCCTTTAGTTTTCAACTTGTAGTATCACTTTATGCTTTGATTAATGATGTTTTGTCGCTCTGCATGATTATGGCCATTATTGCTCTCTTAGTTGGTCGCTCCCAGTCTTTTGCTAGCCTCCACAACCAAGTATGAGTTCCACTCATGCATCCAACTCCTAAAACCAAGTTATTCCAAAGAGTCCACCATACCTACCTATTAGCATATGCTATTCCAAGTATATTCATGTTTTTGTCTACCATCCAAATTAAACTTGTTATGAGAAAACTAGTGATTAAAGCTCTCACGAACTTGATGGCACACTTTACTTTTCTTGCATTTAATAAACTTGAACCATTGCGTCCATCTTTGCTGCGTATATGCTTGCGCTTTATAAGTTGAAGTTAGTAGAACCATGTATCATGGGGAACGCTTTCAACATTGCACTTGTACTTTGTACCCCGTTGATATCATGTTCTTTTGCTTATGGATCCCGACGGTGTGAAATAAAAGGGGAACTTGTAAGATCATGGAGTTTGTATTTGTGTTAGAGAAACGCCTGGGCTACTAGCCTAAGCCATGCCTAATCATGGTGGAAACTTGTAGCATAACCATAATGAGCACTCTATGAAGCATCCTCAATAAAAACCTATGCAAATAGCAAATAAAAAGATCGCTGAGATGCTCATTGTCTGCTTGCCTTGTCATTTTGATTATGGGATAGCTCCTGTATCATGTGTAAGGGGTATCCCGTTGGCGGTTCTCTATGATACATATGTACTTATAATGACAAGAGCTTACTTGTGACTAAAGTTGAGTAGCATGAGGTTTGGTCTTCGTAAGTAAGGGGCATGAGACTTCGGCTTATAACTTGTCAAGCATATCCTCTTAGTTGTGTCACTTTAACCTTAATCACCTTCAAGATGCTTATGATAGGGGCAATGAGAGATGAAAGATAATAAGTACCATAACTTTTGGAAGCTCTTTATGAAACTTGAATCCCTACTTCCTTCTATGAAGGCCTTAGTTTAACTTGTATATTGAGTCTCCACCTTCTATCTTTATGCACCTACTTTGAGAGCATAGTGGCCATTCTTAGTTCTATGTGCATTGTCCCAAGACTTGTTAATTGATGCATAGCTTTGATATTGCTTGTTTTAAACTATTTGTATCTAGTTACTTTTATGAACTTTGAAGGTGTCCTATGCATTTATGTTTGTTACTCTATGAGGGTCAAGCAGAATGCTACTATGCTATGTTTTCTTTATGTGAAACAAACAAACGTCTTGCAAATCATTGTTATTCATGAATCTTTTGTTTGTGCCTTTTCATGTTGCAACATAGTTGCTTTGTCTTATTGTTAGAACTTTGTCTTTCATGTTATGTTGAAGTAATATGATCCCAGCTATCAATGTTTTACAAATACTTTGATCAAGTTTATGATGGTGCATGCCACCTCAAAAATTATTCTTTATTTTTATCACTTACCTACTCGAGGACGAGCAGGAGTTAAGCTTGGGGATGTTGATATGTTGCTAACATATTTATAATTTTTGATGTTCCATGCTTGGTTTTATCTACTTTCTTATATTTTGTCCACACTTTGGAGTACTTTCTATACACTTTATTGGACTAACCTATTAACAAGAGCCACGATTGCCTGCTTTTGTTTTCTGTTTTTGGTTCCACGAAAGTTAGAAAATGAATATTCTCGGAATTGGACGGGGAAAAAGCTAAAGTCAGTTTTTCACCGAGGGACTATCGTGGTGGTGTCACGACAGATGCCATGGTTAGGCTAAAGGTGGGGACAAGATGCACTAGAGGAATCTAGGGAGGGATAGTGTGGTGATTCCACACATAGTTGCTTTCTATTTGATTCACTTCCACCATTTACAAGTGCTCCTTGAGTTGTATTGGGGAGAGGAGGAAGAAGAAACTCTCTTACTCTCACCACTAGCTGGCCCTCAGGAACACACTAGTAAAACACTACCCTCTAGAGATCAACCCCTTCTACAGAGGCCCTAGCCCCCTTTATATAGGGGTAGCCAGGTCTCCAATTAGGGCATACGTGGAGGCATATTCCAAGGAATATGCCTCCTCCCAAAATAGTAAGCCGACCGGGTCACTTTTGCCCAGCGTCATCCATGCAGAGGCTTCGTGAGCCTCTGCGGCGCATCATCAGAGCATCCGTCACGCTGCATCACACCTTCTTGCCGCCTCGGTGGTCCTGGCCTCTGTCCTCTTCGCTCACACTCTGCGTATAGTGGTCACCCTTTGACCAGCGAGATACCTTCCTTCTCTTACAAGCTCGATATAACCCGGATCGTACCTAGTTGATCCGGCCGCACCTGTACCTGCATACAAGTTAGATACGTCTTACCGACATACTACATAAGTCGGTTGAGACCCAGTTAGGTGGACATCCCCTGGTCCGGGTTACCCCGTGATTCGACCTGCCTTGAGGTGACTCGGCCAGCACCTGCTTTGACCTTGCCGTACCTCGGCTAACTCGGCCTTTATACCCCGGCGTGACCCTACCCGGGGGTATCCCCCCAACATTAGTCCCCGAAGCTGGTGTGGTCTTAGCTGCCTTAGCCGCTAAGGCCACAGCAGGTTCAATTTTACCGAGCCTTTTGCTCCTTTTCCGAGTTACCTCATAGTCTGGATTTCATAGGTTTACTTTCCCTTGGCACATTCCGAATTTTCACTCGCTGGCCGGGTCACCTCATACTCATCTGGGTCATCCTTCCTTCTCTCGTACGCTTCCCCACGTGGAGGTTAATCATTACTTTGCCTCATTTTAAGGGCTTGCGCCAGTCACCGCCATAGTAATTGTCAGATATTACTGTAGCACACGTCACATCGTGTCTGCCTCCTCGTTAACTGTATCATAACGTCACGTCATGGGATCTCCTATGCCATGTGGCCCTTCCTATTGCTCGTTGCTGATTGGTTGATCCGGGTCATACACGGCCACACCGTGTGGCCCGTCTGCACAACGCGATCCCACTACCCTTCATGGGCGTGGTTAAATAGGGAAGGGGCGCCCCTTGGGTCTTTTCCCCACTCTCGCGCCCCCTTTGCCTCTTCTTCTTCCTCTTCCTCTCCAGCGGCAGCGCCGCCGCCACCGCATCTTCTTAGCCGCGCCGCCGCTGCACTGTTTCCTCGCGCACCAGCATCGGCGCCACCTCCCCACATCTCTTCCGCCACGGGTCCTCGCCTGTCCAGGCCACTGCCCCCCACCACCGCTAGCGCCAGTGAGGACAGTGACCTTGAGATGACAGAAGAGGAGCTCGCCGTCGTGGAGCAGGAAATGGAGGAAGACGTGGGGAACACCGACCGCGGCGCCTGGGCTGGGTCCTGGGTTTGCCAAGATGATATTGACTGGCTGTACCGCACCCGGCGTATGCCGGAGGGTGTCATCGCACGCCTTGCCACCGCGGAGCTTGCCCCCTCACCCAATCCGGGTGAGTATGTGGTATTCCTTTCCCATTTCCAGCGCGGGTTTGGGCTCCCTGTTAGCGATTTCTTCAACGACTGGCCCAACATCTATGAGCTTCAGCCGCACCATCTTCTGGCTAATGCCATTACCTCACTCTCTGCTTTCGCTTCCACCATCGAGGGCTACACCGGACTGTGGCCCACAAAGGAGCTCTGGATCCGGTTCTTCGGCCTCCGCCGGAACGTAATCCCGAACAGAGAGCTTGACTCAGAGGACAAGCAGCTCATGTAGTTTGGCGCAGCTTCTATCTCGCCTCGGAAATAGTCCATTTTCCCCCGAGTCACGGGGCTTGACTCCTGCAAGGGCTGGGCCCGAACCTTCTTTTATGTCAGAAATGGCACAACTGAAGACCTGATCCGGCTGCGCCCCTATGCTCCGGGTCCTCCTAATCCGGATCTGTGGGACAAGGTCCCGAAGAAGCCCACCGTCCTGGTGAACGAAGTCAACAAAAGGTTCCAGGAGCTGAAAGATCTGGGATTGCGCAACGAGGATGCAATGATCACATTCGTCCGCAACCGAATCTCCCCCCTCTAGAAATGCACGCACAAACTCTGCCACATGAGCTGGGGCCGTGACCCTAACCGGACCTCCTCATTCGAGTTGAGCAACACCGAGATCTACCGCCGGGTCAAGGCCCTCTTCACCACCAACAAGCACTTCTCTGCTGAGTGGACGTGGGGGATCGAACACTTCTGCCGAGATAGGCTTCCCCCCACGGTAAGTCTCGTGCCCCAATCTCTTTCCGAGTTGAATCATATGTCGGTTTTTGTTGTAGATTTGATCCCTTTGCCTTTTCTTTCCCTTAGATGTTTCTTCAAAAAACTATTGAGGATGGCACCGAGCCTTCTCTTAAATGGGCGCCTGACCGAGATGCCTCAGACGAGGAGGAACCGGATCAGGAGATGTTCCTGCCGATGGCTGCTGTGACCAAGCGACACACCGGTAAACTCTCGTCCATTAGAGATTGGCCTGATGATGAAGATGAATCCGACATTGAGGTGATGGAGGCATTTGATGTTATCCCCCTGTCTTACGCTTTTCCGACATCAGCTAACCCCGGTGGGCAGATCCATGAAGATCCTCCCCTTGCCATGGGTGAGCCTGTCCCGGTCGCATCGAAGAAATGGGGGGCCGCATCTGCTTCTTCCTCCGGACCTTCTAAGCCGACAAAAAGGCGCAAGAAGTCCGCAGACAAGGCTGCCACCATGTCCACGACCAAGGCCGTAGCCTGGAGAGCTCGCAAGCCCAAGGAGCCCTTGACCTTGGATGAGTAAGTCACTTCTCCCTTTGCTATTCACTTGTTCTTCCTTTGCTTAAGTTTGTCATCATTCATGATCTGATTCGGCAGGTCCGCGGTGGAGGTTCCTCAGAGTGGATCTGGCATAGCCTCGCCGCTTTGACATAGCCCTTCTCCCCCTCGTGGCGACGATTCACGCCCGTTGAGCCCCATTCAGGAGGGTTCAGCGGCCGCTCCGGGTTCTAGCCCACCTTGTCAAGAGGAGGGCAACCTAGGAACGGGGGGAAGCGGTTCTGCCGAGGCTGCAGTTGCTCCTTCTTCGGCACCGCCGCAACCAGCCACCACCGAGGTTCCTTCAGCTCCCAGCAAAAGCGAAATCGGCATCGCAGCTCCGGCTCAAGCACCATCGACAAAAGCGCCAACAATGGCACCGAGATCCTCCGCCTCGTCCGAGTCTTCCAAGACTCGGCGAGAAGGCACCGGCAGTACCAAGGCAGCTCCCAAGGGCAAATCCACTGCAACAACTTCAACTTCTCAGCAGCAGCCCAAGGGCAAAAAGGCTCCTGACACTGCCAAGGCAACGTCAATCGAGGCTGGACAGCATACACTTGTGTCCATGCTTTCGAAGAAGACTCCGCCGACAACGGACACCTCTGCCGGGTCAGCTGATGCGCAACTCGTTTTGCACACCAAATTTCCTGCCTAGGTTGAACGGAAGGAAGCCCATGCCAAGGGTCTGGTTGCTCCCCATATGCTCAGCGGCGAACGTTATGCTCCGACCTTAATCGAGTTTGTAAACAACTGGAACAAGGCGAAGTTCGTTCACAATGATGATCTCCCGGAGAAATTCGGGCCCGCCGAGTTTACTGCCCAAATGAATACCGCTGCAAAGGCAATTAACCTTGCAGGTCGGATGATGGAGGTAAGTTACTTCGTCTTTTCCTTAACATGTAGTAGATATTAGTGATATAGCCATTAGTCCTCGAGCCTCCGGGGGAGTAACTTGTTACTCGGTCAGATGCTCCTTAGAGAACTAACGTAGCTCCTTGAGCCGGGTTAAGTTCCTAGAGCCGGGTTAAGTTCCACTTGGCCCGGATCTTGTACACTTCGAATATGCACACACCTAGATCCGGGTTAAGTTCTACTTGGCCTGGATCTTGTACACTTCGAATATGCACACACCTAGAGCCGGGTTAAGTTCCACTTGGCCCGGATCTTGTACACTTCGAATATGCACACACCTAGATCCGGGTTAAGTTCCACTTGGCCTGGATCTTGTACTCTTCGAACATGCATAAGACTAAGCTATCGTTTTGTGTTCTTTTCAGGTGACCACCAATCGCCGGAGCGCTGAGTTTCAGCGTCTCTTGGATACTCACAAGATCTTTGTCATGAAACATCTTGCACTTCTCGCCGAACACGAGAAAAGGGGTAAGTTTTTTCCTTGGCATTTTTCCATTTTTCTTCGTATTTTTCCGCTGAACTAATCCATCATTCGGATTTCGCAGCTGGGGTGGAGGCCGAGAATACTATCATGAGGAAGAACTTGGAGCAGATAAAGGGTAAGTCATTTTTGCTTAACCTTCCTCCGCACTCTATTTCCTTTTCTCCTTGGCTCGGCAAATATTCATACCTCGGCTTTGCCGGGTCAATAAACTATTTCAGCCTCTCTTGAAGATAGTGTGCCCATGCCTGACATGATGCTGCATTTTCTCGAACAAGTAGGGCAGCATCAGGCCGAACTCAAGAAGAAAAATGATGAGCTCGCCCTTCTCCAAACCAAAGATGATGAAATCGCCAAGCTTAAGGCAGACATGAAGAAGCTCAAGACGCAGCACCAGTACGAACTGGAGAAAGCAGGCCATGACTTTATTGAAGAGCGCGAGCGCCTCAACCTCCAGATCGCCAAGGACCAAGAACTATTGAAGGAGGCCGACTCTAAGCTTGAGTCGGTGAATGCTGAGCTTGTGCAACTCCGGGAGAGGCGTGACAAGTGTACCAAGGAGCTAACCCGGATCCACAGCCACATTTCTCGTAAGTTCTTTTTCTTCAGCTGTCATGAATCTCTCCGAGTCAACCTTCCTTACTTATTTCACCTGTCTTGTTTTCAGACAAATTTCTAGAGGGCAATGCTATTGCAACTACTGTTGTCGCCAAGTTCCACCAGAAGAGGGGTACCCCAATAGCTCCTGGCGCTAGAGAAATTCCTTATGACATGGAGGACTTGCTGGTCAGCTTGTCTTCTCGTGTCAAAATTGTGAAGAACTACGGCAAGGACATCCTGGATGTGGAGTCCGAATCTTCAATGCCTTTTGGCCCGATGAAGATACTCCGGAGGGGATCGCAGCTCTCTTCGCCAGGTTAATGCAGTGCGAGACCCAGCTCGATCTTTGGAGAGAATCTGCCGGACGCGTCGGAGCTGAGATCGTTCTCCACTACGTGCTTACGTGGTATGAGAAGATCAACCTCGATCTCCTTGAGCGTATGCGCACCGTATCAAGGTGATCGACTAACCCAGAATGGATAGCTCGGCGCAAGGCTTGTGCACATAGCTTCATTCAATATGCCCCCGTTCATCAATGGAACGAGGGACTAAGCTTCCTAGGCGCCGCCGAGGACGAAAATGCTGAAAATGCTGAAGATGATTCGGGTGAGGACAAAGCTTTGGACATCGAGGAAGATGAAGATGACTCTGAAGTCGAAGCTGGGGCTGCACCCGCTGGTGCTGAATTACCTCCTCCCGCTGCTCCTTGATTAGAAATACTTTGAATTTCGTCAGATCCCCGGTATGCCGGGTGCAATTGTATTAAGCACATAAGTGATATTTTGCTACTAAGTTTTTATGCCGGATTGACTTGGGCGTAGTCCCCGAGTTTCATTTTCTTGTTCCTCCAATTTCTTGGCTCGGCTCGTGTCTACCTTGGTTCGGTTTTATGACTTACGAGTCAGAGCTTCAAAAATTGACTTAACAATACTTGGAAACTTTAGGATTAGCTCAAAATAATTCAGCATAGTAAACCTAAAATAAGCATAAGGTTAGTCCGAAAAACAAATGTCGGCTCGATTAAGTTCCTTTCCTTAGTCGTTTTTCATGTGTTACGCAATTCCAAACTTGTTCTCTTGCTTGCCATGAAGCCAAATCTTGTTGGACAGCAGTAAGTTGAAGAGTTAGGTTTTTGGTGCTCACACACTACTAATCTGACTTAGGTATAAACAACTTATGCCAACCGACATATAAATAATAAACACCAAATACAACAAATATTATAAAGGCAGTCCCCGAGTTACTGCTCGAGGCACCAAGATTCCATTGAAAAGTTCATTGCCGGCATACATACCGACATATGAGTGACTCGGATACACACACTTCTCTGCTAAGTGTAGAAAGGACGAAGTAGAGCTACATTGCATGGACGCTTAGATTCCTCGCCGGAGCTGTCCGCCTTGTTCTTCTCCTGTGGTTTTGCGTCGATGAGATAATATGAGTCATTGTGCAATGCTTTGCTCACGATGAATGGCCCTTCCCATGGGAGGGATAACTTATGCATGCCAGCAGTACGTTGTACCAACCGGAGTACCAGATCACCTTCCCGGAAAACTCGGGGGTTTACTTTCCGGCTATGATAGCGTCGGAGATTTTGCTGATATATGGCGGATCTAGACAATGCCAATTCTCTCGCTTCTTCCAGCAGATCAACATCATTTTGCCAGGCTTCTTGCACTTCGGCTTCTGTGTATTGGGTGACCCTAGGAGAGTCATGCTCTATGTCGGCTGGTAATACAACTTCTACCCCATATACCAGAAAGAATGGCGTATAGCCTGTTGATCGATTCGGAGTTGTTCTATCCAGCACCCCGCTGATCTCTGCAGTGGCTCAATGAGCCGGGGTTTTATCCCGGATAATACCAATCCGTTGGATCTTTCCACTTGTCCGTTCGATGCGGGGTGAGCTACCGAGGCTACGTCTAGCCGGATCTTCTTATCCTGGCAGAATCGTGCAAATGCTCCTTCAACAAAATTCGTGCCATTATCTGTTATGATACTGTGAGGATAACCGTATCTCAAGATGATATCTTTGAGGAATGTCATGGCCGTAGCTCCATCACATTTCCTTATTGGCTTTACTTCGATCCACTTTGTAAACTTATCAACCATGACTAAGATGTGGGTCATGTTCCCCCTCGCAGGTTTGAATGGGCCAACCATGTCCAAACACCATACAGCAAATGGCCAAGTAATTGGTATGGTCTTGAGCTCAGACATTGGCATATGTGTCTTGGTAGCATACCTCTGACAACCATTGCATTTTCTTACCAAATCCTCTGCTTGTTCTAAGGCACTTGGCCAGTAGAACCCATGACAGAAAGCTTTTGCTACTAAGGCTCTGGACGAGGCATGATGCCCACATTCCCCTTGATGTATATCTCGGAGGATGTCAAGCCCTTCTTCCGGGTCAACACATCGCTGGAGAACGTTTGTCACACTCCTTTTGTATAGTTCGGAATTGATGATCGTGTATGCTTTTGCTCTCCTCTGAGTTTGCCTGGACAGCACCTCCTCAGCGGGTAAGGTTCCATCTTTCAGGAATTGAAATATGGGCAATGCCCAAGCTGGTATAGTTCATGCTGGGAACACATCCTCATCAATTTCCATCTAATCCACCGGCATAACCTTAGTCGAATCGCGCTAAGCAGTCCCCGGGTCTTGCGAAGCAGTCCTCGGGTTCGGCGTACCACCTCCCACGTCAATGTCCATGGGTACAGCTCCAGACTCTGGATCTTCCGGGACGTAGATTGAGTCGGTTTCCGGGGACGGCCTGATAGATGGTTTTCTGAGGTGTTCTAATGCTACACCCGGTGGAATTGCTTGTCGGGTTGATTCGAGCTTCGATAATATGTCAGCAGCCTCATTTTCCACCTGGGGTACATGGTGAAATTCATATCCCTCGAAGTAACCAGATATCTTCTGCACATGGAATCTGTATAATGCCATGTTTGGATCAAGAGCGTCCCACAGCCTTGACACTTGCTGAACTACCAAATCCAAGTCACCAAAGCATTGGATCCGACGTATCCCAATTTCTTTTGCCACTTTGAGCCCATGTACAAGTGCCTCATATTCGGCGACATTGTTTGATGCTGCGAAATAGATCTGCAGCACATACTTCAGCTGGTCATTTTTTGGCGAGGTAAGTACTACTCTGGCGCCTAACCTGGTTTTTGTTTTTGATTCGTCAAAGTGCATTCTCCAATAGTTCGGATCTGGTAATGGTGGTTCATACTGCACCTCGGCCCAGTCCACAAAAAAGTCGGCCACAGCCTGAGACTTGATTGCTTCTCTTCTGTCATACTGTGGCGCATAAGGGGCTAGCTCAATTGCCCATTTTGCAATCCTGCCACTTGCATCTTTGTTACTCATTATCTCGAATATGGGAGCTTCACATATTACTTTGATGGGGTGCTCCTCAAAATAGTGTTTTAGCTTCTTAGCCGACATGTACACACCATACGCCACTTTCTGATAGTGCGGATAATTTTGCTTCAATGCGGATAATACTTCGCTTAGGTAATATACTGGCCTTTGCACTGACTTACCCTCTTCATCGCGCTCTACCACAATTATTGCACTTACAACCCGGTTGGTTGCGGCTATATAGAGCAACATTGGCTCCTTTGATAGTGGAGAGGCTAACACTGGTGCAGTGGCTAACATCTTCTTTAATTGGATAAAGGCTTCATTGGCCTGTGGCGTCCAAATGAACTTGTTCGACTTTTTCATAAGTTGATAGAGAGGCAGTGCCTTTTCTCCCAACCGACATACAAACCGACTTAAGGATGCCAGGCAACCAGTGAACTTCTAGACATCGTTAAGGCACTTCGGCAGTTCCATTCACTCTATGGCCCGGATTTTAGTTGGATTGACTTCAATACCTCGGCTGGTGACAAGAAATCCGAGTAACTTTCCAGCCGGGACACCGAAGGTGCATTTTTCCGGGTTAAGCTTCATTCGGAACCTCCTTAGGTTCGCGAATGTCTGCCTGATATCGTCAAGGAGCGTTTTGCTTTCCTTGGTCTTGATAACAACATCATCCACATATACCTGCACATTTTGACCAATTTGGTCGTGCAAACATTTCTGCATACATCTTTGGTACATTGCCCCTGCATTACGTAAACCAAATGGCATGGTACGATAGCAATAAGCCCCATACGGGGTGATAAACGCGGTCTTTATTTGATCACTTGGGTTGAAGGTCTGGTGGAAACGAATATGCATCAATGAATGACAGCAGTTCACACCAGTGATGGAATCTATGACCTGGTCTATCCTTGGCAGTGGGAATGGATCTTTCGGACACGCCTTATTCAGGTTCATGTAATCGATGCACATGCGCCAAACCACTGCCACGTTCGGATCGTCCTTCTTCTTCTCCACCAGCACCGGATTAGACAGCCAATCCGGGTAAAGTACTTCCATGATAAATCCAGCTGCTAGCAGCCGAGCTATCTCATCTCCTATGATTTTTCTCCTATCTTCGGCGAAGCGGCGGAGAGGTTGCTTCACCGGCTTTTCTCCGGGTCTCACGTTAAAAGAGTGCTACGCCAACTCCCTCGGAACACCTTGCAAGTCCTGTGTGGACCAAGCAAAAATATCCCGATTCTCACGGAGGAAGTTGACGAGCTCGCTTTCCTATTTGTCATTTAACCCGACACCAATTGTTACGGTGAGCTCTGGGAACATATCATCAACAGGCACTTTCTTGGTATCTTTTGTCGCTTGGAATGAGACACTACCATGCGGATTACTCAGCACCGACATATACTGCTGCACGAATTGAGCCAACGCCGCCACCTCTTGGATTTTTCTCTTCTCTTGCGCAATCACAAGTGACTCGGCCAGGTTAGACCCGGTTGACGTGCACTCAATGGAACATCGGAAATCACCAGTTATGGTAATCACACCATTTGGACTGGGCAGCTTCATCTTCAAGTAACTGATATGAGTACTTGCCATGAACTTGTTCAGAGCTGGCCTGCCGAGTAACACGTGATATGCGCTCTCCAAATTGACAACCTCGAACTCCAAATTCTCAGTCCAACAGTTATCTCTTGTGCCGAACAATACGTCAACCCAGACCTTGCCTATGGGCTCACAAGAAATGCCTGGCACAATGCCATGGAAAGTTGTCCTTGTAGCTTGGAGCATGTTCTCTGAGATACCCAATTTGCGCATCGTGTCCAACTACATGATATTTATGCTGCTGCCATTGTCAATCAGCACCTTTGAGAACCTCACATTGATGTTCGGCCCGGTGAATGTTGGGTCCAACACTAGCGCATACAAACCAGGACTTGGCATAAGCTTGGGATGATCTTTGATGCTCCAGGTAATTTCCTGATCTGACCAAGGCATATACCTTGTCACAGCCGGCATTATCGCATTTACTTCCATGTGTCGGCGCTGCAAACTCTTTCTGTCTGTCTCTTCTGTGGTAAACACACAGTAACTCTGATGATGCTCTCTGTACTCATTCCTCCCCTCGTTTCCGGGGTACCTCTGATCCGGTTGATGCTGGACTTCCACTTGATGCACTGCATCCCTTCTCTCATGATTGTCATACCTCGGCGGAGGGGGAGGCAACATTAACTGTTGCGTGTTTGCTCCGGAGAGCAATTGCTGCCGGGGTAACTCCTGTCGAGGTTGATCATTCCGAGGTGCCTGAGCATTTCCCGAACCACCTTGTTCTATCTTTCGCATCCACTCACACTGCCTAGTTGTGTGACCCGCTGGGTTACTCGGATTTGGCGTGTGAAATTTACACGGCTGATCCAGCATTGCCTCATAAGTATACCTTCGACGATCCTTCTTTTCTTGCCATTGTTTCTTCTGCTCTGGCGTCCAAGTTTTCTTGCCATCATTTCTCGGAGTCCATTGTTGTCCTCCAGTTTTCTAACGTTGGTTGGTTCCTGCACCAGGTTGATCTTGATTCTGGCGCAACTTGTTGCGATTTGTCCGATAATCCATGCATCATCTCTTCTTTTACCCCGGTAATCATTCCTCCGGGATGACCTGGCTCCATCTCTCTGGTAGTATTCCTTGTTTGACTTACTTGACATTAACCTAGGTTGAGTCGGATCACCCAAGGCATACGAATCAGCGATCCGGATTGTCTCTGCCAATGTAGTTGGCATATCCCTTTGCAATCTTTGCCACAACATGCTTGCATATCTGCACCCTTGCGCAAACCATGCTATGGCCTGTGACTCAATTACACCCTCACAGGAGTTTCGCACGGTACACCACCGGGTTAGGAACTCCCAGTCTGTCTCATTCGGTTTCTGCTTGCACATTGCTAGGGTCTATGGCTTATTCGTCCTCTGATACGTACTTGAGAAATTGCTGACAAACATTTCCTCAAAATCGATCCAACAGTTAATAATTCCGGGCGGCAAATTGTTTAGCCATACCCTCGCTGGCCCTTCCAACATCTGGGGTACATATCTCACAGCCCATCTCAAGTTGCCTATAGCAATTTTTACAGCTGTTGCGTAGTTAATCAACCAATCCTCCAGCTTTGTGTTGTCGTCATATGTCTTAGTGCCTCTAGGTAGCTGGAAGTTAGGTATCGGAGGTTCCTTCATGATCCAGGGCCCAAAACACGCAGGACCCGAAGGACCTTGACATTCAGTTTTCTCCGACCTATACAACTAATCCAGTTTTAACCTGGCATCGTCAGGCATCAAATTCCTGCTTCCCAATCTCGACCCTATCACGTGATAGTCCGGCCTGGGATACCCAGCGTTCACCATTTCTGAATCACCATCATTGTATCTATCTTGCTCCTGTGGAGCTGCTCTCTGTTGCATACCTTGGCCAGCACTGCGCTCTTGCCGTGGTATATTCCGCTGCTGCGGTTGCCCTGCACCTACCGAATTACGCTGTCTGGCATCGCCATTTACAACATTCCCTTGACCAGCATTGCCTTGGTCGTGGTTACCTCGGCCAGCTTCACCTTGGCTCACACTTCGTCGATCCTCATTTCTCTGCACTTCTTTTCCTTTCCCTGCCCTTGCCGGGTCATATGGGACTATCTGTTTATTCCTCCTGGCCGAGGTTACTACCTCTTCTCTCCTAGGACCGCCATGAGGAGACGATGCAGCTCCAGCGGATTTCTCCGGGTTACCCACCACCGAATGAACAATTTTGGAGGCCCCAGCTCTCTCCGAGTTAGCCCTGAGCAATTCCTCATTTTGCCTGTTCGCGATCCGAACCAACTCATTGACCCTATCTTGCGATCTCTGACGGGCTTCACTCGTCAGATCCTCTAATTCGGATGCAGTTGCATCTGCTACTCTGAGGTTCTTTGCCAGGGTACTATACTTCGGTAGCCCCACGGACAAGCGGTTCTCTGATTCCTCAATCCTAATATCACCCTCTTTGTTCATTTCACTCATGAGGTTTCTCCCCTTTACTTTTACCGCATCTACCTTGTTTGCCTTTGCGTACTCACGTAGTGTCATGTTCGACGACTGCTGAGCCGCGGCTATCTTTTTCGCACCCTCTAGTATTTTTTGCCTAGTCTCCTCTAGCTCGGCCTATGCCTGAGCAGGATCTCTCTTGCTGCTCGGGTTTGCCAGTTATCCATCGCTTCTTTGCGGACATTCTCGGCCTCTCTAGAGGAGGACCTCTACTTTTTCTCGGTGCCTTGGGCGTTACCTCCGGATCTGGTGCTAGATCCTTGCTCGCGCCCGCGCATGGTGCAGTCATCATCACCTCGGCGCAGTCTAGGAAGCGAGCGATACGCGCCCCCACGAACCGTGCTAAGGGGTGGCTCGCCTCCTTCGACGACATTCCGTGGGTGAACGCACGACACATCGACAGCAACGTAGATCTTGTGCACGCTGAGATTGACGAAGAGGCCGTTGCACGGAAGAGGACGCTTGCCGAAGCAGCCAGCGTTGTCGCTGACGAAATCCAGCGCTCCAAAGCGCTGAACAAGCCCGGAGACGATGTGTTCACCAGTGCCGATGAAGTTTCCCGTCCGGATCTTCACTCCTGCTAGCGTCGCTAGCCCCACGGTGGGCGCCAACTGTCGTGGTGGTGTCACGGCAGATGCCATGGTTAGGCTAAAGGTGGGGACAAGATGCACTAGAGGAATCCAGGGAGGGATAGTGTGGTAATTCCACACACAGTTGCTTTGTATTTGATTCACTTCCACCGTTTACAAGTGCTCCTTGAGCTGTACTGGGGAGAGGAGGAAGAAGAAACTCTCTTACTCTCACCACTAGCTGGCCCTCAGGAACACACTAGTAAAACACTACCCTCTAGAGATCAACCCCTTCTACAGAGGCCCTAGCCGCCCTTATATAGAGATCAACCCCTTCTACAGAGGCCCTAGCCCCCCTCCCAAAATAGTAAGCCGACCGGGTCACTTTTGCCTAGCGTCATCCATGTAGAGGCTACGTGAGCCTCTACGGCACCCGTGTCATCCGACACAGGCATTATCACCTTTGTCGGCCACGCCTCGGTGGTCCTGGCCTCTGTCCGCTTCACTCACGCTCTGCGTACAGTGGTCACCCTTTGACTAGCGAGATACCTTCCTTCTCTTACAAGCTCGATATAACCTGGATCGTACCTAGATGATCCGGCCGCACATGTACCTGCATACAAGTTAGATACGTTTTACCGACATACTACATAAGTCGGCTGAGACCCAGTTAGGTGGACATCCCTGGTCCGGGTTACCCCGTGATTCGACCTGCCTTGAGGTGACTCGTCCAGCACCTGCTTTGACCTTGCCGTACCTCGGCTAACTCGGCCTTTATACCGCGACTTGACCCTACCCGGGGGTATCCCCCAACAGGGACACCCAGAGCCAGAATACGAGACGTGGAGGGGCCAGGGGCCGCCACACCACCTGGCCGCACGGCCCAGCCTGGCCCGTGCCAAGGGGTGGTCTGGCTGCCTCCGGCACCCCCTCGGCCTCCCCTTTCGCCTATATATTGCCTACAATACAGAAACCCTAAGTACCTGATCAAAATTCCACGAAAGAGTCTGTAGCCACCGTCATCTCCATCCCTAGACCGGGAGGGATCTGAAGCTCTTCCCGGCACCCTGCCGGAGGGGAGAATTCACCCTGGAGGCCTTCTTCATCACCATACAAGCCTCCGGTGTGATGCGTGAGTAGTTAATCTCTAGACTACGGGTCCATGTAGTAGCTAGATGGCTGGTTCTCGTCCTTTTTGCTATCATGTTTAGATCTTGTGAGCTCCGTTCATGATCAAGATCATCTATTTGTAATTCCTACATGTTGTGTTTGCGGGGATCCGATGGATATTGAGATGCTATTTCAGATTGATTATTGATTCTATCATGTCTTTGTTATTTGTGATCTTGTATGCTTTCTGTTGTTAGTAGCTATCTTGGCCAAGTAGATGCTAGCAACTCCAAGAGTTAGTATTTATGCTCGATAGTGTGTTCATGCCTCTAGTAATCTAGGGAAGAGACAGAAATCTCTAAGGTACTAGATGTGATGTTGCTACTAGGGAGAAAACAACAGTCCTTTGTTCATAGAACAATCATATTGTTTACTTTACACACAATGCGTAATGCAATTATCCATTGCTTGCAACTTAATACTAGAGGGGGTTCGGATGATAACCTGAAGGTGGATTATTAGTCATAGATTCAGTTGGATTACGGTCTATGTATAATGTTGTAATGCCCAATCAAATCTCAAAGGAGTCAAGATGAGTAGTTTATGCATATTGCTTTCTCGATGTTTGTCAATTGCCCCGCTGTAATTTGTTCACCCAACATGTCATCTATCTTAAGGAGAGCCACCACTAGTGAACTATGGACCCCGGTCCTTTCTTTTATCATTAATCTACAATCAACTGTTTACTACTTTATATTTATTGCAAACTACTAGTTTCTTCCACTCGATATGTTTAATCCTTTGCTTTCAGCAAAACCGGTGAGATTGACAACCTCACTGTAAGTTGGGATGAGTTACGTAGTTTGTGTTGTGCGTGTCTCCACGTTCTTTGTGACATCGGTGATCATACTGCCAAAGTCCAGCTAGCAACACCTTTGAGGTTTTTCCTTGCTCCTACTAGATTGATAACCTTGGTTTCATAACTGAGGGAAACTTACTGATGTGCTCATCATACCTTCCTCTTGGGGTTCCCTAACAAGCTCGTTATTACATGAGTCAGCAAGGCCTTCTTCATCACCATGCGAGCCTCCCGTGGGATGCGTGAGTAGTTCATCCCTGGACTACGGGTCCATGTAGTAGCTAGATGCTTGGTTCTTCTCCTTTGTGCTACCATGTCTAGATCTTGTGAGCTCCGTTCATGATCAAGATCATCTATTTGTAATCCTACATGTTGTGTTTGCGGGGATCCGATGGATATTGAGATGCTATTTCAGATTGATTATTGATTCTATCATGTCTTTGTTATTTGTGATCTTGCATGCTCGCCGTTGTTAGTAGATATCTTGGCCGAGTAGATGCTAGCAACACCAAGAGGGAGTATTTATGCTCGATAGTGGGTTCATGCCTCTAGTAATCTAGGGAAGTGACAGAAATCTCTAAGGTACTAGATGTGATGTTGCTACTAGGGAGAAAACAACAGTCCTTTGTTCATAGAACAATCATATTGTTTACTTTACACACAATGCGTAATGCAATTATCCATTGCTTGCAACTTAATACTAGAGGGGGTTCGGATGATAACCTGAAGGTGGATTATTAGTCATAGATTCAGTTGGATTACGGTCTATGTATAATGTTGTAATGCCCAATCAAATCTCAAAGGAGTCAAGATGAGTAGTATATGCATATTGCTTTCTCGATGTTTGTCAATTGCCCCGCTGTAATTTGTTCACCCAACATGTCATCTATCTTAAGGAGAGCCACCACTAGTGAACTATGGACCCCGGTCCTTTCTTTTATCATTAATCTACAATCAACTGTTTACTACTTTCTATCTATTGCAAACTACTAGTTTCTTCCACTCGATATGTTTAATCCTTTGCTTTCAGCAAAACCGGTGAGATTGACAACCTCACTGTAAGTTGGGGACAGAGTTCTGTGGCTGTGTTGTGCAGGTCTCCACGTTGCTGCTGACATCGGTAGTGCGCCCTGCCAAAGTCCAGCTAGCAACACCTTTGAGGTTTTTCCTTGCTCCTACTAGATTGATAACCTTGGTTTCATAACCGAGGGAAACTTACTGATGTGCTCATCATACCTTCCTCTTGGGGTTCCCTAACAAGCTCGTTATTACACGAGTCAGCAAGGCCTTCTTCATCACCATGCGAGCCTCCCGTGTGATGCGTGAGTAGTTCATCCCTGGACTACGGGTCCATGTAGTAGCTAGATGCTTGGTTCTTCTCCTTTGTGCTACCATGTCTAGATCTTGTGAGCTCCGTTCATGATCAAGATCATCTATTTGTAATCCTACATGTTGTGTTTGCAGGGATCCGATGGATATTGAGATGCTATTTCAGATTGATTATTGATTCTATCATGTCTTTGTTATTTGTGATCTTGCATGCTCGCCGTTGTTAGTAGATATCTTGGCCGAGTAGATGCTAGCAACACCAAGAGGGAGTATTTATGCTCGATAGTGGGTTCATGCCTCTAGTAATCTGGGGAAGTGACAAAAATCTCTAAGGTACTAGATGTGTTGTTGCTACTAGGGAGAAAACATCAATCCTTTGTTCATAGAACAATCCTATTGTTTACTTTACACACAATGCGTAATGCAATTATCTGTTGCTTGCAACTTAATACTAGAGGGGGTTCGGATGATAACCTGAAGGTGGATTATTAGTCATAGATTCAGTTGGATTACGGTCTATGTATAATATTGTAATGCCTAATCAAATCTCATAGGAGTCGAGATGATTAGTATATGCATGTATGCTTTCTTGATGTTTGTCAATGGCCCCGCTATAATTTGTTCACCCAACATGTCATCTATCTTAAGGAGAACTACCACTAGTGAACTATGGACCCCGGTCCTTTCTTTTACCATCAATCTACAACTATTTACCGCTTTCTGTTTACTTGCTACAAAGTTTTACTTTATTCCACACAATACGTTTAATCCTTTGTTTTTAGCAAAACCAGTGAGATTGACAACCTCACTGTAAGTTGGGGGCAAAGTTCTGTGGTTGTGTTGTGCAGGATTCCAAGTTGGCAACAACACCTTGGAGGTGTTTCCTTGCTCCTACTGGTTCGATAACCTTGGTTTCATAACTGAGGGAAAACTTGATGTTGTGCTCATCATACCTTCCTCTTGGGGTTCCCCAACGAGCTTGATATATTTTGGGCCATCACTGGCCCCGGGTGGCGCCTCACAGCTTGGCCAAGGCCAGTCTTGCCCAGCCTCCCCACCGGGTGGGCTGGTGCGAACACCCAGCTGGTGGCTGGTTGTTGCCTAGGTCCGGCCTAGGCGGCCCGTCGACTGCTACGTCTGCAATGATTAATATCCGCCGCCCACATGGGCTGGCAGCTATTTTTCATTTTTCCTTTTTCTTTTCCTACAACTTTTTCTTTAGGCCTTTTCCCTCCGGGATTTAGCCTAATATGAAAGTTGCTTTTATAAATCTTTAAATATTTTTTAGAATATATTAATTCATAATTAACATATAATAAATGTATTTAAATTCCCATTTATCCGAAAACACTTTTCCAGTCTTTTCCTTTATTATTTATCTGAACAACTTCGGATCTCTCCGCGAAAAATTCCGGCTTTCTCTTTCTCTACTGTGATTCCGTCTTACAAATGATCACTCTCATCGTATCCTTAAGTGTATCCCCTCACGGCTCGGGAATGCTCTAGACATGATCTATATCGATGATCAATAGAGGGACTAGGGATGCCCATGTGACCCCTATGCATTCCTGATGACAATGTCGTTTGAACCGGTAAATGTAGCATCCAATTTCCTTTTGTTTCTTGATATGACTTGTCCGAGATCTGATCATTGGTATCCCATACCTTGTTCAATCTTGTTAACAACAAATTCTGTTTTCTTGTGATCGTGATAATACATCCCCATGACCGAGTCACACGTTGCAATATTTATGGATGTAACCTCACCAAGCCGGTCGTATGTATCTTTACCCGTCATGTGGGTGAACAAATCCTGGTCTTGCAGTCACATGTCATCTACTTTTCCTTTGAAATACCCAACGTATACCTTTATGATCACCGTATTACCAGATGACGATTGATGCAATCAAAGCAGCCTCGGGAAACAGTGAGTAATATGAGCTCACGGTCTAAAGAAAATGAGTCTAGATTTAGCTGTTGCAACAATGAACTATATGACTTGATCGTGTTGCGATCCTTCGAGGAATGTCTATCACATCATTCTCCAATGATATGACCCTGTTGTCAATTGACATAAATGCCTATGATATTGAAACCCAGATCATCCTCATGACCAATGAACTACTATGAATAGAGCCTACTAGGGACTTGGTTATTTCATACCACACCTGTACCAATGTTTCTACTTGGTACAATTATAGCACAATATGAAACTATTATAAACTAATTGAGATATGACACTAAAAACCTATTTATTATTTGCCTCTAGGGCATATCTCCTTCAGTCTCCCACTTGCACTAGAGTACAAATAATCTAGCTCGCATTTTACTCATCATAAACCATATAACATATGAGTTTACTGATCATGCATGCTCATGAGAAACATCATGTCCATGTTCTGTTTTACCAGATCATTATGTCTTTTGCAAATCGTTAATGTCTACCTAATTTTGACATTCACACTACTATCATATAATGGGTCGAAGTATTCGTTTGGCGACAAAGTGAGACTTTGTTTCTAGTGTTTATAATGACGGTTGTTTTCACTGTTGTCATCTATACTTCGAAACACACTTTGCTATCCTTTGTGTATATACTGTAGTTATGGCAGCATAACAAGGCCGATTTCCAGGAGCCTACAGTGACTTTAGATCAACCTCCAGGGCTTTCTCATGGGCACTGTGCCCTGGGATACATCATTCTACGTTAAAAGTGAACTAGCCCCACCATAGCATTATATATCACATCAGATGTAGCCTTCATACTTCTATATCTATGTAGATCCTAGTGCATGAAATGTAACTATGCCACTTACTTTGCTTCTTGCCATTTAAGCAGAAACTTAATTCTGGTTTAGTGATCAACTCAGGAATCACTTAAGACACGTTCTGACTGTTAAGACTTTGTCCCACCAACCAGAACCTCGGGTCACATTACGTCGAGTATACAACATGGTTGTATGGAAGAACCTATGACTGAGGCATAGGAGATGCAACGCATCTCTTTCTTTATTTTAACCATAGTTGCAATACTAACTCAATTCCTCATATAGTAAGAACTTATTTCTCACCTTGTTCCATTCTAAGCTTCTTCAAAATCTTGCTTAGGACATTCTTAACATCTTTCAGAATCAAGTCCACGAAGCATTCGACATTTGATTTTTATTAAACTTACCAATCTATCTCGATAGATCTCATAGTTTAATAACTTCAACTTCATCCTTATTTATCTACTAAGATGTTATTAACACCAATAACATCATTCATATATGCCGTCCACATATCCTAGAATGATTTCACGCTCCCACTCAAAATATGTCAGCTACATATTATGATTCTGCCAAGCTGATTTTCTCCCACTCAAATCCAGGTCCTCTCAACAATCTTGGACATTCCAAAATTCCTTGATCACCATCAAATCGAGAATTCCACTAATGAGATTTCAATGACCATTCATTTCTCGTTCTTAGGTCCATCACGCTTCTTTGTATTTCGTAGGTATGTCTTGTTCAAAACTGTTGGAGATATGCCCAAGAGGCAATAATAAAGTGGTTATTATTATATCTTTATGTTTATGATAAATGTTTACATCCCATGCGACATACATATTAACCGGAAACGTTAATACTTGTGTGTTTTGTAAACATAAAAGAGTCCCTAGTAAGCCTCTTGTTAAACTAGCTTGTTGATTAATGGATGATCATGGTTTCCTGATCATGGACATTGGATGTCGTTAATAACAAGATCATATCATTAGGAGAATGATGTGATGGACACACACCCATAGTAAGCATAGCATAAGATCAAGTCATTAAGTTCGTTTTGCTACAAGCTTTTTAAATGCATAGTAACCTAATCCTTCGACCATGAGGGTATGTTAATCACCATCACCGGATGGGTACTTTGATGACATCAAACGCCGCTTCATAACTGGGTGATTATAAAGGTGTCATTGGGTATTCTAAAAGTATGTGTTGAAGCGCATGGACCAAGATTGGGATTTGTCCATCCATATGACGGATAGATATGCTCTGGGCCCTCTCGGTGGAATGTCATCTAGTTAGATTGCAAGCATGTGACTAGGTCACAAGGGATGACATAACATGGAACGAGTAAAGAGTACTTATCAGTAACGAGGTAGAACTAGGTATGGAGATACCGACGATCAAACCTCGGATAAGTAGAATATCGCGTGACAAAGGGAATCGGTTTCGTATGTTAATGGTTTTATCGATCACAAAGTCATCGCTGAGTATGTGGGAGCCGTTATGGATCTCCAGATCCCGCTAATGGTTATTGATCGGAGATGTGTCTCCATCATGTCTACATGTTCACGAACCGTAGGGTGACACACTTAAGGTTCGAAGTTGTTTTAAGTAGATATGGAATATGCGTTGGAGACCGAATGTTGTTTGGAGTCTCGGATTGGATCCGGGACATCACAAGGAGATCCAGAATTGTCCGGAGAATAAGATTCATATATTGGGGATCATTTTCTAAGTTAGGAAATGTTCCAGAGTGTTTGTATGGAGATTCTAGAGGTTTCGGAATGTTCTAGAAGGTTCTAGAAGATTTCTTGGAGTTTGCTTGAAAACCAAGAAAGGATCAAGGAGTCTTTGTGGGGCAAGACACGGATTCGTGGGGGAGGAGGACTCCTTCCCCCTTCCCAATCCATGAGCCAAGGAGGGAGGAGTCCTAGGACTCCCCTCCCATGGCGCCTCCTCCTTTAAATAGAGGGTGGGCGCCACCCCTGCCCCTCCACTTCAATCCTAGTCGCCTCTCTCTCCTCCTCCTTCCCTCTCTGCTCAGGCTTGGCGAAGCCTGCAGAATTCTCTACTCCACCACCACCACACCGTCGTCTGCTGGAATTCCGTGGAAGATCTACTACCTCCGTGCTCATTTGGAGCAGGGAGAGGAAGGTCTGCCGACTCCGCGCGTGTGACCATTGAGCGGCTACCGAAGCGCTGGCCGGAAGGATCGTCTACTCGATCTTGAGATCGGCAAGTGATCGGCTACATCAACCACGAGACCCAATCTCGTAATGCTTTCGGATCTACGAGGGTTAGTACAGATCTATCTCGTTGCACATGTCTAATAGATTATATCTTGGCTTTTATCTAGATTAGATCTGGGTTTTGTTTGTTCTTGCGGTAGAAATTTTTTGTTTTACATGCTACGAACCCATCAGTGGTATCAGAGCCGTGTCTATGCGTAGATCTGTTGCACGAGTAGAACACAATGGTTTTGTGGGCGTTGGTGCTCGTACCGTCTTTTGCTTTGTGTACTTTGCATCTTGCGGTATGGTGGGATGAAGCGGCTCGGGCTAACTTTACATGTCATCGCACATGAGACTTGCTCCACAGTTGACGTGCAACTCGTATTGCACAACTGGATTTGCGGGTGTCTGTCTCTCCCATCATAGTATAGATCCAATCTACACTTTGCACTTGATAGCACCTGTATCAACGTTGTGGTTCAGTTTCGTAGGTAAGATCTGTTCTTATTCGAAAGCCCCAAACCACGTAAAACATGCAAAGAAAATTAGAGGCGTCTAACTTGTTTTTGCAGGGGTTTTGTGATGTGATATGGCCATCATGTGATTGTGATTATATTTGATGTATGCAATGATCCTTGTTGTAATATGGCAACCGGCAGGAGCCTAATGGTTGTCTTTAATTCTGTTAAGACCCGCGTGTCTATTCATCTTGTAATAGCTTTATTCCAAGTAGTTGTAATAGTTGCGAGTGATGATGGACAACCATGAAGCGGCGCCACTGACCTTGATGCAATGCTGGTGATGATGGTAATCATGTCCGTGCTTTGGAGATGGAGATCAAAGGCATAAGAAGAAAGGGCCATATCACATCACACTAATTATGAATTGCCTGTGATGTTAATCCTTTATGCATCTTGTATTGCTTAGATCGCGATGGTAGCATTATAAGATGATCCCTCTCACTAAATATCAAGTAATAAAGTGTTCGTCCTTAGTAGGCACCATTGCTAAGACTCGTTGTTTCGAAGAATCTCGTGATGATTGGGTGTGATAGATTCTACGTGTGCATACGACGGGTGCAAGCCAGATTTGCACATGCGGATACTAAGGTTAACCTTGACGAGCCTAGCATGTACATACATGGTCTTGGAACACGGAATACCGAAAGGTAAAGCATGAGTCATATGGATGATATGATGAACATGTTGATTGTTCGCCTTTAAAGCTACATCATCTCACGTGATGATCGGACTTGGTGTAGTGGATTTGGTTCGTGTAATCACTAAAACAACTCGAGGGATGTTGTTTTGAGTGGGAGTTCTTTTGAAATTTGGATTAGTCAAACTCAATTTATCATAAACACAATCAAAGTGAATTTGCATAGTTTGTTGTAGTCATTGGCATCCGTTCACCACCTTACGCTTAGTTATAGTTGAGATAGTAGAACTATAGAAATTCTGGATATTTGCTTTATGAACTGGTATCGTATTGTTTTGAGTGTCAATCTAAAGTTTAAAAAAGTCATATTGCAAACTTTCAGCAAACTCCGTTTACTCTGTGAAGTTTAATAAACAAGTATTAAATCAAGAGTAACAATTCCAGTGTTAGTATCTAATGTATCATGTTTGCCTCCATGATTCTTGATACTCAAAAGATTGTTTTTAATATCAAGTTTATCTAAGAGCTGAAAGCAATGTTTCAGAAACCATCATATGTGAAAGGTATTGCGATATCTAAAACAATGTATTGGTTACAACATGATAGAGTATATGTCCTCATATTTGATGAGAATTTGTGAAGGTTGGAGACGCTAGTCGTCCTAATCCACCAAAAGGTTTTGGAAAAGAAACATTATACTCACAATTCACCTTTATAAGCTATAGCAGCTTGATCATGAAAGTTGTCATGATAAGGATGAATAGAAGATGTAAGTAAAATGTTTACTACACTAAAAGATTACTAAAGAATAGAATTTTGAAAGAATGCCAAACATTTGATGAAGGTGATCCACTTCAAAGTGCAAGTCCAAAGGTATTAGTATTTGACTATACACACTTTGTACTATGTGTCATGTGAATGACACCACTATTGATGTTGATAGATTATTTTAAAAGAAAAGGAATTGTTGAAAGAGAATCTATAAAATATTTGGCAGAAAAGAAAAGATTGGAGATGTCCAACTTAGGTATATAGAAGATACATGTTATGGCTGTATTCCTTGCTTGTTAAACAATGTAGTTCTGCGGTATTGGATACCGAATTGGTTGGTATGAAGTGTCATATAGGACAACACAATTCATGAACTGCAATGGCCTAAATAACTAGCAAGAGAATATGTGATGATGTTCATCGAAAAAAAACAAAGGGTTGTTGTGTTTCTCATTAACATCAAAGCTTGCCTTCAAGATTTGTTTCAATAATTGTTATTTTGATCAAGTATTATGACGACAAAAGGTTGTTCAAATAATTACCGTATTCCATAATAGATGGATGATATACAAGTCTGGTTGGAGAAATAACGACCATAAAACTAATGCTAAAATGTCACAAGACAAATGATTGAAAGATCACTTGCGAAGTGACATCGCTGTTTAAATTATATTGAAAGGGATACATGAAGAAACTCCATGTTGATGGATTTTTGGAGTCTTTGATTTTGATCAAATGACGCTTGTGATACTTTCCCGGAGATAATTAAAACTCTGTTTATAGGCCAAAAGAGGAACGGACGACTAACTGATTGGAATTTGTACATATTGATGTATATAGTCCATTATGTGTAGTCGTGGGCGATGGATTTCAACTTCATATGCTTTCTCCGAAGATTTGAGTGAGTATATGTATATACTTACTCAATAAGGAAGAAGTATGAAACATTTGAAAATGTTCAAAGACTTTCAAGATGAAGTGGAAAATTATTGTAACAACAAAATAAAAAAGTTTATGATTGGATCATAAAGATGTTTGAGTTACAAGTTTAGCAAAACACCTAAGATTTGAGGAATCGTTCCATGGATTTGCATTTCCCAAAACACCATAGGAGTATGGAGTGTTCAAGATATGTAATGAAACCTTGTTTGACATGGTAAGATCAAAGGTGTCATTTATAAAACTGCCATTATATTTTAAAGATTAAAGCTTTAGTGACTACCGCTTTTACACTGAAAAGAGCTCCATCGTGATCCGTTGAAATGACACCATATAAGTCATGGTTTGGGATAAAACCCAGGTTGTCCTTTCTTAAATTTTTGGTATGCTAGGCATAAGTAAAATGTTTACAACCAAAGTCGAATGAGCATGTCTTTGTAGGTTATTTTGAATAACCATTGGGTATTCCTCCATAACACCAAAGACAAAAGTGTTTGTCACTTAGAATGTCGAGTTTCTTAGGAAGGAATTTTTGGTGAAAAGTTAAGTGGGAGGACAATAGAACTTTGACAAGGTTGTTGAACCTTAGCTAATATGTGCTGAGTTGCGCAGCGTCGGTAAGTGTCCCGGAGGCAGCAACAATGCTCATGGCTCACGTGCCTCAAAGGTTGTGGTCACGGAGATCTAAGTTACTATTGAACCAAGTAGGTCGGGTAAGTAATCAAATGCCAAGATTTGAGAGTTAAATCATTGTTGTTTAACAATGATGAACCGACTACATGCAAATAATCAATGATGGGCCCTAACTTCGTTAAATGGCTTGAAGCCATAAAATCCGCGATAATCCCATACACGAGAAATCAAGCTTTGAATTTGAAAGACCCTCTGGAAAGGTGCAAGACCTTACAGTCATATATGGATCTATAAAGAAATAGACATGGATGTTTCACATCTATGAAATAGTCGACATGTCGGAAAGAGTTTACGACAATGTTCAAGGAATTGACTATGATAATATTTGATCTTTCATAGCGATATTTAGTCTAGACGGATTAATGTAGCAACCACTACATATATATTTTGGTATATGGTAGTTGAACAAACAAAACAAGTTCTTCTAATAGAATGGTTACCTAGGACGTGTACATGACACGATCCCAAGTTTTTTTTTGTTAATTCAAAGGATGCTAAAAGAGTATGCAAAACTTCAATGGTTGAAGTGAGCATCACGGAGTTGGAATCTTCACCATGATGAAACCGTTAAAAGGTTTAATTTCATCAGAGACGATGAAGATGTTTGCATTTTGCAAGAAATTAAGTGGGAGCGCTAAGACATATTTCTAATACATTATGTGAAAGACATATTGTTGATTAGAAATGATATATCTTTTATTGACACAGGTTAAGAATTTCATTTCGATGAAAGACTTAGGCATAACCCAAGAATTAGGCATCAATGTCTATATGGATAGATTGAGGCGCTAATATGGTTTTGCCAAATGTACATAGATAAGATGTTGAACGAGTTCAATATGGAAACAACAAGAAAGGTTCTTGGCCTTGCGGAAAGGACTGAATCAAGATTCAAGTGTGTTGACACGAGATTCAAGTGTTTTGACACTTGGTGAAATCACAAGAATATTTTGATCAATCATTCTTTGAGATGTACACATCCAGATATGTCCTATGCTCTAAATGTTATGAGCATATACGTAATGACTCATAAGATGATCATTGGACAATAGTAGGGATATTCCTATGATCTTTGGAAGAACTAAGAATATATTATTTATATAGTGGTGACAAATAGTTCATTGTAAATTGTTGCATTGATACTAGTTTTGTCACAAATTAAGTTTATCTCAATTTAAACTATGGGTGGCACAATGTAATGGAAAGGAAGTTCCATAACGGATTTGGTTGAGTACCAAAGTTAAAACGTTATGACAGATACTACAACAAAAGGCTAAGTATATGACTGCTATTGTAGCAGCAAATGAGGGCATTTGTGTCAAGTAGTTTGTTATCAAACTAGGTGTGGTTCATAGCAGGATAATACTATGAAGATACATTGTATGACAATTGTATCAACATGATTTAATCCCAAGGAACTAAAGGTCTCACCAAAGGACCAAATTTATACAATGCCATCTCATTAGAGAATGAGTAATGTGTAAGACGCAAGGAAATGCAAATACACACGGACCTGGAAGTGTCAGATCCGAAGATTATGTTTACCACTAGAAATAGTGTCTATACAACACCAGAAAGCCATAGGTGTTGAATGCACAAATTTTTAACTAGATTATTGACTCTAGTGCAAGTGGGAGACTGTTGGAGATATGCCCAAGAGGCAATAATAAAGTGGTTATTATTATATCTTTATGTTTATGATAAATGTTTACATCCCATGCTATAATTGTATAAACCGGAAACGTTAATACTTGTGTGTTTTGTAAACATACAAGAGTCCCTAGTAAGCCTCTTGTTAAACTAGCTTGTTGATTAATGGATGATCATGGTTTCCTGATCATGGACATTGGATGTCGTTAATAACAAGATCATATCATTAGGAGAATGATGTGATGGACACACACCCATAGTAAGCATAGCATAAGATCAAGTCATTAAGTTCGTTTTGCTACAAGCTTTTCAAATGCATAGTAACCTAATCCTTCGACCATGAGGTTATGTTAATCAGCATCACCGAATGGGTACTTTGATGACATCAAACGCCGCTTCGTAAATGGGTGGTTATAAAGGTGTCATTGGGTATTCTGAAAGTATGTGTTGAAGCGCATGGACCAAGATTGGGATTTCTCCATCCATATGAAGGATAGATATGCTCTGGGCCCTCTCGGTGGAATGTCATCTAGTTAGCTTGCAAGCATGTGACTAGGTCACAAGGGATGACATAACATGGAACGAGTAAAGAGTACTTATCGATGTGAGGTAGAACTAGGTATGGAGATACCGACGATCAAACCTCGGATAAGTAGAATATCGCGTGACAAAGGGAATTGGTTTCGTATGTTAATGGTTTTATCGATCACAAAGTCATCGCTGAGTATGTGGGAGCCGTTATGGATCTCCAGATCCCGCTAATGGTTATTGATCGGAGATGTGTCTCCATCATGTCTACATGTTCACGAACCGTAGGGTGACACACTTAAGGTTCGAAGTTGTTTTAAGTATATATGGAATATGCGTTGGAGACTGAATGTTGTTCGGAGTCTCGGATTGGATCCGGGACATCACGAGGAGATCCAGAACTGTCCGGAGAATAAGATTCATATATTGGGGATCATTTTCTAAGTTAGGAAATGTTCCGGAGTGTTTGTATGGAGATTCTAGAAGGTTTCGGAATGTTCTAGAAGGTTCTAGAAGATTTCTTGGAGTTTGCTTGAAAACCAAGAAAGGATCAAGGAGTCTTTGTGGGGCAAGACAGTTAATTGTGGGAGGAGGACTCCTTCCCCCTTCCCAATCCGCCGGCCAAGGAGGGAGGGGAGTCCTACTAGGACTCCCCCTCCCATGGCGCCTCCCTCCTTTAAATAGAGGGGTGGGGGCGCCACCCCCTGGCCCCCTCCACTTCAATCCCTAGCCGCCGCCTCTATCCTCCTCCTTCCCTCTGCCCAGGCTTAGGCGAAGCCCTGCAGAATTCTCTACTCCACCACCACCACCACACCGTCGTGCTGCTGGAATTCCGTGGAGAAGATCTACTACCTCATTGCTCATTTGGAGCAGGAGAGGAAGGTCTGCTTCGACTCCGCACGTGTGACCGACTGTGGAAGCGCTGCCGGAACACGGCGCCAGAAGGATCGTCTACTCGATCTTGAGATCGGCAAGTGATCGACTACATCAACCACGAGATCCAATCTCGTAACGCTTTCGGATCTACGAGGGTTAGTACAGATCTATCTCGTTGCACATGTCTAATAGATTAGATCTTGGATTTTATCTAGATTAGATCTGGGTTTTGTTCGTTCTATGCTACGAACCCATCAAAAACATGACAAGTGAATCAACAATATAATTCCACAAACTTGTAGAATATATAGTTGAATCCTACTATCTTTAGTAAAATTCCCTGAAGTATAGGGGGTGTATCGCAGTATTTTCGATTGAAGTGAAACCCAATTTATTGATTCGACACAAGGGGAGCCAAAGAATATTTATAAGCCTGAACAACTAAGTTGTCAATTCAGCTGCACCTGGAAACAATCTTGCTCACAACAGTTTATCAGTAGCAACAGTTTTGTAGTAGCAATAGCAAAGTAATAGCAGTGGTAAAAGTAACGACAGTAGTAAAAATTGCAGTAAACAATAGGATTAAAGCACGATAGGCATAGGGATGGATGGACGGGCGTTGCATGGACAAGATAATTCATAAAGCATCTAGGGCATTTGCAGATAAATAAGGTAAAGCATCCAAGTACTAAATAATCATCGGCATGTGTTCCATATATAGTCATACGTTCTCGCAATGAGAACTTGCACAACATCTTTTGTCCTGCCAGCCCATTTGTAGCGGGGCCTCAAGGGAACTACTAGCAATTAAGGTGCTCCTTTTAATAGAGCACCGGAGCAAAGCATTAACACTCCGTGTACACATGTGATCCTCACATCAAAGCCATTCCCTCCGATTGTCCCGATTATTGTCACTTTGGGGCCTTTGGTTCCGGACAATAATATGTGTATACAACTTGCAGGTAAGATCACAAACAATACTATCATCATGAATCAATAACATGTTTAGATCTAAAATCATGGCACTCGGGCCCTAGTGACAAGCATTAAGCATAACAAGTTGCAACAAAGTCAAAAAGCACTAATAATAGATACTAGGCACCATGCCCTAACAATCAGATGCCATTACATGAACGATCTCATCCAATCCCTACCATCCCTATAGCCTACAGCGGGGGATTACTCACTCATGGATGGGGCAATCATGGATGGTTGATGGAGAAGCGATGGTGATGATGATGGCGATGATCTCCTCCAATTCCCCATCCCACAGGGTGCCAGAACGGAGTTTCTGGTTCCGAATCGCGGTTTTTGGTGGTGACGGCACAGCGGAACTCTTTCTGGAAAAACGTCCGAACCCTCCTTGGTTTTTAGGTCAAGAGGCATCTTATAGGCGAAGAGGGAGGCCGAGAGGGTGACCGAGGTGGCCACACCACCCCCAGGCGTGGCCTGGGCTGGCCCGCGCGGCCAGGTGGTGTGGGCCCCTCGTGGCCCTCCTCCGTCTTGTCTTCTGGCTCCCTGAATCTTCTGGTGAAATAGGATTTTTGGCATATTTTCCGGGATTTTTCCTGATAGTTGATTTTCTGCACAAAAACTAGACACCAAGGTAATTCTGCTGAAAACAACGTCAATCCGTGTTAGTTGTATCCAAATCACACAAGTTTAGAGGAGAAACAATAGCAAAAGTGTTCGGGAAAGTAGATACTTTTTGGATGTATCAACTCCCCCCAAGCTTAGCTTATTGCTTGTCCTCAAGCAATTTAGTTGAAAACTGAGTGCGATAAAAGAACTTTCACGAACACATTTGCTTCATAAGATGTATATATTCTCAGCATATGATCAGGTACTTAGGCAATTCATAATAAGGAGTATGCAAATAAGTTTACTTAATAGTCAATGTAAGCTATGAAGAGATTCCAACTCAAAAAGTAACAAGTAGCATGAAGCATAAACATAAGCAACATTGCAATGCTCATAAAAAGGTATGATAGAGTGGTATCTCGCTTGCCTTTGATTGTTGAACAAACATAAATGCCAAGACACCTCTGAAGTTCAAGTGAATACTAGAAGTAAAGATATCAAAGATAGAAGCATCAAAGTCATGACACAATTAATCAAATTTTGAGACAAGCACATTACACTAAGAATGACAACTATGCTCTCAAGAAAGTGCTCATAGAATAAGTGGTGAGTCAACAAGGAAGTGAAAGGTTTTGAAAAGTTTGAAAGGCTTCCAAATGCTGAAAGTATGGTACTCATTAGCTTTGAGCTCTCATTGCCCCTATCATAAGCATCTTTAAATGATTAAGGTTAACGTGACCCAACTAAGAGGATATGCTTGACAAGTTATAAGTTGAAATCTCATGCCCCTTGCTTACGAGTACCGAACCTCATGCTACTCAACTTCAGTCACAAGTAAGCTCTTGTCATTGTAAGTACATATATATCATAGAGAACCGCCAACGGGGTACCCCTTGCCCCATGACACAGGAGCTATCCCATATCAAAATGACAAGGCAACAGACAATGAGCATCTCAGTAATCTTTTTATTTGCTATTTGCATAGGTTTTTATTGAGGATGCTTCATAGAATGCTCATTATGGTTATGCTGCAAGTTTCCACCATGATTAGGCATGGCTTAGGCTAGCAGCCCAGGCATTTCTCTAACACATATACAAACTCCATGATCTTACAAGTTCCCTTTTATTTCACACCGCCAGGATCCATAAGAAAAAGAATCATGATATCAACGGAATAATAAGTGCAATGTTGAAAGCGTTCCCCATGATACATGGTTCTGCTAACCTCAACTTATAAAGCGCAAGCATATATGCAACAAAGATGGACACAATGGTTCAAGATTATTAAGTGCAAGAAAGTAAAGTGTGCCATCAAGTTCGTGAGAGCTTTACTAACTAACTTTCTCATAACAAGCGAACATTTTATTCGGAAGAAAACAAGGCATACTTAATATGCACGGAATAGAAAATGATGCTAATAGGTATGTATGGTGGACACTTTTGGCAATATTGGTTTTGGGAAGTTGGGAACACAAGTAGAGCTCATACTCAGTGGAAGCGAGGGCCAGCAATAGAAAGGGAGTGACAAACAAGAGAGCAATAACTGTCATAATCATGCTTGCAACAAAACAAGACTAATTATGGCATGAAAGTGATTCAAGGATCCTGAAGCAAAATAATTCATTAAGGCTCAACTGATTGTTTCAGTCTTATGCATGTGTGAGCATGTGCCAAGTCAATTCAAGTGAAACATTCAGAGGAGGATACCACAGTGTCATACCAAGTTATGAATAGAACAATGCAAGCAAACATTCATATGACATGCTACAAACTATTAGCAAGCTGAAGCTAATCATAAGAAAGCAAGAACTACTAAGCATCCATAAATAACATACAAATTACATGAGCAGACTAAGCATGCCCACAATGATGAGTATATGTACAAAAATGAAAACAAATAGAGTTCATTACCAGCCTCTTACCACACTTCAAGTTGTCATTAATCTTCATTATTGCCCTTAACTTGTGTGGCTTGAATAATAACATGAAACCAAACTCCACTGAGGATTGTTGAACCCTGCAACGAACTTCACAAAACCAAAGAAGAACAGAAAATATTTTTTGTGTTTTTGATTTTTAAAAGCAAGAACGAAAACAAAGAACAAGCAAAGCGAAATCTTTTTGGGTTTTTCGAATAATTAAGACAAAGCTAAAAGAAAGAGCCAAACCAAGGCAAAAAGGTAAAGAAGGAAGAAAAGAGAAATAACAAAAATATTTTTGGTCTTTTTGTGTTTTGGGAAGTAGAAATAAAGCACGAACGAAGACTAAAAAGAAAACAAAACATGGATATACAAGGTACCGACTGAACATGATATGTAGATGAGTGTGATGTCGGTGTACCTCCCCCCAAGCTTAGGCTTTTGGCCTAAGTGGGTATCAATCCCAAGCTGGCCAAGATGGAGCGCCTCCGTGTCTGAAGAAGTGCCTCGTCTGACATTTAACTCGAGGACGCCCCAGCGTAGTGTGCAAAGTAGTCGTAAGAGGGCACATCCCCTGGTGCTGCCCGTGGAAACCAAGCAAGCGGAGATGCTCGTCCACCTCCTCCTTGGAACGTGACCATGGCATCCTGCAAATACTAAACAAAGTGGACTGTGTCAAAGGAATTTCCCTCTCGTCTCTGTCAGTAAACAACATCCTGTAGACTAAATTTTTGGTACTAGAGTCAGTAGTAACAAAATGATGTGTTTTCATAGCAGTAAGATCAAGTCTTTGTGGTGTCAACACAATGTCATTAGGATCAACAGAAAGTTCTAAGGCAGCAACCATGCGTGAGGCAATAATACCCCCATAAATGGGTCCTCCAGCAGCTAAGCGATAGGCAATGAGAGAACCCAGATTATACTTGGTATCATTATTAAGTACAGCAGCAAGAAAGGCTAAATGATAGTTAGAAATATTACTAGTGTTCTCCCTACCAAGAATGCTAGTGGCAAGATAATAAGCAAAATATCTAATAGCTGGGAGTTGAATGTTCCTTATCTTCCCACGCTGAGCTATGCAGTCATCGTCATTTGTCACACTTCAGTAGAGCTCGAGCAAATCAGCGGGACGACCTTTGATCTTCTTCACTGTCCCAGTCATTCCTATGCCTATAATGCTACAAAATCTTTCCAATGGCATGGTAATAGGCATATTATAAATTTTGAACGAAATAGTTGACCGATAAGGGGTGTTAGTGAAAACAAAACTTTCAATGAAAGTTTTGGTGAGCACGGCATACTACTCACTCTCATCTTCCATGTAAGTAGTCAAACCAACCCTCTGAACAAGGAGTAAGAAATCATCGAGGATTCCTGCAGCTTGCAAAAAGGCAAAACAAGGGAAGGTAGATGGGTGAGCATCTCCCTCATCTCGTTCATTGCCAAAGCGTGGTGTAATAAGATCTTCATTATATGATGGCCTAAATTGAGAGGTTGATCTTGAAGGCCTTGCCCTCCTGGGTGTGTCCCTCTCGAATATTTCTCCAAAAAGTGTAGTTGTTCATCTTTGATATTCTGAAATTTAAACATCCATCATACAAGTGATTGCAAAGTGAATACATAATGAAAGGAACTACTCATAGAGACTTGTAAGAGGCCTAAACATGCATCAAAACAATTTCCCTAAGCATTGAACAAGCTTACAAGCTCACATAACCTGTCACCTATAGCAGCAAAATACTCAAGATATAATCCACTAAACACAAATCTACTTGGACAAGCGGAGGAGTCACATACCAAAGGACAGATGCTCCAAATTTCAGCAGCAAAGATGGGCTGGGCAAGGACATCAAAAATCACGAGCAAGAACAGCAGGAACATGAGTTTGAGCAATGAACTGGTGTTTTCTCGAGAGAGAGAGAGAAAGAAGTGGCAAGTGAGAGAGTGAGTGGAGGGCTAGGGGTGGCCCACACCATGGCCAGGTGCGCCCCTGCTGTGGCCATGCCACCGGGTGGTGTGCCTGCCTGGTGGTCCCCCCTGGGTCACTCCGGTACTCCTCTGCCTCTTGATACATTGCAAATGTATCTATAATTTTTGATGTTCCATGCTTGGTTTTTATCTACTTTCTTATGTTTTGTCCACACTTTGGAGTACTTTTCATATGATTTCTTGGACTAACCTATTAACAAGAGCCACAGTGCCAGTTGTCTGTTTTCTGCTGTTTTGGTTCCAGGAAAATCAGAAAATGAATATTCTCGGAATTGGACGGGACAAAAGCCAAAGTTCCTATTTTACTGGAAGACTCACGGAGCCAGAAGACGATACGGAGAGGGGCCACAGGGCGTCCACACCATGTGGCCACAGAGCCCCCTGGCCGCCCACCGACCTTGCCTCTTCGCCTATAAGAAGCCTCCCGAGGCAAAACCCCTAAAGAGTCAAGCCTCCAGCCATGAAAAGTTCCGCAGCGCTGCCGCCACCGAAGGGGAGATTCGGGGGACAGAAAGTCTCTGTTCTGGCACCCTGCCGAGATAGGGAAGTGCCCTCGGAGCCATCTCCATCGATCTCCACCACCATCTCCATCACCATTGCTGATTCCCATGATGAGGAGGGAGTAGTTCTCTCTCGAGGCTAAGGGTTCTACCGGTATCTATGTGTTCATCTCTCTCTATGCATGATCTTATTGAGATCATGAGCTTGTAATCTATAGATCTACCTTGCTACTCAAGTCCTTTAATAGATCTCTGCTCTCCCCATGTGTGTGAAGTTGATAGTGTGCACACCATGGTGGCACTTAGGCTAGAGATTACAAATACTTGTTATGAGTTATATTTGGAGTTGGATGTTTTTATGAAATTGTGGTGTTTGTTGGAACCATCTAGAGCTCAAGGTGATAGTGTGGGGTTATCTAGATGGGAAAGGCTTACTTTGAGGTGTGCTGTTATAGCCCTACCATGGATTAGAGTGTCCAACCAGAGAGTAGTTAAGAGTAGTATCATAAAGAGAAGATATTTATATGAGAGTGTTCACTAGTGAAAGTATGATCCCTAGGCCTTGTTTCTAAGCATTGATACACCGTTTGCAATTAGATCTGTTACATGTTTGCTTGGTTCCATCTTTATTTCAGTTTGCTTTTGGTCTCTTCCACGCCATCAAGTTATTTCTAGCACCGTTACCACTTGTATTTCACTATCTCTTCGCCGAACTAGTGCACCTATACACCTGACAAGTGTATTGGGTGTGTTGGAGACACAAGAGACTTCTTGTATCTTGATTGCAGGGTTGCATGAGAAAGAATACCTTTGACCACTTCCTCCCTGAGTTCGATAAACCTTGGGTGATCCACTTAAGGGAAAACTTGCTGCTGTTCTACAAACCTCTGCACTTGGAGGCCCAACAACTGTCTACAAGAATAGAAGTGCGTAGACATCAAGCTATTTTCTGGCGCTGTTGCCGGGGAGGTAAGGTAAAAGTTATTCACACCGGAGGATTAAAGAAGAAGAACCTCCCATGGCAAACGCCTATTTTCTGGCGCCATTACCGGGGAGGTAAGGTAAAAGATACTCACATCCTCCGGTGTGAGTGCTCGAAGTTATTTTCTTTAGATTCTACAATTTTGTCTTTTTGTTTCTTGTTTTCACTAGTTAGGCTTAATGGAAAACAACAACAAAATTAGAGAGCTTTATAGTATTTATCTTGAGTTAGGACATGAAGTGTTTGAAGAGAAAATTAAAAAACCTATGGAACTTTATTTGCATGCCAATAGCAATGTTATTAGTATGAATTCTTTGAACACCATTATTGCTAATGCTATGGAAAAGTCTAAGCTTGGGGAAGCTAGTTTTTATGAAAATGATCTTTTTAGTCCCCCAAGCATGGAGGAGAAAATTTACTTTGATGATACTATGCCTCCAATATATGATGATTACAATGATGAATATGATATTTTCAGTCCACCTACTATTGAGGATAAAATTAATTATGATTACAATATGCCTCCAATATTTGATGATTATGGTGATGAGAATAATAATGATAGCTATTTTGTTGAATTTGCTCCCACTACAATCAATAAGAATGACTATGTTTATGTGGGGAGTATCAATATTTTATGCATATGGCTCATGATAAGAATGTTTCTTGTGATAGTTATATTGTTACTTTTATTCATGATGCTACTGAAAGTTATTATGAAAGAGGGAAACATGGTTTTATGTGTCTCAACAATATTAAGTTTTCCCTCTTTATGTTGAAATTTTTGAAGCTGCACTGGTTTTGCTTTCCTATGCTTGTTGCTTTGTGCTTTCATGACTTGTTTCTTTACAAGATTCCTATGCATAGGAAGTGGGTTAGACTTAAATGTGCTTTGAATTTGCTTCTTGATGCTCTCTTTTACTTCAATTCATATTTCTTATGTGAGCATCTTCTCAAACTATCATGCCTAACCTAAAGGCGTTAAAGAAAAATACTTATTGGGAGATAACCCGAAAGTTTTAGATGAGTCTTGGAATTTATTACTTCAGTAATAACCGCTCCTTATCCTTTTTATTTTCTTTTTGTGCCAAGAGTAACCTCTAATGAGAGAGAAGTAATGATTGGGAAAGTTGCTGTCCCGAAACAGATTTCTGTGCTTCACCGTAAAAATTCGTGTAAAATCTCTGAACGTCTTTTTGAGGCGTGAATTTTTATGCTTCTGCCTCAGGTTGTTATCTAATTTTCGTTAGTTCAACACTTTTTGATTTGAGCAACAGAAGGTCTTCAAAAAAATTCGTCTTTACTTGCTGGTCTGTTTTGACAGATTTCTGCCATCTTCTGCATTTGCTTCTTGTTGGTTCCTTTTTGAGTTCTTTTGGGGAATTGAGCTTTTTGAGGGAAGTGATACGGTATCTAGTGTTCTAATGGAAGTTTATTTGGTGTTATAACTGAACCTTAAGACCTATTATCTTGAGTGCACTAATGTTGCTAATAAAGATTGTGTGAAGTTTTGTATGAAGGAAAAATTTCAGGTGTATGGAAGGAATGAGTAATGAGATGAAGGATGGACTAAAGCTCAAGCTTGGGGATGCCACATGTGTCACCCCAAAAATATCCAAGAAGTACAAGCGTCAAAGCTTGGGTATGCCCAAGGAATCCCCTTCTTCATCAATAAAAATCCCAGGTTTCTTCCAAACGCTTCATTTTTATTGTTTCATGCACAGTTGTGTTGTTCATGGAGCGTCTTCTTTTTCGTTTTCGTTTTGGTTTCTCGTTTGCTTGGTTTTCTTAGTTTTCTTAATAAATTGGTTGGACCCCCTCTTTCATACATTGGTTTGCAAATAGATTGGTTTGGTTTGGAAAAGAGTAGGAAAGTTCATGCTTATGTGGTGAAAAGAGCTCGTTTTTTACTGTGGCCTATGCTCTATCATGCCATGCTTGATATTGTTTTGGCTTTATGCTTAGTATTCTTTGATGTAGCATGACTTGTTATAAACAATTGATATTGCTTAATGTGTTCTGGATGAATCATGCGTTGTTTTAGCATATTAAAGCATAGTATAGTGGTATTCTCCTTTGATGCTTTATTTGGGTTGACTTGGCGCATGCTCACACCATGTTATGACTATCTCAAGTCACCATAACCTTCATGATCCTTTAGTTTTCAACTTGTAGTATCACTTTATGCTTTGATCAATGATGTTTTGTCGCTCTGCATGATTATGGCCATTATTGCTCTCTTAGTTTATCGCTCCCAGTCTTTTGCTAGCCTCCACAACCAAGTATGAGTTCCACTCATGCATCCAACTCCCTAAACCAAGTTATTCCAAAGAGTCCACCATACCTACCTATTAGCTTATGCTATTCCAAGTATATTCATGCTTTTGTTTACCTTCCAAATTAAACTTGTTATGAGAAAACTAGTGATTAAAGCTCTCACGAACTTGATGGCACACTTTACTTTTCCTGCCCTTAATAAACTTGAACCATTGTGTCATCTATGTTGTATATGCTTGCACTTATTTGTTGGGAATTAGCAGAACCATGCTTTCATGGGGAACGCTTTCAACATTGCACTTGGTACTTGTACCTAGTTGATATCATGCTCTTTTGTATATGGATGTCGTCGGTGTGAAATGAAAGGGGAGCTTGTAAGTCCATGGAGTTATGTATATGTGTTAGAAAGCACTTTGGGCCTGGTCTAATCCATGCTGACATGGTGGAAACCTACAGCGTAACCATAATGAGCTGTCTATGAAGCATTCTTCTTATAAAAAAAGAGTCCTATATAGAGAAAAAAGAGAATAAAAAGAGATTATGAAAAGAGGAAAGAGAGAAAAAAGCACCATATTCCCATGGTAAATAAGAAGATTGGTGAGATGCTCGTTGTCTGCTTGCCTTGTCATTTTGATATGGGGATTCTTCCGTATCATCGGGCAAGGGATACCCCGTTTGCGGTTCTCTATGATACACATGTACTTACGATGACAAGAACTTACCGGTGAATAAACTTGAGTAGCATGAGGAGCGGCCCTCGTATTCAAGGGACATGAGATTCCTAACTTATACTTCGTCAAGCATATACTCCATAGTTTGTTCACTTTAACCTTAATCACTTCAAGATGCTTATGATAGGGGCAATGAGAGCTGAAAGCTATAAGTACCATAATTTTTGGAAGCTCTTTATGAAACTTGAATCTATACTTCCTTCTATGAAGGCCTTTGTTCCACTTATACATTGAGTCTCCACCTTCTACATTTATGCACCTACTTTGAGAGCATAGTGGCCAGTCTTAGTTCTATGTGCATTGTCCCAAGACTTGTTGATTGATGCATAGCTTTGATATTGCTTGTTTTAAACTATCTGTATCTAGTCACTCTTATGAACTTTGAAGGTGTCCTATGCATTTATGTTTGCTACTCTATGAGGGACAAGTTGAATACTATTATGCTATGTTTTCTTTATGTGAAACAAACAAACGTCTTGCAAAGCATTGTTATTCATGAATCTTTTGTTTGTGCCTTTTCATGTTGCATCATAGTTTCTTTGTCTTATTGCTAGAACTTTGTCTTTCATGTTATGATTGAAGTACTATGATCCCAGCTTTGAATGCTTTACAAATACTTTGATCAAGTTTATGATGGTGCATGTCACCTCAAAAATTATTCTTTCTTTTTATCACTTACCTACTCGAGGACGAGCAGGAGTTAAGCTTGGGGATGTTGATACATTGCAAATGTATCTATAATTTTTGATGTTCCATGCTTGGTTTTATCTACTTTCTTATGTTTTGTCCACACTTTGGAGTACTTTTCATATGATTTCTTGGACTAACCTATTAACAAGAGCCATAGTGCCAGTTGCCTATTTTCTGCTGTTTTTGGTTCCAGGAAAGTTAGAAAATGAATATTCTCGGAATTGGACGGGACAAAAGCCAAAGTTCCTATTTTATCGGAAGACTCACGGAGCCAGAAGACAAGATGGAGAGGGGCCACAGGGCGGCCACACCATGTGGTGGCGTGGGCTAGCCTTGGCCGTGCCACCAGGTGGTTTTGGGCCCCCTGGCCGCCCATCGACCTTGCCTCTTCGCCTATAAGAAGCCTCCCAAGGCAAAAACCCTAAAGAGTCAAGCCTCTAGCCACGAAAAGTTCCGCAGCGTCGCCGCCACCGAAGGGGAGATTCGGGGGACAGAAAGTCTCTGTTCCGGCACCCTACCGGGACGGGGAAGTGCCCCCGGAGCCATCTCCATCGATCTCCACCACCATCTCCATCACCATTGCTGATTCCCATGATGAGGAGGGAGTAGTTCTCTCTCGAGGCTAAGGGTTCTACCGGTAGCTATGTGTTCATCTCTCTCTGCATGATCTTATTGAGATCATGAGCTTGTAATCTATAGATCTACCTTGCTACTCAAGTGCTTTAATAGATCTCTGCTCTCCCCATGTGTGTGAAGTTGACAGTGTGCACACCATGGTGGCACTTAGGCTAGAGATTACAAATACTTGTTATGAGTTATATTTGGAGTTGGATGTCTTTATGAAATTGCGGTATTTGTTGGAACCATCTAGAGCTCAAGGTGACAGTGTGGGGTTATCTAGATGGGAAAGGCTTACTTTGAGGTGTGATGTTATAGCCCTACCATGGATTAGAGTGTCCAACCGGAGAGTAGTTAAGAGTAGTATCATAAAGAGAAGATATTTATATGAGAGTGTTCACTAGTGAAAGTATGATCCCTAGGCCTTGTTTCTAAGCATTGATACACCGTTTGCAATTAGATCTGTTACATGTTTGCTTGCTTCCATCTTTATTTCAGTTTGCTTTTAGTCTCTTCCATGCCATCAAGTTATTTTCTAGCACCGTTACCACTTGTATTTCACTATCTCTTCGCTGAACTAGTGCACATATACACCTGACAAGTGTATTGGGTGTGTTGGGGATACAAGAGACTTCTTGTATCTTGATTGCAGGGTTGCTTGAGAGGGAATATCTTTGACCACTTCCTCCCTGAGTTCGATAAACCTTGGTTGATCCACTTAAGGGAAAACTTGCTGTTGTTCTACAAACCTCTGCACTTGGAGGCCCAACAACTGTCTACAAGAATAGAAGTGCGTAGACATCACCTCTTTTTTCACGTAAAAATTTAATACAAATTTTCTGGAATTTTTTGAGACACTTTTTTTTTGCAATTTTCGGGTATTGGTGAATAATTTCTGACAGAAAGATGCTTTTAGAATGATGCAATAACAAAACAAAACTAAAACTTCATAAGTTCTAAGACACTCTAATATGCAAGCAACTAAGTGAAAGCAAAAATTAAAATGGATAAAATAAAAGTAAGCAAAGATAATCATGGTGAAAACATTGTTTTGTTCATAAAAATCCCTTCATTAACAAGGTTGATCAGGTCTTGTTACCAAAACAATTTTATATGAAACAAAACTTTGTATTCCACTAAATGATTATGTTAACTCAACCTTGATAGCAATGGTCCCAATCATAATAGTTTCATATTTTTCTCGTGGTATGGGACAATATATTTCTCCAACTTGGATGCCCTCAACATGTTCAATTGAATTTAAGCCATAAGTCCTATCAATCTTCTTGGGGAAGTAGACAATATGCTCCTTGTCATTAACATTAAAAGTCACCTTTCCTTGATTACAATTAATAACAGCTCCTGCAGTATTAAGAAAAGGTCTCCCAAGAATAATAGACATATTATCATCTTCAGGCATTTCAAGCACAACAAAGTCAGTTAATATCAAGCAATTATGAGCCACTTGAATAGGTACATCCTCACATATACCAACAGGAATAGTAGTAGATTTATCATCCATTTGCAAAGATATATCAGTTGGTATTAATTTTTCCAATTGAAGTCTCTTATAGAGAGAAAAAGGCATAACACTAACTCCTGCTCCCAAATCACACAAAGCAGTTCTAACATAACTATTTCTAATAGAGCATGGAATAGTTCGAATCCCTGGGTCTCCAAGTTTCTTTGGAACCTTACCATTAAAGGAATAATTAGCAAGAAAAGTAGAAATTTCTTCATTAGGGATCTTTGTTTTATTAGAGACAATATCCTTAATATACTTTGAGTAAGGAGGTAATTTAATAGCATCAGTTAAAGGAATCTACAAAAATAAAGGTTTCATCCACTCACAAAACTTATTAGTGTTCGTCTTCCTTTGACTTGTGTTTCTTATCAGGGAAAGGCATAGGTTTTTGGACCCAAGGCTCTCTTTCACTACCATGTTTCTTAGCAACAAAATCTTCTTTAGTGTATTTAGTATTTTTAGTGTGCCTTTTAGGTTCTTCTTCAACTTTTTCTTTATCAGGAGCATCATTTTTCTCATTACCACTTTCAGTTTCAGCATCAGAGACATATATACTATTAGGATCTTTAGCAGGTTTAGAAGTTTCTACAATAGTTTTATGTTTCTTTTTCCTTTTCTTAGGGGAAGTACCACTATTTTCAATTTGTTGAGAGTCCTGCTCAATTCTTTTAGGATGTCCCTCAGGGTATAGAGGATCCTGGGTGGCAGCACCACTTCTAGTTCTAATTTCATAAGCTTGTTTTTCCTTAGAAGCATTAACTAGCAAATCTTTTTGTACCTTAATAAGCTGATCAATTTGAGTTTGAACCATTTGGAAATGTTTAACAAGCATTTTAACATCATTAGAGGTTCTTTCCACAATATCCCTTAACTCAATAATAGCTCTAGAGTTCTCCATTAAATGATTTTGCACCCTTTTATCAAAATTATCTTGCTTAACAATAAATATATCAAATTCTTCCAAGCATTGATCAGGAGGTTTAGAATAAGGAATATCACCTTCATCAAAATGTTGGAGAGAGTGTACCTTAATAGTGGGTGAGTGAGAGATTGGCTTACATAGTTCTTCTATAGGAGGCAAATTCTTCACATCTCCAGCTTTAATACCCTTCTCCTTAAGACATTTCTTAGATTCCTTCATCACTTCATCATTTAGTTCAATAACTCCCCTCTTCCTTGACGTTGGTGTTGGCTCAGGCACAGTTAACTCAGGTGTAGCCGTCTCAAGCGTAATTGGCTCGGGTGGAGTCCAGTCATTATAATTCTTGCTTATTTTAGCCATTAATTCCTCAGCTTCCTTGGGAGTTCTATTCCTGAAAACACAATCAGCACAACTATCCAGGTATGTCCTAGATTCTTCAGTTAGTCCATTATAATATATATCAAGAAGCTCATTTTTAGGTAATGGACATCCAGCCTGTGCATGAATCAAAGCACAAAACCTTGCCCATGATTCAGGCAATATCTCTTTTTCTCCCTGTTTAAAATCAAAAAGTTCCTACAAAATGGCATGTGTAGCACTAGGAGGGAAATATTTCTGAAGGAAGGTACTAATCAAGCAATCAGGGCTATCAATAGATCCAGGAGGTAAATTATTAAACCAAGCCTTAGCTTCTCCCTTCAGTGAAAAAGGGAAAATTTGAGCAACAAAGTAGGTGCGCATCTTAATATCATAAAAAAACAGGCCACTCATGGTAGAAAGCTCAGTCATATGCGCTACAACACTTTCATTCTTAGTCCCGCAAAAAGGTTCTTTCTCAATAATAGTTATGTAAGATAAATCAAGAGAGAAATCATAATCCTTATCTTTAATGTTTATGGGAGATGTAGCTAACTTATCATTAGGGGATAATTTGGGTTTTATAGTACGCCTCTCAAGGAGACTCTTAATAGCACTTTTACCATGAGTATTTTGACATTCCTCAATAAATTCATCATTCTTTTCTATATATCCGTCTTCAATATCATAGCTCTCTATAGACTCAGGTGAACTGACAGGTGTAGTAGTATCTTCATTAGGAGTTTCAATATTTCCAGCTATAGTTTTAGCAATCGTAGCATCTAGGAAAGGACCTAATGAACCACTCTTATCAAGCACATTAGAAGCATAATAAGTATCAGAAGTTTCAGATTCAGCAGAAGTAGTAGTATGTGTAGCACGTGTATATGGTGGTGTAAGGAGCTTACTCGTCATTGATGGTGAGTCAAGAGCAACAGAGGTGTTCAGAACCGTACCTCTCCTTGTAGTGGATGGTAATATAGGAACCTTTCCATCATGAGACTTACCCAGGATGAATGGAGGGCAGCGGACAATAGTGATTCCAAGTGAACTTGATAAATAAAGCTATGCTCCCCGGCAACGGCGCCAGAAAATAGTCTTGATGACCCACAAGTATAGAGGGTGTATCGCTGTATTTTCGAGGGAAGTGAAACCCAATTTATTGATTTGACACAAGGGGAGCCAAAGAATATTTATAAGCCTTAAAAACTGAGTTGTCAATTCAGCTGCACCTGGAAACAATCTTGCTCATAGCAGTTTATCAGAAGCAACAGTTTTGTAGTAGCAATAGCAAAGTAATAGCAATAGTAAAAGTAAAGACAATAGTAACAATTGCAATAAATAGTAGGATTAAAGCACGGTAGGCATAGGGATGGATGGACGGGGCGTTGCATGGACAAGACAATTCATATAGCATCAAGACATAGGGCGTTTGCAGATAAATAAGGTAAAGCATCCAGCAGCAACGTGGAGACCTGCACAACACAACCACATAACTTTGTCCCCAACTTGCGATGAGGTTGTCAATCTCACCAGTTTTGCTAAAAACAAAGGATTAAACGTATCGAGTGGAAGAAAGTAATAGTTTGCAGAAAGTAAACACAAAATAGTAAATAGTTGATTATAGATTGATAGTAAAAGAAAGGACCGGAGTCCATAGTTCACTAGAGGTGGCTCTCCTTAAGATAGATGACATGTTGGGTGAACTAATTATAGCGGGGCAATTGACAAACATCGAGAAAGCAATAGATGCATATACTAATCATCTTGACTCCATTGAAATTCGATTGGGCATTACAACATTATACATAGACCGCCATCCAACTGCATCTATGACTAATAATCCACCTTCAGGTTATCATCCGAACCCCCTCCAGTATTAAGTTGCAAGCAACGGATAATTGCATTACGAATTGCGTTTAAAGTAAACAATACGATTGTTCTATAAACAACGGATTGTTGTTTTCTCCCTAGTAGCAACATCACATCTAGTACCTTAGAGATTTCTGTCACTTCCCCAGATTACCAGAGGCATGAACCCACTATTGAGCATAAATACTAATTCTTGGAGTTGCTAGCATCTACTTGGCCAAGATAGCTACTAATAACGGAAAGCATGCAAGATCACAAATAACAAAGACATGATAGAATCAATAATCAATCTGAAATAGCATCTCAATATCCATTGGATCCCCGCAAACACAACATGCAGAATTACAAATAGATGATCTTGATCATGAACGAAGCTCACAAGATCTAAACATGATAGCATAAAGGAGGAGAACCAGCCATCTAGCTACTACATGGACCCGTAGTCTAGAGATGAACTACTCACGCATCACACCGGAGGCTTGCATGATGATGATGAAGGCCTCCAGGGTGAATTCCCCTCTCCGGCAGGGTGCCGGGAAGAGCTTCAGATCCCTTCCGATCTAGGGATGGAGATGACGGCAGCTACAGACTCTTTCGTGGAATTTTGATCGGGTACTTAGGGTTTCTGTATCGGAGGCAACTTATAGGCGGAAGGAGAGGCCGAGGGGGGTGCCTGGGATGGCCAGACCACCCCTGGCGTGGGCCAAGCCTGGCCGCGCGACCAGGTGGTGTGGCCGGGCCCCAGCCCCTCTCTGTATCGTATTCTGGCTCCAGGTGTCCCTCGATGAAAAACTGACTTTGGCTTTTGTCCCGTCCAATTATGAGAATATTCATTTTCTAACTTTCCTAGAACCAAAAACAACAGAAAACACGCAGCTGGCACTATGGCTCTTGTTAATAGGTTAGTCCAAGAAATCATATGAAAAGTACTCCAAAGTGTGGACAAAACATAAGAAATTAGATAAAACCAAGCATGGAACAGCAAAAATTATGGATATGTTAGCAACGTATCAACCTCCCCAAGCTTAACTCCTGCTCGTCCTCGAGTAGGTAAGTGATAAAAAGAAAGAATAATTTTTGAGGTGACATGCACCATCATAAACTTGATCAAAGTATTTGCAAAACATTCGAAGCTGGGATCATAGTACTTCAATCATAACATGAAAGACAAAGTTCTAACAATAAGACAAAGCAACTATGTTGCAACATGAAAAGGCACAAACAAAAGATTCATGAATAACAATGCTTTGCAAGACGTTTGTTTGTTTCAGATAAAGAAAACATAGCATAGTGGCATTCAACTTGTCCCTCATAGAGTAGCAAACATAAATGCATAGGACACCTTCAAAGTTCATAAGAGTAACTAGATACAAATAGTTTAAAACAAGCAATATCAAAGTAATGCATCATCAATCAACAAGTCTTGGGACAATGCACATAGAACTAAGAATGGCAACTATGCTCTCAAAGTAGGTGCATAAAGGTAGAAGGTGGAGACTCAACAAAAAAGTAAAAGAAAGGCCTTCATAGAAAGAAGCAGGGATTCAAGTTTCATAAAGAGCTTCCAAAAATTATGGTACTTAATAGCTTTCAGCTCTCATTGCCCCTATCATAAGCATCTTGAAGGTGATTAAGGTTAAAGTGACACAACTAAGAGGATATGCTTGACAAGTTATAAGCCGAAATTTCATGCCCCTTACTTACGAAGATCGAACCTCATGATACATGTGCAATGTTGAAAGCGTTCCCCATGATACATGGTTCTGCTAACTTCAACTTATAAAGCGCAAGCATATACGCAACAAAGATGGACGCAATAGTTCAAGTTTATTAAGTGCAAGAAAGTAAAGTGTGCCATCAAGTTCGTGAGATCTTTAATCACTAGTTTTCTCATAACATGTTTAATTCGGAAGGTAGACAAAAACATGAATATACTTGGAATAGCATATGCTAGTAGGTAGGTATGGTGGACTCTTTGGAATAACTTGGTTTAGGAGTTGGATGCATGAGTGGAACTCATACTTGGTTACGGAGGCTAGCAAAAGACTGGGAGCGACAAACTAAGAGAGCAATAATGGCCATAATCATGCAGAGCGACAAAACATCATTAATCAAAGCATAAAGTGATACTACAAGTTGAAAACTAAAGGATCATAAAGGCTATGGTGACTTGGGATAGTCATAACATGGTGTGAGCATGCGCCAAGTCAACCCAAATAAATCATCAAAGGAGAATACCACAATACTATGCTTTAATATGCTAAATCAACGCATGATTCTTCCAAGGCACATTAAGCAATCTCAATTGTTTACAAAAAGTCATGCTACAGCAAAGAATACTAAGCATAAATCCAAAACAATATCGAGCATGGCATGACAAAGCATAGGCCACAGTCAAAAACAAGCTCTCTTTACTAGTTAAGCATGAACTTTCCTACTCTTTTTCCAAACCAAACCAAACTATTTGAAAACCAATGTATGAAAGAGGGGGTCCAACCAATTTATTCAGCAAACTAAGCAAACAAAGCAAACGAAAAACCAAAACGAAAACAAAAAAGAAGATGCTCCAAGAACAACACAACTGTGCATGAAACAATAAAAATGAAGTGTTTGGAAGAAACCTGGGATTTTTATTGATGAAGAGGGGGATGCCTTGGGCATCCCCAAGCTTTGACGCTTGTACTTATTGGATATTTCTTGGGGTGACACGTGTGGCATACCCAAGCTTGAGCTTTAGTCCATTCTTCGTCTCATTACTTATTCCTTCCATACACCTGAAATTTTTCCTTCATACAAAACTTCACACAATCTTTATTAGCAACATTAGTGCACTCAAGATAATAGGTCTTTAGGTTCAGTTCCAACACCAATAGAACTTCCATCAAAACACAAGATACTGTAGCAATTCCCTCAAAAAGCTCAATTCCCCAAAATAACTCAAAAAGGAACCAACAAGAAGCAAATGCAAAAACTGGCAGAAATCTATCAAAACAGACCAACAGGCAAAGGCGATTTTTTTTGAAGACCTTATGTTGCTCAAATCGAAAAGTGTTGACCTAACGAAAGTTATATAACAACCTGGGGCAGAAGCACAAAAATTAACGCCTCAAAAGGACGTACAGAGATTTTACACGAATTTTTATGGTGAAGCATAGAAATCTGTTTCGGGACAACAACTTTCCCAATCATTACTTCTCTCTCATTAGAGGTTACTCTTGGCACAAAAAAAGCAAATAAAAAGGATAAGGAGCGGTTATTACTGAAGTAATAACTTCCAAGACTCATCTAAAACTTTTGGGTTATCTCCCAATAAGTACTTTTCTATAACGCCTTTAAGTTAGGCATGATAGTTTGAGAAGATGCTCACATAAGAAATATGAATTGAAGTAAAAGAGAGCATCAAGAAGCAAATTTAAAACACATTTAAGACTAACCCACTTCCTATGCATAGGAATCTTGTAAGAAAATAAATCAAAGAAACACATAGTAACAAGAATGGGTAGATCAAACAAGAGCAACTTCAAAACTTTCAGCACATAGAGAGGTGTTTCATTACCAAGAAAACTTCTACAACCATATTTTCCTCTCTCATAATAATTTTCAGTAGCCTCATGAATAAACTTAACAATATAACTATCACATAAAGCATGCTTTTCATGATCTACAAACACTAGAGCTTTATTATAAACATTTTCAAAAGAATCCGCAGGAACATGACATTCGTCCTCCTTTGGTAAGCATGGGGGACAATCAAATAATGTAAGGGGTAAAGAGTTACTCCCATTAGAAGGTAGGGATGGGTAGATCCATTCTTCCTCCTCTTGATCATCACTCTCCTCCTCTTTTTCATCCAATGAGCTTCTAGTTTCAGCAATTTCTTCTTCCATAGGCTCCTGCAAGGCATTAGTCTCTTCTATTGGTGGAGAGCATCTATTAAGATATTCAAGAATATAGCCATTTTCTACCTCGTAATTATCAAAGCAAAATTTAAGTATATCATAAACCTCATATTTATAAGGTGAATCATCAGTATTTTCGAGCAAACTAGCAAGTTCAAATGCACCCTTCCAAGCAATAAATTCTTCAATTTGTTCCACATCATAAAAGTCATAATTCCCTTTAACATAAGAAGATATGGTAACATCATAATTATACTCAATTGAAAAGGGAGGTGTTTATACCTCCTACAGCAACAAGATTTATCAAAGCAATAAGTAACATTATAAGTAGAGCACACGTTTATAGCAATGGTATACAATTTATCAATTTGTTCCCATAAGTGTTTCCCTTTTTGTGACAAGCGGTGTTCCTTATAATGATATTTTTGTTCTTCCATGAACCCACCTTGCCAATAAGATTCAGTTTCAAAGAAACCAACCATTGATAGAAATCATGATAAAGCAAGACAATAACAGACTAATGAAAATAACAACTATAGTAGGAGCTAATTTTTTTGTATTTTTGATAAAGAAAGAAGCAAGCAAAGCAAAAGTAAACTAAGCAAAACAAAAATAACAAAGTAAAGAGATTGGTTATGAGGGACTCCCCTTGTTAAGATGTCCTTGACTCCCCAGCAATAGCGCCAGAAAAATACTTTTGATGGCGCGGTGTTGACGTGGGAGTTTCTTCTTCTTCGATCCCCGGCAATGGCACCAGAAAAATACTTGCTGACTCGTGTACTAACGAGCTCGTTGGGGAACCCCAAGAGGAAGGTATGATGAGCACAGATGAAGTTTCTCGCTTATGAAACCAAGGTTATCAATCCAGTAGGAGCAAGGAAACACCCCAAAGGTGTAGCTAGCTGAACTTTGGCAGGGCGCACTATCGGTGCCAGCAGCAATGTGGAGACCTGCACAACACAACCACAGAACTCTGTCCCCAACTTGCAATGAGGTTGTCAATCTCACCGGTTTTGCTGAAAACAATGGATTAAACGTATCGAGTGGAAGAAAGTAATAGTTTGCAGAAAGTAAACACAAAATAGTAAACAGTTGATTGTAGATTGATAGTAAAAGAAAGGACCGGGGTCCATAGTTCACTAGAGGTGGCTCTCCTTAAAACAGATGGCATGTTGGGTGAACAAATTACAGCGGGGCAATTGACAAACATCGAGAAAGCAATACATGCATATAATAATCATCTTGACTCCTTTGAGATTCGATTGGGCATTAAAACATTATACATAGACCGCCATCCAACTGCATCTATGACTAATAATCCACCTTCAAGTTATCATCCGAACCCCCTCTAGTATTAAGCTGCAAGCAACGGATAATTGCATTACAATTTGCGTGTAAAGTAAACAATACGATTGTTCTATGAACAAAGGATTGTTGTTTTCTCCCTAGTAGCAACAACACATCTAGTACCTTAGAGATTTTTGTCACTTCCCTAGATTACCAGAGGCATGAACCCACTATCGAGCATAAATACTAACTCTTGGAGTTGCTAGCATCTACTTGGCCAAGATAGCTACTAGCAACGGAAAGCATGCAAGATCACAAATAACAAAGACATGATAGAATCAATAATGAATCTGAAATAGCATCTCAATATCCATCGGATCCCCGCAAACACAACATGCAGAATTACAAATATATGATCTTGATCATGAACGGAGCTCACAAAATCTAAACATGATAGCACAAAGGAGGAGAACCAGCCATCTAGCTACTACATGGACCAGTAGTCCAGAGATGAACTACTCACGCATCACACTGAAGGCTTGCATGATGATGAAGAAGGCTCTGTGGTGAATTCCTCCGGCGGTGCCGGAAGAGCTTCAGATCCCTCCCGATCTAGGGATGGAGATGACAATGGCTCTGAACTCTTTCGTGGAATTTTGATCGGTGCTTAGGTTTCTATATCGAAGGCAACTTATAGGCGGAAGGAGGCCGAGGGGTGCACAGGGGCAGACCAACCTGGCGCGCGGGCCAACTGGTCGCACGGGTGGTGTGGCCTGACCCCAGCCCCGTCTCGTATTCTAGCTCAGTGTCCCTTGGTGAAAAACTAACTTTGGCTTTTCTCCGTCCAATTAGAATATTCATTTCGACTTTCCTAGAACCAAAAATAGCGAAAAGCAGTACCGGCAATCGTGGCTCTTGTTAATAGGTTAGTCCAAGAAATCATATGAAAAGTACTCCAAAGTGTGGACAAAACATAAGAAAGTAGATAAAACCAAGCATGGAACATAAAAAATTATGGATACGTTAGCAACGTATCAGTGCTCGCAATGAGAACTTGCACAACATCTTTTGTCCAGCCAGCCTGTTTACAGCGGGGCCTCAAGGGAACTACTGGCAATTAAGGTGCTCCTTTTAATAGAGCACCGGAGCAAAGCATTAACACTCCTTGAACACATGTGATCCTCACATCAAAGTCATTCCCTCCGGTTGTCCCAATTATTGTCACTTGGGGGCCTTTGGTTCCGGACAATAATATGTGTATACAACTTGTAGGTAAGATCACAAACAATACTATCATCATGAATCAATAACATGTTCAGATCTAAAATCATGGCACTCGGGCCCTAGTGACAAGCATTAAGCATAACAAGTTGCAACAAAGTCAAAAGGCACTAATAATAGATACTAGGCACCATGCCCTAACAATTTGATGCCATTTCATGACCGATCTCATCCAATCCCTACCATCCCCATAGCCTACAACGGGGGATTACTCACTCATGGATGGGGGAATCATGGATGGTTGATGGAGATGATGGCGATGATCTCCTCCAATTCCCCGTCCCGGCAGGGTGCCAGAACGGAGTTTCTGGTTCTGAATCGCGGTTTTTGGTGATGATGGCGCAGCGGAACTCTTTCTGGAAAAACGTCCAACCCTCCCCCCCTTGGTTTTTAGGTCAAGAGGCATCTTATAGGCGAAGAGGGAGGCCGAGGGGGTGACCGAGGTGGCCACACCACCCCCAAGCGCGGCCTAGGTTGGCCCACGTGGCCAGGTGGTGTGGGCCCCTCGTGGCCCTCATCCGTCTCGTCTTCTGGTCCATGAATCTTCTGGTGAAATAGGATTTTTGGCATATTTTCCGGGAGTTTTCCTGATAGTTGATTTTCTGCACAAAAACTAGACACCAAGGTAATTCTGCTGAAAACAGCATCAGTCCGTGTTAGTTGTATCCAAATCACACAAGTTTAGAGGAGAAACAATAGCAAAAGTGTTCGGGAAAGCAGATACGTTTTGGACGTATCAGTGGGTCGACTCCCGCCCCACGTGGCTCATCATGAGCCCCTCCACCCGGGTGGGCTGGTGCCGCCACCGCCCGGTGGCGATCGGCTGCGGCTGGCTGGGCGGTTTCGCTAGCCCAGCATCGTCGCGATTAATATCCGCCGCCCACGTGGGCTGGCAGCTATTTTTCCTTTTTTCCTTTTTCTTTTCCTGCAGCTTTTTCTCTAGGCCTTTTCCCTCCGAGATTTGGCCTAATATGAAAGTTGTTTTTATAAATCTTTAAACATTATTTATAATATATTAATTCATAATTAACATATAATAAATGTATATTTGAATTCCCATTTATCCGAAAACACTTTTTTGGTCTTTTCCTTTATTCTTTATCCGAACAACTTCGGATCTCTCCACGGAACAATTCCGGCTTTCTCTTTCTCTATTGTGATTCCGTCTTACGAATGATCGCTCTCACCATACCCTTAAGTGTATCCCCTCATGGCTCGGGAATGCTCTAGACATGATCTATATCAATGATCAACAGAGGGACCAGGGATGCCCATGTGACCCCTATGCATTCCTCATGACAATGTCGTTTGAACCGGTAGATGTAGCATCCAATTTCCTTTTCTTTCTTGATACGACTTGTCCGATATCGATCATTGGTATCCCATACCTTTTTCAATCTTGTTAACAACAAGTTTTGTTTTCTTGTTACCGTGATATTACATCCCCGTGACCGAGTCACATGTTGCAACATTTATGGATGTAATCTCACCAAGCCGGCCGTATGTATCTTTACCCGTTATGTGGGTGAACAAATCCTGGTCTTGCAGTCACGTGTCATCTACTGTTCCTTTGGAATACCCAACGTACACCTTTATGATCACTGTATTACCAGATGACGATTGATGCAGTCAAAGCAGCCTCGGGAAAGCGAGTAATATGAGCTCAGGGTCTAAGGAAAAGGAGTCTAGATTTAGTTGTTGCAACAATAAACTATATGACTTGATCGTGTTGCAATCCTTCGAGGAATGTCCATCACATCATTCTCCAATGATATGACCCTGTTGTCAATTGGCATAGATGGCCATGATCTTGAAACCTAGATCATCCTCATGACCAACGAACTAGTATGAATAGAGGCTAACAGGGACTTGGTTGTTTCATACCACACCTGTACCAATGTTTCTACTTGGTACAGTTATAGCACAATATGAAACTATTATAAACTAATTGAGATATGACAATAAAAACCTATTTATTATTTGCCTCTAGGGCATATTTCCTTCATATCCGCCCCTCCAACAAGTTTTCCAGAATTTCATGAGGACACTTATCTGCAGCACTTAGTACACATCAGATACTCCATGGTATTGTTATCTAACACACAAAACACTAGAGATCATGAAATGTTCTTTCAATATCCCCTTTTTGGTGTTAGATGACAATACTAGGATTTGCAAGATAGCTCTACTAACAACACCATTTAGCGGATGAAAAAGACTCCCCCTAAATGTGTGCATAATAGAAATTTGCATTTGAATACAAATGCACACACGAGGTACAAGTCTATTTCATAGGAATGGAAGCTACACACAAACGATGAGCTAGCTCAAAAAATATCATACCACCGTGAGAGAGGTGTCATCAATATAATATAAGAATAGCCAATGTGATAACCATTATTGACGCCTTCAATATAGCCAATATGATAGATGAATCCATAATCACGAGAGATAAATCCACAAGATAATTCTAGAGCCACACATTAACATAGTCTCATACAAAGCAAATCACGAATAAAAGTTCAACGCTAAATAGGCATAAGCGAGAAAAATACCGAAATAGTAAAGTGCAAATGCTTGCGCCCGACCCATGCAAATCCACGAAGACCTAATAGAACTACTTCTCCCCCTTTGGCATCGAAACACCAAAAAGATGTTGGGGATATACTTTCCGGGTATCCTCATAGTTCCTCACTGACCAGGGTGGCCCACTTCGGGTTAGAGCTTTGCTTCATGGGCGGCCTAGACAGGGAGAAAGACGGAGTCCAATCCGGCTACGGGAAGGCCCAGAAGACTTACCGACTTAGGCCCATAGTGTTACTTGTAGTTCAAGATGTACTCTGTAACCGACTCTTAGTCGTAGCCGGATAGATCTCTCATGTAAACCCTAGGCCGGATATCTATATAAGCCGTCCTAGGGAGAGCCTTTAGGGCAACACTTTAGACCCTCAATAGTCTACAATCTCAACTCGCACAGGCGAACCCTTGTAACCCATATTCCGGCTCTGCCGTATTACTGGATTGCTAGCAGGAGTAGGATCTGTCCAAAGCCAGCGGATTCGAACCTGGGTAAACTTGTGTGCTCACCGTCCCGGAACACCGTACATATCACACCCCTCTCTTCTTCATGCCTCGAGGACCCCCTCATGGCGTACTTGTCATCAATCCGACGATAGTTGGCGCCCACCGTGTGGAAAGTGAGCTTTGGATCTACGTTCCGAGCGGAATCTGCAAGAATCGGAATCGGCGAGACTATCACCGTCGGTTGCATCCTCTATGCCAACGACGTCCCTCTCATCGTTCTCGACGAGACCTTGATTCCGGCTAGGGAGGCTGTGACTGCCTACACAATCATGTCTTCTGGCGAGATCGATGTTTACATCGGTTTCGCTGAACCTGCCCCACCCACCCCAGCGGTGATGATAGAGGCAGAAGAATCTACTAGGTCCCCTTTCTCCGCGGAGGCGGCAGAGTTCCAGATCTCAGAAAATCCTAATCCCACCCAGCCCGCACTAGCTGCGGAGATAGTGGAGAAATCTGAGCCTCAAGAGGACCTAGTGGTCCAAATCAAATCTGGAGTGGATCTCCTAGGAGAGACCGGATCCCAGATCGACCCACCCGCGGAAGTCGAAAACCAGGAGGAGCTCATCAACGACACTGATCCCGGCTCTGAGGATGCCGGGATAGACAGACCTTTCCTAAGGTACACACTACGACATATGATAATGCAAGATGCAAGCGCGGATGAAATTCTCGAGACCATCAAAAGTTTCGACATGGCTGACCGCGAGAGCCGCAGGTACCTCAGGAAGCACGCCTCGCACTTTGTCGGATATGTGGGATCCGGATCCGGCTCTGCCGATGCTGGAGAAAACACCGACTCTATGCTGGAGGCGATTGGAACAAATGCCGACGTACCCGCATCCTCGGATGAGTCGATGACGTTAGCGGATTTCTGAAAGTTCTCCGCAGAATATGAAGAGGAGTATAACTCCAAAGTTGCAGAAGAAGGAGAAGCCATGGATGAAGGATCCGGGGAACACTCTCCCAAAGCGCAGGATGACATGGACGTCGGAGATAATCCCGAAGTCCAGATGTCCGAAAGTACCGATCAGATCTTGACTCTGGGAAACGGACCCAAAGCCGTCTTTGCTACCGGCATTGCCAAGAAAGCAAAGAAGAAGAACAAGAAGAACAAGACCCCGGCAAAAGACCCTCTGGCAGAAGAGGTGATTGTCGAGGAATACGAAGAAGACTCAGATGGAGCACTTATCCTAGAAGACCCGAAAAAAGAAGAATCGGTGGATGGACACGTGATCACCGAAGGTGCGCGTAAACTCATCGATGCTGCGTTAACCACACCTATCCCTACAGCTGCAGAACCTACTGCTGAAGAGATGGACGAAAGGGCACAAGCCCTAGAAGCGCATCCTCAACAACTCCTGGATGAAGCCAAAAACATCGAGGAGGAGAAGAAACGCATGGAAACTAAGGACTACATGTCACGGTTGCATCAAAAGACACGGAAACGTCACACCAATGACGACCAATTCCCACATATCCGTGCCGTCCTTTTAGGAGATGAGATGGGGAAGCCATGGAAAGATAGCAAAGGAGATTGGGTATATCCAACCCCAGTACAGAATACTGTGGCGACCCGAGAAATTCTATCGGCTAATCCAGGACCGGAGGAGATCCGTTTGGGTATCAAACTACTCAACAAGGGATTGGAGCAGCAAAAGGTCGCCCTATCCGGAAGTCAAAAACTGGTCTCGGATTCCGACCAATGTCACACAGATCCGGCATGGGCTGACGTAAGACCCCATCACGTTTCGGAGCAACATCATCGCCCCGAATGTCGGGAGGACAATTATTCAAGAACTGGATCGTCAGGACAGCATCGCAGGACTACGCGTGACTGGAGAAACGTCGCCCCAGCGGTCGAGAAAGAGGCCATCGCTGCTCTGAATCCGAGGAATCCTCCCCGACGAGAGTCTAACGATTGAAGGGGAGAAGATAAAGAGAAACGTCAGGAGGAGGATCGTCAAAAAATGCCACCTCCTAGACATGCAAGCCGTCCGGCTGAGCCTCACCATAGTGGGAACGACGGATGAAGAAACGACAGAAACCATGCCGGGACAAGCCGGCAGGGGGCTCGTCGTAGCTAAGACCCTCCCCAGAACCGGAATAATGACGCTCCGGATGGAGGCCGGCGATCAGCCAGAAACTATCCAGCCGCTCCACCTTCTCCACCAAGCAGTCATCACAACGGCTCCCAAGGGGGACAAGGAGGACGACGTGGTGGAGGAGGTGGTGGCAGAAGCCGAAGTCCGGCTCCAAGGCACCACAACCACAACCGGCATTCGGGACGATCTCTATCCCCGAATGACACAAGGCACAGGATCAACTCCAACATAGAGGCGCGACGCTATGAAAACAATGATATCTACGTGGTCCCAAAATGCTTCGGACCACGCATCCGAGCTACAAGATTCCCGGAAGGATTTGCTATCTCAAGACATATCCAAGCCTACGACGGCATTGCTCGGCTAGACACCTGGCTACAGGATTTTTTCCAAGCTTGTTGCATCGCCAAAGGCGGAAATAGCCTGGTCGCAACCCGATATCTCCCACTTATGTTGCGGAAGACGGCATGATCATGGCTTAATGAACTTCCGGAGAACACCATCCACAACTGGTATGACATGCAAAGTGCGTTCTTTCAGAAGTTCGAAGGCACGTATCGGAGGCCCTGTACGGTCAGAGACCTACAGCGTTGCACCCAGAAGGCCGGAGAAACTTGCTAGGATTACCTCGGAAGATGGATCGACACAAGAACTCCTACAAAGGAGTAAATGATCAAACTGCGATTGAAGCTTTCATCGCAGGCCTCCCAATTGGTCTACTGCGCCATCACTTGAAGTGTGACAAGGTCACTAATTTGGGAGAGATGATAGAAACAGTGAGCAAGTATGCGGATGCCGATGACGATGCAGAGGGATTACTCAATGCCCTAGTTGTGCCTCAGTCGGTAAAACAACCAAAGCAACAAGCTTAGAAGCGCAAAAATACCTCGGAAGAGAAACCCAACGCGGAAACAGCAGTGGTCACTGCTACTTTCGGGTCTGGAGGACGAGGAGGACGTGGCGGAGGCCGCGGGCGTGGCCATGGGACTTCAAGGGTCCAAGGGAGATGAGACCAGCAACCAGGCAAAACCTACTCTTGGGCCGACATTGCCAATAACCCATGTGTGCATCACCTAGACGCCAATGGGGGCTCGTCCCACACCAACACCGAATGTCGTTTCAATGACGACATCAAAAGAGATGGCACTGCAGGCTACAAAGCTAAGCGGAAGAAGGGAAAGAAGAATCCCGAAAAAGAAAAAGAGACCAAGGAAGATTCCGACATGGAGGAAGCTAATGCTTCAAATCCCAAGCCGGAAGGGAAGAAAACTTTTCCCACAAAGAAGGACACTTATGTCACTTTCCTCGGATCTCAACCAACAAAGGTCAAGAAAGCAAATCTACACGAGCTCAATGCAACAGTTTCGGCTGTCCCCCAATATCTGGACTAGTCGGAAGTGGCAATCACATTTGACCGCGTTGATCATCCGCCTAAGTTGCATAGGCGAGGAAAATATGCCTTAATCATCAATCCACTTATTGACGGTTATGTTTTCTCCAAGACCCTCATGGACGGTGGTAGTAGTATCAATATTCTCTATGTTGAAACACTACGCCGGATGAGGATCTCGGAAACCCAGCTGAACCATAGCTTTGTGATCTTTCACGGAGTTGTCCCAGGAAGACAAGCTAACCCTGGGAGAGATTACTTTGGATGTTACCTTTGGAACTCCAAAGAACTATCGGACGGAAGCACTTTCTTTCGAAGTGGTCCCGTTCAAGAGCGCGTACCACGCTATATTCGAACGTCCGGCTTACTGGGCTTTCATGGCTCATCCGTGTTACATTTACAATATGATGAAAATTCCAGGTCCCAAGAGCGTGATCACTATCAGGGGAGACCCGAAGAAAGCGCGAGAGTGCGAGGATGGAAATGCTTCCTTTGCCGAAGCCGTGTTGCACGCCCAGGAGTACCAGGAGATCAAGAATAGCATAGATCCGTCCGAGATGCCCGCAACGAAGAAGGAGGTGACAAAGCCAAATCCGGAGTTCAAGGCATCAGAAGACACGAAGAAGACGCCGTTGAAGGATGATGACCCCTCCAAGGTGACCCAGATAGGCGTAGGCCTAGGTAGCGCATAGGAAAGCGCGCTCGTCAAGTTCCTCTAAGCAAATCAAGATATCTTCGCATGGCAGCCATCTGACATGACCGGAGTACCTAGGGAACTTGCCGAGCACTCTCTAAATATAAACCCAAACGCTAAACCCGTCAAACAGTCCCTACGACGATTTGGCAATGAAAAGCGTAAGGCAATAGCTAAGGAACTAACACGGCTCGAGTTAGCCGGATTCATAGAAGAGGTCATCCACACTGAGTGGTCGGCCAATCCTGTAATGGTCCCTAAAAAGGACACCACTGAATTAAGGATGTGTGTTGATTATACTACCTTGAAAAAGACTTGTCCAAAAGATCCGTTCGCTCTACCTCGAATTGATCAAGTTATCGATTCTACGGCAGGCTTGGAACTCCTCTGTTTTCTTGACGCATATTCCGGTTATCACCAAATCCGGATGAAGGAATCTGATAAAGTCAAAACATCATTCATAACCCCCTTCAGAACCTTCTGTTCTGTTACGATGCAGCGTTGCCTCCATGACCAACTCGGACGCAATGTACATGCATACGTGGATGATATCGTAGTAATGTCCAAAAAGAAGGAAACGCTGATTTCCGACTTGGAGGAAACATTTGCCAATCTACGAAAATACAACATCATGCTTAACCCTAAGAAATGCTTCTTTGGAATACCGGCCGGAAAATTGTTAGGTTTCATCGTGTCTCAGAGAGGCATAGAGGTGAACCGGGACAAAATCAAGGGTATACTCAATATTTCCAGGCCAACTCGCCTGAAGGACGTACAAAGATTAACTGGTTGCATCGCTGCGGTCAATCGATTTGTAAGCCGTATTGGTGAAAGAGCCGCACCATTATACAAACTCCTGAAAAAGACCAAGGATTTTGTTTGGACTAATGAAGCTGAAGCTGCACTACAAGACCTGAAGAAAGTTCTCTCATCTGCTCCTATCCTTGCATCGCCGGAACCTCAGGAACCGATGTTGCTTTATCTTGCTGCGACAAATAAGGTCGTTAGTATTGTCATGGTGGTAGAGAGACCGGAGGAAAATCAGGAACACCTGGTGCAGCGTCCGACTTACTTTGTCAGTGAAGTCCTAACAGAGTCAAAACAGCGGTATCCGCATTATCAAAAGTTGGCTTATGGTGTTTTTCTAGCATCTCGTAAGTTACGACACTATTTTCAGGATCATCCAATTACCATGGTGAGCACAGCTCCCATGAGAGATATAATCAACAACAGTGACGCCACAGGACGCGTCGCCAAATGGGGCATAGAGCTTTCAGCTTTTGATATTGAGTATAAACCTCGGACAGCAATCAAATCCCAGATCCTTGCTGACTTTGTTGCTGATTGGACAGAGACGAAGGAGAACATGATCCTCCCTGAGTTGGAATATTGGACCCTCTTTTTCGATGGGTCTAAGGCTCGAGGGGGCTCGGGGGATGGCGTGGTGCTCAAATCACCCCAAGGAGATAAACTTTTATACATGTTGCAGATCCACTTCACAGCGACAAACAATATTATCGAGTATGAAGCACTGCTGCATGGAATCCGGATTGCTAAGGATATTGGCATCCGACGTTTGATGTGTTACGGAGATTTGGATCTTGTTGCTCAACAAGTGTCGGATATTTGTAATGCAAATAAGCACATGGCAGCATATAAAGTTGTCGTGGATGATCTATCTAAATCGTTCGAAGGGTTTGAAGTTCAACACATCCCTCGAGCAGAAAATGAGGAAGCAGATGCACTATCTCGGATAGGTTCTGCACGGAAAGAGGTCCCGGATGGCGCTTTTTTAGAGCACCTCAAAGTTCCCTCAATAAAGGGAGTAGATGAGGAATATCCGACCAAATCCGACTCACCTTTGATAGCAGTTCTGGCTGTAATTCCCAGCTGGACTCAACCCTACCTCGATTATTTGGTAGATGGCAAATTACCCGAAGACGAGGTGCTGAGCCGGAAGATCATCCGACGAGCAAAAGCCTATACTATGGTTAAAGGTGAGCTCTATAAGCGGAGTGTTTCTGGGGGTTTTCAGCGTTGTGTATCTCCGGAAGAAGGAGTGGAAATCTTAAGGGAAATCCACGAAGGCGAGTGTGGTCACCACGCTGCAGCCAAATCTCTAGTGGCAAAAGCTTTTAGACACGGATTTTTCTGGCTTCTGACTCGGCGGATGCGAACGATTAGTCAAGACGTGCAAAGGCTGCCAAAAGTATGCCAAACAAGCTCATGTTCTGGATGATCAGTTGCGAACAATACCTATAACATGGCCCTTTGCGGTCTGGGGGCTTGATATGGTAGGACCATTTAAACGACCTCCAAGTGGATTTACTCATCTCTTAGTAATGGTGGATAAATTCACCAAATGGATTGAGGCTAAACCTATCACTAGTTGTGATGGAGCAACAGCCAAAAGATTTGTCGAGGATGTTATAATCCGGTATGGTTATCCGCATAGCATTATCACGGACAACGGGAGTAATTTTTCTATGGGAGAATTGGCTGAATTACACGAGCAAAATATTGACAGCGTTGTGTCAGTCGCACATTCACAGGCTAACGGACAAGTCGAAAGAGCAAATGGTTTAATCCTACAAGGCCTAAAACCAATACTCGAAGCACCACTATGACATGCTACAGAATTACCCTCTGTAATATGGAGTTTACGAACGACTCCAAACAGGTCAACCGGATACACACCTTTCTTCTTGGTCTATGGTGCAGAAGCAGTTCTTCCTAGTGATTTGATTCACACCTCTCCTAGAGTGGCCACGTATATTGAAGAGGTTGCCGAGATTTCTCGATAAAACGATCTCGACTTAGTCGAAGAAGTTCGCGTCATTGCTGAAATGAGATCTACAGCCTATCAGCAGAAGTTACACAAGTATCATAGCCAGAGAGTCCGAAATAGATCTTTCAATAAAGGTGATTTGGTTCTCCGGCTTGTGCAAAAAATAAAGCACAAACTTTCCCTAGTATGGGAAGGGCCCTTGTTAGTTAGTCGAGTATTGCACAATGGATCGTACTACTTAACTGACATGCGGCCAGTCAAAGAGAGACCTGCTACTAAGAAGAGAAAGAGAGCTGGAGGCAGTACAAATCCGGATGAGTTAGACAGACCGTGGAATATTGCTCAGCTACGTCCCTTTTATTCTTAGCTTATCCTTCTTTGTAAACATATATATGTACATGTTCTGTGAGAAATAAAAGTTTTGGTTGCCTCAATTTTTTCTGAGAAGTTTTTACCATCTTATTTCTGAATGATCATGTCATAGTCGAAAATCCCAGAATGCTTGAAAGTACTTGTAACTACCTCGGTGAATTACGCTCTTAGTTACATGCCTGGATGAACGAAAGTGGTTAAAATAGTACGGTGGAGCCCAGGGGACACTCACAGGTAGACCTTTCGGCCGTCCTAACCACTTCCTGAACATCGGGACAAGAACGAGCGGCGTAATCGGCAGGCGAAGGGATCAACTACATACACAAGTGAGTATGTATGCAAGCCACCATACAACTGTTCACAGAGCCATTCCATCTAAAAGAAATAGAAATATTGCAATGCCATACTGCAAGATCCAAATATCCTAGATAGAGATAATATTTTTGGATAGCTCCTCATACATCAAACATCAGAGTATCAGGCGGAAGCGGAAAACAAGATCCGAGTACGGATAAGAAGCAAATCGGCATAAGATGCCACATAAATAAACACATCCCGCCCACAGATCTCACGGATCCCTGTTCCCGGAATCTCTACACCGAGTGATCATTGCCAACATCTTCCGTCTCCTCCACCCAGTATCCATCTTGCGAATACACCTGTTCATCTAAATCAAACAATTTATCGTGTGAGACCCTAGGGTACTCAGCAAGTATTTATGCCTCTAAAGGGGACATAACCTGAGGTGACGCAATTGCAGCAAAAGATAATAACTAACAAGTCTATAGATACTCGCTAACTATCCGCCTAACCAATGATAGACGGATGTCCGTTAATTAGTAACAACAGTTATAACAGTATAATTAACATATCCATCCTCCTTCTCGCTTACCAACGAGAAAGCAGACGAACAACCCATCCGTTGGCAGTTTTATTAACCATTCCATGAGTATTGCACTATTTACTAGTCAAGTACTTAGTCAAATTAAAAGAGGTACTTTAGTTATGCTTGTCTATGATCGAGAAACTGTGCTCCAAGTCATCCATAACCGCGGACACGGCTTTCAGAAAGATTTACCCTGTAGGGGTGCACAAATAGCAACACACACTCGTTCAACCTCGGAAAAACCAAATCAAAACCCAACGAGGCATTCACGACAAAGCGATCACAGGATTCGGAAATATTTCAGGGGGCCACCCCACTAAGCTACCCGCAACGAAGTTGGCCGGCTCCGGAACGGACCCAGGGTTTGTGTGATGCTTAAACGATTGGGAACCGAAAGTGTTCTTGGGCTTGTCGAATGTGGCGATGTCACGATCCAAAACAGTACAGGTGCTCCACGCACAATCATAAATAAAGCGGTAAAGCATGGCATAAGTACAGGATAGTAATAAAACCCCAAACTAGTTGTGGCCCCAAGAAATAGACATGAATCAAGCTCTAGCTCAGGGGGTCCATAAGGCCTCCCGGATGTGGATAGTGATAATAGTCAAGGAACAGGAATCAAGTACTCGGGGTCCTACGGGACACAAGCGAGCATGAAAAACCAAATAACAGATATCGCTCACCGGTGCCTCTTTCATTAGTTATCCCATTACTACTCAGGTTAAGTTGTTTAGGTACCTCGTTATCCATCAGGCACTCACATACCCTACACATGCAGTTCTACGACCCGCATGGCTCAAACAACTCCTGTAGTAATGGCTCATGGGATGGAGGAACAAGCTTCAGTGGGGTTTAAAAGTAAAGGCTATGCAGTACTTGGGCTTCAATTTAATGCAATCGCGACTCAATCATGCAAGAATAAGATAGAGGCAATAGGTGCTATATGTATGCAAGCATGTGGTAGTGCTTGCCTAGCAGCTCAGTTGAAGCGAGAGACGGATCTGGGTAGTGCTCACAGGATTCTGATATATCCCACCTTCTTTCTATTCGAAGAAGAACCAAACAAACAAGGGCCAACATAAATAAAGTGCACAAGCATATTAATTAAAAATGCGACAAGCAAACAAGCATGCCATGATGAATGATACACAATTTGCATCGCAATAATGTAGGATGGCATGGGTGAGGTGTGGGGTACAAGATTAAAGCATTTTATTAAGTTTTTAGTCCGGTTTGCTCTCATAACACTTGCTGTATACTTTATATTTATATGATGCATGCTGCAATTCAGAACATGGAGTGCATAGTTAGAACGGGCTCGTCGCGCTGATCGATTTAGACATATTATTTGTCGAATTTGGAGTTGTAGAATTAAAGTTATTAATTATTTAAGAAAAAGGCATTTTTATTGCATTTAAACAATTTCGAAATTTAATTTGCCCAAAAGATATTTTGAATGGCATATTTGAATTCCTCACATTTTTCTGATTCCAAAACATATACCATTTGTAGTATTTGGAATTGTAATTCAAAAGTTATTAAAAACAGATTTGAAATCATATTTAAATCATTTCTGAAAATGTTTTAATTAAACAGAAAACTGCCAGACTTTTTATACCCAGCTGAACTTAGCCACAGTCTCAGACATGTGGGACCATCTTGTAGGCGACACGGCTTGTGATGGAAAACATTTTATACATGGCTCACCAACCACATTCTTGACAAGCGGGACCAAGCATCTTGTAGCGGACCCACCTGTGGCGAACGAGGCACAACCACATGGCTCGGACAGGGACGGCGGGTTGAGGTTTTTGGAACCTGGGGTGCTTTTCTGCAAAAATCTAGAGGGGCTGACTGGTGGGGCTCGATGGATTGTGGGTTGAGCAGAGTAAAAAGGTAGGGGTGTATGTGCAAAGATGCCAACAAGTACTGTGGATCTTCTCTGAATTCTCTGACGAGGGGATGGTGCTCGACAATGCGTAGCGCTGACAGGATCGATCCGCGACTGCGGCAGCGTCTTGTAATGAGGTGGAACCAGTGCGGTGGGTTTGGGGGTGTTGACAGGAGGAGGCTAGACGGCTAGATATGGCTTACGCGACGCCGTGGCGAGGAAACGTGCGTGCACGCCGGCGCGCAGATCGTGCTCGACAGATGGTCCAGCGTGAACAGGGAGTAACGCCAGGGACAGAGATGTCAGGGAGGATTGGGGGCTCACCGTGGTGTCGCCGGTGGTGATGGATCGGGCCGAGGAAGCGAAGACGGCGAGGCCAGCGGGTTAGGGTTTCAAGGCGTCGATGATGTGCAGCACGGCCTGGGGCTCCTCTTGCATGCTGTTGAGCACGGGGACAATGCAGAGGGACGACTTGTTCTTCCTCGACACCCAAGGTCGCCACGCTGCCGGCTATTTGTAGAGAAGATGGAGGAGGCCGATGGTGGCCGGCGGTGGAAACGTGTGGAGGCAGGGGAGAGGGGGACGGCGCAGTGGCCAGGGGGAGGGTTTCTTATGGCAGGGGCATAAGGGGGAGGATAAGAAGGAGGGCGAGGGAGAGGTGTCATGGGGGATCGGGAGAAAAGGTGGCTTCGACCTCTTTTCTTCTCCAACAGCATGTGCTCGTCCGGCTCGGGCAGGATGGCAGCTGGGCCAGGAGGGGCATGGGCGGCTGTAGCTGGGCCAGGGGCGCAGGTGAGGTCAGGTGGAGCCGGGCTGGCAGCGAGAGAGAAAATAGAGAGGGGGAGGCTCGGGTGGTAGAGCAAGGAAGGCTCGGCTAGGGTTAGGTTAGAGGGGATGGTCCGGTTTAGATTAGGGAGTAGATGGGTTAGCTGGGTGGGTCCCTGGTTGGCAGAGAGAGAGAAAGAATGAGAGAGGGGGAGCAGCTAGGAGTGCTCTGCATGGAGAGAGGAGAGTGGTGAGGTGAGGGTTAGGGTAAGGGGTTAGGGTTTGGTCTAGGGCTAGGGTTAGAGAGAGGAGGTTAGGGTTTTAAGAGAGAGAGAGAGAGAGAGAGAGAGAGAGAGAAACAAGTGTTAAGGGATTTTTAACATGGTCAAATGCAAGATCAAGCAAAGAGGGGCAAAGGAATGGAGAGGTGCTTTTGTTGATGCATGATCAAGTGCATGATCAATATGATGAGGGTTTAGTGAGAGCAAAAAGAATAGAGCCAACATGAATTGATTTCCAAGGGCCCAAGCTCCACTCAAAAATCCAAGTAAATCCCAAAAGAATAGAATGGTGGTGATTTGCATGGCCCATGCATGGGCATTAAATGCCATGTTGTTCTTGTGAAAACAAAATAATGATCATGGCATTTATACACATGCATTCCAAAATATGGATTAAGGCCAAGCTAAAGGAAAATAGAATTGGATCTATCCCAACCCACATGAGCTAGATTAAATGCCAAAAGAAAGTAAAAGCTCATGGGTATCTAGGATGGTGGAATTATAAGGTGGTGTCCAAGAAAGGTGATGGAGTTGAATAAAAGATATGCCCCCAACTCAACTTGGGCATCAAACATTTATCAAGAACCAAATACAATATATCAAGAGCCAAATACAATTACTAATGCATATGGGAGAAGAACCAAATGGAAAAGGGTTTTATATGATGCTCAAATGCAAGGGGGCATGATGACATGAGCATGATATAATTATGATGCAACAAATATATGTAGGAAGTAGCATATATATAGACTAGGCTAGTAGCATTGCAATTGTTAGACAATTGGGATGCTATAGTACTTTATGCTCATGTTCGTTCTAGTTTAGATTTCCGATTCTAAAACTGCTACCCTCGGATATAACTCTAAAAGTTTCTAGTCTTTACTTTGGTTATTTGTCTGATTGCTGGATGCGGGCATTTTCCGAGTAGTGAATTGTTGGTACTGGAAGCCGGCTTTGTTTCCAAGTTTAAAATGGTTTAGCAATTGAGCTCCGTTGCTCGGCAAAGTTTCCGGCAGAAGGTTTAGCCGGCTCACAAAAGGGACGAGGCGGAAAGCCAGATAAATGATAAGTATGGACGAAAAAATACAAGTGCTTATGTAAACATTTCAGGCACGCAAAAAGTTTAAAGCCAAAAGTGCTGAATAGATCAAAAGCTTAGCACTAGCAAAATTATAGTACTGCATATTTACAGGCCCATCATGTTTTTCAGAATAACACAAATATTTCTATTAATCTATGATGCAGGAGAGGAAGGAGCTACCGGCTCGCTGGATACACCGCCTTGGTATCGTTCTGAGATGTCCACATCCGAGGTGGTGCGTTCATCGTCGGAAACTTCTGCTGATTCTTCTGGAGGAGGAGGCGGAGTGTCCACGCGGGTGAAGAAAGGGGTCTCGTAGCTGGTCAAATCAGCCACGTGGCACCCATATCCGGCGCAGGAGTGCATGATGGCTTGAAGGTCCTGCTCCTGGCCGTCTTCATCTACTTTGCAGTACCCTCTGGTCACTTGCCATATTTCCATGTTTCCATGGTGGCTCATGACCATGGTGAGAGCGTTCTGCGCCGCAGTCTGCGCGTAGGACATGTTCCAATCCAAAACAAGTTGCGACATCTCCTTTGCCTTGTCCCGCACCTGAAAATCCAACATGTTGTGCATGTCCCGGATCTTGAGAGCTTCACCGATGTCCTCAAGATATTGGCGGAAGTCATGAAGCAGGTCACCGACTTGGGTAAGCCGGTGGGTGCGGGGCTCGGTGGAATAAGAGTCCGTCAAGTTCAGAGGACCTATACACAAAACAAGTTAAGAAAAATCCGACATTGAGAGAAGTCTAAGAAAGAGGAAAAGTCAGACAGATGGAACGTACCGAAAATGACGTCGTCAATTTTGGTCTTCTCTTCCCGAAGACTCTAGAGTTCAGCCCGGAGCGCCTCGGAAAGGTCCTTCTCTCTGCTAAGCTCATTATTGAGGTCCGAGATTTTTTGATCTTGAGCGGCGATCTTGCGATCATGCTCATCAGTAGCCATGGAGGAGGATTCAAGGATTTGAGCGATGCTTTTTTCATGATCCGCCTTGAGCTGATCCAGCTCTTGGCGAAGCTCCTTGTTCTCCACCACCAAAGTCTTGAGGTTCTCGGCCTCTTCATTCATGGCGTAGGATTGTTTTACAAGCGCTGTAAGTCAAAAAGAACAACAGTTCAGGAAAAAATCGACTATGAAAACATGAAAGACAAGGATTGAGTCTCGAAATGTTTACCTTCGGCCTCATCTTTGGAAACCTTAAGTTCAGCATTTTTAAGTCGGAGAGCCTTGATCTCTCTCCGCTTATCACAGACATTTTTCAATAAATCCTGGTTATAGGAACATACTTTCTGTAAGTCAGAATACCCAAAGTCGGATAGCTACTAAAGACTCGGGCTAATATTTTTGCTAATATCAGCACGAGCCTTGGGGGCTACACTAGTTCATTCTTTCGCATCCCAATGAAGCATAAACCCGGACTATATATCCTACTTCATGCTTGGGGGCTAGAGGATATGATATGAAATAAAGGAAAAACAGGAGTTGGAATTCCGACTTACATATTGTTCACGAGTGAGTTTATCTAAACTCGTGTTCACTTCAACGGCAACCTTCTCGGCGAGAGTCAGAGGAATCACTGGTGTTGTTGGAACCTCACCGGTCCTTATCCTCTCGTCGCAAGAAGGTCGGAGAACTTGATGTCTTCTGCTTCTTGTGCTTCTTCTCCGGCAGATAAGTTTCTTTTCTCCAGGCATTGCCTGGCTAGCCGCTGGATCTCTTCAGCAGATTTCTGGGACAGGCCAAACTTGGCAAGTCCCGGATTGCTGATAAGGTTTTCGGCGAAAGTTTCTGCCGTACCCAAAGAGGATTCACCCTTATCTAAATCTGACTCACCCATGGTGATGTTAGTTTGTGATTCAAGGATCGCAGGCTTTGTTGAAGGAGCTGGATCTTCTGCGGCAGCCGGAGAAATCACCGGCGTTACGGAAGGTTGAGGGCAGGAGTGGGAGGAGCCACGGCAGTAGAAGCTATGGTAAGCTTCGTCTGCCATAGAGGCTTCGAAGAAGTTCCCTTCCCCTTACCCTTGATGAGTTGTTTAGCTCTTAGAATGTAATAAAGCCGGAAACATTACGTCTCAGAACAAAATTCGAGTAAGGTACAAATGCGGAAGTTGTGATTGAAAGATACCTCTTCACGACGGGCACCTCCTTTGTGCCAACAGCCACTGTCAGAGCTTTGCGCTTCTTGAGCGCAAGGTCCGGCAATGGTACCACTTATGTCTCCTGAGAAAACTCTAGAGGATATCCTTCGAGCGGAGCGAATTCCGACTCGGGGAGGTCAGCAAGCTAAAAAGAAGAAAACATATCAGTACTGCAATGTAAATCAAAGATTGAAACACATAAAAAGGTGTACTGTTAGAAGCTTACCGGCACTATGGGGTTTTCTGCCATATGCATATCCAGAGAAACCTCTGGGATCCTCCTCTCGATCCGCTCCCTGATCAGCCACTTGATCTGGCTTATATAGCCCTGTGTAGTGTAGGCTTTGGGGCTGATGCGGAGGGAGTATTTCTTGGACGACATGATGGAGTGCATCAGTCGATCTCCGTTATCAAGAAATGGATCGACGAGATACCCAGCATTGGACCAAGTCGGATCCCTTCAGTCCTTTGTGTTTGATCAAGTATTCGATCCGCCTCTTAGAGAGGATCAGATCGTCAGTGAGAGCCGGAGGAGCCTCATCCCAAGACGGTTGGGCCGTCGCAGCTCCATCGATGAAAGCCGGCAAAGCAGTGGCTTTGCCGAGAGCCGGAATATCCCTATGATAAAAGAATGTGGCTGGCCATTGTTTGACCGAGTCACTGGCTAGGATTTTGGGATATGCGCGCTCGCGTCTAAGCGAAAAACTAATAGTACCGGTGATGTAAGGAACACTGGCAGTAATAGAGTTTCTCCGGACATGAAAATAGTACCGGAATAAGGTCAGACTCGGCCTAATGCTGAGAAAGCCCTCGCACAAAGAAGCGTAAGAACTCATATCTAAAAGAGAGTTGGGAGGAAGATGATGGAGTTGAACTCCGTAATGGTCAATCACCTCGGAGAAGAACTCCGATGGAGGAAACGACAAACCTCTATCGAGGTGGGTGCCGAAGTGGACCCACTCGCTGGCGTGCGGGTTGGGGACAGTTTCCTCGAAGCCACTCCGCCAGTCACCGACGCAGAGGAGCCCTTCATTATCCACGTTCTAGAGATTCTCGTTGTCAAGCACGCAGGGGATCCAGACCCCCCGGAAGCTTTCCTTCTCCACCGCCGCTTCCATCGCCGCCGTCGCTGCCACTGCAGCCAAGCCAGAAGAGGAAGAAGAAGCCATTTCTTCGGTGGGCAGATGACCTAGGATGGGCGGCGCTGGGAGTTTTTTGGGGGAGGAACGGAGGAGCTCTGTGGGAGGAGAGGATAAGGCAAAGGACAGGTGAAGAGAGAAGGAGAAAATCCTAACCCTTTATATCCACCTAACCGCGCCAAGATTCGTGCAAATGCTACAGTGTAACCGCCACGCATCGTGGAAGGAACTGGGAAGGACCCACGCGATGATTACGTCGCCTCGATCTCCGCGCACACATTGAAACGGCGCCTCGGTTCCGTGAACCGCGGACCCTGTGATGTCGTCTTGTGGAATGCCCGCCGATGACGTGACTTGACCATGACTTGTGTCAGGTGGCGTTAGAGACCAAGTTTCGTCTTAGTTTGAAATCAAGCTGGAAAATCGGAGTAACTTGTTGATAGGTCCGACTTATTTTTAAGACCCAGATCGTATTTTTTGTTGTGAAGTTTCAGGAACCCTTCAAGATTCTGCAAGCCGAAGATCAAGCTAGACGATGATGAATCTGACTTTGGATCTTGGAGGCCTCCGGGGGCTGCTGTTGGGGATATACTTTCTGGGTATCCTCACAGTTCCTCACTGACCAGGGTGGCCCACTTTGGGTTAGAGCTTTTCTTCACGGGTGGCCCAGTCAGGGAGAAAGACGGAGTCCAATCCGGCTACGGGAAGGCCCAGAAGACTTACCGACTTAGGCCCATAGTGTTACTTGCAGTTCAAGATGTACTCTGTAACCGACTCTTAGTCGTAGCCGGATAGATCTCTCCTGTAAACCCTAGGCCGGATATCTATATAAGCCATCCTAGGGAGAGCCTTTAGGGCAACACTTTAGACCCTCAATAGTCTACAATCTCAACTCGCACAGGCGAACCCTTGTAACCCATATTTCGGCTCTGCCGTATTACTGGATTGCTAGCAGGAGTAGGATCCGTCCAAAGCCGGCAGATTCGAATCTGGGTTGTGTGCTCACCGTCCCGGAACACCGTACGTCTCACACCCCTCTCTTCCACACGCCTCGAGGACCCCCTCATGGCGTACTTGTCATCAATCCGACAACAAAAGAAATAAGAGCGATGCTAGCACCCAAAAGGATCACTCGTAGTCCTCATTTTCTTCCTTGTCCCTATCCTCATCATCATACTCCTCTGTATCTTCCCCTTCCTTATCAGCTGGTGCAGTGGGCTCCCTCGCCGGGGCAGGAAACAGGTGACGCTCAAGCTCTCCATAGTTGAGTCTAGACGAAGAGTTACACTGAGCATATGGAGTGGGAGCGGAAGGAGCAGGAGGAGCGTCTGACGCCCCAGACACATGGTGGATAATAAGCTTATGAGTATGGGCCATCTCATGGTGCTGCTTGTATGCCGCATACTTCCCTTTGCGAGTATCAAACCCCATGCACAATATGTTCCGCTAAAACCAATTCAGCTGCTTCACCTCACAAGCAACATGAGGCACTGGGGGCCTACGAGCACTCGCACGAGCATCCCTCATAAATCCCTCAGGAGCAGAAGATGGATGAGAGGTCTTCCTTGCCTTGTTGTATATCTTCTTCACCTTATGCTCAGTATCAAAGTGAAACTCTCCAGCGGGAAGCAAGTGCTTGATCAACATCATAATATAAGGAGCATACGGAATGGAGAGCCTATCGAACATGGCATCAGTCAACTCATGATAGATGAATTCCATCACATCCAGCTTGTAGTCCACAGACTCATCCTCACTAGAGGCCACCTCAAAGGAGAAAGCAAGCAGCTGAACCAAGTGACCATTAATACTGTCATTATTGCCCCTACAGGCGTGATGGAGTCACGTAAAATACCCACCAAGCTAGCATAAAGAGGGAAGAGACCAACAAGATTACCCACAATACCATTGTCAGCCGTGCAAGGAGAAAGAGCAACATCTTTGTCGGGCTTGAGTTGAGTAATGATACGATGTCCACAAGCATGGTCCCTGCCACGGAATGGTTATCCAAGCACCCCAACGAAGGTCCGAAAATCAGATTGCATCATAGTTTCATGGGTCATCCACTTCATGGTGCGGTTCTCATCGCCACAAATTACCAAAGTGGAGAAGAATTGCTTCACCACCTCTGAGTCATAGGAACACTGAAGGGCCATAAGAGTGTGTAGCCCCATCCGCTCAATCACCTCCATAACATTAGCAAGTTGAGGCTTCTCCATAGCCTCAGCAATATTCATGGGATGCATAGGACGAATCTTCAGGGACACATACACATCTTCATAAATGGACTTTTGGTCAGCACTCCAAAAGAGGGAGTCACCAAGCTGTGTATCTTGCTCAGATTCTTCAAACAGATCATGATGACGAATCGAAGAGTAAGTGATGACATCCATTTTCTTATAGTCGACCTTTGGTGCCTTTCCCTTTCTCTTGGACACACCCTTCCTTCCCTTGTCTTTCTTTGCTTGTTCAGTCATACGACCAACCTCTCTTTTCCTCCTCAGTTCAACCTCGTCCACGAGACCACCTTCACCGTCGTCCTGGATGTAGAGGCCATGGGGACGGCGCTTGTAGGTTTTGGGAGCACTGGAACCACCCTCACTCACTGAAGGAAGAACGCAGAGGAGGAGGTACCCAAATGCATGGGGAAGAAGATCTGGGGGAGGCCCAGAGAATTTGGTGGCCAGAACAGCTTCGGAGAGGGTTGGGGATGCAGGCAGTGGCTTGGGAGAGAGAGAGAGAGAGAGAGAGGGGTCGGGGGAGAAGAACTGCTCTGTTTGAGCTCTTCCCCCAATGCCCAGCCCTTAAAGGACAAAAGCCGCCAGGGCCAGATTATCCGGCCTCCACTTGGGCCGAATAATCCGGCCTGATTTCTAAAGTTCTGTTATACATAGATTCAGGCCCGCGCACCACCAAACAAAACCCCCACAAGTTAAACAATGGACTTGTGTGCAGAAAAGATGGCTCAGGGATAGGAAAAGGCTTGGGATTAGACAACCAAACTGAGATGGTACTACACACCCAAGATTGCAAGACCCAAATCAAATAACAGCCAAAGTTGAGTGTGGTTTCCATAAAAACATAAGATAAGCAAGAAAAATCAAGAAGATCCACATAGAACCAACTCTTCTCACGGAAGAGGGCGGTGGCCGAGGCCACCTTGTTGGAGTGCATGGTATGACATCGTGAAGATATATCTTGGGTTCATACTAATACTCATCAATAAGCTCACATATCACAAAATGATATTAAGAGAAATGATTTTACTTTCTTTCGGCATTATGGGGGAGGGTTAGCCCAATTAATTAGGACCACACTCCCCCTATATCCATGCCCACACCTAAACCAAATAAGGAGGAGATATAAGAGTGTGTGCATGGGTAATCAAGACAAACTCCTTGAATCAACGATATTTTGATCATTCCTCAAGTAACAAAACCTTGCTTCATCAAGTGGCTTCATGAAAATATCAGCAAGTTGATTCTTCGTGCTCACAAAAGATAGATCAATATCACCACGAGCGACATGGTCCCGAATAAAATGATTCTGAATCTCAATATGCTTTGTCCTTGTGTGCTACACAAGATTGTATGCAATTTTGATTGCACTTTCATTATCACATAAAAGAGGCACTTTGTCACAATTGACACTGTATTCCTTTAAAGTTTGCCTCATCCATAAAAGTTGAGTACATGCGCTTGTAGCAGCCACATATTCAGCCTCGGCGGTGGAGAGAGATATACAATTCTATTTTTTAGAAGACCAACATACCAAGGACCTTCCCAAGAATTGACAAGCTCCAGAAGTTGATTTCCTATCATCTTTGTCACCAACCCAATCTAAATCAGTATAACCACATAGAGAGAAATTGGAGCCCTTGGGATACCATAAACCAAAATTAGGGGAATGAACCAAATATCAGAAGATTCTCTTAACCGCCACTAAGTGGCTTTATTTAGGAGCTGCTTGATACCTTGCACACACACCTACACTCAACACAAAATCGGGTCTAGATGCGCAAAGGTAAAGAAGAGAGTCGACCATGGACCGGTATACCTTTTGGTCCACATTTTTACCATTTGGATTAAGTTCAAGATGACATTTAGTTTGCATCAGTGTGGTGACGCCATTAAGATCCATCATCTTGAATCTCTTGAGCATGTCTTGGATGTATTTTGATTGATTTATGAAGGTTCCTTCTCTAAGTTGCTTGATCTCAAATCCAAGAAAGAACCATAGTTCCCCCATCATAGACATCTCAAACCTATCAGTCATAAGATTTGAAAATTCATCATTAAAAGGCTTTATTAGTAGAGCCAGAGATAATATCGTCTACATATAGTTGGCATACAAAGAGCCCCCCTTAACCTTCTTAGTAAAAAGAGTGGGATTGATTTTCCCAACTTCGAAGCCACGGTCTAGCAAAAGCTCTTTAAGGTGCTCATACCATGCACGTGGGGCTTGTTTAAGGCCATAGAGTGCCTTATCGAGTTTGTAGACATGGTTCGGAAAGTTAGGATCCTCAAATCCCTGGGGTTGCTTTACATATACCAACTCATGTAAAGGACCATTAAGAAAAGCACTCTTAATGTCCATTTGCTATAATTTAAAATTATTATGAGCAGCATAAGCAAGAAGGATATAGATGGACTCAAGACAAGCCACATGAGCATAAGTCTTGCCGAAGTCGATGCCTTCAACTTGGGAATAGCCTTGTGCCACAAGTCTTGCGTTGTTCCTTACAACAGTGCCATTCTCATCTTGCTTATTCTTGAAAATCCTCTTTGTGCCGATAACATTGCGGCAATCCTTGGGCCTCTCTACTAATTTCCAGACCTTGTTGCGCTTGAAATTATTTAACTCCACCATGATCATTGTTCTTGTCATCCATAATGTTGTCGAGGTTGCTGGATTCTAAGAGGAAGAAGAACATGGACAGAGGCGAATAGTCGGGCCGAGCGCCCCCCAAAAATCTTATCGACCATCTCTTGGTACAGAATCTTGGCCGATGGGGCTTCAAATACCTGTTCTCCCAGACGGCTGTGCACATAGTCGGCGGGATGGAAAATTCTAGAGCAGAGTAACAAAAGGAATAATGGCGAGAGATAGAGAAAGAACATGTAACATTTAGATAGGTTTGTCTCTCTATTCACTACTAGATAAAAGCCTATAGGAAACATGCACATTAGAGGCGCATTTATACTATATGCGCCTCTGATAATATAGGCGAGGCGCACCATGCAGCCATGCGCCTCTAGTAATTTAATAGACAAGGCGCATATCTGTAGGATGCGCCTCCACTATCATCTGTACGGACGAAATCTGGCACCCCCATTTTATGTGAGGCGCACCATCTGGACATGCGCCTCTAGTACTTAAACAGGCGAGGCGCATATGTGGCAAATGCGCCTCGCATATCTTGGGTGGGCCCGGGTGGAGATCGGTGGTCCAATATGCGAGGCGCATATTGTAAGATGCGCCTCCGATACTCACAACAGGCGATGCACATTAGGAAGAGTGCGCCTCAAGCAACCCCTGCGGGCCTGGGTGGCCGCACAGGCGAGGCGCATGTTGGCATGTGCGCCTCAGATAGTTCAGACTATCAGAGGCGCATTTACTGCAATATGCGCCTCGCATAACCTGGTTGACTTTTTTTGCACCTTTTTGGCACATGCACCCCACTCACTTGCCTCACTTCTTCCTCTCCACCCAAAGACAGATTTGGTCGCCCCTCTCCTTCTCCCCACCTCATTTCCCACATTGATTCACCATAGAAGCTTGCTCGATCTCCATTGGTTGACACTCACATGTAAGTGAAGTTTCTTGCTCCTCTAGATGTACACCATGTCCCTTTACTTCTCCTCCGTCTCTCTTGCACAAGTTGTCGTTGGAGGAAGCGCGAAGGCATTTGCTTGTATGCTCATGCGCGTTGTTGGCGACACCGCGACTATACGATTGTGTTATGGTGCATGCTTATTTTTGTGCAGGGATTTCATTTGAGATGCCAATGTTTCGCCGGAATGTCGATTAATTTGTTTTCCAGCGAATTTCTAGCACTCGCGGATGTCCTCTTTTTAGGGGAGGTCATGCAGAATTTTTCGGGCAATCCAGATGTCCATATATGCTCTAATTATTCTCTTGCTCTTTGTACCACGCATAGGCGACCATGGTACGACCACTGATTCACAAAGCCCTCGTGGATAGGTGGATGAGATGCGCGAGGACCGATATGGCACACGCAAACAAGACGGAGATAAGATGCCCGTGTCGCGACTGCAAGCTGATGTATCTGATAAGGCACGATTCCGGAATGCTGGAGTCGCACCTGCTCCGACGTAGTTTCATGGATGGCTACACTCGGTGGATACGTGATGAAAAAGATGATGATGAGGATGTCAATAATGGTGAATATCAAGAAGCCGGTCATGATCACGAAGATCAAGGCACCAACGCGGGGCAGGTGATGATCATGAAGATCAGGGTGGCGCCGGGCATGAACACGAAGATGATCAAGGTGGCGCCGGGCATGAACACGAAGATCAAGGTGTTGACCATGATTCGAGCTGGCTACAAGACCCTCATGTCCAAGATCTGCTTCTCAAGGAGACGAGTAACACCAGAGCCGCCGCTAGAGAGAAATCTAAGCTGGAGCAAATGAAGAAAGACGCGGTCACTCCATTGTTTGATGGATGCAACGATGGTGATACCCGTCTGAATGTAACGCTCAAAGCTCTAGAGATGAAGGCGAAACACAAAATGACCGACGAATGCTTTGACGACAACATTGCATTCTGGCACGATATTCTTCCCAAGAAGGGGAACACATGTCCGACTAGTATCGCTGAGGCCAAGAAAGTCACGTGCCCTCTCAATCTACCGCACGTGAAATACCACGTCTGCATAAATGATTGCATCATATACCGAGGCGAGGACACGGAGAAGACCACGTGTCCGGTGTGCAAGACCTCTCGATACAAGAGAGGGACCAAGAAAGCTCCTAGAAAGGTGGTGTGGTACTTTCCTCTAACTCCTCGTCTGTAGCGGTATTTCACGGACCCTAAGGAAGCAGAGCTCATGCGCTGGCACGCGAAAAGAAAGAGGCCGGAAGACGATGATCCAGAGAAGGAGGAAATGCGGAGGCACCCTTCGGATGCTTGCCAGTGGAAGGCGTTGGACCTCCAATATTACCAACATTTTGGGAAAGAGTCAAGGAACCTCAGGCTGGGCGTGAGCACCGACGGACTTAATCCGTTCAGAAGCCAGAGCAGCACACACAGCACCTGGCCCGTGTTTGTATGGATCTACAACCTCTCCATGGTTGTGCATGAAGAAGAAGTACGTAACCATGAGTATGCTGGTTCAAGGGCCAAAACAACCCGGTACAGACATCAATCTGTATCTCACGTTGTTGAAAGAGGAGCTGGCCACATTATGGGAAGAAGGAGCCCGTACGTGGGACTCCTCGAGATAAGAGTACTTTGACATGAGAGCGGCGGTGATCACGACGGTGCAAGACTATTCCGGTTATGGATACTTCTTGGGCCAGGTGGTCCAAGGATTCTATGGGTACGTTAGGTGCAAAGATAATACAACATACCGCCAGCTACAGAAATATCCCGGGTCCGAGAAAACCGTGTTCCTTGGGGCTCGGAGGTGGCTTCCCAAGAATCACGCCTGGAGAAAGCTAGGAGATCTATTCGATGGGGCGGTTGAGCTCCGAGGAATCCCAGACCAGAGGAGTGGCGCGCAAATCTACAAGTTGTTGAATAACTGGAAGGAATGCCCTGCACCGGGAAATACCCAGAAGAAGCCAGAGCCGCTGCTGAAGGTATGGAAGGCGAGGTTTGTTTTCTGGGACTTGCCATACTGGAAGATCCTCCGCATGCCTCATAGCCTCAATCTCATGCATATCATGAAGAACATGGGCGAGGGTCTGCTTGCCACCCTCCTTAACACCGACAACACCAAAGATGGGCCGAAGGCAAGGAACGACTTGAAGCATATGGGCATCAGGGATGAACTTCAACCACCACCTAGCGATGACAAGGAGGAGGACAAGGAGGAGGAGACGGAAACGCAGAATAGCCATTGCCGCAAAGGCAAAAAGTAGGTCAAGAAGGGCGAGGTCAAGCTCAAGGCCTCGTGCTTCACTCTGAGTAAGAAGGAGGCCATATAGTTTATGAAGTGCCTCCTCGGAGTCAAATTTCCGAACGGCTACACGGGGAAGATAAGCAGATGGCTAGACAAGGGGAAGCAACGCTTCAGCGGGATGAAGTCTCACGACATCGCCATGCTGATGACGCAGGTACTCCCGGTCGCGATCCGAGGTATAATGGACAAGCACGTCCGTGAAACGTTGTTTGGCCTCTGCAACTTTTTCGACGTGATCTCTCGGAAGTCGATAGGCATTAAGCAGCTCACGAGGCTACAGGACGAGATCGTGGTGATACTATGCGATCTCGAGATCTATTCCCCCCCCCTCCCGCATTCTTCAACATCATGCTTCATCTGCTTCTCCATGTCGTGGAGGATATCGTCCGACTCGGTCCTCCGTTTCTGCAAAGCATGATGCCATTCGAAAGGCTCAATGGACACATCAAAGGATACGTTAATAATAGGTCCCGTCCAGATGGAAGCATAGCAAACGGCTTCCTGGCCGAAGAGTGCATCTCTTTCTGCTCGAACTTTCTACAAACCGAGACCCCTCTTGGTCTGCCATTCAACAAGCACCTCGGGAGGCTTGCTGGATGCGGTCACCATGAGGGTCGGCGCCCAAAGCATGCCGACATCGAGGGCCGAACCAAGGACTTTGAAAGAGCAAACCTGGTCGCGCTACAACACCTGCAGGTGGTCGATCCATACATATATGAGCACAAAGAGTTTATCAAGAAGAATTACGCTGACCAGGGGCGCCAGTACTCGGAGGAATATGTTATCAAGGAGCACAACTCCGGTTTCACACGGTGGTTTAGGGAGAAGGTCATTGCTAATCCACCGTAGGGCAAGTACTCGGAGGAAGATATACTCATATTCTCCTTGTCACGGGGCGCCTCGCACAACCTGATGACCTATCAGGCATACGATATCAACGGATACACGTTCTATATAGAGGAAAAGGACAATAACTGTGATTACCGGAACTCAGGGGTTACGGGGATATTCTACTCCGGCGACGTCCCGGAAAGATACTACGAAAGGATCAGGGAGATTTGGGAGCTCGACTATGTTACTGAGAAGGTGTCGATGTTCCGTGTCAGGTGGGCCAAGAGCATCGAGAAAGAAGGCCGATATTTCACCACCATGGTTATACCGTCAAAGACCACCAGCGCGAACGCACCCGTGAGAAATGAGCCTTGGGTTCTAGGTAGCAAGGTCGACCAATGCTGGTACATCACAGACCCGTCAAAGCCTAGCCGGGTTGTCGTCAGGAGAGGCAAAAGGAACATCATCAGAATGGACGGAGTCGCTAACGAGCAAGACTTTTACCAGAACGGTGGCCCGAAGATGGAAGACGAATACGACAACCAAGCACCATACACCACAACCCTACCTAAGAAAGGACTCCTGTTCAAAAGAAGTAGTGAAGACGTCCCGGACCTAACCTATGCAACCGCGACAAAGAAGGGCAAGAAGACGACCATTGTCAAGAAACGCTAGCGTGCTCCGACCATTCTCAATAACCGTCGTGTGTGTGTGGCATACTATTATGTATCGAAACATTCATAATTATCATTTTTTGTATGTTATAATATTGCATTGAGAATATTATGTATCGACGAGACACATTCATAATACTCACTTTTGTTGTTTTGGCAATATTTGAATTTTAAAATATTTGCAGTATATTTTATAGTTCTTATTGTGTTTGGACAATGTTTTTACATGATAAATAGCCTTCAAAAAAGTTTTCAAAAAATTTGAGCCACCAGGATTTGAACCTGGGTGGCTAGGCTTTAGTTTAGGACAAGGGACGAAACCAGTGGCCTAGGGTTAGTTTGTTGACAGGTACATCGCACTACGCTAGTTGACTAGTGCTAGAGAATACCCGAGGCGTATTCTGGCCAGATGCGCCTCGTGTAAACTTACCCGAGGTGCATTTTCAAATATGCGCCTCGCATAAGCTGGTCGATTGAGCCTATTTTTTCCCCTTTCACTTTTTCTCTGGATCGATCAGATGAAACTGATGTCGCCTTCGCTCTGTCGTCACCTTTGCTCCGCTGCTGCCGTCGCCTTTGCTCCGCCCGCGCCCGCCCTCCGTGCCCAGGAGGAGGAGGAGGAGCCCACCCTCCGCCCGCCGTGCCCAGGAGGAGGAGGAGCCCGCCCGTCCGTCCGCCGTGCCCAGGAGGAGGAGCCCGCCCGTGCTGCCCCTTCCTCTGTCATGCCATCGTCGCCCCTTCCTACCGCCGTCCGCGCCCACCGTCCACCGTCGTCGAGGTGACCGCCTTCCCCTCTCCCTCCCCTTCCCCTACCCCTCTACCTCCCTCTCAAAAAAATCGATGTTGTTCAGAGCTTAGAAATCATCAGTTTTTGAATGAAGATATCTTGTCTGGGTTGCATAGTGAGATGAACTAGGCGAATTAGATTGGCCAGGACCGTCTCAAATGAAGAAATTCAGATTCCATGTTGTGTTATCAAGACGAGCTGGGTAGTTATTTTTATGCACTGACCTAAAAAACCTGACTGTAGAGCACTGACACCAAGCACTATAAATATGCTTATGTAGCAAGATTTCATAAAAAAAGGTCAACAAAAGTAGACTAATTTGTTAGCAAGAAAACCTCTTAGATTTCTGAACTTGCTGAACCCTATCACCACTTCTCTTAAAACAGTGTCATAGCAGTTAGTGGGTAAACATAATAACTTTCATCATGTATGTAAAATGGCGTAACATTGAATTAATGTTTGTGAAAATATCTCCAAGTGTTCATAGTTTACATATGATGGGGGAATCCTCTATATTTTGGTACACATATAGGTCCTTGTTGTACAAAATAATGAACCGTTGGTTTGAATTGTTGGAAATAGGAAGAAGAAGGTCCTTGTTAATTTTTATCACCATTTTAGTAATCTTTGCACCTCTCCTTGTTTGAATTGTTGGAAATAGGAAGCAGGAGGTCCAGAGATGGCAATAACTATACTTTTTTCATCTTGCAAGAGAAGTAGCACTCATATGGGGAATTTTGGGTCTAATGTTTGTTCCATGAAAAATATCCTCTCTGAAAGTCAGATGTAGGTAGTTTATCTGCATGCTACTTATTCTGCTGTATGATTCACCCAGAGCACCTTTCTTTTGTTTCATTTTTCATCACAGATTACTGCGAAAAGATGTGCATGTATGTTGTATGTTCACCAAATGTCACCAGCTTTTTGATTAAAATGCACATAGCTACCATGCATCGTGGTTTGTAGTTGGTGGATAGTGAGAGCTACATGCTGGAAATATGAGCCGAGATTAACATATTTATCCTTTTGTTGCACTTGAAAAACTTGCGTCATAGTTCATTTAGATTTGCACAGAAGAGGCCCCACGATCTAGCTGTGGTGCCTACCCTTGCACATGTTCTCATTTCCTTGTTGAAACCAGCACTTCATCATGTACCCATCTGACATTTTTCTATTGAGTTTCTACTACATTTGGCACAATCTTTACCTGGACCATACACTAGATAAAAAAGCATCTTGCTTCCACCAGGCACACTGCTTGACTTGGCCAGAAATGAAGTATGTGTAACTGTAAGTAAGTAACCACCACCAGAAGGTTTATTGGGTGTGGAAAACATCTCCTAAGAAGCAGCTCTGTTTTACATCTCATCTTTACTAATAGTACTTGAACACATATCTCTGTTTTAGAATCCTTGAATGTTATTCAAGAATTAGAGCAAGCTATAGGTGCAATATATCTCAAGGTAGTCAGGAAAAGCATGTGGGGAATATAGCTTGCAGAGGTTCTGAACTTGGGAGTGAGGCATTTATAGTTCCATCTTTTATTTGCTTGATTCTTGTTAGTGGATTTGTAGACATGTATTTACTGCTGGCTCAAAATAACTTGTTGCTAGGTTGACTTGCTGAATTCAGTTGTGAGACATGAATGATTAGAGGTAGCTTTGAGATTACCCAAAATTGTTTTATGCGTAGTTGGATGCTTCTCTGGTTTAGCCAAGATCTATGGCTGCTGCTAGCATGTCTTACAATGTGATGCCTCCATCTAGAGTGTATGCAGTGGTAGCTTCTGTTTCTTTATTTTTTAGTTTGTGCATGTGCAGAGAAGGTCATAAAAGCTTACCTTTGTATGTTGTCCATATTTCTTGTATGCTGCTGAAAGCAAGTTGTGTATGGATGTGTTTGTGTATGCTGGCAGCAAAATGGCTGTGTTTGTGCCTATTTAGGCTTTTTTGTGCAGGTTTTTCTTTTTGAGTTGCCAATGTTTCACCGGAATGTTGATTCAATTCCATTTCGGTGAATTTCTAGCACTCCTAGACATAGAAAACTAGCAAAGGTTATGCCGAAATTTTCTGTGAATTTTTGTGCTTATTAGTTCCATTTATTTGTGTGTTTACAAATGTCGGCGGAGCATGGCCCTTCTAGCAAGAAGTCCTTTTGGGAGCAGCAGGCGAAGATGGAATCCCAAGAGGACCCAGAATTCGTTCCGCGGGACGACGAGATGGAGGCGGATGAGGATATGTCGTCGGGCGATGAGGAGATGGGGGACACGGATGGCGACGCCACTACCACTGATGGCGGAGGTGAAGCTACTACGGACGATGGTAGCACATCGAAGAAGGCCCGGAAGGAGCATGCCCCGATCATGGTCGACATCAAAAGGTCCATCATCACAAGCGTGAACGATGAAGGTGCGCCTTTAGAGCCGGCCGAGTTTGTCACGGGTTACTCAAACCAGCTCGCGGCAATCCTCTGGAACACCGTCACGATCAACACGGAGAACCTGAAGGCCGAAGAGAACAGGGGTTGCCGCATCTAGCTCTTCCGGAAGCTGCACGCAAGATACGCGTTCCCGGGTGATGAGGAACACAAGTACAATAATGACAATCTCAAAGGGAATCCGGTAAACAAGTACGCCCTAAAGAAGATGACCAAGGCCTTGTCGAATTGGAAGGTCCGGGTGAAGAAGCTGATTTTCGAGGACGAGCTAAGTTATTCAGAGGTCGTCAAGAGGGAGCCTCTGGTCACGGAAGAACACTTTAAGGTGTTCAAGGCCAGATGAGAATCCGCCATGGGCAAGGCCAAGAGTCAGTACTTCAAGGAGTTGTATGAGAAGAACATTGGTACCCACCATCTCGGCTCCAGCGGTTATAGAGCTGTGATTCCCAAATGGGAGAAGGAGGACGCCGACGCTCGTACAAAGGGGTTGACCCCTCCCTTTGATGACATAAAAGAGCCGCAGGCAAAGCACTTTGTCAGGGCCCGGTTTGCCATGCTGAAAGATAGTTCTGATTATTCCTCGGAGCCCGTCGGTCCCTTCGCTACAAAGGTGACGGACTTCATGAGAAAATATGCTAGTAGTTTGCATGCAAGTCGATTAATTGCGTTCACGGTTAATCAATGAAGTCCAGTTTTCTGATCAAATGCTTCGCTTTCCTTGTGCGCGGGACGAGGAGTGTAGGAGCTCCTCATCCCAGGGGTCGGCGCCTGTCGCCAAGTGGGACACCACTTTTAACAGGGCGCTGAATCGGACCAAGAATGTCGAGCCCCTAGCGGCCCCGTCGTCGGCTGGTCGTGTGGTCGGCTTTGGCAGCATAACATGGTCCGAGTACTATGGAACCATGGAGCGGAAGGGCAGGAAGCAGGCCAAAAGCACCGAGGTAAGACACCTAAGGGAACAGGTGGAAGCCTTTCCTAATATAGTCCAAGATGCCGTGAACCAGGCTGTGTCGGCTGTCGAGACTAAGTTCCAAGAACAAGTTCATACACAAGTCAAGGCACAAGTCCAGACACAAATGAACGATAAGCTCAACACCATCCTTCCCGCCTACATGGAAAAGTACATCAAGTGGCAGAAGGGTGGTAAACAAGGGCCGCCACCGGTTCCCAACCTCGATAGCGCCCAATCGGGCAACATGGCGCGGCCGGAGGCGCTAGTGACTCCTCCAGCGGGGCCGGTGGTGGTGGAGACTCCTCCAGCTCCGGAGCTTAACTTGCCCGTTGCGGCACACACCACCGTGCCATCAGGCAGCCACTCCGCCACTTGCGGTCTCAATCCTGCCGGCGGCGGTGCCTCGACCTTGGCCGAGTTCGACGCCCTCAAGTTAACTAACTAATTAAAGCGAGAGTTGGGAGGCTTAACCACACCGATGACTTGATCTTCGTTTTATTGACGCCCGGCCTACATGTCTTTCGGAGGGAGACACTCCTTGCACTCTAATGCATTGGGTGGGCGGCCAGTTGAAGGATGTTGCCAAGGGTACTATCGTTCAACCGGAGAACCACAAAATGCACAATGTCATAATGCCACCTGACATGATGAGGGTCAGATACAGTATGGTGCTTCCGGGCTACGAGCAAGTGGAACCTCCCTCTCAACCTCAAGGATGGGATGATGAGGAGACGACGGTGGTCCTCAGTACTGGCTTCGGCTACTTGTACCTATGGCCGAAGAGCCAGATCCGTTTGGGGACGGAGGAACAGCTCAACATCACCCCAGAGGCAGCATAGCCAACACATGATGAAGACTTCAAGATGGAATACTTGGACAACATGGCACAGGATCCCTATGATGATGATGGAGAAATTGATCCGAACTTCGACGACCAGTTCGTTAACACAAGGTTTTCTGATTGGTATGAGTCGGGACCATCAGACACACATCAAGTTGCCGATACCCAACCAGCACCGACGAAACCCCCTTGCCAGGTGCGTCTCTTCCCAACTAGTCAGGAGACGCCGCCACCCTCCCCCTTCACCGAGCCTCCAAGGCCAGCAATTCCTTTGATCAGCCCCAACACCCTTCATAAGGTGATCGATGAGGTGAACACGGTGGCCGACACTGTAACACCCTCAAATCGGCCCTATGCAAGTTTTAGCGAATTTCGCCAAACCCGCATAGAAACGATTCAAAGGTGCCCACCAGGCACTTTCGTGCGGGTGGAAAACGAAGTAATAACATTACACAACAGTCCTTGATGGGACCCACAGAACAGATATATATACAACAGCGACTCAAAGAGCCAAGAATACAGATATACAATACAAAGATCCAATTCACGTTGAAAACGATACGGCGTCCGAGTACGGACAAGATGCAAATTGAGCTAAGAGCCCTGAAGAATAACCAATGGCGTCCATAACCCTGCCCAGGCCAAGCCGGAAGGGTAACCCTGCTAACGACGTCGATCTCAAAACCTGCTTAAACAAAAGGGGTGCCGACAAAGGGCAAAGGAAAAAGAGAGAGCGGTCAGTACTGAGGCCAGTACACGGCGAGGCTAGAATTCGGCGGTCCTCGCCTACATAGGTATGGTGGACTGAAGCGGCAGCGCAACATACACTAAACAACCTATAGAGACTCGATATAACTGTCGGCTATCAGAGAGGGGTGAGAAAGACCTATTCGGAACCAACCTGGTACTAACACCAAAAAATCCCATCCTGGTATTCCCCCTCGAGACCAGACGAGGAAGTCAACCGAGGAACGCACACAATTGGCAGTTTTATTTCTTCAGTTATTGTTGCAGCAATTACTAGACAGGTGTAGATGATCGTCCTGATAAAATAAGCAGTGGGTCGTTTTAGTTAACCATTCCGTTGTAGTTGCAACACTTACTAGTCATATACAATTAGCATGAGATATCCCAAAACCCAGCAGTTGTTGGTACTTTTATTTAGCCATTCGTTGTAGTGAAGCTGATTACTAGACATAACGGATACAAGTCAAATTATAACAGTAAACTTTAGTTATAGTTGTCTATGATCAAGCACTGTGCTCCAAGTCGTCCATAACCGCGGACACGGCTTCTCGAAAAGATTTAACCCTGCAGGGGTGCACCAAAGTATCCACAAGCACTTCGACCCTTTTTGCCAGATCAGTTAACATACACCCATCGGTATGTCGGCGGGGCCTAAGTCATGACGTTTCCAGACCCAAAGCAAGCACGGGGGGCCACCCCACTAAGTCTACCCGCAACGAAGTCGGCCGGGCTCCGAGACGGACTTAGGGTTTGGGTAGACGGTCAGAACGACTGGGAACCCAAAACTGGGCTTGTCGACACCGCGAAAACGTGTCCCGATCCTAAACAGTACAGGTGCTATCCATCGCACAATTTAAATAAAGCAGTAAAGCATGGCATAAGTACAGGATAGTAAATAAAACCTCAAACTAGTTTGTGGCCCCCAGTACAATACTTTGAAATCAGGTACTAATCGATGGGGGGGCCATATCTCCCCACCTGTGGTTAGCGCGCTCGATCTCTAATGTGTCAAGAACTCTGGTCCTCACGGACACCGATAAGGCAGTCGGAAACCAAATATTATCTATCACCCACCGGTGCCTCTGCATTTACCTACTTCCATTTTTAGTGATTAAATAGTAATTAAAGTAACCATCTTCAACATTAAACACACGGCCATACTGCAACAACTGTGGTACTTGACGACACGCAACAGCACTTGAGCCAAGCGACTACGACGCGCAAGTCCAACTACCTACCAAACAACAGGTAATAGGATGTGTCCAAGGCAATATAAGGCTGCAAGGGATATCATGGGTACGAAAACTAGAGCATCGCAACACAGATAGCAATAGATCAACAGGAGGAAGTAAAGACTATAAAAGTAAGATAGGTAGAAAGGGGGAGATGCTCGCCTGAAAAACATTGCCGAGGGTTCAACCGAAGATCGGGTCGACACTCGCATCAACTCATCGGCCTAATCCGCGAAGAAGCAAACACTAGAAGAAACACCGGATGCACTATTTAAGATTACGACAGAAGACCGAGCATGATGCATGTATGATGTATGACATGGCAAAGGTGCAATGCAATTAGGTCATATTAAGCGGAACCGAGGTTTCGGCAAATATTTAAGTGGTTCAAGTTGTTTAACTACCCCGCAATTTAAATGTTGTCTTAACATGGCAAAATATATCACCGGTTCGCTACACAAATTTATATGGGACCAATATAAGACTAGATTTGCCCGCATATGGATCCCATATTTAATTATAAGGTGAATCGGCATAATGCCCCCAAACCACACGAATATGCATGCGAGATGAATGATTTAATGCAACAAGTTTATATTACAATTATAAAATAGGGCTCGAGAAAGGGGTCACACATTAGGGTTCGGAAGATCTTGGGGTTCCGAGGGTTCGCGGGATCGGTCTTCGGGTCATAGGATCCATGAAGAAGATCTTGAGGTTTTTCCGCGATGGAGCTCTGGATGTCCCGTGCCGGAGATCTTATCGTCGATGGCAAACATGGTTCCCGACTCGAGGGTCTTGTCCATCGAGAGGGTTCAAAGATCTTGTTGGAGTCTTGTTGACCTTCAATTCGCTTCGCAGACACATGATAGCATCTCCACAACTCTAGCAGGTAACACCATCTGGCAACATCGAAGCCAAAACATCTTGATGAATAGGAGCAGAACACGCACATGCGGAACAAAACATGGTGGACACGCAGCACCAGAGGCACACACACAGCAGGACTCAGTGTGGCCCAGGCTGTCAGCTGCCTCTGTAGCCAGCTGACAAGGGCAGCAGGGGGCCGAAGGCGCCGGAGGAGGCCGCCGGGCGGCAGTGGAACCAGCTGGAGAAGAAAGCGAAGAGTGGAGGCGAGGCCGGGCGTAGCTCGAGGCAGGCCGGAGGGCGAGCTCTGGCGGCCTTCGAGGCGGTTGGCGGCCAGAGGAGGCCCAGGCGACCAGGAGCACCAGTGAGGGGACAGAGGCGAGGCTGAGGCTCAGTCGAGGAGGAGGCCAGGCTGGGAGGCAGGAGGGATCAAGGCGAGGGGGATTCACGAGGATGGCGACGGGGTCTAGGAAAGCGCCGAGGAGGAGAGCCGCGGAGGCGGCGAGGAGGCCGACGGAGCCACGGGCGCTGGGAGGCCGAGCCACAGGCGGCGGTCTGCCGGTGGAAGCGGAGGGACCCGAGGCGTGGTCGGCCTATGGGGCGACAGCGGGCGAGGCTCAGTTAGCTCAATGGCCAGGGTAGGTGGGGGCTCTGGGCCAGGATCGATCGGGAGGTGGGGTTCCGAGCAGGACGGCGGTTGTTGCGGGAGGTCTGCGGGGAGGAGGGAGGTGGGCACGACGCGACAGGTGGGACCCGCCGGTGGGCCGCGGTTTGACCGCGTGAGTCCCACGCGGGGTGGACGCGGGTTGGTTTGGGGTGGGTTCTGGGGTAGCAGGGCGTGTCGCTGCAGGTGGGGCCGGGGTGGGGACGCGCCCAGGGAGAGAGGCAGGGCCGGCTGTGTGGAGTGTGGGTGGGGTTTGACCAGGTGGGGAGGCTGAGGTGGCGGCCTGGGATAGGATAGGGGGAAGGAGAGGATGAGGTGGCAGTTTGCGATTGGCCGGGGCGAGGTGGCTGGGGATGGGTAGACTAGGTTTAGGTAGAAAAAGGTTTGAGGGGAAAACTGGTTTGCACTGGGGGTGGCCGACTGGGTCAGAGCGGCCCGGTTTGGCTGCCCCCTAAAAATAAAATAAATATTTTATTATTTAACACGAGGCGCTTGAAAACCGTTGGTAGACGAAACAAAATAATCCGGAGACCCGGGTTTGGATTTGAAATAAAGGCGGGGTATTTAGAAAACGAAATATGTTTTCGAAAATAGTTTTATGCAAACAAATGCATGATGATGACGATGCTCAAATGCAATGTGGCATGATGGCATGAGCATGCGGTCATGATGATGCAATGCACAAAAAAAACGCGATTTTCTAGTAGTGGCTTTGCGGGATGCCACAGACACCCCAAAGGGACCGAAGAAGGGTCGCAAAAGGAAGCCTAAGGGTGACCAGAGCAAGGGTCCAAATCTTGTTCTCCAGGCTCAGGACGGCCCTACGGGGCAAGGTAGGAATCAGCAGCACGTGGCAGGTGCACCAATGATGTGTAACTCGTTGCTCGAGGTTGCAGTCTCTCAAATGCGCAATCTTCATTATAGCTGTCTCACAATTAAGGAGCGCCGCATTCGCGAGAACGATCAGTCGTACCTCGTTTTCAAGGCTAAGGTGCCTTATGTGCCATGCTTCGTCAGTGTACCCCCCGGGGATATCTTCTACCTGCGGCATTCCGACATCTTCGACATGTTGAACGGGTTCTGGCTGCATAATACCCTGGTCTGGCTATTCTCCCTCAATATGGCCATGCAGATCACCAGAGACAAGATCCCGTGCATCCAGATAGTGGATCCCTACTTCATGCGGGACGTCGTCCTGAAAGATGCCGAGGACATAGCGCTGGCGACCGACTACCTCTCAACCTTCCTGCAAACATACTCGGACAAGGATGTGATTCTCCTTCCCTACCATCCCATCACAGAGGATGATCAGACAGGCTGTGTGCTCATATGCTTGAATTTGAAACACTCAACAGCCGTGTACCTCGACTCAAACAGTGCGCACCCGAAAAACTACATCAATATCAAGAACATTCTTGATGGTGCTCTCACCGGCTACATCGCAGCGGGAGGCATCAAACCAGCAACACCATATGTGAAGTTCGACACGCACGTGTTCTGCCACAACACCAAGTTCGCCTGCGTCAAGCAGCCATCTAGTAGCAGGAAGGATGCCTTCTACGCCATTTAACACATGAAGGCGTTCTTCAATGACATGGGGAGCAAAACGCTGCCATCTGACCTCGCGAAGTGGGCTGAAAGGCTTGCAACAATACATGATCGCAACCTCAGGCAGCACATCTTCGACATCCAGGAGGAGCTCGCGACAATCGTGCACCAGGGAGTCATGAAATCCGGGGGGCCTCTTCTACGACGGCCATACACCGCCCAACAGGGAGATAGACGAATGCTTAGCGCAACAGTGTGACTGCAGGACGTTCATGCAGATGGTGAAAACTCGGCCGGGCTTCATCAATGCCCCCTAAAGCCGACTCAATAGCAGAAGAAGTCTTGATGATTGCATTGCCTGGGTAGCTAGCTGTTAGTTCCGAATTCGTGTTGTAACCTCTTATCACTATGTTAAACTTAAACTTACCTAGCAAAGCCTCTAGAGTATGTTTCGTCAACCATTGAACTTGATTGTGAGTGACACTAGCTAGTTATTTGTGTTATGAACTATTTTAAGTGCTTGTTGCTTTTCATTCGTTATTGCCACCCTACTTCTTGTGGTTTGCTTTCTTTTTCTTTCTTCGAAATGCTGATGATTAAAACGTGTTGTGGCGTCATGTGTGTGACCATGCCATTGCTGGATCTGGTGTGCCAAGTAGACTAGAGGTTTGTGCATATACTCTACTTGCCGCACCAGATCCATCAGCGGCATTGTCATTTTCCGTGCCCAACCTAAGTATGAGGCAACTATTTCATCTCGTAGCCCTAAAGTCGAAAGAGGACAGATATTTTCGAGATTTATATACATAAGACATAATATGTCGAGTGGCAAGCCAAGGAAAGGTTTCTGGGTCCATGGCAACGACTCCTTTAGACACACCAAACTCGAAATGAGTCGTTGCCGTGGAGACCAAATCCTTTCCTTGATTTGCCACTCGACATAACATGCCCATGCTATATGAATTATGGAAGTATTTCTCTTCTTTTGTCTTTGGCGATCACTACTAAGAAACAACTTATAGGTAGACAAGATATTTAGTGGCGCATATGTAAAACCATGCGCCACAGATATGTATTAGTGACGCACTAGAAAAAATGCGCCACATAAGTTTGGACTTCAGTGGCACACGAAACTAATATGCGCCACAGAAGTCCATATTTCTATGGCGCATATTTTCGTGTGCGCCACTGAAGTGCCAAACTTCTGTGGCGCATAAAGACGTATGCGCCATAGAAGGTTGATGGGACCAAGCAGCAAAAAAAGGGGGAGAAACTTCTGTGGCGCATATGTCCATATACGCCACAGAAACATCACTTTCTGTGGCGCATATAGGTGTATGCGCCACAGAACAAACAAAAACAGATCCCACCCCCACCCCCCCTTGGATCGCCTTTTCAGTTTTGTAAAAAATAAACAAAAATGATAAAAATTTCAAAAAAATAATTCCTTTGAGTTGTAGTCAGATTTTAGGGTATAGATCTAGACAAAATTAAAAAACATGAATTTCGATGTATTTTACAAAAATAGGTCATGGCACGGTAAAACGGTTATAACTTTTGCATACGATGTCGGAAAAAAATCTTTAACCTATCAAAATGATCGTCTCGAAATTCCCTACTTGAATTCAACGACCTATGGTCGTTCTGAAATTTACAGAATCTCCAAATTCGAAAAGAGTAAAAAGTTATTTAGGGCAGAAGATTTTTACTACAAAAAAATAAAAAAGGGGGAGAAACTTACGTGGCATTTCCATATGCGCCATGAAGTCTTCAGGGATTCAAATTTGAATCCCGCCAACGCCCTTCTCCCTCCCTTTTTCCTTTTTCTCCCCCTTCCCACTTCTTCTCCCCTTCCCACTTCTTCTCCCCTTCCCACTTCTCCCCTTCTCCTCCCCTCCACACTTCTCCCCTTCTCCTCCCTCCTCCTTCTCCACTCTCCGGCGACCTCCTCCTCCTCCACCACCACCAACTCCGGCGACCACCTCCTCCTCCTCCACCACCACCAACTCTAGCGACCAACTCCGGCGACCAACTCCATCAACCACCTCCTCCACCACCAACTCCGGCGACCTCCTCCTCCACCACCAACTCCGGCGACCTCCTCCTTCTCCACCACCAACTCCGGCGGCATCCTCCTCCTCCTCCTTCTCCTCCTCTTCCACCACCAACTCCAGCGACCTCCTCCTCCTCCTCCACCACCAACCCCGGTAACCTCCTCCTCCTCCACCACCAACTCTGGCAACCTCCTCCTAGCCCTCCTCCAGCCGCCACCACCACCACCACCACCAACTCCGGCCAGATCTAGATCTGGCCTGATTTTTTTTGAAATTTGAAAAAAACTTCTGTGGCGCATTTTGAAATGCGCCACCAAGATAGTTATCGAGATGACGTGTCGTGGCGGTAACATATGCGCCACGGATAGTGAAAAAAGGTGCGCCACTAATAAGGGGTTTCCTAGTAGTGGATACGAATAGATTAGATAGCGTGAATTAAATGAAATGGTGAAGTATTTAGTTTCAAATATCTCATTGTAGCCCTAAAGTCGAAAGGAAAGACATTGCTTCACTATTTGTATAGCATTGGGGACATTGTTATATGAATCGTGGAATGATTTCTTTCCTTTCGTCTTTGGCGATATAATGAAATGATAAATTATTTCATCTCGTAGCCCCAAAGTCAAAAGAGGACAAATATTTTCGATATTCATATACATAAGACATAATATGTTCAGTGGCAAGCCCAGGAAAGAATTCTGGGTCCACGACAGTGACTCCTTTCGACACACCAAACTCGAAATGAGTCATTGCCGTGGAGACCGAATCCTTTCCTGGCTTTACCACTGGACATATCATGCCCATGCTATATGGATCGTGGAAGTATTTCTCTTCTTTTGTCTTTGGCGATACGAATAGATTAGATAGCGTGAATTAAATGAAATGGTGAAGTATTTAGTTTCAAATATCTTATTGTAGCCCCAAAGTCAAAAGGAAAGACATTGCTTCACTATACGTATAGCACTGGCGACATTGTTATATGAATCGTGGAATAATTTCTTTCCTTTCATCTTTGGTGATACAATGAAATGATAAACTATTTCATCTCGTAGCCCTAAAGTCGAAAGAGGACAGATATTTTTAAGATTCATATACATAGGACATAATATGTTCAATGGTAGGCCAAGGAAAGGGTTCTGGGTCCACGACAACGACTCCTTTTGGCACACCAAACTCGAAATGAGTCGTTGTCATGGAGACCGAATCCTTTCCTTACGTTACCATTGGACATAACATGCCCATGCTATATGAATCGTGGAAGTATTTCTCTTCTTTTGTCTTTAGCGATACGAATAGTATGAGGCACGAATCCAAGTCATTCTTGGTTTGCTTTTTTTGGTATTTCTTCGAAATGCCGATGATTAGAACATGTTGTGGCGTCATGTGTATGACTATGCCGCTGTTTGATCTCGTGTGCCAAGTAGACTAGTAATTTAGGCATATACTCTACTTGCCGCACAAGATCAAACAGCGAGCATTGTTATTTCCATGCCCAACCTAAGTATGAGGCACTAATACAAGTCATTCTTGGTTTGATTTTTTTTGGTCTTTCTTTGAAATGCCGATGATTAGAACGTGATTTCTTACATCTTGTTGCACCCATATATATATGCATGATCTTATCTTGTGAACTGCTATTGCTTTGCACTGACATAGATAATATCATCTATCTTGTGTATAGGAGATGGCGAAGAAGTGCTATGTCGTGTACGCCGACAAGGTTCCAGGTGTGTACGAGGAGTGGAAAGACTGCCAGAAGCAAGTGAACGAATTCTCGGGCAACAACTACAGAGGCTACAAGACTAGAGAGGTGGTAGAAGATAGGTGGAGGAGGCACGTGAGGAAGAAGTGGAGGAACTTCCTCGTGATCACAACCTTGTTGCTCTTCATGGTAGGTTATGTGCTCTACTTGATCTAAATAGAGCTCTGTCGTCAGAGTTGTAATGTGATTGTGAACTTGTACTCGGAGGTGTGAACTTGTCGCGATTGATGTGTAATATACTTGTATTCATGTTGGTTCTATTATGCTTTTGCCAATTGCAAGTTTCTAGAAAATTCTATGTTGGTTATACTGTATTCTGGACTGTATTGTATATTTGAATACCTGTAAACTGTAATTTGAAAATTGGTGTAAAATTTCAATTTCGAAAATATACTCGAGGCGCCTATGGAAAGTATAGGAGACGCATATTGGGTACTACCCGAGGCGCATACCACCACATATACAAGGCACATACCACATGCGCCTCATATACTTCATATACGCGAGGCACATATACATATACTGATATGCGCCACGCGTATATGAAGTATAGAAGGCGCATGTGATATGCCTCGCATAACAGATACTAGTGGCGCATATGATATGCGCCTCGCGTAGCAAATACTAGAGGCGTGGCGCTAGAGGCGCATACCATATGCACCTCGGATGGGGTTCCAGGTGCGCCTCAGATAGGCTTTTCTCTAGTAGTGATTGTAGGCTGCGAGGTGATCTTACCGAGCCGCCACACGGTGGAATACGAGGACACAAGTCAAACATGCACACGAATGTTGACAAATACCCTAACAGTTGGTGCACCATACGACAAAATGGGTTTCTAACTCAAAGTCAATTCACGAAACGCGTCGCGCGCAGGGGCGAGATGAGGCAGGCGGAGGAGGAGGAGGATTGCGGGTGACTCCTCCTCTTCCTACTCACTTAGTGGGAGTGGAACATCTTACCTTATAAATTGCTCCAACTCTCTCCCAACTAGCAATATGAGTAAAAATTGTCTCCTACATAGCTCCCAAGCTGCCATAGTAGACTAGATCATGTAGCCGCGCGTTGCCGCGCCCGTCCATTAGGACAATAGATTGTTAGAAAGCTCATAAAATACATTTGAATTTTAACATGTTCCGAAAAGTTGAACCGTGCCAATGACATTGCTAGACCAGATAATAACATACCAACATGTAATTAACATTACAATAAGCTGCCTAAAATCTTACAGCATGGAATTATCGCAACATTGTCTCCCGGTCCAAAAGAACAAAAGAAAGACCGTGTCCCTATAGCTTACACCATTTGTTTTACAAATACGGCCTCATGTACTTTGAATGAAAGTGAACCTGCAGCGCATCGAAAGCAACATGTCATATGAGAGAGAGAAAAGCGTGCATGAGCTACTTTCAATAAAAGTCAATCTGCATCGCGAGCATGTAAATATGACAAGAAAAAGGCGTGCATGGGATGATGCTACAGAGACGCATGCACACACAATTAATCGTATAACAACATGTTAAAACCAATAATCGACTGTAAAAGGAGGATCTACAATTCTGTACAAAATAAATGCATTGATGGCACGAGACCTGAAGATAATTAGCAAGAATTGGAGAAGGTGTTGCATTCTGTACTAATATTGGACATTATCGATAATACATATTTGTCTTGTGTGATGTAAGCTCACCCGCGAGCCCTTATTAAATTTAATTTCTCAATCGTCAGGTAAAATATATTTGCCAATAATCATGCATGGTGTAAGTTCTTGCAATCACATTAAGCTTAGATCTGCTACAAATTATCTAAGTAGCTTAAAAAGGTCCATAATCAAGCATTCGCCCGAAGCAGCAGATACTCAATGGTATTTTCTTCTTTACAGGAGCTGTACAAACAGTATATTGCCATTTGATCATAGGAAACGAATCTAGTGTGTGTGCGTGGACAACTACAATTTTGTAGCCTTGCAACTGAGATTGTATCTCTGAATAACCCATTTTAAAAGGCAAACTTGATCTCTAAAACAAGATTTTAAGAAAAATATTAGATATTGGATAGGCTAAGCAAATATATAATTATCGAGAGTCACACAAAGAATGAGCTATGTACTAAAATGAATGCAGTCAGAGTGTAGGTACTATTACTAATATCATCAGTTGACACTTGACATTTATCTTGTGGCATATACTTAAAGATTTAATATGTCATAAACTGGGACTGAAATACTTTAATCTCCAATAAATAGGTGTTTGGCCATGGTTTCTCACCGTCACTCGACTCACTCCGCACCCCAAACCACGCGCGTGGTCTTAACCACCGCCTGATAACACCATGGCCTGAAATACCAATAAAAAGAGCACTGATAAGTAACATCCACTAGAGACAAATAAGTGAATATTGTATATCTTATAAGAACTTAAATTCTAAAATGGCAAGGTATCTCATCAAGGCTAAAAGAGGAATTATTAGTGTTACTGACACATTGCAGTTTTAATCTAAACAAACTGATGTTCTTTGTCAGCTTACAAATTTTCTTTCAAATCATGCCTATCATCTACTACAGTCTTGCAGCTCATCCATACTTGATAATTGATCTGCAGACACATGTTACAAAAGTTAACACACATTCTTAATCCAGATATATTGGAAATGGTGGATGGACTGTAAAAAGGGATAAACAAACTGTAATTTAGACTTCATGTGAAAATGAATTTCTCTATATATATATCATACAAAAGTGCAATGCTTATGCAATATATGAAACGACTTCCCCTGAAACATTGAAAGAAAAAAATCCCTAGACCATTGATAACAGCCTAGAGACAGAACATTCAACATTTGTGCATTTTAAACAAACATATTCAGCCACCTTGACTCCTTGAGTAATCGGCAAAACTTAGTATATTCCGCATATTTAGTAACCGAACCTAAAAATACCATAAGCACATAAAAAACAGCGAAGGATACTTACCACCTAGATCAGTAAGGAGGTTTCGCACATGAGTTCACCAATATCATTCTCGAGCACCTCTGCAGTCAACCTCACCGGTGTAGCGCCTCCCTCACCACCTAGGATTTCAAGGGGTCCAGGGAATGGAGTGTGGAGGGGCAACATGCCGACGTGCTACCATTGCAGCTTCAGAGATAAACGTCCCTTGCTTGTGGCGTTGGGACCATGCTGCTCCCTAGCCCTCGACGTGCCCTTACACCCGTTCTCCTAGCGCTGCTGCCAAGAGAGCGGGCGAGGTGTGGTGGGTGCCATGATGCGGGTAGAGGTCGATGTAAGGAGGAATTGACCGCGTTGACGAGGAGCTCTGGCTGAAGTGGAAGGAGGTGTTAGAGCGAGAGACCACCCGTTCTCTCCACTGCCGGAATCGACCGTGAATAGTCTATCAGACATATTTCTGGAGCGGGATGGAAGTCGTCGCGTGGGGAAAGGGGCCTGCGGAGGGTGGCGCTGCGAGGGGATGCGAGCTGGACGGACTGGCGGCGGCGATGGCGGCGGATGTTGTGTTTGTCCTATCCCGAGAGAGGAGACGGTCCGTCAGGTGGGAGTTGAGCGAGCGCGCGAGAGAGATCAGGGTAGGACGAACCCGGACCGGACGGGAGAAAATTACTAGCAACCGTTCGTCCGTGATCTGACATTTCGCAGTATAAGCAAACGAGACGCTGTCAATTTGACCTCTAGAGTAGCAGCCCACGGGACATCCGGCCCAGGAGCAGCCCACGCAGGAGGAGAGGTGGATCCGACGGACAAAAACGTTCATAACGCACGATCTAGCGGTCACAGAGGTTGAGGGCGTGAGAAGCTGCCTAGTTGGCTCAGTTATAATGTCCCTAATGTACCTTGATATTTTAGATTTTAGTCTACATGGGATGCCCACATGACGCCACAACCCATATAAATCTAACAATCCCGCATCACCACTGCTTCTTCGTGGCGTGCCATGTCGGGTGACCTCCATGCTGAAATCTGATGCATACAGAGCAAACATCGTCATCAGGTCGAGATCGGTGAAACGTGGAAAACTAGAAATTTGGTTGGAATGCAAAAAATAAAACCAGTCTGGGCTATCTGTACCCTGACCATCTAGCCATCTAGGTTGCCAGTGCTTTCCCACGGCGGTCTAGGCCTCTAAGGCATGTACACGTCCATCGATGCTCCATACTCATACTCGCTGTTATAATAAAGAGTTAAAAAAAAAAGAGATAGAGAAGACACGAGACATCTACTCTTATTTTAACCACCACTTGATATGGATCACATCAGTCAGCAAAACAAGTGTCGCGAGTAAGCTAATCGTAATCTGGCTCTGTCTCCACTACACAGCGGCGCACTATACCGTCATTCAAGGTATAGTGCTCGTCTGGACAAGTAGGAGTGGTTAGCCCCAAGACATGACTTTTACACTCAAAATAGCAGAATAAGAGCTGTCTTAATTAATTTGTTTCATCAACCAGTTACAAACTTCCTCCTGACAACCGTGTCCTGAGTTCAATTTTTTGTTAGCTTATGTCCACATACACTTTGTCCACAGACAACCTGTCTAGCTCTTATAATCAACAGCTTTTACTTTGGTGTCATACTACCTCCGTTTCATAATATAAGACTTTTTAAAAAGCTGTTACCTTGCTAAAAAAGCTTATATACCGCCGTCGCAATGCTTGAGTTCTTGTGCGTCTGTGATTTCTATTGGGGATTTTTGGTGCGGTTCGAGCGATTGGTCGGGATAGGCCTTGTAGGAGTGAGTGTTTCGTCTTTTTACATAAACCGTACGAACCTATAACAGTATAAGCGTACATATGGGAGTATAATAGACTGTATAGGGCTTGATATTGGAGAAAATGGTATAGATAGAGGTAGGAGAAAGTTTGAGTGGCATATGTCCAAGTTTGGTTTTTGTGATGGTATTTCTCCAAGCGGTGAAAATTATAGTGACATAAATCCAATTAATCCTATTATGAAACGGAGATACTAGTAATATTGAATGACCAGGATTGGCTGATACCTCTTTGGAATGCACGAAGGGGTATCCATCAATCGTGGACTTCGTTATGTTTTGTAAGTATAAGTTGGAAGAGAGGGGGAGTAATCAACGTTCTTTACCTAGATGGCTAGATGGAACAATCGCCGGCGGAACCCGAACGCCGGAGGATGCTCTGACAGCACGCGACCGGCCGCAGCTCCGCCGCATTGCCAAATCTGCCATACGGGCCATTATATCCCCACTAGAACCCTGACCAAAGATTTCCCCTAAACCCTCGCCTAGCGTCCCCATTCCCCAACACTCCCCCATCAGTGACGCCCTCCTGTCCTGACCTCCTCGTGCGGCCATGGCGGGCTTGGATCCGGAGCCTGACATCGCCAACCTCTTCTGCTACTACAACGCCCTGTACTTCCGCGACTCCCTCGGCGCGTGCGCCGTCTCCTGGGCCGAAGAGCCACTTCCCTACGGGTAACCGTCGCCCTCCTAATCCTCGAGTTTTTGGATTCTCGAGTGCCATTTAGGTTCGCTTTCCGGCCGGGGTTATGCAGATCGAGGCTTCAGATGTTGGCTTGTTACCCGGATTGCAAGATATTTCCTGCTGCACACCTTGTTCCCCTTGGAAATCGCTACAAATTCACGGGATATCTAGATTTGATGCATTATGATGATTTTCGAGGCAAATCGCAGGGAAGGGAACCCCTATGTTGTGCGAGCTGTGATTCGGTCCTTCCGGAGGTGCTAGAGGTCGCAGCACCCTTATCAAGTATAGACAGTCGTGTTCATCTATTAGGGAAAACCTCGACGGTTGCTTTTGGAGGGAAATAGTCTAATCTCCGTCTTGTTCATTAGAATTAGAACACCAATCCCTCAAAAGCAAATCAGGGCACCAGAGGGAAGGCTATTCATGTTCTGTATTCCACTTAAAAGTTCCAGCAGAACATAGGTGACTCATTTAGCCTTCTGCAGCTTGCGCATCTATTGTTTTTGTAGTTCAGATGCTAACCTTTGAATGCTTGTGTTATCTCGTTCATTGATCTGATGATACGCTGGAGTGCTGTGATGTGAGTAGGGATCTCTTTGTGTATAACAAGAACACAGAAGAATGATTCAGTATATTTTTTGCATCCTTTCCGACAATGAAAGAGGAAAACAATGGGGCTAATAATGTGAATGCACTTGCCATGTCGGTTAGTCCACACTGCCACTCTATGAAGTAGCCTTTTCTGAATTCAAAACTAAAATAAATTAGTCAGTTCTGGACGGGTCCACGAGTTGTGAACCATTGGATATCATTGTGTGGATGGCTGAAAAGGCCTAGGACTCGAAACTTCCTGTTGTACATATTGCATTAATCATGGTGATTCACTCTAGATCTCTGAAAACATGGCGAAACTTCCTGTTGTACATATTGCATTAATCATGGTGATTCACTCTAGATCTCTGAAAACATGGTGAGATAGCTCTGAGCCCTTCTTACTTGTAGATAGATTTTATAAAAATAACTTCTGATGAGAGGATTTGGTTCTGTGGACGGTAGAGTGACAGTTTTGTAATTAAGGAATAACCCTAGGAATACATTTGTTTGAGATCTATAACATACATGCCTACTACAAAAGAAGCTTCAAGCCCTCAACAGAGTGCCTTGTGATCTAATTATTTCCATATCGTTGGATGTACATTCTATGATATAGATATGCCACCTTCCAAGTACCATTACATCATAAAATTCCTGATCTTGGTGAAGTGTCTAAAGCACTCACTTCAATCATTCATGAAAAGAGAAGACAAAAAATTGTTGACACTTACATTTCAAAGGTCATTGGATAATCTTGCGATACATCAATGATAATGATGGACTTGCATGGGGGTAATAATGTGGTGTTATGCTAATAGTTGAATTCATCTGAATCGAAAAAACTGATTTGGCTTATACTACAAATAGCTTTCTGAAGTATAATCAATGCTAATGTTGAACCTAGTTATGTGTGGTTTATACAGGAATATCTGTTTTGACCTTCTCATGTTCAATCGTTTTCATGCAGTACCTTCAGTGTTTGTGACTATTATCCTGGCGGTGGTGGCTGTATCGTACTTCTCTCCAAGTCCTTGTATGAATGCCACCCAGAATCAGATCTGAAGAATGTTTTGCTTCATGAAATGATTCATGCCTATATGTGCGTCAAAGACAATAATACTAACCATAGGTACTTAACTGGAGTTATCTTATATAACACTATCTCTAAATTTGTACATTCTATCTGGTTAATTTCAAAATGATGATCACAGTGACCATGGTGTGAACTTCCAGAAGCTGATGAATGCAATCAATTCCAGCTCTGTACCAGATGCTCATGTAATTCGAGTATTGACTATCAATCAGTCCGTACTTAGAGATTCCTTACTAACATCGTCAACTATATGCAGCGACCCATTGGTGGCTATGGTATAATTATGAAGCATGATATTGGGAATAAATATCATCAATACAGAGTAAGCACCGGGAACGTAATACTACTAAGTAATAAGTCTTCAATTTTATTTTGAGATTTACATATAACCATTTTTGCAGTGCGAAAGCTGTGGAGATTTGGTCAAGTCAACCAAGATCAGAGGACCTTCACCTGATGACTGCATTGAGAGAATGGCTGCTAATAACTTGTGTCTGAATTCAATGTGTCAGTGGCATAGGTATTAGCTCTATGCTTCAGTGCCATTTTTGGTTTGGTATTTCATATTTGCCTTAGTTTCTGTAAGAATGCTGAATCCTGACAGAAAACTTTAGCTACATACCTGCTTTCCGGCCAACTGCGAAAACTTTAGCTAGATAAGCACACATGTTTGACACTAACATTAATATACAAGGCAATTATTACTGTACTTTTAGGAGTGTAAACTGCCGAATAGATTACTTGTCTCATCGTATACTTTTTGAGAAAAGCTAGGGCTTTCATTCATTGCTAGGCAGGGGAATGACTGCCGACAAGGAAGCTACAAGAAATTCCGGGCTCACATCGAGCTACTCATGAGGCAGAAGCACAGTGCAAGCAAACTTGATACAGATATGGACCAAATTATTTCACTTTTTTTTTGTAAAAACAAAATCAAAACTATTGCAAGCCTTAGAAGTTAGGACACTTCTTAGCTTCTTCTAGGATGCATATCAGTGGAGACCTGTCTGTCTCCACTTTGTAACGAACAGCTCGCAGTAAGTTTCAAGTAGCACACGCGGCCAGCCCCAAACAAGATACCGTCCCTACAGGCTATCAGTTTTGAGCAGCACATGCAGCCAGCCCTGCTTTAGGCAAACGAGATACCATCTATAAGGGCTACCAGCAGGTCGGTAGAATTACCATATGCCTGGCGAAAACACCCGAAAAGGAGGAGCTATCATCCTGCGCGCGACACATCGCAAGCTAGTGCACCACAAGGCTCACTTCTAGGTTTGGTACACAGGCTGCTTCAGAGACACCTTATGTGGAAGCTCTAGCATCATCAGAGTCTCTAGGATCTGACCCATCACCTTAACATCACTAAATGAGTTACCGTCCGGATTTGTTGAACCAGAAGAACTGTGCATTGGATAATACGTGCCCAAGTATCTTGATCTAGCCGATGCAGACACCCATCTGTCGCCATTGTGCAGAATATCTTTTTCGGGAAAACGCAAAGACTTTGCGCTTCTTTTCATTGATAGGATCTCTAGATTTACTCTCATTGAAGAGAGGGGATGACACTAGGAGTTGGGGCAATTTTCTGGTTTTATTTCTCCACAAACTCACACACAAATGCCATGCCAACCACAGGGGTTGGGGATACATATTTATAGGCTGCTAGCCAGCCAAGAATATGCTAAATGCTAGTCCAAGATGCTAGTCTAAGATGCTGCCTAAAAGCAGTCAAGGATGCTTGGTCCTTTGCTGCTCCTAACTGATGCTGCTAAAGCAGTCAAGGATGCTTGATCCTTGCTGCTCCTAACTGCCCGTCCTTGCTACAGCCCCACAAGGACCCACAAAGGACACAGCCCCACAAAGACCAACAGTACAGAGGCTTATTCATCATTCATTGCATAGAAGAGTTTGTTACAAGCCTCAGAGGAGGTGGATCACAGAGACAAAAACTGAGCTAATTAATGAACATCCCAGGTCCTGGCATGGGCAGAATATCTAGGTGCGAGGGCATTCCGGAAGGCGTACAACAAAGTTTCATTTGCTTAGAGGCACACGTTGTATCATCCAGTCTGCACTATATGGTGTAAAGATGGCAATTAGTTGGGTTTTAGCGGGTCGATCAGTATCAACCCCATGAAAATGCCCATATCCCACGTGTGACCTGTGTTAGAATAGTATACGGAATTAGAGATAGACTAGGATACTACTTCTTGTACTCCAAGTCTTTCCCCCTCCTGTACTTCTACATATATACCCCACGAGGGTCAACGAAATAAATACAACAAAATATTAGGGATCAATAATTTCTACAACCTGACCCATGGGTCTCGAGGCATGCCCATGTCCGATCATCCATTGGGTCCCAGCTTTGCTCATGACAACCTTTTACAATTCATAGTTAATTAAAATTTATTTCCAGCCAGCTCAAGTGGGGCGTACGGAGCAAAACGGCAGCATCCCCCGACTCCCCGCGCATCTCTTTATAGCGGTGCTCCAATTTAAGTCTCGTTGGGAACACACTTTGGAGCTTCTCCACGTTCCTTGAGTGGGCTCTTGGACCTAGACCTACCTTCAAGCATGGCAACCCATGGTATGCTGATTTTATAGTATAGCAGCCATGTTTCTCATGCGATAACGCTAATATGTCCTTCCCGCCACCTGCCCACGGAAGATAGCTTAGGATCGGCCATGCATCGAAGGGTACGGAAGCCTGGTTGATGACCTCAGTATCCCAGCTCCTAGAAGCTTCATCAGTCAACTTACTTACCCAAGAACTGTGGTATCCTAGAACCTGACAGTTGGTCTGCCGTCATATTTGGATAGGATAATTATCAGACCGCGTTTCCGAAGCCAAGTATTTTGACTGATTCCTCAGTATAACCCAGTGATAGAGTATATGTCCCCATGTCTCATAACTGCATACATTGCTTTTGGTGGGTGAATAGAGTAACAAAATTTCGAAATCTGAGTAGTTGGCAAGTCAGTTACATGTAATTAGGAAAGATGAGGATGGCTTACTATCATCACTTGTCATTCTGACACCTCCTTGTGGTCTGCTTTTGCATTATTGATGCATCCTCAACTTTAGGTTCGAAGTTGTTTCATTCCCACCATCAGTGTTAACTTACTCGACAGGATTCCTTACATGTTACATCTATATAACTCTCAGTAACTGTAGAATAAAAGGGGAAGTTGCCTTTATATATTTGGAAAGGACTGCAAGTATGTGCGCACTCACTACTTCCATGCTAATATGTGTGCATTGGCGCACCAACTAATATATTGAGTATGGATTTTTTTTTAAACAGTGGAAACTAGTTACGTTTGAGATATTGTTTTGCCCGTACATGAGTTTCGTTCTGTTGTGAGATGAAGGAGGCACGTCATCAATCTTCCGACTGTGTCGGCCTTGTTTTTGCAACATTACATATAAAGTAGCAATCCAAAATGTTGCATACAAATAATTAGAATAAGAAATCTAGTGCTTATTATTGCCTGCATGATCACTTTTGTGATACATTTTTTCATCTTGGTTTATCTTGTGGACATCTTCTCACCGCACACTTCAATCACTTATTGTGGTTTTCTTGCCAGTTGTATATCTGCATGTACAGATGAAAATAACATTGTTTCAGTGCACAAAGGATATAATAAAATGAAAGGTAGATATGATTAAAAACTATACATTTATATGGGCATACTTTGTGATGCAGCACAAGGTTGTGGAGGAACAACTCCACCTTGCTGCTACAATATAGACAGCACAAAAGTTGAAGGAACCACTCCAACGTGCTGGGCTAGATATCGCTCTAGGGGCGTGGGCTAGATATCGCTCTAGGGGCGGGGGTTGTCAAGAGTTTAATCCAAAACTCTCAACATACTAGATCTAATCCAAGATCTAAAACAAGAACACAAGGTTCCATTTATTTGATAGGTAGGGGGTGCATAGTCCGGGTTCCATGCTAGAGGCGAGGACCTCTATTTATAGGTCTCATGAGCCTCCGTTACTTAGTTCTACTAATAGCTAGAAGGTTCTAGAGAATGCTACTCCCTCCGACCCAAATTAGTTGACTTGGTTTTGTCTAGATTCGGAGGTATCTAGCACTAAAACAAGTCTAGATACATTCGAATCTAGACAAATCTAAGTCAACTAATTTGGGTCGGAGGGAGTACTTAAAACTAGAAAAGCAAACACAAACAACATGGTTGCAACTCACACTAGAACACTCTAGAAACTACTACAACACATATGACTAAAGGACCAAATCACCTAGAATATAGTAGAAGTGTGTAGAAGCTAGTACTGAATTTTATTTCTGTTTTATTCTCATTACTGTCCCTCATCATCTCGACCTCGAGTTATCTTCATAGAGTGCTTGTTATGGATGATGAAAAGCTAAGTCTGCCATATTGAATGTGTTGGATCTTCACGCAGCGCTCGGATCTGTTGTTCTGCAGCATCCATTCTCTTTCCCAATCCTTCCATTGTTAGCTGCAGCTTCGTCTCCAATAGAACACCAAAAACTGGAATGGATCAGCAAGGCTCTGATACCACCTGATGCAGCACAAGGTTGTGGAGGAACAACTCCACCTTGCTGCTACAATATAGACAGCACAAAAGTTGAAGGAACCACTCCAACGTGCTGGGCTAGATATCGCTCTAGGGGCGGGGGCTGTCAAGAGTTCAATCCAAAACTCTCAACATACTAGATCTAATCCAAAATCTAAAACAAGAACACAAGGTTCCATTTATTTGATAGGTAGTGGGTGCATAGTCCGGGTTCCATAGCTAGAGGTGAGGACCTCTATTTATAGGCCTCATGAGCCTCCGCTACTTAGTTCTACTTATAGCTAGAAGGTTCTAGAGAATGCTACTTAAAACTAGAAAAGCAAACACAAACAACATGGTTGCAACTCACACTAGAACACTCTAGAAACTACTACAACACATATGACTAATGGACCAAATCACCTAGAATATAGTAGAAGTGTGTAGAAGCTAGTACTGAATTTTATTTCTGTTTTATTCTCACTACTGTCCCCCATCACTTTGTTTGCAATCTCTTGATGATTTTCTTCAAGATGGTAGGTTCTGCAGCAACTCAGTACCATTGTGGGGCTTCGCAAGGATGTAGTATCTCGACATGCTATGGATTAAGAAGACAACGCTCACATCCTCTGTCTCGAAATAATCCCATGTGCCAGGTGGACCTCGAGCCGCAGGAGGGTAATAGCATTGACTTCTCCATTTGTGGTTGCAGTGATATAAACCTGTCAGGATACTACATCCTTTTCAAGCCCTCGCACTGGTACAACTGCTGCAAGACCTACGATCTCGAAGAAAAATCATCAAGATATCTTAGACCAGTATCTATATGTACATGTATATTCGTTTTAATCCTATCTACCTTATAACCTATTGTTTCCTATGTGCATTGAAACATCGTTGTTTTTTGTTTGTATACGTATAAAAGTAGGATCCACAAGATAAGTGATCGAATTGTGCAGCAAGATGTGTTGAATAACAAACAAGATGAAAAACCGCATCATGACAGTCAGTAATCATGAGACCAATGATGAACGGTAGCTTTCTTATTTTAGTACTTTGTATGTGGACATTCTGGGGTACTATGTTATAGTTAGTGCTGTGAAAACAAAGATGATTTCCATCGAGATGTGTCTCTTTCATCTCGCAACAAAAAGAAAGGTTTTCATGGACACAACAATATCTCAAATGTATTATTTCCTTTCTTTCATCTCGCAACAAAGATGATTTCCATCGAGCTGTGTCTCTTTCATCCTCAACAAAAAGCATTACCTATTTAGTTGTTGTCACAGTTTTTTCATTTCTTTGGCATACCCAATATATTTTTCGGTGTGCCAATGTATACATAATTACATATATACCTATAGTCTAGTGCACATGTATTTATAGTTATTTCTAAACATATAATGGAAAACTCCCTTTGTGTGAAAGTTGTTGAGTAACCCAGGTGATATATGTACCACAAATAAGGAATATCATCAAGTCAGTGACACCGATGTCGTTAATGAAACAACTTCCAACCTAAACAATTATTGGGCACCTTGACGTAAACCTGAGAGAAAATTGAATAAATCTCCGAATGCAGATTAGGTTATTGCTTTGATGCAAATCGTACCAAATAACTTTTCCTCAGGCACCCTGTTTTGGCTAGATTATTGCTTTGATGCAGATTATCCAACTTGCACCCTTTTTCGGCTTCTCTTTTCCATATATTTGAACTTTTGACTGTCATGCAGGCATGAGAAGCATTGCTCCGGTAGCTATTATCCAGTTCGAGAATCACCAACAGGCCGTGTGAGACTAAAGCGTTCAATAGGTAACTTTTGCCTTAAGACGTAGTTGATCTAGAAATATCTGGATGATTCTTCATAGTATAGTAATAGTATTGCTCATTGATCTTGACAGCTTCTTCAGCTGAAGAAACACTTGATGAGTGCAAGGCTGATGAATCAGCCGGTGGAAGTTGGCATGCCAAACATACATCAAGTAAGTGCGGGACAAGAAATAAACATGAACGGGAAGATGCATCAGCTAAGTTCTTTCATCCTACTGACGATGCAATTGACAATTCAAAAAGATTGGGCTCCTCTTCAGGGGGCAGGTCTAGTAAAAAAATCAAATTGTCAAATGACATTGGCTTTGACCACCTGACCGCCACAACTGCTCAGCAACCACCAAAGAGACCAAGAACAGAAGCAATAAAAAAGAACCAAGGGTGCAGCAGACAAAAGAAAAGGAAAATAAGCAAGTGGGATGGTTCCTACTCGGTACTAATCGAACGGATGAATTATTATTTTGTAGATAATTCTGACGAAGACGAGGTACCTTTGATAAATAAAAGAACCGAAAGGAGAAAACGGCAGAAGTTACTGCAAAGTTCTCAGGCTACGGAACCAAACAATGGTTTCGGGGGTACTACTTCCAGTTCTTGTTCTCAAGGTGCAGGGGATGATAACCGATCTGAAATTGTGCCTGCTTCTCAAGTGGACGAAAGGTTGTTGCCACATCATCCTGTGAGTAATCATGTAGCTGCTGCAGATCAATCTGGCCGTGGAACTGTATCAGCTACCTCGGATTCACCAATGGTTGGTGACATTGTGGTCATTTCAGATGGGTGACTATCACAGTTTCATTGGTTTCTCTCAGCTGAAGCTTTTCCGTCCGCATGTTGCTACAATTTAGAAGTGCTAGGGTTGTAAGCTTAGGCGTCGGTTTAAAATGTGCATCTTGCTACCGCTAGACATGGGCAGGATGATGTGCCCTCTTGTGAAGTATGTCTCCACTCTCCTGTATATATAGTTTTGCTTAGTTCTGTTGCATTTGGGCCCCCTTTGCTAGCAAAGCATAGAGGGCAGGTTTCACTGTTAGGTCTGTAGCTCATTTCAGGCTACCATATTTCTCTTTGCTTTACTGTCAGTGGCAAGTGATGTAACTACAGAACTATTGTTGTGAGCTGTGAAGCAGTGAAAGTCCTTTCTTTTTGACAGAGTGAAGCAGTGAAACTCTCTTGGTATATATGAGAAAACTATCGCCAGATGATTGGAATCTTTCTTTATACAGTACGAATTTCTGCAGGTAACCTGTAAATCGCTGTGCTATGCTTACAAACTGTGTGGTTCCATTGCATTTCTGTATGTCTCTTTTATTTGACGAAACCCCCCTTTTAAACCATTTAAATAAAGAAAAGACCCAAAACACACGGGGAATAGCCCTATCTCTATCCTTGATCTTATCTCCCTCCCAAACCCCACTCCCCTTCTATATTCTTCTATCCACACTCAGCGAGCTGCGCACAAGCGCGGCCCTCCGCTCCACCGCCATGGCGTCCATCACCCTCCTCTCCCTCGCTCCCGCCGCTACCTTCCTCCACCTCCCCGCCTGCACCACCTCCTCCTCACACTTCGCCGCCATTCCCCGCTCCCTCACCGCCCGCCGGGCCCTCCCCCTCCGCGCGCGCGCCCCACGCCGCGTCACCGTCGTCTGCAGCGCCGCGGCTGCGGCCGAGGCACCGGAGGCGGGGCCCGCGGAGAAATTCCGTCTCGACAACCTCAGCCCGCAGAAGGGGTCGAGGCGGCGGGCGAAGCGGAAAGGGCGTGGTATCTCGGCGGGGCAGGGCGCCAGCTGCGGGTTCGGTATGCGCGGGCAGAAGTCGCGCTCGGGACCCGGCGTCCGCCGAGGGTTCGAGGGCGGGCAAATGCCGCTCTACCGCCGTCTCCCTAAGCTCCGCGGGATTGCCGGCGGTAAGTCGTCATTCAAGCTAAGCCTCCTGCATTGTTGATATAATGTGCTCGGCTAGCTTAGAACTAAACGGCACAGCGAGAACTTTGGGAATGCCCGTGATTGGGAAGTAATTAACCTGATGCTAGTTCTACACCGCCTTTTCAGGAATGCACATTGGGTTGCCAAAGTACGTGCCGTTCAATTTGAGAGACATAGCGCAGGGTGGATTCAAGGATGGTGAGGACATTTCATTGGAGTCGTTGAAATCAAAGGGTTTGATCAACCCATCTGGCAGAGAAAGAAAGCTTCCACTCAAGGTACAACCTGTGATGGTTTTCTGATTATCCGTACTGAATTTTGAGTGTCCTTGTATTTGAGTGTTTAGCTTAACTTCTGGCCCTATGTAACATGATTGGTCTTTCTGTATCCTAGTTGTCTGACACAGATAAGATAAGGTTTTATCCACAAGGCTATCGAGAACTGTATCCTATTTTTGGATGCAACAGACAGTTAGCATCATCTTGCCTTGAGATGTAGCCAGAAAGCCTTCTAACTCGCTAAATTTCTCAAGGCAGCACAGCAATTGCATACTGGACCTAGCAGAGTTGTCTATATTAAGTTCGTAACTTGGGGCAGTTCAGCTTTATCCTTACAATATGTGTTCTCCCGCTGGTAACAGCTGATGTTCAGCAGATGGCAGTCCTGCCATCTTGAATTTGGTAGAGTGGATGCTGCAATGATGTTGTTCTCACTGGTTCACTTGTTAGTATGTACTCCCTCTGTTTGGGATTATAAGTCCGGAGAGCTTTTTTATATTGTTTGAGATTATAAGGGCTATCTCATTTATTAGTTTCTATCGTCCAATGCATGTTCTCCTTTTCTTCTCACTTCTCTCATCCATGTAAGACGATTGGTGCATGCATAGATTAATGAGAGAGAGTTATGGAGTGTCTTGGTATTAGCAACTTGGCCCTTAGGACTAATAATCCCAAACAGAGGTAGTATTTATTTAGGGAAAAGATAAATTGGTTAATGAATAACTGAGTTTGTACAATCACATACACAAAGTGAAGAAATACAATCAGTAACATGATTATCCCAAATCCCTGCAAACAGTTGCATGAGCTCATAGTATCTCTCTTAATCTATCCAGTTGAATTCCTGGTAGAAGTTGCATTGTAGTTGGCATTGCTCATCATCATAATCCAACTTAGTTTATCTGTAGTCGAGTTGTTGAGGGTGTTCACTACCAAAAAAAATTCATATTTGAGGATTACCAGTTGTGTTTATGATTAACAGAGAAAGTCCTTCGAGTCAAGCATGACCCTCTGCATATGAATATGCATTGATATTTTTTGAGACAGCTAGGACAACCGCACCTATATAATCAGGGGTAACTCCAATTGAAGCACCACCCATTACCTTCCGATATGATGTATCAACATTAGTTTTTGGTGGCCACGAGGCCGCTGCATCCATGAGTTAGAGATATTAGTATTCTCAACATCAAGAAAACCAGGATAGAACATGGGCCATTTTCCTTTCACAGCTTCAGATTTGTTACCCATGTTGTATGGACTGGGCCTAGTCCATTAGAAGTTGAGCCGAGTCATGGATAGTAGAATCTCCTTTAAAATGAATAATGCCGTCATGGTGTCAAGCTCTCCAAATCATAAGAAACACTAAAGCTCGAATTTCTTTGCTACTCCCTCCGTCCAAAAAAGGATGTCGCAGTTTTGTCTACATTCGTGTGTTTCTGTACACTAAAACGTGTCTAGATACATGCGAATCTAGACAAATCTGTGACTTCTAATTCAGGACAGAGGGAGTATTTAAAATTTTAAATCCAGCGACAAAGTAAACCAGCGTGGTCCTGTATACCTGTACATATGTTCTGCTGGAATAGTCCAGTGCCAATGCAACTTATGTCCCCGAGCTCCAGCCTTCATGCACATGACAGTAACGTGGGAGCTATACTTGTATGCAAGCTCACATATGTCACAAGTACCAGAATTTTCCAGTGTTCGCTGCCATTTGTTTTTCCTGGTTGCTAGTGCATGAATAGCCACTCACCATCCCAAAATTCTAACCTTATTGGCACATTGGCATAGCATATGTTTTTCCATAAATGGCATTCACCGCTTCTCCCATTTTTCTGATTTCAGCAGATAACCGCTGAGCCAATTTATGAGCACCGCTGACTGAAAAGTACCCATTTTATTGTAGTGCCAGGCAGTGAAGTCTTATTGGATACTGATCATTGACTGATAACTGGGTCTTTAAGTTTTCATAGGCATCAGGAGGAGTATAATGTGTTTTATCAATCGGACATCCCATTAACATGCTTTAATGAAACTAGTATTATGAACAATACCTTCAGAGTGAGCCTAGCTCACTCTCTGCCAGGGCTTCCCTTACACTTTTCCTTTAAATAAACAGTTTCAGAAATAACTACACATTTGTATCATCTGCACTGAAATGGACTTCATCTGCTACTTGTGAAAGCCATTTTGTTTGGTCCGTATGACTGTATGTTAATGTTTTGTTAATCAATATGTAGATTTTAGGAGATGGTGATGTATCAGTCAAGTTGAACATCAAGGCTGGGGCATTCTCCTCCTCGGCCAAGGAGAAACTCGAGGCAGCTGGCTGTACTTTAACAGTGTTGCCCAAGCGGAAGAAGTGGCTACCAGCAGCTTACGTGAAGAACCAAGCTCGCGCTGAAGAGTACTTCAAAAAGAAAAATGGTGCGGCTGGTGAATCTGACGCCACTTCCACATAGAGTTCATACACACTGTAATTCTCTACCCCTCTCTTTAGCATATGTTTATTGCTCCCATCTCATCTCAAAGTTTCCGTGTACCATGGATTTTGTATTTATGTGATATGCAAGTATTTTGTGCCCTTATTTTCTGGTAAAATCTTGCTGTGCATGGTCCCTTTTATTGGGTGTCTCTCAAAAGAAAGAATATGCTTCACAAATTTCCTTGTAAAATAAGCATTAGTAAAACACTACATTATGTATTTTTTGCTCATAACTTCAAACTCAGTCGTAGCACATGGCACCACATCTTTAGGAATCAAGGTTCGTGTTAAAAGAAATCACATGCCACTTGTATCAGATATTATAACTTCAGACATTTATATCCATGTAGTAGTACTTGTCCCGGTGAGATATGAATTGTGGATCCTTTATATGCCAGCTATTTTCTAGCCATTTTTTCTTCTTTCAACTCTGGAGGGCTAAATTCTGTTCTAGGAAGTACAAGATAGTTCATCTACATAGTTATCTCTTTAAGAGTTTTTTTTGTTATTCCATAAAAAAATCAAATCACCGTCTCAGTTTCTTCATTTAAGCCCTGATGTGTACCTGTGGGCTTCTCAGTTGTGCAACGTCTTCCATGGTTTCTGGGCAGTGGACAGCGTGCATATATGATGGACTAATCTCCACTGACAGGAATCTGCAATTATTATACGGGGGTGCAACTCATTATACACGCATAGCAATTGATGTGTGAACACAACATGTCAACAGAGCTCATCCTAAGGTTGCGTGTTTGGAGGAGTTAACTAGATTAGGACAGTTATACAAGCTATATATTTATAATAATTGACTGCTTGGTGAACAGCAAGACCTGGTTAAATACAATCACTTTTCTCTGATAAATCTCCTTAACACCAATAGGCTATGGAGTTAACGCCGACTCTGTCAGATTAGGAGGAATTTATCTTTTGACTTAATCTGGCAGTATGGACAGTACATTTCTCCTCCCTGGAAACTTAAGGTTGAGCCTTGCTATGGAATTCAGTTAGTGTTACTATACAAAACGCTAGTACTGTTTTTTCTATGATTGCTTAGACATAAATGCCTGCCAAGTATTGCTTCTCTGTCTTGAGGTTTGTCCAATTGGGACGTTATGTGCATTATAATGCTGATCTGTACTATCCTCTTTTTTTTTTTGTTGGTGAGAATTATCCCCTTTTCTTGACCCCTCCCGACTTTTGCCACTTCTTTGTTGTTCTGGCTTACCACATCTTCTTGACATGTCATTGAATTTCCCTGTCCTCACCATCTATTTTAGAATTATGTTTCATCCCACCATTAGTTTGTGTCTGCACTTAAAATCAGAGCGGAGAAGAGCCCCCCTTTCTATTAAATGAACATACAACCCTTTGCAAACATTTCAAAACCAAATCATCCAATTACTCCTATGTTGATTTCCTATGAATGTTGAATCACAACATTTTGACTGGTCATATGAAGATATTCAATCTTCAGTAGTTCAATAACGCATTGAAGAACTAGTTAAGTAACATGCTAACATATTCGCCAAGCATAAGAAATTAAGAAGTCTAATATCACTGCAAATAATTGAACTGTCTGGACGCTTGTCGTCATTTTAAATTTTTGTTAGAAATATCCTTGCAAGTTCTGGATTGACCGGTGGGATGAAGCAGCAATAACCTACTGTTCCGAGCAAAGTTGCCAGATACATTTTTTTTTACAGATTAGATGTGTTCCTGACTTATTGTTAATCATAGGCAAGGGGGTCATAATGTAGTTAGACTTGTCCGCATAAGCTTGCCTAGCAAAGTTTCTTCTAAACGCGTGTAGCAAGTTGTTGTTTCTTCACTTGTCAAATTGCTTCAGTTCATGCTGTCAACGAGAAACATTCCCCAGCCAAGAGGCAAATGGATCGGATATCTTGCTCATGTTTTTGGCATGTGAGAGGACAGAAACTCTTTGGTAACCGCCTCTTTGTCAAGCAAAATTTGCGGCGGGAAGTTAGCTACACAAGTTGGAGTACATTTCAGAACTGGTCTCCTTTGTATATGTTTTGAGATTATTTATAGGACATGTTCTTTCAGGAGCTTGGGTAGGGACCCTAAAGAGTACTACTACTTACCAGTCTAGCGCATCAGCTTCATGTGGTTGTTGCTTCTGCTTCTCAATTTTCCATCGAGCAGCGTCTAGTTCAGAAAGATGCGATCACTGTTGATAATTATTCTCTTACTACATGAAATCACTTTCATGTTTTCTTGCACACAAATGCGGCACAAACAAAATTGGCCGTCAGTTTGTTAGCAAGCTACAGTACGCCGGTATGGTGTTGAGAGAGACGAATGCTTGCACTGCAGCCGACACGGCACCTCGACTGCTGATGAAATTTGCCTGAATTTTAGGCGATATAAATGATTAGTAGCCCAATACTGTTCCCTTTTGAATACATGTACTGTCAGCCTGCCATGCAAAGGGAATGCACGAGATGACAACGTTCTCAGTCATGCACTTCTATCCAGACTTCCAGACACCATCGACCCTGTCTCGAGTCTCGACTCCAGAGGAGTATGCCATACACTAACACCGAATACACACTAGCTTAGTCAATGATCCTGGCATTCTGCTGTGTTCAGCAGGAGTTATATGGTTCAACAAGGTATACTCACGAGCGATGATAAATCAGAAGGAGGCCAACACAAAAGCGTTTTCAGACTGCAGTAGGGCAACCGAGGGATGTGGAGGCTCAGGGTGCAGGTGCGAGTGGGATGCCCACGGAGCCCACTACCCAAGCCCATATAAAAGACTATGCGGGACAACCGCGGGTAAATAAGATAAAATTGTGGGTCGAGCGAACATCAAAAAAGCTACTTCGATCCAAATAAATGTTTTCACATTTGTCTAGATTCGAATATACCTAGACATATTTTATTTGCTAGATACATCCGAATCTACCAAATATGAGAATATTAATTTGGATCGGAAGGAGTATGAATTTCGCAATCAAGCAAATATTATGCCTAATAGAAAGAACGGCGAGTAGAAAGTGGAAAAGACAATTGATTGAAGTGCTAAATATTGATCGTATTATGTACTAAAATATTTTTATAATTTTTTTACAAGCAACAATTGCAGTAACGCATTTACTGGTATATGTAGGCATATGTAGGCATACGTAAGATAGTTGACACCCGTATGAGTTTCACGGGCTCCCGTGAAACAGCCACTTAAATTGTGTGGGACTGTGCGGGTAGTCCCACCTGCACCCCTGAGTGGAGGCTCGTGGCTGATACTGTAGGATAGCATGAGCGGAGAGCAACGACAAGGAGACCTTTTGAGTTGAGTAGCACGGACGGACACACCCAGCCCAGCCCAGCCGAGGTCGTGTCTGCCACGTCAAAAAAAGAGGCCGTGTCTGTCTGCACTCTGAACCCAAATCTGAACCACTGGCGGAGGGAGCAATAAATCCCGTCCGCCTCTAGCGTCCCTGTTCCCACTTCCACGGCGGCACGGCCTCCCCCACAGCAAAAGCCACGCGAGCGTTGGCCGGCCTCGCCATTAACTCCTCCTCCCGTCCCCTTCCGCGCCAACCGCAGGCCAGAGCGTGGCAGGGGCAAAAGGCGAAGACGAGACTACTCACTCGCTCGATAATACTAGGATAGCTAGGCACACCAACACCAGGGTGGTAGTGGTAGGATAGCCGCTGCCTCCGTTTGCTCGGCGCGGCCAACCAACACCCACCCGGCGCCAGCCCAACGCATTTAACGCCTCCCAACCGCGACGACAGGCCACACCGAGCTGTGCTGCCTGCCTGTGCCGCCCATCCCACGCAACGCCACACCCGAGCTTCCGGTAGCGTACACCTTGTCGGGCGGCGACGACCCACGCCGCGCCGTCGCGCTGGGCGCCGTAGCGTACACCTTGTCGGGCGGCGACGACCCACGTATCTGATCCCTAGTTACTACTAGTACTAGACAGCGCATTGTGTTTTGAACGACTTCATTCCAATTGGTTCTTACAGTAATTGGATGGATCATGAGTTCGATTCAAGATATTGCTCAAGTCGTTTCTCTGAAATAAAAATAATAGATCATGATTCGTGCTTGCATTTGAAAATCACAGAATATGATTACTTTTTAAAAACTACTGTAATATCTCCTTCTCGTCTTGTAATTATACTCATATTCTGTCACCAAACTATATGATACCCTGACAGTTTTCTTAAAACGATATGATACTCTGACAGTCGTATATAACTGGACTATACACAATAAGGGAGCATTTTTTTTCTTGGAAATGGACGCTTTGGTCGAATAGTAATGTTTACACTGGCCATACGGGAGTATATGCATGTGAGGAAAAGTCATGCAGAATTACACAATCGAAATGGAATTTAATTGTCAGCCAATGAAGTAGGACTCTCCCGGCCGGTGCCTATCAGGATCATGCATTGCATCCCTTTCACTCCAGTTACAAATATGGATTACAAATTTCCCGTGGAAATTCGTGACACGAACAATTTAACGACCACGTACGTACGCCCCCACGTCCACGTCGTCGAATTAAATATGTAGGTAGCTAATTAAATCTCCTGTGAGAATGATCGATCTCTCCTTATGTGACGAATCCCACGAGTATCGATTTAATCCTCTTTTAATTTAATTTATAGCGCCAAGAGGAAAAAAAAGGAAATTCAGAGAAGAAAGAAAGAAAGAAAGAAAGAAATTGCGACGGAGATAGAGGAAGAAGAGCGCCCCCGCAAAGCTCCAAGTTTTGGGGGACACGTACATCATGCAGGCAGGCAGGGTACGGCGGCGGATGATTCCATCCATCAGAGCTTGACGACCTCCGGGATGTGGACGGGGTAGCGCTGGATGCAGTCGTCCCATGGCCCGTCGGTGGGCGCCTTGACGGTGCGGAGGCACTTCCAGACGGCGCTGTTGCACTTGAATCCGCTGCCGAACCCGATCTGCCACACGCGGTCCCCCTTGCGCATGCGCCCCTTGGCCTCGATGTACGCGAGCTCGTACCAGAGGGAGCTGCTGGAGGTGTTGCCGAACCGGTGCAGCGTCATGCGGGAGGCCTCCACGTGCCTGGGCGACAGGTCCAGGTTCTTCTGCAGCTCGTCGATGACGGCGCGGCCGCCGGCGTGGATGCAGAAGTGCTCGAAGGCGAGCTTGAAGTCCGGGATGTACGGCTTCCACTTCTTGTTGATGACCTTGCGTCCGACGAGGCGGAAGAAGAAGAGCAGCTGCTCCGACATGGGCAGCACGAGCGGGCCCATGGTGGTGATGTTGGACTTGAGCGCCTCCCCGGCGATGGCCATGAGCTCCTTGGAGAGGGAGATCCCCGAGTGGCCCTCGTCGTCCTCCTCCTCGTACACGCAGCGGTAGGCGCGGTCGTCGGCGCCCTTGTGCGTCCTGACGACGTGCATGAGCCTGTACTTGGCCCGCGCCGCCTCGCGCCTGCGGTTGGAGAGCAGGATCGCCGCCGCGCCCATCCGGAAGAGGCAGTTGGGCAGCAGCATGTCCCGCCGGCTGCCGTGGTAGAAGTTGGGCGTGATGATCTCCGTGGAAATCACCAGCGCGTTCGAGTTCGGGTGCACCTGTACAAGCGGTTGGGAGTAGAGAAAAGTGATGAAGTGGAATAGTAGAGAAGAGTGGTTTTCGTCGGCGGTTCAGAATGGAATTTGACTAGTAGTGGAGTAGTATTTACCTGTAGCATGTCTCTTGCGAGGTCGATGGAGATGAGTCCTGCGCTGCATCCCATGCCGGAGAGGTTGAAGCTGCGTATGTTGCTGCGTAGCTTGTACCTGTTGATGATCATGGCGGAGAGGGAGGGCGTGGGAGAAAACAAGCTGCAGTTGACGACGAGGATGTCGATGTCCTTGGGCTTGATCCCCGTGCGGAGGACGAGGTCGTCGATGGCGTTGAAGATGACGAGCTGCGCCTCGGCCCTGGCCGCCTCCATGCTGGGGCTAGGCGGGATGTAGTGGTTCGCCGGCGGGAGGCAGGTCTCCTCCCCTAGCCCGGAGCGCTCGAGGATCCGTGTCTGGAACCTGAGGCTCTTCTCGTTGTTGCTGATGAGCTTGATGTGCTCCATGAAGGTGGTGAAGGGCACCCTGAAGCTCGGGGAGGGCTTGTAGCAGCAGTAGTCGACGAGGTATACTGGCCTCGGGCGCGACATGAAGTAGACGGTGGCGACGAAGACGACGAGGAAGGCGGAGCAGAGGATGTGGACGAGGTCGAGGTGGAGGGAGCGCCAGAGGGTGAGCAGCTCGTCGGGGCCGAGGCGGAGCAGCTCGAGCGCGGTGGCGACCATGACGGGGACGAGGAGCAGGGTCAGGAAGTGGTTCACCAGGTACTGGTACCCCAGCTTCACGTACTTGAGCCTCACCGACCCGGAGAAGCCGCTCCCCGGCGCCCTCGGCATGATCGAGGGGTGCTACTTACGCACACCCGTTGTGTACGCGCGCGCGCGGCCCGTGCCCGCACGACACGGCTCTCGCTCTCTGCCTCTTCCTTCCGTCCGTCCTGCGGCGTACGCAGTGTTGGCTTGCTTGGTTTGCTGAGGCACGTAGACGTTGTAGTACGTCTGTGGATGGATGCGCAGCGCACGGTGTGGTGTGGTGTGTGTTGTTGGCGTGGGGGCGGGCGGGGTGCGGTTGCTGCAGAGGTGGTGGTGCCGTGGTGGGGTTTAATATAGTGGGGGAGGTGGCGGAGGGAGGACCGGGGGCAGATGGGCAGCTTAAATGAGGAGACTGGCTACCGCCACCAACCGGAGAGTGAGCTCCGGCCTTGGATTGGCTGGACACCGGGGGCAGATGGGCAGCTTAAATGATTGTTTTACACCCACATTAGGGGTTGTTCATAGAACACAAGAGCACCACTTCATCGGTCCTTCTTCACATCTTCATCTTCAGATGTTTTCTCTCGTCGCCCACATGTCGACGACCCACAACATTCTCTTGTTCCTCTAAGCAGCACAATCATTATGCGCAACACCGTGACCACCATCAGTATCATTGTCGTAAAAAAACTACATCTTCCTCTGCCAGGAAGAATTCATCGGCGCCAAAATGCAAGATTCGGTTGTGCAGAATGCAACATGCCAGAACAAGGTTAACTTGGGTGGGGAAAGAATGGAAAGCCTTCTGATCAAGGATCTTAAACTTGTTCTTCAGAACAACGAAAACCCTCTAAACCGTGACTTTAAGGCTAGAGTGTCTAAGATTGAAAAGTTCCTTCGGAGTCCTAGGATAGTGTCTAGCAGAGAAATCTCGAGATGGTACATTGTTGACCTGAAGGGCGGAAGAATTCTAGTCCGACAAGCTTACCCGGCATCTGCTAGGTAGAACTTACCTTCAGGGATCTTCAGGCCATCGGCTCTCTCAAGGCTGTCATTCAGAATTGTGGCATCATGGACAGATCCTTCCTAGCCAGCAAGCACATATGTGAATTTCGTGTCGAAATCAATAGCGGCAAGCACATTCTGGCTCGGGTAGTGCTTTCTCCCCCTATATACAGCCTTTTCGGATTTTGGCACTCTAGCCATGACGTGAGTATCATCAATTGCTCCAATACAATCCTGGCATTACAATAATGTAAGGCGATAGTGTAATACAACCATCTCATGAAGTACAAGATAGAGTTGCTCACCTTGAAAATGGGAACCATCGAGTGTTGCCTTGCAACTTTATGGGGGTTTGACCGCTGAGTGGGTTGATCGTCTCTCCCCTGAGCTCGCCAACAACATAGAGCACCTGATGGAAATACTGGGAAATCGTCTCGGTAGATCTCCTCCATGTGGTGTGAACCACTCTGAATTATGTCCCAAAACATGAAGAAACATAGCCACTTGCTCTTCGATAGAGGTATTGATGTTGTCCTTAAGCAAAACCCTAGCCATGAATGTTTGCACAAGATAGTTAAACGGGGCTCTTCTCATCATGAGCATGGCGATAGCCTCTGTGTCGTTGTTGTTGTAGATGTAGTTCAGATTTTCCATCCTCTCTCTATCGCGCTGCATCATGGGACCATATATCAATGCCACCTGTTAGTCCTACCAGCCGCTCTTTTGTTGATCAAGAGCATCAACGCCTGAATCACAGCGACCAGGGCAGCTGCCTGGATGATAACCTTCATCTGTTGGTCCTAAATAGAGTGGCATTGCATAAGCACTCTAGGTACTACCCTACTATCAAGCTAACTACCTAGGTAGTAACACAAGGGAGGAGGAGGCAAGGACAAGGTTCTTACCCCCATGGCTACAGACGTCGATGACCTGCCGCGGGAGGAGGAGAAGAGGGCGAGGGATAAGCCGGTGCCACAGATATGTGAGGCCTCCTATGTCGGAGCCTGAGAAGACGTAGCAACAGGTGCCGGAGTGGCCATAGCAGCCGCTGCCGGAGATCTAAATCATAGCTACCGCTGCCGATAAAGCCGCCGCCCAAGAAGAAAATGGGGATGGATTTTTCTCCTAGCGAGTGGTGACAGTGTAAGAGGGAGGTGAGCCTACTTTTCGCGTCATACAGCGCTGCAAGTTTCCTGGCTCCTGCCATCTCCACGTTGTCTCCCCGCACACAACCTTCCTCTCCTTGCGCTCGCCAGGGCCTGTCCCCGTGGAAATGCCCAAAATCAGCGTTCCTAGTGGGGCAAATTTTGGACCACTTTAAAACCCGTGCGATACAAGAAATCCATGCGACCCAGCAAAATAAATATGCTTATTTCTTCCGATGCCATGCGAGAAACGGGAATACAGCCTAGCAAACACGCCCTATTTGTAATCTTTTTGTCAAATCATTGATAGTATACTATAAAGATGACCATTTTATCCATGGATTCGGGTATCCACGGATACCCTGCCCCGGTGGGCAAGGGTATGGAGGACTAATTACGCCCACGGGTTTTTGTGGGGTGGATACCCGCTAACTCATGGGGTGGCCAAAGGCAGAGGTTTTGCCTTGTGGATATCCATGACACGTGGGTCCCACATCTTAGGGACACAGTTTCTTTTGTTCATTAGATGTGTTAGACTCATTTAAAGGCCTAACCCCCCTTGTCCGGCCCGAAAGACCCACCTATCTCTAACTTACTAACCCTAACACGATTTGCACGAGGCACCGTCCACGACCACACCCTCAGTCATGTTCGGCCCTTCCGTCCTCGGAGCCGCTACTAGAATGACGTTATACTATCCGAGGGCTGGGTTTGGATTTGGGATGATATACATGCTCATAGATATCTTATCTTAGTGTACGGGCTAGAGTGAGCTGATGGATCTCGATTTGGGATTTGGATATGGTTACGTGGCTTGCTTGCTTTCCCGAGAGTATCCGCGTGAGCTGCAGATTAAAGCAGCTGAGTTCCAGTCATTTCTCCCCGCAAGAAAAGAAAAGAAAAAGAGCTCCAGTCATTTAAATATGACGGGAAAGTGGAGATAAGAGGACAGTGAGCGGAGACACGCAGTCATCATGCTTACATCTGAATCTAATAAGGTACTAGTGTACTTTAATAAGCCTAGAGTGGATATAATGTCCAATGCATCTTGTCATGTTGCTGCCATCACACCCTGTATCTGATGATCAAACGCGGACTCGTACTGAGTTAGTAGTTCAACCGTTCGTCAGTCCTTTCTTTTCTCAACCGTTGCTCGGATAAGAATGAGCTAAGCATCCCGACAGTCACATCGTCCGTTTCTAAATCCTGAACGAACCGTCAAAACTCCGCATTTCCCTTTTTTACTCGGTCCAGAGATCTGGGATGCAGTAGTGGTAGTACATCGGTCGTGGTAGTTTTCCTTTGCGTGGTATGGCAAGACATGCAATAATTGGGCTGATGAATCTGCTCTCCCTTCTTGCATCTGAAACTTTACCCAGTCGAGCTCGCCGGTGACACCTGTCCGATGCCACATGTGCGAATTACTCCTCTGCTGGTAGGAGTACCTTCTGCTTGCACAATTAAAGCACTCCGGCAGCGAGATCGGTACCTATCATAAAGCGATCTTGGCTTGTTGCACTTGCAAGGGCCGCACGATTTCTCTGCTTTATTTCCTCCCAGTCGTTTGGAGAAATGACTGGACTCGGAAACTAGGAGGTGCCGGTAGGTAGCCTGTTTTGTTCTGGAGGAAAAACGCACCGGGTTTTCCAGGCAAAATCTTGCCTTTTCTCAGCTGATTTCTGGTTGTGGCACCTGCATTTCCCACGGGAAATACAGATATATATATACGTACTCCCTACCGCTCAGTACTCGGTACAGTAGGCACATTAGAAGTAGTACAGTACCGTCGCCACGTAACTGTTGGCCCATTTACTCGCAGATTGGGCACTTCAGTGACCATGTCCTGATGTAGTACTAATGCAATGTAGGCCATCACATTACACCTGCGACCTTAATGCTTGGACAAACCCTGACACGCCACTGGCAGGCCTGCAGCAGCTCCAGCTGGATGGGATGCTTCTCGTTCTCCATCGCTGAACGGCTACAACTGCGAATGCCCGGCATGGCACTGCTGCTACCCCTGATATGTTAACACGAATATGTTTTTCGCACGGCCATAGCGAGTGAATGCAGTTCATACTCGAGATCGTGCTGCGATGGTGTGATGGCGAGCTGGTGGCCGAAGAGATAACTGCGAAGCAGCTAGCATCTGGCCTCAGAGAGGAGTAAAAGCCTGCCTCGGAGGATATCTGCTCGCGTTGCACATCGGCCACGTACGCAGTGACCTAAGCCGATCGAATTTAAGGCCCCGCGACCGGTGCGGCTGGCCGTGCAAGACGTGCAACGGTACAAGTGGGCGAGTGAAAGTAACGCGCTATATATATATATCTCCCGATCTCTCGGAGAGGACTTGTGTCACAAACGTAACCTTTGTCTCGAGGGAGATTGCACCGTGGTCCTGCGCGTTGTGCGAATGCAACATGGTTTAACGTTGGCATGCCATGTGAGGAGGATCGAGCTGGAAATGCCAAGATGAAACTCCATTGCCACTTTATAATGTGAACAATTTTTAGTGTCATCTAAAGACGGCATGGGACCAAGATTTTGTTTGGGATGCTAACGTTAGAAATTTTGACCTGAGTTTATACGTTGTATATTTCGGGTAGAGAGAGGTATATCCATTTCTCTTCTATTTGCCCTGGTTCATACTCTGGCAACAAATTTGCATTAACATAACTGAAACATTGCACATTTCAAACACTACATAAATTCACCAACAATTTGAAATCTCGATTTCAAAAATTTAAGGTAACAATGTATTTCTAGAAAGATTCTCGAGACATGGCAAACCAGACTCTTTTTACCCGAGGGTTTGGAATTGTCTTCACTAGTATTAATGACCTAGGATAGATGTCATTGGCAAGTATATGTATCCCATATCATAGGCATGGTGAAAGGACATATTTTCCCTAAGTGGGTTTCGATAATTGAAAAAAGGGTTTAGGGGACTAATGTTACCTACAACTATATAATCGGGTTTTAGTCCCATCTGATGCTGGGGAAATGTGGAAGGAGATCCCCTCCCATTCCCACGATACAAACAAGGGGAAAATGGTGGCAAGCTTTAATATCATGTATTTTACCTTATTTGAGTCATAGGCATGTCACACTGTTAGGAGGATTACTCTTGATGAACTTTATGAGGATGATAAGTGTTTTAGTATTATCCACATACATGTCCCATCCACCCTATACGCGACGAAATAGAGAGTCAAATGTTTCACTCGGTTGAAACCATATGTGCGTTTTCAGGTAAACCGGAGCAAAGCTCGTAATTCCAGGGTTTTCTCCAACCTCCCAGGATATCTCTATCTTGTTGGGGAATGCTCTACATAAAACAAAGAGTTATAGCGCATAACCAATAACCAATCCGAGGAGAGAGTTAATGGAACATACCCTCGAAGATTGAACTAGAGGAAGTTTGTCGATGACGAGGTTGATGAAGACGAGCGTCGATCCCCGCAACAAGACTTATCAATTCACGAGGATATGTATTATCCAACGAACGGTGTTGTGGATATGCCAAATAGGTATACGTATGACATAATCCCATACCGACAAGTCCGGGTGTCCCACATATGGTGGTTAGACAAGATGGAGGTCCAGTCAGGATGAAGAAGGTGGCGTGCCACCTCCTTAGATTAAACCTGACGCCTTGGAGGACAAGACAATAATTTACGTATTAGTCTAGGACTCTGTAACCAATCCGGCTAGGACTCTCCCTATAACCCTTGGTCCTGGAGTCTTTATAAGTCGGCCTACGGGAGCCTTTAGGGCACAACATAGCACGACTAACGCAATAGACAACTTCACACAACAAACTCTACAATCTCTATAACCCGGTGTATTGCCATTATGGTGATTAGAAGCAGGAGTAGGATTCCTCCACCATTGCGGGATCTGAACTTGGGTAAACTATGTGACCTCATACCCGCCAACTCGCCACCTTAGCCCACCTCTCTCTCAATGCTCTGTGAGGACCCCTCCATGGCGTATTCGTCAGCAATACCACGACAGATGGCTCCCACGATATAGTGCTCCAAGCGTAGCACCTCCACTGGTATGCACACGTACAATATCAACAACACAACGTCGTGGTGTGATCAAGAACACGATCGAAGCAGGAACATGGCGATGAAGATCCAACAACGCTTCTATAGTCCTAGCTAGATTAGATCTAACCGGTGGTAGAACTCGGCAGCGCTACCGCGATGGCGATGAAGATCTCCGCGTGACAACGATGACAACACGAGAAGAAGAGGAGGAAGAGCACCAAGAGGAAGCGGTGGCTGCCGGTGGCGGGAGGCAGTGGCGGGGATGGGGCGTGGCTCCTTCAAAAGTTGTGTCTCTTTAAATAGGTTCAGGGTAGCCCGAGCAAGAGAAGAAGTAGGACTCGGAGTCCTAGTAGGACTACTTTTCTCTCTCTCTCTCTCAAACACCAAAGGGGGGAGTTGGAGTCAAACCCTAACTCCTCCCCTCCCTCTCTCCCACCACCGTCCTAGGAGGGGTTGAGGTCTGACATGAACCCCTCCCCTCCCTCTGCGCGTGCGCCATGCCCTAGGGGCCCGTGGTCCCCTTTGGACTATGATGCCACCTAGGTTTTTACCTTTTATTAATTATTCCGAAATTTTGAAAATTCCTGGACACCTCTGGATTGTTCCAAAACTTTCCTAAATTAACCTGATGCATTCCTTTAGTGTGCGGAACCATTATGAACACCTCTCGGTGATATCCCGGGCTCCTCCTGATGAGTGGTAACCTTGACAATGTCCATTATTATGGACTTGGGTTTCGGGGAAAATGGGTGCGCCGGTGATTTCGCTGTCTTACCAGACAAACAAGGGGGGCAAGATTTACCAAGGTTTAGGCTCTCGTAGAGGAAACCCTACTCCTACTTGTCTAATCTTTATTGTTGAAGAGTACAAAGTCACCGGGTTGTTAGATGTGATCTAGCTTATAGTGGGTTGCTATTGCTAAAGTCACAATACGGTATGATGTCTGGACCTATTGTCTATTGAGCCATGTATCAGATCTACTCCTCATTGGACCCTCCTAGCCTTTATATATGGGGAGGCTAGGTCTTAGGTACCAATACAAGTTGGTTACAAGTTGGTGTTTATGTAGAGTCTATTCTTGGACTTTCCTTGTCTTATGCGCTTGGAGTCATTGCCCTTATAGGCTTTGTATCGGTCGAACCGTCATAGGCTTCATGGTATATATTCATGTGCGCCCTCTATTGGCCAGCACCATATATGCCAATAGTGGGTACCCAACGGGTTGTGCCCATGTCACCCCCGGTATATGTCGAAACCTTCCAAACTCACCTCGAAATCACTTCATTCGCAAATCTTTAATCACACTCACATTCTAAATGCCATTGTACTCTTAAGTGTGTGATCCTATGGGTTCGAATATATGCGAACATGTTTGGAACTTCATTCCTCTACAATGATCACCATTGGTACCTTGGTGCACATAGTGATCCCCGCATATATATACGAAGTTATTTTATCGTGTGAAACTTCTATATTACTTCGATACACATCGTATTGCTTCTCGATACTTTACATAGTCCGAGGTGAAACACTAGGTTATCCTAGTTACCCTTCATGTACTCTTTACTCATTCCATACTATCAATGTTCTTGTGATCAACAACTTGATCTCTTGTCCAGACAGACGGTGACAAACACCATAGTACATGAGTAGGTCTAGAGTGTATCTCACCGTCGTCAAGAGTAGCAGCTTTCACAACTACACCATATGACACATTGGCATACTATCCGATAAGAGCGAAGACCGACTTTATAATTACTCATTCTTAGAGTAACGTTTGAAGAATCCCACCACATCCATATTGTATCCAAGTTTATATGTGTTTCGTGGTCTAACAATCATATAGTAACGGTAATACTTGTTAATGAGAAACTAACGATAATAATATTGACGATGTGCTTCATGGTATATCACGTTGGGTATATCCATCGTCGTTGTAATCGCAACAACTTCGATCTCATATATCATCGGCATCTCTACAACACTTTGTACTTTGCCCATAGTCAGGAAACCGAGACTATCAATGCTATACAAACAAGTCTTAGAGGCGATACCATGAATATATAAAGTTGTTTATAATTCCACGCATGTATTAGGGTTTTCCTCTAAATACTCATTATCCGGAACTAATACAATTGTAGCACAAAATAATAAACTTAATTATCAAACATAAATATAATAATAATCCATTTATTATTGCCTCTAGGGCATATTTCCATCAGTCTACCACTTGCATTATAGTCAATAATCTAGTTTACATTTAGAAGTCTAATACATATGCCTTCCCAATGTTGCTCATGCATTGCAAGCATGAGCAACTTTGTCAAAGGATCTTCCACATTCAGATCTATATGAGTTTTGCACATCTTGGTATCACCATCATTGACAAACTGTTGGATGAGATGAAATCGATGTTGTACATGCTTATTCTTCTGGTGGGACCTTGGTTCTTTAGTTTGAGCAATGTCACCATTGTTGTCACAATCAATATCCATTGGCTCTAACGCACTTGGAACCACACCAAGTTCTGTAATAAACTTCTTCATCCATACGCCCTCCTTTGTAGTGCTTGATGCTGCTATGTACTCCGCTTCTGTTGTAGAATCCGCAACCGTATCTTGCTTAGAACTTTTCCAGCTCACCACTCCCCTGTTTAAAGTAAACACATAGCCGGATTGAGACTTGAAATCATCAGGATCAGTGGTAAACTAGCATCGATGTAACTTCTTGCAACTAGCTCTTTGTCACCTCCATAAATGAGAAACATATTCTTAGTCCTTCATAAGTACTTAACTAGTATATTTTTGACTGATGCCTAGTGAGCCACTTCGGGATCACTCCAGTATCTGCTCGCAACACTAAGAGCATAGGACACATCTAGTTTTGTACATATCATGGCATACTTGTTGAACCAATAGCCGAGGCATAGGTCATGATTATCATTTCTTCTCACTCAGTATCTGTCCTAGGGCATTGCATCTTGCTCAGTGGCTTGCCATGCGCCATTGGGAGTGATCCTCTACGGGATTCCTCCATATTGAATCTCGATACTCTTTCTAGATATGTATCTTGAGTAAGCCCTATCACGCATTGAGATCTATCTCTGTAGATCTTTATGCCCAATATGTAAGCTGCTTCGCCCAAATCTTTCATTGAAAAACTATTCTTCTACGAGTATTTTATAGTGGTAAGAAAAGTTTATCATTTCCAATGAACAATATATCATCTACATATAGTATCAGAAATGCTATTGAGATCCCACTTTATTTCTTGTATACACAAGATTCTTCCCTATTTTTGATGTAGCCAAAACCTTTGACCACTTTCCAATAGTCTTTGAATCGACAAAACCCTCGGCTTGCACCATGTACACATCCTTAGTAAGCTTTCCATTTTGGAATGCAGTTTTGACATCCATCTCCCATATCTTGTAACCAAAATATGCAATGATTGCTAAACTATTGATACATTGCAAATGTATCTATAATTTTTGATGTTCCATGCTTGGTTTTATCCACTTTCTTGTGTTTTATCCACACTTTGGAGTACTTTTCATATGATTTCTTGGACTAACCTATTAACAAGAGCCACGATGCAAATTACCTGCTTTCCTACTATTTTTGGTTCCAGGAAAGTCAGAAAATGAATATTCTCGGAATTGGACGGGACAAAAGCCAAAGTGCCTATTTTTCCGGAAGTCATCAGATGCCAGAATACGAGACGGAGAAGGGCTGGGGGCCGGCCAGACCACCTGGCCGCACGGTCAGGCCTGGCCCGTGCCAGGGGGTGGTCTGGCCGACCCCAGCACCCCCTCGGCCTCTCCTTCCGCCTATAAGATGCCCTCAGGACGAAAACCCTAGGTACCCGATCAAAAATCCACGAAAGAGTCTATAGCCGCCGTCATCTCCATCCTTAGATCGGGAGGGATCTGAAGCTCTTCCAAGACCACGGAGAGGGGAATTCACCCTGGAGGCCTTCTTCATCATCATGCAAGCCTCCGGTGTGATGCTTGAGTAGTTCATCCTTGGACTACGGATCCATGTAGTAGCTAGATGGCTGGTTCTCCTCCTTTGTGCTTTCATGTCTAGATCTTGTGAGCTCCGTTCATGATCAAGATCATCTATTTGTAATTCTGCATGTTGTGTTTACGGGGATCCGATGGATATTGAGATGCTATTTCAGATTGATTATTTATTCTATCATGTCTTTGTTATTTGTGATCTTGCATGCTTTCCGTTGTTAGTAGCTATCTTGGCCAAGTAGATGCTAGCAACTCCAAGAGTTAGTATTTATGCTCGATAGTGGGTTCATGCCTCCGTAACTGGGAAGTGAGTAAATCTCTAAGGTACTAGATGTGTTGTTGCTACTAGGGACAAAACAACAATCCTTTGTTCAGAGAACAATCGTATTGTTTACTTTACACGCAATTCGTAAAGCAATAATCTGTTGCTTGCAACTTAATACTGGAGGGGGTTCGGATGATAACCTGAAGATGGATTATTAGTCATAGATGCAGTTGGATGGCGGTCTATGTATAATGTTGTAATGCCCAATCAAGTCTCAAAGGAGTCAAGATGATTAGTATATGCTTGTATGCTTTCTCGATGTTTGTCAATTGCCCCGCTATAATTTGTTCACCCAACATGTTATCTATCTTAAGGAGAGCCACCTCTAGTGAACTGTGGATCCCGGTCCTTTTCTTTTACATACAATCTATAAACTATTTACTGCTTTGTGTTTACTTTCTACAAACTATTACTTCCTTCCATTCGATACGTTTAATCCTTTGTTTTTAGCAAAACACGGTGAGATTGACAACCTCATCGCAAGTTGGGGACAGATTTCTGTGGTTGTATTGTCCAGGTCTCCATGTTGCTACTAGCACCGGTCATGTGCCCTGCCAAGGCTCAGCTAGCAACACCTTTGGTTTGTTTCCTTGCTCCTACTGGTTCGATTAAACCTTGGTTTCATAACTGAGGGAAACTTGCTACTGTGCTCATCATACCTTCCTCTTGGGGTTCCCCAACGAGCTTGTTAATACACGAGCCATCAAACACTTTTCTGGCGCCGTTGCCGGGAGTCAAGGACATCTTCACAGGGGGAGTCCCTCATAACCAATCTCTTTACTTTGTTATTTTTGTTTTGCTTAGTTTCTTTTTCCTTTGTTTGCTTGTTTTCTTATTCAAAAACACAAAAAAAAAATTGTTTTACTAGTTTGCTTTCTTATTTCAAAAACACAAAAAAATTAAGTCTCCTTTAGTTGCCACTATGTCTAGCCTTGCTCCAATCACTATGTCACCCGAGGAAATGATTTTCACTTTTAAACAAGGAATTGAGGAAAGTTTTAAGGAAGCTGATCTACATGAAAAAACTGAGCCTAAAATGACCCAAAGCTTTGTCCTTAGTAGTTTTTTACCTTGGAATTGCTCTTTGCTATAGATATGCTTTAGATGCTATTGTGGGAGGAGATTTCCTCCAATGTAATGAGGATGATGCTATAAATGCTATAAATAAATTGATCCTTACTTACAACTTGCCTAGCCAAACTGATATTTCTTTCGCAAGAATATTTGCTAGATTGAACACCCCTGAGACTAGCACTACTAGCTTAAAAGATTGCTATAATACGCTTAGGGTGAAGGAAATATGCCCTGAGAGGCAATAATAAAGTTGTTATTATGTATTCCTTGTATATGATAGATGTTTATTTTGCATGCTATAATTGTATTGATAGGAAACATTAATACATGTGTGTTTAATAAACAAAAAGGGTTCCTAGTCATGCCTCTCTTATAGACTAGCTTGTTGATTAACAGGATGATCAAGGTTTCCTGATCATGGACATTGGATGTTGTTAATAACAAGGTCACAACATTGGTGGAATGATGTGATGAACATTCATCTGAAGTATAGCATTACGATCAAGTCATTGTGTTTATATTGCTATAACATCATATGAAGTAATCTTTATCCTTAGACCATGAGATCATGTTAATTGCTAACACCGGAAGAGTATCTTGATAACATCAAACGTCACACCGTAACAGGGTGACTATAAAGATGGGTTCGAGTATACGAAGGTGTTATGTTGAGGCTCATGGATCAAGAGTGGAATTTGTCAATCCGGATGACGGATAGATATACTGGCCCTCCTCGGTGATATCACATTAGGATAGCTTGCAAGCAAGTGATGTGATCACTAGAATGTTATATCACGGAACGAGAAAAGAGTGCATGTCGGTAACGAGATTAAACTAGGTATGGAGATACCGGATCGAATCTCGGACATGTAATATATCGAGAGACAAAGGGATTTAGTTACAAGCGTTAAAGGTTCTCACGATCACGAGTCATCGTTGAATGTAGGAGTCAAGACGGATCTCCGTGTCCCATCGCTGATTATTGATCGGAGAAGGGTCTCGATCATGTCTGCATTATTCACGAACCGTAGGGTGGCACACTTAAGATTTACCGGACACCATTTTGGAGCACATATGTTTGAGACGAAAGAATTGCAAAGCGCGGGAAATGTTTCAATAGAAACCGGAAATTGTTTCGTGAAATTGCGTAAGGTGGTTCTGCATGTGATATTGAAATATTGCAAGGATATATATAACGTTTGTTAATTAAAGTAATTAACAAAATTCTGAATAAATTTAATAAAAGAGTTTTTATTAAATGAGAGAGCATTAAATTTGGAGAAACTTAATGCATTTAAAGTGGAGACTTTAAAAGGGAATGTGAAGAGGCATTTTAATGTGGAGGAGTTACCACCACATGAATGGGGAGGTGAGGGTCACCCCATGCGCCTGCCATGGAGAGAGGGGCACCTCCTCCTATAAAAGGCCACCCATTCCCTCCTTCATCCACACACCTCCTTGTGAAGGATCTCTCTCCCCCTCTAGAATTATTCCCCCATGGTCTCGGATTAGCGAGATACATGTTCCCGGTGGCATTTCATCTAGAAGGAGTTGTTGCTCACTGGATCGCTGGAGCGAGGAGGTGGAGGTTGTCCGTGGCTTGAACGTAAAAGGAAAAGTGATGCGCTTCTAAGTTGCGGCGCGGACTTCCTCACGATCTTGAGATCGGCAAGTGTACGACTACATCAACCACGAGTTCCTACTGCTAACAAAGCTCGTTGTCTTCGAGGGTAAGTTCTCTATGGATATATGTCCACCCTTTTGCTTTGTACCTAGTAGATAGATCTTGGCGTGTAGTTCACACCAGAGGAAATTTTTGTTTTCTATGTCGGACCCAACAGGGTATCGTGAGCCTGATCTATGCGTAGGTGCTTTGCAGTAGTACACATATGTTTATATGTGGGAGATGATGATCATGTTATTGCATCTTCTATGTACTTTGGATATTGGTGGCATAGTGGGATGAAGCTACCCGACCAACCTTACATGTCATCGTACATGAGACCGGTTCCACGATCGACATGCAACTTGTTTTGCATAAGTGGGTGTGTCTGCCTCTCCCATCAGTAACACCCCGTCCACTCCTCGGCCGGGTGTCACTCTGGTAGCTTAATAGGATATCTAGACTAGCCCAGCATCAACACTAGTCTTTTTCACAAGACTTTGTCCTCACTCGTGCGCACCCGGTACCCACTTCCCGGTCGGTCACCCATCCTAGAATTGCTCTAGGCCAAGCACGCTTAACCTTAGAGTTCTTTTCGAATGAGCTTCCGGAAAAGAAGTTGCAACTTGTTGACATGGGTATCCTATCAATCCTATTAAGCCATGTGCCCGGATCTCACATAAACACACCATTTAGAAGATCGAAGCCCACAACGATCAAGCACACCCCAAGAACGTTCCTCTGGCACGCTGTCAGCGGCCCAAAGGTCGCACATGTGCCATGCCGTGTCCACTCCGGGCCACACGCCGCCATGCTCCACATGTCCCACCACCGACCAAGACACACCCGTAATCGCAAGGGTCGGCTCGATACCACTTTGTAACACCCCGCCCACCTCGGGCCCGGGTGTCACTCGTAGCTTAATAGGATATCTAGATCGGCCCCACGCATCAACACTAGTCTTTTTCACAAGACTTTGTCCTCACTGCATGCACCGTACCCACTTCCCGGTCGGTCACCCATCCTAGAATTGCTCTAGGCCAAGCACGCTTAACCTTAGAGTTCTTTTCGAATGAGCTTCCGGAAAAGAAGTTGCAACTTGTTGACATGGGTATCCTATCAATCCTATTAAGCCATGTGCCCGGATCTCACACCTACTATAGTCAATATCTGATTTACAACGAGTTGCTAATAACTTGGTTATCCTCGTTGTGGTTCATGTTCGTAGGTTAGACAGGTTCTATCTCTGAAAGCCCTAAGCCACGTAAAACTTGCAATTGATAAATTAGAGGCGTCTAGTTTAGATCGTTGCTGGGCTAGTGTTTTGATATGGTATTGTTGTAAGTAGATGTATGATAGATACTCTTATAACTCACTTAACGTGTAAGTTCCATAGACCTTGGCCTTACACACAAAGGAATGATAGAGATCATAGCACGATGCAAATGATAGAGATCAAATGCATGGACCATATCACCTCACTTCACACATTAGATGTTAGCATCTTATACTGCTAGTTTGGCGTGTTTGGTAGCATTATAAGATGATCCCTCATTTAGATATCAAGATAAAATGTGTTCTTCCTTAAGTATGCACCATTTTGTGGATCGTGTTTTGAGGCATCACGTGATGATCGGGTGTTTTCAACTCTACGCTTTCATACAACGGGTGTAAGACAAATTTACACACGCAAATACTAAGGTTCTTACTTGACAAGCCTAGCATGTACAGACATGGCCTCGGAACACGGACCTAAAGATTAAGCATGAGTCATATAGTTGATATGATGCCCATATAGATGCTCGCCTTTGAAGCTACACCGACTCACGTGATGATCGGACTTGGTGTAGTAGATTTGGTTCATGTAATCACCAAAAGGACACGAGGGATGTCGTTTTTGAGTGGGAGTTCATTAGTAATTTGGATTAGTTGAACTCAATCTATCATAAAATTAGTCTAAATATACTTTACAAATTTTGTTGTAGATGGCACCACCTGCTTTTAATTTCAATGTGTTCATGGAAAAAGAGAAACTTGCTGCTAATGGTAGCAACTTCACCAACTGGGCTATGAATTTGAGGATTCTCCTCATCACGCACAAAAGCAATATGTGCTAGATGCGCCGCTAGGCCCCCCACCAGCTCGATGCCCCGACGAGGAAAAGAACGCCTATATAACTCGTCAGAGGACCACAACTTAGTTCATTGCGCATACCGTATGGGCTAGAGCCGTAACTTCAAAGCGTTTCAAAATGGCAATGCTTTTGATACCATGGGAGAATTGAAAATGATTTTCGATACCCATGTCAGAGAGAGTTATAATGCTACGAAAAGTTCTTTAGCTGTATGATGGAGGAAAACAGCTCCGTTAGTGAGCACGCATCAAAATGTCCGGTACGCCGATAAGCTTGTGTCCTTGGGAATAACGATTCCCATTGACTTAGGCATACATCGTGTTCTCCAATCTACGCCACCTAGCTACAAGAGCTTCGTGTTGAACTATAATATGCAGGGCATGAAGAAGTCTCTTCCCGAGCTTCACAATGCTTAAGACTGAAGTGGAGATTAGGAAAGAACATCAAGTGTTGATGATCAATAGGACCACCGGTTTCAAGAAGGACAAGAAAGGCAAGCACAAGGGAAAGAAGGGTGGCAAGTCTTACACGCCTAAAAAGAAACCCCGAGCTGGCCCTAAGTCCATAATCGAAGTGCTACTATTGCAAGGATCGCCATTGAAGCGCAATCGCCTAAGTATTTGGCGGACAAGAAGTCCGCAAGGCAAACAAAGGTATATGTGATATACATGTTATTGATGTGTACTTGACTAGTACTGCAGAGCACCTGGTATTTGATACGGATCGGTTGCTAATATATGTTACTCGGTTCAGGCTGCGAACAAGCGACAACTAGCAAGGGATGAGGTCACGGCGCGGGTCGGCAATGGATCAAGAGTTGATGTGATCGCCGTTTAACGCTGCCTCTCCATATGCCATCGGGATTAGTTATAAACCTAAATAATTGTTATTTAGTGCCTGCACTGAGCATGAACATTGTATCCGGATCGTGTTTGATGCAAAGTGGTTATTCATTTAAGTCTAAAAACAATGGTTGTTCGATTTATATGAATAATATCTTTTATGGTTGTAACACCCCGTCCACTCCTGGGCCCGGGGGGTGTCACTCCTGGCAGCTTAATAGGATATCTAGACTGGCCCCATAGACCAACACTAGTCTTTTCAAGACTTTGTCCTCACTGCAAGCACCTTGCTACCCATTTCCCGGTCGGTCACCCATCCTAGAATTTCTCTAGGCCAAGCACGCTTAACCTTAGAGTTCTTTTCGAATGAGCTTCCAGAAAAGAAGTTACAACTTGTTGATATGGGTATCCTATCAATCCTATTAAGCCATGTGTCTGGATCTCACATACACCCACCCTTTAGAAGATCGATGCCCTCATCGATCAAGCACACCCCAGGAACGTTCCTCTGCACGCACGCTGCAGGCGTCCAAAGGTCAAGACATGTGCCATGCCGTGTCCACTCCGGGCCACACGCCGCCATGCTCCACATGTCCCGCCATCGACCCGCACACACCCGTGTAATCGCAAGGGTCGGCTCGATACCACTTGTAACACCGCCCACTCCTCGGGCCCGGTGTCACTCGGCAGCTTAATATGATATCTAGATCGCCCCACGCATCAACACTAGTCTTTTCTGCGACTTTGTCCTCACTGCGCACTTGCTACCCATTTCCCGGTTGGTCACCCATCCTAGAATTTCTCTAGGCCAAGCACGCTTAACCTTAGAGTTCTTTTCGAATGATCTTCCAGAAAAGAAGTTGCAACTTGTTGATATGGGTATCCTATCAATCCTATTAAGCCATGTGCCTGGATCTCACAATGGTCATGCACCTATGTTGAATGGTTTGTTTCTATTGGATCTCGATAGTAGTATTACGCATATTCATAATGTTGATGCTAAAAGGATTAAACTTGATAATGATATATCTACATATATGTGGCACTGCCGTCTAGGTCATATTGGCGTTAAACGCATGAAGAAACTCCATTCTGATGGACTTTTTGGAATCACTTGATTTTGAATCATTTGATACATGTGAGCCATGCCTTATGGGCAAGATGACTAGAACGCCGTTTTCTGGTTCAATGGAACCAAGCATGATCTATTGGAAATCATACATACCGATGTGTGTGGACCAATGAGTGTGTCTCATGAGGTGGATATCGTTATTTTGTTACTTTACGGATGATTTGAGTAGATATGGGTATATCTATTTGATGAAACACAAGTCTGAAACTTTTGAAAAGTTCAAAGAATTTCGCATCAAGTGGAAAATCATCGTAATGTAAAGATCAAATTTCTGCGGTCCGACTATGGAGGAGAGTATCTTAGTTACGAGTTTAGCACACATATGAAAGACTGTGGAATAGTTTCACAACTCACGCCTGCCGGAACACCACAACGTAATGGTGTGTCAGAATGTCGTAATCGTACTTTATTGCATATGGTTCGATCTATGATGTCTCTGACTGACTTGCCATTGTCATTTTGGGGTTATGCATCGGAAACAATTGCATTCACTTTAAATCGGGCACCATCTAAACTGCTGAAATGACAGTATGAATTATGGTTTGGAAACAAACCTAAGTCGTCATTTCTTAAAGGTTTGGGGATGCGATGTTTATGTGAAGAAACTTCAACCGGATAAACTCAACCCAAAGCGGAAAAATGCATCTTCATAGGATACCCTAAGGAAACGATTGGGTATACCTTCTATCATGCATCCGAGGGCAAGGTTTTTGTTGTTAAGAATGGATCCTTTCTTGAGAAGGAGTTTCTCGAAAGGTGTGAGTAGTCCAAGGTAGAACTCAAGAGGTTATTGAACCTTCTCTTCATGAAATGGCGAGTAGCGCAGCTCCGTGGTTGTTTTGGAGTTGACTTCACCTAATGAAGAGAGAGCTAATGATATTGATCATGAAACTCCGAAGAGGACACTATCAAACTCGCACGTCAAGCGTGACACGGCAGCCTCCGAACTCACGGCAATCATGTTGTGAATTTCATGGTTGATGAAATGGATGACCTCGCGACGTATGAAGAAGCGATGATGAGCCCGGATTCCAACAAATGGCTAGAAGCCATGAACCGAGATGGAATCCATGTACGAAAACCAGGTTTGGACCTTGGTGGATTTACCTCACGACCGAAAGGCCGTTGAGAATAAATGGATTTTCAAAAGGAAAACAGATGCTGATGGTAATGTGACCATCTATAAGGCTCGACTTGTCGCAAAGGGGTTTCGACAAATTCAAGGAGTTGACTACGATGAGACATTCTCTCCCGTAGTGATGCTTAAGTCGGTTAGGATTATGTTAGCAATTGCTGCATATTTCGATTATAAAATATGGCAGATGGATGTCAAAACTGCGTTCCTCAATGGTAAGATTGAAGAAGAGTTGTATATGATACAACCTAAGGGTTTTGTCGATCCTAAGGATGCTAATAAGGTGTGCAAACTTCAGAGATCCATCTATGGACTGAAGCAAGCATCATGAAGTTGGAATCTCCGCTTTGATGAGGTGATCAAAGAGTTTGGATTTGTCCAAACTTATGGAGAGGCTTGTATTTACAAGAAAGTGAGTGGGAGCAATGTGGCATTTCTAATATTACATGTGGATGACATATTATTGATTGGAAATGATTTAGATCTTTTAAACAGTGTTAAAAGTTATCTAAACAACAAATTTTCGATGAAGGACCTTGGTGAAGCTTCATATATATTAGGCATTAAAATCTATAGAGATAGATCAAGACGCCTAATTGGGGTATCGCAGAGTACATACCTCGATAAGATATTAAAGAAGTTTAATATGGACGGAAGTAAGAAGGGGTTCTTACCTATGTTGCAAGGCAAGACATTGAGTAAGACTCAAAGTCCGCCACTGGAAGAAAGAGAGATAATGGATAAGATCCCTATGCCTCAGCCATAGGCTCTATAATGTATGACATGCTATGTACAAGACCGAGGTGGCACATGCTATTAGTTTGACTAGTAGGTACCAATCTGATCCGTGTTCGTAACATCGGATAGCGGTCAAGAATATCCTTAAGTACTTGAGAAGAACTAAGGATATGTTTCTTATATACGGAGGTGAAGAAGAGCTAGTCGCTAAGTGTTATGTCGATGTTAGTTTTGACACGATCCGGATGACTCTAAGTCTCAATCCGATACGTATTTCTCTTGAACGGAGCAGATTAGTTGGAGGAGATCCAAACAACCGTGGTGGCTGGATCAACAACGGAGGCAGAATATGTTGTCGCTTCGTAAGCGGCAGAAGCGGTTTGGATGAAGGAGTTCATAACGGAACTGGGTGTGGTTTCCAGTGCGTTGGACCCGATGGTGATCTATTGTGACAACAATGGAGCCATAGCCAACACAAAGGAACCAAGGTCTCACAAGAATTCCAAGCATATTAAGCGCCGGTTTCACTCCATCCGTGAACATGTCAAGGATGGAGATATAAAGATTTGTAAAGTGCACACAGACCTGAATGTAGCAGATCCGTTGACTAAAGTACTCCCTAGGGCAAAACATGATCAACACCAGAACTCCATGGGTGTTAGATTTATCACTATGTGAACTAGATTATTGTCTCTAGTGCAAGTGGGAGACTGAAGGAAATATGCCCTGAGAGGCAATAATAAAGTTGTTATTATGTATTCCTTGTATATGCTAGATGTTTATTTTGCATGCTATAATTGTATTGATAGGAAACATCAATACATGTGTGTTTAATAAACAAAAAGGGTTCCTAGCTCTTATAGACTAGCTTGTTGATTAACAGGATGATCAAGGTTTCCTGATCATGGACATTGGATGTTGTTAATAACAAGGTCACACCATTGGTGGAATGATGTGATGAACATTCATCTGAAGTATAGCATTACGATCAAGTCATTGTGTTTATATTGCTATAACATCATACGAAGTAATCTTTATCCTTAGACCATGAGATCATGTTAATTGCTAACACCAGAAGAGTATCTTGATAACATCAAACGTCACACCGTAACAGGGTGACTATAAAGATGGGTTCAGTGCTACGAAGGTGTTATGTTGAGGCTCATGGATCAAGAGTGGAATTTGTCAATCCAGATGATGGATAGATATACTCTGGGCCCTCTCGGTGATATCACATTAGGATAGCTTGCAAGCAAGTGATGTGATCACTAGAATGTTATATCACGAACGAGAAAAGAGTGCATGTCAAGAATTTAGATCAAACTAGGTATGGAGATACCGATGATCGAATCTCGGACATGTAATATATCGAGAGACAAAGGGATTTAGTTACAAGTGTTAAAGGTTCTCACGATCACAGGAGTCATCGTTGAATGTGTAGGAGTCAGTACGGATCTCCGTGTCCCATGCTGATTATTGATCGGAGAAGGGTCTCGACCATGTCTGCATTATTCGCGAACCGTAGGGTGGCACACTTAAGAGTTACCGGACATCATTTTGGAGCACATATGTTTCAGACGAAAGAATTGCAAAGCGCAGGAATTGTTTCAATAGAAACCGTAAATTGTTTCGGGTGAAATTGCAGAAGGTGGTTCTGCATGTGATATTGAAATATTGCAAGGCTATATGTGAACGCTTGTTAATTAAAGAAATTAATAAATTCTGAATAAATTTAATAAAAGAGTTTTTATTAAATGAGAGAGCATTAAATTTGGAGAAACTTAATGCATTTAAAGTGGAGACTTTAAAAGGGAATGTGAAGAGGCATTTTAATGTGGAGGAGTTACCACCACATGAATGGGGGAGGTGAGGGGTCACCCCCCATGCGCCGCCATGGAGAGAGGGCACCCCTCCTCCTATAAAAGGCCACCCATTCCTCCTTCATCCACACACCTCCTTGTGAAGGATCTCTCCCCCTCTAGAATTATTCCCCATGGTCTCGGATTAGCGAGATACATGTTCCCTGTGGCATTTCGTCTGAAGGAGTTGTTGCTCACTGCTCACTGGAACGAGGAGGTGGAGGTTGTTCGGTGGCTTGAACGTGTGCGAAAAGTGATGCGCTGAGTTGCGGCGCTCGGACTTCCTCACGATCTTGAGATCGGCAAGTGTACGACTACATCAACCACCAGTTCCTACTCGTTAACAAAGCTCGTTGTCTTCGAGGGTAAGTTCTCTATGGATGTATGTCCACCCGTTTGCTTTGTACCTAGTAGATAGATCTTGGCATGTAGTTCACACCGTAGGAAATTTTTTGTTTTCTATGCTACGGACCCAACATAGGGAGCATCATAATTATGTTCCAATAAATTCTGAACCATCAAAGTGGCTCCCTATAGTAAAGATTGAGATAAACACTGAAACTTTTCAAGCTCGTTGTGATATCATGTCTGAATTTTGTCTTATGCCCAAAGATATTTATGAATCTTTGAATCTTTAGGGGCTTACTGAAGGAGGAAAATAAATATCTCTTGCTAATAATGCTACCATATTACCTATTGCAATAGTTGAAGGAGTGTTTATAAAGATCCTTGGGAAAATGATTTCTACTGATTATCTTGTTATTGAATATGCAGGAAAAGGACAAATTACACTTGGAAGGTCCCTATTAGAACTCCTTGGAGCAATAATAGATGTAGGAAAGGGGACCATGCACCTTTCTTCTCCACCAAACAATCATATTTTCCCCAAGGTTAAGAATGAAAGTAAGAGAGGTAAGGGCAAGAAATTTGGTCTTAATGCTTCTTCATTTGAGAACACTTGATTCTTTCTTGCTTCTTATGCCTAACTTAAAGGCGTTAAAGAAAAATACTTATTGGGAGATAACCCAAAAGTTTTAGATGAGTCTTGAAAGTTATTACTTTAGTAATAACCACTCCTTATCCTTTTTATTTGCTTTTTGTGCCAAGAGTAACCTCTAATGAGAGAGAAGTAATGATTGGGAAAGTTGCTGTCCCGAAACAGATTTCTGTGCTTCACCGTAAAAATTCGTGTAAAATCTCTGAACGTCTTTTTGAGGCGTGAATTTTTGTGCTTATATCCCAGGTTGTTATCTAACTTTCATTAGTTTAACACTTTTTGATTTGAGCAACAGAAGGTCTTCGAAAAATTTGTCTTTACCTGCTGGTCTGTTTTGACAGATTTATGCCATTTTCTGCATTTGCTTCTTGTTGGTTCCTTTTTGAGTTATTTTGGGGAATTGAGATTTTTGAGGGAAGTGCTACAGTAGATAGTGTTATAATGGAAGTTTATTTGGTGTTATAACTGAACCTTAAGACTTATTTATCTTGAGTGCACTAATGTTGCTAATAAAGATTATGTGAAGTTTTGTATGAAGGAAAAATTTCAGGTGTATGGAAGAAATGAGTAATGAGATGAAGGATGGACTAAAGCTCAAGCTTGGGGATGCCACGCATGTCACCCCAAGAAACATCCAAGAAGTACAAGCGCCAAAGCTTGGGGATGCCCAAGGCATCCCCTTCTTCATCAATAAAAATCCCAGATTTCTTCCAAACGCTTCATTTTTATTGTTTCATACACAATTGTGTTGTTCTTGGAGCATCTTCTTTTTCGTTTTCATTTTTGTTTTTCGTTTGCTTTTGTTTGCTTAGTTTTCTGAATAAATTGGTTGGACCCCCTCTTCCATACTTTGGTTTGCAAATAGTTTGGTTTGGTTTGGTTTGGAAAAGAGTAGGAAATTTCATGCTTATGTGGTAAAAAGAGCTCGTTTTTTACTGTGGCCTATGCTCTATCATGCCATGCTTGATATTGTTTTGGCTTTATGCTTAGTATTCTTTGCTGTAGCATGACTTGTTATAAACAATTGAGATTGCTTAATGTGCCTTGGATGAATCATGCGTTGTTTTAGCATATTAAAGCATAGTATAGTGGTATTCTCCTTTGATGCTTTATTCGGGTTGACTTGGCGCATGCTCACACCATGTTATGACTATCTCAAGTCACCATATCCTTTATGATCCTTTAGTTTTAAACTTGTAGTATCACTTTATGCTTTGATCAATGATGTTTTGTCGCTCTGCATGATTATGGCCATTATTGCTCTCTTAGTTTGTCACTCCCAGTCTTTTGCTATCCTCCACAACCAAGTATGAGTTCCACTCATGCATCCAACTCCCTAAACCAAGTTATTACAAAGAGTCCACCATACCTACCTACTAGCTTATGCTATTCCAAGTATATTCATGCTTTTGTTTACCTTCCAAATTAAACTTGTTATGAGAAAACTAGTGATTAAATCTCTCACGAACTTGATGGCACACTTTACTTTTTTGCATCTAATAAACTTGAACCATTGGGTCCTTCTTTGTTGCGTATATGCTTGCGCTTTATAAGTTGAAATTAGCAGAACCATGTATCATGGGGAACGATTTCAACATTGCACTTGTACTTTGTACCCTGTTGATATCATGTTCTTTTGCTTACGGATCCCGATGGTGTAAAATAAAAGTGGAACTTGTAAGATCATGGAGTTTGTATGTGTGTTAGAGAAACGCCTGGGCCACTAGCCTAAGCCAATGTTAATCATGGTAGAAACTTGCAGCATCACCATAATGAGCACTCTATGAAGCATCCTCAATAAAAACCTATGCAAATAGCAAATAAAAAGATCGTTGAGATGCTCATTGTCTGCTTGCCTTGTCATTTTGATTATGGGATAGCTCCGATCATGTGCAAGGGTACCTGCTGGCGGTTCTTTACTATACATATATACTTACAATGACAAGAGCTTACTTGTGACTAAAGTTGAGTAGCATGAGGATCGGTCTTCGTAAGTAAGGGGCATGAGATTTCAGTTTATAACTTGTCAAGCATATCCTCTTAGTTGTGTCACTTTAACCTTAATCACCTTCAAGATGCTTATGATAGGGGCAATGAGAGATGAAAGCTATAAGTATCATAATTTTTGGAAGCTCTTTATGAGACTTGAATCCCTACTTCCTTTTATGAAGGCCTTTCTTCCACCATTATATTGAGTCTCCACCTTCTATCTTTATGCACCTACTTTGAGAGCATAGTGGCCATTCTTAGTTCTATGTGCATTGTCCCAAGACTAGTTAATTGATGCATACCTTGATATTGCTTGTTTTAAACTATTTGTATCTAGTCACTCTTATGAACTTTGAAGGTGTCCTATGCATTTATATTTGCTACTCTATGAGGGACAAGCTGAATACTATTATGCTATGTTTTCTTTATGTGAAACAAACAAACGTCTTGCAAAGCATTGTTATTCAAGAATCTTTTGTTTGTGCTTTTTCATGTTGTATCATAGTTTCTTTGTCTTATTGCTAGAACTTTGTATTTCATGTTATGATTGAAGTACTATGATCCCAGCTTCGAATGTTTTACAAATACTTTGATCAAGTCTTTGATGGTGCATGTCACCTCAAAATATATTCTTTCTTTTTATCACTTACCTACTCGAGGACGAGCAGGAGTTAAGCTTGCGGATGTTGATACATTGCAAATGTATCTATAACTTTTGATGTTCCATGCTTGGTTTTATCCACTTTCTTGTGTTTTGTCCACACTTTGGAGTACTTTTCATATGATTTCTTGGACTAACCTATTAACAAGAGCCATAGTGCCAGCTGCCTGTTTTCTGCTATTTTTGGTTCCTGGAAAGTCAGAAAATGAATATTTTCGGAATTGGACACGACAAAAGCCAAAGTGCCTATTTTTCCGGAAGTCATCAGATGCCATAATATGAGACGGAGAAGGGCTGGGGGCCGGCCACACCACCGTCACAGCCTGGCTCGGCCAGGTAGTCTGGCCGACCCCAGCACCCTCTCGGCCTCTCCTTCCGCCTATAAGATGCCCTCGGGACGAAAACCCTAGGTACCCGATCAAAAATCCACGAAAGAGTCTGTAGTCGCCGTCATCTCCATCCCTAGATCGGGAGGGATCTGAAGCTCTTCCCGACACCCTGTCGGAGAGGGGAATTCACCCTGGAGGCCTTCTTCATCATCATGCAAGCCTCCGATGTGATGCGTGAGTAGTTCATCCTTGTACTACGGATCCATGTAGTAGCTAGATGGCTGGTTCTCCTCCTTTGTGCTTTCATGTCTAGATCTTGTGAGCTCCGTTCATGATCAAAATCATCTATTTTTAATTCTGCTTGTTGTGTTTGCGGGGATCCGATGTATATTGAGATGCTATTTCAGATTGACTATTGATTCTAATATGTCTTTGTTATTTGTGATCTTGCATGCTTTCCGTTGTTAGTAGCTATCTTGGCCAAGTAGATGCTAGCAACTCCAAGTGTTAGTATTTATGCTAGATAGTGGGTTCATACCTCTAGTAATCTGGGGAAGTGACAGAAATCTCTAAGATACTAGATGTGTTGTTGCTACTAGGGAGAAAACAACAATCCTTTGTTCATAGAACAATCGTATTGTTTACTTTACACGCAATTCGTAAAGCAATAATCTGTTGCTTGCAACTTAATCGGAGGGGTTCGGATGATAACCTGAAGGTGGATTATTAGTCATAGATGCAGTTGGATGGTGGTCTATGTATAATGTTGTAATGCCCAATCAAGTCTCAAAGGAGTCAAGATGATTAGTATATGCTTGTATGCTTTCTCGATGTTTGTCAATTGCCCCACTGTAATTTGTTCACCCAGCATGTTATCTATCTTAAGGAGAGCCACCTCTAGTGAACTATGGATCCCGGTCCTTTTCTTTTACATACAATCTATAAATTGTTTACTGCTTTGTGTTTACTTTCTACAAACTATTACTTCCTTCCATTCGATATGTTTAATCCTTTGTTTTCAGTAAAACACGGTGAGATTGACAACCTCATCGCAAGTTGGGGACAGAGTTCTGTGGTTGTGTTGTGCAGGTCTCCACGTTGCTACTAGCACCGGTAGTGCGCCCTGCCAAGGCTCAGCTAGCAACACCTTTGAGGTGTTTCCTTGCTCCTACTGGTTCAATTAAACCTTGCTTTCATAACTGAGGGAAACTTGTTGCTGTGCTCATCATACCTTCCTCTTGGGGTTCCCCAACGAGCTTGTTAATACACGAGCCATCAACTATCTAAACACACTTAAGCATCGCCATGGGACAAAATGTCTTATCGTGGCCAATTCCTTGAATTTGTCAAAACCCTTTTGCGACAAGTCGTGCTTTATAGACGGTTACTTTACCATCCACGTCGGTACTCTTCTTATAGATCCATTTACATTCCATAAGCTTAACGCCTTCAGGAGGGTCTATCAAATTCCAAACTTGATTCTCGTACATGGATTCCATTTCGTATTTCATGGATTATTTCCATTTAGCGGAGTCAGGGCCCATTATTGCTTCCTTGTATGTAGCTGGTTCATCATTGTCGAACAACAATACTTCATATTCAAATATTACAACCGGAAGACGAACTCTACTAGACCTATGTGGTTCAATAGGAGCTATAATTTCCAGGACTACAACTTTTGTAGGCTCGGGAGCAATAGATGGTTCCATAGGCGTCTCTGGAAAGACTTCAAGAGCTGCACTACTTTTCTCATCTTTCTCAGGTTCAATAACCTCATTAAGCTCTGTTGTCCTCCCACTCAAACCTTTAGAAAGGAATTCCTTCTCAAGAAATATACACCTCCTCGCGCGAGAAATACGCTGCCTTCAGTTTTGTGGTAGAAGGAATATCCCATAGTTTATTTGGGATAACCACAAAGACACATTTATCTGACTTGGGGTCTAGTTTATTAGTCTACAAATGTTTTACATAAACCTTGCATCCCCAAATTTTAAGGAATGACAAGTTAGGTTTATTATTAAACCATAATTTATACGGTGTCGTTTCAACGGACTTTGATGACGCTCTATTAGGTGTGAAATAAGCAGTATCTAAAGCATATCCCTAAAATGACAAGTGAAGATCAGTTAATGACATCACAGATCTCACCATGTCCACCAAAATTCGATTACATCACCCGGACACTCCATTACGCTGGGGAATTCTACGAAGCTTAAGTTGTGAAACAATTCCACAATCTCTAAGATGTTCGCTAAACTCGTGACTTAAATATTCTCCTCCACGGTCCAACTGTAGAAACTTTATTTTCTTTCCACGTTGATCTCTACTTCATTCTAAAATTCCTTGAACTTTTCAAATGTTTCAGATTTATGCTTCATAAGATAAATATAACCATATCGACTTAATTCATTGGTAAAAGTTACAAAGTTGAGGAATTCACCGTGTGTAGGTATACTCATTGGACCGCATACATCAGTTTGTATTATTTCAAACAAGCCATTTTTCTGTTCAACATATCCTTTGAACATTGATTTAGCCATCTTTCCCATCAGACACGCTTCACATGTATCATAAGATTCAAAATCTAGTGAACTCAAAATTCCATCACTATGGAGTTTCTTCATGCGTTTGTGTCCAATATGAAATAATCAGCAGTGCTACAAGTATGTGGTATTCAACTCATTAGTCTTTTGACGTTTAGCATCAGTGTTATGGATGTGTGTATCACGGTCAAGATCAATAATAAACAACGCACCTTTCATGGGAGAATGTTCATAAAAGATATTATTCATATAAGTCTAACAACCATCATTCTCTGATTTATATGAATAATCGTCCTGTAAGATACAATATCTTGATATTATATTCTTACACAATGCAGGTATGAAGTAACGATTACTAAGTTCTAATATTAATCCTGACGGTAAATGTAGAGGTCTTGTGCCAACAACAATTACTACAATGCTTGCTCCATTCCTGACATGCATCGTCACCTCATTCTTGGCTAGTTTCCTAGGGTTCCGTAGCTCTTGTATCATATTGAAAATATTAGCAACCGATCCAGTATCAAATACCCAAGAGTTACTTTTAGGACCTTGCAAGTAAACATCAATAACATGTATATTCGATATACCTGAGTTGGACGGACCAGTCTTCTTCTCTGCAAAGTACTTCGGGAAATTCCTCTTCTAGTGACCTTCATCCTTACAAAAGAAATACTCAACATCTGGGGCAGGGCCAGGCTTGGGAGCCTTTCCCTTGGGCGCATGCCTAGCCACACTGTTCTTCTTATCACCTCCAGATTGATTCTTCTTATTGAAGTGGGTATTTTTCTTTACCATCATCACATGATTAGTGTTCTTCTGTATGTCTTTTTCAGTCGCCATCAACATCACAAACAATTTGGCCAGTGATTTATTCATCATATGCATGTTGAAGTTCATGACAACCCCAACAAAGCTGGTGGGAGCGATTTTAGGATTATGTCGGTTCCAAGTTCAGCAAGGGAAGGAACGATAATGTTTCTAACCTCTGAACATACCCTGTAACTTGATTACATGAGCACTAACCGAGCTTCCCTCCACCATCTTGCAGTCCAGAAGAGGTTGTGAGATCTCATATCTCTTAGCCAACATTCAAAAAACCGCTGAGTGCTAAGCGAGTGGTGAGGCACCGCTCAGAGGAAATATAGCTTAAGCACAACTTAAGCATTCAAGGTAACACCATGCAAATAGGCTAGAAGTAGGAAACATGGAAGGTAAACTAGGCACACATACGCAAGAGGGGCAGCCTATTGCTTTTCTCAGGTCATATAAGCTCCAATATTTCTTCAATATTGGCCCAGTAAGGTAATATTGGCCCAATAAGGCCCCGATGCATGTAAAATGCATACATGAACTTTGTAGTTTGTTAACATGTTTTCCCACATATTTGCATCATAATGTTATATACCTGTTTTATATTGATTTTTGGGGATTTACCAATGATCCACTTTATTTTGGCTATAACCCTAAAGGGCAGAAAAACTCACTTTTCAATGTTTTGGTGTTTCAGGACCTATACAAATTCAAATGGACCTGCACTTTTGGGAATGCTAATATTTATCCACGAGAAGCATCTAGAGCACTGGAATCTCACCAGGAGGGCCAAACAAACCCAGGTGGCATGCCCAGGCCTTGTGGGCGTGCCACCCATGCTCGTTTGCTCCTCGATCGTCCGATCGTCTTGATTCTTTTTCCCACGAAGTTCTCTTGACCTAAAAACTCCTATATAAGGACCACCTGGGGTGTCCTCGAAAAAGGAGACACTAGAAGCCACCAGAGACAAAAACACCACCAAATAGAGTCAGATCTAGCGAAGATTGGAGAGGGAAACTCCACTGGAGCCACCTCCGGGGAGATCTCCACCCTCTCCAACATCTCCAGCTTCATCACCATGATGAAGAGGGAGTAGTCCACCTCCAGTATATGGGTTTGTGGCAGTAGCTTGATCTATTTATCTCTTGTTCTTCATAGATCTAGTACCATATGAGCCACCCAACATGATTATGGTCATATTTGTAATTTCTATGTGGTGGATCTTTGTTCTATGATTTGATATTTGAGATTGGAATCTATTTTGTGTAAGATGTTTTAATAGATGCATAACATGCACCCCGTTCTTCATTGCTTGTTTTGATCCAACTTGTATGCAAGAACTTGTATGGGGATAAGTGTGTGTTAGATGGAGTAGCATGGAGGTAGAGATTGAATTGTGACACATAATATTCAAGATCTACTTTGGTTTTTACCTTTCTTTTGCTGTCTCACTAGGGATAAAGTGAAATCATGTGTTATAGTTATCATGTGACAGTGTGATGACCTTGTTAGATCAAGGTAGCATATTAGTATTTCAAACATCATATTATATTGCTTAAAGCTATACTCCGATGTGTTCTTAAATCAAGACTGCATGGAGATTTCCCTTTCTTGAGGAGTATAAGAGAAAGATGTATTCCATCTTAATATTAGAATGTGATGCCCATATTAATTCCTTTTATCAAGCACTTATAGAATTTCCATGAATCTTTGATGAATTGTTTTATGATCACTACAACCTAAAAAGTGAGTAGACAAGTGAACACATGAACTCTGGTCCGATTTTTATCATAAGAAACACCTTTCCATTTCATCTATTATCCTTTACAATTTCTGCAATTTATTATTTCGAAAATACAAAAATACTTTCTCTACTTGCAATCACTCATAAAAACCCAAAAACAGCTCTACTATCTTCCATATCATCTAGTTTGTATTACTTTACTTACTTTGCTTTATATCTTATTTCATATTACTAATACGAAACCTTGTGCTTGACAACCACTTGGTGGAGTTGGGGACACAAGACAAATTATTTTACTTTACAGGTTGCTTGAAGAGGAGAAGACAAATATCCACACAATTCCCCGAGAGTTCGATATAAACCCTCGAGTCACCCTTGTGGAGAAAAGAAGCTTGCTACAACACTCTGCACTTGGAGTCCCAATGAAAAGTGGTTGCGTTTATTGCCATCATGCCCATACGAAACCCTAGCCTGCTCATCTCGATCTGAACCATCTATATTGTCTAATCTCCACCATCCATCTGCTCTCTTCTACCATGTTCTCTCACCTGCTCCCTTCCAGGCACGCATCGACAATTGCAATGGCCTAATGTCCTTGCTGCAACTCCTCTTTCATGGATTTTCTACCTTCGCCCCTTCCTCACTGCCTTCTCCCCCTCCTTTCATGCAACCTCCCTCCTTTCCTAGCATGTTTCCTCTACCAAAATCTAGCACCAACACGACCAGTTTCCTCTCCCGCTTAATCGAGCACTCATGCCAAAAGCGAAGAGGAATGTCGCCGCTCAACACTTAAGCGCGCCTAGGCGTACACTTTTTGAACGTTGCTCTTATCCTGGACTTGTTTCTCAAACATGCCCCAATATTTTGAAATTGTTAAGCTGGCGCGAGGATGACAGATTACTCCCCTGCTGCTTACCACCAATACATGAGTCAAAGGGGCTCGGACAAATAATCACACTAGCGGCACTTGCGCGTAGTCGGGAGCTGGCACATCTTGTTAGAGGCCGCTAATAGTTATCAGCTCAAAGGCGAAACTCGCTAGGCTTCAAATTAAAGTGAAAGCCCACTGAGTTGTGTCTAACTTTCCATAAACCTATGGGATCACACACTTAAGAGAGTGGATCTAGGTAGATGTTGATCTGACTAAGATGATCCGGCAAGTTGGACATCCTTGGATAGGGACATGTTTCAATGGGTGTGACCTAGTTTGACTAGGGTTAGAGTTTAGGATCGACGAACATAAGTGTTATGTGCCCTCACCTACTCGCCTATATAAAGGAAAGTGGGGAGACGACGCAAAAACAAACACGTTCCATTCAAACATTCCGCTAGGGCTAGACTTGGGACCCATTCCTCCTTGTCTCGTGGCGAAAGGACTAAGACTAGCATCTCACCTATTGTTGCTCCACCTTGTACGTGTGTGAGACGGCAGAGGCGCTGCATCTGCGGTGTTTTTGGCAATGGAGCTTGGTGGCCGAGAGGGGAGTAGCGCACCGAAGCCATTGGATTTGGAGGCCCCAAGATTGAGGAGCTCGTCATAACCAGAAGGAACAAGTATGACATAGCCTCGATAAGTTTCTTCTTCCGCATGCACATGTCAAGGCTATGAACTATTTCCTCTAACCTTCGCCGGATATTGTAGTGGCTCGCCAAAGTCTAGAGGATAATTTTTGTTTTCCGACCTGGCTCTGCACGAAGCCCAACATTTCTCGCACTCATGTTGACAAGAACTCCAAACTCTCCTTTGTGGGTGAACCCTTTTTTGATGCTACTCTATATCGAAGTCTCACCGGTGAACTACAATATCTTACTATCACCCATCCTCAAATTTCCTATGCAGTCCAACTAGGTTGTCTATATATGCATGATCCTCGTCTTCCCTACCTCAAAGATACAATTGATCAGCATCTTCATATCAATTTATCTCCCCAACCTCCTTGGCAACATGTTCTGATAGGGACTAGGTCGGTTGTCTAGACACTTGTCAGTCTACATCAGGAGACTGTGTTTTTCTTGGCAACAATTTGATCTCATGGTCTTCGAAACGATAGATCATGGTCCCCTGTTCGTTTGTTGACAATGAGTATCGCATCATAGCACATGCAATGTGTAAAACTATTTGGCTCACCAACTATTATTGGAGCTGCATCGACCCGTTCAGTAGCCAATATTGTTTATTATGAAAACATTTCAGCGGTTTATATGTCTGACAATCTAATACAACATCGATGGACCAAGCACATTGAGATTGATTTTCATTTTGTTTTAGAGAAAGTTGCAGTTGGAAAAGTTCGAGTTCTTCATGTACGGAATACTGCTCAGTTTGCCGATATCTTCATAAGAGGCTTGAGTCATCACCATTTACTAATATTCGTTCCAGTCTCAACGTTGTTGAACCCACCATTGATACCCGCGGGAGGGGGAGGGAGGGGAGTTAGACTATATCTAGGTTATTCATCTAGATCCTTCACATGGCCATTGTCCTGAAGTTACAAATTTGCAAGCTGCAATATCCCCTTTTTCAGAGCCAAACGTCTTCAAAATATATGTCCTTGGAGGCAACGGCTTGACAGTGAGGATGATGTAGCTTGGTAATATCTATGAGGTTGGTTCAGATTATATAGGTTTTGCTACTAGATCTCCTCCTCCCGCTTCTCCCACGCTGCCATCGGAGGACGCCGGAGGGCTAAGCTCGACCGGTCGACGGTGGCGGTAGGGCTTATTCCTCGCGTGGTGGCCTCTCCCCTGCAGGGAGCCTCATGGGTGCTCAAAGGTTGTCGCCTCGACGATGATCTGATGGCGGCGGGGTCCAGAAGCCTGGGCGATGGCCTCGGGCTTTGATGGCGGTCCTCCTTCACGGGATGGCGTCACCGGGTCACGGTCCTAGGGTTGCTCTCACGCCAAGACAAATATCATCATTTATCTTGTTTCCATTGATATGGTGGCAGTGTCGTGTTCCGGAAGGCTCCGCCAGCAAACTCCCATGGGCGATTCATGCCTAGAGATTGCTGGAACGGATGGGACTCGGTCACGCGCAACCATTTTTTCTGACTGTGTGGTTTCAGAGGGAGCGAGGCAAAGCTCTGTAGTCTATTGCCATCATGGAACATGTCTTTAGTTCCATGGTGAAGTCAGTGTGCGGAAAATGTCATGGAAGCCAAGATTTGTGGACTAGAAATGGTGGGTCGAGTCCTGGTGGCGACGAGGAATTGGCTTGGTGATTCGTGACTTGTAAGAGTGGCACCGGAAAGTGGGGGTGGAAGCATAGGAGGAGTTCACAGTCTTACCTTGCAGGGTGAAAATCCAAGGTCTGAACTTAATTGTTGGTTGTGCCTGGCAATGACCTTGTTGGATGCATTGTTTTGTGAGCGAGGACTTTCTTTAGGGTGAAAACCTATGATCTTTGATCGGGCGACGATAGTGCTTGTGCTCTGTTTCCTTCTTGAAGGCGTTGCTATTGGAGATTTTGGACTTCTAGTGTTGTTTTGGGGGGGGGAGGGGGTTATTATCGCTGCTACTAAAGATCATATCGCTCTAGCACAACTTTTATTTTTTGTAATTCTTGTTTTTTCAGCTGTGTGCATCCGTAATGCCAATAGGGTAATGCGTTGTTGCAGAGGTTGGGTGTAACTAGTATCATCGTGATATTAATATATGCTCCTTTCTAAATAAGAAAGATCTCCAACGAGGTTGGATTTGCTACAATATGACATTTTATTTTCTATAACCATTTTTATTGTTTTGCTACGGTAGCCAAAGTTTTGCTACAAGGTCTCTGGCGAAGTCTCCGACGAGGTCAGGTTTGCTACATTAACAACTTTTTTGCTACGAAGTCTCCGACGAGGTCTCTGGCGATACATATTTTTTATTTTTGGAGTGAACCGTTTTCTACTAGATATTTTGTAGTAAAAACGAATAATTTGTAGAAAATGGGAATTTAAACATGACACATGTCAGTACGACAAGGAGGACGATGGGAACGAGCTATTGTCCGGAGGACGCTCAGCCTTAGGCTAACTCCAATGCCCCCCCCGGCAAATGGACCCTGCAGGTCCGATCCTGTCCTCCCTGAACAAGGCCAAGGCCCAACGCGCACCCGCAAAGCGAGAGCCAACCCCGGACCCGTCTGTTTCGCCGCAAACCGGGTCGAAAGTTGAGCTCGGTTTGTGGGGGCACGGAATGCCCACACGTATGCGTTGTGTCCTACACTTCAACGCCCTTGGCCCTCTCGTCAGCCACAAACTCGCGTCCCACCCTCTGCTTTCCCACCTTCCCTTCTCCCACCCCCTCCGCCACCGCGACATCCTCCCTCCCGGAAGGCCTCTGCCAGAGTCCGTTTCCTCCACCTGGAAGGCCACTTTCCCTCCTCGTGGCTATTGAAGCCTCTAGTACCCGAAGATCTCACCGTCCCCGGGCGTCTAGCTCGGCCATCTCCTAGGACACACTCTACCTATTCGACCATTTGCCCCGGTGTTTAGGTTCTGCATTCTACCACCTTCGCCTCGTCCTTGTCCTAGTCCTAGAGGACTGAGCTCATCCGTCTCACCGTGCAGACCATGGACGACAGTGGGGACGAGTTCTTGAAGAAATATGTCATGCCATCGTCCGATGAATCTAGCGATGACAGTGAACTTTTTCTCGCCACGGCCGTGCTCCTCCATCAGCACAATAAGGAGACGAAGCGAACATACCGTGGCTCTGTCAAGGGCCGGGCGGCGGCGCTGGAACATGGCCGAGTCACCGGCCACGAGATGTTGTTTCGAGATTACTTCCACCGCACCAGGACTTTGTACCCTACTCCACTTTTTTGGCGGCTCTTTCATGGAGTGAGGGATCATGACGACTACTTCTCTTTGAAGAAAGATGTGACCGGTAAGCTCGGCTTCACCTCCTACCAAAAATGCACCGCAGCTAGTCACATGCTTGCTTACAGAGTAGCTGCTGATTGTGTCGATTAGTACTTGCACATGAGCGAGTCTACTTGTCTAGAAACAATGTACAAGTTCTGCAAAGCTGTGGTGGCCGTTTTTGGTGAAGAATTCCTGAGGCCACCCAATGCGGAGGACACTCGCCGGCTCTTGGCTTTCAATGAAACCAGAGGGTTTACATGAATGATTGGAAGTATAGATTGTATGCACTGGGAGTGGAAGAACTGTCCATTTGCCTGACAGGGACAATATAAAGGACATGCAAAGGGGTGCACAATCATACTTGAGGCCGTTGCATCCCGTGATCTTTGTATTTGGCACTCTTTCTTTGACATGGCTGGTGCCAATAATGACATATGTGTTGTTCAGAGGTCCAATGTGTTTTCTAGGCTTACAGAAGGCACTGCTTCCCATGTGAACTATCAGGTGCGAGGCCACACATACAACAAGGCATATTACATGGCAGATGGTATCTATCCTACTTGGTCTACCTTGGTTAAGACCATACGCAACCCCACCGAAGAGAGGCATAAGAGATTTGCCAAGGAGCAGGAAGCCGCTAGAAAGGATGTGGAGCGAGCCTTTGGTGTGCTCCAATCCTGTTGGGCTATAGTGCGGCACCCTGCTAGAACTTAGAGCAAACACACAATGTGGAAAGTGATAACGGCTTGTGTGATCATGCACAATATGATCGTCGAAGATGAGCGTGATGAAAGCATCTATGACCAAGACTGAGAATTTAAGGGAGAATTGGTTGAACCTGAACCAAGTCCGCCACCTAGTTTTGCGGAAATTTTGCAGGTGCATCATGAGATTCGAGATCGGGCTACTCACAACCAACTCCAGAATTATTTGGACCATGTATGGGAATTTGCTCGAAACCAACCTACATAGCAACCGAATAACTAGCTTCTGTCTCCTGTTTATTCAATTTTAATTTTATTTAATTTGATAATGTAAACTTTATTTGGACCGTGTACTTTATTTGTTATAAATTATCTATTTAAATTTAAATTACATAACTATTTTAGTTTATACGAATTTGTGTATGTCTAAAAACATCACGTAGTACTTCCGAGAGAAAATGGGGAAGAGAACACTGTTGGGTGCACCAGCCATGGCAGGTCGGACATCGTCCCGAGCCTATCCACCCCGTCCTGCAAACGGACCGTAACGGTCAAAAAAAGCCTATCCGTATCGTGGGGGCGTTGGAGTTGGCCTTTGTCCATACAGAAAACCCAGCTGTAAACCGTGGACGCACCTTGATAGGTAGTTATTAGTTCATAGGGGGGATGTATCATTGTACGTGTGCGTGTCGAAGCCGACTGACATCACGGGCAGGGAAGCATGATCATCAATGGCCAACTGATAGCGCTACGTTACACTGCATACCAGTCCATGCCTCGTTCAGTTCGGGCGTCGGCTCGCACTGGACTGCTCTGCAGTAGATCTCCTCGTGTGGAGAAAAGAGTATAGTATCGTAGTGAGAACGCTGCTAGCCACTAGCGAAGTATTGCTAGGATCCTTCTAGATCGGATGGGATGTCTCTGTTCGGAGCTGGGCGTTGGGAGCTATGCCGGCCAATGCGAACGCGTCCTCCTCCCCTGCTTCTTCCTCCCGTGATACTTTCTATCTGCATTCTCTCGGCGCGCGTGCGCGCCATTGCTCATTGTCGATTGACTGGAGCTCATTAATGGTGCGCCATTGCCGCCATAACTTGGCTCGCAGGACACGAGGGGTCATTCTTGCTTGGTTCACGCACGTCTCTACTGAACATTTCGCCTAGCTGACTGAAAAAAATACTCAGAAGATAGTGATGATAGATACGTGTACGCTCACTGATAAGCTTGCGTTTCGTGTACGGTTAGCACCTTCAAGACCGTAGTAGTGCGTTACCTGCAAGAAAACAACGTATAGCCCCTTCTTCGCTGTCATGCCTTCACTGCCGGCGCCGGGTGGCCGTGATTGGGAAACATATCCGATCTTTTGAAAGTTCTAAACTAAAGCAGTACGCGTGATGCATCAGTTAAATAGTCTGGCAGCGGCTTCAGTTGTTCAGGCAGGAGCTGCTACTGTTTCGCCGTGGCTTTGCTGATAGATCGATCGGTGCACTTGGCTAGAATTTGGACGCTAATGGACCCTTCGACAAGACCGAGGCACAGAGCCACAGACTAGTGTACGTAGCTTCTAGTGAAGTGAAGTGAAGCTTGACTTGCTTCTAGAAAGGAGGAAATATCATAGGCACGTGCTGACGCTGACCGGACCTTATATGAGTAAATGGGAGTCAAGAGTTCCAGCATATATAGCGTGCTTGACTTGGTCAGTGTTTTAACACTCACAATCGCAAGGCCTATCCTATTGCGTTGACAACAAGTTCACCGTACATCCACATATTCGTGTATACTACCTGTTGAGTGGAGCCGCTGTTCACTGCATGATCCAGGGACTGAGATCACTGCGTTGTATCGTACCCACGCGCGCACTCTTCTTATGCAAGCATGCCTAGCCTAGACTAAGCACAGTGTAACCAGCAAGTTGTGTGTATTAACTGCAAGTCAAATTATGGTTAGGCGCTGATATAAGGTTTGGTTGTTGAGGTAAGGTGATCTGATAATTCGACGCCGTGGTTGATTCCACAAGGGTCGTGATCAGATAGATCACCTACACTAATCAAGTCGCATGTGGCAAATTACTAGTACGGAGTTTATAAGAAATCTGCCAATCCCATTAACGTGGAGAGGTCAGATCCGCCAAACCACCAACTGCTGCTGCAGGTCCTATTATACTACTAGCTGAAGTAGTATGGAGTACGTACATGCTAATGACTCGTCTAGAAAAGGTCTAATTGTGCATGGTTGGTGCTCGGTAGATATGGTTAAATGTGGAAAGTAACATGAATTTGCCTCAGTTAAGCTTGTACCTATAGTACCCCCGAAGTGTGCCAAAGCCAAAAAAAAATCATATTTTATTTCGTTTATTTTACGTTATCTGGCATACATAGTGCATCTGTCAGTGTCTTCCCTTCTTTTTTGCCGAGGCAAACACATGTCATAGCTTCAGATATTCCGAGTATATATGGTTGTGCATATGAATAAAGTCGGAAAGTCTCGTTGTCATTTGGAGTGTGTATTTCTTGCGCATTAATAATTCGGCAAACTAGGTGGTGAGATCCAGCCGTCCAGGCTATGTGCACCGTGCGGTGACGATGTGAAGGCAGACGGCGACGTGGGTGGCTTAGGAGCAAACGCTTTTTATTCCGTTCTGGCTGGAATCGCCGTCCATCAATCAATTGATAAATGATAATGTAGTTACATTACACATATCACCATTGTGTGCAGGAAAAACGACTGCTTCCAACTCCGACAGTAGCCATTTCTGCTGCTGATAACGAGATAAATTAACAGCTTCTCAGTCCGATTGCGATCTAGTAGCAGCATATACAAAGGACCAAATTGATCATCTCTCTCACAATGAAAAGAAAAAACGTAGCGGGCTGATTTAATTATATTTTTTTTTACAAAAGAACATATATCGATATCGCGAAGATACCAATTACATTCCGACTCTCCAATAACACATTGCCCTAGCAGCCTTATGGATGCACACAATCCAGAAAATAAAATTAAAAAAAGTATCATTGTAGCGATCAATTCCTTGTAGCAGCGATACTAACACCACCAAAGCAACATCAGAAGTCCGACCTCTCCAATAGCGACACATTCAAGAAAAAAACAGTGCCATCTGTTAGAGTATATATTTGTATATTGTAGTTTCCCCATATGTTATGGGGCTTTCTGTATATTTGCACCTGTACATGTACTATATATTCTGGCCTTTGGCCCTCTGGTAATAATACAAGCATCTATTACCCTAACATGGTATCAGAGCCGTAAGGCTTTTTTCACACGCATTGCCGCCGGCAGCCTGGCCTCCGTCCCGGACGCCTGCCTCGGCCGTCTCGCCACCTCTGGCATCATTGATCCGACTCCGCCACGCCGCCTCAGCCTCTCGCCGCAGATCCGCCGCCTTCGTCCGATCTCGATCTGTTCTGAAAAAAAAATTCGACAGAGCTATGTCTTCCTCGTCGGGCTATGTTGCGATTCCTCGCTGCCCGGTGATTTTTGATGGCGCGAATTATCCTGATTTCGCTGCCTTCATGCGCGTCCACATGCGCGGTCTTCGCCTTTGGGGTGTGCTTTCCGGTGAGGTCTCTTGTCCACCGCGCCCCGTTGCGCCTACGACGCCTATTGCACCGACGCCCGTTGCCCTTGCCCCCGATGCCACTCAGGCGGTCAAGGATGCAGCCCAAAGTGTTGATGATACTGCTCGGGATGATTATGATCAGAAGGTACAGGAGCATTCTACTACTGTTGCGACCTACCGGCTGGATCTGGCTGACTACACTCAATGAATAGATGAGGATGCTCGTGCTGCTGTTGTTCTCACTTCGAGTGTTCTGCCTCAGTATGTTGCTGAGTTCATGGGTCTTTCCACTGCTGCTGCTCAGTGGGCTTTTCTTCGTCAGCGCTATCAGCCGTCTGGAGATGCTCTTTACCTGTCTGTGGTTCGTCAGGAGCATGATCTTAAGCAGGGTGATTTCACTATTGATGAGTTCTATACTCAGAGTACTGCTATTTGGCGTCAGCTTGACTCTCTTCGTACAGCTGTGTGTAACACCTGTCCCTGTTGTCTGATTGTGCACGCGGATCTGGAGTTTCAGCGTGTCTTTGAGTTCTTGTCGCGGCTTTGCAAGGAGTTTGAGCCGCGTCGTGCCCAGCTGCTTGCCCGTGGCCGTGTTCCGCTCTCTGAGGTACTGGCTGAGCTTCGTGCTGAGGAGACTCGTCTTCGTGGTGCTGGTCTTCTTGAGGTTCCATCTGTTCTGCTTCGTCATGGTCTCTAGCACCGCGCTACTCTCTCCGCCGCCTGTGGTCGAGTCAGCCTCAAAGCCTTGTGGTTCTCGCCCTCCCGCGCCCATCGTGGCAAGCCCGCCACGATATCTCTAGTCGGACAAGGGATCCCCGCCACGCCGGAGATTTTGCTCGTCGGCCAGGATGGTTCTTCGTGATCTTCCGCCGCGCTTCGGACCTCCTATGGTGCACTCGTCGATCAGGATATTATCCGTGGTCTTCGTAGTCTTCTCGCCATGTGCTCTTCCTCGCTTGATATCGCTGGTTTTGTGCCTAGCTCTTACGGCACCGCTGCGACCATCACCTTCTACACGTGTACGTCATCCCCGTGGTATCTGGATTCTGGAGCTTCTTTTCATATGACTTCTGCGTCTTCTATTCTTTCTGCTCTTCGCTCTCTTATTTCTCCTGTCCGTGTTATCACGGCTGATGGTACCTCTCTTCCTGTTTCTAGTCGAGGCACCCTCTCTACTTCCTCTTTCTCTGTTCCTGATGTTCCTCATGTTCCCAGTCTTAAGATGAACCTTTTCTCTGCTAGTCAGCTTACTGATTCTAGTTGTCGTGTCATTCTTGACGCTGATTCTTGTGCTATTCAGGACCGTCGTACACAGGCTTTGGTTGGAGCTGGCCCTCGCAGCCTTAAGTCTCCGGGGCTATGGGAGTTAGACTGGCTTCGCGTTCCTTCCGCTGACACTTCCTCTGCCAGTTCTCCTACGGTTGCTGCTTTTGTCACCGGCTCGTTTCAGTAGTGGCATCATCGGCTGGGTCATCTTTGTGGTTCCCATTTATCGTCATTAGTTCATCGTGGTCTTCTGGGGCCTGTCTCAGGAGATGTGTCTTTACATTCGTGTCAGGGTTATAGGTTAGGCAAACATATTCAGCTTCCCTATCCTACTAGTGTGTCTGTATCTCAACGACCTTTTGATTTAGTTCATTCAGATGTTTGGGGTCTAGCTCCCTTTGCTTCAAAAGGGGGCCATCGATACTATATTTTGTTCATTGATGATTTTTCACGGTACACCTGGTTGTTTTTTATGCGCTCTCACAGTGAGGTGCTTGCTATTTATCAGCGCTTTGTGGCCATGGTTCGTACTCAGTATTCCACTCCTATTCGTGTGTTTCATGCTGATTCTGCAGGAGAGTATATCTCCCAGCACCTGCGTGGCATCCTTGCTGAGCAGGGCACCCTCGCTCAGTTCTCGTGTCCCGGCGCCCATGCTCAAAATGGTGCCGCCGAGCGTAAGCATCGTCATATTCTTGAGACTACCCGTGCTATGATGATTGCTTCCTCTCTTCCGCCGCATTTCTGGGCTGAGGCTATCGCTATGCTGACTTACCTCATTAACATCCAGCCTTCTGCTGCTCTTTAGGATGGCATTCCTCTCGAGCGTCTCTCTGGTACCTGTCCAGACTACTCGACTTTTCGTTTATTTGGTTGCATTTGCTATGTCCTTCTTCCTCCTCGCGAATGCACCAAACTGACCGCTCAGTCTATTGAGTGTGTTTTTCTCGGCTACAGTGATGAGCATAAGGGCTATCGCTGTTGGGACCCCTTTGGTCGTCGGATGCGCATCTCTCGTGATGTCACATTCGATGAGACGCGTCCTTTCTATCCTCGCCCCACCTCTGGTACTTACCCGGTGGATGATCTCTCTTTTCTTCTTTTTCCTGATACACATCCCACTGTTCCTTCTCCTCCACCTCCTCCTTCTGATGTGCCTCCTTTGTTTTCGGCGCCATCCTCTCCTTCGTCTAGTTCCCCTAGTTCTCCCTGTTCTCCGGCTTCGGACCCTTCCTCCACTGTTCCTTCTTCCTCCTCTTCTGATGAGTCATCTTCCGCAGATGAGCTTCCTTCTTCACGGCCTGTTCGTCAGCCTCGTGCTCTAGACCGTTAATCTCCTAATCAGTATGGTCTCTCTGTCGTCTCCGAGCCGACTTCTTATCGGGATGCCGCGTGTCATCCTGAATGGCAGCTTGCCATGGCTGAGGAGATCGTTGCGCTTGAGTGCACTGGCACCTGGGATCTTGTTTCTCCCCCTTCTGGTGTTCGTCCTATCACGTGTAAGTGGGTCTATAAAATTAAGACCCGCTCTGATGGATCTCTTGAGCGCTATAAAGCGCGTCTTGTGGCTCGTGGCTTTTAGCAGGAGCACGGCCGTGACTATGATGAGACTTTTGCCCTTGGGGCCCATATGACCACTGTGCGTACTCTTCTTGCTGTTGCTTCTGTTCGACGCTGGTCTGTGTCCCAGCTTGATGTTCAGAACGCTTTTCTTAATGACGAGTTGAGTGAGAAGGTTTATATGCAACCTCCTCCTGGGTATTCTATTCCCGATGGGATGGTTTGTCGTCTCCAACGTTCCCTTTATGGCCTGAAACAGGCCCCTCGTGCCTGGTTTGAGCGCTTTGCCTCTGTGGTGACTGCTGCTGGTTTCTCTCCTAGTTTTCATGATCCAGCGCTTTTTGTTCACACTTCTCCTCGTGGACGCACTCTTCTCCTTCTCTATGTTGATGATATGATCATTACTGGTGATGATCCTGAGTATATTGCCTTTGTCAAGGCTCGTCTCCGTGATCAGTTTCTTATGACTGATCTTGGTCCTCTTCGCTACTTTCTTGGGATTGAGGTTTCCTCCACTTCTGCTGGCTTTTCTATCTCTTAGAAAAAGTATATTCAGGATCTTCTTGCTTGGGCTGCTCTTGCGGATGAGCGCACCGTTGAGACTCCTATGGAGCTTAATGTTAAGCTTCGTCCTACTGATGGTGATCCTCTTCCCGATCCCACTCGTTATCGCCATCTTGTTGGGAGTCTTGTTTATCTTGCTGTCACTCGTCCTGATATCTCTTATCCTGTTTATATTCTGAGTTAGTTTGTCTCAGCTCCTACCACTATTCACTACAGTCATCTCCTCCGTGTCCTTCGTTATCTTCGTGGCACGATTACTCGTCGCCTTTTCTTCCCTTGTTCCAGCTCTCTCCAGCTCCAGTGCTACTCGGATGCTACGTGGGCGAATGATCCTACGGATCGTCGTTCACTTTCTGCTTACTGTGTGTTTCTTGGTGGTTCACTTGTTGCTTGGAAGACGAAGAAACAGGTAGCGGTTTCCCGTTCAAGTGTTGAGGCTGAGCTGCGGGCTATAGCTTCGGTGACTGCTGAGGTGACCTGGTTACGGTGGTTGCTTGTAGATTTTGGGGTCTCTGTTACGACACCCACTCCACTTTTGTCAGACAGTACAGGTGCTATTAGTATTGCACGTGATCCGGTCAAGCATGAGCTGACCAAGCATATTGGTGTTGATGCTTTTTATACACGTGCTCAGGTGCAGGATCAGGTTGTTGCGCTTCATTATGTGCCTTCAGACTTGCAGTTGGCAGATTTCTTTACAAAGGCACAAACTCGCGCACAACATGATTTCTTACTCTCCAAACTCAGTGTTGTGGATCCACCATGAGTTTGAGGGGGGGGGTGTTAGAGTATATATTTTGTATATTGTAGTTTGCCCATATGTTAGGAGGCGTTCTGTATATTTGCACCTGTACATGTACTATATATTCTGGCCTTTGGCCCTCTGGTAATACAAGCATCTATTACCCTAGCACCGTCGTCGTCGTCCGATTAAAAATCATAGGTTTTCACCCTGAAAAAAGTCCTCGCTCACAAAACAATGTCTTCAATGCCAAACACAATCAATTAAGGTCAGACCTTAAATTTTCACCCTGTAAGGTAAGACTATAAACTTCTTTTGTGTTGTCGCCCACACTAACAGTCTCTGCTGCAAGTCACAGATCACCAAGCCAGTTCCTTACGCTACAAAGACTCAAACCACCATCGATAACCCTCATGTTTATGCTTTTATGACATTCTCCACATCTGACTTTATCATGGATCGTTAAAGACATGATACATGATGATAACAGACAGTAGAGCCTCACAACGCTTCCTCTGAAACCAAACGGTCAGAAAAACACAGGTGTGTACGACCAAATTACTTCCGATCCAACAAACTTCACGCATGATGCGTCCATAAGAGTTCGCTGGTGGAGCCTTCCGAAACACACCGCTCAATGCCAGATGAACGAGGACATGCAACCATCAGATCTTCGTCTTCGTACGGAAGGAACCCTAAGAAGGAGATTGAGACAATCTCCACCGCAGAAGATAGCAACACGCACACACGAGAGAGTCGCAGCACCATGCGCCCTCACGAACAGATGAACTGCCGTGGCCAGGAGGCAATCCACTGATCTCGGGTCAAGCCACATGGCCCAGATCGAGCCCGTGAAACCATATCGGACCCGCACCGGGTGCCCGATGTCGCGCCGCCGCAACGGCACGGCTGGCCGCCCCATTGTCCGACCGCTTCATCCATCCTCCGCATCCGTCGAGGACCTTCCGCCGCCACGCATGCCTCGCTACTCGTATATTTGTGGATTTGATAGCACGTGACCCGCGCGCCGTACGTGTCCATTTCGGACTAGTACGTTTTTTCTTCTTCTTAAAGCAGGGTTCTTTCTCAGGTTAATTAGGGCAGAAAGGACGTTTAAATACTGAAAGCTAGCTCGCGCAACCGCGTCAGCTACTTGCAGTTGTCGGAGTGTAACGTCGGAGCCGAACTGTTGAGCCAACTAACCGCGTCCTAATCCGTCTTGAAGATTTCAAAAAACCACGTGGAGGTCAGCCAAAAACCAAATCTATCCCACACACATCTGGCAACTCTAGCGAAAACCCGTCGTCTTGTACGTGTCGAGCAGTCCAATGCGTTTCGTCGTGCCGGCCCAACCTCGCTGGCCGGCCGTTTATAGCCGATTTGCATCAGCAACGACTCGATCGATGGACAGTCCCGTATGGCGCTAGCTGGCCATTTACATGCACGATCGATCCAGTGTCCTGATCGGTACGCAGAAGAGTTTGTGTTCGAGTTTGACAAGCAAGGTCGAGATTGTCAGCAAACACACCTTATCGCGAGGTACAGTTGGGAGAGTGGCAGTACCGCCAGCAGGAGTCAACGGTATCAAACGCCATCACGACCTTGGGACAGGTGATGGTGTCAACGGGGAAGTCGGGGGCGACTCCCCCTCGTGTGGTCGCTGTCCCTGTCCGGCTACCCGGAATGCGGTTGGCGGTTAAAGGCCGGCCGGCTGGCCTCTTCATTGCGCTACGCAGTGCCTCGCGCTCTAGTCCCACCAGCACTATACACGCACCGTCGGGAGAGTGTGTACGATTAAACACCGGTCACGGTATCACTGTCGGTGCAGAACACGTTTGGTTATTTTTTTAAGAGCTCAGTAGTACAGTACGAAAGATAGCGAGAACCAAGAAGCAGCTGTCAGATTTTATGGTCGCGGTTACGCGTCGCTCCGCCGTCTGATCGGACGTGTGCGCATGCTGACGAGACGAGACGCGTAAAAGGGAGCCGGGCGGACGTGTGCGATTGGCCGTCGCGCCGGACTGGGAGACGGATACCTCGGCACGTTTTTGCAGGTTGCAGCGTGGATCAGTGACGGGTGACGTGCGGCTCGTGCTCGTCATGGATGGCGTTCGCTTTCGGCGCCGGCCGGTTTCCTCTGGACGTCTCGACCTGTCTGCTGCACTATCAACAGAGGGAACCGGGGTGGTGGATGGGCCGAGATATGCAGTCCTGCGGGACTGAAATTTCGTTGGCGCTGAGGCCGCACGCAGGGTAAATCCTAGGGCATTTTGGGCCTGGCCCAAGTAAGCCATCCAAGTATATATTTTTTTGGGCATTTTGGGTTTCTGCTGTGTTTTCTTCCCGGTTTAGAGTTTTCTGGCCTTTATTTCCTCATTTTTCTTCTTCCTTTTCTGTTTTATTTTTCTTTTCTGTTTTTTTAAATGTGCATATTTTAAGAAACTGTTCAGATCTTAAATTGTTAAGATTCGAAAATATTTAGATTTGGAAATAGTTAGATTATAAAAAAACAGATTTAAAATTTGTTCAGATTTGAAATTTGTTAAAATTTTAATTTGGTTCAGAGTTAAAATTTATCCATATTTGAACAGCTTCGGGTGCTATACGATCTTTTGCCTATTCTCTATTACACAACGTGCTAAGTATTTTTTTTTCAATAGAATGCGAGCCAGCTTGACTAGCTAGTCAGGCACTTCACATAGGTAGGACATTTTGCACAGCGCACTTAGCAGATCACGTAAACATACTACCTGTAAAACACGAATACACGCAACTGAATTCTTCTTCTTCAGCTTCAAAGCCAGTCCCACAGAACAGATACGGTAAACGAAACTGGAAGTTTTGAAATTTTGCACTCATGGCAAAATTCAACGAAGAACACAAGTTTGATCATAGGTAAACACGAGTTCGATCATAGGTAATATTACACATACCGCAGCAATTAAAAAGCTGCGCACGAAATTTACAAACCCTAATAAGCTGCTATGACCGCTCCCTTAACCAAAATCGAGCCCGGGCAACGAGCTTCTTGGAGCAGCGCCCTAGCAGCGCCACGACGGCGGGGCTCGGTTCTCGGAGAGGTCGATCAGGTCCGCCGGAGACAGCTTGACGACGGCCGCGGCGCGCGCCTCCTGCTCCCTGGCCAAGCGCGCCTCGACTAGCGTGACGACCATCCGCCTCTCCTTCTCGCAGACTATCGCCTTTTCCGGATGTCATCAAGTGCCAGAATACGAGACGGAGAGGGGCCAGGGGGCCACCACACCACCTGGCCGCGCGGCCAGGCCTGGCCCGTGCCAGGGGGTGGTGTGGTCGCTCTCGGCACCCCCTCGACGTCCCCTTCCGACTATATATTGCCCTCGGGGTGTAAACCCTAAGTATCCGATCAAAAATCCACGAAAGAGTCTGTAGCCGCCGTCATCTCCATCCCTAGATCGGGAGGGATCTGAAGCTCTTCCCGGCACCCTGCCGGAGAGGGGAATTCATCCTGGAGGCCTTCTCCATCACCATGCAAGCCTCCGGTGTGATGCATGAGTAGTTTATCCTTGGACTACGGATCCATGTAGTAGCTAGATGGCTGGTTCTCCTCCTTTGTGCTTTCATGTCTAGATCTTGTGAGCTCCATTCATGATCAAGATCACCTATTTGTAATTCTGCATGTTGTGTTTGCGGGGATCCGAAGGATATTGAGATGCTATTTCAGATTGATTATTGATTCTATCATGTCTTTGTTATTTGTGATCTTACATGCTTTCCATTGTTAGTAGCTATCTTGGCCAAGTAGATGCTAGCAACTCTAAGAGTTAGTATTTATGCTCGATAGTGGGTTCATGCCTGTAACTGGGAAGTGACAGAAATCTCTAAGGTACTAGATGTGTTGTTGCTACTAGGGAGAAAACAACAATCCTTTGTTCATAGAACAAGCGTATTGTTTACCTTACACGTAGTTCGTAAAACAATAATCTGTTGCTTGCAACTTAATACTGGAGGGGGTTCGGATGATAACCTAAAGGTGGATTATTAGTCATAGATGCAGTTGGATGGCGGTCTATGTATTATATTGTAATGCCCAATAAAAGTCTCAAAGGAGTCAAGATGATTAGTATATGCATGTATTGCTTTCTCGGTGTTTGTCAATTGCCCCGCTGTAATTTGTTCACCCAGCATGTTATCTATCTAAGGAGAGCCACCTCTAGTGAACTATGGATCCTGGTCCTTTTACTTTACATACAATCTACAATCTTTTACTGCTTTGTGTTTACTTTCTGCAAACTTTTACTTCTTTCCATTCGATACGTTTAATCCTTTGTTTTTCGCAAAACACGGTGAGATTGACAACCTCATCGCAAGTTGGGGACAAAGTTCTGTGGTTGTGTTGTGCAGGTCTCCACGTTGCTACTAGCACCGGTAGTGCGCCCTGTCAAAGCTCAGCTAGTAACACCTTTGGGGTGTTTCCTTGCTCCTACTGGTTCGATTAAACCTTGATTTCATAACTGAGGGAAACTTGCTGTTGTGCTCATCATACCTTCCTCATGGGGTTCCCAACAAGCTCTACATCAACACCGCCATCAAGCATTTTTCTGGGCGTCGTGCATTGAGCCATCAGTGCTTGAGGCTGTGGCAGATCAAGATATGTGGATTTGGCATGCTTTCTTAGGTATGAAAGGATCACACAATGACATCAATATGCTGCAGTGTTCAAATGTGTTCGCTAACCTTGCTGAAGGCACTGCTCCTACGGTTTATTTTGAGATCAATGGCCACCACTACAACAAAGGACACTATCTAGCAGATGGTATATATATATATCCTAGATGGTCCATATTTGTGAAGACAATCTCAAACCCTGTGTTTAGAGAAAAAATCTTGGTTTACAACATAGCAGGAGTCTTGCACGAATGATGTGGAGATGCATTCAGTGTGCTACAAGCTCGATTTTCCATTGTCAGATACCATGCGCTTACCCAGTCGAAAGATCATATGTGGTGGGTCATGACGACCTGTTTGATCTTACACAACATGATCTTTGAAAACGAGCGAAAATCTCCAGTGTTTGACACCGAACCCACGGACGGACGCAGCGTCCCTCCTACCCGGCGCTTGCCCGGGCTTCGATCGCTGTTGTCTCCTGCGCGAGAGGAAAAGTAGCGATGAAATCGCATCTGGCAATGGGCAAAAACATGGACAACTAGGCAATTCGAACATATCTGGGCATTGACCTTTCAACTGGGTTGTGCGGGGCAAAAACATGGTCTGGGCCTAGAGCACGCCTGGCCTAGAGGACATGGGTCTGGGTTGTGCGGCGAGCGAGAGTCAGCTGCTAGCGATTCCATCGCAATCTTTCATCGACCAACTTCCTGTTCCTGTTCCCGTGCCCGTTTCCCAGCTAAGCCTCTGTCGTTTACAACAGCGGAGCTAGGAAAAAACTTGTGGGGTTAAAGCTTACAAATTGCACAACAAAACTCCCGTCAGCAACCCAAAAAAATCTCATCAGCAAAATAAATAACCACGGCAATAACCATTGTCCAAAAGGAGAAAAAACTAAGGCAACAGGCTGCCACGGTCATGAAAATCTTGATAAGTATGCATGATGGCATAAGTACTAATCGATTGAAACACATCAGTTTCAACATAAGTATAATAATAAAAATGGGTCAGAAAATCATCGCCTATTCTATTCCGTAGATCAGACTTGATATGCATGCTCTCTCAACTATTGTTGTGGCAGAGAATGCTTAATGAGTTGGTCTTAATATTACTAGTGTCAACTGCATCGGTTGAGAGGGTTTTTAGCAATGAATCCATTCCTCACTTGTTCTTTGATTTTGTGGTCGACTAGACAGATTTGGGTTATGCTCGCTGATATTTTACCTTGGATCCATCTGAATAGTATTAGGGCTTGTTTGATTCATATAAATTGCATAAGAATTGTGTAGGATTTAAATCCTATGAGAATTTTTCCTATGTAATTATTTGATTCATAGGAACACGTCATATAGGAATTATTCCTATAGGAATCTTATAGTGCAAAAACATTAGATCAGATCCCATGGAAAAATTCCTTTGCTACATCAAACACAATTTCTCTTCCCATGGATTCAAGTTGGCATGACATCTCAATCCTATATGTTTCTTGTTCCTATATTTTTTCTATCCTATGAATCAAACAAGCCCTTATGGAGTTATATCAACTTTGGTTATCAAAACAATTCATTCACAGTATTACCACTCTGTTTTTCGGCCCCTCTGTTTTTCATGGCAATCAAATGGAGCTCGAGGGTTCGGCCCCTCTATTTTTCTAAAAAATATATTTCTTTGTACGTTAATATGATTTACTAATCCATATTTCTTTCTATTATCATGTAGAGTCTTGATGTGGGTGAATTTGGATATTTCAACTCTTGTCATCGATCGTCGGAGTTCTACTATTTTGGAAGTTCTGGCTGAGTTCTACCATATCAAAGATTAGCGCATATGAGCATTTGAATATGTTGCCAACTTGTGAATATTGGAGAATCTTGTGAACATTGGAACTAGTGTTGTGAACGTGTATTGTATTGTATGCGTGTTTCCGCACTAAAAAATCTGAAAACTATATTTGCTCCATATTATGCTTCTATTTGTCCGAGAATTTTTTTAGTTGCCTTCTGACGCGCCCAGCCTTCGACAAATTCCTGGGTCCGCCTCTGACTGGACCATATTATCACCAAGGTCCTCTTCAGATGTTGATCATCAAGTGCCAGCCGCGTTTGCTACTTTTCTCGCCAGGTGATAAGAAATTCGAGACACCAATACTCATAATCAACTGCAAGATTTTATGGTGGAGCATTTGTAGAGGCTCAAAGACGGAGCCTCCTAGTTTATTTATTTGTTTGCCTTTGTGATTTAATTAAATTGTTGAATTATTTATTTTTTGATGAACTTGTAATAAATCTATATGCTAAATTATTTATTTTATATTCAATTATGTGTATGGGTGTGTGTGTATGGGGAGGACGGCTGGGCATCGACGCCTCCCCATAACCACATCCACGCCAATGCCCTCCCCCCATACGGGCCAAAAACGGTCACGATGGACGCTGTATGGGGGGGGGGGGGCACGAGTGGAGATGCTCTTACGTCTATTTATATCCATTTTCTATTTAATTTAATTGCTCTTTCATTTATTCCTGATTCTTTTTCCTTTCCTTTTTCATGTCTCTCTTTTTATTTTCTTAGTTTTTGTTTTTTACTCACCAGACAATAAATCTGAAACTTATTATCAAAATCGAAACAATTTCCAGCACAATCTGGAACTTTCGATTCAAGTCCTTGGGTTACCCGATAAAGGAATATGTATTGTTCCAAGCACTGGCTGCCACTTCCTCTACCCTCAACCTCTAGCCCTCCTCCTCCTCCTCCTCTGCCGGCTCGGCATGGCACTTGATGAAGGAATACTTGAGACTGTTGCATCACAAGATATTTAGATTTGGCACTCTTTTTTGGCATGGCGGGTTCTAACAATCACATCAACATGCTCCAGCGATCCTAGGTGTTCTCTAGGCTTGCGGAAGACAATGCTCCATCAATTCACTATAAGATCAATGACCATGCATACGACAAAGATATCATCCAGCTGATAACATCTATCCTGATTGGACAACACTTTTTAAGATAATCCGTGAGCCTGAAGATGAGAAAGGGTTGTGAAAAAGTAAGAGGCTTATAGGAAGGAGGTGGAGTTGTCGTTTGGTGTGCTCCAATCTCGTTGGGCTATTGTTCGACATCCTGCTAGAATATAACTATGTGAGAAGTGATGACTATTTGTTTGATCATACACTACATGACCATTGAGGATGTGTTTGATGATCGCCTCTATGACCAAGGGTGGAAATTAAGGTCACCTAGTTGAGCTGAGGCCATGCCATCATCGTTTGACGAATTCCTCCGTGCGCATCAAGAGTCCCGTGATAGGAACACTCACAATCAACCTCAAGTGAATTTGATTGAGCATATATGGGCTCATATAGTAAACTGCTAGTCATCACCTTTAAGTTTTATTTATTTGTGAAGTGTGTTTGTTTGCGTACAACGCTTAATTATGAACTATGTTGTTTTTTTCTTGTGAATATTTGAAATTTATTTTATTATGAACTAAGCCATAATTTTTTGGTTCAAAATAGGCTAATTGCTTGAAGTGAGAAAAAGGCATCAAAACAACTAGGACAGACTATGGATCGCGGCGACGAATACACCCACCATCCAAAACGGACCAACTCGACAGACAATGGTCTCTGACCTATCCACAAAATACCCAAACAGATCAAAACAGAGATATTTGATATCCGTTGTCCCGCTGGACATGCCATCATATCACATCGAGCTCGAGGACCAAACGCACCACATGTCCACACACCGTGAATTGCCAGCATTCGCGCTTTAACTTTGTACTAGCGGGTTTCACGCGTGCTCCAGTATGCGTCCAGGACATACCTAGGTGGAGGCTAGGGTTCACGACCCTCCCCTGGCGATGCCGCCGGTCAACCCTGACTTCGATGGCCTCTTAGACCTTGGAGTGGTGGTGGATCCCGACCTCTCATCGACAGGAGGGTTCTAGTTTTAGCAAGATCTTGTGTCTTCGTCAAGATGGTGAACCAACAACTACATCCTGATATGAGAATAAGGTCCTCTCGCCCTATCCCACTCCGTTGGTGCGTCTAGTGCAGTGGAGGGCACACGGAGTTTGTGTGTTCGGCGGACTTCTAGGATCGATGATTTTCGTTTTTGTTTTTGTGTTTTTAGCTTAGTCTATTCCCATCTACAATTGACATTATTGGTGATGGTTGCTACTCTGGTGCGTTGTTCTTTGTGGACTTAGAACGACAACTTTTAATCTGTCTACTACGACAAAGTTTATCTGGCACCGGTGATGGATGAGCGAGGACAGCTACGCACATTCGGCCCATGATAGTGTGTAATCATGCTAGGTGGTCCAAGTAGTTATTTGTAATTTTTATTGTTTTAGAGCCCTTTAGACTGGTGTTTATAATTATTAATAGACGGGGTTTTTTGAAGAAAAAAACAGCTTGTTGTTCCGTTTGCCACTTGACCAACTCCTTCCCGGCTGGAAAACAGCCCATCGCCGATTCCTCGAAGCCATCATTGGCAGCCCATGTTGTACCGACACCTCCAGGGTGCCAATGTGCCATGGTTTCGTGAATAAAAACAAGTGAGTCCTAGTGTACTACTCAATTCAACTCAAAGCCATCGTGTGGATGTCGTAACCCAAGAGAAGGGATGCAAGGCAGGTATTCCGAAGGATATCGCTAGAGCGGTCCAAATCCTACGTGTCCAGGGGCACTTGGTGAGTAGGTGCCATGGAGTATCAAAGTTCCTGAAACATAGCGGACAGAAATAATTGTTTTCCCAGCCTCTCCGCTGTAATGCATCCGCTGTCAATGCGCTCTAGTGCCACAGTCCACATGAAGAAGTTGGGTCAGGTTTTTACTGGTTGGACCACCGCGCGAGGAGGGAAGATAGGTCCCGCCGTCGTCGTGCACGGGCTTCTCCTGATGGCACCCTCTGGCGGTGGCGAGGGGGAGGGGAGGGGTTGGAGAGGTCGAGGAAGAGACGCCGCCGGGAGGCTCTCTTAGTCACTCGCGGGAGGGACACGAGAGCCTGGGTTTTTTGGTCTCTTAGAAAGATTTAGTCTTCGCTTGTATTTGGCATAATAATTGAGATAACGAGCTGCAATTTGACTTTCAAAAGGTATCCTAGTTAGTACTAGCTGCAAGGCAGCAAGGCGTTAATTTTCTGTTTATTAATTCTAAATGCTACTGTGTACAGTTTTATTTTCATCAAGCAACCTACAACTGAATTGGTCAGTGCCACGTTCTCCCAGTTGGGCAGTTGGCTAGGGGATCGAACTGCAGCTTTGCCAAATATTTTTTAACAACGTCTATCTGATTAAGCTGGTCATAGTGGTTTAATACGTAAAACCAATCTTGATTCAGCCGATTTATTCCGAATCGAGGCTTCGTACGGTCCAGTGCGTTTAAGGAATAAAAGTCTACGATTTCTAGTTTTCTTGAGGTTGAACCGGTTTATTTTTAAAACTATAGCCTAGACAGCGCAAATGTGAACGAGTTCGGTCAAAGTTGGTCAAACTTGTTAAAATTTGGTTAAATTGGATTAAACTGTTTCTGGGTTACAAGTTGTAGGACTAGTTTTGCTCATTTTGTAAATTGTAATACTAAACTGCTCCCGGGTTGCAAGTTGTGGGACTAAGAGTGTATTTACCTCCTTTTGGTTTCAGTGTTACCGATAGCAACCAGCTGTAGCGATTTGGCTTTGGGCTTGACAATACGTGGGCTTCAAGCGAGAAGTTGGAACTCCGGTGTCGTTTTTTACATTGTTCTCTTGTGGTTTCATGTGCTACGAGTTTTTCATTTTCCTATTGGACTTTACTAAGGCAAAAAAAAAAAGTGTCTTGTATGTCGGATTGTTCCAAAACGGATTTTTCTTTCCAACAAATAATTCTCCTAGCAACTTCAACAATATAGGGAAGAAATCAGTGATCTTTATTGACCATTTTTAACCATAAAGGGTGCAGGAAAGTTCAAATTAAAAAATAAAATTTCAGTTGTGACAGGTGTGCAACTAATAAAAATTCAGTTGCGACCACAACGTAACTTGTAAATTTTCCATTTGAACCATGGCCCAACTAGAAAATTTAGTTTAAAATTAGAAAAATACAGATGCGACCGATGTGCAACTAGCAAAAAAAAAGTTACAACCATAGTGCGACTGGAAATTTATCCAGTTGCGACTTGAAATTATTTAGAAACCAGCTACAACGAAAGTGTAACTGATAAAAAATCAATTGCGACTTGCGAAACATAGTAGAGCTTGAAAACTATTCAATTGCAACTATGGTGCAACTAGAAATTTCAATTAAAAAACAAGTTACAACCTTACTGATAAAATATCAAGTTGCGACCGGGTTGCAACCAGAAAATATTCATATGCAACCACGATGCAAATTGAAAAATCATTTGCAATTGTGGTGCAACTAAAAATTTCAAACTAAACTAAGAAGCAGTTGCAACCAGAGTGGAACTGCTAAAATATTGAATTGAAATGATAGCTGAACTACGGAAAATTTTGGTTGAGACCATGATGCGATTTACAATCGGGGTGCAACTCATAAAAAGTTGAGTTACGACCACAATGTTATTAAAAAATATAGTACAACTCAAAATGTCATTATAAAAATTTAAAAAATGTGAAATTATATCTAATCTAAAGTTAACGGCAATGGAAAACAGCAACACATATATGGCTCGGGAGGACAGAAAAATAAAAGGAAAACAAATAAAACTAGCACGTTAAAAGGCCCAGCGGACCATAACAACAACAAGAAAAGGCTCATATACTCACATAAAAACCCACCCACTCCAACAGCCGGACACAACGAGAAGAAAAGCCTCGCGTGTGTCACGTATACAACAGAAGTCGTCACGGCCGGATTACGGGAACCTGCGTTGACGGACTGAGATTTACCTAGTTCTCATGCGCCCGAGAACTAGCAAATCTGTTTTATTTTCTTAGTTTTTGTTTTTTTACTCGCTGGACAATAAATTTGAAACTTATTTTCAAATCCGAAACAACATCTAGCACAATCTGGGACTTTCGGTTCAAGTCCTTGGTTAAAACCCGATAAAGGAATATGTAATGTTCCAAGCCATGGCTACCTTCTCCTCTGCCGTCAGCCTCCAGCCCTCCTCCTCCTCTGCCAGCTCGGCATGGCACTCGACAAAGGAATACTTAAGACTGCTGCGTCACAAGATATTTAGATTTGACACTCTTTTTTCAGCAAGGGGTTCTAACAATGACACCAACACGCTCCAACGATCCTAGGTGTTCTCTAGGCTTGCGGAAGACAAGCTCCATCAATTCACTATGAGATCAATGGTCATGCATACGACAAAGGTATCATCTAGCTGATAACATCTATCCTGATTAGACAACACTTTTGAAGATAATCCGCCCCTGAAGATGAGAAATGTAGGTGGGTTGTGAAAAAAAATAAGAGGTCATAGGAAGGAGGTGGAGTGGGCGTTTGGTGTGCTCCAATCTTATTGGGCTATTGTCGACACCTTGCTAGAATATGGAGCCATGAGACTATTTAAGAAGTGATGACTATTTGTTTGATCATGCACAACATAACCGTTGAGGATGAGTGTGATGATAGCCTCTATGACCAAGGGTGGAAATTGAGGTCAACTAGTTGAGCTGAAGCCATGCCATCATCGTTTGACGAATTCCTCCGTGTGCATCAAGAGTTCCGTGACCGGAACACTCACAATCGACCTCAAGTGGATTTGATTAAGCATATATGGCTCACATAGGAAACTGCTAGTCATCACCTTTAAATTTTATTTACTTGTGAAGTGTGTTTGTTTGCGAACAACGTTTAATTATGAACTATGTTGTTCTTTTGCTTGTGAATATTTGAAACAAACTACGCCATAATTTTTGATTCAAAATAGGCTAATTGCTTGAAGTGAGAAAAAGGCATCAAAACAACTAGGGCAGACCAAATGGATCGCGGTGATGGATGCACCCACCGTCCAAAACGGACCAATGACAGACAATGGCCTACGACCTATCCGCAAAATACCCAAACGGATCAAAACAGACATATTTGATATCCGAAATTGATTGTCCCGCTGGACATGCCATCATATCACATCGAGCTCGAGGCCAAATGCACCACACGTCCACACACCGTGAATTGTGCTGCATTCGCTCTTTAACTTTGTACTAGCGGGTTTCACACGTGCTCCAGTATGCGTCCAGGAAATACCTAGGTGGAGGCTAGGGTTCACGACCCTCCCCTGGCGATGCCGCCTGTCAACCCTGACTTCGATGGCCTCTTAGACCTTGGAGTGGTGGTGGATCCCGACCTCTCATCGACAGGAGGGTTCTCGTTTCTAGTTTTAGCAAGCTCTTGTGTCTTCGTCAAGATGGTGAACCAACAACTACATCCTGATATGAGAATAAGGTCCCCTCGCCCTATCCCCACTCCGTTGGTGCGTCTAGTGCAGTGGAGGGCACACGGAGTTTGTGTGTTCGGCAGATCTTCTAGGATCGATGATTTTCGTTTTTATTTGTGTGTTTTTAGGTTAGTCTGTTTCCATCTACAGTTGTCACCATTGGCCATGGTTCCTAATCTGGTGCGTTGTCCTTTGTGGACTAAGGACGACGACGACTTTTAATCTGTCTACTACAACAAGCTCTACTACGACAAAGTTTGTCTGACACCGGTGATAGATGAGCGAGGACAGCGGCGCACATTCGGTTCATGATAGTGTGTGTAATCATGCTAGGTGGTCCAAGTAGTTATTTGTAATTTTTATTGCTTTTAGAGCCCTTTAGACTGGTGTTTATATTTATTAATAGACGGGGTTTTCTTTGAAAAAAAATAAACAAATCAGCTTGTTGTTCCGTGTGCCACTTGACCAACTCCTTCCCGGCTGGAAAACAGCCCATCGCCGATTCCTCGAAGCCATTGTTGGCAGCCCATGTTGTACCGACACCTCCAGGGTGCCAATGTGCCATGGTTTCGTGAATAAAAACAAGTGAGTCCTAGTGTACTACTCAATTCAACTCAAAGCCATCGTCGTCATGGTTAAGTCTTTCTCCGGGATCAGGTTCCCAGGAAAATCTCCACACCCATTGTTCACTCCCATGTGTACTCCCGTTTCTATCGTGGCCTCTCTGATTGGGCAGTCCGCGTAAAAAGTGAACCGATTCTTGAGTTGCACCTTGCCCAATTCAAGCTCGGAATGTGGATCATGGACTAGAAAACTGATTCTCGTCCATCTTCACACGCGGTGTAGGTACGTGCTCTTCTTGACGGGGCTGGCTTGGTGAGTTGGTGACACCTCCACTAAAGTTGGTCAAACTCGGGCCTGCCTAATACTCTACTATCTCTCGCGTGTGGATGTGGTGCCTCCTAACCAAATACTGTCCCGAAAACACCTACCTGTGCACTAGCATCCGGCTGGCACACAGATAGTACTAGGATTCATCTTTTTTCCCAACAAAAATCACTACTCGTAGATAGATCTCATTTTGTTTGGAGCGGTACAAATGAGAGAAAGGGAAAGATAAAAAAAAAACAAGATAGACAGGTCACCAAAAAGACAAAATTGACGACGTCCGTTGCGCCTGCACCGCCTGCTCGCTCGTTTCATGCAGGCTTTTCACTCTGCGGCAGTTTCATGCATGCTTCGGCTGGTAGCTGGTTTCATGCTGCGGGCTTTAACTCCGCGCCATATTTGCGTCGGTCGCCGGTTCAAAACAAACTTCAAAGCAACCCAATCCATCCATCCTAGACGCGACTGCACCTACCCCGCGAACCGGTCCGCGTACGTAGATCCGCTGCTTCACTTCCGCCCAAATTAAGTCTCCCCTCACCTACCATCCTATCAATCCCTCCCATTCGATCTCCACGGGCTCTCTCGCCGTTTCGCCGTTATATATACCGCCGCGCCTCCTCGCCCGTTCGTCGCGTACCCCTTCTTCATCACAGCCATTCTCGTCCTTGCTGCTGCTTCCCCCCACAGCTGGCCTGCGAGCGGTTGTTGGTGTTGAGCTGTGCAAGCAAAGCGAGCGTGATCGTCGACCGATGGCCGGGGCGGTGGAGGCGCTGGTGAAGAAGGCCGGCGGGTGCGCGGTCATCGACGGCGGCTTCGCCACGCAGCTCGAGGCGCTCGGCGCCGACATCAACGACCCGCTCTGGAGCGCCGCATGCCTCATCACCAAGCCGCACCTCATCAAGGAGGTAACCTACACTTTCACCAAGCCGCTCTGGAGCCCCGCATACTCATTATATTAGTCAACTCTATCTCTACGCAGAATATGGATCTGTCCAGGTCAGATGTGCAATAAACTCTTCGTGATGACCAGCCAGGACAATACGAATAGCAATCTTATTTTTTCTCACCATGACCGGGACAATAGGAATAGCAATGTTATTTTTTTCTCACCTACCTAGCATTTAGATCACCTACTTTTTTGAGAGAAATCATGGTCAAGGGGAAAAGAGATCACCTACTTTAACCATTGGTGTTGAAACATTCTTGGAGTGTTCTGATTCAGTCCTTGTCTTTTCCTTTAAGCAACTCCTTGTACCATCGAATCAGCTACAACAACACAAGTCAGAACACTATTATAGGGCGTACACACCTGAATTATGTTGCACTATATATATAGTGAGTACTGCAAAACCAAGACCATGTTATGTTAGTTCAAAGGGGTTTATACATGTACCACTAGTCTCAAAGCTAATTTACCTGTAGTCATTGCTTTGTAGCAGTACTAGGTAATAGTCCCTCCGTTTTAAAATATAAAATGTTTTAGCGTTCTGAAAAGAGTGTATCTAGAGGTCTAGACCCTTTTTATTGTATAGGTTCATTTAGGTTTAGAGTGAACCTACATACTAAAAGGAGTCTAGATACACACTTTTCACAAAGTTAAAACATCTTATATTTTAAAACGGATGGAGTACAATATACTAGTAATAAGAATGACAATTCCGTTAATGCCATCCTGCACCATTACCTCCAGGTCAATGGCTGCTGACTGAGGAGGGCCACTGAAAGTGCTAAACTACCCTCAAGTGCACTTTATTGAAAAAGTTCAAAAGCGTGTTGAAAAATATCCTCATATATCTACTCTAACAAAGAGCACATGATCAGGCTATTTCTGTACTTCAGCGTGGCCCATATTTTTCAGTCTGGGTGTGAACATGACATCTTCCTTTTTTTGCAACTGCAGGTTCATATGCAGTACCTTGAAGCAGGTGCCGACGTCATTATTTCCTCTTCCTACCAGGTATCATCCTTGTTTCACCACTTCTGCTAGTCTGCTGTGGCCGTTAAACACACCTGAATTCCCTGAAAATATCTGAATCTCTCAGCATACAGGCTACAGCGGGAAGAGAAATGTCATAGTCTTCCATTTTGATGTTTCTTATATCTGCAGGCAACTATCCCAGGGTTCTTGGCCAGAGGATTACTCATGGCGGAGGCAGAGGGGTTACTGAGGACAAGCGTCCAGCTGGCACTGGAGGCACGAGACGAGTTCTGGAAGTCGGCGCTGAGGAAGTCCAAGCCCGTGTACAACCACGCTCTCGTCGCCGCGTCCGTCGGGAGCTACGGGGCCTACCTCGCTGATGGTTCAGAGTACAGGTATATATATGCCGGCAGGAGGAGCAGCTGCAAATGATCTCTGAAACTTACTTACCTCAGAAGCGATACAATTTACAGTCTTGATCGTTGCTGCAGTGGATCGTATGGAGACGACATCACGGTAGAGAAGCTCAAGGATTTCCACCGGCGCCGGCTGCAGGTGCTCGCGAGCGCCAGGCCTGACCTGGTCGCGTTCGAGGCCATTCCCAACAAAATGGAGGCCCAGGTAGGCTCATCATCAATAATCTACAGTTTCCGAAATGAAGCGGAAATAGTGCTCTAGAAAACCTTAGTACTAGCTGAATCATCAGAAATAAAACTCACCTGTGCACTCGTGCAGGCTCTGGTTGAGCTGCTGGAGGAGGAGGACATCCAGGTCCCTTCATGGATCTGCTTCAGCTCAGTGGACGGCAAGCACCTCTGTTCGGGGGAGAGCTTCGGGGACTGCCTCCAGATCATAAACGCCAGCGAGAAGGTCGCGATCGTGGGAGTGAACTGCACTCCACCCCAGTTCGTCGAGGGGATCATCCGCGAGTTCAAGAAGGTCCGCGACAGCAACTTTTCCCCCCTTTCCACAGCAATTTATCCGAGTCGCAACACCTAATCTCATGTCCGGTTTGCTTGACCAATTTCCAACAGCAAACTGAGAAGGCGATCGCGGTGTACCCCAACAGTGGGGAAGTCTGGGACGGGAGAGCCAAGAGGTGGCTGGTGAGTACTGAGTCGACGCTATTCTCTTCAGTTCACTGGCGCGTTTGATTGTTGTTAACAAGTGTCGGTTCTTTGATGCAGCCGGTCGAGTGCTTCGGTCGCAAGAGTTTCGACGTGATGGCGAAGCGGTGGCAGGAGGCCGGCGCCAGCCTGATCGGTGGATGCTGCCGGACGACGCCGTCCACCATCCGGGCTGTCTCCAAGGCGCTCAAGGGCAGGGCCGGGCATTATTGATTTATATCTCTTCAGAGTTCAGAATCGACATGTAGTTTATTCGAGCTTGTAGTCGAGGTTGTCTTGCGGCTTAGAATGTTGAATGGTTTGTACTGCTGACGTGCACTTGTTATCCAGCCAGGGGTTCGGGTATGCATAGATTATAGTAGTGGGAAATATATGTGTTATTCGCAAAAAAAAAAAAAATATATGTGTTGTTCGGGTGTCAGGTTCTTTACCAAAATCAGTCTATCAGGAGGTTCTAAGTAAGCTGCTCCAGCTACATTATGTCTATCAATTAGTCGTCTACCAAGATTGCATACGTATTCCCTCCGTTTCAAAATATAACATGTTTTAGCTTTATGAAAGGAGTGTATCTAGACTCTTTTTAGTACGTAGGTTTACTCCAAATCTAGATGAACCTATACACTATAAGTGATCTAGATACACTCTCTTCATAAAGCTAAAACATCTTATATTTTAAAACGGAGGGAGTACATCTTTAGGAAAAACTGTTATTACAGTTACTGTTCACTTATTTGAGAACCCATTCGCTACATTACCATTTCAGTTCCAAGCTACAGCAAAGAAAGGTCACTCTACTCATCATCGGTTACAAAAGGACATGAATAGGTAAGTTGACTTTAACCAAAACAAATTTGAACCAAATTTCTGAAACCACTTTTGTACACCAGAAATCTACGTTCTACTAGAAAATCAAGCTAAAACAGATCCATGTTTCTAAATTTGCTGTATACCCATGGGTGTAGCAAGTCATTTGCGACAAAGGTTGTGTACTGTTAAATATATATTGTTTAACACTCTTTCTTTAATCATAACTTGTCTAAGTTAAGATTCTGAGGAAATACTTTTGTTTGTCTTGTGGCAAGTGACTTTGTAAAACCATCAACCACCTTTTTTCGAGAAGGGACTGAAAACCCGGCCTCTGCATCAATAGATGCATACAACCATTTATTGCAAAGTTTCAAAAAAAGTTTAAAATTCAAGGATCGAAGAGGGTCGATACAAAAATCAACCATCGAAAATACTAAAAAAACTAAACATCTTGAATTCTATTATTAGGCCGCCAAGTAGTATGGTAGAAGATATCCCGAACAACCATAAGAGTTGAATCTAGTAATCATGCATTCCCGCTGATCTCCAGGAGAAGGAGACGCCATAGCTGAATCCAGTAAACAACCGTATGCATAACCTTAAAAAAAATGGTTGAATCTTTCTAGTTAAAAATAATATTTTTTACAATTTCAAATCGACCAACGTAAAGGAGAAACCATGTGCTAATCCTGGCCTTATTTTTCTTGTTGATACCGTTCAGCCAATTTCCAAACATATTGGTGATATTGACTAGTGATGGAATGTTATATGTCGAAAACACAACTCTCCATATTAATCTAACAAAAGGACAAGGGAAAAAATGGTCTACCGTCTCCTCCAAGTCACAGAAACAACATTTATACTCCCATTCCAATTCCTTTTAACCAGAGTGGAGTGCTCCTGTGCTTTTCGTCTGTTTTTTGGCACGCTTTCCAAAGCAGCCTGACGGCTGAGATTAAGGGAACTGACATCGGATCTCGACCCGCATGATCCAAACCTAAACTAGGTGTGACTAGCACCCTTAATCTCAGCCGTCAGGCTGCTTTAGAAACCGTGTAAAAAAAAGACGAAAAGTACATGAGCACTATTGTTAACCAGATTGTCTTGAGTTAACAACACTTTACAGTATTATTTAGGATCCACATAAAAACATTTATATTTAGTAGGACTTTCAACTTTGAAATATATTTTCAAAGGAACCTTGTGTGCTCATTAATTAAATCCGCATATGTGGACTTGACCGAAAAAATCACATGAGACGGTTAGCTTACATAAAAATTTATCTAGCTCAGTACTTAAAGTTATCCCCATTAAACGCTGGCATAAGTGTATCCACGAATTTCACTTATTACTTATGGGGTCTCTTAAAACCAATGTTTAGAAGAACCGACGACATAACATGTGCAATAGTGACATATTTTTTTTGCACAATATTATATAAAAAGGGTATTATTGAGCTAGTGGTGTTAGTCCTATGAAATTAACTCCCTGTATTTATTCCGGGAGGTGCCTGGAACAGTCGTATCAATCTTATGGATGAAGTTTTTAACAGAGGACTTTTCAAAGTGGGTGATGGTACTATGGTCAGATTTTGTGAAGGTACCTGATGGGATATACCAAATGGAGTATGCCCAGCAGGACGTTTTAATTGGGCCAAAGGCCTCGCGAGTGGGCCTGCAGGACGACAACTGGAATGTGACTAAGAAGAAGGCCCGGCGACTGGAGACTGGAGGCCCAGAAGCGTAGCTGAAGCCCAGTCGGATTAGGTCAAAAGCCTCCAAATCCATAACTTGTTCGGTTGTATACTGTAAACCCTAGCGAGGTACCCTCTATATAAACCTCCATAGGGTTCCTTGAGTACTTACGTTCCATCATACACCCCCTCTAGCGACTCGCTGCTTAGACGCCAAGCTCGCCACCCCTGTAACTCGCTCTCCGCCAATACAATCTAGCAGGAGTAGGTCTTTACCCTCCGGGGGCCGAACCTGGGTAAACCCATGTGCATCCGCCCCCATCTCGCACCGCAGATGGCCGCCAGCTCTCGCCCCCAATACTCTCAATCGCTACCCCTGGTAACAACTGCCGTGGCCATTCCCACGACAGTGGCGCTCACCGTGGGGCCTGTCCGGTCTGGCATGAGTTCTGCGGCGAGACCCTACACGCCAATTGATCAGCCGATCGCCACTGGCCGCATGATCACCAGTGGCCGCATGATCACTGCCGATCGGCACCATCAGCTTGTTCGTCGGCTTCACCGACGCAGTAGACCCGGCGGGGACGATGATCGTCGGTGGATCACCGCCACGCCGTGATCTGCTGTCGGAGGAGCCGGTCCGCTCCATCAGCCGCCTCACCACCGAGTACGACTCGACCGCCAGCAACGCGGTCGGGACTAACGCCGCCACGGACGACGCGGCTCTCCACGACGACGCCGACTCCGCGACCCCTGCCTCGGTCGACGGATCCATCACCACAACGTCACGGAAGGACTCCATCATGCAGGTCTCCAACCCTGAGGACTTCGAGGATCCCACCATCCTTGGGATCTTTGATTCCGACTCCGGCTCGGAGTCTCCTGAGGACTTCCGCGCCAGATCCAATCGCTTCAACGCGATCTACATGGCGGACAGCATGGCCGTCCCGCCAGATCCATTCTCCACGCCGATCTCGCCAACCGCCACGGCCACGGAGGTGGAGGAAGCCCGCCTGCGACTAGAGGAGGCGCAGTGCAGGGAGCTAGCCGAGCACGAGAAATTCCGCCTCGAGTGGGAAACAGCGCATGAGCTGTCACTCTACCATCAACGCCGTATCAGGACCCGCCTGAACTCCAACGTCTAGGGCCGCGTCCTAAACTTCAACGATGAAAGCGACCCTGCACTCGCAGCCGAGCGCGAATATCAGAAGAACGCCGCCAGCGGCAAGAACCGACACCACCTCGCAGACGCGCATCGGGGCCCAACCGCCACCAATTGGTCGCGCGCCCCCACCGGACCAGCCGCGAATCATCATCTTGCCACAGGCCCGCGATGCCAATGGGCTCCCACTGTACTCCACGCCAACGGACAACACGATCGTGGCCGACGCCGCGGTCGCCCACCTCGACAACCAAGGAGAGGGCGCGCTGCAGATCCAGTACACTAAGTCCCTACTCGCCAGGGCCATCGAGCAGCAAGCCACGGGAGTCGAGCCACGGGGGCGAATGTATTCCCACTCATCGGAAAGCAGGGTAGCCTCAAGCGCCCCCCAACCGTCGCCAACACCGTCACCTTCCCACCACCCCAGCCCCTGACGCACCAGCCATGGGCCGCCAACCCCGCACTCTCCACCAACGAGCCGCAGCCGGTGAACAACACGGTCGCCGCCAATTGGCAACCCATCAATGCTCGGACACACATCGTTAGCAACCAGGCCTGGCGGGCGTGCCAGCCCAACGACTTGAGGCACACCCTCACCAACTGCGGCGACCCTGAACCCAGGGGCTCGCTCAGTCGAGTCGGCCCCCAGTGCTTCGTGCCAATGATCTGAGGCAATAAGTACCCTGCCAACTTCAGGGCGCCCAAGGAGATAGAAGAGTACGACCCTACGTACGACCCATCGGTGTGGCTGGACACGTACCTCATGACGATGGGAATCGCTGGTCACACCGACCTGCTAGCTGCTCGCTTCCTCCCCTGATGATGGAGGGAGCGACCAGGCAATGGATCAACACCCTCCCCACCAACAACATCGACTCATGGGAGGAGATGCGGGACGCCTTCGTCAGGCACTTCGAGGGCTCCTACACCTGCGCCACCACCATTGAAGACCTGGAGTGATGCATCTAGGGGCAGCGTGAGTCGACCCGCCACTGGATCTAGAGGTGGCAGGAACTATGGATCAACGCCTTCAGCATTCACCCAGACATGGCGATCCACGGCTTCAAGAACGCGTGCTGGTACGAACCCTTGGTCGCTAAGATCAAGAGGGTTTACCGGACGCTCGACAACATCCCCGACCTCCTCGAGATCACCAAGCGGTACGCGGAGGAGGACCCCAACCAGGACTCTGACGACGTGTCGGGAGGAAGATGCCGCACCGGCGGCCACGACAACGGGGGACAGCGCGACATGCGCTATAGCAACACTCGCCTCACTGGAAAGCACCACGGCGATGGGCGAGTCAACTTCGTCGCCAACGCTGGCTACGGCCAACGTGATCCGAAGAAATTCCGCCACGACGGAGGAAACTATCACGACAGCGGGAATTACCGCGCCAACAATGCGACAAGGCCAAAATTCGACCCCGCCACCCTGCTCAACCAGCCATGTGTTTACCACAGTAGGGAGGGGAAGCCCGCGACCCACACTACCACAGACTGCCACTCCCTCAAGGAGATTGAAAAGGCATGGCGAGCATGGGACGACGCCAACAACAATCTGCCAAGGGGAAACGGAAACGTTGGCGGCTTCGGCAACACCACTGGATCGCTCCACACCTTCACCGGGCTCGGTACCAAGCGCGAGAAGAAGGTGCTCGCCCGCGCAGTCGCTGTCAATGCGGTGACGTAGGTCGACATCCCCCGCTTCCTCAACTGGTCCAAGCAAAGCATCACCTGGAGTCACCAGGACCACGCGCCTAGGATCGAGTACCTGTATGAAGTCGCCTCGGTGGTCGTGCCCAAAGTGGTCGATCACTGTCGCCCAAGACGCTGATGGACGGTGGGAGCTCCATCAACATCATGTACTTGGACACATTCAATAGACTCTAGCTCCCGGAGTCAGTGATCGAGCCAACCCTGACAACCTTCCATGGCATCGTCCCCAGTCGAAAGGCGTACCCGATTGGCAAAGTCACGCTGTCAGTCACCTCGGCACACCAGCGAACTACCGCACCGAGCGGATCGTCTTCGAGCTGGTGAACTTCCACAGCCCCTACCACTACGTACTAGGGCGCTAGGCGTTCGCCAAATTCATGGCGACCCCACACTACGCCTACAACATGATGAAGCTCCCAGGGCCAAGCGGCATCATCACCATCCACGGCGACCCTAACATGGCCGTGGAATGTGAGGACAAACGCACCAAGCTCGCCGACACCGCCATCGCCATGGAGACTGACCATGCGGACGAGCTCGTGAAATACGCGGGCATCATCGACAAAGACGACCCCACCATCTTGAAGAAACCAATCACCGCGAACTCTACTTTCGAGGCGACTACGCACACTCGCACCATCGAGCTTGTCCCAGGCGCCTCAAGCCAGACTTAATGCCGATCCCAAAGTGCGACCAGTAAAGCAGTCGCTGTGTCCCTTCAATGAAGAGCGCCGCCGAGCAATCACCGAAGAAGTACAGCGCCTGCTAGCCGCAGGCTTCATTCGGCCCATCAAGTACTCCAAGTGGTTGGCGAACCCAGTCCTGGTTCTGAAAAAGAACAACACCTGGAGAATGTGTATCGACTATACCAACCTCAACAGCGCCTACCCGAAGGAAGAGTTCGTCCTACCGTGTATCGACCAGATCATCGACTCGACCGCGGGATCAGAGTCGTTGTGCTTCCTCAATGCGTATTCTGGCTACAACCAGATCAAAATGGCGGTCGAGGACGAGGAGAAGACGGCGTTCATCACGCCATTCGGCACCTTCTGCTACATGGCCATGATGTTTGGCCTCAAGATCGCCAGCGCCACCTACCAAAGGTGCATACAGGAATGCCCCGTGGGCCAAATTGGCTGCAACATCCACATCTACATTAATGACATGGTGGTAAAATCCACCCGCTAGGACGACCTGCTCGCCGACCTGGCCGAGACCTTTGCAAATCTGTGGAGGTACAACGTCAAGCTCAACCTAGGAAAGTGCACCTTCGGCGTCCCCACCGGACATCTCCTGGGGTATATGGTCTCCAAGCGGGGCATCGAGGCAAACCCCACCAAGATCGACACCATCGCGTGGCTCGGGAAACCCGAGTTCCCATGCGACATCCGGTTGGCCGGCGAAGTCGCGGCTCGCCGCTTCATTCCCCGGCTCAGAGAAGGCAATTCCTCTCACCGATGCAAGAACCCCACATTCTAATGGGACGCAGAAGCAGACAACGCACTCAAGGCACTCAAAGAAGTGCTACTCGCGTCTCCACTACTCGCCGCCCTAATCGACAAAGATCCAATGCTCGTCTACATCGCAGCCTCTACTCGAGTCGTCAGCACCGTGATGGTCGTTGAACGGCCAGAAGAGGGCAAGTAGTGCCCCGTACAACGTCCTGTCTACTACATCAGCGAGATCCTGACGGACTCAAGGCAGCACTACCCGCAGTACCAGAAACTGGTATACGCGGTATTCTGAGCCCAGCGACGACTCCCCCACTACTTCTAGGAGCACCCAATCACGGTCGTCGCCTCCACGCCACTACATGACATCATCCGCAACCGCGAGCCGACTACGCAAGTCGCCAAGTGGGCTATCGAAATCGGCATCCATAACATCAAATACGAACCACGCAAAGGGATCAAATCACAAGCCTTGGCCGATTTACTCGCCGATGGGGAAGAAGCGCAGCAGTCGGAGAAGATCCCATACCTTCACTACTGGTCGCTCCACTTCGACGGTTCCAAGAACGCCGATGGCGCCGGGGCTGGGGTCATACTGACCTCCCCCAAGGGATACAAGCTCCGCTACGTGCTCCACCCTCAACTTCAAGCCCTGCAGCAACAACATGGCCGAGTATGAGGCCCTCCTTCACGGCATGCGGGCCGCTAAGGAGATGAACGTCAATCGTCTATGGTGCTACGGCGACTCCGACCTGGTCGCCGACCAAGTCGTCAAGACCTGTGACGCCGTCTCCCCGAGAATGATAGCATACCGCCAAGCGGTAGACCAGCTCGGAGGGCACTTCGCCGGCTACTCAGTCGAGTGGCTCGACAGGCGAAAAAATGAGGAGGTAGATGCCCTCTCCTGCATTGGGTTGGCCAGGCAAACGCCACCCACAGGAGTCTTCCTCGACATCATCCATAAACCTTCGGTCTCCCCGCCCAAGGAGATCGACATCGGGATACCACTACAGCCCGAGCCCGCCCTAGTCGCCATGGTCATGGAGCCCAGCGGCTGGACCGCACCATACGTCGCCTTCCTCGAGCACAAGGTCCTTCCAAGCAACAAGACGGAGGCGTGAATGATCACGCGCCGTTGCAAATCCTTCGTCATCATAAACGGCGAGCTCCATAAACGCAACGTGACCGACGTGTTCCAGCCATGTGTACAGCAAGAAGAAGGACGCAAGATCCTCCAATACATCCATGTCGGCGACTGCGGCCATCACACCGGTGCTAGGTCGCTGGTCGCCAAAGGCATGCGACACGGCTTCTACTAGCTCACTACGCACGCTGACGCCATTGACATCGTCCAATGATGCGTCGGGTGCCAGAAGTACGCCAACTAGATGCATCTCCCTGGTTCGACACTCAAGACAATCCCCATCACCTGGCCATTCGCTGTATGGGGCAAGGACATGGTCGGCCCGTTCAAGAAGGCTCCATCCGGCTTCACCCACCTCCTGGTCGCGGTCGACAAGTTCGCCAAGTGGGTCGAAGCCAAACCGATCAAGAAGTGCGTCTGCAAGACCGCCACCAAGTTCCTCCGTGAGCTCATTTACCGGTACGGCTACCCACACAGCATCATAACGGACAACGACACCAACTTCGCCAAGGGCGCCATGGCAGATTTCTACGAGGAGCACAGCATACGACTCGACCTTGCCTCAGTTGCCCACCCGGAGTCGAATGGACAAGTGGAACACGCTAATCGAAGTGTCCTCCATGGCCTCAAACCGCGACTACACGTGCCCCTCGAGCGAACCCGAGGATGCTGGGTCAAAGAGCTCCCCTCTATAATATGGGGAATCCGCACCTCCATCAACCGCTCCACGGGGTTCACGCCCTTCTTCATGGTGTACAGCGCCGAGGCTGTAATGCCAACCGACCTGGAGCATGACTCACCTTGGGTCGCCAACTATGTTGAGGCGGAAAACAAGATCGCCCGCCAAGACGGAATCGACCAGCTCGACGAGGCACGCGACCTAGCTCGCTCCCGCACCACCATCTACGAGCAGGGACTCCACCGCTACCACAGCCGCCGAGTCTGGAACCGCACCTTCCAGGAAGGCAACCTGGTCCTACGACTGGTCTAGGACAAGAAGGGCATGCAAAAGCTTTATCCCCCATGGGAGGGGCCATTCACCATAGGGCGTGTCCCCGGCAATGACGCCTACTACCTCATCGACATACGAGGCAACGACTAGCTCGAGGTCGGGAGGCCATGGAATGTAAACCTCCTCCGGAAATTCTATACATAGAACTAAAACTTGTACTCAGTGGCTATGTAATGAAATCATTTCGAATCGCACAAATTATGTCTACTCGCCATCTCCTTGTGCCAGTCGCACTCGTACGTTCAGCAATATGCTACTTACTTCAGCAATATGCTACTTACGGAGGTCAACCCTTGGTCGCACGACCAGCACAGCTAAGTAGTGCGACTCAAGGGAACCGAAGATATTTGGGCCTTCTCTCGTCCATGAACATGCCACCCCAGAGCCACCATCAGAGTCGCCTCGCTCGACTGGCCTACCAGGCCAAGACGACCGATAAACGCTTCTCACAATGATCTGTCCTCCCCATCCTCGTGCAAAGTGACTCGAACGATCAAGTACCATGCACGGGGACTTCGCAAACAAGAAACCTCACGCGTCTCGGGAACACACCAAGTAAGAGAGCTGCCTTGGACTCGCCACGCGACTGACTTTTTTAGCCAGGGGGAGAGACGCATTATAAACAATGCATCAGATCCTCACCTACGATGGGCGTACAACTAGAACGGCTAAGTACCACGCTCGGGGACTCGGCTAAACCGACCCTGTTCGTGCCGAGGAAAATAGCTAAGTACAGAACCCCTTCGGAGCCGCAAGGCGATTAGCCCCATACACCATCACAAGTCAGCACCAATCATAATAAAAATTCAAAGCAAACACACATGCACTTAAACGAGGTAAACCCCACTAAAGGGCGGACGCGCTCGGGGACTCGCCCACATAAAAATCAACATCAAACATGTTTAACCATGCATTGAGAGTCGATTGACTCCTCTTCCATACATAAATATTGTTCACATTACAAAAGTGGCCACTCGGCATAATTTACAAAAGCCCCTTAGGGCAGCGTCTCATTTTGCAGGCTCTGACGAGGAAGCACGGCCATCACCCTTGACCCGGATATACGGATCCCACGGGTTCGTTGGGTACGTTGTCAGCGACTTCGACAACACCGACCAGAAGGGCTGCTCTGACTTCAGGTCCCGGTGCTGCGGCTCGGGGTCGCCCGGTGCCTCCACCGTCTCCTGATAGGGTAACAGATCCCCCATCGCCAATACCCGCTCCACGAACGAGGTAGCCTTGGCGGTCAACTTCAAGACCTCCGAGATCTCCACCGAGCCACTCGCCGACGGATAGCTACTGGTAACATCATCGAGGTCAAAGTCGTCGGGGAAATGAGCGAGCCCAAGGCTCAACGCTGTGGCAGCCCCGCGCCTAAAGTCCGACCACACCATCCACTCGACAACAACAGGCGCCTCCTCCAGATAGCGCCAGCCTTCGGTTAACCCAACAGGAATAACCTCGGTGTGGGACATACCTTGGAGCACGGCCTGGACGCACAAAGCTGAGGCGGTGGCCGCATTCACCACTGTAGTCACACATTGCGAGGTGTTGTAGGTCTGCACCACCGGGTCGCTTTGACCTATCGGAGCTGCAACGTCAGGAACCCAACGTCACTAAGGACCACCCCGCTCGGGGACTCGCCGCACACAAGAAAGAGAAGAAGGGACACTTACCAAGGAGCTTGCGATAGTTCTCCGTCACATGCTTCTCAATGGCACCAAGGTTACCCTACAACCCAAGGATAACCGAGTCGGCGTCCTTCCATTCCTCCTCCGCCGTGGCGACTGCGGACTTGGCCCTCTCTTTAGAAGAGATCATCGACGCCTTCGTCTCCTCCAGTTCCTTCACCAGCGAGTCGATCTGCACCATCGCTACATCCAGTTCAACAGCCGGGACATACCCCTCACGGGCCTTGGCAATAGCAACCGGAAGACCATCTACAAAGCAAGAGCAACACAAGTTAGTCTCGTGTAAGAACCAATGGCTTGAAGTCACCAAGCAGAACAACAACTCACCAACAGTTTCCTAGAGTCGTCGGTTGGCCTCCTGTACTACGTGTAAGTCACACTCCAGTCATTCCTTCATGGCTTGCCGATCAGACGATTCCCTCTGCAGCCCCTGCGAACAGAACAAACATTCAGCGACCGGACGACTACAATTTTAAGTGCCTAGCTGCTGAAATTCAGCGACTAGACACTCAGGGACTGGTGACTAGAAGAATTGCAGTGCCCAGCCGCTGAAATTCAGCGATCAGGCACTCGGGGACTGGACATACCTGAATGGCGGCACCAAGCATGCCATGAAGTTCGTTGGCGTCCATTGAAGGAACCACAAAGAACGTGCGCCCGCGACGAGGCCCAACGTCTTCATCAACGATCTCTAGAATATGCGGAGACTGGTTCTTCACCACGAACGGGAACCCCTTTGCCATGAAGCGTGGAAACGACGTAGCCGCCGTCATCGTAGCGCTAGTGGGTGGGGCCAGCAGTTCTGTCGATGGAACCCCCTTGGCTGGCTCCGATTGGACGGCTGTCACCTATTGGGAATATTCCCTAGAGGCAATCGTGTATGATGTTATTTCCAATGTATTCATAAAGTTATTGTCCATGTATTAACTACTGATATATATCATTGAATATGTGATTAACTATATATTCATGTTATTTATACTGATTGTCCTTGGTCGTTGAGGTTGTGCTGGACACACAACTTAGACTAATGTTTCCACTTGTCATGGGCATAGAGATGATATTAGTTTAGCGATAAGTCGTCATTTGTATATCTCAATCAATGTAATCCTTAGACCTGAGGTTATTGCACGATCACCGATTTAGTTCGTCAAGCGTTGTTGTCCTTTTTGCGCGTTATAAAGGCGAGTTGGGTCCGAGAATGTGAATAACCGAGATGGTTGCCTCTTTATGAGAGATATTCTCTGCCCTCCTCAAGATATGATTAGTTAGTCGGATGAATCATAGTTCGACAATTTATATCATGAGGCAAAAGGGACTCAGATGAAAGTCGCATTGGAAGGTATGTCATCATGACTCTTTGGTACTTGGTAGTTGGCACGTTCTACTAGGTGCCGCTACCAACTGATCGGTCACGAGTGAGACTTGGATCGTGTCCGGGTCACCATGAGCCTGTCGGGTCACACACTTAAGAGAGGGAGCATATTTGGGTTGGACCCAAAAAGGAAGACTAATATAGGCCTTTTAGTGAATGGGCCGAGCCCACTTTCACTCCCTATATAAGGTGCTTAGAGCACACGTTAGGTCACTCCATGTGTTGGAAACCTAGCTCCCTGTCCGGTCCGCCGGACCTAGCAGTCCATCGTCGACGCTCCTTCTCGTACGTGTGGATACTGGCGGAGGTGCTATATCAGCACTTCAACGATCGTGGATTGGAACGGATCGTGAGGACTGCACTGCATCAAGCGACGTGCTTCATCGATTCTGCAACCGTGTGTCTAGTGGTAATTCTCGTGGCCTACTACCTCAGCTAGATCTTGGGTTCACCGCGTAGAAAGAAAAAAGGTTTTGTTTTTCTCTGTGAGGCCCAACAGTGGTATCAAAGCGTTAGCTTCTGGTTTTAGGCTCGAGATCGTGCATATGTGATATGCGGTTGGCATTAGATTGGATCTAATTGCAGTTTTGGTGGTCGATCTATGAGATGGATCGGTTTTGTACAAAGTTGATCGGGGAATGGATGATCTGGTTTCCATGATCTAACTGCTAAGGTCGTGGAACAACATACCCCTACCGGTCGGCTTCCTCCATCAAGGTATACGGTGACACATAAACCCAGATGCGGTGATCGAAGATCAAAGAGTTTGGTCGAATCGGAGTCCAGATCGGATTTGGGTAAAATTGTTTTATCCGATGACGAAATCCATGTCCAGAATGCAAATGAGATCTGCGTTTTTCGGAAAAATCATTGTCGTAGCGCCTTAGATGTCGTTGCGAGTTTCACAACACCGGTAGATATCGTGTCTATGCATAACTTGTTTTTGCAGTATGATGTTGTGAATGGTATGGCTTATGTGCATGTGATGTGTGTAATCCATATGTGATCTGCGATTTTGTCGACCGGGAGCCTAGGTGTCATTTTATTGTATAACGACTTGCGTGTGGGATACATGTAATTTACATTACTTGCTAGTGTAGCTGTTTGGAGAACCCATATGGCATGCAAGTCGGCTACATGGAGTAAGACACGTGACAAGATGGAGATCGCCATGAAGAGAGCCATACCATTTCACATTATAATTGCTTTATTTTGTGTTATTGTTATGTCTTTTTACCTCTATTAGATAGTTGGTAGAAAGTAATCCTCAAAGAAGGTCTAGTCGGTTTTTTTGGTGATGCGCTCATAAAATTGAGGTGCTATCAATTCTTCCACTAGGTGGGTTTAGTCGGACTCTTACAATGGAAGCACTTGGTAATCTAGGGGCATGTGATGCCACCCATCCTGATGCTAAAGCTCACTTATTTAGGGTCTGAATCACTAAGTAACCATTGGGTGTTGGTTCTTGTTTAATATATGCTCTTTTATGAATACATGTCTTAAGTGTCAATGGCACCTAGCAGTCTCCTCAGTTTCTAGTTTTGCTTTGAGAACCATCTTAAGCTAAGCTAAATGGAACTAACTTCACCTCGTATCGTAATCGAGAATTGTTCTCAAGCAAGAAAGAGGGACCATGTCCTAGACAACCCACTTCAATGAGAATAGCCACCAATGCCTACCTTGTGATGAATCCACAGATTAGTCTTATGCTTGCTCACATGGAACCGGACTTGCAGCAGTAGTTCGAGAATGTTGAGGCCTACAATATGATCGAAAGCCTCAAAAGTATGTTCCAGGCTCAGGCAAAGACTGAGAGGTATCAAGTCTCTCAGACCTTGTTGAGCTACAAGCTTAAGGATGGTGATCCACTGAGCCCGCATGTGATCAAGATGGTTGGTTACGTGTAGTCTCTAAAAAGGCTGGGCTACCCCATTAGCGAAGAGTCGCTACAGACATAATTCTGAACTCTCGTCATAGTGTGTATGGTTAGTTCATATCGAACTACCACATGCATGGTATGGATAAGAAGCTCACTAAATTACATGGGATGCTCAAGCAGGCTGAGGCGGATCTCAAGAAAGGTGCCAGTCAAGTGTTGATGGTACAGAATAAGGCTAAGTTCAAGAAGAGTTCTTGGACTAAGAAGAAGAAGGCTAAGTCGGGAGGTAAGGCTAAGGACCCGGTCCAAAGCGCTTCCTCAGGGACTAAGCCATCTCCTGCAGCCGGATCCACTTGCTTCTACTACAAGGCGGATGGCCACTTGAAGAGGAATTGCAGCAAGTATCTGGCTGACAAAGCCAAGAGTGGAGGTGTGACTTCCGGCTCAGGTACGCTTGTTTGCAATGTTATAGACATTTATCTTGCTGATGCACCTGATAGTTCTTGGGTATATGATACCGTATCAGTTATTCATATCTGCAACTCGTTGCAGGGACTGGTAAGAACTAGGAGCGTGGCGAGAGGCGAGGTTGACATTCATAACCACCTCTGGCTGTCGTGCTCATCGGGCCACATACATCACTATGTACTAGTCCCAATAAGTCGGACGCCCTTTCACAACTCTTTGCAAAAGGTGTCTTGGTCATCTTGCCGAGTAGGCATGATTCACATGTCTTGAACGACTCCAAGTCGAACGAAGTTAGGAGTCCATCATCATGGAGCTTCTTCATGCGTTTCCAACTTATATGACCAAGCCGACAATGCCAAAACTAAGTCATATTCAGATCATTTCGTTTTAACCTTTTCACATTTATGTTATAGACAGATTCACCTTCAAGATTCAAAATAAATAACCCGTCCTGGACGGGTGCAAAGCCGTGAAACATATCATTCAAATACAAAGAACAACCAATATTTTTAATATTCGACTCATAGCCTTGTCTCATCAAACATGAGGCAGAAATAATGTTTCGACTAAGCACTGGAACATAATAACAATTATTCAGATCCATTAAGAATCCAGAAGGTAAATGAAGTTGCATTGTGCCGACTTCCAACGCAGCGACTCTCGCTTTGTTGCCGACTCGAATGTCAACCTCGCCTCTCGCCACGCTCCTAGTTCTTACCAGTCCCTGCAACGAGTTGCAGATGTGAATAACTGATCCGGTATCATATACCCAAGAACTACCAGGTGCATCAGCAAGATAAATGTCTATAACATTGCAAACAAGCGTATCTGAGACGGAAGTCACACCTCCACTCTTGGCTTTATCAACCAGATACTTTCTGCAATTCCTCTTCCAGTGGCCATCCGCCTTGCAGTAGAAGCAAGTGGATCCGGCTGCAGGAGATGGCTTAGTCCCTGAGGAAGCGCTTTGGACCGGGTCCTCAGCCTTACCTCCCGACTTAGCCTTCTTTTTCTTAGTCCAAGAACTCTTCTTGAACTTAGCCTTATTCTGTACCATCAACACTTGACTGGCACCTTTCTTGAGATCCGCCTCAGCCTGCTTGAGCATCCCATGTAATTCAGTGAGCTTCTTATCCATACCATGCATGTGGTAGTTCGATATGAACTGACCATACGCACTAGGAAGAGAGTTCAGAATTATGTCTGTAGCGAACTCTTCGCTAATGGGGTAGCCCATCCTCTTCAGAGACTGCACGTAACCAACCATCTTGATCACATGCGGACTCAGTGGATCACCATCCTTAAGCTTGTAGCTCAACAAAGCCTGAGAGACTTGATACCTCTCAGTCTTTGCCTGAGCCTGGAACATACTTTTGAGGCTTTCGATCATATCGTAGGCCTCAACATTCTCGAACTGCTGCTGCAATTCCGGTTCCATTTGAGCAAGCATAAGACAGCTAATCTCCATGGATTCATCACAAATCCGACGGTAGGCATTGGTGGCTGCGATAGTCGCATTCTCATTCGGCTCATCTGGAAGTGGGTTGTCTAGGACATGGTCCCTCTTTTCTTGTTTGAGAACAATTCTTAGCTTATGATACCAGTTGGTGAAGTTAGTTCCATTTAGCTTATCTTTCTCTAATGGTTCTCAAAGCAAAACTGGAAATCTGAGGAAGACTGCTAGGTGCCATTGATCTACAACAGAAAAGATATGCAAAACACTTAAGACATGTATCCATAAAAGAGCAAGCATATTAAACACTTTAATACTTATGCTCCCACTAGAACCAACACCCCTCCAATGGTTACTTAGTGATTCAGGACCCTAAATAAGCAAGTCGACTAGTGAGCTTTAGCATCACCGCTAGCCATCAAGTGATCTAGGTAGACAACTCCTTGCCAATCCTATCTCATATGACTCCTGTTGGATGGGTGGCATCACATGCCCCGGCTCCCATCCGACTTTTCCCCGAGTCCCACAACCGTTGTGATAGACCCGTCTAGATTACCAAGTGCTTCCGCTGTAAGAGTCCGACTCAAACCCACCTAGTCGGAAAGAATTGATAGCACCTCAATTTTATGAGCGCACTACCAAAAATGTCCGACTTGTGATGGTGCAACACTGGCGGGGAAACCGACTAGACCTTCTTTGAGGGATTACTTTCTACCAACTATCTAATAGAGGTAAAACAGAGACATAACAATAACACAAAATAAAGCAATTATAATGTGAAATGGTATGGCTCTCTTCATGGCGATCTCCATCTCCACAAAACCTGTAATCCGACTCGTGTCAACTCTTGTCACGTGCCGTCTTACTCCATGTAGCCGACTTGTACACCGACTTGCATGCCATATGGGTTCTCCAAACAGCTACACTAGCAAGTAATGTAAATTACATACAGAATCCGACACGCAGGTCGTTATACAATAAAATGACAGCACCTAGGCTCCAGCCGGCTGACAAAAACTGTGATACGCAGATCACATATGGATTACACACATCACATGCACATAAGCCATACCATTCACAACATCATACTGCAAAAACAAGTTATGCATAGACACGATATCTACCGGTGTTGTGAAACTCGCAACGACATCTAAGGCGCTACGATTTTTCCGAAAAATGCAGATCTCATCTACATTCCGGACATGGATTTCGTCATCGGATAAAACAATTTTACCCAAATCCGATCTGGACTCCGTTTCGACCAAACTCTTTGATCTTCGATCACCGCATCCGGGTTTTCGTGTCACAGTCTACCCCGATGGCGGAAGCCGACCGGTAGGGGTATGTCGTTCCATGACCTTAGCAGTTAGATCACGGAAACCAGATCATCCATTCCCCCGAGTACAGTTGATCCAATCAACTTTGTACAAAACCGATCTATCTCATAGATCGACCACCAAACCTGTAATTAGATCCAATCTAACACCAACCGCATATCACATATGCATGATCTCGAGCCTAAAACTAGAAGATAACGCTCTGATACCACTGTTGGGCCACGTAGAGAAAAACAAAACTTTTTCCTACGCGGTGGTCCCAAGATCTAGCTGAGGTAGTAGGCCACGAGAATTACCACTAGACGTGCGGTTGCGGAATCGATGAAGCACGTCGCTTGATGCAGTGCAGTCCTCACGATCCGTTCCGATTCATGATCGTCAAAGTGCTGAACGTACAACACCTCCGCCAGTATCCACATGTACGAGGAGGAGCGCCGGCGATGGACTGCTAGGTCCGGTACGGCGGCGACAGGACATGACTGGACTGGAGCTAGGGTTTCCAACACATGGAGTGACCTAACCGCATGCTCTAAGCACCTGCGCCCCAGCTTATATAGGGAGTGAAAGTGGGCTCCACTCACTTGTGGCCCATTCACTAAAAGGCCTATATTAGTCATCATGACTCCAACTCACTGACTCTGTCCGTTTCCTTTTTGGGTCCAACCCAAATATGCTCCTGATCTTAAGTGTGTGACCCACAGGCTCATGGTGACCCGGACACGATCCGAGTCTCACTCGTGACCGATCAGTTGGTAGCGGCTCCTAGCAGAACGTGCCAACTCCCAAGTACCAAAGAGTCATGACGACATACCTTCCAATGCGACTTTTGTCTGAGGCCCTTTTGCCTCACGATATACCTTGTCGAACTATAGGCGAATAATCGTCATCCCTTAAATAGTTCGACTCTCTTTCTCGATCCGAGATAAGTGATTCATCCAACTAACTCTTAGTCGGTCGCCTCGGTTAACACTTAACCGAGTCACGCATGGCCATGCTTTCCGAATCATATCTTCCGAGAGGGCCCAGAGAATATCTCTCCAAACGGAGGGGCAAAATCCCATCTCGGTTATTCACATCATGCAGCTTGATTCTCAGTCGACCCGAACTCCGCCTTTATAACTGCCCAGTGACAAAACAACGTTTGACAGAACCTAAGTCGGTGATCCTCAACTCGAACTGTGCAATAACCTCAGGTCTAAGGATTACATTGATTGAGACATACAAATGACGACTTATTCATTGTATCTCAATATGGGTCAGTCCGACTCGCTAAACTCTTTAGCCAGATCCGTGTAAGTCAGAATAGCATCTCTATGCCCATGGCAAGTGGAAACGAGTCATCAGCCAACTTTCACATTAGTCTAAGTTGTGTGTCCAGCACAACCTCAATGACCAAGGACAGTTAGTATAAACAACATAAATATATAATTCCACAATCGAATCACATATCCAATGATATATATCAGTAGTTCATACATGGACAATAACTTTATGAATACATTGGAAATAACATCATACATGATTGCCTCTAGGGCATATTCCCAACAGTAAACAGTTTGTAGATTGTATGTAAAAGAAAGGACCGGGGTCCATAGTTCACTAGAGGTGGCTCTCCTTAAGATAGATAACATGCTGGGTGAACAAATTACAGCGGGGCAATTGACAAACATCAAGAAAGCATACAAGCATATACTAATCATCTTGACTCCTTTGAGACTTGATTGGGCATTACAACATTATACATAGACCGCCATCCAACTGCATCTATGACTAATAATCCACCTTCAGGTTATCATCCGAACCCTCCAAGATTAAGTTGCAAGCAACAGATTATTGCTTTTACAATTATGTAAAGTAAACAATACGATTGTTCTATGAACAAAGGATTGTTGTTTTCTCCCTAGTAGCAACATCACATCTAGTACCTTAGAGATTTCTGTCACTTCCCCAGATTACCAGAGGCATGAACCCACTATCGAGCATAAATACTAACTCTTGGAGTTGCTAGCATCTACTTGGCCAACATAGCTACTAACAATGTAAAGCATGCAAGATCACAAATAACAAAGACATGATAGAATCAATAATCAATCTGCAATAGCATCTCAATATCCATTGGATCCCCACAAACACAACATGCAGAATTACAAATAGATGATCTTGATCATAAACAGAGCTCACAAGATCTAGACATGAAAGCACAAAGGAGGAGAACCAGCCATCTAGCTACTACATGGACCCGTAGTCCAGAGATGACCTACTCACGCATCACACCGGAGGCTTGCATGATGATGAAGAAGGCCTCCAGGGTGAATTCCCCTCTCCAGTAGGGTGCCGGGAAGAGCTTTAGATCCCTCCCGATCTAGGGATGGAGATGACGGCGGCTACAGACTCTTTCATGGAATTTTGATCGGGTACTTAGGGTTTCCGTATTAGAGGCAATATATAGGCGGAAGGAGAGGTCGAGGGGGTGCTGGGGTCGGCCAGACCACCCCCTGGCACGGGCCAAGCCTGGCCGTGCGGCCAGGTGGTGTGGCCAGGCTCTAGCCCCTCTCTGTCTCGTATTCTGGCTTTAGATGTCTTCCGGTAAAATAGTGACTTTGGCTTTTGTCCCGTCCAATTCCGAGAATATTCATTTTCTGACTTCTTGGAACCAAAAACAGCAGAAAACAGGCAGCCGGCACTGTGGCTCTTATTAATAGGTTAGTCCAAGAAATCATATGAAAAGTACTCCAAAGTGTGGACAAAACACGAGAAAATAGATAAAACCAAGCATGGAACATCAAAAATTATAGATACATTTTCAATGTATCAACATCCCCAAGCTTAACTCCTGCTCGTCCTTGAGTAGGTAAGTGATAAAAAGAAAGAATAATTTTTGAGGTGACATGCACCATCATAAACTTGATCAAAGTATTTGTAAAACATTCAAAGCTAGGATCATAGTACTTCAATCATAAAATGAAAGACAAAGTTCTAGCAATAAGACAAAGAAACTATGTTGCAACATAAAAAGGCACAAACAAAAGATTCATGAATAACAATGTTTTGCAAGACGTTTGTTTGTTTCACATAAAGAAAACATAGCATAATAGTATTCAGCTTGTCCCTCATAGAGTAGCAAATATAAATGCATAGGACACCTTCAAAGTTCATAAGAGTGACTAGATACAAGCAATATCAAGTTATGCATCAATCAACTAGTCTTGGGACAATGCACATAGAACTAAGAATGGCCACTATGCTCTCAAAGTAGGTGCATAAAGGTAGAAGGTGGAGACTCAATATATAAGTGGAAGAAAGGTCTTCATAAAAGGAAGCAGAGATTCAAGTTTCATAAAGAGCTTCCAAAAATTATGGTACTTAATAGCTTTCAGCTCTCATTGCCCCTATCATAAGCATCTTGAAGTGATTAAGGTTAAAGTGAACAAACTATGGTGTACATGCTAGATGAAGTATAAGTTAGAAATCTCATGTCCCTTGAATACGAGGGCCGCTCCTCATGCTACTCAAGTTTAGTCACCGGTAAGTTCTTGTCATCGTAAGTCCATGTGTATCATAGAGAACCGCCAATGGGGTACCCCTTGCCCGATGATACGAAAGAATCCCCATATCAAAATGACAAGGCAAGCAGACAACGAGCATCTCAGCAATCTTCTTATTTACCATGGGAATATGGTGCTTTTTTCTCTCTTTCCTCTTTTCATAATCTCTTTTTTTATTTTTCTCTTTTTTCTCAATATAGGACTCTCTTCTTTTATAAGAAGAATGCTTCATAGACAACACATTATGGTTACGCTGTAGGTTTCCACCATGTCAGCATGGATTAGACCAGCGGCCCAGGCGTTTCTCTAACACATATACATAATTGCATGGACTTACAAGCTCCCCTTTCATTTCACATCGACGACATCCATAGACAAAAGAGCATGATATCAACTAGGTACAAAGTACCCGTGCAATGTTGAAAGCGTTCCCCATGACAGCATGGTTCTGCTAATCCCCAACAAATAAGTGCAAGCATATACAACATAGACGACACAATGGTTCAAGTTTATTAAGGGCAAGAAAAAGTAAAGTGTGCCATCAAGTTCGTGAGAGCTTTAATCACTAGTTTTCTCATAACAAGTTTAATTCGGAAGGTAAACAAAAACATGAATATACTTGGAATAGCATAAGCTAGTAGGTAGGTATGGTGAACTCTTTGGAATAACTTGGTTTAGGGAGTTGGATGCATGACTGGAACTCGTACTTGGTTGTGGAGGCTAGCAAAATACTGGGAGCGACAAACTAAGAGAGCAATAATGGCCATAATCATGCAGAGCGACAAAACATCATTGATCAAAGTATAAAGTGATACTACAAGTTGAAAACTAAAGGATCATAAAGGCTATGGTGACTTTGGATAGTCGTAACATGGTGTGAGCATGCGCCAAGTCAACCCAAATAAAGCATCAAAGGAGAATACCACAATACTATGCTTTAATATGCTAAAACAACGCATGATTCATCCAAGGAACATTAAGCAATCTCAATTGTTTATAACAAGTCATGCTACAGCAAAGAATACTAAGCTTAAAGCCAAAGCAATATCAAGCATGGCATGACAAAGCATAGGCCACAGTCAAAAACAAACTCTCTTTACCACTTAAGCATGAACTTTTCCTACTCTTTTCCAAACCAAACCAAACTATTTGAAAACCAATGTATGAAAGGGGGTCCAACCAATTTATTTAGAAAACTAAGCAAACCAAGCAAACGAAAAAACAAAACGAAAACGAAAAAGAAGATGCTCCAAAGAACAACACAACTGTGCATGGAACAATAAAAATGAAGCGTTTGGAAGAAACCTGGGATTTTTATTGATGAAGAGGGGGATGCCTTGGGCATCCCCAAGCTTTGATGCTTGTACTTATTTGATATTTCTTGGGGTGACATACGTGGCATCCCCAAGCTTGAGCTTTAGTCCATCCTTAATCTTATTAGTCATTCCTTCCATACACCTGAAATTTTAGCTTCATATAAAACTTCACACAATCTTTGTTAGCAACATTAGTGCACTCAAGATAATAAGTCTTTAGGTTCAGTTATAACACCAATAAAACTTCCATTAAAACACTAGCTACTATAGAACTTCCCTCAAAAATCTCAATTCCCCAAAAGAACTCAAAAAGGAACCAACAAGAAGCAAATGCAGAAAATGGCAGAAATCTGTCAAAACAGACCAATAGGTAAAGATGAATTTTTTAGAAGACCTTCTGTTGCTCAAATCAAAAAGTGTTGAACTAAATAAAGTTAGATAACAACCTGGGGCAGAAGCATAAAAATTCACGCCTCAAGAGGACGTACAGAGATTTTACACGAATTTTTACGGTGAAGCAAAGAAATCTGTTTCGGGACAGCAACTTTCCCAATCATTACTTCTCTCTCATTAGAGGTTACTCTTGGCACAAAAAGCAAATAAAAAGGATAAGGAGCGGTTATTACTGAAGTAATAACTTCCAAGACTCATCTAAAACTTTTGGGTTATCTCCCAATAAGTACCTTTCTTTAACGCCTTTAAGTTAGGCATAAGAAGCAAGAAAAAGAATCAAGTGTTCTCTAATGAAGAAGCATTAAGATCAATACCAGAAATATCTTCAACAAGGCAAGGTATATCATCCAAATAAGTTCTAGAGGATCCTTTCTTAATGCTCTTAGGCTCACTATTTTCATCAAATGGGTTTTCGGGAACAATCCAATCAAGATTCTTTTCTATGGCTTCATGCATTGCTACAAGTTTGAAGGGTATTGGTATCTTAATTTCCTCCCCATTAGGTTCAGTTTTGTTCATCTTTTCTCGTGTACCAATAACATCTACACATGAGCCTAGCATATTTAAAAGTTCAAAGACTTTTCTAGCTTCCTTGGCAACATCATAGAATTCTTTAAGCAAAGTTTCTAGGATGAAATCCCTCTTTTCAGGGTCCTCAGTTTCTTTAAGTTTAAGAAACATTACTTGCATTAAGGGGTTAAGGTTAACAAACCTAGCTTCCAACATGTGAACTAAAGAAGCTGCAGCAACCTCATAGTTTGGAGCAAGTACTGCAAGGGTTCTATCCTCAATATCCTCATGTTTACTAACATGATTAAAGAATTCCTCAATATTATCTTTTCCAATTATTGAACCACTACCTATTGAAAGGTCTTTCAGGGTGAATTCAGGGATCAACATGGTGAGCTAAGGAAGAGGTAACAACTAAAGGAGACTTAATTTTTTTCTGTTTTTAAATAAGAAAGCAAACTTGTAAAACTAATTTTTTTTGTGTTTTTGGTAAAGAAACAAGCAAACAAAACAAAAGTAAACTAAGCAAAACAAAAATAACAAAGTAAAGTGATTGGTTATGAGGGACTCCCCTTGTGAAGATGTCCTTGACTCCCCGGCAACGGTGCCAGAAAAAGTACTTGCTGACTCATGTATTAACGAGCTCGTTGGGGAACCCCAAGACGAAGGTATGATGAGCACATCAGTAAGTTTTCCCTCAGTACGAAACCAAGGTTATCAATCCAGTAGGAGCAAGGAAACACCCCAAAGGTGTAGTTAGCTGAACGCGTATGACTATCGGTGCCAAAGAAGAACGTGGAGACCTGCACAACACAACCACAGAACTTTGTCCGCAACTTGCGATGAGGTTGTCAATCTCACCGGTTTTGCTGAAAAAAAAGGATTAAACGTATCGAATGGAAGGAAGTAATAGTTTGCAGAAAGTAAACACAAAGTAGTAAACAATTTGTAGATTGTATGTAAAAGAAAGGACCGGGGTCCATAGTTCACTAGAGGTGGCTCTCCTTAAGATAGATAATATGTTGGGTGAACAAATTACAGTGGGGCAATTGACAAACATCGAGAAAGCATACAAGCATATACTAATCATCTTGACTCCTTTGAGACTTGATTGGGCATTACAACATTATACATAGACTGCCATCTAACTGCATCTATGACTAATAATCCACCTTCAGGTTATCATCTGAACCCCCTTCAATATTAAGTTGCAAGCAACAGATTATTGCTTTACGAATTGCATGTAAAGTAAACAATATGATTGTTCTATGAACAAAGGATTGTTCTTTTCTCCCTAGTACCAACAACACATCTAGTACCTTAGAGATTTCTTTCACTTCCCCAGATTACCAGAGGCATGAACCCACTATCGAGCATAAATACTAACTCTTGGAGTTGCTAGAATCTACTTGGCCAAGATAGCTACTAACAATGGAAAGCATGCAAGATCACAAATAACAAAGACATGATAGAATCAATAATCAATCTGAAATAGCATCTCAATATCCATCGGATCCCCGCAAACACAACATGCAGAATTACAAATAGATGATCTTGATCATGAACGGAGCTCACAAGATCTAGACATGAAAGTAAAAAGGAGGAGAACCAGCCATCTAGCTACTACATGGACCCGTAGTCCAGATATGAACTACTCACGCATCACACCGGAGGCTTGCATGATGATGAAGAAGGCCTCCAGGGTGAATTCCCCTCTCCGGCAGGGTGCCGGGAAGAGCTTCAGATCCCTCCCGATCTAGGGATGGAGATGATGGCAGCTATAGACTCTTTCGTGGAATTTTGATCGGCTACTTAGGGTTTCAGACGAGGCAATATATAGGCGGAAGGAGAGGCCGAGGGTGTTGGGTCGGCCAGACCACCTCGGCGCTGGCCAGTGGGCCATGGCTGGCCGCTGGCCAGTGGTGTGGCCAGGCCCCAGCCCCTCTCCGTCTCGTATTCTGGCTCCAGATGTCTTCTGGTAAAATAGTGACTTTGGCTTTTGTCCCGTCCAATTCCGAGAATATTCATTTCTGACTTCCTAGAACCAAAAACAGCAGAAAAAGTGCATCGTGGCTCTTATTAATAGGTTAGTCCAAGAAATCATATGAAAAGTACTCCAAAGTGTGGACAAAACATAAGAAAGTAGATAAAACCAAGCATGGAACATCAAAAATTATAGATACATTTGCAATGTATCAAGCTACACCGTGCTGCACTTGGATTTCCCCCATAGATCTTTTGGAGGTGCCATCGAGGGAGAAACAAGGTCGCTCGGTCCGGGGAATATGGATCGTGAAGAGATAGAAAGAATGGGATGCATGAAAGTGAGGAATGCGGGAGAGGGTCTACAGGAATTTTCCGTCACTCTCCTTATAAAGAAGTGCTACCCGCCAATCTCAGGGTAGCCATTACCTGCGGTAATTATGCCGAAGTTACCGTTGGATTACCCAACGACTAGTTTGACCGAGCTGACGGTCCAACTTCTTCCACTTGACTCGCCTGTAGGTACGCCCTGTCTAATCGACAAGGGCAATGATTCGAGCGAGAATACGTTCGCCAAAGCCGCGACTGGAAACCGGGTGGAAAATTTCCTCCATTCTCGATAGAGTCCATCACCAATTCGACTGGGCGTCCAAATTGGACTCGCCTACTCCGACTGCCAAATGAACACCTGCGCTGAATTAATGATGGCCTCGGGGAATACTGATGGGGATATGCCGAATAGGTATGCCCAGCAGGACGTTCCGATTGGGACAAAGGCCTCGTGAGTGGGCCTGAAGGACGGCGACTGGAACGTGACTGAGAAGAAGGCCCGGCGACTAGAGACTGGAGGCCCAGAAGCGTAGCTGAAGCCCAGTCGGATTAGGTCAAAAGCCTCTGAATCCATAACTTGTTCAGTTGTATAATGTAAACCCTAGTGAGGTACCCTCTATATAAACCTCCCTAGGGTTCCTTGAGTACTTACGTTCTGTCATACACCCCCTCTAGCGACTCGGTGCTTAGACGCTGAGCTCGCCAACCCTGTAACTTGCTCTCTGCCAATACAATCTAGCAGGAGTAGGTCTTTACCCTCCCGGGGCGAACCTGGGTAACCCCATGTGCATCCTCCCCCATCTTGCACCGCAGATGGACGCCAGCTCTCACCCCCAATACTATCAATCGCTACCCCTAGTAGCGACTGCCGTGGCCATTCCCACGACAATACCTGCACACTCTGCTTTCAATTGGGAAAGCATCGGCCTAGAAACCTTTGATCTGACTGACCTTGAGGAGCCTTTCTCTGTTGACGAGAGTAAACGGGCCATTGACGATATGCCTGTGGAAAAGGTGCCTGGTCCCCTTGGTTTTTTAGGTGGTTTTTTCAAATCTTGCTGGGACATTGTTAAAGAGGATCTGCTTGCCGCTCTTCAGCAACTTCACAAGCTTGATGGTCGAGGCCTCCGTCGCATCAACACTGCCTTGATCGTGCTTATACCCAAAAAAGAAGGGGTTGAATCACTATCTGATTACAGACCGATATCGCTTATCCACAGTGTCATAAAAAATTTCATGAAGGTTATGGCCCGCCCCTAGCACTTAAACGTGATTCCATGGTAGCCAAATGCCAGAGTGCTTTCATGCAGGGATGCTGCATACAGGAGAATTACATCTACGTGCAAAACACCGCTAGACTCTTGCACAAAACATAGAAGCCTTCTATTTTGCTCAAGCTCGATCTAGCCAAAGCCTTTGATTCCATTTCTTGGCCATACCTCCTGGACACGCTTCGGGCGAGAGGGTTTGGGGATCATTGGAGGGAATGGATTGCGATGATTCTTGCATCCTCCTCCTCCCATATTCTCATTAACAGAGTGGCATCAGATTTTGTGCAGCATCGATGAGGGCTGAGGCAGGGGGATCCCTTATCCCCCTTCCTGTTCATCTTAGCCATGGATCCGCTCCAGCGCCCTCTTGATCTTGCAACTGTGGAGGGGCTACTCTCCAAGATGCTAGGGAGACAAGCCATCACGCGTGTGTCCCTATATGCGTATGACATTGCAATATTCATTCGACCTGTGCGACCAGACGCCACAATGATCAGCAGGATTCTAGACTACTTTGGTACAATCACGAGGCTAAAAACAAATTTCTATAGAATCTTAGCCATGCCGATTAGATGCAAAGGACTTGACCTCTCCCACGTCTTGCAACCTCTTGGCATCCCTGCTACCTTTCCGTGTGTCTATCTGGGTATGCCTTTATCTCTCTGAACGCTGCGCAAGATCAATTTTCAAGCCCTCCTGGATAAGATTGATGCACTGTTGGCTGCGTGGAAGGGGGTTATGCTGTCAAGGGAGGGGCGGCTTCTCCTTCTAAAAAGTGTGCTCTCCTCGGTGGCAATCTACATGTTGACAGTGCACAAATTCCCTGCTTGGGTTATCGAAAGGATTGAGCAACATTGTCGTGCATGGTTTTGGAGAGGCGAGGCAACATGCAAGGGCGGGCATTGTAAGGTTGCCTGGCCGCTTGTCTGCCACCAAAATGCCTCGGCGAACTTGGAGTACATGACCTGCCAAAATTTGGTCTCGCTCTTCGTCTACGCTGGTTGTGGTTTGCTTGGAAGCATCCCGACCGGCCATGGGTTAGCTCACCTATGCCTTGTGACGAGAAGGATAGGCATCTTTTTGCAGCTACCACTGAGATCACCCTTGGCAATGGGGAGATCGCAGACTTTTGGCATGACCGATGGCTTGGTGGGGTTGCGCCTAAGGACATTGCGCCCTCACTATATGCCATAGCATGCAGGAAGAGGTGCATTGTTCAACAAGCACTACAAAACAACCGATGGTTGCTCGACTTGGCACGTGGCATCCTTCCTGAGATGCTCCCTGAATTGCTACACCTTGCCCTGCTCACCGACCAAGTTGTTCTACATTCTCATATCCCAGACTCCATCCGTTGGAGCTTCTCGGCGTCAGGAGAATACTCAGCCAGCTCGGCATATCTCATCTAGTTCATAGGAGCTACAACCTCTGACTTTGTTGACATCGTTTGGAAAGGATGGGCAGCGGGCAAATGCAAATTCTTCCTATGGATGGCGACCCTTCAGAAAATACTTACGGTTGATGCTCTTCTTTGCCATGGATGGGAGAACAACTATTTCTGCCCCTTTTGCATAAGAAACCTGGAAATTGAAATGGATCATATGGGCACCTAGAGGAGGGGTGAATAGGTGCTACTTCAAAATTTAATTCTTTTTCAATTTTAGGCTTGACACAAATGTAAATTCTCTAGATATGCAATTACGAGAATTTCTCTGTATGCCAACCTAACTACTAAGCGTGTAAAAACGAGCGAGGAAACCATAGTGGAGCATGCGGAGACACGGGGATTTGTTTGACCGCAGTTCCTTCCTTGTTAAGTGAAGTAGGTCTGTGTTGGAGGGGTGGGCGGTTCTAAGACCACCACGCCACAATAGGCATCATCTTATTCTCCGATGGATCTCACCACTAAATGCATGATCCACCTTTCCACTATTGGTACCCCTCGAGGCAGGAACCGGTGCCTTTACAACGCTAGCGGGGCACACATCCACAACTGAATTGGAGGCTCTCGTGATGACAACAAGCTACCACAAGAACAATGTTATCAAATAATTAAAACTAGGATCTAGATATTTGCAAGAAATACTAGATCAAGAATCCCCCAAGTTAATGGAGGGGAAGTTGAGTGCTTGATTGGTGTTGATGAAGTTCGAGTCCTCCTCCTTCAATTCCCCAAAGATCTAAGCCTTTGGGTGGGTGAGGATGGAGATCTCGTTTCGAACTTGAAGAACAGGTCTAAGCTTTTTCAAATGAATCAAGAGTTCTGGCAGGAGGGGTTGATGGGGAATAAATACCCCCTGCCAAACTCGGCCGTTGGAGACTTTGGGGGCCCGATTATCCGGCTCAAGTAGGGGCCGGATTATCAGGCCGGGGCAAAGCTCCGCCTCGAAGTCGGATTTTCTGGGGGGAAATCCGCCCCCATACCGTGTGACGTGCCTGGCCTGCCTTTGCAGAACTTCTCAGGGGGCGGATTATCTAGCCGGGGCAAAAACTCCGGCCCTGGCCAGACAATCCGAGGTATATTCTGCCCCCATACCATATGACACGCCTTGCCTACTTTTGGAGATTGGGGTGGGCCGGATTATCCGGCCCTTGACAGGGGCAGATAATCCACCCCCAACTTTCAGTTTTGCTGCATCTGAATGAACAATTATCTGCAACACTACAACACACATGAGATGATCCTTTGGTATTGTTAGCTAGCACATAAAACACTAGAGATCATGAAATGTTCTTTCAATCTCCCCATTTTTGGTGTTAGATGACATTACCAGGATTTGCAATATAGCCCTACTAACAACATAATTTTAAGGATGAAAGAGACTCCCCCTAAATGTGTGCATAATAATAATTTGCATTTGAATACAAATACACACTAGTAGGTACAAGGCTATTTCATTGGAATGTAAGCTGCACACAAATGACGAGTTAGACCAAAACATCAAACCACCGTGAGGGAGAAGTCCTCAACATAATATAAGAATAGCCAATATGATAACCATTATTGAGGCCTTGCATCATGAGAAAGATAGCCAAAATAGCCAATATGATAGATAAATCCATAATCACCGAGAGATAAATCCACAAGATAATTCTAGTGACAAATCCATAACTGAGCCATAGTGCGACACACAAACATAGTCTCATACAAATCAACTCATGAATAAAAGTTCAACACTAAATGGACACAAGCAATGATAGAGAGAAAACAATAAAAGGCAAATGCTTGTGCCCAACCCATGCAAATCTGCAGAATCCTAAATAGAATTACTTCTCCCCCTTTGGCATCAAAACACCAAAAATGAAGAAGAGAAATGCTATGCCCCGAGGAATCCAAACTCAGATAAAAGCCAAAATCAAGTGTGTTTTCCATAAGAATACAAGATATGCAAGAAAATCCAAAGAGAACCATAAGGAACCAACTCTTCTCAAGGAAGAGGGCGTTGGCCGAAGCCACCATGTTGGAGTGGACGGTATGACACCACGAAGATGTAGCTTGAGTTCATGACCAATACTCATCAATAAGCTCACATATCACAAAATGATATTAAGAGAAATGACTTTTCTTGCTTTTGGCATTATGGGGGGAGGGTTACCCCCAATCAATTAGGACCACACTCCCCCTATGTCTATGCCCACACCTAAACCAAATAAAGTAAGAGATGTCAGTGGGTATGCATGAGTAATCAAGACAAGCTCCTTGAATCCACAATATTTAGTTCATTCCTCAAATAACAAAACCTTGCTTCATCAAGTGGCTTCGTGAAAATATCAGCAAGTTGGTTCTTCATGCTCACAAAGGATAGATCAATATCACCATGAGCAACATGATCCCGAATAAAGTGATTGTGAATCTCAATATGCTTTGTCCTTGTATGCTGCACCGGATTGTAAGCAATTTTAATTGCACTTTCATTATCACATAAAAGAGGCACTTTGTCACAACTAACACCGTATTCCTTTAAATTTTGCCTCATCCATAATAATTGAGTACATGCACTTGTAGCAGCCACATATTCAGCTTCGGTGGTAGAGAGAGAGATACAATTCTGTTTCTTTGAAGACCAACATACCAAAGACTGGCCCAAAAACTGACAAGCTCCAGAAGTTGATTTGCTATCATCCTTGTCACCAACCCAATCTAAATCCGTATAACCAGATAGAGAGAAATTGGAGCCCTTGGGATACCATAAACCAAAATTAGGGGAACGAACTTAATATCAGAACATTCTCTTGACCGCCACTAAGTTGCTTTCTTTAGGAACTTAGTTTGCATCGGTGTTTGCTTTAGGATTCGCTTGATACCTTGCACACACACCTACACTCAACACAATATCGGGTCTAGATGCGTCGAGGTAAAGGAGAGAGCCGATTATGGACCGGTATACCTTTTGGTCCACATCTTTACCATTGGGATTGAATTCAAGATGGCATTTAGTTTGCATCGGTGTGGCAACGCCATTAAGATCCGTCATCTTGAACCTCTTGAGTGTGTCTTGGATGTAGTTTGCTTGATTTATGAAGGTTCCTTCTCTAAGTTGTTTGATCTCAAATCCAAGAAAGAACCATAATTCCCCCATCATAGACATCTCCAACCTATCAGACATAAGCTTTGAAAATTCATCATTATAAGATTTATTAGTAGAGCCAAAGATAATGTTGTCTACATATAATTGGCATACGAAGAGCTCCCCCTTAACCTTCTTACTAAAAAGAGTGGGATCGGTATGCCCAACCTCGAAGCCACGGTCTATCAAAAGCTCTTTAAGATGCTCATACCACACATGTGGGGCTTGTTTAAGGCCATATATCGCCTTATCAAGTTTGTAGACATGGTTCCGGAATTGGGGTCCTAGAAACCCGGGGGTTGCTTCACATATACCAAGTCATGTAGAGGACCATTAAGAAACGCACTCTTAACATCCATTTGTTGTAATTTAAAGTTATGATGAGTTGCATAAGCAAGAAGGATACAGATAGACTCAAGGTGAGCCATGGGAGCATAAGTTTCACCAAAGTCGATGCCTTCCACTTGAGAGAAACCATGTGCTACCAATCGTTCCTTGTTTCTTACAACAATTCCATTCTCATCTTGCTTGTTCTTGAAAATTCACTTGGTGCCGATAACATTGCGGAAATCTTTTGGCTTCTCTACAAATTTCCATACTTTGTTGCGCTCAAAATTATCGAGTTCTTCATGCATAGCAACCACCCAATCTGGATCTTCAAGTGCTTCAAACACCTTCTTGGGTTCCATCATAGAAATATTAGCTTGATGATCACTGAAGCTTGCAAGCTCTCTTCTTGTGGACACCCTTCTTCTTAGATCGCCAACAACTTCATCTAGAGTATGACCTCTTAATTCGAGGTTTCTTTCAGCATGAGCTTTGTGACGAATTTCAATTAGCTTGTTGTTTCTTGGAGGAATTTATTAATCATTTGAGTCTTCGTCTAGACCACTAGCTTGACATTGATCAACAACTTGTTCAGCGAGTACAAGAGATGAAGAACCTTGCCCTTGATTTTGATCAACAGCATAATAGGAGGCTGCTGCTGTTCTGAAACTTCAGCGCCGGATAATCCGGCCGAGGGAGGGGCCGGATAATCCGGCTTGGGAGTTCTTGCTCCTACTTAATCGATATGGGTGTTTCTTGCATGAGTTGTAGTAGGGCCGGATAATCCGGCGTCACCCGGAAAATTCGGTCTAGGAGTTCTTGCTTCTTCTTGGTATTCCTGTTCGTTCCTAGCATTCAATGAGGTAGGCCCAGATAATCCGGCCTCACCCGAAAAATCAGGCTTGAAGCTTTTAGATGCTTCAGATGATGAATGATCTTCGGGAGGTTGAGGCGTTGGTGTAGTGGTTTCTCCAGCATGTGGAACTTGTTGAGCTTGTGAAGATGAGGGCTCTACTTGAGTAGAGAATTGTCCTTCCCGATCCGCCACAAGGGGTTCCTCAATGGGGCGGAAAAATCCCACGCCCATTCTTCTTATAGCAGCTTGGGGTATTTCAACATCTGCATCACAAACATCAACTTTCCCCACATGGGCGCCATCATTTTCCTCGAATACCACACTACAAGATTCTACAACAGTTCCGGTGAGCTTATTGTAGACTCTATAAGTGTGGGATTTAGCACCATAACCAACGAAAATACCTTCTAAAGCCTTAGACTCAAATTTAGACAAACTAACTCCTTTAATGAGAAAGAAACACTTACAACCGAACACCCGGAAATATGATATGTTGGGCTTGTTACCGGTAAGTATCTCATACGGTGTTTTGTCCAAGATCTTGCGAAGATATAGCCGGTTTGATGAGTGACAAGTAGTGGAGATAGCTTCAGCCTAGAAATTGTATGGTGACTTGAATTCAGCCAACATAGACCTTGCCATGTCCATGAAAATCTGGGTTTTCCTCTCGGCTACACCATTTTGTTGACGGGTGCACGTAGCGGAATATTGGTGTCTTATTCCCTCTTTGCTTAGGAATTCATTTAGAGTGTAGTTCTTGAACTCGGAGCTATTGTCACTTCTAATTGCCAATATTGGGACATTGTGTTGACGCTGAACCTCGTTGGCAAAGTCGATGACAGTTTGTTGGGTCTCACTTTTTAGCTTGAAGAAGTAGACCCATGTGTATCTTGAATAATCATCAACTATGACAAGGCAATACTTCTTCCCACCAAGGCTTGCATGAGACAGAGGACCAAAGAGATCCACATGAAGGATCTCCAAGATTCTCTTTGATGAAATAATAGTTTTCCTCTTGTGGGGAGAGTCATGCATCTTTCCTTCAATACATGCCTTGCAAACACGATCTTTGGCAAAAGAAACATTGTCTTTTAGTCCAAGGATGTGGCCACCGTTGTGAAGACTTTGTAAAGTTTTCATGTTTACGTGGACTAGATGGCGATGCCATAACTAGCCCGGGTTAGCCTTTCCGAATAAGCACATCCGACCCGATGTGGTTTTCCCAGAAAAGTCCACCACATACAGGTCATTTTCGACGTACCCAACGAAAGCGACCTTGAAAGACTTGCTCCACAAGAGTACCACTAAATCACCATCAATAAAAACAACAAAGCTCATCTTACCAAGGGCACGAACAGAAAGTAAATTGTACTCGAGGGTCTCAACAAGCATGATGTCCACAAGAGAGATATTGTGGGCAACCACAACCTTGCCAAGACCCAATACCTCAGGTTTTGACTTATCATCATAGGAGATGGTTATTTGATCATGGTTTGGCCTCATCTCCGTGATGATCTCCTTGCTTCCGGTCATATGACTTGTGTACTCGCTATCGAGCACCCATCTAGAACCACTAAAAGCATAGCCCTGCAAGAGAATTACTTCTTGGTTTTAGGTACCCTTTTTCAATGGGTCCTCTCATGTTAGTAACAAGGGTCTTTGGAACCCAAATAGACCAAGAAATATAATTATCAAAAAGACCAACATAAGTAGCATAGACATCACCATAGTAATCACAAAACAACTCATAATTAGGATTATTAGACCCTACAAAACCAATATAGTCAGTTTTGTCCTTTGTGATGTTCTTTTCAACGGTGCTTGTCCTTGCTTGAGCAATTTTGCCTTTCTTCTTCTTGCTCTTCTTATTCTTCTTGGACTTTGGGACATAACCAAGTCCCTCCTTTCCATTATTCGTCCTTTTCTTTCCAACGATTTCATCTAGAGCTTCCTTGCCTTTGGAGGTGGATGCCTTCGAAAGCTCCTCTTTCAACGTAGCATTTTATTCATGTACACAAGTTGATGTAGAAGTGCTTGGAATATCATACGTGGTCAATCGAATTTGGAGCTGATCATGGGACTCATTAAGAATGGAGTATTCACTCTCTAAAGCCTTGTGGGCAATGTCAAGTGTCTCCAATTTCTCGGAGAGTCTAGCATGAGTATCCCAAATTCAACATTTTCCCTTTTTAGTGTCTTTACTTTAGCAATAGCATTATCACGTTCCTTAATCAACTTGGCCACAACTTCATCATGTGTCTCCTCGATAGACTCAAGTCTCTCCTCTAGCGAGACTCGAGCCTCTTCTTCTTCTTCTAGAGCATTCTTTAAGGAAGTTATCTCCATTACATCCTCTCTTTCAAGTCTGCCCTTTTCTTCAAGGAGCTTTTCGTTTTGAGCAAGTTGACCCATGAGTGCCTCAAAGTGCACTTTGTAATCACCTTGAAATTTAGTGATGAAATAATCCAAAGCAACAATTTCCTCCTTAACCTCAAGACTAGTAGAATCATCCATATCAATATCCATTGTAATCTTAGGAAAAGAAGTGGTGGAAGATGATACCTCGGAACCTCTTGACATAAGGCAAGTGACGTTCTTGTTGTTTACATTTTCATTAGGTGAATTTAAGAGTGAAGACAGTGTAGATGTGGTGGCTATGGCAGCCACTCATGACATATCATCATCTTCTTCATCTTCACTCCCAGAAGAGTACTCCTCTTGAGCTACCAAGACAATCTTTGGTTGCTTCTTGTAGGAAACATTTTTATTCACAAATTGCTTCTTCCGAGGTGCCTTTGACTTTTCTTTGAGTATGAGCCTTCCTCCATTATCTTCTCTATTTTGATAAGGACATTCAGCCACGAAGTGCAGCCGGTCTCCACAATTGAAGCATGTTCTCAGTTTAGGACCATTTTCCCTTCTTCCATTAGAACCATTCTTGCATTCAATTTCAAATTTGGCTTTGGTGGGATCCTTCCAAAAGTTTCTAGCATAAAAGGCCATGTACTCACCATGTGCCCTCTTGACATCCTCGGGACAATCCATTGCTTCAAATTAATCATCATCTTGTTCAACAACATTTGCCTTTAAGGCCACATTTACCCCCCTTTGCATTCCAATGGCTCGAGCACGAGCGTCTTTGGCATTCTTGGCGGCCACTTTGAAGGCTGCCATTTCTTGCATGACCTCATTGGAAGTCATTTGATGGTAATTATGTCTACCTTAAAGGCTCTTCAAATCAGTAGGCTCAAAAGGCATAAGAACACTAACATACTTTCTCTATATCCATGCGTCATCAACGTGGGTAGCACCATGATTTCTAAATGTGGTGGCTATTGACTTGAGTCTTCTATACATATCCTCGTGATCCTTGTCATCCATCGTATAAAAACCTTCAGCTTGGTTACTTAGTGCATCATACCTAATCCTTCTCATGCTTTCATTCCCAATGAAGAGTTCGATGAGGGCATGCCAAGCTTCCTTAGCGGTGCTGAGATGTTCAATGTGGGGCATGTCCTTGGGACCCACACCAAGTTGAATCATGTGTAAAGTCGTTGCATTGAGTTGGCTGTCCACAACTTCTCTTCTTGTTAAGTTGCTTGGATATCCAACATGGAGGCCATCTTCAATAATCCTCCAAAGCTCAATTTACGAACTACACACATGAGATTTTATTAAAAATTGCCATTGACTAAATGAAGATGCAGTAAGCTTGGGTGGATCACCCCTATTGTTTATATGAGGGTGAGGGTTTGGTGGATCGGGAGAATACAAGTGAGAGACCTCACTATAGTCCTCCTTACCACTTCCCTTTTTGTAGGAGGATCCTTTATTTTTATCACCTACCACCTCGTCTTCCATGGGGTTAGCATTAGCTTTGTCCTTAGAGAACGGAGTGGTAGCCTCAGAGGTAGATGGAGGCGGAGCTGTAGATGGAGAGAGACGAGCAATCATTTGATGCATCTCTTCCATTTTGGCCTCTATGGATTTCAGCAAGATTGTTTTCAACATCTTGAGATCATCCATTGTTACCTTGTCCACAGCCTCACTACCATCTCCCTTAGTGCCCATAATCTCTTAGGTGGTAAAGCCTGAATAAAAGTGTCGAGGCTCTGATACCAATTGAAATGGATCGTATGGGCACCTAGAGGGGGGGTGAATAGGTGCTACTTCAAATTTTAATTCTTTTTCAATTTTAGGCCTGACACAAATGTAAATTCTCTAGATATGCAATTACGAGAATTTCCTATATGCCAACCTAACTACTAAGCGTGTAAAAAGGAGAGAGTAAACCGTAGTGGAGCACGCGGAGACACGGGGATTTGTTTGACCGTAGTTCCTTCCTTGTTAAGGGAAGTACGTCTGTGTTGGAGGGGTGGGCGGTTCTAAGACCACCACGCCACAATAGGCCTCACCCTATTCTCCGTGATGGATCTCGCCACTAAAGGCCTGATCCACCTTTCCACTATTGGCACCCTTTGAGGCGGGAACCGGTGCCTTTACAACACTAGCAGGGCACACATCCACAACTGAATTGGAGGTTCCCGTGATGACAACAAGCTGCCACAAGAACAAGGATTATAAAATAATCAAAACTAGGATGTAGATATTTGCAAGAAATACTAGATCAAGAATCCCCCAAGTGAATGGAGGGGAAGTTGAGCGCTTGATTGGTGTTGATGAAGATCGAGTCCTCCTCCTTAAATTCCCCAAAGATCGAAGCCTTCGGGTGGGTGAGGATGGATATCTCGCTTGGAACTTGAAAAACAAGTCTGAGCTTTTTCGAATGAATCAAGAGTTCTGGTAGGAGGGGTTGATGGGGAATAAATACTCCATGCCAAACTTGGCCATTGGAGACTTTGGGGGCCGGATTATCGGGCCAGGGCAAAGCTTCGCCCCGAAGTCGGATTTTCCGGGGGGAAATCCACCCCCATACCGCGTGACGCGCCTGGCCTGCCCTTGCAAAACTTCTCAGGGGGGGCGGATTATCTGGCCCCCTTAGAGGAGCAGATTATCCGGTCGGGGCAAAAACTCCGGCCCTGGCCGGACAATCCGAGGGATATTCCGCCCCCATACCGCATGACGCGCCTTGCCTGCATTTGGAGATTGGGGTGGGCCGGATTATCCGGCCCTTGATAGGGGCGGATAATCCTCCCCCAACTTTCAATTTTGCTGCATCTAAATGAACAATTATCTGCAACACTACAACACACATGAGATAATCCTTTGGTATTGTTATCTAACACACAAAACACTAGAGATCATGAAATGTTCTTTCAAAAACGTTGTGTCACCTGTTGGTTGGGTGTCCCTGGGTTCGTAGAATCTAGGAGGCAGTTGCACGCCACGCCAACTTGACATCATATCCCCGCAGCTCTGGCCGAAGGTCGCGGACATCGTGCAATGGCTTCGGCTCCTTCATTGCTCCACAATGCCTGATCAGTGGATCTAACAACGACATCAATGATGTAGCATTCTCCGGTGTTTGTAGAACTTGTTGAAGGGGAGGCTCCCCCTTGCAACTATGAGATCAAAGGCCACCCTTATACTAAAGGGTACTATCTTGCCGATGACATCTATCCAAAGTGGTTGGTATTTGTGAAGACAATCACCGGAGAATATCATTTTGCGGCCCGAAAGTTGGGGTGGCCAGGCAACGCGGTACCCGAGTTCCTTGAAATCAGCCGGGATGACTACAGAGAGTCTTTTTCGGCACGAATTCAACTTTACGTTTCAATACAAAAAATCAGGCTAACGGCCGTCAAGTTGGGGCCCCCTGTCAGCTTTCGCCGTTATGTCGCTGCCATGTAGGCTTGCAGCGTTGGCGCATGCATCCTTTACGCGTCTTCTTCTTCCTCCGGGGCGGCAATCTATGGTCGTGGCCATGGCACGTAGCTAGGACTTGGACGAACCTACTCGACCTGTTCTCCTCCCCATCCCGAATCAGAGCTCGCCCTCACCATGACCGCACCATTGACACAGCGCGGGGACGGGAATTCATTCCCAAGTGAGATCTGTCACCATGCCGACCATGCTCGGTCCAGTTGGCCTCCTCCAGAATCCAAGCTCGCCATCGTCGTGGTCACACATGCACCAGCCACGGTGCCTTCCTCTCTGAACCCCAAAACCACATCCACCCAGTTCGGCACAACGCCAACAAGGTGAAAATGCATCAAGTTTTCTTCTTGTGATTGTAGAAAAACATGTATGTACCGTGGTCGTAGCATACTCTAACAATGTACACATATATTGTTTACTAGATTTTCATTTGAAATTAGTAGCTCCGTGATGACAAAACATAGAGAACCTAAATGGAATGACGGTGACGACTATGTTATGTACTTTGCATTGCATCAACAAGTGCTCGCTGACTAAGCAAGTTACCAAGAGAGTGGAGTTCATCAGCCATTGCCAAAAAATATGTGAACGAATCAATGAGCGATTCAATGCAAATACGCGCAGAAAAGCTAGATCCATGTCATCAATCATCAATAGGTGGCACATTCTAGTGATGCATTCAAATGCGTACACGATGTATCATTTGCTTGAAGTGGTTGTTATCCTGAGCAAAAATGTCTGGTATGCACATTACATTTGTATGTTCTATGCTGCAATTCTGTTGTTATGGGCGTGGAAAGAAAAGCTGGGTTTCACTGAATATTACACAGTTAGGCCTAACTTAGTCCTACACAAATAAGCACAGCTTAGTCTTTACATACATAAGCATAACTAATGATAAAGATAAAGACAAATGGTTCATCGGATCTGCCAGTATGAGCACTAGGTCCCTAGAGCTGGTGGTATCGTCGGAACGAACCAGAATGCTGTGTTTGGCCGTCTTTCATTCTCCTTCAAATCGTACAACCCCACTGATGAGCCAATTGTAGGCCCCCTCCCCTCGACGTGGATTCGGCTCCAGGTCGGATCTGGAGTGTCAACATGATAGGCGCGTGAGTGTGCAGCAAACACACAGTCTGCTATCAACACTGGAAGTGCTGGCACCTCAGCAACAACACCAGCATGTTCTTCCTGGACTCCAGCAGCAGCCTCAGCAGGTATTTCGTCAGCTTCACCAGCAGCCTCAGCAGGTATTTCGTCAGCTTCACCAGCAGCAGCATTAGCAAGTATTTCGTCAGCTTCACCAACAGCAGCATCACCAAGTATTTCGACAGCTTCACCAAGAGCAGCAGCAGCTAGTTCTTCATCAGCTCCACCACCACCAACACCACCAACACCAGCAGCAGCAGCATCAGGGGCCAGGCTGCCTGAGCAATTACAAGTTCAACAGCTCCAGGGGCTCCAACAAAGAAAGGGTAGTTGATCCCAAGAAACACAGATTGTCCCTTCAGATTGTTGACTCTGCTCCAGACTTGCTCTACTGGGTCTTTGGATGGGCATGCGGACCTCGAGAAAACGTGACACCGCAGCGATGGGTATGAAGAAAGTTGTGTCCCCATATGTTCTATTGTATCACCAACGATGTTTAGTGCTCCCCTGATATGAATCCACGTGAGTTCATCATCTTGTTCTATGTTGTCTCCGAGAGGTGCCAGGAACCAGCGCCGTGTCCCAAGTTCAGCATCTGCTACTGCATCTTCGATGACCGGAGTTGGAATGATGCGCGGGGCTGCGTGGGTACCTGCGTGTTACTAACAGTCAGTAAGTAGAATTTTGAATGGGATTTTACATGCTATATGACACCATGACTCACCCCAAATGGACGGCTCCCAAACACGCATGTCGCTGCTAGGTTCAGTGACCGCATAAATGCGCTATGGATGCATCTGAAGAGTAGCCATAGGTGAAGACGGCGTCGACATACTTCTCCGGCCGCAGGAAGTCATCGCGCAAGACTGTCCATTCATTGTCTTCTGGGCATCTAATGAATGTGATTGCCTTGTAGAACACCAGTAAGAGGTCGTACTCCCAGTTCTTCCACACCCCCTCTCGCGGTCTATGTGGGAGTTGTACCTTCATGAGGTCAAGTTCTGCCATGTTGAACCTGTAAGCGAATTCGGAAATGGACGGCGGCCACCCGTTGTTGAATGCAGTAATGCCGACACCCTTTAAAGATGCCACTGCAAGTCTCACCGATCTGTAGCCATTTTTTAGAGTCCAAGTACTGCCATCCTGTGATAAAAGGACCAGCCACTTGTCGTTGCCACCCACCCAGTTCTGGTCATCTTCCATTTCCATCTCTTCTTCTTCCTTGATATTCACCACTACTGATTCAGACCACTTATCCAGCAGCATCAGTTTTGCATGAATATTCTGCAGAGTTTGTTGTCAGTTGGTACAATCACCTAGCATGGATTCCATTGCAAATACAATTTGATAACTGGACCTTCAGATTAAAGTACACAAAATATCACCTAAATACGAGTGTCTCCTCAGATATCGCCTAAATTGTGCATGTGTCACTACGAAGATACTCAATATATGGAGTAGTAGAGCCCCAGAACAAACTCCCCGATGATCATAAACAGCTCGGGCATAACAGCCTTAAACCGTCTAATCTGTTTGTTTTATTTTAGGAAAGAATATCACCTAGCGTGCATTCCATTGCAAAATCGAAATTGACAACTCGCCTATCACCTAAAGTAAGACTGTGTCACTCGAAAATACCAAAATATCAGTACGCAATGAGCTTCCACTATACGTAATAGTCTTAAATGGTTCGATTTGTTCAAACCGCTGCACACACAACACGTTCTCGAAAAGGAACATAGGATTCTGATGAGAGTTCAGCACATATGAATCAAAGATATGACTGAACGAATAAGCTAGATACTGGAACTTACGTGGCCATCGCGGTCATTTGGCCATTTGCTGTTATTGGGGTAAAGAAGTCCTGGCGTGCTGAACGGTTGTTCGTCCATGTTCCGCATCATCAAGCGGCAGCCAGGGATGCAGCGAGCGAGGCGGCCGGCTGAGATGATATCCAACCCCGAGGCGATCCTGTGCACGTCATGGCGCCGAGGTTCGCCATCCCAATCTCGCAGATAGCCGCCTCGCCATCCGCTGTCGTCGTTGCATGCCTTCGCTTCTCATTGCTACCCCAAGCTCTACCCATAGCGGCAAATGGAGTCTTGAATCCGGTAGATTAATGGAGGCGTTGTGATAAGGAGGCAGATGGATTCGAGAGGGGATGGAATCAGGGATGGGGGCAGTTGTTTGAGTGGGGAGTGAATATGCAAGGAACCGCTGCCGCCGCCGATTCTCGTCCGTGTGGAAGACAAGAAGGGGGGCGTAATTATTGAGGGCAGGCACCATAACCGTCTAGAGGAAGTGAAAAAATAAATCGTAAGAGAGAAATGTGCGGCCCGCCTGTCAGTGAGTGAAGGTCAGCACGCGCAAACGTGCCTACGTTTGAATTGATTCCACCGCATGCAAGTGGCGTAGAACAAATTTTAGGAAGCGCTAGCGTCGACGTGTAAAACCGCCGTTTTTCTCCACCTTCACCCTACTACGAATGGTCGTGCACCATTCCAGATATTGGTAAGGGCGGTTCCAATCTTTCACTTCTTCGTCTCATTTCCTCCTCCATAGCCTCATCGTCTTTCTCCTCCATGGCCTCATCCATTTCCTCCACCACCGCATCACCCTCTTCCTCCGTATCCTTTCCCTCTTGCCTGTAGTCATGGACGCTCCAGACGTCCAGAACAACGGCAGGCAAGAAACTGTGCACTTCGACATCGAAGTACATGGCAGGAAGAAGATCGATGTCGTCTACACCATCGACCCTCGGACGGTGAGGAACACTCTGAATAATCACATGAGTTGGCTGCAGTTCGAAGAAAACAGGTTCGTAGGTCTCGACCTCGAGTATAGCCACGATCACCGTAGGATCGCTGTGGTGCAACTCTCCATGAAGGGGCACGTCCTCGTATACCATCCTTTTGCGAGAAGGGGGCTGACGGGATCTGGTAGACTTTGTTGTCTTTTTGTTCCTGAACCGTCTGTTTGCAAAAGTTATTGCTATATTATTTGTCTGAATTCATTTTCATGCAGGTGGGGCAAAAGCATTAGGGATCTATTTCATGACTTTCTCGTGAACCAGCACATAACATTTACTAGTGTTGACATCACGAATGACACTAAACTACTTGAAAGCCCGACTGTCAACATTAGAATCCCAAAGGAGTGCAGAGTGGACATCCAGGAAATTTATTGGATCCCAAGGACGAAGGGCGGCAAGACCGGGATGGCCGCTCTTGCCTCCGAACTCATCGACCCGTGGTACGCTGACATGAAGGACAGATTGCCGAGATGTTCATGGAGGCGTTTAGGGCACGATTACTAGGAGGATAAGCCACTTTCTGAACCTAATCTGAAGTACGCTGCAATTGACGGGTATGTTAGCCACGAGCTGTACCGCCAGATTGTAAAATCTTGTTCCAGGCATCGCATCATTGAACCACCATGAAGGCAGGTTGTTTGCCCTAGATGCCGAAGTGTAGATGAATCTACAAATTGGGGCAAGCGACTGAAGGCATCCTGAGATCGGTTGCCTTCTCCAACAGGCTGGGATGTAGACTATTAGTGCATGATTGTTGTGTTTATGAAAACATGTTATTTCAGAAGTACACTATGTGAGCAATTACGAACTGCTGTGTATTACCTTTGTCAAACTATAATCTGGGTTTGGTTATGACTGTATCCTTCGCTATAATCTGGGTTTGGTTATGACTTATGACTATATCACACCTTATGCATGTCAGTCCTGGATTCCGTCGCATGCAAATGGCACAGAAAGAATTTGTAAGAATGAATGTTGAGCATACAAAAGGGGTAATGTTGAGCATACAGGTTAAGTAGCTAATAGCACAGGGATCATACGAGCTTCGTTCTTATACACAGAATGCTTAGAAAATACATGTGAGATAAAATACAGGCAAGATAAACTAGGAACAAAATGCGAAACTAATAGTGGTAAACAGCACACTCACCCACCCGCCAGATCCTATTGAGCATCTCGTAGAAGACATACGCGTCCCTGGCTGCATACTTGATCACATCGTAATCCAGGTGCCTCCACTCCCATCGCTCGTGCAGGTGCTTCGGGAACTCAGCTTTCATGCCGGCATACTCACGGTCGATGATGTCAGCAGCGAGTCTAGCCATACCGCCATCCGGGTACCTCCATAAATGTTGGAGATCGACATGATTGACGACATGAACGAGGAGATCCTGTTCTAGCTTCGGAGTGTCGTTCTTGATGTCGACGCTGGCGAAGTAGATCTCCCTCCTGTGTAGGAACTCGCGAAGCTTCGGGCATACAGATTTGGCCCTACATATGTGATATAGGAGGCAGTGGTTGCGCATGGACAGCTGCAAAAGCGTCGTCCTCTTCCTATCTCTGGTATACTCGAGGTCAAGGCCGACGATCTTGTACCTATCCATCGGCTCCTGTAGCCACCGCTTGTACATTGTGATGACCTTGGCGACCTCCGCTGACGCATTTGTGAGGACGACCGTCAGCTTGGTGGTGCCATGGGTGGTGATGGTGTACTCGTCGGTGTAGTCGCTCCTGTCGCCAAACACACCGTACTCTGTGTCCATGGCAGCAGCTAATGCGGCGGCGGTGGCCTAGGGTCGATAGCGGTGGTTGGGACTGGGCGTGGTGGTGGAGTGATCTATTGTAGTGGTATGGCCAGGCGGAGGCGATGCCTGCGGCAGCATCGATGGTTCTTGCGGTGGCAGCAGCGGCGGAAGGAATGAGTTGGGGATTTTTGCACAGTGATGTGCTGAGGAGACGGAAGGCGATGCTTAAATTCCATTTACCAATATTCCGGTCATGCCCATGCGGAAGCAAGTTTGACCGGGCAAGCACCGATGGTTTCCAATCCCAGCGATTAAATTCGGCGTACGAGTGCCATTCTCATGGGACGGTGTGCGACGTGGCTTTGGCGTGGCAGAGACCGGTCGCGTAGACCACCGTCCCGTTGCCGATCCGCAGCGAGTGCACGGTGCTGTAACGACATAACATGACAGGACAGAAGGAGGTGTATAGTTATTATTAATTCCTAACAAGTTTAAGAAGTGTAAGCATAAACATGGACCTAGCATCCCTGCACCCTGGGGCAGCCGCCCAGCCGATCAGGCCTGCCGATTGCGCAAAGCTTGACCCGAATTTGCCAAAATGAAGCTCGTTTGCCCATGCTTCTATAAGTTTCTCTGTAGGCCACTTGTGTAAGCATGCACGATCAAGCCACTTTGCAACACATGTGTCGGTGGAAAAGCATTAGGTTTCAACACACCACATAGTTCAAGGATTTAGAATAGCTACATTGTGGAGCTCTAGCCAAATTGCATGGTAAAGCCAAATTTAGCTTTTTGTCAGATTTAGCTATAGCAACATTGTGTCTCATTTGTCCTCACTTTTGCCCTCCCGATATTCCGAAGCCCTCACATGCGCTCGGAGGGGGTTCCGTCTGGTCAAAGGCTTGGCCGTTACATGCGCCATGACACCTAAAGTGGAAGTTTTTTTTATTATTTGGCCTTTTTAAGAGCGCCTTTTCCCCTCTCTCTCTAACAGTTGTTTTTTTTGCCCAAAAAGGTAGGGAATCTAAAGCAGCTTCTCTCTTCATTCATTCTTCCTTTTGCGATCGTTTTTCCCCAATCTGGTATAAAATCTAGAGCAGCAAAACAAACCAGTACCATAAATAAATTCAATAAACAGAGCAGATGTAGATAAAGCAGCTAATATAGGTTACATAGTACGGTACTTAATGATGTTCGAGAATTAGGCTGCTCAGCAGCAGCAGCAGCTGGCAGGTTCAACATAGACAAGACAAAATAAGCTGCTTTACAGCAGCAGCAGTAGCTGATCAGTGGCCCCTCGTGGCCTCTGCCAGGAGGGCATCTGCCTCCTCCCTCTGGCGCCTCCTCCACTTATTGCTGCCCAGCCCCATGACCTTGGGCGCCTTGCGTCTGATCGGGGGCATGCGACCCTCCTCGATAGCCACCTTCTAGAGGTTGCGGAGGTGAAGACCGAGCGACTGGTGCTTGGCCATGAAGCCGTGGACATTCACAGACTCGCCGCAGGTCCTCACGTCCTCGGCATGCTTCACGAGGGAGTTGAAGTCCGTGGCGTGGAGCCTCCTGGAGGGGCAGAAGGGGCACCTGTACACGTCGCTGGTGAAGAAGTTGTTATACTAACCGAACTTTAGCCTCCTCGGCACATGACGAGTCTTGGTGTCCTTGGACTCGTCGTCGCTGCGGAGGTCGCTGCTATCCTCCTGTTGGAAAAAACAGTAGAGTGAAATAAGGACATGATTGAGATACTTTGATTATCGGGATTGATTTTTTGCATAAATTAACCGCATGAGATCTCCCGATTATTCCCCAAATCTCAAACCAAATCGAATACTGATCCCATCTACGAACAGGGGGATTCATTGAAAATCAAGATCTAACACAAGAGGATTAGCTACTGTAAAAAATACAAACAGCCGAGCCCTAATAACATACGATCTAGCATCCAACGATGGGAACGGGGGAAGAACAAGGGAAGGGGAGAAAACCCTGGTTACCTCAGACCATGGGTCGGCGATGCTGGTGTCGTAGGGGTTCTCCAGCCTTATGTAGACAACCTCCTTGTAGGGGTCCCACAAGGTGGATCCGTCTGAGATCAAGGGCCTCGCCGAGGCTATGGCGAATCTTGAGGGACGGGGACAGGGGCTCCTTGCCGGCGGACTTGGAGGCACCGATGACCACCGCGCCGTTCTTCTCCATCACCGACGTGGTTGGAGTTTTGTTGGGCGTTTGCAGAAGGTGATGGGACAGTGGAGACGGTTGAGTGAGCGAGTGCATGATGAGTGGGAGTGGGGAGGCCTCTATTAAAGGAGAAGGGAAGCGACGTTTCGTTGCACTACCATGCAGTGCGTACGCTAATGCACCGTGCACGGCCACACGTGTCTGCTACCGCCCCGTGCACCGCACAAGCATACCGTGAGTCGCTTTTTTTTCCCTTGTGTCTAACCCTAGCGATTCAGTTGTACTCAGTTTTGCCCACCAACCGTTGATCCTCTGTGATCTAGCAGATAGGATAACCCTTATATCTATCGAGGGCACCCCTCTATCCATGCAAAATAACGAGTATGCCACCAGAACTTTAACTCCATAAACAGATGAACTTGAATATATTTTGAAGGGTACGAAAATAGAAATCCCCATAGTTTAAGGGTCTAGATACGGTAAGAGAACTAAATATTATTAGTGGTCGGGCCAGCACAGTGACGGGGTTGGTCGGCTAGAAGTTGTTGATTCCTAAGTAAGGGGACACTAGGACAGTCTTGACATACTCCCTCAGGAATTTGCCATAAGCAGCGTGCTTAGCCTTGGTCGGCGACTTGTGTTTACTAGCCGGGCTTTTACCGATGCCAACCGCATGCGGAATCAAGCTGGCAATCCTCGGGTTGACTCCTTTCTTATAGAAAGGGAACCTAATCTCCCTAAGTCGAGTGCGGAAAGGGATTATCCCGCTCTTGAGCTTCTTCATGACATGGCGGCTCTTGTTGTCCCTGGTCTCCTTGTCAGAGTCCATCTCACTTGAATCCACCTGTAATGTATGGAATACAAACAGAAATGAGCAAAATAATAAATATATATTCCTTCCACCATTCCAAGTTACTTTCGATGCAATAACATGTCTATAAAGGTTCAGCAGTTCATTACGGCCGTCTCCCCAGCTCGCTCCTAAATTAATGTGGTTTGTGTTCTCGGTAACTTATTAATAAATAAATAATGTGGATTCATTCAGAACAGACTAGATCTCTCCATGTACCGGTTCGTACATTGCATCTAATCATTAGGACTAGATTTTTTTATGACGCCATGATAGATTAAGCTCGAGCAGAAAACATGAAACATGTAGAAATAGATGTACCTCCGGGTACACAAGCGGAGCGTGTTCGTCGAACTCCACGCCCTCATCAGCGCCTCTGAAATCGTCAGCACCGGCGAGCACATGGTCTCCCAAGGGGTTGAACTGCACGTCCTCCTCGGCTTGTGCTGCGTGATGCTCCTCCAGATCTGCCGCGTGAAGCACCACCCCGACGGCGATGCCCGGACACTCAACCCCACGCACTGGTTTCATGGAGAAGGTTCGTGCAAGTACGTTCAAGATTGTGGGGTTTTGCTGGATAGGGAAGAGAGAGTAGTGGATGAGTGTGAATGGAGGACCCGATAGGCTGGGTTTTTAATGCCAGGACGTTTAGGCCTCCTCGAGGGCCCCGGTTGGCAGCTCTTCCGACTGCGGCTGCCGCGTGGAGAGTTCGTGTGGTGGGGGCCTGTCGGAAGTGAGAGTGCAGGCGTGCTGCATAGTAAAAAAGGTATAGCCGGTGGTCCGTGGATGACCAGTTGCCGTGCAGTAGACTTCCTTTGCAGACTAGATTAAACATGACATGACCACTCGACGACTTTTTCCATGGACGGCATTGTGTTCCTTCTTGTAGAAGTCTCGTTGAGGGAGACGTCCATGTTGTCTCACGATGTCCTGTGAAGGGCACGACGTGTGCAACGAGCCTCGTTGGATCACACAGGATCAACGGTTGGTGCGCACGATCCGCGTGACAACTGTGACAACCAATCGTATGAAAGTGCATGAAGAGGGCACGGGTTTGGGCTTCTATGAAAGAGAGAGGGGGGCAAAATTGGGTAGTATCAAAAAACCAAGGGAAAAGCTGAGTAGTATAAAAATGGAAAGTGGGTGTCTTTTACAATGAAATGCATCGTGGCATACATCAAATTATGCCAAGATATATCCACTAGAGTTCATTGCATGTGTGTTCTTTCCACAAACCACATATGTATCCACAAGAGTCATTGCATGTGTATTCCTGTCATGAACCACATTTGGATCAACCAGTGTCATTGCATGTGTGTTCTTTCCACAAACCACATATGGATCAACCAATGGCATTGCATGTGTGTTCTTTTCACAAACCACACATGGATCCACCACTGTCATTGCATGTGTGTTCATTCCACAAACCATACATGGATCAACCAGTGGTCATTGCATGTGTGTTCTTTTCCACAAACCACATATGGATCCATTAGAGTCATTGCATGAGTGTTCTTATACTAAAACTAGCACTAGAGTCATTGCATGTGTGTTCTTTCCACAAACCACACATGGACCAAGCAGTGTCATTGCATGTGTGTTCTTTCCACAAACCACATAAGGATCAAGCAGTGGTCATTGCATGTGTGTTCTTTTCAAAAACCACATATGGACCCACTAGAGTCATTGCATGTGTGTTCTTTCCACAAACCACACATGGATCAACCAGTGTCATTGCATGTGTGTTCCTGACATGAACCACATATGGACCCACTAGAGTCATTGCATGTGTGTTCTATCCACAAACCACACATGGATCAACTGGTGTCATTGCACGTGTGTTCTTTCCACAAACCACATATGGATCAACCAGAGTCATTGCATGTGTGTTCTTTTCACAAACAACATATGGGTCCACCAGTGTTCACTCATGTGTGTTCTTTCCACAAACCACTTATGGATCCACCAGTGTTCATTGCATGTGTGTTCTTTTCCAGAAACCACTTATGGATCAACCAGTGGTCATTGCATGTGTGTTCTTTTCACAAACTACATGTGGACCCACTAGAGTCAATTGTATGTGTGTTCTTATACTAAAACTAGCACTAGAGTCATTGCATGTGTGTTCTTTCCACAAACAACACATGGATCAACCAGTGGCATTACATGTGTGTTCTTTTTCACAAACCACACATGGATCAACCAGTGTTCACTACATGTGAGTTCTTTTCCACAAACCACTTATGGATCAACCAGTGGTCATTGCATGTGTGTTGTTTTCACAAACTACATGTGGACCCACTAGAGTCATTGTATGTGTGTTCTTATACTAAAACTAGCACTAGAGTCATTGCATGTGTGTTCTTTTCCACAAACCACACATGGATCAACCAGTGGCATTGCATGCATGTTCTTTTCACAAACCACACATGGATCAACCAGTGTTCACTGCATGTGTGTTCTTTTCCACGAACCACATATGGATCAACCAGTGGTCATTGCATGTGTGTTCTTTCCACAAACTACATGTGGACCCACTAGTGTCATTGTATGTGTGTTCTTATACTAAAACTAGCACTAGAGTCATTGCATGTGTGTTCTTTCCACAAACCACACATGGATCAACCAGTGGCATTGCATGTGTGTTCTTTCCACAAACCACACATGGATCCACCAGTGTTCACTTCATGTGTGTTCTTTCCACAAACCACACATGGATCAACCAGTGGTCATTGCATGTGTGTTCTTTCCACAAACCACACATGGATCCACCAGTGGCATTGCATGTGTGTTCCTGACATGAACCACATATGGACCCACTAGAGTCATTGCATGTGTGTTCTATCCACAAACCACATATGGATCAACCGGTGTCATTGCACGTGTGTTCTTTCCACAAACCACATATGGATCAACTAGTGTCATTGCATGTGTGTTCTTTCCACAAACCACACATGGATCAACCAGTGTCATTGCATGTGTGTTCTTTCCACAAACCACACATGGATCCACCAGTGTTCATTGCATGTGTGTTCTTTTCCACAAACCACTTATGGATCAACCAGTGGTCATTGCATGTGTGTTCTTATACTAAAACCAGCATTAGAGTCATTGCATGTGTGTTCTTTAAACAAACCACACATGGATCAACCAGTGGTCATTGCATGTGTGTTCTTTTCCACAAACCACATATGGATCAATATGTGTTCTTATACTAAAACCAGCATTAGAGTCACTTCATGTGTGTTCTTTCCACAAACCACTTATGGATCAACCAGTGTTCATTGCATGTGTGTTCTTTTCCACAAACCACACATGGATCCATTAGAGTCATTGCATGTGTGTTATTTCCACAAAACGCACATGGATCAAACCACATGTGGATCCATTAGAGTCATTGCATGTGTGTTATTTCCACAAACCACACATGGATCAAGGAGTGTCATTGCATGTGTGTTCTTTCCACAAACCACACATGGATCAACCAGTGGTCATTGCATGTGTGTTCTTTCCACAAATCACATATGGACCCACTAGAGTCATTGCTTGTGTGTTCTTATACTAAAACTAGCACTAGAGTCATTGCATGTGTGTTCTTTTCCACAAACCACATGTGGACCCACTAGACTCATTGCATGTGTGTTCTTTTCACAAACCACACATGGATCCACCACTGTCATTGCATGTGTGTTCTTTCCACAAACCACACATGGATCAACCAGTGGTCATTGCATGTGTGTTCTTTTCCAGAAATGACATACGGATCCATTAGAGTCATTGAATGTGTGTTATATCCACAAACCAAACATGGATCAACCAATGGCATTGCATGTGTGTTCTTTCAACAAACCACACATGGATCAACCAGTGTCATTGCATGTGTGTTCTTTTCACAAACCACACATGGATCAACCAGTGTTCACTGCATGTGTGTTCTTTCCACAAACCACATATGGATCAACCAGTGGTCATTGCATGTGTGTTCTTTTCCACAAACCACTTATGTATCAACCAGTTGTCATTGCATGTGTGTTCTTTCCACAAACCACTTATGGATCCACCAATGTTCATTGCATGTGTGTTCTTTTTCACAAACCACATATGGATCAACCAGCGGTCATTGCATGTGTGTTCTTTTCACAAACCACATGTGGACCCACTAGAGTCATTGCATTTGTGTTATTATACTAAAACCAGCACTAGAATCATTGCATGTGTGTTCTTTTCACAAACCACACATGGATCCACCACTATCATTGCATGTGTGTTCTTTCCACAAACCACACATGGATCAACCAGTGGTCATTGCATGTGTGTTCTTTTCCACAAACCACATATGGATCCATATGTGTTCTTATACTAAAACTAGCATTAGAGTCAATGCATGTGTGTTCTTTCCACAAACCACTTATGGATCAACCAGTATTCATTGCATGTGTGTTATTTTCCACAAACCACATATGAATCCATTAGAGTCATTGCACGTGTGTTATTTCCACAAACCACGCATGGATCAAACCACATGTGGATCCATTAGAGTCACTGCATGTGTGTTCTTTTCCACAAACCACACATGGATCAACCAGTGGCATTGCATGCGTGTTCTTTTCACAAACCACACATGGATCAACCAGTGTTCACTGCATGTGTGTTCTTTTCCACGAACCACATATGGATCAACCAGTGGTCATTGCATGTGTCTTCTTTCCACAAACTACATGTGGACCCACTAGATTCATTGTATGTGTGTTCTTATACCAAAACTAGCACTAGAGTCATTGCATGTGTGTTCTTTCCACAAACCACACATGGATCAACCAGTGGCATTGCATGTGTGTTCTTTTCACAAACCACACATGGATCAACCAGTGTTCACTTCATGTGTGTTCTTTTCCACAAACCACACATGGATCAACCAGTGGTCATTGCATGTGTGTTCTTTCCACAAACCACACATGGATCCACCAGTGGCATTGCATGTGTGTTCCTGACATGAACCGCATATGGACCCACTAGAGTCATTGCATGTGTGTTCTATCCACAAACCACATATGGATCAACCGGTGTCATTGCACGTGTGTTCTTTCCACAAACCACATATGGATCAACTCGTGTCATTGCATGTGTGTTCTTTCCACAAACCACACATGGATCAACCAGTGACATTGCATGTGTGTTCTTTCCACAAACCACACATGGATCCACCAGTGTTCATTGCATGTGTGTTCTTTTCCACAAACCACTTATGGATCAACCAGTGGTCATTGCATGTGTGTTCTTATACTAAAACCAGGATTAGAGTCATTGCATGTGTGTTCTTTTCCACAAACCACACATGGATCAACCAGTGGTCATTGTATGTGTGTTCTTTCCACAAACCACACATGGATCCACCAGTGGCATTGCATGTGTGTTCCTGACATGAACCACATATGGACCCACTAGAGTCATTGCATGTGTGTTCTATCCACAAACCACACATGGATCAACCGGTGTCATTGCACGTGCGTTCTTTCCACAAACCACATATGGATCAACCAGTGTCATTGCTTGTGTGTTCTTTCCAGAAACCACACATGGATCAACCAGTGTCATTGCATGTGTGTTCTTTGCACAAACCACACATGGATCCAACAGTGTTCATTGCATGTGTCTTCTTTTCCACAAACCACTTATGGATCAACCAGTGGTCATTGCATGTGTGTTCTTATACTAAAACCAGCATTAGAGGCATTTCATGTGTGTTCTTTCCACAAACCACACATGGATCAACCAGTGGTCATTACATGTGTGTTCTTTTCCACAAACCACATAGGGATCCATATGTGTTCTTATACTAAAACCAGCATTAGAGTCACTGCATGTGTGTTCTTTCCACAAACCACTTATGGATCAACTAGTGTTCATTGCATGTGTGTTCTTTTCCACAAACCACATATGGATCCATTAGAGTCATTGCATGTGTGTTATTTCCACAAACCACACATGGATCAAACCACATGCGGATCCATTAGAGTCATTGCATGTGTGTTCTTTCCACAAACCACACATGGATCAACTAGTGGTATTGCATGTGTGTTCTTTTCACAAACCACTTATGGACCCACTAGACTCATTGCATGTGTGCTCTTTTCACAAACCACACATGGATCCACCACTGTCATTGCATGTGTGTTCTTTCCACAAACCACACATGGATCAACCAGTGGTCATTGCATGTGTGTTCTTTTCCAGAAATGACATACGGATCCATTAGAGTCATTGAATGTGTGTTATATCCACAAACCAAACATGGATCAACCAATGGCATTGCATGTGTGTTCTTTCAACAAACCACACATGGATCAACCAATGGCATTGCATGTGTGTTCTTTTCACAAACCACACATGGATCAACCAGTGTTCACTGCATGTGTGTTCTTTCCACCAACCACATATGGATCAACCAGTGGTCATTGCATGTGTGTTCTTTTCCACAAACCACTTATGGATCAACCAGTGGTCATTGCATGTGTGTTCTTTCCACAAACCACTTATGGATCCACCAATGTTCATTGCATGTGTGTTCTTTTTTACAAACCACATATGGATCAACCAGCAGTCATTGCATGTGTGTTCTTTTCACAAACCACATGTGGACCCACTAGAGTCATTGCATTTGTGTTATTATACTAAAACCAGCACTAGAATCATTGCATGTGTGTTCTTTTCACAAACCACACATGGATCCACCACTATCATTGCATGTGTGTTCTTTCCACAAACCACACATGGATCAACCAGTGGTCATTGCATGTGTGTTCTTTTCCACAAACCACATATGGATCCATATGTGTTCTTATACTAAAACCAGCATTAGAGTCAATGCATGTGTGTTCTTTCCACAAACCACTTATGGATCAACCAGTATTCATTGCATGTGTGTTATTTTCCACAAACCACATATGGATCCTTTAGAGTCATTGCACGTGTGTTATTTCCACAAACCACGCATGGATCAAACCACATGTGGATCCATTAGAGTCACTGCATGTGTGTTCTTTTCCACAAACCACACATGGATCAACCAGTGGCATTGCATGCGTGTTCTTTTCACAAACCACACATGGATCAACCAGTGTTCACTGCATGTGTGTTCTTTTCCACGAACCACATATGGATCAACCAGTGGTCATTGCATGTGTCTTCTTTCCACAAACTACATGTGGACCCACTAGATTCATTGTATGTGTGTTCTTATACCAAAACTAGCACTAGAGTCATTGCATGTGTGTTCTTTCCACAAACCACACATGGATCAACCAGTGGCATTGCATGTGTGTTCTTTTCACAAACCACACATGGATCAACCAGTGTTCACTTCATGTGTGTTCTTTTCCGCAAACCACACATGGATCAACCAGTGGTCATTGCATGTGTGTTCTTTCCACAAACCACACATGGATCCACCAGTGGCATTGCATGTGTGTTCCTGACATGAACCGCATATGGACCCACTAGAGTCATTGCATGTGTGTTCTATCCACAAACCACATATGGATCAACCGGTGTCATTGCACGTGTGTTCTTTCCACAAACCACATATGGATCAACTCGTGTCATTGCATGTGTGTTCTTTCCACAAACCACACATGGATCAACCAGTGACATTGCATGTGTGTTCTTTCCACAAACCACACATGGATCCACCAGTGTTCATTGCATGTGTGTTCTTTTCCACAAACCACTTATGGATCAACCAGTGGTCATTGCATGTGTGTTCTTATACTAAAACCAGGATTAGAGTCATTGCATGTGTGTTCTTTTCCACAAACCACACATGGATCAACCAGTGGTCATTGTATGTGTGTTCTTTCCACAAACCACACATGGATCCACCAGTGGCATTGCATGTGTGTTCTGACATGAACCACATATGGACCCACTAGAGTCATTGCATGTGTGTTCTATCCACAAACCACACATGGATCAACCGGTCATTGCACGCATGCTCTTTCCACAAACCACATATGGATCAACCAGTGTCATTGCTTGTGTGTTCTTTCCAGAAACCACATGGATCAACCAGTGTCATTGCATGTGTGTTCTTTGCACAAACCACACATGGATCCAACAGTGTTCATTGCATGTGTCTTCTTTTCCACAAACCACTTATGGATCAACCAGTGGTCATTGCATGTGTGTTCTTATACTAAAACCAGCTTTAGAGGCATTTCATGTGTGTTCTTTCCACAAACCACACATGGATCAACCAGTGGTCATTACATGTGTGTTCTTTCCACAAACCACATAGGGATCCATATGTGTTCTTATACTAAAACCAGCATTAGAGTCACTGCATGTGTTCTTTCCACAAACCACTTATGGATCAACTAGTGTTCATTGCATGTGTGTTCTTTTCCACAAACCACATATGGATCCATTAGAGTCATTGCATGTGTGTTATTTCCACAAACCACACATGGATCAAACCACATGCGGATCCATTAGAGTCATTGCATGTGTGTTCTTTCCACAAACCACACATGGATCAACTAGTGGTATTGCATGTGTGTTCTTTTCACAAACCACTTATGGACCCACTAGACTCATTGCATGTGTGCTCTTTTCACAAACCACACATGGATCCACCACTGTCATTGCATGTGTGTTCTTTCCACAAACCACACATGGATCAACCAGTGGTCATTGCATGTGTGTTCTTTTCCAGAAATGACATACGGATCCATTAGAGTCATTGAATGTGTGTTATATCCACAAACCAAACATGGATCAACCAATGGCATTGCATGTGTGTTCTTTCAACAAACCACACATGGATCAACCAATGGCATTGCATGTGTGTTCTTTTCACAAACCACACATGGATCAACCAGTGTTCACTGCATGTGTGTTCTTTCCACCAACCACATATGGATCAACCAGTGGTCATTGCATGTGTGTTCTTTTCCACAAACCACTTATGGATCAACCAGTGGTCATTGCATGTGTGTTCTTTCCACAAACCACTTATGGATCCACCAATGTTCATTGCATGTGTGTTCTTTTTTACAAACCACATATGGATCAACCAGCAGTCATTGCATGTGTGTTCTTTTCACAAACCACATGTGGACCCACTAGAGTCATTGCATTTGTGTTATTATACTAAAACCAGCACTAGAATCATTGCATGTGTGTTCTTTTCACAAACCACACATGGATCCACCACTATCAGTGCATGTGTGTTCTTTCCACAAACCACACATGGATCAACCAGTGGTCATTGCATGTGTGTTCTTTTCCACAAACCACATATGGATCCATATGTGTTCTTATACTAAAACTAGCATTAGAGTCAATGCATGTGTGTTCTTTCCACAAACCACTTATGGATCAACCAGTATTCATTGCATGTGTGTTATTTTCCACAAACCACATATGAATCCATTAGAGTCATTGCACGTGTGTTATTTCCACAAACCACGCATGGATCAAACCACATGTGGATCCATTAGAGTCACTGCATGTGTGTTCTTTTCCACAAACCACACATGGATCAACCAGTGGCATTGCATGCGTGTTCTTTTCACAAACCACACATGGATCAACCAGTGTTCACTGCATGTGTGTTCTTTTCCACGAACCACATATGGATCAACCAGTGGTCATTGCATGTGTCTTCTTTCCATAAACTACATGTGGACCCACTAGAGTCATTGTATGTGTGTTCTTATACTAAAACTAGCACTAGAGTCATTGCATGTGTGTTCTTTCCACAAACCACACATGGATCAACCAGTGGAATTGCATGTGTGTTCTTTTCACAAACCACACATGGATCAACCAGTGTTCACTTCATGTGTGTTCTTTTCCACAAACCACACTTGGATCAACCAGTGGTCATTGCATGTGTGTTCTTTCCACAAACCACACATGGATCCACCAGTGGCATTGCATGTGTGTTCCTGACATGAACCGCATATGGACCCACTAGAGTCATTGCATGTGTGTTCTATCCACAAACCACATATGGATCAACCGGTGTCATTGCACGTGTGTTCTTTCCACAAACCACATATGGATCAACTCGTGTCATTGCATGTGTGTTCTTTCCACAAACCACACATGGATCAACCAGTGACATTGCATGTGTGTTCTTTCCACAAACCACACATGGATCCACCAGTGTTCATTGCATGTGTGTTCTTTTCCACAAACCACTTATGGATCAACCAGTGGTCATTGCATGTGTGTTCTTATACTAAAACCAGGATTAGAGTCATTGCATGTGTGTTCTTTTCCACAAACCACACATGGATCAACCAGTGGTCATTGCATGTGTGTTCTTTCCACAAACCACACATGGATCCACCAGTGGCATTGCATGTGTGTTCCTGATATGAACCACATATGGACCCACTAGAGTCATTGCATGTGTGTTCTATCCACAAACCACACATGGATCAACCGGTGTCATTGCACGTGCGTTCTTTCCACAAACCACATATGGATCAACCAGTGTCATTGCTTGTGTGTTCTTTCCAGAAACCACACATGGATCAACCAGTGTCATTGCATGTGTGTTCTTTCCACAAACCACACATGGATCCACCAGTGTTCATTGCATGTGTGTTCTTTTCCACAAACCACTTATGGATCAACCAGTGGTCATTGCATGTGTGTTCTTATACTAAAACCAGCATTAGAGGCATTGCATGTGTGTTCTTTCCACAAACCACACATGGATCAACCAGTGGTCATTACATGTGTGTTCTTTTCCACAAACCACATAGGGATCCATATGTGTTCTTATACTAAAACCAGCATTAGAGTCATTGCATGTGTGTTCTTTCCACAAACCACTTATGGATCAACTAGTGTTCATTGCATGTGTGTTCTTTTCCACAAACCACATATGGATCCATTAGAGTCATTGCATGTGTGTTATTTCCACAAACCACACATGGATCAAACCACATGCGGATCCATTAGAGTCATTGCATGTGTGTTCTTTCCACAAACCACACATGGATCAACTAGTGGCATTGCATGTGTGTTCTTTTCACAAACCACTTATGGATCCACCAGTGTTCATTGCATGTGTGTTCTTTTCCACAAACCACTTATAGATCAACCAGTGGTCATTGGATGTGTGTTCTTTTCACAAACTACATGTGGACCCACTAGAGTCATTGTATGTGTATCCTTATACTAAAACTAGCACTAGAGTCATTGCATGTGTGTTCTTTCCACAAACCACACATGGATCAACCAGTGGCATTGCATGTGTGTTCTTTTCACAAACCACACATGGATCAACCAGAGTTCACTACATGTGTGTTCTTTTCCACAAACGACATGTGGACCAACTAGACTCATTGCATGTGTGTTCTTTTCACAAACCACACATGGATCCACCACTGTCATTGCATGTGTGTTCTTTCCAAAAACCACACATGGATCAACCAGTGGTCATTGCATGTGTATTCTTTTCCACAAACCACATATAGATCAACCAGTGGTCATTGCATGTGTGTTCTTTTCCATAAACCACTTATGGATCAACTAGTGGCCATTGCATGTGTGTTCTTTCCACAAACCACTTATGGATCCACCAGTGTTCATTGCATGTGTGTTATTTTCCACAAACCACATATGGATCAACCAGTGGTCATTGCATGTGTGTTCTTTTCACAAACCACATGTGGATCCACTAGAGTCATTGCATGTGTGTTCTTATACTAAAACCAGCACTAGACTCATTGCATGTGTGTTATTTCCACAAACCACTTATGGATCAACCAGTGGTCATTGCATGTGTGTTCTTTTCCACAAACCACTTATGGATCAACCAGTGTTCATTGCATGTGTGTTCTTTTCCACAAACCACTTATGGATCAACCTAGAGTCATTGCATGTGTGTTCTTATACTAAAACCAGCATTAGAGTCATTGCATGTGTGTTCTTTCCACAAACCACACATGGATCAACCAGTGGTCATTACATGTGTGTTCTTTTCCACAAACCACATATGGATCCATATGTGATCTTATACTAAAACCAGCATTAGAGTCACTGCATGTGTGTTCTTTCCACAAACCACTAATGGATCAACCAGTGTTCATTGCATGTGTGTTCTTTTCCACAAACCACATATGGATCCATTAGAGTCATTGCATGTGTGTTATTTCCACAAACCACTTATGGATCCACCAGTGTTCATTGCATGTGTGTTCTTTTCCACAAACCACATATGGATCAACCAGTGGTCATTGTATGTGTGTTCTTTTCACAAACCACATATGGACCCACTAGAGTCATTGCATGTGTGTTCTTTCCACAAAACCCACATGGATCCACCAGTGGCATTGCATGTGTGTTCCTGACATGAACCACATATGGACCCACTAGAGTCATTGCATGTGTGTTCTATCCACAAACCACACATGGATCAACCGGTGTCATTGCACGTGTGTTCTTTCCACAAACCACATATGGATCAACCAGTGTCATTGCATGTGTGTTCTTTCCACAAACCACACATGGATCAACCAGTGTTATTGCATGTGTGTTCTTTCCACAAACCACACATGGATCCACCAGTGTTCATTGCATGTGTGTTCTTTTCCACAAACCACATGTGGATCCATTAGAGTCATTGCATGTGTGTTATTTCCACAAACCACACATGGATCAACCAATGGCATTGCATGTTTGTTCTTATACTAAAACCAGCACTAGAGGCATTGCATGTGTGTTCTTTTCACAAACAACATATGGATCCACCAGTGTTCACTGCCCCCCCCCAATGGATCCACCATTAGACCGAGTCTTCTTGAAGGCATGCCATAACACAGTTGTTCTGCTTGACGATTGTTACATACCATTTGATTGGGGCGCTTGGACGATTGGGATGGTCTTCGTGAGTGCGATCCTCGAGTAGGTTGTTCTGCGGCATGATTGGCCACGCTTGCTCTGGACAAACTGGCATGTTGCGAGTGCCACGACTCACGAGTTTAGTGGGCCATATCCTAGTGTCACATCCCCGTTACTTATCTTCCTTCCCGTACTTCTCTTTCTTCCCCTCGAAGCCACTTTCCCCACTTCACTTCCATCCTGCCGTAGCCGCAAGCCGATGACATCCGCCAATTCTCGGGTCGCTACCTTCATGCTAACAAATCATTTTACAAGCTTTTGAACTTATCCTACATATTCCTGCTATTTGCCAATCTAACTGCTGATATTTTTTCTGATTTCTCGACGAACTTCAGATGTGGCAGATCCTGCAGCCCAAGAATCTGGAGATCCTCGCGTGCAACTTCACAGCAGCGTTCCCGCTCGTGTGCTCCCACCCAGGATGCTTTCACCGTTACTCCTACCACGAGCTCCCGCTCCATGAGCTCGTGTGCCCGCGCGGCGCGTGCTCCTACACGGAGCCGGGCTGCAACTACACCGGCCCGCTGGCAGAGCTCGTCGTCCACCTTGCAGAGGGGCACTTGATCGAAGTGATTAGGATCTCATACGAGCAAGCCCAACTTCTCCAAGAGCAGGTGCCGTTCACTGGCTCGGCACACCGCCGGCTAATTTTCCAGGGGGGACGGCTCTATTTTTGTCCTGACCATCACCGTCGGTGTTCCGGGAACCAGAGTCGGGCCCACCGTCGTGTGTGTCGTATGCGTCAGGTCGGTCTCGTGCGCTTGGCCCGTATACACGGTGTGCATGTGGGCGAACGCCCAGCTGTCATCGTCGGATAGCATTCTTGTGCTAGCCGAGGCACCGAGTTGCCTGACGCCGCGGGAGGTGGAGTATGTGGACCTAAGGTCGATCCTATGCGTGCCATCTCAGTACCTTGTCGGTGTTGGACCGAACAGGCAGATGCATTTCTACACTTGTATCGAGAAGACCGACAGGGAAATGTAGTACTTGTCAAGCATCGTTAGACTTAAGCGATACTTCTCAGGTGCTTAGAGCATACGTGTTGTGCGAATGTACTCCAGTTGTAGTTTTCAGTACTCCTTAATAATTCGACGAGTTATTATATTGGTCCAATCAGCTTGATGTTGTCACGTTGCAAAGTCCGCTTGCTCTAGACAGACCGGCAATACCGTGTGCTCCCGCTCCCGCATGTCAGTGTCACGTGTTCCGAGGGCCCACCTACCAGTGTCACGCCCCCTCCTCTTCCTTCCCCTCGAAGCCACTATCCCAACTTCTCTTCCATCCTGCCACTCCCGTCCGATGGTTGTAATCTGATTTTCGTTGGATTGTTTACAAGTAATCTACATTAATAATGCAACATGAAAATGGCACAGACACAATTTCTAAAGTGGAAGCACTCACACGCTGCTATTGCACATATTTCTCAATATAGCTCGACAAACCCATTACAATAATTGTACTCGCATTAAACACAACCGAAATTGCAACCATCCTAAACAACATCTAAACCCACATCACACCGCTGTCGTCGGAGTCCACCTCGATTGGTGACACCGTCGTGCCCTTCCCAGCGACATCCACTCCCGCGTGTGGCTTGCCCTTCGCCAAGGAGGCAACAATGGTGTTCTGCACAGCTTCATCCCCGTCGTCCTCCACATCGGAATCGATAATGACCAAGGTGACGGGGTTGGCATGGACCGAGCGCCGTCGCGCCTGGCAGCTCCTGCTTGAGCTCGACGCCTCATCAGTCCTTCTACAGGTAGGAGGGGCTGAGCTCGCATACGTAGCGTCGTCGCTCCTCTCAAGAAACCATGGCCATTTGATACTGCGACGGTAGGATCTTGGGGTGGATCCACCGCGGCGAGCCCTACCAGAAGCGGTGGAGCGGATGGATCTGCCGGCGCGAGCCATGACAAGTTCCTAGGAGGGAGTAAGATTGTGGGCCAGGCGTGTCTAGTTCCTGAGCAAGGCCTCCTAGTGATATGTACGCGGGCAAGGTGCCAAAAAAATTTGTCCAATGTGCGCGAGAGGGCTTTTGAACCACGAAGGCGCGAGGTTTGGTTGACAAGTCCACACGCTAGGTCCCCCACCTGTCAGCCGAATCTGGACGGTAGGATACTGCCCGAGTTATTAAGTAGGGATAAATCACGTTTCACCACTACCCTGACATCCAAAGGCTCCTCTTTCCTCTGCCCTCACTCCCCTCGCTCATGGCTCGCAGCTCGCGCATTTCGTCTCGGGCGGAATCAGGGTCGGCTCAACGCCGTCAAGCGGGTGCCCCCATCAGGTACCGGAGGGCGCCCTACGATTACTACCCCGATATGTTGTGTTTGTGCGGTGAGAATATGCCGAGATGGATTTCGTGGACCGATAAAAATACTGCAGGAAAATTCAGCAACTACAGCATCAGGGCGGTAAGTTCCTACTGTAGGTACAATGGTAATCCGGATCCGGAAAGCGTAATGTAATTCTTTTTTTTGTTTCCTTCGATATACTACATAGGAAGGGAGGGGGACTGGCTGTGACAAGTTTGTGTGGATCGAAAAGCCACTAACAAGTTTTCACAGAGAGCTTGTTCAGGATCTGCGTGATGCTGTGTGGGACAAGAAAGAGGAGATTTGTGTGATGGAGCGAGAGATCCAGGAGCTTCGCCAGGTGCAGGGGAGGCAGGGGCAAGGAGGTGGTGAGACAGACGAGCTCAAGATTAGGCCAGATAGTGGAAACAATTTCCTCATTATCTGGGCATTATCTGTTGCATTTGCAGTTTATGTTGCCATGTCGTTATCCAGCAGCTGAAATAAGTTGCTGCTTCGTGGAGTGTAGCAGCCAGCTTAAGAAATTGTTTTTCAGCCTAGAAACTTATCATAAGTGTAATGCCAACAGCAGGGATTTATTAAGTGCCTATAAATAATTCATGTATGTGCCACTAACACCCATCGATTTTGGAGAGGATTTAACCGCTCAGCTATCGCGATTGTTCAGATAGTAGTGGCACAGTCACAGTTTTGGATTCAACTAGTGGCCTCGGCCGTATCAAATCCTAAAGTCGCGATACATTTTACTCCGAGTATGGGAGGCAGATTGTTTCGCCCGACAAGTTCCACGCACATAGCTCCAGAGTTTAACTGAACTACATATATAGGTTCAAGTTCAATACATCATTAGGCTGCTACACTGCTAGCCCTCTTTCTCTGCTTGGGTGCCAACTTTCTTCCTTTTTCCTTCACGTCCATTGGCTTCTTCATCTCCTACCTTCTTCCTCTTCCTGGGTGCCAATTTTCTTACCTTCACGTACCCTGCATCTCCGGGCCGAGGGAAGTCAGGCCAATCGGCACCAGAATCTTGTCTGGCATCATCACTCCACTCGTTTTGGTTTTCTTCCCACGGCAAAATCACTAAGTCAGCTGTCTTGTTTCTTACCTTACGCTTCCTATAAAAAAACAGTACATGGATTACTACCTTATATCTACAGACTATAAACAATTTTTTGTGTGAATGTACCATCTAATACCTAGGTTTGGGAGCATTAAGGGGGCATCCAGCTGCTCTATGGCCTATAAGATGGCAGGTCTTGCATCTGTTTTTGCTCTTCTTTGTAGCACAGAAAGTCGAACGCTTCTTCTCGAGAAAATTCTTAAACCTATTCACCAGGGTCTTCTCTCGCCCTTTTTGTGGGGTGGCAAAGCTCAAAAGACAGTTGGACTTGAGGCCACCGAGATGGGTCTATACATGGCTCGATTTGATCCAAATAAGACGCAGCTCTGAACTTTTCCATAGAATAGTAGTCTGACAAATACTGATCCAAATGTGGTAGAGTTCTTTTCTTCACCAAGAAGGCCAAGGCGTGGTCGCAAGGTTTCCCGGTATGCTGCCACTCTAAGCAGGTGCATTCTCGCAGCTGGATGTTCACAACATCCCTTTTGCTACTCTTGGACATATCGACCACCTCACGACTTGTTGGTTGGCGGAGAACCTTAAGATGAGCAAGTCCTCGGCTTCTCTTGTGCGCTTGTTGTACCTGGCGGTAGCATATGTCCTCTAAGTCTCCTACCGATCTCTCTCCTTATATTTAACTTCATGATCATACCACATATGTTGTCCATCAAGATATGAACAGACACTTTTATGTCCTTCACCCATTATTCAGCATTACGCAAGGTTGTTGTTTATGTAATCAACTTTGATGTCGAGGTTGAATTGACTCCTCTTCCGTAGTAGCTGAATGATGGATGGCTAAGTACTCTGGAAGTTCGGGGCTTCGCAAAAATCTTGCTCATGAAATATTTTGCTACTAGGTTTGTAAACTCTAGCGAGGAAACATGTAACGAAATACACCGCATAGTGTGAGTACAAGTTGAGCATCATATGGGCATGGCATTCTCTACCTTCACTCATGGAACACCTCCTTCACTGCATTCGTCAGCCCTTTGCATGCATCCGTAGATATAGCCAATGGATCCATGTGTCCTATTGATCTCCTGAGCTGCCTCATAAACCAGACCCAGTTTTCCTCCGTTTCTGTTTCAAACAGCCTAAATGCCACTAGGAACATCCATTTGTGACCATCAAGTGTTGTGGCAGATGGCAGGCAGCCTTTCCATTTGCCAGTTAGGACAGTGATTTCTACACTCGAATCTGACCTCGGTAGTCCTTGAATCCCTGGATGCAAGGTTTAAGTGCCATGAAAAATCTTTTGAAATATATTTTACCACCTTCTGATTCGGTGTCAATCTCCACAACACTCCCCAGACACCTAGCTTGTACCTACGCCTTGAAGTTGTACAGCATCCTGAAGCTATTGGTCCAATCCCCGTGCAAGACCCTTAGAGCTTTCTCTTTACCTTTCCAAACCGTGTAATACGGAAGGACAATGTTGTATTTAGAACCGAGGCTAGTCTGAATATTCTTCGCGGTCTCCTTAGGGTTATCCTTTAGGATGGACATAGATTGCATAGCCACCCACCAGACGCCCATTGAGGATTTCAGTTTGCTGCTTGTCGGACACATGTGTGGAGGGCCCATTTTGTTCACCTGCAACACAGATTCATTTAAAAGATAAGCGGAGTCGACTAGTTGCCAAAAAGATATCGCACATCAATTGTAGTTATAGAGTGAAAAGAGAGAGTTCTAATGGTTTGCTGCATTCATTGCCCCGGTACCCTAATTACAGTCGACGCAGGTAAGGCTCTTGCTGTGATCCTCCATGGACAATGTACCTCGGCCCGTCCATTCATCCATGTTAACTTGCAAACGGCCTCATACCTCACGGCAGAGTTCTTCAGTCGATAAACGTCGAACTCCCCCTTGATACAAATGCCAAAACGACATCCTGAACTCATGCATGCTCCTGAACTCGGTGCCAACCAAAATTATAGGATACTCATGGTCATGTTTCATTTCTTCTACTTCAACACCCAAATCATCGATTGGAATACCGGCCTCATCGTTAAGTTCCTCGTCTATTTCATCATCACCAGATTCTTGATCCTCTATAGTGCCTTCTTCTTCATCTGATTCAGAATCTTCGCCATAGTCTCTAATGTCAAGTACCGCACACATCATATTGACTCCCATGGGTGGGGCTGCACCATCGTCTCCACCCGGATGGACAGGAACATTGCCCCAATCCACCTCACCGGCAACTCTGTTTTCTCCAAGACACTCGGTTGGTTCTGCTACAACCACATGGGGTGGTCTTACGTTTGCACGCATCCCAGGTACTTCAGTGGACAAACAGCAGTCAGAATCAATTTCATCTTGAGTGTACAGAACCCTCTTGCTCTTCCTATGTACATCATCCTTCCTGATGTAATCTTTCCTGATGGTATCAGTAGGGCTTGACATCCGCATTCCATTCCCCATCAAACTAGGCTTTTTGCTACCGCTCCTGGGTGTGATCTCCTTACTGCCTCCCCTCATGGGTGTTGGCTCAAGGGTGCTGGCATTATTGCCTGACCTCTACGGCGTGTTCTTCTTCGAATTATCCCTTTTGTTGCTACTATTGGGCATGTTCTCCTTCGTGCTGGAATTATTGCCTGACCCCAGCGGCGTGTTCTGCTCCAAATTAGCCCTTTTGCTGCTACTATTGGGCGTCTTCTCCTTCGTGCTGGCATTATTGCCTGACCTCAGCGGCATGTTCCGCTCCAAATTAGCCCTTTTGCTGCTACTATTGGGCGTGTTCTCCTTCGTGCTGGCATAATTCCCTGATAGCGGCGTATTCCGCTCCAAATTAGTATTTTTTTCTGCTCCCACTGGGTGTGGTAGCCTCCGTGCTGTCCATCTTCGCCTCTTTGCTACCATTCCTGGGAGTGTTCACCACCGTGCTAGCCCTCTTAGCGTTTTTGCTGCTACCGTTCGGTGTGGCATTTTGACTGGACCTCAGGGGTGTACTCTGTGGCGTGGTGCCTTTTGTCGTGCGACTCTTGGGCGTCCTCTTCTCTGGCGTGGTCTCCTTGGTGACGTTCTTCTTTGGGGTGCCCTTTCTGGGGATGCTCTTCCTGCTCCTCTTTATGACGCTTCTTTGTAAGACTCTCCTCTGTTCGAAGCTACCCTTAGTCGCACCAGCCCCAGTGATGCCATGGATCAGGTCACGCATGCCTTCTAAAAGTCCATCATCTCTATTGTCGAGTTCCAATTCCTCTCCAACCGTGAGAACTACCAAGTGGAAGTAAACTTCACCTCTATAATGTTTCTTTGTAAACGGTACGACTAAATCCCTGGTATCTTTCACTTCGATAGCCTTTTTGCTCCTGTAACCATAATATAACAAACGTGCTTCCCGGAGGACCCCACAACACCTTCACACACGTAACGGTGCCATCGGTCGATAACTCTACCACTTCAGGTCGTATCGCCAAGGATTACATCAAACTCATCGTCATAGAATTTTTACGTGCCATCATCTAATTTCGCAGATAATCCGCGACACCGACATTTAACGATTACTTTGCCATCATCAGCTCTTCAGGATAGAAACCTCCGAGAGGTTCGAGAGATGGAGCGGCACCATCGCACCCAGCCCAATGCCACCGCCGCCATCACCAGCGTCATCGTTAGCTGGATCAACCTCGGTGGAAGTACCAGGACCAGGAGCAAGGCGAGGGCCCTTAGCAGCGGGAGCTACATTACATGGTGGACAGGCAGGGCCCCTTCTAACGGCAGCCACAATAGGATTAGGTTCTGCCATGCCACATCGACGATCAGGAGCAGTTCCCACAACAGTAGTGTTTCGAGTGCTAGCAGAGTCCAGACCAGGAGCTGGCTCCAGACCAGCAGCTCGCTGAACCCGAGCACGGGTTCAAGGGGGAGACAAGGCATTAGTCTTTGCAACAATAGCGGGGCAGCCTCCGGAAGCCTTAGTTTGCTCAACAACAGCAAGGATTGGGTCAACAGCGTCCAAATCAACAACAACACGAGGACGACCAGTACCAGCAGATTCCAGAGCACGGGTTCGCACAACTTGAGGACGGTTTCGAGGAGGAGCAGCACACAAGGCGGCAGTCTTGGCAACAACAGCAGGGCAGCCTCCGGAAGCCTTAGTTTGCTCAATAGCGGCATGGATTGGGTGAGCAGCAGCCGCAACAACACGGGCATGGCTACGGGGATGACCAGTACCAGCAGATTCCAGAGCAGAGTTTTCCACAATGGAAATACGGGGACTCCTACGAGGAGGTTGCCTGACAGAAGCATGTCGCGGACGAGGAACCACATTTTGCTCAACAACAGCAGGGGTTCAAGTTAGACCTCCCTGTCTAATAATAGTTGGGCGACTCCTAGCGAGAGCTTCTCATCCAAAGATGTTACACACCAAAGATAACCACGCGAAGCCTAACATGTTGTTTCATCAACCCAATTAGTCATTGTCACGCTATAGGAACCTTGAAGCCTCGTTCATCAACGATCTTTGAACTGCGATCTGCTCTGGCCTCATTTCAGCAAGTTCATGCACAGACAACCAAACCAGGATAGTGCATAATCGCACAGCGCTACTTCCATCTTCAGATTCTGATCTTGTTTCCACGTGCTCTTCCCATGTGCTAATTTAATGAGGTAGCCGCAGATGGCCACCAGAACCGTGTATTTGGGTTCAGCGGAGATCCTAGTTGACAGAAAATTGGAGACAAAAGATAAGAATTGTTTGTCAGCGTCGTGCTAGCAAACAATTCTATGTTCGATATATCTCTGTAATGTCAATAGCCAGCTAGCAGTTATAGGTAGTGCGAATAGCAAAGAGAAGAGTAGCTCACCCGAAATTAGCCAGAAGTACTTCTTCCTCGGCAAATGGATCTGTCATCCTTCGCGCTGCTCAGCTCGTCGGTGGTAGAGGCGGGCTAGATCGTCGCAACGGCTGGCACGACATTCGGCATTAGAGCTCGGTAGCAGCGAGTAGGCGCAGCAACTTGGCGCCGGAAGTCAAATGTCCAAAGAGATCATTCTGGTTAGAGAGGGGATTTCGACGCCGCTGATGCTAGGGTTCATGCGAAAGGAGGGAGTGAGTGGATTTGTGAATTTGGTCAACGCACCAGGCTCCTTTAGTATCTTGTTTCGCCTACGTGGTTGCCGCGTTGGCGCTCGCGTCACGGAAATATTACTGACATGAGGGTCCCGACCGTCTACTTCACGGGGCAGTTTCACGGCATGTTTGGATTTGGTAGGGGTGAGACGAGTTTGCATTGAAATGCCCCTCTCGGTAGTTGGCGGCCTAACATTTCGAAACGCGGAATTTCAAGCAACTTACGTACCACGGTGCACTCGCCCTCGAACTTTTGTACCGCAGCCTGGTAGCCCCCAATCACCGACCCTCTAGGCCCGGCAAAGTCTCACTTTGCTGCGCGTGGCAGGATGCTTGTAGGGAGGATGTCGAGTATTTGGTGTACTCTAATCTCGATTTGCTATAGTTAGGTACCCTGCTCTAACCTAGTCTCAAGATTAAATGTGGGAGGTGATGAATGTCTGTGTGATTATGCACAACATGATCATCGAGAGTGAGCGAGAACACCCAGCTGCACCAGACGATCTTTCATATGAGTACATGGGTCCTCTTGCAGATATTGATCACCAGGTGCTGCCAGATTGGATCAACTACGTCGCAATGCACGGCGGAGATCCGTGACCAAGTCACTCACCTCAATCTGCAAAATAATTTGATCGAGCATTTGTGCAGGCTCAAATGAGAGGGGGGCATTGCCCCCGAAAGAAGAACAATAAAACTTCATTTTATTTAATTTGTATCAATTCATTGTTTAAATCTCTATTTTTATTTGTTCGAACTATGTTTGTAATAAGTTTGAGATTTGAATCTATGTATTTAACTATTTATATTTGTATTACAAATTGATATAAAAAATAGTTTAAAAATTGTATAAGGAATTCATATACAAACGCCGCTCCCTAAAGCCGTCGGTTCGCGCCGACGCTCCCCAATCGGCGTCCGGCGCTGCTGCCAGATGCCGCTTGGGCAGCGGCGGCTGGAGATGGAAGTAAATTGGATCTGTTTAAATGGTCAAAAACCAGTGAATTTGATCTCACAGCTGTATCCCTGTACACACAAACTGAAGAAGAACCACGCATCCAAGCTCGCTCAAGAATGAATATGCAAACAGTTTCAGTTGTCAGGTTCAAGCATACTTAATTGAACTAGCAACTACTGAAATTTTAACAGGTACTTGCCCGCCCAGTTACTCAATAAAATAGGTACTTAAAATTTGTACGTGCTTCTACGAAATCAGATCATGCAAAAAGTTCGGTCAAATTGAAACATAGTTGGATTGACCAATTTACTTACTCCCTCCGATCCAAATTAATATTGTCATATTTATCTAGATTCGTTTGTATTTAGTACTAAAACATGACTAGATATATTCGAATCTAAACAAATCTTAGAACATTAATTTAGATTAAAGGGAGTAATATATTCCTCTATCTCAAAATAAGTGACTTGTCTTTGTCCAGATTCACATGTATCTATAGACTAAGGGCCCGCTTGTTTCATCGTTTTTTTACGAAAACGGCCGTAAGTTTCATATCCGTAATCTATTCCATAAACTAGCGCTTGGTTTGTTAGATTTTTTTCAGTCCGTGTTTTCCGGTCGGGAGTTTCATGCGTTGTTGACCCGGTAAATTTAACGTAGCAGTTGAGATCCGTATCTTACAGCTGTTTTCCGCGGGCACACCGATCCACCCCTGCAAAAATTCCGGGCCCTGTAAATAAAAAGGTGAACCAAGCAGGGCCTAAAATGTCTAGATACATGTGAATATGGACAAACCCGTGTGACGGAGGGAGTAATATAAACAGTACCAATTCAAACATAATTGGATTGGTTACTGAAATGAAACAAAAAGAACCCCGATTACTGAAATCAATAGGTAGTTTGTACATATGCTTCCAACTCGAGAATAGATGAATGATTTCAGATGCAACAGTTTTGCATTCATGAAGAGAACAATGCAACGCACTCCAGTAGGATTCAGAAAAAGAAGCTATCCATCAAGGTTATTCTTCTTTGGTGCCAAATCAATCAAGCACTGTAACTGAAGAACAACCATGCACTCAAGCTCAAGAACAGTGTAAATATGCAATTATGCAAACAGTTTGAGTGGTCATCGATCCATCGGCAATGCATTGGCAAACACAGCATGATCGCGAATACGGTTCAGAGTTCAGAACAAAGGCGTTGATCAGAGTTCAGAACACAGGGGCGTACGATTCAGATGAGATTTTACCTAGCGAGGAAACTAACGGGACAACAAAAGCAAAGCAAATGGATGATCATAGCTGGGTGATCGACGCTCAGTCGAGCACCTCGAGGTCGTTGTACTCGGTTCCGGAGATGGCGTCGGCCATGATGGCGGACGGCGTGAGCACTCCATCAGCCTCCAGGAACAGCCGCACCAGGTTCTTCGAGTAGCCGCTCACCAGCGCCACGCCGGCCTGCGCCGCCACCACCGGCATCGACGCCTTGGACGTGCCGACATTCCAGAAGACCACCTCTGGCACGGCGAAGCCCTCGTCGTTGAATTTCTTCCTGATCGCATCGTGCTCCGAAACCCAGGCCTCGCCGCCGACCCACCCGTCGAACTCCATGTCGCTCAAGACGAACACCCGCTTCACCATCATGTCCTTGTCCAGCCCGCCCGCCACCGCAACGTTCAGTATCTTGTTGAAGACAGCCTGCAGGTTGGCGCCCTTCTGGGCCCTCAAGGCGGCCAGCGGCCGGAGCTTGTCCACCAGCGACGCGCCGCTCACCTTGTGCAGCTGGTGGGTGGCGTCGAACGTGATGACCCTCCCCTTCCACGGCTCCTGGCTCAGCTCAGAGATCAGGAGCCCCAACGCGATGGCCGCGGACGCCGGCGGCTTCTCGACCGAGCTGGAGAGGGCGCACATTGCGATGCAGTTGGTGAGACGGCCCTCGGATGCCAGGGTGGAGACCATGTGGCGCCACTGGAGCTCCGCGGACTCATCGTGCTCGCCCTTGAGGGCCGCGGCCACGATCTCGTGCGGCAGGACCGCGCCCGCCGGGATCTGGGCAAGGCCGGCGCGCACCTCGTCGAAGAAGCCGGCGACGCCCGACTTGTCGTGCTTCTGGAACGCCTCCTTGTACTGCCGCATCGCCAGGGACGCCACGCGCGCGTAGGGGAGCTCGTCCCACTTGCCCGCAGTCATGTACACCTCCGGGAGCTCCAGGACCTTGCGCAGCGGCACATGAACCTCGCGGCGGAGCCGGCTGCGGATGCGGTAGGCGTAGTGCTTGTCGGGGATGCTGAGGTACTCCGGGCTCGACTCGCGCGGGAAGATGCGGCGGGCGATGGCCTCGCAGAGCAGGGTCGCGCGGTCGTACGAGGAGCGAAGCGACGGGCACCACTTGGCGGCGAGCCCGATCTTGGAGGTGTCGCCCGAGCGCAGGTGCTCGAGGTCGGACTTGAGCAGCTCGGCGAAGAGTTCGGCGACGCGGTCGTAGAGGAAGCGGAAGTTCTCGTCCGAGTCGTAGCGGGAGAGGGTGACCTTGGCGTGCTCCGCCTCCTTCTCGCGCTTCGCCTTGGCGGTCTCCGCCCCGTCAACGCACCGGCGCTTGGAGCCGTTGCGGCCGCCGCGTGGGACCCTGTCGTCGTCCTTGCGCTCGTCGCGGGGGCCGTGGAGGACGCGGTAGAGGATCTCGGGGAGGTCCTTGAGGCAGCCGAACTTGGCGAAGGTGCCGAGGTTGGCAGCGAGGGTGCGGGGGTGGTTGGCGTGCATCCAGAGCGCGGCGGCGTAGAAGCCCTCCCTGTCGGACTTGCCGAGGCCGCGGACGCCGCGGAGGTGGCACACGAGCCTGAGCGCCGTGCGCGCGTCGTTGCCCCAGGCGACGCTGAGGAGCCCGGCCACGTCGGCGGCCGCTGTGGCGCCAGGGACGACCTGGAAGAAGAAGTCGACGCAGGGATCGCCCGACGAGGTGTAGGCGATCGGCCGCGCGGCCAGCGGCGCCTTCTTCTCCGCCCGCGATCGCGATCCGTACTCGGCTTCTGAGTCGCTTGACTCGTCGGAGTCGTCAGACGACGAGCCGCGGTACTGCTGGCGCTTCGGCTTGGAAGGTGTCCTGGCCTTGGGCTTGGGCTTGGGGTCCGCCATCTTGGTGTCGACGGCGACGGGAGGGCCGAGGAGCGCGGCCGCGGAAACCATGGCTAGCTGCGGCGGGACGGGAGGTGGTGGTGGGGTTTAGGGTTTCGAGATCGGCCCGAGATCGATGAGATGGGGATTGGAGGAGACGATGGAAAGAGGGAGGTTGGATCGGGTTTCGCTTATATGGCGCGCCTCGCACGGCAACCGACTTAAAAGTTACTTTCCGGGATTCTTTGTGGCTGCAGGGGAACCGACTTAGTAATAAAAGTTACTCTACTTCCTCCGTTTTATATTAATGTTTTTAACTTTGTCTAAATACAAATAAATCTAATTTAAATATTTAATTAGATATATCCGAATCTAGATAAAGTTCAGAACAATGATATGGACTGGAGGGATGGACTGGAGGGAGTAGTAAAAACATTCCAATATAGAAGTATATATCGTGTACTCCTATGTATTTGGGGGGGAATTCATAATCTGATCATGTTCTTTTTCTTGCCATGTTCTAAGATCACAGTTTCTTTTTCTTGCCATGTTCTAAGATCACAGTTTCTTTTTCTTGCCATGTTCTAAGATCGAAAAACAGGAGATACTGGTGCGACTAAATCCTAATATTGCTTACAATTTTGCTCATCTAGAAATTCACTACATTTGCAATATTGGTTAGCTGTATAATAATAGACCTCGCTCAAACATTGGCATGATCTATAGGGGCTACCAAGTAAGGAGTGCTGAGAGAACCAGTTATCTGATCATAACTGGTACAATGCCTAGTGAAGCGCCTGCTACTAATAAAGGAGTAACTTGGTGCCTACCAGCTCTGTTTTTTTTTTTTTTTAACTGGCCTACCAGCTCTGTTAACCATCCAAGCAACAATCTGAAAAACTGTTGGAACAAAGCGTTTACAAATCAAATTTGTATGGAATTGCTTGATACATATTAGTAATAGTAGTAGTAGTAGTAGTAGTAACTATGAAAGAATGTTGGACTTCATAAAACAAGATTTCTTCAACATTGACATGAACATCCAGTCCTTTTTTACGAATTATTACCACCCTCAGAACGAATCAAATATACTCCCTCCGTCCAGAAATAACTGACTTGGATTTGTTTAGATTCAAATATATCTATACACTAAAATACGTCTAGATACATTCAAATCTGGACAAACCCAAGTCAGTTATTTCTGGACAGAGGGAGTACTAACTTTGCAGACATTAACAAATGTATAGCTTTGGAGACAAACAAATAAAGAACTATGTGGACAAATATTATTATAGCAAAAATCCCACTGAACATTAGGTTTGTACCTGAAAATTCATGCCACCGTCAGAAGGAAAAATATTTATCTGTGATAATTGAGTATACCAAAATATCTGTGAAACAAAGCACTTCTTGTTACATTTGCTAGAGTACTGGTATTCACTTATTTCAGAACCCATACACTACATTACACCATTTCAGTTGAGTGAAACTAGCTAACAGTCTGCTCCATTTTCCTAAGGCTAAGCTTTTATTCACATAGCAACTGCTAGCCTCACCCATCCTCCTAATCCACATGGCGCCACTTAAACGAATATGTTGCACGTACATGCGCCACCACAACTTTACAACTCCTCCCTAGAGGAAGGTTGGCTCTGAAACCTACCATGCCCATGTATACGGCGGAGATCTCATAAAGGATCCTCCAGCTTGATTTCTTCTTCTGACAACATATACGTCGGGTCATGAGTTACAATACAGTTCCCCTCAGAATAGCCTTTCATTAACAGCTTTCCAATCTTCATCCTCCAATCTGTGCTATATTTCTCATTCCACTTGTCATGAACTACCCGATCGCGGTAGTTTAGCATCGTGCCAAGCCCAGTGTTTGGTATCCAACCATATTCTTCCAAAACCCATGCCTCACCTTCTGATAAATCTTCACCAACCTGGAAAAGCAAATGTTCAGATTAGAGCAACCGAAGCAGAACAAACATCGCGACTTGTTGGAACTGGAGACAAAGTTAAAAATTGGTGGGTTACTGGCGAGCTTAAGTTTGCTTTCATATTTGTACATACACGCAAGACATTTGTACACAGAACGAGAAATCTCACCAATAGTGCCCTGTTTTCAATAAGAGCTGTCCTGCCACAGCTACTAAGCTTCATAGCAGTAACCAGCCTTCGGATCTGCCATTCTATTGGCACCGATTGCACAATTTCAAAGAAATAGGTTGCATAACCATATTCAGGGCGCTCAAGAACTAACCTGTAACAAAATTTCAAAGGAGCTGCATAAGCATACATGTCAATCACCATGTTGACAGGCATACAATGTAAGAGAACTTACCTATTATGGCTTCTAAATACAAAAATGAAGGATTGCAAATCCCTGCACCATCCCCATTCTACAGGACAGTCACGGAACTGAAGATAGCGCGACTACAAGAGATACAGATGTATCAAGCTAAACAAGCTCGTATCAAGTGGAAATGCACAGATTATCCAGATATGGTTTCAATACCTGCTCAATGAGAGAAATTAAGCAAGCTAAGCAGTAAATAGCCTTTCCTCCCCCCTTCACATGTCTGGCAGCAGACTTCAACAAGGATGTTCTCTGTGGAAACAACTGCACATTGACGAGTAGCATTGTCAGCAAATACTTTTCATATATTGGATCATACCAAGATACAATTGCAACATCTCAGGAGAACTAAGGAGCTAAGTAGGCATGGAGCTGTATCCTTTACTAACTCTTTTACTATTCGTCGAAGCATCTACCTCAGTGTTAGAGTAGGCAGTGATAAATGCAGGACTAACCCAAATAGTGTATCGTAAGATATCATTTATCCATGTGTGGACTGTGGAGTAATACTACAGTACTTTTATGGAGTACACTAATAAGCTGACAATGTTTTAGGATCAATATGGGTCTACAGTGCCAGCAATGTAGATTTTTCTAAAACTACTTTCACTTTAGGGTACCCTATTAGAGTTAATTAAACTGAAGAATCTAACAAGGGAGACCTGGAAGATTCTCAATGTTCTGTACTTTCTAATGGCTACCATTTGCTAACAGTAAGCTCCCAATATCAGTGTGTGCTGAATATAATTACTCAACATAATAAGATTTTCTGTTTTTTCATAGATTGGGTCTTTTAGCTAGGAGAATTTGTCCCACACAATATAAATAACCTCCGTACATAAGAAATAAAATAATAAGAAGTTTTAAAAATATTTCCTGGATCTGTTCACAGGACACATTTATTACAAAACCACCTGGTTTTCTTTAAGGTAAGGTGAGTAGGTATTGCAGTGGCCAATCGTTCCAAATATAGCAATTTGGCCAATCATTCCAAATGTAGCAAATTAGCAATTTAGCTTTTACTATCACCACTCAACACAGTAACTTTGCAGTTCAAAATGCTCCATTCTTTTGCTAAAGTATGTATCATAATGTTTTTTTTAATGATTATCCTGGCTGTGACACATCAAGTGGCAGGATTGTCTATCTTTCAACAATGTGAAGTGCTATTTTTATTTTCAAGAGAATAAGCATTAATCTGTGTTATACTTAGTACTGCTGTAGAACATCTTACTTTTGTTATGACATTCTCGAGATCTTGAAAGTCACTCTCTGTGCAGTCTGGAAGCATTTCATCATCATCTCCAACATCATAAAGTTTGATCTCATTGACCACTATTCCTCTGTCTAGAAGAATCTACAGGGAGGAAATAAATACAGAATAAATCACAAAGTTGACATTAATGTATTTAAACAGAATTATGTACACAGTAAATAGGTACCTGTAGAAGTCCTGGAGCATCTTCTTCAAGAGCTGTTTCAATCGAATCCCTGCACACATTGTTTCTGTAAGCATAATTTCGAACAGCATTAATTAATGTGCAAACAAGTAGACTATGCAACATACGTCGCGGTTTTCTTCTTCCTCCTTCGCCTAGGGTAAGCAATACCCTCATCATTTTTGCAAGCATCTTCTTCAAGCACTGTTTCACTTGAATCCCTGCCCATATAATTTCTATAAGTACAAATATGAAATGCTGTGTAAACATTAAAAAACATGTGCCCATACTGCGTACATTGCAATTTTCCTCTTTTTCCTTTGACGAGAGCAGTACGGAAGGCCCCCTTTGCAATTTACAGTTTTGGTATGAGTTTCTTCCACGATAGGCTCCGTACTATTGATAAAGCCCTTCTCACATAAGCCAGGTAACTCACACCCAGTTGGTTCACTTTTTACTACTGAAGATGGTAGTGAACCTTCAGCATGTGTACTGCAAATATCTGAAGATGCAGAATTTGTAGAGCCACTACATCCCTCAATGGCACATTTTTGGTATGTACTCTGCTCGGAACAGGAACAACCTGCTGAGGTTTTCACTGCCGAATCACCCGTGCCATGCAAGAGTACAAACTCAGTTCCACTGTCTTTTGACATACGTTCTAGGACAGAACCAGAGTCATTCAGGTCATCATTATTTGAGTGGTGAGATTTCACACAAGGAGATTCAGAAGGGTAAATCTCATAACCTTCCAATGTAGGCTCCATTTTCACATCAACCAATTTGGTCCCAGAAGCCAGTGTTTGACTTGATAGCATCTCAGCACTAGAATTAAGGGTCTTGTCATTTACTGGACCTTCAGCATCCACTGAAGATGCTTGGGTGTCAAGAGGAATTTCACCAAGCAACCTCACATTGTTGTCAGCATCCATACTATCTATAATAGACGGCGCAGAAGAAATTTCCTGCGCAGAATTATAAATAGTTTAAGAGACCAATATGGATATCAGGCTTACTCCTATTGAGCACTAGCGCAGGTCATTGCAGACTCACTACCGCAGGTCATTACAGACAAATGCCAAGAAATGTCATGGAATTCCTCAGCGAGTATTTATGAAAGTTATTACTATTTGTAACCTGTTTGGCTTATAGTATGCATATATGAACTAAATGTAGATAGTCGTACAGATAATTGCAATATTATCAGAGGTAATTATTGCTCGACAGTCGACACAAATAAGATTAATATATTATGAGCTGTGGCTGCTTGCTTAACTGCTGCCTTGCTCGTCTAACTGGATTGAATAGAACAGATATGGGATCACCTATATCAGTAACCACAGATACTATATATGAAACTAACCACTGCGGCAACATCGACTGGGCAGGTTTAGATCTGCGTGATAAAACATGAGAAATGATTTTCTACACGACGCGTGGAAAGTATTATCAATGTAATGTTCACAGCATTTGAACAAGACAAAGATCATGAGATGTTCCTATGAAACCTCTAGCAAATCCTGAAAAGTTACTAACATTACACAACGGCAATAATAAGCAAGATGATTGGGAAAAGCATATCAGAACCTGCAACATGCTACATATATCTTCCTTGTAGGTTGCTCCTTCATGTTTTCTGCAAGCAACGTTACAAGACAAATCTTTAATCGACGTAACATGGACAAATCAAAGCTAGCTAAAAAAGATCCATACATTTCCTCACTCTCACTTTTGGGAACTGGCCCACTTGTTTCAGCATCCATTTGCATGGATAAATTATCCGAATCATTGACTGCACATGTTTCAGCAGATACCTTCGCAGAACAAGAACACTTGTTTGCTAGAAGGATTCTGTACCGCTCTTGCAGAGACATGTGATCAAGCTCAGTTTCAGCCTGATCATTAATTTTGTTTTCAAGATTGATATCTGTGGTATCCAATACAATGTTGGAAGACTTTCGTTTGTCCTGATCAGGATACATCTCAACCAGTATCTGTCCCTGATTGTTTCCATTGCCTGAAAGAAAATCACTGTCACAATCTGTTGAACAAAAGTACATTGAAAAATAAGAAATGCAAATGAAGATCAAAACCTTCAACGAAATAGCTGTCAGTGGTCACATTCACAGAACGATTTTCCAACTGTGCATCCTCTTTTTCTTCTTTGGAATCATTATCAGTCACAGAATTATCCTGCACATATTGCCCAGAAATAATCATCTATTTATAACTGACATGCAAGAAAAGCATTTGAAGCTTTAGAAATTAGGGAGCCTGATGATTTCTAAAAGTAGCAAGAAATGACAAATAAATAATAAGATTTGATGTTATTACAGTCACAGCAACTGCAGAGAACTGAAGGGTAATAATGAAACATTAACTGCACACAAAAGTAAAGACACACACACTAGACATGACAAAGAAATGGATAACAGGAGACAATAAGAACTAATGCAAAAAACATAGGGGAAAAAGCAGTAAATTATACAAAAAGCTCCAAAGTCCAAACATCAAATAACATTACTTATTTAGTGCTAGTCTACTAGTACTAGAGCAACATTACTTGAAAAAATCTCTCAATTTGAAGTAGAATAATGAGCTTCAAATAAACTAAACATGGAACAGCAAGAAAGTGTTTCAAAAGAACCAGACAATGGCCACTGGTCAAACATAACTCATTCTGTAGGAAAATAATCCTGCAATGTGGCCCCAAAGCAACACGTAACAAACAAATTAGTGAGAATAAGCTATCACTGAACAAACGTAAAGATCCACCCCGGCTTAACTGGCTAAACCAGGGAACAGAATGACAACATATAGATCGAGAGCTTTCTCCAAAAAAGGAATGATGAGATATAAGCCTTTTTCTCTCAGAAAAAAGAATGAGCAGATATGACAAAGCATTTATATGTTTATCTACTTATAGTTATAGGCGGAACTATCTTTGCAAGAAGATTTAAATGATAATAACGACAAACAACCAGGAAAATATTATCAGAAGTACATCTAGATTGATTAGCATAACATGAAGCTGTCTGGATAACTGTCACGATAACACATAGCATGTAATTCCTGGTAGCTTTGAAAAATAACTATGCATCAGATATGAACATTCAAATACTGAAACCAACACAAATTGCCTGTTGAGCACAATCATAAATAGCAAATCATTTTCTTCTTTTGAATTACTGCATAAAATTACTTCCAACAAGCTTGAAAAGGAACCTTTTCAATTTCTGGTGCAGGATGAACTGCCTAAATAAAATACTGTATGAAACAAAAATCTATAGAACCAATTGTAAACGATGATAATGGTACAGATTATATTGGTATGTCATAATCACCCCTTCATGAGACTGTTATAGCAATGGAAGTAAGAACAGATAGTACCTCTGCAGATTGAACAGGAGTTTTTACAGCCCATTCACAATGATTATTTTGTGACTTGTAGAATATTTTTGATACCACTAGTTCACCCTCCATTCTGTTTTTTATACGATATTGATGTAATTCCCACTCAGTTCTCTGAGGGCCATCGTCACTATTCTTGAAGGCGTACAAGACAAATACTTCCTTGCAACCTTGCAGACTCCCATCCATGATTATTGATTTAGAGGCCCCACTTTTCTGCCAGTTGATATATTTGTCATTCTTATTGTTGTACAAGTTTACTTTTTTGTGAAAGAAGTATGATGCCTGTCCATCCTGCCTCGTACCTGAAAGATTACAGCCAAATATATAATTGCTAATTAGTAATGACATAAACGCTCAAACAAGAGACGTGCTTGCATTCCATAAATAGTAAAATACCCGGCAAATCTTGAGGATGTGTGCAGCCAAATCCCCCATCTTCATCACCAGATTTAATAAACTCGCTGATGAATGGATGGCGATGAGCCAGGCCATTCCCAATTTCTGCAGCCAGATGCCATAGAAGATCACCATCGCTAGGATTAAATTGTACGCCTCTTGGTAAACCTGGCCAACTCTGCAATACAACAAGCACAATCCTAAAGTAAATAAGCAATTAACATGTTACTGCGCGCCTTCAATACTGTTGCTTCATAGGAAAGATCTTGGCACACTTGAATGTTACAAGAGCGGCTCATTGAATGTCTCAACTCGATAACGAATAATTTAGTGATACCAATTTAAGTAAGCGTGCACGTAAGACAAAGTTCTTTTTACTACCAGGTGATAAAAGATGGTCCATCCAGACATAGTCAATCCATTTGCACTGGAAATGGGTTGCAAGTAAGCAGGGCAAGACACTCTTGGTGTAGTATCAGAATACATGACCTATTCCCTCCCTCCCTACTTCAAATAAGTACTCCCTCTTAGAATCTGTAACAGCGAAGGTGTCACTGTCCGAGCAGGCTTAGATTGTGGCACAAAAGTGTAATCTTTATGGCTAACAATATGGATGGAATTAAGTGAGCAAACGATGTAGGGCTGGGAAAATTAGGGAAATCCCATGGTGGCCTGAATTGACCATTTTCCAAACTTCAAAATATCCAAATTTTCTTTCAGTCTAAACGAATTCATGGACACTGACACATGAAGGAAAGCAAGAAAGAAGCATAACAAGAAATGTGGCTCTAAGCCAACCCCGAGACCCATGAGAAATATGCAACTCCGGAAGGCCTAACAATCACGCGGAAATGAATTAGAACTCAGAACTGCACCTGCTGGGCCGCTCCACGAGTACCCTCCGGGGCCGGGCTAGCCTCGCACCTGCAAAACAGTCAGAGATCACGACGCCGAAGATCTGCACAGGGCAGAAGAGCAAGAACTCAAGAAGGCCTGCGGGCACCTGTCCGGCGTGGGAGGCGAGGGTTCCACCCGCGGCGCCGGCGGCGGACGAGGAAGGCGGTTACGTCGCGTGGCGAGGGGGAGGTGGTCGGAGTCGGAGTGCGGGGCGAGGCGCGAAGGAACAGAGTCGATGTCCGAGGCCATTGACGGATTAGGGTTTGAGCGGGAGGAGACGTGGCTTAGGCAGGATTAGATCGAGTTTTCTGCCTTTGCCTGTGCGAAAGTGGGTTTACGAAGGGAGGCCGGCGGTGGGCACATTGCACAACCAACAGCGATGCAGAGGGCTCAATCCAAACAAGCCCAGCTATACAAAGTTTGGCTCGTCGGGCCCTGTCATTCTAGAATCAAAATGCAAATGCTACGGGCACATTAGACATAGACTCAGAAATCTGCTAAAAATGCCCTAAAAAAGAAATCTACTAAAAAGGACATAGACACGGAAACCTTTTTTTTTTAGGGTAAAATATAGAGTTTTTTTAGAATAGTAAAATGCCCGTGCACTGCTACGGGCAAATAGACGTAAAATAGAAACCTGATTTATATATAAGGTTTTGCACCAATAAAAACAAAAAAACTGTTTCTTGTCGAACATAAGGAGAAACTACAAAGAATTTTTTATTTCACGCTGATGTGAGTATATCTTTGTACACAATATTCTTCCCAACAAAAATAATTCAACCATCTTGTATGGTCATAAAATACAAGTATTTGCTTTCCATCCAAATTAATGGACACAGATTTGTCTAGATTTAGATGTATCTAGCAAGGGTAGTATCTATTTAATATAAAAGGAAAACATTTTATCATTTAACAGTCACAAATGTATTTGAGGTAGAAACACTCTTTCCTGCACATGCGGAGTGGGGTCCTTGTATTAGAAATAGGAGGTACCAGCATCATCAACGGGACAAATTGCTGAAAATAAGTAAAGTGAGGTGTCAAGCCTTACTTGAAGATATGTTGTATTGATGAAGCCACATGCATCAGATAGCCAAATTAAAATCACTAAACATAGGGTGCTAGGATAATATCTTCACCAACTTTTGAAGTATTGCTTGATAAAAAGCATGATGGTCTACTAACAGCTGAATAGCAAAAACCAAGTTAACAAAGCCAAAGTCCATCTTCACTCATATGACTTGTGTTTGAAGCAAATATCAGAACCTTCCATGATCAAAAGCTTCAAATACCAGTCAGTAAGTGTTTTCCTCGCCCCTAAGAAAAATCCAAAACAACATAGTGATCAGAATATAAATAGTGGAAATTGATAAAAAATGAATGAAGAAATTCTACAATTAGAGTTCTATAATCAACTATTCAAATGTCTACTGACTTGTATACGGTGTCAAGACTTCTTTTAGATCATGTTCTTCATGTATGTCAGAATAGCAGATATAAGACGGATGTGATCTAGCTAGTAACTTCTAGTCTAATCATGCATGAATCTATTTCCTTTGAAGACCATTATAGAAATTAAAAGCAAACATATAATGCAACTCTGAATCGATCAAGGCAGAGACATCAACCTTAAGCTTGAAACGCAAAAATGCATGTTTCAAGAAGAAAAGACCGTAGAGCAAACTATCTTTAAAAAATCGTAAATTATATTTTCAATCTCACTTCTAAGACATGGACGTAGTGATACCTTCTTGGCACCAGAGTAATCAAATATCAGAAAGCAAATTACATTGCTTTCATTCACAATCGCGGAATTTGCCATGAGTACTATGATCAAAACATCATAGAGACCAAGTTATGTATGCAACAACAAATTAGGATAAAAAATCGACTTTACATGGAATTCAGATAAGCACAACTTGCGCAAAAGACACCAAGTAGAAACACATATTGGAGAAAAACATTTCAAGTCAGCTATAACATATTTCCTAAATTTATGCTTATGAAACCACGGTGTAACGGATGGAAGGGAGCGCTTGCAATTGTTGAACCAGCTAAAGCTTCTGATTGCAACCAGACATATATGGACATTCACTTAACTGAAAACAATAAAACAATGAAGAATGGTTGAGGACTTCTAACCCAGACAGCTGAAAATTACCTCCATCCGTCCCAAAATAAGTGATTGGATTTGTCTAGATTTACATGTATCTATATACTAAAACACGTTTAAATAAAGACGAATCTAGACAAATCCAAGTCACTTATTTTAGGACGAAGGAAATATGTATTTTATGAAGACAAGGACAGAGTCCAAAAAATAATCCCAAGTGACGGTTGTAACAAGTAGATTAACACGTCAACTATTTTTGCACTATAGCCAAAGGCATAGACAGAACTAATGTTCAAATTTCAGTATATGTTTCTCTGTGGAGTTAACCTACCTTGAATGACGATCCTTCTACAGTGCATGGCCCTCTTTTCCTTTTCTCCTAAATCAGCCTTCGTAAACCTTCGTACACCCTAAACCTTTTTTTTCGGGTGAAATATAGAGTTTTTTTAGGGAAAGTCATTCGGCGCACTTCATTGATACTCAAAAATAGTTACTCCCTCCGTTTCAAAATATAAGATGTTTTAGCTTTGTTAAAGGAATGTATCTAGACCACTTTTAGTATATAGGTTCGCAGAGGTTTGGAGTGAACCTACACACTAAAACATCTTATATTTTGAAAAACGGAGGGAGTACATCGTTCACAAGTTTCGGAAGAAAAAAGCTAGGGGGCTCATCATCCCAAATACAATCAAAATTGTTATTAAAACTATATCTAGCTAACTCATGAGCTACCTCATTGGTCTCCCTATTGCTATGCTCGAAGGTGACCTCTCTAAAACCAGTCGCAAGGAGTCTACGATCATCAAATATAGCATTCGATGACATGGCTAAAAAGCCACCTTCTTTCATTGTATTAATCACATGGGTATTGTCTGACTGTATGACAATATTATTGCATCCAAGATATTGGGTATGCTTAACCCCTCTCTTAGTGCATATGCTTATGCCATGAATCATCAGCCACAAAATATATTTCCTTGCAGTGGAAGCTAAGAATTTACCACAATAATCTTTTGCAATGAAACCCATGCTCCCACGTTCTTGATTGATATCATAAGCATCATCAACATTTACCTTAATAATACCTTATCTAGGCCGGGTCCAGGATTATTTCCTCCTCTCGGTAGGTTTCTTCCTTGCACGCCAATAATCCGCCGCCAAAGCTCCAATCGACATGGCACTGCGGTGGATAAGCTACAGATCTTCACCATGTGTGCTTTGTCGTCTCTCCTACCAAATGAACCATGCACCAGTAATAATCAACTCAGCTACGCCAATGTGAACAAGTTCCCAACTTCAAAATCATATGGTCAAGGACTAGAGACCCTGAGCGATCCATCAAAGCTCCACTGATCACTTACAGAATTCCCAGGTTTTGCCAAACTTTCTGAGCTCGAGGGCACCTAAAGAGAGCATGTAGGATATCTTCGGAAAATATGATCACGTGTGTACATGGAAAAAAGAAGTTGTTTTGTAGATGCTATTATGTTTTATGTTTCTTTTGTAAAAAAAATGATGAGTAAGAGGTATCACTTCAAGATTTCAATGTAGGACTGTAGGAAGCACGTAGAAGGCACATGGTCCCAGGTTTGATCCACCAAACAATAGTAAAAGGACATGCTTGGAAAGGAAAATCGTAAGTTCATGATTGTAATATGCAAGCTGAACACGATGATCCTTCTTCATTTGTTGGGTCTATCATCACTAGGTATAAAGAAGACATACTAACATAAGATAAGAAGCCGACCTAAAAAACATATATAATAGAGGAGCAAGTCCATTATTGCTTTTTAGCATGATGTTTGTAACTATGTTGAGTTTTACAAAGCTATTTATTGGGCTTGAGATAGAGAGGTGTGGTAGTGCATTTTGCTTGCAGTGATGCCGATTGTCGGGGCTTGGACCGAAGAGGTACAATGGAGATAGAGGTGTTGGTGTGTTGTGTCGTGAAACCATCGCAATATTCACCCATTTGTTCCGCGGTTTGTTGAGTAGCGTGTTCAGTATACATGCTCACAGAGCACTCGGAACACCAATCAACCAAGTGTGATTAATATGAACATATGTAATCAATTACTGGTTACAACTCAATTACACGTTAAAACTTATCAAACAATTATTTATACTATAGCTAAATCAATGAACAAAATACACGTTGTGTCTCTTTTTTTACTATGTTCTCGACACGTCTATTCTTCGTCGGGTTGGTTCTTGCTTTCTAAGTTCGCAAACCGGTGGACAAAAAGTGAATACAAATGTAACATTTACCCCATAAATCAATGCAATGATTAAACATCCTAATGGTTCTAAGATTCCAACACTACCTTTGTTCTTGTACACACCTAATGGTTCCACAAATCATCTCACTTGGTTAGGAAAGTTATTGTACAACCAACCACCCAGACTCAAGTCATCACAGACGTAAATTTGGGTTCTTATTATTTCATAAACAAAAATCATTGCAGGGGCTTTCCCATACCGTATTCCTTTCAAAAATCACTACATTTGTTCATGTACACACATAAGGGTTCCACAAATCAGCTCTATAATATTACTGGGGTGCGAGTGGAAATGGAGCAACACAATATGAATCTTAACTACTTGCATGGCACGAAAGAAGCCCTATGAGCAAATGTGGTGAACACAACTCGAGTATGCCAAAAAAATGAGTTTCTTTGATGTTTAAAACTACACTCATGCATGTTTAAAACTACACTCACGCATCTTTGCTAACCTTCATGCACCCATGTTTCTGTTGGTGCCCGCCTCAGCCCGCTTTCATACCGTTGTTATTTCTTGGTTCACGGTAGCAGCAATTGGTTCAGTACAGGAGGGATGGCATCGATAGCAGCATGATACCGAGTTTGGTAGTGGAGGACGTGGGCTAGAGCGAATGTGAATGAGAGAGGATGGTAGGCATTCATGTTTGCTTTTCCTCGCCATCCTAAGAATATGATATCAAGTCGATCCCGTTGGCATACATGGTAACAATTGACCATAAAAAAAAGGTCCCCTCTAAAAGACTAGGTCCTCTTCGATTGAAAAGATTCTCGTAGGAATTTTTTAGAATTAAAATCCTTAGAAATTTTTCTACATGACTCGTTTGGTTTAGAGGATTGAATCTTATAGGATAACAGATAGAAAAGTTTGACATTGACTCAAACTCTTGGGATGAATCTTGGCTATTCTTGTCATGTAATCAAACACGATCAAAAATCATTTAGGATTGAAATAGGCGTGATAGTGCATCATGTGTTTTTCGTTCTCGCGCTTTTACGGTCCTGCTGTGAGATTGCTTTCGTCCAATACCGCACATATGTAAATGCACACCGAGCGGCGTCTCCCTTTTTTTTTTGAGGTAATACGTGTCTTATTTATATAGAATAAAGATCAAGTTACAAGTCACGTACACCGCGACCCGAAAGAACTGAAAAGATAGAAAATCCCTAGCTATTGCAAAACGAACTCTCACCCAAAAAGGAAGATTACAGTCTAAGCCAAAGAAACCATGAGCAAATAGACACCCGAGAAAAATGGATAGATCATCTCTTTACCTGAGCTCGAAGCGGCTACATTGCTAATCTGCAGTTTTACGGATCTCTGAAGTAGCTTGCCAAAAGCAAAGAAATTGCCGTTCGAAGAATCTGGCCAGGGCAACACAAAGATAGGATGAGCGAAGTAGCTTGATAAAAGCAAAGAAATTGCCGTTTGAAGAATCTGGCCAGGGCAACACAAAGATAGGACGAGTTGCATACCTCGTAACAACATGTCTCATCGGTCTGTCGAGAGTTCAGACGCCTTCCACAAGCAAGATGTGTGTGCCATCTTGATCTAGCCTGAGGAAAACAATTGCAACCAGCGGAAATTTGCGATCACCTCTATCTTCACTTCTTGAGAATGGTAGTGCCTTAAGAAATGAACACCTCGCTTGGCGTGATACCGCACGCCGTATATTCCTTCGTCGGACAGAGAAACAAACTTTCGCCCGTGCACACGACATGCCGTGGATCAAATTTAACAATCCAATCCAATGAAAGCTTCAAGTATCGTATCAGGCTGCCAGCAAGCAGAAAGAAAGTGAAAGAAGAAAGAAAAGCGCTGCATTCCAGCAGCCCATGGTACAAACCACGGTCATGTCGCCGAGGCCTGTGTCTGCCAAGACGACCGTTAGGGGGTCCAAAAGCCGAAGAACACCGCGTGCGTGCGTGCGTGCCATCGCGAGCAGCGCGCCTTCCGCCGTGCACCCAAATCCCCACCAGAGTCAAGAGCCGAACCGCATGGCGGAGTCGCATAATTTGACCGTTGCCGCACCACGTCGGAGACCTCCTCCTCCACCTCGCACAGCGTGCCGTGCCACTGTCCCATCCGCCTGATACTGGCTATACTGTTACTGACACGTGGATCCAGCGTGCTGGCCCGCACGGCGGTGAGAGATGCAGCGCTTTCCTGGGGCTTGTTCGTTTCTTTCCCGTTGTCCCAAGCCCACGCACTGCTGCGGGGCGCAGAGACTACAGAAACTCGGACGCGGGCCCAGGCATCTCCGCCGGTGGTCTACATCTCAGCTGAACAGACGTACGCAAGGGTCAGCGCTGCGCTGGTGCACGAGACGAAACAGTGCGCCACCGCCTCTGGGCTCCGCGAGGTCGCACGGCAGCCGTTGGATCGCTGACATGCGCCATGTGATCCGTGCGGCTGTCTCCAGTAGCAAGATCCCTTCCGTGCTGACATGTGGGCCGTCCAGACGCGGGTGGGCACCCCTGTCAGTGAGAGGCGAGGCAAAGGGCGGGGGGTGCGTGAACGAAGCAACGGATCCATTGGTGGGTTCCAGCACCCTCCCATTGGGCCGCGGCCTTACTTTTGCACAAAAGCCCCTGCTTTTCGGCGTCCTCATATTTATAGCCCAACTTGCCACCCTTCTCTCCGGTCTCCACTTCTCTTCTTCCTTTCGACCTCTTCTCCACCTTCTTCTCCCCCCCTTTCTCTCTTCTTGGTTACCTTCGAGTTCGGCAGTTCGGATCTTGGAAGAAAGGGGGAGTAGTAGCTAGCTAGGTTCCTTTTGCTTCATCTTCCAAGTCAGGAGAGAGAAAACAGAGGGGGGAGACTGACCAGGCAAAGGGGTTTGGAGTTCTCCTGCTGAGCTTTTATTTCCTTGAGACGGCATGAGGAAGCTATCCTTCTTCCTCCTCCTGCTGCTGGCCGCCGCCGCAGCTGTTCATGGCGATGACGGTGAGGTTTTTCTCGCTTCGTCCTTTTCCTTTCCTTCTCCAGGGCTGCTCTGTTTTGCATTTATTGCACACTGATTCGCGCTTCAAGCTCTCTGATTTCCTTTCATACGCACGCTTCTCTATCTCGGGATGGAATATCTCCATGCTTCTGTAGTGTCGATTCTTAACTTAGGCTGGACTTCTACTTTTTATTTTTTTGCTGGAATCCTGGAAAGTGTAGACCCAGGCAGCCTCTGTGTGATTGAGACCAGTCGAACTAGCGATGTCCCTTTCCCTTTGATTTGTTTCCTTTGTCGTCTTATGGTCTAGTGTATTCTGGCTGGCTCGTCCTGTTGCGTTAAGTTCAGCCATTAGCTTTCTCTTAGCATCAGATTAACTCGAGCAATCGCTATAGCATGAAGTAGTAAAACAGTAAGCCACTTTTGGGGTTTGGATTTGACTACTCGTCTTGCTTGCTTCACCCTACTTACTCTATGCTTGCCCACCCACCCGGCCTCCCTCGGATTCCCTTCTCTGCGCTTCTCCAAGCCCATTTATTCCTTGCTCCCTTCACGTGCACTGGGCTGGACTAGTAGTTTTTACACGAGTTGTGCACGTTCCTAAGAACATCTGCTGCTGTCATCATATCCTACCGATAGGTTTGGAATAAGATTTTACTTGTAGCTAGGACAAGGAATATGACTACTTCACATATTGCATCAAACGGTCGCCTCCTCGCTAACTATGCACGCAAGTAGTAGAATAATGCGATGCCGACCAACCAACTCCAGCATCCCATGAATCTGTGATGGCTTTGCGCATAGTTTAAGCAGAAAAGAGGGGTGAGCTGCTGTGTTCGTACAGCGGCCCATCTTTAGCGTCAGCCTGTATGGGCCCTCCATGCCTGCCTCTTTTTAAGCTTCCCTATTGATCTCGTCCTGCACCCGAGCTTCAGGTTAGTAACAATTGTTTACTTCAGCTGGGCACAGTATTAGCATGTCACGGTCAAGCAAGCCCTTGCTAAGTGGAGTACTATTGGTGTTAATCGTCGGGGTTAGCCCACTGGACGGATCGCTCGCCGATTTGGCCTGCGCGCTTGTCAGTACACTGAGCGTGCACAGCACGGGCTCGCTCACGCGACCAGTTCTCTTCCACCCGTTTGACTGAGGAGAGAAAAAAAGTGGTTCCGGGACCACCTGGCAGTGTCATGTAGTACTGGCTAGTGGCCCCGCTTAGTTAATGAAGTCACGTCCTTAGCGTACGCGACACAGCCCAGCTCGCTCGCCTTGTCTGCGCGAGAGCAGCATCTTTTAAAACATTCCTCTGTTCTCTTTTTGTACTACTGAATTGATAATTGGTTTGTCGATGTGTAAAGCATACTACTGTATCAGCTATAGATTATACTACACTGTTTAGTTACTTTTGCAACCCCGTCATGCTTGTTTGTAGAAAAGAATATGTTTTACCAAGATTCCTGCTCTCTATTTTGCAAAAAAAAATAAAAAATGTTCCTGCTCTCTGTCTCGCCTAAATTAAAACACACAGAGTATATATGTATTAACATTCTGACCTGAAGGCCTAAAAGTTACTACATGCATAGTTTGTGTACAAGAACTCTGTTACTGGTTATCTGAAAAATTCGTGGACGTGCAGGGGCGTACATCGGCGTCAACATCGGCACGGCCATGTCGTCGGTTCCGGCACCGACGCAGATCACGACGCTGCTCCGCTCGCAGAACATCCGGCACATCCGGCTCTACGACGCCGACCCGGCGATGCTGTCGGCGCTGGCCAACACCGGGATCCGCGTCATCATCTCCGTGCCCAACGACCAGCTCCTGGGCATCGGCAACTCCAACGCCACGGCGGCCAAGTGGGTGGCGCGCAACGTGGCCGCCCACTTCCCTACCGTGAACATCACGGCCATCGCGGTCGGCTCCGAGGTGCTCTCCACGCTCCCCAACGCCGCGCCGCTCATCATGCCCGCCATGCGCTACCTCCAGAACGCGCTCGTGGCGGCGGCGCTCGACCGGTACATCAAGATCTCCACGCCACACTCCTCCTCCATCATCCTCGACTCCTTCCCGCCGTCCCAGGCCTTCTTCAACCGCTCGCTGGACCCGGTCCTGGTGCCGCTGCTCAAGTTCCTGCAGTCCACGGGCGCGCCGCTCATGCTCAACGTGTACCCCTACTACGACTACATGCGCTCCAACGGCGTCATCCCGCTCGACTACGCGCTGTTCCGGCCGCTGCCGCCCAACAAGGAGGCCGTGGACGCCAACACCCTGCTGCACTACACCAACGTCTTCGACGCCGTCGTGGACGCCGCATACTTCGCCATGGCGTACCTCAACGTCACCAACGTCCCGGTCATGGTGACGGAGACCGGCTGGCCGCACAAGGGCGACGCGTCCGCCGAGCCGGACGCCAACGCCGACAACGCCGACACCTACAACAGCAACCTCATCCGGCACGTCATGAACGTCACGGGCACGCCGAAGCACCCCGGAGTGGCCGTGCCCACGTACATCTACGAGCTGTACGACGAGGACACCCGCCCCGGGACGGCGTCCGAGAAGTACTGGGGTCTGTTCGACATGAACGGCGTCCCGGCGTACGCGCTGCACCTGACGGGCTCCGGCGTGCTGCTCGCCAACGACACCACGAACCAGACCTACTGCGTGGCGCGTGAGGGCGCCGACGAGAAGATGCTGCAGGCCGCGCTCGACTGGGCGTGCGGCCCCGGGAAGGTGGACTGCTCCGTGCTCACGCAGGGGCAGCCGTGCTATGACCCGGACACCGTGCAGGACCACGCCACGTACGCCTTCAACGCCTACTACCATGGGATGGGGATGGCATCCGGGACCTGCTACTTCTCCGGAGTCGCCGTGATCACGACCACCGATCCGAGTAAGTTCTCAACGACCTTGCAGAAAATCTCTCCTTACCTGTCAACTATTCTTTGGCAATCTTGGACTCATTGTTGGTGGAAACTTTCTTCTTCTGCAGGCCATGGGCCTTGTGTTTATGGTGGGAAGAACGGCAGCGCGTTGCTGAACGGAACCTCGATGGCGCCGTCGTCCAACTCCACAACGGAATCCGGCTCCCGGCGGGGAGTGGGCGACGTCTCGTCATTCGTCCTCTCCCTTGTCACCGCGCTGCTCTTGAGCGTCGTCCTTCTGTAGTAGGATCTCTTAGTAGTAGGAAGTCAGACTAGTCGCTCTTGAGAGGATTCGTTTTGTTGTTAGGTGAGGTTCGCTTGGGTGCTGGGTAATCCTCGTCATTCCAAATGGAACGGGATGTGGTTCTGTTGCTCTTATGACGTGAGCTACTCTGGTATTGGTTGGGATTTGGAGTGGATGTTGGATGTGAATTGTGATCATGGAAATGAAGAGCAACGTGTGCTCACCACAAGCAACTCTTCAACTAGTTGCTCGTATTTGACACTCATCCATTGTCCACACGGTGTCGCTGGCCACTTTCTCGGTGCAGCCTATCACATTGTTCTACTTTGGTTGGGTCGCACGCGGAACGGAAAGAGAATATTATTAGTCTCCGTCCAAAAACAAGGACAACAAGTGACTTGAATTTGTCTAGATTCATTTAGACTTGTTTTAGATATATTCGAAAATGGAAGTCACTTATTTTAGGACGGATGAAATATATAAAAAATAGAAAACAGAACACGTAGAACATGCATTAAACTACTAGATATTGAAATGATGAATTCTTATGCAATTAACGCATAGGCGATCAACCCCATTCCCAACAAAGGCGGCATAGGAGGTCAACTCATAGAAAATTGAGTGGCGAAAAGAGGTACTGCTAACCCACGACCTAACCCTCCCTTTGGCGGTGGTGCCCCCAAGCCCCTTGCCGGTGCCCCCTCCACTCCCTTTGTCGTCATCAGATGTGTTACCGGGCAAAGCCCTCGTGCTGTGGCGGCGGCGGGGCAAAGCCCTCGTGGCGTGGCGGCGGTGGGGATCCCGATGGTTGTGGCTGGGGGGTGAGAGAGCGGCGCACATCTTCGCTCATGTAAGATGGTTTACCAGGGTTTAGGGTTTAGGGCACATCTTCATAAAATTGCCAAGATGGCTGGTGTAATGTAATATTTCGCACATCTTCTTGAATAAGGATGAAGTAATTCAACTTGCATAAAATTCACATATCAACATTTTGCCAAAATATTTTGGGTATTCAATTGAATACCCTTGACTTGAGCTAGGCCCGCCCCTGGTTAGGCTCATTAGTGCCCGACTCGTCTGGAATCGGATCGTCGAGGACATGTTCCTTCTTTTCTTATTCAAGAACAATTCTCAAGTTACGATACCAATTGGTAAAGTTTGTTCCATTCAACTTGTCCTTCTCAAGGATCGTACGCAACGCAAAACTAGAAATCTGAACGGTGCTAGTTGGTGCCATCTACAAACGAAAGATGCAAAACACTTATGACAATGTATCTGTAATAGGAGAAGGTGGTTTAAACTCTTTAATCGTGCGCACTCTCACTGAGACTAATATCCCTCCGACAGTCGATAGTGATCAGGATCCCGGTCAGTTATCCGACTAGTGAGCCTTTGTGTCACTACTAGTCGGAGAACCTTCCGACTAGGCAACACCTTACCAATCAGATCTATATCTAATTCCAGTTGGATTGTCCGACAACCCTCCTTACCCGGAAGCCAACAATTATTCTGATAGCTCCATCTAGCTACCAAGTGCCCTGCAGAGAGAGTCCGGATCCCTCACACTCTATCGAAGAGAATTGGCATTGCCCCAACAATATGAGCCTACTAACCAAAAATGTTCGACTTGTAGTGTTACAGAAAATGGCGGGGTAATCCGACTAGACATTCTTTGAGGAAAAAAGAAGCAAATAAAACTGCAAGTCGGAACCTTTCTGACTCACACCAGCTAACTCTATGTAACTTTTGACAGAGTACATCTGTCCTATTCTTGTCCAACAAGAAAAGCAACTGTAGTGGTTGATTGTGGATGTCAGCCACGTGATCTCCCACTCAAATCTGGACCAGATATGACCAACTTCTTGGCCAAGACAAACCAGAACTTGCCACTACCCTGGATCAAAATAGATAAAGAAGGCAAAACGAAAACAGCAAAAAAGATCCAATCTTCCGTACTAGTGCATCTTATGCGCAAGAACTAGGCCAAAAACCTAGAGACGATTGTCTGATACCATTATTGGACAACGCATAGAGCCATGCCGAAAATAAAAACTTTTATGCTCCAGCAAGGTCTCTGGCGAGCCACCCCAAGATACGGCTAAGGTCAAAGGCAGTAGTATGTACCTGTCGACGCGTAGGTGTGAAAGCTGAGGAAGCGCATCGTAGGGGTGTCGTATGTTCCCCTCATCTCGTTCGGCTCCGGTGAACTTCTTGATCCTAGGACCACCTCATCGCCGGCTTCATGCTCCTCCTCGCATTCGACTTCGCCGCCGCCCAATATCGCTGATGAGCACCACAGGTGTGGTGCCTCTATCGTCACGCACACGTACAAGGTGGAATATTAGCAAGAGAGATCTAGTCTCGGTCTTGCCGTCATGGGACAGAAGGTGATTGCCAAGTCTAGCGAAATCCTAGGAAGCAGCACTGGATCCAAAATCGTGTATTATCCGATGCCACACACCTTTCTTTATACAGGCGAGTAGGTGAGGGCACACAACACTTGTGTTCCTTGGTCCTAAACCCTAGTCAAAGTGGGTCCAACCCATTGACATGTGTCCCTGTCCGAACAAGTCCAACTTGTCGGCTTGTGATAGTCGGATCATCATTCGCCTAGTCCCACTCTCTTAAGTGTGCGATCCACAGCTTCGGTAAGCGGACACGATTCAATAATCATTCATCGAGGCAAGAGCTTCGGTGACTTTTCGACCAGAGCTGATAATCAATAGCGGCCTCTAGCTAGACTTGCCGACTTCCGGTTTCCGCAAGTTCCTTTAGTGTGATGATCTGTATGATTCCCTTTGCCTCACAATATTGGTGATAAACCGCAGGGGAGACTCCATCATCCTAGTGTCGGTTTACTCTCTTCTCGTTCCAGTGATAACTGATTACCTCCGGCTTCACTGAGTAGGACTCGAGTAACGCATGGCCATGCTTTCGAATCATATCACACAAGAGGGCCTAGAGAATATCTCTCCGAGATGGAGGGGCAAATTCCGTCTTGGCTGATCCACGTCACGGATCTTGCTTCGGAGTTGGCCCAAGACCACCCTTATGACTTCCAGTTACGGTGAGCGATAGATGGAGTCAAAGACGGCTTGTCCACAACTCGAATCGTTGATGGTTTTTGAAAAGGATACAGATGCCGCCTAGAGGGGGTAAATAGACAGTTTAAAAACTTTTACGAGAAGGGCTTAACAAAGGCGGAATAAAACTAGCGTTTACTTTGTTAAGCACAAAACCTATATAAACTACGGTTCACCTATGTGCACCAACAACTTATGCTAAGCAGAACAAGCAACTATGTGATAGCTAGATATAAGACTTCAAACACGAAGGTTATCACAAAGTAAAGTGCATAAGTAAATAGCTCGGGTATAGAGGTAACCGAGGCACGCAGAGACGATGATTTGTGACCGAGTTCCTCCCATAAAGAGAGTACGTCTCGTTGGAGGGGTGCGCGGTACTAAGACCACCACGCCACAAAAGGCCTCACCCAATTCTCTCGTGAACCTCGCCACAAGAGGCCTGGTTCACTTCTTCACTATCGTGCACTTGTCAGTGGCAATCCGTAACCTCTCACAAAGATTGGGGCACTTCTCACAAAGCTCGGGTATAGTGATCCCTTTAGATTATGCATTACTCTTCACTCTCTAAAAATGGTAAACTCCCAAGATTTTCTTAGAACAACATTATCATGTCCAAAGTGTAATTTGAAATTGTTTTAAAGAGTTGTATAATTTTGTAATATGCATGAGACATAAAGATTTTAGTGAATGCATTATTTTTCACCCTCTAAAAATGATAAACTCTCTTTTTTACATCAAGACTGTATAATGTTTTTAATTTAAAAGTGTTCAAGAGTTGTGTCATTTTCTTTCTTATTTCTTATACTTCTATCTCTCTGAATCTTATAGTTTGACTTTCACCTCATAATTTTACTTGATTGCAATCGAGACACTAACTCATTAAACAAATTGATTTTTTCCTAGGCACCAAAACTAGGAATAATCGGAACATCCACTCCGTCGACCACATTCTCCACATCAAGCCCTCCGAGCTGTACTCGAAATGCTTGAAGTGCCCGCATTTCTTCACGATCTAAAAATGGCAAGATAAACCCTAAATCCTAAATTCCGAGGAAATAATAATAAAATAGAGAGAAATCGAACAATTTGAGTACGAGGGTAAGTGAAACTAGACATCGGTCATGGAAGACTCTGGGAGAAGAAGAAGGGGGTCTGGGAAAAAAATCCGAGGCAACACCATGGGCCCAGGCTCCCACCTTGCCACGCTAACCTGGGTAAGTTGTGGGTCCAGAGCTCACATGGATAAGCTATGGGTCCCACGCTAATTTGGATAAGTGGAGAGAGGTATCCACTACGGACGCGACCCACTGCAAATCGTACGCGTAAGCTGCAGACAGACTCTGTGAGAGTTTCAGACAAAAAGTTAGGTAAAAGTGATGAAAAATTTAGCGTGTAGACAAAAGTGTGTACAAGTAAGGAACCGGGCACGAAATTTTTTTTTGCAAAAAACGTCCTTACTGCTTTAAAACAGAAAAACACGGTCGAACTGATTAATGGGTTCGATAACTAAACGGACTGGGCCGCATGCCTAGAAGATCGTCTGGGCCAGGAACTATAGATGTGCACAACTGTAAATCGGCCGTATCAGCGTACGCCCTAATAGTGGTCCATAAATAGCCAGCGCCGTCCCTCTTCTCTTTCCCATCCGTCTGCGCCGCCGAATCAACCTCTACAGCCATCTTCAAAGCAGGTCGAAACCCAGATGAAATTTGTTTGATTTTCCACGTTTCGTTTCAGTAAAACTTGATCCCTTTTCTCGTTTGTTCTTTCCATGATTTTCGTACTGTCGCCGCACTCTTCTCGTAAAATATCGTTGGCTCGGATCGCCATCGAGCGGATCCGGAGCTTAGGCTTTGAAGAGGTGCCATATCATACGAGGACCTATGGACATGTGGCTTCTTCTCTATAGATTCACGCATTTTCTCGTAGGTCCAACATTTTGCGTTCGTTCGAATTTCCGATTTCAGTCTCTCCTGTTCGGTTTTGCATCAGATTTTTGTGGCGACCGACTCGTGGCTCGATGATGACTACTTTGCTTTAACCACACCGAATCCAAGGCCGGAGGAATCGTGCTCTGACCTGCCTCCCTGCGTTTGTGCTCCTTTCTCTCTCGTTGAATCCTCGCGAAGTCTCTTCCTCCTGTTGAAGAATTGAATTTCTTCTTCGGCAGGAGGTCGAGACGGAAGGATTCGGCGAGAGATTGGTTAGCATGGTGGGGCGAACGGGAAGGGTGCTTCCGATGGTTCTTCACTTGTGGAAAAACATGTGCCTTTAGCTGAGAGCCTAAAAGCGATTGGTTTCTTTGATTGCGTGAGCTGCGTATCTGAATGTTTTTTCGATTCAGGTAGTTCTACCGAGAATTTGTAGATTCGTTCCGGGATTCAGGTAGTTCTAACGGGAATTTGCAGATTCGTTCCGGCTGTAATAACAACATGCTAATTAGGTCAAGGACGATATGCCTTTTCTTTTCAGAAGGGCTAAAGATGCAGGCAAGAATTTGTTCTAACTAAAATACTACTCCCTCTGATCCATATTAGCTGACTTGGATTTATCTAGATTTGGATATATCTATTACTAAAACATGTCTAGATATATCCGAATCTAGACAAATTCAAAGTCAATTAATATGGGTTGGAGGGAGTAGTTTTATCTTTATAAAAAGGTTTATATTATGGAACGGAGGTAGGTAGTAGTAAAATCGTGCAGTGAAGACTGAAGAGTGCCGACTAAATCTTACTCCGTAGCTTTCAAGCAATGTTGCCCCAACTATTCCTCTGAACATCACCCAAGTCAACTTGATATATGGTCATTCTCCTGGATGCCCCTAAAACCTGGCCGGCAACCTCTCGCTGGCTGTCGTTTTGGGAGGGCAGTCCCATTAGAGGGGTTAAATTTTGTACACAATAACAATATTTCATAGTTTTAAATATTAGTTTAAACCATACATAGTCTAATTATAAATAACTAGCTGAATGTCCGTGCGTTGCCGAGTCATAAATTTAGACCTAAATATATTGATCTGTACTTGTACTTCACAATATATGCCACATAAAATTATGACTTGCATTCAGATAATTGTAATTGTACATTTACTTCCTTCTGACGGAGATCGCCTCACGAGGTGGCGAAGCTTCCAAGGCTAACCTAGGCACCGCCACATATCCCGTTAGGAAAACTATAACTTTGTATAAAATAGTCCATTGTGCGACTGTACTCCGTAGAATTTTGTATAAAATACTAGTCTCATTGCCATTGTGGGAGATCTACCGCTAACCTCTTACTCTTCAAGTTTCTTTTCTCTCTTCCTGTTTAAAATAAATACAGAAGCCCAACCTCATTAACTATCTATTCACCTCTAGTGTAACCGACTTGTGTCTAACGCCGCTCTACGACTAACACTAAGGAGGGGTAAAAAAAGACCGAGATAGGAGCTGCAATGACCCAAATCGAAAAGTTCAGAACAAAATTCCGTAATCGATTGTGAAAGACCGGATTAAATTTGATAGTTTGATTTTAACCTATTGTTGACTGAATTGACCTAATAAAGCGAAAAATTATACGGGGCGCATAATCTGTGGAGTACCCAACCCACTTCTCCATTTTTTGTTTGTGATGTCGCCTCTCGTTTTAGTGTCACGATGCAGCCCCCATATTCCGTAATCGGTTGTGAAAGACCGGATTAAATTTGATAGTTTGATTTTAACCCATTGTTGACTGAATTGACCTAATAAAGCGAAAAATTATACGGGCGCATAATCTGTGGAGTACCCAACCCACTTCTCCATTTTTTTGTTTAACAATAATCGCCTCTCGTTTTAGTGTCAGGATGCAGCCCCCATGTGAGAAGTGGTTGTGACTTTTGCCTTGGGCTGGGCATTCGGTTCCGCTTTTTCTCCTTCATCTTTGCCTCTTTTATAACTCTTTCTTCTGCCTAATTGGATTTAGGTTGCCGTGAAGGAACAATGTGTGCTCGTAGTAGGTATCCCACCCACCGTACCTGATACCTCCAACTCCATCCTCCTCAGGCCTTCTGCCATGATTTCCCGGACCAAGAATAAATCAAAAAAAAAAAGCAACGAGCTGTAGGCCTCGTTTGATCTGCCACTCCTCAACAGTGTGTTAATTCAGTTTTGAGTAATATATAGTCCAGCACTCAATCTTATGTTTCCACATATCCGTAACCAAGGTGCATGATCATGGATGAAAATTGATGAGGGAGCGGACGCAGTACAGAAGGTAACATGCACAACCCTGACGAGCTGTCGCGTCTGACAAGCAGCGTCACCACCTCCTCATCCTTGGTGGCGGCATAGGAGCTGCGGACGGCGCCGGTGGACGGACCTGAACTTGACGGCGATGAAGCGTCGGCGAATGGCGAGGCTGCGGATGACGCGGTGGGCGAAGATGGAGCTTGAGGCGGCAAGCGTCGGCAGATGGCGAGGGAGCTGCGGACGGCGGCTGGAGTGCGTCGCCATCATCAAGGAGGAGGCTTCGGCTCCGACCTCAACTCTGCAGCCCTCGTTCTCTTCTCCAGCAAGGACCGCATCCCCCCGGAGCCCCTCCAGCTCGTCGTTCCCCGCCGCCTCGCCTGCTCGCGTTGGACATAGCCAGCGGCACGGCAGCCGCAACTAATCGCGAGACCCAGGTTGGGTATTTTTCTTTTCTTTTCAACCAATCCGAATCGCGAGACCCAAGGCTGTTTTTTTTTCTTTTCACCCAATCGGTTTTTCCCTATGTATTCTTTTTCCAGATAGCGGGATTGATCGGGATCGCGCTAGATGTTTTTTTTACGGCTATATATCACGACCTACCATCAAGACCATAAGCCTTTTAATAGTATAAATAGATTGGTAGGAGGGTAAAAGGGTCTAAAAAAGTGTTGGACCGGGAGAAACAATCCGTCCTTTATTATTAGGTATAGATTTCATGCAGTAACTTAAACTTTAGTCCAACCCCATCTAGCAAATTAAATTAAATTATTGGTATACAATAACTCAAATAAAATGAAATTCAAATAGTTCAAGTCTTAGAGGAGGTTGACTTTCAGCGCTCATAAATACTTATTGCATCATTTTGTACTCAAATAAAATGAAATTCAAATAGTTCAAGTCTTAGAGGAGTAGATCCTAATGAATACGATGAAACACAGTGTGATGAATGCAGAGCAGTGCGAGGGCTTGAAACTGTCTTTACAGGTGTGGCCCACGATGGATAGATATCACCGGCGAGGTAATACCATTTGTTGTACGTGTGGGCATTGATCCCAAAGGTAACTATTAGAGTATGTCCCTTTGTAAGACTTGTGGATATTGGAGAGCGTTGTAGTAGGTTGATATTATTATTAGTTTCTGCCATGCTAAAAAAATGTGCAAAATCCACAACTCATAATCTAATCTACCGTAGCTTCAACATTTTCAAGTATGTCCTTTATATAAACCTTGCAAAGGAATGGACATGTCTTCCAATCCCAATACATGCAATCGATGCTTCTAAGCATCCTAGAAAACCCTCTCGATTCATTCTTGGGTTAATTGGATAAATGACACTGCAATTTTGGGCTATTTGAGAAACACCACTATAACTTTTGTCTTTTAGAAAACGCCACTACAATTCACCGTATGTTTCATAGACACCATTATGCCCACTTAAACACACGTACCAAACATTATACTATGTATTTCAGTCATGTATACATATACATGATGGAGCCACTCGAATCAGCCTTTTTTAAAACATTGGGATAAAACTGTGAGAGAATAAAAGTGGAGAACACGATGCGTACATCCGTAGGTTCAACACTCATAACAGGTTCTCCAGGATGAAAGGATTATGCAGACAAAAACCATACAATATGACTCAGACAAATGGCCATCAATACATACAAAAAACCTTCAAGCGCAATACCAGGTGCAAATGGCCATCAGATCCATGCATCAATATAGCTCTAGGTCCAAAGGACCGTCTCACAATGTATCATCTCACAAAATAGAATTTAGGACGGAGATCAGGGAATTGAGGATTATATTGCAGGGAGGGTATTCCGATCCGTCGTCGTTGCCGTCGAGTGCTGCCACCGTCATGCTTGCTGCCTCCGCTGCAAAATAGAGAGGGGGTTAGGGGGAGCCTTTGTCTACTCCGAGAGGGGGAGAGAACGCGGGAATCAGGTCCTCTCGTCCTCTCCTCTAGCATGCTCGCCGCTTGCACCGGCACCGCCACCGCCATGCCCGTCGACTTCTGGCGCCAATGGAATGGGGGGATTCAGGGAGCTAAAGTTTGGTCGGCGATAAAGGGAGGCAGTGGTGGAACCAGGTGCTCCCCACCGTTCTGCTAGTCGACATGCCCATGGTCGCCGCTGGCGGCCGTCCTACCATGCATGCCGCCCGTCTAGGTCACTACGGCTAAGCTGATTCACTTGTTTGCCAAAAAATACGTATATGTATAAACGACTGAAAATATGGAGTATATTGTTTGGTATGTCTTTCTAAGTGGACATAATGGCGTCTATAAAATTTATAGAGAATTGTAGTGGTATTTTTCAAAAGATGAAAGTTACAGCGGCGTTTCTCAAATAGCCTAAAATTGCAGTGGCGTTTATCCAATTAACCCTTCATTCTTTGCCAATATCCGAGCTATATCTTCATTAGCTACTCTAAAATAGTCTGATCGAAATGTTGCCACCACTGTCCGGCAAAACATTAGACACTATCAAAGCAAGTTGTCTCAAACAAGTAAGTTGTCTCAAACATGCCTCGATAGTCTAGTGCAGTCTTTCTTGCATTTCTGAACCAATGAGAATCCCCATAATGTGGTGCAGTCTTTCTTGCACATGAAGTGTGCATCATACTCCCTTACGCTGAGCACAATGTTCATGAACTATAGCTAACATGGATTGCTCTAGCGGTAAGATTTTCTTCAATATATATGATGATCAGATTGTTCGATACTTTCTAAAGAAATAAAAATATAATAAAAAATATGTTCCACCGCCTAAGCATGTTCAAGCAGCAAGAACCGAAGATAAAGAGCAGCTTGAGGTAAACGCTAATGATATGGAGTTTGGCTGATCAAAACTCTAGAATAAAATATTTAATAGGAGTTAACCCATTCTCAATAAATTAAGTTTTAAGTTATTATTATTATATTATTTGTATGTTCTAATAAATTTATTTTAAGTCTTGAGTTGTTCAGAGAATTTACCTTAGAGAAGTTAAAAAGCAAGAGAAAACAAAGAGAAGAAAAAGGTTCAGATCGCATAACGGTAGGTGGTAATGAGGTACTCTCCTGCACTTGCTACCAGACTGAATCTGGGCAACTTCAAGGGGGAACAGGATCATACTGAAAACATGCCTGTACGAGAAGTGGCACGGCGGGACGCGCCACTGCACTGCGCCCATACCGAACCTCGATTTAAACAACCAAAGTTCTCGATCTCGAGTAACGAGCAGCGATACGGGTACACCCATACCAGCGCCCTTGGCCGACCAGGTTTGATCTCGAACCCTAATTTTGATCCAATGATGACAACCACCGGTACGGGCGGGCTGCGCCTGTACCGCCCGGCGTACCGACTGCGTCACCAGGTAAAGACCGACGGCGGCTGGCTCCCAGCCAGCCTCCTTCTTCTTCTTCCCATTTCTTTCTTGTTATTTCTCTCTCCACCTTAAACCCTAGCCTCCTAGAACCTTTGATTCTTCATTGATTTGGTGTTTTTGAGTTGGGAATCTTCACATTGGTAAGTTTCTTATCTGATCCATGCTCTATTTTCTGAAATCTATTGTTGAATTCATCACATTGACTATTTAGATGGGTTCATCACATTTTGAGATTATTGTTGATTTCTCACGCTAGGATTTGTAACTTCTACATGTAATCGTTTGTTCATGTCATAGAAACTTGATGCCTATCTTTTTCTTAAAAAAAATCGTAGCACAATGCATAACATTGGAAGGATTTTTCGCTCGGACAAGAGCTCGGGTACGGTGGGAGCCTCGGGCTCCGCCAAGCCACCGGGTTCGAAAAAGAGGCGCTCGGAGGTGAACAACTTGAGGGCCGCCATGAGCTGAGACTATGAGAGGGTGAGCAACCGCAAGGTTTTTCCCACTAAATGGGTAAATCGTGAGTTCCTCTCCCGTCAGGGTCTTTTGGAGGACTTCGAGTAGATGACTGTGCAACCTAGCATGGTCAATTTCTCCTACCTCTCCGTTGACACCTACAAGCTCGCCACGTTCGAATTCCTGTCATCATTCCATGATGATCTCGAAGCCCAAGAGCGTAATTGCATTGTAAGTTTTGTACTCAATGGGCAACTCCATAACCTTTCCTTCTATGAATTTTGTGATAGTTTGGATTGTCCCATGAGAGGAGCTCGATATTAATGACAATGTGCACATAGAAGCAATGCATTTTTGGGAGCAAATTTTTATCCACAGGAACACTGATTATCTGCGCAAAAAGAGCGCCACCATTCAGAATCCTACTATCCATTATTTTCATACCTTTCTAGTGAGTTCTATTTTTGGAAAAGGTGGTGTCGGGGAAATGACAGGCTCCAAAATGAGTGTATTTCATATGGCCTTGCATCCAGAGGTGGAGTACAAGGTAAACGTGGGTGCTTTGCTCATCCAGCACTTTCGTCGCCAAAGGCCGGCTTCCGCAGGGGACATTAGTTGTGATGGGTTGATCACACAGATCGCCTACACAAACGAGTTTGTCCTGCCATAGGAAAGATCTGTGGCTGGCAGTAAGAGCATGGATGACATTCATATGGCTAGCACAAAGTTCACGGGGGTCTATAGACCCGAACGCTCACTTCGTGCTTACCAACTTTATTTTGATCCTAACGGTGATATCCACCAAGTTTTGCTTCCTTTTGTCCAAGTTTTGGTTTGCTGTAAATGTGAGTTGGGTCCTTATTGAGGAGGAGTTTCAGCATGATCCTCTCAGAAGGGTTCTTGTAAGGAGGTCACCCCAACTGGGAAAACGCAACAACTGGCCAACATCAGCAAGATCAAGGTGGAGAAGATTGGCACGGTGCAGGTTGGGATGACTACGGTTAACAACAACATCACCAACAACCTTTCCCTCGGCACCAGTAGCAAGGTATGCCTCAACCACAATCGGATTCAACTATGTCCCGAGGGGTGAATTTGATAAGGTGGTGCATCGCTTTGACAACATAGAAAACATGTTGTATGATGCGAACGCCAATATAATCAACCTCACCAAGACTTCACATCTTTTATAACCGATTTTATAAACCGCTACCCGAACTTCCCATACCAGCAGCCGCCGCCGACAGTGGTGACATTTGATTCTAGTTAGGTAAAAAGCTTAAGCTTGGGGAGGTTAAACTCCTCCTACCTTCTTGCATTTATATTTTTCTTTCTTCTTTTTATTTGTTTTTCTTTAAATGCATGTTTACTTTCAATTTTGCATTTGATAAAAAAAAAACCAAAAATATTAGACTAGCTTTTAAATTTATTTGTGCAAATTTCTCTCGGCTCTTATTGATTTTTTTGCAGGGAACTCACTTGTAGTGATTGAGCTATGGAGACGAACGCAAAGAGTTGGATCAAGTAGAGGATGAGCAAGCAAGAGGAGGTACCGCATTTTTATTTTTATTTTTCCTGTAAGATTATTCCTGAATATTTTATGTCCGTTCGGTTGCACTTGGGTTCGACTCTATGCTTAATTCCTTATCTTTTAGAACTTGATCTCAAAGGTTTTTGTCACCTCTTTGGTTAAGACTTTCGATAATTAAAATCCGTTTGAAAAACTACCCCTTGGATTAAATTCCAAGCTTTTAAGAATAAGAGAAAGTGTTGACTTGATGATATCTTCTGAAAAAAAATTGTTTGATAGAACGAACTTTTTATGGTGGGAGAGGGAGATGCCAAAACCTGTTTCGACCTGCTGTAAAAAAAGGTAGAGAAGAAAGAAATAAAAGTTATATGTTTCTAATACACACCTTTAGGATGCCAACAATCCCGCTAGCCTTTGAACGATCTATGGTATAATCCTGGATTTTGGCTATGAGTTGATGGCGTACATGTCGCTATATAAGCAAAATTATTGGTATTCTCAAAAGGTTGTGTAAGCAAGTTACAAAAGAAACATTTGTTGACCCTTGGGAAAGAAAGAAAAAAATTATCATCAAAATATGAGATGAAAATATTCTATACTTTTGATCTTTGGCATCACCTCATCGCCTAAATTGAACAATTAGAGTTCTTGAAAGACAAGGAAAAGAAAAGGTATTTGATAGCCGCAATTATCAAAGTGGGTGTTAATGAAGAAGCTTGAAGTTTATCCTTCTTTTGGTATCTACGTGTGCACCCTTAATTTTAACTCAAGCGACCTCGCTCAAAACATTTTTACTCTCATAATAAGAGAGGCGTTGAAAGAAATTGATTTGCAAGCCTAGCCAAATTTTTAACAATCTCATTTGAGTAATAAGAACTATTAGCTAGCGAGTTACTTGCGTTTAGAAATTGAACTTAAGTGCAATTGTTCAAATATAGTATGCTCATGTTCAAGATTGTAGGATTTGAGACAATTGAATATGATACAACCTCGAACTTGTAAGTTTTCATCTTGATTCAATTCTTCGCTATTACTCATTATAGCTTTATTACTCGAGGGCGAGTAACCGCTAAGCTTGGGGATGTTGATAGCTCCAAATTTCATCACTTTTTACTATTGATTTTCCTCGTGTTTATTGCCGGATTTCACTGAAGAGTACCCATTTCTACTAATGTTAATATCGCAATTAGTGAATCAATGGTTTCTTGTGATGGTTTTCAGGTAATGAACATTTATTAAAGAACTAATAACATTTATAGGCTAATTTCATCTAAAGAAGTAAATCCCCAATTGAAGCCTAACATGGCATGACCCTTCAGGTGCCTATTATTGATATTATTTATAGGCTTAATCCTGAACAAATGTGAGCGATTTGAGAGCATCTGCCGTGTAGAGCTGCCGCTCTGTGTCGCTGCTGGTGGGCCTACGACGCTCTGTGTCACTGGCCGTGGGCCTCCCTCACTACCATCGTTGCATGTGGGCTTGGGTCTTCTCTGCGTCTCTGACTCCAATTTTTCTCCACCGTCTCTTGCTCTCGTGGAGCTCAGAGAGAGTTAGGGTTCCGCCGCAGCTGTCCCAGCCCCCGCCGCTCCTCCAGCCGCTCAACTCGCCGCCGCCGCCGCCGCTCATCCCGCTGCCCGTCTCCTCCCTCGCGGGAAGATGACGATGGCGACCACGCTCAAGGACCCGTGTCCCTGCCCCCATTGTCCTTCTCTGTGTCGGTACGCCCCAGCACCGCATCCTCCTCCAACGCCGTCACATTGGTTGACGAGTAGGAGTTAAGCCCGCGCTCTAGCGCCACTTCCTCCTCAAGCTCCGTCGCGGAGGTCGGCGAGGAGGGGATCGGCCGATGTGCCATCGAGCCCTCCAATGCGACGACAACAACGCCTTAGCCCCACTGGTCTCCCTTCTAGCACCATATGTTTTAGATGGATGAGATCTGATATGAATTGATTGTTTATTGGTGCTTTAAGGAATTGATTGTTTATTGGTGCTTTAAGGTTTGAAATAGTTGGGTATCTGATGGACTGCTACAGGGTCTCACACGGTATGGCCCTTGATGCATATTGAAGCAAGGTGCGTGTCTATCCCCTCCCTCACTCTATCTCTCCTTCCCGATTCTTTACTACGATGGTTTTGTATTCTGAGTAAGGTGTAGACACATTTATTTGTTCTCACATTACCTATGAGATAAATTTTTGCTCTAAATATATCTTGAGAGTATGAGGTTCCCTCTAGATATAGGCTAGAGAGAAGACCCCATTGTCAATCCAGATACTATAACCGGCTAAAACTCCTCTAAAATGTAAGGCTGGCTACGTTTTCTTACAACTGAGTCACACTTCATGGTAAATCATAATTCTTTTGGCTAAATCAGCAAGTCTGAAATAACCAGGTTCCACTGGTTGGATAATCAAATTAACCAATGTGCTGAATTAGAAATACACTGATTGTTTTTATTGCGAAGGGCAACAATATAACCAGTTTTGACGACACTAATCTAAGTTTATTATGTGATTCTAGAAATATTGGCCTATTAATTTCTCTAGCTAATTCATGCATTTCAGTCTGATGATGAACACGACACATATCCGAGGAGGTTGCCTTTGCAGATGATGAAGAATAAAGGTACCTACCTTTGCAACTCGGTTGTTAGATTGATGTATTTTTTCCCAGCTAAATAATGATTTAGTGTAGGCCATATGCATATGCATTATTGGATGTTTATCTGTGGCGCAAACCCAAAGCAAGGGGTTGGTGGTGTTAGTAGCCAACAACTGCATTAATCTCTAGACTAGGGCTGCACCTTGTTCAATCATGCATCAAAGCTTTGAACAAGATCAATGCTTATTTTACAAGCAGTGTGCATCTATTTTATTTATTTGTTTGGTGGGTAATCTGATGCATCTTCATGCATTTGAAGTATTCTTAGTTCAACTTTTTTTTTGGTTTGTTTAATTTTGGTTCTACCGTGAATCCATGTTTATTTCTAGCATGTAATGTAGTCTTATGTTTATCTTTCATCTCATATGTATGTGGTTATGCCATGTTGCTCCATCGGAGATTGCCATGCTCAATGGCCCGGATGCGACTGGCTCGGTTGCAACCATCTACTTCAGGATTTCTGACCATTTTCGGTAATGTTCACCAATTTGGGTGCTATTGGGTTTGTGTATATCCATGAGTATTTCTATTCTCTTTCATTTTTAGAACCAAGTTAACCCAGTAGTAAAGGTTGAAAAATCTACATTAGGTGGTTTTGAATCTGTAAACTTATCCAAAGCTTGGTAATTAGGTAACTGTGCAATATATAAAACATCGTTTGATAGTAATCTCTATTTCTAATTCTCTGTAATGGGTTCCAAATAGATTCCAGCTAAGTATTGCATAGTGGTACAGGTTGATAAGAAGCAAGGACTAACAAGAAAGAAAGCTAATAAGCCAGGATAGTAATATGTTCTTTTAAGCACTTATGCCCGTTACACTGTGGAATAGTTTTAATGGTAGTTTTAGCTTCCTGCACTTAATATTTTTCATAGTTTAATTATTGCTTTATTTTGCTTCCTCCACTTATGGTACATTGGCCAAATTTATGGAGGACGCAAACACTATTTTTGATAAATTGGTTCACGATCTGGAACAATAGCAATGCTTAATATTGCTTCTGGTACAGGGTAATCCGGAAACGCTCACGATTTCCTTAGTTAACCATATGACCCTTCATTTCTTCAAGGCAAATATATCTTGGTTCGCTTTTTCCCCCTCTTGCACATTAATATTTTGCAAACAAAAGTTCTGTGATAATGCCTTCCACGGTATGGATCTAATCTATGTAGTTCAGTCGGACAATATGTTGCTGTTATATGGGCAAAACATCATACAGAATATATGTGGCTCCCATGTGGTGTTAATAATTCTTAGTGATTGTTATTTTGGTGCAGCTAATTGTGGTTGTGTTTCTAAATCTTTCTAATTTACCTTTTTAGGTCTTCCGCGCCATATTTGCGCTTACTAGATCTGCCAGATTCGCAAGCAATTGATGAGAAACTGCGGGATTGTGAGTGTCTTAAAATATTTGAGCAATATGTACGGGTATGATTCTGTCAGCTGGCCTAAAATTTTCACGTGTGACCCTGAAGTGCTCAATCAACTGTGTCTCTCATCGTTGTTGTATTTGATGATTGTAGCCTGTCAGCTGACCTAATACTCACCACAACCGATGTAGGCGTGCGGTCAGAAGCCATGGCGCAGCAGTTTGAGTACAAGCGACGGTGGTTGCTATCCGTGGATTCGTTGTATGGTGAGGCGGCAGCCCCGATTCAGGCGGCCCTAGATTCCAATGAGGCCTCGATGTTCCTGAAAACCTGATCGGTGACCTGCAGTAACGGATGGTCACTAAGACCTTTTAGAGCACCGACGAGGTATGCGTCTTCCTGGTTTCCGGTGCTATCTGCTTTGAATCTGTGTAATTCACTATCGAGCTTGCACGTGGTTGTTTGTGGGGGTCATGGGTAAATCTTCATTGTATAGGTTGAGGCTCAATAGAGTAGCTTATGATCTATGAATATATAACTGTGCATTTGATGCAACGGAACTTGAGGTTGAATAATTCAACCTTAATATATGACTTGCTAATTTGCTATGGGTTGTAGTAATTCAAAAATTTCCCAAGTAAGATCTGGTTTATGATAGTTTCAGATGTGAACATTAGTAACAGGACAAGGTTTTTTTACTTTCCTCCGCCTGGTCGATTTGGGGTTGGATCATCCATTTACTAGCGAGCATTTCAGGCCGTTTAGGTGAGTACAGCGTCTCTGATCCTGGCGTAGTGTGTTGTTCGCATACTTATTGGGGCTTTGGTGGTGATCGTATGGGCGGGAGATGTGTCCGGCGCCTTGCTACCGAGTGGCACCATCGTTGTTCGGAGTTGATCCTGGGGTTGGGAGTTGCAGTTTGTTCTTTTCTGGGTTTCTACATTACTGTTTTTCTTAGGTTTTTTGTGCCTTTTCTACATTCTGTTTCTTCTAATCCTGTGGTTGTTTTTTCTTTCTGCTTCCCTTATTCATTTTCTAATTTTTTTGTTTGTTTGTGATGCATATTTGTTGTGCAGTTTGTTAGGCGGGGCTGCTAGCTTTGTTCTGTTCTCTGCTGCTAGCGGGGTTTCCTTCTCTTCTTTTTGTAAGGTGGGTTATTTATAATGTTTGACTGATGGGTTGCCTTTAGTGTGTTGATTACTACGTGGATGGCCTGGTTAATCTTTTATGTGTTTTTTGGTCCAGCATATGCATTTTGTTTCTACTATCTAGGTAACGTGATTTTACTGTAAAGTTAGAAGATTTGTTTACTAGCTGATTTCTTAATGATAAAGTTCATGAAGTGATTGACTAGCTGTTTGTTAGGAATTGTCCAGTCATGTATGTGAAGTTTGTTTCTCCTATATGTGTAACATGATTTACTTTAAAGATGGTTTCTTAACAAATATAAAAATATTGAATCACTTGCCCCTTCTATATATATACGATTGACTTGACATGCAGAATAATTGTTATCTGATTGCAACTCTTACGTAAAATGTACGAACTTCAGCTGAAAAGTAAAGTATGAGCCTCCATGTATCAGGCTTGGACCATCTTGTTGTGTTTTCTGTCAGTAGCAGCCGGAATACTGCAAGTGCAAACGTGGTGGATCAGAGAATATAATTGCATGTTTGGTCTACTTCTTTTCTGACGACATGTATTAGGCGTGGCCACTGACGCATCGATGGTCTGCAGTAGTTACAACTTATTATAGAACCGTGTTGATTGTGGTCAAATTGATGTTGGGATAGAAGAAAAGAAGCATTCATCACTAGCAAGAATTTTCACCACGTCTACATGGAAAAAGAGGATCCAAAGAGGCATTTTTAGAGTGAATGACTGATTGTTCATCAGGTATAGTGCCTAAAGCTCTACACCGACGACCGAGGCAGGTGTGATCGCATTTTCTAGCTGCTCGTGACTTGCCAGCGACATCGATCATTGTCGCGGATTACGTCTATTAGCTTAGGCCTAGATTTCCGAGTATCTATCTCGGACTTTTCTTTGGTGTGTGCAAGGTAGGTAGTTTGGGGATCAAGGGAGAGGCGAAGATGTTATGGAGGGTCGCCACCTCCTTCGTCCTCACTAGCGCTACACAGTCCCTGTTATCCCCGCCCGGCGACCTTGATGCGGTAGAAAGATGGATTCTTTGAAAAAGGATCCAAGAACTTCAGAATGATTTAGTGGTGTGTAGAGTTCCTATAGGAATTGAGTACTTAAGAGTGGTTTGGTTGGTTTTTGGTGCCAAAATTTCTATGACGTTTGTGCAAAATATGAGACAGGACGATCGGTCTTTTTCTCTAAAAATCTTCAGTTACATAACAATCGAATCAAAGTTACCAATTAGCTAATGGTGCAATTGTTGCAATCATAATAGTTTTGATACTATTTCCCCATACTGATGTATATGTCCATATAGATGTTAATTTCCTTCTCGCTGCTATAGGTGATTGTTTGTCAACATATATGGAAGCTCATATCTTCATCATGCTATAGTTGGAGATGTATACAAGTTGTAGGTTCAGAAAGAACAAGGAACAACTACTGTAAGTTTCACATAAGTTATGCAATCAATTTGGGTTTGAAATAAAAAAAGTTTTTGTCCATTTGATTTGTGTAGTACTATTATCATATGGATACCCATCTGATATCAGTTTCATGCCTCTCTATGCTGCTATGAAACAATACCCCTAAGAAAAAATAGTGTGCTAGGTGGTCTGGACGTTGTTCCAGTAAGAAGAGTAAAAAATTATAGTACGCTCAAGAATAATGTGTCTCTCAGAACAATTTTACTTGACTTCCATGGTTTTATTAGCCTGCTACTAGGGAGCAATTATAGTACGCTCAAGAATAATGTTGCTTGCATATTTTTGGAGAGATAAATCTGAATTGCTATGGTTTTATTAGCCTACTACTAGGGAGTAAAGTTTAACTTGAAAACATTTCCCGTTAAATGCCTCATGAGTTTTCAGAAAATCTTAAACAACTTCAAGGCAATGGAACTTTCAGTTCGAAGAATAACTAGATGAATAAAGGAAGGAAAATAGTAGAAAAGTTATTGTCAACTAATGCCTTGTGTTACATTCAAATGTGGAGTCTGAACCTGCTCCCAACTGAGGCATGGACAAACCATTGGCACTGGTCCAGAAGCATATGCGAATGTATAGGATAGCTAAACATGTGAGTTGTGCTTCACATCCAACCAAAATTTGAAATATTTGCAGCACTTGCATAGTGCAAACTATTATAATTTTGTGTTGATTTCCTATACTTCATATAGTTTCTTACAGCAATGGGACCTAAGGTGTTTCCATCTTGCTATGTAGATCGGGTGGACATTTACCTATGCTGCTAGAGGTTTAGTTGACGAGCTTACATTCAGAAGCGTCACTCTTTAGAGATTCCTATCATAACATTAATTGATCTGTTTTTTCTTTTGACTTATGAATTAAGATTTAAAATGATGAACTGGTTAGAGAATGTCGCTTCCAAATTATTGACCTTATTTATATTGTAACATATTATCTTAGTAATCACATTCAATGTTTATCATATGCCATTATCTATAAAATCGTCCTATGAGGAGACATGTCCACTTTTTTCTATTTTTGTGTAGTTATTTCTTTTTGTACATGGATTCTGAATCCACCTGTTCATATATGTATCACTGTAGACTATGAATATCTGATGGTTTCTAGAATTATGTTTGGTGCCAAATTTCTTATGATGTTCTTTGTAGCTGTAGCATGGTGTCTAATTGCACATTTTTTGGTGCAATCTAATTACATGTACTTTTGTTATCGAGAAGATAATAGCTTTGAGACTGTACTATTGTAGCTCTGCACACATAACTAAGGCATAGTTCCTGGTACCTAACATGTTCATTAGATAGTCAAAAAACATTGACGGTTGAGATCCGACATATTATGTAGTTCTAATTTTATTTATTAGAAATAGTAATTTAATCATTGATGCAATAAATCATACTGTTGGTACCTATAATGCGCATGCTATTGTTTTAGTGGAAACAATTATGAGTTATGCTAAAACCATATTATGCAGGTACTGAAAAATTGTGCTCAGGTAATTTAACTGTTCATCTCCTTCTACTCTATTTCTGCTACTGATGTGCACCTAACTTATATATGTGAGACCCAATCTTCAACTCCAAAGTGATCTCCACCGCCTGAGATTAATGTGGACGCTGATATCCTTTCACAATCATATGGGATTGGGGATTCTTATCCGATACAATATTTCGGTGCTTGTTTACGACAACATGTTCTTCCTTTGAGCGGTTTCATCTCCTGAATTGGTTGAAGCTAAAGATGCTAGACTTGCTACATATTTCTTTGCACTAGAACCGGGCTTTGGCAATGTTATCCTTTCGTCAGTTTGCCTTTCACTCATTTCAAAAAAGAATGACCCTGCCTATTAGGGGAAAAAACTTCAACTAGTGTTGTGGTTTGTGATATTAAGCCAGCTTCTAGATTTGCTTATGTATTTGTTCATGTTAGTAGACATTGTAATAGGGTGGACCATGTCCTAACCAGATCAACTGAGCATGTGTCGGGCGTTGTTTTGGATCTTATTCGGGATAATATTTGTAATGAACTTCATGTCTTAAATTAATGGAATGCTGCCCAACACCTAAAAATAATGATCTATGTGTTTAGCATTTTATACTGTGAAGTGCAGTTGGTATAATGTTGAATTATAGACTAATTGATGTAGTATTATAACATTTTTGTGTATCTTTGTAAGTGATGATGATCCCAAATCAGTATTGAGATGGCAAAATATATTTTTGAAAGATTGGTGTTAAGTAGTTCATGTTTCTGTTTGACTTAGCTTGTGTGTATCATGGATAACACGATGTAGTTTATTACAGCGAAACATGTTAGCCACGATGGTTATAGATATGGGATGTTACAAATTAGGAGGAGTTTTTCCTCAACAGAATGTAAACACACATGGAGAATATAAGTGCAGCATGAACACAGCCACAAACGTTGCCAGTCATGTTGTGTCAGGACGCCCTCCAGGCGGCGAGGCGAAGCTCGCCTTTTCACCTAGTATATGGTGCGACCCAACGGAAGCCTCACCCGAAGATATGCCAAGATCTATGAATCCGACAATGGTTTAGCTGATACGAGACTACAAGGACATAGACACCCGGTGATACAATACAAGGAAAATCTAAGACTAGACTAGATACAAACTCTCACTTGTAAACCAACTCGTATTGGTACCCGATACCTAGCCTCCCCATATATAAAGTCTAGGAGGGGCCAACAAGGAGCGCACTCCCACGATACAATAGACATCCGACAATAGATCTAGACAATAGATATCATATAGGCACCTCTCTCTCTCTCTCTCTCTTCCTCTCTCTCGGCGAGATCGTATCTAGACGACTCAACGTGTTTGTACTCTCCAATGATAATCTGACGGAACAAGCGAGAAGTAGTGTTTCCTTTACGAGGGCCTGAAACTAGGTAAATCGCCTCCCTTATTTATCTGTTAAGCCGACGAAATTCCCAACGCTCTCCTTTTTCATGAAACACAAGTCCATAACTATGGGCATTGCCGAGGTTACCCCTCGTCAATTAGCGCCGTCTGTGGGAATTCTTAGCGCTGGAGTCATGGATTCGATGGTTTCCCCTTCATCAAGCAACAATTTGATGGTCGGAGGTGGTCAGATCTGTTCCGGCTCTCGATCTTCCACCCACCACCCTTCTCTGTCTTGACAACCTCGACCAAGAGATTGATCTGATGATCGGAAGCCTTAACTTTTGCGCCAGGTCCTCGAACTTTCCTCCTTCGGATCCGATCTATTCGGGTCCATCGGTGTAATCGCATCACCAATACCAACATTCTCTGCCGGATCCACTGGTGAGACAACTTCACCTAACACAACGCGAACAAGCTGTGGCTCTGAAGTGGAGTGCGGAGGATTTCACCGATCTAAGCGATGTCTCCTTGGTCGAGCAAAGAGCTAACATAAACTTCAGCGTTCCACACTGCAGCTTCCGCAAGAACTTACGACGGCTAACTCAACAATCGGGGATGCCAGATCCGTTTCGGCTCCACCACATATTTTGGCAAGCATCGGCTTGGGATCAAGAAGACTATTTTGACTCTGCCGTTGACTGCTTTCAACTCTGCCGCGAACTGTTTTAACTCTGTCGTGGACTATATCTTCTTCGTCATCGGTAGTGCCGCCGCTGTCAACGGGATCGGAATCAATTAGCAGCCAGCAGTTAGCATTGGACCCGACGATCCATGCGATAACCAAGGAAATTCAGAACGAAGAAAAATACACGTGACGTTACAAGTGCAATCATGGATGCAACGATAGGCATATGAAAAAAAAGATGGAGTAGTTTGAATCGAAAAACAATTGACCAGCGTCCAGGGTACCTTGTCTCATGCATGAAAAAAGGGAACTTTTGGATCGGACCGATCGTACGAGTTGATCAGAAAAAAATCGCTTGCCAGCCGCGTACAAAGACAAAGGATAAAATTCGGATCAGAACTTAGCATCAACAAAGTGATCGTATACAACACGGCGAGAGCCTTCTGGTCACGTACTCGACCCCTTTGCGACTCGAAAGCCAAGAAGCTATTCGATGGCCGGCACGTACACTGACCAACGACGCAACGCTCCTAGTCCAGCTACAAAAATATCAGTGCGACTGCATTGATAGCACACCGCGAGCGGCATCGACGATTAATCTCTATCACGTCTTCCGTGCCAGTGCTATTTTTTCAGTTATTTTCCCTGTTGTGCAAATTTCTGTCTACAAATATATTTTCTCCTGGTTGTACTACATTTTTGGTGCAGATTTATCGATTTAGACATTTCAAAAATCTGTACAAAACGCAACATGGAAGATGTGGAGATGATCTCGAACAACTCCACATCCATCGCGTCGACCTCCGCCGCGTCAACTCCGGATGACACTGACCCGAAGATTCGCCGCTGCGTCGACACGTCCGCTACATCGGCTCCAACCTCGATGACCTGCTACATTCTTCGGATGTGTGGCCCGCTACAATCTTCGGTTGCGGCAAACTTTTCCCACCATCGGTTTAAGCGACCGTTATCGCGCCGACTCGATTCACCTTGGGCTCTCGAACGCCGTCTCGATTACATCGATCACATCAACTCTACACTCATGGGCTCCCTCAATTCTAACAACCCGCTGCGGTCTGCGGCTCAAGCGACTGGGGGGCTCTTTCGGCTGCTATGACCTGCTAAATTCTTCGACTGAGACAACCCGCCAAAATCTTAGGCTCTGCTATAAATCTTCGGCTTCGGCAACCCGCTGTCATCGGCTCCAGCTCCTCCGACCACATCAGTTCATCGACTAACAACAAAGCTAAGTTTTCCTCTATTTAGAGTTAATTTCTTTCTTATTTTAATGCTTTTCGAAGCGGCAGGCTACGCCCTCTTTGAGTAAGCTAAGTTTAAGCGACTTCGTGCACTCGAGCACCTCATACGCGATTTCCCGAATAGCTGACTCTGCCTGAGCGTCGAATCCTTGAACTCCGACCCAGTTGTAGCCTAAGCGGCGAATTCGACAAGGTACTGAGACTAAGGGCCTTAGGATAACGAAAAGGTCTCACGTTAACAGTGCAAAAGTGTCGGGTTCGATGGCACTAGAAAATGTTATGACAAATTGACAGGAGATATTCTTTACAAGATGCAAGTACTTCATAATTATCTATGTTTTTGCAAGGATGTCATCTATATCGAGATATTCTATCGAATACCTCCTCGGACTAAGAAGATTTATAAGCTTATGCTCCCCCAATAAAATTCAAGACCCGAGTCGAGAGATTTCTCGGATAAAAATCATCTTCGCGCGCCCGATATCAACAAAGCTAAGTTATCTTAACTGATTCTACTTTTTATTACTCTATTACACCCGATACTCGGGGGGCTTAGTCGAACAAATTATTACATAATCATACTCCGATACTCGGGGGGCTTCGCTACTCAGCGTAAACTTAAAAATTCTTTGGCTCCGTCATGAAATACGTCAAAATTCTTTAACCCGAGTAGCTGATCCAGCCCAATGTGCATCAGTCTAACGAAAAGGTCTCACGAGAGGTGCAACCGCAACAGCCATCAGCAAAAAAAAATCAAGTTCCAAATTACAACAAGCTATACTTTCGGATGATACATACAAAAACTTTACACAATCTACATGTCTTTTTTCAGGATTCCTATTTTATGCACATGGAGAAATTCTCGGATGAAGAAGATCTCTGAGCCTATGCTCCAGTGCAAGCACCCGAACATAACCTCAGGTGCTACTACCATCGGGAGCACTGGTCGCGCACCCGATAAAAAATATATCCTCCAACGGAGTCGACGAAAATAACTTACATGGCCACAAACAAGGCCCGAGTAGAAAACATCCTTGGATGAAGATCATCTTTGCTCACTTGATTGAAAAAATAAAATCCTCCTATGGAGTCGATAAAATATCAAAAAAAATCGGACCGCATCCGCCGCGATAATATGTCTGAATGCCGTGTTTCTCGACATGAAGGTAAGACCCCAGGATCCGTCCTGTGAGGCCTAGTAATCGCACCCGAATGTGCTCTGCTAATTATTATCCATATCCATGATACGATAAAAAATTCCGACTTACGCGTTGGGTACCCATAAAACATCTGCCTGGAATTCAGTACTCGATAAGACCTCCATGGCCCGAGCTGAATTACGTCAGTATATATCAAATTCAAGTCAGGAGACTCGAATTTGAAGTAGGTTCACGATGTATTTGCCTAAGAGCAATTAACTGGTTCTCGATTCGTCGGATGCACCAGACTCGTTATACCAAAATCCCCAGGTCAAACTTATGGACTTACAGTTCGCCTATTCGATATAATAATTCCTCATAAGGAGTCGACATAAAAGCAAATCTACAACATCTGAGTCGAGATTTTTTTTGGGTAATGAAGACTTGAGCCTATGCTCGAAAGCACGTGTTCGAACATAGCCTCGGGGGCTACTCCCATCGGGAGCGTTGATCGCGCACCCGATAGAAAAAACAGAAATCCTCCAAACAGGAATCGACGGAAGAATATCTACAATGAAGAAGAATAACTTTGAGTCTACCCGAGTGTAGCCTCAAAGGTTACTCCATCGAGCACCGATAAAAATGCTGACATCACTTCAAGAACAAGACAAAGTCATCCATTGCATCAGCCAAACAAGACATCGATAAATTCACGCATCCAGAAATCTTGAGTTCACCTTCCGTGCATATTAAAAAGGACTTTGAGCTTATACTCGGACGCAAGCATCCGAACATAGCCTCGGGGGCTACTGACATGGGCATAACCCTTCGGGTGCCTATTATTGGTATATATGGTGTGGCCCAACGGAAGCCTCACCCGAAGATATGCGAAGATCCATGAATCCCATGACGGTTTAGCTGATCTGAGACCTACAAGGACATAGACACCCGGTGAGAGAAGACAAGGAAAGTTCAAGACTAGACTAGATACAAACTCTCACTTGTAAACCAACTCTCTCTCTTGGCGAGATCGCATCTCGATGACAACGAGGGGCCAACGAGGAGGGCACTCCCACGATACAATAGACATTCGACAATAGATCTAGACAATAGACATCACATACACACACACACCTCTCTCTCTTGGCGAGATCGCATCTAGACGACTCAATGAGTTTGTACTCTCCAATGATAATACGAGTAGACAAGTAGGAAGTAGGGTTTCCTCTACGAGGGCATGAACCTGGGTAAATTGCCTCCCTTGTTTGTCGGTTAAGCCAACAAAATCCCCAACGCTCTCCTTTTCCATGAAACACAAGTCCATAACTATGCGCATTGTCGAGGTTACCCCTTGTCAGAGCCCCTTTCATTGGAGGCATTCATCACGCTTAGTGACCAGCGATGCAGTCGGGGCCGCGTCTGGTCACTTGCTTACACCTCTGGCTGTGACTCCCTTAAATCAATACAAGCAACTTTTGTGAAGAGGGAGAGACGAGAAGAACAACAGAACATAAAACACATCCACCACAAGCCATCTAGAGAGGGGTAGATGAGATCTAGAAGAGGAGAATAACTTCACCTTGTTCCTCGACGATCACCAACCTTCAAACACATGCTCCACCATCATTCCAGTCATTACTTAGAGAGAGAGAGAGAGATTGACACTTGTAAGATTAGGGTTTGATACTTTGATCTACCTTTGGTTTGTATTTGATTTGATCTTTAATTGCTATTGTGGTTTGTTACAATAACTTTAAGATGGTTCTTGCAATACAATTATGCCTTTGATTTGTCTTCCTCGCATGTCTGAGTAGATCCCTATAGGCGTGGGAGATGTAGGGGGTTGGTGAGATGTGTTGTGCCTCCTTTAAATCCATCCATCTGTGATCGTTGTAGTGTTTATTTAATAGTAAGAATGATTATTTATGTTTGCCTAATGCTTATTATCTAATTTAAGGGTCCAGGTAACATGATCCAAAGATCTCATAGGTATGAACTTGCATGCTAGTAATTCGATGACCCCGAGTGACACGACCGATATAAATGAAGATCTAGCACTACTTGAGAACAACAAGGAACCATTAAGATTAAAGCCTTGATCTGGTTGCAAGACATTAATTAATATGCTGACCATGGCCATGGTAATAGGCAGATGGATCATTGGGACTAGGGAGAATTGGTCATGAGGACTCCTAGTCAGTATATGAGCTACTTTCTTACTCACTTATAAATAAAATATCACTATCACTTATTCCATTTTATCCATTTGGCACTTTCACTATCATCATGAATTATTTCTCTCCGCGCCTAACTTCTCATCTGCAGGACCTTTAAACACCTTTCACATCTTTACTTTTATGCAATTCATTTATTTCCTAAGCAAGTTTCCTCTATCTTTTACTCACCACTTTCACCGTCACCTTTTGCAGTCAATTCACTCAAAACCTGTGATACCTTGAGTGTGACAGAAACACCACCTAAAAACACTTACCTAGACTCCTTATTGAGATCGATATAAAAACTGAAATTAATAAATCCGCGAAAATATACTATGACAAACCTGTGCACTTGCAAGCCATCACCCACCATGGCTGCTATGCTCCTCATACCTCCCACCATGGGTGCTGAAACACCAGGAAATATGTGTTGCACTTTTCCCTGCATAAATAAGAGCACTGTGCGAGATTCGAACACAAACTGAAGTAAATGCAGAATTCAAGCTATTTTTTACCAGCTACAAACTTTGAAGAATTTCAGGATATTTTCAGTAACACCAATTTATCACAGTAAATGCAGAACTAAAGAAGGAAAACTGTGGTATGTGAATCTGCTCCTTCATTTCTAATTTTCAGTAGCACATGGGATATATCATTTATAATTTAGATAGCATTTAGGTTTCCATAAAATTATATATTTGGTTACTACTACAATTGGGCAATTTAGATAGCTTTTTTGGATGCAGATTTATTTTAGAGAGAAAAGAAGTGTACTTGAAGAAGTAAACAATCTCAGCCTGACATTTTAGCACAATTTGCATGGTAGCGATACTCAACACTTCAGATGGTATAAGAGTAAACAAACATAACCCAATTGAACCAAGATGGTCCAACCAAATATAACCCAATTGAACCATCGCTCTCCAATGAAATATGGGCAAATTCACGTTGCACAATCTAAACCCTAAACCCTAAACCCTACCTCATCGCCGGCTCCTCTTTGTCTCCTCCACCCAACCCACAAATGGCTCAAGGGCACGGGATTGATGGTGTTGTCCTAAGCACGGTGGAGCCTGGCGCCATCGTCAATGTCCTTTTTCCATTCGAGGGAGCTGACATAGCTAAAATTGGTGGCGACATGTATACCTCCATGGACATGGTTGGGGCAATTCATAGGGTTACCAAGTTTTCCATTCAGAAACATCATTTCGCAAATGTAAAGTGACGGCTGCGTCTACGGTGGTAATTGTTTTCCTCATATTTTGCGTGATATATTATTATTAGGCTCCGGCTATTTATCTTTTCAATACCTTAATGTATGTTCCTATATTCGCTGCGAGCTCCCCGGGGTGCCCTCCGCCACCAGAAAGGCCACGACCTCGATCTCCTCCAGTTCTCTCTGCCGGTGGCCAGACCACAAGTTCCCCTAGGTACCTCCGCCGCCAGCCCGACCAGAAGCTCCCCTGGCTCCTCCGCCAATGGCTGGGCCGCGCCCCAGGCCCCCTCCGCCGTCGGCCACAAATCCCCTCTGCTGGGCGCTCTAGGCGGTGACAAGGACGAGATTGAATAGTAGGGGAGTACGGGAGGAGCTGAGGCAGCCCAAGCACTGGAGGAGGAGGCGAAGTGGTAGTCGGCAGTCAGAAATGTGGCCTGCAGTTCACGACGATGGTGACGACACAAGCTTCGACCGAGGAGTGAGGGATTGGCAGCGACAGGAAGGGAACCATCGAGTGCGAGGGGCGCGTGTGCAGGTGGTGGCTAGCATTTAGGAGGAGCCCGCGCGCGAGGGGATTAGGGATGGCATCTAGGGTTAGGAATGAGTGTGCACTTGCTTTTATACGGTGCAGTGAAAACAAAAGCACGGCTAAGATTTACCAAGGAGAGATCTAAAGGCTGGCCCCCTTCCGATTTTTGCGAGAACTCGTACTATCCCTTCCAATTATAGGTTTAACACAAAGTTGTGCCTTCCCTTGTACTCTGGCCTAGTCTCAGGGCATGTCTCAGCCTGGATGCTCTGTTTCCCTCCCATGATTGGTACTAGAGTCGTGCACCACACAGGAGACTCCGGGGCAGGGGCCCGGAGACTCCGTCCAAGTCTCCGACCTGGACTCCGGGGTACCCCGAATTGCATTTAGTACACCCCCTAGAGTCCTGCGCCATCCTCGAAGACTCCGGCCATGCTCGGAGACTCCGGTCCTGGAGACCGGAGACTCTGGGGTTAGTGAAAGGGCAACGATTGTATTTGGGGGGCTATATACCCCTTCTTCCCAAGTCCAGTTGCGGCTTCCTCTCTCCCTCCATTGTTCTTTGAGCTTCAACCTCCTAGTTCTCCTCCCTATCCACTAGAACTTGATGCCTTGGGGAATCGAGGAGAGACCTAGACCTAGCTTTCCAACAAAGGGATTTGTGTTTCCCCACCATTTGTGTAAGTTGTTGTTGCTCTAGGGTTTGATAAAACCCTAACTTGAAGAAGTCACCCTCCATAGCTCATTGATGTCTACGCACTTCTATTCTTGTAGACAGTTGTTGGGCCTCCAAGTGTAGAGGTTTGTAGAACAGCAACAAGTTTTCCCTTAAGTGGATCACCCAAGGTTTATCGAACTCAGGGAGGAAGTGGTCAAAGGTATCCCCTCTCAAGCAACCCTGCAATCAAGATACAAGAAGTCTCTTGTGTCCCCAACACACCCAATACACTTGTCAGGTGTATAAGTGCACTAGTTCAGCGAAGAGATAGTGAAATACAAGTGGTATGGATAATTATAAGTGGTAACGGTGCGAGAAAATAGCTTGCTGGCGTGTGGTTGATGTGGGAAAAGACTAAAGGCAAACTGAAATAAAGAAGGAAGCAAGTAAACATGTAACAGATCTAACTGCAAACGGTGTATCAATGCTTAGAAACAAAGCCTAGGGATCATACTTTCACTAGTGAACACTCTAATATAAATATCTTCTCTTTATGATACTACTCTTAACTACTCTCCGATTGGACACTCTAATCGATGGTAGGGCTATAACATCCTGCGTCAAAGTTAAGCTTTCCCTATCTAGATAACCCCACCTTTGTCACCTTGAGCTCTAGATGGTTCCAACAAACACCATAATTTTATAAAGACATCCAAATCCAAATATAACTCATAACAAGTATTTGTAATCTCTAGCCTAAGTGCCACCATGGTGTGCACGTTGTCACTTTCACACACATGGGGAGAGCAGAGATCTATTAAAACACTTGAGTAGCAAGGTAGATCTACTAGATTACAAAGCTTATGATCACAATATGATCATGCATAGAGAGAGAGATGAACACATAGCTAGGTGAACCCTTAGCCTCGAGAGAACTCGCCTCCTCATCATGGGAATCAGCAATGGTGGAGATCGATGGAGATGGCTCAAGGGGCACTTCCCGTCCCGAGTGTCTTGAACGAGACTTTCTGTCCCCCGAATCTCCCCTTCGGTGGCAGCGGCGCTACAGAACTTTTCGTGGATTTCTGATTGACGATTTAGGGTTTTTGCCTCGGGAGAAATATATAGGAGAAGGAGGCAAGGTCGGTGGCCAGCCAGGGGGGCCACACCATGCCCTGGCGCGGCCTGGGGTTACCCGTGCCTGGGGGGTGTGGCCACGTTGTGGCCCCTCTATGTCTCGTATTCTGGCTTCGTGAGTCTCCGGAAAAAATAGGCATATTGGCTTTTGTCCCGTCCAATTCCAAGAATATTCATTTTCTGACTTTCCTAGAACCAAAAACAGCAGAAAACAGGCAACTGGCACTGTGGCATCTTGTTAATAGGTTAGTCCAGGAAATCATATGAAAAGTACTCCAAAGTTGGAACAAAACACAAGAAAGTAGATAAAACCAAGCATATAACATCAAAAATTATGGATACGTTTGCAATGTATCACTCATCCTCATGTGTAAGAGCTTTGAGGTTGTCTTGGGAGCCTCTAATTCAGTTGTGGAGAAGTGCCCCAAGGTTTTGTACAAGGTTTCGGTTGCCGCCTTCAAGGCCACCGTATAGTGGATCGTGTGCTTGTCGTGAGGCGGGTGTGAGGGAGAATAGGGTGAGGCCTTAGTGGCGCTAGTGGTCTTAGTACCGCCCACCCCTCCAACGGAGACGTACTTCCCCTCAAAAGGAAGAAACTTCGGGAAAACATCTTCGTATCCACTCTCGGTGATTTCTATCCTTTACTCATTATTATTGTTCCTTGCTTGCTTAACATATAGGTTCCCTCACCTAGTTGCATATCTAGAGAACTTACTTTGTATCAAGTCTTAATTTGAAAAGAAGTTAAAAATTGAGTAGCACTTATTCACCCCCCTCTAGTCGCTTATACCGATCTTTCAAACTTGAATATGACCAATCTATCTGAACACATATTTTTTGTGTACAAGTAAGAAAAAATAGTGTTCTTTTTCGATGGAGGTAAATAGAAGGGAAAAAACATGGTAACAGACAAGAGAAATTAGAACAGGGATAAATATTATGACCACGATAACTCAACAGATAAATTATAACACGGACACCATGTATTAAATCCAAGGCAATAAACATTTTGTATAATGCTAGATTATGCAAGCATGAAAATTTATCATCAATAAGAACAGTCAACAAAGAACACATATCTTACTGATTATTTTTCCAGTGCAAAGTACTGGAGCATGTGAAGAAACAACAAAAACATCTCCGTAAGCCGTCTATAAGCATTGTGGCAACATGGTCTTCAGAGGACACGGCACAATCAACAGAAAATGGAGCCCTAATAACTACCTGGACCAGCAAAAGCCAACACTTCTATAAATGAAAGCATAAGCATAGTAATCAAATAGATGCAATTTTTATTCCTAAAATGAATCATGCAAACATTAAGTAATGTATGAAATACAAACAGACTTTCTAATGAATAAATAATATATATAAACTAAGAAAATGGTCCAAAGTTTACGAGAAAGGAGTACATGTCTCTAGGAAAAAATAGATGCAACATGGCCAATATGTTCTCAAAATCAATCATCAGGCGGAAGCATAGTAATCAAATAGATGCAATTTTGATTCCTAAAATGATTACCACACGATACCAAACTATTAACTTTCTTATCAACAAAAAATTAAAATAAAGTCAAAAGCTATATGTATCTTCTAATATGGTGACCTGCAATCAATAGACATTTAGGCTAGAAGAAAAAGGATAATAAAATTTAAACTATGAAAGCACATAATGTCTGATAGGCAATGGACATGTAGTTTTAAAAGGTGCTGTAGCTTACCCTCCTTTTATTTCAATTTAAAAATACACCAAATCTAAGGGAACAGTTCTAGGATTCAAACCACACGTGTCGAATGTTCCAAAAGATCACCACCGGTACTTTATTATTTTCTTTATTTCTTACCTAGAAAAGCGCAAGATAGACAATTGAAGAACTAATGGTATTATGAAAATCTACATATACACTATAGTTAAATTAAATAACGCATGCACTTGGTTCATATAAGCGCCAAATAGATGTAGTAACCCATGGGCTCGCACCAATTAAATGGACGTGCTCGCCTACAACCTGCACCACAACCAGGAAAAACATTAGTCCACCTAGAAAATTTATCAAGCATCTAGCATGCATGAACATCGCACCAGGACAATGACCCCCTTCACTACGACAAAGTATATCAAGAGGGGAAAATGATATCCAAGTTACAACTGATGCACAAACACAATATTGCTCCTCATACCTCCCACCAAGGTTGCTATGCTCCTCATACCTCCCACCATGGTTGTTCAAACACCAGGAAATATGTGTTGTACTTTTCCCTACATAAATAAGAGCACTATGCGAGATTCGAATACAAACTGAAGTAAATGCAGAATTCAAGCTATTTACCAGCTACAAACTTTGAAGAATTTGAGCTCTTTTCAGTAACACCAATTTATCACAGTAAATACAGAACTAAAAAAGGGAAAACCGCGGTATGTGGATCTGCTCCTTCATTTATAATTTTCAATATCACATGGGATATATCATTTATAATTTGGATAGCATCTAGGTTTCCATAAAGAAGTGTACTTGGGAAGAGAGTAAACAATCTCAGCCTGACATTTTAGTACAGTTTGCATGGTAGCGATACTAAACACTATAGATGGTACTAGGTGGACATGCACGCTTCGCCGCGCCGCCTACAGTCTATTTGGCAGAGTGTGGTAGGTGTGTTATATTCACAGCTGGTAACACATTTTTGTTTGTTTGTGTAACCATAAATTAAATATACGAGAATGTGCGGGGTTGAGTGTTTTAATCAGCAAAAATTATCTCATTTACGTGTTATACATATCTGAAACTGAAAGATATGACCTTAAACACAAGAAGCGGGCCATTAATTTCACATTAAAGCTCATAAGTAACATAGGAGTATCAATGTTTATTCGAGTAAACAAAAAGGTACATCAAGCAAATTTCAAACAAAAACATATCGAGCAATAGATCAAATTCAGTACCACAAGAAACTGGCATGTTACATAATCAAGGTAAAAAACTAATGATGTCAAAACAACCTAACTTATGAAGATCACACAGTAATCTTATTCAACTGCCTCAAAATTGATGCTTGCAACTGTTTGGATTGCAGAGCTCCAAGGGAAGGCACAACTTTATATTAAACACTTATAAGTGGCTGGATTATTAAATGATTAATTTAGTTAATATAGACAACCAAATTACATATATACTAATTCTATGCGGGAGTTATACTTGATATATTCCAAATTATTCACTTGTTCAATAAAATTAGTCGATGGAACCTGCTTGTTCATTATTATAGAGCATGCTTCAAGTCAAGCGCATTGGAAATTTTGTTAACTCTATTAATTTATACAAGCATCTCATGTATTCTCGATATATGCTAATATATTCAAAAGGAAAATCAGTTACGAGCCAAGAGGGGCCCAAATTAGCTTATTCGCTTTGTTTCAGGAATACATACATATTAATTGTTCAAGTAACATGAAGCGACCATTTTTCGCCATGTTAGCACTCCGCTTTACATTCAGCGATTCTTCCATTGGATGGGCGAGGCGATGTTGAATAAATCTTGAGCAGGTTCGAGGGGGAAGCAGAGGCGATGCTTTGGATGTGGGAGATGGGCGGGAGGCGGTTGCCTCGTGAGTGGAATGGCGGAGGAGAGAAGGTGAGAAGGAGAGCTCGAGGCGAGAGGCCTTTTCCTTTTCAATTCATTTTTCTCCGGCATTCATTCCTAATTTTTCCAATCAAAGGGGTGAGGATGATGCGGCATCTTTGCATAGTCCCGCATAGGAGCGTCTCTATCCGCGCCGGCCCCTCTCTCACCCCCACTGTCCCACGCGCTCACCTCCTCCTTATCTTCCTTACCACCGCAAAGCGTGGTTGCGGATGGAGTCTTGTGAGGTCGGGGTGATGTTGAATTAGTCTTGAGAAGGTTCAAGGCGGGAAGCGGGCGTCTGGCGCTGGATCACGGGAGCTGGATGGGGCGGTGGCCTCATGAGTGAAAGCGTGGAGAGTGGAGGTGAGAGCTCGGGAGGCGGAAGGGCGGTGCATGTTCTTTGGGGAGGAGGTGGGCCTAGGATGGGCGGGAGCTCAGGTGGAGGGGAACAAGATCGAGATGGGGGTGGGGGTGAGGGCGGGGAGGGGAGGGACCAGCTCGTAAGACTTCGGTCAACACCTGAAACTGCACAATTGAGATGTCTCAACGTGAAAATCATCGGCCGAGAAGCGGCGTGTGCGGACAGATGGCCTTAGATGGCTCGCTTTTGCTCAGGCTTAAGTTATGGTATAATAAGAGTAAATAAACATAAACCAATTGAACGAAGATGGTCTAACCAAATATAACCCAATTGAACCACAGCTCCCTAATGAAATATGGGCAAATTCAGGTTGCACAATATGCAAAGAATATAGGAACATACGTTAAGGTCTTGGAAAGAGAAATAGCCGGAGCCTAATAATAATATATCATGCAAAAGATGAAGAAAAACAATTACCACCAGAAACATAGCCGTCACTTTATGTTTGCGAAATGATGTTTCTGAATGGGAAACTTGGTAACGGTATGAACTGCCCCAACCATGTCCATGGAGGCATACAGGTCGCCACCAATTTCAGTTATGGCAGCTCCCTCAGACGGAAAAAGACAGCAGCGATGGCGTCAGGCTCCACCGTGCTGAGCACAACACCATCAATCCCGCGCCCTCGAGCCATCAGTGGGTTGGGGGTGGAGGAGACGAAGAGGAGCCGACAACGACGCCTAGGTGCCGAGCGTCGCTGCGAGCTCCCCGGGGTGCCCTCCGCCACCGGAAAGGCCATGACCTCGACCTCCTCCAGTTCTCTCCGCCGCTGGCCAGGCCGCAAGCTCCCCTAGGTACCTCCACCGCTAGCCCGACCACGAGCTCCCCTGGCTCGCTCCGCCGGTGGCTGGGCCGCGCCCCAGGCCCCCTCCGTCGCCTGCCACAAATCCCCTCTGCTGGGCTCTCTAGGCGGCAACAAGGACGAGCGTGAACAGTAGGGGAGTGCGGGAGGAGCTGAGGCATCCCAAGCAAAGTGGCAGTCGGCGGTCAGAGTTGTGGCCTGTAGTTCACGGCGATGGTGACGACATGAGCTTCGACCGGGAGCGAGGGAGTGGCGGCGGCGAAGGAACCCGAGTGTGAGAACGCGTGTGCGGTGGCGACTAGCATTTAGGAGGGCCGCGCCGAGGGATTAGGGATGGCGTCTAGGGTTAGGAACGAGTGTGCACTTGCTTTTATACGGTGCAGTGAAAAGAAAAGCACGGCTAAGGTTTACCAAGGAGAGATCTAATGGCTGGTCAATTCCGATTTTTGCAGGAGCTCGTACTACCCCTCCAATTATAGGTTAGATGCCACATCAGCGAAAAAGTTAGCATCCTGGTCAGTGACTATAGTAAGCCAGCATAGAGTATAGAGTGACCATAATTTTAGATTTTCTGACTCCAGTGACCGTCGTGAGAATAAGATACAAGTTCAGTGACCGTATATGTATTTTACTCTTTAAAATAATTGTGGTACATTTGTCTACATACACATGTAGCTTGACACTAGATCACGTATATACAAACGTGGATTTAGATATATCTGCGATATTTATTTTAAAATGGAGAAAATAATAATCATTAATAATATGATGATTACGAACGCTCAGATGTGATATACTGGTATCTCCTACCGATAGGATCACAGTTTTTTTTAAAATTAGATCAGTCGCAGCTCAGATCACCTCTCACAGAAAAAAATACTGATCGTATTTCCAATCCTAGACGGAGTTCTCAAAAGCCCAAGTCCTATTCAACTGCCACCAGCTATAGGCCCATGATACGACCCACCACCGTCCACCCACTGCTGCACCGGGGCGCTCTTGATTAGTACCACATCGGAAAGCGAAGGAGGATGGCGCGGGAGGTCTGGCTATATAATAGGCGCTCGGTGCATCGTCTTACATACTTACCTGGACGGGGTCTACGGCCGATCATGAAGGGTCGTGGCCTAGATCAACGGCTCACATTGCACGTGGTGCAGCGCGTTGGTCTACCATCTCCCTACGGGGAGAGTGGACGTTATAATTTGTGGTAGAGGGGGTACGCGTTCGCGCGGCCCCTGCCAAGTTTTGAAAATTGAAATTTTGTCCTTGCTCAGTTGTTCTCCCAGTTTACAATTTGGTCCTTGTTATGCAAGACACAGGCAAACTATGTGAGATCAGAGCAAGAAAGAACATACGGCGTACCCGCCCTTGGCAGCATGAACGGCCGCTCGACAACGATTGACAGGTGTCAGACAACACTAACTACAGCCGATGCACTCTCTGATTTCCCACCATGTATTTCAACTCTTGACGACGACACAAAGGGCACAGCGTCCAAACGAGACACAACAACCTTCTCTGAATCTTCCACACCGCTGTCCGTTGTTCATGCTCATCTCCGTAACAGAACCTTATCCACCGGTACGTGAGTATGTCACGTCGCATCCATTTACTACGACTGGTTGAGGTCGTTCGATTTGATCGAACTTTGGCTCGGGATGGTGTCATAGCTCGCATGGCACGGCACGGCCCGCTCGGCAGTAGGCGTAGCTGCACGGCTGTCGCCGGTGCGGCATGTGCTTCGATGCGAAGCACTGGACCGGGCGCTGGCCACGGCGCACGCTCGCGCGGGTACGTCGCACATAAGTTAGTTCGACAGAGAGCACTGCCATAACGCTCTGCCACACGGTGGGTGAGAACGAGACTATATCACGACGTAGCGTGGAATTTATAGGCTACGACAACGTAGATCGTAGATAATGCGGGTTTGCTCGGGCGGAGAGCCGAGCTAGCAACGTAAACTGTAGATGTTCACGAGTTATGGCGGCGAGATCATACTGTGGAATCCGTTTGTAGCTTAACTGGTAGCGTTATTCATCGCCGACAGAGAGCCGACCTGTCAGCTATAGATGTCCGCGGGTTCTCGTGGCTCCTAGCTGGCAGCATTATCCTTTTGTCTTTGGCTACACGCTTGACCTATAAAACACCGCGTCTTTTTCATTCTTGCATGTATACCATTGACATTTCCCTTACCTCGACGTGTCTTAGCTTCTGCGACTCATCATCCTAAAAGGATCATCATCATACCACCCGAGCGACGACTTTGTTGTATTCGATGTGTTCGGGTGGCAGTGTGGTTTCTTTTAAGCCGAGGGACGGCAGAAGCAAAAATCTGCATTTCTCTTCGTAGAACACATGTATCTTTACACGAGAAACGGATCATCTACGACGTAGTTTGTTTTCAGTCATATACGAGTATGCTCGTTTTTCCGGCGATGTACTGGAAATGGCAGATGTGTTTCAGACGTGCCACTGGACAACGGACGCGCGCACGCTCAAGGTGCATAAGCTTTACCGTCGAGTTCCACCGTGCTTCTTCTGTGCACGGTTCTCTACGCACGGTACGTGTGTTTTGTTGCTCATTTATTTTCTTGGTTTTGTTTTCTGATTGCTGCTTTTGTTTTTTGTCTTTTCACTTGGATTTTAAAGTTTGTGCGTCTAACTCGTTTTTTTCTTGATTCTCGGCACACCGCGCGTACCTATCGCCGTGCTGACATGGTGTTTTCTTTGTCCGCAACTATGCTCTTTCCGTTGGTGTATCTAACGACCATTTCTTTGTGTGTTCAGGTTGTAAGCGTTGTCGGTGATTGAAAACGGTCAACAAAACAAGTAATACAGCTGAAAGACCTGAAGCCCACAGTTTATTCAAGAGTAAGTACCTATTAGTCGTCCAAGGATCCAATCCACGGAACCCTGTGAGAAACATGAAAACGCATTCAGAATCTTAGCATATGTTAGTACGTTACGTTTATAGTGTTTATGTATAGAATATTGTTCTCTTTGCGAATAAAAGTTGTATGTGCCATATAAATGTTATTCTCCTCTGTAAGAACGTCGAGCGGCAAATGTGTCATGATGTATGGTGTATCTTTATGCCTATATTTTTATGATCTGTGCACTATGTATGTAATGTCGATCGCTTTTTTGTATGCGAGCTGCTATTGAACCCTGCTCTTCTTCCGTTCCGGTCTATAGAGTACTCAGGTTTCGAGCGCTTTTGGAAACTCGCTGCATTGAAGTGGGAAAACGATGAGACGTTTCAGACACCAGTTGTAGTCTTTGCCCTTCTGAACGATGATGGAGCGATGCGGTAGATCCGTCTACAAGCCTGCAAGCTTACTACGTCGTTAATATTCTCAAGCATTTCTCTGATCGTCGCGTCGTTTCAGCGCGCGCTGTGAGGCCACTTCTACGAGATAAGTATCTCTAGCGTCGCCATTGCCCCTGCTTCTTTCACATTATGCGCCTGCACAAATTTTTACAGATTTTCTTCTTTCCTTTAGCGGCCCGTGCTTTCTTTTGGAACCAATGGCGGAGGTGTGGATCGTGCGTTCAACGGAGCGTGTTCTCGAAAAAGATGGAGAATTGTTTCAGCGGTGTAGGGTGTCGTTAGTCACTACCTCATTCCGCGCGTCCGGAAGCATGTGGGGAGCCGACATCGATGATCGTCTACTGTCGACTATTAGCTTTGAGGTCATTACTGCATTCGAGCTCCAGATGCCAGGACTGCTAAGCGACGTCGACAAGTATCCGGATTTAGGGTACGAAGGCATTTTGGGTGTCCTCGACGGTTCCAGTTTGTGCAAGGTGCCTGGATGCCGTCGCTTTATGCGTTTCTGGATTCGGCAGATGTGCTAAGAGGCCATCTTGCGCTTGACCAAGCTCGAGCCGGAGACTGTAATCCCCGAAGAAATCATTGCAAAGATAGTTCTAGAAGTGAAGAGACGAGATTTTTAAATGCGACGGCATATCGTGTTTACATTGGCTTAGAAGTGGAACAACGCTTCTTCATGAACGGCTACAATAAGGAGAGCTTGTGGCGAGATGCTGTCAGACAAAATATCCAAGATCATAGAAGAATGTGTTATCTGTCACCGAGATATTGCCTTAGCGGCAGAGATAGGATATGTTGTACTACAGCTCCCTCGATGCAAGCGCGACTTTCATGAAATATGTATTTTCAGCTGGTTTGAGATCGGCGCTGCGAAATGCCCCCTTTATAAAGTCGCAATATAAAAAAGTCCTCTGGACAAGTCGTGGAATCTAGTAACATGGAATTCGATGAGCATAATGGCTCCCAAGTGGGGCAATTTGATTTTGGTGATGTAGGTCATGAAATTCCTCTCTAAGCCATAAGAATAATGGGTGTAGGATTTTTCCGCCCCATTGAGGAACCCCTTGTGGTGGAAGACGAAGGACAATGCTCTACTCAAGTGGATCCATCACACTCTCAAGATCTTCATCAAGCAAATGGCCATCAAGATAGAAACCCCCGTGTTGTTGAGCAAGATCAAGGAAAATATCAACCTAGTGATGGGTGTAGAGCATAATGTGATGTTCAAGATCTATCTCAAGAAGATGGACAAGGTCAAAATGTCGAGCAACCTCAAATTCAAGGTCAAGAAGAGTATCAAAATAATGGTTATGACCAAGTAGCTTCTCAGGAATCAGTTAAATATGCTCAAGCTTGTAGTGAAGCAAGGAGGATCTCCAAGACCATTCGAGATAATCATATCCTTAATAATGTTGTTTGTGATTTTGAGATGTCTCTACACTAATCAAGTGGCGAACTTTATTAGCCACCATGTATTTGTTTCTTGTGTAGAATCACACAAGGTGTATGAAGCACTCGAGGATCCGAATTCGCTCGAAGCCATGCATGAAGAGTTATACAACTTCGAGTGCAACAAAGTATGGTCATTGGTAGAAAGACCCAAATTTTGTCAGAATGTCATTGGTACCAAGTGGATTTTTAAGAACAACCAAGATGTAAATGTCATAGTAATCCAAAACAAGGCAAGATCGGTGCTCAAGGCTTCTCCCAAGTCGTGGGTATCGACTATGGTGAAAATTTTGCTCCCATTGCTCGTCATGACTCTATTCGTATCTTGATTTCACATGCATCTCATCATAATTTTAAGTTGCAACAAATGGATGTAAAAAATGCATTTTTCAATGCCCCCCTAAAACATTTTATGTATGTCAAGCAACCTTCAGGATTTGAGGATCCCAACCTCCCGAACCAAGTCTACAAACTTGACCGTGCGCTCTATGGACCTAAAGAAGCTTTGTGTACGTGGTATGAGCATCTTAGAAAGTTTTTGGTAGACCATGGCACCTTGTTTATATGAAAAATTTATGTTGATGACATTATCTTTGGTTCTCCAAATAATGCTTTCAATGATGATTTTGCTAAACTAATGACCGATGAGCTTGAGATGTCTACTATGGGCGAATTGTAATTCTTTCTTGGATTTTAAGTGAAGAAAGTGATAGGAGTAATCTTTATTATTCAAGCTAAATATATACAAGACATGATCAAGAGGTTCAATTTGATGGAGCTAAAAGGATCCAAGACTCCCATCCCTCTCAAATGTGACCTCAATATTGATCCAAAAGGTAAAGATGTGGATCAAGAGGAATATCACTCCATGATTAGATCTTTGCTTTATCTTTGTGCATCTACACCATATATCATATCGAGTGTGAGTATTTGTGCATGTTTTCAAGATGCACCAAAGAAACAACTTTGTGGCGGTAAAGCGGGTATTTTGATATGATACCCCAAAATTTGGATTGTGGTACCCCAAGGTATCTAGCTTTGCACTTCATGGTTATTCAGACTCTGGTTGGGCAGGATACACGAATTAGAGGAAGTCAACTTTCATGGCTTGTAAATTTCTTGGGAGGTCCTTGGTATGCTGGTCCTCTAAGAAGAAAACGTGTGTGTCTTTTTCCTCTATAGAGGCCAAGTATGTGGCTGACGTAAGTTGTTGTGCACAATTTCTACGGATGAGGCAAAATTTAAAGGATTTGGGTGTCATTTATGATAAACTACCTATTCTATGCGACAAGCAATCAAGATCGCCCACAACCACGTGCAAGATATAAAGACAAAGCACATTGATATTCTCCATCACTTCATCTAGGAGCACGTGGCTAGTGGAGATATTGTATCTTATGTGAGTACCAAGAAAAAACTTGCGGACATTTTCATGGATCCCCTTGATGAAAGAAGATTTTGAAAGGTAAGGCATTACTAACATCATAGATTAGAGCAATGTGGCTTTAGCATAATTTACCTATACCCATGTCTCAATGTGTGTTCTTATCTAGATGTAGGCATGGCTATAGGGGGTGTAGCTCAATTCATGAACCAACACTCTTCTTATTATGCATAAATGGACAAATCATTCAAATGAGATTCAATGATGAGTTTTGGTAGTGGTCCCAAGATATATCTTTGTGGTTCTAAGATAAGTATACTCATACATGGTGGCTACATTTACCAACCCCTCATGTTAGGGGTTGGTTCTAATTTTGAATTTTATTTGACTATCTTGACTCTATATGTCTCTCTCTTCCAAGGAAAAACACTCAAGTTGGTATTCACTTTGTCCTGTAACCTTTAATATGAGTGCATATTACTGAGGGGTTGGTTCTTATTTTGGATTTTATTTGACTATCTTGACTCTATATGTCTCTTTCTCTTTTAAGGAAAAACACTCAAGTTGGTATTCACTTTGTCTTGTAACCTTTAATATGAGTGCATATTACCTTTTTCTCAGTTTGCGATCTAACCCTAAGCCCCAAATCTCAACCCATAAAACTCTTCTATATTTTGTACAAGATTCCCCTTGAAATCTGGCAAGGTCTTGTACTACCGGAGTTTGGTGCGGTACTATTGGCACTAGCTCATTCTTTCATAGAGACCGGTCTAGTCTCGTTTGTACCACTCTTTTCTCCCGGAAGTACCGGGGTTCGGTACTACTTGGTGTATTTCCTAGTACTACCGAGTCACGAGATCTAGTTATGTTCGGGTTGGCGTAAGTACCGCTTAGTGCCCTTCTCTCTTTCCCTCAACCCGCACGTAACTCTCTCTATATATCACTGCCATCTCCTCCTTGCCGCTAGGTGGCCTTCCACCGCGTGTTCCTACTAGTGCTCCACCAGATCCGCTCACCAGAGGCCGTCTTCGACATATTCCTTGCCATGAGATCATGCGGTACTACTGAATCACCCTCATATTCTTGGTTTTTCATTGTTCTAGGGTTGCTTCATGACATAGTCATTTTTTCACATTTCCACCTTTTCCCACCAATATTTCCAACTCTTCTCCGTTAGGGACTACCCTGTGTGCTTGTTTGGCCTCAGACTTGTGGTTGGGTTGTTCCAAACATTTTCATACGCTCGCTAGTATCGGTAGTATCAAAATTTTTCCTGGTACTACCAGACCCAATTGAGCCCAAATTTCATCCACTTCCGTTTCTTTGTTTTTTGGGATCTTGTGCCCTCATCCTATTCACTCCTTTCCTACATGCTTTTAGAGGTTCAGGTGGTTTAGATTTGGGTCCGTGGAAGAAGTCGAAGTCTCGTCATGTCAATGATGATGAGTGGTTTGCGGGTGATAATGACGTGATGCCACAACCGAGTCTACGGGTGAGGGAGAAGCACACAAGGCCGTCAAGGAAAAGGTTATCAAGAAGAAAGCATCCATGCACCATGGCAGAGCTCCTTTTTCTAGTGAGCCAAACCCCACTATTCCTCCAAAGCCCAGGCTACTCACTGAGATTTCTGAGGAGTATATTCAGCTAAGGAGGAAAGAGTCCATATGGTCAAGCTCATTGTCATGAAAGGGAGGACATATGCTTTTACAGTGACTTTCAATAAAGGGTGTACAATGAATTCATCATGGCAAATGATAATAAGTATGTACACACCAAGTACATTGATATTGCTCACATAGATGCGAATCCCGTGTATTTTGGCGAAGCCAAGGAGATGTGTGTTAAGATTTTGATCTGACAAGTAGGTCCCTCCAAATTTTACAAAAAATCCTAGAACTAGAACCAGTGTATTGTGTGTACCCCTTGGCTATTTTCATCGTGCCACGTCAGTCTGACAACAGCCCCCACTGGTCAGTTTGGCTGTCTACCGATGATCAAAGATGGAATAGTGCCGATCTATTAAAAATCATCAACAACAATAAATGAGGCCCAAAAGTTTGTCGAGAAAATCTTATCGTAATAGATCTTGTTGTAACAGCCAAACGAGAAGTCATCGAGTTAAGACCACGGATGACCAGCGCACTAGAGCAACAACCACCACCATCGATGACAGCTGTATATCATAAGAGGCTAATGTGACACCCCCAGGATCAGGGTTAGTTAAATCCCAGACCTTAGTGTGATATAATTCTAACCTAGAGCTCAAAAGTTTATAGTGAGAGAACCGGTAATACAATAGTGACCCTACGACACAGAAGTTATTACAGCAATCTCATACCTGAGCAAATAACCAAAATATTACAAGGATAGGTCACTAACCACAAACATCAAGAAATGGAAGGAAAATTATGCTATTAAATATCAAACTTAACAAATGGCCAAGAGGATTAAAGCATAACGATGACGTCCCAACCAATAGATTACATGTTGTCGATCAGGAACCCCAAGCTACTCATTAGTGTTGATGTCGTAAGAACTCATCTTTAGGGAACACTTACTCTGGTACAAAAATATCAATGAAGCAAGGGTGAGTTATGGCTGGTGGAGTTGATTTGCATAAAGCTATCTTTGTTGGTAAAACAAGAGGGAGAAACAAGCTCAAGTAAACATATGATTTTAAAAGGGGATAAGGGAGCAACACCTCCAACTCTAATTATCACATTATTTTGATATCCACCAACTCATCATCATCTGAACCTCAATTAGAATCACCCCTCGTATCCTGAAAAAGCATCCTTAAGCACACATTGAACTACCAAGTTTAACGATTAGGTTAATATTCTCTATGATCTTAGAATTTGGTCACCAAGTCGTCCTTAAACGTAGAAATGGGTTTTTGAAAATATTTAACCCTGTAGGAGTCAACTTTACCCACATGTACAACCTTCTCTTGAAGACACAGGTAAATCACACTTCTCTTGATACAGATTGTTTGCCTGATCTTCCACGATGCACCTCCTCATCCCATGGATCTGATAGATCTCCCAATCACGTGAGCGGAACATGTAACCTGGAGATTGGGGAACGTCAATCCTGTGAGCAACTCGACGATGAACGACGAACCTCATGCCGGGATAGACACGCCAAAGCTCGACAACCCTCGATAACTCGAGGACCTTTGTTTCCACACGATTACTCTTGACAATTCAAGAATCCTCGTGTATTTATTATGGATAACTGGATGAATGTCCGAGACGCCATCACACACGCCGATTCCAGAGGGACGGTGATGATATAAACTTTAAGTTCTACATTATTCTGAATAAACTCAAAGCTAATCTAAACCCTAGACTGGCCAGCTCCTTATATGAGGGATGGGGCGGACAGACTCGACCTAGTTGGTTGGACAGGCCCAAACCGACATCTAAACTAACTAGACTCTAAACAGGATACATCCGGTTCGGACTGGTGTGAACACGGCCCGACTATCTGGTTGGCATAGGCCGGACTGTCCGGGGTAGCCAAACATTCTAGGTGAATCAGTCGGATTCTCCGGGCTTAGTCCCTCATCATCCTCCCGTTCATCAAAAGGTGTTGTCCTCAACGCTAGAGGGTAGTCTCCAGAACATGGGGTCAGATCAGTAACATCGCCACTCTCCGTCTTCAAGCTTCGCCAGTCTTCCACACCCCATCCTCCCGCTCGACTAACTATCTTCAAGTCTTGCTCGCCTTCCACGCCTCATCCTCCCTCTCGGCTTTCTTGACTTGATACTGTCCTTGTCGCTCTTTGGTCTTCGACACCATCAACCTGACCGAGACACAAGCATCCCCCAACTGCAACTGACGGTATATCATGCATATCACCCATAACACACAGAACAAATTCCTATACACCATGGATCCAAATAAGATGAATACACCTGGGTATGCACTTGACTGACACAAGTGTCCGTAGTCTGTTTGACGATATTCGTAGACTGATTCACGAACGACCAGAAAAAATTCTACACGGCCGGACTATCCGGTCTGATTTGGCCGGATGCTCCGGTCCTGATTTTGGCCGAGTCTCTGTTTGGAACGATCGCTGCTTCTTTCATTTTCTTGTTCCTTGCCTGAACTACTGCTGAAACTCCCGATCGGATCTGGCAGAGGTATCGCTGAGCTGAAAAAACGCTGGCAGAGAAAAACGATTGAATCTCCACGCCCACATGCATGTGTGGCTGGTCCTTCTCTTTCTTTCTTTTTTTAAAACTTTCTTTGCAAACAACAAATGTTCAACCACTGGTAGCGATCCCGTCGGAAAACGTCGCGCATTTGTACTCCTCGTAATCGATCTGGACCAATGCACCAGCAAAAACAGAATCAATCTCTACCAACGCACCAGTAAAAACTTTTCAATCGCCACCAGTATCCTCGCCTGATTGTAACCTGATCTGCTTCGACTCAAAAAAACAGCCGACTTCACCGCGATCAACCTCGCCGTTTAATAGATCAATAGATCGGCCCGACGATAGCAATTGCACCATGATCAACCTAGCGCTCTGATACCAGATGATATGGATTGTTTGCCCGATCTTTCACGATGCACCTCCTCATCCCATGGATCTGATAGATCTCCCAATCACGTGAGCGGAACACGTAACCTGGAGATTGGGGAACGCCAATTGACATGGGTATACCCTACAGGTACTCGAGCTTGGTATATACGGCCTGAATACAGTAGAGGCCCACGGTGTCGCCAAGGCCCAAATGAAGAACTCGAGTAACCTAGGGACTCTTGATTGCTTGAAGAACAAGAAGAAGCTAAAGATAGAAAGTTAAAAGGGGAAAAGCCTAACACTTAGGCTAACCGACTGACTAGAGACCTAGCCTATCTATATAAAGGCTAGGAGGGGGCGGCGAGGAGGACACACGCAACCCTAGTTTCCACCACCCTCACCAGATTGCATCTGCGCATCTTTGTAATCCTCGATTCCTTTGATAATTCCACGAGCAGACAAGCAGGAGTAGGGACCTCTGCAAGGCCTGAACCTGGGTAAATCTTCAAGTCCCCTGTGTGCTTGTTTGCTAGCCGATAGATGTCTCCAGCGCTCCCTCCTTCTCCAAAACCCAAGTCCATAACAATGGGCATTGATGAGTTAAACCCTCGTCAATTGGCGTCGTCTGTGGGAATTGGGAGTATTGATGTTGTGGCTTCTTCGGCCCCATCAACCGCAATCTACAACTCCGCAACAGTGGAGATTCGCCAGCTCTTCGACGCGTTCGACTTCACCGTCCACACGCCAGCCACTCGCCCCGCCTTCGAATCCGTGGGCAACGGAATCAGCCTGGCGATCGGGAGCTTCCGCTTCCAAGTTGGTCAGATGGGCACACTTCGCATACCTGACCAGCCGATGGTACCATCGATTGCTCCAGCATCATGGTTCCCTCCGCCGATCGGCACCCTCAGTGAGCCCCATACCTCGACAACAGTCGAGAATATGGTCAGCGACAGCAGTTGCGAATCCGATCTGGGTGATCTGGCCACTGAAGACGGAGCCTACGGTTCCGGATCTGAAAGTTGTGGGAGCAGCAGCTTCCCCAACCACTTCATGTGCGCCGTCATCAATGCGGGCGACACCTCCGCCAATCGCGACAACACGGGCAATGGTGGCCATGAAGCCGACCTTCCCAACGGCGGACCAACCAATGGCGGCATACCCAATGGCGGACCACCGCAAGCGGCCCACCCTGCGGCGCCCGTCAACAATGGAGGCGGTCGAACCTCAACCATTATCAGCGAGCAAACTAGCGAACACGTCGTGGCGGGCTCAACGATCTCGAGTGGGCTCATTGCGCTGAAGCCCTCGAGGCCATCCTCTACCCTTGGCTCCCAAGAAGCTGCGATGGGCTACCACGGCTCTGAAAGAGGAATACAGCGCCGACTACAAACAATCGCGCAGCTCGGTAGCGAAAAAAGGCGGCTGATGAGTAGGGCCTCCGACGAGCTGGGCTCTCCTCCCATGGAGGATCCTCCTCCAAGTGCAACGAGTACATCGCCAACAAGAGACGATCTCGACTTGCCCACCTCACTGAACAAGAACGTGTCGAAGCCACCAAAGTCCTCGACTTTGGCTCCATGATGGTGGATACACGTGGCAATGTGCTCCCGAAAACGCCACAGGCCATGGTAACGGCGGCCACCATGTACCTCCTCAACAACCAGCTGCCAGATGGAGACCCTCGAGCTGCCATGCACCGATCTACGATCGCAGACTTGGGGTTAATCGAGGCTGCCCTCGACAAAGAGCCGGCATTAGAACCGAAGAAAGGCAAGGCTCTGGCAAAACGCTACTCCTCGCCCTCATCCAGCGGCAGTCCGCGATGCATCTCGGCGTCGCCGCTCCGCGGCGACGACCACGACTATGATGCGCGCGATGATATCACGCAGCGCAAGATCGACAAATCAAGGGCGTGACGTGCTTTCGGATTAATGACTCGGAAGGCGAAGATGTGGGCTACGTGGCGCTAGATGCTTCAGCAGGGTCATCAGGCAAAAGCGAATGCCCAAGGGGTTTTAGCTCCCGTCGGAGAACCTGAAGTTTGACGGCCTACAGGACCCGAAGATATGGTTGGAGGACCACATCTCCTCCGTCAGGATTCACGGCGAAAGTCCAAGCACGGCCATGCAATGCCTACAGCTACAGCTGCAAGGCACCGCCCGAGCCTGGCTCAACAACCTCCCACGTGGATCCATTCGTAGTTGGGAAGAGCTGGTATACAGCTTCGTGCGCAACTTCAAGGGCACATACAAACGGCCCGCATCAATCGAAGAGCTGAGATGCTGCCAGCAAAGATCGGGCGAATCGCTACGCTCCTACATCCAGAGGTGGTCCATCATCAAGAACTCTGCAGAGAACATCTCGGAGGATCGCGCGATTGACGCATTCAACGGCGACGTACGCCGCATAGAGCTCAGGGAGGAGCTAGGCCGCTCGAAGCCCAAAACCATCGACCATCTGATGGAAATCATGAATCATTGGGCGGATGGAAGACTCGGTGAAAACCATGTTCACTCCGACGGCGAGAACTTCGAGCATAAAATAGCGATCGCCGAAGCAAACGCCGCATGTGCATCTATGATGACCGCGACGACGTCAACATGGTCACGCCCGGCTACGCCGACAGACGCGACGACAACCGCAACAGCGGCTACCGTAGCGGTGGATACCGCGACTCTAGAAAAACCATGCAAGTGTGGCAGTGCCGCAATCATGATGAGGCACCCACAACATCCATTGAAGACAAGCTGTCCGGACCATGCACTGTGCACTTCTACATCGATAAGCATGACGGAAAGAAGAAGTCCAGCCACCTCCTCAAGGATTGCCGCGAGTTCCTCAAACTACATGAGTGCGGCTCGGATGAATCGCACGCGGTCGAAAGGGTTCTGAAGCCGCCCTAGGCGCCATGGCACATGGAGCTCCGCCACCACCATGTGGACTACCCCCAAATGCAGCTGCGTCGGACCAGCACTAGGGAGGCAAACCATACCCACGGGCCATGGGTACCATGATGATCCAAAAGGGACGCCCCTCGAATAGGGTGCAGAAGGCCATCACTCGCCAAGTCAACTTGGCCACAAACTCGCCACCATCTACCACCGAGTACCTCAGCGGAAGCGGGTCCTGTATCACCTTCGACAAGCGTGACCACCCGCGCCAAGTACCTCGCCCAGGCCATTGTCCCCTCGTCCTCGAGGCACAAATTGGAGGCTTTGACATGAGTCGCGTTTTTATGGACGGTGGAAGCGGCATCAACCTTATGTTCGCGAGTACCTTGCGAGCAATGAGGATCCCTCTGACCTGCCTAGAGGCCTCAGACACAACATTCCATGGCATCATCCCAGGCAAGGGTGTATATCCCCTTGGCAAAATCAACCTCGACGTCATCTTTGATTTCGAGGTCGTCGACTGGCCCTCGATTTCGAGGTCGTTGACTGGCCCTCACAGTACCACTGCATCCTCGGACGTGTCGCATTTGCTAGGTTCATGGCAGTGCCACACTACGCCTACCTGCAGATGAAAATGCCAGGACCTAATGGCGTCATCACAATCAGCAGAGCTTGAGAGGTCGGCGGTTGTGAGGGAAATTCAACGAAATTTCCGATCCTTGACATCGCGAGGAAGAGCTCGCGAGATTAAAGGAGTCGACAGACAATAGTTTGCCTCCCCTGAGCCGGCCAAGTTCACCCGACCTATCTTTCGACTCATCGGTGCACACAAAGAAAGTCCAGTCCACCCGGATCCCCAAGACGGCCCTCATCGCCAACAACTTGAGTCTCGCATAAGGAACTCGCGCTCGTCGAATTCATCCGTAAGCACTGGGAAATCTTTGCCTGGTGTCCAGCGGACATGCCAGGAGTTCCTAGGGAATTCGCCGAGCATGCACTCAATGTCAACCCAGATGCGAGGCTAGTCAAGCAAACAATTTGGCGATTATCTGAACCAAGAGCAAAGGCAGTCGGAATGGAGATCAACAGACTCCTCAACGTCAAATTCATACGCGAGATCAAGGAAAGCACTTGGCTCGCCAACACGGTACTAGTACCAAAAAAGGACACGGATATCCTGCGGATGTGCGTGGACTTCACCTCTTTGAATAAGCACTGTCCAAAGGACCACTTCCCGCTACCGCGAATCGACCAGATCATCGACTCCACCGCGGGATGCGAGCGCCTCTGCTTCCTCGACGCCTACTCAGGCTATAACCAGATTCGAATGAAGGAGGAAGACCAAGAAAAAACAGCGTTTACAATGCATTTTGGTGTGTTCTGCTACAACACAATGCCCTTTGGGCTAAAGAACGCAGGAGCCACCTACCAACGGTGCATGCATGCTTGCCTCAAGAACCAACTCGGTCGCAACATTCAAGTCTATGTCGACGACATAGTAATCAAGACCAAAGAGGAAGCCTCACTAATCGACGATTTGCGCAAAACCTTCGCCAACCTCGATCGCTACCGGATCAAGCTCAATCCGGACAAGTGCGCCTTCGGCGTACCATCTAGGCAACTACTCGAGTATCTTATCTCCGCGAGAGGGATCGAAGCAAACCCGAAGAAAATAAAAGCTATATTGGCCATGGAAAAGCCAAAAAACATAAGGGGCGTCCAGCAGCTGGCTAGGCGAATCGCGGCTCTCAGTCGATTTATCAGTCGGATGGGTGAAAAGGCACTACCCTTCTACCAACTCCTCTGCAAAGCTGACAAGTTCAAGTGGACCAATGAGGCGTAGAAAGCATTCGAAGACCTCAAGCGCCTGCTATCCACCTCGCCAGTATTGGTGACCCCACACGAAAGGGAACCATTGTTGCTATATATCTCCGCCACTAACCAGGTGGTCAACACAGTGCTCGTAGTCGAACAAGCCGAAGAAAACAAGGTCCACGGGGTACAGCGCCCAGTCTACTACCTCAGCGAGGTACTTACGCCAACAAAATAGCGATACCCGCACTACCAGAAACTGGCGTACGACGTCTTCATGATGGCTCGGTGACTGCGCCCCTACTTCTAGGAACACCCAATCGTGGTAGTCAACGACGCCCTGCTTGGGCACATCCTCAACAATCCCGACGCCACCGGACGAGTTGAACTTTGGGGAATCGAACTGTCTCCACGAGACATCACATATGAAAAACGCGACGCAATCAAGTTGCAAGTTCTCCCTGACTTCCTCGTGCACTGGATGGAGAACCAGCTCCCCGAAAAACCAGATATGTCCTACCTCTAGACAATGCACTTCGACGGATCCAAACGGAAGGACGGAGCTGGTGCAGGTGTCATACTGACATCGCCCCAAGGAGACAAGCTGAAATATATCTTGCGAATGCAGTTCACCGCCTCCAACAATGAAGCTGAATACGAGGCCCTGCTATACGGGATGAGGATGGCAAAAGCCTGCGGCGCCAAAAGGCTCATAATATATGGCGACTCCAAGCTGGTCGTCAACCAGACAATGCACGAGTGCGACGCACTGAACGACAACATGATCACCTACCGCGACCTCTACGACACAGTCGAAGAGGATTTCGACGGCTGTGAGCTGCGGCACATAGGTCGCGAAAGCAATGAAGAGGCGGACGCACTCGCTAACATAGGCTCTACCTGCGCCCCCATACCACCTGGGGTATTTATCGAGCGCATTTGCGAACGCTCCATCAAGCCAAAGGCCGCAGAGAAGAAAACAAGCGCAACAACGGACTCAGGGGCTACGCCGCCCAATGAGCCAATGACACTCGACGACTTGGAGCTGGATACAGGACTCGAAGGACCAATGAACGTCATGATGATCGAGCCATCCTGGACTCAACCGTACATCACGTACATTCTCAGCAAGAGGCTACCGGACGATCCGACTGATGCATGGCACATCGCGTGGCGATCCAAGGCATTCGCTGTTATCAACGACGAACTATATAAGCGCAGCATCACAGGAGTGCTCCAACGATGCGTCTCCATGGCCGATGGAAGAACTGTTCTCCTCGACATCCATGAGGGGACCTGCGGGCACCACGCCGACAGTCGCGCCCTCGTCGCCAAAGCTCTACAAGCTGGATTCTACTGGCCTACGGCCATGCGTGATGCCAAGGACATCGTCCAGAAATGCAATACGTGCCAGCGATTCGCGGACAAGCCGCACGCACCAGGCGCAGAGCTCCGGCCAATTCCATTGGCCTGGCCCTTCGTGCAATGGGGACTCGACATGGTCGGCAAGCTCCCAAAATCCTCACGAGGAGGCTACGTCTACCTCCTGGTCGTAGTCGACAAATTCACGAAGTGGATAGAGGCCATGCCAGTGACCAATCAATCTGGATACAGCGCAATCAAGTTCTTCGAGTCCATCGTCTACCGCTTCGGAGTACCACACAACATCATCACAGACAATGGGACGAACTTCACATCCAAGGACTTCCAAGAATTCTGCGAAAATTTGGGAATCAACGTCAGCTATGCCTCGGTAGCACATCCACGGACCAACGGTCAGGTCGAAAAAGCTAACGGGCTCGTCTGCGGCGGCATCAAGAAGCGACTCCTTCGGCCACTCGAACAAGCCGCGGGTTGCTGGCCAGACGAACTACAATCAGTACTCTGGAGCCTACACAACTCAAAGCGATACTCTGAGGTACACCACAATAGTCATGGTGCATGGGGCTGAACCGGTGCTACCCGCCGAAGTACGATACAAAGCACCACGCGTGGTCGCTTACAGCGAGCAGGAGTCAACTCTGGCACTCGAAAACTCCGTCGACCTCCTTGATGAGGCAAGGGAAATCACCGCGGAGAGATCAACGATCTACCAGCAGAACCTACGCAACTACCACAGCAGGAGGCTATGCCCCAGATCATTCGTCGGAGGCGACCTGGTCTTGCGACTGAAGCAGCAAGGGCATCTCAAGCTCGAGTCCTCCTAGGAGGGACCATACGTGATTACAGAAGTAATCCCAGGTGGCGCCTATCGCCTTCAAGATTTAGAGACAGGAGTCGCATACTCCAACCCTTGGAATGTCGCGTAGCTGCGACGCTTCTACCCTTAGTCACTTTTTACTTTTATATTGCAAATAAGGCTACTCAGCCAAGGCTACTTAGCCACACATTATACTTCGTACTATCCGGCGAATAAATAAAGCTAAGTGCCCCAAAACTCTGTTTTTCCTTTAATTTTTTAAATTATCTACTGGAAGGCTGCCACCCTATACACATCATTCTCTGAACAAAACGCAATATCTTGAGTAGATGGCACACCAATCGAAACCCTTGACAAAACATCAACCCGGTTACAGCCTTTTGACAAAGTTGATAAGGGACTGAGATAAACACAAGGCCAGGCTAACGAAAAGGAGTCGTATAGTGCAACGCACTCACAAAACATACAAGCTAACAACATCCTTTACACATCATCATCAATCAATTATACACAGCATATATACGAACTTTACAACATTGGTACAACTATGTGCAGGATACAAACTAAACTACTGCTGCAGCAAAAGAACATTGGTCTGCTCCTCGAAGAAATCAACGATCTCCTCTGCAGGGCGATCCACTGCCTGGTAGTGTGGCACCATGTTCCAAGTAGAACCCGCTGGTCGCGCAGGTGGTCCAGACGCAATTGCTGCAACATCCACATCAGGCCTATGCAGTCGCACCAGTGATAGAGCAGCCTTGACACCGGCCACTAACTGTTGCCGAACACACTCGCGGACCGCACTGAAGTCATGGAATTTAGCGAGAAGGGCCACCAGGCTCGATGGAACGACGTCTAACGGGAACATAGTCTGGTAAATATTCTTCAAACATGACTGCGACTTCTTCAAGAAGTCAAGTACTGTGACGCATACGATCCAGGTCGCCAACGCGATTGCGCGATCATGATCTACCCAGAAGTACCCACTCGCCTGAAGCTGCTCTTGGGTCAGATCATTTATGCGAATGGCAATCCGATCCTTCTCATCCTGCGGATGGCGCGCGCTGACAACTATACCAAGCAAAGGCAAAATATGAGAACAATGAAATACTACGAGTGACTACAAGGAAACGACAGAAGAGATGAAGACTAACATTTGAATTGGCCACCCAACCGTGTCACCTCCCCTAGCAGATATTGTTCTCGGGCGGCGGCTTTCTCCGCTTTCGACTTCCATACGTCCGCATTTTCGTGGAGTACGGGCAATTCACGCTCCAATTGCTTCACGCGGTCACGAATTCGCGAGAGTAGAGAAAGGTCATCCACCCTTGAGCGCGGTGGTGCCAAAGTGTCATCAAGGGGCGGCGAATCCTGAGGCTCCCTCAAAGGATCACTCGATGTGCCCTACCACAAGTCAAGCAAGAAAAAATAAGAGGACTAGGGTGAAGCATAGACAAAAGATTCGAGTGCATTCAAGATTAACAAAAGTATCGAGATACACTGCCAGAGCATGTTCTTGACAAAGACATAAACTATTTAACTATTACAAGATCACGACTCTTGAGGAGTGGCGGCTTCTTCGACTTGACTTTGGTTTTGGGGCCTCATCGAGTCGTGGCGTGTCGGATGCCACAGACTTCCCGCCCCAGCGTTGCAACCCTGCAGCTTTCTTGGTGCTTGTTGAAGCTCCTCAGTACTTCCAACCTGTATTGATCATTGGGCCGTGACTTACCTGGCGGTTGCAAAGGAGTAAAGACTACTGCTGGCCATCGGCGCCCGGCAGCATCGCCTTAGAAATCGCGAGATCAACTTGACTACATGGGCTTGCACCATTGCGGTGACATCGAAGCACCAACGGACGGCGAGTTCTGAAGCTTGCGAGGCGCCCGAGACTCCACCAGTTCGTCCATATTCTCGATCAGCTCAGCCTTAGGCGCCAGCTCTTCCCGGATGCGACTGAGCACACCCTTGGCCTTGGAGAGCATCCCTTGAATGGCGGCGCTGCGGTCCTCGACTGCTGAAAGGGCACCCGCCAAGGCATCGTCGCGACGGAGGGCCTGAGGGTCGAAGCTCAAATCGCTGGCATCTATATAGAATCCACACATGGGCACGAAGGTCAGCACCAATGGCAAATTCAAAAGAAGAACAATAATGAAATCCAGACAAGGTACCTGAGAGAGCCTTGGCAATCGAGAAAAGATGTTCCTAGAACAACTTCTCTCTAGCCACGACGGAGGCGCGTAGATCCTCTTCGCGTTTCCGCGACTCGTCACGTGCTGCGATTGCCTCATCGCAACTCTGCACTGCCGCGGCAAGCGCCTTTTCAAGGGAAGCATCGCCGCGGAGAAGTGCGTTATGCTCAGCTACGATACAAACAAAGATAGGCTATAAGCCGGATATATCACAAGGAGGACAAAGAAGGAGCAAGACACTTACTTTCAACTACGCGATGGCGAGTATCCAGCATCGCATGCTAGCGACCCATCACAAGAACTTGCTCCGCTAAGCGAGCGGCTTCCTTCACAATAAGCTGCGATAGGAGGAAACAACAAAGGATAAGCAAGATGATAGAAGATGATATATTCGACTGCAAAAATAGAGGAAACAACTACTATACCTACATGATCCTCCAAAGACTCCGAAGTCGATGGATTCGCAGTCGTCCGGATAACCATCTGGTGCTCCACATCGTGCGGATAACTCGATGAATTATGGCCGGAGTGGGCCGCTAATGGAGGAGAAGGAGTGCGGTCAGCCATTTCCTTGGCTTTGGAGGTCGCGACTCCAGATTCTTTCAAAAATTGTACGTCGCCAGAAGATGACGACGCTTGCTGACTGCAAAATAAAACCAATATCAAGAGAATGCAACTCCAAAGAGGAACCAAAAGGAAGATTCGAATACTTACCAATCAAACTTATCAAAATCGAAGGTTTGATCCCCCGACTCTGACGATGATTCCTTCGGCAGCCGCATCTTCTTGCGAGAGGATGGCGCCATGGCACTTACAGGAACGGCGGGGATCAGCGACTACTGCTGCCTTTGCACCTTCCGGTCGAGCACGGCGCATCCGAATCCTCGCTGCGCGAATGCTTGCGAGTGTCCGGACCACTCGACTTGGGGGCTTCCTCCTCCACATCAGATGGGACGGTCGACTCCAACTCGTCCTCTTCCAAGGCTTCACGAGGGATAACCCCCTCAGGAAGAGGGGGCATACAGAGTGACACCGCCCAATCCTACATACAGAAAGCAATTTAGCACACAATCAAGAAAACAGCAAAAAAGCAGTCGACAAACAAAGCTACTACGTAGCACAACTGTACCTCAGGGGGAGGGTTAGCAGCATCGAACGGAGGAACGTCTGGTTTACTAGGGAGCACATCCTTCACGGTGTACTTGGTGACCAGTCGCACCCTCTTATCTACCTCACTCGCGGACATGCCATCGGCAGACACACGAGTGACATCGTCCGTGCCAGACCATTGGAACATAGGATGGACTCTGGCCTGCAGAGGCTGGATGCGACGACGCAGCCATGTGCGAATGAGGGCGCAGCCTCCCTCCTCTTTGCCCATGCGATTCTCGAGGTCGCAGACGCGCTCGTATAGCACATCTGTCTCCGCGGACTCGCTGGGCATAATCACGTTCTTCCAGGAGCGCCTCCTCCTGCACAGCGTCACGAGGTCGAAGGGCGCGAGCCCGTAGTGGTATCCGTCGGCCTTCTGATCACGGACGTAGAACCACTTGTTCCTCCACCCTTGGACGGACATCATCAGCTTGATGTCGAAATACGTGATGGAGGGGTCGACGTGGATACCGCAGCCGCCTACATCGTAGACTACGGAACCAGACGCCGGTTGGCGCTTCAACTTGAAGAGGCGCTTGAAGAGACCAAATGCGGCTCGATTCCGAGCCAGCACTCGCAAAGAGTAATGTAGCAAGCTACATGGAGGATGGAGTTTGGGGACAGCTGATGGAGATGGAGCCCGTAAAAACAAAGAAGGCCTCTGAAGAAAGGATGCAGAGGCAACGAAAGACCACGGATGATGAACGCTAGGAACATCACCCGAAACCCGGTAGGAGGAGAGGGGATTACGTCGCTGCCAGGGACGCGCGCGTCCGCGACTTCGGAAGACAACACTCCGTCCTGGCGCAGAAGACGAAGCTCAGAAGACTTTATCACGGATGCGCGCCACACACCATTGGTGACGTGAGTGCCCGTGCCCTTCCTTTTTCCGGCGACGGCGGTGCTGGTGCCCGCAACGGTGGAGCCATCCTTCTTCTTCGTAGTAGCCGCGGCAGCGGCCTAACACCTCCTTTTCTTCCCCATTCTGCGGCGGTGTGGCCGGAGGAAGTAGTGAAATCGCGGAGCTGGTCCAGCGCCGTGAAGGAAAGGAGCGCAAAGAAGCAGAGGAGCAGCGGCAATGACGACGAAGGCAAAGGCAGAAAAGAAGCAGATGTGAAATTTACCGTCGCTGCATCGCTACTTAACCCCCTGAAAGATGCAATCCAACAGCTAAGAAAAACCCTATCAGACGCGTGGCGTTCATCGTGCTCGACACGTGGAGGACCTGAAGCGCGAACCGTCCCCCACTACTCCCATTACGTGAGGAAATCGAGGGGCGCAATTAAAACAAAGAGTATGCACGTCCGGTCAAATCAGAGTTAGAAAATGGGACCCACCGCTCGTCACGTCCCGTCAAACTCGCTCACGCGGGCAACTAAGGTCATGGATCGTTAGCACTGACGTCATCCAAAATTACGCAGCAGAAGACTTCGACTACTTTAGTCCTTGCTCGAGTCTTCGACTCCACCAAGCACTCAGGGGCTACTCCCATAGGGAGCGCTGGTCGCGCACCCTACGATTTTTCTTCTTCTTTTTTACAGGAACACAAACAATCAAAGCAAACCCAATCACTCGAAATACGATTCGACTATGGACATGGGTTACTCCCATAGGGAGCGCCTGAAGCAAATTCGACTGAAACAAGCAAACAAAAGACGACATTAGTCGCAAAGGTACTTTAGTCCTTGCTTGAGTCTTCGACTCAACCAGGCACTCGGGGGCTACTCCCATAGGGAGCGCTGATCGCGCACCCTATGATTATTTGTACATCATACTGTGTGTTGATGACATCCACACTCGAAGCTTATGGCGACACCGCCTCGTGACATTGCCCTACAAAGAGATTGCGTCTCCTGGGTCACCCGAATCATCTCCGCGATGACAAAATTTGGATGCCGCGCTTGCAGCGTGAAGATAAGACCTGAATAAGGCCTCACAACGCATTTTCTGCGCACTACTAGAAATATATCCATGCCAACAGGTACGATGAACATGTCTTGACGGACGCGTCAAGTGCTCACACCCATATAATGGAATTCGACTCCTGTAAGACCTCCGCGGCTTGAGTCGAATTACACCAGCACTTTTCCGGATTCGAGTCCGGGGACTCGAGTTCGAGTAGATGGCGTTGTGTTACCCTAAGGTAGTTAACTGATACCGACACATCGGTTAAATCAGGCACGCACATCAACAATCCCTATGACATAAACATACCAGTCGAAAAACATACTCAGTCATGCACTCGAAAGGATTCATAAAGTCTCCAGTCGAATCTGTGATTCCACTGGACACTCGGGGGCTACTGACATGGGTATACCCTACAGGTACTCGAGCTTGGTATATACGGCCCGAATACAGTAGAGGCCCACGGTGTCTCCAAGGCCCAAATGAAGAACTCGAGTAACCTACGGACTCTCGATTGCTTGAAGAACAAGAAGAAGCTAAAAATAGAAAGTTAAAAGGGGAAAACCCTAACCTGTAACCGACTCGACCTGCTACCAGAGACCTAGCCTATCTATATAAAGGCTAGGAGGGGGCGGCGAGGAGGACACACACAACCCTAGTTTCCACCACCCTCGCTAGATTGAATCTGCGCACCTTTGTAATCCTCGATTCCTTTGATAATTCCATGAGCAGACAAGCAGGAGTAGGGACCTCTGCGAGTCCTAAACCTGGGTAAATCTTCGAGTCCCCTGTGTGCTTGTTTGCTAGCCGATATATGTCTCCAGCGCTCCCTCCTTCTCCAAAATCCAAATCCATAACAATGGGCATTGATGAGTTAAACCCTCGTCACCAATCCTGCGAGCAACTCGACAATGAACGACGAACCTCACGCCGGGATAGACACGTCAAAGCTCGACAACCCTCGATAACTCGAGGACCTTCGCGCCCACACGATTACTCTTGACAATTCAAGAACCCTCATGTCTTTATTATGGATAAGCGAATGAGCGTCCGAGACGTCATCACACGCCGATCCCAGAGGGACGATGATAATATGAACTTTAAGTTCTACATTATTCTGAATAAACTCAAAGCTAATCTAAACCCTAGACCGGCTAGCTCCTTATATGAGGGCTGGGGCGGATAGACTCGACCTAGTCGGTTGGACAGGCCCAAACCAACATCTAAACTAACTAGACTCTAAACATGATACATCCGGTTCGGACTGGTCCGAACACGGCCGGACTATCCGGTTGGCACATGCCGGACTGTCTGGGGTAGCCGAACATCCTAGGTGAATCAGCCGGATTCTTCGGGCTTAGTCCCTCATCATCCTCCCGTTCTTCAAAAGGCATTGTCCTCAACGCTAGAGGGTAGTCTCCAGAACGTGGCGTCATATCAGTAACATCGCCACTCTCCGTCTTCAAGCTTCGCCAGTCTTCCACACCTCATCCTCCCGCTCGACTAGCTATCTTCAAGTCTTGCTCGCCTTCCACGCCTCATCCTCCCTCTCGGCTTTCTTGACTTGATACTATCCTTGTCGCTCTTTGGTCTTCGGCACCATCAACCTGACCGAGACACAAGCATCCTCCAACTGCAACTGACGGTATACCATGCATATCACCATAACACACAGAACAAATTCATGTACACCATGGATCCAAATAAGATGAATACACCTGGGTATGCACTTGACTGACACAAGTGTCCGTAGTCTGTTTGATGATATTCATAGACTGATTCACGAATGACCAGAAAAATTTCTACACGGCCGGACTAACCGGTCTGATTTGGCCGGATGCTCCGGTCCTGATTTCGGCCGAGTCTCTGCTTGGAACGATCGTTGCTTCTTTCATTTTCTTGTTCCTTGCCCGAACTACTGTTGAAACTCGCGATCGGATCTGGCAAAGGTATCGCTGAGCTGAACAAAACGCTGGCAAAGAAAAACGATTGAATCTCCACGCCCACATGCATGTGCGGCTGGTCCTTCTCTTTCTTTCTTTTTTTAAAACTTTCTTTGCTAACAACAAACATTCAGCCGCTGGTAGCGATCCCGTCGAAAAACATCGCGCATTTGTACTCCTCATAATCGATCTGGACCAATGCGCTAGGAAAAACAGAATCAATCTCTACCAACGTACTAGTAAAAGCTTTTTGATTGCCACCAGTATCCTCGCTGATTGTAACCTGATCTGCTTCGACTCCAAACAAAACAGCCAGCTTCCCTGCCACCGATCAACCTCGCCGTTTAATAGATCAATAGATCGTCCCGACGACAGCAATTGTACCGTGATCAACCTAGCGCTCGATGCAGATGATATGGATTGTTTGCCCGATCTTTCACGATGCACCTCCTCATCCCATGGATCTGATAGATCTCCCAATCACGTGAGCGAAACACGTAACCTGGAGATTGGGAAACGCTAATCCTGCGAGCAACTCGACGATGAACGACGAACCTCACGCCAGGATAGACACGCCAAAGCTCGACAACTCTCGATAACTCAGGGACCTTCGCGCCCACACGATTACTCTTGACAATTCAAGAACCCTCGTGTCTTTATTATGGATAACTGGACGAACGTCCGAGACGCTGTCACACACGTCGATCCCAGAGGGACGATGATAATATGAACTTTAAGTTCTACATTATTCTGAATAAACTCAAAGCTAATCTAAACCCTAGACCGGCCAGCTCCTTATATGAGGGCTAGGACGGACAGACTCGACCTAGTCGGTTGGACAGGCCCAAACCGACATCTAAACTAACTAGACTCTAAACAGGATACATCCGATTCAGACTGGTCCGAATACGGTCGGACTATCCGGTTAGCAATACGGATCGTCAAGGTAGCCGGACATTCCGGGTGAATCAGCCGGATTCTCCGGGCTTAGTCCCTCATCATCTCTTGTGCACTGGCATAGGGAGGTTGAACATGACCTTTACCTTGCTTTTGCCTAGATCCATGAGCCATCAAGAAAGGATATTCCGTGCTATAGTCGACCGCACTCTTAGCTCGGTACCAAACTCTATGTCCAAGAATGTAGAGTATGACCCTGTAGAGCCGTCCTCCTAGACACGCCCTGTATGTGAATCACCCTCCAGATGCAAGCCAAATGGAACACTCAAACTATGGACTCATGGATCCAAACTAGGCAAGTTAATGAGTTGAGGGGTAATTCCACTCCCTCGTATGGTTGCATGCTTGGTCTTAGTTCCAAAGGCAAGAACTCAGTTTCTAGGAGTGGCGAGTATGGGACTACGAATATCACATCTCACTGTGGCCTCCCATACAAGCCTTACTATGTTTAAACTTCACCACTGATCTTATCATTTTTCTCGTTCTCCTGTCATACTAGACTTATCTACATCTTTGATACAACAACTGGTTGAACTAGCCTCAGTAGCTAAGCATAGTTAAGCAGGGCACAAATATAAGCTCTAACAATGCACACAAGTCAAACCTAATTATGATAGAAGCAGTGGATCAGCTAATATAGGCTTCAAAGGGAATCATGCAATAGATAGGATACTCTATCTATCGATAAAAGATCATAGTAGAAACATATGCGGCATGACGAGGATTAAAATACTTTGAAAGCATGAGATTGTATAATGGTGGGGCTATGCTTGTCTTTGTCCATTCATAACCAATACGCAAATCTTCGGAGACATTGTACTTGACTTGATCACAATTGGTCAAGTATTAATCAACAATCTTCGATGGTGTTGATCTTTGTCTTTGATCTCTGATTCGTTCTCGAATTCTACCGGGAAGAGCCAAAATACCAGAAATAAAGGGAAACAATCAACACATGGCATTGATGCAATGCGCAAGCAAGTATGATGATCTGACAAGATTAATAGATGCTACAATGAAACCCTATTGCATGATCGACATTTTAAACAAGGTCCGAGGGGTATAAACCCTAATTCAGGAAAAAACAGAAGTACCTGTGGGGGCTACTTTATTCTCCTAAAACACTTGTTGGTTAAAGTTGCTTAGCAATGCATGATTTTAATGCTAAAGTGTAGATCTCATCTTTATGAACATTTTGATACTCCCTCCGTCCAAAAATAAGTGACATGTATTTGTTTAGATTCACATGTATCTAGATGCATTTTACTGTATAGATACATATGAATCTAGACAAATTTAAGTCAGTTATTTATGAATAGAGGGAGTATATTATTTGCTTTTTTTTTAACAAACAGAATAAAAGTTATTGAATTTATAATATTTAACTAATTTTAGTAATTATAGAAATTATTTCAATTTAAAAAAGAAGGACTTATGATGCCTCCGATTCCATTTTCTCCTGTAATAAAGCATTTTCTCAAAACTTTTCTCACTTTCTCTTTTGCAAATTCAAAAGTTGTTCTATTTTGAATAGTTTCAAATATCATATGGTTTGTCAATATTTTAAAACAATACAGGGACCCTTTATAATCCATTTGGGCTCTATACATTTGGACTTTTCAAATATTTTCAAAACTATTTTGAATAGAGTACAAGAGAGGGGAACTAGGATTAGGGTTTTGTTTCTCTTTTCTTGCATGAATCTTTATTTAGCAAAACATATGATGCTCATGATTATGCACACAACAAACCCAATTATAGAATTACTAAAACTAGGGTGTTAGAACTTACTGGAAGTCACACCAACGAACATGAAAACCGACTGAATCCTGAGAGATCTGCCGGACACACGACTCAACGCGCTCTCCGCCGGCGCTAGATGCACCACAAAAGCGAGTAGTTAGCATGGAGGACTTTATTCTAATTTCAGGACATAGTCATCATCTCAACATCTCGAATAAAACACAGAAAACAGTCTAAATAAATAGCGAAAATCTCCCACCGGTGAGAGACCAAGGTCCGCAACACCCCAAAGCCTCAAGATCACTGGAGGTGGAGTGGATCGCTTGCGTCGCCGGCGAAAGGGACGGAACCTAGATGAGTTTTGGTGTCACCTCCCGTGATACTTTTTTTATACACTAGGTGTAATTGCGGTGCTTTTTTTTTCTCCATGTTCACTCCGGGGCCATCGTCCATGAGTGCAAGCCTTGGCGATTGCTCAGACCTTGGGTTTAGACGTGTGCTGTGAGCTGCTCCTGCTAATCCGTTCGTTTCACCGCCTCACCGGTCACTTGACTAGTGGGACAGGAAATCTACGCGAGAGCAAAACCATTTACAATTGTAATGTATATCTTTTCCTAAATTTTCGGGACAGATTACCTTGACCATGCAAGTTTTTTAATGTATTTGTAATACTTTCTTCGTTTCAAAATAAGTATAACGGAGAAAATATTAATAAATCAACAATAAGTATGAACAGTCAATGTGCTATACTGGTGCCAGCATTTTTTCGAGAATTAGATCAGTCGCAGCTCAGATCCCTTCGCATAGAGAAAAAACTGATCGTATTTTCAATACTACTAGGCCGAGTTAACGAAAGCCCACTCCCTATCCAACTGGCAGTAGAAGTAGGCCCATGATACGACCCACCACCGTTCACCCACGGCTGCACCAGGTCGCTCTTGTTTAGTACCACATCGGAAGGCGAAGTAGGATGACGCGGGACGGCTGGCTATATAAGAGGCGCTCGGTGCAACGTCCACCATACTTACCTGGACGGGGTCTACAGCCGACCAAGAAGGGCTGTGGCCTAGATCAATGGCTAACATTGCACTTGGTTGGTGCGTTGGTCTACCATCTCCTCAAGTGGGAGAGTGGACGTCATAATTTGTGGTAGAGGGGGTACGCGTTCGCGCGGCCCCTGCCAAGTTTCGAAAATTAAAAGTTCGTCCTTCGTTTTCAGTTGGTGCGTCAGTTTGCGCTTTGGTTAGCAGAGCAAGAAATGAAGTCTGAAGATCCGGCGTCCCCGCCCTTTGCACTCGGCCGCTCGACAACAATTGACAGGGGTCACCTCCATTGCGACTGCCAACTAATAGCTGTAACTAGGTCCGCCGTCTGCGGCACACTCTGCTTTCCTGCTCCTGTACCGAGCGAGAAAATTCAACCCTTGACAACAGGACGAGGGCAGAGCGTCCAAATCAGACAACACAACAAACTTATCTGGATCTTCCTCCCCGCTGTCCGTTCTTCATGCTCATCTCTGTAACGAAACGTTATCCACCGGTACGTGAGTATGGGTATGTCACGTCGCATCCATTTACTACGGTCGGATGAGGTCGTTCGATTTGATCCGACTTGGCTTGGGATAAGGGTGGTGTCATAGCTCGCATGGCACGGCGCGGCGCGCTCTGCGCGATCGGTGTTGGCTTCAGTGTATTCGTTCGAGAGCAACTATCGTGGAAACCCGTCTGAACTTGCCCGGGTCGTTGCTCGTTGGCTCGTTGCATTTTGTTGGCGAACATTTCAGGTGATGGCGTAGCTGCACGGCTCTCGCCGGTGCGGCGTGTGCTTCGTTTCGAAGCACTGGACCTGTGAAGGCGGGGCCCGGGCGCTGGCCACGGAACGCTAGCTGGCTATGCCACACGGTGGGTGAGACGAGAGGCTATATGACGTGGTGCCGTGGAATTTATAGGCTACGCGGCTGCTTGACTTCCAGCTTCAAGCATAAGTTTAGGCGTGTCATAAATTCTACTCCCTCCTTCCTAAGGCTTAAGGCCTATATTTTTTTGAAAAGATAAGCTACTGAAAGTTTGACCAAACTTTTTGAAAGAACTATCAAGAACTATGATATTATAAAGATACCACGTAAAAATATGTTTCATGATGTATCCAAGCATATATATTTTATATTGTAAATATTAATATTTTTTTCTAAAAAATTGATCAAACTTTACATAATTTAATTTTTTCAAAAAATTATATGCCTTAAGCCTGGAACGGAGATAGTAGGTGAGTGCTTTTTTTTTTTTGCAGGGAAGGGGTGAGTGCTTTAAATTGGTTGTCGCACAAAAAAAGGGAACCATCGTTCAAGCTTTCTAAAAGTTGTGTGGAGTAAATGCGTAATGCGGTGCTGGGTTTTGTGACGATCCCCGGCTAGTAGATGAGTTATTGATTTTGCAAGGTTGAGCAAAATTATACAGTACTTTCTGTTTTCAAATAGCACACGGCCATCCTCGCCTGTTCGTACTTCCTCCAATCAAGATTAATGTTCTCAAATTTATCTAGATAAATTTAAAACAATAATATAAATTAGAGGGAGTACTAGTTTTTATGTGCTGCCGTGCTTCGTCCTCTCGCACACCACTTGTGCTGTCAGCACACACCATCAGCTCAACTACTCCATCGGCAATAGTGCGATTAGCCTTTCTGGTTGATGAATAATAGGGACATTATTCAATGCGGGTGGATGAAATGCCCGTCTCCCAAGGATAACGCCTTGATGCGTGCGGAAGACAAATACCAGCACGTACATACTCCTACTACGAGTAATTACTACTCTCTCTGTTTCACATTGATTATGTAGGCATCCATGAAGATTTCTCTTATTTTATTTAAAAAATCCGAATTTTGAAATAGATAGTATGAAATATGTACTACTTATACCAAAAATTCTAAGAATTTTTTAATGAAAAATAAGAGAATACTAATTACCTGCACAAATAACGCTTGTGAGTAATTAAACAGAAGAAAGATACCTCCGTTTCATAATATAAATATTTTTAGCAAGCTGTTTTAGTTCTTTAAAAGACTTATATTGTAGAACGGAGGAAGCAGTAACCTAGTTGCATGATTGCATATATATCCCGCGGCGCTCCCTTGATGCGGACCAAATCTTCATAGCGACACCGAACCAACTAGTGGTAAACATGGATTTAATGGTAAGTAGGCTAGCTTACTCACAAATAAAAACGATGAGACAAGCATATAAAAATCATAGAGAAAGGAATGGAAGTGACTCTGTGCAACAAAAACATAGGTACGTGGTCCTCTCCATCTTTGCTGTTGTTTTCGGCGCCATTAAGTTGGAGTATGACAGTACTTGTTGACTTGCTCTCTTCCAAAAAGTTGGAGTACTAGTTTTCTCTGAAAAATAAATAAAAAGGTGGGATGTGTTACTTTTTGGCAGTACTACTATTTTTGGAATTGATTGATTCGCTGCCAAACAAAAATAAGACACGATCAAAATTTGGCAAGATGTTTTTTACCAATATATCATCGACCTGCCCCGTAACAAAGTCCACATGTGCTCGTACCATTGTAATATGCACGCATCTTCTTAACTAGATGTCTATGTCATCTTGCTGGAGATGCTGAATCTTACGGCTGTCATCATGATATAGTATTAACAAAATATAAAAAATATACTCCCTCCGACCCATATTATTTGATTTTTATTTGTCTAGATTCGGATGTATCTAAACATATTTTAATACTAGATACATCTGAATCTAGATAAATCCAAGTCAAGTAATATTGGTCGGAGGAAGTATGTGGAATGTGCTAGTATTTCGCGACACTCAAGATCCGAAAACAATTCGCAATCTTCTGATTGAGTGTCCCGTTTCTCGTTATGTCTGGTTTGAGGTTCTTCACTCGGCGAGCAAGCAATCTCTTACTCCAGACATGACATTTTCATCCCAACATCGGTGGCTTGCCAGAAAGCTCATTTTCTTCGGACTGGCAAACTGATCTCAGCATACAAGAGCCTTCGACAATAAAAAATGGTTCAAGAGTTGTGACTTTATCAATTATGAAGCTCCGTGACATCAATTTCGAAAGATGTGTGTGACTGTGTGTGTGGGAGTTCTGATCGGCACTTTTTTTTAGGTTAAAGGCAGTCGTTCTGTGATCCGATTAGATTAGAAAAAGATTGTTACGTCCAGGAGGTTCTAAGAACCGGATCCAAACACAAGGCATAGAGGCCACAACCAGAAACCAGATAGGTTCTCATCTGCCCTACCATGCCTACACATGTTTAACCTATATTGCAAATGTTATTTCTATAAAAAACGTTAAAACCACATGGTTGTAGACATGATCAACGAGGATCCAAGAGAAAGAGGAATGGCATAGTTTGCCTCAATGAGTTAGTCTATGTTTACTGGTTTTGTTATTGCCCGAAAGTTGATGCGCCAAGGCATAGCAAGGTCCGAGTTGCTTGCCATTCGATCGAGATACCCATAGTTGGGGTGCCATTTGCCTAGATGGTCATTTTCGACACGAATTCAACATAAGGTTTTAACACGAAAAATCACGCTAACGCCCGTCAAGTTGGGCCCCTCCCGTCAGTTTTGACCGTTATGTCACTGCCATCGTGGCTGCCATAGACTTGGAGCGTTAGCGCCTTCATCCATTCTCGTGCTTCTTGACACCGCCTTCTTCTTCTCTAGAGCGGCGATTTGTGGTCGTGGCCATGGTACGGAGCTGGGAGGCTAATTCCTTCAGGAGTGAGATCCGACACCCGGCCGAACCTGCTCGGCCCTGCTCTCCTTCTCCCGAACCGAAGCTCGACCTGGCCATGGCCACACCCATGGCACGACACCAGGACAATAATTCATTCATGGAGGAGATCTGTCACCATGCCGAACCTGCTCGGTCCCGCTATCCTCCTACCGAATCAGACCTCGATGTCACCGTGGTTGCAACCACGGAAGCCACCATGTCTCCTCTCCAAACTGTCGGAGATTGATGTCCCATGAAAGAACAGGGGCATCGACAAGCCCCGGATTCGTGAGGGGGCTAAACATGCGTTTAGATCTCCATGACAATAAAGGGTGCGGTGGAACTCGTGCACGACAGAGAGTTGACACGGTGATTTTTACCCAGGTTCAGGACCCTCGTGAGGAGGTACAACCCCTACTCCTGCTTGGTTGTATTGCTCGAGGTACTTCGCGAGGGTACAATGGCGCCTGGAAGCCTAGGGTTTTAGATCGCGAGGATCCGTCCCCTTCTAAGGTTGGGGTGTCTCCCCTTTTATAGTGGCGCTGGGCCTCTTCCCCTAATTCTTTGGGCGGGAAGGGCTACCACATTGACGCCCAAGGAGAACTGGTCTACAAGACTACTTTACATGGACTGGGTCTAGGATCCTCAGGGAGTGCTGATCCATGATAAAGTCGTGGTTGTCGGTGACGTCCCCCTAGCACGGTGCCATCCACCGCTCCCTTGCACCGAAGTGGAAAAGAGGAGACCTTGCTAACGCATATGCCGTGAGCCCTTCTTTAACACCGAATAGGTCAGACAACGCCTCCTCCTTACCGAGGTGGATCACGCAGTCTACGTGGCCGAGGGACTGACCGTTGGTCTTGTCGTCTTTCTCATTGCAGCGAAATTACGAGCATGCCCGATGGCTCCAAATTTCATCACTTTTTATCATTGATTTTCCTCTTGTTTATTATCGGATTTCATTAAAGATTATCCTTTCTACTAACGTTAACATCACAATTAGTGAATCCTTTTTTTTGTGATGGTTTTTAGGCAATGGACATTTACGGAAGATCTAATAACATTTCTGGGCTAATTACACCTAAAGAAACAAATTCCCAATTGGATCCCCTTCCATTGGAGGCATCCAGAACGTTTAACGACCAGCGGTACAATTGGGATGTGCCCGTACCTTCTGCCGTACTACACGCCGCCGGCTCTGTTATATCAATACAAGTAACTTTCATGAAGGAAGGGCGACGAGAAAGATGACAGAAAAGAAAACACGGCCGCCGCAAACTCATCCAGAGGGGGTTAGATCAGATCTAGAAGAGGAGAAAAACTTCCCCTCGATCCTCGATGATTTTCAAATCCTCAACCACACACTCCACCATCATCCCCACCATTACCTAGGGAGAGAGAGAGATTGGGAATTGCAAGATTAGGGTTTGGTACTTTGATCTACCTTTGGTTTGTATTTGATTTGATCTTCAATCGCTATTGTGGTTTGCTACAATAACTTTGAGATGATTCCTATTTGCAATACAATTGTGCTTTTGATTTGTTTTCCTCTCATGTCTGAGTAAATCCCATAGGCATGGGAGATGTAGGGGATTGGTGAGATGTTTCATGCCCCCTTTAGATCCATCCATCCATTTGTGATTGTTTTAGTGTTTATTAAATAGTGAGAATGATTATCTATGTTTGCACAATGCTTGTTATCTAATTTAAGGGCCTAGGTAACACGATCCAAAGATCTCATAAGTATGAGCTTGTATGCTAGCGAATCAGCGACCCCCCCCGAGTGACACGACCGATATCAATGAGGAGCTAGCACTACTCGAGGACAACAAGGAGCCATCAAGATTAAAGCCTTAATCCGGTCACGAGACCTTAATTAATGTGTTGACCATTGCCGTGGTAACAGGCAGATGGATCATTGGGGCTGGGAGAATTAGCCATGAGGACTCCTAGTCGGTATATGGGTTGCTTGCCTACTCACTTACAAATAAGAAATATCACTATCACTTATTCCACTTTATCCATTTGGCACTTTATCTATCACCATGAATTGTTTCTCTCTGTGCCTAACTTCTCATTTGCAGGACCTTCAAACACATTTCACATCTTTACTTTAATGCAATTTAATCCTTATTTATTTCCTAAGCAAGTTTCCTCTATCTTTCACTCACCACTTTCCATCGTCAGCTTTTGCAGTCAATTCAGTCAAGATTTGTGACACCTTGAGTGCGACAGAAACGCCGCATAAAAGCACTTACCTAGGCTCCTTATCGCGATTGATATAAAAACTGGAATTAATACTTCCGCGAAAACATTCTCTAATGAACATCTGCACTTGCAGGCCATCAGTGCCCCTGGGAGAGGATCCGATGCTCTCGAAGTGGGGGGCCACCTCCCATAGAGGTTTTCTCCTGGAGGCAATCTGGGTGCAGTTCCCCCGCGGAGTGAGCCTCACGGAGGGCTACCCATCCCACCTCGGGTACCCGACCAGGCACATTGAGGGGACTCGGCCTTGCGAGGCCACCGTTGTGTTAGTAGTGGGCCTAGCAACCGATGGGTCTAGGTAACCTAGGTGCTCGTGACCCGATACGAACCCCAAGGCCAAATGTATTGTGTTTGGCACAACGCCAGCAAGCTTAATTTCGATCCACTTTTATTCTTGTGATTGAGGTAGAAGAACATGTACAAATATGTTGTTTACTAGATTTTCCTTTGAGATTAGTAGCTCTGTGATGAACAAACAGAGAGAACCTAAATGGAATGATGATAAGCCCACGCTCTGTACTTTGCATTGCATCACCAAGGGCTCATTGATGAAGCTTGTTACCAAGAGAGTGGAGTTCATTAGCCATTGCCAAAAAATGGGAACAAATCCATGAGCGATTCAATGCAAATACAAGAAGAGATGCTAGATCAATGTCATCAATCATGGATAGGTTCCACACTCTAGTGATGCGTTCAAATGCAAACATCATGTATCATTCATAACAATAACACTATCAGCCGTGTTGCTAGCTGTTTGTATGAGCTATTAATTTTATATGTTGATGACACCTTGATTTTCCTGGATAGTAATCTTGAAAGTGCAATTAACTTGAAGTGGTTGTTATCCTGTTTTGAGCAAAATGTTTGGTATGTGCATTACCTTTGTCTGTTTTGTGCTGAAATTCTGTAGTTAGGTGCAGGAAAATAAAAGTTGGGCACATTAGTGACCAAGGTAGAGTTGCACACAAATATAGGCTTCACTAATATTACAAACATAGTCCTAACTTAGTCTTACACAAATAGTCTTAACTTGTTCTTACACAAATAAGCAAAGCTTAGTCTTACATAAATAAGCATAATTGAGTCTTGACCAAAGAAGTATTACTTCCTAGAACTACGGGGAAAAATAAAGATAAAGATAAATGGTTCCTCGGATCTGCCAGTTGAACACTAGGTCCCAGGGGCTGGTGGCATCGTCGGAACGAACCAGAGTGCTGCGTTTGGCCGTGAATCATGCCCCATCAAGTCATACGAACCCACTAATGAGCCAATGGCAGGCCCCCCCTTGACGTGCATTCGACTCCAGGTCAGATTGGGAGGGTCAACATGATAGGCGTGCGAGTGTGCAGCAAACACACAGTCTTCTTTGAACAATGGAAGTGCTGGCACCTTAACAATAACACTAGCATGTTCTTTCTGGACTCCGGCAGTAGCCTCAGGTTGTTTGCCGTGGGCACCAACAATAGCATCAACAAGTATTTCGTCAGCTCCACCACCATCGTTAGCTCCAACAGCAGCAACATCAGCTAGTTCTTCTTCAGCTCCACCACTACCAGTAGCAACTACAACAACGAGATCCGAGGCTGCGTGAGCAATTGCAGGTTCAACAGCTCTAGGGGCTCCGAGGAAGAAAGGGTAGTTGATCCCAAAAACGTAGATTGTCCCTTCAGATTGTCGACTTTGCTCCATACCTTTTCTACTGGGTCTTAGTCTATACTTGTGGACCTCGAGAAAACGTGATGCCTCGGCGATGGGTATGAAGAAAGTAGTGTCCCCATATGCTCTATTGTATCACCAATGCTGTTTAGTGCTCCCCTGATATGAATCCACATGAGCTCAGCATATTTCGTGTCGGCTCCGAGAGGTTCCAGGAACCAGCGACGTGATCCAAGATCAACATCTACTACTACATCGTCATCTTCGATCACCAGAGATTGAATGGCACGCATGGTTTGGAAGTCATCGGCATACCATATGTGTGACCGATTACGGAGGTGCTACACTTGTGGCACTGATCGTCTGCACGTCCTTGAGGATGGTTGTGTACACTCTACAACAACCACATTTGTTTGCGGGAATGTTATCCCGCTTATGGTCTTCAAGGGTGAGTGCTTCTAAAACCGTTACATAGTATCGCATGGATTCGATCTTGGCAGTTGCAACCGTAGATTTTTTTTGTTTTCTATACAACGAACACCATCACTTTGACCACAACGATCCCCTGCAAAGAACTCATCAGCGGGGAAAATACCCTTTGGCCGTTAATCCTCTCATCAACGACTATGGTTTATCCAAGACTCTTATGGATGGTGGCAACCGTATTAACATTCTCTACATCGAGACACTGCACCGCATGAGGATATCAGAGAGCCAGCTAAATCACAACAATGTGGTTTTCCATGGCATTGTACCAGGGAGACAGGCAAATTCTCTGGGAGAGATTACTCTAGACGTAACTTTTGGTACTCCAAAGAACTACCGGATTGAGCCACTATCTTTTGAGGTGGTACCGTTCAAGAGTGCTTACCACGCCAACTTTGGGCATCCGACTTACTAGGCGTTCATGGCCCATCCCTATTACATTTACATTACGATGAAACTTCTAGGTCCGACCAGTGTCATCACTATTCGAGGAACCTGAAGAAAGCACGAGGTTGTGAGGAAGGATCTGCCGCCTTTGCTGAAGACGTGCTACATGCCCAGGAGTACCAGGAGATCAAGAAAAACACTGACCTGTCAGAGATGCTAGCCACAAAGAACGAGGTGCTGAAGCCGAATCTGCCGTTCAAGGCATCAGAAGAGACGAAGACAACATCATTGAAGGAAGATGATCCCTCCAAGGTGACCAACATAGGCGTAGGGTTAGGTCTCACATAAGAAAGTGTGCTACTCGAGTTCCTCAAAGCTAATAAAGATATCTTCACATGGCAACCTTCTGACATGATCGGAGTACCTAGGGAACTTGCCGAGCACTCTTTTAATGTGTATCCTAATGCTAGACCCGTCAAACAGTCCTTATGATGTTTCGGCGATGAAAAGTGTAAGGCTATAGCCAAAGAATTAGCCCAACTAGATTCATCAGAGAAGTCATCCATACTGATTGGGTGGCAAATCCTGTACTCGTCCCGAAAAAGGACACTTGATTTAAGGATGTGTGTTGATTATACTAGCTTGAACAAGGCTTGTCCCAAATATTCGTTCCCTTTGCCACAAATCGATCAAGTTATTGATTCCATGGTAGGGTCGGAATTACTTTGTTTTCTCGACGCATATTCCGGATATCACCAAATACCGATGAAAAACCCGGATCAAATTAAGACGTCTTTTGTCACTCCATTTGGAACTTTCTACTACACAACTATGTCATTCGACTTAAAGAAGCGGGAGCTACATACCAGTAGACGATGAAGCGTTGCCTCAATGATCAAATCGGGCACAACGTCCATGTATACGTGGATGACATAGCGGTCATCTCCAAAAAGAAGGAAACATTGATTTCTGACTTGTAGGAAACGTTCACTAACCTATACAATATGATGCTTAACCTGAAGAAATGCTTCTTCGGACCCCAGCTGGAAAATTGTTAGGTTTAATCATGTTACAGAGAGGCATAGAGGTGAACCAGGACAAAATTAAGGCTATACTCAACATTACCAGGCCAACTCGCCTGAAGGACGTGTAGCGTCTCATTAGTTGCATCGTAGCAGTGAGTCGGTTCATCAGCCAGCTTGGAGAAAGAGCCGCACCTTTATACAAGCTCTTGAAGAAAACCGACAAATTTGTCTGGACTAAAGAAACTGATACTACCCTTGAAAGACCTACTTTCATCTTCTCTGATTCTTGCAGCACCTAAACCAAAGCAACCAATGTTGTTTTACATTGCTGTGACAAACCGAGTCATCAACATCGTCACATCGGTGGAGCATAAGGAGGACAATCATGAACACTTGGTGGAGTGTCCAACTTATTACCTCAGTGAAGTCCTGACAGAATAAAAACAACGGTATCCACATTACCAAAAGTTAGCTTATGGTGTATTTTTTGCCGCCGGAAAGCTAAGACACTATTTTCAAGAGCATAAAATCACAGTGGCGAGTATGGCTCCCGTGTGAGATATAATCAACAATCTCGACGCCACAGGACGTGTCACTAAGTGGGGAATTGAGCTTGCAGCCTTCGATATTGAGTACAAACCACGCACAACAATTAAGTCCCATATCCATGTCGCTGATTGGACAGAGACGATAGAAAATACAAGTCTTCCGGATCCAAAATTTTGGACCCTTCATTTTGATGGGTGGAAAGCGCAAGGAGGCTCAGGGGCTGGTGTGGTGCTCAAGTCACCCCAAGGAGACAAGCTTTTCTATGTGCTACAAATTCACTTCATGGCAACCAATAATATTGCCGAATATTAAGCACTGTTACATGGAATGCACATTGATAAAGACATTGGCATTAGACGACTCATGTGTTATGGAGATTTGAATTTAGTTGCACAACAAGTGTCTGACATCTGTAATGCAAATAAGCACATGGCAGCATATAAAGCTGTTGTGGAAGAATTATCTAAATCGTTCAAAGAGTTTGAGGTTCAACACATCCCTAGAGCATAAAATGAGGAAGCAGATGCTCTATCAAGAATAGGCTCTGCGCGGAAACAAGTTTAGGATGGTGCTTTCTTGGAGCGCTTAAAAGTCCCCTCCATTACAGGAGTTGATGAGGACTATCCGACGAAATCCGACTCACCTTTAACAGAGGTTCTGGCTGTTATTCCCAGCTAGACAAAACCCTACCTAGACTTCCTGGTAGACGGAAAATTACCTAAAAACGAAGTACTGAGCCAACAGATTGTACGACGAGCAAAATCCTACACAACTATCAATGGTGAGCTCTATAAGCGGAGTGTTTCTGGGTTTTTTGAGCATTGTGTTTCTTCGGAAGAAGGAGTGGAAATCCACGAAGGCGAATGCAGTCATCATGCCACAGCCAGATCTTTAGTGGCAATAGATTTCCGACATGGATTCTTCTGGCTAACAACTAAGGCAGATGCCGAGAAACTCGTCAAGATGTGCAAAGGCTGCCAAAAGTATGCCCATCAAGCGCATGTTCCGGCTGATCAGCTGTGAACAAATTCCTATACATGTCCTTTTGCGGTCTGGGGGCTTGATATTGTAGGATCGTTCAAAACGACAAAATGTGGGTTTGTCCATCTCTTGGTGATGGTAGATAAATTCACAAAATGGATTGAGGCCAAACCCGTAACAAGTTGCGATGGGGCCATAGCCAGAAAGTTCGTCAAGGACGTAATCATCCAATTCGGTTATCCACACAGTACCATTACTGACAACAGGAGTAATTTTTCCATGGGAAACTTGCCGAATTATGCAAAGATCAACAAGTTCGACTTGACATTGTGCCAGTTGCACATCCATATGCCAATGGACAGGTCGAAAGGGTAAACAGTCTCATTTTACAAGGAATTCGACCTCGTCTCGAAGCACCAGTCCATCGTGCTGTAGGGGATTGGGCGGAAGAATTAGCATCTATTTATGGAGCTTACGAACTACTCCTAATAGGTCAACTAGATATACCCCTTTCTTCTTAGTCTACGGTGCAGAGGCAATACTTCCAAGTGATTTGATCCATCAATCTCCCCGAGTCTTTACATATATCGAAGAAGATGTTGAAGTTTCTCGACAAGATGACCTCGATATACTTGAGGAAGTACACGTTGTTGCTGAACAGGGATCTATAGCTTATCAGCAGAAGTTACACAAGTATCACAGTCAGAGAGAAAAATCGATCTTTTAGAAAAAGTGATTCAGTACTTTGGCTCGTGCAAAAAAGCAAACACAAACTTTCCTCGATATGGGAGGGACCTTTTATGATCATCAGAGTATGGCATAATGGGTCGTATTATTTAACTGATATGAGACTAGGTCAAGGAAAGAACTGACACTCGGAAGAGAAAGAGAGCTGGTGGTAGTACAAATCCGGATGAATTAGATCGTCCATGGAATATTGCACAACTATGTCCCTTCTATTCTAAATTATCTTTTCTTGTAATCATACATATGTACATGTTCAAAGTGAAATAAAGCATTGGTTACCTCAATGTTTTTCCTGAGAAGTTTTGTATGCCATCTTATTTCCAAATGATCATGTCTCTTTTTAAAAATCTCAGAATACTTGAAAGTACTTTATGCTCATGATTGTTCTGGTTTTATTTTTGATACTTTAAAAATGTTACCTTCGGGTGTAAATCTCATTTTATGTTTAGACTTTGGTTTTTTATCTAATTGCTTAGACACATACATTTTTCGAGTAGTGAATTGTTGGTACTGGATGCTAGCTCTATTTCCAGGTTTAAATTGTTTAGGATTTGAGCTCCGTTGCTCGGTAGAGTTTCCGTGTGGAAAGTTTGCCAGCTCACGAAAGGGACAAAGTGAAAAATCGAGATAAAACAATAAGAATAAACACAAAGTGCTTAAGCAATTTTTAAAGCACCACAAAATATACTAAGTACTAGAGTAAAGAATAGGTTCTTATAGTACAATACTTAGATCTAGATAAGTAGTTTACATCATTACAGACCATGAAATATTTCCAAATAATGCATAAGTTTTTATGCAGCAGGGCTGATGGTGGAAACTCTGAAGTGTTGGAGTCATCATTGATTGTTGGCCTCGTCAGGAGACTCGGATTGATCTTCATCTTCAACGAGATCTTCTTCCTCCGGGTCTATTGGACTTGGTGACACAGTGACAGACTAGAATAATGGCGTCTCATACTTCGTCATTTCTGCTACACGACAAGCGTATCCGGCGCATGAGTCTTGGATAACCTTGATATCTTGCCATTTACCCATATCATCTTCAGTGGCGATGCCCTTGGTGACCTTCTAGATCCGCATATCATTATGGTGCCTCATCCCCATAGTAAGAGCATTCTGAACGGTAGTCCGGGCATATGACATTTTCCAATCTTCAATTAGCTTCGGGATCTCCTTAGCTCTATCCCTCATCTCGAAAATCGACATTTTCGCCAAACTAAATAGTTCTACAACCTCACAAGATTTATCTAGAATCTGGTGGAAGTCACAGAACAAATCTCTGATCGACTTAATTCGATTTGAGTGATATTCAGAGATGGAGGCATCTGAAAGATTGAGGGGATCTAGAAAAGAGCAAAGTCAAAAATCTGACAAACAGTCAGAAAATTTGAAAAGGAAAACTACAAGGCTTTAAAGTTATTGAGGTGGAATGATTCCATTGTGTATGTTCCTCCCTCAAATAGTTCATCTCCTCTCGGCTGGCTTCAGCTAGATCCCTCTACCTGTCCAATTCCGACTTCAAATCCTTAATTTCTTTGTCATAGAGGGCCAACTATTTTTCGAGTTTCTCGATGGCATGGTTGTTCGACTCTAAGAGGTTGCTCACAGATTTCTCGTGCTCAACCCTAAGCTTGTTTAGCTCCTAGCGAAGATCATCATTTTCCATCTAAAGCACCTTGAAATTCTGGAACTCCTCCACCATCTTGCTAGATTGATTCAATAAATCTACAAAGCACAAATCAAGTATCAGTTGAAATAATGTTTTGACTAAGAAACAAAATAAAGCATGATTGAGTGTCGGAAATGTTTACCTTCTACTTCATATTGTCAACTTCTAACCTAGAATTTTCAAGTCGCAAAGCTTTATTTCCTTACGCTTGTTGCAAATATTCTTCAGCAATTCCTAGTTCTAAGATACAACTTTTTGTAAGTCAAGATAATGCTAGAGTCAGCCATCCACTAAGACTCGAGCTACAATTTATGCTAAGTTAAATTTCAGTGCGAGCCTGAATGTCTACTACATCGTTCTTTTGCATCCTATACGCATTAACTCAGATTTTATATTTATCTATTTGACTTCATGCTTGGGGGCTAGAGGATATGATATGAATAATGGGGGAGTCAGAAAAAACTTACAACATGCTCCAAGTGTAGCTTATCGAGTCCAGTTTTCGTATTATGGAAAACCTTCTCAGCAAGAGAAATGGGAGTTACGTCTTTGTCTGGAAATTCTCTGGCTTGGATTTATGATCCCTAACTTGGATCTGTTCCAGAAGGCCTTCCATCTTGACGTCCTCAGTATCCTGACTCATTGGTTCTAGAGATAATACTTGTTTCTTAAGGCAGGATTGGGCCATCTTGAGAATCTCGTCTCCCTTCTTCCTGGATAACCCAGAAGTAGTGGAGCTAGGGAATTTCACCATCTTTCCTGAAGATCCATCCATGGGATCATTACCCAGAGTGGGTTCACCCTTATGAAGCTCCGAACAGCAAGTGGTGGCTTTGGATTGAGAGTTCTTCAGATCTTCAGGAGCAACTTCAACATTGCTAGTGCCCAGAGAGGGAATATCCTCCGGCGCTGAAGATGTAGTGGTGGTTGGAGTTGGTGGAGGCGTTTCTGGTGACATGACAAGCTTGTACTGACACCGATGCTTCACCGACTTGCCTTCCGACTTTGGCTTTCCCTTCAAAACTGATTTAGCTTTGAGTCACACAAAAAGTTAGATGAAACTCGGAAAGAATGCAAAGCAAAGTACAAGTACTAGAGTGAAGTACTAACTTTTTAACCACTGGCAACACTTGTGCGCCAGCAGTAACAACTGTAGCCTTGCGCTTCTTGGAAGCCAAGGCTGGAACTTCTTCCACCTCATCATCCTCCGTTGCTTTCGAGTCTTTAGGAGGATAACCCCCTACTGGGGCTAACTCCGACTCGAGGAGATGGTTAAGCTAAAAGATGAAATAATCTCAGTAAGAATTATCCGGGTGATGAAGTCATGAACAAGGTAAACTACAAGCCAGAAAGACTTACTGGAGTTAGAGGATTCTCTACTATAAACATCGGCATGGAGATATCAGGAACTTTCTTGTTCACCCATTCCTTGATCAAAAATTGCATTCGAGTCTTGTAGTCCTTCATGGAATCTAGTTAGGACTGACCTTCATGCTATCTTTCTTATCCCCGGTGACCATGTGCATCAATCAGTCACTGTGGTGCTGCAGTGGATGGATCCGATGATCCAACCAGCAGTGAATTAAGTCGGACCCTCACGGGCCCTTATTCTTCATTAGGAACTCGATCTGCCTTTTGGCAAGGATCAAAGTAAGTTTCAGCACTTCTGTGTCCCATGAATCCTTGTGGGCTATGGCACTATCGACGAAAACCGGCGGGCCTTCTGTCTTGCTAGGAGCCATCATATCTTTGTGCTAAAAGAATATTGCCGACCACTTCTTTATAAATTCACTCACTAAAATCCTCGGGTAGACTCGGTATCTCCTAAGGACTAAGTTAACTGTGCCGGTAATATAAGGAACACCGGCACTGATAGAATTCTTCCGGGTACCAAAGTAGTACCGAAAAAGAGCGAGACTCGGTTTTATTCTGACAAACCCCTCTCTAAGCACTACATAGGCACTAAGCTATAGTAGATAATTGGGAGGAAGATTATGGAGTTAAATGTTGTGGTGTTTGAGTACCTTGCTAAAATGGTAATTGCCCCTATGTGTGGTTTTGGTGATTAATGACAATCCCTATGGACTAATGTTTTCATTAAGTTTTATATGAAGGAATATTCACAAGGTCATGCTTGTAGTCCATGTGTTGGATTCAAGTATGGATGCCATGAAAATAAATATATACCTTGAGTATTGGCATCAAGATCATCGAGTTGAATAAAAATATGATATGAACAACACCTTGAGAGTGTGATCTCAATAGAAAAATTCAAGATATGGCTCTAAGTCGGTGTCATGATAGCCTCATTAGTTGAGCTATGGTTGACTAAGATTTAGAGCATGTAATCAAATGAAGTGTTCTTTATGTACCTCAAGATATTGAGATGGAGCATGAGAAGATACTTGGTTGACCAATACAAAGAGTGAAGATTAGATTCAAGCTTGGTCAACACGTGAAGCATAAAGAATGTACCACGTATCTTGTGGTATGGTAAGATTGTCAATTATGCTTCATGAACTAACCCAGTATATATGTTCCTTTGTGTTATATATATTGGTTAGGTATCTTTTCATGGGCATGATTCAAAGGTGAAGATCTCATATAGCCCATGAGAGGATGACATCAAGTGGTGATCGTCATCAAGGTTGAGAAGGGCAAGTTCAATATAAGCATCTGATGTCTACGCACACTTCTATTCTTGTAGACAATGTTGGGCCTCCAAGTGCAGAGGTTTGTAGAACACCAGAAAGTTTCCCTTAAGTGGATCACCCAAGGTTTATCAAACTCAGGGAGGAAGTGGTCAAAGGTATCCCTCTCAAGCAACCCTGCAATCAAGATACAAAAAGTCTCTTGTGTCCCCAACACACCCAATACACTTGTCAGGTGTATAGGTGCACTAGTTCGACGAAGAGATAGTGAAATACAAGTAATATGGATGATTATAAGTGGTAATTGCAATCTGAAATAAGAGTGGCAGCAAGCAAACATGTAACATGACTAATTGTAAATGGTGTTTCAATGCTTAGAAACAAGGCCTAGGGATCATACTTTCACTAGTGGACACTCTCATATAAATATCTTCTCTTCATGATGCTACCCTGAACTACGCTCCGGTTGGACGATATAGGGCTATAACAACACACCTTAAACTTCGCATTCCCCATCTATATAACCCCTCACTATCACCTTGAGTGCTAGATGGTTCCAACAAACACCACAATCTCATAGAGACATCCAACTCAAGTTATACTCATGATAAGTATTTATGTAACATTAGCCAACGTGCCACACAGTGTGCACACTGTCAACTTCACACACGTGCAGATAAGCAGAGATTAATTAAAGCTCTTGAGTAGCAGAATAGATATATAGATTACAAAGCTCATGATCCCAATAAGATCACACATAGAGAGAGATGAACACATAGCTACTTGTAGAGCCCTTAGCCTCGAGAGAGAACTACTCCCTCCTCATCATGGGAGTCAGCAACGATGATGGAGCTGGCGGTGGAGTCGATGGAGATGGATCTGGGGCACTTCCCCGTCCAGACAGTGTGCCGGAATAGAGACTTATGTCCCCTGAATCTCCTCTTCGGTGGCGGTTGTGCTACGGAACTTTTCGTGGAATTCTGATCTGGTATTTAGGGTTTTCGTCCCGAGAGGCTTTTATAGGCGAAGGGGCAAGGTCGGTGGAGTACCAGGGGGCCACACCCACGTGCCACCGGTGTGGCCACATACTGGTGTGCGCCACTTCGTCTCCCCTTCGGTCTCCATATTGCTTCGAGTAAAATATTGACTTTGGCTTTTGTCCCGTCCAATTCCGAGAATATTTTCTTACTAGCTTTTCTGAAACCCAAAACAGCAGAAAACATGCAACTGGCACTGTGGCATCTTGTTAGTAGGTTAGTTCCAGAAAATGTATAAAAATACCTCAAAGTATGAACAAAACATAAGAAAGTAGATATAAAACAAGCATGGAACATCAAAAATTATAGATATGTTTACGACGTATCAACATCCCCAAGCTTAACTCCTGCTCGTCCTCGAGTAGGTAAGTGATAAAAAGGATAATTTTTGAGGTGACATGCACCATCATAATCTTGATCAAGGTATTTGTAAATCATTGATGGCTGGGATCAAAGTACTCTAACATGAACATAAAAGACAGAGTTCTAACAACTAGATATAGCAACTATGTTGTAACATGAAAAAGGTACAAACAAAAGATTCATGAATAACAATGCATTAAAAGACATTTGTTTGTTTCACATACAGAAAACATAATGAAAGTGGTATTCAACTTGTCCCTCATAGTATAGCAAAACATAAATGCATAGGACACCTTCAAAGTTCATAAGGGTGACTAGATACAAATAATTTAAGAACAAGCAATATCACAGTTATGAATCAATCAACAAGTTTTGGGACAATGCACATTAAACTAAGAATGGTCACTTTGCTCTCTCAATTGGTGCATAAATATAGAAGATGGAGACTCAACATAAAAGTAAAAAGAAAGGCCCTTCATAGGAGGGAAGCAGGGATTTCAAGTTTCATAAAGAGCTTCCAAAAATTATGGTACTTATTAGCTTTCAGCTCTCATTACCCCTATCATAAGCATCTTTAGGTGATTAAGGTTAAAATGAACAAATATGAGGATATGCTTGACAAGTTATAAGTCAAAAATCTCATGCCACTTGCCTACGAGTACCGGACCTCATGCTACTCAACTTTAGTCACAAGTATTTTCTTGTCATTGTAAGTACATGTGTATCATGGAGAACCGCCAACGAGGTACCCCTTGCCCCATGATACAGGAGCTATCCCATATCAAAATGACAAGGCAACAGACAATGAGCATCTCAGCGATCTTTTTATTTGCTATTTGCATAGGTTTTTATTGAGGATGCTTCACAGAATGCTCACTATGGTTATGCTGCAAGTTTCCACCATGATTAGGCATGGCTTAGGCTAGCCGCCCAGGCGTTTCTCTAAAACATATACAAACTCCATGAGCTTACAAGTTCCCCTTTTATTTCACACCACCGGGATCCATAAACAAAAGAACATGATATCAACTGAATAATAAGTGCAATGTTGAAAGCGTTCCCCATGACATCATGGTTATGCTAATTATCAACTTATAAAGTGCAAGAATATACACAATATAGATGGACGCAATGGTTCAAGTTTATTAAGTGCAAGAAAGTAAAGTGTGCCATCAAGTTCGTGAGAGCTTTAATCACTAATTTTCACATAACAAGTTTAATTTGGAAGGTAGATAAAAGCACGAATATACTTGGAATGGTGTAACACACCATGCATAGGAATTTATAGTGGACTCTATGGAACAACTTGGTTTTCTCGGGGGTTGGTTGCATGAGTGGAACTCATACTTGGTACAGGTGGAGGCTAGCAAAAGACTGGGAGCAACCAACTAAGAGAGCAATAATGGCCATAATCATGCAAAGCGACAAAACATTATTAATTAAAGCATAAAGTGATATTACAAGTCATAAACTAAATGGTCATAGAGGCTAAGGTGACTTGTTCATAGTCTTAACATGGTGTAAGAATGTGCCAAGTAAACCCAAATAAAGCATCAAAGGAGAATACCACAATATTATGCTTTTGTATGCTAAAACAACGCATGATTCTTTCAAGGCACATTAAGCAATCTCAATTGTTTGAAACAAGTCATGCTACAACAATAATCACTAAGCATATGGTCAAAGCAACATCTAGCATGACATGATAAAGTCTAAGTCACGGTTAAAACAAGCTTCCTTTTGTACCACTATAAGTATGAAACTTCCTAATCTTTTCCAACACCAATCGAAAACTAAAGCTAAACGCAGTGGTAGCAAAGGAGAACACTCACAGAACAATAAGAGTGAAAACTAGAGTGTTCTAGGCAATGAATAACAGGGTGTTTCTCTCTCCAAAAGAAGTGCGTTGGGATCCAACCAATTTATTGCAGCAAAGAAAGCAAAAGAAAACTAAAAACAAAAATGCTCCAAGAAAAACACATAGTGCATAAGGTAAGAAAAATAAAGTGTCTTGAGAGAAGATCTGAGATTATTGATGAAGAAGGGGATGCCTTGGGCATCCCCAAGCTTTGACGCTTGTACTTCTTGAATATTTCTTGGGGTGACACGGCTGGAATCCCCAAGCTTGAGCTTTTGTTCATACTTCATCTCATCACATTATTCTTCCCTACACTTGAAAATTTCCTTCATACAAAACTTCACACAATCTTCATTAGCAACATTAGTGTATTCAAGATAATAAGTCTTTGGGTTTAGTTTAAAACACAAGTAAAACTTCCATTAAAACACAAGCTACTGTAGCAATTCCTTCTAAAATCTCAAGTGATCAAAGAGAACTCAAATAGAAAGAGATTAAGAAGCAAATGCAAATAATGGCAGAAATCTGTCAAAAACAGACCAGCAGGTAAAAACCGATTTTTTCAAAGACCTTCTGTTGCTCAAATAGAAAAGTGCTAAACTAACGAAAGTTAGATAAAAACCTGGGTCATAAGCACAGAAAATCACAGATCAATCTGACGTACAGGGGATTTTCATGATTTTTTTACAGTGAAGCACAAAAATCTGTTTCGGGACAGCAACTTTCACAACTCTTACTTCTCTCTCATTAGAGGTTATTCTTGGCACAAAAACCACATAAAAAGAATAAGGAGAGGTTATTACTGAGGAAATAACTTCCAAGACTCAATAAAATAAAAATAAACTGAAAGTAAAAATATAATGGGTTGTCTCCCAAAAGCTCTTTCTTTATAGCCATTAAGATAGGCATGATAATTTCAATGATGCTCACATAAGAAATATGAATTGAAGTAAAAGAGAGCATCAAGAAGCTAATATGGAACAAATTTATGTCTAACCCACTTCCTATGAAAAATAATCTTTTAAAGAAACAAGTCATTAAAGCAAGCAACAAGCATAGGAAAGCAAAACAAGTGCAAGTTCAAAATTTTCCACATAAAGAGGGGAAACTTAATATTGTTGAGATACATAAAACCATGTTTCCCTCTCTCATAATAACTTTCAGTAGCATCATGAATAAAATTAACAATATAAATATCACATAAACATTCTTATCATGAGCCACGTGCATAAAATAATTATTACTCTCCCTATAAGCATAGTCATTCTTATTAATCATAGTGGGAGCAAATTCAACAAAATAGCTATCATTATTATTATCATCACCATAATCATCAAATATAGGAGGCATATTATAATCATAATTATTTTCTCCTCAATAGTAGGTGGACTGAAAATATCATATTCATCATTGTAATCATCATATATCGGAGGTATAGTATCATCAAAGTAAATTTTCTCCTCCGTGCTTGGGGGACTAAAACTATCATGCTCATCAAAACCAACTTCCCCAAGATTAGACTTTTCCATAGCATTAGCAATAATGGTGTTCAAAGAATTCATACTAATAACATTGCTATTATCATGCAAATAAAGTTCCATAGGTTTTTAAATTTTCTCTTCAAACACTTCATGTCCTAACTCAAGATAAATACTATAAAGCTCTCTATTTTTTTTTGTTTTCCATTAAGCCTAACTAGTGAAAATAAAAACAAGACACAAAAAGATATAATTGCAGAATCTAAAGGAAATAACTTCGAGCACTCACAAACCACCAATAGTACTAGAAGATAGCTTAGTAGCCAGAAGATGTGATTACCTTTTACCTTACCTCCCCGGCAACGACGCCAGAAAATAGCTTGATGTCTACACACGCTTGTGTTCTTGTAGACAGTGTTGGGCCTCCAAGTGCAGAGGTTTGTAGAACAACAACAAGTTTCTCTTAAGTTGATCTCCCAAGGTTTATCGAACTCAGGAAGGAAGTGGTCAAAGGTATCCCTCTCAAGCAACCCTGCAATCAAGATACAAAAAGTCTCTTGTGTCCCCAACACACCCAATACACTTGTCAGGTGTATAGGTGCACTAGTTCGGCAAAGAGATAGTGAAATACAAGTAATATGGATGATTATAAGTGGAAATTGCAATCTGAAATAAGAGTGGCAGCAAGCAAACATGTAACATGACTGATTGCAAATGGTGTTTCAATGCTTAGAAACAAGGCCTAGGGATCATACTTTCACTAGTGGACACTCTCATATAAATATCTTCTCTTCATGATGCTACCCTGAACTACTCTCCGGTTGGACTATGTAGGCTATAACAACACACCTTAAAGTTCGCATTCCCCATCTAGATAACCCCTCACTATCACCTTGAGCGCTAGATGGTTCCAACAAACACCACAATCTCATAGAGACACCCAACTCAAATTATACTCATGATAAGTACTTATGTAACCTTAGCCAAAGTGCCACACGGTGTGCACACTGTCAACTTCACACACGTGGGGATAAGCAGAGATTAATTAAAGAACTTGAGTAGCAGAATAGATCTATAGATTACAAAGCTCATGATCTCAATAAGATCACGCATAGAGAGAGAGATGAACACATAGCTACTTGTAGAGCCCTTAGCCTCAAGAGAGAACTACTCCCTCCTCATCATGGGAGTCAGCAACGACGATGGAGATGGCGGTGGAGTCGATGGAGATGGATCCAGGGGCACTTCCCCATCCCGGTAGCGTGCCGGAACAGAGACTTTTGTCTCCTGAATCTCCTCTTCGGTGGCAGCGGTGCTGTGGAACTTTTCGTGGAATTCTGATCTGGTATTTAGTGTTTTCGTCACGGGAGGCTTTTATAGGCGAAGGGGCAAGGTCGGTGGAGTACCAGGGGGCCACACCCCTGGTGGCGCGCCCCCAGGCCGTGCGGCCACCAGCTGTGGCCGCCCTGGTGCGCCACTTCGTCTCCCCTTCGGTTTTCGTATTGCTTCGGGTAAAATATTGACTTTGGCTTTTGTCCCATCCAATTCCGAGAATATTTCCTGACTAGCTTTTCTGAAACCAAAAACAGCAGAAAACATGCAACTGGCACTATGGCATCTTGTTAATAGGTTAGTTCCAGAAAATGTATAAAATACCTCAAAGTATGAACACAACATAAGAAAGTAGATATAAAACAAGCATGGAACATCAAAAATTATAGATACGTTTACGACGTATCAGCATCTCGAGAAGATCATTTGCTTGAAGCTTGTTGTCCATATTGGTGATAATGGACATGTGAAGACGTGTCTTAATGAAGCTATCCCATAGTGGTGTATGGGGGAGCAAATTATGAGTCTTCACGAAGCAACAATGATCAAGTGATGCATTCCGGCTTGGATGGAGCTTGAAGCGTTTTCATCAAGATCAAGAGGGATGCGCAAGGCAAAGGTATGGCCTTTCTAGGTTTTCCTTTTACCGGTCTCAAGGTGGTTGTTGGGATACCGGGTTATAGGATAGATATCCGCACTATCAAGAGGAGCTTTTGGTTGGGTAACTTGATCACATCATCGTAGGGAGCTCAATCATTTGCATACTTTGCATCTTCCTATTTTGGTTCTTCTTGGTGTTTCTCCATGTGAGGTTCTTGAGATTGTTGCTAGCTCTTCAACAAGCCCAAGTTCATTGAAAATAGAATTCGTATGCATCTTCTATGGCGTTTTCGTGTTTGAAGGTTTTACCGGTTCTTCTTATAGGAAGGCTTCATGCCTTTCTTCATTTAGTTCTGTCCTCCTTTGTTGGACTATGATGTTTTTATGCACCATCTTGTAGAGCTTGTTGTCCTCATCAAAACAAGCCCAAGATCATCAAAATCAGAGTCTAGATGCAAAAGTTATTGTGTTTTTCATGAAGTCTAGTTCATCCCAGTTGTGGATCCAGTTCAACTGACTCCCACACCAGACAGTCCGGCGCCAGCACCGGTTAGACCGTATCTGAAACCGAATTTTCCGGTTTTTGCAACCGATTCTATTCCGAGTTGGCAAACAGAGCCATTCCGGTTGGTAGGCCGGTCCTCCGGCCTGGGGACCGAGTTTCCCGGTTCTGGGGCCGGTCCAACCGACTTTTAAACCGAGTTTTCACAGATTTCCTCCCAATGGCCATATTTGATTTCCCCTATAAAAGGGTGTTCTTCCCCCCAACGTTTTTGGGAGTTCTTGACCATGAAATTGACCTGCATTATTGAACCTCTTGAGCTTGCTTCCTCTCCCTTCCCTTCTATGATTCTTGCATCTTTTTTGAGGGCTTTGGAAGAGGAGATCGAGATCTATATTCCCCACCAATCAATTCCTCCTCTAAGTGAGGGTAAGCCTTTGGATCTAGATCTTGGAGTCATTGGTTTACTTCCACCATTGTTCTTCCTCTCTAATTCCTCCCTTGCACTTGTTGCTTTGGTGGGATTTGAGAGTGACAGATTTGAACACTCTTGGTGTTCTTGCTTTGCATTCTTGCATAAGTGTTGAGCTCTCCATTACGATTTGTTCGAGTGAGAGACCGTGAGCTTGTTGCTCTTGGAGGGTGACCTCCTAGTTGGCTTGGCGGTTGGTGCCATGGTGTCCTCTTCGTGGAATATTGTGAAGAGACCTGGGCTTCTCCTTCGTGGAGCTTGTGAAGTGGTTGTGGAGCTTGCCATCTCCGGAGTGGAGGAAAAGCTAGCCATAAGGAAAGGGCCTATTCCTTCGTGGGATAGACTCGAAGAATAAGGTGAGCCTTCATGGCGTTGGGAAATCCTTCATGGAATCCCACACCTCTCCAACGTGACGTACCTTCTGGTAAGGGAACACGGGAATATATCTTCGTCTGCGCGTGCCTCGGTTATCTCTATACCCGAGCTTATTTTCCTTGTGATATCCATCATGCTTGAAGTACTTATATCTTGCTTATCTCGTGTGTTATATTTATCTTGTGCTATATTGCTTAGCTTAACTTGTTGTTGGTGCACTTAGTTAAGCCTAGTGTATTTAGGTTTTGTGCTTGTAAAATAAACGTTAGTTTAATTCTGCATTCTATCAAGCCAAAACTGTATTAGTTTTGAAATTGCCTATTCACCCCCTCTAGGCGACATCTCTATCCTTTTAATTGGTATCAGAGCAATGTCTCTCCTTGTTTAGGCTTCACTGCCTAGAGTGTAAAGATGTCGACTAGTAGTATAGTGCATAATGACACAATTATCTTTGATGGCACAAATTATGCTTTGTGGAGAAATTGCTTGCTTTGTAATCTTCGGACCTTGTGTCCAAATATTGAGCGATTTCTAGATGTAGGTTTTTCTCCTCCGATGGATCCTCACAATCTATCTTTAGAGGATGAGAAAAATTTACATCTCGAAGCTCAAGTATCTAATGAGCTTATTTTCTTTTTGAGCCCCACAGTTAATTTGTTCTTGAGGATTTCAAAGAGCAAGTCGTCGCATGAGAAGTGGACCAAGCTTAAAAGAAATGTTTGGTGGTTCCATTTCTCATATAGTCGATGGTCTCTCTGAGGATCTCACTTCTCCTTCACATCATGAAGAGCTCCAAGTTGCTTCCACCTCTGGTTGCGATGAGATTTCAATTCTTTTCACTTCACTTACATGTGACAAGTCACAAGGTAATGGCATGGTGAGTGTAAAAATCATATGTGATGATGGTAGTGTTTCTCTTTACACCAATGGTTCTTGTTCTAGAAATGATAATGGTGTAGAGAGTTTGGACTTAAACACTTCTTGCAACAATAGTTCTATATCCCCTTGTGTTACTAGTCCTTGCATATCGTATAAAAACTATTGAGTACTAATGTAGATGATATGCTTGATTTGTCGTGTTCCCATGTGCAAAATGCTTCTATTCCCTCTAGTTGTGTATCTAACAATGTAAAGGAAATCAAACATTCTATGGAGCAAGACACAATCATGAATGGAGATTCAAGAATATCCTCATCTTCATCCTCTCGTGCTCACATGTGCCTTATGGCAAGAGGATCAAAGGTATCTCCTACTTTGGATCCCAACATATCTTCTCTAGATAATAGCAATGATAATGATGATAGTGATGATGACATTGATGAGGATACTAGTGCTCTCGTGCTTGAGTTGAATTTTTTGTGTACCTCTCTTCGTGGTAATAATAAGCCCGTTGCTTGTCTCAAACATGTTATGGAAACCATAACTAAACAAACAGAAAACATAGAGGAGTTGGATTTCCAACTTGATGATGGGAGTCGTAGATTCCATCTCCTTAAGCAAGAGCTTGCCGAGGAGAAGCACACTAATTGTATCCTCACACAAAAATTGAATCTTATGAGCTTGAAAATGAAAAATCTATTAATGATGCTAGTGCTACTAACTCTAATTCTTGTGAAGCATCTATGTTAAAGGAGAATGTTGAGCTAAGGGCTCAACTTGAGTTGCTAACTAGTAATTATGGGAAATTGGAAGGAATTCATGAAAATCTCTCGGCCTCTCATAGTGATCTTCTAATCTCCTATGCTGGGCTAAAGTTAGCTCGTGAGGCAAGTATCACTAAGGTAACATCTTGTGAGCCTCATTTGGACATTAGCACAACTTGTACTCAAAATGATATTTTGCCATGTGCTAGTCCTAGTGATCCTTCTTGTCATACTATTGATAAACCTTGTGTTGGATTACTTGATTTTCCTTGTTTCTCTAACAATGAAGCTTATACTTCCTCTATTACCTCTATTTCCACTAACCATGAAGAGGAAATCAAAGAGCTCAAGGCCCAAGTCACTTCTTTGAAGAAATACTTGGAAAAGAGTCATGAAAGCAAATCCACACTCGATAATATTTTGAGTGTGCAAAAATCCCCCAATGATAAAAGTGGACTTGGATTCAACTCCAATATCAAGAACAAGTCCAAGAGCAACAATAAGAAGGGCCAAGACCAAGTAAAGAATTCAGCCAAGATTATTTGCTTCAAGTGCAAGGTTGTAGGACATCATGTAAGATCTTGTCCATTAAAGAAAAAGCACTTGAGTGAGAAGCAACAAGGGAAGCAACCACAAGTTCAAGGTCAAGCCCAATATCAACCTAAAGTTGAATCTAGTCCACTTCCTAAGAAGAATCAAGATAAGGCTCCCCAAGCCAAGAAATTAATGAAGAATAAAAAGGGGAGCACTTGTTGCTACCTATGTCGTGTGAAGGGGCACTTTGCTTGTTCATGTTCAAACGGTACCTTATCTAACCCTATCATTATTGATGATGACTATTACCTTAGGAAGGATAAGGATGGCAATGTGTTTGCCAAGTTTGTTGGAACTAAAAGTGGTGTCAAGAAAAGAACCATTTGGATTGCCAAGCCTATTTTGACTAACCTCTTAGGACCCAACTTGGTTGGGGATCAACAAGCTCAAACTTGATCAATAGGTGTTTGTGGAGGGCATTGGATACTTGGCTAACACATCAAGAATTAAGGGATCTTCATATACTATATTTGATCAAGCCAAGTTATAATGATTATCATCTCCCTACCATATACCCAATGCGCCTCTTTGTGGTAACTCGAACTCAACTCTTTTATATTGTAAGTTACTTGCCCCTTTACATGGTTTAGTTTTGTACCAAGTATGTGTTTGTATTTGTTGTGCCTCATGCTTGCTTATTTTGTGTATTCAAGTATGTCTAGGTGTTTGGCACATCATTTACTCATGTGTTTCGTTTTGAGCCTCTAATGCATCTTGATGATATCTTATTTCGATCTTTTTGAGAGGTTAATGGAACATCCCATTCTGGGGGAGTGATATGCCCCGCGCATCTCTCAAACCTTAAAATGCGTGTACATGAGTAATACCACTTAGTATTGATATTGCAAGCTTATCTAGTCACTATGTGGTGTGTCATACTCATGAGAAATTCAAATTCTAAATGTCCATTAATTATCTCTAGTTGAGGTTGTTTTTCCTCTTATTAAGAAAAATTGAATAGCACATTATGGGGGAGTAATATGCTTCTTTTGCATATCACAATCCTAGGAAATGTGAACATATGAGGTGGTGCCACTTAGAGTTGATATTGTTGATTATCGTGTATCTAGGTGGCATGTTAGCTCAAACAAGGTCCTAATTTTTGTTATAAGCTTTTATTGCTTGTCTTTTCGGTCTTTGCTTGAAGAAATTCTTGGTGTGGCCTTCCTTAAATGCATATATCTATATCTTATTTGGGATACCATTTGCTTCAAGTTATTCTAATCATTGCTTTGCATGATTATGTGACTAGTTGAAGCTATCAAGAATCTCTATCTTTGCATAATTCTTAATCTTTTTATTCCTATCCTATGATTTTTATTGTGAAGATTTATCTTTCATATCCGTGCAATATACCACCGGAAATAAATTCCAATACACTCATTGTTTTCAACAATTGATATACTTGGGTGTGGTAGCATTTGTGGATCATATTCTCCTTGGACTTCACCTCTTATTGCCTTTTTCTTTCCAAAAATTATTGTGGCTCCCATCGTCTTCCTTGGCTTTTGAACATATCTTTGATGGTGTTTTTGATTATTATCAAATGTGTTTTTAGTGGAAGACAAACCTTTTCTTCTCGGAACCTTGTGCCATTGTGAAACGTGTTAAGGGTTTGGTTTATTTGTTGAAACCTTGCTCTTTTGGTAATTTGTTATCTCATTCTTTCTTCTCTATGTTATTTGCTTGAATGAGATAAATCTTTGAGCATTTGTGTTTTTATCTCATATTTTATGCTCAATAGTTTTTGCTTGGTTCATTTGTTGAATTTTGGTGAACAAATCTTGTGTTGATTTGATTCTTTAATATAGTTTGGACAACAAATGTGTTTTGTCACACCTTGTATGCCTTCTTGAATTTTTTGGTATTTTGTCCAAATTATATCTTCGTTGGTTCTTGAAAATATCGTGCATGCATGTTTACTAAATGTATATCTTATATCATGTTTTGCTTTCTTTGATCCAACATATAGGGTATACTCCATCAAATCCTTAAACGGCAATGATGTGCATGAAATTCAAATTTCATCTCTAAATATGCACATATTTTTATGGAGTATGTCCTATGTGTTGTGGTTAGTCTAACCACTTTGGACCCAATAAGTTTGGAGACCAAGATGTACTTGAATGTTGTTTTAGGTACATTGGAGATGCAATGGATGCTTGTATCATCTATAAGGAAGGTGTTGCCACAACATGATAATTGGAGCCAAGCTAGGATGATCGAAGAATTCTTATCTACTACATCATACCATTGCTATCTCGGTAACAAGTATCTTATTCATGCATACTATTCTTCCATCCAATCTCTTGTAGGTTACATCTTGGCATGAATTTATTTGTTTGTAAATGTTGTGGTTCTTGCAAGCATCTTTGAAAGACTTCTCTATCCTTATTGTTTATGTGAGTAATTTGAGATGATGCATATTTTGGGGAGTATATAAAATCATGTTCATGATTCACCAATTCCAAATATGCCTTCTAGCAATTTATTGCATATCAATTCCTCAGGGTACTCTCATGTGCAATATTGTTAAAATTGCATTGAATCCTTCCTTTTGATACTTGTTGCCTTTCTCAAAATATCCCAACTAGCATTAGTTCCCTTAGTGTTAGTTGTGATGTTTTTGAGGTTTTTGTTTTTCTTTGGTGAAGTTCATTGATATACCATAAGAGAAAATAGAGCCATGGGCTATATATGCACTTAAGCAAAATATCCTTTTTGGTATATCTTATGACTTCCTCTTGGATATCTTGTATTCTTAATTTTATTAACCTCTTATGTGGTGGATGTTTCTTTGTGGATTATTCTCATGTCTTGTCCACTCAGAAACTTATATACACAAGAGTGTTAATATCCTCGCTCTTTGCCAACCATCTCTCTTATCCTCTTGTTTTTAAAGGTATTGGTAAGGTCTTGATATATGAGTGCCCGTTTTACTTTTATTGCATCTTCACGCACTCATATCTCATATTTGGTTTCTTTTGGACTTAAGCTTGTTTTGACAAGTGTATTGATTTATATCTATATTCCTTGTATCTTGGTTATGTTCTAAATGATATAGAGGGAGTGAGGATTCTATGTTTGTGCATATTTTATTCAAAAGAAACAACTAATTTATGCACGAACCTTGGGGAGCTTCCTTATTTCATTTAGAGCACTACTTGTCCATTAGATTATTTGGATCTTTTGATTGCTTACTTCATCCGTTAAAGTTTCTTCACCTTGTTATCCTTTTAGCAATTTTTTATCCTCAATATAGTTTGATTTCCTCCAAGTATTCGTCATTGGATATGTGCATATGTTTTCACCCATATTACGAGTAATGCACACCTTGGGTAGGAACTAATACTTTATTGTCCTTCTAATCTTGTCATCCATTTTGGCAATGGGGGAGACATTTAGAGGGTTTTAAGGGAAATATTTTTGTACTTAAGATTGGTTTGTTCTTAAGTGTTTGCCTTTCATGCATTTCATATTTATTATGTTTTGCATGGTTGAATATATAGCGGAAACTCCCCAAAGGTTATGCTTGACAATGTATGCAATGAAATTCAAGTTCATGACACGTGCATATATTGTGGGGGAGTTTGCTCTATATATGTTGGTTCTACTCACATATCTTGCATTATTTGCAGTTTGTTTGAGTAGAATCGGTTTTGATATGGGCTAGTATCTTTGTGTTACTTAACCATAGCAAATACAACCTCTTGTATACAACTTATTCTCGGATAAGTTGCGTACTTGTTTCTAATATTCATTATATAAACCCTCTTGTTGTGATTGTCATCAATTACCAAAATGGAGGAGATTGAAAGGGTAATTGCCCCTATGTGTGGTTTTGGTGATTAATGACAATCCCTATGGACTAATGTTTTCATTGGGTTTTATATGAAGGAATATTCCATAGGTCATGATTGTAGTCCATGTGTTGGATTCAAGTATGGATGCCATGAAGATAAATATATACCTTGAGTATTGGCATCAAGATCATCGAGGTGAAGAAGAATATGATATGATCAACACCTTGAGAGTGTGATCTCAATAGAAGAATTCAAGATATGGCTCTAAGTCGGTGTCATGATAGCATCATTAGTTGAGCTATGGTTGACTAAGATTTAGAGCATGTAATCAAATGAATAGTTCTTTATGTACCTCAAGATATTGAGATGGAGCATGAGAAGATACTTGGTTGACCAATACAAAGAGTGAAGATTAGATTCAAGCTTGGTCAACACGTGAAGCATAAAGAATGTACCACATGTCTTGTGGTATGGTAAGCTTGTCAATTATGCTTCATGAACTAACCCAATATATATGTTCCTTTGTGTTATCTATATTGGTTAGGTATCTTTTCATGGGCATGCTTCAAAAGTGAAGATCTCATTTAGCCCATGAGAGGATGACATCAAGTGGTGATCATCATCAAGGTTGAGAAGGGCAAATTCAAGAGAAGCATCTCGAGAAGATCATTTGCTTGAAGCTTGCCGTCCATATTGGTGATAATGTACATGTGAAGACGTGTCTTAATGAAGCTATCCCATAGTGGTGTATGGGGAGCAAATTATCAGTCTTCACAAAGCAACAATTATCAAGTGATGCATCCCGGCTTGGATGGAGCTTGAACCATTGTCATTCCGAGATTATTCGGGACAAGGAAATGAAGCATGCTGATGATTTAGAGGCCAAGTTGCGGGTTGTAGAGAAAGATCTGGAGGAGGCCCAACAGAAATCCAAGGATGATGCCGAAGAGAGGGACAAACACACAATTTCTCTTGCCGAACAAGTTGAAAATCTTCGAAAGCGATTGGAGACACTCAACACTTCATTGACCCATGAGTTTGCTATCTTTCAAAAGAAGATCTCTATTTTACTTCCAATATTTTCTTTTGGTTCTTGATTCTATGAGTCTCTATACTTGTAGAGCTTACTAGCCAGAATCAGGTGTTGGACAAAGATAAGAGGGTTAACCCTTTATCAGATGTTGACTTTAGAAGCCAACAGTGTTTGTGGGTGCAATCTTCTTATCCGTTCACGCCGCGCCTTCAAGAGCCTGCATGCCGAGATTTTTCTAACGAAGGAGGTGCCGGCCAATTTGAATGACCTCGTCGCTGTGTTCCCTGCTGATCCAAGCCCACTGGTTGGCTACATCATGACACAGTCGAAGAGTGGTGCCAAAACTTCTATGGCCCTAGCAATGGCGCACGGTGATAAGGTCAACTGGCAGAAGGTTAGCTCCTCTGTTCCAGTCACAAACGATGGCCAAGCAGTTGATTTAAAACCTTTCGTTAAGAAGGCTAAGAAGTACTCTCGGCTACTCCTAGGCATAGGTGTGGGGCCGAAAAAATCCACTGCCCAATCTTTGGCTGGTTCCCCTTCATCGAGTGCTGCCCCAATCATTCCTTCCTCTACTGCCGCTCCATCTGCCAGCGCTACCTTGTCTATGGAGAAAGTTGCCCCCATAGAGGTCTCTTTGTTTATTTTGCCTTGTAATGAACTTTGCTCCTCCTATTGAATCATCCCTTTGTCAGGACAGATCTGGTGTATCTGTTTATTGTGCGTGCCAATTGCCTCCTGTGTACTGAAATTCCTGTATTTTTCATCTGCTTTGCCAGATACTCTGTGACTCGACGACCACCTAGGCTTCGGATGCGCACCTATCTTCATCTGGGTTGGGTCCATCCGAAACTACCATTGTTCGCGTGATTGATCCGCCATTATATGCAGAAAAGATTGAGCAGGTAAAGATGCTTGAGGGTAATCTTTGGGTTGTCCAAGCAATGGTGGCCGTATCTCAATCTAAGATGCGCAAGGCCCTAGACCGTGAAACATATTTTTTGGAAGAAATTTCTAGGGCGAGCGAGAAGATGTTATGTAAGTCTTCCACAATATTTTTGAGTATTTCCTGCTTAGTCGTAGAAGTTGACTTTCCTTGTTTATTTTAGGTATTCAATTGTGCGAGTGGGAAGAGACCCAACGTTTGCATAGTCGAATACATACTCTGGATTTGGATGTTGTGTCTCTGGGACTACCTCCTCCTCCTGGCGGTGGATTGGTTGACATGACGCCTCATTACGCGACTACCCGTAGGCCTGCCATCAGGATTGTCCGGAGATGCCTGGAGGAAGACGAAGATTTCTTCCTAGATTTCGCCATCTAAATGTTTCCTATATTATGCATCTTTGTATTCAAAGAAATAATTTGTAATGCCTTTGTTTTTATCAAAAAGGTTGTAAATTTATATGAGATTTTGTTTTTATCGCACAAGACCTTTTTGTTTGTCTGACACCTATAGGCCAAGTCAGCTTATTCAGGTCAAAGGCGCGTTATATGGGAGCCGAAGATTTTGATACGGTATACTTGTCGAAGCCCCCATGTATCGGGTTGATGAATAGAACAACAGAAAGCTTGAGACCCAATTTTGGGATTTTTTTATTTATCGTCGAATTGCAGAGGATACATATTTGGCGTGCTCGCCTGGCTGTTGGCCTTATTGAATATAAAATGCATGAAAGTAAAAGAACATCTTAAAATTTTTGGCTTCTACCTTGAGCTACTCCATTATTTTCACTGCGCTCGCTTTTGGGTTTAAGGGAGTTTTTGCCTTTCGACTGGATGCACAACGTGTGCGCGGTGGACCAGATAGAAAAGGGAGTGTTTTACTGGGTTGTTTTTATTGGAAAGTCAATGCATACGCGAGGTCCTGTGCTTTACTTTGGGACGCGTACTAGATTAGCCACCCATGTAGCTCTTGTTACCCTTGTGATGTGCCATGAATTGGTGTGGCGAGGGACCTGCTGTTCTGCGTCCCTGATTTGTCGGGTGAACCGGGGATTGGCTGCCTTGTATAGTTGCACTAAGTGATCGTCGGGTTCCTTAGGTATTTCATGTATATTGGTCGGATCCAAAATTGTCTCCCTATTCTCACGGGGGAAATTGACGAGTGCTCCTTCTTATACAGGACCAATGCTGGAGGCCGGATAGGTCGCCTTTGAGTTTGCGTGGTATGCCTGATTTTTTGGAATCTGCTCGATGGGGAAATGTCCTTTGGGTAATAGCTCCGTGTGTGCAATTTTTAGCTGGCCAAATTCCGCTTCCATCCCAAAAGATTCTGATATTTTGTTGAATTCTCGGTCGCAATTATCCAATTGAGTGAAGCTTCCTCTTACGGTTATGATTCCATGGGGCTGGCATTTTGAGTACCAGGTATGCGTAATGGGGCACTGCCATCAATCTGGCGAAAGCTAGGCGTCCCAGGATCACGTGGTATTGTGAAGGCCAGTCCATAACCTCAAATTCGAGTTTTTCGCGTCTAAAGTTGTTTCTTGATCCAAAGACTACGTCAATATAGACTTTACCTAGAGGATTCTCGGCTTTTCCCGGAACTATCCTATGGAAAGTTGTATCCGTGGGTGCTAGATTTGTCAGGGACCAATTCATTCCCGCAGGGTTTTGGCATAAATTAGGTTGATGTTGCTTCCTGCATCCAAGAACACTTTGCTCATGTCGAACCCACCAATTTGTGCCTCCACTATTAAGGCTGACTAACCCGGTCATGGAACCCAAAGCGGGTGATCAGCTCTGTTGAACGTGATTTCTTGCTCTGTCTAATGGAGATACTCGGGTGTAGGTTGGGGCGCTATTACTACCATATTTACTTGTCTTGTGATCAGCTTCTGTGTCCTATTGGATGGTCGCCCTTTCTGGATCATTGACATTGCTCCCTTAGACCTAGGGTACTCGCCTTCTTGATTTGTTGTATTTTGCGGCTGCCCTGCTGGCGGATGTACTTGTAGTGGTGGTGGTGCTCCAATGGCTAAAGCACCAGGTGCCGTGGCGTATCCTCGGCTTGCTGCTTTAGTTTCCTTTGCATCTTGTATTTTTTAAAATGTTCGGCAATCTTTCACGAGGTGGTTTGATCGCCTTTTGCCTGTTGAATCGACATAGAAGTGCATATTGCAGGGTCCCTCAAATATTTGCATTGGGGACATTGGTGGCTCCCGAGCTCTTGGATGATATTGCTATGTTGATTGGCTCCCTCCAACGCCGTCTCTGTTGCTATGGTACCCGTTGTTTTGATTGTCGTTTCTTTGGCTATCCCCTCCTGAGAAACCAACTGCAACATAGCTTAGTCCATTGTATTCATTGTCGCTTCGTCATTTTATGTCATTGTTCGTTTGTCCCTATCATCTTCGAGTGAATGGGCTCGCTTATTGTGTATTGTGTCTTCTCCATCAACCCAGCGATTTGCCATATCCATCGGCTGTGAAATTCTTTTGGGCTTGACATGTCCCATCTCTTCTATGAATTCTCATCGGCAAAGACCATCATTGATGGCATCGATTGCCCTTTTGTCGGATATGGCTTCAGCCGAATTTTTGATGATGTTCCAGCATTGGATGAAGGCTCGTATTGATTCTCTTGGCTTCTGCTTGCATGCTCGCAATTTCTCCAAGGATGCGGGTCGCTTGAATGTGGAGTGGAAATGTCGTATGAACTTATCCTCAAAGTCATTCCAACTGCTGATGGATTCTTTGAGTAACTATCTTAGTTAGGACCGGGTGGCACCAGTTAAGTGCAGCTGCAAGCTCTGCATTGTGGTGGCTTTGGAACCACCTTGTAGTTTGACGGTAGCTAGGTAATCTGCCAACCAAGCTTCAGGTTCCTGGAGGCCTTCGTATTTCTGGCGGTCATGAGGGAGTTTGAAATCTTTGGGTACTAGAGTCTTGTGAACCTACTTGGTAAAGCAACTGGCTCCACATAGTTCATATCCATCCACGCTTTCACCATCGTAATATCTTCGACTGTTGCGTTCTTCCCTAGATCTGTTAATCCTGCACTGTGTGATGTTGTCTCTTGCATCGTTTCGTGGCTTGGAGCCTAAAAAGTGCACCCGATGTGGCGACCGCGATCGCCGGGTGCGCCCCACCTGCTGAGGGTTGCTGTGACGGCGTGGGGATCTGTCGGGTTGATGTGCGATTCCTTGTTCCGATTGCGGAAGAGATGCACCCACCATACCGAGATTCATGAGAGTGGAGCGATGGAGAGCTGCACGGGGATCGTCGGATGCTGGTTGAGTTGTGAGTAGGTATGTTTGCACAACGACAATTGCGGCTTGAGCTATTGTTGCTTTAATGTGTCCTGTTGGGTCTACTGACATAAACGATAAATCAAGATCTTAGGTCAGTCCATTTCTTCCGGCTTCAAGGATGTTTTGCAATCGTGAGGTCCCTCTCCTTGGTTGTGCTCCTCGGGCAGAACTTAGCTGAGCCCGCCAAAGACTGGATTCATCGGCTAGCCATTTTCTCTCGTCAAGTTGCCTCTGCATCCTTAGTAGATCCCTTTTCTTGTGATGGAGCAGGTATTGATAGGCCATTAATTCTTCGCGTGTGGCATCCTCCATCATTGGGACCGCACCCAATATTGTGTCCCTTGATTTTTTCCATGCTCCGGGTGGTAACCGAAGGGTTTGCCTCTCGCCTTCACGTGGTTCTCCTCTTCCTTGGACTATGCGGTTGTTTGTCGGGTCTCCGTCGTTTCCGTGATCTCTTTCGTTTCTACGATCTCCTGCATTGTCATCTGACAAAATATCATTGGGATCAAGGATAGGGTTACTATTGGAGTCGAGCTGCATTGAGGTTTCCACGATGATCATGCACACTTGGTGGTGCATTATATATGAGCAGGTGACATCGTCGTAGGATCCGAGGGAGACACTATTTGGGGGATCAGTGAAGTCCAGCAGTTTCTGTTCTGGGTAGATTTTGGGCATCCGGATTCTGAAGTTGATACATTCGCACTTTCTTCGGGTTCAGTGTTTGTTAGGATTGATCCACGTGGTGGGTTAACTGGGGATCTGATCCAAGGGAGAGACCATCATAGAGACAATCAAGATCCCCCAGATCTACTGATTCCCCAGAGTTTTCTTTGTCGTTTGCCGACTGTGGTGTGAATTCTTCGGATGATCCGATGGATGATGTGAGCATCACTATATGCGCAATTTTTTTGACCGATGGTTCCGTCGTAATCGGAGCCGATAGGAATGATTCTTTGGTTTCCTCCACACGAAGGTGGAAACTTCTGATGATAAGATCGGATCCACCGTTGAAGTCGGCAGGAACCGTGACAGGGGTGGGCGAGCGTGGTACTTCTTCTATCTAGTTGTTGCTTGATGAGGAGGGGTCCGCTAAATCCATGACTCCAACATTCAGGTTTCCCATAGACGACACCAATTGATGAGGGGTAACCTCGGCAATGCCCATGGTTATGGACTTAGGGTTTTGGGGAAAACAGAACGTTGGGGATTTCGTTGGACGTCAGACAAAGAAGAGAGTCAAAGTCGTCTGATTATCAATGGGCAATGAGGTTACAAGTTGCTTTGGAGCTTTTCTGGTACCTCTCTTTTGGCTCCTCCTAGACTATATATAATAGGCTGGGTCCCGAGGCCATATACAGATAGGTTACATATTTGTGGTTACAATACCAATACAATGTCGGTTCATATTTCCTTATCTAGCAAAACTGTGACTTCCGTCGGATGCCTCCTGGGCCTGATACACTGCAAATGTATCTATAATTTTTGATGTTCCATGCTTGGTTTTATCCACTTTCTTGTGTTTTGTCCACACTTTGGAGTAATTTTCATATGATTTCTTGGACTAACCTATTAATAAGAGCCACAGTGCCAGCTGCCTGTTTTCTGCTGTTTTTGGTTCCAGGAAAGTCAGAAAATGAATATTCTCAGAATTGGATGGGACAAAAGCCAAAGTCCCTATTTTTCCGGAAGTCATCAGATGCCAGAATACGAGACGGAGAAGGGCTAGGGGCCAGCCACACCACCTGGCCGCGCGGCCAGGCCTGGCCCGCGCCAGAGGGTGGTCTGGCCGACCCTAGCACCCAATCGGCCTCTCCTTCCGTCTATAAGATGCCCTCGGGACAAAAACCCTAAGGACCCGATCAAAAATCCACGAAAGAGTCTATAGCCGCCATCATCTCAATCCCTAGATCGGGAGGGATCTGAAGCTCTTCCCGGCACACTGCCGGAGAGCGGAATTCACACTCGAGGCCTTCTTCATCATCATGCAAGCCTCCGGTGTGATGCGTGAGTAGTTCATACTTGGACTACGGATCCATGTAGTAGCTAGATGGCTGGTTCTCCTCCTTTGTGCTTTCATGTTTAGATCTTGTGAGCTCCGTTCATGATCAAGATCATCTATTTGTAATTCTGCATGTTGTATTTGTGGGGATCTGATGGATATTGAGATGCTATTTCAGATTGATTATTGATTCTATCATGTATTTGTTATTTGTGATCTTGCATGCTTTCCGTTGTTAGTAGCTATCTTGGCCAAGTAGATGCTAGCAACTCCAAGATTTAGTATTTATGCTCGATAGTGGGATCATGCCTCTGGTAATCTGGGGAAGTGACAGAAATCTCTAAGGTACTAGATGTGCTGTTGCTACTAGGGAGAAAACAACAATCCTTTGTTCATAGAACAATCATATTGTTTACTTTACACACAATTCATAAAGCAATAATCTGTTGCTTGCAACTTAATACTGGAGGGGGTTCGGATGATAACCTAGAGGTGGATTATTAGTCATAGATGCAGTTGGATGGCGGTCTATATATAATGTTGTAATGCCCAATCGAATATCAAAGGAGTCAAGATGATTAGTATATGCATGTATTGCTTTCTCGATGTTTGTCAATTGCCCCACTGTAATTTGTTCACCCAGCATGTTATCTATCTTAAGGAGAGCCACCTCTAGTGAACTATGGATCCCGGTCCTTTCTTTTACATACAATCTATAAACTATTTACTGCTTTGTGTTTACTTTCTACAAACTATTACTTCCTTCCATTCGATATGTTTAATCCTTTGTTTTCAGCAAAACCGGTGAAATTGACAACCTCATCGCAAGTTGGGGACAAAGTTCTGTGGTTGTGTTGTGCAGGTCTCCACGTTGTCGCCGCACCCAGTGCGCCGTGCCATCGTTCAGCTAGCTACACCTTTGGGGTGTTTCCTTGCTCCTACTGGATTGATAACCTTGGTTTTGTACTGAGGGAAAACTTGCTGCTGTGCTGATCATACCTTCCTCTTGGGGTTCCCCAACGAGCTCGATATATTTTGGGCCATCAAGCATATTTTCTGGCGCCGTTGCCTGGGAGTCAAGGACATCTTCACAAGGGGAGTCCCTCATAACCAATCTCTTTACTTTTTGCTTAGTTTCTTTTTGCTTTGTTTGCTTGTTTCTTTATCAAAAACACAAAAAAATTAGTTTTACTAGTTTGCTTTCTTATTTGAAAACACAAAAAATGACGACTCTTGAAAACACTAAGTTGTGTGACTTCACTAGCACCAACAACAATGATTTTATGAGCACACCTATTGCTCCACCTGTGCCTGAAGATATTTTCTTTGAGATAAAACCTGCTTTACTCAATCTTGTTATGAGAGAACAATTTTCTGGTATTGGTAACGAAGATGCTGTTGCCCATCTAAATAACTTTGTTGAACCTTGTGAGATGCAAAAGCATAGGGATGTAGATGGTGATATTATTAAGCTGAAATTGTTTCCTTTCTCTTTGAGAGGAAAAGCTAAAGAATGGTTGAATTCCTTAACTAAGAATAGTATTGATTCTTGGACTAAGTGCAAAGATGCTTTCATTGGAAAATACTATCCTCCTGCTAAGATTATATCTATGAGAAGTGAAATAATGAAGTTTAAACAATCTGATAATGAGCATGTTGATCAAGCTTGGGAAAGAATGAAATCTTTGGTAAAGAATTGTCCCACTCATGGACTGACTGCTTGGATGATTATCCAAACCTTTTATGCAGGATTGAACTATTCTTCAAGGAACCTATTGGACTCTGTTGCTGGAGGTACCTTTATGGCCATCACTTTGGGTGCTGCAACAAAACTTCTGGACAATATGATGGTTAATTATTCTAAATGGCATACTGAGAGAGCTCCACAAGGTAGGAAGGTAAATTCTGTTGAGGAAACCTCCTCCTTGAGTGATAAGATTGATATTATTATGTCTATGCTTGTGAATGGGAAAGCCCATATTGATCCAAATAATGTTCCTTTAGCCTCTTTGGTTGCTCAAGAAGAGCAAGTTGATGTGAACTTTATAAGAAATAACAATTTTGGAAATAATGCTTATAGGAATAATTTTGGTAACAACAATTATAAGTCATATCCTCCCAACAATGGTAATGCTTATGGAAGTTCCTATAACAATAATATGAGTGCCCCCTCTGAACTTGAAGTTATGCTTAAAGACTTTATTAGTAAGCAAACTGCTTTCAATAAAACTATTGAGGAAAAACTCTCTAATGCTGAAAGAAATATAGCATCTTTGGCTGAAGCTCAATCTTCTATGAATAAAATGGCTACTAAACCTGAAACTAATGATAATCCCTTTGCAGCTACTAATGCCATACAAGTAAGAATTGATGAAAATGTTAGACTATTAGCTGAATTACATGCTAAGTGGGAAAGAGAAGATGAAATTGCTAGAAACATTAGTGTTTCTACTATTACCACCACTAGTGTTGAGGCTAGTAATAGTTCTGCTACTCTAGATGATAATTTTTATTTTGATCTTGATGGTTGCAATATCTCTGAAGTTATTAAGTTCCTACAAAAGCTTGCTAAAAGTCCTAATGCTAGTGCTATGAATATGGCCTTTACAAAACACATTACTGATGCTCTCATAAAGATTAAAGAAGAAAAGATGAAACATAAAGCTTCTATTCCTATAAAACAAGAAGATGGTTGGGAACCCATCATTAATATGAAAGTGAAAGACTTTGATTTCAAAGCTTTATGTGATCTTGATAGTAGTGTTTCTATTATGCCTAGAAGGATTTATGATATGCTTGATTTGCCTCCACTTGAAGATTGTTATTTGAATGTCCCACTTGATGATAATTCTAAAAAGAAACTCATGGGGAGTCTTAATGATGTTCTTATTATGGTTAACAATGCCTATGTCCCCGTTGATTTCTATGTTTTGGATGTTGAATGCAATGCTTCTTGTCCTATTACTTTGGGAAGACCTTTTCTTAGAACTGTTGGTGCCATTATTGATATGAAAGAAGGCATCATTAAATATCAACTCCCACTCAATAAAGGTATAGAACACTTCCCTAAGAAGAGAGAGAAGATTTCTTTTGCTTCTCCTATGAAAACAAAATTTGGTCTTAATGCTTCTTCATTTGAGAACACTTGATCCTTTTTCTTGCTTCTTATGCCTAACTTAAATGCGTTAAAGAAAAGTACTTATTGGGATATAACCCAAAAGTTTTAGACAAGTCTTGGAAGTTATTACCTTAGTAATAACCGCTCCTTATACTTTTTATTTGCTTTTTGTGCCAAGAGTAACCTCTAATGAGAGAGAAGCAATGATTGGGAAAGTTGCTGTCCCGAAACAGATTTCTGTGCTTCACCGTAAATATTCGTGTAAAATCTCTGAACGTCTTTTTGAGGCGTGAATTTTTGTGCTTCTGCCCCGGGTTGTTATCTAACTTTCATTAGCTCAGCACTTTTTGATTTGAGCAACATAAGGTCTTAGAAAAAATTCGTCTTTACCTGCTGGTCTGTTTTGACAGATTTCTACCATTTTCTGCATTTGCTTCTTGTTGGTTCCTTTTTGAGTTCTTTTGGGGAATTGAGATTTTTGAGGGAAATGCTACAGTAGCTATTGTTCTAATGGAAGTTTATTTGGTGTTAGAACTGAACCTTAAGACCTATTATCTTGAGTGCACTAATGTTGCTAATAAAGATTGTGTGAAGTTTTGTATGAAGGAAAAATTTCAGGTGTATGGAAGGAATGAGTAATGAGATGAAGGATGGACTAAAGCTCAAGCTTGGGGATGCCACACGTGTCACCCCAAGAAATATCCAAGAAGTACAAGCGTCAAAGCTTGGGGACGCCCAATGCATCCCCTTCTTCATCAATAAAAATCCCAGGTTTCTTCCAAACGCTTCATTTTTATTGTTTCATGCACAGTTGTGTTGTTCTTGGAGCGTCTTCTTTTTCGTTTTTGTTTTTGTTTTTCATTTTCTTGGTTTTCTTAGTTTTCTGAATAAATTGGTTGGACCCCCTCTTTCATACATTGGTTTGCAAATAGTTTGGTTTGGTTTGGAAAAGAGTAGAGAAGTTCATGCTTAAGTGGTAAAAAGAGCTTGTTTTTGACTATGGCATATGCTTTGTCATGCCATGCTTGATATTGTTTTGGATTTATGCTTAGTATTCTTTGTTGTATCATGACTTGTTATAATCAATTGATATTGCTTAATGTGCCTTGGATGAATCATGCATTGTTTTAGCATATTAAATCATAGTATAGTGGTATTCTTCTTTGATGCTTTATTTGGGTTGACTTGGCGCATGCTCACACCATGTTATGACTATCTCAAGTCACCATAGCCTTTATGATCCTTTAGTTTTCAACTTGTAGTATCACTTTATGCTTTGATCAATGATGTTTTGTCGCTCTGCATGATTATGGCCATTATTACTCTCTTAGTTTGTTGCTCCCAGTCTTTTGCTAGCCTCCACAACCAAGTATGAGTTCCACTCATGCATCCAAGTCCCTAAACCAAGTTGTTCCAAAGAGTCCACCATACCTACCTACTAGCTTATGCTATTCCAAGTATATTCATGCTTTTGTTTACCTTCCAAATTAAACTTGTTATGAGAAAACTAGTGATTAAAGCTCTCACGAACTTGATGGCACACTTTACTTTTCTTGCCCTTAATAAACTTGAACCATTGTGTCCTTCTTTGTTGCGTATATGCTTGCGCTTTATAAGTTGAAATTAGCAGAACCATGTATCATGGGGAACGCTTTCAACATTGCACGTGTACTTTGTACCCCGTTGATATCATGTTCTTTTGCTTACGGATCCCGGCGGTGTGAAATAAAAGTGGAACTTGTAAGATCATGGAGTTTGTATGTGTGTTAGAGAAACGCCTGGACCGCTAGCCTAAGCCATGCCTAATCATGGTGGAAACTTTCAGCATCACCATAATGATCACTCTATGAAGCATCCTCAATAAAAACCTACGCAAATAGCAAATAAAAAGATCACTAAGATGCTCATTGTCTGCTTGCCTTGTCATTTTGATTATGGGATAGCTCCTGTATCATGTGCAAGGGGTACCCCGTTGGCGGTTCTTTATGATACATATGTACTTACAATGACAAGAGCTTACTCGTGACTAAAGTTGAGTAGCATGAGGATCGGTCTTCGTATTCAAGGGGCATGAGATTTCGGTTTATAACTTGTCAAGCATATCCTCTTAGTTGTGTCACTTTAACCTTAATCACCTTAAAGATGCTTATGATAGGGGCAATGAGAGCTGAAAGCTATAAGTACCATAATTTTTGGAAGCTCTTTATGAGACTTGAATCCCTACTACCTTTTATGAAGGCCTTTCTTCCACCATTATATTGAGTCTCCACCTTCTACCTTTATGCACCTACTGTGAGAGCATAGTGGCCATTCTTAGTTCTATGTGCATTGTCCCAAGACTAGTTGATTGATGCATACCTTGATATTGCTTGTTTTAAACTATTTGTATCTAGTCACTCTTGTGAACTTTGAAGGTGTCCTATGCATTTATATTTGCTACTCTATGAGGGACAAGCTGAATACTATTATGCTATGTTTTCTTTATGTGAAACAAACGTCTTGCAAAGCATTGTTATTCATGAATCTTTTGTTTGTACCTTTTCATGTTGCATCATAGTTTCTTTGTCTTATTGCTAGAACATTGTTTTCCATGTTATGATTGAAGTACTATGATCCCAGCTTTGAATGTTTTACAAATACTTTGATCAAGTCTTTGATGGTGCATGTCACCTCAAAAATTGATCTTTCTTTTTATCACTTACCTACTCGAGGATGAGCAGGAGTTAAGCTTGGGGATGTTGATATATTGCAAATGTATCTATAATTTTTGATGTTCCATGCTTGGTTTTATCCACTTTCTTGTGTTTTGTCCACACTTTGGAGTACTTTTCATATGATTTCTTGGACTAACCTATTAACAAGAGCCATAGTGCTAGCTGCCTGTTTTCTACTGTTTTTGGTTCCAGGAAAGTCAGAAAATGAATATTCTCGGAATTAGACGGGACAAAAGCCAAAGTGCCTATTTTTTCGGAAGTCATCAGATACCAGAATACGAGATGGAGAATGGCTGGGGGCCCGCCACACCACCTGGCCACGCGGCCAGGCCTGGCCCGCGCCAGGGGGTGGTCTGGCCGACCCTAGCACCCCCTCGGCCTCTCCTTCCGCCTTTAAGATGCCCTCGAGACGAAAACCCTAAGGACCTGATCAAAAATCCACAAATGAGTCTGTAGCCGCTGTCATCTCCATCCCTAGATCGGGAGGGATCTGAAGCTCTTCCCGGCACCCTGCCGGAGAGGGGAATTCACCCTAGAGGCCTTCTTCATCATCATGCAAGCCTCCGATGTGATGCGTGAGTAGTTCATCCTTGGACTACAGATCCATGTAGTAGCTAGATGGCTGGTTCTCCTCCTTTGTGCTTTCATGTTTAGATCTTGTGAGCTCTGTTCGTGATCAAGATCATCTATTTGTAATTCTGCATGTTGTGTTTGCGGGGATCCGATGGATATTGAGATGCTATTTCAGATTGATTATTGATTCTATCATGTCTTTGTTATTTGTGATCTTGCATGCTTTCTGTTGTTAGTAGCTATCTTAGCCAAGTAGATGCTAGCAACTCCAAGAGTTAGTATTTATGCTCGATAGTGGGTTCATGCCTCGTAACTGGGAAGTGATGTAAATCTCTAAGATACTAGATGTGCTGTTGCTACTAGGGAGGAAACAACAATCCTTTGTTCATAGAACAATCGTATTGTTTACTTTACATGCAATTCGTAAAGCAATAATCTTTTGCTTGCAACTTAATACTAGAAGGGGTTCGGATGATAACCTGAAGGTGGATTATTAGTCATAGATGCAGTTGGATGGCGGTCTATGTATAATGTTGTAATGCCCAATCGAATCTCAAAGGAGTCAAGATGATTAGTATATGCATGTATTGCTTTCTCGATGTTTGTCAATTGCCCCGCTGTAATTTGTTCACCCAGCATGTTATCTATCTTAAGGAGAGCCACATCTAGTGAACTATAGATCCCGGTCCTTTCTTTTACATACAATCTATAAACTATTTACTGCTTTGTGTTCACTTTCTGCAAACTATTACTTCCTTCCATTCGATACATTTAATCCTTTGTTTTCAGCAAAACCGGTGAGATTGACAACCTCATCGCAAGTTGGGGACAGAGTTCTGTGGTTGTGTTGTGTAGGTCTCCACGTTGCTGCTGGCACCGGTAGTGCGCCCTACCATCGTTCAGCTAGCTACACCTTGGGGTGTTTCCTTTCTCCTACTGGATTGATAACCTTCGCTTCGTACTGAGGGAAAACTAGCTGCTGTGCTCATCATACCTTCCTCTTGGGGTTCCCCAACAAGCTCGATATATTTTGGGCCATCAGGGCCTTCTTCTTTGGTATTCGTGGGCCATGAGCCTTTATGTAGCTACTGTAACCAACCATAAGTACCTGAGTAATCATATCCATCGCACATGTACTTCTTGTCGTCCATCGCCGAAGAGTATGCCACCGCACCCGATGCAGATGTAGTTTTAGCCATCTCACCGGAAAAGGTCAAGAACTGGTGGCGCTAGGTTTCTATGGTGGGCTAGAAGGAGAAAGTGAAGGAAATATGCCCTAGAGGCAATCATAGGGATGATTATATTTCATATGTATCCATGAGTTATTATAATGTTCCTTGAATATCCATATATCAGGCAACTTGTATTGATTGGCAATTATGTGAATTGTTTGTGAAACTCTTGACTTGTATGGTTATCTAATAGTTATCCCTAGTCAGAGTTCATGTGAGGACACACATGAATATTAGACTAGCACATCGATTGGTTGATGACTATGTTTCACAAGTCATAGACATGGAGATGTCAAACCAATGATGTGGACACATGTTATGAACATGGGGTCTGACTGACCCAACTTGAGACTGGCAATAATACTTGCAGCTCTCTCTACACATCGTGTATGTTTTATCCTTAGACCTGAGATTGTCGCATGTACTTGAGATGTGGATCGACCTACTTTAGGGCTATCAAATACTGCTCCGTAACTGGGTATTTATAAAGGTAGCTTTCGGGTTTATCCTGATACATGCTACAAGGCATTGGTCAATCAAGATCGGATTTGCCCCTCTCTACTTGAGAGAGATATCTCTAGGCCCCTCGAGTGATCGGATCCAGAAATGCATGGTCGAGATACATACGGTTAAGAGTTAACCTTGTAAAGGGATTCCGAATCATAGTATCAAGAAAGAGAGGTCAGCTTGGAGCTAGACCAAATATCATAGGGCAAAGGGAAATACATGTACTCAACCATGTGATGGTTCATCTGAATGATCTTTATATGCGTTTAGGAGTTGGCACGTCTTGCTAGAGGCCACTACCAACTATTGATGGAGTAAGTGTACTCGTGTCATGCCTATACGTGTATGAACCTATCGGGTCACACACTTTAGGGGCTAGAAGCCTAATGAGGATTGGGTCCGAATTAGACCAGGCTTAGGATACTAATGGGCTACTGATGAGTGCATATTTGCATCATGTTTTATATTATTATTTTGTACATGTAGGATCTTGGTATTTTACGGCCTTCGCACGCACATTTTATGTCTGCTTTCACCAGGATCAGGACAAATGATGGATCTAATGGACATAGTTCTTGAAGCAGTTGCACTGTGGAGAAAAGGGGTCAAAAATAACGTAAATCACTTATTTGGGAAATATTAATAATACTAGAAGAAAACCATAAGCGAATAAGGGAGATAGAGGGTGCAACGACCAACTATACGGGCCGAGCAAATTTTCCTGCCATATAGCTCCAGCCGTATAGCTGGCGCCGCCTTTGCCTCGTCAAATAGTTTCACCCCATGCATTGGTTCGGGGAGACAACATACATAACACACAGAAATCGCAGAAACCTCACCTCCGGAAGGCATCTGGAGGAGGAACTCATCCACAAGGGATCCATCTTCACCCTTCCCAGATCCGGGAGGCTAAGGCATCGATCTTCATCATCCACTACCATCTCCATCCATCCCATCTACACCTTGTCTAGATCTTGTTGTAATTCCTATACTCGTTATGGATTTATACAAGTACTATTCTCCTATGATTGTTTCCATTACCATTGCTATGATGTTGATTGCCTCCATGTCTGCGTAGATCTCTAGTTCTTGGGGAGATGGAGAAACCCTAGCATACAACTGAGATTAGGTAGAGATTATTATATTATACATCATTATGTGTATGTGTTAATTGTCTTCATATTGATATTTGGAGCTGTGCACCTCCTCAATATTTGCCTCCTATGGGGACTCAATGAAGGGGATTACTTGATGGTATACGGAGGGATGATAGCACTTACTGTGACTATAAAGTAGTTGTCATTCCTTATGTACTAACTTGGGGAATCAAGGAGAACTCACAAAGCCATGTCCATGCCATGGGAGAAATCTCTTAATAGCGCAGTAACACGATGGTTGTCGGTTATTGTCTGCTATTGTTATGAGGATGATGTGTGCAGGGGTTGCTGGCTATTCATCCAAATATGGAGCTCCTCCCACATGCATACACATTATGAGAATATTCGTTATAATACTCTTGATTACTTAGTCTAAATTGCTAGTGGTGGATCCACTAATCCCTAAGAACGCCTTTTCCCCTATTGTAGTTCCAAAGTTCTATTACACACGCGATTCTTACTTTCTGCATTAAGTTTGCTTTACTTTAATTACCCTGTTCAACCAAAACCCAAAAACAACTTCAATTTCCTTGCACCTTAAAGTTATTTCTTAAGTACTCCGTTTAGTTATAGTTAAAAGCATTTTAGTCTTTTGCGTACTGCTCCCTATGGGATCGATATCTTTATTTCGAAACTAGCTACAAACAATCTGTGCACTTGCAGTCATCAAGCTATTTTCTGGCGTCGTTGCCAGGGAGCTTAGCGCTATAAGTCACTTTACTTTTAGTTATTTACTTTCATTGTACTAATTTTTACTTGAGTTGCAGGACCACAACAATGGACAATGATGACCGACAAGTATAGGGGGTTAATCGCAGTATTTTCGATAAGTAAGAGTGTCGAACCCAACGAGGAGCAGAAGGTGTTGACAAGTGGCTCAGAGCAGGAATTCTCTGTAAATACTTAGCAAACGGATTTTTAGGGGTTTTTGATAATGCAGGTAAATAAAGTGCGAGTAAATAAAAGACAATAATAATAAATGCAGCAAGTGGCCCAATCCTTTCTTTAGCAAAGGACAAGATGGTTGTATTACTTAAGATGACCAAACGTTCTCGAGGACACACCGGAATATCGTCAAGTGCTTTCGCTTCATATAGTTGATTAATCTTCTTTAGTTTGATAAGTGTTGTGTGGGTGAACCTGTGCTAATGTACCGACCTTCCTAGGACTAATACATACTTGTGATTATACCCCTTGCAAGCATCCGCAAGTACAAGAAAGTAATTAAGATATAAACCTAACCACAACTTTAAACTCTAAGATCCTGACATCCCTTGTGCAAAGGTTTCCTAACGGGGGTTCAGGTTTTTGTCACTCCGGCAACCCCTACGATTAGTAGCCAAATACACAATGCATTCCCCTAGGCCCATAAAGGTGAAGTGTCATGTAGTCGACGTTCACATGACACCACTAGAAGAATAACACCACAACTTAAATAACAAACTATTGAATCTTTCTCAACACAATTCCACTACTAACAACATGACTTCTCCCATGTCCTCAAGAACTAAACGAACTACTCACAAGACATCATATGGATCAAGATCAGAGATGATATAATGATAAGCAAAAATCTGAACATAACAATAATTCAATGGTTCCACTCAATAGCATCAACTACAACAAGTAATCAATACCGGGAAAGTTTCCCTGTCGTTGTATTGGGAACGGCAGTACCTAAGAAGGTTAGATAGAGGTGTGGGGACTAGCAGGGAAGCTATCGACGGCGTCCGCAGGCGGGATTGGATACAAGCAAGCGTAGCTGGACGTAGGAAGTACCCAGGTTCGGAGCCCTCGTGGTGAGGTAAAACTCCTACTCCTGCCGATCTGACTATGAGCGATATACGAGCTACAAGTGCTCCTTGAGCTGTATTCTCTAGCTACTGTCTTAAATGCACAATGACCAAACCTTTCTACTGAGGCCTTGCCTCTCCTTATATAGGCAGAGAGGCAACGGTCTCACTTGCCAATCCGACTAGCGGGCCCCACAAGTGGGTCCCTGCCGGCTGGTCATCTAAGATCCTGCATAACCATGTCCCATCGTGAGTAATGAGCGTATGGCCGCTGTGGGCACAGTGAACGCCGTGTGAGCCTCGCTGTCAAGACTGCCACTGCTCCTGCCATCCCCTGCAAAGTCTTCGGTATGGCCGAGTAGTTGCCGCCTTGTCGTCACAGTCAGATCACGACCGTGCCGCATGTCTCCATGTCCCTTGATTGGTTCCGCTACGCTAGAAGCTGGCTACGGTAACTGCCGGACTTGCCCTCGTCTGGTCGATTTGGCCAGCCGGACATGACCCGGCTGCCATATTTCTTGTCTGGTTGGGGTTCCCCCCGACACTAGCCCCCGAGCGCGTGTAGATTTCGCCCTTAGGTGAAATGTGCGCGCGCTCCCTCTTCATTTTGAATTTTTGACCGGCTACGCCTGGCGGTTGCGCTACCCGTGACGTTAGTGCTGACGCCGGCCACGCGCGGCATCGCCGCCATCATTGCTCGCGGGGCAGTAACATCGCGTCCGCACGCCGCCACGGAAACTGCTACCGATGCTTCGGTTCTTGCTCCGGGATCTTCTGCGCACCCCGCGTCTGCACACTTGATCTGGGGCGGCGGTTGGGGTGGGGATCGCCTCGATGGATGCCGCGTGGCGTCGCGAATGGTTGCCCTTCCTGGCCTTTAAAGGGGCGCCTGGGGGAGGGCAGTTCGCCGCTTCCCTACTCCCGCTTGCCTTCCTCTTCCACGCCTCGCTTTCCACGCCCGTCGTTGTTATCAGTAGCCGCGCCGCTGTTTGTCGGCATAACGGGCCACCGCCACTCATCCGCCACGCCCTCTAGCGAACCGGAAATGGCTGCCGAGCACGGAGCCTGGTGCGGCTCCTCTGTCACGGAGGAGCACATCCAAAAATATCACGCCACCCGCGTCATGCCATCGGAGGAGGAAGTGGAGGTGCGGCTTGTGCTGGCGGGGGAGGTGTTGCCGCAGCTGGAGGAGGAGGAACGGGTGATCTTCCTCTCGCAGCTGGCGTGCGGGTTCATGCTGCCGGTGCACCCGTTCTTCCTCACCTTCCTCGCCTTCTTCGACCTCCGCCTCCACCATCTCGGCGCCAACGCAATCGGCACGCTGGCACACTTCGTGGCGTTCTGCGAGAGCTACCCCGGGATCCAGCCGGATCTCGGGCTCTTCTTCCGGCTCTTCCGCGTCCGGCCGCAGGTCCAGTTCACGAAGGGGTCGCTGGTCGTCTATGGCGGCGCCTCCATCTACTCATGCGCGTAGACCGGTTACCAGAAGTTCCGGCTGCACGACACGGTATGACTGTGGCAGCAGTCGTACTTCTATGTCCGGAACCTCACCGATGTGGTCTAGATCAATCTTCCGGCGTTCCAGGACGTGGAATCCAGCCGACAACACTGGGACTTGAAGATCTACGGCAAGAAGGCGGAGTCGGATGCCATGCTGCAACGCATGCGCTCCCTCGTCACCTGCCGGCTAACCGGCCTTGACATCACCCTTAGCTGGATGTCCTGGCTGATGATGCCGTTGCAGCAGCGAGCACACAAGATGTGCTTCTACTCCGGCCGGCTAGACCCGACCCGGCTGTCTCGCCGTGACCCCTGCTACCACAATTTGAAGGAGTGGGTGTGGACGATCACCAAGGAGCGGCTGCTGAAAGGCTAGACCTTCGGGCTGGCCCCTTACAGCCGTGACAACCGCGCGCCCCAGGCAGGTCCTTCTAGCCGGAATTTTCTTTTGTATTTATTGCCTTTCTTTTCATCCGACTAATCTCTCGTACTCGGCAGATCTTCGCCTGCATCCTTCGTGAGGAGGGCAATGCCCCTCTTCAGACATTCACGCCTGACTTGCCCGAGCCGCATGCTCGGCGGTCTGGCGAGGAGTCGGATGGGGATGGAGACGCCTTCCCTAGCTGGAACGACGAGCCGGCTGCCGATCCCCACACGGAGGTCAACGAGGAGGAAGAGGCCGCGCTGGCCCTTGATCCGGCACGGCGCCTCGCGACGGACGGCGACTCTAGCCGGTCTGGCATTGGCGGGAGTGACTCTAGCTGTTCTAGCGCCAGCCGGCTTGCCGCGGAGGAGCTGGCTCCTAAGAGGAGTCGGACCGGTGCCCTTCCGCCGAGCCGCCTTGGCCGGAAGAAAGGGCCGCCCCCGGTGGTATAGGGGTAAGTCCTTCTCCGGGTGCCTTTACTGTCTTTCGCTTCTTTCGTTTTTCCCTGTTTGCCTTTGGCTCATTTGCTTCTTCCTCCTTTTTCTCTTTTCAGTACGTTGGTCTCTTTTGGGGCCGCGAGCCCGGCGCGGGCGCTGACTGGGTCGCCACCCCGCGTGCCGCCCACTTCTGCCTCCGCCCCTCCTTCCTCGGAGGCACCACCTCTGCCACCGCCTCGGGCTGAATCGGCTGCGTCAGCCGGAACGGGGGGTCCTCAGCTGGCCGCGGTGGTCCAACCGGAAACGGTTGAGACCACCTCGCAGAGCAGGGATGGATCTTCTGCGGGGACATGGAGGGCGGCAACCGGCAAAGAACTCGTGGTTGTCAGTGATGACAACTCCGAGGACGAGCCGGGGGAGGAGTGGAGGACGACGGTAGTTGCGGCGAAGGAGTCTCTGGTAGCCGGTTTGGTCGCAGCCATCCTTGTGTGTGCTCAGCGCGAGATCGATCGCTTGAACAAGGCGAACAACCGGCTGAGCAAGTCCAACTCCATGCTGCGACTGTAGAACAAGGATTGGCACGCTAAGGTGGATGCTTTGGAGGCCACCATCAAGGAGCGCGACGCCTCGCTCGCCAGCCGGATCGACGCCTTCAACCTTCTCGAGGCCCGGAACAAGGACCAAGAGAAGGAAATCAAGCGGCTGGTGACGAAGGAGAAGGCCTTGGTGGAAGAACTGATGCAAGTTGGGCACACGGCCAAGGGTAAGTTCCCTTTTTCGGCTCCTCTCGTCTTTCCGGATCCGGTAGCCAGATCTGACTATCTTTTTTCTGAGAGCCTTTTATCCCGGCATAGACCTGTTGGTCTACAACCGGCTGCAGGAGAATTGGTCGGGAGCGCAGCCGACAGCCCAGGAGCTCGTCGTCCTTCTCAGCGAGGAAGCTGCCAAGCTTCGCCTGGTGGCGCAGGCCATCTTCTCCTTTCTGTGGTAGGACGCTCCGGTCCCGGAGACGATGGCGCAGCTAGCCGCGAAGGTGGGGGAGGTGCCGGCTGCCGTGGACCGGCTGCGAGACTTGGCGGCGTGAGCCGGAGCTGAGATGGATTTGGCCCTCATGCTCTCATGGTACAAGGATGCCCGTGTCGAGAAGATCGACGGAGGTTTCCTTGCAGGCGTCGACCTCGCCGCCATCCGCCAGGCCCATCCGGAACTCCAGGCCTCCGCCATCAAGATTGCTGACTATGTGGATCCCGACGAGGTGCTCACCGACTCGGAGTCCGTCGGCACTCCGGATGCGGAAGCCTCGACGTAGCCGGCTGATGGCGACGCTGGAGCCGGATCGACCGCAGTGCCTCCTCCGCCGCCTGAGACTGCTGCCAGCCGAGGCACTCCGCACGGCAAGGGCCCTGCCGCTTAGCTATCACCCCGGGATGCCGGGTGTATTTGTTTATTCTGTCTTGTTTAAAACTTGTCTTTCTGTACCGGCTGCTTCTGGCGTCGGGTAAACTTATGGGAGCTTCGTCTCCCCTTTACTTTTAATGCCAATCTGAACTAATTTGGTTTGCCTTCAACTTGTGTTTTTTGCATGTCCTTTCAATATTTTGCCGGCTGACTTTATCCGGCTGACTTCGCTCGGCTGAACGCCTTTAGCCGGGGGAACTGCAATTCCAGTAGGGGCGCGTTAGCGCACCCACCGGGTGTATCCCCCAAGATTCGGAGTAGCTGGCGTAGCCAGGTACTTCGAATCTTCTTCTCTTGCTCTTGCCCTTGCCCTACCTGGGCTCCAAATATCCGGCTAAATGCCCTTAGCCGGTCGGGAAACTACAAGATTCCACTAGGGGCGCGCGAGCGCACCCTGTGGGTGTAGCCCCTGAGATTCAGAGCGCTTGATGAAGGCAAGGACTTTGAATCTTCTTCTCCTTCTTTTCTTCCTGAATTCCGACTCGAAATAGTCGTTCAAAAAATATATGCATACACATACATTCTCACCCGTTAATAGGTTAGTCTACTAAACTGTAGACGGAAGGAAGATTTGTTTTTTGAAAACTAGCTTGTGCCTTTCTGGACACTTAGTCATTTTCCTGTGTGGTCTGCTGTTTCGCTGCATCCTTGCCAGGCAACCGGGTTGCGGTCTGCAGCCGGAATCGAAGGGAGCTGACAGTACATTGCACACGGTACTAACGGCTTAGTAGCCGGATTGGCTTAAGCTAGTTGTGAGGCCGGGACGCCCGATCTATCGCATCTCCTCCCTGTTTTTCATGTGGGATGCCTCGGGCTTTTGCTCTTGCTAGCCGGACAGCCAGATTGCGGTCTATAGCTGAGATGAAGAGTGGGCCTCTGACATCATCGCACACTACTTAGCCGGTTCGTTGACTTAGCAGGTCGGGCCAGCCGGCAAGACCCCGGGTAAGGGTTGCCGGAGCCGGAAAATCTGAACCAGAAAACAGATGCATACACATTTCTAGCAAGGAGCCCCCGAGCATCTCGTGGGGGTCCGCATTTTCATTCATAGGGTTTGCGGGATACATACACTGTCTGGTGACTAGGTGTAAAACGGGCGCAGCAAGGCCACGTTCCAGGGACGCTCAGTCTCCTCATCTGACTTGTCCATCTTGTTCTTGCGCGGCTACTGCGCGTCGATGAGGTAGTAGGAGTCGTTGGGCAGCGCCCGGCTAATGATGAAGGGGCCCTCCCAGGGTGGCGATAGCTTGTGCATGCCCTTCGTGTCCTGCACCAGCCGGAGAACCAGGTCGCCCTCGCGGAACGCGACAGGGCGGATCCGGCCTGAATGGTAGCGGCATAAGCGTTGCTGGTACAAGACCGATCTGGACAATGCCAGCTCGTGGGCCTCCTCGAGGAGGTCCACGCCATCTTCCCGTGCCTCTTGGTTGGCCTTTTCATCATAGAGGAGCTTGCGTGGAGAGTCGAACTCGATATCCATGGAGAGGACGGCTTCCAATCAGTAGACCAGGAAGAACAGGGTGTAGCCGGTTGATCTATTCGGCGTGGTGCGGAGACTCCATAGCACAGCCAGAAGCTCCTCGATCCAGCATCCGGTCGACCGCTCCAAAGACTCGATGAGGCGTGGCTTGATGTCGGCTAGTACTAAGCCGTTTGCCCTTTTGACTTGCCCGTTGGACTGCGGGTGCGCGACGGAAGCAAGGTCCAGCCGGATGCCCTTGTTGCTGCAGAATCAGGCGAAGGCCCCCTTGGCGAAGTTCGTGCCTTTGTCGGTGATGATGTTGTTGGGGTAGCCGAACCGGTTGATGACGTCGGTGAAGAAGGTGACGACTGTTGCCCCTTCCAGCTTCCGGATGGGCTTGGCCTTGATCCACTTTGTAAATTTGTCCACCACCACCAGTAGATGGGTCATGCCCACGTGCGCCCGCTTGAAGGGACCGACCATGTCGAGGCCCCAAACAGCAAAGGGCCAGGTGATCGGTATGGTCTTGAGCACCGAAGCCAGCATATGCCTGAGCTACCCGAAGCGCTGGCACCCATTGCACGCGCGGACTAGCTGTTCGACGTCCTCGAGGGCGGTGGGCCAATAGAAACCATGGCGAAACGCCTTGGCGACTATCGCCCTTGACAAAGCGTGGTGCCCACACTCGCCCTAGTGGATGTCCTTGAGCAGCCGGTAGCCTGTGTCCATGTCGACACACCTTTGGAAGATGCCGGATACGCTACGCTTGTACAATTCTTTGTTGATGATGGTGTACGTGTGCACGCAGCGCCGGATTTTCCTGGCCTCCACCTCGTCATCCGGAAGCTCCCTGTTGGCGATGTAGTTCATGAAGGGTTGTGCCCAGGATGGTATTTCCCGGATGACGAGGATGCTTCCGCTCTCCAGTTGATGGTCGTCGGGGGGTCGTCCGGATGAGGTACCCGGGACGGCAGCCCCCGAGCCGCTTGATGAGTCGGCAGCCCCCGGGTCTTGCGAGCCGGAGGGTGCTGACTTGCCGGAGTTGGTGCGGACCTTCTTCTTTCGAGGTTCTGCCAGCTCTACATCTGCCGAGCCGTCAACCAGGGAGCTCCCTGTCCATATGATGGAATCCGACTGGGGTGACGGGTTGATGGAGGGCTTGCGCAGGTGCTCCAAGGAGACCCCAGGCGGGATCGCCTGCCTGGTGGATCCGATTCGTGCGAGCAAATCGGCTGCCTCATTGTTGGCACGAGGGACGTGATGGAATTCACATCCGTCGAAGCAAGCACTGAGCTTTTTTTAGGTGAAACAGTAGGGAATTATCCCCACTGCAATTTTTATTATATATGAGTATGTTACAATGAGAAAAATGATCTAAGGTAGATCATTACAGTTACATCTAACTCGTTCTATTCTATAAAAAAACTGAGATATTCTATTCTATCCCTGATCTAAATGCTGATTGAGCCAGGCTTTGAATTTCTCCTTGTATTTTCCTTTGATTCTGAATTGTATCCATCTCATTTCTTGGTAGAAAATTGCTTTCCATCTATCAAATGTGGGTCTTATTTCATTAAAGATCTTCTCATTTCTGCATATCCAGATACCCCAGGAAGTCATGACAATGATCTCCATTGCAAATGGTAGATGTAACGTTTCTTTGATGTTTGAAATAGCTTCCAATCCTGTTAGATTTGCAGTTCTATTTCTGGAAATATGGTCCCAACATTTTTTGCAAATGGACAATCCCAGAATAGATGATTTGCTGATTCTTCTAAGAAGCAGTTGGAAGTAACACAATTGTAATCAGGAAGGTTGAAATTCTTTCTCTTCAGCACTGAGCTTCTGTATGTGGAACCGGTAGAGAGCCATGTTTGCATCCCGAGCGTCCCACTCTCCGGATACCTACTGTACCACCAGATCCGAATCACCGAAGCAAAGGATCCGGTTGACACCAATCTCTCTGGCTAGCCGGAGGCCGTGTGCCAGTGCCTCGCATTCGGCTACATTGTTGGAGGCCTTGAAGTGGATCTGTAGGACGTACTCCAACCGGTCTCCTTTGGGCGAGGTGAGCACGATGCCGGCTCCCAAGCCCTCGAGCATCTTCGATCCGTCGAAGTGCATCCTCCAATGGTCCGGATCAGGAACCGGTGGGAGGTACTGGGTCTCGGCCCAGTCGACGAGGAAGTCCGCCAGGGCCTGCGACTTGATCGTGAGTCGGGGCTCGTACTGGATGGAGTAGGCGGCGAGCTTGATGGCCCACTTGGCGACTCGGCCGGTGGCGTCCTTTTTGCCGATGATTTCTGAAAGGGGTGCAGTGCACACGACCTTAATCGGATGCTCTTGGAAGTAGTGCTTGAGCTTCTTGCATGCCAGGTACACGCCATAACACATCTTCTAGTAGTGGGGGTAGTTCTGCTTGGAGAGGGAGAGAACCTCACTGAGGTAGTAGACGGGCCTCTGAACCGGCTGAGCCTTGCCTTCCTCGGGGCGCTCCACCACCAGGACGACGCTGACGACCCGGCTAATGGCTTCTATATAGAGCAACATCGGCTCCTTGCTAGCCGGCGTGGCTAGAACCGGCGCTGTGGATGGCATGCGCTTGAGGTCATGAAAGGCGGCGTCAGCTTGCGAGGTCCAGGAGAACTTGTCCGTCTTCTTCATCAGCTAGTACAATGGGAGTGCCTTCTCTCCCAACCGGCTGACGAAATGGCTGAGGGAGGCCAGGCATCCGGTGAACTTCTGGACTCCAAGCAGGCTCTTGGGCGGCTGCATCCTCTCGATGGCCGCGATCTTCTCCGGATTTTCCTCGATCCCTTGTTGCGATACGAGGAAACCGAGTAGCTGACCAGATGGGACTCCGAAGACGCACTTCTCTAGGTTCAGCTTCATCTGATACTGCCGGAGGTTGCCAAATGTCTCTCCCAGGTCTTCGAGGAGGGTGCGCTTCTCCTTGGTCTTGATGACCACATCGTCCACATAGGCGTGCACGTTCCGGCCGATCTACGAGTGTAAGCACTTCTGCATGCAGCTGATAGGTAGCGCCTGCATTCTTCAGACCGAAAGGCATGGTTACATAGAAGAAATCCCCGTAGGGGGTGATAAATGATGTCTTTATCTGGTCACCCGGGTTTAACCGGATCTGATTGTAACCAGAATAGCAATCTAAAAAATACAACAAATCGCAGCCGGCCGTGGAATCGATGACTTGATCGATACGGGGCAATGCGAATGGATCTTTCGGGCACGTCGTGTTCATGCTAGTGTAGTCGATACACATGCGCCAGGTCTTGTTCTTCTTCAACACCAGGACTGGGTTCGCCAGCCAGTCCGGGTGGTACACTTCCATGATGAACCTGGCTGCAAGGAGCCGGGTGATCTCGTCCCCGATAATCTTCCTCTTCTCCTCTGTGAATCGGCGCAGAGGTTGCTTGACCGGCTTGGCATCCGGCCGCACATGAAGTGAGTGCTCGGCGAACTCCCTCGATACACCTAGCATGTCCTTGGGTGACCATGCAAAGATGTCCCGATTCTCACGGAGGAAGTCGACGAGCGCGCCTTCCTATTTGCCGTCCAAGTTGGCACCAATGGTGACGAACTTGGTCGGGTCAGAGGGGTCGAGCAGGATCCTCTTCGTCTCCTTTGCCGGCTAGAAAGCTCCTTCTCCAGCCGGCTTGCTGCTAGCTGGCATGTCTTGCTGGGTCATGGCCACATTGCGCATGATCACGCGCTTCTCCTCGGCTATGATGAGGCCTCTGCCAGTTTGGAACCGGCTGAGGCGCACTCCACTGATCGCCTGAAGCAGCCGGCGACGGTGATCACGCCGTTGGGTCCCGGCATCTTCGTCTTGAGGTACGCGTAGTGGGGGACGACCATGAATTTGGCGAGGGAGGGGCGCCCGGGGAGAGCGTGGTAGGAGATCATTAGGTTTACCACCTCGAACCAGATCGGCTCTCGGCAGAAGTTTTCCTTGGTCCCGAAGATGACGTCCAGCTAGATTTTACCCAGCGGGGCGCAAGCCGGTCTCGACAGTACACCGTGGAACGTTGTGGAAGTCGGGCGCAGGTCGCATTCGCGAATGCCCAGCTTCTCCAGCAAACACCGGTAGAGGAGGTTGAGGCTCCTGCCTCCGTCGATGAGGACACGCGAGAAGCGGCAGGTGCGCTCGTTGGAGACGATGAGGGGGTCGAGCACCATGGCGTAGCTCCCGGGAGTCGGCAGCTGCTCCGGCTGGTCTTCTCGGCTCCAGGTGATGGGGGTTTCCGACCAGTTCAGGTACTAGGGGACCGGAGAGACGATGGAGTTGACCTCCTTGGAGCGTCGCCTGCGGCTGTGCTTGTCATCCAGCTCCGTCTCGAAGATGTGGTAGGCAGCGTGCGGCTGGGGGTAGCCATTGTTGTTGTTGCCACCGTTGTCGCCATTACCATCATTGCCGGCTCCCCTAGCCGGTGGTGGTGGTCCACCAGGAGGGGGCGGGGGAGACGTTGCTGGTTGCCCTGGTCTTTTAGCTGGCGAGTCCAGCTGCAGTTCCGGGTGGTGTGCGTAGCCGGTTTGAAGGGACCGCTATGCCACTTGCACGGGCCATCAAACATCTGGTCGAAGGTGAGCCGCGGCTTCTGCCTTCTTGCATCGTTAGCCGGTGCGTCGGGCGCACCCTCCACAGCATTGACCTGCCGCGCGTGGTAGCGGGGCTTCTGCTGTCCGGCCTGGCGGTCCCCATGGAACCGGTTGTCATTGCCGTGGCACCTGGAGGATCCGGCTTCTCCAGCCGGATTGCTCGGATGGTCGCGAGCCGGCTCCGTAGGAGTTAGACGCCCGTCAGCATTTACTCGGAGGGGCTTCTTCATGGCGGCATCAGCCGTGGCGTACTGGTCCGTTACCGTCATGAGCTCCGCCATGGTTTTCGGCTCGTCACACAGTAGTCGGTGGCGAAGCATGGTGCCTTCTTGGCATCCCTTGATGAAGAAGTTGATGGCCTGGCTCTCCAGGATGCCCTCACAAGTGTTGCGCAGCTCCGTCCACTTGGCGAGGTACTCGCGGTCGGTCTCACGGTCGCCCTGGACGCACAAGGCCAGGTCGCGTGGGCATCCCGGACGCTTGTATGTGCCATTGAAGTTGCGAACGAACACCTTCTTGAAGTCTGGCCAGGTGTTGATGCTGTTGGGCGCAAGGCTATTGAGCCATGTCCTTGCCGACCCGGTTAGCATAAGGGGGACGTAGCGCACAGCTGTGCGCTTGTTCCCATGGGCGATACCGACTACCGTATCTTAGTCGGTCAGCCAATCTTCTGGCTTCATACTGCTGTCGTACTTGGGGGTGTCCCTTGGCAGGGTGAACTTATCCAGAAACGGCTCGTTCCGGATACGGGGTCCAAAACAAACCGGTTCGGTGGAGTCTTCTTCCTCCGTGACGCGCGCTTGAGCGAGGAGCTCGATGCGGTCACGGGCATCCGGACGATCCGGCTTGGGCGCCCCCACCCGGCCCGAGAGACGGGAACCAGCGGGTCTTGGGGCTCTGGTTGGTGGAGGGGGAGGCGGTGGGTTGCTGTTCACCGTTTCCTCCTGGCGTGGCTGGCCCTTGTTGACAGAGCTGCGGTGCTTGCTGCGGGACTTAGCTGGCTGAGGGGAGGACGCCTGTTGGGTGTCACGAGGCACGCCCTTGCTATTGACAGGTGGCTTGCTCCCCTTGGAGTAGCTGGGGTCCTCCTGCATCTGCCGGTTGGCGTCAGCTTGCTCGTCCGCGATCCGGAGGAGCTTCTACATGCGAGCGTGCTGGCGGGCTCGCTCCTCGCCCTCCAGGTTGGGCAGTTCGTCTGCTGAGGCTCGCACCGCGCGTAGATTCTTGATGGGCGTGCTGTAGGTGGGCCGGATGAGGGCAGGCGCGGGATCCGGCTCCCCATCCTTTTCCATCCTTCCGCCTAGCTCGCCGCACCTGGCCACGCTGGCTTGGCTCCGCGGTAGCCAGAGTGAAGCCGTGCGCGCGGTCGTATTCACGCCGGGTGATCGCGAGTTGCTTGCGGGTCGTCGCCAGCTCCATGGCCTCCTAGAGGAGAAGTTGCCTCTCCATGGAGAAGTTGGCTTCCACCTCCTCCGGGTTGTCCCCGAGGTTAACCGACGTCAGGAGCCGGTCAATGGCCTCTTCCACCGGATTATGAGGCTGCTATGGTGCGGAGGTTCCGCCCTTGTCCGCGCCCCGCTCCCGCGGCTGGCGGGGGTGAGAACTGGAGCCGGCCATCATGACCTCGACGTCGCAGGAAGCGACGGATGCACTGCTGCGCAAATGCGGCAGCTCCGCGACGGAGACGATCTCCCTAGGGAAACGCTCTAGAACGGTGGCGACATAGACGGGGAGGTCGCCGAAAACTAGGATGGAGCCGTTCGCCGGGAAGGTGGTTCCGGTGAAGCAGGAAGCGTTGTCGATGACACAGTCGAATTTGCCGAGCGTGAGCACCAGGCCGGAGGCCACGCGCTCACCGGCTGAAGTGCGAGGTCCCGTGCGGAACGTGACTCCGGTCGAAGCCATTTGCCCCATGATGGGCGCCAACTGTCGTTGTATTGGGAACGGCAGTACCTAAGAAGGTTAGATAGAGGTGTGGGGACTAGCAGGGAAGCTATCGACGGCGTCCGTAGGCGGGATTGGATACAAGCAAGTGTAGCTGGACGCAGGAAGTACCCAAGTTCGGAGCCCTCGTGGTGAGGCAAAACTCCTACTCCTGCCGATCTGACTATGAGCGATATATGAGCTACAAGTGCTCCTTGAGCTGTATTCTCTAGATAATGTCTTAAATGCACAATGACCAACCCTTTCTACTGAGGCCTTGCCTCTCCTTATATACGCAGAGAGGCAACGGTCTCACTGGCCAATCCGACTGGCGGGCCCCACAGGTCGGTCCCAGCCGGCTGGTCATCTACAGTATCCGGTACAACCATGTCCCATCAGAGTACGAGCGGTATGGCTGTCATGGGCACAGTGAACGCCGTGTGAGCCTATCATCAGCACCGGGCCACTGTTCCCGCGTCATCCCCACAAAGTCTTCGGTATGGCCGAGTAGTTGCCAGTCTTGTCATCGTCAGTCGATCACAGACCGTGTCGCGCACGCCGCTCGTCCCTTGATTGGTTCCGCTACGCTTTGTAGCGCCATTTCACATCTGCTACCTCACCAGAATAAGCTCGATGTCTCGTCTGTGCTTGGCCAGCCGGACAAGATTTGACTACCGTATTTCTTGTTTGGTTGGGGTATCCGGAGGTCATCCCCCCGACATTCCCTAAGAACTATGCAAGATTCAATCCAATTGTTACAGCGGAATGGAGTGGTGATGATAGTGCTGGTGGAGATGATGATGGATATGATGGTGATGATGATCCCGATGAAGTTCAGCTTGATGGTGGTGTTGATGGCGACAATCTCCCCTCTCCGGGAAGGAATTCCCCCGGCAGAATTCTGTCTGCCAGAGAGATCTTTCTCTCTCTGTAGTTTTCCGCCCCGTAGAGGCGGCGGAATCTTTCTTTGGTCACTCCCCAGGCATTACGGTTTGGTGGGGATAATATACGCCAAAGGGGAGAGCCAGGAGTGGGCCAGGGTGGCCACACCACCTGCTGGCGCGGCCAAGGGTGGCCCGCGCCAGGGGGTGGTGTGGGCCCCCTATGGCCCATCTCCACTCCTCCTTCTGGCATCCTTCGTCTTTTGGAAAAATAGGATTTTCCATGTATTTTCCCGGATCTTCTGATATTAGCGAATTTCACCTCAAAACAACCCTTTTCCATCAGAATCCTGACTGCAGCGGTCCATCCTCCAAAAGTTGTCAACCATGCAAAAATAGATGAAATAACATAAGTATCATCTCTTAATATGAAATATCTCGATGAATAACAGTAAATTATGATATAGAATAGTGATGCAAAATGGACGTATCAACTTCCCCCAAGCGAAAACTGAGCTCAATAAACATGACCTCAGGTTTATGGAGTGAAGAGTCGATAAAAGAATACGGACAAGAAGCATCACATTTATCAATACACAAATCATAATAGAAGATAACTCACTATTATATAACTTAACTTGCAATAAGTAAAGGAAACACAATAAAGATACATAAAGTAAATCATAATTGGTAATGGCAAACTTTGCTCTTGGCCAAAGAATAGTTAACGATTTGCAGGAGTTCTATCATAAAGGGTTTTCAATGATAGCTTTCAAAGTAATATTCACTAAGATAAGAGCAATGTGAAAAACAAGGAACATAAGAAACATGATTGAATAATCATCATATGACTAAATGAAACACAACAACTCAAAATACTTGTTGAGATAGAAAGGAATAGATTTACTGACTCAACTAAAAAGTAAAAGAAAGGCCCTTCGCAGAGGGAAGCAGGGATTTCAAGTTTCATAAAGAGCTTCCAAAAGTTATGGTACTTATTAGATTTCAGCTCTCATTGCCCCTATCATAAGCATCTTTAGGTGGTTAAGGTTAAAGTGAACAAACTATGGAGTATATGCTTGACAAAGTATAAGTTGGCAATCTCATGTCCCTTGAATATGAGGGCCGCTCCTCATGCTACTCAAGTTTAGTTATCAGTAAGTTCTTGTCATAGTAAGTACATGTGTATCAAAGAGAACCGCCAACGGGGTACCCCTTGCCTGATGATACGGAAGAATCCCCATATCAAAATGACAAGGCAAGTAGACAATAAGCATCTCAACAATCTTCTTATTTACCATGGGAAAATGGTACTTTTTTTTTTCTCTCTTTCCTCTTTTCTTTTTTTCTTTTTCTCAATCTATAACTCTTTTTTTATAAGAAGAATGCTTCATAGATTGCTCATTATGGTTACGCTGCAGGTTTCCACCATGATTAGGCATGGATTAGATCAGCGGCCCAGGCGTTTCTCTAACACACATACATAACTCCATGGACTTACAAGCTCCCCTTTCATTTCACACTGACGACATCCATAAACAAAAGAGCATGATATCAACTGGGTACAATGTACAAGTGCAATGTTGAAAGCGTTCCCCATGACGTATAAGTGCAAGCATATACAACTTAGATGACACAATGGTTCAAGTTTATTAGGTGCAAGAAAGAAAAGTATGCCATCAAGTTCGTGAGAGCTTTAATCACTAATTTTCACATAACAAGTTTAATTCGGAAGGTAGATAAAAACATGAATTTACTTGGAATAGCAATAGTGCTAATAGGTAGGTATGGTGGTCACAAATGGAATAGGTTTTGGTTTGAGGATTGGATGCACGAGAAGCATTCCCTCTCAGTACAGGTTTTTGTCTAGCAAGGCTGGGTAGCAAGCATAAGAGTTGAAGGAAACAAACAAACATACAAGTGATAAAAACAAACATGCAATCTTTCTTGGAATCACAAAAGATCTTAACTAGAGAATACTAAGCTTATGAGCAAATCAAGAAAGATGATGAAATTATATTTCTTTGAGAGTACTTTTTATGTTTTTCATTCAATTCTCATAATATAGTTGCCACTGACCGAGCCAGGTTTGCCAAAACCAACTAAATTAACTCAATGATCCCAAAGTGATACCAATACTAACAACAAGATCAATCATATAACAGAAATTCAAAACTAATATAAGATATGCAAAAGAGTAAATGATAGAACTTATCATTAATAATCCATAATGGCAACTCACACCAAGGGATACATAGATATCTAACGAGAGGGGGACACTTCCATAATGCAAACCATCCTACATGATAAATTTTCTATTCATGATATGACTCTACTAAAAAGGTAAAAAGATAGAAGATAATGATGTGATACCATGGCACTCCCCCAAGCTTGGAACAAACCAAGGGGATGCCAAAACCTGATGATGAATTACTCCTTCGGTGGTGGTGGTGTTCTCTCGTCATCGTCCGACTTCCAAGGTATGGGATCCCCATCAACAAAAGACATCCTGGTCTCCAACATCCTGAAACTAGCAGCAACACTTATGCGTTTAAACCTAACCTCATACTCAGAGTTTTGATTTTGCACGTCGTAGAGCTGTGCTTGTAGTTGGTTGTTCGTTCGGTGGAGTGAGAGAATTTCATCCTTAAGCTCAGCAGTCTCCTTTTGGTGCTCAGCGATGAGTTCGAAACAAAACTTATGGATGATATCCACTTCGCGTTCCGCCATCTTCTTGTACCTAAAGACTTCTTGCTCCAGTGCTTCCATCCTTTCCTCCAGACTGCCTTCACCTTTAGGGCCCTGAACCTCTTTTATTTGTACCTTCCCGTCTTCGAGCAACAATTCCTTTGGATGAATCTTCAACTCACGCATATAAGGGTTGATGACATTTGCGAAGGAATCTTTCTTGGCTAGTCCAGAGGAGGACATTGTGGCTCCAAAACTGAGATTCTACCTGCCAAAAATAGATCGAACCGAAAACACGACGAGAACACGATATACGAACCTCGAGGGATCTGGGGGATTATATATACGAATTTTTACAACAAAAGGAAGGTACTGGAAGAAAACGGGTCAAAGACTGACTCTGGGGCGGCCACACCACCTGGTGGCGCGGCCAGGGGCCCGCGCTAGGGGGTGGTGTGAGCCACCCTGGCTCCGTTTCCGTCCCTCTTTCGCTTTGTTGCTTTCCTTGTTAGATAAAAACTGCAAAAATATAACTTAACAGATTTTTCACGAAACTTTTCTGACCAAAACTATTACCTATTCGAAAATGGACTCTACAGGTCTCTGAACTTGGTCTTTGATAAATTTTTCCAGAATTACCATTTGAATAGCATCAATATCCTCATTGTAAGAATCTCCAGAAATATAGTGCTTGAGTCACTGACCATTCACCACTTGTGTAGTATTATCTTTTAAAGAAGAAATTTTTATTGCACCTGAAAGATACGCTTCTTCAATAACAAAAGGTCCTTCCCATTTTGAGAGTAGTTTCCCTGCAAAAAATCTAAGACGAGACCTATAAAATAGAACTTTCTCACCAACATGGAACTCTCTCTTAAGAATTCTCCTGTCATGCCATCTTTTAACTTTTTCTTTAAAGAGTCTAGCATTTTCATATGCTTCACTCCTCCTCATCCAACGAACTTAAGTCAAATAATCTTTTCTCACCAGCAAGTTTGCAGTCTCTATTAAGTTCTTTCACTGCCCAATAAGCTTTGTGTTCTAATTCTAAAGGCAGGTGGCAAGCTTTCCCATAAACCATTTTGTAAGGAGACATTCCCATAGGATTTTTATAGGCAGTTCTATAAGCCCATAAAGCATCATTCAACTTTTTAGCCCAATTTTTTCTAGATCTATTAATAGTATTTTGCGAGATGGATTTAATTTCTCTATTTGATAGCTCTACTTGCCCACTAGTTTGGGGATGATAGGCTGAAGCAATTATGTGATTAACATCATATTTAGCAAGGATCTTTCTAAAGCCACCATGAATGAAATGAGAACCTCCATCAGTCATAAGGTACCTAGGCACTCCAAACCTAGGGAAGATAATATCCTTAAGCATTTTCAAAGTGGTCTCACCATCAGCACTTTTTGTGGGTATGGCTTCTACCCACTTAGTAACATAGTCAACGACAACAAGAGTATGAGTATAACCTTTTGAAGGGGGAAAAGGACCCATAAAGTCGAATCCCCAACAATCAAATGGTTCAATAACAAGAGAGTAATTCATAGGCATCTCATTGTGTCTAGAAATATTAACAACTCGTTGACACTCATCACATGATAAGACAAATTTTCTTGCATCTTTAAAAAGGGTAGGCCAGTAAAAACCTGATTGTAGCACCTTTTGTGCGGTTCTATCCTCCGCATGATGTCCTCCATAGGCGCTACCATGACATTTCCGCAATATCTCCTTTTGTTCATATTCTGGAACACATCTTCGCATAATACCATCTACTCCTTCTTTATATAAATGTGGGTCATCCCAAAAATAATGCTTCAAATCATAAAAGAACTTCCTTCTTTGCTGGGTTGTAAAAGTTGGAGGAAAATACTTGGAGACAATAAAGTTAGCATAATCAACATACCAAGGGCTCCCTCGCGATCTTACCCCTACTGCAGCCAACTGTTCATTTGGGAAACTATCATTAGCAGGCATAGGATCAAAAGAGATGTTTTCCAATCGAGATGAATTATCAGCAATAGGATTTTTAGCACCTTTCCTATCTACAATATGTAGGTAAAACTCTTATAAAAGCAACACCCATCTAATAAGCCTAGGCTTAGCATATTTGTTTGTCATAAGGTACTTAATAGCAGCATGATTAGTATGAATGGTAACTTTTGAATCTACAATATAAGGTCTAAACTTATCACAAGCAAAGACAACAACTAAGAATTCTTTTTTAGTAGTAGCATAATTCTTTTGAGAAGTGTCAAGAGTCTTACTAAAATAATGGATAACATTTAACTTTTTATATATTCGTTGCCCAAGGACAGCACCTACATCAAAATCACTAGCGTCACACATGATTTCAAAGGGTAAGTTCCAATTAGGTGGTTGGACAATAGGAGCAGTAGTTAAAGCCTTCTTTAGAGTTTCAAAAGATTCCTTACAATCATCATCAAAAACAAAGGGTACATCTTTTTGAAGAAGATTAGTGAGGGGTTTTGATATCTTAGAGAAATCTTTAATAAACCTTCTATAGAAACCAGCATGACCAAGGATACTACGAATACCTTTGACGTCTCTTGGACATGGCATTTTCTCAATTGCTTCAACTTTAGCTCTATCAACTTTTATGCCTCTTTTGGAAATCTTAAGTCCGAGGACAATTCCTTCATTGACCATGAAGTGACATTTCTCCCAATTAAGAACAAGATTAGTTTCTTCACATCTCTGCAAAACTTTATCAAGGTTGTGCAGACAATTATCAAAAGAAGTTCCATAGACAGAAAAATCATCCATGCATACTTCCACAATTTCCTCACAAAAACCATGAAAGATAGCAGACATGCATCTTTGAAAAGTAGCAGGAGCATTACACAGACCAAAAGGCATACGCCTATAAGCATAGGTTCCATAAGGGCATGTAAAAGTAGTTTTTTCTTGATCTTGTTGTTTAATAGCAATTTGAGAAAACCCAGAATATCCATCAAGAAAACAAAAATGGGTCTTTTTAGACAACCTTTCTAATATTTGATCAATAAAAGGAAGTGGGTAATGATCTTTCTTAGTAACTTTGTTAACCTTTCTAAAATCAATGCACATCCTATAACCTACTACTATTCTTTGGGGAATAAGCTCATCATTATCATTATGCACAACGGTAATTCCCCCTTTTTAGGGACACAATGAACAGGACTAACCCATTCACTATCAGCAATAGGATAAATAATACCAGCATCAAGGAGTTTTAATACCTCGTTTCTTACCACTTCCTTCATCTTAGGATTTAAACGACATTGATGTTCTACCACTGGCTTTGCATCTGGTTCTATATTGATAGCATGCTGACATATAGTAGGAGAAATCCCATTTAAATCATCCAGAGTATAGCCCATAGCTCATCGGTGTTTCTTCAATACCTCCAATAATCTTTCCTCTTCCTTCCCTGAAAGTTTAGAACTAATAATAACAGGATATATTTTATTATCATCAATGTAAGCATATTTAAGATCATCATGTAAATGTTTTAGATCAAAAACCGGATCCTTTTTAGGTGGCAATGTGGTACCCAAATCTTCCACAGGCAAGTTATGCTTAAGCATCTTAGGTTGACGATGGAGAATCTTGTCAATCTCATTTCTCTCTTCCATGAAGATTTCACTTTCGTGGTCTTCCATAAATTGCTGCAAAGCATTGTTAGGAGCAAGAGAAATAGAAGCAAGTTGTTCAACTCTAAAATCCTCATTAGAGGTTTCATTTTCACAAGGAACTTTAGTAAATTTTGAAAAATTAAACTCATAAGATTCCCCAATAAATTTAGCTAAAATTTTCTCCCTTTTGCAGTCAATAATGGCTCCACACGTGTTCAGGATAGGTTTTACTAGCAGCTGAACCAAGTACTAGAAAATCAGCAGGATATTTAATCTTACCACAAAGAACTTCCACATATCTTACAATACCAATTGGAGAGATGGTCTCTCTATTAGCAAGGTGAATAACCACATCAATCTCTTCTAGTTCACAAGGACTAATTTCATGCATAATTTATTTGTAAAGCTCGTAAGGAATATCACTTGAACTTGCACCAATATCATATAAACCCTAATAGCAATGATCACCAATTCTAATAGAAAGCACAGGAACACTAGCCTTTTTAGTTCTATTTGGATATGAGACAATATTAGAAGCATCCTCACAGAAGACAATGTGTCCATCTTCTATACTTTTAGTGACAAGGTCTTTCACAATTGCTACTACATGTTCAATATTTATTTGTTCATCAGGTTTCACAGTTCTCTTTGTACTTTTATTAATTACACTAGTTATCATAGGATGCTCCTTTAACTTATCCGGGAAAGGTAATTTCTCGATATAAGGTTCAGGTAAGATGTGATCAATAGTGCAAAATTCATTACTTCTAGTAGGAACACAATCAACAAATATCTTTATATGGTGCATGATACTTGTTCCATTCCTTTTTTAGATTTTCAATATATGAGGCAAAAGCCTTAAAATAATTTGCAATAACTTGAGAATCAAGACCATAAGCATTTTTAATATTTTGAAAGTCATCAGTTCCCATAAAAGATTCAATGCATTCATAGTCATAATTTATACCTGACTTTCTTACTTTATCATTCTCCCATGCTTCAGCATTGTCTTGAATACGGTCTAGAAGATCCCATTTAGCTCCTTCTTCCATGCGTGTAAATGATCCAGCACAAGAAGCATCCAATAGATCCTTATCATGAAGAGAAAGCCTTGCATAAAAGTTATTGATAATAATATTGTTGGGGAGCTCATGAATAGGACGCTTGAGCATTAGTAACTTCAATCTCCCCCAAGCTTGAGCTGTACTCTCTCCATCAAGAGGCCAAAAGTTATATATTTTATTCCGATCTTTATGAATCTCACTAGGAGGATAAAATTTTGAATAAAAGAGAGGCACTACTTCCTCCCATTCAAGAGCTTGACCATTCTTCAGCAGCTTATACCATTCCTCAGCTCTTCCTTTCAGTGATAACGAGAATAACTTCTTCTTGACTTGATCTGTTGTAATACCTGCACACTTGAACAACCCGCATAATTTATGTATAAAGAACAAATGATCACCGGGATGGATAGTTCCATCTCCAACATAATAGTTGTCCATAACACGATCAATAATTCTTGTGGGTATCTTAAAAGTATCATTCTCAATAGGTGGTGGTTCATCTACTACCTTAGCAGCGGTAGTAGCATTACGAAATAAGAAACTCAGCGAATTATCCATATTGGAATAAAGTAACTAACAGAAGTAAACAATACTCACAGTAGAAGTTTCCTTTCCCAGTTCCACTCTCCAATAGCACACCACTCCCCAGCAACGGCGCCAGAAAATAGTCTTGATGACCCACAAGTATAGGGGTGTATCACAGTATTTTCGATAAGTAAGAGTGTCGAACGCAACAAGGAGCAGAAGGTGTATCCATATTGGAATTCTCTATAAATACGTAGCAAACGGATTTTTAGTTTTTTTGATAATGCAGGTAAATAAAGTGCGAGTAAATAAAAGACAATAATAATAATAAATGCAGCAAGTGGCCCAATCCTTTCTTTAGACAAGCCGGTTGTATTACTTAAGATGACCAAACGTTCTCGAGGACACACCGGAATATCGCCAAGTGCTTTCGCTTCATATAGTTGATTAATCTTCTTTAGTTTGATAAGTGTTGTGTGGGTGAACCTGTGCTAATGTACCAACCTTCCTAGGACTAATACATACTTGTGATTATACCCTTGCAAGCATCCGCAAGTACAAGAAAGTAATTAAGATAGAAACCTAACCACGGCTTTAAACTCTAAGATCCTGACATCCCTTGTGCAAAGGTTTCCTGGCGGGGGTTCAGGTTTCTGTCACTCTGGCAACCCCTACGATTAGTATCCAAATACACAATGCATTCCCCTAGGCCCATAAAGGTGAAGTGTCATGTAGTCGACGTTCACATGACACCACTAGAAGAATAACACGACAACTTAAATAACAAACTATTGAATCTTTCTCAACACAATTCCACTACTAACAACATGACTTCTCCCATGTCCTCAAGAACTAAACGAACTACTCACAAGACATCATATGGATCAAGATCAAAGATGATATAATGATAAGCAACAATCTGAACATAATTATAATTCAATGGTTCCACTCAATAGCATCAACTACAACAAGTAATCAATATCGGGAAAGTTTCCCCTAAGAACTATGCAAGATTCAATCCAATTGTTATAGAGGTATGGAGTGGTGATGATGGTGCTGGTGGATATGATGATGGAGATGATGGTGATGATGATCCCGATGAAGTCCAGCTTGATGGTGGTGTTGATGGCGACGATCTCCCCTCTTCGGGAAGGAATTCCCCCGGCAGAATTATGTCTGCCAGAGAGATCTTTCTCTCTCTGTAGTTTTCTGCCCTGCAGAGGCGGCGGAATCTTTCTGTGGTCGCTCCCTAGGTATTAGGGTTTTGTGGGGATAATATACACCAAAGGGGAGAGCCAGGAGTGGGCCAGGGTGGCCACACCACCTGTAGGCGTGACCAAGGGTGGCCCACGCCAGGGGGTGGTGTGGGCCCCCTGTGGCCCATCTCCACTCCCCCTTCTGGCATCCTTCATCTTCTAAAAAATAGGATTTTCCATGTATTTTCCCGGATTTTCTGATCTTCGCGAATTTTGCCTCCAAACAGCCCCTTTTCCATCAGAATCCTGACTACAGCGGTCCATACTCCAAAAGTCATCAACCATGCAAAAATAGATGAAATAACATAAGTATCATCTCTTAATATGAAATATATCAATGAATAACAGTAAATTATGATATAGAATAGTGATGCAAAATGGACGTATCAGACAACACTCAGCATTTGAATCAGCTTGAGGCAGTAAGGAAAATGGGTTCACCCATGGACGCCTTTATAACTGTCAACAAAAGCGTAAATCTGGATGGAGTCGAGATCCATCCTTTGTTATTTGAGTTATTACATTCTAAGAAATTTGCAGGAACCCATGAAGAAAGTCCATATGGACATTTAAAAGATATTCTTAGTTCCTTTATTTTTGATGACTGTAATCTTGATATGGTTAAAATCCAGTTGTTTAGACAAAATCTCTCTAATAATGTTTGCGACTACTATAGATCTTTTTGTGCAGAGGCACCAAGGACTTGGGAGGAATTGATAACCAAGTTCCTATCAAAATATTATTCTGAAAGCAAAGCTCACAGGATGAGAGGTATTATTATTAGTTTCAAAAATAATCCTAGTGAGGGCTTATACGAAGGATATCTAGGGTATAAAAGTTACCTAGATAATTGCCCCCATCATTGTTTACCTGATTGGTTAATCACCCATACCTTTTATGGAGGGCTAAGTATTGAAAATAGAACGAATCTAGATACTGCTCGTAATGGCAGTTTTCTATCTTATACCTATGATGAGGCTTGGAATCTAATAATAAAAATGAAAGAAGCAACTAAAATTTTTAAAGATAAGGAAAATACTACAAATAGTTTTTCTGAATATGCTTGCATTAACGATTTCCTTGCAGATGAGAGGACAGATACAATGATTAAAACCCTCGGTGTTGATTTTTACTCAGTAAAGAAAATTATTGAGAATTATGCAAGGAATTTGCAGGTACCTACAAAATGGGAACCTCGTAAACCCCTCGAAGAAAAGAAGCATGTGAGAGCACTAATGGAAGAGTTCTCCTCGATACCTATACAAGGGATCTTTGAAAAAAGGCAAGGAGAGGAAGAACAAACGAAGAAGAGATCCAAGAAACCAGAAGTGAATTTCGAAGCTACAAATATAAATAATGTAATAATGAAGGATCTTATGGAAGCATGAATAGTGGAAGATGAAGTGGTTATGTTGGCTCTTGAAACCTCAGAATTCATCACAGGTAAGGTTCGAGGTCACGAGACTTCCAAACCTATGACCCCTATATATTGTGGAGAAACTTTCTTATATGGAATTTGTGAACCAATACCCACTATAAATATTATGCCTTCATCACTTTATGAGGAACTCCGCTACAATTTAAATAATCTAGATGTGGAATCAATGGACACTATAATCAAATTGTCTAATAGAACCAATATAAAACCGGAAGGAGTAATCAGAAATACCTATGTCTTTATTGGCTCACTCATGTACCCCTTGATTTTCATATAGTTGATATGCCTCGAGATTCTTTTTGTCCTATTCTTTGAGGCAGGCCTTTTGTTTCCATCACTAAAGCGTAAATTGATAACAGAAGGAAACTATTTCACTGAAGTTTGGAGAAGAGGAAATGACGTTCCACTTTGCCAAACTAAAAAAGAGGCCATATGAAGTGGAGGATATCAAGGAAGAAAAGACGATTGTCGAATTAGCAGGAATTCATTTCAGTACCCCACGGGATGAATTAGAAAGAAGCTTGATTAATTGGGAAGAGGCACTAGACAATGAGAAGAAAGAAGACATGAATAATTACTTTGATTCAATCCTGGAAGCACAAAATCCACATGACTATGAAGAATTGGTAAGAATCGGGAGATGAAGAACCTCCACCAATAGAATTGAAAAAACTTCCAGACAATATGAGGTATGAGTTTTTAGATAATGAAAATAAATATCATGTTATTATTAGTAAGAATATATCAGAAAATGAAACCAATAAACTTATTTCAGTTCTAGTTAAGCATCGTGAAGCCTTTGGATATACATTAAGTGATATTAAAGGTATAGATCCATTTATTGTAATGCATAAGATTACCATGATTGATGATGCTGAACCCGTAGTAGATACACAAAGAAGGCTTAATCCTAAGATGAAGGAAGTAGGAAGAAAATAAGTTATACGCTTACTTGATGCTGGCATAATATATCCTATTTCTGACAGTAAGTGGGTTAGCCCATCTCGTTGCGTACCAAGACAAGGTGGTCTTGATGCTGCTATGAATGAGGACGGTGAGCTAGTTCCTATTATACCAATTGTAGGATTTCGTATGTGAATTGATTTTAGGAAACTAAACCATGAGACACAGAAAAATCATAAACATGTACCATTCATAGATAAAATTTTAGAAAGACTTAGTAATAATTCCTACTTTTGTTTTCTTGACGGTTATTATGGATATTCTCAAATTGCCATACAACCGGAAGATCAAGAGAAAACAACTTTCACTTGTCCTTATGGCACATATGCTTATAGATTAATTCCATTTGGCTTATGTAATGCAACAACAACTTTTCAGGAATGTGTTCTAAAGATTTTTGATGATTTCGTTGAGAAGACTATGGAAGTCCTAACAAATGATTTTTGTCGTTTGTGGAACAACTTTTGATAATTGCCTTTACAATCTAACCAAGGTTTTGCAGAGATGCAGGCAATCAAACTTGGTTTTGAATTGGGAACAATGTTGTTTCATGGAAAGAGAAGGTAAAGTTTTCGGACACAAAGTTTCTAAGAAGGGAATACAAATAGATAAAACTAGTATAAATGCTATAGAAAATCTCCCCATACCTCAGTACATTAAAAACTTAAAAATGTTTCTGGGACATGCAGGTTTTTATAAGCGGTTTATAAAAGATTTTGCCAATCTAGCTATGCCCCTTACTAATCTTCTTGATAAAGAAACTCCATTCTACTTAGATCATGACTGCATTGTGGCTTTTGAAAATCTTAAGGATAAACTAGTTTCAGCACCTATCATGCAACCTCCAAGGTGGGATGAGCCTTTTGAAATTATGTGTGATGCTAGTGATTATGCTTTAGGGGCTATTTTAGGTCAGCGAGATGGAAAGAATTTAAATGTTATTTATTACGCTAGTAGACCTCTTAGTAAGATTCATAAACATTATGATACTACGAAAAAAGAGTTTCTAGCTATAATGTTTGCTCGCATAAATTTAGATCTTACATAATTAATTCTAAGGTAATAATTCATACGGATCACCAAGCTTTGCATCACCTACTTGTAAAAAAAGGATGCTAATCCTAGGTTGATTAGGTGGGTCTTATTACTACAAAAATATGATTTTCAAATAGTAGATACGAGGGGTAAGGATAATCCGGTAGCATATCATCTCTCTAGGATGGAAGGAATAATTAATGACCCCGTACCTATTAATGAATCATTTTCGGGAGAATATTTAGAAAAGGTAGTGACATGGGTATACCCTACAGGTACTCGAGCTTGGTATATACGGCCCAAATATGTATAGGCCCACGGTGTCGCCAAAGCCTGGATGGAGGGACTCGAGTAACCTATGGACTCTTAATTGCTTGAAGGACAAGAAGAAGCTAAAGATAGAAAGTTTGAAGGGGAAAACCCTAACTTGTAACCGACTCGACATGTTACTCGAGACCTAGCCTATCTATATAAGGGCTAGGAGGGGGCGGCGAGGAGGACACATGAAACCCTAGTTTCCACGACCCTCGCCAGATTACATCTGCGCACCATTGTAACTTTCAACTCCCTCGATAATTCCACGAGCAGACAAGCAGGAGTAGGGACCTCTACGAGGCCTGAACCTGGGTAAATCCTTTGTCCCCTGTGTGCTTGTTTGCTAGCCGATAGATGTCTCCAGCGCTCCCTTCTTCTCCAAAACCCAAGTCCATAACAATGGGCATTGACGAGCTAAACCCTCGTCAGGTAGAGATTGCTGATCCATGGTATGCAGATTATGCTAACTATCTAGCAACAAAAAAATTACCCCCCGGTATGTCAAGGAATCAAAGAATGAAATTCTTTAATGATCTTAAACATTATTTTTGGGATGATCTGTATCTATATTGTCATGGACTTGACGGAATGATTCGGAAGTGTGTGCGTAATCATGAAATGACTGCGATATTGAAGGCTTGTCATGACAGTCCATATGGAGGGCATCATGCAGGTAAAATAACTGCAGCAAAGGTACTTCAATACGGATTCTACTGGCCCACCTTACTCAAGGATGCACACAGGTATGTGGAATACTATGATGCTTGCCAAAGAAGAGGTAATATAGGTAGGAGATAGGAAATGGCAATGAATTATAGTCTCATAATTGAACCCTTTGATGTGTGGGGAATGGATTACGTGGGACCCTTTATAGAGTCAAATGGTTATACTCATATTCTTGTTGTTGTTGACTATGTTACTAAATGGGTTGAAGTTATCCCAACAAATCATGCAGATGCAGCCACCTCAGTGAAGATGATCAAGGACGTCATATTCCCCAGGTTTGGAGTGCCTAGATTTTTAATTACTGATGGTGGTTCTCATTTTATGAAAGGGACTTTCAGGAAAATCCTCAGCAAGTATGGAGTAACTCACCGCGTTGCTTCACCATATTATCCCCAAACAATTGGTCAAGTGTAACTCTCTAATAGAGAACTGAAGACCATACTCGAGAAGACGGTGGACAAGTCGAGAAAAGATTGGTCATACAAGTTAAATGACACTATGGGCATACCGTACTGCGTTCAAAAATCCGATGGGTTTGACACCTTATAAAATAGTGTATGGTAAGGCATGCCATTTACCTTTAGAACTAGAACACCAAGCTTTTTGGGCAATCAAGAATCTAAATTATGATCTCAAAGTAGCGGGGGAAAAGCGTTTATTAGATATACATGCTTTAGATGAGTTTAGAATTGAAGCCTATGAGAATTCTAGGTTGTTTAAGGAAAAATTTAACAGATGGCATGATAGAAAAATAGAGAATAAACTTTTAAAAGTGGAGACAAAGTGTTACTATATAATTCTCGTCTTAAGTTGTTTCCAGGGAAACTAAGGTCGAAATGGGAAGGTCCATATGTAGTTGAAGAAGCCTATCCATCAGGAGCAGTGAAGCTCAAAGGAAAGACACCCTCTCTAGCATGGGTGGTAAATAGATAAAGCTTGAAGCATTATCGGGTAAATGAATATATAAGTGCAATCACCATAGAATTGAGCACCCCCGAAGAAGTGATAAAGCGAAGATACACAAAGAACAGAAATTACAAGAAGAATAGACTCAAGACGAAATGAAAGATACTACGGTCAAGCTATTGACCATAAAAGAGTGCTTCATGGGAGGCAACCCATGTGAAATAAAGGTTTGACTAAAATTTTAAATTTTCAGCTAAAGTCTAATTTTTAGTATTGTGTTAAAATGAAATAATTCACACTCTAGCAAAGAAGAAGGAAAATTGATGATACTAAAGTTGGTAGAAAATTTAAGCTGACATTTCTCTGTCAAAACTTGATATTTCATTAAGTTTCAGATTAATAAAGGATTCTCGGATCAACAGGAAATTTTTGGTGGACACAAAAGGTTTAACGACCAACTATACGACGGGAATAAAAGTTCCAACCATATAGTTCCGGTCGTATAGTTATTACGGCATCAACACTTCCATCAACAAAAGGAATTGGGAGTTTAACGACCAACTATACGGCCAGAACAAAAAATTCCGCCCGTATAGTTGCGGTCGTATAGTTGTCGATGCCTTTGAGAAAAAAAATTCTGGGTTACTGAGAGTTTAACGACCAACTATACGGCCAGAATAAAAAAATCCGCCCGTATAGTCGTGGTCATATAGTTGTCGACCCTTCTCCAAAAAAAATTATCCGGAAGACAAAGAGTTTAACGACCAACTATCCGGCCGGAATTGAAAATTCCGCCCGTATAGGTCTGGTTGTATAGTTTGGTTCCATCATAGATTCAATCTACAGTCGGTTCATATCTATACGGCGGGAACTATACGGGCTCTGACCGTATAGTTGCCCGTTACACAAGGCGGCTAGGGTTTTCGACCCCTTCTTTTAAAGCTGGTCGCATCTAATCTTTTTCATTAAGTTTTCATAGAGCTACAGACTCTAGCCTCGAAAGATCTTTGTCCTACCTATACATGCCCTTCAACAACATCACAGCAAAGCCATGCAGCCCTTCCACGTCAACAAGATCTGGAAGAAGAAAGAGGAGAAGCCCGTGAAGAGGATCAAAGAGGCAGAACCGAAAGGATCATCATCATCATCTGGATTGGAGATCAAGCCTCTCCCAAATTGGGAGGACATGTTCCCACAAAGGATGGAGATGATGAGACAAGCTGAGCGAGGAAGGAACAAGGATGAGTACCTCCCTAATCCTTATCGTCACAACATAGGATCCTATTATAAACCTCCTCTTGGTCCATCACCTCTTAAACCTAAGAATGTGCGACAAGATGAGATTCATGATAAGATCTATGAATTGGAAAAGGCTTCCAAGGAATGCGTTGAAACAATTGGAGAGGGGATTGACTCCTACTGGATGATGAGCAAAGATCTTAAGAAAAAGGTCGATGACATCGATGGTAGAGTTGGTTTCTTAATTAAAACTATTTTTGAGTTGACAAATGAGAAGAAGTTCCTCAAGAGGAAAATGTTGAAGCTCCAATATGACATGGCCGATCTCGGCATCCGTTTTGCAAGCGTAGTTAAAGAGGGGAATGTGAAAAAAGAAGGCGACGCTCTTTCTACCCAGGAGGAAGAATAGGTACCAGCAAGGAGTTAATTGATCCCACCTGGCTTGATTCCAAGCTTGGGGAGATCTTTAAAGACCTTGTAATCTATCTTATAAGTTTTATTATCATTTTGCATTAGTTCAAACTACAAATAAAGTTTGCATCATTAGGATTCCCTTCAGGAATATTCGATCCCTTTTATGAAATTCCGAGTTATTATTATATATGGAGCAATAATTGAGTTTGTGTTTATTTTACTTGATATATGAATGGCTTGAGTATAATTTTACTTGCACTTGATGATAGCAATAGGAGTCTTCCACACCATTGGTATTAATAGAACATCTGAAGATAATTTAGTCAACATGTTGCAAGTTTACGATTTGACTTACAAAAGAAAAATTATCTACATAGTTAAAGAATAAAAAACCTTGAGCAAAGGAAAATAAAGTGCTATCAAATAGAGTGGGAGCAAGTCGAGGTAGAAATCTTCAAGTCATAATAATGCTTCATATATAGTTGGAATTTAGTAATTGAGGTCATTAAACTTTGAATTCCTACATGCAGTGGAATATATGGCTAGCTCCTTTACACATCACTTAAACAAAAGTGTGAGCATATACATATACAAAGAAAAAATAAAAAGAAGAATAAAAAGAGTGAGTGTGCAAAGAGCAAGTAGGCATATACCACTGAGTTGTCGTATGACAAAGAAACACCTTTGAGATTCTAAATCCCAAGTGAATACATTGATCCTAAAATACTTGGAACACCTCGCTAACTCATTCGGTTGAACTGGATTCTCTTACATTATATTGAGATTCATCTTTTATGAACTATTAATCACTAAGGTGTGGAAGACTTCTAATACTATTCTGATGGTTCGAGTAAGGTACTATTCATGAACTTATTCCTATATATCGTACGTGATAAACACATGCTGCAATTGCCTCATTTATTTTATCGACTCAGCTTCATGCATATGAGGATCACATCCTTTAAGCTAGAACTTGCTTAGGACGAGCAAGAGTCTAAGCTTGGGGAAGTTGATTAGTGCATATTTGCATCATGTTGTATATTATTATTTTGCATTATAGATATAGGATCTTGGTATTTTACGGCGTTCGCGTGCATATTTTATGTCTGTTTTCACCAGGATCAGGACAGATGATGGATCTAATGGACATAGTTCTTGAAGCAGTTGCACTATGGAGAAAGGGGTAAAAAACAACGTAAATCTCTTATTTGGGAAATATTAATAATACCAGAAGAAAACCAGAAGCGAACAAGGGAGACAAAGGGTGCAATGACCAACTATACGGGTGGAGCAAATTTTCCCGTCGTATAGCTTCGTCCGTATAGCTGGCGCCGCCTCCGCCTCGTCAAATAGTTTCACCCCATGCAATTGGTTCGGGGAGATGACATACAGAACACACAGAAATCGCAGAAACCTCACCTCCGGAAGGCATCTGGAGGGGGAACTCATCCACAAGGGATCCATCTTCACCCTACGTAGATCCGGGAGGCTAAGGCATCGATCTTCATCATCCACCACTTCATCACCACCATCTCCATCTATCCCATCTACACCTTGTCTAGATCTTGTTGTAATTCCTATACTCGTTGTGGATTTATACAAGTACTATTCTCCTATGATTGTTTCCATTACCATTGCTATGATGTTGATTGCCTCCATGTCTGCGTAGATCTCTAGTTCTTGGGGAGATGGAGAAACCCTAGCATACAGCTGAGATGAGGTAGAGATTATTATATTATACATCATTATGTGTATGTGTTAATTGTCTTCATCTTGATATTGGGAGTTGTGCACCTCCTCAATATTTGCCTCCTATGGGTACTCGATGAAGGGGATTACTTGTTGGTATATGGAGGGATGATATCACTTACTATGACTATAAAGTCGTTGTCATTCCTTACATACTAACTTGGGGAATCAAGGAGAACTCACAAAGCCATGTCCATGCCATGGGAGAAATCCCTTAATAGCGCAGTAATGCGATAGTTGTCGGTTATTGTCTGCTGTGGTTATGAGGATGATGTGTGCAGCGGTTGCTGGCTATTCGTCCATATATGGAGCTCCTCCCACATGCATACACGTTATGAGAATATTCGTTATAATACTCTCGATTACTTAGTCTAAATTGCTAGTGGTGGATCCAGTAATCCCTGAGAACGCCTTTTTCCCTATTGTAGTTCCAAAGTTCTATTATACACGCGATTCTTACTTTGTGCATTAAGTTTGCTTTACTTTAATTACCATGTTCAACCAAAACCCAAAAAAACTTCATTTTCCTTGCACATTAAAGTTATTTCTTAAGTACTCTGTTTTGTTATAGTTAAAAGCATTTTAGTCTTTTGCCTACTGCTCCCTGTGGGATTGATATCTTTATTTCGAAACTAGCTACAAACGATCTGTGCACTTGCAGTCATCAGCTGCTAATGTAGAAGCCCAGCAGGGATGCCTATATAAGATAGAGTGAGGCGAGCTGAATAGGGTTGAGCATTCCACCCAGCCGCCACTCCTCTTCCACCTATGTTGCACGTGCAGAGCTAGCAGTTTGGCGTGTGACCTTCCACTCCGAACGTGTGGATACCTTAGAGGTGCTGCAGCTATAGCACTTGGAAGAGCCGCGCAAAGGGGAGTTGCTTGTGGGACGAGGACAAGGAGGAGACGTAGAACATCTGCACTGCCCCGACATGCTTCATCGAGTTCCGCAACTGCGCGTCTAGTGGTAATCCCGTGATCTATGACAACAGTATTCCTGGTTGACACGGTAGATTTTTTTTGATGTACGCTAGTGTAGCCTACCCGTTACCCAACAGTGGTATCAGAGCCGATGTTGTTAAGTCATAGGTTCGGGAAGTTTGCATATGGTGATATGCAGATTGATATAAATGATGTGATCATTTGTATGGCGGTGGTTCTGGATTGATCTATGATCTTACTTTCCGTGATCGTGATTCTAAGGTCGTCTAACGACTTACCGCTACCGGTCGGTTTCCGCCATCGGGGTAGATACTGACACATAAATCCAGTTGAATCACGCGAAAATCAAAATGATTGATCGAATCGGGAACTAAATCTGAATCGATGTACCATGATCAAAGGAAATTGGTCGAATCGGAACAATAGTCGGTTTATGGTAAATTTGATTTGCCGATCAAAATCCTTAAAGAAAATTGTACAGATACCGCGAGGGGCGCTGCCCCCTCGAACCCCGCAGGGGAGACCCCCTAGCGCCCCCTTAGTTGTAGCCCCTTTTGTATCTCGTTAAGTTTCCTAGGTGCTACGATTTCACATGATCTGGTAGAATGTGATTCTATGCACAACTTGTTTTTGTAGGATGTATGTGATCAGTATGTCCCAAAAATGTATGTTTTTTCATGACCTACGTGTCGTGAGTAGGGCAACACGACTAGAGCCAAATGTGTTGTCAATTATTGTAATGGCCTGCATGCGAACTTGTGATGATCCCAATACCATGTAATTTTGATTACTAACAGTCAGGAGTAATAGCTTGTATTAGTTCTTGGAGAACTCATCACTTGGTGGTTGGATCGCATAGAGCATGAAGATGGAGATCATCATGGTGGACAGGTTCTATGGCGATGGAGATCACCATGAGAAAATGGGCCATACTGTATCACATCTATGTGAATGTTATTCTTATATGTTTTACTACTATGCATGCTTAGTTCATAGAAGTAGAATGATCCCTCACAAAGCTTAAGTTAAACCATGCCCTCCCAACCAAACCTTGCACCATCCTATGCCTTGTACAATCGTTGGTGGGTCTATGAAATTAGGGTGCCGCGGTTTTCCTTGGCTGGATGGGTTTGTATCGAATACCTACACGCATAAGGGTTGGTGAGCTTAACAAGGTCATCTTAACGGTTAAGGACCTTGGGGCATAAAGGTTGGGCGCCTAGTTTTGACATAGAGATGTCACCCAACAACAAGAGTCATATATGATATGATTAGCAAAAGTTTCTTACCGATTTACCTTGTCTTCTAGTAGTGATGCTAAACCTCACTAGTCGACTTGTTAATTGTGGATCTTGAATCACTTAGTATCAATAGTGGGATGTTGATTTAAGTGGGAGTATATGCTATTAAATTGTTTAATATGTTTTACTCTTTCATGGTTACATGGCTTAGTATTTTGCATGTTTTTATGTTGTAGATCAATGGCACTAAACACTTCATCACCTTTTACTTTGTGTTCAATTCTTGAAAAATATAAAGTAAATGGAACAAACTATTCGGACTGGGTCCATAACCTAAGAATTGTTCTTAGGGCTGATAAAAAGGAAACTGTTCTGGATACCCCAATCCCGAATGAACCTGCTGATAATACAACTGCCGTCCTTAAGAATGCCTACAAGAAAGCATGTGATGAATCTCTTGAGGTTAGTTGTCTTATGCTTGCATGCATGGAACCTGATCTTCAAAAGCAGTTTGAGGATCAAGAAGCGTACGATATGATCATCGCGCTTAAGGACATGTTCCAAACTTAGGCTAAGACTGAGAGGTACAATGTTGCTAAGTCCTTTAGGGAATGCAAGCTGGCAGAGGGATCAGTTGTAGGCCCCCATGTGATCAAAATGGTTGGTTACAGTCAGACTTTGGAAAATCTTGGTTTTCCATTAGGCAAAGAGTTGGATACTGATTTCATTTTGGCGTCTCTTCCATCTAGCTATGGGCATTTCATTTCGAACTACCATATGCATGGGGTGGAGAAGGGCCTTAATGAGTTATGTGGGATGCTGAAAACAACAGAATGTGATATCAGTAAGTGTGCAGGGCATAGCCATGTGATGGTTGTGCAGAACAAGCCTATCTTCAAGAAAAAGGGTACTTCTTGGCAGAAGAAGGGCAAGGCTAAGGATACGATCCCTAAGCCAAAGCCTGCACCCAAGCAAAATGTTGGACCTGCAGAAGACACTGAGTGTTTCTTTTGTCATGAACATGGCCACTAGAAGAGAAACTGTAGCAAGTACCAGGCTTCTTTGAAGAAGAGTGGAAGTAAGAGTACTTCCCACTCAGGTATGCTTGTTGTAAATGTTGTGGACATTTTTCTCGCAAATTCTTATATTAACTCTTGGGTAATTGATACCGGATCGGTTGCTCATATTTGCAATTCGATGCACGGGCTAAAAAGGACTAGAGAAGTGCAGAAAGGTGAAGTGAACTTTCGCGTCAGAAATAAAGCAAGGGTTGTTGCATTATTCGTCAGTGTCATGGAGCTTCACCTTCCGTCAGGATTTATTATGGAATTAAATAATTGTTATTACATTCCTAGTATGGGTCGAATCATTTTATCACCTTCATGTTTGATGAGGGATGGTTATTCATTCATGAGTACAAACAATGGTTGTGTAATCTCTAAGAATGCTATGTATATGGCTGATGCTCCCATTGTGAATCGGTTATTTATTTTAAATCTCGATGATGCATCTGTTTACAATGTTAGTGCTAAAAGGCTTCGGCCTAATTATTTGAGTCCTATCTATTTATGGCATTGTCGTTTGGGGAATATAAGTGAAAAGCGCATGAAGAAGCTCCATGGTGATGGTCTTCTAACTTTGTTTGATTTTGAATCATACGAGACATGTAAAGCTTGTTTACTTGGAAAGATGACCAAGACGCCTTTTACGGGTTTTCCCGAGAGAGCGACAGACTTGTTGGAACTCATACATACTGATGTGTGTGGTCTAATGAGCACGATAGCCAGAGGAGGATATCACTACTTCATTACTCCCACTGATGATTTCAGTAGATATGGCTATGTCTACTTGATGAAGCATAAGTATGAAACTTTTGAAAAGTTCAAAGAGTTTCAGAGTGAGGTAGAGAATCAACGTGGCAAGAAAATAAAGGCCTTGCGATCTGATCATGGAGGTGAATATTTGAGTCACGAATTTAGCAATCATCTTAAGAGTTGTGGAATTGTTCCACAGCTCACGCTGTCTAGAACGCCTCAAAGAAATAGGGTCTCCAAACCGGCAATCGAACTTTGTTGGACATGGTTCGTTCGATGATAAGCTAGTCAGATTTCCCATTATCATTTTGGGGTTACGCTCTAGAAACAACAACTTTCACACTAAACATGGTACCGTCTAAATCCGTAGTTAAGACACCATATGAGATGGGGACTGGAAAGAATCCCAGTTTGTCTTTTCTAAAGATTTGGGGTTGTGATGCATTTGTCAAGTGACTTCAGTCGGACAAGCTAACACCCAAATCGGATAAATGCATTTTCGTGGGATATCCAAGGGAAACCTTAGGGTATTACTTCTACAACCGAGAATAGGGCAAAGTGTTTGTCGCTCATAGCGGTGTTTTCCTAGAGAAAGAGTTTCTCACAAAGGGAACGAGTGGAAGGTCAGTGCGAGTTGAAGAAGTTCAAGATGAGCCAGTCGAGGATGCTTCTATGAGTGATGCTATTGTATCAGAACAAGTTGAGGAACCCGTGGCAATAGAAGCACCACAACCACGAAGGTCGGCGAGGCTCCGTGAAGTGCGGGAATTATTATTGTTATTCAATGATGAGCCCGCGAGCTATGCAGAAGCAATGGTGGACCTAGACTCTAAGAAATGGCCGATTGCCATGAGATCCGAGATAGAGTCCATGGGATACAATCAAGTTTGGAACTTGGTTGACTTGCCTGATGGTTTTAAAGCCATCGAGTGCAAATGGATATATAAGAAGAAGATTGATATGGAAATATTCACATCCATAAATCTCGACTTGTTGCAAAAGGTTTTTGAAAAGTTCAAGGAGTTGAATATGACGAGACTTTCTCGCCTGTAGTGTGCTTAAATCTATACGGATCATTCTAGCCATTGCTGCATATTTCGACTATGAGATATGGCCGATGGACGTCAAGACGGCTTTCTTAAATGGAATCCTTACTGAGGACGTGTTTATGATGCAGCCTGGAGGTTTTGTTGATCCAAACAATGCTGGAAAGGTATGCAAACTTCAAAAGTCTATTTATGGGCTAAATCAAGCATCTCAGAGTTGGAACATTCGATTTGATAAAGTTGTAAAGGAGTTTGGCTTCATCAAAAACGAACAAGAACCTTGTGTGTATAAGAAAGAAAGTGGGAAATCGCTTGTATTTCTAATCTTATATGTAGATGACATATTACTGATTGGAAATGACATTCCTATGCTCGAGTCTATTAAGACCTCATTGAAAAATAGTTTTTCTATGAAGGACTTAGGAGAAGCGGCATATATTCTGGGTATCAAGATCTATAGAGATAGATCAAGGAGGCTAATTGGATTAAGCCAGAGTACATACATTGACAAAGTGTTGAAATGGTTTAGCATGGAAGAGGCTAAGAAGGGGTTCTTGCCCATGTCTCACGGCATTAAACTCAGCAAGACCCAGTGTCCTTCGACCACTAATGAGAGAGAGCGCATGAGTAGGGTTCCATATGCTTCGTCTATTGGATCCATCATGTATGCAATGACATGTACTCGCCTAGATGTTTCCTACGCTCTAAGTGTTACGAGCAGATACCAGGCTGATCCAGGTGAAAGCCACTGGACATCGGTAAAAAATATCCTTAAGTACTTGAGAAGGACTAAGGATATGTTCCTAGTTTATGGAGGTGAGGATGAACTCAGTGTAAAGGGTTACATAGATGCGAGTTACCTTAATGACTCAGATGACTCCAAATCGCAATCTGGTTATGTGTTTGTCATGAATGGTGGGGCTGTGAGCTGGAAAAGTTCCAAGCAAGATATAGTGGCCTCCTCTTCAACAAGAGCTGAATATATTGCCGCCTCGGAGGCTACAAAGGAAGCTGTTTGGATTAGGAATTTCCTGTTCGCTCTTGGTGTGGTTCAAGGCACGTCCAATCCCTTGGACGTTTATTGTGACAATAATGGTGTTATTGAACAAGCCAAGGAACCTAGACAGCACCAGAAGAACAAACATATTCGCATGCGTTACCATCAGATTCATGAGTTCATTGATGATGGTAGTGTCATGTTATGCAAAATACATACGGACTCAAATGTTGCTGATCCCTTGACAAAGCCACTCCCATAGCCTGCACATGAAGCGCACACAAGAGAAATAGGTATTAGATACTATCTAGATTGACTCTAGTGCAAGTGGGAGACTGAAGGAAATATGCCCTAGAGGCAATCATAGGGATGATTATATTTCATATGTATCCATGAGTTATTACAATGTTCCTTGAATATCCATATATCAGGAAACTTGTATTGATTGGCAATTATGTGAATTGTTTGTGAAACTCTTTACTTGTATGGTTATCTAATAGTTATCCCTAGTCAGAGTTCATGTGAGGACACACGTGAATATTAGACTAGCACATCAATTGGTTGATGACTATGTTTCGCAAGTCATAGACATGAATATGTCAAACCAATGATGTGGATACATGTTATGAACATGGGGTTGGACTGACCCAACTTGAGACTAGCAATAATACTTGCAGCTCTCTCTACACATCGTGTATGTTTTGTCCTTAAACCTGAGATTGTCGCATGTACTTGAGATGTGGATCGACCTACTTTGGGGCTATCAAACAATACTCTGTAATTGGGTATTTATAAAGGTAGCTTTCGGGTTTGTCCTGAGACATGCTACAAGGCATTGGTCAATCAATATGGGATTTGCCCCTCTCTACTTGAGAAAGATATCTCTGGGCCCCTCGAGTGATCGGATCCAGAAATGCATGGCCGTGCTACATACGGTTAAGAGTTAACCTAGTAAAGGGATTCTGAATCACAGTATCAAGAAAGAGAGGTCAGCTTGGAGCTAGACCAAATATCATAGGGCAAAGGGAAAAAATGTACTCAACCTTGTGATGGTTCATCCGAATGATCTTTATATGCGTTTAGGAGTTAGCACGTCTTGCTAGAGGCCACTACCAACTATTGATGGAGTAAGTGTACTCATGGCATAACTATACGTGTATGAACCTATAGGGTCACACACTTTAGGGGTTGGAAACATAATGAGGATTGGATCCGAATTAGACCAGGCTTAGGCTACTAATGGGCTGCTAATGTAGAAGCCCACCAGGGATGCTTATATAAGAGAGAGTGAGGCGAGCTGAATAGGGTTGAGCATTCCACCTAGCCGCCACTCCTCTTCCGCATGTGTTGCATGTGTAGACCTAGCAGTCTGGCGTGTGACCTTCCACTCCGGACGTGTGGATACCTTGGAGGTGCTATAGATGTAGCACTTGGACAAGCCGCGCAAAGGGGAGCTGCTCATGGGATGAGGACAAGGAGGAGACGTAGAACATCTACACTGCCCCGACATGCTTCATCGAGTTTCGCAACTGCGCGTCAAGTGATATTCCCGTGATCTATGACAATAGTATTCATGGTTGGCATGGTAGAATTTTTTTGATTTACGCTAGTGTAGCCTACCCATTACCCTACAGAAAGGGGAGAACTCGAGAAGGTACGAGGAGAAAGATGAGTGCAGTGCAGCAAGAATGTAGAAGAAAGAAGGAATAATCCTCTATAAATCGCTTCTGCATCGAGATTTGTGCTAACCTCGCTGGATTTATGCCATGTGTATAGGAGAGCGAGAGAGAGAGGCAGCTTCCTCGTGAAGCCTTCGCCCCCTTGATCTCCGCATACGCATTGAAATGGCGCCTCTGTTCCATGCATAGCGGACCCACTAATGGTTGGTCTAATAGAATATATGTCTATGACGTGACGAGACTTCAATAGTTGTTAGAGACGTCACTCACTCTTTCCGGCTCAGTTTTTAAATGAGCATGGAGATAAGAAAATGCTAATAATCATATTCGACTCATACGAGACTCGGAATCCTACACATGGTTTGAAGTTTTTAGGAAGCCTTCAAGATTCTGCAAGCCAAAGAAATATCAAGATAGACGATTAATCCGACTCGGGATCTTGGAGGCTTCTGGAAGCTACTGTTGGGGATATACTTTCCGGGTATACCCATAGGTACTCACTGACCAGGGTGGCCCACCAAGTGATAGATCTTTGCTTCACGGACAACCCAGTCAGGGAAAACCATGGAGTCACTTCCGGCTACGTGAAGGCCCAGAAGACTTACCGACTTAGGCTTGTAGTATTACTTGTAGTCCAAGATGTACTTAGTATTGACTCTATATCACAGCCGGATATATCTCCCTTGTAACAGTAGGTCTTGGCATCTATATAATCCGTCCTATGGGAGCCTTTAGTGTACAAGTTCTTATAACAACCACAACCTACTCGCACAGGCGAACCTCTCTTGTAATCCGCTGTAACATCTGGCTCTGCCGATATATTACTGGATTGCTAGCAGGAGTAGGATCCGATCACCGCTATTGGATCTGAACCTGGGTAAACTTGTGTGCTCACCGTCCCTGGGACACCGTACGTATCACACCCCACCTTTCTCAACACCTCTAGGACCCCCTATGGCGTACTTGTCATCAATATGATGGCACTTGGGTGTGATCTCCTTCCTGCTTCCCCTCACGGGCGTTGGCTCCTGCGTGCTGGCATTATCGTGTGACCTCTCCAGCGTGTTCCTATTCAAATTACCTCAAAAAAGTTAGCCCATTTTCTGCTACTATTGGGTGTGTTCTCCTTTGTGCTGGCATTATTGCTGGACCTCTTCGTCGTGTTCCTCTTCAAATTAGCATTGCTGCTCCTATGGGGTGTGGTATCCTCCGTGCTAGCCATCTTAGCATTTTTACTGCTACTCATGGGTGTGTTCACCACCATGATGGCCCTCTTAGCCTTTTTTTATGCTACTGTTCAGTGTGATATTTGACTGGATCTTAGTGTGTACTCTATGACATGGTGCCATTTTTTGTGCAACTCTTGGGTGTCCTCTTCTCTGGCGTGGTCTTCTTGGTGATGTTCTTCTTCGGGGTGCTCTTTATGGGGATGCTCTTCCTTCTCCTCTATAAGACTTTCCTCTGTTCGAAGCTACCCCCAGTCGCACAACCAGTGATGCCAGCGAGCAGGTCAAGCATTTCTTCTACAAGTCCATCTTAATTATGGTCGAACTCCAATTCCTGTCCAACCATTTGCACCATCTCGCAAACACATACACTTCCTATTTATGACTTATCCTACCAAACAGTATGGCTAAATCACTGATAACTTTCAGTGGTACATGCTTTTTGGTCTTGTAACAAAAATATGTCAAATGTGCTACCTGGGAGGACCCCCATGCCACCTTTGGACATAATGCTGCTATCAAGTTAGATAACTGTACCACTTCGGGATCGTATCTGCCAATTGAAATTGCACGCAGCCCCATGTGTAGTTTTGGTAATTAATGATAATCCCTATGGACTAATGTTTGCATTGATTTATACTTACGGATATGTCCATAGACAATGCTTGCACCATGTGGTGGTGTCAAGGTTGAAAGAAGAAGAAAATGAAGAAGATCAAGTGATGACCAGGATGTTCAAGGAGTGATCCAACGATTGGTCATGGGAAAGTTGAGCCTATGGCAAGTGTGTCTTGAAGAATAAGATGGAGTGATATCTCTAGTGTACCTTCAAGGCACCAACATAATGAAGAAAAGAAGAAATGAAGAGCAAGTTCAAGATGAGCCATCTCGAAGAGATCATATGCTTGGGGCTTGCCATCATTATGGTGATCATGGATATGTGAAGATATGCCTAAAAGAGAGGCTCTCCCATAGTGAGTATGGGGGAGCAATTTGCAAGACTTCACCAAGCTAACGCAATCAAGAAAGGTGTTCCATCTTGAGGTGGACAAGAGCGTTATCATCAAGCTCAAGTGGAATATGCTCAAGGCAAAGGTATGTTCTTGATCGGGTTTCTTTCTTACCGGTCTCATGGTGTTAGTTGGGGAGACCGGTTTATAGGATAGGTAACCCTGTACTGTCAAGAGGGGCTCTCGAGTGAGTAACTTGACCCCGTCGTTGGAGGAGAGCTCAAACCTTTGCATCATTGGCATCATCATTCTTGGTTCTTATTTGTGTCTTACTCATGTGAGGATTTAGAGCTTGTGTTAATCTCCATGACAAGCTCTAGTTCATCGAAAACAAATTTCATATGCATTCTCTATTGTGTTTTCAATGTTGGAGGTTTTACCAGTTCGTCTTTGTGAGAGAGGTCAAACCTTTAGTCATTTGGTTCTATCCTCCCTTGCTGGACTATGATGTTTTTATGTATGATCTTGTAGAGCTTATTGTCCTCTTTAAACGAGCACAAGATCATCAAAATCGGAGTCCGGATGCAAAAGTTATGTTTGTTTTTGTATTGGTCTTTCTACCAATTTTTGTAAGACCAGAGACTCTGGATTATATCTCCGGTCTATCTCCGGACCGCATATAGACTATCCTCCATTTTGTCCCCATTTTGCCCGGGTACACCGAAGACTCCGATCCTAGTCTGGATACTCTAGACCGGGAGATTCCTAGGCCTAACGGTTGGATTTCTAGGGACCTATTTAAGGGACCCTTCTTCCCAATGGTTCCTAGGCTCTCTTGCAAGTTTTCCCCCACCATTGTTGACCTCTTGAATCTTGCTATCTCTAATCCCTCCAATGATTCTTGCATCTTCTTGAGGGAAAAGAGAGAGGGGATCTAGATCTACAACTCCACTAATCAATCTCTCCTCTAAGTGAGGGGAACATCTTGGGATCTAGTTCTTGGAGTATTTTGTGGATTTCCTCCATTGTTCTTCCTCTCTTATTCCCCCATAAGCTTTTGTAGCTTTGGTGTAATTTGGGAGAGAAGGACTTGATCACTTCTTGTGTTCTTGCCATTGCATTAGGTGCATCGATTTGAGTTCTCTATAGAGGATTTGGTTGGTGAAAGTGAGAAGATTTTATCTCTTGGGTTCTTGGAACCCTATACGGTTTAGTTGTTTTGCGGGTTTGTGGATTACTTGGGGCCTCCAATTAAGTTGTGGAGCTTTCCCCAAGCTTGTTTGTGGGAAGCCTCCAATTGAGTTATGGATAAGTGCCCCAACCTTATGAGAGGTTTCGGATTGCCACTGACAAGTGCACCGATAGTGGAAGTGTGGATCGATCCCGTTGGGGTGAGATTCATAGGATAACAAGGTAGGCCTTTTGTGGCGTTAGTGGTTTTAAACCACCCCTCTCAAAACGAGATGTGCTCCATTGTTGGGAGGAACTCGGTAAAACATCGTCGTCTCCACGTGCCTCGGTTATCTCTATACCCGAGCGCTTACTTATGCATCTTACTTTATGATAGCCTTCATGCTTGAAGTCTATATCTTGCTATCACATGGTTTCGTGTCTTGCTTAGCATAAGTTGTTGGTGCACATAGGTGAACCCTAGTTGTTTTAGGTTTTGTGCTTGACAAAGTAAACACCAGTTTAATTCCGCCTTTTTTGAGCCCCTGTTGTAAAAGTTTTAAACCGCCTATTCACCCCCTCTAGGCAACATCCGTGATCTTTCAATTGGTATCAGAGTCTAGTCTCTCATTTTAGGCTTCACCGCCTTGAGAGTAAAGATGTCGACTAGGGAATTAGTGCACAATGGCATGTTCATATTCAATGGAACAAATTATGATATATGGAAAACTCGTATGCTAATCCAGTTTCGAGATATGGACCCAAATTTGGAGCTTATTGTAGATATAGGTTTTGCTCCTCCTATGGATTTTGAAAATCTATCGTGTGAGGATGAGAAAAACTTATATCTTGATGCTCAAGCTTCTAATGTGCTTGTTAATGCTTTGAGCTATGTAGTTACATCTTCAGTCATTCCTTTTTGGACCGCTCATGAGTTATGGACAAAACTTAAAGATAAATATGTTTTGTCCAATATTCTTGAGGATGATTGTGTTGCTTCCACTTCCGGTCGATATGAGTTCTCATTTTCTTCCACTTCACCAAAGTGTGGTAAGACTCAAAGTAATGAAATGGTGAGTGGGGATGAACTTTGCAATGTTGATAGTGAGATTACTCTTATTGACCTTTTTTCTCTATCTCATTGCAATGCTTCATCTGTGGACTTAAACACTTGTAGCACTATATATGATTTACATGCTAGTGTTGATAGTCCTTGCATATGATGTATAAATTACCTCAATAGATCTCATGATGATATGCTTCCTTTGCCTTGTTGCCATGATAGAAATGCTTCTATTTCCTCTAGTTGTTGTGTGCCTAACAATGTAGAGGAAATTGAAGATTTTATTGGTCAAGACACGATCTTGAATGGAGATTCAAGTAATTCTTCATCATCATCATCTCATGGTTCCCACATATGCCTTATGGATAGGGATTCAAAGGTAATTCCTACTTTGGAACCCAATACCTCTTGTAATGATGAGGATGAGTATAATGAGGAAGAAGAGATTCATGTTGATGAGTTACATGATAAGGGTGAGATTGTTTATCATGCTCTTGTTAAGAATAATATTGCTTGCTCTAACTTCGTTGAAATCTTGGGCTTTGCTATTGAGAGCAAAGAACGTATTGATAAGTTAGAAGCTCAAGTTGAGGAGCATGAGAACACCATTGACAAAATGAGTAGCCTTGAGCGTAACTATGCTAATAATATTGCAAAACTAAATGAAGCTCTTGAAGAGGAACAAACCACTAAGAAATATCTTGATGATAACTTTGCACTAGAAATAGAGCGAAGAAATCTCATGATAGGTATCTTGAGGTGGCAAGTGCCCTTCAAATTAAAAATGATGAACTTGAAGTTGCTTATGCTAAACTCTTTGAAGATTTTGAGCACCTCAACAATGGCTCTAGGGTCATTAAGGGTGAGCTTATTAAACTCACTGAGTCACATGAGCAACTTAAAGCTTCATACTCTAAAGAGCTCTCCAAGTTGCCTTCATCTCTTGCTTTAAATGTTCATGCTTCTACTACTAACTCTTTTTCTTGTGAAGCATCTATCTTGAAGGAGAATGTTGAGCTAAAGGCTCAACTTGCTTTGCTAACTAGCAGGTATGGGATCTTGGAAGAAAGTCATGATAAGCTATCAAGCTCACATGAGGATCTTCTAGCCTCCCATGGTAGGCTAAAATTAGCTCATGAGGCTATTATGTCAAATATAACATCTAATGAGCCTCATGTGGACATTAGCACTACTTATACTCCAAATGTCATATTGCAATGTGCTAGTCCTTGTAATTCATCCACTCATGCCATTGCTATATCTTGTAATGAATTACATTTTGCGCCTTGTTGCTCTAACAATATAGCATCCACTTTCTCTAGTATTGTTGTTCACACTAGCCATGTAGAGGAAATTAAAGAGCTCAAGGCTCAAGTCACTTTGTTGAAGAATGACTTGAAAAAGGGCCATAAAGGGAAGGACACACTCAACAACATCTTGAGTGTGCAAAAATCCCCCAATGACAAGAGTGGACTTGGATTCAACTCCAATATCAAGAACAAGTCCACTATCAAGCTGAAGCACAAGGGCAACAAGAAAAATGGCCAAGATCAAGTCAAGAATCCGGCCAACAGTGTTTGCTTCAAGTGCAAGGAAGAAGGGCATCATGTAAAGTATTTCCCATTGAAGAAGAATCCCCTTGGCAAGAAGCAACAAGAGAAGCGGCCACAAGCTCTACCTCTTGTTAGATATGGGCCTCCTCCCAATAAGACTCAAGGTCTTCGTCAAGTTGTTTCTTCACCCAACAAGAAAGATGGCAAGAGAAGAACTTTCTACATTTGTCACGAGAAAGGTCACATTTCTTCCTCATGCACCATTGGTATCTCCTCATCCAACCCTATCATGATTGATGATGCTTATTATCTTTATACAGATGAGGTTGGCAATGTGTTTGACAAATTAGTTGGTGCCCAATGTGGTGTCAAGAAAAGAACCATCTGAGTTGCCAAGCCTATTGAGACTAACTTATTAGGACCCAACTTGGTTGGGGACCAACAAGCCAAAACTTGATCATTAGGTGTGTTTGGAGAGCATTGGAGTCTTAGCTACATCATGGAGAATTGAGGGATCTTCATGTATTATATTCGTCAAGCCAAGTCATGTGGATTATATTGCCTCTATCATTTTTCCAATGTTCCTCCTTGCGGTAACATGTGCTTAAAATCATTACATTGAAAGTTACTTGCCCCCTTGTGCATGTGTTATTTTTATTCCTTGCATGCTTTTGTACATGTTGTGCCTTCCATGTAATTATCTTGAGTTATCAAGTATATTTGTGTATGTTGGGTGGCACACCATGTATGTGTGTTTCTTGTGTTGAATCCTTTCTTGATTATATTTGGTATCTTATTTGGCTCATGTGAGAGATTAATGGACTATCCCATTTTGGGGGAGTGTTATGCTTGGGCATTCCACAATCCTAAAAATGTGTGTACATGAGGAATACCACCTAGTATTGATATTGAAATATTATCTAGTCTCTATGTGGTTTGTTTGTCATGAAAAATTCAATTTCTATAATGTCCATTAATTATCTCTATTTGGATTCTTTTTGCCTCATGTTGGTATTTATGGTTTACAAAATTATGGGGGAGTCATATGTTTAGTTCATATTACAAGCCTAGAAAATGTGAAAATTCGAGGTTGTGCCACTTAGAATTGATATTTATAATTACCTAGCTCCTATGTGACACATTTGCTCAAACAAGTTCAAAATTGCTTGAATGCCTTTATTGCTCATATTTTGGATCTTGTTTGTGAGAGTGCTTCTTGGTATGTTTTTCCTCATATTTGGATCTTTATATCCTCATGGAAACCATTAGCTTCAAGTTACTCTAATAACTAGTGATTGTGTGACTATTGGAAGCTACCAAGAATCTCTTTCAGAGCATCAAGCTTAATTATTATACTTTGTTATATGCTTCTTTGTGTGAACATGATCTTGGATATCCGTGTGAACTACCTCGGGAAAATTATTCCCAATACTTCTTGTCCTTGGACAATTAGTACTACATTTATGGTAGAATTTATTGATCATATTCACTTTGGCCTTTGCTTAATCTTGTACTATCTCTTGCCAAGAAAATGTTTTGTGTTGTCTCCCAAGATTTTCTTGCCTCTTGTGGATCTTCTTATTTTAATGGTATCCTCTTGTGTTTTATTTAATGTAGGTACTAGTGATGATCCCATTTGTGTGCATTTTGCATTCAAAAGGAAAATCCAACGTAATGCACTATCCATGTGGGAGATCTCCTATATTATTTAGAGCACTCATATTTATTCTTCTTGTTTTGTTCCATATCATGTTTATGTGCTTGGAAGTTTGATCTTTTCATTTTGGTATTTTGTGCCATCATGAAAAGTGTGGAGAGCTTGGTTTATTTGTTGGAACCTTGTTTTTGGGGGAGTTGGTTTTGTCTCATTCCTTGTTTTGTGTGTTGACATTTTAGAATGAGATAAACCCTTGAGCATTTGTGTTCGTGTTTATCTTTTGCTCTTTGGACTTTGTCTAGTTAATTTGTTGAACTTGTGATCTTTCATGTGTTGAATTGGTTCTTTGATACAATTTGTGCACCTTTTGTCGTGTCACCCTCTTGTGTGTGACATCTCGGTCTACTTGGTGTTTTTGTTCAAATTGCATCTCCTTTTGGTTCTTTAAAACCTTGTACATGCATATTTACTAGATGTTTATATTATGGTTATGTGTGCTTTCTTTGATCCAATATATAGGGGAAACTCCACCAAATCCCATCGGCTAAGTTGTGCATGAAATTCAATTTCATATCAATATGCACATATTTATGTGGAGTCTCTCCTATGTATTGTAGTTGTCTAACTACTTTGGACCCAATAAGTTTGGGGACATATTATACTTGAATTTTTTTAGGTACGTTGGAGACGCATTGGATTCTTGTCTCTTTCATAAGGAAGAAGTGACGACTCAATGAAAATTAGAGACAAGCTAGGATGGTCAACGAACTACTATCTACTTTATCACACCAATGATATCTCGGTAACAAGTATCTCCTACTCATGCATACATATCATCTTCCAACCTCTTGTAGGTTTCATCTTGGCATGAATTTTTGTATTTGCAATTGTTGTGGTTCTTGCTTTGGCCTTAAAAGAAAGCTCTTTATTTTAAATGTGAGTAAGTTGATATGAGTGTGTATTTTGGGGAGTATATAAAATCATGTTAATGATTCATGAATCTCAAATACGTCAATCTAGCAATAATATTGCATATCTCTTCCTCAATGAACTCACATGTGCAATATTGATGATCTTGCAATTTTAGTGCTTTCTTTTGGTATCCTTTGTTTGTGATACTTGTTGCCTTTCTCAAAGCATCCCAACTATCTCTTTTCCATTAGTGATATTTGTGATGTCTTTGTTGTGTTTGTGGTTGAAATTTGTCAATATGCAATAAGATACAATTGAGCCTTCTGGCCATGCTATCAAGCGAATATCTTATTGGTGTATTGTATGGCTTCATTTTGGATATCTTGCTCTATTTATTTTAGAATCTATTTTGTGTGTACATGCTTCTTTGTGGATAAATATCTTTGTGAGATTGTCTACTTAGAAACTTATACACATGAGAGATGTTACTTCTCTATTTTTGATATCTTCTTTGTTTCGTGTGTGTTGTTTGGTCATACTAAGCAATATCATTCATTGAAGACTATGTTGATGCTCAATTATCATCCTTGTATTAGTCTTATAATATGCTTTTTCATGCCTCTCACACATCCTTTTGGTTGAGCCTTTTATTATGGTCTCTTACTTTTGCTCAACCATTTGTTTGCTTCAAGTTTATGCCTCTTGTGATAAAAATACTCTTGTGTACTTGGTTTTGTTTTGAGCCATGTTGTGCACATTGTATTCAAATACAAAAATATAATTTGTGCACGTACCTTGGAGAGCTTCCTAATCTTATTTACAACACCACTTTGTGCTCATCTTATGTTACTTTTCTTGGTATTTTGTTTGGTCTAAATGATATCTAGGGAATGAGGATGCCATGTTTGTGTATATTGTATTCAAATGAAAATAATAATTTATGCACAAAACTTGGGGAGTCTCCTCATATTATTTAGAACACTATCTTTTCAATCTTATCATAATATCCATCTTTCATTTGGTATCTTTCTTTTATCAAGTGGTTCTTAGGATCTTTGATTGCGTGCTTCATTTGTTGATGTGTCTTCACCTTGCTATCCTTTTTGCAATCTCTTGATCCTCAATATAGTTTGATTCCCTCAAAGTATTTGTTATTGGATACATACATTTGATTCTACTCACATTATGAGAAATGTACACATTTTGGAGGAACTCTCACTATCTTGGCCTTCTAGATTTTTATGCCCATTATGGCAATAGATGCTAATGGGGAGAAGTTTCGAGGGTTTAAGGGAATTGGGTTATATGCTTTTTGTCTTTCTTCTTAAGCATTTGCCTTTCGTGCATTGCATCTTGTTGCTTTGCATGATTGAATATATAAAGTAAATTCCACTAGACTTTGATTGCCAATATATGCAATGAAATTCAAGTTCATTCACACATACATATATTATGGGGGTGTTTTTCTATATATATTCAACTTGTTTTGTTCTTTAAATTCCTTATATAAAACCTCTCAATTGATTGTCATCAATTACCAAAATGGGGGAGATTGAAAGTGCATGCAGCCCCATGTGTGGTTTTGGTAATTAATGACAATCCCTATGGACTAATATTTGCAATGATTTATACTTACGGATATGTCCATAGACAATGCTTTAACCATGTGGTGGTGTCAAGGTTGAAAGAAGAACAAAATGAAGAAGATCAAGTGCTGACAAATATGTTCAAGGAGTGATCCAAAGATTGGTCATGGAAAATTTGAGCCTATGGCAAGTGTGTCTTGAAGAATAAGATGGAGTGATATCTCTAGTGTACCTTCAAGGCACCAACATAATGAAGAAAAGAACAAATGAAGTGCAAGTTCAAGATGAGCCATCTCGAAGAGATCATATGCTTGGGGCTTGCCATCATTATGGTGATCATGGATAATGTGAAGATATGCCTAAAAGAGAGGCTCTCATATAGTGAGTATGGGGGAGCAATTTGCAAGACTTCACCAATCTAGCGCAATCAAGAAAGGTGTTCCATCTTGAGGTGGACAAGATCCTTATCGTCGAGCTCAAGTTGAATATGCTCAAGGCAAAGGTATGTTCTTGATCGGGTTTCTTTCTTACCGGTCTCATGGTGTTAGTTGGGGAGACCGGTTTATAGGATAGGTAACCCTGTGCTATCAAGAGGGGCTCTCGAGTGAGTAACTTGACCCTATCATTCGAGGAGAGCTCAAACCTTTGCATCATTAGCATCATCTTTCTTGGCTATTATTTGTGTCTTACTCATGTGAGGATTTAGAGCTTGTGTTAATCTCCACGACAAGCTCTAGTTCATCAACAAAGAATTTCTTATGCATTCTCTATTGTGTTTTCGATGTTGGAAATTTTACCGGTTCGTCTTTTTGAGAGAGGTCAAACCTTTAGTCATTTGGTTCTATTCTCACTTGCTTGACTATGATGTTTTTGTGTATGATCCTGTAGAGCTTATTTTCCTCTTTAAAACGATCCCAAGATCATCAAAATCGGAGTCTAGATGCAAAAGTTATGATTGTTTTCATCTTGGTCTTTTTGCCAATTTTTGTACGACCGGAGACTCCAGACTATATCTGCGGTCTATCTCTAGACCGTGTATAGACTGTCCTCCAGTTTGTCCCCATTTGGCCTGGGTACACCAGAGACTCTGGTCCCAGTCCGGAGACTCTGGACCGGGCGATTCCTGGTCCAAACGGTTGGATTTCTAGGGACCTATTTAAGGGGTTCTTCCCAATGGTTCCTAGGCTCTCTTGCAAGTTTTTTCCCACCATTGTTGACCTATTGAAGCTTGCTATCTCTCAATCCCTCTAATGATTCTTGCATCTTCTTGAGGGAAAAGAGAGAGAGGATCTAGATCTACAACTCCACCAATCAATCTCTTCTCTAAGTGAGGGGAACATCTTGGGATCTAGATCTTAGAGTCTTGTTGGATTTTCTCCATTGTTCTTCCTCTCTTATTCCCCATAAGATTCCGTAGCTTTGGTGAAATTTGGGAGAGAAGGACTTGAGCACTTCTTGTGTTCTAGCCATTGCATTAGGTGCATCGGTTTGAGTTCTCTACGGAGGATTTGGTTGGTGAAAGTGAGAAGTTTTTATCTCTTGGGTTCTTGTAACCCTAGACGGTTTAGTTGTTTTGCGGGTTTGTGGATTACTTGGGGCCTCCAATTAAGTTGTGGAGATTTCCCCAATCTTGTTTGTTGGGAGCCTCCAATTGAGTTGTGGAGAAGCATCCAAACCTTGTGAGAGGTTCCGGATTGCCAGCGACAAGTGCACCGATAGTGGAAGTGTGGATCGATCCCGTTGGGGTGAAATTCACAGGAGAACAAGGGAGGCCTTTTGTAGCGTTGGTGGTTTGGAACCACCCCCTCACCAAACGAGACATACTCCATTGTTGGGAGGAACTCAGTAAAACAGCATCGTCTCTGCGTGCCTCGGTTATCTCTATACCCGATCTCTTACTTATGCATCTTACTTTGTGATAGCCTTCGTGCTTGAAGTCTATATCTTGCTATCACATAGTTGTTGTCTTGCTTAGCATAAGTTGTTGGTGCACATAGGTGAACCCTAGTTGTTTTAGGTTTTGTGCTTGACAAAGTAAACGCCAGTTTAATTCCGCCTTTATTGAGCCCCTCTCGTAAAAGTTTTAAACCTCATATTCACCCCCTCTAGGCGACATATGTGATCTTTCACCAATGATTACATCAATGTTGTCGACGAAATATTTTGTGCCATCATCTAATTTTGCAGTGAACTTCTCGATACCAATAAAAAACATATACTTTGCCATCATCAGGTTTTGCATGAGTGAAACCACCGAGAGGTTCGATAGGTGGAGTGGCACCATAATACCTAGATACAACACCACCGGTGCCGTCACCAGAGTCATCGGAACAACGAGGATGACCTCCGGAAGCAGCGAAGGTGGTGCAAAATACTCATTCTCGTGCTGCTAACTTGACGAGAATTTGTTATCATATAGGCGGCACATAGGATGGTGGCTGCAAAGAAGCCAATTACTTAACTCGAGATTTTGTTAAAAAAGAAGCCATTACTTAACTCGAGATTTTGTTAAAAAAAACTTTACTCGCGATTAAGCCAGATCACCGGCGACTGATTTTTATAGACAATCGGCGACTGTTTTTATTTTATTTTGATGAGACGGAAACTGGCGAAGAAATTTGGGGAAGAAGACCGGTCTGAGATCTCAGGGTGCAGGTGGGAGTGGGCTGTCCATGGAGCCCACTATCCAAGCCCACATAAAAGGGATACCCACGGGTAAACAAGAAAAAAATGTGGGTTTCCGTGGGAAGTCCATGATCGAGCGAACATCAAAAAAGCTACTACGATCCAAATTAATGTTTTCACATTTGTCTAGATTCGAATATATCTAGTCATATTTTATTTCTAGATACATCCGAATCTAGCTAAATATGAGAATATTAATTTGGATCAAAAGGAGTAGGAATTTTGTAATCAAGCAAATAGTATGCCTAGTAGAAAGAACGGCGAGTCACTTAGAAAGTGGAAAAGACAATTGATACATTGAAGTGCTAAATATTGACCGTATTATGTACTAAAATATTTTTATGAACATTATACAAGCAACAATTGCAATAACGTATCTGCGGGTATATGTGAACATACGTAGAACAGTGAACACCCACATAAGTTTCGTGGGCTTCCGTGGGACACCCACTTAAATCGTGTGGGACTGTGCGGACGTATGCGGGCCTCCCGTGGACAGTCCCACCTGCACCCTGACTGAGATCTGAAGAAGAAGACCGTTTCGGCTGATTCGTGGTCCAACACAGGGCAGGGATATCGTTCGCTCGCTGGTTATCCAGCCGCCGGGCGCTGGTCAAATTTTTTCTTTCTCCGCGCTATTCATGTGGTGTCGGACGCTAACGCTACTTCTCGCCAGGATATTGTTTTTCTTTCCGTTAAAATCGTGTAAGCGTCCCTCCGCAGTTTCGACCAGCATTGGAGGTACTGGAGAAAATAAATCCTACGAGAGCCCGTCTATATTAGTGGAGGATATCGGATTTCCTTTCCAATTATTTCGGCTTGCAATATAAACCCAGGCTCAGCTGAGAGTGGAGACAAACCAATCATAGGCAGATAGTTTACTGAATTTACCTCGTGCCACGATGCTCCTCCTTGTGTTCCTGCTCTTCTCCAGCCTCCATCTCTCCGCGACGGCCATCGACACCCTCGCTCTAGGCCAGTCTCTCCCATGGAACGAGACGCTGCTGTCCAAGGGCGGCAACTTCGAGCTCGGCTTCTTCTCCCCCGGCAGCTCCGGCAAGCACTACGTCGGCATCTGGTACAAGAAGATCCCCAAGCAAACGGTGGTGTGGGTGGCCAACCGGGAGAACCCGATCATCAACCCGTCCACCTCCCGCTTCATGCTGAGCACCCACGGCGAGCTTCTCCTCCTCACGACGCCTTCCGACACCCTGCTGTGGTCGTCCAACGCGTCCTCCCGGTCGCCCCCGCTCACCACCGTCGCCACGCTCCAGGACGACGGCAACCTCGTCGTGCGACGGAGCAACGCGACGTCGTCGAGGTCTGACGACGTGGCGTGGCAGAGCTTCGATCACCCTACCGACACCTGGCTCCCTGGGGCCAGGCTCGGGTACGACAAGGGCGCCGGTGTCCATAGCTTCCTCACGTCGTGGACGGACGCCGAGAACCCGGCGCCCGGCGCGTTCACCATGGAGATCGACGCGCTCGGGCGGCCCAAGTTCGACCTGTTCGCCGGGGGCGGTGGCGGAGCGCGCAGCCAGTACTGGACAACTGGCCTGTGGGACGGCGAGGTCTTCGCGAACGTGCCGGAGATGCGGTCCGGATACTTCGCCGGGTTCCCCTACGCGCGGAACGGCAGCGTCAATTTCTTCACCTACCGCGACCGGACCACGAAGATGGGCGTCGGCAACTTCATGCTGGACGTGAACGGCCAGATGCGGCGGCGCCAGTGGGGCGAGGCGGCCGGGAAGTGGATCCTCTTCTGCTCCGAGCCGCACGACACCTGCGACGTCTACGGATCGTGCGGCCCCTTTGGGTTGTGCAGCAACACCACCAGCCCCGCGTGCCAGTGTCCCGCCGGCTTCGTGCCGCGGTCGGAGCAACAGTGGAAACTGCGCAACACCGCCTCTGGGTGCGTGAGGCGGAGCTTACTCGAGTGTCCCAAGGACGGGTTCCTGAATCTGCCGTACGCCGTGCAGCTGCCGAGTGGCTCGTCGGAGGCGGCCGGAGTTAGGAACGACAGGGACTGCCAGCGCTCTTGCTTGAAAGATTGCTCCTGCACCGCCTACTTTTACGATGGAACCAAGTGCTCTATGTGGAAGGGCGAGCTCGCTAACTTGAGGGCGCTCTCGACTGATCCTGGCATCGCTGGAGCTGTTCTTCACCTTCGCGTCGCGCGCTCGGAGGTGCCGTCGTCGCCACAGGCGCATTCGTGGAAGAAATCGATGGTGATCCTCGGGAGCGTAGTTGCGGCCGTGGTGCTGCTGCTGGCAAGCCTCGTGATTGGGGTGTCCGTGGCGGTGCTGCTGCGGAGGCGGCAAGGGAAAGGGAAGGTGACGGCGGTGCAGGGCTCGCTGCTGCTGTTCGACTACAGCGCCGTGAGGACCGCGACGAGGAACTTCTCGGAGAAGCTCGGGAGCGGGAGCTTCGGCACGGTTTACAGAGGCGCGCTCCCGGACGCGACGCCGGTGGCCGTGAAGAAGCTGGACGGGTTCCGGCAGGGCGAGAAGCAGTTCCGGGCCGAGGTGGTCACCCTCGGCGTCATCCACCACGTCAACCTCGTCCGCCTCCGGGGCTTCTGCTCCGAGGGGAACAAGAGGGCGCTCGTGTACGACTACATGGCCAACGGTTCGCTGGACTCGTACCTGTTCAAGACCGGCGTCTCGGACGCCAAGGTGTTGAGCTGGGGGCAGAGGTACGTCGTCGCGCTGGGCGTGGCCAGGGGCCTGGCGTACCTGCACGAGAAGTGCCGCGAGTGCATCATACACTGCGACATCAAGCCGGAGAACATCCTCCTCGACGACCAGATGGGCGCCAAGCTCGCCGACTTCGGCATGGCCAAGCTCGTCGGCCACGACTTCAGCCGCGTTCTGACGACCATGCGCGGCACGCTCGGGTACCTCGCGCCGGAGTGGCTCGCGGGCGCGCCGGTCACCGCCAAGGCCGACGTGTACAGCTTCGGCCTCCTGCTGTTCGAGATCGTCTCTGGCCGGCGGAACAACGCGCCAACGGAGAAGGGAGGCTACGGGACGTACTTCCCGGTGCACGCCGCGGTCAGCTTGCACGACGGCGACGTGGTCGGGCTGCTCGACGAGAGGCTGGCCAAGGATGCCGACGTGAAAGAGCTCGAGAGGGTCTGTCGTGTTGCCTGCTGGTGCATCCAGGACGAGGAAGGCGACCGGCCGACCATGGGGCTCGTCGTGCAGCAGCTTGAAGGGGTCGCCGATGTCGCGTTGCCGCCGATCCCCTCACGGCTTCATATGCTGGCAATGGCGAACGCAGGCGCCGGTGGAGGTGCACAGGATGAATCCTATTCAGAGAATACTGGTACTAGCAAATTAGCAACAGGAGAAGTGTAAGAGTGAAAATTAGCCAACTCTGAGTGAAGGTTACGTAAATATGATATGCTTGCAGTGAAAATTAGCCAACTCTAGAGTGAAGGTTACACAAATATGATATGCTTGCAGTTCCATGTGCGTCTGTATCAATCTACCAGTACCTCTGTTCTGAATCATAAGATGTTTTGGTAGGCTAATTTAACATACCAAAACGTCTTATAATCTGGAATGGAGGTGTTAGTACTGTATTACACCTGTTCGTATCCATCCTACTCTTACCACCCATAACACTGAAGCAATCTTCAAAACAGCTTATTGCCAAAATTGCATTTACAATCAACACTGAATTTACCTCTGTTTTGTACAAACTAGATGGAAACCAAAATTTGATCACTCGGAAGAACAAAGGAAGCACCCGCCTATATAGACAGCTAATGAACAAACTAGATGGAAACCAAAATCTGATCACTCAGAAGAAAAAAGGAAGCACGCACCTATAGACAGCTAATGAACAAACTGTACAGGTTAACAGCTACATACACCCCCAAAAAAGAATGAATGAAACCACTAAGTAATTACAAGAACAAACACATCAGGATATACACTTTACAGGTAACGTTGAAGCTGCTGCTGCTGCGGAGTAGAGAGCCTTAAGCACGGAAATGAACTTCAAAAGTGTTTCTTCAGCGAACCACTTCAGTTTCCATGTATGTATTGCGTAAATTTCATCTGCTTGCTTGCTCTGTGGATTTCTAGTGCTACTGTGAGATGTTCCTTCATGTACATGTTTGTCCAAAATCAGTGTCAAGCATTTCTTCTCACGCTGATCCACAACCTAAACATAAGAAATACAGTCAACAATTAGGAATGTTAACAAAATGCTTAGGAATACACAAAGCTCAATCTTTTTGGCAAGGGAACCATCTTTTTAGGGAACTGCTATGTGGAAAGAATATCGTTGCAACTGAAAATGCAAAATAACCTAGATAGACTGGAAATTTCATAAGTCAAGCGCAACTTACCACTTCTTTAATACTGTTGATTGAACAACATTCATCAAGAGAAAAATATGGAGGATGTGAATCATCAGGAAAGCAACCAAACTGATGTAGGTTCTCAATGCACACAAATATTGACACTTCAGTAACAACAAGGGATCTAATAACTAGGGATTCCTCTGCAAAACAGAAATGAACATTAATTCAGCAATTTCAAACTAAAGGACCTAAAAAAATGTCAAATGTGCATTACAGAAAAGACTTGGGTAACAAGTTTTGCTACATCCAAACACATTACAGGACACAACCAATAGCCCTTGAGTCTACCATTTCCAAACCTTCTGGTTTACAGAGATGCAAATAAAATGATAAGGCCATATATATATGGATGGCACAGGCTCACAGTATGCCACCAAGTGCCTTGTCATGCAAGATGTGGCAACATCAACATTTTGGTGACATGACATATGCCACTATTAAATTGATTACAGAATTTAACAAAATGGGCCCAGTTAAAGCCAAAATAAATATTTATGGATCCAGTTGATGAAATTGAAAGAATGGGCACACATCTGAAATTTCAAGTAAAGACCCAAGGATAAAAATACAAAAATTACCCTGCAAACTATCTAATAACTAAGATTTAAACAATTGCAAACTAACATAAATATGCAGAAGTCCCTTCAGCTCTGTTGTGTTTCATGATGGGGTTGAGTCCTTGATGAATTAATTCCTAACTCACACAATCGGACTGAATTTGCTGAACTCCACTAGTGATGATGCTACAGAATAAAGTTAAACATTTTGCTTTTGAATTTTTGACAGTGAGCATGAAAATGCGTGCATTCTCGACAATATATCATAATGATTGCACAAGATAAGAGTTTGGGTGTGCGACTCACTGGCCTAGTTGCCAATTAAGCATTAACGATTTTGAACAGTAAGCATTAACGATATTCCTTTAGAAACAAAAGGATTTGGATGGTGTTACTTATTAAGTTTCATGCACCAACCAGTAGAATCAAAATTTCGAACTAATGGAGAGAAGGTGGACAATCCACATATACTTTAACAGCCTCTCTCTCACATGTGACTCGGCCTACTCGTGATAGAAAGAGGGCAAGAGCATTTTTTGTATAAAATTGCGAAAGCCGAGACTTGAACCCAAGAGCTCTGGTCGTGTACCATATTAAGTTTCATGCACCAACCACCAATAGGACCAAAAGTCCGAACTAACGGAGAGAAGGTGGGCAATCCACATATACTCTTACATTACTAAACATACGACCATACAGATGATAAAGAAAGAATATGTATTATTATGCAATTGTAGATGTGTATCAGACGTCGATTTCAAGGACAAAGCCAGGGCTCACCCAAACAGGTAAGATCCTGAGAATGCAATAAAAGAGGACAGTTCTAAATTTCTAATCCAGATTCCATCGACAAATAGGGTATACTCCAGCACCCAAACAACAGTACCTTCGGCATCGTTCTTACAGAACATCAGCATGGAGTAGAAAAATATTCCCATCTTCAAACTTGCACATATACATTTCTCGAGCAATTTAACTTGGATCTTCTCCCAACTGCCATTTTAATTACAGAACAAAGTGTACTCAGAAAATGAAATAAAAAAGCACAATAACCACAGGCGAATTGTTTTCTTTGTTTACCTAAAGAGAAGGTATTTGCTCATGGAGTAAACAGAAAGCTAAATAGACACACCTTTGCAAAGCTACCCCGCTAGTTAACTGTGGAAAGCTGAACAGATTTAAGAGCCAAAGCACATCTTGTGCTTCCTTCGAATTACGTGTCAAGAATAGATGAGCTGTATCATCTGCCATGTGTACCCTACAATATGAAAACAATAAGTAAGCCTTAGATCAGCCAAATAACAATCAGTAATTATTGATATACTAACTAACCTTAGTGCTTGTAGACCCAGCCCAATCATTACTTTCTCCAGATCTTCAAGCCTATAGCAGCCCAAAACTCTTGGCATGCTTTCTGTAAATTAGTCAGTATGTAAGAATTACTAATGCAGTAGCATAATAGAAACGTGAGAAGGGGATCTTCTGTTAAACAAATGATGTAAAGTTCCAGTTGCAGTGTCCAGTAAGGTGGTCTAACAAATGCGAACAAGAGAAAAAACTTTCGATTAAAAAAATGTGTAGAAAACCAACCTTGTTCATCTTGAGCCATATCAACCAGCAGAACATACAATTTATTTTGGGAACTTCGCAACAAGGCTACTTCTCTACACAAAATAACAATACACTAGTCAGGTACGGTACCCTAAAAAAGATCATGCACGCAGATAGGCTTTCAGAACTTCTGCTCATTTAAGTTTAACAGAACTTAAGCCAGCATGTACTGAACATGTTTGAGGATTAAATGCTACAAGAAAATACTGAGAATGAAATAAATCCAATCAAATTTCCTATTCAGCAAAGTTCAATTGCTAAGTGCTAACTGCACATTGTGCATTGAAGTACTTTGAACTTTGAATCATGAGACATATAGCTGGATATTTCCTATTCAGCAAAGTGCAATTGCTAAGATCTAACTGCACATTGTGCATTGAAGTACTTTGAACTTTCACGGGACATGTAGCTGGACACTTATGCATTTCCTCTTCTATGTAAATATGCAATCAATGTTGGTGATGCATACACATGGCAAAGACAGTGGTGGAGCCAGGATTCAAGTCCCCCTATATTGGATCTATTTGCTTCTAAGTTATGTCAAACTAAAAGGACTTATCCATGAACAATAGAAACTTCTTTTTTGCAAACAAAAAAATGTTGGTTTGTAGACTTCCTCCCTTCTGTCCAAGGTTCCAATGATCTTCCATCACTTGCCTCTGGGGGTATAAATAGCTTCTTCATTGAGACAGTTTTATGTATCAAATTGCACACTCCTTAAAAACAATCCCATGTAGGTGTCTGTTATGTCACATTGTTACATGATTAAAGTAATAAAAATAAATAAATAAATGCCCACATACATGGTGTACAGCCATGTCAGGGTGTTTGCATGAGCAGTGTTCTGATACTTTGTTTTAGTTCATTCATCATCATTTAGATAAATTATGAGCGTAAGTTTCCCCTAAGTGAGCATGTGAGCACAAAAGGTACTCTGTTCCTAATATAAGACGCTTTGGGAGTTCAATTTGAACTCCCAAAACGTCTTATAGCTAGGAATGGAGGGAGTACTACATATAGTAATTTTGAATATGATTGCCTTCACTACTCCAAATTAGTAACGGTCAGCTCTCCCCTGAATAACAGGGCAAATAAGTAAAACCACTTTCATCTGATATTCTGCAATCATTCCTCAATTCACAAAATTACAGGAAAGAATAAATCCATAATTGTACTGACAAGCTTTATATAGGTACTACTCCCTCCGTCCCACAATATATGATGTTTTGGCAAGCTGTTTAGGTTGCCAAAACATCATATATTGTGGGACAGAGAGGGAGTAGAAAATATACTTTGGCACTCCATGAGTCGTTTGATAAATGAACCAACAGCTGATCATCATCAGTCTCACAAATGTAATAGCTAGTTTATGTAATGCAGATACTTAATCAATGTAAAAAAAAAGGTAAAACAACTCTAACCTTTGAACTAAATCGCTTCCATCTTGAAACATGTATCCACAACAAGCTCCTTGTTCACATATTTCAGACTCTTCATTGTTAGCAACTTCCATATTAAAAAAATCCTCTATAAGCTTGTACTTGTTCCTATCAGTATTACATGAAACTGTATCGGCACCAATAGACAAGTTATACTTGTGCAAGATATTCGAATTATGTTTTTCTGAGATTTGATCCTTGCAACTAGTACTTTTGCTCAGGTCGTTGCTCAAATGACCATTTTCACCAACTGAAACCCCCTCATTCACCTCACCTCTATCAGCCTTCAGAAATCCTAGTTTAGTGCCATTACGATTCTTAAAAGTAGGAAGTATCCTCTTCATTAACTTCTGCTTACCATTTTGTCTAACCAAATGGCCTGAATCTTGACCTAGCTGTCCATTCCTCTGGCTCCTGTCATCTGGCTCCTTAATACCAAACTCCGTGGCATCTGTAAAAGTCAGGTCATCTTCTGCCGTACAGTCGGACAAAATATCCTCCCGTGAAAAAAATTCCATCCCATCCATTTCATCATTATCACTATCTGCATAAGGAAATGAAGCCTTTTGACCATTGAGGGCAAGCTCCATTTTTGTCTGGACTGCTACGCAATCATCCTCCGAACTGCATGAACATAAATCACCTGAAGAGTCGTCACTGCAGCTGCTACCACTACCAAGAGAATCAACACACTGGAAATCTCCTGAACTCTGCAAAAATTCTTCCTCCAGAAAAAGTCTACGACGTAGAATGTCTTCCTTAAATTGAGGGGGTGACTGTGGACTAGGATATGCAAAGGATGAACTGGGTTCTATCAACTCGCTTATTGCACTAGAGTGTGTTCCATTTGTATGCAGATTTTTAGCACTACCTTCCACCTCTAAAAAAGAATCTGGATGTGGAGTGCCCACGAATTCTAGTGGAGGAAGCTGTAGGACAGAATTCAAGTGCACCTTTGAATGAATTTGGTCAGCATTCATCTCATTCAAGGATTCAGTAGTGATACCATTAGCACCATTACATGCATCCTCCGTGAAAGACAATTCAGATTCCAAAAGGTTTGAGCTGCTACCCCCTTCTGATGTCTTTGCTGGGTCTGTCACACTCTTTGAGCTCTCCTTGTGCATTTTTTCTCTTTTGATTTGTTTATTCTGCCTTCCATTTCTCTTGCTAGAATCAGCATAAAGGCTGTCACCTTCTGTGTTCTCCATATGTTCATCCATCCACTCCTTAAATTCACGCAGCCAATCGGTCGATCTTTCTTTCTTCATCAATTCTGCGGTGCTTATCAAAGAAGTAATTTTTATGTCATTGTCAGCAGCGGCAGCTTCATCCTTCTTAGAACTAGCACTATCGCGGGGGCTAGACTGCTGGTCCACACCTTCATCGGAAAGACTTCTCTCTTCCTCTACAATACAAGCAAGTCGGGAAATCTTTTTCTACAGTAAATACAGGTGCAAGCAGAATATCATTAAAGTTATCATACGATGTCACATTTAGTTGCGTTGAGGATACAGATGCCGGATGCAAAACTTGTGTTAAATCATTTCCACTTTTCTAAGATCCGTACATGATTTTATAGTGCATTTATAGAAACTAACATATCAATACAGCACCATCTAGGCTGAACCAAGCGAAAAAAGAATCCTGGTAACATCTGGAAATAATGCTTCTCCAATACACATGAATATAATGTATATTCAAGGGGAATGGAGCATAATATCAATTCACTAAACAACATGTATTCACTTGTCTATCCTCCAGAGAATAAAAAAAATCAAAAAGCCTTGACCAAGCAAGCTTGATATTTGGTCTGAGATGCTGATAGTGATATATAATAGATCAACCTTTGGCACTCAGTAGAAGAGATACATACCATCATAGAATTTGAAGTCTCTTCGTCCTCATGATCATCTTTTGCAGGAAAATAAAATCCGTAACCAGCAGGTAGTTTTTGTCTGCTTGCAAACAATACTTGCTTTTCCCAGTATTCTTGTGTGTTCATACCTTTATCATCTAACTTCAACTGAGTCAGAAAAAATATAACAGGGCATTAATGTCACTCCAATACCGTGGAAAAGGCTAAAGAAATTTAACATGCTCGAACTAAAGCACTTACATTTTCTGAATTATGGAACAGACTAAAAACACGTGCTCGATACCACCGAGCACAGCAAATTGGGTTGCCTTCCAGCCATAGGTTCTGTAGCAAAGACAAGCTGCCAAGAATTTCCAGCTCTGAGAAATTTGATATGATGTTGTAAGACAGATCAAGGCCTACAAGTGACTTGAGATTTTCAATCCCATGGATTGTAGTTAAAGCATTGTTTCTCAATACAAGTTTGCCAACGCGACTACAAACCTACAAAAAAGTAGCATGTAATCAGACACCAAAAGTAATGACAAGAAGCATGTCCATGTTGTGAACTTATATTATTTTAACTTTAAACTGGATTAGAAAGGAAATTTACCTCACTCAAGGATGAAACAGAACGCAAATGATTAAATCCAAGGTCCAGATTTCGCAACTTTGTACATTTCCGCAGATTATCCACCTTTGCAAACTGGTTCCGACTAAGATCAAGAGTTTCAACCGCAGTTAACAATTGCAATGACTCGTCCATGAGTACCAGACCATTAGAAGCACATGAGACATATGAAAGCCGAATCCATACAGGTGAGTCCTTGACATCCATCACTCTACTTACGAATACATGCCTAAGAGCATCCTGCAATAGTGCAAAAAAGTAACTGTTATGGATCTTGTAACATTGTAACATTCTGTAAAAGTGCTTAAGAAGGAAGCATAAATTACAATAGTCACTCGATTAATGCAAAGATATATGCAATGTCTCCATCAACATCACTTTTTGCTGCTAGCTGATGCATGCCATGATATCAATAAAGAGAAGATGTGGCACATCCGATCAACCTGCAGCCACCAAATCATACAACCAATACTGAAGTTCTCCAGCTATGACCTCAATTACAATTCTGTAGTCCATCGGCCAACATAGAACTATACTTAAACATAATAACAGATGTGATGACATGTCATGATTGCCAGGGAAAGCACATGGGTATAGCACAGATCTGGTGAACTTATAATTCTGAAGTACATCAGCCAACAGAGAACTATATTTTAAAACAGAATAACAGATGCAACAATACACCTGTGTTAGTTCCAGATGTCACTTCATTTGTCAATCCCCAAACACCTAACGTTCTAACTCAGCGGGAGTGATAAATTCCATAAAGAGTTTCCCTTTGAAAAACGAAATGGTACATAAGATGCACAAATAAATATTCAGCTGCATACAAGTACAGGCATGACAAATCCATCAAGAAACCAGATGGCTGCGCATCTTTTCTAATCTCATGGCTTCCGCATGTGTGAAAGAGATACCTAGTAAAATAGCATTATGGTGTTCTCGGCCATGTGATACAGCAAAATTGCGGTACAGAAGCATTGCGAGATAACACAGTTGCTCTACTTCGGAAAACAAATGAAACAGACTAAATTGGTAAATTCTCACAAAAACTGCAAGAGTAATAATACTCGATGACAAACTAAATAGACCAACAGCATTCCACCAGAAAGACTGGAACTATCAGTCTATCAGTAAGCATAGAAGTTTCACACTACAAAGGCATCTTAGCACTAGGAGGACATCAGATCACCGAAAATTGTCAGGAATCTGCCAAGTAAATATAAGATGGTACTTTAATACATGTTCTGGACTGGACCAGATCCTAGGAACATAGTAGTATTAAATATATGGACCGTAGTACTGCAGCAGGTGGGCTGAAACTTAATTCGGCTTTGCTAGCTGTAGACGAACCAAACAGAAAGCGTACGCATAACGCAGCTCAGCGTAGTTCATAAGCTCTTAGTTTAGTAGGTGATCATACTAATTAGGTGTCACCAAGCGAAAATTGTCACAAACAACAGCAAATTATGTAGCAGTGCCGTGAGAATTACTCGAGTGGGGGGGCATGACATAACCGCACCGTGGAATTGTGGCAGACGAGCCTCTCGAGGGTGTGCCGGAGGTCGAGCAGGCCCCTGGCGGCGGAGGTGGAGAGGTCGCAGCCCCGCAGCTCGAGCACGCGGAGGCGCGCAAACGGCAGGAGGGAGAGCGGCGCCGGGTCGCGCCCGGGCCCCGCGGCGAGGACCTTGAGCGAGGTGAGGAGGCGGAGGATCCGGCGGAGCTGCTCGAGCGCGCGGTGGTCCCCGAGGTCGGCGACGTAGGCGCGGAGGTAGTCGACGGGCGCCCCGGCGCCGACGGCCTCGAGCTCGCGCAGCGCGTCGAGGCGGGAGGCGACGTAGTGGAGGCCGACCGGGTGGAGGCGCAGGGTGACGGAGCCGTCGAGCAGCTCGCCCGCGTGGGTGGCCACGAAGCGGACGAGCAGGTCGAGGTAGCGGTCGCCGGTGACCGGCGGGGCGACCCCGGCGCGGGGCGTCGCCATTGGGATCGGGCTAGGGTTTGGGGGAGGTCCGCATCGGCGGAAGCGGGGGGAGGAGGAACGGCGGGTGGGCGGGGAGGAGGAAACGGACACGGCCGCGCTGCCTGCTATGATTGAGGTCACGCGGGGTGGGGGAGGGAACGGAAGGCGACGGGGAGGGAGGGAGGGAGGTGCAAATGTGCAAGCGGACGCAATTGCAATCGCAGGTACTCCTACCAGTTGTGGGTATCGTCAGTTTCGCTTGGTTTTGGCAGATTCTTTCTGAAAACGGACGGGAGCGCCAGAGTACTAGTATTCCACTGGGTTTGGATCCGGGAGTTTTTTTATTCGGGAGTTGTGCTGCTTGCTCCGTGACTTCGCATGTTGCGTTTGGATCTTCGATGGTTTGTGTGTGTACAGTGTACTATACTATCTCATAGATAAAGATGTTCATATTATCGGTCACTAATATGGTGTGTATTAATTTGTCTCCAAAAGAAAGAATACGGTATAAGCTTACGTTGTCTCCATGTTGAAGCTTGTGCTTGACTTGTTGATCAGATACACGCAAAAATTTGCTCTCTCCTTTTCTTCTGTTTTTTAAAGGAGTGTGGTAGGGGAAGCCCATACGCCTTTTTTTTTTAAATAATAAGAATCCAAATATGCATCCTGACTTAAAGTGGATGGTTATGCACTTATGCTGTAGATCCACTTCCCTAACCAAGTGAGATAGGTTTGGCCTCTCCTTTTCGGTGATCATCACAATATCACGAAAAAGGTTTAAACCTTCGGATCTCTGCATCATTGGATGCACAAATTGATTTAGTTCACGAAGATGTCAGACAACGAGACCAAAACATCGAAATACAAGCAAGTTACATAAAGTGGAAGCAAAGGTAGAAAAACAAAACACACGGGACTAAGTCGTAATTCTTACGGAACAACACCTTCAAGAAGGATCACACACGCAACAACGTCCTGGGAAACAGTTGGTGAAGGCGGGGCATTCTCATTCTCGAGCGGAGTCCAATCAATAAAGCTACATTTTCAGCACGAAGACAATGCCTTCAACAACGAGGCGAAAAACATGTGATTGTGGGTGCGGAAAAGCAGTGATTGGTTATCCATGTTGATCATGACACCCTTGATATTGCTTGAAGCTGGCGTTGGTGTCCTCTACAGCTACCGCTCATGGTCACGAGAACTTTCCTGTGGGATATACTGACTTGACGGATCATATGCAAAGAATGAGCCATAAATCGGGCATCCATGGGAGGTATACGTCTGTCCTCACCGGTTGTAGCACAAGAAGATGATGTTGGCAACATACACGGTCATTCCAAATCCGCTTAGTGGATTTTGGGTCAGGTGAAAGCCTTACTAGCCACTACCCGTCGACGATTGGACCACCATCGAGTGATACCCGACCGTCACTGTCAACCATGCAGGCTTAACTCGGCGCAGATATACCCCAAGCGACAACAAGGAGTAGAAGCGGTTGAAGAGGGGGCTGCATTGGACATGAGACGGGATCTTTTTGTGTATTTTAACCCATGTAATGTTGTAACCTACTACTCCTACATGTCGAACTTACCGACTACTATGACAAACTTTAGGTCGACATTGTATGGAAGAGAAGCTTTTTTTCACATATCACGTCATTTAGAGAAGGCAACAAAAATTCACCGTGCGACGAGGTGTTCACTAATGACGTCTCTTTCAATTTATGGTCACTTTGACGTGTTTAGTAAAATCAGTAGTACAAAAGAAATCATCTGGCTTGATACAAGAGTCGTAACTTAAGCGTTAAGAGATCATATTTTCAAAGATACAATAATATATTTCTCTTTACCTCAAAACAAAATAGTGATGCTCTATGGAAAGGCATATAGTATCACAGGTCATGGAGACGCCTGTGGATGCGGACGTGTGATTTGGCGTTTAGGGGACGAGCTATTTTGTCCCTACCAGCGGGGGCACGCATGAACAGCTGGCCTCGGCAGCTTGCCACTTTGCCTGCGTCCAGCCGCGAGACGCGGGGGGGTTCAGGGGGGACTCACCGGCAGAGCGCCTTCCTATGATCGATCCTATCCCAGCTCAGGTGCTTCAGCCTTCCGTTTGACTGCCACTCAATCAAAACACCAGATGACAGAAAAAATTCAGGATTTTTTCGTGCAAATTGAGTTGACCGCAACCAGTCGCAAGACCGCAACTCAGTTTAAGCTGACCGAAGAGGAAGCCGACACGGCGACACTCGCACAGTGAACTCAGTTAAGTTGACTACTGTAGCATGCGTGGCACTGCAGCGCGTGATCGTCACGTGTTAGACTACTAGACCACACGTCCCCCCTTCCGGAAATGTTTTTGTCTGGCACACGCGTCGATCGCATGCACCACCTGGCACGCTGATCTATCAGCCGTAGATGGAGTCCAAATCGGTTTGTCCTTATTTTCCTCTTTTTGAATGTTGGAAACGGGAGTCAAAGGCACGGTATCCTAGGCACAAGGCAAAGCCGACCATTTCCACGCGCATGTCTTTCGCCTACGCAGCGTGCCTTTTTTTTTTGTTGAGGAGCGGCAGCGAGCCCACCTACTCGCTCTAATATTGTTTTCTTATACCCCCTCCAGTCCATCTCGACTTTTTTGGATTCGTATTCATCTAGTTAGACCAGATAGAGTATTAGATCACTCTAATATTGTTTGTACCTGTTTGATACAAGTAGATAATATTATGCATCCTATATCTTCTAAGAGCATCTCCAACGGATGAATTGAAGTAATGCTTCCTTTTTAGTTTCGTGCACCATTTTAGCAATTTTAGTTTTCATGACGCGCTAAAATATGGCATGCAGACAACGACAGTTTACCATACACACTAACATAAGACACCACAAACATATCAGAGCAAATAATAGCGCATACAAATTATGGCCGATTCTGCTATCTACGTCACCCCGATTTTTTAGATCGTTAGATGGACCACGAGGAGGACACATAGAGATATCGTGGCAGAGCCCCGCTCTCCCAAAAAAAATACTAAAAACAAATGCTTGAAAGTAAAGAAGCAATGGAAAGGAGGAAAACCTGAGCCAAATCCAAATAAAATGAAAAAACACGGAACAAGACAAAAGTAAATTGCTTTAAAAATCTAAAGGGCAAGAAAAACTCACAAAATTAAGCAACCTCCTCAAGCTTGGGGTATGTTTATAATAGTAAATAACATGTTTATAACAGTAAATAACATGATAATATGTTGGAATATGATGAGATATGTGACAATAAACTACAAAATTCATCTATGCATTTTATATGCATCAGTCATGCCACTGGGCCTCGTTTGGGCCTCGTGGCTTCCCTCCAGAGGTTCTGGTGCTCCAGCTGCTTGTCTTCACGAAAAAATAATTCTCGAATAATTCCCGGTCAATTTGAATTTATTTAGATCCTTGAAAGATAAAAAATACACAATACAGTTTTTTGTCATGCACAGTTATAACCTAAATAAAGAGGACCATTGATAAATCATCATAAATCAATGTAAAACATGGATATAACATTCTATAAGATACAAATACATGAGAATATATGTCAATAACTATAAAGTCATGTATGCATTTTACATGCATCACTTAACTATTAGCATCAATCTTACTCCGATGATGGAAATTTTTAGACATGGATGGTGCCGGTGCTGGCGTGGGGGACTATGATGAGTATCGCCGCGTTGTTAGCAAGACTTTCGGGAGTTAAGAGGGAGGATACCAGTTCTACAACGAATATGCAAAGTTGAAAGGATTCATTGGTAGAAAATAAGAGGTGAGAATACTTGTCGGGCACTAGAACACGTTTCAGGAGACTTTACACGTGCTTTAAGGAAGGGCATCGTACATACGAACTTTGGAAGACCTGACCCAAAAAACTCCAAAGGCTCTTACTCGTTGTAGATGCAAGCCCATTTAGAGAACGAACTGAGTGCGGCTACCGATGAATGATTCGTAAAGAAGTTTAAGGATGAGTATAACCATCGACTCGCCAAGGAAGAGGAGTTTGCTTACTTATACTCTCACCATACATGAATATTCTTAATTGTCACATCCCAATTTCTAGAATTGGTATCGCATATCATTCATGGCATTTGAAAGGGCATGTATGTCCCCATGTGTGGTTTTGGTAATTAATGACAATCTCTATGGACTAATGTGTAAATTGAGTTTTACTTGTAGGTTTTGTCCAGTGACATCGCGTGGGCCATGTGTTGGTCTTAAGGTTGAAAGATGAAGAATGAAGAAGGAGAAGAAGAGATGTCCAAGGGCTTTGTGCCCATTGAAATCATGAAGAAAGAAGAAGTTTGAAGGTTGATCAAGACAAGTGCAAAGAGTTGAATCAAGATGAATCAATAGTCAAGAAGGAATAAAGAAGGGTAGGCTCAAGATGCGCCATCTCTAGTAGATCTCATGCTTTAATATTGTCATCCTCGGTGATCATGGATCGATGAATACAAGTTCAAAGAAGAAATATCCCTATGGTGTATGGGAGAGCAATTCACAAGTCTTTATCAAGCAAGAGCAATCAAGAAAGGTGTTCCATCTTGTGGAGGACAAGACGGTCTACATCAATCTCAAGTGGAATGCTTAAGGCAAATGTATGATCTTGATAGGGTTTCTCTTTTTCTGGTATCGTGTTGTTAGTTGGGAGACTGGTTTAGGATAGATAGTCATACTATCAAGAGGGGCTCTCGAGTGGGTGAATCGATCGCATCTTTCGAAGACAGCTCAAATCTTTGCATTCCTGCATCATCTTTCCTGGTTTTTATTTGAATCTTGTCCATGTGAGGATATAGAGCTTGTGGTTATCTTCATAAAAAGCTCTAGTTCATCAAAAACATGTTTCCCTGATATATCTTATTGTGTTTTTTATCTTGCGGGTTCTCTGGCTCCACACCTTGGGAGATATCCCACATATATATATACATGATATTTTCTCCCCAGGTGGTATCCAATATTTCCAACACATCGTTATCTTTTCAACAAAATTGGTTTCATCTCGTTTAAAGTTCGGATGCGAAAGTTATGAGAGTTTTCGTTCTGAAGTTTCCATGGGCGGTAGTTCCGACGCGCCACCGGTAGTACCGCTTGGGCATTTTGCCCATGGTAGTACCGGGGGAAGTATCGGGCTACCTCCACTCAGCATGTGTCTCCCTTCTGTAACCTTTCTGTTTGGACGTGCTTATTATACCGGAACTTGACCGGAAGTAAAGGCGGTAGTACCATCCCCAGCGGAAGTACCGCTGCTCCACCGGAAGTACCGCTGCTCCACCGGAAGTACCACTCGAGCATTTTGCCGCCGGTAGTACTGGTGGAAGTTCCGTACTACTTCCGCAGAGGGCTAGTTTTCGCCGAGTACATTGCATCTTATGAAATGGTTATTTATCGGTAGTTGATCAGAAGTTTGGCTGAAGTTCCGGCCCCGCTCAGTGGTAGTATCGATGCACCAGCGATAGTACCGGTCATGTTCATTTTCTCTCTTTCGCGTCGCAGTGTATTGACCGTTGGCTGGGTGCCTACGGTAGTACCTCCCACCCACCGGTAGTACCGGCCAGGCATGTAAATGGCCCAAACGGTTAGATTTCGGGGGCCCTTTAAAAGGGGCTCCTCTTCCCCTTCGTGGTGTAAGCTCTTTTCGTCTGTTTTTCTCTATCTCTCCCCTCCATTGTTGATCTTGAAGAGCTTGTCCTCTCCCATTCCCCCTCCTATGATTCTTGCATCTTTCTGAGGGATTTTTGAGAGATGTAGATCTACAACCCTACCAAACCAAATCCCTTCTTTATGAAGGAATCCTTGGGATCTAGACCTTGAAGAGTTTTGTGTTCTCCTCTTATGTTCTTCCTCTCTTATTCCCCCAATAGTGTTTTTAGCTTTGGTGGAATTTGAGAGTGAAGCACATGCCTCTTACATTTGGTGCATAGGTTTGAGTTCTCCTTGGAGATTCGGCGAGTTCAAGCTTGAGGGCTTGTTTCTCTTGGATTCTTGGAATCCTAGACGGTTGTGTGATAGTGGTGTGGTACCCTTGGGCCTCCAATTGAGTTCTGGAGATTCATCAAGAACTTTGTGATGATTCTTGGGAGCCCTCCAATTGTGTTGTGGAGTTTGCCCCAAAATTGTACGGGTTCGATGACCGCCCTCAAGTATCCCATAGTGATCAAGTTCCTGACTTCTATGGTGCGTAGTCGGGAGAATAAGGTGATCATGTTGTGGCGTCGGTGTGTTGCGTGCCATTGCATCTTGGATGAGGTCTTGTGTGACGTTGAGTGAGCATCGAGCCACCACATCCTTAGGTGAGCCATTTTCCGCGTTCGAAGAGTATTGCGCCATCGCACATGTCCAATGGAGACGTAGCTTCTTTGGAAGTGAACTTCGGGTTAAAAATCATCATCTATGTGTCCATCTGTTATCTCTCAACCAAACCTCTGTACTTATAAATTTTACATTGTGATAGCCATCATGCTTGAAGTATTATATCTTTCTATCACCTTGTTGCTTGTCTTGCTTAGCATAGGTTGTTGGTGCACTTAGTTGAACCTAATGGTTTTAGGTTTTGTGCTTTAATAAATTAAATGTTAGTTTTATTCCATATTTATTAGAGCATAAACCGTAATAATTTTTAAAAACTCCCTCTAGGCGACATCCTTTTCACTTTCAGCATTGCATCATACTCATCATGGACAAAATTTAGTTTGAAAACCTTTTCCCAAAAACACCATTCAAGTGCATGATCTTCATATATGGCAATTGCATGGAAATTTACTTTCCATCGCTTTTGTTGAACTCTAATACACCTTCTTGATGTCTAGGAACACATACAATACAATTACAAGCTCATAGAATTTTAGTTTGTTCAATTTGGAGCTCTAGAACTAAAACTGCAGCTGAAATTTAGAAAAGGCAGAAATAGAAATTCAGAGTAACGTCAGAAAAGAATAAAAAAGGAAACAACCGGACGGCCCGGTGAGCCAGTCCAGCCGGAACCGCGCTTGCACAACGATGGCCCATGGCAGCGCACCCGGGGAGCAACAACATCAACCCACAGTAGCCCGTGCTGACTCGTGTATTAACGAGCTCGTTGGGGAACCCCAAGAGGAAGGTATGATGAGCACAGCAGTAAGTTTCCCTCGGTTATGAAACCAAGGTTTAATCGAACCAGTAGGAGAAAGGAAACACCCCAAAGGTGTTGCTAGCTGAGCCTTGGCAGGGCGCACTACCGGTGCTAGTAGCAACGTGGAGACCTGCACAACACAACCACATAACTCTGTCCCCAACTTGCGATGAGGTTGTCAATCTCACCGGTTTTGCTGAAAACAAAGGATTAAACGTATCGAGTGGAAGAAAGTAATAGTTTGCAGAAAGTAAACACAAAGCAATAAACAATTTGTAGATTGTATGTAAAAGAAAGGACCGGGGTCCATAGTTCACTAGAGGTGGCTCTCCTTAAGATAAATAACATGATGGGTGAGCAAATTACAGCGGGGCAATTGACAAACATCGAGAAAGCATACAAGCATATACTAATCATCTTGAATCCTTTGAGACTTGATTGTGCATTACAATATTATACATAGACAGCCATCCAACTGCATCTATGACTAATAATCCACCTTCAGGTTATCATCCGAACCCCCTCCAGTATTAAGTTTCAAGCAACAAATTATTGCTTTACGAATTGCGTGTAATGTAAACAATACGATTATTCTATGAACAAAGGATTGTTGTTTTTCCCTAGTAGCAACAACACATCTAGTATCTTAGAGATTTCTATCACTTCCCTAGATTACTAGAGGCATGAACCCACTATCGAGCATAAATACTAACTCTTGGAGTTGCTAGCATTTACTTGGCCAAGATAGCTACTAACAACAGAAAGCATGCAATATCATAAATAACAAAGACATGATAGAATCAATAATCAATCTAAAATAGCATCTCAATATCCATCGGATCCCCGCAAACACAACATGCAGAATTACAAATAGATGATCTTGATCATGAACATAGCTCACAAGATCTAGACATGAAAGCACAAAGGAGGAGAACCAGTCATCTAGCTACTACATGGACCCGTAGTCCAGAGATGAACTACTCACGCATCACACCGGAGGCTTGCATGATGATGAAGAAGGCCTCCAGGGTGAATGCCCCTCTCTGGCAGGGTGCCGGGAAGAGCTTCAGATCCCTCTCGATCTAGGGACAGAGATGACGACGGCTACATTCTCTTTCGTGGAATTTTGATCGGGTACTTAGGGTTTTAGTCTCGAAGGCAATATATAGGCGGAAGGAGAGGACGAGGGGGTGCTAGGGTCGGCCAGACCACCTCTTGGTGCGGGCCAGGCCTAGCCGCGCGGCCAGGTGGTGTGGCCAGGCCCCAGCCCTTCTCTGTCTCGTATTCTGGCTCCAGATGTCTTCCGATAAAATAGCGACTTTGGCTTTTGTCCCGTCCAATTCCGAGAATATTCATTTTCTGACTCTCCTGAAACCAAAAACAGCAGAAAACAGGCAGCTGGCACTATGGCTCTTGTTAATAGGTTAGTCCAAGAAATCATATGAAAAGTACTCCAAAGTGTGGACAAAACACAAGAAAGTAGATAAAACCAAGCATGAAACATCAAAAATTATGGATACATTTGCAATGTATCAACATCCCCAAGCTTAACTCCTGCTCGTCCTCGAGTAGGTAAGTGATAAAAAGAAAGAATAATTTTTGAGGTGATATGCACCATCATAAACTTGATCAAAGTACTTGTAAAACATTCAAAGCTTGGATCATAGTACTTCAATCATAACATGAAAGACAAAGTTCTAGCAATAAGACAAAGAAACTATGATGCAACATGTAAAGGCACAAACAAAAAGATTCATGAATAACAATGCTTTGCAAGACGTTTGTTTGTTTCACATAAAAAAACCATAGCATAATAGTATTCAGCTTGTCCCTCAAAAAGTAGCAAATATAAATGCATATGACACCTTCAAAGTTCATAAGAGTGACTAGATACAAAGAGTTTAAAACAAGCAATATCAAGTTATGCATCAATCAACTAGTCTTAGGACAATGCACATAGAACTAAGAATGACCACTATGCTCTCAAAGTAGGTGCATAAAGATAGAAGGTGGAGACTCAATATAATGGTGGAAGAAAGGACTTCATAGAAGGAAGTAGGGATTCAAGTCTCATAAAGAGCTTCCAAAAATTATGGTACTTGTTAGCTTTCAGATCTCATTGCCCCTATCATAAGCATCTTTAAGGTGATTAAGGTTAAAGTGACACAACTAAGAGGATATGCTTGACAAGTTATAAGCCGAAATCTCATGCCCCTTACTTACGAAGACCGAACCTCATGCTACTCAACTTTAGTCACGAGTAAGCTCTTGTCATTGTAAGTACATATGTATCATAAAGAACCGCCAACGGGGTACCCCTTGCACATGATACATGAGCTATCCCATAATCAAAATGACAAGGCAAGGCACAATGAGCATCTCAGCGATCTTTTTATTTGTTATTTGCATAGGTTTTTATTGAGGATGCTTCATAGAGTGCTCATTATGGTGATGCTGCAAGTTTCCACCATGATTAGGCATGGCTTAGGCTAGCAGCCTAGGCGTTTCTCTAACACACATACAAACTCCATGATCTTACAAGTTCCACTTTTATTTCACACTGCCGGGATCCATAAGCAAAAGAACATGATATCAACGGGGTACAAAGTACATGTGCAATGTTGAAAGCGTTCCCCATGATACATGGTTCTGCTAATTTCAACTTATAAAGCGCAAGCATATACGCAACAAAGAAGGACCCAATGGTTCAAGTTTATTAAATGCAAAAAGTAAAGTGTGCCATCAAGTTCGTGAGAGCTTTAATCACTAGTTTTCTCATAACAAGTTTAATTTGGAAGGTAAACAAAAGCATGAATATACTTGGAATAGCATAAGCTAGTAGGTAGGTATGGTGGACTCTTTGGAATAACTTGGTTTAGGGATTTAGATGCATGAGTGGAACTCATACTTGGTTGTGGAGGCTAGCAAAAGACTGGGAGTGACAAACTAAGAGAGCAATAATGGCCATAATCATGCAGAGCGACAAAACATCATTGATCAAAGCATAAATTAATACTACAAGTTGAAAACTAAAGGATCATAAATGCTATGGTGACTTGAGATAGTCATAACATGGTGTGAGCATGCGCCAAGTTAACCCAAATAAAGCATCAAAGGAGAATATCACTATACTGTGCTTTAATATGCTAAAACAACGCATGATTCATCCAATGCACATTAAGCAATCTCAATTGTTTATAACAAGTCAGGCTACAGCAAAGAATACTAAGCATAAAGCCAAAACAATACCAAGCATGGCATGACAAAGCATAGGCCACAGTCAAAAACAAGCTCTCTTTACCACTTAAGCATGAGCTTTCCTACTCTTTTCCAATCCAAACCAAACTATTTGAAAACCAATGTATGAAAGAGGGGGTCCAACCAATTTATTCAGCAAACTAAGCAAACAAATCAAATGAAAAAACAAAACCAAAACAGAAAAGAAGACGCTCCAAGAACAACACAACTATGCATGAAACAATAAAAATGAAGCGTCTAGAAGAAACCTGGGATTTTTATTGATGAAGATGGGGATGCCTTGGGCATTCCCAAGCTTTGACGCTTGTACTTTTTGGATATTTCTTGGAGTGACACGCATGGAATCCCTAAGCTTGAGCTTTATTCCATTCTTCATCTCATTACTCATTCCTTCCATACACCTGGAATTTTTTCCTTCATACAAAACTTCACACAATCTTTATTAGCAACATTAGTGCACTCAAGATAATAAGTCTTTTAGGTTCAGTTCTAACACCAATAAACTTCCATTAGAGCACTAGCTACTGTAGCACTTTCCTCAAAAAGCTCAATTCCCCAAAAGAACTCAAAAAGGAACCAACAAGAAGCAAATGGAGAAAACGGCAGAAATCTGTCAAAACAGCCTAGCAGGTAAAGACTAATTTTTTCGAAGACCTTCTGTTGCTCAAATCAAAAAGTTTTGAACTAACGAAAGTTATATAACAACCTAGGGCAGAAGCAAAAAAATTCATGCCTCAAAAGGACGTTTAGAGATTTTACACGAATTTTTACGGTGCAGCACAAAAATCTGTTTCAGGATAGCAACTTTCCCAATCATTACTTCTCTCTCATTAGAGCTTACTCTTGGCACAAAAATCAAATAAAAAGGATAAGGAGCGGTTATTACTGAAGTAATAAAAAGGTTATTACTGAAGTAATAACTTCCAAGACTCATCTAAAACTTTTGGGTTATCTTCCAATAAGTACTTTCCTTTAATGCCTTTAAGTTAGGCATAAGAAGCAAGAAAAAGAATCAAGTGTTCTCAAATAAAGAAGCATTAAAACCAAATTTTGTTTTCATACGAGAGGCAAATGAAATCTTCTCTATCTTCTTAGGGAAGTGTTCTATACCTTTCTTGAGTGGGAGTTGATATTTAATGGTGCCTTCTTTCATATCAATACTGGCACCAATAGTTCTAAGAAAAGGTCTTCCCAAAGTAATAGGACAAGAAGCATTGCATTCAACATCCAAAACATAGAAATCAATGGGGACATAGGCATTGTTAACCATAATAAGAACATAATTAATACTCCCCATGAGTTTCTTTTTAGCATTATCATCAAGTGGGACATTCAAATAACAATCTTCAAGTGGAGGCGAATCAAGCATATCGTAAATCCTTCTAGGCATAATAGAAACACTACTATGAAGATCACATAAAGCTTTGAAATCAAAGTCATTCACTTTCATATTAATGATGGGTTCCCAACCATCTTCTTATTTTATAGGAATAGAAGCTTTATGTTTTATCTTTTCTTCTTTAATCTTTATGAGAGCATCAGTAATGTGTTTTGTAAAAGCCATGTTCATAGCATTAGAATTAGTACTTTTAGCAAGCTTTTGTAGGAACTTGATAACTTCAGAGATATTGCAACCATCAAGATCAAAATCAAAATTATCATCTAAAGTAGTAGAACTATTAGTAGCCTCAACACTAGTGGTGGTGATAGTATAAACACTAATGTTTCTAGCAATTTCATCTTCTCTTTCACACTTAGCATGTAATTCAGCTAATAGTCTAACATTTTCATCAATTCTTACTTGTATAGCATTAGTAGCTGCAAAGGGATTCTCATTAGTTTTAGGTCTGGCAGCCATTCTATTCAAAGAAGATTGAGCTTCAACAAGTGATGCTATATTTCTTTCAGCATTAGAGAGTTTTTCCTCAATCGTTTTATTGAAAGCAGTTTGTTTACTAATAAAGTCCTTAAGCATAACTTCAAGTTCAGAGGGAGCACTCCCATTGTTGTTGTAAGAATTTCCATAAGCATTACCATTGTTGGGATGATATGGCTTATAATTGTTGTTACCAAAATTATTCCTATAAGCATTATTGCCAAAATTATTATTTCTTATGAAGTTCACATCAACTTGATCTTCTTGAGCAACCAAAGAGGCTAAAGGAACATTATTTGGATCAATATGGGCTTTCCCATTCACAAGCATAGACATAATAATATCAATCTTATCACTCAAGGAGGAGGTTTCCTCAACAGAATTTACCTTCTTACCTTGTGGAGCTCTCTCAGTATGCCATTCAGAATAGTTAACCATCATATTGTCTAGAAGCTTTGTTGCAGCATCCAAAGTAATGGTCATAAAGGTACCTCCAGCAGCAGAATCCAATAGGTTCCTTGAAGAATAGTTCAATCCTGCATAAAAAGTTTGGATGATCATCCAAGCAGTCAATCCATGAGTGGGACAATTCTTTACCAAAGATTTCATTCTTTCCCAAGCTTGAGCAACATGTTCATTATCAGATTGTTTAAACTTCATTATTTCACTTCTCATAGATATAATCTTAGCAGGAGGATAATATTTTCCAATAAAAGCATCTTTGCATTTAGTTCAAGAATCAATACTATTCCTAGTTAAGGAATTCAACCACTCTTTAGCTTTTCCTCTCAAGGAGAAAGGAAACAATTTAAGCTTAATAATATCACCATCTATATCCCTATGCTTTTGCATCTCACAAAGTTCAACAAAGTTATTTAGATGGGGCAGCAGCATCTTCATTACCAATACCAGAAAATTGTTCTCTCGTAACAAGATTGAGTAAACCAGGTTTTATCATAAAGAAAGTAGCTTCAGGAACAGGTGGAGCAATAGGTGTGCTCATAAAATCATCGTTGTTGGTGCTAGTGAAGTCACACAACTTAGTGTTTTCAAGAGTAGTCATTTTTGTGTTTTTTATAAAGAAAGCAAACTTGTAAAACTAATTTTTTTGTGTTTTTGATAAAAAAAAACAAGCAAACAAAGCAAAAGTAAACTAAGCAAAACAAAAATAACAAAGTAAAGAGATTGGTTATGAGGGACTCCCCTTGTGAAGATGTCCTTGACTCCCGACAGCGTGCGGAAAATACTTGCTGACTCGTGTATTAACGAGCTCGTTGGGGAACCCCAAGAGGAAGGTATGATGAGCACAACAGTAAGTTTCCCTCAGTTATGAAACCAAGGTTTAATCGAACCAGTAGGAGCAAAGAAACACCCCAAAGGTGTTGCTAGCTGAGCCTTGGCAGGGCGCACTACCGGTGCTAGTAGCAACGTGGAGACCTGTACAACACAACCATAGAAATTTGTCCCCAACTTGTGATGAGGTTGTTAATCTCACCGGTTTTGCTGAAAACAAAGGATTAAACGTATCGAATGGAAGGAAGTAATAGTTTGCAAAAAGTAAACACAAAGCAATAAACAGTTTGTAGATTGTATGTAAAAGAAAGGACCGGGGTCCATAGTTCACTAGGGGTGGCTCTCCTTAAGATAAATAACATGCTGGGTGAACAAATTACAGCGGGGCAATTGACAAACATCGAGAAAGCATACAAGCATATACTAATCATCTTGACTCCTTTGAGACTTGATTGGGCATTACAATATTATACATAGACCGCCATCCAACTGCATCTATGACTAATAATCCACCTTCAGGTTATCATCTCGAACCCCTCCGAGATTAAGTTGCAAGCAACAGATTATTGATTTACGAATTGCGTGTAATGTAAACAATACGATTATTCTATGAACAAAGGATTGTTGTTTTCTCCCTAGTAGCAACAACACATCTAGTACCTTAGAGATTTCTGTCACTTCCCTAGATTACCAGAGGCATGAACCCACTATCGAGCATAAATACTAACTCTTGGAGTTGCTAGCATCTACTTGGCCAAGATAGCTACTAACAATGGAAAGCATGCAAGATCACAAATAACAAAGACATGATAGAATTAATAATCAATCTGAAATAGCATCTCAATATCCATCGGATCCCCGCAAACACAACATGCAGAATTACAAATATATGATCTTGATCATGAATGGAGCTTACAAGATCTAGACATGAAAGCACAAAGGAGGAGAACCGGCCATCTAGCTACTACATGGACCCATAGTCCAGAGATGAACTACTCACGCATCACAACGGAGGCTTGCATGATGATGAAGAAGGCCTCCAGGGTGAATTCCCTCCCGGCGGTCGGAAGAGCTTCAGATCCCTCCCGATCTAGGGACAGAGATGACGGTGGCTACATACTCTTTCGTGGAATTTTGATCGGGTACTTAGGGTTTTGGTCCCAAAGGCAATATATAGGCGGAAGGAGAGGCCAAGGGGGTGCTGGGGTCGGCCAGACCACCCCTGGCGCGGGCCAAGCGTGGCCGCGTGGCCAGGTGATGTGGCCAGGCCCCAACCCTTCTTCGTCTCGTATTCTGGCTCCAGATGTCTTCTGGTAAAATAGCGACTTTGGCTTTTGTCCCGTCCAATTTCGAGAATATTCATTTTCTGACTTTCCTGGAACCAAAAAACAGTAGAAAACAGGCAGCTGGCACTGTGGCTCTTGTTAATAGGTTAGTCCAAGAAATCATATGAAAAGTACTCCAAAGTGTGGACAAAACACAAGAAAGTAGATAAAACCAAGCATGGAACATCAAAAATTATGGATACATTTGCAATGTATCAGCCCGCACCCCTTTTCTCTTTTCCTTTCCCTTCTTTTGTGGTTCGTTTTTTTCCCGACAGGCAGGCCCTGCTTGTCATCCTCGTCAATGTGACGTTCTCAGACCCGTTCTCGAACCACCGTCGTTGTTTTCATGTTTTCCTCCCATTTCTGTTCGGATTTCCCCTTCCTGATCCCTATCTGAGCACGCCCCTATTTAAATAATCTTCCTCGTCTCGAAAAACCTCTCCCCAACCCTTTTCTATGCCGTTAGGCTACCGATTTCGTGGCACCGAAGAGCCCCAATACCATTGATTCGGAGGTGCATGTCGTTGTCGACTTGGACCACACCAAGCCCCTTCCTCTTCCTCGTTGTGTTCGCCTTGGTTTTCATGATGCCTCACCTATTTTTTTCCTCCGCATCGCAGTCTACCACCGGGGATTTCTCGTCGTTGCTCTCGCCAGGACCACAAGAGCTGAAGCCGCTGCCCGCCGCCATTGTTCGTTCACCCCTATAACGAGCCCCAGGACCACCGGAGAACCACCGAGTATTGTCGCCTGAACCGCCGGCCCTGTCGGTTGTCGTCGATGAAGGTAAGCAAAGAGGTTTTGCTTCCCCGCCGCTGGATCCCAGATGGACGGCCGGATTAGAACGACCGTCCGAACCGGTACCGGCCAGTAATAGCGCGCCGCGTGGCACCCGCGCGTCAGCGTGGAGTTTTTCTGAAAAATAGAAAAGATTAAAATAGGAGAAAATGAATTAAACTTAAATTGTAGGAAAATATCTACTTGTCGGAAAAAACGCAAATTATATATCGTTGGAATCAGAAAAATGTATAGTATTTGATTCTGTAATAAAGCTGTGAGTTTACAGTACAGATAATTTTAATAAGTATATTAAAATGTATATTGTAGTATTTTAATTCTATAAAATCATCTGTAAGTTATTTTTGCGTGAAACATTATTCTCCTCGCTCTAAATTAAATTGCCTATCTAGGAGTATTTTTTACCAAAGATTGATTATATTGTTTACATGAGAGGCTAAACTAATATGAATAAAGGCCTATTAAACGGATCAATCTATTGCAATAATTGGCTTTCATGTATGTCATCTGTAAGTATAATGATCAGAGAACCTAAATACTCTACCGAAACTTATCATGAATATGTTATGTATGTATTTTTTGCATTTGTATTAATCTTTATATGTTGTTGTTCACCTCTACCAATTCGTATAGATTGTGAGGAGTGTAATCCCCGTGATTGTCAAGACTACGCTTTTGACTCTTATAACCAAAGCAAGTGCTGCTACATAAATGTCTTACTTATTTTTACTATGCATTATAGCTTTGTTTTTGTAGTTGCATGTGTATAAATATTATGCTATGCCATATCCCACTATTATGGTAGTATTTCTTGTTAGGTGAACCAGCGTATGTTAAATGTGTTTAGATATGCTTACTTAGATGAGGATGGGATTACACCATGATGAACTATGTTTTTGAAAGTATATGTTTTGTGGAAAATTAAAAAAAAACATAATTAGTGAACTATCTGGGTGGAATTTGTATTGCTTGGTTTATGTTGAATGGTTATCGTGCCCATGTCTATGGTTTACTTATGTATCGCACTTGTGGATGGCCAACCAAGTTTTAGAGGAATGATTAGTGTCTTTGTTTGGTAGCTTAGGTGTGCAACCATGTGCCAGTGAGTTATGGGTGGCTGGTTGGACTTAGTAGGTCGTCGTGAACCGAGCTCTTCGTATCCAGAGATGTAGTGAATTGGTAGGTTGGTACGGTGCGTGGATGGGTTTGGGGAACTCCTTCCCAAATTGTCTTACCTTGGACTTATCCTTATCGTGACTCAAAATGCATGTAATGATAAGAGCGGATCGACCAAGTTAAGCCTTTCAGACGGTCTAAACAGGTGCAAAAGCCTACCAACCTTTAAGTTTACTAGGAAACAAGCACACTCTCCACCCGCGGGCCCCACGCAGCCCCGCGCGTACCGTTCCCAGTTGTAAACGAGGCTCAGACGAACAACACGAGTAAGAAAAGGAAAGACGAGATCCGACAGCCAACAACAAAATTTGCGTGAGGCGCGCACCATGAGGGACCGATCGAACGGGTCACACTCGCGCGCGCGAGGAGCTACCAACGAGGCGGGTAGGCTAGCAAGAGTTATAAGAAGTAATGATTAAGGATCATTTTGGATATTGAACATGAGGGAAGGGGGAAGATAAGCCTCCCATCCAGCCACCACAAGGTAGAGTGATAAAATTCAGGTTAGCCTCCATTGGAGAAGAAAACCAAGAGAGAAGGGGAAGAGAAGAAGTTGAAGGAAAAAGTTGAATCAAGCACTGGACTCTGCCCACAAGGTTGTGAAGACCCAGATCTACTACCTTGTCTCATTCGAGCTGTGATTTTACCATCTTTGATGAGATTGCTTCGATCCCTAGCTCTTGTGCCTCAAATCTTGATGTATGAGATCCTCTAGTGCTCTCTAGAGAAGAACAAGGTGTATTCCCATTTGATAATTGTGGAAGAAGATTTGGTTGGCTTCGACCCGTGGTTTTTCTCTCAAGTTGAGAGGTTTTCCACGTAAAAACGATTGGTGTCCTTGTGTGTTGATTTGCTTGTTGCTGCTTCTATGTGCTGAGAGCACATAAGACTTGTCCTACCTAGCTGCAGATTTCAGCCACTGTGTGCGAGAGCACACATGACTTGTCCTCGTTTGGGCAGAATCTGTTTCCTCCATATACGTTTGATGCATATATTTTCTTCCGTAATTGAGCAACGATATGTGGATTTAGTACATGAGTAAATCTGAAGTTTACATCTTATTCCATTGCATATTTTTATATCATGTCTGCAGATTTCAGCCACTTTGTGCGAAAGCACACATGACTTGTCCTCGTTTGGGACAAAATCTGTTTCCTCCATATACGTTTGATGTATATATTTTCTTCCGTGATTGAACAGCGATCCGTGGATTTAGTACATGAGTGAATCTGAAGTTTACATTTTATTCCATTGCGTATTTTTATATCATGTTTGAGTGTGCTAATTCTTCAACACTATGTACTTTCTCCGTTTTAAAATATAAGATGTTTTAGCTTTGTGAAAGGAGTGTACCTAAACTCCTTTTAGTGTGTAGGTTCATATAGATTTGGAGTAAACCTACACTAAAAAAGGTTTAAATACATTTTTTTCATAAAGCTAAAACATCTTATATTTTAAAACAGATGGAGTACTACGTAGAAACCCGAGAAAAAAGAAAAGAAATTGGTACACAAGAATACATCGAAGTGAACGAGGAAAAGATATCTCAGATCAGAAGCTCTATACACATCAACATTTTTTCGAAGAGATCAAGCTCTGTATGCATCACTGCTTCTCTGTCAATTGATAAGATTGTTTATACTTGCGTCCTACAGCCTGAACACAACCTAATCTCAATCAGCTACTCTTGCATAGATATACTACGTGTCAACACTAGCAATGCTCCGATGCATTACCCTGCGAGCTCTGCCTCGTCATCTCGCCACAAGGGTACTCACTAGCAGCGGGAGCATGGTTCGCGCTCGGACATGCGGCGACGGAGGAGGCCGGTTCATCGGAGATAACGATCTCTAGCTGAGTGGACGTCACGTCCGCGACGGCTGTGCCGGCCTCCGTCGCCGGGACCGCAGCCACTTCTGCCTGCGGTGCGTTCTGTTCTGACGAGGACGCCGATACCTGGAACGGCAGCGGCAGCTGGGCCATGGCGACCGCGTAGTAGACGGGTGGCATGGTGGCGGCGGCGCGATGCTTCGCTGTGGCGCGCATGGAGGCGCGGCAGATGGGGCAGGTAGACTGTTGCTTGAGCCAGGCGTCGATGCAGGCGACGTGGAAGGCGTGGCCGCAGTAGGGGAGCACCCGCACCACATCCTTCGCCTGGTACTCCTCCAGGCACACCGTGCAGCTGCAGGTGGGCGCGCACGTTCGTTAGCGGATCATTTGGACATAGGTACATGGTAATTGCTAAAGTAAGGGCAATGAGTTATTGGAAGAGTCTGGATTCGATTAATCGCATCTCTTTTTTATGGGTTTTTTCCATGTGTAACAAGAAAGCCCATAACAAGCTAAAAAACAAACAACTACAAACCCAATTACAAGTTGATATGGGAAAATCAAATAAAAATAGTATATGCTTCCTCTATCCTGAGTTACTTGTCGCAGATTTGCTACATACACATGTATCTAGTCGCGTTTTAGTGTATATATATACATGTGAATTAGACAAAACCGTGAAATCTAATTCATGACAAATAGAGTATAAAACATAAAATTGCGCACATGTGCACAATTAACCTCTATGTGTAATAACATATGAAAAAGTTATTGTAGTATGTGCAATTACACAGTTGAACGCCATGCGCAATGAAAAAAAAATCAACTAATAACCACTCCCAGCAAAACTGTCACGGTCCACTAGGAGACATTACACGATACACAAAACAACAATCTTTGTTATTTTTCTGGTTCAAAAATCAGTTAACGTAATTACTAACATACGATTAAACGGTATAAAATTTGACCAAGCACCAGGAAAAAATTTAAAAATAAATACCAATCAAGTAAAAATAAGCAGTCAAATATATCTAGACAAAAAAGAAACAAAAACAAGGCCCAAAATGCTAGAAACTAGTCAAACACAAAAATAGGTCGTCTTACTCAAGCAACCCAATACAAACTAAGAAAACAAAAACCACGAAGATACCCACAACCGAACCACACAACAAAACTGGCTGACCCAACAACTAACAGAAACAAACATCGAACAATGGAATCGATCGATCTAGACCTAAGTGAAATCTCATGTGATTGAGGTTTTCTCATGTGATTGAGAGTTAGCAAAAGGGTTATTTTCATGTTGGGGTAATGAATATGGATTATGGAGCAGAGGGATTTGTTAGTCCGGTTAATTCTTCATGATTCAAAGTTTTATAAAAAAGGTCGTCATGAATCACAAAATTAAGTGCTTGGTCGGATTTGACTAGCTACAAAACTGTTTATATATATTTGACCCTAGACGTCAATCCTAAATATGAAACCAATTTTGGCTGGTCAATCAGTGTCTAGATGATGCTCCAAACAAGTATGAAAATCCATGTGTATAGAAAAAGTCATAACGGGAGAACACAAAAAAAATCGTATAACATATGACTTTTTTGTCCTATACCTTTTTTGCATAATAGGACAAAAATGTCGAGTTATATTTGTTTTAGCAAAGAGAATTATCTGTGTTCTCCTCTTTTCAGGACACAAATGATTACATTTTTCTTAGAATTGTTTTGTAGCCTGTAAACTAGGAAGCTTAGTTTAAGGTTGTTGAATAGTGTTGTTGTACTACACTTCTTATCAAACATCGTAGAAAATTAGCCATGAAGGTAAAAAGAAATTAAATAAATACTTTTTTTGCTAAGCTAGTTCAACAATCTATATTATCATAATCCATCGTAACATCAAACACAACTGTCTAGCATTACGTACAAACATGAATTATCACGCGTTATCTAGGAACCTTGGCAAAACCAACCTCCGAACTGGCTACAGTTTGAATGACAGCGTTGTACAATCCAATTTTTTTAAAGGAACGCTCCATCGGAAATGTGACCAGGTTTACCATGTACTCTTTGTGTAAAACTCCTATAAATCTTATCTTAATTCAAACATTTTAAATTTTGAATAATTATATAGAAAATATTAACATCTAGACATGAATCTATATCACTAGATCTATCATTAAATATGTCATTGTAACATATTCGTTGGATATGGCATATGTTGGTACTGTTTCTGTAAACTTGATCGAACATAAATAGTTTTGGTCTAAGATAAAATTAATTGTATTTTGTATACATGGAAAGAGGGATAGAAAGAATGGGGAGAATCATTTATCTGTTGTTTCCTACATATAAAGCACTAGTTTACTTTTGGATGAATTTTGAAGGCTCTTATTCTCCAACATTTTATAGACACATTAATTTCTGGCTTTTTTGAAACCAACATCTAAAATAATTAGGGTTGATGCACTTGGGATGCGCTCACGTGCATCCTGTCTAAATATATAGTACTCTCTTCGATCCATATTAGTTGTCGCTGAAATGGATGTAACTAGACATGTGTTCAGTGCTAGTTACATCCATTTCAGCGATAATTAATATGAAACAGAGGGAGTACTTTAACACATACTTCTAATATAATCTAACGAAGATCTTCTATAGTTATGGTTCAAGTATGATCAAGCAAAATGAGTGGTGGAACCTGGATACTCCGGAACCATGTTTCCAAACCGGTCCAAACAATAGTATTCCCAAGTTTCAAAAAAATTGAGATAAATCATGCACATGAATACAACATTTGATACGTATGCATACCAATTTTCAAGAAAAATACGTATGGATGTGGCCTACAAAAAAAAAGAGAAATGTGAAACTTGCACGGTGGAATCCCATAGCTTGCATTATTCATCAGGAACTTTGTGTCTTTACCTAAGTTATATACTTTCGAATTTAAGTTTAAAAACTTGGTATGCACATACATGCATGCATCCGCTACATGCAAAATATTATTTCACATTTTCTGATTTTATATAATATTTGTTTCAGTTTTACTATTCACACGGGTCCGGAGTTCCAATGTTCCAAAATTCACTCTCCCAAGCATTGTAACACATATCTAATCGTCGCCTCTTGTTTTCTTTTCTAAAGCCACGGCCAATTCAAAGTATGGTACAGTGGGTGTCACCACTGTGATATATTTCTCCGTACCATGTTTGTCATGATTGGAGTTCACATTTAAACTAAAATCACAATAAAAAGTTAACTAGTTACAATGCTACTTCCATGATGCATAGTGTCGTAAGATTGTCTTTTAAGCGTTGAAACATGATGACCGACCTGTCGCTGTATGGGTTTGAATTAAACTCTCTCGATAGTATACACTACAATATTATTATTTTTTGTAAAATTCTATCGATCTATTAATAATCATCAACACAGTTTAAAGAGTTATAAAAGTAATAAAAATTACAAATAGTTTAAAGGACCACCTCCCCTCTCTTCATCAATTATAATATCGCCTTATCATTTTACTTACAAACTCCTTCCGTTACTAAAATAAGTGACACGACTTTGTCAAGATATGCATGTATATAGGCGTGTCTTAGTGTCTAGATACATGTATATCTAAACAAAATTGTGTCATTTATTTTGGGACGAAGGATACATCATTATGCTCGGTACTCTGTTTATGACACTAGCATGTTGCGAGAGACACGCAGGAAACCACAATACTACTCCCTCTGTGCTGAAATACCTGTTGCAGTTTTATCTAAATACGTATAAATATACATATTAGATAAATATATGGCATCTAATTCAAGATCGATGGACAATATTTTTCTACGTTTCTAGGTTCCCAAATGTGTTCACGTCCGCAAACGGTTTGCGGCTGCGTCAAGTGAGACTAGGCACGTGATAGGGTGTGTGGACCAGGACCTCCTTGTTACAGAAATTGAGAAATGTAATTAAAAGCTGCAAAACTGTTTATGACTTCCGTTTGGACACGCCATCCCCATTGCCGAGGTACGCCTGCCGTACCCACAAAGGCTAACATTATCTATGGATGATCCACGTCGACCGAGAAGTGGCAATTTGCTGCGATCATTTTCTTTTTTTTTGGAACTGAATGTGCTGTGATCCTTGTGTGCGCATGAATGAGTAAAAAAAAAAACTGAACACGCAGAAAGAAATTAAGAGCTGAAGTGGTCTTAACTGCGACTCCTCCTGCGTGGGCTGTCGCTGCGAGTCGTCGCCCAACTTAACCGTCGGGAAGGCGGTCACCACGGACGGCTCCATCCCACGGACGCTGCGCTCAACCTGCGAACCAACCAATCGGTCGGCTGCACACTCATCAGGATCCCAAAGAGAACGCAACGGAGGTACAGTACTAGCAGCAACTGAACCAGCCATGAGTGACAGGATGCTTAACGTGAATGGCGACGTCGCCGGCCTGCGGCGCAGCGGCGTGCTCCGGCGCGGCGGCGTTCCTGAGGTGGATTCGCGCGCAGAGAATCCTGGTGAAGACGAAGAGCACGAAGAAGGCGCTGACCGAGAAGGCCATCGCCGTGGTCACCATGTTCATGCCCATGCTGCTGCCCCTTGGCCCGGCCATTGCCCCCCTCCCACTTTACTCCTCTAGCATATCACACTACTCTGTTGATTCCATGCCTTTTGGGCATCAGAGGAATTAATCTGCGAATACCTGCGAGTGAGAACTTACTTGGTCGATAGATCGATTTCACGGTAAGGCCGCGCCCGTCGCCTCCTCGCCTCGGCTGCAAGGAATCTTATTGTCTACCGCTCCTCCGTCTCTCTCCATTGTTCTTGGATAATAAAGAGGAAGAGAACATCCAAGGGAAGAAGAAGATGTGCAGCTAGCGGATGGAGGCAAGGCGTAGCGATAGCGAAACCTGCCTGCCCCCTGCGCCCGTCTCGCCCACGGAAATTGTTTAACTATCACTAATCTTGTTTAACTATCACTAATTTATGCTCGCTTGTTGATTCGTATCGTGGCAAATCTAATCAACTTGTTAATACGCTACGTGCTAATTATGTCGACTAATGAACCGTTCAATTATGGATGATGGCTCTAGGCCTAGGCTAGCCGTCGCTTTCAGCCACTGGTGGTAGTGGTACCCGCCCGTCGTTGCATTGGTGCATTATTATTATGGAAAAATGCTGCGTGAGCGAGCGGTTGATTCGTGTGAGTTTTCGTCACCGTGTGCTGCTAGCTGTGCACGGTGGACCGGCTCTTTTCCGCACAACGGCGTTGCCAACACGCCCTTCCGTTCGCGTTCGCTGCTCAATCGTCCGAGTTTTCACATCGAACGGCCCCGTGTCTCAACCTTTTCCTCCGTTTCCTGATACAATTATATCAGCATATTCTGTTTAAATATGTTATCGGTTGCAATTGTTTTCTTGGCAATATAAGTTTTGGAAAGAGATGTAGAAAAAAACTTTGTAAAAGGAAAGGATGCTTCCATTTGTGCAAATATTCTACTAAGAAGAATAATGCCTTTCTAGTGTATGATACACTTCTCGTGACACACCGTTGCATGCACAATCGAGTAGCAAGGGGTTGTTTTATTTGCCTAGTTAGAGCATCTCCACTCTTAGGGGCTCCGGCACGGCCCGGGGGGCGCCGGCGCGATGTTGCCAAATAGGGGCACCGGTTCTCAGTCGTGCCCCCAATAACGAAATTTAAATATTTTAAATTTAGTAGAAATTTGGACAAACAGTTCAAAATTTACCGAAACATCGACGAACAGTTTAAATTTACAAAAAAAAATGCCATCTAATGATAGCCACGGCCGATCCCGAGCCGGTGGTACATCGTCACGGCGTAGTCGAATAGGCCGTCCTCGTCCTTGTCGTCGCTAGACGGCTCGTCCTTCGCCGGCGGTAGGGGCTGCACCCCTCGCCGCTGGTCCTGCGCGTCGGCCTCGTGGAAGGACCAGCCGCCCCCTCGTCGCTGTCGATGTGGACGACGAGGCCGTGGCGGCGTTGAAGGATGCCCGCCCGGCATCCTCTAGCCCGAAATTCTTCGGGTCCTCGCCGTCCGCCACCGGTAGCGCCGCCTTGTACTCCGGCGGTGGCGTCCCACCTTGGCTCGAGCTTGGGCTGCCAGGCGACGAGCGGCGAGGCGAGAGGCGCCATGGCGCTGCTTGGGCTTCGCCTGCGTCCTTCACCGGCCGAGCAACCCCGTAGCGTGGCGATGATGGCGAGAATACGGCGGATACCGCGTTAGGGGGACGCCGACGAGCAAGACGAGGAGGAACGCGAGGAGAGGACGCCGATGCGCGGCGCTGGCGAGGCCCCCAGCAGCTTGGCGGCTTCTTGGCGGTGCGTGGAACGCGGTGGCATCACCAACGGCGGGTTGTTGCCGTTGGCGATGTGGTCCAGGACCTAGGAGAGGGTGCGTCCCGGAGCGCTCCACCATCGCTTCCGGCCTTTGTTGAGAGAACGGGCAACGCCGTCGTAGGCCTCGTCGTTCCTCGGCACGCCGCCCACTCGGAGGTTGTCGGGATCCCACCGGGGTCGTTCGCTCCTCGTCGGTGGCGACCCTCGATGAGTGCTTTCGAGATCGCGGCTCTGCGGGCCACGCCGGTGGGGATGGGCGACACAGGGAGACCGCCGCGGCTCACCGCCCACCCCGTCGGAAGCCGAAAAGCCGGCGGGACGGGGTAGCCGGCGTTCCATAGCGCCCGCGCCTCGTCGACGTGGAGCCAGAGGCGGCCAAAGTCATGGCCGCCGCGCCGTCGTAGCCCGCCATCGCCGAGGGAGAAGAAGACGACGCTTGGGGGAGGAGATGGTGGAGCTCGCCGTCGAGATAATGCGTGTGCGGCGGCAATGGAAACTGTCGCGGGTTTTATAGTGGGGAGGAGGCGGCGGTGGGCGTTAACGCCGCTTTTGCCGACGGGACGCGTCGGTTGCACCGCCCGCTGCCGTTCGCTGGAAATGCTGCGGCGAGCAACGCCATTACTCGGCGCTGATGGCGAGGAAGAAGACCGGCTCTATGTGACTGCCATGCGGGCCAGCTTTGACCGGTCGGGTTTGGCGCGCGCGCTCCCACCTTCTCTTCCCGCCACCCGCCCTGGCACGCGTCCATCCGGCGCCCCCGCTCACCTCCCTATACATTGGGTTTGGCCTGAGACCGCCGGGTAAATAACTGGGCGCGTGGCTGGGCTCGAAATTTCGCACCAGCGCCCCCCAAAACACTATGAGGGGCCTTTGAGGCCCCGAGTGGAGATGCTCTTAGACTGACTCTTTTGTTTGGTACTTCCTCCATCCCATAAAGGATGCTGGAGGAGTCGATCAACGTTGAATTTGCATAAAAGTCCATAACACATTCAAAACCTTTCAAATTTGTCCCAAATTTGATATTTTAAATTCACATCTTGTCTTCTCCTTCCTCCCAGCCGCCCGCCACTACACAGTACTCCGCTGTCGCCCCGCTCGCTGTCAGAGGCCTCCCGCGGGGTCGCCCCACCTGTCAGGAGGCCCCCGCGGGGCTCGCCCTGCTCCACTCGTGCGCTGCATCGCCTCTCTTCGACGGAAGGATCGAGCCAAGCCACACCGACGGAGGGCTGGTACCGGCGCGGGGGAGAAAGGCCACGTATCTCCCGTTCCCGCTCCGGCCTCCTCGCCACGTTCCTGTCCCCGACATCAAGCTCACCCTGCCTCCTCGCCACGTTACTGTCCCAGACATCAAGCTCACCCTCCACTGCCTCTTCCATGTCGACCAAGCCGTCGGAGCAACGAAGCTCCTCTGCCGGACGAACCTAGCGCAAGCGCCCTCTGCCCAGCCCCTCTTGCGCACGTCCTCTTCGCTGCCAGCCTCAACCTACCTGCAGTCGTTCTAGACTACCTTCGCGAGCTCCCTCCGCCCAGCCTCCTGCAGTTTCAGAAACGGTGAAAGTTCAGAGACAATGATAGTGTTAACATAGAGCAGTTGGGCATGCACATGTATAGTTTCAGTTAACACCACCACCTAGTCATGCCCGTGTTTTGCCGCACGATCACACAATCAGTTGTTTGAGTTGTACATGACATAGAGCTTGTACTTGGCTATTTTAAGCCATGCAATATCAATGCAAAATTATGTTGAATCCTAGCATTGCTTTCAGAGAGAACCAAGTTTCAGAGACAATGGCAATTTGCAGTTTTAGAGACAATGACAGAAACCAAGTTTGAGTTCAGTAGGCAATTCACATTATCTCAAGCATGTGTACCAAAATAGATTTAGTCAGCTTCTATGCATTAATTAGTGACATGCATAAGATATGTTTTTCGTCTAGAAAAAAGTGCACTATTGTTACATGTTCTAGTTAATATTGATGTATGGCTAGTGAAAATATGTGACGATATAAACTAACATTCACCAGAGTAACTTACTGGTGGAATATTGATACGCAGAGAGAAAGCTTGACCTAACGAAGCAATGATCTTCTCTCATCATACTTTGGCTTCTCAAACTCTAAGGATTTCTCTATAATGAAGCATAGAATGGTTAATCAACATGGTATGGTATGGAATACTAATGCATATCTACCAAAGGGTGTACCTTCATCTTTGCTAGAACCATAAGTGAAGAAAGCGACAAGCAGGTCAAGGAAACCTGACAAAGAAAGAAAGAATGAATGAAGGTTCATCCCATTGTATCTAACAATAAATTGAGTTAATTCAAAATTAGCAACCGAGGAAAAATAAAAAATAAGAGTTACAACATACAACACTCACCAACTTCTAACAACTAGAACTCCATTACTTCTATAAGGGCATAGGTTTTTTCAAGTAGCTCTGTCATGATAGATAGAGCTATTGGTAGTCGTGCTTTTGCTTGCTAGTGTTCTTTATGCTTGTGTGGTATGTCATAGCCGATGTCTCCTCCAACTTCCATCACCCCAATCATAATATATTGTAGTGTGATGAAACTAAGGGAAAGCGTGTCCACATCATAGTTGTGGAATTCTTCCTCTTGTGGGATGTTACCACTAAAGCTTCGTCCAAGCAAAATCCTAAAAAATTAGGAAGAAAGGGATTAAAAAACTCAGTCTAGGAATATCAAGTTAGCTACTTCCTGAAATTCTAGTCAAGTGGAATGAAATTTCATTCAATTAGTTACAACAAGTAACACTAGAAGTAATACTAGTATGTTACCACAACCCTAACTTGGTCTAGCAGACAACTGGGTTTAGCAGATAGCATAGAAGTAGTTTCAAAATTAACATGGTACCGCAAGCATCAAGAAATGATTGTCCTAGCATTAAGAAATGTTTAGTATAAAAAACAAACACAGATGATAAGTTGCAAAAACTGGAACTGCATCCAATGAGAATAGAACTAATTGAAAGCCCCATAAATATATGTGACAAATAGATAGGCAGTGCATTCCGCTTGCAGTTTTAACACATATAGCATCAATGGAAGACAGTAAAAAATATCACCTAAAATAAAGATAGATTAGCTCGTTTATGTAGCATTTTAGTTTCAGTTTCTAACATTTTATCCTTAGGAGTAAGACACCCCCTAAGTTGCATATTACTCCTAAGATGCTATGAATATTTGTATGCTTGCACATATCTGGAACTACTAAGAGTCTACCATTAGGGAAATACTAAAAGTGATATACTAGTCCTAGTTAGAAAGGAAATATATCAGTACAAGAACAACAAGCAATATATCAATACCTATTGCAGAAACCTGAAGATAAGTAATGCATCATGAAATGTCCAGTGCAATAAATAACCCTGATCAAGTTTTATAGAGGAATATTCCAACTTTTAGCAATTACAGAACTAATATAATTTGGATAAAGAACCAAAATTTCCATTTGAAGGAGCGTTCCAACTTTCATATATCTCCTTTCCTTCCTAATAGTACAACAACATTTGAGTCTGAATATGCAAATAGACAAATTGCATTGTCTTGTGAGGTTATCCTTTACTACATCAGGAAACAAGCTTACAAGGAACGAATATGAGGAAACAAGCATTCACCATCATCACGATAAAAGGCTCTTCTTTATATCTATGACAGTTTATCACTATGTTCTGATCTAATGGAGGACACAAGGTGATTCTTGTTCTAGGTACGCCAAGTTTGGGTCCTAAGCTGGATATGGCAACTGGTGTTCCTATCAAGTTAAACAATTCTAAATTTATGTCAACATTCAAATTGATTATTGAAATTTACGAGTTTATATGTATCAGTGCACAAGTCTTGTAATGCCAGTTATGACATTCTCAATCAGATATATCACAGTAAAGTTTGTAATGTCAATTAATTTAATATTTTTAATTCAACTTTAGTCTGGTTTAACTATTCATTTGGTTAGGATTCTTCGACAGTGTTTGTGGGTGTTGGAGATATGCCCTAGTGGTAGATAATAAAAATGTTTTATGATCATATATCAAATGTTCATAATAAGTTCTATACCATACTATAACTATATTAAGTGGAAACATTAGTACACGTGTGGTATGTGAACAAACCAAGTCCCTAGTAGCCTCTAGTCAACTAGCTCATCGGTCAACTAATGATCGAGGTTTTCTTACCATGGACATTTATGTCATTTGATAGTGGGGTCATGTCATTGAGTGAATGATGTGATGGATACATATCCAAGTCTAGCATTACAATGATATCCAGTCACAAAATTTAACATTGTGATAACTAGGAAAACCAAGGAACTTAATCCTTTGACCGTGAGATTATATCTAATAACTATCATCGGAGGATGCCTTGACTGCATCAGCCGTCACACCATAACATGGTGATCATAAATGTGTCTCTCAGGTATTCCGAAGGGGTAGGTTGAGATGTATGCATCAAGATCGGAGTTTTCCCATCTATGTGACAAATAGAAACTCTGGACCCACTCAGTGAGATTACATCTACAAAATTTACAAACATGTTATTAGGTCACGGGGATATAATATCACGACAACGAGTAAATGTGTTTGTCGGTAACAAGATAGAACTAGGTATAGAGATATCGAAGATCAGATCTTGGAAAAACTAGGTATCATGTAGCAAAGGGAATGAGACTCGACATTTAAGCAATCAAGTTAATTCGTGGAATGCATGAGGGCCATCATGGGTTTCCAGATCCCGTTGTTGGTCATTGATTGGAGAGATGTCTCGATCATTTCTGCGCATTCCCAAACCATAGAGTGGCACGCTTAAGGATAGATGACGCTTAGGGCTTGATTCGAGATCGTTGGAGAAAAGAGATGAGAGAACCGGAAATATTCCGTGTGGATCCGAAGGTTGTTCGTAGTGATCCTAAAGGTGTTTCAGAGCGAAGGGAATGAAATAATATGTATTTAATATTAACTAATGGAATTAATATTTAAAATATGTTTTATTTAATATTTCAGGGGCAGTCCACCTAAATGGGCCTTTCGAAGGAAGGGCCTATGTGGGCTAGCATGCCCCTTTAGGTAAGGCAACGGGGGAAGGGGTGCCTAGGGTTTCGCGCGTGGGGTAGGGCCCAATGTGGCTACCTCCTCCCACCTCCCTTGGCCGCTGGCCCCCTCCCTAGGGCACACACCCTCCCGCTATATAAGGAGGAGGCTTGGGGGAGGAGGAGCACACAATCCCCCTAAGGCATTTTCTCTCCCCTCTCTCTCTCCCCCTCATGTGTGGTTCCACAATTGGAACATGCATACAAGGATAGAGGTTTCTCCACCATACGCACGCCATCATGCTACTGGTATCTCGGTTCAAATCAATCTTCTTCCGCTGCTTCACTGGACCGGAGCCTGGGCAACATCGTCAACACCGTATGCGTGTAGAACTGTGGAGGTGCTGCCAGTTGTAGCACTTATCGGTTGTACGCCTACACGACCTTGAGGTCGGCATTGCTGTACGACTACATCATCAACGTTCATTTGGAACATAATTATTTTCCGTCTTCAAAGGTATGAACATTGAATCCCTCTGTTATTACATCTACATAGAGTAGATTTTGGCTATATCATTCTCGTGGCTAGGATTTTTTGCTTCGTTTTATGCTACAGAACCCTTCAGTAGGGAGATAACTTGGACTCTCCAAATAGTCCTTAGCCACATGGGAAATGGTCAGTAAGACGAAGGGGAATGGAGGGCTAGGAATTTGTTGACTTCTAGTAAAACACCTTCTCTATCAAGATATCATTGATGAGTGCAAATATGATGCATATTTAAGCGTACAAATTATTCATATTACCACTCTCACATGCTATATCTAGCTACAACTATGCCCATTATTCATGATTACTAGTTCTCATTCATTTTTGTATGGACTTTGCACAACTAGTAGTTTTAGTAGGATTTTATTACTTCCTTGTCTTTGACTTGTGTGTGGGTGCTATGGAGGTGCTGCCAGTTGTAGCACTAAACCCTAAACCCTAAACCCTAAACCCTAAGGAGCCAAGATGATTTAATAGTGAAAAGTTATAGGGGTCAAACTTAGCCATATGAGATGTGGAAAAGTTATATTTTTTCATCATCTCATATTGCTGATCCAATACAATGGTGTTGTATCCCTCTTCCATTCAAATCCAATGAGCCAAAAACACCTCAGAGTCCGTAAGAAGAAATGGCGGTCAAAACACCACAGACTGCAGAGGGTTTAACGACCCACGGTACGGGCAGAGCCCACCCGTACCGTATGGTCATACTAACCTTGGTTGGCTTTGTTTCGTCAAATGGAAGAACATTTGTGAAGGCCAATGGGCATATTCGGCCCCGAACTCTGTCGGTTCGCGAAAACGATCTCTAGAATGCCTATTTAAAGGGGGGCCTAGCTGCATCTCAATCCATCCAACCACCCCTTGTGGATGGAGCCCTGTTGCTCCTCCACCTCCATAGCTGATGCATACAAAATATCCACCAACATACCACTCAAGAGGAAGAGGATACTTGCAATATGTCATGACGAAAGATATAGGTTATGCCAATCATACATAATTCTTCCATGCTAGTGGTGAATCCTACACTCCTTGAGAACTCCTCAATCACATCACTCCACACTTCATAAACACTCTCTTGCTTTAGTTTACTTTTATTATTTACTTTGTCACTAGTTACTTTAAATCTCTCTTGTTTACTATTATTCTAGCAACTTATAGTATAGACTATTTCCAAACACCGTTTTGGGTGTGAATGTGGCCTCATTGACAATGTGGCTACGGGGTTGTGTTGTTTCCATCTCCAAAGCTTCCAAGGGATGAGCTTCATAAAAAATATTTGCTGCTACAAGTACTGCAATAATCCTAGTTGATGTAGGAAGCCAACCATCAATCATACATGATCACCTGCTACTAACCTGGCACTCCAGGTTCATAGGGTAGAACTTCTTAGAACAGGTTCATAGGGTAGAACTTCTTAGAACGACAAGGCTAACACCTCCATGTTGTCCTTTAAAGGTGTGAAGTTTGTACTAGAACAAATCATCATGTGTCTTTTCAGGAAGGAGTGGGAGACAATCATAAATATCATTATGTAAACACCTTCGATGGGTTTGATAAGAACATGTCTCGCTATTTTGCGAAGGAGTGGGAGACAAACGTAAATATTATTGGGTAAACTGGCCGGAGGTTTGCAAACCTAAGGACCGGGGTGATCTTAGGGTGCTTAACTCCAGAATCCTTAATGTCTCGTTGATGACAACGTGGATTTGGAGATTGTATAATGAGCATGAAGAGGATTCTCTGTCGTTAAACTTTTAAGAGCCAAATATTTACCAGCTAATAACAACATCTTTGCCACTAGGAACCAGAGTGGTTCACCGTTTTGGTAAAGCCTGTCCAAAATTAAGCATCTGTTCAAGCTTGGGGCCAAATTTGAGGTGGGAAATGGACGGAGAGTCCTTTTTTTTGGAAGGATTGGTTGTTAGGATATGCCTCATTAGCTACCTCATAAGTTAGGCTTATCCTAGTTCGTGAAGCACTCAGCCAAACTAAGCTTCAAATTCAATTTAGATGTTCCTTTGGGGTTGAGGAAATGCAGATGTAGCATGCCCTCAATGAAGACTTGCAGCAGTGCGAGCTGTCTAACCGAAAGGATAAAGTAACCTGGGCTTTGGAACTAAATGGTCCCTTCTCGGTTGCATCCTTATATCTGTTAATCTATCAGGGACCGAGACTCCCTTATGAGGGCATAATTTGGAGGGTCAGATTACCTTTAAAGATTAAGATCTTCACTTGGTAACTTGCAAAAGGTCGTCTACCAGATATCGAACTACTACACAAATGCCACAGACCTACATATGAGAAGTGTGCCCTCTATGGCCAGATTGAATCAGTCATGCATATCTTTTTTCGTGTGCTTTGGATGATTTTTCTTGGAGTGGGTTTAGATCGATGCTTAGTGTTTCTTGGAATCCAACCTCTTTTTCATCTTTCTACAATCTATTGGCTTTAGTCCCACAAAAGGCGAGAAGGTGATTTTGGTGTTTGTTTGTGGCGCAAAGTTGGGCGCTTTGGCATATTAGGAACAAATTGGCTATTGAAGGAGTTTTTCCGAGCTAGCCTGATGACCGCATATTCAAAACTTCTCTTTTTCTGCAGCAATGGCAACCCCTCTGCAGAAGTGTCGATCGAGGTGGCATGGAGATCCTGATGGAGCTGCTGCGCAAACTTTATCAAGATACTTATCAAGCCCCGATAGGATCGGCGATGTAATGTAGTTGATGGCCTGCTCTGTCTAGAGGTTTTAGTTTTAGTATGTTGCTATCTTTCCTGGGCAAGTGCTGCCTTTGAACTATGTTATTGTAATAGTGGAATCATTTGGCCTGTTTGATGGCGCTATGTCTGTAAAACCTCGAGGCTTTATTAATTTAAAGTAAGGGTAAAGCCTTTTATCTAAAAAGAGTGAGATACAAACACATGTCGGTAGGTACGCTAGCCAAAACCGCGCATATTTTTTGACAAAAAGTATAGATTAATATCATGGTGATATAAATTACACCTAGCCTTTGCAACAATGCATGCCCTAGCAGCCTTACGGGTGCACAACTCAAAAAAAACAAAAAGAATTAAAAAAAGAAAAGTCCCGCTATGGAGAATGATTTCTCATAGCAACGACACTAACACCACCAGAAGAACACCAGTAGTCCAACCACTCCAATAGCGACGCCTTCAAGAATGAAATAGTGCACACACGTCATCGTCGCCTGATCAAAGATTATAGTTTTCCGCCCTGGAGAAACTCCTCTCTCACAAAGCAGTGCCTTCAACAATGCCATTGCCAGGCATAACCAATTAAGGTCGGACCTTGGATTTTCACCTTGCAAGGTAGGACTATGAACTCCTCATGTGTTGTCGGCCCCACAAACAGTCATTGCTACGAGTCATAGATCAGACTCAAATTACCATCGCTAGCCCTCATGTTCCTGTTTTCATGACATTCTCCGCATATGACTTCATCATGGATCGTATAAGATATGACACATGATGGTAACAGATGGTAGAGCTTCGCAACGCTGCCTCTGAAACCAAACGGCTAGAAAAATCATGGGTACGTACGACCAAATACCTTTCGACGATCCAGCAATATCCTGACATGATACACCCATGGGACTTCACCGACGGAGCTTTCCATAACTCGCCTCTCTAGGCCAGAACAACAAGGGCAAACATCAAGCAGATCTTCATGCAAAAGAAACTCTAGGCTACCTTATTTACTGATGCCGATGCAACGGTCTCCACACCGTTGGTAGGCTTCTGGCGATCGGAACTAGCAGATCGAGCCCGAGTCTGCAAGATCCCGAATAGCAGCTCCGTCGCCTACGGGTGGCCTAGCCTCTGCCATGACCACGCCGCCGCAACAGGACTGCAGCCGGGTCCAATCCACCTGCCTCCTCGCTTCCTAGCCGTGAGTCAGCGAGCCCCCCACTTGGTCGAGCGTCGCTGTCCCGCAGGCCGCCCACCATCCGTGCCGCTCTAGTCCCGACCTCCCCATGCGATGGAATGCCGACAAGGCACACGAACGAGGGCCACCCTCCACCTTCAGAGGCGAGGCGTGGCCGCCACCGCCGACGCCGCGGAGGCAGTGGCCGGAGAGGACCGCCGGAGGGAGGTTTGTAAGTTAGGGTCGGCGCCTCCGGAGTCGCCCACGCGCAGACGACCCGGGAGGTGGAGGGGACGGTGATAGGAAGGTCCAGCAGGCGGTGGCCTGACAGCTAGGGTTGAGGTCAAGAGCTCCAGGCGGCTAGGTTCCTGCCCAATGTTATGGTGACAACTTGCCGTTCTGAGATCAAGGGAATCAAATCTCTTAAAATTGGGGAAGAATTTTACTTCCTGTACTCTGCACCAACTAAGAGCAACACCAACAGTTTACCCATATATGGGTAAGCAAAAAGGCTTTGGGTAAAAAGAGAGAGAAGGTATATGTAAGAAGATTTTGTTTTGCTTTTTCAGCTCACCCATATGGTGCTTACCCAAAACTGATTTGCTTCATTTGTACATGTAGTTGCGTTTGTGCATATAACCGAATCATCTTATAATTAAACCAAATTGATTAAGATAAAATTTTAGAAAACAAAATCAAGTAGTACATACATAATCATTACAACATGATGTTCATAATTCAAATGGGCTGATACTATCCAGCAGCATACTGGAGATGGAGCATGTATAGAATAGAAGATGACTACGGCATGATGATCTTCCATTTGTTTATAGTGGAATTTTGGATGAATTAGGCAGAGTTGGAATGTGTTCTCGCCAAATTTATGTACAGGAAGTCGTCCTCGTCTTGCTATCAGCACAACACAAAAGCCATAATATTTTTTACCTTGTAGGACAAAGACCGAACACGTTTCTTGCGGCGTCGTGAGCTTCAGCACACCACCACCAGGACAAGGTAGGAGATGGCAACCTGCTGCACCTGGAGCTCGAGGTCGTTCGGCGAGCTGCTCGGCACCTGCGGTCAGCAGAATCGACGTCGGCGTGTGGCTGGGAGCGAGGTTGGGGGAGGCTGGGAGCTTGCGGGTGGGGGACGCGGGCAAGGTCGTGGAGGTCGCCGGCGTGGTCGTGGAGGTCGCTGGAGGTCTGTGCGTGACCGGCCGGTCGCCCGCCGCGGCGAATCGGCGCCGGCGGCGCGCCGACGGGGGCGGCCGCTGCGGCTTGCTGCCGGCCGATTTGAGAGCGCGTGGGCAAGGAGGAGACGTGCGGCTGGTGGGGAGGAGGAGCAGCGCGTAGTGCGGCGCACGTGGAGGTTGCCGGCGAGCGGAGAGATGGCGCTGACCGGCAACGGCGTCGGGCGGGTCGGCCGGATTTTTCAGCGCCGACGGTTGAGAGCCTCCCGCGTCGTTTTGGGTAGGCATGTGTCTACCATCTCCACTCTTGACCGTTTCCAGGCTGAAATCTGGCGCTTTTCTGCGTCGGACAGATGTAACTTTCGGTCTGAGAATAACTTTTTTCTCACTCACATTCTCAGGCCGAGTCCCTACGTTTGGCCCAAATTCGATCAAACACGGCGAAGTTTGGACGAATATAAGCGATTTTAATTAAACATGGCGATTTCGTACGATAGTTGGCCAAATTTGGACATATACCTGAAATTTGGCCAAATTAGGATAAGCGAAACTTAAAAACAGTAAAAAAAACAGCGATGCCGATGCCGACGCTGCCTCCTCACATGCCGAAGTGGCGGTAGAAGTTGATGTACTCGGGATCATTAGGTCGTATCGCCGCCATAAATCGCATCGCCGTAAATCGTCCAGGAGTCTCGGTGGCCATGCCACAACGTACCTCCATTTGGGAGGAAGGCGGTGATACATTGCAAATGTATCTATAATTTTTGATGTTCCATGCTTGATTTTATCTACTTTCTTGTGTTTTGTCCACACTTTGGAGTACTTTTCATATGATTTCTTGGACTATCCTATTAACAAGAGCCACAATGCCAGCTGCCTGTTTTCTACTGTTTTTTGTTCCAGAAAAGTCAGAAAATGAATATTCTCGAAATTGGACGGGACAAAAGACAAAAATCCTATTTCACCAGAAGACTCCTGGAGCCAGAATATGAGACGGAGTGGGGCTGGGGCCCAGCCACACCACCTGGTCGCGCCAGGGGGTGGTCTGGCAGGGGTGTCCGCCCCAGACACCCCTGGTCTCCTCTTCGCCTATAAGATGCCTTGACCTAAAAACTTCGGGAGGGGGTCGGCGTTTTTCGAGAATGAGTTCCGCTCACCGCCACCACCAGATTCCACGAAGCAAAGATTGAACTCCGCTTCCGCATCCCGCCAGACGGAATTGGAGGAGATCATCGCCATCATCATCACCATCGCTTCTCCATCAACCATCCATGTTTCCCCCATCTATGAGTGAGTAATCCCCCGCTGTAGGCTATGGGGGATGGTAGGGATTGGATGAGATCGTTCATGTAATGGCATCAGATTGTTAGGGCATGGTGCCTAGTATCTTTTATTAGTGCTTTATGACTTTGTTGCGACTTGTTATGCTTAATGCTTGTCACTAGGGCCCGAGTGCCATGATTTCAGATCTGAACATGTTATTGATTCATTATGATAGTATTGTTTATGGTCTTATCTGCAAGTTGTATACACATATTGTTGTCCGGAACCAATGGCCCCGAAGTGATAGAAATCGGGATAACCGGAGGGAATGGCTTTGATGTGAGGATCACATGTGTTCATGGAGTGTTAATGCTTTGCTCCGGTGCTCTATTAAAGGTACCTTAATTGCCGATGGTTCCCTTGAGGCCCCAGCAAGCAATTTGGCAGGACAAAAGATGTTGTGCAAGTTCTCATTGCGAGCACGTATGACTATATATGAAACGCATGCCTAGGATTATCTAGTACTTGGATGCTTTATCTTATTTATCTGCAATTGCCCTATGTTTTGATTGCTATATGAATTGTCTTGTCCATGCAACGCCCGTCCATCCATCCCTATGTCTACCGCTTTTCGAATCCTCATTTCTTTCGCTATTATTCTTTATTGTCTTTACTTTACTACTGCTGTTGCTTTACTACTCCTATTACAAAACTGTTGCTACTGGTAAACTGTTGTGAGCAAGATTGTTTCCAGGTGCAGCTGAATTGACAACTCAGTTGTTAAGGCTTATAAATATTCTTTGGCTCCCCTTGTGTCAAATCAATAAATTGAGTTTCACTTTCCTCAAAAATACTGCGATACACCCCCTATACTTGTGGGTCATCAAGACTATTTTCTGGCGCCGTTAACGGGGAGCATAGCTTTATTTATCAAGTTCACTTGGATTCTCTATTGTTCGTTGCTATCCATCCATCATGGGTAAGTCTCGTGATGGCACGTTTCCTATTTTACCGTCCACTACAAGAAGAGGTACGGTTCTGAACACCTCTGCTGCTCTTGATTCACCATCTGTTATAAGTAAGCTCGTTACACCACCACATACACATGCTACACACACTGCTAGTACTGCTGAATCTGAAACTTCTGATGCTTAAATGCTGCTTCTACTGTGTTTGATAAGAGTGGTTCATTAGGTCCTTTCCTAGATGCTACGATTGCTAGAACTATAGCTGCAAATACTGAAACTCCTAATGAAGACACTACCACACCTGTTAGTTCACCTGAGTCTAGTGAAAGTTATGATATTGAATATGGTTATGTTGAGATGACCGATGAATTTATTAAAGAATGTAAAAACACCCATGATAGGAGCGCTGCTAAGAGTCTCCTTGAGAGGCGTACTATTAGACCCAAATTGTCTCCTATTGCTAAGTTTGCTGCTTCTCCCATAAACATTATAGATGAAGATTATGATTTCTCTCTCGATCTATCTTACATAGCTATTGTCGAGAAAGAACCTTTTTGTGGGACTAAGAATGAAAGTGCGGTAGCACATATGAATGAACTTTCTACCATGAGTGGCTTGTTTTCTGATGATATTAAGATGCGTACTTACTTTGTTGCTAAGATTTTTCCCCTTTTCACTGAAAGGAGAAGCTAAAACTTGGTTTAGTAATTTACCTCCTGGATCTATTGATAGTCATTATTGCTTGATTAGTACTTTCCTGCAGAAATATTTTCCTCCTATTGCTAGACATGCTATTTTTCAGGAACTTTTTGATTTTAAACAGGGAGAAAAAGAGGTATTGCCCGAATCTTGGGCAAGGTTTTGTGCTTTGATTCATGCACAGACTGGAAGTCCATTACCTAAGAATGAGCTTCTTGATATATTTTATAATGGACTAACTGAGGAATCTAGGACATACCTAGGTAGTTGTGCTGATTGTGTTTTCAGGAATAGGACTCCTAAGGAAGCTAAGGAATTAATGGCTAAAATAAGTAAGAACTATGAAGATTGGACTCCTCCTAAACAAGCTATACCTGAAGTAATTGTACCCGAACCTACTATTCCGGAGCCTATTCCAACATCAAAGAAGAGAGGAGTTATTGAATTAAATGATGAAGTGATGAAGGAAGCTAAGAAATGTCTTAAGGAGAAGGGAATTAAAGCTGCAGATGTCAAGAATATACCTCCTATAGAAGAATTATGTAAGCCTATCCCCTACTCATCCACTATTGAGGTACACTCTCTCCAACACTTTGATGAAGGTGATATCCCTTACTCTAAACCTCCTAATCAATGCTTAGAAGAATTCGATATCTTTATTGTTAAGCAAGATAATTTTAATAAAAGGGTGCAAAATCATCTAATAGAAAACACTAGAGCTATTGTTGAGTTGAAAGATATTGTGGAAAGAACCTCCAATGATGTTAAAATGATTGTTAAACACTTTCAAATGGTTCAAACTCAAATAGATCAACTCGTTAAAAGTGCAAAAAGACTTGCTAGTTAATGCTGCTAAAGAAAAACATGCTTATGAAATTAGAACTAGAAGTGGTGCTGCTACCCAGGATCCTCTATATCCTGAGGGGCATCCCAAAAGAATTGAGCAGGATTCTCAACAAGCTGAAAATAGTGGCTCTACTCGTAAGAAAAGGAAAAAGAAACATAAAACTGTTGTAGAACCCTCTAAACTGCTATAGATCCTAATAGTATATCCATCTCTGGTGCTGAAACTGAAAGTGGTAATGAAGAAAATGAAGTTCCTAATGAAGAAAAAGTTGAAGAAGAACCTGAAAACCACACTAAGAATACTAAATACACTAAAGAAGATTTTGTTGCTAAGAAACATGGTAATGAAAGAGAACCTTGGGTCCAAAAACCTATGCCTTTCCCTGATAAGAAACACAAGTCAAAGGAAGATAAACACTATAATAATTTTTGTGAGTGGATGAAACCTTTATTCCTGCAAATTCCTTTGACTGATGCTATTAAATTGCCTCCTTACTCAAAGTATATGAAGGATATTGTCTCGAATAAAAGGAAGATCCCTAATGAAGAAATTTCTACTTTGCTTGCTAATTATTCCTTTAATGGTAAGGTTCCTAAGAAACTTGGAGACCCTAGGATTCCAACTATCCCTTGCTCTATTAAGAATAGTTATGTTAGAACTGCTTTGTGTGATTTGGGAGCTGGAGTTAGTGTTATGCCTTTCTCTCTCTATAAGAGGCTTCAACTAGAAAAATTAATACCAACTGATATATCTTTGCAAATGGCTGATAAATCTACCACTATTCCTGTTGGTATATGTGAGGATGTACCTGTTCAAGTGGCTCATAATTGCTTGATATTAACTGACTTTGTTGTGCTTGAAATGCCTGAAGATGATAATATGTCTATTATTCTTGGGAGACCTTTTCTTAATACTGCAGGAGCTGTTATTAATTGTAATCAAGGAAAGGTGACTTTCAATGTGAATGACAAGGAACATATTGTCTATTTCCCCAAGAATATGGAAAGTACTTATCGTTTGAATTCAATTGAACATGTTGAGGGCATTCAAGTTGGAGAAATATATTGTCCCATACCAAGAGAAAAATTTGAAACTATTATAATTGGGACCATTGTTATCAAGGTTGAGGTAACATAATTATTAGTGGAATACAAAGTTTTGTCTCATATGGAATTGTTTTGGTAACAAGACCTGATCAACCTTGTTAACAAGAGGATTTCACTGAACAAAATAATGTTTTCACCATGATTATCTTTGTTTACTTTTATTTTTATGCCTAACTTAAAGGCGTTAAAGAAAAGTACTTATTGGGAGATAAACCAAAAGTTTTAAATAAGTCTTGGAAGTTATTACTTCAGTAATAACCGCTCCTTATCCTTTTTATTTGCTTTTTGTGCCAAGAGTAACCTCTAATGAGAGAGAAGTAATGGTTGAGAAAGTTGCTGTCCCGAAACACATTTCTGTGCTTCACCGTAAAAATTCGTGTAAAATCTCTATACGTCCTTTTGAGGCGTGAATTTTTGAGCTTTTGACCCAGGTTGTTATCTAACTTTCATTAGTTAAACACTTTTCTATTTGGGCAACAGAAGGTCTTCGAAAAAATTCGTCTTTACCTGCTGGTCTGTTTTGACAGATTTCTGCCATTTTCTGCATTTGCTTCTTGTTGGTTCCTTTTTGAGTTCTTTTGGAGAATTGATATTTTCGAGGAAAGTGCTTCAGTAGCTAGTGTTCTAATGGAAGTTTATTTGGTGTTAGAACTAAACCTTAAGACTTATTTATCTTGAGTGCACTAATGTTGCTAATAAAGATTGTGTGAAGTTTTGTATGAAGGAAAAAATTCAGGTGTATGGAAGGAATGAGTAATGAGATGAAGGATGGACTAAAGCTCAAGCTTGGGGATGCCACGCGTGTCACCCCAAGAAATATCCAAGAAGTACAAGCGTCAAAGCTTGGGGGATGCCCAAGGCATCCCCTTCTTCATCAACAAAAATTCCAGGTTTCTTCCAAACACTTCATTTTTATTGTTTCATGCACAGTTGTGTTGTTCTTGGAGCGTCTTCTTTTTCATTTTTGTTCTGGTTTTTCGTTTGCTTTGTTTGCTTAGTTTTCTGAATAAATTGGTTAGACCCCCTCTTTCATACATTGGTTTTCAAATAGTTTGGTTTGGTTTGGAAAAGAGTAGGAAAGTTAATGCTTATGTGGTAAAAAGAGCTTGTTTTTGACTGTGGGTTATGCTTTGTCATGCCATGCTTGATATTGTTTTGGCTTTATACTTAGTATTCTTTGTTGTAGCATGACTTGTTATAAACAATTGAGATTGCTTAATATGCCTTGGATGAATCATGGGTTGTTTTAGCATATTAAAGCATAGTATAGTGGTATTCTCCTTTGATGCTTTATTTGGGTTGACTTGGCGCATGCTCACACCATGTTATGACTATCTCAAGTCACCATAGCCTTTATGATCCTTTAGTTTTTAACTTGTAGTATCACTTTATGCTTTGATCAATGATGTTTTGTCGCTCTGCATGATTATGGCCATTACTGCTCTCTTAGTTTGTCGCTCCCAATCTTTTGCTAGCCTCCACAACCAAGTATGAGTTCCACTCATGCATCCAACTCCCTAAACCAAGTTATTCCAAAGAGTCCACCATACCTACCTACTAGCTTATGCTATTCCAAGTATATTCATGCTTTTGTTTACCTTCCAAATTAAACTTGTTATGAGAAAACTAGTGATTAAAGCTCTCACGAACTTGATGGCACACTTTAGTTTTCTTCCCTTAATAAACTTGAACCATCGTGTCGTCTATGTTGTATATGCTTGCACTTATTTGTTGGGAATTAGCAGAATCATGCTTTCATGGGGAACGCTTTCAACATTGCACTTGGTACTTGTACCTAGTTGATATCATGCTCTTTTGTATATGGATGTCGTCGGTGTGAAATGAAAGGGGAGCTTATAAGTCCATGGAGTTATGTATATGTGTTAGAGAACGCTCGTCACTGGTCTAATCCATGCTGACATGGTGGAAACCTGCAGCGTAACCATAATGAGCTGTCTATGAAGCATTCTTCTTATAAAAAAAGAGTCCTATATTGAGAAAAAAAGAGAAAAAATAAAAAAAAGAGATTATGAAAAGAGGAAAGAGAGAAAAAAGCACCATATTCCCATGGTAAATAAGAAGATTGCTGAGATGCTTGTTGTCTGCTTGCCTTGTCATTTTGATATGGGGATTCTTCCGTATCATCGGACAAGGGGTACCCCGTTGGCGGTTCTCTATGATACACATGTACTTACGATGACAAGAACTTACCAGTGACTAAACTTGAGTAGCATGAGGAGCGGCCCTCGTATTCAAGGGACATGAGATTTCTAACTTATACTTCGTCAAGCATGTACACCATAGTTTGTTCACTTTAACCTTAATCACTTCAAGATGCTTATGATAGGGGCAATGAGAGCTGAAAGCTATAAGTACCATAATTTTTGGAAGCTCTTTATAAGACTTGAATCCCTACTTCCTTCTATGAAGGCCTTTCTTCCACCATTATATTGAGTCTCCACCTTCTACCTTTATGCACCTACTTTTAGAGCATAGTGGCCATTCTTAGTTCTATGTGCATTGTCCCAAGACTAGTTGATTGTTGCATACCTTGATATTGCTTGTTTTAAACTATTTGTATCTAGTCACTCTTATGAACTTTGAAGGTGTCCTATGCATTTATATTTGCTACTCTATGAGGGACAAGTTGAATGCTATTATGCTATGTTTTCTTTATGTGAAACAAACAAACGTCTTGCAAAGCATTGTTATTCATGAATCTTTTGTTTGTGCCTTTTCATGTTGCATCATAGTTTCTTTGTCTTATTGCTAGAACTTTGTCTTTCATGTTATGATTGAAGTATTATGATCCCAGCTTTGAATGTTTTACAAATACTTTGATCAAGTTTATGATGGTGCATGTCACCTCAAAAATTATTCTTTCTTTTTATCACTTACCTACTCGAGGACGAGCAGGAGTTAAGCTTGGGGATGTTGATACATTACAAATGTATCTATAATTTTTGATGTTCCATGCTTGGTTTTATCTACTTTCTTGTGTTTTGTCCACACTTTGGAGTACTTTTCATATGATTTCTTGGACTATCCTATTAATAAGAGCCACAGTGCTAGCACATTTTCTGCTGTTTTTTGGTTCGGAAAATCAGAAAATGAATATTCTCGAATTGGACAGGACAAAGCCAAAAATCCTATTTCACGAAGACTCCGAAGCAGAATATGAGGCCATGAGGGCTGGGGCCCAGCCACACCACCTGGCCGCGCGGGCTGGGCCTGGCCACGCCAGGGGGTGGTCTGGCCGCCCCAGACACCCCCTCGGTCTCCCTCTTCGCCTATAAGATGCCTTCTAACCTAAAAACTCAGGGGGGGGGGGGTTCGACGTTTTTCCAGAAGGAGTTCCACTCCGCCGCCACCACCAGATTCCACGAAACAGCACTAGAAATTCTGTTCTGGCACCCTGTCGGGACGGGGAATTGGAGGAGATCATCGCCATCATCATCACTATCGCTTCTCCATCGACCATCCATGTTTCCCCCATCTATGAGTGAGTAATCCCCCACTGTAGGCTATGGGTATGGTAGGGATTGGATGAGATCGTTCATGTAATGGCATTAGATTGTTAGGGCATGGTGCCCAGTATCTTTTATTAGTGCTTTATGACTTTGTTGCGACTTGTTATGCTTAATGCTTGTCACTAGGGCCCGAGTGCCATGATTTCAGATCTGAACATGTTATTGATTCATTATGATAGTATTGTTTATGGTCTTATCTGCAAGTTGTATACACACGTTGTTGTCCGGAACCAATGGCCCCGAAGTGACAGAAATCAGGATAACCGGAGGGAATGGCTTTGATGTGAGGATCACATGTGTTCACGGAGTGTTAATGCTTTGCTCCAGTGCTCTATTAAAAGGAGCACGTTAATTGCCAGTAGTTCCCTTGAGTCCCCGCTGCAAACGGGCTGGCAAGACAAAAGATGTTGTGCAAGTTCTCATTGCGAGCACGTATGACTATATATGGAACGCATGCCTAGGATTATCTAGTACTTGGATGCTTTATCTTATTTATCTGCAATTGCCCTATGTTCTGATTGCTATGTGAATTTTCTTGTCCATGCAACGCCTGTCCATCCATCCCTATGCCTACCGCTTTTCGAATCCTATCACATCGCTATTATTCTTTATTGTCTTTACTTTACTCTGCTTTTTTACTCCTATTACAAAACTGTTGCTACTGATAAACTGTTGTGAGCAAGATTGTTTCCAGGTGCAGCTGAATTGACAACTCAGTTGTTAAGGCTTATAAATATTCTTTGGCTCCCCTTGTGTCGAATCAATAAATTGGGTTTCACTTCCCTCGAAAATACTGTGATACACCCCCTATACTTGTGGGTCATCAGCAGCGTCGACGTCGTCATCGTCGAGGATGACGAGGGGGGCGCCGAGGTAGGCGGGCGAGGGGCACGCTCTGGTCGAGGCGGGACCGCGATGCCCTCTAGCGTGATGCTCGGCTTGCTCGTGCAGGCGTTGCACGTGCAGTGCCTCCTCCTTCCAGTCCGCCCTCGACCAGGCGAGGATGTTCGGCTCCGTGGACGGCGACGACGGCGCGGCCTCGCGGAGAGAACATTCGATCGCCATTTTCATGGTGAAGGAGTGTTGGAGATATGCCCAAGAGGCAATAATAAAAGTGGTTATTATTATATCTTTGTGTTTATGATGAACTTTACATCCCATGCTATAATTGTATTATAAGGAAACGCTGATACATGTGTGTTTTGTAAACATAAAAGAGTCCCTAGTAAGCCTCTTGTGGAACTAGCTTGTTGATTAAATGATGATCATGGTTTCCTGATCATGGACATTGGATGTCATTAATAACAAGGTTATATCATTAGGAGAATGATGTGATGGACACACACCCATAGTAAGCGTAGCATAAGATCATGTCATTAAGTTCGTATTGCTGTAAGCTTTCAAATGCATAGTGACCTAATCCTTCGACCATGAGGTTATGTTAATCACCATCACCGGATGGGTACTTTGATGACATCAAACACCGCTTCGTAACTGGGTGGTTATAAAGGTGTCATTGGGCATTCTGAAAGTATGTGTTGAAGCGTATGAACCAAGACTGGGATTTGTCCATCCATATGACAGATAGATATGCTCTGGGCCCTCTCGGTGGAATGTCATCTAGTTAGCTTGCAAGCATGTGACTAGGTCACAAGGGATGACATAACATGGAACGAGTAAAGAGTACTTATCAGTAACGAGGAAGAACTAGGTATAGAGATACCGACGATCAAACCTCGGATAAGTAGAATATCGTGTGACAAAGGGAATTGGTTTCATATGTTAATGGTTCTATCGATCACGAAGTCATCGTTGAGTATGTGGGAGCCGTTATGGATCTCCAGATCCCGCTGATGGTTATTGATCGGAGAGGTGTCTCCATCATGTTTGTATATTCACGAACCGTAGGGTGACACACTTAAGGTTCGAAGTTGTTTTAAGTAGATATGGAATATGCGTTGGAAACCGAATGTTGTTCGGAGTCTTGGATTGGATCCGGGACATCACGAGGAGATCCGGAATGGTCCGGAGAATAAGATTCATATATTGGGGATCATTTTCTAAGTTGGTAAATGTTCCGGAATGTTTGTATGGAGATTCTAGAAGGTTTCAGAATGTTCTAGAAGGTTCTAGAAGAGTTCTTGGTGTTTGCTTGAAAACCAAGAAAGGGTCAAAGGAAACCTTGTGGGGCGAGACACGGATTCGTGGGGGAGGAGGACTCCTCCCCCCTTCCCAACCCGCCGGCCATAGGAGGGGAGTCCTACTAGAGTCCCCTCCCAGCGCCTCCGTCCTTTAAATAGAAGGGAGGGGGCGCCCCCTCCTAGCCCTCTCTCATAACAAGCTCTAGCCGCCGCCTCTCTCCTCTACCTTCACTCTGCTCCGGCTTAGGCGAAGCTTTGCAGAATTCTCTCCACCACCACCACCACACTGTCGTGCTGCTGGGATTCCGTGGAGAAGATCTACTACCTCCACTGCTCGCTGGAAGGGGGAGAGGAAGGTCTGCTTCGACTCCGCACGTGTGACCGACTGCGGAAGCGCTGCCGGAACGCAACGCTAGAAGGATCATCCACACGATCTTGAGATCGACAAGTGATCGACTACATCAACCCCGAGATCTAATCTCGTAACGCTTTCGGTTCTACGAGGGTTAGTACAGATCTATCTCGTTGCTCATGTCTAATAGATTAGATCTCGGCTTTTATCTAGATTAGATCTGGGTTTTGTTCGTTCTTGCGGTAGAATTTTTTTGTTTTCCATGCTACGAACCCATCAGTGGTATCAGAGCCTTGTCTATGCGTAGATCTGTTGCACGAGTAGAACACAATGATGTTGTGGGCGTTGGTGCTCGTTCCGTCTTTTGCTATGTGTGTACTTTGCATCTTGCGGTATGGTGGGATGAAGCGGCTCGGGCTAACATTACATGTCATCGTACATGAGACTTGCTCCATGCTTGACGTGTAACTTGCTTTGCACAAGTGGCTTTGCGGGTGTCTGTCTCTCCCATCATAGTATAGATCCAATCTACACTTTGCACTTGATAGCACTTATATCAACGTTGTGGTTCAGTTTCGTAGGTAAGATCTGTTCTTATTCGAAAGCCCCAAACCACGTAAAACTTGCAAAGAAAATTAGAGGCGTCTAACTTGTTTTTGCAGGGGTTTTGTGATGTGATATGGCCATCATGTGATTGTGATTATATTTGATGTATGCAATGATCCTTGTTGTAATATGGCAACCGGCAGGAGCCTAATGGTTGTCTTTAATTCTGTTAAGACCTGTGTGTCTATTCATCTTGTAATAGCTTTATTCCAAGTAGTTGTAATAGTTGTTAGTGATGATGGACAACCATGAAGCGGCGCCACTGACCTTGACGCAATGCTGGTGATGATGGAGATCATGTCCGTGCTTTGGAGATGTAGATCAAAGGCATAAGAAGAAAGGGCCATATCATATCACACTAATTATGAATTGCCTGTGATGTTAATCCTTTATGCATCTTGATTGCATAGATCGCGACGGTAGCATTATAAGATGATCCCTCTCACTAAATTTCAAGTAATATAAGTGTTCGTCCTTAGTTGGCACCGTTGCTAAGACTCGTCGTCTCGAAGCATCTTGTGATGATCGGATGTGATAGATTCTACGTGTGCATACAACAGGTGCAAGCCAGATTTGCACATGCGGAAACTAAGGTTAATCTTGACGAGCCTAGCATGTACAGACATGGTCTCGAAACACGGAATACCGAAAGGTAGAGCACGAGTCATATAAGTGATATGATGAACATGAAGATTGTTCGCCGATGAAACTACATCCTCTCTCGTGAAGATCGGACTTGGTGTAGTGGACTTGGTTCGTGTAATCACTAAGATAATGTGAGGGATGTTGTTTTGAGTGGGAGTTCACCTAGTTAATTTAAGAATTAAAGTAGAACTCAATTTATCATAAACTTAGTCTAAACTACTTGCAAATTTGTTGTAGATTATGGCAAATCTCTCCATCAATTTCAATGCGTTCCTAGAGAAAGAAAAACTTAAGAACAATGGAAGCAACTTCACGGGTGGCTCCGTGGTGAAGATTGTCCTCAGGGCTGGTCAGATGACCTATGTGCTCGAAGCACCGCTAGGTGACCCACCTGCAGCTGATGCCACCGATGACGTAAAGAATGTTTACGCCACTCGGAAAAATCATTACTCCACGATTCGGTGTGCCATCACATACGGTTTAGAAAGCGGAGCTCGAGCGTTTTGAGCACCACGACCCGTTCGACATCATTAAGGAGCTCAAGCTCATTTTTGAGACTCACGCGCCGTGGAGAGCTATGAGGCCTCAGAAGTTCTTTACGCAAGATGGAAGAGGAAGCTCGTTAGCGAGCACATGCTCACCATGCAGGCACGCAAACAAACTCCAAGAGTTGGGGATAACGATTCCTAATGAGTTAGGGATTCACCGTGTCCTCCAATCACGCCACCGAGTTATAAGAACTTTGTGATGAACTACAATATGCCTTTGCATGAACAAGACGTTGCCTGAACTATCGTCCATGCTGAAAACTGCTGAAGTGGAGATCAAGAAGGAGCACCAAGTGTTGATGGTCAATAAGACCACCAATTTCAAGAAACATGGCAAGCCTAAGAAAAAGGGTAACTTCAAGAAGGACAAGAAAAGCTGCACTTTGCTAAAGCCCAAGGCTGGTCCTAAGCCTGGCCAGTGCTTCTCTTGCAAGGGTCTTTGGTCCTTTAGCGTAAGCGCCCCAAGTACCTGGCAGATCTAAAGAACAGCAACATCAAGAAGAAAGGTATATTCGATATACATGTTATTGATGTGTATCTTACTAGTAGTCCTAGTAGTGCCTGGGTACTTGATACTGGTTCGATTGCTCATATATGTAACTCGAAACAGGAGCTGCAGAATAAACGAAGACTGGCAAGAGACGAGGTGACGATGCGCGTTGGAAATGGCTCCAAGGTTGATGTGATCGCCGTCGGCACGCTCCCTCTACATCTACCTTCGGGATTAGTTTTAAATTTAAATAATTGTTATTTGGTGCCTGCGTTAAGCATGAACATTATATCCGGATCTTGTTTATTGCAAGACGGTTACTCTTTTAAGTCTGAGAATAAAGTTTGTTCGATTTATATGAGTAATATCTTTTATGGTAATGCACCTGAGATGAATGGTTTATTCTTATTGAATCTCGATAGTAGTGATACACATGTTCACAACATAGATGCTAAACGAATAAAATTGAATGATAATTCTACATACATGTAATTGTCGTCTTGGTCACATTGGAGTGAAGCGTATGAAGAAACTCCATTCCGATGGACTTCTTGAATCACTTGATTTTGAATCACTTGAAAGATGCGAAGCATGTCTAATGGGAAAAATGACTAAGACTCCATTCTCTGGTATAATGGAGCGAGCTACGGACTTATTAGAAATAATACATACCGATGTGTGCGGTCCAATGAGTGTGACATCACGTGGTGGATATCGTTATGTTCTCACTTTCACGGATGACTTAAGTAGATATGGGTATGTCTACTTTATGAAACATAAGTCCGAAACTTTCGAGAAGTTTAAGGAATTTCAAAGTGAAGTGGAAAATCATCGTAACAAGAAGATTAAGTTTACGCGTTACGACGGAGGTGAATATCTGAGTTATGAGTTTGGCATGCATTTAAAGAAATGTGGAATACTTTCGCGATTGACACCGGGAACACCACAGCGTAATGGTGTGTCCGAACGTCGTAATCGAACTCTCTTAGATATGGTTCGGTCTATGATGTCTCTTACAGATTTACCGCTATCATTTTGGGGCTATGCATTAGAGAAATCCGCATTCACTTTAAATAGGGCACCATCTAAATACGTTGAAACGACACCGTATGAATTGTGGTTTGGTAAGAAACCTAAGTTGTCATTCCTTAAAGTTTGGGGTTGTGAAGCGTATGTAAAGAAGTTACAGCCCGATAAGCTTGAATCCAAAGCGGAGAAATGCGTCTTCATAGGATACCCGAAAGAAACAATTGGGTATACCTTCTATCATAGATCCGAAGGCAAAGTTTCCGTTGCCAAGAATGGATCCTTTCTTGAGAAGGAGTTTCTCTCGAAAGAAGTGACTGGAAGGAAAGTAGAACTCGACAAGGTTATTGAACCTTCTCTCGGAGTTGAGAGTAGCGCAGCACCGAAAGATGTTTTTGTGCCGCCTGCACCAACTGGAGAGGAAGCTAATGATGGTGATCATAAAACTTCGAACGAAGTTACTGCTGAACCTCGCAGGTCAACGAGGGTTCGTACCACTCCTGATTGGTATGACTCTGCCTTGAACGTCATGTTGGTGGACAACACTGATGACCCTGCGACGTATGAAGAAGCTATGGTGAGCCCAGATTCCGACAAATGGCTAGAAGCCATGAAATCCGAAATGGGATCCATGTACGAAAACCAAGTATGGACTTTGGTGGACTTACCGGATGGCCGTAAGGCTGTCGAGAACAAATAGATTTTCAAAAGAAAAACAGATGCTGATAGTAATGTTACTGTCTATAAAGCTCGACTTGTCGCGAAAGGGTTCCGACAAATTCAAGGAGTTGACTACGATGAGACTTTCTCACCAGTAGCGAAGCTAAAGTCTGTGAGGATTTTGTTAGCAATCGCTGCATATTTCGATTATGAAATTTGGAAGATGGATGTCAAAACGGCGTTCCTTAATGGTGACATTAAGGAAGAGTTGTATATGGTACAACCCAAGGGTTTTGTCGATCCTAGTGATGCTGACAAGGTATGCAAACTTCAGCGCTCCATTTATGGACTGAAGCAAGCATCCTGGAGTTGGAATCAACGTTTTGATAAAGTAATCAAAAACTTTGGATTTATACAAACTTATGGAGAAGCTTGTATTTACAAGAAAGTGAGTGGGAGCTCTGTAGCATTCCTAGTACTATATGTAGATGACATATTGTTGATTGGGAATGATATAGAACTTCTTAGTAGCGTCAAAACCTATTTGAATAATAGTTTTTCAATGAAGGATCTTGGCGAAGCGGCATATATTCTAGGCATCATGATTTATAGAGATAGATCAAGACGCCTAATAGCGCTTTCACAAAGTACATACTTAGACAAAGTTCTAAAGAAGTTTAGAATGGAAGAGAGCAAGAAAGGGTTCGTGCCCATGTTGTCAGGTAAGACCTTGAGTAAGACTCAAAGTCCGGCTACGACAGAAGATAGAGAAAAGATGAATAATATTCCCTATGCCTCGGCCATAGGTTCTATCATGTATGCCATGCTATGTACAAGACTGGATATAGCACATGCTGTTAGTTTGACTAGCAGATATCAAAGTGATCCTGGAATGGAACACTGGACAGCGGTCAAGAATATCCTAAAGTACCTGAATAGGACTAAGGATATGGTTCTTTCTTATGGAGGTGATGAACAGCTTGTTGTAAATGGTTACACTGATGCTAGTTGGAACACCGATCCAGATGACTCAAAGTCACAATCTGGATACGTATTTATTTTGAATGGTCTTTGTAGTGAAAGCTGGAGGTGCCAAGCAAAGCGTTGTGGCGAAATCTTCAATGAATCGGAATACATAGCTGCTTGGAGGCTGCACAAGAAGCCATATGGATGAAGGAGTTCATTCTTGAACTTGGCATGGTTCCGATGTCTTTGGACCCGATGGCCATCTACTGTGACAACACAGGTGCCATAGCTAATACACAGGAACCAAGGTCACATAGCAAGCTGAAGCACATCAAGCTACATTTCCATTCTATTCACGAGTATGTCCGAGATGGTGACATAAAGATTTGCAAAGTACACACTGATCTAAATGTGGCAATCCGTTGACTAAACCTCTCCCTAGATCAAAGCATGACCAACACCAGAACGCCATGGGTGTTAGGTATATTACCATGTAATCTAGATTATTGACTCTAGTGCAAGTGGGAGACTGTTGGAGATATGCCCAAGAGGCAATAATAAAAGTGGTTATTATTATATCTTTGTGTTTATGATGAACGTTTACATCCCATGCTATAATTGTACTATAAGGAAACGCTGATACATGTGTGTTTTGTAAACATAAAAGAGTCCCTAGTAAGCCTCTTGTGGAACTAGCTTGTTGATTAAATGATGATCATGGTTTCCTGATCATGGACATTGGATTCCATTAATAACAAGGTTATATCATTAGGAGAATGATGTGATGGACACACACCCATAGTAAGCGTAGCATAACATCATGTCATTAAGTTCGTATTGCTGTAAGCTTTCAAATGCATAGTAACCTAATCCTTCGACCATGAGGTTATGTTAATCACCATCACCGGATGGGTACTTTGATGACATCAAACACCGCTTCGTAACTGGGTGGTTATAAAGGTGTCATTGGGCATTCTAAAAGTATGTGTTGAAGCGCATGAACCAAGATTGGGATTTGTCCATCCATATGACGGATAGATATGCTCTGGGCCCTCTCGGTGGAATGTCATCTAGTTAGCTTGCAAGCATGTGACTAGGTCACAAGGGATGACATAACATGGAACGAGTAAAGAGTACTTATCGATGTGAGGAAGAACTAGGTATGGAATACCGGCATCAAACCTCGGATAAGTAGAATATCGTGTGACAAAGGGAATTGGTTTCATATGTTAATGGTTCTATCGATCACTAAGTCATCGTTGAGTATGTGGGAGCCCTTATGGATCTCTAGATCCCGCTGATGGTTATTGATCGGAGAGGTGTCTCCACCATGTCTGTATATTCACGAACCGTAGGGTGACACACTTAAGGTTCGAAGTTGTTTTAAGTAGATATGGAATATGCGTTGGAAACCGAATGTTGTTCGAAGTCTCGGATTGGATCCGGGACATCACGAGGAGATCCAGAATGGTCCGGAGAATAAGATCCATATATTGGGGATCATTTTCTAAGTTGGGAAATGTTCCGGAATGTTTGTATGGAGATTCTAGAAGGTTTCGGAATGTTCTGGAAGGTTCTAGAAGAGTTCTTGGTGTTTGCTTGAAAACCAAGAAAGGGTCAAAGGAAACCTTGTGGGGCGAGACACGGATTCGTGGGGGAGGAGGACTCCTCCCCCCCTTCCCAACCCGCCGGCCATAGGAGGGGAGTCCTACTAGGACTCTCCCTCCCCAGGCGCGCCTCCCTCCTTTAAATAGAAGGGAGGGGGCGCCCCCTCCTATCCCTCTCTCATAACAAGCTCTAGCCGCCGCCTCTTTCCTCTACCTTCGCTCTGCTCCGGCTTAGGCGAAGCTCTGCAGAATTCTCTCCACCACCACCACCACCACACCGTCGTGCTGCTGGGATTCCCTGGAGAAGATCTACTACCTCCGCTATGTTGAAGTACTATGATCCCAGCTATCATTGTTTTAAAAATACTTTGATCAAGTTTATGATGGTGCATGTCACCTCAAAAATTATTCTTTCTTTTTATCACTTACCTACTCGAGGACGAGCAGGAGTTAAGCTTGGGAATGTTGATACGTTGCAAACGTATCTATAATTTTTGATGTTCCATGCTTGTTTTATATCTACTTTCTTATGTTTTGTCCACACTTTGGAGTATTTTTATACACTTTCTTGGACTAACCTATTAACAAGATGTCACAGTGCCAACTGTCTGTTTTTTGCTGTTTTGGTTCCAGGAAAGTCAAAAAATGAATATTCTCGGAATTGGACCGGACAAAAGCCAAAGTCAATATTTTATCGGAAGACTCACAGAGCCCAAAGCAGAGACGGAGGAGGGCCAGGGCCTGGCCACACCATACAGTGGCGCGGGTGACCCTTGGCCGCGCCACCAGGTGGTGTGGGCCCCCTGTCCGGCCACCGACCTTGCCCCTTCGCTTATAAGAAGCCCCCGATGCAAAAACCCTAAATCAGACAGCCTCCAGCCACGAAAAGTTTTGCAGCACCGCCGCCACTGAAGGGGAGATTCAGGGGACATAAAGTCTCTGTTCCGGCACCCTGCCGGGACGGGGAAGTGCCCCCGGAGCCATCTTCATCGATCTCCACCACCATCTCCATCATCGTTGCTGATTCCCATGATGAGGAGGGAGTAGTTCTTCCTCGAGGCTAAGGGTTCTACCGGTAGCTATGTGTTCATCTCTCTCTCTATGCATGATCATATTGTGGTCATGAGCTTTGTAATCAAGTAGATCTACCTTGCTACTCAAGTGCTTTAATAGATCTCTTCTCTCCCCATGTGTGTGAAAGTGATAGCGTGCACACCATGGTGGCACTTAGGCTAGAGATTACAAATACTTGTTATGAGTTATATTTGGAGTTGGATATTTCTATGAAATTGTGGTGTTTGTTGGAACCATCTAGTGCTCAAGGTGACAGTGTGGGGTTATCTAGATGGGAAAAGAGAACTTTGAGGAGTGTTGTTATAGCCCTACCATGGATTAGAGTGTCCAACCGGAGAGTAGTTCAGAGTAGTATCATAAAGAGAAGATATTTATATGAGAGTGTTCACTAGTAAAAGTATGATCCCTAGGCCTTGTTTCTAAACATTGAAACACCGTTTCCAATTAGATATGTTACATGTTTGCTTGCTGTTATGTTTATTTCAGTTTGCCTTTAGTCTCTTCCACGCCATCAAGCTATTTTTTGGCACCGTTACCACTTATAATTATCCATACCACTTGTATTTCACTATCTCTTCGCCGAACTAGTGCACCTATACACTTGACAAGTGTATTGGGTGTGTTGGGGACACAAGAGACTTCTTGTATCTTGATTGCAGGGTTGCTTGAGAGGGGATACCTTTGACCACTTCCTCCCTGAGTTCGATAAACCTTGGGTAATCCACTTAAGGGAAAACTTGCTGCTATTCTACAAACCTCTGCACTTGGAGGCCCAACAACTGTCTACACGAATAGAAGTGCATAGACATCAAGCTATTTTCTGGCACTGTTGCCGGGGAGGTAAGGTAAAAGGTACTCACATCTTCTGGCTACTAAGCTATCTTCTAGCACTATTGCTGGTGTGTGAGTGCTCGAAGTTATTTCCTTTAGATTCTGCAATTTTGTCTTTTTGTTTCTGGTTTTCGCTAGTTAGGCTTAATGGAAAACAACAACAAAAAATAGAGAGCTTTTTAGTATTTTTCCTAATGTAGAACATGAATTGTCTGAAAAGAAAATTAAAAAACCCATGGAACTTTCTTTGCATGCTAATAGCAATGTTATTAGTATGAATCTTTTGAACACCTTTGTTACTAATGCTATGGAAACGTCTAAGCTTGGGGAAGTTAGTTTTTATGAAAATGATATTTTTAGTTCCCCAGCTTTAAAGAAGAAAATTTGCTCTGATGATACTTTATCTCCCATATATGATAATTCTAATGATACTTGTGATATTTTAAATCCACATACTGAAAGCATCTAGTTTAAAATACCTATAAAAATTGTTGAACGTGTTACGAACAACTATTATTTGGGAGATGGAACTGTCCATCCTGGTAATCATTTACTCTTTATACACGAATTATGCGAGTTGTTCAAGTGTGCAGGTATTTCAATGAACCAAGTTAAGAGGAAGCTATTCCCTTTTTCACTTAATGGCAAAGAAAGAGAGTGGTATGAGCTACTAGATGATCCTCATCATTTGGAGTGGAAGGAACTTTAATCTCTCTTTTACTCTAAATTTTATCCTCCTCATGAAATTCATAAAGATAGGAATTACATTTATAATTTTCATCCACATGATGGAGAAAGTATTGCCCAAGCATGGGGGAGACTGAAGTCACTAATGCTCAAATGTCCCATTCATGAGCTCCCTAGTAATATTGTTATTAATAATTTCTATGCAAGGCTTTCAGGACATTACAAGGACTATCTAGATACTTGTTTAGAGGGATCCTTCATAAGTAAGGAGGTCAAAGCTAAGTGGGATCTTCTTGAAACAATTCAAAGCAATACCGAAGATTGGGATAACAAAAAAGGTAAAGAACCAGGTATAAACTATGAGTATGATTGCATTAAGTCTTTCGCTGAAACTGCTGATTTTTAAGAGCTTAGTGCTAAATATGGTCTTGATCCTCAAATTCTTGTTGATTGTTATAGAACCTTTGGTTCTCATATTAATGCTCCTAAATAAAAATGGGACATGTATCATGAGCCTTATAAAGACACTTGCATGGAAAATGAAATTGTTATTAATGATAGCAATAAACATGCTCAAACCTCTGAAAGTACTACTTCTTATAAGCATGTTAATTTTTGTGGAATACATAGACCTTGTGATAATAATCAAATTGAAGAAGAATATTGTATCACCCACAGGAATGAAAAAACTAGAACGTGGTATAGGGCTCTAAATGATCTTGGTAAAAAAGTGTGTGCCCTCTATCCTTTTATTTGTGAACTTTGCTTTGAAGTGGGTCATTCAATTTTCAATGCCTAGGCCATAATAATAGCCCTTCTAATCCAATGAGTACTGCAAGTTTGTATTGTGATGACATGATCACTCCTAATCAGCATGATCAACTTACATTATTTTTGGGGTGTGAAGAGTTATCAAGAAAACCCTCTTTGGTAGATATGAGTGCTTTTGATATGAATAGTGTCCTGCATGGTTGTCATCTTTATTGTGTTGATAATTGCCACACAAGTACTTACATACAAAATATCCTAAAAGTTGAGATCTTACCAAAATATGACATGACTAATATGTGTTTTGGTCTTATTAATGAAAAGGAGGAATCCTCCAAAGTTTCTTCTATTGTCTCTAACAATGAACCAGGGTATATGGAGAAGCTTCCTTTCAAGCCTCTCCCTCCTAAAGAGAAGAAGAAAAAGAAGAAGAGGAGGAGTAAAAGGAGAGAGGAAACAGTATTTTCCCCTAAGCATGTTGCTCCTATTATAGTTTTTGATGAGTCTGAACTCGATGATGTTCCTATGCCTATTACCTATAGTAGTGATCATGATTGGGAAAAGCACACTACTTTTGATATTGAAAATCTCTTCGGTACCAATTCTGAAAATGATGATATTAATAATTACTGTACTATTAGTGCTATCCATGTTCCTTCCAATCATGATATGTTTACAAACGAACACACTTTGGAAGATAACTATTATATTGGTTATGATGATACTATACCTCCAATATATGATGATTGCAATAATGAATATGATATTTTCAGTCCACCTACTATTGAGGAGAAAATTAATTATGATTACAATATGCCTCCTATATTTGATGATTATGGTGATGAGAACAATAATGATAGCTATTTTGTTGAATTTTCTCCCACTACAATTAATAAGAATGACTATGTTTATGTGGGGAGTATTAATTCTTTTATGCATGTGGATCATGATTAGAATGTTTCATGTGATTGTTATATTGTTGATTTTATTCATGATGCTACTGAAAGTTATTATGAGAGAGGGAAACATGGTTTTATGTGTCTCAACAATATTAAGTTTTCCCTCTTTATGTTGAAATTTTTGAAGTTGCACTTGTTTTGCTTTCATATGCTTGTTGATTTGTGCTTTCATGACTTGTTTCTTTACAAGATTATTTTGCATAGGAAGTGGCTTAGACTTAAATGTGTTTTGAATTTTCTTCTTGATGCTCTCTTTTACTTCAATTCATATTCCTTATGTGAGCATCTTCTCAAACTATCATTCCTAACTTAAAGGCGTTAAAGAAAAGTACTTATTGGAAGATAACCCAAAAGTTTTAGATGAGTCTTGGAAGTTATTACCTCAGTAATAACCGCTCCTTATACTTTTTATTTGATTTTTGTGCCAAGAGTAACCTCTAATGAGAGGGAACTAATGCTTGGGAAAGTTGCTATCCCTTAACAGATTTTTGTGCTTCACTGTAAAAATTCGTGTAAAATCTCTGTAAGTCGTTTTGAGGCGTGACTTTTTGTGCTTCTGGCCCAGGTTGTTATCTAACTTTCGTTAGTTCAACACTTTTCGATTTGAGCAACAAAAGGTCTTTGAAAAAATTGGTTTTTACCTGCTAGTCTGTTTTGATAGATTTCTGCCATTATTTACATTTGCCTCTTACTCTCTTTCTCTTTGAGTTCTCTTTGATCATTTGAACCTTTTAAAGGAAGTGCTACAGTAGCTTTTGTTTTAATGGAAGTTTTAATTGTGTTGAAACTGAACCAAAAGACTTATTATCTTGAGTGCACTAATGTTGCTAATAAAGATTGTGTGAAGTTTTGTATGAAGGAAAAATTTCAGGTGTATGGAAAGAATGATGTAATGAGATGAAGAATGGACTAAAGCTCAAGCTTGGGGATGCCACGCGTGTCACCCCAAGAAATATCCAAGAAGTACAAGCGTAAAAGCTTGGGGATGCCCAAGGCATCCCCTTCTTCATCAATAAAAATCCCAGGTTTCTTCCAAACACTTCATTTTTATTGTTTCATGCACAGTTGTGTTGTTTTTAGTGAAATGGATCATATGGGCACCTAGAGGGGGGGGTGAATAGGTGCTACTTCAAATTTTAATGCTTTTTCAATTTTAGGCTTAACATAAAGGGTAAATTCTCTAGATAAACTATTAGGAGGAATTTCCCTATATGCAAACCTATCTACTAGCGAGTAAAAGACGAGTGGAAGAGGAACGAGTGAACCGTAGTGAAGCACGCGGAGACACAGAATTTGTTTTACCACAGTTCCTTCCTTGTTAAGGGAAGTACGTCTGTATTGGAGGGGTGGGCGGTACTAAGACCACGCACAATAGGCCTCACCCTGTTCTCCGATGGATCCCGCCACCAAAGGCCTGATCCACCTTTCCACTATAGGAACCCTTCGAGGCGGGTACCTGTGCCTTTACACAACTAGCGGGGCACAACTCCACAATCAACTTGGAGGCTCCCTTAATGACAACAAGCTAGCAAGAACAAGTTTATCAATAACAAAGAACAAGATCTAGATATTGACAAAAACACTAGATCGGGGATTTCTCCAAATGAATGGATAGGAGTTGATGCGCTTGATTCATGATGACGGTGACAATTTTCTCCTCCTTCAATTCCCCCAAAGATTGAAGCCTTCGGGTGGTTGAAGTGGGAGATCTAGAGAGGGAGCTCTTGCAAAGGGTCTGATGTTTTTCGAATGAATCAAGAGTTCTGCACAATGGGGATGAGGGGGCTTTTATACCCCCTGCACCCTCTGAGCCGTTGGAGCCATTTGGGGCCGGATTATCTGGCCCAAGTGAGGGCCGGATTATCCGGTCTGGGGAAAAACTCTGCCCCAAACTCGGATTATCCGGCAGATAAACCACCCCCACTCTGAGTGACGCGCCGAGCCTTCCCTTGATCGCCTCCTAGGGACCGAATTATCCGGCCCCATGCGAAGGCCGGATTATTCGGCCTGGGGGGGAAAAACCGCCCCAGTTCAGATTTTTCGGGAGAAAATCCGAACCCACTCTGAGCGTCGCGCCTTGGCTGCCTTTGATCGATTTCTGGGGGCCGGATTATCCGGCCCATGCGAAGGCCGGATTATCCGGCCTGGGGAGGAAAAACCGCCCCAGTTCGGATTTTCCGGGAGAAAATCTGAACCCACTCTGAGCGTCGCGCCTTGGCTGCCTTTGATCGATGAGTTAGGCGGATTATCCGGCCCTTGGTGGGGCGGATAATCCGCCCCCCCAAAACACCAGAATAGTCCCTGCACACTTAGCGCACATGAGAAAACTCCACGGTATTGTTATCTAACACTCAAAACACAGGAAACCATGAAATGTTCTTTCAATCTCCCCCTTTTTGGTGTTAGATGACAATACCAGGATTTGCAGGAAAGTTCTCAAGGCAACAAGATTTAATGAAAGACAAAGACTCCCCCTCAATGTGTGCATACAAACAATTGCAGTTGTTTACAAATACACACAAGAGGGTAAAGTCTAAATCATTGGAACAAATGTGAAAAGCTCATACCACTAGTAGGGGGATAGAAGCGTCCTCAATACATTATAAGAATATCCAATGATAGCCATATAGCGCGCCTTCCTTGATAAGATATCCAATAGCCATAAGAATAATCCACAAAACCATAGCCACAAAGTTTCATACAAACCACAAGATAAAGTTCAACGCTAAATGGGCACAAGCGAGAAAACGACGAATAGGAAAAAGTGCAAATGCTTGTGCCCGACCCATGCAAATCCTCGAAGACCTAATAGAACTACTTCTCCCCCTTTGGCATCGAGATGCCAAAAAGGAAGAAGAGCAATGCTAGCGCCCCAAGGTATCACCCGTAGTCCTCATCCTCGTCCTCGTCCTCATCCTCGTTCCCTTCCTCGTCATCATGTTCAAGCTCCTTGGTGTCATCATCCTCAGCATCAGTAGTGGTCACAGAAGGAAACAGGTGACGCTCTAGCTCTCGATAGTTAAGCCTAGAAGAAGAGTTCCACCGAGCATATGGTGTGGGAGGAGTAGGAGCCAGGGGATCACCAGAAGCACCAGACACATGGTGAAGGATGAGCTGCTGAGAGTGGGCCAACTCATGGCGCTGCTTGTAAGCCTCATACTGGCCCTTGCGTGTGTGCACGCCCATGCAAAGAATGTTCCTCTGGAACTAATTCAGTTGCTTGATCTCACGAGCAACGGGAGGCACTGGAGGCCTGCGAGCATCCCTCATGATACCCTCAAGAGCAGAAGAGGGGTGAGAGGTCTTCCGAGCCTTGTTGTAGATCTTCTTTGCCTTATGCACAACATCAATGTTGAAATCTTCAAAGGGAAGCAGGTGCCTGATGAGCATCATAATGTAGGGAGCATAAGGAATGGACAACCAGTTGAACATTGCATCAGTCAATTCATGGTAGATGAAATCCATCACATCCAGCTTGTACTGCATGGACTCATCCTCGCACGAGGCAACCTCATGAGAGAAGGCTAGGAGCTGGACAAGGTGACCACGGATGCTGTCATTGTTGCCTCCACTCAGAGTGATGGAATCATGGAAGAGGCCCACCAAGGCAACATAGATTGGAGAAAGCCCAACAAGAGTGCCCACAATGCCATTGTCCATCGTGCAAGGAGAGAGAACTGCATCTTTATGGGGCTTCAGTTGAGTGATGATGCAGTGGCCACTGGCCCTATCCCTGCTACGGAAAGAGTATCCAAGCACCTCATCAAACACACGGAAATCAGCAGTCATAGGCCTGTCGCGAGTCATCCACTTCATAGTGCGATGCTCATCTCCACAAATAACCAAAGTGGAAAAGAACTGCTTCACCACCTCAGAATCATATGAGCACTAGAGAGCCATGAGATGGTGTAGCCCCATCCGCTCAGCCACATACATGGCATCAACAAGGTGGGGCTTCTCCAAAGCCTCAGCAAGAATCAGCGGGTGCATAGTCCTAATGTTCAGCCTGGCATACACATCTTCAAAAATACCTTTCTGTTCAGCACACCAAAAGCGAGAATCCCCCAGCTCAGAATCACGTGGCAACTCAGCAAACAAATCACGGTGATGGATAGAGGAATAAGTGAGTGGATCCAAAGCCTTGTAGTTGATCTTGGGCTCTTTGCCCTTCCTTTTGCATACACCCTTTCTATTCCTCTTTGCATGTTTAGCCATGCGCTTCTCTTTGTTCTTTCTTCTCCTCAACTCAACCTCGTCCACTAAGTTACCCTGTCCGTCGTCCCGAAAGTATTTACCACGAGGACGGCGCTTGTAAGTCTTGGGAGCACTAGAACCACCTGTGAGGAGAACAAGGGCGATAGCATGGGGATAAGCATACACACAAGTCCAGAAGAGAGAGTGTAGAAAAAGTAGGCAAACAGTTCATAGTCCAATCGTACGCAATGCATACAATAAGGCGAAACTGAATCAGTTTTTTTAATCTGTCAGGGGCGGATTATCCGGCCTGGTCAGGGGCGGATTATCTGGCCCTGGCAAAAAATTTCATATCCGCCTAGATTGATTGTAAAGGAGTAGATCAGACCTAGAAACTGCAAGACCATGATCTCTACGCGAAACAACATCCTTCTAGACAACATTCCACCCAACAAATAACACATCTAGGCAATGGGGAGAGAGGGAGTTACCCTCACTCATTGGAGGAAGAACGCGGAGGAGAAGGTACCCGGAGGCGCGGAGAAGGAGATCTGGGGAGGCCCAAAAAATCCGGTGGCCGGAGAGGCTCCGGGGAGGGTGGGGGACAGCAGGCGGCGGCTGGTGAGAGGGAGAGGGTTGGGGGAGAAGTGCTGCTCGTTATGAGCCCTTCCCCCGATCCCTGCCCTTAAAGAGGAAATCCGCTAGGGCTGAATTATCCGGCCTATACTTGGGCCAGATTATCCGGCCAAAAATCTGAGCTTCTGTTACACACAGAGTCAGGCCCGCGCGTCCCTAAACAACACCCCCACAAGGTGTACAAGGGACTTGTGTGCAAGAATAGATGGCTTGGGGTAGGGAAAGGCTTAGGATTAAGAGAGCCAAACTGAGATGGTACTACTCACTCAAATTTGCAAGAATCAAAGTAGCGAAAAGCCAAAAGTGAGTGTGCTTCCCATAAAAACATGAGAGGAGCGACAAACGATCAAGAAGATCCAAATAAATCCAACTCTTCTCATGGAAGAGGGCGGTGGCTGAAGCCACCTTGTTGGAGTGTATGGTTTGACACCGCGAAGATATATCTTGGGTTCATGACCAATACTCATCAATGAGCTCACATATCACAAAATAATATTAAGAGAAATGATTTATCTTGCTTTCGGCATTATGGGGGGAGGGTTAGCCCAATTAATTAGGACCACACTCCCCCTATTTCCATGCCCACATCTAGACCAAATAAGACTGAGATGTACGAGTGAGTGCATGGGTAATCAGTATAACCACATAGAGAGAAATTGGAGCCCTTAGGATACCATAGACCAAAGTTAGGGGAATGAACCAAATATCAAAAGATTCTCTTGACCGCCACTAAGTGACTTTCTTTAGGAGTTGCTTTATACCTTGCACACACACCCACACTCAACACAATATCGGGTCTAGATGCGTGGAGGTAAAGAAGAGAGCCGACCATGGACCGGTATACCTTTTGGTCCACATCTTTACCATGGGGGTTAAGTTCAAGGTGACATTTTGTTTGCATCGGAGTGGCGACACCATTAAGATTCGTCATCTTGAATCTCTTGGCATGTCTTGGATGTACTTAGCTTGATTGATGAAGGTTCCTTCTCTAAGTTGCTTGATCTCGAATCCAAGAAAGAACCATAGTTCCCCCATCATAGACATCTCAAACCTGTTAGTCATAAGCTTTGAAAATTCATCATTAAAAGCTTTATTAGTAGAACCAAAGATGATGGCATCTACATATAGCTGGCATACGAAGAGCTCCCCCTTAACCTTCTTAGTAAAAAGAGTGGGATCGATTTGCCCAACTTCGAAGCCACAGTCAAGCAAAAGCTCTTTAAGGTGCTCATACCATGCACGTGGGCTTGTTTAAGGCCATAGAGTGCCTTATCGAGTTTGTAGACATGGTTCGGGAAGTTAGGATCCTCAAATCCCGGGGGTTGCTTTACATATACCAACTCATGTAGAGGACCATTAAGAATAGCACTCTTGACGTCCATTTGCTGCAATTTACAATTGTTATAGGAAACATAAGCAAGAAGGATACAGATGGACTCAAGCCGAGCCACACGAGCATAGGTCTCGCCAAAGTCAATGCCTTCAACTTGGGAATATACCTGTGCCACAAGTCTTGCCTTGTTCCTCACAATAATGCCATTCTCATCTTGCTTGTTTTTAAATATCCATTTAGTTCCGATAACATTGCGGCAATCCTTGGGCTTCTCCACGAGTTTCTAGACCTTGTTGCGCTCGAAATTATTCAATTCTTCATGCATAGCAACAACCTAGTCCGGATCTTCAAGGGCTTCAAATACTTTCTTTGGTTCCACCATTGAGATGTGAGCTTGATGCTCACCAAAACTTGCCAATTCCCTTCTTGTTGAAACCCTTCGTCGAAGAGCACCTACAACTTTGTCGAGAGTATGACCCCTTAACTCAAGGTTCCGATCAGCATGGGCCTTCCGACGAAGTTCAATAAGTTTGTTGTCTCTTGGTGGAATAGTTTCATCACTTGAGTCTTCGTTGGAATTATTTGCTTGACCTTGATTAGAATTCTGAGTATCAGTAGAAGGAGATGATGAAGCATGCCCTTGAGGTGGGTTAGCAGCTGTAACAGGAGGCTGTTGATCATCAGGAGTTACAAGGCCGGATAATCCGGCCGAAGGTGGGGCCGGATAATCTGGCCTGGGAGAACTGGTTGCAACTTCATCAGGCTGCCTAGGACTTGCTTGAATTGGCGAGGGGCCGGATAATCTGGGGTCATCCGGAAAATCTGGCCTAGAGCTTGCAGCGATTTCTTCAAAACGAGGAGCAGTTTGGTCGTCAGGGCCGGATAATCTGGTGTCGACCGGATAATCCAGCCTGGAGCTTTCTGGAGTAGTTGCTCGATCTTCAGCAATTGATGGAGATGGTGTATAAGTTACTCCCATGGTTGGAGCAAGTTGAGTCTGTGTAGATGAGGGCTCTTCATGAGTAGAGCATTATCCTTCCCAATCCGCCACAAGGGGTTCCTCAATGGGGCGGAAAAATCCCACGCCCATTCTTCTTATGGCATCTTGGGGTATTTCAACATATGCATCACAAACATCAACTTGCCCCGCATGGGAGCCATCATTTTCTTCGAATACCACACTACAAGATTCTACAACAGTTCCGGAGAGCTTCTTATAGACTCTATAAGTGTGGGATTCGGCACCATAACCAACAAAAATACCTTCTAAAGTCTTAGACTCAAATTTAGATAAACGAACTCCCTTTATGAGAAAGAAACACTTACACCCAAATACCCGAAGTATGAGATGTTTGGCTTGTTACCGGTAAGTATTTCATACGGAGTCTTGTCCAAGATTTTATGGAGGTATAACCGGTTGGATGAATCATAAGCGGTAGAGATTTCTTCAGCCCAGAAGTTATATGGAGACTTGAATTCGGCTAGCATAGACCTTGCCATATCCATTAGAGTCCGGTTCTTCCTCTCAGCAACACCATTTTGTTGAGGTGTGTACGCAGCGGAATATTGATGTCTTATCCCCTCTTCACTTAGGAACTCTTTTAAGGTGTAGTTCTTAAACTCTGAGCTGTTATCACTTCTTATAGCCAGAATAGGGATGTTGTGTTGATGTTGAACCTCGTTGGCGAAGTCGATGACCGTTTGTTGAGTTTCGCTCTTCAACTTGAAGAAATAGACCCAAGTGTATCTTGAGTAATCATCAACGATCACAAGACAGTACTTCTTCCCACCGAGACTTGCATGAGATGGAGGTCCAAAGAGGTCCACATGAAGGATCTCTAAGATCCTTTTTGACGAAATAATAGTCTTCCTTCGATGAGGAGAGTCATGCATTTTCCCTTCAACACAAGCCCTGCAAACACGATCTTTGGCAAAGGAGACATTTTCTTTTAGTCCAAGGATGTGGCCACCCTTGTGGAGACTTTGCAAAGTTCTCATATTGACGTGGGCTAGTCGGCGATGCCATAACCAACCCGCGTCAGCCTTTCCAAAAAGACACATCGGGCCTGTAGTGGTTTTCCCCGAAAAGTCCACCACGTACAGGTCATTTTCGACATATCCCACGAAAGCGACTTTTAGAGACTTGCTCCACAAGAGTACCACCAAATCAGCATCAATAAAAACTGCAAAGCCCATCTTACCAAGGGCGCGAACTGAAAGTAAATTGTATCCGAGGGTCTCAACAAGCATGACGTCCACGAGAGAGATATCGTGAGCCACCACGACTTTGTCGAGACCCAATACCTCAGATTTTGACTTGTCACAATAGGAGATGGTTATATGATCATGATTTGGCCGCATCTCAGTGATGATCTCCTTGCTTCCGGTCATGTGACTCGTGCATCCGCTATCGAGTACCCATTTAGACCCACCGGAAGCATAGCCCTGCAAGAAAGTTACTTCTTGGTTTTAGGTACCCATTTTTCAATGGGTCCTCTCATGTTAGTGACAAGGGTCTTGGGGACCCAAATAGACCAAGGAATGTAACAATCATAAGGACCTACATAACTAGCATAAACATTACCATAATGATCGCAATATAACTCAAAGTTAGGATTGTTAGCCCCTGCAAAACCATCATAATTAGACTTGTCATTGGTGGTGGTGCTAGTCTTTGGTTGAGTATTCTTGCTCTTCTTCTTCTTCTTATTCTTCTTGTTCTTTGTCTTGGGAACATAACCAAGACCCTCTTTTCCATTGTTTGATCTTTGCTTGCTAAATATCTCATCTAGAACTTCTTTATCTTTGTGTTGAGATCCTTTTGCAAGTTCTTCTTTTTCATACGATGATGTGGAGGTGTTGGGCACATCATACTTCCTCAATTGAGTTTGGAGCTGGTCATGAGACTCATTTAAATTGGAGTGTTCACTCTCCAATGCCTTGTGAGCAATGTCAAGTTTCTCAAACTTCTCCGAGAGTCTAGCATGAACAACCCCAAATTCAATCTTTTCCTTCTTTAATTTCTTTACCTTGGCAAGAGCGTTGTCACGATCTTTGATGAGCTGAGCCACAACTTCTTCATGTGACTCCTCAATGGATTCGAGTCTCTCTTCTAGAGATACTCGAGCTTCTTCTTCTTCTTCCAAGGCATTCTTCAAAGAGGCTATCTCCAAGTCATCTTCTCTTTCAATTCTGCCCTTTTCTTCAAGAAGATCTTCGGCTTGTGCAAGTTGACTCATAAGAGCATCAAAGTGAAGTTTGTGCTCACCTTGCAGGTTAGTGAAAAAGTTGTCCAAAGCCATAACTTCTTCTTTCATTTTAAGACTAGTATGATCATCCATATCCAAATTTATGTTAGTCTTAGGAAATGAAGAGCTAGAAGTTGATACCTCGGACCCTCTTGCCATAAGGCAAGTGACGTTATTGTTGATGACATTCTTGTTTGGCGAGTCGAAGAGAGATGATGGAGTCGATGTGGTGGCTATAGCAGCCACCTCGCGATAACTATCTTCATCCTCTTCATCTTCACTTGCAGATGAGTATTCTTCTTGTGCCACCAATACAATCTTGGGTTGCTTCTTGTAAGGGCCATTCTTTTTGATAAATGGCTTTTTCTTAGGTGCCTTGGATTTTTCTTTAAGGATGAGCCTGCCACCATTGTCTTTTCTATTTTGATATGGACACTCAGCAACAAAGTGCAGCATATCTCCACAATTGTAGCATGTTCTCAGTTTTGGGCCACTTTCTCTTCTTCCACTTGACCCATTCTTGCGCTCGAGTTCCGACTTGGCCTTGGCAGGATATTTCCAAAAGTTCCTTGCGTAAAACGCCATGTATTCACCATGAGCATGTTTGACTTCATCGGGGCAGTCCATGGAGGCACCCTCGAAAGCTCTTTCGTCCTCATCTTTCTCAACAACATTAGCCTTTAGAGCAACATTGACCCCTTTTTGCATTCCAATGGCACAGGCACGGGCATCTTCAGCGTTCTTTGTAGCAACTTTGAATGATGCCATTTCTTGCATGACTTCATTGGATGTCATTTGATGGTAGTTGTGTCTACCTTGCAAGCTCTTCAAGTCCGTTGGCTCAAAAGGCATTAAAGCACTCACATATTTCCTTTTTATCCAAGCATCATCAATGTGAGTGGCTCCATGATTTCTAAATGTTGTTGCAATGCCCTTGAGTCTTATATACATGTCTTCATGGTTTTCACCATCCAACATGTAGAATCCTTCAGCTTCATTACTAAGGGCATCATACCTATTCCTTCTCATGCTTTCATTCCCAATGAAGAGATCGGTGAGGGCATCCCAAGCTTCTTTAGCTGTGTTGAGATGTTCAATGTGGGGCATGTCCTTGGGACCCACTCTGAGCTGTATCATGTGGAGAGCCGTAGCATTCAATTGGCTGTCCACAACTTCTCTTCTTGTCAGGTTGGTATGATCTCCAATATGAAGACCCTCTTCTATAATCCTCCAAAGTTCAATAGAGGAGCTGCAAACATGAGACTTCATTAAGAATTGCCATTGATTAAAAGAAGATACAGTAAGCTTGGGTGGATCACCCCTATTGTTTATATGAGGATGAGGGATAGTTGGGTCGGGGGAATATAAGTGATGAACCTCACTATATTCCTCCTTACCACTTCCCTTCTTGGAGGTGGAACCATTATGTTTTTCACCTACCACTTCATCTTCCTTGGATGCGATGTTAGCCTTATCATTGGATGAGGGAGTGGCAGCCTCAGAGGAGGATGGAGATGGGGCTATGGATGATGTGAGGCGAGCAATCATTTCATTCATCTCCTCCATCTTAGTATCAAAGGATTTAAACAAGGTTGTTTCCAATATCTTGAGGTCATCCATTGTGACCTTATCCACAGCCTCATTCCCATTCTCCTTGGTACCCATACTTCTCTTAGGCGGTTAAGCCCGAATAAAGAGCCAGGGCTCTGATACCAATTGAAATGGATCGTATGGGCACCTAGAGGGGGGTGAATAGGTGCTACTTCAAATTTTAATGCTTTTTCAATTTTAGGCTTAACATAAAGGGTAAATTCTCTAGATAAACTATTAGGCGGAATTTACCTATATGCAAACCTATCTACTAGCGAGTAAAAGGCGAGTGGAAGAGGAACGAGTGAACCGTAGAGAAGCACGCGGAGACACAGGATTTGTTTTACCATAGTTCCTTCCTTGTTAAGGGAAGTACGTCTGCATTGGAGGGGTGGGCGGTACTAAGACCACCACGCCACAATAGGCCTCACCCTGTTCTCCGATGGATCCCGCCACCAAAGGCTTGATCCACCTTTCCACTATAGGAACCCTTCGAGGCGAGTACCGGTGCCTTTACACAACTAGCGGGGCACAACTCCACAATCAACTTGGAGGCTCCCTTGTTGACAACAAGCTGCCAAGAACAAGTTTATCAATAACAAAGAACAAGATCTAGATATTGACAAGAACACTAGATCAGAGATTTCTCCAAATGAATGGAGAGGAGTTGATGCGCTTGATTCGTGATGATGATGACCATTTTTTCCTCCTTCAATTCCCCCAAAGATCGAAGCCTTCGGGTGGTTGAAGTGGGAGATCTAGAGAGGGAGCTCTTGCAAAGGGTCTGATGTTTTTCGAATGAATCAAGAGTTCTGCACGATGGGGATGAGGGGGCTTTATACCCCTTGCACCCTCTGAGCCATTGGAGCCATTTGGGGCCGGATTATCTGGCCCAAGTGAGGGCCGGATTATCCGGTCTGGGAAAAAACTCTGCCCCTGCGAAGGCCGGATTATCCGGCCAAGGGAGGAAAAACGGCCCCTGTTCAGATTTTCCGGAAGAAAATCTGACCTCACTCTGAGCGTCGCGCCTTGGCAGCCTTTGATCGATTTCTGGGGGCCGGATTATCCGGTCTCGGGAGGAAAAACCGCCCCATTTCGGATTTTCCGGGAGAAAAAAATCCGAACCCACTCTGAGCGTCGCGCCTTGGCTGCCTTTGATCGATGAGTTAGGCCAGATTATCCACCCCCCCAAAACACCAGAACAGTCCCTGCACACTTAGCGCACATGAGAAAACTCTACGATATTGTTATCTAACACTCAAAACACAGGGAACCATGAAATGTTCTTTCACTTGGAGCGTCTTCTTTTTTTGTTTTTGGTTTTCGTTTGCTTGGTTTTCTTAGTTTTCTTGAATAAATTGGTTGGACCCCCTCTTTCATACATTGGTTTTCAAATAGTGTGGTTTGGATTGGAAAATGAGTAGGAAAGTTCATGCTTAAGTGGTAAAGAGAACTTGTTTTTGACTGTGGCCCATGCTTTGTCATGCCATGCTTGATATTGTTGGCTTTATGCTTAGTAATCTTTGATGTAGCATGACATGTTATAAACAATTGAGATTGCTTAATGTGCCTTGGAAGAATCATGCGTTGTTTTAGCATATTAAAGCATAGTATTGTGGTATTCTCCGTTGATGCTTTATTTGAGTTGACTTGGCGCATGCTCACACCATGTTATGACTATCCCAAGTCACCATAGCCTTTATGATCCTTTAGTTGTCGACTTGTAGTATCAGTTTATGCTTTGATTAATGATGTTTTGTCGCTCTGCATGATTATGGCCATTATTACTCTCTTAGTCGATCGCTCCCAGTCTTTTGCTAGCCTCCATAACCAAGTATGAGTTCTGCTCATGCATCCAACTCCTAAAACCAAGTTATTCCAAAGAGTCCACCATACCTACCTATTAGCATTTGCTATTCCAAGTATATTCATGTTTTTATCTACCCTCCGAATTAAACTTGTTATGAGAAAACTAGTGATTAAAGCTCTCACGAACTTGATGGCACACTTTACTTTTCTTTCCCTTAATAAACTTGAACCATTGTGTCGTATATGTTGTATATGCTTGCACTTATATGTTGGGGATTAGCAGAACCATGTTGTCATGGGGAACGCTTTCAACATTGCACTTGTACTTTGTACCTAGTTAATATCATGCTCTTTTGTCTATGGATGTCGTCAGTGTGAAATGAAAGGGGAGCCTGTAAGTCCATGGAGTTATGTATTGATGGGTTCGTAGCATGGAAAACAAAAAAATTCTACCCTAAGAACGAACAAAACACAGATCTAATCTAGATAAAAGCCAAGATCTAATCTATTAGACATGTGCAACGAGATAGATCTGTACTAACCCTTGTAGATCCGAAAGCCTTGTGCGAGATCAGATCTCGTGGTTGATGTAGACAATCACTTGCCGATCTCAAGATCGAGTAGACGATCGTTCCGACGCCGCTGCTCGGCAGCAGCGCTTCCAATGGTCACACGCATGAGTCAATGCAGACCTTCCTCTCCCTGCTCCAAATGAGCAGCAGAGGTAGTAGATCTCCACGGAATCCCAGCACGCACGACGTGGTGGTGGTGGTGGAGTAGAGAATTCTGCAGGGCTTCGCCTAAGCCCGAGCGAAGGAAGGGGAGGAGAGAGGCGGCTAGGGCAAGAGTGGAGGGCAAGGGGTGGCGCCCACCCCTCTATATATAGGGAGGGTGCGGCCTAGGGTTCCCACCCCTAGACCCACCTCCTAGGGCCGGCGCGCAAGGGGGGCTTGGGGGGAGTTTCCTCCCCCCCCAAGTTTCCCATTTTTCTTTCTTGGTTTTCAAGTAAACTCCATAGAAATTTCTAGAACATTCTGAACATTCAAACCTTCTAGAACCCCATATAAACACTCCGACATTTCCGAACCTAGAAAATGATCTCCATTATATGAATCTTATTCTCTGACAATTCGATCTCCTCGTGATGTCTCAGATCCAATCCGAGACCAACAACATTCGTCTCCAACGCACATTCCATATCCACCTAAACAACATCGAACCTTATGTGTCACCCTACGGTTCGTGAATATGCGACATGATGGAGACACCTCTCCGATCAATAACCATCAGCGGATCCGAGATCCATAACGGCTCCCACATACTCAACGATGACTTCGTGATCGATAGAACCATTAACATATGAAACCAATTCCCTTTGTCACGCGATACTCTACTTATTCGAGGTTTGATCGTCGGTATCTCCATACCTAGTTCTACCTCACATCGATAAGTACTCTTTACTCGTTCCATGTTATGTCATCCCTTGTGACCCAGTCACATGCTTGCAAGCTAACTAGATGACATTCCACCGAGAGGGCCCAGAGCATATCTATCCGTCATATGGATGGACAAATCCCAATCTTGGTCCATGCACTTCAACACATACTTTCAGAATACCCAATGACACCTTTATAACCACCCAGTTACGAAGCGGTGTTTGATGTCATCAAAGTACCCATCCGGTGATGGTGATTAACATAACCTCATGGTCGAAGGATTAGGTTACTATGCATTTGAAAGCTTGTAGCAATACAAACTAAATGACTTGATCTTATGCTACACTTACTATGGGTGTGTATCCATCACATCATTCTCCTAATGATACAACCTTGTTATTAATGACATCCAATGTCCATGATCAGAAAACCATGATCATCTATTAATCAACAAGCTAGTTCAACAAGAGGCTTACTAGGGACTCTTTTACGTTTACAAAACACACATGTATTAGTGTTTACTTATAATACAATTTTAGCATGGGATGTAAACATTCATCATAAACACAAAGATATAATAATAACCACTTTTATTATTGCCTCTTGGGCATATCTCCAACAGTCTCCCACTTGCACTAGAGTCAATAATCTAGATTACATGGTAATATACCTAACACCCATGCATGCTCGTGTTGGTCATGCTTTGCTCTAGGGAGAGGTTTAGTCAACGGATCTGCCACATTCAGATCAGTGTGTACTTTGCAAATCTATATGTCACCATCTCGGACATACTCGCGAATAGCATGGAAATGTAGCTTGATGTGCTTCAACTTGCTATGTGACCTTGGGTCCTGTGCATTAGCTATGGCACCTGTGTTGTCATAGTAGATGGCCATCGGGTCCAGCGCACTGGGAACCACGCCAAGTTCAGTAATGAACTCCTTCATCCATATGGCTTCTTGTGCAGCCTCCGAAGCAACTATGTATTCTGATTCAGTTGAAGATTTCGCCACAACGCTTTGCTTGGCACTCCTCCAGCTCACTACAGCACCATTCAAAATAAATATGTATCCAGATTGTGAATTTGAGTCATCTGGATCGGTGTTCCAACTAGCATCAATGTAACCGTTTACAACAAGCTGTTCATCACCTCCATAAGAAAGAACCATATCCTTAGTCCTATTCAGGTACTTTAGGATATTCTTGACCGCTGTCCAAAGGTTCCATTCCGTGATCACTTTGATATCGCTAGTCAAACTAACAAAGATGTGCTATATCCGGTCTTGTACACAGCATGGCATACATGATAGAACCTATGGCCGAGGCATAGGGAATATTATTCATCTTTTCTCTATCTTCTGCCATAGCCGGACTTTGAGTCTTACTCAAGGTCTTACCTGACAACATGGGCACGAACCCTTTATTGCTCTCTTCCATTCTGAACTTCTTTAGAACTTTGTCTAAGTATGTACTTTGTGAAAGCGCTATTAGGCGTCTTGATCTATCTCTATAAATCTTGATGCCTAGAATATATGCCGCTTCGCCAAGATCCTTCATTGAAAAACTATTATTCAAATAGGCTTTGATGCTAGTAAGAAGTTCTATATCATTCCCAATCAACAATATGTCATCTACATATAGTACTAGGAATGCTACAGAGCTCCCACTCACTTTCTTGTAAATACAAGCTTCTCCATAAGTTTGTATAAATCCAAAGTTTTTGATTACTTTATCAAAACGTTGATTCCAACTCCGGGATGCTTGCTTCAGTCCATAAATGGAGCGCTGAAGTTTGCATACCTTGTCAGCATCTTTAGGATCGACAAAACCCTTGGGTTGTACCATATACAACTCTTCCTCAATGTCACCATTAAGGAATGCCGTTTTGACATCCATCTGCCAAATCTCATAATCGAAATATGCAGCAATTGCTAACAAAATCCTCACGCACTTTAGCTTCGCATCTGGTGAGAATGTCTCATTGTAGTCAACTCCTTGAATTTGTCGGAACCTTTCGCGACAAGTCGAGCTTTATAGACGGTAACATTACCATCAAGATCTGTTTTCTTTTCCTTGAAAATCCATTTGTTCTCGACAGCCTTACGGCCATCCGGTAAGTCCACCAAAGTCCATACTTGGTTTTCGTACATGGATCCCATTTCGGATTTCATGGCTTCTAGCCATTTGTCGGAATCTGGGCTCACCATAGCTTCTTCATACGTCGCAGGGTCATCAGTGTTGTCCACCAACATGAGTTCAAGGCAGGGTCATACCAATAAGGAGTGGTACGAACCCTCGTTGACCTGCGAGGTTCAGTGGCAACTTCGTTCGAAGTTTCATGATCACCATCATTAGCTTCCTCTCCAATTGGTGCAGGCGGCACAAAAACATCTTCCGGTGCTGCGCTACTCTCAACTCCGAGAGAAGGTTCAATAACCTCGTCGAGTTCTACTTTCCTTCCAGTCACTTCCTTCGAGAGAAACTCCTTCTCAAGAAAGGATCCATTCTTGGCAACAAAAACTTTGCCTTCGGATCTATGATAGAAGGTATACCCAATTGTTTCTTTACGGTATCCTATGAAGACACATTTCTCCGCTTTGGGTTCAAGCTTATCAGGTTGTAACTTCTTTACATACGCTTCGCAACCCCAAACTTTAAGGAACGACAACTTAGGTTTCTTTCCAAACCACAATTCATACGATGTCGTTTCAACGGATTTAGATGGTGCCCTATTTAAAGTGAATGCGGCTGTCTCTAATTCATAGCCCCAAAATGATAGCGGTAAATCTGTAAGAGACATCATAGACCGAACCATATCTAAGAGAGTTCGATTACGACGTTCGAACACACCATTACGCTGTGGTGTTCCCGGCGGTGTCAATTGCGAAAGTATTCCACATTTCTTTAAATGCATGCCAAACTCATAACTTAGATATTCACCTCCGCGGTCAGAACGCAGAAACTTAATCTTCTTGTTACGATGATTTTCCACTTCACTTTGAAATTCCTTAAACTTCTCGAAAGTTTCGGACTTATGTTTCATAAAGTATACATACCCATATCTACTTAAGTCATCCGTGAAAGTGAGAACATAACGATATCCACCACGCGATGCTACACTCATTGGACCGCACATATCAGTATGTATTATTTCCAATAAGTCTGTAGCTCGCTCCATTATTCCAAAGAATGGAGTCTTAGTCATTTTTCCCATTAGGCATGCTTCGCATCTTTCAAGTGATTCAAAATCAAGTGATTCAAGAAGTCCATCAGAATGGAGTTTCTTCATACGCTTCACTCCAATGTGACCAAGACGACAAAGTACACATGTATGTAGAATTATCATTCAATTTTGTTCGTTTAGCATCTATGTTGTGAACATGTGTATCACTACTATCGAGATTTAGTAAGAATAAACCATTCATCTCAGGTGCATTACCATAAAAGATATTACTCATATAAATCGAACAACCTTTATTCTCGGACTTAAAAGAGTAACCGTCTCGCAATAAACAAGATCCAGATATAATGTTCATGCTTAACGCAGGCACCAAATAACAATTATTCAAATTTAAAACTAATCCCGAAGGTAGATGTAGAGGGAGCATGCCGACGGCGATCACATCAACCTTGGAGCCATTTCCAACGCGCATCATCACCTCGTCTCTCGCCAGTCTTCACTTATTCCGCAGCTCCTGTTTCGAGTTACAAATATGAGCAACCGAACCAGTATCAAATACCCAGGCACTACTACGATTACTAGTAAGATACACATCAATAACATGTATATCGAATATACCTTTCTTCTTGATGTTGCCGTTCTTCAGATCCGCCAGGTACTTGGGGCAGTTACGCTTCCAGTGACCGGCACCCTTGCAGTAGATGCATTCAGTTTCAGGCTTAGGACCAGCCTTGGGCTTTTTAGCAAAAGGCAGCTTTCTTGTCATTCCTTCTTGAAGTTGCCCTTGTTCTTAGGCTTGCCCTGTTTCTTGAAATTGGTGGTCTTATTGACCATCAACACTTGGTGCTCCTTTTTGATCTCCACTTAGCAGTTTTCAGCATGGACGATAGTTCAGGCAATGTCTTGTTCATGCAGTGCATATTGTAGTTCATCACAAAGTTCTTATTGTTGGGTTCGCAACATAGAAAAAAAATCCTACGATGGGAACTAGACGCCAAGATCTATCTACTAGATACAAGCAATGGGTGGATATGCATCCATAGAGAACTTACCCTCTAAGACAACAAAGGTTTGTTAACCAGTTGGAACTCGTGGATGATGTAGTCGTACACTTGCCGATCTCAAGATCGTGATGAAGTCCAGCAGGTCCGGCTCCAGCACGTCCTTCAGATCTAGCTCCAGCAAGTCCATCACCACCAAGTCCAGCACCACAAAGCAGTGGTGCATCCGTGATCGCACACACGTCCGGTACCCCGACAACCTCCATCCCTTGCTCCAGCAAAGCAGCAGAAGCAGCAACTCCTTTCCAGATAAAGCCACCGGGAACATGTATCTCGCTAATCCGAGACCATGGGGGAATAATACTAGAGGGGGAGAGAGATCCTTCACGAGGAGGTGTGAGGAAGAAGGAGTGAGAGGGGGCCTTTTATATGAGGAGGGGAGGGTGTCCCTTCACCTCCCCCATTCATGTGGTGGTAACCCCCTCCACATTAAAATGCCCCTTCACATTCTCTTTTAAAGTCTCCACTATAAATGCATTAAATTTCTCCAAATTTAATGCTCTCTCATTTAATAAAACTCTTTTATTAATTTTATTCAGAATTTTGTTAATTACTTTAATTAACAAACATTCACATAAAACCCCCTGCAACATTTCAATATTACATGCAAAACCAATTTCAGCAATTTCACCTGAAACAGTTTCGGTGTCTATTGAAATAATTCTAGCGCTTTCTTAAATCTTTATCTGAAACATATTTGCTCCAAATGGTGTCGGTATCCCTTAAGTGTGTCACCCTACGGTTCGCGAATAATGCAGACATGATCGAGACCCTCTCGCATCAATAATCGTAAGCGGACCGAGATCCATACTGACTCCTACACATTCAACGATGACTTCTGTGATCGTGAGAACCTTTAACGCTAGTAACTAAATCCCTTTGTCTCGCGATATATTACATGTCCGAGATTCGATCATCGGTATCTCCATACCTAGTTTGATCTCGTTACCAACATGTACTCTTTTCTCGTTCCCGTGATATAACATTCTAGTGATCACATCACTTGCTTGCAAGCTATTTCAATGTGATATCACCGAGAGGGCCCATAGTATATCTATCTGTCATCGGGATGGACAAATCCCACTCTTGATCCATGAGCCTCAACATAACACCTTTGTAGCACTGAACCCACCTTTATAGTCACCCCGTTACGGTGTGACGTTTGATGTTATCAAGATACTCTTCCGGTGTTAGCAATTAACATGATCTCATGGTCTAAGGACTAAGATTACTTCGTATGATGTTATAGCAATATAAACATAATGACTCTGATCGTAATGCTATACTTCAGATGAATGTTCATCACATCATTCAACTAATGTTGTGACCTTGTTATTAACAACATCCAATGTCCATGATCAGGAAACCTTGATCATCTTGTTTAATCAACGAGCTAGTTTATATGAGAGGCATTACTAGGAACTTTGTATTTTGTTTATTAAACACACATGTATTAATGTTTCCAATTAATACAATTATAGCATGCAAAATAAACATTTATCATAAACATGGAATAAGATAATAACCACTTTATTATTGCCTCTCGGGCATATTCCCTTCACTTATAACTCGATGGCAGTGATTGGAGGACGGTGAATCCCTAACTCATTAGGAATCGTTATCCCCAACTCTTGGAGCTTGTTTGCGTGCCCAGACATGGTGAGCACGTGCTCGCTAATGGAGCTACCCTCTTCCATCTTACAGTTAAAGAACTTTTCGAAGGCCTCATAGCTCTCCAAGGCCGCGTGAGTCTCAAAAATGAGCTTGAGCTCCTTAATGATCTTGAATCGGTCGTGGTGCTCAAAGCACTTCTGAAGCTCCATTTCTAAACCGTACAGGATGGCACACTGAACTGTGGAGTAATGATTTTTCCGAGTGGCGTAAACATTCTTTACGTCATCGGTGGCATCTTCTGCAGGTGGGTCACCTAGCGGTGCTTTGAGCACATAGGTCAACTGACCAGCCCTGAGGGTCACCATCAGCGGGATCTGGAGATCCATAACGGCTCCCACATACTCAACGATGACTTCGTGATCGATAGAACCATTAACATATGAAACCAATTCCCTTTGTCACGCGATACTCTACTTATCCCAAGTTTGATCGTCGGTATCTCCATACCTAGTTCTACCTCGTTACTGATAAGTACTCTTTACTCGTTCCATGTTATGTCATCCCTTGTGACCCAGTCACATGCTTGCAAGCTAACTAGATGACATTCCACCGAGAGGGCCCAGAGCATGTCTATCCGTCATATGGATGGACAAATCCCAATCTTGGTCCATGTGCTTCAACACATACTTTCAGAATACCCAATGACACCTTTATAACCACCCGATTTAAGCGGTGTTTGATGTCATCAAAGTACCCATCCGGTGATGGTGATTAACATAACCTCATGGTCGAAGGATTAGGTTACTATGCATTTGAAAGCTTGTAGCAATACGAACTAAATGACTTGATCTTATGCTACACTTACTATGGGTGTGTGTCCATCACATCATTCTCCTAATGATACAACCTTATTATTAATGACATCCAATGTCCATGATCAGGAAACCATGATCATCTATTAATCACAAGCTAGTTCAACAAGAGGCTTACTAGGGACTCTTTTATGTTTACAAAACACACATGTATTAGTGTTTCCTTATAATACAATTATAGCATGGGATGTAAACATTCATCATAAACACAAAGATATAATAATAACCACTTTTATTATTACCTCTTGGGCATATCTCCAACATGTATGTGTGTTAGAGAAACGCCTGGGCCACCGGTCTAATCCATGCTGTCATGGTGGAAACCTGCAGCGTAACCATAATGAGCTGTCTATGCAACATTCTTCTTATAAAAAAAGAGTCAGATATTGAGAAAAAAAAGAGAAAAAAAGAGATATGAGAAAAGAGGAAAGAGAGAAAAAGCACCATTTTCCCATGGTAAATAAGAAGATTGCTAAGATGCTCGTTGTCTGCTTGCCTTGTCATTTTGATATGGGATTCTTCCGTATCATCGGGGAAGGGGTACCCAGTTGGCGGTTCTCTATGATACACATGTACTTACTATGACAAGAACTTATCGGTAACTAAACTTGAGTAGAATGAGGAGCAACCCTCGTATTCAAGGGACATGAGATTTCCAACTTATACTTTGTCAAGAATATACTCCATAGTTTGTTCACTTTAACCTTAATCACTTAAAGATGCTTATGATAGGGGCAATGAGAGCTGAAAGCTAATAAGTACCATAACTTTTGGAAGCTCTTTATGAAACTTGAATCCCTTCTTCCTTCTATGAAGGCCTTTCTTTTACTTTTATGTTGAGTCTCCACCTTCTATCTTTATGCACCTATTTTGAGAGCATAGTGGCCATTCTTAGTTCTATGTGCACTGTCCCAAGACTTGTTGATTGATGCATAACTTTGATATTGCTTGTTCTTAAACTACTTGTATCTAGTCACTCTTATGAACTTTGAAGGTGTCCTATGCATTTATGTTTGCTACTCTATGAGGGACAAGCTGAATGCCAGTATGCTATATTTCCTTTATGTGAAACAAACAAACGTCTTGCAAAGAATTGTTATTCATGAACCTTTTGTTTGTGACTTTTCATGTTACAACATATTTGCTATGTCTTATTGTTAGAACTTAATCTTTCATGCTATGTTGAAGTACTATGATCCCAGCTATCATTGTTTTACAAATACTTTGATCAAGTTTATGATGGTGCATGTTACCTCAAAAATTATCCTTTCTTTTTATCACTTACCTACTCGAGGACGAGCAGGAGTTAAGCTTGGGAATGTTGATACGTTGCAAACGTATCTATAATTTTTGATGTTCCATGCTTGTTTTATATCTACTTTCTTATGTTTTGTACACACTTTGGAGTATTTTTATATACTTTCTTGGACTAACCTATTAACAAGATGTCACAGTGCCAACTGTCTGTTTTCTGCTGTTTTGGTTCCAGGAAAGTCAGAAAATGAATATTCTCGGAATTGGACCGGACAAAAGCCAAAGTCAATATTTTATCGGAAGACTCACAGAGCCCAAAGCAGAGACGGAGGAGGGCCAGGGCCTGGCAACACCATACGGTGGTGCGGGTGACCCTTGGCCGCGCCACCAGGTGGTGTGGGCCCCCTGTCCGGCCACCGACCTTGCCCCTTCGCTTATAAGAAGCCCCCGATGCAAAAACCCTAAATCAGACAGCCTCCAACCACGAAAAGTTTTGCAGCACCGCCGCCACTGAAGGGGAGATTCAGGGGACATAAAGTCTCTGTTCCGGCACCTTGCCGGGACAGGGAAGTGCCCCCGGAGCCATCTTCATCGATCTCCACCACCATCTCCATCATCGTTGTTGATTCCCATGATGAGGAGGGAGTAGTTCTTCCTCGAGGCTAAGGGTTCTACCGGTAGCTATGTGTTCATCTCTCTCTCTATGCATGATCATATTGTGGTCATGAGCTTTGTAATCAAGTAGATCTACCTTGCTACTCAAGTGCTTTAATAGATCTCTTCTCTCCCCATGTGTGTGAAAGTGACAGCGTGCACACCATGGTGGCACTTAGGCTAGAGATTACAAATACTTGTTATGAGTTATATTTGGAGTTGGATATTTCTATGAAATTGTGGTGTTTGTTGGAACCATCTAGTGCTCAAGGTGACAGTGTGGGGTTATCTAGATGGGAAAAGCGAACTTTGAGGAGTGTTGTTATAGCCCTACCATGGATTAGAGTGTCCAACCGGAGAGTAGTTCAGAGTAGTATCATAAAGAGAAGATATTTATATGAGAGTGTTCACTAGTAAAAGTATGATCCCTAGGCCTTATTTCTAAACATTGAAACACCGTTTCCAATTAGATCTGTTACATGTTTGCTTGCTGCCATCTTTATTTCAGTTTTCCTTTAGTCTCTTCCACGCCATCAAGCTATTTTCTGGCACCATTACCACTTATAATTATCCATACCACTTGTATTTCACTATCTCTTCGCCGAACTAGTGCACCTATACACTTGACAAGTGTATTGGGTGTGTTGGGGACACAAGAGACTTCTTGTATCTTGATTGCAGGGTTGCTTGAGAGGGGATACCTTTGACCACTTCCTCCCTGAGTTCGATAAACCTTAGGTAATCCACTTAAGGGAAAACTTGCCGCGTTCTACAAACCTCTGCACTTGGAGGCCCAACAACTGTCTACAAGAATAGAAGTGCGTAGACATCACACTCCACCATCGGCGGCAGCTCGCAGCGTTGTTGCGCTTCGTCGGCTCACCTAGAGGACACGGGTGCGCAGCGAGATCGGCGAGGCAGCGCTCCTCGAAGAAGTTCTCCCAGAACGCGAGGTTGTCGGGGTCCTCGGCGAGCTCCGAATACGGCATTGCCGCGATGGCGTACTGGATCTCGTCCACCATCTCGTGGTCCTCTGGCACCGGCGGCACCGGTATGCCGCCGCGCTGAGCTTCCACCAAGGGGCAGCGGAAGTCCGACGGCGCCATGTACCCGGTGTCATGGAGCATCCTGGCCTCCAACGGCTGGAGCGTTCCTCGGACGAAGCCGTTCGCCGCCGCGGGATCCCCTGGGTACCCCTCCGCCATCTTCTTCTTTGCCGATTATTTTCTTTCGCCGGAGTTTGGGGTGGTGCGGGTTTGAGGTGTGATGCGAGCCGGCGGTGTGACCGTGTTTTATAGGCCGAGCGAGGGCGGCGAAGGCGGGAGGGGTGTAAAGGGAAGTGGCGAGAAGTTAATGCCCGTCGGTCCGTCGCGGGAGCCGAGGCGACGGTGGCGCGCCATTACAGCGACGCGTGGCCGACGAGACAGGTGGTTAATGTCCGGCGGTCCTTTGCGGCGTCCCGATGCGGGAGGATGAGGACGACTCGGCTTCTGCCGCTGATTGGACAGGTCCACTCGCCGAACGGCTCCTTTTCCGCCGAAATCGCTTTGTCCGGCGTTCCCAGCGCGTTCCCGTCGCCTCGGGAACGGCCTATGAAGCCCGGACGTATTTTGGGCCAAATCCGGACGAAACCGGGGTCCTGGAAACGCGAGTGGGCCGAATTTCGGTGTCCGGACCAAAAAAACGCCCTGGGAATGGCGTGCTGGGAAACCGAGTGGAGATGCTCTTACCCAAAAATTTGTATCTTTCTAGCTATATATGGGTAGGAGATGTCAAAAAATGGGTGATCACCCAAAAAAGTTTAGTGGGGGATCACTTATAGGTAAGCTGTTGGAGCAAGTTTTTGGCACATCTTACCCATAAAAATAGTTATTTCTCCTCTTACCTATATATAGGTAAGCTGTTGGAGTTGCTCTAAGGATGCACACAGCCTTTAAGCATGAGTACCGTGATTTTAAAATTTTAAACTTGGTAAATACCAAAATGGTTCTAGGAGAGCAGATCTTCAAGTATAAATAAAAATCTTAATTCACGTCCGGTGAGGATTTGAAGTCAGGTGGGGTTTGTACGGCTCTCTAACCATCCTAGTCTCACTTCCCAGAAAATCACGCATATGTCAGATCGGCCCGCCCCAATACAATAACTATATTGTCATGTCGTTTCACGCCAACCATGGGAGGTAATCAATGGCTGCTAGGACAATGTTCCTGTTCAAACATTTGTTTGATATAAGTATTCCAACAAGTATTACGGTACCGCCTCCGATCCAAATTATTGTTTCGTATTTGTCTAGATTCGAATGTATCTAACACCAAAATATACCAGATATAATTGAATTTAGATAAATCCGAGAACAATAATTGAATCGGAAGGAGTAGTCAATTTGGAATCTGTGGTGGAAATTTTGCTGCAAATTGTTTGAATAAAATAAAATGTAGCCCAAGCTCTCACAAAAAGTGAGTTGGTATTAATAAGGAGTAACATTGCATTTCCGCAGCAAGCAATTGACAAAACAGAACACCACATCTGATAGGACAGGAGAAAACAATGGCAAAAATAAACTCTCCAATGCACAAATCCTCCACGCTAAACGCCATAAAAAACTCCTAATCTGGAAGTTCATACTCCCTACATCCTATAAACATCATTCTTGTGGGAACATATATTACTCCTAATCAACCGCCTTCTCTTGTACCTCAAGTTACATACACGTAATATAATGGCGTAAAGCTTCAAACCAAACGAGCTCCCCTGGAATATATGTCAGTAGTAGTGTTGCATGTATGTGACCGGTGCTCACGAACAAGCAGCAATGCCATCTGGGACTGGTGCCTGCCCCGGCCTCGCAATGGAGAAGGAGGCGTCCAGCCATCCCCCCTTCTTGGCGCGCTCGACGTAGCGGCGGAGCTGCTCCCTGGCGTCCGGCACGTCGAGCGCGAGGTCGTCGACGCAGTCGCCCAACCTCTCGAAGCCCTTGGTCATCTGGTTCGGCGTGATGAGGCCGCGGCCGTAGCACTCGTCGAGCAGCCCCCAGAGCCGCTCGTCCTTGCCCCGCTTCTCGATAATCGCCACCAGCGCCTTCTTCACCACCTCGTGGTGGAAGAAGGGCATGCCGAGCTCCCTGATGCATCGGCACGCCTCCCGGACGCCGCCGCCGCAGTCGTACTCCTGCAGGAGCTTGCTGATCTTGTCCTTCACCTCGCTCAACTCCCAACCGGCCTTGCCGGTGCCGCCGCCGCCCCAGCAACGCAGGATACGCTCTGCGGAGAGCTTTGCTCCCAGAAGGGCGTGCGCGTCCCGCAGCGCCAGCATGCCGGGGGAGTTGGCCGCCTTGCGGCGGCCGGCCTCCTCCCCCATCGCCTCCAAGTCCGACGGCGCGATCACCTCGTCGACCACCGACCTGGCGAAGAACATGGCCAGGTCCTCGACGATGGCAGGGTTGTCCAGCGCGGCGTCCTCGGCGGCGTCGATCAGGAGGTGGAACCCTGTGACGACGTGTTCCGGTGGCATGCAGAGCGAGGACAGCAGCACGGAGACCATCTCTTTCTCCCGGTTCTTCCGGTCCATTGCGGCGATGATCAGCTTCTTGACGAAGATGGCATTGACGGTGGGGGAGCAGGAGCTGTTCTCCGCCTCCAGCCTGCTCACCGACTCGATGATGTCCCCTGTCAAGAAGTACTCCTGAATGATCAAAACGGCCTTCGCCTTGAGCTTCTTGACGGCGGCGTCGTCCTCGACGGCCTTCCTCGGCTCCGGACCCAAAGGTTTCAGGGACGACGCGCACAGCCACCCCTCCGACGAAGCCTTGAGGATAATAGATTTCAGGAGACACCTCGCGTTCGGCACGTCGAGCGTCAAATCGTCAACAGAGTCGATCATACGGTTGAAGCCTTTGATGATCTGGCTCTCGTTGATGACACCTTGGTCCGACGCCGACTTGAGGAGGTCCAGGATGAGGCCCTCGGCCGCACCGGCGCGCTCTATGGCAAGGACGACGGCCCGCTTGACGACGTCGTGGTGGAAGAAGGGGATCTTGAGGTCCCTGATGCACCGGAACGCCTCGGCCGTGTCGCCGGCGGCGAGGTACTCCTCGAGGATCTCGGCGATCTTGGCCTTGGCCTCCTCGACGGTGATGCACTTGATCCCGCCCCACCTCTGCAGGATGATCTCCCCGTGGTGCGGCACGGAGAGGTAGCTCTTCTCCGCCCTGTGGATGACCTCGGCGCCCTTGCAGCCGTCGGGCAGGCACGGCAGCTGCTTGGCGAGGAACGCGGGGGGCAGGATGTCGTCGACGATGGCGCGGGCGACGAAGACGGCGAGGATGTCGACGGCGTCGGGCGTGTCGACGGCGAGGTCGTCGCAGGACTCGGTGAGCTTGCAGAAGCCCTTGTAGACCTGGGGGCGGTCGATGACGTCGTTGTAGAGCGAGGAGAGCAGCACGGCCGCCATCTCCTTCTCCCTGTCGTGCCGGTCCATGGCCACGGAGACCAGCTTCTTGACGAAGTAGTAGTGGTAGCAGGGCACGCGCAGCTCGCGCAGCTCGTTCGCCGTGGCGGCCACGTCGTCCGTGGAGAAGTACTCCTCCACGATCGTCGTGGCTTTCCTCTTGAACTCGATGAATTCCTGGGACGACACCGAGGGAGTCCGCAGCTGCTCCACGTCCTGAACGAACCATGTTTTGTTTCCCCCGAATCGTAAAAATCGTGGAGGAAATCTCAAGCCGATCGCGCCACGAAAATTACAGGGATAAAAATTACCTCAGCGGCGGCGCTTGGGCATTTGATCGGCGCGCGAGCGGGAGGAACAGACTCCATTGGGGGCCGGGGACTGGGACTCTGCTGCAATTTTCGTTATACCGTCCAGTTAGGCGCCTTGACCCCCTGCATTCACCGGATGCAGGCGCCTTGGACACTCGACTCCGGTTACATGTACAGATGCGATCGATCAGCTGTCAGAGAAAGGAAATCAACATGGAACGAAATGGTGAGGAGGAGCTCCCGTGTTCATCGGGTATTATTCTGGCTTCCGCAGGGACAGCTCTGCCTCAGGGAGCGATTGAGAGAGAGCTGTGAAGAGCGAGCGCGGCGGATGGAATGGCTTTTATGTGTCCATGCATGCCTCCTCCCAAAGGAACGGGAGGGGGAGCATGGCCGCACCGTGTCATCGCCGGTGTGTTTCTGGTCCAGGGAACCAGTGGACACGCGCTCGGATGGGCATGAGGGCAGTTGGATCTGATTTACCCAGATGAACTAGTGGCCTTGAGATAAAACCGGGCACAAAAGGTCTTATGCGATATACCTCTACGCCCTAGCCTGAATTCCAGCCCAATTACCTAGGGTGTGGCAGGCCTAAGTTGGGGTGAGCCCTTTTTTTCTTCCTTTTCTTCTTTCTCTAGCTGATATATGGCCTGGGAGGAGTGGGGTGGCGCCGTGCTTGCTCCGGTACTGCTAGCCGGGAAATCCTATACACCAACCAGATCGGTGCATACCGTTCACCGCACACCTCCGGCCCAGTTAGCATCTCCTTTCTTTTTGTCCTACTTTTTTTCTTTTTTCTTTTACTTTAATTATTTATGGAACTCTTTGCTTCTTTTCTACTTTTACTTAAAATAAATATTTTTTGAAAATGTTGATATTTGAACATTCTTTTAGATTCAAAGATTACTAAAAACTAGATTTGAAAAAAATTTAAATTTTAAATTGTCCAAATTTTAAAAATTGTTCAAAGTTGGAAATTATTTAGATTTAAAAATTATTCAGAATTTATAAATATTTAAATTGAAATTTTTTTGTATTTTGATCCTTTTATTTTTGAAAAGTATTCAGATTTTCAATAGATAAAAAGATAAAATTTTGAAGGTACAGATTTTGAAAAAAATGATTAAAAATATTTTTATCCGATTTTGAAAACACAAAAGAATCAGGAAAAACTGGAGAAACAGAAAACGAAAAATGGAAAAAGAGAATAAAATAAAATAAAGATTGTTAAAAAAATAGATTTGAAAAATTATAAATTTAAAATTGTCCAGATTTTAAAATTGTTCAAAGTTGAAAATTATTTAGATTTAAAAATTGTTCAAAATCTAAAAATATTTAAATCGAAAATTGTTTGTATTTCCATCCTTTATTTTTTGAAAAGTTTTCAGATTTTAAATAGATAAAAAGATAAAATTTAGAACGTACAGATTTTGAAAAAAATTGAATATTTTTATTCAATTTTGAAAAAAACAAAAGAATCAGGAAAAACAGAAAAATAGAAATAAAATAAATAAGAACACGTTTTTGGGATGTGGCCAACAAACCACTGCGCTCGCGAGCGGGTGTGTGGCGCCCCGCACAACGCCGCTTTAAGCAGCGTCTCCCCGGTTCACGGTTTTTAAACTAGTTACAATGAACTTATTTCATAATCCAAATTACAAAAAGGAAAAATGGACAATAGTGGGCTTGTCAAATTACACAAAACTATTTCCTCTTTCTTAAATTAGGATGCATATTAGGTTTAGTCAAATTCAATCTTTATAAAGTTTGATCAACTATATGTAAAAACATGCTAATTTTTCTAATATTAAATACATATAATCTAAAAATTTAATTTATGGTGATTCTAATAACATTGAGTTGATGTCGTAGATGTTCATACTGTTTTGTAGATATTTAGTTAAAGTTTATTAAGTTTGACTTTGACCAAAACTAATATGGGTCATAATCAGTGAAGAAGGAAGTAGGAAGGGAAAACAAGATTATAGTTTGGGCATTTGAACAAGACGGTGGAATGGGATTATCATATTACACCCGAAATGTAAGGAAAATACTACTCCAAATCCGAAGGATCCATAGTGTGATATATGTTCCGGGGACCCACACCCATCGTGTTTCTGTGGCTTCCTTATCTCTTCCTTCTTCCTTATATCTATCCCCAATACACTTTCTCTCCCTGACGAAATCCATGTTGTGAGCTTAAGCCAGCGCTTCGCCTCCATGAAGAGCTCGTGTGGTCGATGCTACCACCTCTGCCAACACGAGTGACGCAACCTTGACCTGTGTGGTCCAAGATGGGGTAACCTGTGCTACCGCCAGCGTTGACTTCCTCCATGGGTCGTGCTGAACTGGACAAAAGGCGACATGGTACTACCAACCGCAGAAGTGGCTATTGCGAATGAAAACGGCGGTGTTGCCTGCTACAGGCAGCGTTGCTGCGAGCGATAGTGGCCAATGCTGCCAGCTGTGGCCGGAGGTGCTACGAGTAGCACGTCGGGGTGCAACCAACAATGTAGATCGGTGCTACAAGTAATACTTTGTGGCATGACGAGAGATGGAAAAGGCCAAAGAAAAGCGACAATGTTGCTAGCGATATGTGACGGTGCTGCCAATAACAATGTCAGTGTAGCGAGCCATCGCCAGGTGCTACAAGAGACAAGCAACGATGTGGCTAGCAACTTGAGATCGTTCTTCCCATAGTGGCTAGAGATTCTATGAGTGGTGACAGCGAGGTTGCGAGCCACCGAGATCTCCCACCAGAGATCTGAGTGACATAGCGGTGGCGGCGGTGGTTCGATATGTAGGTGCGCGTTGGTGAAGGTCGGTCCAGCCGCAACCCTCAAGTATCGGATCAGACACTCATGAGCATTTAATCAAACAGTGAGGAAGGTGGGGGTTCAGGAGCCTCGGCCCTCCTGGAGGACACTCAACACAGGTCTAAATGTAATGGCGAAGATAGCTTTAGACGCATTTTGTTGCTTTGGGATGCACCATTTCCCGCATGTCTAAGTTTGTCATATTATGTACTCACTTTCTTGGAAAGTCCTTTTGTCTCCCTAGCTCCAGTGCTCCCTGCTTATTAAAAAAATTCAAAAACTACACTTATAAGTTCCAAAAAATGAAACAAATTGCTAAAAGTTGCTAATGGTGTATGCCAAAAACATGCAAAATTTTATTTCGATGTGATTTGTATTTTCGAGCTACACAAAAATGACAAAGTGTTCAAAATAACTATACTATGGATCTACAATTTTGTTATTTTTGTGTAGGTTAAAATACATATTATTTCGATTTAAGATTTTTCATGTTTGTGGTACAAACCACAAGTTATGTCCAGATTTATTTTCAGAATTTTTTAGAACTCATAAATATGTCATATGATTTTTTTAAAGTGGGATCACTAGTGCCCATGTGCATCATATCTCCACTCCTTTTAAACATCTTATATTATGGGACGGATGGGATATCATTTACTAGGTTTCAGCGGATAAAAACAAATGCCTCATTTAGAATATTAATCAGTTTATGGCATAACAAAATCATAACATCTGAAACAAATTTCAACGATTTGCTCTATAACAATGTTGATACTCCTCGAAATAAATCCAGCGCTTTCTAAAAAAATCTCGGATATAATATATCTACCTATTAGTGATGGCGTATTTTAGGTGTGTCACCCTACGGTTCGCGAATAATGTAGACATGATTGGACACCTCTTTGATCAATAATCAGCAATGGGACCTACAGATCCATACTGACTCACGCACATTCAACAATGACTCTTGTGGTCATGAGAACCATAAAGATCGTTACTAAATCCCTTTGTCTTGCGATATATTACTTGTTCGAGATTCAATCATCGATATCAATCATACCTAGTTTGATCTCATTACCGACAAGTACTATTTTCTCATTCCGTGATATGACATCCTTTATGACCTAGTCACGTGCTTGTAAGCGGTATCGATTTGATATCACTGAGAGCGCCAGAGTATACCTCTCTGTCATTTGGATGAACAAATCTCACTATTGATCCATGAGCCTCTACATAACACTTTCGGAGTACCCATACCCAGTTTTATAATCACCCTATTATGGTGTGACAATTGATGTTATCAGAGTACTCTTCTGGTGTTAGTGATTAACATGATCTCATAGCTAAGGATCAGGGTTACTTAGTATGAGTTGTTATAGCAATGTAAACACAATGAGTTGATCGTATTGCAATACTTGGGTGTATGTTCATCACATCATTCATCTAATATGATGACCTCGTTATTAACAAAATCCAATGTTCATGATCATGAAACCTTGATTATCGGTTAATAGCCGAGCTAGATAAATAGAGCGGCTTTACTAGAAACACTTCGTGTTGTTTATTAAACACATAAGTATTAATGTTTCCGATTAATACTGTTCTAGCATGAGAAATAAACTTGTATCATAAACATGGAATATGATGATAACCTTTTTATTATTGGCTCTCGCGCATATTCCCTTCAACAAGTATCCGAACACAGCCTCGGGGGAACCTCCCATCGGGAGCGCTGGTCACGCACCCAATAATTTGTCCACTACGTCGACTCCGTCCGTAGTGTCAGCTCTTGACCCCTTATGGCCGCATATCATGCATCTTTCGACTCTATCTGTAGTATCGATTCTTGGCCCCTTAAGGTTGAGTATGTGAGACAACATCTCCTCAACTCCCTGAATCGTATCCACCACGAAAACATATCTAGGTGCCATGTTAATGGCAATAACTCCGTGTGTACCAACTCGTTGGACTGCAAGTGTAGATTGTTGTAGCAAGCGTCTTTTCCCTACAAGGGTGACTCGAGGGTTTATATCAAACTCTTGAGGAATTGGCTAGAGGCTTCTCCTCTTTCTTTCTTCTAGCAAACAACCAAACAAAGTATTTTCCTTGTGTCCCCAACTCACCGCGTGGTTGTCAAGCACAATGTTCTGTATTAGAAAAACTGAAATAAACTATATAAATAAAGTAAAAGCAATCTATAACTAGACAAGAAAGTAAGAACAATAATGTAAATTCCTTTTGTGGTTTTTATTTGTGTTTGTTAATAGTAAAAGTGTTTTTGTGTTTTAGGAACTAATGCAGAAAATATAGAAGACAATGAAAGTATATAAAAGTTGTTTCTTATAATAAAAGTTGGACTGGGGTTCATGGATTCACTTGTGTATTCTCTCATAAAGTTTAGTGAGCATAATACAATTCATAGGCAATACAATATTGATGAAACTTCATAATGTGTATATTAAGCATTCATATGGGCATCACATCCTATTTTAAAGATGATGCAACACATCTCACTTATACTCTTCTAGAAAGGAAACACTCGATGAATCTAGAATTAAGGACGAACATAGTATAGTATTAGATACTTTGACATGATGTTTGAATAACATATGTGCTACCTTGAACAAACAAGACCATCTGGGCTGTCAATAGATGATTTTATAACACATGCATTCACTTAATACCTAGTGAGGTAATAAAAGAAAGGTAAAAACCATAGTGAATCTTGAATTTTGCTGTCACCATCCAATCACCACCATCATGTTACTCCAACTAATAAACACGTTCCCCCACTGATGCCCTCTCATACATGTTGGATCAAAACAACTACTTAAAAGTGGGGTACATAATATGCATCTACCAATACATCTCACACATAATATAATTCTAATCTCATATATCAACTCATAGAATAAAGATACATCACATAGGAATTACATAGATAACCATATTCATGTTGGGTAGCTCATATGGTACTAGAACAATGATAGATCAAGAGAGAAATAGATCAATATACTACCAGAAACCCATTGTGTAAAGGTGGACTACTCCCTCTTCATCATGGCAATGAAGCCAGATATGTTGGAAAAGGTAGAGATCCCATAGGAGGTGCCTCCGATGGTGTTTCCCCTCCAATCTTCATTGGTTTTGTCTCTGTTTCAGTATTTCTCTCTTTCTGTGTCGCCTCCTCCGAGATCGTCCCCGAAGGTCTTTTATAGGCGTTTTTAGATCAAAACTTCGAGGCTGAGATGAAGATGGACGACTATACGCCAAGACCTGTTGGGTTTGCAGCATAGAAAACAAAAATTTCCTATGATGGGAACTATACGCCAAGATCTATCTACTAGATACAAGCAACAGGTGGATATACATCCATGGAGAACTTACCCTCGAAGACAACAAAGCTTTGTTAACGAGTTGGAACTCGTGGATGATGTAGTCGTACACTTGCCGATCTCAAGATCGTGATGAAGTCCTTCAGGTCCAGCAGCTCCAGCACCATCAGGTCCAGCACCATCAAGTCCAGCACCGCAAAGTAGCGGTGCATCCGTGATCGCACACACGTTCGGTCCACCGAACAACCTCCGCCTCCTCGCTCCAGCGATGCAACGGAAGCAGCAACTCCTTTCCAGATAAAGCCACCGGGAACATGTATCTCGCTAATCCGAGACCATGGGGAATAACTAGAGGGAGAAGAGAACCTTCACGAGGAGGTGGTGTGTTGTGAGGAGGAGAGGGGGGGATTTTATAGGGGAGAGGGGGGCACCCAAGGGCCATGGCGTGGCAGCCATGGTGGTGCCCCCACCTCTTCCACATTCATGTGGGTGGAGCTCCCACTCCCATAAAAAGCCTCCACTCAAAATTCCACTCACACATGCATTAAATTTCCACCAAATTTAATGCAAGCTCTCATTAAATAAAACTATTTTATTTATTTTATTAAGAATTTTGTCAATTACATTAATTAACAAACATTCACATAAAATCCCTGCAACATTTCAATATCACATGCAGAACCAGTTTCTGCAATTTCACCCGAAACAATTCCGGTTTTCATCGAAATGATTCCAGCGCTTTCTTAAATCTTTATCTGAAACATATTTGCTCCAAATGGTGTCGGTATCCCTTAACTGTGTCACCCTACGGTTTGTGAATAATGCAGGCATGATCGAGACCCCTCTCTGATCAATAATCAGCAGCGGGACCTGGAGATCCGTACTGACTCCCACATATTCAACGATGACTCTTGTGATCGTGTGAACCTTTAATGTCGTAAATAAATCCCTTTGTCTCGCGATATATTACATGTCCGAGATTCGATCATCGGTATCCAAATACCTAGTTTGATCTCGTTACCGACATGCACTCTTTTCTCGTTCCCGTGATATAACATTCTAGTGATCACATCACTTGCTTGCAAGCTATTTCAATGTGATATCACCGAGAGGGCCCAGAGTATATCTATCCGTCATCGGGATGGACAAATCCCACTCTTGATCCATGAGCCTCAACATAACACCTTCGTAGCACTGAACCCACATTTATAGTCACCCTGTTACGGTGTGACGTTTGATATTATCAAGATACTCTTCCAGTGTTAGCAATTAACATGATCTCATGGTCTAAGGACTAAGACTACTTCGTATGATGTTATAGCAATATAAACATAATGACTCTGATCGTAATGCTATACTTCGGATGAATGTTCATCACATCATTCCACCAATGTTGTGACCTCGTTATTAACAACATCCAATGTCCATGATCAGGAAACCTTGATCATCTTGTTAATCAACGAGCTAGTCTATAAGAGAGGCATGACTAGGAACCTTTTATTTGTTTATTAAACACACATGTATTGACGTTTCCTATCAATACAATTATAGCATGCAAAATAAACATTTATCATAAACAAGGAATAAGATAATAACCACTTTATTATTGCCTCTCGGGCATATTCCCTTCAGTCTCCCACTTGCACTAGAGTCAATAATTTAGTTTGAAAAACTTTGCGTATTGAACACCTATGGATTTCTGGTGTTGCATATACGCGATTGCTAGTGGTTAACATAATCTCTAGATCTGATAGTTTCAGGTCCGTGTGTATTTGCATGTCTTTGCGTCTCTACGCATCACTCATTCTCAAATGAGATGGCATTGTATAAATTTGATCCTTTGGTGAGACATTCGGTTCGTTTGGGTTTAAAATATGTTGATATTATTGTCATACAATATATCTTCATAGTATTAGGCCACTTTGGACCACACCTAGTTTGATAACAAACTACTTAACACAAATGCCCTCCTTTGCTGCTACTATAGCAGTCATATACTTAGCCTTTTGTTGTAGTATCCGTCACAATGTCTCAACTTTGGAACTCATCCAAATCCATCATGGAACATCCTTTCCATTACATTGTGCCACCCATAGTCTAAATTGAGATAAATTTAATTTGTACCTTGTGACAAAACTAGTATCAATGTAACACTTTACAGTGAACTACCTTTAACTATTCGTCACTTATACATGATATATTCTTAGTTCTTCCAAGGCTCATAAGAATACCTTTACTATCGTCCAAATGATGATCTTATGAATCATTCTGGTATGTGCTCATAACATTTAGAGCATAGGACATATCTGGATATATACATATCACGGTATAATCGATCAAAATGTTCATGTGATTTTACTCACCAAATGTTGAAACACTTGAATCTTGATACAATACTTTCCATGCAGCAAGAACCTTTCTTGTTGTTTCCATATTGAACCCTTTCAATATCTCATATATGTACGTCTGGCATAACCATATTAGCGCCTCAATCTATCCATATAGACATTGATGCCAAATATTCCGGTTTTGCCCAAGTCTTTCATCGAAATCCTATTTTAATGAAATTCTTAACTTATGTCAATACAAGATACATCATTTCCAATCAACACCATGTCCTCTACATAATGTATTAGAAATATGTCTCAGCGCTCCCACTTAATTTCTTGCAAATGCAAGCATCTTCATCATCTCCGATGAAATTAAACTCTTTTAATATTTTTATCATGGTGAAGATTCCAACTCCGCTATGCTCACTTCAACTATTGAAGTTTGCATGCCCTTTTAGCACCCTTTGAATTAAAAAAAACCCTTCGGACCGTGTCATGTACATGTCCTAGGTAACCATTCTATTAGAAGAACCTTGTTTTGTTTATTCAACTACCATATACCTATATGTAGTGGTTGCTACATTAATCCGTCAAGACTAAATATCGCTATGAAAGATCAAATCTTGTCATAGTCAACTCCTTGAACATTGCCGTAAACTTCTTTCAGACATGTCGACTATTTCAAAGATGTTAAACATCCATGTCTATTTCTTTATAGATCCAAACACGACCGATAGGCTTCACGCCTTTCCGGAGGGTCTTCCAAGTTCAGAAACTTGATTTCTCGTGTATGGATACTATCACGGATTCTATGACTTCTAGTCATTTTATGGAGTCAGGGCCCATCATCACTTCTTTGCATGCAGTCGGTTCATCATTTTCAAAACAATAACGACTTCTGTTTCAAATCTTACTATTTGATTCTTACCGACCCACATGGTTCAATAAGAACTCTAATCTCCAAGATTACACCCTTTGTAATCACGGGAGCCATGAGCATTGTGGCCGCCACCGGGACACTTTCCGGCGCTGCGCTACTCAGCACATATAGCTAAGGTTCAACAACCTTATCAAAGTTCTATTGTCCTCCCACTTAACTTTTCACGGAAAATTCCTTCTCAAGAAACTTGACGTTCCAAGCGACAAACTCTTTTGTCCTAGGTGTTATGGAGGAATTCCCAAAAAATTCTTTGGGATAACCTACAAAGACGTGCTTATCCGACTTTGGTTGTAAACATTCTACTTATGCATAGCATACCAAAATTTAAGAAAAAACAATTCGGGTTTTATCCCAAACCATAACTCATATGGTGTCATTTCAACGGATCACGATGGTGCTCTTTTTAGTGTAAAAGCGGCAATCTCTAAAGCTTTAATCTTTAAAACATAATGGCAGTTTTATAAATGACACCTTTGATCTTACCATGTCAAACAAGGTTTGATTTGATCTCTCGAACATAACATACTCCTGTGGTTTATCGGGAAATGCAAATTCATGGAACAATTCCTGAAATCTTAGGTGTTTTGCTAAACCTGTAACTCAAATATCTTCCTTTATGATCAAATCATAAACTCTTTTATTTTCTTGTTACAATGATTTTTCACTTCATCTTGAAAGTCTTTGAACAATTTTCAAATATCTTCCTTATTAAGTAAATATATAAATATATTCACTCAAAATTCCGGAGAAAGCATATGAAGCAAAAAGATCCATCGCATATGGCTACACATAATGGACTATATACATCAACATGCATAATATCCAATAAGTTAGTCATCCGATCCTCTTTGGCCTATGGACAGAGTTTCAATTATCTCGAGGGAAGTTTCACAAGCATCAATTGATCAAAATCAAAAGACTCCAAAAATCCATCAAGATGGAGTTCCTTCATGTTTACTTTCCATTATAATTCAAACAACGATGTCACTTCATAAGTGATCTTCCAATCATTTGTCTTACGACATTTTAGCAATAATGTTTATGGATGTGATTTCTCCAACTAGACTTGTAAAAGTTCATCCATCCTTTATGGAATACAGTAATTATTTGAACAACCATTGTTCTCATAATACCGGAACAAAATAACAATTATTAAGACAAATCTTGAAGGATAGGTTTGACGACAACGAAAAACACAATAACACTTTATTTGTTTCCGATGAACATCATCACTTATTCTCTTGCTAGTTACTTAGGCCGTTGTAGTTCATGAATTGTGTTGTTTTGTATGACACTTCACACCAACCAATTCGGTATCCAATACCGGTATCCAATACCTCAGAACCACATTGTTTAACAAGCAAGGAATACAGCCATAACATGTATATCTTCTATATACCTAAGTTGGACATCCCCAACCTTTTCTTTTCTGCCAAATATTTTATAGATTCTCTTTCAACAATTCCTTTTCTTTTAAAAGAATCTATCAACATCAGTAGTGGTGTCACTTACATGACACATAGTACAAAGCGTATATAGTTAAATACTAATACCTTTGGACTTGCACTTTGAAGTGGATCACCATCATCAAATGTTTGGTGTTCTTTCAAAAATCCGTTCTTTAGTAATCTATTAGTGTAGTAAACATTTTACTTACATCTTCTATTCATCCTTATCATGACAACTTTCATGATCAAGCTACTATAGCCTATAAGGAAGAATCGTGAGTATAATGTTAGTTCCCAACACCTTTTTGGGAGATCCGGATGCCTAGCATCTCCATCCTTCACAAATTCTCATACAATATGAGAATATGTATTTTGCTAAATTATACTCTATCATAATGCAACTAAAACATTATTTCAGATATCACAATATCTTTCACACATGATGGTTCCTGAAACAATTCTTTCAGCTCCTAGATAACCTTGATATTAAAACAACTTTTGAATATCAATAATCATGGAGGCAAACATGATACTTTAGATACTAACATTGGAATTCTTACTCTTGATTTAATACTACTTATTAAAATTCATGGAGTAAATAGAGTTTGCTGAAAGTTTGCCATAGGACTTATAAGCTTTAAATTGACATTCAAAACAATACGATACCAGTTTGTAAAGTAAATATCCAGAATTCTATAGTTCTATTATCTCAATTAAAACTAAGCATAAGGTAGTGAACATATGCCAATGACTACAACAAATTATGCAAATTCACTTCGATTTAGTTTATGACAAATTGAGCTCGACTAATCCAAATTAGAAATGAACTCCCACTCAAAAACGACATCCCTCATGCCTTTTTGGTGATTACATGAACCAAATCCACTACACCAAGTCCGATCATCACGTGAGTCGGTGTAGCTTCAAAGGCGAGCATCAATATGGTCATCACATCAACTATATGACTCATGCTTAACCTTTTGGTCCGTGTTCCGAGGCCATGTCTATACATGCTAGGCTCGCCAAGTAAGAACCTTAGTATTCGCGTGTGTAAAATTGTCTTACACCTGCTGCATGAAAGCGTAGAGTTGAGAATACCTGATCATCATGTGATGTCTCGAAACACGATTCATAGAACGGTGCATACTTAAGGAAGAACACATTTTATCTTGATATTTAAATGAGGGATCATCTTACAATGCTACTAAAAGCGCCAAGCTAGCAATATAAGATGCAAACATCTAATGTGTAAAGTGAGATGATATGGTCCATGCATTTGATCACCATCATATGCATCGTGGTATGATCTCTATCATTCCTTTGTGTGTAAGGCCAAGGTCTATGGAACTTACACGTTAAGTGAGTTGTAAGAGTATCTATCATACATCTACTTACAACATTACCATATCAAGACACTAGCCCAGCAATGATCTAAACTAGACGCCTCTAATTTATCAATTGCAAGTTTAACGTGGCTTAGGGCTTTCGGAGATAGAACCGGTCTTACCTACGAACATAAACCACAACGAGGATAACCAAGTTATTAGCAACTCGTTGTAAATCAGATATTGACTATAGTAAGAGAGACAGACACCCGCTAGCCACTTATGCAAAACTAGTTGCATGTCAGTCATGGAACCGGTCTCATGTACGATGACATGTAAGGTTGGTCAGGGCCGCTTCATCCCACTATGCCACCAATATCCAAAATACATAAAAGATGCAATAACATGATCATCATCGCCCACATATAAACATATGTGTACTACCCGTGCAAAGCACCTATGCATAGATCAGGCTCTGATACCACTGTTGGGTTCGCAGCATAGAAAACAAAAATTTTCTATGATGGGAACTATACGCCAAGATCTATCTACTAGATACAAGCAACGGGTGGATATACATCCGTGGAGAACTTACCCTCAAAGACAACAAAGCTTTGTTAACAAGTTGGAACTCGTGGATGATGTAGTCGTACACTTGCCGATCTCAAGATCGTGATGAAGTCCTTCAGGTCCAGCAGCTCTAGCACCATCAGGTCCAGCACCATCAAGTCCAGCACCGCAAAGTAGCGGTGCATCCGTGATCGCACACACGTTCGGTCCACCGAACAACCTCCGCCTCCTCGCTCCAGCGATGCAGCGGAAGCAGCAACTCCTTTCCAGATAAAGCCACCGGGAACATGTATCTCGCTAATCCGAGACCATGGGGAATAACTAGAGGGAGAAGAGAACCTTCACGAGGAGGTGGTGTGTTGTGAGGAGGAGAGGGGGGCCTTTTATAGGGGAGAGGGGGGCACCCAAGGGACATGGCGTGGCAGCCATGGTGGTGCCCCCACCTCTTCCACATTCATGTGGGTGGAGCTCCCACTCCCATAAAAAGCCTCCACTCAAAATTCCACTCACACATGCATTAAATTTCCACCAAATTTAATGCAAGATCTCATTAAATAAAACTATTTTATTTATTTTATTCAGAATTTTGTCAATTTTACATTAATTAACAAACATTCACATAAAATCCCTGCAACATTTCAATATCACATGCAGAACCAGTTTCTGCAATTTCACCCGAAACAATTCCGGTTTCCATCGAAATGATTCCAGCGCTTTCTTAAATCTTTATCTGAAACATATTTGCTCCAAATGGTGTCGGTATCACTTAAGTGTGTCACCCTACGGTTCGTGTATAATGCAGACATGATCGAGACCCCTCTCCAATCAATTATCAGCAGCGGGACCTGGAGATTCGTACTGACTCCCACATATTCAACGATGACTCTTGTGATCGTGTGAACCTTTAACGTCGTAACTAAATCCCTTTGTCTCGTGATATATTACATGTCCGAGATTCGATCATCGGTATCCAAATACCTAGTTTGATCTCGTTACCGACATGCACTCTTTTCTCGTTCCCGTGATATAACATTCTAGTGATCACATCACTTGCTTGCAAGCTATTTCAATGTGATATCACCGAGAGGGCCCAGAGTATATCTATCCGTCATCGGGATGGACAAATCCCACTCTTGATCCATGAGCCTCAACATAACACCTTCATAGCACTGAACCCACCTTTATAGTCACCCCGTTACGGTGTGACATTTGATGTTATCAAGATACTCTTCCAGTGTTAGCAATTAACATGATCTCATGGTCTAAGGACTAAGATTACTTCGTATGGTGTTATAGCAATATAAACATAATACTCTGATCGTAATGCTATACTTCGGATGAATGTTCATCACATCATTCCACCAATGTTGTGACCTCGTTATTAACAACATCCAATGTCCATGATCAGGAAACCTTGATCATCTTGTTAATCAACGAGCTAGTCTATAAGAGAGGCATGACTAGGAACCTGTATTGACGTTTCCTATTAATACAATTATAGCATGCAAAATAAACATTTATCATAAACAAGGAATAAGATAATAACCACTTTATTATTGCCTCTGAAGGGATTCGCAGCATAGTAAATCAAAATTTTCTACGGAAGCGAACAGAGGGAAAGCCAAGATCTAATCTAGGAGATGCAAACAACGAGAGAGATTGGATTAGATCTTCATACCCTTGAACATTCGCATGCCGAACGCTCGTAACGTGGGTGATGTAGTCGTACTCGCTTCTCCTCCTCGCGATCCGATCCGATCCGATCCAGCACCACAAGTGGCGGTGCCTCCGTGAGATGCACACGTGCGGCACCTCGACGTCTCCTCCTTCCTCGGACCAACAAGTATGGTGGAGAGATAGATTGGATCTACAACACGACGGCGTGGTGTATTTGGTCGGGAGGGAGAGAGGAAGGCAGCAGGGCAACTAGGGTTTGGAGGAAGGTGTGTAGGTTGGGGGGGGAGGGGGCGCACCAGCCCTCTATATATAGAGGGGGGTGCGGCCAGCCCTTGCCCATCCTCCAAGCCTATCTCTAGTTTAAACGATTTAAACTCTCCCTTCTAGAAACCCTATCTTATCTCTAGTTTAAACGATTTAAACTTATCTAGCATCGGCTGGGCCCTATGGGGCCTTGTGCCCCTGGCCCAATGCGCCAGGACACTCCCTCATAGGCCCATGCCCCTCCCGAAGGTGGGACCACGTTGGCCCCCTTCCGAAGGTTCTAGAAGCTTAGGTACAATATCGATTAATCCGGAACAATTCCGAACTCCAAAACTTCACTGCCTTATAGGAATCTTATTCTCCGGACCATTCCGGATCCTATCGTGATATCCCGGATCCCATCCGAGACTACGAACAAAAATTCATAAACCAATTATCCAATCTATCCTAGCCGAGACACGTTAAGTGTGTGACCTGCGGGTTCGAGAATATGCGACATGATCTTCTATCAATAATCAACAACGGGTGGGCACCCATATTGACTCCACACATTCATCTATGATCATATCGGATGAACCACGATGCCAGGATTCAATCAATCCCATATATATATTCCCTTTCGTCTCGCGATATTTTACTTGCCGAGATTCGATCGTCGGTATCGTCATACCTAGTTCAATCTCGTTCACGCAAGTACTTTACTCGTTCCGTAATCCGATATCACTTTGTGATTAACTCCTTAACCACATGCTTGCAAGCGTGTTGATATCGACACGAGGGCCCAAGTATGTCTCTTCGACTTGGGAGGACAAATCCCATCTCGATACATACAACCCAATGATACTTTCCGACACCGAGACACCTTTATGATCACCCTCTCATAGGATGACGTTTGATGACCTCAAAGCTTTCTTCCGATACCAGGGAGTTGTATTATCTCATGGTCTAAGGAATACAATATTTGACATAAGAAAAACTTCACAAAGACGAACACGATGACACGATCTAATTGCTTCGCTTAGTTTGGGTCTATTCACCATATCATTCTCCAATGATATGATCTCATTATCAATTGACAACTCATGTCTATGGTTAGGAAACCTTAACCATCATTGATCAATGAGCTAGTCCATAGAGGCGTACTAGGGACACGGTGTTGTTCACAAACCACACAAGTATTAATGTTTCCGCTTAATACAATTCTAGCATGGAATATAAACTTTATCATGAACAAGAATTATAATAATAACATCTTTATTATTGCCTCTAGGGCATAATTCCAACAGCCGCTTGGGCATATTCCCTTCAAGACCTCCACGACACGAGTTGAACTACCCCAGCATATACCAGATTCGAGTCCAAGGACTTGACTCTAAGTAGGTTAATAATGTTTTTTCCAAGAGTAATTGGTCTCGATCCGTCGAGAGAACCAGACGCGATAGTCCATCATCCCTATGTTTACTTAATATATAGAAGCGCGCAAAACATTGACCTGATGCACTCCCTGGTCACTAGCTTCTTCTTGTTCGATTATATGTTGCGATTCTACGATACATGGTCTATAACTTTGAGTCCCTACTCGAGTCTACGACTCGACTAGTAACTCGGGGGCTATTGACCTAGGTATAGCCTCCGGGTACCCACTATTGGTTTATTAGGTCCAACCCAACTGTAGGCCCACTTGTTGATTGGCTAAATAGGATGAAGCCAAGATAAGCTGGCAGTGACGGAGTCTTGAAGGCCTAGGATCCAGACACGTGGAGTAAGAACAAGCCCAAGCTTAGAAAAATCTAGGGTTAGTCCTTAACCTGTAACCGACTCAGCCATGGTATCTGAGATCTAGCCTCTCATATAAAGGCTGGGGTGGGCCGCTGATGAGGCTCTCTCGAACTCATATGCAATCCACCCTAGCAAGATCTAATCTACATCAACATAACCATCACGACAACATTGTAACCTTCTTCATTAATCAAGAATAAACAAGCAGGAGTAGGGGTTCCTTCGGTGGGCCTAGACCTGGGTAAATCGTGCTCCCTTTTTATTTGTTAAGCGTGCTCTTCTTCCCTAAAATCCAAATCCATCAACCATGGACGTTGCCGTGGATACCCCACATCAATGTACGATAATGCTTTGTGGTCCCATTTTTTAGTTGTCATTACATGCATATATTAATGTTTAGTTCAAAACCTCAAAATTTCCCGAGTAAATTTCATTTAATGAGGTTATTTAAAATTAAGTTCATGTGATACATTCCTATGTTGAAGAGTGTGCTTATATCTAGTTAAACGTTGTGCATGTGTACACGGAATTAGAAATTGATGAAGGTGCAACATTAGTGCAAGATACATGGGGACAAGCTGATCTCAAGATGTTGCCAGTTCAGAGATAATAGGGAGGAGGATTATAAGGATCATGAAGAGATTCAAGTCGAAAAAGATGAGCATGAAGATGAGGATTACGAGCTAGAAGAGGATTTTGATGATGACGTTAATGAATAATAAATTGTTGTTGCTCAAGGACGGAAAATGATGATGATGAAGACGAGGATGTCTTCATATGTTACAATGTGTTCTAATATTCTACTTATTTATGCTAAATTACCATTGGATAATTTTTAAAAATGAACCGACCCTAAATAACCAACGGCTAACAGTTTCTAACCTAGCAACCTAATGATGAAACCATTTTTTCTCTTTTATACAAAATGATCAAATAGGTTCGAGTCGGGAAGGTGGATGGTTAAGCAAATCCATTGGTGACCGTTCAGCTGTTTTTGCGTGACACAGATTAACGGGGGCATGATTTTCCAAAACAAGAATTAAAGATGACAAGCAAACGAGCCGCCCTAGGCCTCCAGCACCGCACACTGCAGTCGCGCTGCCCGGGACGTGGAAAGTGCACAAGGTCGGCGGGCGGGGTTACCGACCGTACCAACGGAGCTGGACCACTGTCCACTGGGCCTCGTTGCAGGAGCCGGACTTCATGCGTTTCGGTGCGATCAACCCAGACAGGCAGAAGCCCATCACCAGCCCCAGCAGCCACGCACGGCACGACTCGCTGGACATTTTTTTTAATGACACCAGGAGAGCTGCTATATCTTCTATATCTAAATAGGAGTCCCCCACTACATGAATTATCTAAGCTGTGGTGAGCCCACGTCACCTCCTTTTATCCTGCTCCGTTTGTTAGTTTCATTCCATTCCGCTCACTAATTTGTTGTTTTATTTGTCCAGGCAAAATTGCATCAACAGACTCAAATGCAGTCCGTTACGAACAGCATGCATGCAGCCAATTAAGATGTGTATTCATGCTTCCTCTTCTCCGTTTATTACTCTCCGTATAATCTATTCCTCTTCCTAAAAATCTAGGTGGCCTGCATCGGTACCCTTTTATTTTCATTAATCCTCAAATCAATTCTGTAACTGAAATTTCAACGTATTGAGGGACTCTCTTCTTCTTGGGCTATACTAATACCTCCTCAATACCTCATCTCCATCTCCATTCTCCCACCCGACGCTTCTTCCTCATTCCCTGTGTTGTCAGCTGCATGAAAATTCTGCTGCTCTGGATCATGTGGTGAATGCATTTGCTGATGGTGGTTATCCTATCTTAACCTTTTTTTATTGGTTGCTGTTTGGCTGTTTTCGGTGGTGACTGGCAGGATAACCACGGAAGTGGGATGTGGGACATCGAGTTATTGAGAGGTTCAAAGTGTTGTTCAGATGATTGTTTCATGCGCGTTGGGTTTATAATATTTAGTCTGCATATGGTTGTGGTCTTACAACATATCCGAGAAGAGCGACGATGATCAACAATTTCCAAGAGAAGATAATTCACTTCATGGGCATCTACCTACATGCCCAATGTTCTACTTTGTTGTAACCTCACCCAAATCTATGCATGCAGGTAATTCATTTTTCATGGTTTCTAACAAGAAGTTGTCATTTCCTCTTGCACATCAGCCCTACACATTTTCGCAGGAGTGTATATCAATAACTGGAGTTGTTCTTCCTATATATCTATGCCTGTTGAGATGTACGTGCCTTGCTGGTGAGTAATAAGGACCAGACCATGAAATGAATAGATATAAAATATGTGCAGTGCCGATCTTCACTTACATATATCAGTTTTACGGGTTGACCTTTTTTTGTTCTTCCTCTCCTGTTTTGTCCCACTTGCCTACTTCACCAAAAAACAAACTTTCAGGTTTTTCAGAATTTATGTATATGATGATCAACATTTTAAACATTGTGGATTACCACTATATTTGTAGTTTGCTGGTTCATTATTCTGATAGTAGTTTGCCGGTTCATTATTTAAATTGTTGCTTGCAACCAGCATTATATTTGTATATTATTTTCCATTATATTTGGAAGGTGTTTTACATCTACCCGATAAGAAGAGAAATTTTAATTTTCACAATATTTGTCCATTAAGATTATTTAAGAAAGAGTAGGCAATATATTCTACCTACATATGTTACGATGTATCTTCCATGTATTAACTATAGAGGACCATCTAATTGCATGTATATATTTTTGGATGCAGCTATATTGTGCAAGGCTAGGTGGATATTGTGCGATTATACACATTTTTATTAAGATTAAGTTTTGCTGAATTTTGATATCCTCATTGTTTTGCCATAGGATCCCGCGGCAACGCGCGGGGTATCGTCTAGTTCATTGCAATAGAGGAGGACATTTTACAAGATTAGGTCAGATGTAAAAAATCGCCTGCCTAAAAAAAAAACTACAAGAAATCAGCCTGGGTCAAACGGTGCCCCACCGTATTGATCGACTAGAGAGACGGGGGCGCCTGCTAATTTCCAAAGGGAGGCTTCTTCCCTGATCTTGTTAATAAGACTGAGCAGAGGCAATTCTTCTTTTTGAAACATTCGTTGATTGCGCTATTTCCATAATTCCCAACATATTAGTTGCGTGGATGTAAAGACTCGCTTTTTTAGATCACTTGGCTTATTGCAGATCAAATTTGATTACCATTGTTGGATGGTATACTCCTTGTTGATCCAGTTATTGGGTTGTAGGAAATTGAGCTGAAGGAGGTCGACGCATGCAGCCCAGATCTTAGTGCTATACCCGCATTCAGTGAACAGGTGGCTGGCTGTTTCGAGGTTCCGATGACAGAGAGGGCAGAAGTAGTCGTTTTCCCATTGTCGCAACAGTAGTTTGTCAGCAGTCAGAACCCGGTCTAGCATTAGCATCCAAACGAAAAACTTACACCTTGTCGGCGCCCATCCTTTTCAGATAAGCAGCTTGAAATCTGTCTTTAAGGACCTAAGGAATTGTAGGTAATATGCTGATTTAGCAGAGTAGAAATCATCTTTGCCAAATCTCCATGCGATGCTGTCTGGTTCGCTTGAAAGTTCAACTTCATCAATCACCTCAGCTAGCGCAACTAGTTGTGCGAGGTGGTTGTCTGTCCAACGGGTACTAAGATCCTGTATCCATTTCCCATTAGCGAGGGCGTCCTGAACAGTTCTGTTTTTTCTAATGGAGATCTTGTAGATATCTGGAGCGACCTCGCAAAGCGCTCGATCTCCCAGCCATCTGTCCGTCCAGAAGAAGGCCATTTGGCCGTTTCCAATTGTGATTTTGGTGGCTGCCGAGAAGAGCTGGCGATCCGTTTGGTTGCACGGGAGTGGCATGTGAACCCAGGGCTTCTGAGGGCACTTCCACCGCTGCCAGAGCCAACAACCTGAGGGCCCTTCCGACGGAGACAATGCAATGTACACCCAGCCCATCTAGGCTTTTTGGTCTGCAAACTTGTTTCCATCTTACTCTGCATTTCCCTCCACTTCAGTTTGCTTCCCTAGCCCAGAGCCAAGCACGCTGCCGTCAATCGAATTCTTTGCGAACCCATGCTGGCATCTCGTTTATCGTCATTAAGTAGACTGCCAGAGAGGTCAGGACAGAGTTCAACATTTCTAATCGCCTAGCTTTGCTCATCAGTCTAGCCTTCCAGGTGGCAAGATACCTATCAACCTTATCAAGCAGGAACTGCCAGTCAGTTTTTGTAAGCTTTTTTATGGATAAAGGCATCCCCAAGTAGGTCAGCGGAAAGTGGGCAATTTGCACGCCCATTCTCAACATCATCTCCTCAATTGGTAGGCCGTCACATCTAATGGGGGTGACAGAGTTTTTTGTCAGGTTAGTTATCAGCCTAGTCGCTTGGCCGAAGGCTCTCAAAATGTTGCAGATACCTGAGATATCATTCTCGAGTGGGTTGATGAAAAGGGCCACATCGTCTGCGTAAAGAGAGGCTCTGAAAGTGCTGAACTTTCCTTTTAGCGTGCTAAGGATCCCAGCATACGTGGCTAGCTCAAGCAGTGGTTCCATGGCAAGATCAAAAAGGAATGGTGAGAGGGAGTCTCTCTGTCTGAGGCCCCGACAGTGCTTAATTGTTCTACCAGGAACACCATTGATTAGAGGCTTGGAGGTTGCCGAACGGAATAACATGGCAATCCAGTCACGGAACCGAACTGGGAAACCACGAGCCTCTAGCATATCTAGGATGTAAGTCCAGGACACGGTGTCAAAGGCTTTGGCAATGTCGAGCTTTAGAAGAAGTGCTGGAGTTTTTGATTTGTGGAACTGCTTCGCTAGGTTTTGGACGTATAGGAAATTGTCCTGGATGTTTCTTCCAGCAATAAAGGCGCTTTGGCAAGGCGAGATCAGGCCATCAAGCTTTGGTTGTAATCTAATTGCTAAAATCTTAGAGACCAACTTGGCAAAGGCATGGATCAGACTGATGGGCCTGTAATGAGTTATCTGAGTGGGTTGCTCCAGTTTTGGCAATAGAAAGTAGAACGCTGTGTTCAGGTTTTTAAAGGATGGCTCGTTGATTGAGTGGAACTGATTCAAAGCTCTTATTAGATCTTCCTTAATCACCTCCCATGAAACTTGAAGAATCCTCCTGAGAACCCATCTGGGCCAGGCGCCTTGTCTGCCGCCGTAGCAAAAACAACATGCTTGATTTCCTCGAGGGTGAAGGGAGCATCAAGATCTGATAGGTCTGGAGATGGGAGCCCAAGCTCCGCCCAATTGAAACGTTTGTTACAGCTGATGCTCGTGCCCACGACAGAAGTTAGATGGTTGTTTACCACTTGTTCTATCTCGTTAGGAGTTGTTGCAGTTCCAGAGTCCGAGTCCAAAGAATGAATTCGATTCTTCTGTTTGCGATTTGCTGCCCGATGGTGAAAAAATTTGGTGTTTGCATCACCAAGTTTAAGCCACTTAATTCTAGCACGCTGTCTTGCTTTAATCTTGTTTATTACCGCGAGGCCAACTGAACGTGCCTTCAAGCTTGATCTCAATTCACGTTTCGTCACGGTTAGTTGTCTGTTCTCTTGGGCGGAGTCAAGTCTGAGGATGATTTCTTGGCCCACCAACATTTCTTTCCTGATATCTCCCACATAGTTTTTGGCCCAGGAGGACAGGTGCTTTGCTAGTCTATGCAGCTTGCAGTCTCGGATTGCAAAGGAGTTCGTCAGGTGGCATGGCTCGCTCCATGATTGCTCGACAACCTCTCTGTATCCTTGTAGAAGTGGCCAAAAGCTTTCAAAACGGAAGCGAGGAGGGGTGCGGATCACAAGCTCTTGCACCAAAAGCAGTGGACAGTGATCAGACATGGACGACACCTGTGGAAGGAGTTTTGCAGCCGGGAAAAGATCATCCCACTCAGAGTTGCAAAAGGCCCGGTCAAGACGAACTAGGGTAGGGTCCTCTTGTTCGTTGCTCCAAGTAAAATGCCGGCCGACCAGCATAATCTCCTTCAAGGAGCTCAAGTCGAGCGCGGCTTTGAATTTGGACATCCATCTCCTATTGACTCGGGGTTTGTTTTTGTCTTGAGCATGCAGGATTAAGTTAAAATCACCAATGATCATCCAAGGCCCATTTATGCTCGTTTGAGTATTAATAATTTCATTAAGGAAACTTTGTTTGCGCTCATCGTCAGATGGCCCATATACAGTAGTCAACGACCATGCTTGGTTCGAGCTCTGATCCCAGAAAGTGGCAGTGATGGAGAAGAGACCAACCACGATGTTAGAGATCTGCAAATCATCCTTCCAAAAGAGTAGGATACCACCTCTTGTCCGTCTGCAGGTAGTTCCGCATGGCCCGGGAGCGAGTGCCCCGCAATCTCTAGTCTATCAGCATCAGAGAGAGGTCCGACTTTGGATTCTTGGATGCAGAGAATTGAACAACCCGAGCTGACGGCAAGGTCCCAGACAACTGCTCGATGAGCTTTGTCATTTTGACCTCGCACATTCCAGCTGAGAACTTTAAGGCGTTGCGACATAAGGAACTAGTCGACGTTTTCTTGAACAGGCAGGAACAAACAGCCAGAGTGGCACTAAGCATGGTTGTAGTGGAGGTTTGGCATGCCAATGAAAGGTAGGGGCAAAGCCCTTCTCCACTAAAGCTACACGAAGTAAGAAAGACGGGCAAAAACGGCTACAGAGATACTTCATGGGGGCGTCGCCCAGCCGGCTACAGGTAAAGGCGTGGCCATTACCCCACGAAACAGCTAAAACTGAGGATGTATTATCCATTGACACAGATCGACTCAAGGAGATCACTGGCGCCGCTTAAGACGCAGAGTGCGTCCCACGGAGCAGGTCTTGCATGTCCTCATCAGGCAGGACAAACTCGGGCTTGTTGGCAGCATCAGCTAGCACTGCGAGGCCCCGAAGGCTGTTCTGGGAGAGAGGCTCCTGAAACATGCGCAGATACTGATCGAACACTGCATCAGAGAACTCGCCTTCATGTTGGATTAGTCCCAGCTGCTTGCATGCACTTGCTTGAACACGACGTGAGGTCATGAGAGAAGAGTTTCTAGTTGCCGAACGCTCGCTTCTCCTCACTACTGTGTCCATGCAAAAAAGCTTCCTTGGACCATGCTTCTTTTTCTTTGGCTTGGCATTGGTAGGGAACCCAAGGATGGATGGTGAGATCATCCCCAGGAACCTGTTCATGAGAGATGTCTTTGGGTCAACGTGCATAAGCTCCATTCTATCTACTACTTCATTCATTCCTTCCTCGGGGCAGAGATTGGCGCCTCTGAGCGCACGAAGTGCGTTTGACTTGAGGGTGATCTCAGCCAACACAACGCCATCAAGCTCGTCGGAGGAGGACGCTGATGGGGAAGGAGCCGTCGGCGCCGGCGGTGTTGCGAAGATGTCCTGCAGCTGCCAGCCCGGAGAAGTGGCCCTAACACGCTCAGGTGCCTCCTGAACCTCAAACAGGGTCTTCTCATGGACGTGCTGAAACTGCTTCGTCTCCTGGAAGCCTGGCCCAAAGCAGATTTCCTGGGCCTCCAGTCGTGGTCCAGGAGTCGGCTCATGCACCTAGATGCCGTTCCACTCCTCCACGGTATCGAGGCTTGGCACATGATCTGCAGATTGCTCACCGAAGCAGCTCGCCCACTGATCAACTACCATCAGCTCCGCTGACTTGTGCAAGGGTGAACGCGGATGAGGGGGAGATGCAGCGAACTCCCCATCGAGCTCCATGGCTGGAACAATGTTTGCCGACCAACAATCCGCGAAGCCAGACTGCAGATTCACCCAGGGAATTGGCGGGGAAGGAGGTGCTGGAGTGCCATCGACGGTCCGCCCTTGGGCGTCCAAGGTAGGAGAGCATAGCCTGTACTGAACTGCACTGAGGAGGGCTGCTTGCTGCTCGAACTGCTGCGGAGGAGATGACTGTATCGGGGTTTCAGCGAGAAGCTGCATGTCCTGGTCCGAAGGCGACGAGGGAGTGGCGCCCATGGCCAAGGAGCCTGCCGGAGTGCGCTCCTGTTCAGAAGGCACCGAGGGAGTGGTGCCCATGGCTAAGGAGCCCGCCGGAGTGCGCGACCGGCTTCGGCAGCTGCGTGACCTTATGGGTTGCTTCTGTGCAGCACCTCCAGTCAGAGGCGTTTGCATCTGGGCTGGACCAAGAGAGGGCACCTGAGAGCCAACCCGCTCCACCGGTCTCGGGCTCCTGGAACGGTGCTGCAACGCCTCGCCACAATGACGCCGGCTAGGGGAACGGCTCGAGCGGCGCTCGTAGCGGTCTTGTCGCTGTCGGCTGTGGCCAGAATCTGAGCGGTACCTGTCTTCAGTTTCATCCCCACCCCCATCACGCCGCCTGCTGTGTCTGTGGTCTCCTTGCCGCCCCTCACGGCCGCGGTCACAATCACGGTCTTCACAACGGCCATCCCGGTCGTCCTATCGGTGGTTGGATGGCCCCAACCGGTCGCGAGCGGGGCGACGACGGCCACCAGCCTCCCCGTCCTTGACACCAAAATCCCAGACGCGGCGCCGATCCTGCGGCCACAGGACATCGCGGTGACGCTGGCTGTCGGAGAGTGGAGTGTAGTCAATCGTCCTGTCTAGATGGATAAGGATTCTGAAGAGGGGGCCGTCTCTCCCATCTTCAGCCGGAGTCCCCTCCGGCAAGGCCTCGCGCCTATCCGCCGGCCTGTTGAGGATGGAGTGGGGCTTGCAGCGCGGGATGAGGTCGGGGTCGAGGCACCACACCCAGGCGAAGAGGGCGGCAGTGTTGTCGCGGAGCACCGAGCGTCGCTCAATCATGTCAAGCTCACACGCGCCGCCAAGAACTGCTTTGATCATGGGCACGTCGTCCCACGCGGAGAGGAGGAGCCTCTCAATGGCGACCCGACAGTAGAAGCGCCAAGTGTGAGGCCGCCCATGAGCCGTCGGGTTCCAGGTAGTGAGCGCCATGGTGCCGTGCTTCAGCGGCAGCGAGCCCAACTCCAGGACCATGTCCCGCTGCCACGGATGCTCGAACTTGACGAGGAAGTCGTTGGGGAAGGAGGCAGAGACATGGATGTCTTCCCAGGCGAACCCGAGCCTCCCTTGGAGCACCTTGGCGATGGAGCGGGTGCTGATGTTGAGTCTTGGGTCAGACACCATGATCCCCAAGTGAGTGCGCCGCATCTCAGAGGCAGCTCTCTCCATCGCTGGAGTGCTGATCGAGAGGCTGTACACCTCATCAGGGCGATTGGAGGGATGCCCCGGCGACGAGCTCATGGCGGGGCGACGCTTGGGCGGCGGCACCGGCGCGATTGTGGCGTTTGCCAGAAGGATGTCGGACCGCGGTGGCGAAGGAGGAGTCGAGGACAGCGGAGGCTGAGGGAGGAGAGGGACGCCGGCCGGAGGATGTGCTCTAGCACGGGCAGGGCAGCCGCGGGCAAGATGGCCTGGCTGCCGACAGAGGATGCAATGAATGTCCCCCTTGCAATCTCGTACCTTATGAAGGGCGGACAAGCAGCGGAAGCAGATCCCACTGAATCGGCTGGACGGAGGAGCAAATCCCGGTCTTGAATTCCCCTGCCGCTGACCAGATCGAAGCTCACCAGAAGAGGAAAGCTTAACTTTGCGCCACCAAAATTTGGGGCGCACATCTTGCCATCCATCCTCGCGATTTGGGGCAACGCGCTGGCGTAACTCCCTGCTGAACCCCGTCGGGGCAACAATTATCGACCGCAGCCGAGGAGCCTCAGAACTGACCTCGACACGGCAGGGGAAAGGCAGGGCTTCCAGCGAGGCAAGAGATTGAGGTCGATCTCCAGGCGGAGGTGGCGATTGCCGGACGCGGGCTCTAGAGCAGCAGCCGGCCTTGAATTCGACGCAGCTTGCTCCAGCAGGGCGGGCGACCGCTGGCCATTAGGCCTCGCACGTCGGTCGAGGGCTGTCCCCGCAGCCCCGGAGAGCAGCTCAGGAGTGATAGACCCGAAGCCGCAGGGCTAGGCCGGCTCCACAAGGCAGGGATGGGCTGGCCGCCGCCGGAAGCAGGGAGATGGCGGAGCAGGAGTTGGACGGGAAGGAGGTGGCCGCCCCGACATGGAGCAGTCGAGGCGTGAGGGGAGGCTCTCTCTCACTCATCTTAGGACCGTTACGGTAATGACCTTTTTTTCTTCTTTGTTGAATTTTTGTTAACATGCTTTTTGGGTGTGTGCGGCACGACCGCAGCTGGGGAGCATGCGTGCTTCCACCTCGATCGATACCCCACCTGCTGTACGGTACCTGAGCCATCCGTTCGCTGCCGACGTCTGTCTGCCAGACTAACGAAGAAAGAAAATACTGTGGTCGTTTGCCGGAGCTCCATCATCACCATGTCAACTTGAGCTGTCAAACCCATCTTAGAGCCCGTTTGATTGTAGATAGAAAAAACATAGGAATGAGAAAATTGCAGAATTAGAATGTCCTATTCAGTTAAATCCTATAGAATTTGTAGGCTACAGGATTTTTTTTCGAAGGAGTGTTTGAATCGCATGAAAGACAAAAAAATTGTAACAAGAGGTTTGGGTGGATAGAAATTTTCCTCCAAAACAAGTGCAATGCAATCCTATGGGAGAATACCTAAGGATTTAGTCCTACGAATCAATGATACTTTCTAAGAATCAAAATCTTTCAAAATTCCCTTTTTTTGGGAAAAAGGTGCGAACGTATCCTAAAATTTCATTAACTCAGAAGGATTGTACATTGTAAATTAGATAGCCCAGATGCCGAATCGAGTCGACTGCGACAAGCACCGGGCATGAAAAGTTGGTGTGAGTTGGGTTCCTATAAAAACAAGTAGGCACAGATCTAAGGGGCTTTTTGGTTGCCAGCCACACTTTGCCAAGCCACACTTTAATAAGTATGTCTTTGGTTTGTGCTACACTTTGGCTTGCTATATTTTATTATTTCTATGACTTATTTGTCATAGGGTCATTATTTGTGCCAACTTTGACAAAAGTTGGCTTCAAAATTTGCAAGACACAGTTTTTGTGGCTTTCACACTTTTATGGAATGCTACACTTTAGCTTGACAAAACGTGGCTAAGAACCAAATAAGTCCTAAGAGATTGTTTGTCCTGTTGAGCGTAATTTATGAGCTACACCATTAATTTCTCTCGAGATCTGAAAATTGATGCATGTAAAGGATGGATAAACAAGCCTTGGTTTCTTGCACGATGCAGCTTGGTTGGTGGAGCTGACTGGAGACTATAATATTCAGTTATCTTGTTAACGAGATGTGATCAGCAGTTTGCTACGTAGGCCGGTGCAACTGGACCTCAAAGTTTTTGCATTTTTTTATTGGCTCGGATTGGAAGGAAACTCCGAATCGCGGCAGTTTGGTGGCTCGCGGGACAAGGAGCCGACTTTAAAAATGCCCGCGAGGGCGCCAAGCTTCTCGTTCCTTCCAGCCGCTACCACGTCCACGTGTGTATACAGCTCACCAGACCAGGACGCGCGTCGTACTCCGTCGATCCGCTGCATGCATGCCCTTTCCCGGTTGAGAAGTAAAATAAATCCTAGTCAGCTGGCTATAAAAATTAAAATATTATTTTTTTCTTAGTTGAAAGAGAGAGAATATGAGAGAGCAGAAGAGTAGCCTCTAATGCAAGAGCTAGCTCTAGCACGTGCTCCTAGACACTTTGAGAGAGTGAAAGATGAGCCATGTAGTGCTAAAATAGTATAATTTTGTAACTCACTATTATACATGCTAGCTCTAAGCTAGCTATAGATGACATGACACTTGGCTTATAGCCAGCAGCTGGCTATACTATTGTCCTTGCTCTTACAGAGGCGTGTTTGGTCGGGCTCTCGCACGGTGCAAGAAGAAATAGTCTGTTTATGTTACTGGGTCGTATGAAATTATTGTATGCACGAGATTTAAAGCAGTCTAAAAGTTGGCCGCTAGGAACGTTGAAATCGGCCGTTTTCACGTAGCCAGCCCTGTCGAGCGCCACGTACCGACCCCTTGCACACGTGGGGAAGCCCGGGAGACGGGACGGTTTCGGCTTAACTCTCAGGCCACTCCGCTCACCGTCCACTTCACTCCCTCTGTTTCTCACCCCGATTCGCAACCATGGCCGCCGCTCCTCCTCCTCCTCCCTCTCCGTTCCGCTGCCCCAACATCGGCGAGACGGCCTTGGCGAGGGTGCTCAGGGCTCCGGCACCCATCTGCGTGCGCGTAACACGGGCGACAACGGCAGCGGTCGCAACAGCGATTGCGTCTTCTATAACCGAGGAGGAAGTCGCATCTGCGGTGAAGGAGGCCAGGAAAGCCCCCGCCATTTTCGGGGTTTCCCTCGATTAGTTGGATAGGGTTTTTCCGCCCATGTCGGCAGCCCCAAACCTCGCGCCTTAGGCGTCTTCTATCGCTCCGGTGGCCACTGCTACTGTTCCATCTTCATCGATGGCGCCACCACCGACCAGGGTAAGTTCCCGATCTACGTAGCGATCACGGTTTGGTATAAATCGTCAGGACCCGATCTAGGTAGTTAGAGATGTGAATGAGCAATTTGGGCTTTTTTCGGTACTACGTAATTACGAATTTCATAATGTGTCGTGAAATTGGGGATTTAGTTTAGTGAAATCCTCAAATTGAATATTGTCCTGATACTTAGTCTGATTGGGGATACAAATCCAATCTTCTATAATGTGCATTGCCAAGTACTTCTAGTTCTTGTTATTTTACCCATCTTCATGTCCATTGCCAAACTAGGCAATGTATCTCTCACGTGCATTGCCTGATTGGCCAATGCTAGTAGTTCTAGTTCTTGTTAATTTGCCCATGTGCATGTCCATTACCAAACTGGGATGTTTGTATCATGCGCATTGCCCAATTTGGACAATGCTAGTAGTTCTAGTTCTTATTATTTTGGCCATAAGTATGTCCATTGCCAACCTGGATTTTTTTTGTATCATGCGTATTGCCCAATTGGGCAATGCCCAATTTGACAATGCTAGTAGTTCTAATCCTCGTTATTTTGTCCGATTGTACTTTGCTGCTGACCTCCTTTTGCTTCATGCCAAGGTGGTTAAGTTTGAGTGTGAAACTGTGGGGAGAGGCTGGCACCCCCATCGGGTTTTCAAGATGTGCTCCCAATCAACCGCTGGGCAATGAAGCCCGTGGTTATCGGCAGGGTGGAGGAGGCTTCGCAGCCGCAGAGCAAGAAGTGCCGCCAGCCAAAGCTTGGCCACCACCAAATCGACGAGGTCCTCGCTGGTTCATCGTCCAACTGGACGCTGCGGACCTCCTCATGATGGTGATCCCGCCAGCGTTCCAGCTTGGACTGAGGAACTGGATCAGAACCCCGCTGCCGCGCGTCGTGCTAGTCATTGCCTACCGCTGGTGCGCTAAATGGTGCAGGTGGAATGGTTCGCTGGCCAGGTCGCGTTCAGAAAGAACTGGTCCGAGCTGGTGTACAAGTATGACCTGGAGCGCGACGACGTCGTGGAGTTCAAGTTCAAGGCCTTCATCGTCAAGATGACAATCTACAAGGCGGGCTCCTCCAGCGTCAGGCAGTACACCTTCCCTGACCACGGCTAGACTCTGGCGGCCTTGATGTTATAGTTCTTTAGTTTGTAAGTAGTACTAGTAGTTGCTGATGGAGCACTTGTGACGCTGAACTATGACTCGTCTATTTTGATCAAGGGTTAAAATCTCCGGTGGTTCAGAGGCATGCGCATCTCGGTTGATGGTTCGTTTTATCAGGGGTTAAGCTTCTGGTGGCCGATGATTATTTTGATCAAGGGTGTAATTTAGAACTCCTGATTGTTGTCTGTAGGTAGTATATAGATATATGTATGTTGTATCTAGTAATGTTGTGTGTGCACATGCATCGTGATCATGCATTGTGTGTACTGTGTGTGGTAAGATCACTCAATTTGAAAAGGTGATCATAACTCATGTGATTATGTATAAATTAGCACACCAAACACCTGTGGAATACATCAGTAGGAAAAAAAGTCTTAAATTTGGGCAACCAAACAATTAGACCAATTTATAAAAAAACTGAATACATGACGCCAAATAAAATACAAAGTTGCCCCAAGCCCAATCTCTCCTCGTACAGTATCAGCGGACCAAGTAGAAAAAACAGAAAATTTGGAACCGAGCAACCAATCGTGCTCTAGAAACCCCGTCGCCTTCCAAGGTTGCACGCAGCACAGTGCTCGGGCCCGCTAAAGATTCTGCTCATCCGTCGCCGTGAGCAATGAGATCGCCTCGATGTCACTGTCTGGTTTTCCTGAACGAGCAGGTTTCCTCTGTAAATGATACAGAGGAGCTAGAAATCACCATTGAAACGTGCGTGGAGGATTAACACGGCATATCGTACGTCCATGCACGCACGCCATTGACAGTTTCGGAGCGTTGAGAGACGGTGGCAATGGCACCGTCGTGCACGCTAATGGGAGTGGACCATGTGGGATGTGTCGCCGTTTTTATCCGATCCAGGCAAAGCAGCGTTACGGTGTAGGGGTCCACCGGGTCGTACGTCTGTTTAGCTGTGCGGGTAAGCATGGGTGATTGCATGGTTAATCGCCTACCTCCTGCATCTATCTCATCTGTATACCGCGGCACATAAAACTCAGTGGATCTGCTCTGAAAGAAAAGAAAACTATCTGCTTTTGGGTCAGACGTTAAGCTAGCGATACTAGCTGGAACACGATCGATCGAGAGAGCGCACTTACTACTACTCCATTTTCGCACGGTCTGGCGCATTCTCAGACCGCATTTAACTTTGGCTAAAATCAGAAATTCAGAATTACCCTTTTTTATCAGCATTCTTTCATCATACTCCAAGTACGTACGTGTAACCGCTCAGGCGGTCACAGTATCGTCATACTCCAAGTACTAGCTCGAGCGCGCAGATCCTAGCTAGACGGAAGAGGCGTTCACAGTAACCTTTCTCAGGCATTAACAGAGAGCAGCAAGGGAGAGAGCGTTCCGCCAACAGAGAGTCATGACGGCCCTATTAGTACGACCACGACCCATCGCGAGGCTCCCCACTCTGCGCTCCCACCATCGCCTCGCCTTTCTCCAAAGGTACTACTACCACCGTTGTATCCTCCAATGCTTCCCAAGTATCGGATTCGTTCCCTCCCTCCCTCTTCCCTTGTGTGTGTTCCAGGTTGCTAAACCAAATCGACGCGCTTGTCCGATCTGCAGATCCTACAAGCTCGGCTCGACGTTGCGAGTAACCGCCATGTCGTCGTCCTCTGATCCGTCGATGGAGACGGTGGCGCCCCAGGCGGCCGTCACCAGCGAGCGGAAGCTCAACACCGACCTGCAGGAGCAGGTTCCCAAGCCATGTACGTATCCCTTTCTTTCTCCTTCCTCGGCTTGGTCAGGTGCTTGCTATTCAAGTATTCAGAGATCGGTGGGAACTTCTACTATTTCTCACCGTTCTTTGCGGGGTTAGTTACTGAGCGAGGGACCAAAAGGGGTTGGCGCTAGCTGCTGCTTTGGCCGCCCAGTGATGACAAGAAAAGGGCTTTTTGTTTAGAAGATGTTCTGTTTCACTTCATTGGTTAGCCTGATAGACATTCTGTTTCTGGTCAAAGAGCAAGCGTTAAATATTGTTCTTCTCTGATCAACTGATATGGTAGAAGAACCATGAATACTAGTTTACTATCCAGGATCCCATCTCAAGTGAATTTGCAGAGCTCCTACATGTTTTTTTTTTTTTTTTGGCTCTGTGCTGTTTCTCCGAGCTGAGCTCGCGTGTATATGCAGATCTCGCGAGAGCCATGGCGGCGGTGGACCCGAGCCACCCAGAGGGGACCAGCGGGAGGGACACCCGCGGCATGAGCGTGCTCCAGCAGCACGTCGCCTTCTTCGACCGCAACGGCGACGGGATCGTCTACCCATGGGAGACTTTCCAAGGTCACGCCACTGCTCGTCTCGTCTCGCTATCCTTTTGACAGTTTTGCATCAGTCCGGTGTTTCCCTTTTTGGACAAGCCGTCAGATATGATATCGAATGAAAAAAACGACACTACTGCAGCTAGCTGTAACTAACACTAGTATGCTGTACTTTTTTTCCGGGACGCCTCCTCCCTTGTTATTTCAGGCATGCGAGCTGTAGGGCTTGGGCTCCCTGTATCCCTAGTCACCTCCTTATTCATCAACCTCGTCATGAGTTATCCTACTCAACCGGTAAGCAGGGCATCTGAATTTCACACGATTTCAAGTACGTAACACCAATGCTAAACAAGGCCTTGATTAGGGACGTATGAATTTATGCTATGTTTTGCTTTTTCATTGTAGAGTTGGATACCTTCTCCTCTGCTCTCAATCCATATAAAAAACATCCACAAGGGCAAGCACGGGAGTGATTCTGAAACTTATGACACCGAAGGGAGGTATGTCTGCAAAATGCACTTGCAAGTGTCTGATATCCCTCCCTTTTCTCCAGGAAAATCACAATTTTATTACCATTTCAGATATCTTATTTCTAACTTGCTTTTATTACTCTGTGCACAGGTTTGATCCATCAAAATTTGATGCTATATTCAGCAAGTTCGGTCGAACCCATCCAAATGCTTTGACAGAAGACGAGATTAGCACCATGCTCAAAAGCAACCGTAATATGTATGATTTTGTGGGATGGTAAGTGCAATGCTGAATTAGCAGAATATTCTTTGCTCTCTGGTACTACTTATTTCAGTTACGTTCCTAGAAAAATGCCGATTCGTTTTTCAATCCAAAAAAAATTATGTTACTCCATACACAACACTCGTAATTAATTGTCTCCTTCCAAGTATTTTCAGTCCTGCAAGTTTGTGTCCATTTGAATCCTGTCCTTAGAACTAATACATCCAGCTTGTTTACACAGGGCTGCTGCCACCCTCGAATGGAACATACTGTACAAAGTTGGAAAGGATAAAGAAGGACTGTTGCAGCGCGAAACTGTCAGGGGTGCCTTCGACGGCAGCCTGTTCGAGCGGCTGCAGGACAGCAAGAAATCTTCCTGAATTCATTGTTCAGAGCAGTGTGTTGTCAATAAAACATCTTCATTTGAAAAAGAATTTCCTTCCTTTCTTTAATTTGTATACGTCGGGTAAAAAGTGTTTCATCAGCCTACATTGACCCGCACTGCTTTATCTTACCATCATATACTTCCTCTGTCCAAAGCTACATGGTGTATAAACTTAGTCAAAAGTCAAAGCTTGCAATATACTCATTGTGGATCTATTGGTATTTATTTGGTAGTGTGGATCATCATATTTTTTGCATACATACTTGGTTAGACTTAAAAAAGCTTTGACCTTTCACTAAACTTATACGTCGTGTATTTTGGGATGGAGGGACCATATGGTAGTATTACATAAAAGGTGTACTATCAAACGTAGAATGTGCACTCATGGTTCATCGAGTTACCTTGCATAATGATAACATACGCATGTTTACTTATTGTCATTTGAAGACTTCCTTATAGTTTCACTCGAGGTTAATGAGATGCTAGCAAATCAATAATCATCGTAGTAATACCTTCGTATGGAAGATCATCCTTTCCAATTCAACTTTTTGACAAGTATTTGTTAGGCATGTGTACTCAAATTTTCATGTGGACCGTAGTAATTCCTATGGGCGGTGCTCCGCATCGGCCGGGCGAAGAGAAGCCTAAACTGGCTGTCTCCCCCTTCGTAGGATCTCGATAAAATGCGAGATCATGGCTATTCGTCCATTGCAGCAACCCAGCAACCCACATGTGTAATTTTATTTGTAATTTTGTAGCATCATGGCAACATTTTTTTTCCGTGTAGAGAAACAAGCAAAAAATGGTGTAGCATGTCTGAAAACCAATCAACAAAGAACATCTGTATGTCACAAGTCGCCGAAAAGAACCATCGCGCATATACAACTGCACCTAAATTGTGTTGTCTTTGTTGGTACTCACATTCACATGGATTTTCTGGGAATCCCAGCCATGGTCACGCTTGAAGCCATGCTGAAGAAACTGCACCTAAATACCTGTCTTGCGTGACTGCACATGCCAAACTGTTGTTCAGTATCGCATCATACCCATCAGCATTCCAGTGATCCTGAAGAGTGAAGACTGTTTGGAAGCTGCAAAAAGTGCCGCAGTGATGCAAGCTATCAAGTACTCCCTCCGTTTCAAAATATAAGATGTTTTAGTTTTGTAAAAGAAGTGTATCCAGATAACTTTTAGTGTGTAGATTCACTCTGAACCTAAATGAATCTACGCACTAAAAAAAGTCTACATACACTCTTTTCACAAAGCTAAAACATCTTATATTTTAAAACGGAGGAAGTATATAGAACAGACCGAGCAGAAGATGCTGAGGGACTAACTATGACGAGCTTAGCCAGAAGTAACTGGCTGAATAATATCGTTTCACACAAGTGAATGAGAAGGACGGGAAGATTAGAGAGTTTATCAGTGAGAAAGACAAAGAATATTAACGGGCTTACTAGTTACTAGGAGATTTCGTGGTGATGTCGCTGTTGCAAATGACTTATGGCAACAACTTCTGGTTTGCATGCCTTTACCTGCCAATTTGCACACCTCCGTTTGGACAAGAACTTCCTAATAGTTTATGTATCACATTTATTCTACATCGTCTGGATAGAAGTGTACCCTCCACCTCTTATGTTTGCTGATGTAATTTAGTTGGTTATCTTCCTTGCTGGCATTGAGCCTAGCTCAACTGGTTGGGAGAGTAGATGTACAAACCCAACACCTGAGTTCAAATTCACACGGAAGCGAATTAAGGTTCCTATTTATACTTGAGGACCAGGCTTTCCTGGTACTCATGCAATTTATCTTGAGAACCAGGCTTGGTGTTTAACCAAGTTTAAAAATCCTGGTACTCATGCTTAATGACTGTGTGCATCCCTAGTTGGTGCAGAGGCCGGGAAAATGAAAATCCTCCTTCCATTAAAGAACAATTACATTCACGATTCACGATGGAGCCGTTAGGGGAATTTGAGAAAAGGAGGAATCAAAGACAGGCGACGGTACTACTACACGATGATCTTGGCGATCGGCCTCAGGTACGTCCGCGTTTCATTTTGAATTTTCGTTCTAGAGCCACTCCATCAGCAGTTATCTCTTCCTCCATGTTTCTTCTTGAAACTTTCGATGCCAAGGAATGGACTATGGTTCAGAGGAAAAACAAATTGGCGGCGACTTTGAAATTCGCTTCACATCGTGCTGGCATGAACGATGCATCTACTTTGAAATCGTTGGTTTCCTTGTTGCCAAAAATCAAACGGGTTTTGAATCCCATAATTCCTGCCCGAGTCGATCTCGGTGATCATGTGGGTCCTGAGTCGATCTCGAGGGTTTTTCCTACTGAACGTTTTGTGGGCGTTTTGGGCCCCAGATGTGAGGCCCAGGTTTTAGTAAAACCTAGAAGGAATACCGCAGGTGGATTGCGACGACTTCTCCGTTTTACCTAGGAAAAATACGCGAGGCGGACACCGTCCTCTGCCGGTGATCTCTCCATGGCCGATCGCGGCGGCGGAGGCAATATGCAAAGAGGAAGAGGACAGGGTTCTGGAGCTGGTCACGGCTATGGGCGCTGGGATCAAAATCAGGGCCGGTCTGGCAATTTCCATGTGGGTGGACCGAGCGGGACTGCTGGTGATCGTGCTGATGGTACCCAGGGGAACAATCAGCAGCAAGGTAACTTTCTTGGCTTTTGTGAAAGCCGTGGTAATGGGAACTCTTTCAACCAAGGTGCTTATGATGGTGGTCAAGGGCGTTTTAACGCTGGTGGTTTTAACCGCGGCTATGCACGCCGAGGATATGGCGGCGGCGCGCCTCGTTCTAGGGGAAGATTCACTCGCAACAATCGTGGTTCGCATCAGAGTGGTGCATCTTCCAACCTTGGTTTTCAGTAGAGCTAACTTGCATCATTGCAAGAGCAATTGAAAAATGCGGCTGCAGTGATTGCTAAAGAATTTGTGGAACAAGTTGTTAATATGCAAGCCTCAAACTCCGCTGTTTCTGCTGATGTGACAAGATCGATAAACCCTAAACCTGTGAATCAATCTGTTGGCATGGCTGAGTCCACATCCACACAGGGGCAGATCGGTGTGGTTCATGACCAACCAGCTGCAGCTCATCGACAACCTGCTATGGTGGTTAATGTGCAACCTCCATCGCAGCCAACCGCTGCAGTTTTGAGTGTGAGGAATCATGGTATAGTTCGATCTACGGAGTATAGGGAAGCTCTTGGGGAAGCTGGTTCTGATGGTGGACAGGCTGCTAGAGCAAAGAAGCATAAGGGTCCCAAATGTTTCTATTGTGGGCACGGTGGTCATAATGTGAATGATTGTACCACTGAATTGTGTGATATTTGTCGCTCTCATGATCATCGGTCAAATGTATGTCCAATTCTCTCAGCTCCTAAGCCAACTATCCAGATGTATGGCCTAGCTTTTGAAAGGTTGATGTTCTTTGAGGCTCCTCTCACCGCAAACTTGCGTCCTAGAGTGGAGAATACTAGGCTTAGTAGGGTCACAGTATATAATGGTACTATGACCTTGCCGGAAATTTTCTCTCAATTACAATGGATTGTACCTGATGATCACTGTAACTAGAACGTGCGTCATGTTGGCGAAAACGTTTATCAAGTGACATTTCCAAGCAAGAAAGATCTTACTACTGCTCAGCGTTTTGGCACATACAAAGTTCCTAATAGTCCTTGTTCTATGACTTTTGATCCTTGGAAGTCTAAAGTGCAGCCTTCTTGGACGCCTGATAAGGTGTGGATTCTTGTACATGATCTGCCTTCTGAGACCCTAGATGACTATCTGACTTTATGGGCGATTGATATCCTGTTTGGTAAAACACTAGACATTGATATGAAGTACACAAGGGAACATGGGGTTTTAAGGGTGTATGTGGCTTGTATGGATCCTACTCTCGTTCCTGAGCAAATGGACATTATGATAAAGGATGATTTTTACTGCTTGCGTTTCCAAGTTGAGGGGGCACCTTTACCTCTAGTTTTGGAAGATGTTATCATGGATGATGCCAATGGGAATGACGGAGGTCATGATGCTGGTAATACTAATAGTGGGTCCTTTAATAATATCCATGACAACTCCAACCTACCAACCAATGGTAACTTTGTAGAAAGGATAGACATGCAACATGATGCTGCATCTTTCAACAATCAACAGGCTAATTTGGAGCCTATCATATTTAGGTCTTTTTCTTCCTTTTGGAAGGAAGAACGTTTGGCAAGGTCAAAGCCTACTATGCATATGGCAAAGAGTAGGGAAGGTATGATTTCTTATGACTTTATATCAAGCTTAAAGTTTAATGGTTCAAAAAAATGACGATGTATCATTTCTTGGTGTAGCCGACCGTTTCCATGTGGGAGCGGATGCAAACAAGACTGCTTGTGCTGATGATAAAAACAATCCTACTTTGGGCGTTTGCATGGGTGATGATGCTCCATGTACCCCTAAAGGTAATATGATTTATTTGTCTTTGCAATCTGATTGCATTGACTCAACCTTTCTTGGCTCAACTAATGTTGGTGTGCTTGTAGTTTCGGTGGTTGCTGGTCAGATGACTCCTTGTGGTATGAGGGGATCGACAGCTGTTCTAGAATCTTCATTGCATGTTGCTGAGTCGCGGTCGCCTGCCCTGATGTCGCAGAAGCCTGCCGTTGAGGCGCGGCAGCCTGCCGAGGAGGCGTGGCAGCCTGTCGTGGTGGTGCGGCAGAAGCCTAAACTTCGTCAAGCTGCATTGCCTTGGTCGCCTGCTTCCGTTGAGAAGACCATGTTGGAATCTCCAACGGAGGCCGATGTGGACTTTCGGTGGTCTGCAGCCACCAGGTGGAGTTCGTTCGAGCGGGAGAGTGCAAGCCCAACCTTACGCTGATGCCACCCAAATGGAGCGCGCAATGATTCTCACTCACCAACGCAACAATCTTTAGGGGAAAGGTACACAACCTAAACTTTCGGTTCTATCTTTCTCTTCTGATGAGGTAGTTGATAGGGCAATGCATTTAGGGGTGTCTTTTAGGAAGGATAGTGACGAGGGTAGAACTCGTCAATGACCATTGTTATGGACTTAGGTTTTGGAGAAGGAGGGAGCGCTGGAGGCATCAATCGGCTAGCAAACAAGCACACAGGGACGCAAGGTTTACCCAGGTTCAGGCCTCGTAGATGTCCCTACTCCTGCTTGTCTGCTCTTGGAATTATCGAGGGAGTCGAAAGTTACAGGGGTGTGCAGATGCAAGCTGGCGATGGTTGTGGAAACTAGGGTTGTGATTGTCCTCCTCGCCTCCCCCTCCTAGCCTTTATATAGACATGCTAGGTCTCGGGTAGTAGGTCGAGTCGGTTACAAATTAGGGTTCGTCCCTTTGAATTTTCTATCTTAAGCTTCTTCTTGTGCTGCAAGCAATCAGAGTCTCCGTGGGTCACCCGAAAAGTATTGGGTCTAGGCAACACCATGGGCTTCTGTCGTATCTGGACCGTATATGCCAAACTCGAGTACTTGTAGGGTATACCCATGTCAGATATGTTGGAAATATGCCCTAAAGACAAATAGTAGTAAGGACTATTATCATATTTCATATTGTTTATGATTAAGTTTTATATCATGCTATAACTGTATTGAGTGGAAACATCAATACACGTGTGATATACAAACAACCAGGGGTTCCCAGTGAAACTCTAAGTCACTGGTTCATTGGTTAACAGATGATCATGTTTCCTGGTCATGTGGCATTTATGCCAGTTGGAAATGAGGTCATCTCATTCAGAGAATGAGATGATGAACCAATACCCAACCTAAACATCGTGATTCGATCATGTCACGAAGTTCAAGTTACGATGATTAGAAATGGATCCTCGTAGACTATTCCTTAGACTGTGAGGCTATATCAATCACTGTCTCCTGAGAATGCTTAGATAGCATCAAACGCCATCTGGTAAAATGGTGGTTATAAAGGTGTGTTCAGGTATTCGGAGGAAACCGTAGAGGCAATATATGTCAAGAGCGGGATTTGTCCGTCCATATGACGGGAAGATACTCAAGGGCCCACTCGGAGAGGTTATATCCAATAGCTGCGTAGCGTGTGATTAGATCACGAGGATATCACTTGTCGGAACGAGTCAAATAGCATTGTTCAGTAACGAGATTGAACACGACATGGTGATGTCATTGATCGAATCTCGGGCAATGCAAGTATCGAATGACAAAGGGAATAAGACACGACTGTCACCGGTTCAAACAACGAAAGATCTTCGTGGAATGCATAGGGGTCACATGGCCATCCAGGTCCCTCTGTTGATCATTGGTGCGGGATTGTCCCGACCATGTATGGAGTGTTCTCGAACCGTGGGGTATCACGCTAAGGGCTTGATGATGCTTAGAGAGTGTTTATAGAATCGGTAGAATCACCGAAGAAAAGAAGGGAGAAAACCGAAAGGGTTTCGGTAAGTCCGGAGGATGTTCAGAGTGGAGGTGGAAGGTGTTCCATGGCCACGGAGATTGAATAATATGTGAATGAATGTTAAATATTGATTTAATCATTTATTCATAATTATTTAAATAAAGAGAAAATCAATTAAAAGGTCAAAGGCTTAATGGGCCAATTCCCGGAGGGGAGAGGGCCCATTAGGGAAAGGCAAGAGGGAGAAGGGGCCAAGGGGGTGGCCGGCGCCCTAGTGGGCTAGCCCCCCGTGTGAGGCCCATGGGGGTGGCCGGCGGCCACCTCCTCCTCCCTCCTCTCCTTTAGTCCCACCCCGGGACTTGAGGGGAGGTAGTACCTCCCCTCCCCCTATATATAGTGGGGTATTTGGCCTAGAAAAATACACCCAATAATCAATAAAGGTCTCCCCACTTTTGGGAGGACCTCTAATTGATATTTTCTCTCTCCCTCTCTCTCTCTCGTGACCGTGGTCGAGAGACATCTTCACCGCGGAGCGCCGTCGCGCTGCGGGATTCGGATCCGGGAGCTCTACTTCCGCAACTACTGCTGGATCGGGGAAGCGGGAGTCATCATCAGGCACCGGACATGTGTAACTCCCCACGAGGTGTCGCACTTGAGGCACTCAAGTCATTGGAGCCAGAAGGAGCGCAGGAACTTCATCACGACCTTGAGATCGGCTTCGGCTCGTCTACATCAACCACGCTCTCCTGAGCGTTGACAACGCTTTTCGGTCTTCAAGGGTAAGTTCGCGAAAAGACCCTCCCGTTACTATATTACTAATAGATAGGTCCTGGCAGCTTCAGGGGTTCAGGAGCGTAAAGTAAAATTTATTGTTTTTATGCGCGGAACCCCTATAGTGGTATCAGAGCTAGATCTATGTGTAGTAATGCTAGTACGGGTAGAACACACGAGATGTAGCGTGTGGGCGTTGATCTTTTAGTTGTTATCCTCCCACGTGTACTTGTGTATACCGCAGTAATGCTTGATGAAGCGGCCCCCAACCGACTTTACGCGTTCATTCACGAGACTGGTCCACGCTTGACATACGTCTTGTACGGTATAAAGTGGCTTAGGGGGTGTCTGTCTCTCTCGCATTAGTTGGTATACCATTTGCAACGGAGGGCCCCGAAAGGGGTGTAGTATAGAAAACTACTTGATCAACGTTGTGCTGAAACTTCGTAGGTAAGAACGGTTCTTGTGCGAAAGCCCATTTAGCCACGTAAAACATGCAAAGATAAAGTAGAAGCGTCTAACTTTGTTTGCAGGGGGGCGTTGCTTTGTGATATGGTTATGGCAAAGGTAAAGTAATTACCTTTTGTTGCATAGTAGTAGATAGTCATGAAGGTGACAAACTACCACGCTAGAGTGACACCGGTACCCTGGTGTCCACGGCACCGGTACCTTGGCGCCGGAACCCGGTGACGGCGGATAGAGTACCCGGTGACGGCGGATTGTGTGCTAGTATTAGATACTCGATGGTAGTCTAATAAGATGATCCCTGTTAAAATAACCAATGATTGTGTTCCCCCTTAGTGTGCACCACCAAGAAAGTTCTTCGGTATGAGGCGATCTAGGGTTACAGGCCTGGGTGTCAGACATATCTACGTTCGCATACAGTGGGTGCAAGCAATGTTGCACAGCGAAAACACTAAGGTTGAGTTGGCGAGCCTACATGGCCTCGGAACGCGGATGGTCGAAAGATTGAGCACGAGTCGCATGAATGATGTGACCGACGTTTAGCGTCCACCTTTGAACCCACATTGATGGTCGTGATGATCGAGGGAGATGTGGCTGATAGGGGTCGTGTTATCACTAGGAACCCTCACTGGGGATAGGTGTTTCTGAGTGGAGTTATTATTAACTCATTTGATTATAAACTTAGTCTAAATTCCTTTTGCAATTATAAATGTAGATGGGCTCTTTCGTGTTGACAACTAAATGGTCAGAAAGAGAGAAGCTCAGATTAGATGGATCGAACTTCTCTCCATTTGGGTTGCCAGTCTCCATGTTCTCCTTAGCGAGAACGACATGGTTGACTACATACTCAACGGGATGGATCTGGATCCATCCACAGACCTTGAGACCCCAGAGGAGCGAAAAGACCGCTATCTCCGTCGGGAGATGGCCTCCTATATTTCAGTTGTGATGCGTTTCGGAATGGTGGACGAGCTGTGGCCTTTCATGGGTGATGTCAACCCTCGTTCGGTGATGCTACAACTTAGGACACATTTCGTGGATCAGACACGCATTTGGGAGCATGAGTTGATGGGAGACTTCCTCTCCATCAAGATGGAGGAGAACTCGTCACTGGACAGCCACTTACAGCACATGCATGATGTGTACATGAGGCCATCATACTTCCTAGACGTCTGTATTTTAGGCTCTTTCGCAAATGCTGTTGTGCTGCGGTCGCTGCCACCAAGCTACCAAGCACAAGTCAAGACTTGCGTAATGAGGGGCGACATGGAAATGGAGTTCCACCGGTTCATGACACATCTCAGTAATGTGTTGGTTGAACCAGATGTCGCTCAGGTCGTCAACGACAAAGGTATATATTTGATATACAGTTTTATAAATGTTATAATCTTGCAAACACATTTGCAGTGTTAAGTATATCTGATACTTGTTCTGTTTTGGTGAAAACATGTCCTTCTGCATGAGAGGTGCTTGCTGGAGAGGAGGTGAGGTTGCGTGTTGATGGCGAGCATGATGATGATGGTCGAGGACACTCTCCCTCAACATTTATCACTTAGTTTTAGGATGATTAATGTAATCAAGAGATTTGAACTTCTTTAGTGTGTCTCACACTTTGTGAGACGGTTATTCATATGAGTTTGTAACAAACAGTTGTCCACTTTTATGAATGATTTCTATTTGTGTTCATATCTTGTTTGATTATTTTTGAATTATCCTTATTGTTTGAAACTAATTGATAATGTATGAACATTTGTAAAACATTAAAAAATGCATTGTTTAAAAAAAACCCAACTTAATGATATTTCATTAATGAATGAAATCATTGTTTAAATTCAAAGTATGTGATAATATGTGAGAGTCATTCGATTTCTTTTCACATATAAATCATGTCTAAGTTCGGCGAAATAACTTGAACACCGTGTATTACTTGAATACAAAGTGTTCAATGAATTGTTAAAAGTATATACATATCCGATGTATTATGTTTTGACGAAAATGGTAATTATCATTAAATGATTGTTTAAATGTGTAAAGTAAGTTTACCAAAGAAAACATGAATATGAAACTATTTGATTTGATCAAAGTGTTTCATCAACAAATGGTATAAATATAAAAGAGAATCTAATTACTATGATTTGATCAATAGTAATGAAGTTCAAATTTATAAGAATGGCATAAAAGACATTGTGGAATGCAAAGTGTTTTGAAACGTCAAAATACAAAGCATCACAATGTGATATTAGATATCAAAAGGGGTTGAATAGAAGGCACCAAATAAATCGTTGTAGAGTATATGTAGAGACCATTAGCTTAGAAATAGTTAGCACTCAATTAGAATGTAGTAAACCATTTGAATTCGTGAAATTTTTGGGGTTATTCGATATAACCAAAACAATAGCGAATAAGTCCTTGTAGTGCATTCATTGGAAACTTTGAATACGAAATCCGTAGCTGAAACCAAAAGGAAAGCAAAACTTGTATTGCTTGGATTTTGGTGCATTCTTAAGAAAGCTTACTTCTAGTGATGTTTCTCAATTATGGAGCAAATGGAAAATAGTGTAAAACATGATGAGGATTCAAAACCCTGCATCAGAGTGTTGAGAAGCGCAACGGACAACGTTCCTGAACGATTCTCTTCACGGAAGGAAAGAATCAATGATTTTGATCATTGTGTTTTTCCCTCCACTATTGTTTTTCACTATATGAAGTAGGATTCAAAATGTAAATCCATATCTTGTATGAAGACATTTGTGAACCATTTGTCATGATTTTTGAAATGTGACATACCTACAAACTACTAAGGAAATAATGGTAAACTAAATTATGAGAAGTCCTAGAAGCAAAATTCCCTTGAGATTAGAATGCAATTCATTGCTGAATCTCACAAGTAAAAGGAGTTACTTGGAATTTTCCCAAATGACTGCAAAGCCATAGTAGGAAAAGGGGGTGAATGACAAAAGCACAATTTGTCAAGTATTGGACAAATTCAGATGAATTTGATTCAAGTGTGCTAAATGTCTACTAGATTTAAAACTAGTAAAGCACTAGTATCTAATAATAAATCTCCAAGTTTGATAATTGATCAAAGGTTTTTGAAGTTATTCAAAACAGTAAGGAGATATGCAATTTACATAAAATCGAGTGGGAGCTATGAAAGTCTTCCTGAAACAATATGTGATTGACATATTTTTAAGTTGGAGCAACATAAGACTCAAATTCAAATATGTAGGAACATAGTTTGAGTAAGAGTGCTGACTCATACCCAAATATGTTAGGAATATATTTTGAGTGGGAGCTTATAGGAGTAATTCTTAAGTAAGTTAAGGATGAAAGCGCAAATACTTATAAATAATGATTTATAAGATGTAGAAGTTGATAATAACCGTATTATGATATTATATAGTATTCCTTAAAGGATTCTGAAAGCTGTTTCAGAATAGAAGTTAATTAAGGAACTAGTCCTTAATGACTCAAATTAGGAATAGCATTAAGTTTAGCGTCAATGGTTGAAAGAAAGAAAAGGATGATCATCATCCACTATGTTAACACATAGGTTCTATCTTAGTAAACCATGATGATAACTTAACATAATATGTGATCCAAATATGAAACGTTTGAAAGTGATTAAATCCGAATCACAGAACGTTGAGCTAAGTTTGTCCGCAGTGTCTATTAGAGAACTGTGGATATATTTTCCAAATCCATAAAGGATGACGTATCTTAAAGCATAAAGAGTTATGTTATAAGGGAATATGCTAGAAACTCCTCTAGATACCAATTAGAGTCAAATAGGAAGCGAGGTGAACAAAACATCGAAAGTTGCACAGAGTGCACGGGAGTTTCGATGAATACATTTATAATAATAGATAAGGGTACCATCTAAAGTGTTGTATAATATTATGGCGGGGCTAATTCGCTTTTAACATAGAATGATGTGTCCTAGGGCACAGTGCCCATGAGAAAGTCCTCGAGGTTGATCTAACGTCACTGTAGACTCCTGGAATCAGGCCTCGTTCTGCTGCCATAGCAACGATGCATTCACACATATGCTATCATGAGATGATAGAATATTAATGTCAATCAAAATGACATTAGTAAGTTGCAAAGGATCTGGGACTGTAAAGTACAGAACCAAGACTCAACCTCTTCCATGAGCAAGCATGTTCTAGGCACCGGTTATATGGTACCAATAATTAAGAAAAAATGCAGTTAGTGTATTTGTACTCTAGTGCAAGTGGGAGACTGTTGGAAATATGCCCTAGAGACAAATAGTAGTAAGGACTATTATCATATTTCATATAGTTTATGATTAAGTTTTATATCATGCTATAACTGTATTGAGTGGAAACATCAATACACGTGTGATATACAAACAACCAGGAGTTCCCAGTGAAACTCTAAGTCACTGGTTCATTGGTCAACAGATGATCATGTTTCCTGATCATGTGGCATTTATGCCAGTTGGAAATGAGGTCATATTATTCGGAGAATGAGATGATAAACCAATACCCAACCTAAACATCGTGATTCGATCATGTCACGGAGTTCAAGTTACGATGATTAGAAATGGATCCTCGTAGACTATTCCTTAGACCGTGAGGCTATATCAATCACTGTCTCTCGAGAATGCTTAGATAGCATCAAACGCCATCTGGTAAAACGGTGGTTATAAAGGTGTGTTCAGGTATTCGGAGGAAACCGTAGAGGCAATATATGTCAAGAGCGGGATTTGTCCGTCCATATGATGGGAAGATACTCAAGGGCCCACTCGGAGAGGTTATATCCAATAGCTGCACAGCGTGTGATTAGATCACGGGGATATCACTTGTCGGAACGAGTCAAATAGCATTGTTTAGTAACGAGATTGAACACGACATGGTGATGTCATTGATCGAATATCGGGCAATGCAAGTATCGAATGACAAAGGGAATAAGACACGAATGTCACCGGTTCAAACGACGAAAGATCTTCGTGGAATGCACAGGGGTCACATGGCCATCCAGGTCCCTCTGTTGATCATTGGTGCGGGAGTGTCCCGACCATGTCTGGAGTGTTCCCGAACTGTGGGGTATCACGCTTAAGGGCTTGATGATGCTTAGAGAGTGTTTATAGGATCGGTAGAATCACCGAAGAAAAGAAGGGAGAAAACCGGAAGGGTTTCGGTAAGTTCGGAGGATGTCCGGAGTGGAGGTGGAAGGTGTTCCATGGCCACGGAGATTGAATAATGTGTGAATGAATGTTAAATATTGATTTAATCATTTATTCATAATTATTTAAATAAAGAGAAAATCAATTAAAAGGTCAAAGGCTTAATGGGCCAATTCCCGGAGGGGAGAGGGCCCATTAGGGAAAGCCAAGAGGGAGAAGGGGCCAAGGGGGTGGCCGACGCCCTAGTGGGCCAGCCCCCCGCGTGGGGCCCATGGGGGTGGCCGGCAGCCACCTCCTCCCCCTCCTCTCCTTTAGTCCCACCCCGGGACTTGAGGGGAGGTAGTACCTCCCCTCCCCCTATATATAGTGGGGTATTTGGCCTAGAAAAATACACCCAATAATCAATAAAGGTCTCCCCACTTTTGGGAGGACCTCTAATTGATATTTTCTCTCTCCCCCTCTCTCTCTCGTGACCGTGGTCCCAGTCCGAGGCGTGAGCGAGACATCTTCACATGGAGCTGCTGCCGCTGCGGGATTCGGATCCGGGAGCTCTACTTCCGCAACTGCTGCTGGATCGGGGAAGCGGGAGTCATCGTCAGGCATCGGACGTGTGTAACTCCCCGCGAGGTGTCGCACTTGAGGCACTTAAGTCGTTGGAGCCATAAGGAGTGCAAGAACTTCATCACGACCTTGAGGTCGGCTTCGGCTCGTCTACATCAACCACGCTCTCATGAGCGTTGACAACGCTTTTCGGTCTTCAAGGGTAAGTTCGCGAAAAGCCCCTCCCATTACTATATTACTAATAGATAGGTCCTGGCAGCTTCAGGGGTTCAGGGGCGTAAAGTAAAATTTATTGTTTTTATGCGCGGAACCCCTACAAGATAGTAAGGAGAAATCTGTGGCTGCGGAATTAATCTTTGACAATGAAATGGATCCAACTTTAACAATATTGAAAAATAAGGAGAGTACGGCTGAAAACACTGATACAGTTTCACATTTATCTGAGATGTGTGAAGATTTGAATGATGAACATAGCTCGGAGGGTGAGGATTTTGATGAGTTTGTTGCTCATGTCAAAAGAAAGGTCACAAAGAATCCTCGCTGTAAGTCTTATGATAAGACAAATCTAAGAAGAAGTATGAGAGTATAAGCCGAATAGATCTTAAAATGTCAGGCATAAGGGGTATGACGTGGAACAACGAGGGTTTTCGCGACCCTGGTAAGCACTTGTTTGTTCATGAATCCATAAGATATTTTTATTTGGATTTTATCGCGTTGCTTGAAACGGGTAGATCCAATTTTGTGATACCTTTTTTAAAACACTTGGCCGGAGGGGAGGTTTTTAATTGGTTTTGTCTTCCATCGCATGGACGGTCTGGGGGGAATTCTATTGGCATTAACACAGAAACACTACAGGTCAAAAATGTTGAGACCGGCAATTTTAGTGTCAAGCTTCATTTGAGAACTAAGCATGATGGTTTCGAATGGGTTGTTTTGCCAGTGTATGGAGCTGCGCAAGACTCTCATAAACCTGAGTTTTTGTCTGAACTTGTGTGAATGTGTGAGACTGAATCACTTCCCATGATGATTGGGGGTGATTTTAATAACATGCATAAAAAAGAAGACACGAGTAATAATAATACTTTCAATCCTCGATGTCCATTTATGTTTAATACTATCATTAAGAGTCTTGACCTTCGCGAAATTGTCCTATCAGGTAGGCAATTTACTTGGGCGAATCGCAGGGATAACCTGACTTATGAGAAGCTTGATCGGATCCTTGCAAGTGTTGAATGGGAATATAAATTTCCGTTAGTTTCGGTGCGAGCGTTGACACGTTCAGGCTCCGATCATACACCGCTTTTGATAGATTCGGGTCATCACGCACACATTGGAAACAAAGCTCGTTTTTCTTTTGAACTTTCTTGGTTGCGCCAGGATGGTTTCTATAAGATGAGAATGGAATTCGGTCTCTAGTGGAGCGACTGTAATCCAGACGTGGCAAAAAAAATTAGGCACTTGCGCCGTTTTTTGAAGGAATGGGCCAAGAATCTAAGTGGTAAGTATAAAAAGGAGAAAGAAAAACTACTTTTGATTATTGATGAGTTTCATATTAAAGCTGAAACTATCCCGCTTAGTGTAGCGGAAAAGGCTAAACTAAGAGAAGCAAACGATTGTGTGAACAAACTTAGACGAGATGAAGAGACCAAATGGGCTCAACGGGCTAAGGTTAAACACATACGGGTAACAACACAAAATATTTTCACCTCATTGCTAATGGTAAGCATAGGAAAAAGAAGAATTTCCAATTGGAACAAGAGGAAGGAACCATTGTTGGGGAAGAGAACCTAAGGGTGTATATTATGGAATATTATAAAAGACTTTTTGGTGAACCATTTCATAGCAATATCTCTTTAAATGAAGATCAAAATTTGGACATCCCACAAATAACAACTGAAGAAAATGCTATTCTTACAGCTGAGTTTACCGAGAAAGAAGTTTTTGACGCTATCTCTTAGATGGCACATAATAAAGCCCCTGGACCTGATGATTTTCGGCTGAGTTCTATCAGACTTTCTGGGATGTTATTAAATTTGACCTGATTGCTCTTTTTGAACAATTGAACTCGGGAGAGCTACCTCTTTTTAAATTGAAATTTGGAATAATTACCTTATTACCAAAGAAAGAGAGTGCGGTGCAAATACAATAATATAGACCTATTTGTCTTCTTAATGTTAGCTTCAAGATTTTTACTAAAGTGGCTACTAATCGCATTTCGAGAGTGGCTCAAAATGTGATTAGTCCCACCCAAACTGCCTTTATGCCAGGGCGACATATCCTTGAAGGAGTTGTTGTCTTGCACGAAATCATACATGAGCTTCATCGTAAGAAAATGGATGGAGTGCTTTTCAAAATTGATTTTGAAAAGGCTTATGATAAGGTAAAATGGCCTTTTTTACAACAAGTTATGCATATGAAAGGTTTTGATCCTAAGTGGTGTGAGTGGATTAAGCAATATGTGCAAGGCAGTAGTGTTGGAATAAGGTGTTGGAATTATGCCCTAGAGGCAATAATAAAGATGTTATTATTATAATTCTTGTTCATGATAAAGTTTATATTCCATGCTAGAATTGTATTAAGCGGAAACTTTAATACTTGTGTGGTTTGTGAACAACACCGTGTCCCTAGTACGCCTCTATGGACTAGCTCATTGATCAATGATGGTTAAGGTTTCCTAACCATAGACATGAGTTGTCAATTGATAATGAGATCATATCATTGGAGAATGATATGGTGGATAGACCCAAACTAAGCGAAGCAATTAGATCGTGTCATTGTGTTCATCTTTGCGAAGCTTTTCCTATGTCAAATATTGTATTCCTTAGACCATGAGATAATGCAACTCCCTGGTATCGGAAGAAAGCTTTGAGGTCATCAAACGTCATCCTATGAGAGGGTGATCATAAAGGTGTCTCGTGTGATCGGAAAGTATCTCTGGGTTGTATGTATCGAGATGGGATTTGTCCTTCCAAGTCGGAGAGATATACTTCGAGCCCACTCGGTAATCGATATCAACACTGCTTGCAAGCATGTGGTTAAGAAGTTAATCACAAAGTGATATCGGATTACGGAACGAGTAAAGTACTTTGTGAACGAGATTGAACTAGGTATGACGATACCGACGATCGAATCTCGGCAAGTAAAATATCGCGAGACGAAGGGAATATATATATGGGATTGATTGAATCCTGGCATCGTGGTTCATCCGATATGATCATCGATGAATGTGTGGAGTCAATATGGGTGCCCAGACCCGCTGTTGATTATTGATAGAAGATCATGTCGCATATTCTCGAACGCAGGTCACACACTTAACGTGTCTCGACGCTAGGATAGATTGGATACTTGGTTTATGAATTTTTGTTCGAGTCTCGGATGGGATCCGGACATCACGAGAGGTTCCGGAATGGTCCGGAGAATAAGATTCATATAAGGCAGCAGTTTTTGGAGTTCGAATTGTTCCGGATTAATCGGTATTGTACCGAAGCTTCTAGAACCTTCCTAAGGGGGCCAACGTGGTCCCACCTTCCGGGAGGGGGCATGGGCCTATGAGGGAGTGTCCTGGCCGCATTGGGCCAGGGGCACAAGGCCCCATAGGGCCCAGCCGATCCTAGAGAGTTTAAATCGTTTAAACTAGAGATAAGATAAGATAGGATTTCTAGATAAGGGAGAGTTTAAATTGTTTAAACTAGAGATAGGCTTGGAGGAGAGGTTAGGCTGGCGCACCCCCTCTATATATAGAGGGCTGGCGCCTCCCCAACCTACACCTTCCTCCAAACCCTAGTAGCCCTGCCGCCTCCTCTCTCTCCTCCCGATCGTTTGTGGCGAAGCCTCATGCAGAAATTCTCCACCATATACACCACGCCGTCGTGTTGTAGATCCAATCCATCTCTCCACCATACTTTCTGGTCCGAGGAAGGAGGAGACGTCGAGGTGTTGCACGTGTGCATCTCGCGGAGGCACCGCCACTTGTGGTGCTAGATCGGATCGGATCGCGAGGAGGAGAAGCGAGTACGACTACATCACCCACGTTCGGATTAACGTTCACCGAATCTTCAAGGGTATGAAGATCTAATCCAATCTCTCTCATTGTTTGCATCTCCTAGATTAGATCTTGGCTTTCGCTCTGTTCGCTTCCGTAGAAAATTTTGATTTACTATGCTGCGAAACCCTTCAGTGGTATCAGAGCTAGATCTATGCGTAGATGTGATTCACGAGTAGAACGCAACATGGTTGTTGCGGGCGTTGATGGTTTCTGTTGCAAGCCTCTTGTTTGTGTTCTTCTTATGATGCGGGATAGTGAGATTGAAGCGGTCCAGGCCAACCTTACGCGACATCGTTCGCGAGACCAGCTCCGCACTTGACGTGTGGCTTGTACCATACATGCGGCTGGTGGATGTCAGTTTCTCTCACTATAGTTGTCATGGGATTAACACCGGAGTTTGGCAACCATAATATCACCGTTGTGGCTTTCCGTAGGTAAGAATCGTTCTTAGCATCTACTCCCATAAGCCACGTAAAACATGCAACAACAAAGTAGAGGCGTCTAACTTGTTTTTGCAGGGAGTGTTTTCTGTGATATGGTATGGCCCAAGATGTGATGTGTATATTGTATGCGATGATCATGTTTTGTAATGTTTCACGACTTGCATGTCGATGAGTACACAACCGGCAGGAGCCATATGGTTGTCTTTATAATTGTGTATGACCTGCGAGTCAACTTCTTATACGCCATGTAATAGCTTTACTTTATCGCTAAGTAGTTAGCAATAGTTGTAGTTGCTATTCGTGGTGGAGGCAATCATGGTGGAGTGATGGAGATCATGCCGGAACGCACAAGATGGAGATCATTGCGCGAAGATTGGCTATACCATGTCACATAAAGTTATATGCATGTGATGTTTATCCTTTTATGTATCTTATTATGCTTAGATCGCGACGGTAGCATTATAAGATGATTCCTCACTTAATGATCAAGATAAAACCTGTGTTCTCCCCAAGTATGCACCGTTGTGAAAGTTCGTCGTGTCCAAGCATCACGTGATGATCGGGTGCTATAGACTCTACGCTCACATACAACGGGTGCAAGCCAGTTTTGCACACGCGGAAATACTTGGGTTTGACTTGACGAGCCTAGCATGTACAGACATGGCCTCGGAACACATGAACCGAAAGGTTAAGCATGAGTCATATGAATGATATGATCGACACTTCGTTGTCCACCATTGAAGCCACATCTCTTCTCGTGAAGATCGGATTAGGTGTGGTGAATTTGGATCGTGTTCACTAAACAACTTGAGGGATGTTGAATTTAGTGGGAGTTCATCTAGTAATTTGATTAAGTTGAACTATTTATCATGAACATAGTCTAAATTGTACTTGCAAATACTGTAGATCACATGGCCAAGTCCAACTTCAACTTCAACGTTTTTGCTGAGAAAGAAAAGCTTAGAAACAATGGGTCTAACTTCACCAACCGGTTCCGCAATCTAAGAATCATTCTGCATGGACAAAAGGACTATGTCCTTGAGAAAGCGTTAGGTAACCACCCTGCTCCAACTGCGCCGGCTTATGAGAAAGCTGTCTATCAGTCGAGCAAAGATGATTATGGTGTGATTAAGAGCACCATGTTGTTTGCTATGGAACCAGAACTTCAAAATCGTTTTGAAAACTATCCCGGCCCTTTGAGATTCTCGAGGAGCTGAAAACCATGTTTCGACTCAGCCCGTTCGAGAGATATGAGATCTCCGAGAAGTTCTTTAATCGCAAGATGGAGGAAGGAGTTCCGTTAGTGAGCACGCCATTAAGATGTCGGGCTACACTCAACGCCTTGAGCAATCGGATCGCAAGATTCCAGAGGAGCTCAAGATTGACAGGGTTCTGCAATCACTCCCTCCCAGCTACAAAAGTTTTGTAGTGACTCATAATCAGATTGGTTCCACTGATACGATCACCGAGCTCTTCGCAAAGCTGAAGGCTGCGGAGGTGGACATCAAGAAGGATAATCATGTGTTGATGGTCAACAAGCCCTCCTTTAAGAAAGGTAAAGGTGAAAAGAAGCCCTTCAAGAAGGGCGGCGGCAAGCGCAATGCCCCTGCTGAGGAGAAGCTCAGGTCTGGTCCCAAGCCGGAAACTGAGTGCTTCTATTGCAAGGACAAGGGTCACTGGAAGCGAATCGTCCAAGTACTTAGCGGACAAGAAGGCGGCACCATCAAAGGTATATTTGATATACATGTTATTGATGTTTTCCTTCGCCCTCGTTGTAGTGCTCAGGTATTTGATACCGGTTCGCTTGCTAATATTTGTAACTCAAACAGAGTCATGGAATAGACGGCGGCTTATAGGGATGAGGTGACGATGCGCGTTGGCAACGGATCAAGAGTTGATGTGATGGCCGTCGGCACGCTCTCCTTAGTTTTATCTTCGGGATTAGTTTTAAACCTTAATAAATGTTATTATGTGCCTGCGTTGAGCATGAACATTATTTCTGGATCGTGTTTATTGCAAGACGGTTATTCATTTAAATCGGAGAATAATGGTTGTTCTATTTATATGAGTGACATCTTTTATGGTCATGCACCCCTTGTAAATGGTTTATTTCTTCTAAATCTCGAAAGGGATGAAACACACATCCATAACATTGAGGCTAAGAGATGCAAAGTAGATAGTGATAATACTACTTATTTGTGGTAATCGTCTAGGTCATATTGGTGTAAAGCGCATGAAGAAACTCCATTCGATGGACTTTTGGAGTCTCTTGATTTTGAATCATTTGACACATGCGAACCATGCCTCATGGGCAAGATGATCAAAACCCGTTGTCCTAAGATGATGGAGCGAGCAACGGACTTGTTGGAAATCATACATACCGATGTATACGGACCGATGAGTGTTTCGACGCACGGTGGATATCGCTATTTTCTCACTTTTACCGATGACTTAAGTAGATATGGGTATATCTATTTAATGAAACATAAATCTGAAACGTTTGAAAAGTTCAAAGAATTTCAGAATGAAGTGGAGAACCATCGTAACAAAAAGATTAAGTTTCTAGGATCCGATCGTGGGGGCGAATATTTGAGTTATGATTTTCTCACGCATCTCAAGGCAAGTGGAATCGTTTCACAACTCACGCCACCCGGAACACCACAGCGCAATGGTGTGTCTGAACGCCGGAATCGAACCCTATTAGATATGGTCCGATCGATGATGTCTCTTACTGATTTGCCGTTATCATTTTGGGGTTATGCATTAGAAATCGCTGCATTCACTTTAAATAGGGCTCCATCTAAATCCGTTGAGACGACACCGTATGAACTATGGTTTGGTGCTAAACCTAAGTTGTCGTTTCTTAAAGTTTGGGGATGCGAAGCTTACGTCAAGAAGTTGATGCCGGACAAGCTCGAACCCAAAGCGGAGAAATGCGTCTTCATAGGATACCCTAAGGAAACTATTGGGTATACCTTCTATCACAGAACGAAGGCAAAGTGTTTGTCGCAAAGAACGGTTCCTTTCTTGAGAAGGAGTTTCTCTCGAAAGAAGTGAGTGGGAGGAAAGTAGAGCTAGACGAGGTTGTTGAACCTTCTCTTGACTTGGAGAGTAGCGCAGCACCTGAAATTGTTCCAAAGGTCACCGCGCCAACAATAGAGGAAGCAAATGACAAGGATCATGAAGCTTGGACGATGTCACATCGAGCGTCAGGTCGACAAGGTCGCGTGGCCCTCCTGCGTGGTACGGCAACCCTCTTGTTGTCTTGTTAGTAGAAGACGGTGAACCTACGAACTATGAGGAAGCGATGATGAGCCCAGACTCTGAGAAATGGCTAGAAGCCATGAAATCTGAATTGGGATCCATGAGCGAAAATCAAGTATGGACTTTGGTGGACCCTCCTAGCGACCGAAAGGCCGTTGAGTGCAAATGGATCTTCAAGAAGAAAACGGACGCGGATGGTAATGTTACCGTATATAAAGCACGGCTTGTTGCTAAAGGTTTTCGACAAGTTCAAGGTGTTGACTACGATGAGACTTTCTCTCCCGTAGCGATGTTTAAGTCCATTCGGATTTTATTAGCAATTGCTGTGTTTCATGATTATGAAATATGGCAAATGGATGTCAAGACTGCTTTCCTCAATGGCAACATTGATGAAGAGTTGTATATGATGCAACCAAGGTTTTGTCGATCCTAAGGATGCCGATAAAGTATGCAAACTTCAGCGTTCCATTTATGGATCAAGCAAGTCTCGGAGTTGGAACCTTCGTTTTGATCAAGTGATCAAGAGCTTTGGATTTGTTCCAAATTGCTACGAAGCTTGCATCTACAAGAAAGTGAGTGGGAGCTCGGTGACGTTTCTGGTACTATATGTGGATGACATATTGATTATTGGAAATGACATCAACATGCTTAACGATGTGAAGAGTTATTTGAACATGTGTTTTCAATGAAATACGTAGGTGAAGCTGCTTATATATTGGGCATCAAAATCTATAGAGATAGACAAAGACGCCTGATAGCTTTAAGCCGAGTACATACCTAGACAAAGTTCTAAAATGTTCGAATGGATAAGGCATTGAAAGGTTCAAGGCCTATGTTGTCGAGTAAGATATTGAGCAAGGCTCGGTGTCCAGCTACGGTAAATGATAGGGAAGCTATGAGCAAAGTGCCTTATGCCTCGCCATAGGTTCTATCATGTATGCCATCTTGTGTACTAGACCGGATGTGTCCAATGCTCTTAGTTTGACGAGCAGATATCAAAGTGATCCAGAGTGGAACCTTTGGACAGCCGTGAAGAACATCCTAAGGTACCTAAATAGGACTAAAGAAATGTTCTTAGTCTATGGGGTGATGAACACTCGTCAGAAAAGGTTACGTCGATGCTAGTTTCGACACCGACAAGGATGATGCTAAATCTCGCAGATACGTGTATATTTTGAATGGAGGAGCAGAGTCGAGAAGCCGCAAGCAAAGCGTGGTCGCGGATCTACTGAGAAGCGGAATACATGGCGCTGCGCAGCGTCAAGTGAAGGAGTTTAGATCAGAAACTTCATCACTGAGCTTGGCGTGGTTCCAAGTGCATTGGACCCACTGGAGATATTGTGTGACAACACTGGCGCCATAGCACTTGCTAAGGAACCAAGATATCATCCAAAGACCAAGCATATCAACCGCAAGTTTCATATAATCCGAGATTATATAGCAGATGGAGATCTGAAGATCAGCAAAGTACATACAGATCTGAATGTCGCAGATCCTTTGACTAAACCTCTTCCACGTGTAAAACATGATCAGCACCTCAGTGCCATGGGTGTGAGATTGTTGCCAAATGTAAACTAGATTATTGACTCTAGTGCAAGTGGGAGACTGTTGGAATTATGCCCTAGAGGCAATAATAAAGATGTTATTATTATAATTCTTGTTCATGATAAAGTTTATATTCCATGCTAGAATTGTATTAAGCGGAAACTTTAATACTTGTGTGGTTTGTGAACAACACCGTGTCCCTAGTACGCCTCTATGGACTAGCTCATTGATCAATGATGGTTAAGGTTTCGTAACCATAGACATGAGTTGTCAATTGATAATGAGATCATATCATTGGAGAATGATATGGTGGATAGACCCAAACTAAGCGAAGCAATTAGATCGTGTCATTGTGTTCATCTTTGCGAAGCTTTTCCTATGTCAAATATTGTATTCCTTAGACCATGAGATAATGCAACTCCCTGGTATCGGAAGAAAGCTTTGAGGTCATCAAACGTCATCCTATGAGAGGGTGATCATAAAGGTGTCTCTCAGGTGATCGGAAAGTATCTGTTAGGTTGTATGTATCGAGATGGGATTTGTCCCTCCCAAGTCGGAGAGATATACTTCGGGCCCACTCGGTAATCGATATCAACACCGCTTGCAAGCATGTGGTTAAGGAGTTAATCACAAAGTGATATCGGATTACGGAACGAGTAAAGTACTTGCTGTGAACGAGATTGAACTAGGTATGACGATACCGACGATCGAATCTCGGGCAAGTAAAATATCGCGAGACGAAGGGAATATATATATGGGATTGATTGAATCCTGGCATCGTGGTTTATCCGATATGATCATCGATGAATGTGTGGGAGTCAATATGGGTGCCCAGACCCCGCTGTTGATTATTGATAGAAGATCATGTCTGCATATTCTCGAACCCACAGGGTCACACACTTAACGTGTCTCGACGCTAGGATAGATTGGATACTTGGTTTATAAATTTTTGTTCGGAGTCTCGGATGGTTTCCGGGACATCACGAGAGGTTCCGGAATGGTCCGGAGAATAAGATTCATATAAGGCAGTGCAGTTTTTGGAGTTCGGAATTGTTCCGGATTAATCGGTATTGTACCGGAAGCTTCTAGAACCTTCCGGAAGGGGGCCAACGTGGTCCCACCTTCCGGGAGGGGGCATGGGCCTATGAGGGAGTGTCCTGGCCGCATTGGGCCAGGGGCACAAGGCCCCATAGGGCCCAGCCGATCCTAGAGAGTTTAAATCGTTTAAACTAGAGATAAGATAAGATAGGATTTCTAGATAAGGGAGAGTTTAAATTGTTTAAACTAGAGATAGGCTTGGAGGAGAGGCTAGGGCTGGCCGCACCCCCCCTCTATATATAGAGGGCTGGTGCGCCCCCTCCCCCCAACCTACACCTTCCTCCAAACCCTAGTAGCCCTGCTGCCCTCCTCTCTCCCTCCCGACTGTTTGTAGGCGAAGCCCTGCGGCAGAAATTCTCCACCATATACACCACGCCGTCGTGTTGTAGATCCAATCCATCTCTCCACCATACTTGCTGGTCCGAGGAAGGAGGAGACGTCGAGGTGTTGCACGTGTGCATCTCACGGAGGCACCGCCACTTGTGGTGCTAGATCGGATCGGATCGCGAGGAGGAGAAGCGAAATGCGACTACATCACCCACGTTCCGATTTAACGTTCACTGTCTTGAATCTTCAAGGGTATGAAGATCTAATCCAATCTCTCTCGTTGTTTGCATCTCCTAGATTAGATCTTGGCTTTCCCTCTGTTCGCTTCCGTAGAAAATTTTGATTTACTATGCTGCGAAACCCTTCATAAGGGTCAATGATCATATTGGTTATTATTTTCAGACACAAAAAGGATTGAGATAGGGTGATCCTCTATCACCAATCCTCTTCAATATTGTAGTTGACATGTTGGCAATTCTTATCGCTCGTGCTAGGGTGGATGGCCAAGTGGGATGTCTCATACCGCATCTAGTGGATGGTGGGGTATCTGTCTTACAGTATGCTGATGATACTATATTATTTATAGAGCATGATCTAGAAAAGGCTGTGAATATGAAGCTAATATTATGTATTTTTGAACAACTTTCGAGGCTAAAAATAAACTTTCATAAGAGCAAGATTTTCTGTTTTGATAAGGCGAGGGAGATGGAAAATGAATACAAGCAGATCTTTGGTTGCGAGTCAGGTTCCCTACCCTTCAGGTATCTTGGAGTACCTATCCATTATAGAAAATTAAAAAACTCAGAATGGAATCCTGTGGAGAGTTGTTTTGTTTCTAAGCTAGGATGTTGGCAAGGAAAACTACTCTCTTATGGGGATCGCTTAGTTTTGATTAATTCGGTCTTGAGTAGTCTGCCGATGTTTATGCTCTCGTTTTTAGAAATTCCTAAAGGTGTTAGAAAAAGGTTGGATTTTTTCAGATTTAGATTCTTTTGGCAAAGTGATGATGCTAAAAAGAAATATAGATTAACTAAATGGAATATTATTTGTCGCCCCAAAGATCAGGGAGGTTTGGGAATCGAGGTGCTCGAGGTAAAAAATAGATGCCTTCTTTGCAAATGGTTGTTTAAGTTGCTTAATGAAGATGGCATATGGCAACAATTACTTTAAAATAAATATTTGCAAAGTAAAACCTTGTCCCAAGTTGAAGCCAAACCTATAGACTCGCTTTTTTGGAAGGGACTCATGAGAGTGAAAGAAATGATCTTCACTATGGGTATTTCCAAATTGGAGATGGAGAGAATGTGCTGTTTTAGGAGGACATTTGGTTGGGGGATACGTCGTTAGCTCAACAATATTCAATTTTATACAATATTGTTCTAAGGAAGAATGTCTTGGTGGCAGATGTCCTTAATCAAGTCCCTCTTAACCTTAACTTTAGGAGGAGACTCACTGGCAATAAATGGATACACTGGTTAAACTTATGCCGAAAACTAATGACGGTATAGCTAAGTGATACTCCAAATAAGTTTATTTGGAAGCTAACCCTGACCGGGGATTTTAGTGTGAAATCTCTATATCAGGAACAATTGAATGGTCATCCTCGATTCCTAAAATCCTATTTGTGGAAGTTAAAAATCCCTTTAAAAATTAAGATCTTCATGTGGTTCCTTCATAATAAAGTTCTATTAACAAAAGATAACTTAGCCAAAAGAAATTGGGATGGATGCCAAAAATGTTGTTTTTGCGATTCATTGGAATCGGTTGAACACCTTTTTATTTCCTGCCCTTTTGCTCGTATTAGTTTGATTTTCTTTGCTTATAACATGCCTCCGCCCTCTAATATTTCAAATATGTTTGGAAATTGGCTGAATGGAGTTGATAAAAAGAATAAAGCTAGAATACGCATTGGGGTATCGGCTTTATGTTGGTCCATGTGGACATCGAGAAATAACATTGTATTTAATAGACTCTTTGGCACTAATTTTATGCAGGTTATTCATTTGGCGGCGTATTGGATCCAACAATGGTCTTACCTACTACCGGAATACTAGAGAGACACTATGGTTACTGGATGCTCTCGGCTCCTGACGGTCGCTCAGGATTTCTTTTTCCAGGCTACCGGCTAGCGGCATTCTAGTAGAATTTGTGATGGATAGATGGCTTTTTACTAGCCCTTTGGTTTCTGTTGATATATGTCTCAACCTTTTTTTGAAACTATGTTTGTAAGACTTATTACTTTTTGAACTTCGCAATAAAAAGCTGTGTGCATCAGTCGATGCAGAGGCCGCGGTTTTCTCCCCATTTCGAAAAAAAAATCTTCCTTGTTGGCAAATGTAGGATTCCTGGTTGGTTGTACACATTGTAGAGCTGGAGCTATCTACTTGAAAGATCTCATCTATGTAAACCTTATATGTAGGAACTTTGTGAGCACATAGAATATCAAGATGTACGCACCAAACTTTTTGATGATTTTTTTAACATTTTAACTTGCATTTAAAATTCAATTAAAAAATCGAGAGCATATGCTCCCGTGAGCCAAAACGCCTCATCGAGTAGAGTAGTACTATTGTGATAGCTAGCTGTAAAACATGAAGTCACATCTGACTCGCTCTACATCCGTATATCTGGCAGACAAAGTAAAAGGCTGCACCATACATATGGTAGTATTGTACACACACGAGCATACTGTTGGTCCAAGTGGATCCATCGCCTCGATCGTCCTCAACAGGCCAGCAGCAGCAGCGAGACGACAAGGTTGCGAGTCCACAGCCGTTTATGTCCAGGGGACAAATCAACAGGACAATCACGCGGATTCCCAACCAATCAAGCCACACCACGATTTGAGTATCGCCTGCATGATTAGCTGTAGGGTGCCGTGGTCAAGGTCCGGGGTGGGTAAGGATACATACAAACAAGAGTGGAGTTTGTTTGCGGTGGTGTTGATCCATGGACAAGTGTCACCTCCTCTCCTTGGGATACCTTTGTTAGCAGAGTTTTTTTTTCTTCTTCTTGGTAGTACCTTAATTTGCAGCGAGGTGTATCATGTGTATGTGTATATTATTGTGGCAGAAAAAGGAAATAAAATAAGTGCAGGGATGAAGGTGACATGAAGGCTCCTTGGGAGACCAGGGCATTAAAGAACAGTGGCGATGCGATGCTGACAAAGGAGTGCCTGTGAGGTGGCAGTGGCCATAGGTATCCAAGGCAGCAGCGGTGCTTGTTCTTCAAAAATTCACTAACCTTGATTTGCCTTGGTAATTACTAGCTTGATCTGGCTTACCTTGTTGTAAAATAAATAATGCAGAGTTTGGTGGTCAGATTTGTACCATCTCAGAAACAACTGTGCCCAGCAGTACCTGCTGAAACTGAAAACACCAGCCCCTTTTTAGGGATGCAGCAGTGCTGCCTAGCTGCAGAATGCAGACACAAGCAAGTGCACTTGCCTTTTGAGTTTTGAGAATTCAAAAACCCGCCGCAAAGAAAGAACTACAGCTCCTTCATTCAATGCGAGGACAAACACAAACCAACTCAGAGACAAGAGCTAGCTAGCTGTGGTCATTCTATAGCTTTTCTTTCACCTGGTGATTTGACCCATCATTTACATTCTCCCTCACTTTTTCACAAATCCATGGACAGTTCGGAGGTCACACGGGAGCATACTGTTCTTTCTTTTCTAGAGATGTTCACGCGCATTCATGCAACCAAAACACCAAAAGGAACATGATTTTATTTTTTGTCAAGGAACTAGTCATGTGTGTTAACAAAATCACAAGAGACAAAGCCTTGTCTGATCGCAACAAGGGAGAAGAAAAACACCAACTTAAAAGTATCTCCTCAACCTCCACGCATGTCTTCGTTTCATCGCACAACATATTCTGTCTCATCTCTGTCTCTCTCTAACTCCCTTCTTATAAGCTCCCCATCCTACACCCATCTCCACCCCTCCTCTTCTCCAAGCTCATTGTTCAAACACATATCATATCATCTCTCTCTAACTCATTGCTCATAACCTCCTCGCTCTTGTCCGTCCGTCTTCTTAGTAAGGACGCTGATGGCGTGCCTGTCCCCCTCGCCATCTGGCCGGCGCCTGTCGGAGCTGCTGGAAGAGAAGCAGGAGCCCTTCTTCCTAGACCTCCACCTACTCGAGAAGGGCTGCTCGGGCCGGCTCCTAGACGGCTACAACACAGCCGTGTGCTGGCCAGCCGCCGGCGCCGGCAATGAAGCGGCGTCCGTGCTCAAGCGGCTCACCAGCAAGAAGAAGAAGGCTACGGCGGCGGCGAGCACCAGGGGCAAGACTCAGCAGCAGCCGCCGCCGGCGGGCTCCGGTCTACTCCGGATGCTGCTCTCCAAGATTCTCCACGGAAAAGCGGCGAACCAGAAGCCCGCCGCGCTGCAGTGCTCCGACTCCTTCAAGAGGGTCGCGCCTTCACCATCGCACCTCGAGCTCGAGGCCGTCAAGCTCAGGACCGACGCGGAGGAGCTCACAGGTGACGAGGGGACGGACTATTCCGACTACGACGACGAGAAGCAGCTCAGCCCCGTCTCCGTCTTGGAGCACCCCTTTGAGAGCTCCCCTGTCCACAGCCAGAACAAGTGCTCAAACGTGGTGCAAGGCTCGCCCAAGAACGCCATGACCATCGTCCGGGAGCTCCTCCTGGAAGCGGCGTACACGCCGGCACTGCTCACCCAGTTGCTTGCCAAGTCCGAGGACCTCATCAAGGACACCACCGACCTCGACTACGACGTCGACGACTACTGCAACCACCTTACGAGCCCCAAGAACTTTCACGAAACCGCGGCCACTACCGCTACTGGCGCTGCCTACTGGGAGACGCATAGAGCGGAGCTGGCCAGGGTGTCCGAGCTGGTCTGCACGGAGGTGCCAAAGTCGAGGGTGAACGCCGCCGACGTGCAGCCGGAGCGGCGGGATGTTGGCTCTGACATCGAAGCGGCCGTGCTCGAGGCTTTGCTACTGGAGCTCGTCATGGATCTCAGTAGCTGCTAATCGTTGGCCACCACTTTGCACGACGAAGAAACAGAGCGGCGAGCTCTCTTTGCTCTGTTTTTGCTGGGTAGTTGCTCATAGGTCGGCCCTACTGCTCAGTGTCTTGGGCATACTGTCAATGCCAAGTAGAGGCTGTAGACTAATTAGCATGCAGTAATTGGCAATAAAACATTAGTTAACTATAATTCACTGTTTGATCTGTTGTTTATTTGGCTTTTCAGGCCATCTCATAGGTCTGGTTAATTTACGGATGGATTTCTCAAGCTTGATAGGGAAAACCTCTTTCCAACACACCTTCCATTTGTAAGAAGAATGTATGAGCAAAATCTTCAAAAAATTAAACTTTATGTCATAAGAATATGGGTTCACGGCGAATCGGCAGAATTCGACATCACCAATGGGTCGCCCCTATGCGATCTACTCTCGGAGGAGCAAGTCCGCTCGATCACCCTCCTCGCCTCCGAGTGCGACCCAGATGTGAGCAATGCGGCTCTCCGCGAGGACGCCGATTCGGCGACCCCTGATTCGGTCACCAGATCCATCACCGATGCGTCACATGCCGACTCCATCACGCGCGTCTCCAACACCGGCGATTTCGAGGATCCATCCATCCTACGGATCTTCGACTCCGACTCCGGGTCTGAGTCCCCTAATGAGGCTCACGCCTGATCTAGTCGCTACAACACCATCTATATGATGGACAATGGCACACTGGTGGATCCCTTCAGCACGCCACTCCCGCGGACCGCAACAGCGACGGAGGTCGAGGATCACCACCAACAGCCGGAGGCGGCCATCACCAAGGAGCATGCCGAGCGCGAGAAATTCCACCTCGAGCAGTAGACCGCACAAGGATTGTCACGCTACTACCAGCGCCGCATGTCACGATGCCTCACCCCCTACTGCCTATGGCTGCACCCTGAACTTCGATGACGAGCACGGCCCTGCATGAGACGGCAGGCGCCAGCCGCCCAACCGCGCATGGAGATCCACCGCCACCCTACAGCCGCGGATACTGATATCACCACGAGAGTTCGATGCCAACAGACTCCCAATCTACTCCACTCCGATGGACAATGTTATCGTGAGTCAGTCTGCAGTTGCTGAACTAAACCCTATGGGTGAAGGCGCGCTTCAGATCCGCTACGCATAGGCCCTACTCGCCAAGGCGGTAGAGCAGTAGGATGCGGGATGCGACTCACAAGGGCGGGTATACTACCGCTCCGCCGATAGGAGGACGACCTCCAGCAACCGCCCCAGCGAGCGCATGATCGCCCATGTGAACAACCGCCCGCCCCCCGAGCCACGCTAGATCCAGCCACAGTCCGCCAACCCTGCAATCTCGACCAATGAGCCACGCCCAGTACACAACACGTTCGCTGCCAACGGGTAACCAGTCGACATGCGGAGCCACATCGTCAATAACCAGGCATGGCGAGCTTGTCAGCCCCATGACCTGCGACACACCCTCTCCAACTGCGATGACCACGAGCCCGAGCCCAAAAGCTCCCTCAGCCGAATCGTCCCGTAGTGCTTCAGACCAATGATCTGAGGTCAAAGATACCCCTCCAACTTCAAGGGGCCAAAGGAGTTCAAGAAGTACAATCCCACACCCGACCCGATAGTTTGGATCGATACATACCTCATGGATATGGGGACCGCCATCCATACATACCTACCCGTCGCTTGCTACCTCCCCCTCATGATGGAGGGAGCGACTCGCCAGTGCATCAACACCCTCCCCGGGAACAACATCAACTCGTGGGAGGAAATGCGAGAAGCCTTCATCAAACACTTTGAGGGATCCTACACATGTGCCACCACAATTGAGTACTTGGAGAGTTGCGTCTAGGTCCCTCGCAAGTCGACTCGCCACTGGGTCCAGCGCTGGCAGAAGCTGTGGATCAACGCCTCCGGCATCCACCCGGACACCATGATCCACTACTTCAAAAACGCGTGCCGGTACAAGCCTCTGGTCGCAGAGATCAAGAGGGTATACAGGTCACTCGACAACATCCTCGGCCTGCTCGAGATCGCCAACCTCTACGCCGAAGAGGACCCCAACTGGGACTAGGACGACGAGTCGGGTGGAAGGCACCACACCGACAGCCACGACACTGGCAGACACCGTGAACTACGCTACAACAACACCTGCCAAACGGGATAGCACCATGGTGATGGAAGGTCCGACTTTGTCACCAACACCAGCTATGGGTAGCGCGACCCTAAAAACTTCCGCCATGATGGAGGCAACTACCGCAACAATAACATCTCAAGGCTGAAATTTGACCCCGCGGTGCTCCCCAACCAACCCTGTGTCTACCAAAGTAGGGAAGGGAAGCCCGCCACCCATACCACCGCCGACTGCCACTCTCTAAAAGAGATCGAGAAGGCAAGGCGCGCCAGGGAGGGCCCCAATCACGAGCCACCGAGATACAATGACAACTTAAGCGCGTTCGGCAACGCGACCGACTAGCTACACACCTTCACCGATATAGGCACGAAATGCGAGAAGAAAGTGCTCGCCCACACAGTCACCGTCAATGTGGTGACACAAGTCGATATCCTGTGCTGGCTTAATTGGTCGGAGAACACTATCACCTGGAGCCGCGAGGACCACACGCCTAGGATGGAGTACCCAGGGGAGTTGCTCTGGTCGTCAAGCCCAAAGTGGCTGACAATTGGTCCCCAAAACCCTGATGGACGGGGGAAGTTCCATCAACATTATGTACCTGGAGACCTTGAGGAGGTGATACATTGCAAATGTATCTATAATTTTTGATGTTCCATGCTTGGTTTTATCCACTTTCTTGTGTTTTGTTCCAACTTTGGAGTACTTTTCATATGATTTCTTGGACTAACCTATTAACAAGAGCCAAGTACTGCCTGTTTTCTCTGTTTTTGGTTCCGGGAAAGTCGAAAAATGAATATTCTCGAATTGGACGGGACAAAAGCCAAAGTGCCTATTTTTCCGGAAGGATCAAGTGCGAGAATCTGAGACGGAGAAGAAGGGCTGGCCACACCACCTGGTCACAGCGGCCAGGCTGGCCCGTGCTGGGTGGTGTGCCACTCCGGCACCCCTCGGCCTCCTTCCGCCTATAAGTTGCCCTTGGGACGAAAACCCTAAGTACCGATCAAAAATCCACGAAAGAGTCTCAGCATTGCCGTCATCTCCATCCCTAGGTCGGGAGGGATTTGAAGCTCTTCCAGCACCTCACGAGAGGGAATTCACCGAGGCCTTCTTCATCACCATTCAAGCCTCCGTGTGATGCGTGAGTAGTTCATCCTTGGACTACGGATCCATGTAGTAGCTAGATGGCTGGTTTCTCCTCCTTGTGCTTTCATGTTTAGATCTTGTGAGCTCAGTTCATGATCAAGATCATCTATTTGTAATTCATACATGTTGTGTTTGAGGGGATCCGATGGATATTGAGATGCTATTTCAGATTGATTATTGATTCTATCATGTCTTTGTTATTCGAGATCTTGCATGCTTTCCGTTGTTAGTAGCTATCTTGGCCAAGTAGATGCTAGCAACTCCAAGAGTTAGTATTTATGCTCGATAGTGGGTTCATGCCTCCGTAATCTGGGGAAGTGATGTAAATCTCTAAGGTACTAGATGTCTGTTGCTACTAGGAGAAAACAACAATCCTTTGTTCATAGAACAAGCGTATTGTTTACCTTACACGATTCAGAAGCAATAATCTGTTGCTTGCAACTTATCTTGGAGGGTTCGGATGATAACCTAAAGGTGGATTATTAGTCATAGATGCAGTTGGATGGCGGTCTATGTATTATGTTGTAATGCCCAATCAAGTCTCAAAGGAGTCAAGATGATTAGTATATGCATGTATTGCTTTCTCGGTGTTTGTCAATTGCCCCGCTGTAATTTGTTCACCCAGCATGTTATCTATCTAAGGAGAGCCACCTCTAGTGAACTATGGATCCTGGTCCTTTTACTTTACATACAATCTACAATCTTTTACTGCTTTGTGTTTACTTTCTGCAAACTTTTACTTCTTTCCATTCGATACGTTTAATCCTTTGTTTTCCGCAAAACACGGTGAGATTGACAACCTCATCGCAAGTTGGGGACAAAGTTCTGTGGTTGTGTTGTGCAGGTCTCCACGTTGCTACTAGCACCGGTAGTGCGCCCTGCCAAAGCTCAGCTAGTAACACCTTTGGGGTGTTTCCTTTCTCCTACTGGTTCGATTAAACCTTGGTTTCATAACTAAGGGAAAACTTGCTGCTATATTCATCGTACCTTCCTCTTGGGGTTCCCAACGAGCTCTACGTCGAAAGTCGAGCGCATCAGGAGGCTACATCTCCCGCAGTCGATGGTCGAATCAACCCTTTGCACCTTCCATGACATCGTCCCGGATCAGAAGGCATACCAAATCTGCAAGGTGATGTTGCCAGTCACTTTAGGCAATCCCGCCAACTTCTGCATGGAGAGAATCATCTTTGAGCTAGTAAACTTCCGCAACCCCTATCACTACGTGCTTGGCCGACAGGCATTTGCCAAGTTCATGACGGCCCCTGACTACGCCTACAACATGATGAAGCTGTCGCGCTCACGTGGCATAATCACCGTGCACAGTGACCCCTACATGGCCTTGGAGTGCGAGGATAACGACGCCAAGCTCGCCGATGCTGTCGTCGCTGAAGAGGCATACTACACTACTGAACTCGCCAAGTACGCGAGTGGCGTCGACAAGGATGACCCCTCAATCCTGAAGAAGCCAACTACGGAAAGTTTGGCACCAGTTTCGTTCGAGGTCTCCATGCACACCTGCACCGTTAAGCTCGTCCTAGGCAACTCGAGCCAGAAGGTCACCATGAGGACCAACCTCACTCCCGCATAGGAAAGCATGCTCATCGAGTTCCTCCATGAGAATCGTGACATCTTCGCAGGGAAACCATCTGACATGCCTAGTGTCCCGAGGGAACGCGCTGAGCATAAACTCAATGTCGACCCCAAGGTTTGACCGGTCAAGCATCCACTTCGACCCTTCAATGAAGAGTGTCGCCGCGCAATTGCCGAAGAAGTTCAACAGCTACTCGCTGTCGGGTTCATCCGGGCAATCAAGTACTCCAAGTGGCTGGCAAACCCAATCCTAGTAATAAAGAAAAATGATATTTGGAGGATGTGTATTGACTACAACAACCTCAATAGTGCCTTCCCCAAGAAAGAGTTCGTTCTACTGCGAATCGACCAAATCATCGACTCGATCGCATGGTCCGAGTCATTGTTCTTCCTCGACGCGTACTTCGGCTACAATCAGATCAAGATGGCTGCTGAGGATGAGGACAAAATGGCCTTCATCACGCTGTTCAGAGCCTTCTGCTACACTACCATGACATTCAGCATCAAGAACACCGGGGCAACCTACCAATAGTGCATGCAGGAGTGCCTAGCGAGCCAAATTAGCCGCAACATCCATGTCTACATCGACGACGTGGTGGTGAAGTCAAGTCGCCAAGACAATCTACTCACCGACCTCTCCTAGACCTTCACAAATCTCCCGAAATACAAGATAAAGCTGAACCTGGAGAAGTGCATGTTTGGCGTGCCCACTAGAAAAATGCTCGGCCACGTTGTCTCCAAGCGAGGCATCGAGGCGAACCCCACAAAGATCAACACCATCGTGCGACTTGGCAAACCCGAGTGCCTGCGCAACATGCATAAACTAGTGGGCCAAGTGGCTGCCCTCAGCCACTTCATCCCCTGGCTCGGCGAGAATGCAATGCGTCTCTACCCCTCCTTCGTAAGTCGCCCACATTCGAGTGGACCAGCGAGGCCGACAACACACTCGCCATGCTGAAGGAGGTATTACTCGCGGCTCCGATGCTCGCTGCACCGCTCAACAAGGATCCAATGTTGATGTACATCGCTGCCTCCAATTGATTCATCACCGTCGTCATGATCATGGATCGTCAAGAGGAAGACAAAGGAGCACTCCACGCAGTGACCGGTGTACTATCCTAGCAAGGTACTCACAGAATCAAAATAGGGATACCCCCATTACCAAAAATTGGTCTATGCTGTGTTCTGAGCATGATGGTGACTCCCGCACTATTTCCAGGAACACCACATCACGGTTGTATCCTCTTCCCCACTACAAGATATCATTCACAATCACGACACGACCGGGCGAGTTTCCAAGTGGGTCGTCGAAATCATCATCCGCAACATCAAGTATGAGCCCCACAGGTCCATCAAGTCGCAAGCCCTCGTCAATTGGGAAGAAGCGCAACAGCCCGAGTTGCTACCACACCAGCACTGCTGGAACCTATACTTCGACGGGTACAAGAACTCTCAAGGCACCAACATCGTCCTCATCTCCCCAAACAGAGACAACCTCCGCTACGTGCTGCAGATTAACTTCACTCCCTGCACCAACAACATGGTTGAATACGAGGCGCTCCTCCATGGCATGCTAGTCACCAAGGAGATGAGTGTCAATCGCCTAAAGTGCTACGACGACTCTGACGTAGTCGCCAACCAGGGTACCGTCACCTCCAACACCATCGACCCTAACATGATCACCTATCATAGGACGGTGGACCAACTCGGAGGCTGATTCACCGGACATTCCGTCGAGTGGGTCGATCGGCAGAAGAATGAAGAAGCCGACACGCTCTTGTCTCGTAAAGCGCCCTTGCCAGGCGTCTTCCTCGATGTCATCGAACACCCCTCTATCTCTCCCCTAAGCTGATCGGCGTCAGGTTCCCGCTGAACCTCGACTCGACCCTAGTCACCATCATCACTGATACTAGCGACTAGAGCGAGCCCTACTTCCCCCACCTCGAGCACCAATCTTTCCCAAGGACGATACTGAGGAACGCATGATCATGCTCCGATGCAAGTCATTCGTCATGATCAACGACGAACTCCACAAGCGCAGCGTGACCGACGTCTTCCAGCACTACATCCCACGGGAGGAAGGTCGCAAGATCCTCCACGACATCCACTTCGGCAACTGCGTCCACCACGCTGGAGCGTGATCGCTAGTTGCCAAGGCCATGCGCCACGGCTTCTACTGGCTCACCGCCCATGGCAATGCAATCGACATCATCCAGCGGTGCGTCTGGTGCCAAAAATACGCCAACCAGACGTACGTACCTCGGTCGGCACTGAAGACAGTACCCATCACGTGGCCATTTCCTGTATGGGACATCGACATTGTGGGAAGGTTCAAAACCACCGCCTCCAGCTTGACCCATCTTTTCGTAGTCATCAAATTCACAAAATGGGTCGAGGCGAAGCCCATCGAGAAGTACGATGGGAAGATCCGACTCGACCTCGCCTCAGTCGCCCATCCAGAGTCGAACGGCTAGGCAGAACACGCCAATAAAAGCATCCTCCACAGCCTCAAACCGTGGCTGCAAGTCCCTTTCGAGCGGACGCCAGGATGTTGGGTCGAGGAACTCTCCTCAGTACTATGGGGAATCCGCACATCCATCAACAGGTCAATAGGGTTGACCCCCTTCTTCAATGTATATGGCGCTGAAACGGTTATGCCAACCGACCTCGAACACGACTTTCCTCAAGTCGTTAACTACACGGAGGAGGACAATGAAATCTCCTGTCAAAACAGGATCGACCTGCTCAAAGAAGCATGCAACCTAGCTCGCTCACATACGAAAATCTACCAACAAGGTCTCCGCCGCTACCACAACTGCCGAGTTCGGACTCGCACCTTCCAAGAAGGCGACCTTGTCCCCCGCTTCATCCAGGACAAGAAGGGGATGCACAAGATCTCCCCTCCATGGGAAAGCCCATTCGCCATAGGGAAGAGTACTAGGAAACGACGCCTACTACCTCATCGAGCGACCATGGAATGTCAACCTCCTTCGCAAGTTCTATACATAGAACTAAAAATTGTAAACCCTGAATATCAATAAAGACGTGTCTCTCTCCACACTCGTGTCAACCTGCCAAAATTTTGTGCTAACACACACTCTCTCTAAAAAACGAGCCACTCGCCATCATCAACCCTTGGAAGCGCGACTCGCTATGACTAAGTAGTGCGACCGAAGGGCATCTAGGCAACTCGAGTCTTGGGTTGTCCACACAAAACGCCTACTGACACCCACCATCGGAGTCGCCTCGCTCTCCTGGCTCCCTGAGCCAAGACGAATTGCAGTGCTTCCCATGGCACTACGTCCTCCTCAACCTTGGATGTTTCGACTCGCACGGCCAAGTATTGCGGACGAGCACTCACCATCCGAGAGTCGACCCGTCCAGGAAAAACGCCAGGACGAGAGCCATCTTTGGAGTCGCCAAGCGACTGCCCCCTCCCCCCTGAGCCCAGACGAGAGACTCGCTACCAATAAATTGCACCACGTCCTCGCCAACTATGGATGCATGACTTGAATGGCTAAGTAACACGCTCATGGACTCGCTAACCGACCCCACCAGCGTTTGCGAAAAACGCCAAGTAAAGAGTCATCCCTAGAGTCGCCAAGGGACTAGCTCTTTGATTCAAGGCGAGTTGACCTAAGCTACATGAATAGCTGAAAACCACTAAGTCCCCTCTAACCATGCACACGTGTCTCAATCGCCAAGCAAATATGCTCGGAGACTCGCAAAATGAACCAGGGCGCATCGGGCGAGACATCATATCATAAAGCGACCAACTCCACGAGTCAATATGAGTCGACTAGAATGAAAATATAACATGTGAATCAAACAGAACTCACAAAGTATTTATACAAAATCCTTAAGTCTTTGCCAATTCATGGCCAATTACACAAATTGTTACATATTGTAGACTAACAAGCTACTCTGCCACCTGAGAAGAAGAGGAACCTTCCACACCCTTGACCCGCATGGAGGGCTCCCACTTACTGACAGGGTACATTGAGAGCAACTTCACGGTTGCCGCTTGAAAAGGATGCTCCGACGGAAAGTCATGATGCTCCGGGATGGGATCTCCAGGAGCAACCCGAGTCTCCTAATAGGGGAGGAGGTTGCTCATCGCTAGGACCCGATCCACGTATGGGACGGCCTTCGCATTCAACTTCAGAATGTCGGTGATGTTCACAACTCCAGTCGCCGAGGGGAAGCCGCTCGTGACGTTGTCGAGATCGAAGTCATCTAGGAAGTGCGTGAGCCCTAGGCTCAGCGCTACAGTCTCCCCACGACGGAATGCTGAGCGCATCATCCACTCAACAACGGCCGACACCTGGTCCAAGTAGTTCCCTACTTCATGGAACCCCGATGGGATAACCTCGGTAGGACTAAGGTCATGGAGGATCACGCAGACGCACATTGATGACACCATGGCCGCGGCCAGAACACAACAAAGGTTCGTGCAATGAGTGGAACCAAGCTTCAACGCTTCCAGGTCCTTTGGACATAGGGCATCTGCAGACAATCATCAAACATAACTAAGGGGATTTGACACACTCGAGAACTCGACCCACTCGGGGAATCGACTCGCCCAGAATGAAAAACCATAAGACAAGGCACTCACCAAGAATATGCTAACAATTATCGATGATGTGCTTCTCCAGCGCGGAGAATTTTTGTTGCAGCTCTGTGATAACGGGTTCGGAGGCTTTGTGATCCTTATCTACGTCTGCCAACGCTGCCTTGGACTTCTCATCCGCCGAGATCGCCGCGGCTCGCACGGGCTCTAGATCCGCGATAGGTACATAACCCTTTCGGGCATCCACTAGCATCAATGCGTGGTTGTCTACAAGAACAGAAAAGTCAGCCCACTTTTGAATCGACATGGTGGAGAAGTCATTGTTGGGCCATGTAGAGATAAAACAAAAATTTCCTACGCGGTGATACCACGATCTAGCTGAGGTAGAATTCCATGAGGATTACCACTAGACGCGCAATTGCGGAACTGATGAAGCGCGTCGCTCGATGTAGTGCGACCTTCACGATCCAATCCGATCCACGATCATCAAAGTGCTGAATGTACAACACCTCCGCTAGTATCCACACGCACAAGGAGGAGCACCGATGGTAGACTGCTAGGTCCGGTACGACGGCTGGATTGGACTGAACTAGAGCTAGGGTTCCAATGCATGGAATGACCTAACCTTGCCCCTTGGGCGTTTGTGCCCCAGTATATATAGGGAGTGAAAGTGGGCTCCACTCACTTGTGGCCCATTCACTAAAAGGCCTATATTAGTCACTGCAAGTCCAACTCATTGACTCAGTCCATGCCTGAATTGGATCCAACCGAAATAGATTTCTGATTTTGGTCCAACCCAAACTTGCTCCCGCTCTTAAGTGTGTGACCCGATAGGCTCATGGTGACTCAGACACGATTCGAGTCTTACTCGTGATCGATCAATCGGTAGTGGCTCCTAGAAGAACATGCCGACTCCCAAGTACCAAGGAGTCATGATGCCATATCTTCCAATGCGACTTGCGTCTCCCTTTTGCCTCACAATATACCTTTTCGAACTATAGGCAAATAATTGGCATCCCTTAAATAGTCCGACTCTCTTCTCGATCCATGATAAGTGATTCATCCGACTAAATCTTAGTCGATCATCTCGGTTAACACTTAACCGAGTTGTGCATGGCCATGCTTTCTGAATCATATCTTCCGAGAGGGACCAGAGAATATCTCTCCAGTTCGAGGGGCAAAATCTCGTCTTGGTTATCCACATCACACAACTTGATTCTCAACCAACCCGAACTCCGCCTTTATAACTCCCCTTTGATGGAACAACGTTTGATGGAACCTAAGTCAGTGATCCACAACTCGGATTGTGCAACAATCTTAGGTCTAAGGATTACATTAATTGAGACATACAAATGACGACTTGTTCGTTGCATCTCAGTATGGGCCAGTCTGACTCGCTAAACTCTTTAGCCGAATCCATGTAAGTCATAATAGCATCACCATGCCCATGACAAGTGGAAACGAGTCATCATCCGACTTTCACATTAGTCTAAGTTGTGTGTCCAGCACAACCTCAACAACCAAGGACTAGTATGAACAACATGAATATATAGTTCCACAATCGAATCACATATTCAATGATACATATCAGTAGTTCATACAAGGACAATAACTTTATGAATACATCAGGAATAACATCATACATGGTTGCCTCTAGGGCATATTCCCAACAGTCATATCAAGAAATCACCCACCAGCGGCCAACCGCAAATAGCGACTGGCTTGGTTTGCCACTTGTAGCTCGTATTGGAGACGTTGCATCTCCTCTTGTTGATCCGCGCCTCGTGGTGCAAGTCAATCACAGAATAATCAACATGACCAATAAATATTCTAAAAGACTCGACTCGCTGCTACCCATCGACCCGACCCTCGGGGACTAGGGGAATCGAAATTCTAAGACTCGACTCGCTGCTACCTAGCGACCCAACCCTCGGGGACTGGGCGAATCTAAATTCTAAGACTCAAATAGCTACTACCTAGCGACCTGACACTTGGGTACTGGGGGAATCGAAATTCTAAGACTTGAATCATCGCTACCCAATGACCCGACCCTTAGGGACTGGGGGAATCGAAATTCTAAGACTCCAGCCGCTACTACATAGCGACTAGAGCCTCGGGGACTGGGTAAACCTAGAGTGCTTGGCCAAGCAACCGGTGAAGGTCTATCCCTCATGTGGATGTCGGCAGGTATGCTACCTCTCAGGTCTCGTGCGACATCAGCCCGACGCTTTCGTCAATGACCTCCTCCACCACCGACGACTACATCTGGGAAGCCACAGAGGATCCCTTAGCAAGGAAGCGCGGGAAGGTGGCGGCCATGGCTGTGGTGCTAGCCATTTCCACCGACGCACCGTCCTTTAGCGCCGCATCCTCCACCGACGTGACATCCTCCCGTGGCACGACTCTTTCCTCCTACGTGGGAACATCTCCCACACCACCATTCGCACTAAGCTCAGGCGCCTCGCTGGAGTTGCCTTTCCTCTTCTTGGAGGCATTGTCTCCCTCCTCGGCACGATTGGTAGGAATCTTCACCACGGTGGCGCGCTTAATCTTCTTCAGCTGACTCCTACAAATCCGTGATGCTCAGTGATCTGGAAATTCCGAGATATATTTGACAAAGGCAACACGAGAAAAACCGCACTTACTTTGCAACTAGAAGAACTCGTAGACCCATGCTGACGTGCGTGGTTTTTTCTAACTCGGGGCCGAGCATGCACGTCAAGCCCGCTTCGAGGAGACTCACTTGCCGCTGCGGCTTTGTCGCCACCTCCGGTTTTGTTGCCACCTCTGGCTTTGTAGAAAGCAACGAAAGATCGTGAGCTGCTCGATGCTATACAACCTTAGATCCGAAAGCTTGATCCGATAGTAGAGATAGAAACGCCAAAATAAGATCGAGTTGGGGAACCCCAACCCTCGCTTCAGATGGCTGAGGAATGAGATGAAATCCCCAGCCCATGGCTTTGGCTCGACCTCACTCACCATGGGAACTCGCTAGTTTCCCTTCACGAGCACCCTGGCATCCTGAAATGATTGTAGATGTGGTGTTGTGCACTTGGATTTCCCCCAGAGATCCTTGGGAGGTGCCATCAAAAGCAAGCTCGGCTGGTCTAGAGATCTGGATCGGAGGCGGCTCGGAGAGAAGAAAATAAATGGTGTTGAGGGGATACCACCGGGTAGGGTAACGCCGAGGTATAAAGGCCGAGTTAGCCGAGGTACGACACGGTCAAAGCAAGTGCTGGCCGGGTCACCTCAAGGAAGGCCGAACCATGGAGTAACCCGGCTCGTGGAGCATCTCCCTAGCCTTAGCCCAGCCGGCATAAAATATATGCCGGCCATGTTTGTCTATCTATTATACAGGTACCCTCGTAGCCGGGTTAGCCACGTGCTAGCCGGACTATCATATGTCTTCCGAAAGAAGTAAGGAATCTCCCGTTGGTCAGAAGGTGGCTTTGTTAGCTGTAGTGTGAGCAATGCGAAGCAGAGAGGAGGACCAGCAGGTCAGGGGCGACAAAGATGACACGGGCAATGTCGGCTAACGTAGCCCGTGTGTGGTGACACTTAAAGGCAAGGATTACATTGTGGGTTACGTCCAAAGCCCGGGCGAGCAGTTAAAGGGAATAAAGAAGCATCTAGATTTACCCAAGGGGCATATTCAGAGAATATGCTACCACGTGTGCCCTAACTTTATAACCCGGGATCCCCTATATAAGGAGCACCGGGGCCTCCATAGAGAGGGATCGATCATTTTATCTGTCTAAGTTAGAACTCTGGAGCTAGGTTGTGGGGAGTAAGAGACATAGTCTCCTTCTCACGAACAACTCGAGGAGCACTTGTACTCACCATTGATAGAGGAAACACAAGAACATCTATGCGTGGAATCACCATGTTTTCCCTCCCTGGATTCCCCTAGCATTCATTGGCCCCATCTTTAGCCTATCCATGGCATCTGCCGTGCCACCACCACGACAGTTGGCGCCCACCTTGGGGCTAGCGGTGCTAGCAGGGGTGAAAATCCGGATGGGAAGCATCTCCTGCACCGGTGAGCGCGTCGTCTCCGGCCTGGTTCAACGCTTTGGTGCCCTAGACTACGTCAGCGACAACGCAGGGAGCTTCGGCAGGCGTCCCCTCCGTGCAACGGCGTCTTCATCAAACTTGGCGCGCACAAGATCTACGTCGGCATGGACGAGTCCTGCGTTCATCCGCATCACGTCATCGAGGGAGGCAAACCACCTCTTAGCGCAGCTCGTGGCGTGCGTATCACTCGCCCCACTTGCAGCGTTGAGGTCCTGATGACCGCGCCAGACGCATCAGCAAGCAAGGGCCCGGCGCCAGAGCCGGAAGTCACGCCAAAGCAGGCAAGGTCTAGGTTTCCACCACTAGAGAGGCCAGAGAATGTACTCCAGCAAGCAATAGATATCCTAGCAATGCCAATAGCACCTATGGTAGATCCGGCTTAGGCGCAAGCTGAGTTAGAAGAAACTAGGCAGAAAATGTTAGCTAGGGCAAAGAAAGTAGCGGAGCTACAGCAGTCCCTGAACATTACTTTGAGAGAATATGCAAAGGCAAACCGCATAGATGGGGTAAAAATCCGAGGTAGGAACCTGATTACTGAGATTGACAAGGAATACGAGCCTAGGCCGGGTCCGACATCCACGATAGTAATAGGAGGGCTAGAGACGTACAGTACCCCGGCAAAGAACCTCAAGGCAGCAAATGTGTGTGCGTCCGAGTTACAAGGTCTAACTGGAGAGGCCCAGGAAAGGCAACAAGAGAGGGTGAACCACTTGCTGAGGGTCGCTTGCCAGAAAAATGAAGAAATGAACAAAGCAAACCCGACGCCACCAGGAGCATCGCACGTGGTTCATTCGGCTAGAAATAACCCGGGAAAATCTGGCGGAGCCGCATCGTCTCTGGGTCACAATCCTAGGAGAGAGGAGGTGGTAAACTCCGGGAGAAGAGACAAGCAGATGGCCCTCGACGACCCGGTGTGAGCTGGAAAAGGCAAAGCAGTGCAAGTAGATGAAGATCATCACAGCACCAGCCGAGGTGAAGCTGGCTGAGGTAACCGCGGCCAAGGCAATGCCGATCAAAGAAACACTGCCAACGGCAATGCCGGACAGCGTGATCCGGTGGGAGCAGGACAAAATGTACCTCGGCAGCAGCAGCAGCGCGCACCTCAGCAGGAGAGAAGTGCAGGTCAAGCAGCGCAACAGCAGAATGCTTATCTGGACCAGGAAAGATACAATGATGGTTATTCGGTGATGATCAATGACGGATACCGCAGACTGGAGCACCATATAATTGGGTCGAGGCTGGGAAGCAGAAACTTGCAGCCAGATGATGTGAGGCTGAAACTGGACATATTTTATAGGTCGGGGCTAATTGAGGTACAAGGTCCTCCTGGTTCAGCATGCTTTGGGCCCCGGATCATGAAGGAGCCGCCAGTGCCAAACTTTCAGTTGGCCAGAGGAACAAGTTCCTATGATGGTAGTACCATACCAGAGGATTGGCTAATTGATTACGCAACAACGGTCAAGATTGCAACTGGAAATTTGAGATGGGCAGTGAGGTATGTACCTCAAATGTTGGAAGGACCAGCGAGAGTTTGGCTAAACAAGTTGTCACCAGGAAGTGTTAACTGCTGGCTGGACTTTGAGGAGTTATTCGTTAGCAACTTCTCAAGCACTTATAAGAGGCCCAACAGGCCACAGACGCTGGCGTTATGCCGGCAGAATGAGCCAGACCGAGATTTCTTGACTCGGTGGTGCAACATGCAAAACTCATGCAAGGGGGTAATTGAATCACAAGCAATTGCGTGGTTCGCCCAGGGTTGTAGATATGGAAGTATGTTGTGGCAAAGATTGCAACGATATATGCCAACCACTTTGGCTGAGACGATCCGGATCGCAAATTCGTACGCTTTGGGAGATCCGACTCAACCCTGGCTAATGTCAAGCGAGGCAAACACGGAATATTACAACCGAGATGGCTCCGGGTCATCAAGGAGAAATGATTTCCGAGGAAAGAGAAGGGACGAGCGTCCGGATTACAGATATAACTCGCAGCAAGTGGCGGCGGTGGACTGAGATCAACCCAATGCCGGTGCCAGCCAGCGCCAGAAAACTAGGGGGCAAAACTGGCAACAGAAAAATGAAGGGAAGATGCCTTGGACCCCAGAGCAGAAAAAGCAATGGCAAGAGCAAAAAGATCGACCGAGGTATACGTTCGAGTCTATGTTGGATCAACCTTGCAAGTTTCATACGCCAAGTCCAAATAGTTCGGTGAATCATACAACCCGACAGTGTGAATGGATGAGAAAATTAGAACAGGGCAGTTCAGGGAATGCTCAGGCAGCTTGGAACGAAACACCTCGGAATGAGGCATCACGACAGCCATTACTGACAGGGTGAAACGGACAACAACTAATGTTGCCTCCACCTCCGCCGAGATATGAAAATCAGGAAATGAGGGATGATGTGCATCAAGTGAATAACAACCAACATCAAGACTAAGGTTACCATGCAAATGAGGGACAAAACGAATACATGGAGCATCATCAAAGCTACTGTGTGTTTACCACGCAAGAAACTGACCGGAAAATCTTGCAGCGCCGGCATATGGAGGTAAATGCGGTAATGCCAGCAGTGGTAAGATATATGCCTTGGTCAGACCAGGAGATTACGTGGAGTATTAAGGATCACCCAAAGATCATGCCTAGTCCAGGGACCTACGCATTGGTCCTGGATCCGACGTTCATCGGGCCGAATCTCAATGTGAGGTTTTCCAAAGTGCTGATTGACAACGGCAGTAGCATTAATATCATGTACAAGGATACCATGCACAAGTTGGGAATATCAGAAAACATGCTGCAAGCAATAAGGACCACCTTTCACGACATTGTGCCAGGTATTTCCTGTGAGCCAATTGTCAAGGTCCGGGTTGATGTGTTGTTCGGTACAAGAAATAATTGCCGGACTGAGAATTTGGAGTTCGAAGTAGTGAATATGGAGAACGCCTATCACGCGTTACTCGGCAGGCCCGCGCTGAACAAGTTCATGGCAAGTACTCACATCAGCTACTTAAAGATGAAACTGCCCGGACCTAGAGGAGTTATAACTGTATCCGGGGACTTTAGGCATTCGATTGAGTGCGCCTCTGTCGGATCTAACTTAGCTGAGTCGCTCGTGATAGCTCAAGGAAAAAGGAGGATACAGGAAGTGGCGGCATTGGCTCAATCCGTGCAGCAACATATGTCGGCTCTGACCAACCCGCATGGAAGCATGTAATTCCAAGCAACCAAGGATACAAAGAAAGTGCCTATCGATGATCAGTTCCCAGAACGCACCGTAACCATTGGTGCCAGGTTAAGCAGCAAATAGGAAAGCGAGCTCGTCAACTTCCTCCGTGAGAATCGGGACATCTTTGCTTGGTCCACACAGGATCTGCAAGGTGTGCCGAGGGAGTTGGCCGAGTACTCTTTGAACGTAAGACCTGGTTCTATGCCGGTGAAGCAGCCTCTCTAGCGTTTCGCCAAGGACATAAGAAAAGTCACTGGGGATGAGATAGCTATGCGCCTTGCAGCCGGGTTTATCATGGAAGTACTCTATCCAGATTGGCTCTCTAATCCGGTGCTTGTGGAAAAGAAGAAGGATGATCTGAACGTGGCAGTGGTACGACGCATGTGCATTGATTACACGAACCTGAATAAGGCGTGTCCTAAAGATCCATTCCCACTCCCTAGAATAGATCAAGTCATAGACTCAACTGCCGGATGTGAGCTGTTATCATTCATTGAAGCGTATTCTAGTTTCCATCAGATACCCCTAAACCCGGATGATCAAATAAAGACTGTGTTTATTACCCCGTACGGGGCTTATTGCTATCACACTATGTCGTTTGGATTATGTAATGTTGGAGCAACATACCAGTGATGCATGCAAGAATGTTTATATGACCAAATAGGTCGAAACGTGCAAGTTTATGTGGATGATGTGGTGATAAAAACTAAGGAAAGCAATATGCTCCTTGATGACATCCAGCAGACATTCGCGAACTTGAGACGGTTCCGAATGAAGCTTAACCCGGAGAAATACACTTTTGGTGTGCCTGCGGGAAAGTTGCTCGGTTTTCTAGTGTCTAGCCGAGGAATTGAAGCTAACCCGATGAAAATCTGGGCCATAGAAAGAATGGAACTGCCAAAATGTCTTAACGATGTGCAGAAGTTCACTGGTTGCCTGGCATCATTAAGCCGGTTTGTGTGTCGGCTGGGAGAGAAGGCCTTGCCCCTCTACCAGTTAATGAAAAAGGCAGACAAATTCACATGGATGCCACAAGCGGATAGCGCATTTCGAGAATTGAAAAAGATGTTATCTACTACACCAATCCTAGCAGCACCACTACCCAAGGAGCCAATGTTGCTCTATGTAGCCGTGACCAACCGCGTCGTAAGTGCAGTAATTGTAGTGGAGCACGAAGAAGAAGGAAAGTCGGTGCAAAGGCCAGTGTATTATCTGAGCGAGGTATTATCTGCTTCAAAATAGAATTACCCACACTATAAAAAGATGGCGTATGGCGTGTATATGTCGGCCAAAAAATTCAAACACTACTTTGAGGAACACCCCATCAAGGTGATATGTGAGGCACCTATATCAGAGATTATGAGTAACAAAGATGCAAGTGGCCGGATAGCAAAGTGGGCAATTGAGCTAGCCCGTATGCACCACATTTTGACAGAAGAGATGCGATCAAATCGCAAGCTGTGGCGGATTTCTTTGTGGACTGGGCCGAGATGCAATACGAGCCACCACTGCCGGACTCAAACTATTAGCGAATGCATTTTGACGGATCGACTAATCATAGTACTACAGTGATGCGTTGACCCGGAGGAAGGACTTGACATACTTCAGGATATCCACCAAGGAGAATATGGTCACCATGCATCTTCAAGAGCATTAATGGCAAAAGCTTTCTGGCATGGATTTTATTGGCCAAGTGCTTTGGAGCAAGCAGAAGATTTGGTGAGAAAATGCAATGGCTGTCAGAGATACGCAACAAAAACTCATCTGCCAATGTCAGAACTCAAAACTATCCCCATTAGTTGGCCATTTGTTGTACGGTGCCTAGACATGGTAGGGCCATTTAAGCCGGCTAAAGGAGGAATGACCCATATCCTAGTTATGGTCGATAAATTCACCAAATGGATCGAAGTGAAGCCAATCCAGAAATGTGATGGGGCAACAACGGTGAAGTTTCTCAAGGATATAATCCTAAGATATGGCTACCCCCACAGTATCATAACTGATAATGGCACAAATTTCGCTGAAGGAGCATTTGCAAAGTTCTGCCGAGAAAAGAAAATCCGGCTAGATCTAGCCTCAGTGGCCCACCCCACATCGAACGGGCAAGTGGAAAGATCCAACGGACTGGTATTGTCCGGGATAAAACCCCGGCTCATAGAGCCACTGCAAAGATCGGCGGGGTGTTGGATAGAAGAACTACGAGTAGTAATGTGGAGTTTAAGAACAACTGTAAATCGATCAACAGGCTATACGCCATTTTTTCTGGTATATGGAGCAGAAGATGTATTACCAGCCGACATAGAGCATGATTCGCCCAGAGTCACCCAGTACACAGAAGCCGAAGTGCGCAAAGCCCGGCAAAATGATGTTGATCTACTAGAAGAAGCGAGAGAACTGGCCTTGTCCAGATCCGCCATATATTAGCAAAATATCCGACACTACGTTAGCCGGAAAGTAAACCCCCAAGTTTTCCGGGAAGGCGATCTGGTACTCCGGTTGGTGTAGCGCACTGCTGGCACGCATAAGTTATCCCCTCCATGGGAAGGATCTTTCATTGTAAGCAAATCTTTGCACAATGATTCCACCTATCGTATTGATGCACAGCCACAAGAAAAGAACAAGGCGGATAGGTCCGAATAGGAATCTAAGCGACTATAGAATGTAGCACTACTTCGTCCTTTTTACACCTGACAAAGAGGTGAATGTGTCCGAACTACTCATATGTCGGTATGTATGTCGGCAATGAGGTTATTAATGAAACTTTGGCACCCCAAGCAGAAACTCGGGGACTGCCATAATAATTGTTCTTCTTGCTTTCGTATTTTTATATGTCGGCTGGGTTAAGTCGCATATATATTAGCCGGATTAGTAATGTGTGAGCACCAAAAGCCCAACTCTTCGACTTTCTATTGTCCAACAAGAATTGGCTTCATGGCAAGCAAGAGAACAAGTTTGGAATAGCAAAGCACATGAAAAACGACTAAGGAAAAGAACTTAAGTGAGCCGACATTTGTTATTCGAACTAACCCTATGTTTACTTTATTCATCTAACGCCGGATTATTTTGAGCTAATCTCAAAGTTTCAAGTATTGTTAAGTCAATTTTTTGAACCTCGGACTCGTAAGTCAAAAAACCGAATCAAGGTAGACGTGAGCCGGTCAAAAATTGGGAGAACATGAAAACGAAACTCGGGGACTTCGCCCACGATAATCCAACATTAAAAACTTAGTTGCAAACAGCATAAATTGTAGCAAAAGCAAACCAAGGTACTGAAATACATTTTCACCCGACATTCCGGGGATCTGACGAATATGGTTATGTGTTTTCAAGGAGCAGGGGCAAAAGCCGAATCATCGGTCAAAGGAGGAGGTACTTTGGAATTTGTGGGCGGGGCGCTAGCCTCGTCCTCATCCTCGGGGTTGGCCTCTCCATCCTGCGGATCTTCAGCCTCATCGCCAAGTTCAGAGGCCTCCCCTCACTTCCCTCATCTTCTTCACCCTCAGAAACAACTTCATCGTCAAACACGTCAAGATAGCTCGGCCCCTCATTCCAAGCATGGCAGAAGGAGTACTGGATAAGCTTGTTGGTATAGGCTTTGTGACACGCAACGCACTCCGGATCTTTGGACCACTTGGATCCGGTGCGCATGCGGGTGAGCAACCCCAAGTCTATTCCTTCATACCATGAAAGTACGAACTGCAGCCGATGTCAGCCCCAGCTCGAGCGGCAGATTCTCGCCACAGGTGCACCTGAGTATCGCACTCCATCAATTTGGCTGTGAAAGCCGCGTTTCCTTTGAGAGTACGCTCAGTGGGCCAGAGGGAGTTGAACATCCGCATTACCCTCGGCATTATGTTTACGCTGTAGTTCTTCACTAGCTCCATGCGAGTGAAGAGGCTCGCCAATAGATCCTCCGTATCATACGGGATTGGCTCAGCATATGGGCCTATGAGGAAACCACGTTGCTCGCGAGACCGGGCTACGGCAGCAGCAGCAAGAGTATCACCTTCTAGAAATTTGCCTGAGAACAGAACAGAGGAAACAATGAGCAAAAGCTCTAAGTCCGGAGAAATGAAAGTTGAGCAAGGGAAAGGAACTCACAGGCAATCTGGAAGAGGAGTCGCTGAAGCTCGGCATGGACATTGGCGCTGTGGGCCTGAAGTTTTTCATATTCAGAGATCACCGACGTAAGTTTAATGTCGGCTTCCTGCAATAAATTCTGGTCCTTGGAAATTTGCATGGCTAGACGCTCTTTTTGCTCGGCAAACTACTAGTCAGCCTTCTCCAATTCGAACTTATGGAGGCCCTTAAGCATCTGAATTTCGGTATTCAGCCAAGTAATTTCCGAGTCCTGGAGGCACAGCCGAGCTATCTCATCATCCTTCTTCTTAAGTTTAGCCTGATGCTTTCCTGCTTGTTCGAGAAAATGTGTCATCATATCAGCTATAGGTACGCTGTCCTCAAGAGCAACTACAACAGTGGGTTAATCCGGCGGAGCCGAAGTATAAATATCTACCGAATCAAGAAAAGAGTGTGCAATGATCATGTGAACAAGATAAGTTACCTTGGATTTCAGCCAGGTTTTTCCGCATGATGATATTCTTAGCTTCAACCTCGGCTGCATGGTTCGGATAACAAGTTAATACGGATCACATATAACTCGAACAAACGAAAGTGGAAGAAGGAAAAGTCTTAAGTAATAAAATTACCCTTCTTCTAGTGCTCCTCCAAGAGTTTGCCATAACGCGTGCGAACATCTTTGTAAGAGTCCAGCAGGCGCTGGAACTCAGCAGCTCGGGGGTTAATGGTAATCTGAAAAAAGCGAGACAATGTCAAGTTCACATACAAAGTGAAAATAATTCGAAGTCTACAAGATCCGGGCCAAGTGGATCTTAACCCGGCTCTAGGTGTGTGGGTACTCGAAGTCTATAAGATCCGGGCCAAGTGGAACTTAACCCGGCTCTAGGTGTGTGGATATTCGAAGTCTGCAAGATTCGGGCCAAGTGGAACTTAACCCGGCTCTAGGTGTGTGGATATTCAAAGTCTCCAAGATTCAGGCCAAGTGGAACTTAACCCGGCTCTAGGTGTGTGGATATTCGAAGTCTCCAAGATTCGGGCCAAGTGGAACTTAACCCGACTCTAGGTGTGTGGATATTCGAAGTCTACAAGATCTGGGCCAAGTGGAACTTAACCCGGCTCTAGGTGTGTGGATATTCGAAGTCTACAAGATCCGGGCCAAGTGGAACTTAACCCGGCTCTAGGTGTGTGGATATTCGAAGTCTACAAGATCCGGGCCAAGTGGAACTTAACCCGGCTCTAGGTGTGTGGATATTTGAAGTTTACAAGATCCGGGCCAAGTGGAACTTAACCTGGCTCTAACTTTATCACTATTTGAAATTGCTAAGGATGAAAACTAAATTCTCTAGGAGCATCCGACCGAGTAACAAGTTACTCCCTCGGAGGCTCGGGGACTAGGGGATATATCTATAAGTGCCCATGCATGTAAAGTACCGCAGCAGAAGAAAAGGGTTACCTCCATCATCCGGCCAGCCAAAGAGATGGCCTTGGTGGCGGAGTTCATCTGGGCGCTGAACTCTGCTGGGCCGAACTTCTCCGGCAGATCATCCTTGGGATCGATAATTCAGCGTTGTTCCAGTTATGCACGTACTCCAGGAGCAGTGGGCTGTAACTTTCGCTGCTCAGAGAGTGACTCGCCACCAAGCCTTTGACGTGGGCTTCACGCCTTGCAGATTGAGATGCAGCAGGGCTGGTATGCAGGACCAGCTGCTGACTACCCTCTGAACCGGCAGCAGGAGACACGAAAGTGATGCCCTTGGCTGGTCCGACAGCTTTCTTGAGCTTGCCGAATGACGGAGGACGCGGCGAAAGATCCGAGGCAGCTGATCCAGACGGAGCCTGGGAAGCTGGCTAGAAAATATCCGCAATGGACACCGTTGGTCCGAAGGCGGCTGACTGAGCCTTCCTCTTTAGAGGCTTAGTGGAGGTTGTCGCTACTGCTGCTGATGTTGTTGGTGCTGCTACTGATGCTGTTGGTGCTGGTACTGATGGTATTGTTGTTGATCTTGCCGCTAGTCTTTGGTCTTTGGTGCTGGTGGTCTTTAGGTGCCGGTGCTGCTACTGAGGAAACCGTCTTGAGGAAGGACTGGTTTGGGGCGGTGCCGATGAGACTGGCACCTCAGAGCTGGGCGCTGGCGCTGAAGAAGAGGAGCTAGGACGATCCGGCATAGCCGTATCCTGAGCTGCCCCACCAACCCCCGCGCCGACATTACCCTCCTCATGATGAGAGGGGCTCTGGTCAGGCGCAGCCGCGGAACCCTCTTGGATAGGGCTGAGCGGGCGAGCATCGTCGTTGCGGGGGGAGAGGGACTGCTCCGGATCGGAGAGGCAATGTCGGAGCCGCTCTGGGGAATGACCCTAGGAGCTCTGGAAAATAAAAAGCACCAAGTCAAGAAGAGAAAAGTAAAATAGCTAAGAAGCAAAGGTAAAGACGGAAAGGAAAAACCCAAGAGTAAAGGTAGAGAGACTTACTCATCCGAGGTTGGAGGTGCCCGAGGTTTGGGCGCCCTCCGGACCATGCTCTTGGCTGCTGGCTTGGTCGAGGCTTTCACTCCAGACTTCTTCTGCCTCTTCTTGGGCAGCGGCGCCTCCGAAGCTGTGGTCGAGGTTGCCACGCGCTTTTGGGAGGGAGTAGGGACTGGACCACCCATGGCAAGGGGGAACCTCGTGGACCTGACCGGCCGGGTTAGCTGAAGATTCGAACATAACCAGATATGCGTAAGAGATGGGAACCAGGTCAAGTACCTCCAAAACCTCAACATCTGAGTCATCGTCATCCGACCAATCCCTTAAAGAAGAGGCCTTACCAGAGGTGCATTTCACGATGTCCGGAGTGGGCAGAAAAGTCTCCAGATCAGGCTCCACCTCGTCCTCCTCGGCATGGTCCAACACCCACTTGCTCACCAGCTCCTGGCCATCTTCCATTGGCTGCTGGAGAAATCGCTGAGAATAAAACAGGAGAGGTTAAGTTAAGAAAGTTGTCTAGCATATCGAGAAGACCCGGAAAAGCTATAAGTAAGAAGTTTTACCTTTGGAGGAGGATTGTCCCGGGTGTAGGGCACAAGCCCCCATTCCCAATCCTCGGAGAATTCCTTCTCCATGTTGAAAATGGCCTTAACTCGACGGTATACCGCCGAGTTATCAAGCTCGAAGGAGGAAGTCCGGTGGGGGTCGAGGGGGTCGCTCAAGTAGCAGATCTTGTGGGCGCGTTTCTGCAGGGGGAGACCCGGCTACGAATGAACGTGATCATGATATCCTCCCCCCGCAGCTTCTCCTTGAGCAGCTCCTTAACCCGGCGGTCAACCTGGTTCGCCAGAGCTATGGGGCGCTTGGAATTTTTCTCCCACGGAGAGGTGTTCGAGGGTCCAAGCTTGAAGGGGAGGAGCCAGATCAAATCTTTGTCCATAGTGTTCTGGACATAGAAGAAAGTCCGGGCCCAGCCTTTGCAAGACTCGAGCCCGGTAACCCGGGGGAACGCAGAACCTTTGCGGGGAGAGATGGAAGCCCCACCACATTGAGTCAGATGCTTCTCAGCCGGAGTAAGCTCCTTAGCTGGAACAACATTCTTCTAGAGACCGAAGAACTTAATACACATCTCTTTGGATGGCCAGAGGCTGACATACCCCTCTATGCCGGAGGCGAAAGAGGAGAGAGAGGTGATGGCATTGGCAGGGAGACGGTGTGGTTGCAATTGATATGTGGAGATGAAATTGACAAAGAAATCGGAAACGGGAAGGCCGAAGCCGCGCTGAAAGTGGGAAAGGAAAACTACGTACTCCCCTGGATTGGGAGAGGGAGAAATCTCGTCAGCGGCGAGGCGGCAGGCGACGCCGGCGGGGATGCGGCGTGTGGCGTAAAGCCAATCCAGATCGTCCTTGCAGATGAACGCACCATCCCAACAGCCGTGCTCGCGGCCCTCATCTTCCTCCTCCTTTGAGCGACCACGACAGCTTCTTCCTCTGTCATGGTGAAGTCAAGGTCCTCGAGGACAAGATCAGAGTAGAAGTAACCAGTGGAGGGGAGCCTGGAAGCGCAAGGCCCCATGGTGAAGACTCTGAACGGAAGAGGCAGCGCGGGTGCGAGGAGCTGCTGAGCACGATCGCGGCGGCACAACAACAGCGAAGAAGCAGCGGTGGCGGTGGAGTTGCAGTGAAGGAGAAAGGAGGTAGGGGAGCGCGTGGTATGTGGGGAACTTCCCCAAAGATTGCCCCCATCCCCCTACTTAACCGCATGAGAGGGCGCGTAGTGGGATCCATTGCGGTTGCCACGCCACACGCAACGGGCGTGTACGTGACCGGGTCAACTAATCAGAGCACGGCCATAACAAGGGCCATGGGGAGCAGAAGATCCCATGACACGACATGGTATTATGGTTAACGAGGCGCTGTAGTGAAGGGACACGCACATCAGTTATTCCTGACATTGCAACTGTAACTGGCGCATTAAATGTGCGTGGCCCTTAAAATGAGGCAAAATGATGATTACCCTCCGCGTAGCACGTGGGGAAGCGTACGAAAGAAGGAAAGGTAACCCGGATAAGCGAGCAAAAGACCCGGCCAACAAGGAATAACTCGGAATGAGCCAAGGGAGCGCAAGAGAAGAAACTCCAGATTACGGGGTAACTCGGCCAAAGAGGCAACGATCTAGATATGGGTACCCGTTGTGGCCTTAACAACTAAAGTTGCTAAGACCGCACCAGCTTTAGGGACTAATGTTGGGGGGATACCACCGGGTAGGGTAACACCGGGGTATAAAGCCGAGTTAGCCGAGGTACTGCACGGTCAAAGCAAGTGTTGGCTGGGTCACCTCAAGGCAGGCCGAACCACAGAGTAACCCGGCCCGTGGAGCATCTCCCTAGCCTTAGCCCAACCGACATAAAATATATGCCGCCCATGTTTGTTTGTCTATTATACAGGTACCCTCATAGACGGGTTAGCCACGTGCTAGCCGGACTATCATATGGCTTCCGAGAGAAGGAAGGAATCTCCCGCTGGTCAAAAGGTGGCTTTGTTAGCTGTAGCGTGAGCAAAGCGAAGCAGAGAGGAGGACCAACGGGTCAGGGCGACCAAGATGAAGCGGGCAATGTCGGCTGACGTAGCCCATGTCTGGTGACGCTTAAAGGAAAGGATTACATTGTGGGTTACGTCCAAAGCCCGGGCGAGCCGTTAAAGGGAATAAAGAAGCATCTAGCTTTAGCCAAGGGGCATATTCGGGGAATATGCTGCCACGTGTGCCCTAACTTTGTAACCCGGGCTCCCCTATATAAGGAGCACTGGGGCCTCCATAGAGAGGGATCGATCATTTTCTCTATCTAAGTTAGAACTCTAGAGCTAGGTTGTGGGGAGTAAGAGACATAGTCTCCTTCTCACGAACAACTCGAGGAGCACTTGTACTCACCATTGATAGAGGAAACACAAGAACATTTGTGCATGGAATCACCACGTTTTCCCTCCCTGGATTCCCCTAGCACTCATTGGCCCCATGTTTAGCCTATCCATGGCATCTGTTGTGCCACCACCACGACAAATGGGGAAGTATGGAGAAAGATCCGTTCTCCACTCCTGCATTCTCCCTTAAATAGGGACACTAATGGAGCGACCTGGATTAACCATTTCTTCGTAGTAATTTCACCGAATTTACCGATAGAGGTTACCTAATGGCTAGTTTGACCATACTAACAACCCAACTTCGACCAAATTGGTCACTCGCTCCACTTCACTCGCTCTTGTCCCGCTCAACTGAAGCGGTGACCTGCGATCTGCGCGACTCGCCTGATGCGCCTGGAATACTGTGTCAAGCCTGCAACTTCTCCCTTCATTGGAGGAGTTTGTCACCAATTTGACTGGGCATCCACTTGGACTCGCCTACTCTGACTGCCAAGTTGAAGCCTCCATCGAATCCCTGACGAACATGGAGACTACTGATGGGGATATGGCAATCGGGGTATGCCCAGGAGGTGGATTCGACTGGCCCGGCCCACGGCGAGTGGGCTAGCTGGTACATGATGAGTTCATATTTGCATCATGTTTTATATTATTATTTTGCATTGTAGATGTAGGATCTTGGTATTTTACGGCGTTCGCGTGCATGTTTTATGTCTATTTTCACCAGGATCAGGACAAATGATCGATACAATGGACACAATTTTTGGCGCAGTTGTATTAGGGAGAAAATGTGTGAAAAACAACGTAAATCGCTTATTTGGGAAATATCAATAACACCAGAAGAAAATCTGAAGCAATCAAGGCGTACAGGCGGTTTAACGACCAACTATACGACTGGAATACTTTTTCCGGCTGTATAGCTCCGGTCGTATAGTTGGCACCGCCACCGCCTCCTCAAATAGTTTCACCTTGTGCAACTGGATCAGAGAGATGACATCAAAGACTACTGGTTAGGTATGGTGGAACAGGGGCATAGAACAAAACAATCGGAAATCGCCGAAACCTCACCTCCGGAAGGCATCTGGCGGGGAGGGGGGGGAACTTGTCCAAGGGATCCATCTTCACCCTACACAGATCTAGGAGGCCAAGGCATCGATCTTCATCTTCATCAATCGCTGCACCGCTATCATCTCCATCCATCCCATCTTCACCCCATCTAGATCTTGTTGTAATTTCCATACTCATTGTGGATTTATACAAGAACTATTCATATACAATTTCTTCCATTACCATTGCTATGATGTTGATTGCCTCCATGTCTGAGTAGAACTTTAGTTCTTGGGGAGATGAAGAAACCCTAGCACATGATTGAGATAAGATAGAGATTATTATGTTATACATCATTATGTGTATGCGTTAATTGTATTCATCTTGACGTTGGGAGTTGTGCACCTCCTTAATATTTGCCTCTTATAGGGACTCGATGAAGGGGATTACTTGTTGGTAGACGGAGGGATGATAGCACTTACTCAGAATATAAAGCTGTTGTCATTATTTACGTACTAACTTGGGGAAACAAGGAGAACTCATAAATCCATGTCCATGCCATGGGAGAAATCCCTTAATATCAGGATAATACGATTGATGTTGTTTATCTATCAGTTGTGGTTATGAAGGATGATGTGAGCTGTGGTTGCTGCCTATTTGTCCATATATGGAGCTCCTCCCACATACATACATATCATGAGAATATTTGTTATAATAATCTTGATTGCTTACTCCAAATTGCTAGCGGTGTATCCACTACTCCCTGAGAACGCATTTTTCCCTATTATAGTTCCAAGCTCTTTTAAACACGTGATTCTTATTTTATGCATTAAGTTTTACTTTACTTTAAATTGCTTCATTCAATCAAAAACCCAAAAACAAATTTACTTTTCTAACATCTTAAAAGTTATTCCTTAATTAATTCGTTTAGTTTTAGTTAAAATTATTTTAGTCTTTTGTCTACTGCTCCCTGTGGGATCGATATCTTTATTTCGAAACTAGCTACAAACAAACTGTACACTTGCAATCATCAAACTTTTTTCTGGCGCTGTTGTCGGGGAGCTTAGCGTTATAAGTCATTTTAATTTAGTTATTTACTCTCGTTGTACTAATTTATAATTTAGGTTGCAGGACCGCAACAATGGACAACACTCGGCATTTAATCCCGTTTGAGGAGTAAGGAAAATGGGTTCACCCATGGACACTTTTATAACTGTCAATAAAAGCATAAATCCAGATGGAATTGAGATCCATCCTTTATTATTTGAACTACTACACTCTAAGAAATTTGCAGGAACCAATGAAGAGAGTCCATCTGGACATTTACAATTTTGTGAAGATGTTCTTTGTTCCTTTATATTCGACAACTGTAATCTTGATATGGTTAGAATCCGGTTGTTTAGACAAACTCTCTCTAATAATGTTTGCAACTGGTATAGATCTTTTTGTGCAGAAGCACTAAGGACTTGGACAGAATTGACAACCAAATTCCTATCAAAATATTACTCAGAAAGCAAAGCTCATAGGATGAGAGGTATTATTATTAGTTTCAAAAATAGTCCTGATGAGAGTTTGTATGAAGGGTATATAAGGTACAAAAGCTATCTAGATAATTGACCCCATCATTGTTTGCCTGATTGGTTAATCACTCACACTTTTTATGGAGGGCTTAATAATAAAAATAGAGCGAACCTAGCACTGCTTCTAATGGTAGTTTTCTACCTTATACCTATGATGAAGCCTAGAAATTAATAATGAAAATGAGGGAGACAACGGAAAATTTTAATGAGGATAACATTACGGATGGTTCTTTTGAATATGCTTGTGTTAAAAATTTCCTTGCAGATGAAAGGACTTGTGAAATGATTAAAACCCTTGGTATTGATTCTTACTTAGTGAAGAAAATTATTGAGAATTATGCAGGGCATTTATAGGTACCCACAGAATGGGAACCCCATAAACCCCTTGAAGAAAAGAAGCGTGAAAGAGAAAGTGCGCTAATGGAAGAGTTCTCCTTTGCACCTATTCAAAAGGATATCAAGAAAAAGCAAAAAGAGGAAGAACAAATGAAAAAAGAGATTAAAGAAACCAGAAAAGACCCTGAAGCTACCAACATGAATAATGTTATATTGAAGGATCTTATGGAAGCACGAATAGTGGATAATGAAGTGGTTATGCTAGACTCTGAAACCTCAGAATTCATCAAAGGTAGGGTACGAGGTAATGAAACTTCTAAACCTATGACTCCTATATATTGTGGAGAAACTTTCTTATACAGAGTTTGTGAGCCGATTTCCACTATAAACATTATGCATTCATCTCTTTATGAGGAACTTCGCTACAATTTAAATAATCCAGATGTGGAGCCGGTAGACACTACTATTAAATTATCCAATAGAACTAATATAAAACTGGAAGGAGTTATCATAAATATCTATGTCTTTATTGGATCACTCATGTACCCCCTTGACTTTCATATTGTTGATATGCCTCGAGATTCCTTTTGTCCTATTCTTTTAGGCAAGCCTTTTGTTTCCATAACCAAAGCTCAAATTGATAATAAGAAGGAGACTATTCCATTGATGTTTGGAGAAGAGGAAATGACATTCCACTTCGCCAAACTAAAGAAGAGGCCATATGAAGTGGAAGATATCAAGGAAGAGAAAACGATTGCCGAGTTGGCAACAATTCATTTCAGTACTCCGCAAGATGAATTAGAGAGAAGCCTAATTAATTGGGAGGAAGTACAAGATGATGAGGAGAGAGAGAGAGGAGATGGATGATTGCCTTGATTCAGTTCCGGAAGCACAAAATCCACATGACTATGAAGAACTGGTAAGAAAAGGAGATGAAGAACCTCCGCCAATTGAATTGAAACAACTTCCAGACGATATGAGGTATGAGTTTTTACATAATGATAATAAATGTCCTATTATTAGCAGTAAAAATTTATCAGAAAATGAAACGAATAAACTCATTTAGGTCTTGATTAAGCATCATGAAGCCTTTGGATATACTCTAAGTGATATTAAAGGAATAGATCCATCTAGTGTGACACATAAGATTACCATGCTTGATGATGTTGAACCAGTAGTTGACACACAAAGAAGGATTAATCTAAAAATGAAAGAAGTGGTAAGAAAAGAGGTTATACACTTATTAGATGCAGGCATAATATATCCTATTTATGACAGTAAGTGGGTTAGCCCAGCTCATTGCATACCAAGGCAAGGTGGTCTTGATGCTGCTATGAATGAGGATGGTGAGATAGTTCCTATAAAACATGTTGTTGGATATCGCATGTGCATTGATTTTAGGAAATTAAACCATGAGATACTGAAAAATCATAAACCTATACCATTTATGGATAAAATTCTAGAAATACTTAGTAACAATTCTTATTTTTGTTTTCTTGATGGTTATTCTGGATATTCTCAAATTGTTATACAACCGGAAGATCAAGAGAAAACAACTTTCACTTGCCCTTATGGAACATATGCTTATAGATTAATTTCGTTTGGCTTATGTAATGCAGCTGCGACTTTTCAAGAATGTGTTTTAAAAATCTTTGATGATCTTGTAGAAAAAACCATGGAAGTTCCAACAAATGATTTTGTTGTTTGTGGAACAACATTTGATAATTGCCTCTACAACTTAACCAAAGTTTTGCAGAGATGCAGGCAATCAAATTTGGTTTTGAATTGGGAACGATGCCATTTCATGGAATGAGAAGGTAAAGTTTTCGGACATAAGGTTACAGAGAGGGGGATAGAAATAGATAAAACTAATATAGCTGCTATCTAAAATCTTCCAATACCTCAGGACATAAAAAACTAAAAAATGTTTCTAGGACATGCAAGTTTATATAAGAGTTTCATAAAGGATTTGTCTAAAATATCTATGCCTCTTACCAAGCTTCTTGAGAAAGAAACTCCATTCTACTTAGATCATGACTTATTACAGCTTTTGAGAACCTTAAAGACAAATTAGTTTTAGCACCCATCATGCAATCTCCAAAATGGGATGAATCTTTCGAAATTATGTGTGATGCTAGTGACTATGCTTTAGGGGCTGTGTTAGGCCAGCGAGACGGAAAGAATTTAAATGTTATATACTACGCTAGCAGGACTCTTAATAAAATTCAGAAAATTATGCTACTATAGAAAAAGAGTTCCTAGCCATAATTTTTGCTTGTGACAAGATTATATCTTACATCATTAATTCTAAGGTAATAGTTCATATGGATCACCAAGCTTTGCGTCACCTCCTTGTGAAAAAGGATGTGAAGCCTAGGTTGATTAGGCGGGTTTTATTACTACAAGAATATGATTTGCAAATTGTAGTAGGAGGGGTAAGGATAACCCGGTAGTAGATTATCTCTCTAGGATGGAGGGAATAATTACTAACCCCGTACCTATAAATGAGTCATTTCCAGGAGAATATTTAGGGAATGTTGAAATCACCGATCCTTGGTTTGCGGATTATGCTAATTATCTCGCAGTAAAATTTATACCCCCTAGAATGACAAGAAATCAAAGGATGAAATTCTTTAATGATCTTAAATATTACTTTTGGGATGATCCGTATCTATATCGTCACGGACCTAATGGAATGATTCGAAAGTGTGTTCCTAACCATGAAATGAATGCAATTTTGCAAGCCTATCATGATAGCCCATATGGAGGACATCATGCATGCAAGCGAACTGCAGCGAAGATACTTCAATCCGGATTCTATTGGCCCACCTTTCTCAAGGACGCACACAGGTATGTAGAACATTGTGATGCTTGCCAAAGAAGAGGTAATATAGGTAGGAGACAAGAGATGGCAATGAATTATAGTCTTATAATCGAACCTTTCGATGTATGGGGAATGGATTACATGGGACCTTTTATAGAATCAAATGGTTACACTCATATTCTTGTTGCTGTCGATTATGTTACTAAATGGGTTGAAGCTATTCAAACAAGCCATGTAGATGTAGCCTCCTCAGTGAAGATGATCAAGTATACTATATTCCCCAGGTTTGGAGTTCCTAGATTCTTAACCACTGATGGTGGTTCTCATTTTATGAAAGGAACTTTTAGGAAAATCCTCAGCAAATATGGAGTAACTCACTGTGTTGCTTCACCATATCATCCTCAAACGAGTGGTTAAGTGGAACTCTCCAATAGAGAATTAAAGACCATACTCGAGAAGACGGTGGATAAATCAAGGAAGATTGGTCATACAAGTTAAATGATACTCTATGGGCATACCGTACGGCGTTTAAAAATCCCATGGGTATGACACCTTATAAGATGGTATACGATAAGGCATGCCATTTACCTTTAGAATTGGAACACAAAGCTTTTCGGGAAATCAAGAATCTAAACTATGATCTTAAGGCAGCGGGAGAAAAACGTTTATTTGATATCCATGCTTTAGATGAGTTTAGAAGTGAAGCTTATGAAAATGCTAGATTGTTTAAAGAAAAAGTGAAAAGATGGCATGATAGAAAAATAGAAAATAAGGTCTTTAAAAGTGGAGACAAAGTGTTTCTCTATAACTCTCGTCTTAAGTTATTTCAAGGAAAACTCAGATCAAAGTGGGAAGGTCCCTATATAGTTGAAGAAGCTTATTCATCGGGAGTGGTGAAGCTCAAGAGAAAAACACCCTCTCTTTCATGGGTGGTAAATGGACAACGCTTGAAGCATTATTGGGCAAAAGAAGATATCAGTGCAGTCACCATACAAGTGATCACCCTAGAAGAGGTGATTATGCAAAGATATACAAGGAATGGCAACTGCAAGAATGATAGAATTGAGACGAAATGAGCAACTCTATGGTCAAGCTATTGACCATAAAAGAGCGCTTCATGGAAGGCAACCCATGCGAAATTAAGGTTTGAGTAAGTTTTTAATTAAGTTTTAGTTAAGCTTGTGTAGAACAAGGAACATTTTAAGCTTTAGCGAAGAAAAGGAAGATTGATAATGCTAATATTGGTTGAAAATTTAATTTGTTATTTTTCTGTCAAAACTTGACATTTTATTAAGTTTCAGATTAATAAAGAACTCCGTGAGAAGCAGGTAATTTTTGGTGGATCCAGAAGGTTTAACGACCAACTATACGGCGAGAATAGAAATTTCGGCCGTATAGTTGAGGTTGTATAGATGCTTTGATATCACCTTTTCCATTTACAAAAGGTACAGAAGGTTTAACGACCAACTATACAGCGGGAATAAAAATTCCGGTCGTATAGTTGTCGTCATATAGATATCAATGTTGTCGTCAAAATTCTTTTCAAGGATACTAATAATTTAATGACCAACTATATGGCGGGAATAAAAATTCTGACTGTATAGCTGTTGTCGTATAGATATCGATGCATTCTCCAAAAACTTTACTCGTACTACTAACAGTTTAACGACTAACTATATGGCAGGAATTAAAATTTCTGCCCGTATAGTTCTGGTCATATAGTTGGTTCCACCATAGATGGAAATCTATAGTCGGTTTATAACTATACGGTTGAACCTATACGGGCAGCGCCCGTATAATTGCTCGTTACGGACGGCGGCTACGGTTTTTGACCTCTCCTTTTAAAGCTAATCGAATCTAACCTTTTTCATTAAGTTTTCGTAGAACTACAGCCTCCAGCCTCGAAACATCCTCGACATCCTTATACAAGCCCCTTCTAACAATATCCGTGCAGCGAAGCCATGCAGCCATTCCATGTCAACAAGATCTAGAGGAAGAAAGAAGGAAAGCCCGTGAAGAGGATCGAAGAAGTAGAGCCTAAAGAATCATCATCATCATCCAGCCCGAAGATCAAGCCTCTCCCAAACTAGGAGGACATGTTCCCACAAAGGATGGAGATGATGAGGCAAGTGGAGCGGGGAAAGAGCAAGGATGAATATCTCCCTAATCCCTATCGTCACAACATAGGATTCTATTATAAACATCCTTTGGATTCGTCGCCTCTTAAGCCTAAGAAGGTGTGGCAAGATGAGATTCATGATAAGATCTATCAGTTGGAAAAAGCTTTGAAAGCATGTGTTGAAACAATTGGAGAAGGGATTGACTCCTACTGGATGATGAGCAAAGACCTTGATAAAAAGGTCAATGACATCGATGGTAGAGTTGGTTTCTTGATTAAAACTATTTTTGAGTTGACAGATGAGAAGAAATTCCTCCAGAAGAAAATTTTGAAGCTTCAATACGACATCGCCGAGATCAGCATTCGCTTGGAAGCATGGCTAAAGTTTGCGACACAAAGGAAGAAGGCAATACTCTTCCTACCCAGGAGGAAGAATAGGTACCAACAAGGAGTTATTTGATCCCGCCTAGCTTGATTCCAAGCTTAGGGAGATCTTTAAGACCTTGTAAATTATCTTATAAGTTTTATATTATTATTTTAGTTTTGCATTAGTTCGAGCTTAGAAATAAAGCTTGCATCAATTTAATTCCTTTCAGGAATAGTCGATCCCTTTTATAAAATTCCGAGTTTATTACCATATATGAAGCATTATTGAGTTTGTGCTTGTCTTATTGGATATATGAATGGCTTTAGTATAATTTTACTTGCACTTGATGATAGCAATAAGAGTCTTCCACACCAAAGGTGTTAATGGAACTTACAAAGATAATTTGGTCAATATGTTGTAAGTTCACGGTTTGATTTACAAAGGAGAATTATCTAATTAGTTAAGTTGAAAAAGAAACCTTGAACAAAGGAAAATAAAAAGTCCTATCAAATTAGAGTGAGAATAAGACGAGGTAGAATATTCAAGCTATAAAGATTGCTTCATTTACAATTGGAATTTGGTAATCAAGATCATTAAACTTTGAATTCCTACATGGAGTGGATTGTATGGCTAGCTCCTTTGCACAACACTTAAACAAAAGTGTGAGCATATACATAAAAAGAAATAAGAAAAAGAGCGAATGTGCAAAGAGCAAGTATGCATACACCACTATATTGCAGTATGACAAATAAGCATTTGAGATTTTAAATCCCAAGTGAATATGTTAATCCAAAAACACTTGGGACTACCTCGCTACCTCATTCGGTCGAACTAAATACTTTTACATCATATTGAGAGTGATCTTTTGTGAACTGTTAAATGCTAAGGTGTGGAAGCCTGCTAATACTATTCAAATGGTTCGAGTAAGGTAATATTCATGAACTTATTCCTATGTATCATATATGATAAACACATGCTGCCACTGCCTCAATTATGTTATCGACTCAGCTTCATGAATATGAGGATCACATCCATTAAGCTAAACTTGCTCGGGACGAGCAAGAGTCTAAGCTTGGGGAAGTTGATGAGTGCATATTTGCGTCATGTTTTATATTATTATTTTTCATTGTAGATGTAGGATCTTGGTATTTTACGGTGTTCGCGCACATGTTTTATGTCTATTTTCACCAGGATCAGGACAGATGATGGATACAATGTACACAATTCTTGGAGCATTTGTATTGGGGAGAAAAGGAGCCAAAAACAATAACACCATAAAAAAACCTGAAGCAATCAAGGCGTACAGGCGGTTTAATGACCAACTATATGACCGGAATACTTTTTCCGGCCGTATAGCTCTGGTCGTATAGTTGGCACCGCCACCGCCTCCTCAAATAATTTCACCCCATGCAACTCGATCTTCATCTTCATCAACCGCTGCACCGCTATCATCTCCATCCATCCCATCTTCACCCCATCTAGATCTTGTTGTAATTTATGTACTCGTTGTAGATTTATACAAGAACTATTCATATACAATTGCTTCCATTACCATTGCTATGATGTTGATTGCCTCCATGTCTGAGTAGATCTTTAGTTCTTGGGGAGATGGAGAAACCCTAGCACATGATTGAGATAAGATAGAGATTATTATGTTATACATCATTATGTCTATGCGTTAATTGTATTCATCTTGATGTTGGGAGTTGTGCACCTCCTTAATATTTGCATCTTATGGGGACTCGATGAAGGGGATTACTTGTTGGTAGACGGAGGGATGGTAGCACTTACTGAGACTATAAAGTTGTTGTCATTATTTACATACTAACTTAGGGAAACAAGGAGAACTCATAAAGCCATGTCCATGCCACGGGAGAAATCCCTTAATAGTGGGATAATACGATTGATGTCGTTTATCTGTCAGCTGTGGTTATGAAGGATGATGTGAGAAGTGGTTGCTGCCTATTTGTCCATATATAGAGCTCCTCCCACATACATACATATCATGAGAATATTTGTTATAATAATCTTGATTTCGTAGTCTAAATTGCTAGCGGTGTATCCACTACTCCCTGAGAACGCCTTTTTCCTTATTGTAGTTCCAAGCTCTTTTAAACACGCGATTCTTATTTTCTGCATTAAGTTTTACTTTACTTTAAATTGCTTCATTCAATCAAAACCTCAAAAACAACTTTACTATTCTTGCATCTTAAAAGTTATTCCTTAAGTACTTCATTTAGTTTTAGTTAAAAGCATTTTAGTCTTTCGCCTATTGCTCCCTGTGGGATCGATATCTTTATTTCGAAACTAGCTACAAACGAACTGTGCACTTGTAGTCATCAGTACGATGACTGGAAACATTGCGATCCAAGAGCATGGAGACTAGATGTAGAAGGCCTAGATGAGTATCTAGGCCTAGTCAGATTAGGTTAAGATCACCAAAACCTTAACTGATTCGATATTATCCATGAAAACCATAGCGAGATAGCACTATATAACTCTCCCTAGGGTACCCTCTACAGGGACACGCTTTGATACACCCCATAGAGGTGACTTGCTACCCTTATTGCCGATCTCGTCACCCTTGTAATCTCATATAGATCAATACATCTAGCATGAAGTAGACTCTTTACCCTACGGGGCTGAACCTGGGTAAAACCCTGAGTCTCCTCAATCTTGACCGTAGGTGGCTCACTCACTCTTGCCCTCATCGACTCAATCGCTACCCCCGGTAGTGACCACGTGGCCATTCCCACGATAGATTTATCTATTCTGTTTGTTACATGTGAAAGCTCTTCTAAATTGTATATTCAGTGGTGTGTGTGAAAATACCTAAGCAATGGATACTTGATTATGTTGCACAATGTAATATAATAAGGATATTATTTTGACAATGGTTCTGATCCCATCCATGTATCCTCCTAGAAGAGAGTATCCCTACCGTCTCCAACTTTAAAACCCCCCATCCCAAAGAATTCATCTTTAACCTTCATGAGGCCTCTCCAGTAGAGAGAGTCATTTGGTTTCGACTTAACTTGTGATAGGGATTTCGAGTGAAGGTGCTTATTTTGTACTAACTCGTGCCACACACCTTGGCTAGATAAAATCTTAAAAATCCACTTAAGTAATAAGCCTTTATTTATTTATTTCTAACACCTCAATTCTGACCCCCCGATCTTTGGGTTTGCAAATAATATTCAATTTGGCGAGTCTATATTTTTTCTTATGGCCATCGCTTTGCCAAAAGAATCACGATCTAAAAAAGTTAAGTCTTTTCCTTAGCCATTTTGGTATTTCAAAAAGGACAACATGAACATCGAGAGACTCATTAGAACTCAATTAATGAGGCTTAATCTATCACCACAGGATAAGAGCTTCCCTATCGAACTAGATAGTTTTCGTTCAAACCTATATTCTATAGGTTTTCATTTCCCATTCTTCAGTTTTTCTATAATGAATTGGTATCCCTGGATATATCTGAAAGGGAGTAAGCCTAATTTGCATCCAAACAAATTCTTATAATCTGCCTCTACATCCTTAGCCTTGCCAAAACAAAAAAACTTCACTTTTATGAAAGTTAATTTTCAGTCCCAATAGCTATCAAAGATACGAAGCCTGAGCTTCATATTTAGAGATTTCTCTAAGTCATGCTCTAAGATAATGATGGTATGATCTGCATATTGTAGTATCGACACCCCACCCTCAACTAGATGAGGTATTAGACCATTGACTTAACCATCTTATTTTTCCCTTGCAATCATTGTAGCTAACATGTCCGCAATAATATTAAAGAGAATTGGTGATAACGGATCTCCTTGTGGTGATGAGGACGGAGATGATGAGGAAGACGACGAAGAAGAGGACTCTACTGCTCGGGATCACTTTCTTTGAGTGCTAGCATCGTCTGCTCTCTTGTTCATGTTTAGTGTTTCAATGCCAAAGAGGGAGAAGAGAGTAGAGTCTACTTAGGATACAGGTTCTTCGCCAGGGTTTTCGGGGTTCGCCGTATGCACAAGCCTTGCTACTTCCTTTGGTTTTATGGGCTTGTGATACTATTTGCTATTTCGAACCATTTGGATTTGCGTGATGTGTTAGACAAGTTTGTATTATTATTCTAAGTACTTGGATATTGTGATGCTATTATCCATGCTATTTTGTTTAACTCTCTAGATATCCTTGTTATTACCTTATCTATACCATGTCTGTTTCCTAAGGATTTTGGGGGAGCTCTCCACATCTCAAATTGTTTCACTTTGCATTCAAACGCAAAATCAAAGAAGTGCATACTTTATGGGAGAGATTTCTTAAAATCTTCCATGGAAACATTTTTCATAAGCTTATTATAATATCTCTATGTGACTCTAGCTCGATGTGTCATCGTTTAACCAAAAAGGAGAGATTGAAAGGTGAAATGCCTTTATCCATTATGTTGGTTAATGTTGACACCAGAGCTAAAATGCGGACTAATGTTATCTACTAGTGCATACACATGTTTTAGTTTGTAAGTGATGATGAGAGCTGGTGGGAGACCCACCATTCGCTATTCAAGAAATGAGCCGATGTTTTTGTTGTTTTGTCTCTCTTTATTATTTGAATCTAATAGGAAACACCACACTATTAAGAGGGGCAGTCTCGATGGGCTCTTTTGGGGATGCTTTACACCGTATACATATCCTAACACCAATCAGCTCCATACCCACCTGAGAAGAGCCTTATTCGTCGTTGAAAAATAGTCGTTTTGGGATTACTGTGAATTCGACGGGATCTCCAGCCAGGTCGGCCCTGTCACTGAAATGATCGGCCATCGCCGTACCATTCCGCCCACCATCGAAATTGCCCAAAGTATAGGGGTTCGGTGGTGTGCCAAACGGTTCGGTTGTCACTGGTTCATCCCGACAAGGACCTCGGTTCGCCGAAACTGGCATCGGTTATTCCATCCTAGGATCCGATCGACCGATCGTGTCGCCCATCCGTCTGGCGTACGCTCCGGCGCTGCAGGACTTGTAGCCGGTTATGTCGCAGGAACTCCTAAACTGCTATTTTTCCACTACTAACTATATATACCCCTTTCTTCTCCACTGAGGTTAGGTCAATCATTAATATTCTTCCTTTGAGCGCTCTCTCTCCATTGTTGAAACAGCAAAATCTTGTGGATCCCCCATTCTACCCAACCAAAGTCAAATCCCTTTGGTAGAAATCAAGAGGAGGTCCTGATCTATGTTTCCACCAAGTCAAAGTTCATTCACCCTTGAGTTCATTGAGTTTTCTTGTTACTCTTGGATTTGTGGGAAACCGTAGGTGGCTAGGGTCACCCGGAGGCATTCTGCTTGTGATTTGTCATGTGGAAAGTTTGTGAGGGTTTGGAGGCTATCTTAAAGTGTACCACAAGTGAGTGAGATATTCTTTCATCCGGATAGGCCAGGAGATAAGGTGCCCTTCGTGTCTTGGGAAAAAAATCGTGGGATCTCACACCTCTCCAAACGTGACTTAGCTTCCTCCCAAGGGAATGAACACGGGAATACATCTTCATCTCCACGTGCTTAGGTTATCCCTAAACCGAACCTCTTACTTGTGTTGTTTATCCTGTGATAGCGTTCATGCTTGAAATATCTTGTATCATTATCTAGGTTGTCTCACCTGGTTTGCATTTAGGCACACTTATATTCCGCAAAGCCTAAAACTTGCAAAAGATTATAAAGAAAATTTTAAAGCCCTATTCAACACCCCCACCACCCGGTTAACCATCTTACCATTTCAGGAACATTCAAATATAAGTTGTTTTTGGAGTTGGAACATTGAAACATTATTAAATTTCATGACAATGATGTTTAATTTTTACAAAAATTGGATACTACTAGATCAATTACAAGATATATTTTAAAATGTATAAGTACTTTACTTGGACGCACATATCTATATCTATACTATTAAAATGATCGAGGACGTCTGTCGCCTACAGATTTTTCCGTCTGCCGTATTGATGATTTTGCCATCAGAAGAAACGTCAAATTACCTACCAATGCCACCCGGGTGTGAACGGTTCGGAAAAAAAAGCTACTCGGCCTCCTTCCCGCATCGCGTTGTCCCTTGGCTTCAAATCGCCTGGCGAGGGCGGAAGGACAGGAGTTGCTGGCGGCGGACGGGGATGAGGTCAGGTAGAGGGGCGCGTAGGCGAGCAGGGGAACGGCAGCCACCGTGCGTCGGGTACGAGTGCGCCGCTGCAGGGAGGTGACCATCGACGGGTCGAGGAAAAAGAGGCCCAGGGCGGCGCTGGTGCATCGGGAGGTTGAGCTTACAGACGGGGAGGACTGCGCCGCGGGCCCTTCCGGCCGTCCTCCGGCGGCGTATTCATGGTGTGTCCAGATGCCGCTGCCTGTGCGCCCAGGTCGAGCAAGCAGCTGCCCATCTTCCTCGATTGCCGCCTGTCCGAGCCTCTAGCACTGTATTGGACCCGTCGTCCGCGCCGACCGGACATGGGAGGCATGAATCGAGGCGTTTGTCGTCGCACCTTCGGCCGTGGGCACCGGAGCAAGCTCCAGGCCATATATCTCGAGGCGCACACGCCCCCTACCTCGAGCTCGCACTAGGCGACGCCCATGCTGATGTCCTGCTGCTGCTGGTGCGATACTCCTCGGTTCGAAGTGGAGAAATAAATGAAGAGAAATCGGAGGGCCAGAGGGGAGGAGCCGTGCCATCCAGAACCACCACCAGCGCAGGGACTTCCTCCATGGATGAATGGAATCCTCGCATACCAAGAGGAGAATCGGTGGTGAGAGAAGATAGAGAGGGGATTGTGAGCTCCGTAATCTCTGTTTTGTACAAAGGGCGTGAGACAGTGAGAGAGCTGTGGCCTGCAAGGGGAGAAGAAAGGCATCCACTTTTTCGGTACACCGACCGAGCTTCCAATGAACGGGCCTCCTTTTTAACACATATACGTACTGTTTTTTTCAGGGTTATTCGAAAATGATTCTAATAACCACCACTTTGCCGTGTTCAGCTAAGAAAACTCTTTATTTCCATACATGTCTACGTTTATTTGTTTCTTATAAACATGTAAACTGAACGGAGACTAACTGCTATTCTACTCTGATTTTTTTGGTACAAAGTCTAAGTATTTTTTTTCCATTCATATCTTCATTGTTGATTATATGTTTTTATTTAACCTCTTTTCAAATGTAACATCGACTATGTCAACGATCCAAAACACACACATACACACACAAGACTTAATTTACCAAACCAAAGGAAGTGCACAGTAATACAATTTTTTATTAATTTACCATGCATATTGGCCATAAACATATATAAAGTTAATCTCGGTATAATGTCTCACTTTTCAATTTACTAACGGAATACAAATATTCTATCCAAATTAGTATACACGACCTGAGGTAAATATGAAGAAATGCTTTTTTGAATGCATGAGGCATATTATTACATTAGATTTTTATTGTGATAAATGTTTCACTTTGTAGCACAGTAAGAAGATGTTTTTGGAAGAATCGTACACCACCAAAAGGATGTTTACATTTTTCTCCGAATGGAAAGGATATTTACATGCATTCATTTCGTACGTATTTGGATACTTAAGTTGTATTTTACATTGTACACAAAATTTAAACAGTTTCAGTGATGATCATTATTAGTGTTTTAAATTTAAAATACAATGGTTAAAAATATATTCATATTTTAATAAAATGTATATTATTTTAATGGGTCGTAGCAAGGCACGGACATTCAACTAGTATTTATCTATACTATTATTTAAGCAATGGTACGTTCGTTGGCCAGAATTTCCGTCTGCCCGGTTTTGTCTGTTTTGCCCCTGGTTGTTTGATCAAATAACAACTATGCCACCGCTAAGCGGAAAAAAAGGGATCGTGAAAGTCAACCGCACTCTCCTGACATCTACCTCATCCTCTCCTGACATCTACACCGCCGGATCGCCTCCTCTACATGACGGAGGAGCTTGGAGGAAAGCTCGAGCTCGAATCCCATCCCCTTTCACCATCGCCGCCGCCCATCGCCCTCCAGCACCATCAGCCTTTCCTCCCCGCCCCCGAGTACACGCCAGGCACTGGCGCAGGCCATCAAGAGGGCGCCGCCGCTCAGCGGGAGGCCGCGCCGGAGGTCCCTGCTGCACGCCGCGCTAGGCCACGCCTCCGCGCCAGGAATCGCAGTCACCGGCGCCGCCACAAGGATGCAGGCCGTGCGACGCCGCAGCTCCCCGCTTATGTTGCGAATGCATGACACCACTGCTCTACACGCGCCCCTACACTCTTCCTGCTACACAAGTGCCACCCCAATCCTACTCCACGTGTGACGCCCCCAGCCTGCACTTTGAGTGCCGTCATAGGCCTCCTCTGCTTTGCTCCGCGCGCACAAGGACATCCCCCTAGCAGATCGCCGCTTGAAGCCTCGATGACCACTGCCTTTGAACTTCGCCTAGCAAAGACTCTGAATTTCCCCGAGAAAAGCATCTGAAAATTTCCATGAACACCCAACTGCTGACGTTGACGACTGCCCGACGCCACGAGCTCGATCTCCATCTCACGTCCCCGTTCACGTGTTCTAGCATCAACGCCATCGGGCTACAAAACCAGTTGCGCTGTGCAGTCATCTGCCTCAGCCCGTGACCTGGTGTGGTGCTGACTGTTGTGCTGCAGTTGAACGAAGAGAAAAGAAAAGGACGAGGAGCTGCGGTCGTGAGTGGATAAGACAGAGAGAGAGAGTTTGTGCTTGACAAAAGACCATTGTGTAATCTGCTAATCGTCGATGGGCTGTTGTTGTTTGTGGTCTGATTAATATTCGCATACATGATGCATGTGAAGAGTTCCATGGAATCTTCAAAATTAGTACTCCCTCGGACCAGAAACAAGTGACTTGAATTTGTCTATATTCGTATGTATCTATATAAAAACATGTCTAGATACATACAAATCTAGACAAATGGAAATTAGTTATTTGTGGACTGGGGGTGTATTTGTTTGATTCTTAATTACAAACGGATATGCACTAGCTTCTTACGTTTGGGCAGTTTCATATGGTGGCGGCAGGGCTCGACCCTCCGCCAGGAGACGGAGGAGACAGTGACGAGGAGTTCGCGGGCAGGCGTGGCAGACGCGATGGGCGAGATGGAGGTGACCCGCGTGGTGGGCCAGACCGAGGCGCCGAGCCTTGGCCAGGGACCCATGATTCGCTCCGAGGGGCTCGCGATGGATATGGTTGTGATGGGCGTGGGGATGCGCCACGCCGTCGGCAACCTTCTGACGACGGTTGGGGTCGCAGCCGCCGTGTCGCCATTGACGCCCCCGTGGATGTTTCGCCATGGCCGGAGGTAGACGAAGAAGGCCTGGAGGAGGAGGACGGTGGCGGTTTGGGGAAGGACGGGCAGGGGACCCGTGGATCGGCTGTCCCGTGCGGATCTGCCGCCATAAGCGTGCGTTTCGTCACCGCTTGACTTTTGACCGGGAAAAGGAAAAGTGTGAGCCACGGCGCCCACTTTTCTCCTCAACGAGTCCGCCTCCTTGCTGTGGATTCAAGCGAAGTGGAGAGAAGCGATCATTTGTTTGTCGTTGCGTGGGGCTCCTAGCAGCATCGATGGGGAGCCAGGACAGGTGGCTCGATGCATGCTGCGGGACCCGGCTCAAAGTTGTTTTCCTCAACCGCGGTGGCTCGATGCATGTAGCGAGACCAGCTCAGTCTGCATGCGTCCAATGTTTTTGGTTTTGTGGGTCCTCCGCTGATCCCCATGAGATAAGTCGCTGTTTTTGCGGATCAGGAGGAAGATGCGATTCGTCGGTGACTCCTTTTCGGCGGGACGGTGTCTGCAAGCCTCGTGGACCGAGGACTCTTTTCAGATCGGTTCAAACCGCTTGTCCTCGCCTGGCCTAATCTCATCGCCAGATGACGTCTGCTGGACAGTGGCCTTTGAGCAGCTGGACTCCCCCAGATCAGTGCTTGATCCGATGGACGTTTTCTCAGTCAGTTTGTCCTCCGTGGACGTGGATCCATCTCAGCCGGGGGCCCGATGTCGTGGTCACTAGCGCTACATGTCGGGGCACGTAGCCTGCTGCCTTCCGTGAAGCTTGCAAGCGACCCATCAACACCGTCTGGCGGTCGGTAGCCAACAAGCGCAATGCGAAAGTACTCGGGACGGTGAGGAGGTGGGCGCATCCGTGGTCGCTTTGCCCGAGCACCCGATCCGGCACGGCAGCGCACCCTCATCACCGGGCTAGGGATTGCTAGGGAGGCGAGGTGATTGGCGGCTTCTGGGCGCCTACTGGACTGTTCGCGAGGCCCCTACGCCGACAACACATCGGCGTGGTACTTGCTTGTTTGGATGGATGCACGATGCCCGCCTGTTGACGATGCACCGTGGAGTGCCTAGTTTGAGTAGAGATCTCCCAACCTCGATCCTTCCTTTCTCTTATGCGTAATAATGGATGATCTGGACTTCTCCATTGGGATTTGGAATGCGCGTGGTTTAAACTCCCGGCTCGTCGCCTAGCATTCATGAGTTCATCCCCATCTCGAGCGGCTGTGGTGTGCTTGCGAAACCAAGATGGCGGTAATCTCGGACCAGCGTGGTGAGGAATGCCTTGGCCCTCCTCGACAAGTTCTTCTTCTTGCCGTGATGGGGACCAGCGGTGGTATCCTTGTTGCATGGCGATCGGCTGGTCTCCGTCACCCACCCCACTACCGATAATGCGATCCTTTGCTCGTATTTCAACGGGTGCGGATCACGGCTGGTGGTTCACCGGAGTATACGGGCCCCAAAGCGACGTGGAAAAATGTTCCTTCCTCCAAGAGCTACAGGACATTAGGGACCTGCATGCCGATCCATGGATCGTTGCTGGTGATTTCAACCTCATCCTCAATCCGGAGGATAAGAACCAAGGAAGCCTACATCGCCGCATGATGGCCAAGTTCAGGACCCTTGCAATTCTTGAGCTCAAGGAGCTCTACCTCAACGGTCGCAGATTCACCTGGACAAATGAACGGGAACGACCCACTTTGGAGAGACTCGATAGGGTCTTTGTGACAGTGGACTGGGAGGCACGCTACCCCGACTCTTTCCTCTCGGCTCTGTCCTCAGGCCCGTCAGACCATTGCCCTTTGTTGTTGTGCCTTGCCCCGGATCTCCAACGTGGACGTCGTTTCCAGTTTCAGTCCTTCTGGCCCAAAGTCGATGGCTTCACAGAAGTGGTGCGAAGCGTGGACCTCATAGATGGGGCTGAACCCTTTCAAGAGACTCGATGCAAAATTGCGAGTTGTCGCTAAGAGACTTTCATGTTGGAGCTCCAAATTCGCCAGAATGTCAAGCAGATCCTCCTAGCCACAGAGCTGATCCTCCGCTTGGATGTTGCCATGGAAAGTAGGCAGCTATCGCCTCAGGAGCGTGGGCTGCGATGCCTTCTCAAGAAAAAGCTCCTAGGACTAGCTTCCCTTGAGAGGGGCCGCAGACAGCGATCGAGGATCCTCAGCCGGGAGGAGCGCATGCACTCGCTTCTTCCACACGCATGCCAGCCATCGGGCGTAAGAACTTCATTAATCACCTCTGGTGGACAATGTGCGGATCTCGGACCACGCAGAAAGGCGAAGCCGTGGACACCTTCTTGAGAGCACCTTTCGGTGTGGCGGAGATAGGCCGTTCTCTGTGGACTTGGACTTCTTGAGGGCAGTCGCTTGACCTCCAACACATTGACGGTGCATTCACGGAGGAGGAAGTTTTGGCAGCCATTAGAGGCATGCCCTTGGACAAGTGCCACAGGCACGATGGCTTCTCTTCCGCTTCTCGTGTCCTGCTGGAGCATTATCAAGGAGGATGTCATGGACGCTTTCCACTCACTCTCTAGGCTAGACAGTAGTGGATTTGGATCGGTGAGCGGTCGTTGGTTACCTCCTACCCAAGAAGCGGCGCTGAAGAAGTGCGGGATTTCCGGCCGATCGGTCGATTCACGGAATTGCTAAGTGGGTGGCAAAGGTGATCCAACCGTGTTGCCCGATTCTCCGCGACTTGTGGGGTGCATCGAGGCGCTTTTGTGCGTGGAAGGTGTTTATGCGACAATTTCATGATGGTGCGGGGACGACCAAGCTACATACCGGCAAGGCGGCGGTGCTACTAAAGCTGGACATCACCAAATCTTTCGACACTGTGGACTGGGCTTTTCTGTTGGAAATGCTAAAGAAGTTGGGCTTCGGCGAGCGCCTCCTCGCTTGCATCCACGGCCTCCACACGTGTCCTGATGAATGGGTTCCCAGGGGCGAAGGTGGTCAATAGACGTGGTCTTCAAGGAGACCCGCCTCCCGCAGCTTTTCATCCTGATCATGGAGGTTTTCCACCGATGGTCATAAAGGCGAGGAACACGGATTGCTCACTCGGCTTGCGACTTCAGGCCTCCAACATCGCACATCTATTTATGCAGACGATGTGGTCACCTTCCTGAGGCCGTCAGTGGTGGATTTCCAGGTGATCTCCGGGATCATCGAGGACTTTGGGGAGGCTTCTGGTCTCCGTGTTAACCTTGACAAATGCTCGGCCAACCTGATTAGATGCTCGGATGAGGCTAGAGATCTGGTGGAGCGGAGCTACTGCGCCTATCATGCAGTTCCCCTTCGCTATCTGGGTTACCGCTCTCCCTCGGAAGCCATCGGCGTAGCAGCTCAAACGCTAGTAGATATGGTGGCCGTAAACGCCATTGTGGAAAGCCTCCATGCTCAACAGGAGGGGCTCGAGCTCGTTAAGACAACTTTATCCGCCATGCCCATCTTCGCCATGATGTCCCTCGATATTCCCATAGAGATCATCACCACCATCGAGAAGATCATCCGCGTTTCCTCTAGAAGGGAGAAAGGGCGACACGGCGGGCATTGCCTGTGGCTTGGGACAGGTGTGCATGCCCAAAGAGCTGGGGGACTTGGCATCCCCAACCCTCGCCTCATGAACATTGCGTTGAGGGCGGATGGTTGTGGTTGAAGCGTGGAGGTGGATAGGCCATGGCATGGCCTCGACATCCGAGTCCGGAGCTCTCGAGGTGTCTCTTGATGCAGCGACTACCTCGGTAATTGGGGATGGCGCGGCTACTTTCTTACGGGACGGACAAGTGGCTTCCGTGCGGGCGGCTATGTGGCGTGGCATCGAACCTCTTGGCGGTCCCACCGGCGCGATCTCCATCATGCGTGTCTTGTGAAGGCCTTCGAGGGGTTGGCTGCATGATGTCACCCGGACCTTAAGCGCGGCGACCATCGAGGAGCTCAAAGTGGCGAGACCATATTGAAGCAATCACCAGCGGAGGGGCGCAGGATGTCCTCAAGTGGGCGGGACCCAAGCAAGCTGCTACAGACGATCATGCTACGGGCACTCTTTGCGGGCGAACTTCTATGGCGAGGGCACTTGATCTGGCGGTCCGAGCCCCTGCTAGCTGCAAGGTGACCCTTTGGTTAGCCGTGAGGAGCAGTCTTTGGACGCCGATCGGCTCAGCGGCGTGGCCTCCAACATCCGTGCCTGCCCACAGTGACCCGGTGTGGAGACCATCGATCATCTTTTCATGGGTTGTGTCCTGGCCCGAGGTTTGGGCGCTACAGGCTGGTGGGACAAGAGACCTTGGATGCTTGGAACATGATTCCAAGTTTGTTGATTGGCTCCAAGATAGGCGGCAAGGGCATGAGCGACCTCTGGACAGGGATTGCTTTGGTTTCTTTGGGCCTTTGGCGCCACGGAATGACGTGGTCTTGAAGGCCGCTCCTTCTCCCAGAGAGGTCATCCATAGAATCACCACGGAGGCAGACCTCTGGAGGACTGCACGGCTTTTCCGCGATTGTCTAGGAGAGGTAGATAGGTGGAGGTGCCGCGAGTAGTTGGGTAGGATGTGTGTGTGCCGTCTTCGTGACGGCGTGAATTTGCACCCGTGGCGTTTGTACCACGAGACATTGTAAAACTTGGCCTCTTGGCCCTTCTTCTATGAAAACGATACGTCTCCCAGGACGTATCCTTGAAAAAAAAACTTCGAACGGTACTTTGCCGAATCTAGATGGAACAATTGTTGAATTTGGTGTCTTTCTGTTTTATTTTAATCCAGCTCTGCTTAAGAATTCTTGAATTGCATTTGCTTTGAATAGTGCCATTGAAATGCAATTCCCTTTTCCGGCAAGAAAGCAAAAACATGATAGAGTTGTTCGTGTTGGCTGCTGTCACCTTTGACGCCGGTGCTGACATCTTGGCACTTCTTCTACGAAAACGATACATCTCCTAGGACGTACAACAAAAGGACAATGGTTCAAATCTTGATGGAAAAGCGGACTAAATTTGTGTACCACCTTTAAGTTTAAACTGAATCTGTTTGATTCTTCAAGGATGCGTACAGTCCACTCCATTCCTTCTAGAGACTGCGAGAACTACAGGGTCATTACGCATATTAGGAGTGAGGCATACCACGATCACATCCACCCGCCTGCAGTGCAACGAGAGCTGATCCATAGGATGAATGATGATGCATCTGGTGTCAATTAGCTAGCTGATCATACAGTAGGACTTCATGCCATTCGGATTTCATTGAGTATGAATTTGAACTTATGAAATATTTTTCATTGAATTTAATGTGGCGCACTAGCGCCGTAGCAGCGCACGGGCTCTATGCTAGTTATTATTATTATTATTATTATTATTATTATTATTATTAACGGTAGGTTCGTCCTCCTGATTTTGGTTCCGATTTTTTGTGGACCGTTTTACCCCTGACTTTTTAACAATATTGCGAGGGCTGCCACCGCCGACGAAAAAAAGGTCCGTACGTATCTCCTTCCACGCCTCCATCTTGCTCTGATTCATCCATCCGCACCCGCGACAGACCGCCGCCGCCACCGCCGCCGCCTAGGATTAGACTCGCCGCCGTCCGCGCGCCCTGTACTCTTCGGCGTCGGCTGCATCCAGCTCGTGCGTCATCCCCGAGATCTTCCAGATGTACCTCCCGACGCCCGTACGCCTGGAGCTCTGCGCCCTCGGTCGCCTGCATGCCCGATCTCTCCGCCACGGGCCGCATCCAGCCGGCGTGGCCGCCTGGAGCTGCCTGCTGCCCAACCCCGAGCTCATAATCTCACCATCGAGGATAGCAGTTTCTGCATGTGCCAGCGGTTCAACGCTGTCTTCACCTCCACCCATCCGACGACCAGGCACTGCAGGCGACCGCCACCGACCCCAATTTCTGAATCACCACGGCGACCAACCAGCAGCCCCGTGTTTCGCCTGCCTTCAACTAATTCAACGAGTCGTGCGGCCTCGTGTCCGGCACGGCGGAGGCCCTACGTTCAGGGGCTGGAGGTGATCCTGCAGCGTCAGCCGAAGTGCTGGTCGAGAGGCCCAGGGTAGGCGCACTTGTCTGTGCCAAGGGTGGAGATGTCTGGTGTTGTGGGTGGCTGCCTCCAAGGTGTTCGACGGAATGTGGGCATAGAAGGCGCGCCCCGGGGACGATGCTGTGTAGACACCAAAGCTTTCGGTCGGTGGATGAGGCCCTGCAGACCTTCGTGCTTAACACTGGGTGGTGTGACCCCTGGATGCAGACGGCCAGCCTGACTGCAGGCAAGCTCCGAATTGTGAAATGAGACCCAAGGTCTTTGTCAGCGCATGCCATGGCCTTGCAGTAAGCTATGTAATCGTTCCTAAATATTGTTTAGTTATTAGCTATTACGAGTTTTTTAGCTCCATGCGGTAATGCATCATAAAATGGATGGCCTTACCAGCGGAAACTAAGTCAGATGGCTTGTTTGTTGCAAGCCATTTGTTTTAGTGGGAAGTGAAAAAAATAAATGGTAAGAAGGCGAACATCCTGAGGGCATATGATCTATTCTTCGATATAGGATGCTGATAATCCTGAGGGCATATGATCTATTTTTCGATATAGGATGCTGATAACTTGTTCGGCTGCTCGGTGCTTCCGTGTTTTGTTCCATTTGACAAGTTAATGTTTGTTTAGTCATATTTTGAGAAGCATACGAAGATGTAATTGTTATGTAAGATGTGATCTGTTCATCATTATAGTTGGCTTTTGACAAAAGACGTTCAAGGTATTAACTTGTTATTTCGCTTAACTCTAAAGCCAGCTAAGCAATCTGGCCATGATAAATCATTTAACCATATTATTTATATAGGGAGAGAGTCCATAGAGGGGGTAAGGGAAGGAGAGAGGAATAATTCATGTGGAGCACTAGGGATCGGTGTATCCTCATCCACACCACAATTGACAAATATTCAACTTTGTCCTGAACAAATCAACATTTCATCATCTCTATTCATCTATACAATCCAAAAATAAAAGGAAATGAAACGAACATGTTCCAGCGGACGATGTCGTGGCTAAGGTTTGATCTGACAATTGCGGTGCAGTGCTTGCTAGCGGTGGCGGAAACGGTAGAACTGCAGAATGGGAAGTAGAGAAGGGACGAGTGGGGAGTGCTGGAATGGCTGTCCATGGCTGGATTTTGGTCGGCGGCAGGCGATGCGGGAGAGGGGAACACACACTGGAACAATTTCAGCTCGACAGTTGGATGTGCACACGAGGTCATGGTTTTTCGGCGTGCCCATCGCCATGTCACAAATATGCAGCGCCAAGGACCAAAATTTTGGACGCGCTAAATTTTGGCTCGACGATCGAGTACTCTTATTAAAAAAAATTAGGTTTACACTTTCAGAATACAAGTTAAAGGTTAGTGAACCGTGGCAACACATGAGTATTCAGCTAGTACCTACTAATTTACATAGCGGTAGGTTCGTCATCCCCAAATCCGTCTGGCAGGTTTTTACTCTTTTGCCCCTGATTGTTCGAGGAGTTTACAAGACATGCCACCGCCAAGTTATACGTGTCCGGCAAAACAAAGTTACTCTCGTGTCCGCCTCCCTCCCGACCGCCTCCCTCCTGTCCTCCCTCCCGATCCCCAAAACTCTCCTCAGCCTCCCTCCCAAGCCCCTGCCCCGTGCAAGTCCAAGAGACGCCGCCCCCTGGCAGCAGCCTCACCCGTCCTCGACCGAGCTCCACGCCCCACCCCTATCGGCCGCCATAGCCCGAAGCGACAATCCCCGCCGCCCTGCCATCGAGATCCCGCCGCCGTCTGTCCGCCCTCGCGTGTCGCCCCGGATTTCTGCCCCACTCGCCTCAACGGCTAGCCGACCTCGACCGAGCTCCGCGCCCTACCCCTGCCGACCGACGCTGCTACCCACGCGCACGGCCCACTGGCCTATAGCGGCCACGCCCGCCACCATGCTGTCGAGGTCCTCGGCTGTCCACTCCAGCGCGATTTCAAGGCCCCGAGGAAACCACCCATCAGGGAATGGGAATGTGCATGGTTGCGACGGCCGTGCACGGCTGCTGTGGCTTGGTGCCTTGGTACGTGCGGAGAAACAGCGTCCTGGGCATACACGCAGTAGGACGACACGAGACTGATGTTGTTGTGCCATCTCGCCGAGGGAGCAAGTCGGCCCGTGCGCCTCGTGTCAGACTCCAGGCTGTCTGTCGTTGCCAACGCCTCGTCGTCATCCGGCTCTGACAAACCGGCATGATGTTCGGTGTCTACAGATTTTTGTTGTGTCGATGTTGTTGTCCTTTCTGCACACAAGGTGTTTGTGTTAATGCCAACGAGTTGGGAAAAACAAAAACAAAGGGTGTAGCTGAAGAAGGTTCATCCATTGAGGCGCTTTGATAAGATGCTGGAGAGGATGAGGCTAGGCCTATTGGGATGATGTTGCCTGCGTGCTCTTGTTGTGTTCAGAAATTCACCAATTTAATGTCAATTGGAGGTGTTGGAAAGGAGTATGTACGGACGACTTCAGTAAACTCCTGCAAAAATAGGTATTTACTGGCACTAACAAATCGGTTTGTATCAGTTCTCATATAAATACCAGGATCTTTGTAGCTACGTAAGACATACATGTTATCATTACAGGTTTCTGAAAAAAAATTAACTATTCCTTTTTAGTCCATATATTGCATCTTGGATACAGAATTATGTATAAACATTATTATTTGTAGGCCTGTAGTGAAACTATTTTATCTGATGCCGCAAATGGAGGGCAGAGCATCGATGACCATGCTCTGGTTTTACGCAGCCATGTCACATGTGGCTCAATATGGATGAGCCTCATGCACTTAAGGTGGCTCTTACGATCCAAAACTAAAAATTGGTGTTGGCCAAGTTAGATATCACAATCAGTAATTATGTTATTACTATACATTATATTTGAGCAGGTTATGGTTAACACAACAAGTTTAATATGAATGCCATGTCCATCTCTCCAAAAACTAGATGCGAGGCCTACATTATTTTGTATTTTAACTTTACATAAGTCTTCAATTTCTTTCGATGCACGCCACTATTTCTTTTCCTATAACGATACCGATTGGATTGTAACAAATAAATGGTGATTGATCTACAGGTTTTCTCTATTTTTTGGTACATCTTTGCACTCCTTAGTTACATTATTTACTTACTTCCAGCCTATAAAACCTAGCAGAAGAATGATAGAAAAACGGGAATGTTGTCCACCGGTTTACACAATTTTGTTGCTTCTTGATATCAGGTTATGTTATCAATACTATATTGGTGCATTTTTCTAAATATGTAGAATGGAGGTAATTCCTAAAAGGAGTTGTGCTGAAATTGTATGGAGTACAGTTTCACAAGATATGATGATCCATTAATTCATTGTATATTTTTAGGATCCCGTAACAACGCATGGATATTCAGCTAGTATATTCATAGAAAATCATGTTCAAAGTTTCACCTTCAAGATTGTGTCGATGCTCAAGAAGACCTATATTTGTGTTCGAAGGGAATTATGGTGAAGGTACATCATGAATTTTTAGACAAAGATGACATTTAGTTTATTATACGTTCATTTTAAATATTAACATCATCCTTTGAACATGCTTACGAGATTTTTTCAATGGCGTAACCTGGAGAGAGCTCGCCCATGACTACCGGCTCCATCACAAACTCCTTAAAAGACGCTAACAACTATTTCTCGGATGACGACTACTTCCCCAACGTCGACGTCCTCTCAACGACATGGATGACGTCAACGCCAACACCAACACGAACGTGAACGCGAGCGATTTCCCTTCTGCACCGCATGCGATCGTCCTTCATCTTCCTCAGATCATGTTTCAGATAATAGCTATAGCACTCTGTTTGAACATGCTACTTTTACATCCCATGTATTAAATTACATGACTAGTTTTAATTCTATGATATTAGTCATCTTTTATCCACTATTTTTACTGATTAAATCTTGAATTGCTCATATTTCTGACAGAAAGGAATAGGACCTGTCCGTTTGCAGGAAGGGTTGCCCTGAAAATGGTGTGGTCCGTTGTCGGAGTTCTTTACATTTCCCCATAGATCTGATGTTAGTTTCTTGCACGAGGCAGTATGTTTGCTGTAGTACGTAGTGCAGCTGACCTGAGACTATTTACTTCATGATGACTTTTGCTTTAGCGTCACCCTCTCCCAAACTGAAAACATACCCATGATTGGCCGATACCTTTTTCTGCTGTTGGAACCGAAGGGTATGGGCTAATTCCTAAGTTGCTCCAGCCGAAGCATTTAAATTCTAGGCGCTTGTTTCCCTACCTGTTCGATCCGACTTTTGTACCGCAAGCCAAATTCTAACGAAGAGTCCGAGGGTATGTACTATACTAGGGAAGGCATGCCTTCTTTTCACGTCATGTAGAGAAGACAATGTACAAATTGTGCAATGCACTATCTTCTATTATCATCTCTAGCAATTAATAAGAATTTACTATTTTAAGTAAGAAACTGATTTGATAAGGAAAGACATATGATATAATAGAGAAAATAGTTTTCTTATTTATAAGAAATCATTCCGTAACTAAGAGAAGACGATCTTCTCTTTATTATTTCTCCCTCCTTCAATTAATTAAAAATAATAACGTGGCAACCATAAAGAAAGACTGCCTCACCGTATTGTACATGCCCTGACACATCCTTTTGCGGCGACGTCTATCAATATGCGTCTATTGCCGGGATTGTATGAACATAACTACCAATCCATCGGAAAAAAATTCCTAGCGCCCGTCCATCGTCTGCGTTGTAGATGCCCTAAGAGCATGTTCCATGGTTATGTAGGCGCTTAATTAATAAAAATAAATATTACAAAATAGAAAATCCCGCTTAAGTTCCGCTATAACAGTCGCTTGTATTCTCTCTAATTAAAGGCTCCGCTTTTCACGCTGCAGCGAACCAAATCAACGAGCGCAAATGCAATATGTGGCATCGACGCTACAATTAGAAACACCGATATTTCTACTTGCAACTGCCCAGCTGACAGGGAGAAAATCTTACCGCCTCTAAATAAGAGCCGCGTTGTACATGCCTAAAGAACGAGCGGTAGCGTCACGCTTCTCGTCTCTTGCAGCCGCCACCACGTCTGTGTATAGCAAGGTCGCAAGGACGCGTACGTGGCATACTTCCTCCTCTGCACTTTCTACCGATCGAGAAACTGGAGACTTTTTGAGACCATCGAGAGATGGCCGTCTCTGGCTGGTTTCGTGGATGAACAGGTTTCCTCTCTTAAAAAATACGCCGAAAGAACCATTATTACATGTTAGTACGTGGAGGATTAGCAAGCTATGTCTATGCATGCACGCCATTGACTCTCATCGGGGTAGCATGGGCTCCTGCAGATTGGTATGGGACGGTAAGTGGCCCTTTCCTCAAAACATTTATACCCCGCTATATTAATATAGCAACAGACCATCGATTAATACAATGTCAAACCAAGCTAGGACAGAACAACACAAGCCAAGCCCAAAATAAAATAAAATAAAATAAAGTCGACATCAACGGTGTGATGAAAACGGAATAAACTCACAACCGTTGCACCCTCCGGAGAAGTACCACCACATATCTAGCAGTTCAAAGCGTCACGTACCCAGCAACACCTCCAAGAAAGGAAGTGATGACGACGACACTGCTGTCCGGACTGGTCCTAGGGTTTCCCTCGATACGCCATGGGAGGTGGAGAAGAGATACACCCGAAGCCCTTAAGGAAGGACGGTGATACCTGCAGACATCACCGCGGGTGTCAAAGTGACAAGGATTTCTCCCGACCTCTCAACCACACTCCCGAACCCTTTGTAATGCTCCACCAAGCTCACCACCCACGTGCATGCGCCACCACGGTCATGAAGTCGCCACCGCCGTCACACCATGAGCCACAGAGCGAGGCCAGTAGGATCGAGGGAGCGGAAACTTTGGCGAGGGCCAGCATGACATCAACACGCGGGAGGGAACTACCTCCACCGCTATAAGGCGGCAGCCAGCCGGATGCAGCAGCAAGACAAACTAGGCCCTTTGGCCCGGCCGAGCCCGTATAGGCTCGTGAAGTCCCACAGCCGCACTGTAGAAAGGTTGCCACCGTACATGCCAACCACAGCACCAGTTCCCACTCCTCCGTCCACCAGGGGATTCACTATCTCGGCAAATCCCTGCCGCCAAGCAACAACTCCATCGCCATCGAGATCACTCGAGCTTGCCGGGCCACCACCGGTCTGAGGATCACCGCCGCGAGCCACCTCCTGGAGCCGCCTCCGCCTGAGGATCTCCCTTGCAGACCACCTTCTGAGGCCGCCGCCCCAACTGTTAGAGTATGTCACGGTTTGGACTATATTTGGTAGTTTAAGTTTGTAATTCAATTCTATCTCTATTAGGCTTCTTGCTCGCCAAGTCTTCTAGTACTATATAAACAGCCTAAGGGCTCACGATGTAATCACCTCTTGCAATATCAATACAATCTATACTTCCGCAATCTTTCATGGTATCAGAGCGGTTCGCTCCGCCTATGGTTTAGCCACTGCTTCCGCGCGCTGTCCTCGGCGAGATCGAGCTCCATGATCTCTGCCGGGAGCACCAAATCTCGTAGCTAGTTTTTCTTCCAATTCCCTAGATCGGTTTAGTAGTTTTAGCAAATTTCTTTTTCCTATTAGATCTAATTTTCTTTTAGCCACCAAAAGCATCGTCCACAGCCGCATGTCGTCATCGCGCACCTCTACTTCAACCTCGGCATCGACTCAACTTCGGCAAATCATCATCAACGATCGTGACAAGGAGGCTCCGCGCGACGCCCCAAGGGACGCCTTCACGCGCTGCGTCGGCTGCTCCGTCCTCACGTCGTCTCCACGCCGGCCCGTCTTCGCCAACATCTACCGGGACACACATCCCTGAGTACGCGCCTCACCGTTAACAAAGGGCTGCATCTTCATCACACGTGGTCCTCATCGCCGACAATCATCTACACCAACAACATCGCCACATCATCGCCGCCATCACCAATCATGGTCATCGTCAACGCCAACAAGTTCATCTCCACGAGCGACGCCGCGCTCACACAAGCGGAAAATACGGGTCTAAATCCCCGAAATCAACTACCGCTACAGCAAATCTCTATCAAACAACTACCTCTTCGTCTTCGTTCACCACGACCTCGCCGTCAGAGTCGTAGTCTAATTTTTATTTTTTTACTTAATCAATTTTCTTCTTGCAACTACTTCATCTACTCCGACAAATCGGCAGACAACTTCTACGCACCGACCGTTCACGGAGAATTTCTTTGCTGCTCCCTTTGGCTCTGGCTCGCATGGCTCGTGATGGTCCCTGTCTTCGCACGTCCGGTATTGACAACACCGACGTGTGCCTTCGTCCTCGGCGCACTCCTGAGTTTGGCAAGCTCGGCAAGGCATGTCTCCTATCCTGACTACTCCGGATCCAACTACATCTACGTCAACTACTACGGCGAATTCTCCAGGCTCAACGACGACATCGACCACAACACCACGACAACATAAACATCATCAATTTCATCAACGGCGACTACATCACCAACGACATCATCGACCACGACTACATCACCCTACTTCTGGCTACATCGACATCGACATCCACCGACATCCTCTACAGTTCGCGCCTTCGGATTATGCTCCAGTCAGACCGTCCACGACGCTCCGGCTGTTCTCGTCACTATCGATCGATCAAGTGGGGGTGTTAGAGTATGTCACGGTTTGGACTATATTTGGTAGTTTAAGTTTGTAATCCAATTCTATCTCTATTAGGCTTCTTGCCCCCCAAGTCTTCTAGTACTATATAAACAGCCTAAGGGCTCACGATGTAACCACCTCTTGCAATATCAATACAATCTTTACTTCCGCAATCTTTCACTAGCATCCTTGACCTCAAGACAGTGGCGTGACAGGCAGTCCAACACAAGGGCATCGATCGAATGCAATCGGACATCCCAGGAGGAGTTGGTCGGTACAACAACCATCGGAGGAGATCCGCCCTCCACCACCGCGGTGGCCCCCGACCGAATGGGACATGTAGGGCCCGTCATGCCCAGATCAGGCCTAGATTAGGCCCATGCTAGCCCAAATCTAGGCCTGGATAGGGCCCGAGTAGCCCCGATGTTCTATTGTAGCGCCATGGCCATTGTTGCCATCCCACTGCAGACCCACGCCACCTCAACACGTGCCATCCCGCGTGTTGCTGCCATGTCCTGCGGCCACCACCTCGCCGCCACGATGTCCCGAGGACAACCCCTACCACCGCCCACCGGATGCGCTTGCACCGCACTAGGCCACCACGCCGCCCCCGGGCGAGAAAAGCGTCGGTGATGCACTATCTGCACCATGGGGAAGGACAAGGATGCCGAGTAGTGGCCCTTTCATTCTGACGTGCACGATAGTGGGAAAACAAAGAAGCAGAGGCAATCAACACGTATGCAATGGTACGCAGGACCACTCGGGCGCGTTTGGTAGGCTGCATGAGGGCCAGGCAGCCCCTATGGAGATGAAAATGGGGTGTTTGGATGCCCGCACGTGAGTTTGGTCTACGCCAGCGCACTTCTCAAAGCAGTCCGGAGCCAGGCCCAGGGAGAACAGCCGAATCAGTCATTTCCGTGGAGCCAGCCTCGCGCGAGCGCAAAATGGGCCGGTGCCACGCAACCGTTGCATGCGTGAGGAAGCATGGGAGATGCCGAATAACTCCGTCCCCACTCTCTCACTCTACTATCACCGCCCCTCACTCTAGCACTCTCTCTACATATCATCGGAGATACCAATGGCCTCCTCCTTTCCTCCTCCGCCGCCTCCTCCTTCCCACATCATTGCCCACAAGGTGGTGCCCTGCATCAAGACCACACCGTGCAAGCAGATTGGGCGCGCCATCCATGGCGCTGTAGACCGTGATGTCGGCGAGGCGGTGGGATTGAGGAGCGCGGTCGTGCAAGTCGACCCCGCCATTGTTCCATCTCTGAGGCGTACGTCGCTGATTTCGAGTAGGCCATGCGATGATCCCATTAGGGCGGCGGCGGTCGGGGCGATGCAGTCCATGGGGGTTGCATTGGAGTTTTTCCCTGTTCCCACCCGCTTCAGCCCGGACCTGGTCGCCCATTCATTTAGGGCGACAGGCACCGCCGCGGGGGCACCGGGGTCCAGTCGAGAGATGGTGAGGCCATTGGTCGTTAGGCCCGTGCTGAGGCGGGACCTGCCGTTCCCGCCAGGGTTTGAGTCTACTCCGGTAGGGTTTCCTCCCCTGTCGTCAGCCTGATTAGGGACTACAATGGCGGGCGACGTCTCCTCGGGCCAGGCCGCAGCCACGACGACCGCTCCAGCTGCCACCGCTACGTTCCCAACCTCCTTTACTTCAGCAACCGCTACGCCGACCAGTCCGCCGACCGCTCCTCCACAGGTGAGGGTTTTCTTTTTTGGTCTGTAGTTGGTGCTGGATTAAAATTAGTAGGATTCTTTGGTAAATTGTGCTTGTGCTTGCTTGATTGTGCATTAGTTTCCATACTTTGCACATTGTAGATTTTCACCAATTTTGTCCGGTTCAATTGTGAACATTGATAGTTGGTGTTGCACATTCCCATTGCTACTAGTTGTTTGTGTTTGTGCTTGTGCTTTTTGGATTGGTAGGATTACTTGCTACATTGTGTTTGTTCTTGTTAGATAGGAATGTAGATTGGCACACTTCCATTTCTACATTGGTTTTGCACAATGCCTATGATACTACTAGCTTTTTTGTGCATATTGACATTGCAATTAGCTTCTGCACATTGCTAGTTGTATGCTATCTGATTAGTTGTGGTTGGCAAGGAACCAAAGGAGGACTAGGACACCTTGTGTAGGAACACAGTTCCTTCTATGCCGGGGAACGATGACTTCATCCGAGACCTCCCTCCCTCAACCGCTAGGCCTGATCTGAACCACTTACTGGCGGAAATGAGGGCCAAGAAGAAGGAACAACAGGGCCGTCCTCCTCGTATTGGGCACATGAACAAAGAGGACCTCCCTCATTGGTTCTTCGTCCAGATCAAGGCGACTAACATGTCTGCACTAGAGATCCGGGACTGTATGAAGTCGGTGGTGCTCAAGCAGCTGCAGATAAGGCAACATGTATGCACTATGCCCCTCAAGACCTCAGACTTCTGTGAGCATGGTGTCCAGCTGCAGATGTTCGAGGACAAGATGTACTTTGTAAAGGGCTGATAGGAATTTGGGGTGAAGATCAAGTCGTGGTACGGTGATGTCCTCGCCTTCAAGTACCTCAACAAGCAAGGGGCTTCAAGGTGACTCTTTTCCGAGCTTTCAACAGCACGCAGGAGTTGATCACTTGCGATATGCTCATCTAATACTCCTCCGTTGTCGATGAACTTGATTGTAGATAGTAGTGTGTTGATCGTTTGTGTGTACTGGATATCGCAAGAACCAGTATATTTTGGGTCAGGGGTGTGTAGCCCTGGCGTGAAAAACCTATCAGGTGGCATGTGATGCACCGGAGGATGAACTACTACCTAGATAGTATATCTTCTACGCAATGTTCTTATATAGATTACCATATTTAGATGTGGTGAGTGTATCAGCTTGTCTGTGCAAATAGAGGGAACCTGGCTGAGCACCAAACGTATTTTTTTTAATCTACTGGAAAAACAGGCGATCAAACAGGCTGCAATTCGATACTAACATATGCAACCAAGCTACCAAACGGGATGCAGAAGTTGGTCCAAGGCCTATATGAGCCTGGCAGTGCCACCGCCAACGATGCCGGGCCAGGCCGAGAATGGGCTGCAGGGTACCAAAACTGCCCTATATGTTGGTTGTCGCTGTTTTCCAAGTGTAGGACGTTCACAGTCGTACTACCTCGTGCGCACTGTTTCTAGACAGGAGAGGGTACCCATTTTCGGTAAAGTTCGCTGGGATATCCTAGTCACCTTTCCAATCCATTAACAAAGAGAGACGGCTTTCTTCTTACGGACTATAGTCATGACGGCCCTATTAGTACTGGTGCCATCCATCGCGAGGCTCCCCACTCTGCGCTCCCGCCATCACCTCGCCATTCATTCTCCAAGGGTACTACTATTGTATCCTCCATTGCTCTCGCCTCTTGGATTTGCTCTTGTCTTGGATTTGCCTCGCCATTGCTCAAATCGATTCACTCCTACTACGCTCGCTCTGCAGATCCTACAAACTCGTCTCTTCATCGCAACCATGTCGTCGTCGTCGTCTGATCCGTCTCTGGAGACGGTGGCGCCCCGCGCGGCCGTCACCAGCGAGCGGAAGCTCAACCCCGACCTGCAGGAGCAGGTGCCCAAGCCATGTACGTACCCTGTCACTGGCCAGTTCTTCAGCCTATGTGATATCTGTTTAGATGCAGAGGACACAATTCCCTTAAAAAAAGACAGACGCCATCCATCGTCGCTTCTGCCACTGCCATTGCATTGGTTAGCCTGAACTTGGACGCTGTTCTTTTTTCTGGTCAAAGGGCCGTGACTCCGTCCAAGCGTTAAATACTTCTGTTCTCTGATCAACCGATCTGCTAGTACGTAGCAGAATCATGCGTTGTTAATTTACTCCCACGGACCACGGTCGCATCTCCAGTGAATTAGCACAACTCCGATACGTTTACTCATATTTTTTCTGTTGCTCTATCTTGAGCTGAGCTCGCATCGCATGCATTGTTGAAGTGACGTGAAACACAACCGTTTCTTGCAAGGCGCGGTCATTTCTCGCCCTATTACCGCTCCATGCTTTTCGTTCAGCGATTCTTCCGTTCAGTTACTGTAGATTTTGAATTCTGGCCAATCGCTCTGCGCCGCGTCATCACATGCCTCACGAGCCTTCTCCTTTTCAATTCCATTTTTTCGTCATCCGTTCCTGATTTTTCTAGTTAAAGTGGCGAGGATGATGTGACATCTTCGCATAGTCCCACATAAGAGCGTCTCCCCTCTCTCTCACCCCCACCATCCCACGTACTCACTCCCCCTTATCTTCCTCACCACCAGCAAAGCATGGCAGCGGACGGGTGCGCAAGGTCGGGAGCGATGTTGAAATCGGTACTACGCAGGTTTGAGGCGAGGAAGCAAAGACGGCCGCTGCTAGATGCGGGAGCTGGATGGGAGGCAGTGGCCCCGTGAATGGAGGGGGTGGAGGCAGCGGAGGTTCGAGGGAGAGCTCAGGAGCGGAGGGGACTTCTCCTTTTCAATTCCTTTTTCCGCTATCCATCCCTGATTTTTCCAGTCAAAGCGTTGAGGATGATGGGACATCTTCGTGTAGTCCCGCATAGGAGCGTCTATACCCGCGTTGCCCCCTCTCTCTCACCCCCACTATCCCACGCGCTCACCTCCTCCTTATCTTCCTCAACACCGGTAAAGCATGGTGGCGGATGGGTGTGCAAAGTCGGGGGTGATGTTGAATTGGTATTGGGCAGGTTCGAGGCAGGGAAGCAGAGGCGGACGACGTTGGATGCGGGAGCTGGACAGGAGCTGGTGGCCTCGTGAGTGGAGGGGATGGAGGGAGAGTATGTGAGAGGGGGAGCTCGGGAGTAGAGGGGGCAGCGCACGTTGCTGGGAGAGACAGAGAAGGGGCTGGGATGGGTGGGAGCTCGGGACTCGGGAGCTAGGGTGAAGGGAAACGAGATAGAGATGTGGGTGGGGATGGGGGAGGGGACAGGAGGGACCAGCTCGTAAGACTTCGGTCAACACCTGAAACTGAACAGTTGAGATGACTCAGAATGAAGATCAGACGGCCAGAGACGTGCGTGCGGATAGATGGCCTCAGATGGCTCGCTTTTGCTCAAACTTAAGCTATAGTATAATTTTATATTACTTTAAACAAGTAGCTCAAACCTTATAAACTTTTGTAAAGAACTTTTCAGTTGAGCTGGAGAAAATATGCAAATCTGAAGAACTTCATAAAGACACCGACAAAACCTTATGAACAAATTTGAAGAACTCGTAAAAAATGTTAGGGAAAGCAACAGATTGTAGAGTCTTTTTTCACAAAAGGAGTCACCAATCTTTAAGCATGGGGATGGTCTAGATATGGGTTGGGTAAAAATAGCATGGGCTCCTACAACTTAAGAGTGTTTCTATGGATGGTGGTGTGGCACCTTGCACCCCATGCATGCGAGTTGTCGTCGTTTTATCTAAACTAGACACGCAATATTACGGTGTAGGTTTCTATGATTGTATGAGCATGTGTAAACATGACAACGTTGCGAGGGTAAGCATTATTTGCATCAACAATCACCTCAGCAAAAAAATCTGCTTTGAGATCGCTAATCTTGTTAAACTACCCATCCTCTCGTTCTTGCTTCTCCTCAAAAATCGCCACATCATTGTTCCTTTGACTTCTAAGATGCGAGTAGGGTGTCAAGTGGGATCCCGCCTAAATCCCACTTCTAGTTCATTTGTCAAAATCTAGTGTAAATTTTGAGCAAAATTTTGAACTAGATTTTAGCAAATGAACTAGAAGTGGGATTTTGGTGGGATCCCACCTGACACCCTAGATGCGAGAGTAATAGGGCATCACCCCTTCCATTGAAGAAAGGATTACTCATTCCGGCATGAATCCACATCCTTCCCCCATTCATCTCCTTCCATGGCCGTTTTCCATCCTTGGATCTTCGTCCATGACGTCGAGCGGTAGTTGCATCGGTCGGGTGCGGAGGAGGAAGGAGCACAAGGTGGCGTTCACGAGCTAGGCAGCGACGTTCATGGCGTTGACGTTCTGGGCGACCACGGAGGCCTCCCCGTGGTGCTGCACGATCATGAAGGTAATGGGGTTGACATGCTCGACATCCATGTCCCCATGTTGTCCATGCACTGGGTGTGTGAACTACAACCCATGTTTGATCAAAGGATCGATGGCATGTGGATGGATGTAGGAGAAGAGGTTGTTACATAGGAAGATGGAGAGATGAGCGATGTTGACTCAGGTGCCACTCGGGTGGTGTATGAGTTTGATGTTCTCACACCCGGTGAAGAGATGATAAGGGATGTTATGTTTGGCATTCATCATCCCAACATTATTCGTAATGACAATGGCTCATATAGTTATTTTGACGATTAGACAAGCTAAGAACATTGTGTTATGAATAAAAGTATGAACATTGTGGTATGATGGACATTGGTATGTAATGGAAATTTTATTGTGAATTTTATTACACCATTGACATTGTTATGATGCATAAGAGACATTGTGTCTGAGAACACAGCGAAACTATTTTTTCAGTGAGATTTGTTGTAACCATTGTAGAAAAAGCACTAGAACAATTAAGTTGATTGATAAAAAGATAAATCCATTACAACAAACTATAGCACATTACAAGATCATTACTTAACTCTCTAAAGTACAAACTCTGTAGCAGTGTTTACAATTGCGGGATCATCATGTAGCACTCTGGATAATACCCCTATCTCTCTAGAACCTCATTCCTCATGTGTGAGATCTTATATCAGTGCCCCCACACAATTTTTATGATCTCCACCATGCACGTCTGATTCGTCAAGAACACACGGATGCTCCTCTCAATCAGGCACTCGTTTCACTCATGTTGTAGCTTTGTTAGAATGTCAAGAATAATAAAAATAATTAGAGAAATATTTTTAGACAAGTATTACATTTATGCAAGTAAAACCATATAAACATTTATGTACCTTTATTACATGTCAAGAACAGAAGTTGGACACTTATTTTGAAACAATGACTAGAGAGGGGCGAATAAACCGAAATTGTGAATATTTTGTATCCGATAAGTTGGGAGGTTGACAAGTGAGTCTAATATCCCACCCACCTGAAGCGGCTCGCTCTAAAAATTGAGGATCATGTGGAAATACTTGAGTTTTCCCGTTGTATCCTACGATGGTCACTACTCCTTGATAACGGGCAACACGTTTCTAATAAGGTACTCCTGGCTTACAACTCATGTAACACTCAATGGTTTAGTTTCCAATGCCCCTTTAGGACGATTGTGACTACCACATTTCGTCGGCTTCTCGATCACAAATGGGAACATACCAATTTTACCATCAGAAGTACAATTGTCATCCACATAAAACCTTGGAGCTAACAATGACACATAGAAACATGATCTTGTCAACGTGGTGCTTGCTTTGGCATGATCTTGTCAATATGCACATCATGGCCGAGAACCAAGCTGGCAGCGGAAGCCCTTGCGCTACACAAGTTCTCAAGGCCGAGAGCTAAGCTGGCAGCGGAAACCATCCCCTTTGTGGGTTCTCACGCCGAGAGCTAAGCTGGCAGCAGAGACCCTCTACATCCATGACTTTTCGCGGCCAAGAGCCGAGCTGGCAGCGAAAAGACTCACCATCTGCGGGTTCTCAGAGCGAGGTTGTGTTGTCGGTCCCATTTGCGTGGGAAAACGGCTCTCACGTACGACGGTCGTGTGCGAGGATCTGGCGACACCCAAAGCGCGCGTTATTTCCTCACGGATTTACCACACACGCGTTGGATATAAAACACGGCATGCGAGCACTTTCCTCCACAAAGCGTGAACTAACCTTTCTTCTCTTCCATGTTCTGTCCTGCTTTGTTTCCTTCCGCTGATCTGTTGCAACCATCATTCTGCTGACCACACAGGAGCTGCTGTTGTAGCTACCCACATTCGTAACCTGTCTATTTGGGGCATTCTCTACTTTCGGCTAACAACGGTACCATCGAGTGTGTAAGTGTTTGTTTCTTTTGTCTACTATGTTTGCTTTTATCATTCTTACACTTCTAACACTAATTGCGGTATGTCTTACTTCCTAACATGTTATACTATGCTTTGTTGCAGCTACAGCCTTCCATTTTCGGATAAGTTTGTTCGCCGCTGGTATGTACACTCGACATCGTCTCGGTCTTCGGTTCGAATTTTAGGGTATGTTTTTCTGCCTTTTGTGCGCATTGATTAGTGTATTTCTTTGCCCTTGCGCACTTTTTGGTACGAGTTCTTACTTACGTGCCTTCTGTATGTCTTACAAATGGGTATATCGGCGGAACACGTTCCTTTGTACCGGGAGAAGGAGACTAATGGTGACAGGTTGGTGAACTATCGTCTCCTTGACGACGATTGTCTGAAGCTTCGAGGCGATGCGAGCGAACGTCTCATATCGGTGGAACACGTTCCTTTATGCCGGGAGAAGGAGACTCATGGCGACAAGGCAGTGAACTATCGTCTCCTCGACGATGATTGTCTGAAGCTTCGAGGCGATGCAAGCGAACGTATCAATCCCCATCACGCCGGGGATGACGATGTAGCCCTTTTTGTCAGCTTCCTAAAGGCTCATGTTGGTTGATGTGTCTTTTTTGACTCATGCCCCACGGCGTGGTCACCTAGAACGGAGAAAGCATGCTCATCGCCATGGTATGCATAAGCCAACATGGATGATGAACAATACGACCCTGAGGACTTGAAAATTTTGATGGCCTCCTCAAGGATCTCTCGAAATTGAATGACCACGCTGACGTATCGAGTTCACGTGGTTGTTCTATTTTAGGTCTACATCATTGTAAATGTTGTTAGTACTGGTTTCTGTTGTACTGCTGTAAACTCCCTTTGACGGTACTATTATAAACGTGTGTCATCACACTTCGTGTTACTATTGTACTATTGTAAACTCCTTTTAATGGTATTATTACAAACATGTGTCGTCACAATTCATGTTACCTTACTTATGAATCGTTCATCGTGTCTTTTGTTTGCTTCGGTGTGTTTTCATTACACTTCAGATCTTTGGCCGTCTAGCGTGCTTTTTGTCAGCGTTGACACTGTGCGTACATGTATCGTCTTATCTTTTTTTTTTGTTAGACATGTTTCGACTTCGTCTCGAGGTGTGCACCGACTACAAGGATCTAAACGTGAAATGATGGGGCAGTCTAGGTAAGTTCGTGTTTCTCTTACACTTACATTGAGGATGTGCGCACGTACACAATGTTCTTTCAGAACTCACGTTTCACTCCGATAATATAATAGAAAGACTCTAAAGTGTCCTAGAGAAAACTATATGTAGTTCTTTCTATCATTTAATACTTGGATATTTTTTAATCCTTTTTCATTTCTTCAATGATTAATTGGAATTCTATCTAATCATTTTGGCTGACTGTTTTTACATAAATAATAAGTAAAAAGCAGTAGAAACTAGAATGAACAGTGCAGTAGCAATAAATGCGAGAATATTTCTTTCATAACCTCTTTATTTTTTATTTTCACAATAACTGGGGATATAATCCCATGGGGAGGAAAAAGGGGTGTCCTGTAAATTTAAGGGTAGAGCTTGCAATATGATAATACTGAATCAATTCAATATTATGAATATCGGATCTATCAAATTAATTCATAGTTGAGAGGGGAATACTATAACGACCCTTTATCCATACTAAGACCAAAATGATTTTCTATTGGATTACGAATTCCCTCTTTCTTTTTTAATCCTTTTCTCCTTTTTCTTTTCTACGTCTCTAATCCATGATCCTTCTTAATCTTATCCAATTTCCCTTCCTTTTTATTATAGTTATACATAAAATTATGTATGTATGTATTATATGATCAACTTTCTATGGGTCGATCCACGACGCTCACGGTACAATTTATGGCCTCGCTTTCTGCGAGTATTCCATCGCCTCGGGTTGTTAGTCGCGTCTTGGGACGTAAAGAGAAGTCTAGTAACAATAATTAGACGCATATTTTGACACAAGTATCGCAGTGATGCAAGTAAAACCAGATAGAAATTTATATACCTTAATTATAATGTCAAGGATAGAAGTTGGAGAATTTTAAAAAAATGATTAGAGAGTGGCGAATAAACCAAAATCAAGAAAGTTTTGTATCCGGCCAGTTGGGAGGTTGACAAGTGAGTCTAATGTCCCATGCACCTGTAGCGGCTGGCTCTAAAATTTCTGGATCATGTAGCAATACTTGAGTTTTTACGTTCTGTCTTGTTGAATCCCCTTGGTAACAGACAACACATTTCTAAAATATTGGGCTCCAACGATCCTCCAATGGCCACATCCCCTTGGTAACAGACAACACATTTCCGATACCCGGCGAGAGTAGATGAATCTAGGGTTTATAACTAAGGCTAATGGCCACAACTCGGGTGATTCTAACATGTCCTCTTTAGGTGAATGTCTTGAAGTATATATAGTCGTCGGTGGTATAAGAGTTTTCCCTAGTCAGGATAGGTCTTCATATTGCATTGCATGTTAGTTGATCTTCAATCTACCTTGAACATACGTTTGGTCTTCGGGCATTTTCAGAGAGCCGTCTTGCAGCCCCGCAAGTCAGGTCAGTTGAGAGTTTCTCGTCGCGGGCCTTTGAGTCTTGTACGTTGAGGTCTCCGTGGGCAGGAATCGTGAATTAGACCCATGTGTCGTATATGTCTAAATCCACCCATCACCGACAAGCCCCCGATCAATAACTTTAATATGATGGCCTTTCGCTTCAACAAAGTTGCCTTGATCCACGTTTAGCCTTCGTCTGGTGAGCTCGATGACTTCTACTTGATCTTGGCGCAGCAGGTCCAGCGTAAGTTTAGAGGTCTTAGAAAGGTCTCTAACGTGTACCAGCATTATGAGAGTGTTGTTCTTCTAGAGCGTCCTATTGGGGTTCGTAGCAGAAAATAAAAATTTCCTAACAACGAGAACGATATAGCCAAGATCTATACTATGCAGATGTAAGGTAACAGAGGGATTCACGTTCCAACGAACATTGATGATGTAGACGTACGATGATGACAACCTCAAGGTCATGTAGTCGTACAAGCGATCAATGCTACAACCGGCAGCACCTCCATAGTTCTACATGCGTCTAGTGTAGACGACGTCCCCTGGGCTCCGGTCCAGTGAAGAAGTGGAAGAAGAAAGATCCGGACCGAGGATCCAACAACATGACTATGTGGGTATGGTGGAGATCTCAAACCTCGTATGCACGTTCCAATATTCCAGAACCACACGTGAGGGAGAGAGAGGGAGAGAAGGCAAAAGCCAAAGGGATGAATGAGGAGAGGGGTATCCTCCCCTTTATATAGGCCTAGAGGAGGGGTGCCATATAGGGGGTGCCTCCACCTGGGGTGCGCCTCCCTAGAAGGTGCCTTCCCTAGGAGGGCTTCCCTAGGGCGCCCCCTCCTTGCTGCGCGCCCCCTCCTTGGGCCGCCGACCACCCTTTGGGGTGTGAGGCACCCTCCTAGTGGGCTACCCAAGTGGTGGCCCATTAGGGGTTAGCCTAGATTTTTAATTCTTTTAATTAAATACTAAAACACATTATTTAAGTCTCTGGACAATTCATTAACTTCGAAACTTTTTCAACATATTTCCAGCACAATTCCGGACTTCTCTCTCATTTCTCCAACGTCCCCGAATCAATCCCGAGTGTCGTATGCCCTTAAGTGTGCCACCCTACGGTTCAGGAATGCGCACACATGATCGGGACACCTCTTCGATCATGACCAACATAGGGATTTGGAAACCCATGATGGTCCCTACAAGTTTTACGAATTAACTGTATCACTTGGACCTTAAATGTCGAGTCTCATTCCCTTTTCTACATGATACTTAGTTTGTCTGAGATCCGATCTTTGGTACATGTATAACTAGTTTGATATTGTTACCGCCAAGCGCATTTACTCGTCCTCGTGATATTATATTCCCGTGAGCTAGTCACATGCTTGCAAGCTTCATAGATGTAATCTCACCGAGTGTGCACATAGTATCTATCTGTCATGCGGATGGACAAATCCCGATCTTGATGCATACACCTCAACCTATTCCTTCAAAATACCTGAGAGACACCTTTATAATCACTCTGTTATGGTGTGCCGGTCGATGTAGTCAAATCTCCCTCAGGTGATAATGATTAGATATGATCTCACGGTCAAAGGATTGGGTTACTATGTTTTCCTAGTTATCGCAATGTTAAACTTTGTGACTAGATCTCATAGCAATATTTAAGTTGGGTTTGTGTCCATCACATAATTCACCTAATGACATGACCCCATTGTCAATTGAACTTTGCAAATCTTTCTATCACCTTCCTTGACATATTGCATTATCATGTGATAACGCCCGGAGTATATGCTCACATGGTCTTGCATGCTTGGAAACACACCCAGTTTAGTGACGAACTTCCTTAGCCATACAGCTTCATTTGCTACTTCCAAAGCATCTATATACTCTAATTCCATTGTAGATTGATCTATTGTTGCTTGCTTGCCGCTCTTCTAGCTCACCACGCCTCCATTAACCACAAGCACGTACCCCGTCTGAGATTTTGAGTCATCCAGATTAGCGTCAAAATTTACGTCAACATAAACTTTTATGGAAAGCTCCTCTTCACATCCTCCATAGATATAAACATATCCTTGGTTCTCCTAAGATACTTTAGGATATTCTTAACCAATGTCTAATGATCCATTCTAGGATTAATTTGGAACCGGCTCGTCAAGCTAAGAGCCATGGCCATATCAGGTTGAGTACTTCGCATGGCATACATGATAGAGCCTATGGATGAAGCATAGGGGATGTCACACATCTCATCGTTATGTTTAGGTGTTGCTGGACACTTAGTTAAACTCAATGGTTTACCTTTCAACACAGGCAAGAACCCTTTCTTTGCCTCATCTGTTCTAAACCTCTTCAGAACCTTATCCAGGTAAGAGTGGTAAGTACTCTGACTTAATGTTATTAGGTATTTTGGTCTATCTCTATAGATTTTAATGCCTAATACGAAAGCAACTTCACCCAAATCCTTCATAGAAAATTTACTATTTAAAATTTTACACTCTTTATAAGATTCACATCATTCCCAATTAATAAAATATCATCCACATACAATACTAGGAATGCTACTGAGCTCCCACTCACTTTCTTTTAAATACAGGTTTTTTCTTCATTTTGGACAAATCCAAACCTTTGATCACTTCATCAAAGCAAAAATTCCAGCTCCGAGATGCTTGCTTCCGTCCATAAATGGAACACTGAAACTTGCATACCTTTCCAACATCCTTAAGATTGACAAAACCTTCCAGTTGTACCATTTAGGAATGTAGTTTTGACATCCATCTGCCATATCCCATAATAAAAATATGTAGCAATTTCTAGTAAAATACTGATAGACTTAAGCATCGCTACGGGTGAGAATGTCTCATCCTATTCAACTCCTCTAATTTGTCGAAAACCCTTTGTGACAAGTCAAGCTTTATAGACGGTCACATTACCATCAGTGTCTATATTTTTTTTTAAATATCCATTTATTCTCAACAGCCTTGCGGCCATCAGGAATATCCACCAATATCCATACTTGGTTATCATACATGGACCATATCTCGGATTTCATGGCTTCAAGCCATTTCTCGGACTCAGGGCCCTCCACTGCTTCCTTGTAGTTCATAGGTTCGTCATGTTCAACTAAGATCGTCATGTTCCTTGTATTAACAAGATCGTCATACCACTCAGGAGCGGTACGTGTTCTTGTAGATCGACGTGGTTGAGTAGGTGCCTTGATGTGAATGTTATGATCATCATCATTTGCTTCCTCTTCAACTGTTGAGGACGGTTCCAGAACATCTTATATTGTGCCACTCGGTATTTGGAGGGAAGGGTCAACAATATCATCAAGCTCTAATTTCCTTCTACTAAATACCTTTGGAGAGAAACTACTTTTCGAGAAAGGTACCATTCTTGGCGACAAACATTTTTCCCTCGGTTTTGTTGTAGAATGTGTACCCAATAGTTTCCTTTGGATACCCTACAAAGATGCATTTCTCCGCTTTCAGTTCGAGCTTATTGGGTTGTAGTCTTTTAACATAAGCCTCACAATCTCAAACTTTCAGGAAAGATAACTTAGGCTTCTTGCCATGCCATATCTCATATGGTGTTGTCTCCATGGATTTGGATGGCACCCTATTTAAAATGAATGTAGTTGTTTCTAATGTATACCCCCCAAAATGATAACGATAAGTCGGTAAGAGACATCATAGACCGCACACTATTTAATAGAGTGTGATTATGTTGTTTTGACACACCATTACGCCGTGGTGTTCTATGTGGTGTAAGTTATGGTACAATGCCACAAGTCTTGAGATGCATGCCAAACTCATAACTCAAATGCTCGCTTCCTCGATCAGAACGAAGGTGGTTGATTTTCTTGTTAAGTTGATTTCAACTTCACTCTAAAGTTATTTGAACGTTTCAAATGTTTCAGACTTGTGTTTCATTAAGTAAATATACTCATATCTACTTAAACCATTAGTGAAGGTTATGAAGTAACGATATCCATTGCGCATTGAGATGCTCATTGGTCCACACACATGTATGTATGATTGTGTTCCATCACACCAGAAAACAGAGTCATGGTCATCTTGCCCATAAAGCATGATTCGCATTTTCAAAAGATTCAAAATCTAGTGACTCCAAAAGTTCATCAGAATGGAGATTCTTCATGCGCTTAACACCAATATGACCCAAACGACAATGCCACATGTACATGGTATTATCGTCACTAAGATTACATCTTTTGGCATCAATGTTATGGATGTGAGAATCACTACTACCGATATTTAATAGGAACGAACCATTACTTTCCTATGCATGAGCATATAATACATTATTCATATAATAGAACAACCCTTTGTCTCTGACTTAAATGAATAATAGTCTCGCAACAAGCAAGACCCACTTACAATGTTCATACTCAACGCGGACACAAAGTGGTTGTTCTATTTACATGAATAATGTCTTTTATGCTGATGTATGACAAAGTAAAGGTTTATTCTTATTGAATCTTGACTATGATGACACACACATCCATAACATTGATGAAGCGATGTAAGCATGGTAATGATAATTCGATGTATATGTGGCATTGTCGTTTGGGTCATGTTGGTGAAAAACACATGAAGAAGGTCCATTCGTACGAACTTCTGGAATCATAGATTTCGAATCTCTCGATCGATGTGACACATGCCTTATAGGGAAAATGACCAAGACGCCATTCACCCGTATGATGGAACGGGCGACAGACCTATTAGGAGTTATACATTCCGATGTATGTGGAGCAATGAACGTCTCCACACACAATGGTTATCGTTACTTTTTCACCTTCACCGATGACTTAAGTAGATATGGAATGAAACACAAGTCTAAAACTTTTGAAAAGTTTAAAGAGTTTTAGAGTGAAGTTGAAAATCAACTCGACATGAAAATCAAGCACGTTCGAACTGATTGAGGGGGCGAGTATTTGAGTTACGAGTTTGGCACACATCTAAACACTTATGGTATCATATATACCACAACTTATGCCAGTTGTAACACCACAACATAATCTTGCGTCTGAGCGACATAATCATACCCTATTAGATAGTGTGTAGTATATGATATCTTTCACCAACTTATCTATATCATTCTGGGGATATGCTCTAGAAAATTTTGCATTCATTTTAAATAGGATGCCATCCAAGTCCATGGATACAATGCCTTATGAGATATGACATGGCAAGAAGCCAAAGTTGTCTTTCCTAAAAGTTTAGGGATGTCAGGCTTATATATGTTAAGAAATTATAGCCTGACAAACTCGAACCTAAGGCGGAAAAGTGCATTTTTGTAGGGTATCCAAAGTAAACTATTGGATACACCTTCTACAACCAATCTAAGGGCAAAATATTTGTCGCTAAGAATGGTACCTTCCTCGAGAAAGAGTTCCCTGCAAAAGGTGTAAGTGGAAGAAAGATAGAGCTCGATGAGATTATTGATCCTGGTCTCCAAATACCGATTGGCACAATGGGAAACATCTTAGAACTGCCTTCACCAATTGGAGTGGGAGCAAATGATGAAGATCATGATACTCACACCGAGGCTCCTATTGAACCTCGCAGGTCAACAAGAAAGCGTACTACTCCTGAATGGTACGAGCATCTTGTAAATCTCGTCAAGATGGTTGAGCCTTCAACCTACAAGGAAACAATGGAAGGCCCTGAGTCCGAGAAATGGCTTGAAGCCATGAGATCCGAGATGTGATCCATGTATGACAATCAAGTAGGGACCTTGGTAGATATTCCCGAAGGACGCAAGGCTATAGAGAATAAATGGATCTTCAAGAAAAATACTGATGCTGACGACGACATCACTATCTATAAAGTTTGACTTGTTGCAGAAGGTTTCTGACAAATTCAAGGAATTGACTACAAAGTTTAAGTCTATTCAGGTTTTATAGCAGTTGCTGCACATTTTGATTACGACATATGGCAGATGGATGTGAAAAATGCCCTCCTGAATGGCAACATTGAGGAAGAGTTATATATGATGCAACCGAAAGGTTTTGTTAATCCAAAGGATGCTAGGAAAGTATGCAAGCTTCAACGTTCCATTTATGGACTAAAACAAGCATCTCACAGCTAGAATCTTCGATTTGATCAGGTTATCAAAGGTTTTGGATTCATCGAAATGAGGAAGAAGCCAACATTTATAAGAAAGTGAGTGGAATCTTAGTGGCATTCCTAGTACTATATGTGGATGATATATTGTTAATAGGGAATCTTAAAAATCTGCTACCTGCTACTGTTGTTATGTTTTGTGGACGAAGTGGGTGTAGGAAGGACAATCCATAATACTTGTTGTTTCATTGGAGAAGGAAAGAATCAAGAGGGGTAATGTTGGAAATATGCCCTAGAGACAAATAATAATATGGATTATTATCATATTTCACAAAGTTTTATATCATGTTATAACTGTATTGAGAGGAAACATCCATACACGTGTGATATATAAACAACTAGGAGTTCCTGGTGAATCTCTAGTCACTGGTTCATTGGTCAATAGATGGTCAAGGTTTCCTGATTATGTGGCATTTATGCCTGTTGACAATGGAGTCACCTCATTGGGATAATGACATGATGAGAATACCCAATCTAAGCATCGTAACACGATTATGTCACAAAGTTCAAGTTATGATGATTAGGGAACATAGTGTCTTGTTCCTAAGACCGTGAGACCGTATTTATCATTGTCACCTGAGAATGCATTGATAGCATCAAACGTCACTCGGTGAAACGATAATCATAAAGGTGTGTTCAGGTACATCAAAGGGGCACGTAGAGGCCTATGTGTCAAGAGCGTGATTTCTTGGAGAAGTTATATCCATAAAGTTGCGAAGCATGTGACTAGGTCAGGGTGATATCACTTGTCGAAACGAGTTAAGTAGCAATTGTCAGTAACAAGATTAAACACGTCATGGTGATGTCATTAATCAGATCTCGGACAATGCAAGTATCGCAGAGGCAAAGGGAATAGGATATAGCATTGATGGTTCAACGGCAAAGATTTCATGGAATGCATAGGGGTCATTGTAACACCCTCGAATCGGCCCTATGCAGATTTCAGCGCTCCCCACCAAAACCGCATAGAAACGATTCAAGGACGCCCACCAGGAACTTGCGTGCGGGTGGAAAACGAAGTAATACCATTACACAATAGTTCACGATGGAACCCACAACACATATATATATACAACAACGACTCATTGAGTCAAGAATACAGATATACAATACAAAGATCCAAATCACCTTGAAAACGATAGAGCATCCGACTACGGACAAGATGCAAATGGGGCTAAGAGCCCTGAAGAATAACCAATGGCGTCCATAACCCTGCCCAGGCCAAGCCGGAAGGGTAACCCTGCTAACGACGTCGATCTCAAACCTGCTAAAACAAAAGGGGTGCCGACAAAAGGCAAAGGAAAAAGAGGAGCGTCGATCGAGGCCGACATGCAGCGAGGCTAGAATTCGGCGGCTCTCGCCTACATAGGTATGGTGGACTGAAGCGGCAGCGAAGCATGCACTAGACAACCTATAGAGACTCGATTCATCTGTCGGCTATTAGAGAGGGATAAGAGAGACCTATTCGGATCCAACCTGATACTAACACCAAACATACCCATCCTGGTATTCCCCCCCTCGAGACCAAACGAGGAATTTAAACCAAGGAACTCACACAGTTGGCAGTTTTATTCATTCCATTATAGTTGCAGCACTTACTAGTCAGATATAGATATCATGAGTCATCCTGATAACATAAGTAGTGGACGGTTTTAGTTAACCATTCAGTGGTAGTTGCAGTACTTACCAGTCAGATACAATTAGCATGTGACATCCCAAACCCAGCAGTTGTTGACACTTTTATTTCATTCCGTTGGAGTTGCGATACTTACTAGGCAGATATAACATGACACGATACACACTAGTTCCACCAGTTGTTGGCACTTTTATTATCCATTCCGTTGTACTGAAGCTGATTACTAGTCACATATTAAGTCAAATTTATAGCACTACTTTAGTTATGCTTGTCTATGATTGAGATATTGTGCTCCAAGTCGCCCATAACCGCGGAAACGGCTTTTAGAAAGATTTACCCTGCAGGGGTGCACAAATAGCAACACACACACGATCAACCTCGGAAAAACCAACTCAAAACCCAACGAGGCTTTCACGACAAAGCAATCATAGAATTCATAAATTATTTCAGGGGGCCACCCCATTAAGCTACCCACAACGAAGTTGGCCGGCTCCGAGACGGACCCAAGGTTTGTGCCAATGGCTGTAAACGACTGGGAACCCGAAAGTGTGATTGGGCTTGTCGATACCGCGAAAACATTCCACATTCCTAAACAGTACAGGTGCTCCACGCACAATCGTAAATAAAGCAGTAAAGCATGGCATAAGTACAAGATAGTAATAAATCCCCAAACTACTTTGTGGCCCCAAGATATAAGAAATGAATCAAGCTCTGGCTAAGGGGATTCATGGTCCCATATGCGGATAGTGCGATAGTCAAGGAACATGTATCAAGTACTCGGGGTCCTACGAGACACAAGTGAGCGTGGAAGAACCAAATAACATCTATTGCCCACCGATGCCTCTGCATTAGTTATCCAGCAAATTAATAGTTGTATTTAAAGTCACGATCCTCTCCACCATAAAGCATATGACAGCATTCCATCAACTGTGTGGTACTTCACGACACGGGATCGCACCTGAGCAAGCGGCTACGACTCGCAAGACCATCTATCTACCAAACAACAGGTAATAGGAGGTGTCCAAGGCAATATAAAGGCTGCACGGAATATATCTGGTACGGAACAGTAAAGCATCGCGACACAGATAGCAATAGATCGATAGGAGGAAATAAAGGCTATAAATGCAAAATAGGTAGAAAGGGGGAAAATGCTCGCCTGGGAAACATAGCCGAAGATACACCGAAGAACTTGTCGGTACTCGCATCAACTCAACGGCCTAATCCGTGAAGAAGCAAAACACTAAAAGAAACACTGGATACACTATTTAATACTACGACAGAAGATCGGGCATGATGCATGTATGGTGCATGACATGGCAAAGATGCGATGCAATTAGGCAATATTAAGCGAAACAGGGGTCCCGATAATTAATTAGATGGTTCATGTTGTATAGCTACCCCGCAATTTAAATGTTGTCTTAACAAGGTGAAACATTGCATCGGTTCGCTACACAAATTTTAAATGGAGTCCGAAATAAGACAAATGTATCCCGCATAAACACTCCATATTTAATTATGAGGTGAATCGATAAAGTGCCCCCGAACAAATAAACATGTATGCGAGTATGGATAATTTAATATGCCTAAGTATATGGATGACAATTTATAAAAAAATAGGGGATCAGATCGGGGTCTCACATAGGGGACTCGGCGATCTTGGTTCCGAGGGTTCGAGGGATCGGTCTTCAGATCCGGGTAGGAGATCATGGGGTTCCGGCTTCGATTGTTGACGATGTACTTGGTTTGGTGTCGGTGCTTCTTCGGGTACCATGGGTTCTCGGCGTGGTCGCTCTTGGCGCGATACGAATCCTTTGTGCTCATGTTCAATCATCCACATCGGAACTTCTCTTAGCATCGGTCACGGTAGCACTTGGATCTTGACACACGGAGCCGGACCTTGCATGCCAACATGGGGGGAAGAGTTGCGGTGGCCTGCTTCCAAAACACGGGTAGCAAGACAAAAGACAGGACCCGGACCCGGACCCGTTCAGGCATATGAGCGAGGGGCTACTGGTCGTACTGCAGCTGAAGGGTGGCTCTGGTCGCGCGTCGGAGGCCGAGAGCAGCGGCGCGTCGGGGACGAAGTAGAGGGCGACAGTGGCTCCAGGAGGAAGAGGGCGAGGTGCCGCGGCGACGGCAGCCTAGGGCTCGCTCGCGGGCAGTCGCTAGCGAGAGACGGCGGCGGCTACTGCGGAGGGCGAGGAAGAGCGGGGCGCGGGGGTCGTGAGAACGGGATGCGGTCGGCGGCGCTCGGGGTCGCGCTCGGAGGAGGTCACAGGAGGACGAGGGTGAGCGGGGCCCTGTCGGCCTGCTCCACTAAAGGAGAGAGGGCGCAGTGGTCTGGTCCGGTGCAGAGGTGAGAGGGCAGCGGGTCGACAGCGAGCTTGGGGCCGGGTGGCGCGGGCTCCGCTCAAGGACGTCCGGGTTGACGACGAGGAGGCGGAGCGGAGCGTCTGGCAGCGGCTTGAGCGGACGAATACAGAGGCGGGAGCGCGAGGAACTAGGGCGCGAGCGGTGGGGTCAACGGGGTGGCTCGAGAGGCGCCAGCGGCTGCAGCCGAGGCAGCATGGACGAGCAGTGGCCGTGCGAAGGAAGCGAGGGCGGCGAGGTGGCGGGCGATGCTGCGAGGAGGAGTCAGCCTGAGGATGGAGAAGGAGGAGTGTAAGAGGGTAGGTGGGGATCGAGGGGCGTACGCGTCGGGAAGAACGCGAGGCAGAGGGGGTTGCGGGGCCACGCGGGGTCATGTGCGTTGTGGCACGGGGTGGGGCTAGGAATCGATCGGGAGGCTTCCCGTGCGACGCAGGCGGTGTACGAGCGTGGGCGTGACAAGGATCGGGTGCTGCCGCTGCTTAACGTGTAGGTGTGTGTGAGCAGCTGTGAGCGTGGCGGCGGGGCAGGTGGGATGTGGCAGCTGGGACTAGTGGTGGGGGATGGGATTAGGGTTAGAGCTAGGGTTAGGGTTTTCTTTTTATCTAGGTTGTAGACTGGCTGCTGGTTGGGCCTCGGGTCTGACCAGTGGCTGCCTCCCCAGTCAAAATACTTTTATTTATTTTATTTTTTAAAGGCGTTTGTAAATAGTTTTTAGACAAATAGAAGATCCGAAATAGACCGGGTTTTGATTTGAAATAAAGACAGGAAATATTTAGAAAATAAAGAATGGCTTTTAGAAAATAGTTTTAAGCAAACCATGCATGATGACATGACGATGCTCGAATTCAATGTGGCATGATGACATGAGCATGCGGTCATGATGATGCGCAACACAAAAACATAGCGATTTTCTAGTAGTGGTTTTATCGGGGTGCTACAGTCATCATGGGCATCCAGGTCCCGCTGATGATCATTGGTCTAAGAGGGGTATCGACTATGTCTGGAGTGTTCCTAAATCATAGGGTATCACTCTTAAGGGTTTGATGATGCTTGGAGATCATTTTGGTATCGTCGGAATCACCAAAGAAAAGAAAGAGAGAAAACCGGAAAGGTTCTGGGAAGGTCCGGAGGATGTCCGGAGTGGGATGGAAGGAGTTACATAGCCACGGGGATTGAATAATATGTAAGTAAATGTTAAATTTGATTTAAATTATTTATTTATATTTATTAATTAAAAGAGAAGGAATTAAAATGGTTAAATTCACTATTGGGCCAAAATCCATAGGGAAAAAATCCCATGAGGGAAAAGACTAGAGGGAGGAAAGGGAGGAGGTGGCCGCATGGCCCCCTAGGATCCCATGCGAGGCCTAAGTGGGCCCTAGCCAGCCAACCACCCCCTCTCCCCTCTCATCTCCTTTGTTTAGTCCCACATGGCTTAGCTAATAAGCTATGGGGTCCTTTTCCCTTATATATGAGGCATATGGAGAGAATTAAATACACGAATAAATAATAAAAGGTATCCTGTCTTTGGGGAAGCATCTAGTTGCCTATCCTCTCTCTCTCTCTCCCATGACTGTGGTCCCTATAGGGGTTCCAGGCCTAAAAACACTAAATTTTTCCTACGCCAAAAACCCTAATTCTAGGACCTATCTATTAGTAATGCACTAACGGGAGAAGCTTTTCGCGAACTTACCCTTGAAGACCAAAACGCGTTGTCAACACTCAGGAGAGTGTGGTTGATGTAGTCATACCAACGCTGACCTCAGGGTCGTGTTGAAGTCCAACAGCTCATGCGTCTCCGATGACTTCTACTGCCCCAAGTGTTGCACCTCCGAGGGAGTTACACATGTCCGGTGCCTGACAATGACTCCCGCTCCTCCGATCCAGCAGTAGGTGTGAAAGTAGACCTTCTAGATTCGAATCCCGCAGCGCGATGGTGCTCCGCGGTGAAGAAGGCTCCTGATCGTGTAGTCCAGACTTAGGACTACTGTCACGAGAGAGAGAGAGAGAGTATCAACTGGAGGTCTCCCCAAAAGAGAGGGAACCTTTACTGATTATTGTTGTATTTATTTTCTCAAGATAACTCTCAATATATAGGGGAAAAGGCACCCCATAGCTAATTAGCTTAGCCATGTGGGACTAAACAAGGGGAGAGGAGAGGGGGAGGGGTGGCCGGCCGGCCAAGGCCCCCATGGGCCCAGCCGGTGGCTGCCTGGAGCCCATGCGACCCCTCCTCCCTTTCTCCCTTTTGGTATTTTCCCTCATGGGCCTTTTTCCCTAGGGATTCTAGACCAATAGTGAATTTGACCATTTTAATTCCTTTTCTTTTATTAATAAATATCAGTAAATGATTAAATCAATATTTAACATTTACTTACATATTATTCAATCCCCGTAGATATGGAACTCCTTCCACCCCACTCCAGTTTTCTCTCTTTCTATTCTTCGGTGATTCTGCCCATACCAAAATGACCTCCGAGCATCATCAAGCCCTTAAGCGTGATACCCCACGGTTCGGTAACACTCCAGACATGGTCGAGACCCTTCTAATACGAATGATCATCGGTGGGACATGGATATCCATGATGACCCATGTGCATTCCACGGATTTGTGTCGTTGAACCATGAACGTCATGTCATGTTCCTTTTGTATCTGTGATACTTGCATTGTCCGAGATCTGATCAATGACATCACCATGCCGTGTTCAATCTCATAACTGACAAATGCTACTTAACTTGTTCCGATAAATGATATCCCCGTGACCTAGTCACATGCTGCACAGCTATTGGATATAACTTCTCCGAGTGGGCCCTCGAGTATCTTTCTATCACGCGGATGGAAAAGTTGTGCTCTTGACACATAATGCCTCTACATGCCCCTCTGAATACCTGAACACACTTTTATAGTCACTGTTTAACTGAGTGAGTTTGATGCTATCAAAGTATTCTTGGGTGACAGTGATTGATATGGTCTCACGGTCTACGAAACAAGACATTATGTTTCCTAATCATCGTAACTTGAACTTTGTGACATGATCGTGTCACGATGCTTAGATTGGGTATTTTCATCATATCATTCTCCCAATGAGGTGACTCCATTATCAACTGCATAAATGCCACATGATCAGGAAACCTTGATCATCTGTTGACCAATGAACTAGTGACTAGAGTTTCACCAGGAACTCCTGGTTGTTTATATATCACACGTGTATTGACGTTTCCTTTCAATACAGTTATAACATGATATAAAACTTAATCATAAACTTTGTGAAATATGATAATAATCAATATTATTATTTGTCTCTAGGGCATATTTCCAATAGTCTCCCAATTGCACTAGAGTACAAATAAACTAGCTACATTTGTTTACCAATCATCAACACCATACAATTTGGCACCTCTGATCATGCTTGCTCATGGAAGAGGTTGAATCTGGGGTCTGGACTTTACATCCCTCATATCCTTTGCAACTTACTAATGTCACCTTAATTGACATTCATACTTTAGCATCTTATGATAATATCTTCTATATGTATATTAGTTGTGGCAACAGAGTGAGGTCGGTTTCCAAGATCCAGCAGTGATGTTAGATCAACCAAAGCAAGTTTTCTCATGGGCATTGTGCGCTGGGACACACTCTCTTTGAGAAGACGAACTTGTCTTGCCACAACATTATACATCACTTTAGGTAGTATCCTTATACTTTCATTTGAAATATAGTTATCGAAACACTAGTGCACCATGTGCATTTTTTCGATGTTTACCACCATGCTTCCTCTTTGACTTAAATTGGTATTTTCAATGTAGAGATTTCTAATCCTTTAAGGTTAACATATGCCCTTATATCATAAGCCTTTATGCTTTAAGGTATGTCATCCTTCATGGATCTGGAAAACATGTCTACAATTCTCATTAGACACTGTGGACAAACTTAGCTCAATGTTCAGCGATTCATACTTAATCACTTCCAAACTCTTCTTGGATCATATATTATGTTGAGTTCTCATCATGATTTCTAAGACAGAACCTATGCCAAACATAGTGGATGACGATCATCCGTTTCTTTCTTTTAACCATCGATGTAGCACTTACATGCAATTCCTAATTCAAATGATTTAGGACCATTCCTTCATCAATTCCTTTTCCGAAACTATTTCAGAATCTCTTTTAGGAATACATTACAACATAATATTGTAATATACTTTCTTTCAACTTACCCTTATAAATCATTATTTATCAGTACTTGCGCTTTTATTCTTACTGTGTCGTATACAGAGAAGAATTAAACTCCCACTCAAAATATGTTCCCTACATATTCTAGTCCGAAACTTACATTGCTCCCTGACATGGGCATACCTTACAGGTACTCGAGATCAGCATATACGGTCCATCCTAGAAGAATCCCACAACATTGCTAAGGCCCAGTCAAGATTCAGGTGACCTAGAAGACTTCGACTGCTTGCAGCACATGGCAAACTCAAGATAGAAGTTTAAAGGGAAACCTTAATGTGTAACCGACTTGGCCTGCTATCTCGAGACCTAGCCTATCTATATAAAGGCTAGGAGGGGGCGGCGAGAAGGACAATCCGCAGCCCTAGTTTCCACACCATTGCCAGATTGCATCTTCGCACCCCTGTAACTTTCGACTCCTCGATAATTCCAAGAGTAGAAAAGCAGGAGTAGGGTCCTCTACGAGGCCTGAACCTGGGTAAACCTTGCGTCCCATGTGTGCTTGTTTGCTAGCAGATCGATGCCTCCAACGCTCCCCACTTCCTCGAACCTAAGTCCATCTACAATGGGCATTGATGAGTTAACCCCTCGTCAATTGGCGCCATCTATGGGAAGCGGGAGTGCTGATGTTGCGGCTTCCTCGGCCCCGTCAACCGTGATCTACGATTCCGCAGTAGTAGAGACTCGCCTTGTCTTTGGTGCCTTCGACTTCACCGTCCACACACCGGCCACTCGCCCGGATTTCGAGTTAGTGGGCGATGGAATCGACCTGGTGATCGGAAGCCTACGCTTCCAAGTTGGTCAGCTGGGCACACTTCGCCTCCCTGACCAGCCAATGGTTCCTGCGATTGCTCCTGCATCGTGGTTTCCACCGCCGATCGACACCCTGAGTGAGCTCAACGCCTTGACATCAGTCGGGAATACGGATAGCGACAGTAGTCGCAATTCCGATCTGGGCGATCTGGCGATAGAGGATGGAGCCTACGGCTCCGAATCTAAAAGCTATGGGAGCAACAGCTTCCTCAGCCATTACATGTGCGCCTTCATCAACATGGGCAACAATGGCAGCACTCGGGATAACACCGACACTGGCGGCAGTAGCTAGTCACAAACGGTAGCCCCTCCAATGGCGCCCCCACTAACAACAGGCCGGAAGGACCCCCCTAGAAGTGCGGCTGAACCTCTCAGTGAATGAGCAAACCCGGGAGCGCGTGCTGATCAAGCTCAATGACGCTGAGTGGGCTTGCTGTAGGGAGGCCTTACGGGGCAATCCCCTACCACCCAACTCATCACAAGACATGCTGATGGGTTATCACTGGCTGCTCAACGAAGAATTCAAGTGCTAGCAACAAGTAATCGCCTAGCTCGACAAGCGCAGGAGGGCAGCGGACGAGCCGAGCCTCCGTCGAGCTCAGCTCTCTTCCATCGGAGGATCCTCCTCCAAAGGCAATGATCATACAGCCGCCAGATGATGCTGTCGACTGGCTCATCTCACTGATAAGGAGCGAGAAGAGGCCACACGGGTTCTCGACTTCTCATCTATGACGGTGGATATGGGGGGTAATGTGCTCCCAAAAACACCACAGGCAGTGGTAACAGCAGTCACCATGTACCTTCTCAACAACAAGCCACCGGCTGGGGCCAGCGGTCCGCCATGCACCGATCTATGATCGCTGGCCTAGGACTAGTCGAGGCTACCCTCATCAAGGATCCAACATTGGAGCTGAAGAAAAGCAAGGCTGTGGCCAAGCGCTAATCTTCCTCCTCCTCTAGCGACGACAACCATGACATGTCACGGCGACGCCGCTCATGGCGACACAACTACAACTACGATGCATGTGATGACATCACGCAGCACAAGGTCGACAAGATGCGTGCAAGATGCACCCATTCAACTAACTCAGAAGATGACAGGATAGAGCTTTGCGGCGCCAGTTGCTTCAATAGAGCCATTCGACAAAAGCGAATGCTGAAGCGGTTCAAACTCCTATCGGAGAAGCCTAAATTCGATGGCCTCCAAGACCCGCAGATCTGGCTGGAGGATCATATCTCTTCCTTCAGGCTACACGGTGTAACCACGAGCATGGCCATGCAATGCCTTCGGCTACAGCTACAAGGTGCCGCCCATGCATGGCTAAACAATCTCCCACGTGGATCGGTTCGCAGCTGGGAGGAGCTGGTCTACAGCTTCGTGCGAAACTTCAAGGGAACCTACAAAAGGCCCGCATCAATCGAAGAATTAAGAGGCTGCTACCAAAAAACTAGTGAGTCATTGCGCTTGTATATTCAAAGGTGGTCCATCATCAAAAACTCCGTAGAAAACATCTCTGAGGACTACGCAATCGACACATTCAACGGTGGCATACGTTGTAGAGAGCTCCAGGAGGAGCTAGGCCGCTTGAAGCCCAAAAAAATCGACCACCTGATGGAAATTGCGAATAGGTGGGCCGATTGAGAGGACTTGGTGAAAAACCGCATCCACTCGGATGACGATGACGACCTTGGTCGCAGACGCGATCGCCGAGGAAAACGCCGGATGCGCGGTTACGAGGACCATGACGAAGTCGACATGGTCGTGGCTGGCTACGCCGACAAACGCGAAGACAGCAACCGCAACAGCGGATACCGTAGTGGTGGATACCGCGACAGCGAGAAAACCATGCAAGTGTGGCAACACCGCACTCGCGATGAGGCACCTAGAACATCTATCCAGGACAAACTGTCCGGACCGTGGAACGTACAAGTCTACATCGACAATCACGACGGCAAGAAAAAATCCAGTCACGTTCTGAAGGACTGCCATGAGTTCCTCGGGCTCCACGAAGGTCTGGCCTAGATGAATGGCGACGCGATAAACCAAGGCTACTAAGCTGCCCCTGGTGTTGTAGCTCACGGAGCACCACCACCACCACCTGGCCAACCCCCACCTGTGGCCGCGCCAATCCAGAACAACAGAGGCAAGCAGTACCCGCGAGCACTGGGAAATATGGGAATGATCCAAGGACACCCATCAAATCGGGTGTAAAAATTAATCACTCGCCAAGTAAATCTGGCGATGAACTCGCCACCCTCCACCATTGAGTACCTCAGTGGGAGCGAGTCCTGTATTACCTTCGACAAGCGCGACCACCCGCGTCAAGTACCCCGCCCAGGTCACTTTCCCCTGATGCTCGAGGCACAAATTGGAGGCTTCGAGATGAGTCGCGTCTTCATGAACGGCGGCAGCGGCATCAACCTCATGTTCGCAAGCACCTTGCATGCCATGCGAATTCCCCTGTCCTGCCTGGAAACTTCAGACACAACATTCCATGGCATTGTCCTAGGGAAGGGCGTCTACCCCCTGGGCAAGATCAGCTTGGATGTCATCTTCAGAACGCCAGCAAACTTCTGGCGCAAGCATATCGAATTTGAAGTGGTCGACTAACCCTCGCAATACCACTATATCCTCGGACGTGTCACATTCGCGAGGAGATGAAGATGCCGGGCCCCAACAGCATTATCACCATCAACGGAAGCTTCGAGAGGTTAGACAGCTGTGACAGGGAATTCAACAGAATCTCCCAATCTTTTAGCATGCAGGAGGAACTAGCGAGGTTGAAGGAGTCGATAGACAACAGCCTACCTCCTCCGAGTAAGCCAAGCTCACCTAACCTATCCTTCGACTCCTCAGTCCAAACCAAGGCGGTCCAGGTCCACCCAACGGACCCGACCAAGATGGCCCTCATCGCCAATAACTTGAGTACCGCATATGAACCCGCGCTCATCGAATTCCTCCGTGAGCGCTGGGAAATCTTCGCCTGGTGTCTAGTGGACATGCCAGGGGTTCCCAGGGAATTCGCGGAGCACTCGCTTATTGTAAATCCTGAAGCAAGACCAGTGAAGCAGACGATACATCTACTGTCTGAGCCAAGGGAAAAAGCGGTTGGTATGGAAGTCAATAGACTCCTCGTCGCTAACTTCATACGCAAAATCAAGGAAAGCACATGGTAGCAAACTCCATGCTCATTCCTAAAAAGGACACGGATATCCTACAGATATGCACGGACTTCACCTCCCTAAACAAGCATTGCCCAAAGGACCACTTCCCATTGCCACAGATCAATCAGATAATCGACTCCACCACGGGATGCGAGTGCCTCTGCTTCCTCGACGCCTACTCAGGCTACCACCAAATTCGAATGAAGGAGGAAGACCAGAAGAAAACGGCCTTCACAAAATTCTCCGAGTCCATCGTCTTCCGGTTCGGGGTGCCGCACAGCATCATCACGGACAACGGAACAAACTTCACCTCTAGGGAGTTCTAGGATTTCTGCGAAAACCTGGGAATCAACATCAGCTACGCCTCAGTGGTACACCCTCAGACCAACGATCAAGTCGAAAAGGCAAACGACCTTGTTTTGCGGTGGCATCAAGAAAAGGCTCCTCATGCCACTCGAAAGAGCTGTTGGGTGTTGGCCCGAGGAGCTACAGTCAGTACTATGGAGCCTGCGCACAACTCCAAACAGCGCCACAGGATATACTCCATTCTTCCTAGTACACGGTGCCGAGGCAGTACTACCTGCAGAAGTACGCTACAAAGCCCAACGGGTCGTAGCATACAGTGAGGCGGAATAAACTCTCGCACTTGAAGACTCTGTCGACCTCCTCGATGAAGCACGCGAGATAGCAGCGGAACGATCCACGATCTACCAGCAAAACCTCCGCAACTACCATAGCAGAAGGTTACGCCCAAGGTCCTTCGTCGAAGGAGACCTGGTCCTGTGACTGAAGCAGCAAGGGCACCTCAAGCTCGAGTCCCCTTGGGAGGGACCTTATGTGATTACCGAAGTAATCCAAGGTGGCGCCTACCACCTTAAAGATGTAGAAAGTGGAGTCGCATACTCCAACCCCTGGAACGTTGCGCAACTACATCATTTCTACCCTTAGATGTTTTACTTACAAATAAGGCTATTCAGCCAGGCTACTTAGCCACACATTGTATCTCCTGATATTCTGCGAATAAGTAAAGCTAAGTTCCTCCAAACTTTGTGTTCCTATTTTTACTTGCAATTACATCACTCGGGGGGCTGTGCCACCCTTTCCACATCGTTACACGAATCACCCAGTAGCCTGAGTAGCTGACGTACTATCAATCAAAACCTTGGTAAAACCAACCCAACTGCAACACACCTAATAGGTTGACAAGGTGCTAAGATGAATATGCGCCAGGCTAACGAAAAGGAACTGTAGAGTACAAGCTACTCAAAAAATATACAAGCTAGCAAGCTTTTACATATAAACAGGTAACGAATACACCTGACTCACTTATACGAACTTTACAACACCTATACATCTCTATGCAGGTTCTAAACTATGCTACTGCAGTTAAAGGAGAACATTGGTACATTCTTTGAAAAATTCGACGATATCTTCGGCCGGTTGATCAACAACCCGATAATGTGGCACCATGTTCCACGCCATCCCTTCTAGCGGGGGCGGTGGTCCAGTAGCAACAACTGTGAGATCCAAATCAGGTTGATGCAAGCAAACAAGCGCCAATGCAGCCTTGGCACCCGTGACTAATTGCTGACGCACGCACTCGGGAACTGCGTTGGCATCCTAGAACTTCTTCAGTAAAGTTAGCAAGCTTGAAGGAACCGTGTCCAAGGGAAACATTGCCCCAAAGATGTGCTTCAGGCACAACTGCGCTTTCTTCAAGTACAATAGCACCTGTGACACACGATCTTGCAGCGTCGCCAATGCGACTATGCGATCCCAATCAACCCAACAGTACCCGCTAGCTTCTAGCTGCTCCTGGGTCAAGTTGTTTAGCTGAATGGCGACTCAGTCCCTCTCCTCCTGCGGACGACGAGCACTAACAACTACAAAGGGCAGCAAAAATAATAAGGATAATTTGCCACCAAGAGTGACTAGAAAAGGAGAAGAACCTAAGGGAACTAACACTCCAGTTGCTCATTCAACTAAGTCACTTCGCCCAGAAGATACTTCTCTCATTCACTGGATTTTTTGGCCTTCGACTTCCACACATCAATGCTGCCACAGATAATGGGCATCTCCCGCTCCAAGTGTTTTATGTGATCATGCAATCGGGACAGCAATGATAGCTCCTCCGCCTTTGAATGTGGTTGCGCCATGGGTTCATCGGTGGGAGGTGTGTCAGAGGGACCAGTCGAAGGACTCTATCCAGACAGAGGAAGAGATGGATAAGACCAACCACTCAAATCAATGCCAACATAATAAAAATATCGAGTTCAACAAGTTTGCAAAGGGAGCACCCCAACAGACATGATGCAAATCACAAAGACGTCTGGAGAATATAACATATTACAAAAGGTCAATAGAGGGATAGCCTATATCTACGCATGAGCACTCGAGGGCTTTATCAAGTCTGTGGCAGTCTCTGACGACGCCGCCTTTTCGTTCAGAGCCTCCGACGCTGTGGCTTTCGTCGTCTTCGGCTGCCTCCGCTCCGTCGAGTACTTCACGAGTGTCTCCATGACCGAGGCTCATATTTGTGACAAGCAGTGGTAAAGGGAGCAAACACTACCTGTTGGACATCCACAATGACCGGCATCACCGAGGAGACCCTGCTAGGGTTCAGATCAACACCATGAGCTTACGCCATTGCGAGTCCCATGGTCGCTCCAACCCCCTCTGAGCATTCTTGAAATCCATGGGCACGCCTCCAGCGAAGGATTCCACCAGACCATCAAGATTCTCGATCAGCTTGGCATTGGGGATCATCTCCTCTCGAAGATGCCCAAGTACACCCTTGGCCTTTTCAAGTGAATCCTTGACAGAGACGCTACGGTCTTCGACTACAGCCACCGCACTGAGCAAGGCATCTGGGCGGGCTAGAGCTTGGGCATCAAAGTCCACGCCAGCAGCATCTGCAGAAAATACATATGAGCACAACAACATGCAGGAAAAGTACATCACAAGCAAAATGACGCATAACGTACCTGCGAGTGCCTTAGCAACAGAGAAAAGTTGTTCTACGAACACTTTCTCTCTGTCAGCTGCGGCAGAATGCAAGTATTCCTCACGCTTCTTCGACTCCTCAAGAGCTTGGAGCGCCACGTCACGCTTCTTCTCCGTGGCGGCAAGACCCTTCTCGAGGGAGCTAACGCTACGGAGGAGTTCATTGTTCTCACCTACAAAAGAATGGTAGCAAAAAACTTAAAGATTGACGATTTCCTGCACCAACAGCACAACCAAACAAAGTACAAAACTTACCCTCGAAGGCGCAATGCTGAGTCCCCAGCAAGGCATGTTGACGGCCCATTAGCGTTATCTGTTCGGTGAGGCGAACGGATTCCTTCACAACAGGCTGCAAGAAGAGATGCATCAACATCAACCTAATTTTGACTGACATAATTCTAGAAAACTTACATGCTCCTCCAGGGACTCCAAAGGTTCCTTCTACATAGGCGTCCGGGCCACCATCTGGTGCGCCCCAGCATGGGGGGAACTTGAAGAGCTGGCACCAGAGTTGGTCGCCACCTGGGGGGAATGCGACTGCTCCACCACATCTTTTTATTTAGGGTCCACGACTCTAGACTCCTTCATGAAGCGGCAGTCATCGGACAATGACGATGCGGTTTTGCTGCAACATAGGCACACAAACATAACCTCAGAGGAAGAGCTTTCAGGACACAAAGACAAATAAGCAGAGACACAAAACTCACCAGTCGAAGTCATCAAGGTCAAAGAGGTCATCCAACACCTCCTTCGGTATCCTCAGTTTCTTGCGTGGAGGAGCCACGACACTCACGGGCACAGCAGGAATTGGCTCATCTACCGCAGTCGAGGGACCCTCCAGCGTTGTCAGCGAAGATGCATCTGAATCCTCACTTCGGGAGTGCTTACGAGCTCCGTTCCTACTAGACTCGGGGGCTTCCTGCTCTTCCTCAATGGGGACGGTGGAGCCCAACTCGTCCTCCTCTTCCGCTTTGTGAGGGATCACTCCCTTCGACCGAGGAGGGAATAGAGTGGTCACCTTCCAGTCCTGGAATAAGAGGCAGTGTCAATATAAAAGAAAACCTAGCAGGCAATCAAAAATAAGAAGAGCTAACAAAAAAGCCACCTCAGGCGGAGGGTGACTCACGCATAAGGGAGGCACGGCTGAGTCACCAGGGACTTTCTCCTTGGATGTGTACTTGGTCAGCAGTAGAAACCTTCTGTCTACTTCACCCAAAGAGATGTTCTCTCGGGAGACGCGAGGGACGTGATCAACACCAGTCCAGCAGCACATCGGGTGCACCCTAGCCTACAGCGGCTGCACTCAACGACGTATCCAGGTGCGAATGAGATCTGCACCGCCCACCTCCTTCCCCATGTGGAGTTCAAGGTTGCAGACACGCTGGTATAGAGCCTCAATTTCCTCGAGCTCGCCGGGCATCACTGTGTTCTTCCACGACCTCCTCCTATTGCATTCTGCCTTGGAATCAAAAGTCGCGAGTCTAGAGCGTTCCTCACCAACCTTTTGGTCACAGATATAGAACCACTTCTCCCTCCACCCTTGGACAGATGCATTGAAGTTGATGGAGAAATACTTGACATTGGGGTCTACATGGATCCCGCAGCCTCCTATGTCGTAGACTACCGACCCAGAGCCCGACTGGCGTTTCAACTTGAAGAGTTTTTTGAAAAGACCAAAGTGTGGCTCGATAACGAGCCAACACTCGCAAAGGGTGATGTAGCAAGCGATGTGGAGAATGGAATTGGGGGTCAGCTGATGGAGATGGAGCCCGTAGTAGCAGAGTAACCCCCTCACAAACTTGTGGAGGGGGAGAGAAAGACCGTGAATGACAAACGCGAGGAATATCACTCGAAATCCACGGGGGGATTAGGGATTACCTCGTTGCTGGGAATCCGATAGTCATCCTCGGTGGCTGGGAGAGCCCCATCTTGACGCCAGGTGAAGAGCTCCGTCTCCTTGATGGCGGTTTGCCGCCACGATCCATTCGTGACGTGCGTGCCCACGCCCTTCTTCTTGGCATCTGCAGCAGCAGTGCCGACGCCTGTAGGGGCGGCGCCTTTCTTCTTGGCCGCAATAGTGGCAGCCGCAGATCTAGCGGCAGAAGCACCCTTCTTTTTCTCCATCTTGCGCTTGCGGTGAGAGCACAAAAAGTAGTTAGGAAAAGTTCAGAGCCCGTCTGGCGCAACAAGGAGGTGCGAGCAATGGAACAGCGAGGAGCAGCAATGGAGGCAGCACACAGGGAAGAAGATGAGTTGTGGGGAAATTACCGCACGACGATCCCTACTTAACCTCACCGCAGATGCCATCCGACGGCCAGAAGCACACCAGCCAAACGTGTGGCACAAAGCGATGTAGACGTGTGGGAGTGCAAACAACGAACCGTCGCTCCACTCCTCCCATTACGTGCGAGAATTGAGGAGATATAGTTAAAATCGAAGAATACACACGCCTGGTCAAATCCAAGTCAGAAATGGGGCCCCACTTTCGTCATGTCTCATCGTCAGCACTGACGTCATTAACTCCAGCAGGAGCATCTTCTGACTAATCTAGTCCTCACTCGAGTCTTTGACTCGACCAAGCACTCGGGGGCTACTCCTAACAGGAGCGCTGGCCGCGCACCCGACAAACTTCATACGACATAAAAACATTTTGACAATATAATTGCACTTCAACCCTTCACTCGAATCAACGATTCGATTGTGGACTCAGGGTTACTCCCACAGGGAGCGCTGGAAGCATATTCGACTAAAACAAGCAAAAGACAATAGCAGTCGAAATCACTCATAGTCCCCACTCGAGTCTACGAGTCGAATAGGCTCTCGGGGCTACTCCCATAGGGAGCGCTGGCCACGCACCGTATGATTTTTCTTTTAATAAATGTGTGTTAGTTGCGTCCACACATCTCCATGATGACAAAATTCGGATATCGCACTTGTAGCGTGAAGGTAAGACCCGAAGAAGGCCTGGCAACGCATCTGCTGCGCTCTACCAGAAATAATCCATGCCTACAGGTATGATGAAACAAGCCTTAACAGACGCGTCGAGTGCCCACACTAATATACTAGAATTTGATTCTGTAAGACCTCTGCGGCATGAGTCGAATTACGCCAGCACTTTTCCGAATTCGAGTCCGGGGACTCGAGTTTGAGTAGATTATGTTGTTTTGCCCTAAGGCAGTTAACTGATCCCGATACATCAGATGAATCAGGCATGTATATCAACAATCCCTATGACACAAATTAGGGCACTCAAAAACATGCTCGACTAAGCACTCGAAGGTTTCATAAGTCCCCACTCAAATCTGCGATTCGACCGGACACTCGGGGGCTACTAACATGGGCATACCTTACAAGTACTCGAGATCAGCATATACGGTCCAGCCTAGAAGAAGCCCACGATGTTGCGAAGGCCCAGTCAAGATTCAGGTGACCTAGAAGACTTCGACTGCTTGCAGCACATGGCAAACTCAAGATAGAAGTTTAAAGGGAAAACCCTAATATGTAACCGACTCGGCCTGCTATCCTGAGACCTAGCCTATGTATATAAAGGCTAGGAGGGGCGGTGAGGAGGACAATCCACAACCCTCGTTTCAACACCATCGCCAGATTGCATCTGCGCACCCCTATAACTTTTGACTCCTCGATAATCCAAGAGCAGACAAGCAGGATTAGGGTCCTCTGCGAGGCCTGAATCTGGATAAACCTTGTGTCCCCTATGTTCTTGTTTGCTAGCCAATCGATGCCTCCAACGCTCCTCACTTCCTCGAACCTAAGTCCATCTGCGATGGACATTGATGAGTTAACCCCTCGTCACTCCCACTCAAAAATATGTCATTCGCATATTATTTTAGGAAGATTTTATAGCTCCCACTCAATTTCATGCAAATTGCATATCTACTCAATATTTTGAATAACTTAAAAATCCCTTGATCAATTATCAAATTGAGAGTTTATTTTACGAGATACTAGTACTTTACTAGTATTAAATCCTCTAGACTTCAGCACTTCTGGATCAAATTCTTTTGAATTCATCCAAGACATTATTCGCGGCGAATCGTGCTTTGTATTTCACCTTTTCTGTCAGGACCTTGTGGTCCTTTGAAAAATCAAGTAACCCCTTTACTTGACAAAATTTAGTAACGCTTTACTTTCCAATCTTAAGTGAAATTCACTTCTAGGATTTCTTGTAACTTTAGTTTACCATCACTTTCCTTTATAGTTCGTAGGTATATCACATTATGATACCATGACAAGTGATTCATAAATGTCTCCATACAAAATGTAGGGTACATTTGTGAATCCTACTTCATGTAGTAAAAGCACCGGTGGGGAAAACACAATAATCATTATCATTGATCCTTTCCTTTATGTGAAGAGACGCATTATGTTGCACTTCTCAACACTCTGATGCAGGTTATGAACCCTCGTCGTGCTTTCATTATCTTCCATTAGCTTCAGTCGAGAACACAAACTTCCTCGAGAACGCACCAAAATTTCAGCAATACTAGTTTTGCCTATCTTTTGGTTTTCGCCATGGATTTCGTATTCAATGAATACACTACAAAGATTGGTTCGCTATTATTTTGGTGATATCGAATAACACCAAAGTTTCACGACAATCCATACAAGATATGGTGCCGATCTCACGAATTTCACATGGTTCAGTTTATAATCTAAATGAGTGTTTGCTATTTCCAACTAATGGTCTTTACACTAATACCAACACACTTAATTTGGTGTCACCTATTCACCCACTTTATATCAAATATCACACTCTGATGCTTTGCACTTCAACATATTAAAATGCATCGTATTTCACAAGTCTTTATGCCAATCATATAACGTCGAATTTCATTACTATTGATCAAATCGTACTAATTAGATTCTCCTTTATCTTTAATACCCTTTGATGCTAAAATTCTTTGATCATCAAATAGTTTCATGCTTATGTTTTATTTGGTAAATTATTTTACTAAAATCAACAATCACAAAATGATAATCAGCACTTCGTTGAAATACGATACATCGAATATGTATTTTCTTTCAACAATTCATCAAACACTTCATATTCATACAATACGCAATGTTTTAGTCTTATCGAACTTAGACGGATTTATATGTGACAAGAGATCAAATAACTTTCACTTATTATCAACATAGCTTTGAATTTCAAATAATGGTTTCATTCAGATGAATATATCATTAAGTTGGATAATTCTCAAGACATTTTAATATTTTAAAAATATTCATGCATTATCAATTAGTTTTACAATACAAACAATTCACACATAATAGAAAAACATATGAACACGTATAGAAATCATTTATAAAAGTATAGCAACTATTTGGTTACAAACTTATATGAATAACCGTCTCGCGAGGTGCAAGACACACTAATAAAATTCATACTCCATCGATTAGAATAATTATTCAATACGATAAACTAAATGATAAATGTTGAGAGAGAGTGTCGTAGGCTATCATCATGCTTGTCATGAACACGCAACGTCACCTCCTCTTAAGCAAGCAGCTCTCATGCAGAAGGACATCTTTTCACAAAACAGAACAATTATCAGATACTTCAATATTGCAATAAGTGTTTACAAGATATTATAACATTTATAAAACTATATCGTATATACCTTCGTCATTGATGACCTCTCTAACAATGGTTTCAACCTTCATGTTTCTAAAACACATTATGAACTCATGGAAATCAATTGTTTCCGCATCAACTCTCATAACGCATCATGAGAAGTGATGGGGAAACACAGGATTTCCATATGTTCATAACATATTTCAGGAATGTGAAAGTTGAACCCATTGCCAGAGAGGTCGTCAATGACAAAGGTACATATGATATACAATTTTATAAATGTTATAATCTTTCAAACATTTATCGTAGTATTGAAGTATGTGATACTTGTTCTGTTTTATGAAAATGGGTCTTTCTGCATAAGAGATGATTGCTAGATAGGAAGTGACATTGCGTGTTGATGGCGAACATGATGGTGATGACCGACGACACTCTTCCTCGACATTTATCATTTACTTTATCGTTTTGAATAATTGTTATCATCGATGGATTATGAACTTCATTAATGTGCCTCGCACTTCGTGAAACGGTTATTTATATGAGTCTGTAACAAAATAGGTGCTCTACTTTTATGAATGATTTCTATTCATGTTTATATAGTTTTTGATTATGTGAGAATTATTTGTGTTATAAAACTATTTGATAATACACGAGCATTTGTAGAATATCTAAATGGCTTGAAATACACAACTTAATGATATATTCATTTTGAATGAAACCAATGCCCTAAAATTCAAAAGTTATGTTGATTATATGTGAAAGTCGTAGATATTTGATCTCTTGTCACATATGAATCATGCCCAAGTTTGGCAAGATAACTAAAACACCGCGTATTGTGAAATACAAAGTGTTTGATGAATTGTTGAAATGTATCACATTTCAACAAATGTGGCGATTATCATTTTATAATTGTTGAATTTTGTAAAAGAGTTTATCAAATGAAACATGAGCATGAAACTGTTTGATGTGATCAAAGAAATTTCAGCATCAAGGGGTATTAAACAAGTAAAAAATAGCGTGTTATTTAATTTAGTGTGGCTTTTCTCCAGACGCTATGAAAGTTATAGCGTGCTAATAATGCACTATTTTATAAAATAGCATTTTGTAAAAATTAAAAAATATAACAGGTATATCATGAATATAAGGATTTCAGCATCTAATGAATTTCCTAGAATAATGTATATGCATAATCAATTTAGACACTATCCAAGTTGGAGGAGAACTAGCAGGGCTGAATCTAGGTGCAGCATCAAGGGCTGCAGCAAGAGACGGCGGCTTGACGCGGTCACTTAAGTTTAGCAATCAAAATTTTCCATATATTTGCTTACTTGACGTATTCATCATATGCTCTCTTACTTCACACCCACCAATAGAAAAATAACGAGCTATACTTGAAATAGCGCTAACGCTATGATGTTTTAGCGCGATATAGCAAGCTATTTAAAAATAGCGCCATAGTGAGCAAAATCTTGAAAAAATAGTATGGACTCTCCAAATACGCTATAGCATGCTAAATAACGTGAAATAACGCGCTATTTAGCCCATGGTAGTAAAAATAAAAGAGAATCAAGTTACTACGATTTGATCAGCAGTAATGAAATTTGACGTTATAAGTGGCATAAGAACTTATGAAATGCGATGCATTTTGATTTTAAAATACGTTGAATTACAAAGCATCACAATGTGATATTTGATATTCAGTGTGACGCAGTTCTAGTTACGGACACCGTTGGTAAATGATCGAACAATATCCCGATTGGAGAGGTCAGGAGTTGTGTTTACTAGGATCCTAAAGCGCTTTATGAAGTCTTTGAGCCTCTCCCGAGGGTACTGCCTGATGTTCTTGAACTCCTCACACAGTGTGTTGGCATTGTCATCAGTGGAGAATGCCTCGACCAGCCCCCAGGTGAAGTCATCCCAGGTCTTGATCGACCTAGGGACTTTGTTCCAGAGCCACTTCGGGGCGTTCATGATCGCGTCGCTCGTGGCGCCTTTCACGTTGACATATGTTGCGAGTCACCACCCATCACATTGACGGCCTACGCGAACTTCTTGAGGTAGGTGATGGGATTTTGCTACTCGCGGTACTCTTCATAATTCCTAGCACGCATGGCCCAAGAGACCTCAACACTGGCAAGGTTCTGAGACGGACCCTTCATCCACTGATGAGACGCGCTCCCTAGTCTCCATCATCCAGGTCTGACTCCTCCCTTTCATGGTGGCACGTTTCCCAAGAACCGCGTCTTCGGTCCCGGCACCGAGCCTCATCATCGTCATCATGACCTAGCACCGGATCCCGATAGTCGTGACCTTATCGATCTCGTCCTTCTTCATTCCTCAAGTCATCGCCAGCGTTGGCATGAGCCCCCAGGTCATCCGCGCGAGGCGGCGAGGTCCAGCGGCGGTTGGGAGACTTCTCCTTTTGCCATGGGTGTCGTGAGGATGTTTCCTTGTGGAGGTTATTCTGCTCGGCGTTGGGGTTGTACCAAAGACAGCTCCCTTCACGCCCCGAGATGGAGCTGCTGCTGGAAGTCGACTGGTCGTTCCAGCATTTACGTTTGCTCGTACTGCTCAACCTGTTTTTCCAAATTTGTCACCGTCTTGACGGCTAGCTTGTAAGTGGTCTTGAGCTACGCATCCAGACTGGCCTTCTTAACTTCGGGGGCCTCTGCCAGACAACTCTAGAAAGCGTAGATCGGACTCACCCGTGGCTAGTACGGTAGCACGGGTTCCGGCACCACGAAGAACTCATAGGTACGGGCGCCCCATACAGCTTGTGGGTTGTAGGGCGATGTTGGACCACGAGGATCCTAAGCTAATTGACATCCCGGTGGAGGCAGAGCACGCCGTATCTTCTATGTAACTTGTGCCATAGCTTGTAGATGGACTGGTTACATAATAGCCCGAAGGCATGAGACTAGGATAACCTGCGTAGATGCCTCACACCAAAACACCGAGGTATCATGCCGTAGGGTTGTACATGGATGCCGCCTCGGCTTATTTGTAGGAGGGAACCGTATACCTAAGGTACAGAAGGTCCGTCAATGGCGTGGAGCTGGGCTTGAAGTAGTCGGCTTTCGGTGCCACATAATAGGCCTCCAGATGGTGACAATATGCAGGCCCGAAGATCGCTTCAACGTTGTTGAATTAGTTCTTGTGCGGGGTAGACAAAGTGCTTGGGGGTATATTCCCCCGGTGCGGGGATTTCGGAGACAGCCACACCTCGAGCCCTAGCGACAGCCCCCAGGTCTCCAATCATGGGGAGGTCGACGACAACCTCCTTTCCAAGCGGGCTAGATCTGATCTGCATGACGCGAGCACCCCCTGCCTAGCGCGCCAACTGATGAAGGATACCCGGATATACTTTACTCATAAGGCGATCAAGAGATCGTACAATGTGGCTACAAGATGATCTCGACGGGTTTATAACAGGACCCGACGAGAGTAGATGAATCTAGGGTTTATGACTAAGTCTAATGGCTACAACTCGGATGATTCTAGTGTGTCCTCTTCAGGTGAATGTCTTATATATAGCCACTGGTGGTATAAGAGTTTCCACTAGTCATGACAGGTCTCCATCTTTCCTTGCAAGTTAAGTTAATTTCAATCTATCTTCAACATACGTCTGGTCTCCGGAAATCTCCAGAGAGCCATCTTCTAGCCTCAAAGGTCGGGTCAGTTGAGATCTTCTGGTCACAGGCCTTTGAGTATTGTATGTGGAGGTCTCAGTCGGCAATACCCATGTGGCGTATAGGTCTAAATCCACCCATCACCGACATATTGCATAGATAACACGGGGATAGGCATGTCGAGCATGTCAACATCGTTACCTTCGTGCTCGTGCAGAATGAAGGGAAGACCTATGTGGTCACCCAGAACATCAACGCCTCCCACAACACCATGCAGGCCCTCGTACCATGCATGCCCTCGTACCATGCATGCCCTCATGCTCCTGCAGCACAACAGGAATGCCTCCACGCTCGGCCAGTAGGGGAAGAGCAGCGTCCACACAAGCCAGGCCGCCCTGCTCGTGCATAAGCACACGAACACTAGCGTGGTCTACCAACACGGGATGGCCGCCAACCACGACATGTTGGACACCGTTTGCACCCATCAGTACTGGAAGGACGTCGTGCTCGTCCACCTGTGCTAGAAGGATGTCGTGCTCGTCCACCTGTGCTAGAAGGATGTCGTGCTCTCAATTCATGGGGTCATCGCTGCTTGCAAGACCGCTACCAGCCGGTCCAATCCTCTCAACACAAACAGCATGGGCAGCCCACGATTGTCGCTTCCCAACTCGTGAACACCGCCTCGCAGGACTTCCTCCTTATGCCATATGGACAAGATCTAATCTACATAGCTATCTTTGGAGGATGGGAAACGGCTAGGGAAGGAGATGAACGGGGGGAAGAATGTGGATTCATGCCGAGTGAGCAATCCTATTCCTCAATGGGAGGGGGACTCGCATACTTTAGGAAAAGCGGGAAAGAGAGGAGGGGTAGTTTAGGAAGACTAGCGATCCCCCCGCACCTAGCATCGACCGTGCCTTCCTTTTAGATGAAAAATCTTTAAAACAATCTCGCCTTATGCTCGGGAATGAAGGGAGTACCTTTAGAAGCCACCATGAGAACAAGCATTTGTCTTACAGAAAGTAAGTCCTGACGGTCCTACTTATTAGTAGTACCATCTAGTGCGAGGGTCCCTGCCATCACCTTGCCCTTCTCCAAAGGAACTGTTTGTGTCCTCCATTGCTCTTGAATTTGTTCTCTCCCTCTTCTCTTGAGTTCCTGATTGATCGTGGAGTTGGGTGTACAAATGATTCAACGAATACTTCTCTGTGAGCAAAAAAGATGAAGAGGTTGAGGCTGGAATCATACACTAGCATACTTAAATACAAGCCTAATAGGTCTTCATGCATGAAAATCCGTTGGAACAATTAAAAATGTGAAAAACTGAAACTCCTAAATAAAATATTAGTTCCGTTATTAAAGAGTTGCCCTTTTAGGTGCACCTTAATAACATGTCAATTAACAGAAAAATAAAAGCCAAATGGAAACTGAGGCAAATGAACATATATCGGATGCAGTTAACCTATAATACAAAGAAAGAAGTCCATATCACCCCCCTAACTACAGGGTTCCGGCTAATAACCCCCCTAACTAATAAGTGGGGCAAATTACCCCCCTAAGTATGCTAAACCGGACAACAAGCCCCCCAGTGGTTTTGCCTCTGTTTTTGGACAGAGTGGACACCGGTTTGACACAGGGGAGGCCACGTCAGGGACAAATGACCCCCCCAGGTTTGGGATTGGGGAAATTTCCCCATTCACCTCGCGCGCCGCTTGGTGCTCCACCTCCCAGAGCTCCGCCGCGCGCCGCCTCCACCCCTGCCCACGCGCCTCCGCATCCGTCGCCACGAGCTGCGCCGCCTCCGCCTCCTCTGCACTGCTCCGCCGCCTCCGCCTCCTCCGCCTCCTCTGCACTCCTCCGCCTCCCAGAGCTGCGCCGCCGCCGCCTCCTCTGCACTGCTCCGCCGCCTCGACCGCCACGAATCGGTCCGCCGCCACGAAGAGCTCCGCCTCGAGCTCCGCCACTGTCCGCCTCGAGCTCCGCCACGAAGAGCTCCGCCACTGTCTGCGTCGCCACGAGCTGCTCCGCCTCAGAGCTCCTCCGCCTCGACCGCCACAAGCTGCTCTGACTTGGGACCCCCGCCACCGACCGCTCCGCCTTGGCACTGTCTCCTCCCCTCTAGAAGGTACGCTCCGGCCACCGCCTTACCTCATCCTTCCCTGATTCCGATTTGAAACCCTGATTCCTATTTGTTGCAGGAATGTCAATGGAGGAAGCAGCGGCGGCGTCGGCTCTGATCGAACTTGCCAGGCCGCAGGAGGTGAAGCGGGAGTACGTGGGACGGTGTTACTTGCAGCCGTCGGAGAAGGTTGGACATGAGGTAGAGGAAGCCGTGGCGGCGCTGCTGGATATTGCAGGGGCGCCGGCAATGGAGTTGAAGGAAGCTCGTACTCCGCGGGATCTTGTGGAGATGGGGGTGGAGTGTAGGCGCAGAGGGACCGAATTGGTGATCACCTGGGACGCCGATTTCAGGTCTAAAGGGTTACTGGTTTTGCCAGCTTCGGTCATGGCATTTTACAGGGACATGGCAACAGCGGCCGGATCATCGTCAGAGGCCACGTCAGAGGTAATCCGAATCACCAAGTATGCTGGAGAGGAGACTTTTGCTTATGCATTTGTTTCTCAGAAAGAACTGGCTCGGTTGTTGCTGAGAGCTTCACAGCATCCACATGTTGCGCTTGGTGTGCCAGTTGTCTGTGACCTCTCTCCCAGTGCTAGTTCAGTTTAGAATTAGTACTAGATGAAGCAGGTTCAGAGTAGGTCAGTGTAGTTCAGAGTACTCAGTAGTCTAGAGTACTCAGGTGCAGCAGATGGTAGTGGTAGAGGGAATCCTTTTGATGTGAATATATGCAATCAGTAGTCAACAGGTTTTAGCTGGGTAGTGATGTAGTGAATCCTTTTGGACATGTTTGGCTTAATGAGAAGATCAGCCTACCTATGTAAATGTGTAGTGATGTAGTGATTCCTTTTGGACATGTTTGGCTTAATGACAAGATCAGCCTACCTATGTAAATGTAATCCTTTTGATGTGAATATATGGTAAATATTAGCCTCATTGCCTTGTTGAATTTTGACAGCATTTGTCTGCATATATTTTGATAGCACATACACAAGTGACAACAAAGAGAGCACATATTCTGAATTTTGCAACACAATTGTCATGTCAAATATTTTGCAGCACATATATTGAAATCTATAAAAAAATTGGAATGTGAAACACAATCCCACTCAATTTAATACATCAAAAGTTCATGTAATGTAAAAAATCTTGGCGGCAACTGTTTTGCCCATTTCCTACTGTGCTCCACCTTCTCCACCTTGCTTTATTTTTTCTCCCAGTAACCACTGCATTCTCCCATGTTTTGGCACAGATTCAGTAACAACTTGGGACATTGGAATGGTCTTTGAAAGCTTGTCCTTTTGGTGCACTTGATTGTGATGCACATGAGCTTGCTGCAAAGAGCGAGAAAATAAATATTAAGCATTTTGGGTGACTCAGCAAAATAGTACCTTCTGTATCTTTTCATTTAGGATTTTTTACCTGAGGTGGAACAAATGGCCTGTTGTAGGTATCTTTCTTCTGGGGAGGTTCATGGGAGGAGCTTGATGCAGCAGGTTGCTGCATGGGAGTACGTTGCTGCACGGGAGGAGCTTGACGCATGCCAGGTTGCTGCATGGAAGGACCTTGCTGCACGTGAGTAGGTTTCTTTCTTGATCTAGCTTTCTTGTCAACAAATAGCACATGCTTCTCTTTTTGCTGGGGTGGTTCTTGCTGCAACAAATATTATACCAATCAAGTAACAGTAAAATAGCAGCTACTTAATTAGATGAACAATAAAATTACTAACCTGAGCTAATTTTTTAGTTTGCTTCCTCCTAGCACTCTTGGCTGTTTTCTTGTTGTGAGCATGTTCTCTCACAACATCTGGATTACTAGTGCACTTCCTTTTGTTATGGCCTTCCCCAGCACATACTGAGCATCTAATTTTGATTCCCTTTCTTGATAAGTTGTCCCCCTTGGGTTTCTCTTGCTCTTCCCTTCTTCTCTCTGTCTTTGGCCTTCCGGGCTTTTTCTTCTTGAGTGGTGGAAAGGGTCTTGGGTTTGGAGCAACTGGCCAGCTCTCTTTCCCCTCCACTGGATGCAAAACATGGTTGTACACTTGGTCGTACATATCAATCCTATAGCAAGGTGCAATAAAATCGTCCAATTCTCTCTTCACTGTGTATATAGCACTGATGGCATGGCAACATGGCAAACCAGACAGATCCCAATATCTGCAGCTACATGTATATGTTTCCAAATTGACAGTGAATCTTCTCCATGTCCCTTCCATAACCTCAAATCCTTCAGTTCCATTGTAGAGCACTTGGCAGATACTTGATCTTTTAACATTCAACTTGAGCTTCTTGAAAATGTTGGGGCATATTGTTCCAACCCACCCTTCTGACTTTGCCTTATTCTCTGCTATTCTTCCCATCACCTTTCTCCTCATGATTTCCGTAGAAGTAATTACAGGATAAAACCTTGCTCTCATTATAGAATTGTTAAATGACTCACACAGATTATTTTCAACTGAATCACAGTAGGAACCAAGCTTAAAATTGGCTCTACACCAATGTTGAGGAGCAGTATTCATCATATCCCTTGCACCTTCTGGTGTTTTCAGTGCTAGCTTGGCCCTATTGTAGTTGAACTGAATCCTGTCACTTGATTTAGCACAAGCCCAAAACAGCTTTTGGAAAGATTTGTCCCTATGTTGCTTTCTCCAATTGGCATATATATGCCTTGCACACATTCTATGCTCTGCCTCAGGGATTATCTCATTCACTGCCTTTATAAGGCCCTTCTGCTGATCAAATATGATAACCCATCCCTCACCTTGGTTATTGATCTGTATATCCTTCTGCAGTAAAGAAAGGAACTAGTACCAATTGTCATGATTTTCTCCTTCAACTGTAGCCCATGCAATTGGGTACATTTGGTTGTTTGGTTCTCGGCCAACTGCACACAATATTTGTCCACTAACTGTACCTTTTAGGAAACATCCATCCAGTCCAACAACTCTCCTACAACCAGCGAGAAAACCTCTTTTGCAACCTTCTAGACAAACATACATTCTTTCGAACACAGGCTTGTCGGTTACATCTGGGTTTAAAGTTACTGATACTGTGCTTCCAGGGTTGCTTCTCACTAGTTCCATATGGTAGTCATACACTAGAAAATTCTCCATTTGTTCCATCAACTATCCTCTCCATCACAATCCTTTTTGCTCTTTTGCATTTTGATTCACTGACATCAGCACACATGTCCTCAAGCACTCTCTCCTGCATCTTCTCAATCCTCCACCCAGGATTATCCCTGATCTCCCTAAAATACTTCTCTGCTATCACTGTGCAAGTGACCAGCTTGTTGCTCCTCCTTGCTACACAGTGGTGCACATTATTGTACCTGCTAACTGTGAACCAAGGTGACCTGTTGGGTACTAGTGAGCCATATATGCTCCAATTGCAACCAACCCAGCTGCATTTGGCCAACACTCTGGTCCTCTCATCCTTGGGAAATATTAGGTGCTTAAATTTTTTTAATCCATAATTGACTAGTGCTTGTTTGAATTGTCTGCTATCATGGAAAGCTTGCCCAACCTCAAACTCTTGCACCTCAGCACTCTCATCATACACTCTGTGTTTTGTCTTCCGTGTTCTAACATTTTCATCACTGTCTTCATCATATGACAATTCGTCTTCAGAGTCAAAGCAATCACTTCCTTCCTCTTGCTCTTCATTGACATTCTCTAGAACAATAAATTCTTCTGGGACTCTTATCCCTTGCTGCTCTCCCTCTCCAAGCATCTTCCTCTTCACTATCTTCTTCAGCTCCTGTGCTTGTTTTCTGTAACAAATGGCCTCTTCATCTTCACCACTGCTATCATCACTATCCACTTCGTGGACAGCATCGTAGTCACTGTCTGAACTGTCCTCACCACCTTGTTCTTCATGTACCTCTTGTATCTCCTTACCTTTATGCTGCGCTGCTGCCCTAACAACTGGCAATTTTGTAGCTACATATGGCTGAACTAGCTGCTCATCTTGGTGCTTCTCATGCTCAAGTTGCTGCTGCAGCTCTTGCTGCCAAACTATGTTGTGTTCATGCTCAAACTGCTGCTGCTCTTGATGATTGCCATGCTCAATATGCTGATGCTCTTCTTCTTGCTCATTTTCAAACTGCTGTTGCTCTACATGATTTTCATGCTGAAGATGCTGCTGCTCGTCATGATTGTCATGCTCAAGTTGCTGCTGCTCACGCTTAGCTTCATAACCATCTTCAAATTCTTCTCCCCCTTCATCTGAACTGGATACATCTGGGTGCTTTACAAAGATCTCAACAAAATCAGCTGCATCACTTTTCACATACCTAACCATACTGCTCACACTTGTATTGTCATCAAGACTACACATGAATCTATCCTCCTTCTCAATTAGTCTCCAACTCAGTCTTATCTCTAGCAAATCTTCCTCCGAAAGCAACATGAAATCAGTCAAGTGCATCTTCAAATCTGCTAGAGTGAGATTTGTAGTGGGCACAGTTGTAACGGCACTCCTTCCCCCGATGTACTTCCATTCTTTATCAATGTATTCCATCGTACCACGAAAATGGAAACGAACACTAATTGAAATTCCATCCTACAAAAACAATAGGAACAATATGAAAATTTTCATACAAACATAAACTGATTGTACAATGAAAGAATCAAACATGCCGCTACTACGCAAATTACTGACAAAACTGAACTAAACTGACTTTTTACTATCAAAACTGAACTTTGACAGTGCATAACTGAATCTACTGTCAAAATTGCATCTTCTGCATTTTCTGAATTCTAACACCAAATATTTGACAGGGTTGGATCGATGGGCTGGACTACCCAAACTGACAGTACCCAAACTGAATCTCACCTGCACTTCAACGCCGCACCGATCTTGTTGATGCCACCGATCCTAGCGAGTGGACGCCTCCTCCACACCTGCAGTCCGGTGGAGAAGGAATAATGTGAGGAGGGAGATAGCAGAGGGAGATAGCAGCAGGAGAGACCAGAGGGAGAGAGCTGCACCTGATCGAGGTCGAGGTCTACCCCAGATCGACGAAGAGCAGAGGCAGCTACGCCTGATCGCCCTCGCGAGAGAGGAGCCAACGGCGCCGTCTCGATCAGTGCCGCAACTGTCGGGGTCATAGGGCCAACGATAAGCATCGACTAGTCAACTGGTCTAGCCCGACCAGGTGCGACCCAAACCTGGGGGGGTCATTTGTCCCTGACGTGGCCTCCCCTGTGTCAAACCGGTGTCCACTCTGTCCAAAAACAGAGGCAAAACCGCTGGGGGGGCTTGTTGTCCGGTTTAGCATACTTAGGGGGGTAATTTGCCCCACTTATTAGTTAGAGGGGGTTATTAGCCGGAACCCTGTAGTTAGGGGGGTGATATGGACTTCTTTCTAATACAAACGATGTGCAACTATACAATGTGCTTTAACTAGTGAGATTATGACTATTGCTGACAGTATATGCAAACAATACGGCCGAGCATTTTTTTTATCCGACGAATTAAAATACAACAGAGTCAACTGAAATATGTCGGTCAAGGTAAGAAAGTCGACACAAACATTTATCCAAGTAACACAGCTTGCCCTGCTCGGGAAAGCGAAACAAATTCATGCGCATCGTTCACTTGTCCCAAGACACCGTCACCAACAGATTTCCGCTACTAATGACTACTCCCTAAATATAACATGTTTTAGTTTTTGTGAAACGAATGTATCTAGATAGACATCTTTTATGTGTAGATTCTCTCCGAACCTACACACCAAAAGACGTCTAGATACATTCGCTTCACAAAAGCTAAAACATCTTATATTTTAAAACGGAGAGAGTACTAGTTTATCTCGAATACCTTTAAAAAGCTGAAGGCCAAAACAAAACCAATGCAACCTCATGACATGTATAAACCATGGCATGGTGCTTACAAAAAAGTAGATTCAATGGTATTGCACCAACACAAACCAAATGGTTCTAGTAAAAGCTGAATTACAGCCATGTTCTGGCAAAAGGATGATTTTAGATCACCTGTTGTAAAATTTTGTATTGCTCACTGATTTAAAGGCTAATAAAGTTACATCTTACAATATTTTATGCCTTCAACAGGAAAAGTTAACTTAGATTGAGGAAGTTTTTGAAAAATTCTATCCAAAAAGCTGAAACAGTTCAACATTATTAGCAAAGAAAATAAAAAATCGTAGAATAGAAGGTCAGTTGATTTGTAGCGGCACACATTGACAGTATAATGGATGGAGTAACTCACGGGTATGCATAAAAGATAACTAAGAAGCAACCAGTTTAGAGATTCATGCAATAGAATTCTCAAACAACTAAACAAGAGAACATACATCATCTTACCTGTTTAGTGTAACCAAGAAAAATGATATAAAGAGAAAAGAAGATTTTAAATACCTGTTCAACCACATATTAGTTAGCATGTATTTTGTTTCACAGATTCATCTTGTCCATCTCCACCTCCATCTTGCATTTTAAGTCCCATGTCTGTAAGGGTAAAGAATGTGCAATAGACATCAAGATTCAAGGCATCGACTAGAAAGCAAACATGCAAACTATTCAACTGTTATGTTGCAATGAAAGTCTACTTCCTCCGTTCCAAAATATTAGCCTTTTTAGTAGTTCAATGCATTTAGAAACAGGAGTACCATTACCTATTTAGATGATCAATTTAAACATCAGTCAAGATAAATAATGCTACATTTTCGAAATATAAAACGTTTTGGTAGGCTAAAAAGGCTACCAAATATAATTTGAGCCAGAGGTAGTATATTGGCGGGAGAAAAAATTTTGGTGGGAGAAGAAATTACAAGCCTTGATCTAAAGAGTCATACAAAAAGACAAGCTAGTATTTTAGGGGAAGAAAAGACGGTCTAAGGTCTCTGTCACTACCTTTCTGTAGCTTTTAGTCTTTGCTACGGCGTGTCTGTACTCTATGGCTGCCGCAAGGGCCCTGGCTTCATAGGGAGCCTTGTCCTGCAACCCACAGCCGCCGATGAATCAACAAACAAACAATCAGCAGCACAGCATAAGTTGGATTAAAAAAATTGGACACGGTTTTACCGAATTGCTCAAGGATCTCCACACGTCGGAGGCTTTCCGCAAGACCTGGATTTTTCCCATCCACTCATCAGTGGAAACAAATTAATCAATAAGGCTGCGGATAGAGTAGAGGTAACGCGCAGCCATTGAACTTACGGCGGCATCACCAGAGGACTTGTGTTTGGGATTCTTCTCCCTGAACTCCTTGAGGTAGTCTTTCCTGTAACAAGATAAGACAGATCAAATTAGTCTGCGTCCACGTACGGCCCCTCACAGGAAAAGGACGGGCAATCTGAGGAAACAGTCGACGGGGGATTTTCAGCTCACTTGAAGAGGGCCTCGGCGCCGAGCCAGGATGCCGTGCTCGGGAGCATTGCCCGGAGCTTTGGCGCCGGTTTCTCCTTCTCCTTTTTGAGATCGGTTCTAGGCTTCCACTTGTCCGCCTCGCTGATCTTCACCGCCAACCTGCGTAGCACGTCGAGGAGGTCAGGATCGGATTGTTGTTCTTACTTGCTGCGCTGGGCGGCGGATTTGGTCGGCTTCCCCGCCGTCATCTCGGCTCGTGAGGAGAGGAGACGAGGAATCGAGGAGCAGTGGCGGAAGGAGGAGCTAGCGTGGTGCTAGGGTTTGGGCGAGAGGAGAAAGGAGACGATGTGGTGCCTGTTGGACCAAAAACAAAGTCCTGGGTACTCCAGCAAGAACGGCACGCCACGCCCTCTATATGGGAGCTGTCCGGCTCCCGTACGTATACATGTAGTACATGCCCGTGTCGGTTAAGTTTTTTCCCTTTTTGTTGGGGACTGTGTCGGTTCAAGTTAATCCTCTGGACTGGCGATCCATCGCGTTCCATCCAGGGTTGTCGCAGCGTACGTGCATACTGGTAATCGATCAACCTTGCCTCTTCTCTCCGTCCGCCGCCACCGCCTCCCCCTCCCCCGCGCCCGCGGCTGCTCCGTCCGACCGGGGAGGGGAATGACTACTACGCCACGCTGAACGCCCCCGCCGCGACTTCACCCCCGGACGCAAGGTAACTCTTCCTTCCCTCTCCCAAATTCCCAATCCCTTGATCGCGAAACGCGCGAACTCGTCTCTGATCCGGATTCCCTGTACAGGTTACCACTTGCCACCCGTGCCTGCATTGCTCAACTTCTAGGACGCTGCCCGAGACGCCAGCAAAGGGGAACTACCCGCGGATTACATGTCTGTTCTAATCGTCACCAGCGTGGGCGAGTTCGTGGTGGATCTCCACGCCGACCTGTGCCCCCGCACCACGGTCAACTTCCTCAAGCTCTGCAGGGCGAAGTACTACAACGGGTGCCTCTTCCACAACGTGCAGAAGGATTTCCTGGCGCAGACCGGGGACCCGACCGGGACCGGCAACGGGGGCGGCTCTGCCTACAACCTCCTCTACGGCGGCGACCACCAGTCCCGGTTCTTCGACGACGAGATCCGCCCGGAGCTGACGCACGCGAAGAAAGGAACCGTCGCCATGGCGAGCGCCGGCAACGCCTCGCAATTCTACGTCACCCTGCGGCCTGACATAGAGTACCTTGATGACGGTCAGCACACCGTGTTCGGGACGGTCACCGAGGGGTTCGACACGCTGGAGAAGATAAACGAATCGTACGTCGATGGGGATGGAAGGCCGTTCAGGAACATCAGGATTAAGCATACGTATGTCCTGTACGTTCCTGACGAGCTCAAGGAGCTCGTTCCTGACGAGCTGCTTGTTCCTGGAAATTCTCCCACAGGAAAGCCGAACGATGAGGTCGCGAATCAGGCGCGGTTAGAGGATACCTCGGTCCCTCTGGAGGAAAGACTGGACCCTGTACAGCTTAAGGAGATGATCCGCTCTAGAGAAGCGCGTTCGAATGCCGCGATCTTAGAGTGTATTGGAGACATTCCGGATGCCCAGGTCAAGCCACCAGACAATGTCTTGTTCGTTTGCGATCTCAACCCGGTAACACAGGATGAAGACCTCTATACGATCTTCTCTCGCTTCGGTACCGTGACATCAGCTGAAGTAATCCGTGACTGCAAGACCGGAGATAGCTTGTGCTATGCTTTTGTTCAGTTCGATGCGACGAAGGCGTGCGAACGTGCGTTTAAGGAGATGAACAATTGTCTAGTTGATGACCGGAGGATTCGTGTTGATTTTAGCCAAAGTGTTTCAAAAATGTGGGGTCCATTCAGACAAGGCATGCAGAATGCAAATAAAGATGGGTGCATCAGATTTGATGCCACTGGTTACCGAGCTCAAGATCGGCATCAAGGTGGTGAGAAGAGAAGAAAGGACCGAAGAGATTATGTTCTGAGAGATAAAAATCATGATTTAGTCTTTGATGATGGGGATGGTACTACCGCTGATAAGCAAGATCGTCGAGATACTGGTCGAAGGAAGATTCAGAAATTGGATGATTGGAGATCAGAGTCACGGCATACGAGCGATCGTGGTAGGAAAGGCAGGCATGATGACCACAACGGTTACAATAGGCCTGGTTATCAGAGGTATAGCAGACACGACAGTCGTAACTACAGCAAGCGCCAGCTCAGGAGCAGAGATGGAGAGTTAATCAGTATGACAGGAATAAAGAAAGATGATGACTGTGGAAAGGGGGGATGACAGTTGCCCCAAGAGAAGCAGCAGATACTGAGAGACATAGAAGGGGAGATGGTGGAAACCGTGAGACGCGGATGCGCGGATCTTTGTCAGTTTTTCCTCATATGCTTTCCATTGTGCATCGAGTTTGTGATGTCGCCTAAGGTCCATAATTGACACATGTATATGTAGCTTATTACAATCTTTTGGTGTAGACAATATGTGATGCCTGAACATGGTAGCTGAAGATTTTGTTTTGACGACTCGCACCAGCTGGTGGTTTGTCTTTATGTGTGAGATCCAACCTGGTTTAAGAAAAACAAAACAATATTGTTTCTATTACTTCCTCCGTCTCAGAATAGATGTTACAGGTTTATCAAAATTTGAATAAATTTATATATTAAGACTTATGCTTCGGTGGCACCCCCTTGAGGGGAACGTTGAGGGGAGAACCGGGTCTGGTTCCGTTCCGGACAGGTTCAGGATTAGCGTTGGACCGATTCTGGTCGTTTTGTACCACGAGGACGTAGGTACACGTACGGAGTAGAATACGCTCGGTGGGTCAGTATAAAAGAAAATCCTCGTCCCAGTCGCCTCTGTGCCCATCTAGTGCTTCTCCAAATTTGGGGAAAAACACACCCCCACCCACCCAGCTTGGCCAATTTTTTTACCTGGACGGCGAAAATTCGTCTAGTCACGTTACCGGGACGTCGAATTACGTTGGATTTGGCCCAATTTTTATCCGGCATTCTCAGGCCAAACCCGGAACGCTGGGAACCGTTTGGAAACGCTCCCACCAGGCGGAATTGGCAAAAAAAAAAACTCGGTTGTTGCCCCGCCCCTGTCAGCGTGTGAAGCCGAGTCGTCCTCACCCGTCGCCTCGGCTCCCGCGACGGACCACCGGGCAAAGTCTGCCCGTCTCGTCGTCCATGCGTCGCTATAATGGCGTGCCACCGTTAGCCCGCCTTCTCGCTAATTCCTCTTTTCCCGCCCACGCCGCTACACCCCTCCCGTCTTCGCCGCCCTTTTCTCATTCGGCTATAAATGCCAACGCCCTCGCCGGTTCTCAGAGCACACACTGTCACCTCCCATTCCCCACCCACAAACTCCTCATTCGGTGATCAGAAAAAGACCTGGGCGACAGCAATGGCGGAGAGGTACCCCGGCGACCCGACGGCGGCGAACGGTTTCCGTCGGCGGTCTCTGCATCCGTGGGAGGCACAGCCGCTTCACGACGCCGGCTACCCGACGCCGCCGGACTTCCGGTCCCCGCCAACCTAGAAGCCAGTGGCGGAGCCAGCTCACGCACGGAGCCTGGGCAAAGAGCATGGGCAAAAGACTACATACATGCATACAGCAGCGGCAACCAGGGCAAAGAGCATGGGCAAAAGACTACATACATGCATACAGCAGCGGCAACCAGCTTTTGCCCAGTATGTATCACTGTTAAGCACCTTGGGCAAAGGACTACATACATGCATACAGCAGCGGCAACCAGCTTTTGCCCAGTATGTATCACTGTTAAGCACCTTGCTTATGCTAATTGCTAGTGGAGCGATGCCGGACGAGCCCGGGCAGCCGCCCTGGGTCGCCGGCAGCTGGCTCCGCCCATGCTAGAAGCTCAACGTCGGCCCTAAGTTGGGCTATCCTTCTCGCTCCCCGCCATCGGTCGCCCGATGTCGTGTGGCGGCCAACTGGCTGCCGAGGAAGATGGAATCCCTTTCTTCGTCTCCTCGGCGTTGGCGTCACGCTCGTCTGGCTCGGCGCCGGCACAACCGACACGCCTCCACTCCGGCCGGTGAAGTGGGAGGTGGAGTCGACGATGCACTCGCTACCGAGGACGCGCTCACGCGGCCTTGTCATCAACGAAGGCTGCACGCCATAGCCGTCGACCGGCCGGTTTCGCTTGCGCATGCCGAAGCCCATGCCGGCGGACTGGGCGGTTCCCGTCGACGAGGACGCCTTCAACCTGAAGATGGCGCTAGAGTGCTCCCTAAACTGGCGCCCATACAGGGCCCCGACGCCTGCGCCTGGTCCAGGGCGGACTGGGAGCGCAAAGAGGCCAACCACGTTCGGCCTCATCAGGAGCAGACCAAACGCGAGGTCGCACGCGTCGATCGCCAGCATCGCGCCTACCAAGGCACGCCGCTTGACGATGATGGCGATGAGGCCGGTCCCTCGTCTCAATCATGGCGCTACGACGACGACGGCCAGGGCAGCTCGCGGCCCCCGTAGCCGCCAAGCGACGACGACGGCGATGACAACGGCACCCGGGACACCGACTACACCGTTTTCTACCGCAAATTTGGCATGTGAATGATGCGCCCGGCGGCATCAGCATCGACATCGCCTAGTAGCTATTTCAACGTTTTTTCTTTTTCTTTTAGCCTAATGCAGTCAAAATTTGGGTGTATCTCCGAATTTGACATAATATATACGAACTCGTATATGTATTAACGAAATCGCATATATTCGTCCAAATTTCGCCGAGTTAAACCGAAAACTCGCCTTGAGATCGCGAATGGGAAACTGGTCGTTTCCAGGCCAAACGTTACACCCGTCCGGCGCTAAATACCGCCGGAATTAAGCCTGGGAACGCTGAACGAGTGGAGGCGCTCTCACCACCAAAATGCACATCTCCGAAGGCGCACGATACATGCAGTATCGACTGTTAGAGTATATTTGTGTATTGTAGTTTTCCTCATATGTTAGGGGGCTTTCTGTATATTTGCACCTGTACATGTACTATATATTCTGGCCTTTGGCCCTCTGGTAATACAAGAGATCTATTACCCTAACATGGTATCAGAGCCGTAAGGCTTTTTTTCGCTGTCCGCTGCCTCCTCTTCCATGACCATGGCGCCCACCCCGGCCACACGGCCGCCACAGACCGCTTCGGCCACCGCCTTTCTTCATTCCACCGCCGCGGCGGCCCTCCACCCTGTCGCCGCCTCTCTCTCCTCGTCGCTGGTCACCGGTCCTCCCCAGTTGCCTTCACGCTGGCCCCTCGGCCGCCGCCCTCCAGCCGCCGCCAGATCCGGTCAGATCCGACCTTGGTCGGTTTGAAAAAAAAATGTCTTCCTCGTCAGGTTATGTTGCGATTCCTCGCCGCCCGGTGATTTTTGATGGCGCGAATTATCCTGATTTCGCTGCCTTCATGCGCGTCCATATGCGCGGTCTTCGCCTTTGGGGTGTGCTTTCCGGTGAGGTCTCCTGTCCATCATACCTCACAGCTCCTCTGTGCCTCTTGCACCGACGCCCGTTGTCCTTGCCTCCGATGCTACTCAGGCGGTCAAGGATGTAGCCCAGAGTGCTGATGATTCTGCTCGGGCTGATTATGAGCGCCGTGTCCAGGCGCATTCTACTGCTACTGCGACCTACCGGCTAGATCTGGCTGACTACACTCAGTGGATTGATGAGGATGCTCGTGCTGCTGCTGTTCTCACTTCCAGTGTTCTGCCTCAGTATGTTGTTGAGTTCATGGGCCTTCCCACTGCTGCTGCTCAGTGGGCTTTTCTTCGTCAGCGCTATCAGCCATTTGGAGATGCTCTTTATCTGTCTGTGGTTCGTCAGGAGCATGAGCTTAAGCAGGGTGATTCTACTATTGATGATTTCTATACTCAGAGTGCTGCTATTTGGCGTCAGCTTGACTCTCTTCGTACAGCGGTGTGTAACACCTGTCCCTGTTGTCTGATTGTGCACGCGGATCTGGAGTTTCAGCGCGTCTTTGAGTTCTTGTCACGGCTCCGCAAGGATTTTGAGCCACGCCGTGCCCAGCTGCTTGCCCGTGGTCGTGTTCCGCTCTCTGAGGTACTGGCTGAGCTTCGTGCTGTGGAGACTCGTCTTCGTGGTGCTGGTCTTCTTGAGGTTCCTTCTGTTCTTGCTGCTCGTGGTCCCCCCGTGTCGCTGCTACAGGATCCTCCTCGTCGGGTACTGCTGGTTCTGTGCCTAGTTCTTCTGGCACCGCGTGACCATCATCTTCTACATAGTCAGGTACGTCATCCCCGTGGTATCTGGATTCTGGAGCTTCTTTTCATATGACTTCTGCGTCTTCTATTATTTCTGCTCTTCGCTCTCTTATTTCTCCTATTCGTGTTATTACGGCTGATGGTACCTCTCTTCCTGTTTCTAGTCGAGGCACCCTCTCTACTTCCTCCTTCTCTGTTCCTGATGTTTCTCATGTCCCCAGCCTTAAGATGAACCTTTTCTCTGCTAGTCAGCTCACTGATTCTGGTTGTCGTGTCATTCTTGATGCTGATTCTTGTGCTGTTCAGGACCGTCGCAGATAGGCTCTGGTTGGAGCTGGCCCTCGCAGCATTGAGTTTCCGGGGCTCTGGGAGTTAAATTGGCTTCGCGTTCCTTCCGCTGACACTTCTTCTGCCACTTCTCCTGTGGTTGCTGCTTCTGTCACTGGCTTGTTTCAGCAGTGGCATCATCGACTGGGTCATCTTTGTGGCTCCCGTTTATCATCCTTAGTTCGTCGTGATCTTCTGGGGCATGTCTCAGGAGATGTGTCGTCGTTACATTCGTGTCAGGGTTGTAGGTTAGGTAAACAGATTCAGCTTCCCTATCCTACTAGTGTGTCTGTATCTCAGCGACCTTTTGATTTAGTTCATTCAGATGTGTGGGGTCCTGCTCCCTTTGCTTCAAAAGGGGGCCACCGATACTATATTTTGTTTATTGATGATTTTTCACGGTACACCTGGTTATTTTTTATGCGCTCTCGTAGCGAGGTGCTTGCTATTTATCAGCGTTTTGCGGCCATGGTTCGTACTCAGTATTCCACGCCTATTCGTGTGTTTCGTGCTGATTCTGCAGGAGAGTATATCTCCCAGCACCTGCGTGGCATCCTTGCTGAGCAGGGCGCCCTTGCTCAGTTCTCGTGTCCCGGCGCCCATGCTCAAAATGGTGTCGCCAAGCGTAAGCATCATCATATTCTTGAGACTACCCGCGCTATGATGATTGCTTCCTCTCTTCCACCGCATTTCTGGGCTGAGGCTATCGCTACATCGACTCACCTCATTAATATCCAACCTTCAGCTGCTCTTTAGGGTGGCATTCCTCTCGAGCGTCTCTCTGGCTCCTGTCCCGACTACTCGACTCTTCGTTTATTTGGTTGTGTTTGCTATGTCCTTCTCCCTCCTCGTGAATGCACCAAACTAACCGCTCAGTCTGTTGAGTGTGTTTTTCTTGGTTATAGTGATGAGCATAAGGGCTATCGCTGTTGGGACCCCGTTGGTCGCCGTATGCGCATCTCTCGTGATGTCACGTTCGATGAGACACGTCCTTTCTATCCTTGCCCCACCTCTGGTACTTACCCAACGGATGATCTCTCTTTTCTTCTTTTTCCTGATACACCTTCCGCTGTCCCTTCTATTCCACCTACTCCACCTCCTTCTGCTGCGCCTCCTTCTTCTTCAGCGACCTCCTCTCCTCCGTCTAGTTCCCCTAGTTCTCCTCGGTCTCCGGCTTCAGATCCTTCCTCCGTGACTCCTTCTTCCTCCTCTTCTGATGAGTCATCTTCTGTGGATGAGCTTTCTTCCTCACGGCCTGTTCGTCAGCGTCGTGCTCTAGACCATTACTCCCCTAGTCAGTATGGTCTCTCTGTAGTCTCCGAGCCGACTTCTTATCGGGATGCCGCGTGTCATCCTGAATGGCAGCTTGCCATGGCTGAGGAGATCGCTGCGCTTGAGCGCACTGGCACCTGGGATCTTGTCTCTCCTCCTTCCGGTGTTCGTCCTATCACGTGTAAGTGGGTCTATAAAATTAAGACCCGCTCTGATGGATCTCTTGAGCGCTATAAAGCGCGTCTTGTGGCTCGTGGTTTTCAGCAGGAACATGGTCGTGACTATGATGAGACCTTTGCTCCTGTGGCCCATATGACCACTGTGCGTACTCTTCTTGCTGTTGCTTCTGTCCGACGCTGGTCTGTGTCCCAGCTTGATGTTCAGAATGCTTTTCTTAATGGCAAGTTGAGTGAGGAGGTTTACATGCAGCCTCCTCCTGGGTATTCTGTTCCCGATGGGATGGTTTATCGTCTTCGACGTTCCCTTTATGGCCTGAAACAGGCCCCTCGTGCCTGGTTTGAGCGCTTTGCCTCTGTGGTGACTGCTGCTGGTTTCTCTCCTAGTTCTCATGATCCAACGCTTTTTGTTCACACTTCACCTCGAGGACGCACTCTTCTCCTTCTCTATGTTGATGATATGATCATTACTGGTGATGATCCTGAGTATATTGCCTTTGTCAAGGCTCGTCTTCGTGATCAGTTTCTTATGACTGATCTTGGTCCTCTTCGCTACTTTCTTGGGATTGAGGTTTCCTCCACTTCTGATGGGTTTTCTATCTCTCAGGAAAAGTATATTCAGGATCTTCTTGCTCGGGCTGCTCTTGCGGATGAGCGCACCGTTGAGACTCCTATGGAGCTTCATGTTAAGCTTCGTCCGACGGATGGTGATCCTCTTCCTGATCCCACTCGTTATCGCCATCTCGTTGGGAGTCTTGTTTATCTTGCTGTCACCCGTCCTGATATCTCTTATCCTGTTCATATTCTGAGTCAGTTTGTCTCAGCTCCTACCACTGTTCACTACGGTCATCTCCTCTGTGTCCTTTGTTATCTTCGTGGAAGGATTACTCGTCGTCTTTTCTTCCCTCATTCTAGCTCTCTCCAGCTCCAGTGCTACTCGGATGCTACGTGGGCGAATGATTCTACGGATCGTCGTTCACTTTCTGCTTACTGTGTGTTTCTTGGTGGTTCACTTGTTGCTTGGAAGACGAAGAAACAGGTAGCGGTCTCCCGTTCGAGTGTTGAGGCTGAGTTGCGGGCTATGGCTTTGGTGACTGCTGGGGTGACCTGGTTATGGTGGTTACTTTCAGATTTTGGGGTCTCTGTTACGACACCCACTCCACTTTTGTCAGACAGTACAGGTGCTATCAGTATTGCACGTGATCCGGTCAAGCATGAGCTGACCAAGCATATTGGTGTTGATGCTTTTTATGCACGTGCTCAGGTGCAGGATCAGGTTGTTGCGCTCCATTATGTGCCTTTAGACTTGCAGTTGGCAGATTTCTTTACAAAGGCACAAACCCGCGCTCAGCATGATTTCTTACTCTCCAAACTCAGTGTTGTGGATCCACCATGACTTTGAGGGGGGGTGTTAGAGTACATTTGTGTATTGTAGTTTTGTCCATATGTTAGGGGGCTTTCTGTATATTTGCACCTGTACATGTACTATATATTCTGGCCTTTGGCCTTCTGGTAATACAAGAGATCTATTACCCTAACATCGACGACGATCGTGCGTGACCGATACGATCTGGATCGGGATTACTGTGAGTGGGACCGACAGTTTTTTCCCCCTACGCACACCATGTCCAACCAGACTCAAATACGTACAACGGGAGAAAGAATACCGGAGTAGATCTTCTCCTAATGTGATCCGGAACACTCCATCGAAACCCAAAACCGGTTTTTTCCTCAATGTTTCGCTCGGGGGGGGGGGGGGGGGGGACACCGAAGCAAGACTCATATATTAAATAGTGTCTAGATTCATCAAATTTGAGACACCTATTTTGAGACGGAGGGAGTACATTTTAAGCAATATGATTTCTAACAATTTTTGTTTACTATCGCACAGGTTTGACCCATCAAAATTTGATTCTATGTGCAACAAGTTTGGTCGAATCGGCCAAATGCTTTGACAGAAGATGAGGTGAATACCATGCTTAAACACCCCGTAGCATGTATGATTTTTTAGGCTGGCAACTGCACTAATGCAGTAGCTCGTTACTATTTTTCATTTATGTTTTGATAATTGGGTGTTCTTAGAATATGTTGTGACTTTTTAGACAATAGGTGATACCTACCAGGAAACAAGGCTGAATTGTATTTCTAGCAAGTTTTACTTACTATCACACAGGTTTGACCATCAAAATTTGATGCTATATGTGCAACAGGTTTGGTCGAATCAGCCAAATGCTTTGATAGACGATGAGGTGAATACCATGCTTAAACACAACCCTAGCATGTACTCCCTCCGTCTCAAAATAAGTGTTGTGGCTATGTCTAGATTTACATGTATCTAGATGCGTATCTAAACAAAGCCACCTCACTTATTTTGGAACAAAGGGAGTACGATTTTCTAGGTCGTTACTATTTTTCATTTATATTTTGATAGTTGGATGTTCTTAGAAGATGTTGTGTTCAATGTACAAAGACTTTTTAGACAATATAAGTGATACCTACCGGGAAACAAAACTGTTTTCTACCAAACGAGCCTCTCGCGTCGATTTTCATTAAAGAAACTGCCACGGTTATTTCAACATAGAAAGCAAAGGAAATGAACTTGAGCTAAATAGTTTTAAAGAAATCACCAAGCCTGCCTAAATCTACTTAGAACATACTTCCTCCTTTTCAAAATATTCAATGTTTTAGCTTTTCCTGAAAGACATATATCTAGACCCTTTTAGCGTGTAGGTTCACTCATTTTGCTCCGAACCTACACACTAATAGGCGTCTAGATACATGTGCTTTAGAAAAAGGCTAAAACATTTTATATTTTGAAACTGAGGGAGTAGTATCCAGCTGGCCTAATCTATCACACAGTAGGATCCACAAACAAAACACATCTCAAATCACCCACATCCTCTCCAAATTTCGAAACCAATTGAACAAACAACAGATTTTGTCACCCTATCAATCTTGTTGTAGCTGGCGCCCAACCATGAGATCTTGAGTATACTTCATGTATCTTCAGCTTTTTCACTCCTTTGAGGTTTCTTCTGCCTTGATTTTTCATCATGGTCTAGGAGTTAATCATATTGTATAGTCCATAGAAAACATTTTCTTATAACTCATCATTTCGAGTTTTCTAAATAGCCTAACAAACTGCTACCCCTCCATAGAGCACCGGCTTCGTACATTGAGACACAAAAAAGTATCTACACAGTTCCCAGGCAAGTCAATTGCACTATGAGGAGGTCTCGTTAACAAGACCAAAAGTGCATAAAACCACTTACAAAACACGTTTTTCCACGGAACAAGAGATGATCAAAAGATTCCTCATGGCCACAAAAGTTACAAAGATCATTCTCTGTACATCCCCTTTCCAGACGATTATTGTTGGTTAAAATGCTATTCTTTAGCATTAGCCGATCTTTACTTTAAAGGGAATTTAATCTTCCACATGAATTTTTAAGGGAAGGTTCCATTTGATTTTAGCTACAAGCATAAGTTCCTTACTTTAAACTTTTAGAACTATCAATTCTCCATCTCACTCTATCTTGGTCATCATTTAATTGAACCTTATCCACAATTCTTTTAGGTCCCTTTTACCTACTGTTTTGCAGTTTCACGCCAGGTTCTTCTGAATCTAATGCACCCCATCCATCATCTTTTACCATACACACATTATTTTCCTTAGACAAGTGAGATTTATATAACCTCAAGAGTTTTACCTTTAAATGCGAATCATTCACCCCAAGCATCTTCCTAGAACAAAGTGTGGTCTCCATTATTGACCACCCTTCTAGCAAATTGCTGGATTGTATGATTAACCCCATGAGGCTTTTCCAAAAATGTGATCACCCAGGTCTAGCAGTAGCCTGGGACAAAACTTGATTAAATATTTCCCTTGTTGTTCTTACCATGTTCCATCAATGTTCTCAAGTTTCCATAACCATTTGCATAGTCATGGTTGTTAGATCGTGAACACCAAGCTCCCCACAATTGTTAGGTAAACAAAGTGTCTTTTCTAGTTGATCAACATAAATATTTTCTTGTCATTTAGTTCATGCTACACCATCCCTTTCTTTTGTATATCCATTTTGTGGATGAGTCCCTTGTAGATTCCAGAAAGGAAAACATATATAAAAATATACTACTCATATAGGCATTTACCAAGGTGCCTATCTCCAGTAGACAATATATTTTCTTCCCAGTTAGCTAGGCTTTAGCAAGTTTCTCATCAATTCGATCTCGTTGATAAATTGTTAGACTCTTATCATCAATGGGCATGTGCAAATATTTCACATGCAAATTAGCATTGGGGCAAGTGAAAAAATCACTATATTGTTGCTCCCTTTATATGGATGAACCCAATTATTATATTTCACTTTTATGAACGTTAATATTGAGCCTAGATATTTTTTAAAAATGCACATAATAAATTTCAAGTTTATCTCACTAGTTAAGTTATCTTCAAGCAGAAAATTGTATCATCAACAATTTATAAAATATCTAGACCCCCATCAACTAAGTGTGATACTAATCTAGAAAATTTCCCTTATCTTTTGCCTTCTTGATCATTAGAGCCAAACCATGACTGGCAATATCAAACAACAAAGGAGATAAAGGATCTCCGTGCCACCCCATGTGTAGGTTGGAAGTATGGCTGATTTAGACATTTACTTTAATTGCAACTCTTCCTCCTCTGATAGATCTTATCATCGAGTCACACCCTTGATCATCAAATCCTTTAACATGTAGTGATACAGAAAGGCTCAATTGACCTGGTCATAGGCCCCACTAACTTTTTGTGGTGAATCTCATTAATTGTTTCATGAAAGAGCACAATCCCTTCCATAATATACTTATCACTCACTGTTATAGAGTGGTGCTATGGATACAGGTCGAAATCCCCATCGTTAATGGAAAAAACGATACCCTTCTAGGGACCTATCACCAATGTGAAGATCTCTATGGCAACTAAGCCAAACACATTACCAATAAGGGGTGTTTGTGGCAACAGTTTTTGCCTTCTGCCCGTTTTCTTAAGGTGGAACTCATCAGTTTTGGTTACATTGCTTTCACTTGTTTGCACTTACTTTTTCATGTGTCCATAGGAAAAAAAATATTTCACATCACACTAAAATTCTTACATCAGAAGCACAAAAACTATAACAAATATCATTCATCTTCATTACATTCATACCATAATATCACCAATCAGAATGTCATGTCAATAGTAAGAACATCACAACTTTTTGAGATAAATAAAATGCTAATCATGCCAATAGGTAAGAACATCACAACCTTTTGAGGGAAGGAAAATGCTAAAAAATATGTTGCCTTGGTAAAATGGTGGAAATAATTAAAAAAATTCTCTCAATCCTTTTCATCAATCGTCGCGAGCGCTAGTTTATTCATCTTGTCCCATCTCAACTTTTTGAGAGAAGGATGTTGATAGCTCCAAATTTTGACACTTTTTAACTTTGATTTTCCTCTGGTTTTTGCCGGGTTTTCGTTAAATTTTCTTTGAACTAATGTTAATATCGTGAATTAGCGAAACCTTGGTTTCTTGTGATAAGTTTCAGGTAATCAATATTTCTGGAAGATCTTGGAGCATTTATGAGCTATTTACAACCAAAGAAGCAAATCATCAATTAAAGCCCCCTTCATTAGAGGCGTCCAAGAGGTGTAATGACCACTAGTATGGTCGGAACGCGCCCGTACCGCCCAACCGTACGACCCTCCAGCGCCTTCGTTATGTCAATACAAGCAACTTCTGTATTGGGGGCGAGACGAGAAAGAAAACATAGCCACCATGAATCATTCTAGAAGAGGAGAGATCAGATCTGAAGGAGGAGAAGAACATCGCCTCATTCACCAAAGATCTCTAGCCTCTAATCCATCCACTCCATCATCATCCCAATTGTATAGAGAGAGAGATTGGCACTTGTAAGATTAGGGTTTGGCACTTTGATATTGTCTTGATTTCTATTTGATTTGATGTCAAAACGGTATTGTGGCTTGCTACAGTAAAGTTGAGATGATTTCCCTTTGCAATATTTTTATGCCTTTGATCTATCTTCCTCTCATGTCTGAGTAAACCCCCATAGGAGTGGGAGATGTAGTGCATTGGTGAGATGTGATGTGCCTCTCTTATTTCCATTTATTTGTGATTGTTGTCATGATTATTATAATGTGAGATTGAATATCTATGTTTGCCTAATGCTTGTTGTCTAATTTAAGGGCCTAGATAACATGATCTCGAGATCTCATAGATATGAACTTGTTTACTAGCGAATCGGCGACCCCCAAGTGACACAGCCGATATCAATGAGGAGCTAGTACTACTCGAGGATCAACAAGGAACCATCAAGATTAAAGCCTTGATCCGGTCGAAAGACCTTAATTAATGTGCTGACCATTAGTGTGGTAACAGACAAATGGATCATTAGGACAAGGGGAAATTTGCCAGGAGGATTCTTAGTCGGTATACGGGTTGCTTGCCTACTCACTTATTAATATGAAGTATCACAATCACTTATCTCATTTTATCCATTCAACATATTCACTATCACCATGAACTGCTTCTCTCCGCGCCTAGCTTCTCATCTGCAGGAACTCCGAACACTTTTATCGTCTTTTTACTTTTATGTTATTTACTTTCAACATCTACCTTTATTTAAGTTTCTCCTATTATTCACTCACCACTTTCCACCTCCAACACTTCCAGTCAATTCACTCAAGACCTGTGACACCTTGGGTGCGACAAAAACGCCGCATAGAAATATTTACCGAAGCTCCTTATTGGGATCGATATAAAAACTAGAATTAATACTTCCACAAAAACATGCTCTGACGAACCTGTGCACTTGCAGGCCATCATCAAGCTATTTTTTCACCATTGCCGGGGAGCTACACGCTAAGTGTTTGTTTCTTAACATTTGTAAGTGTTGGTACCATCCATGATCTCCGTTGAAGATAATGGTGCCACTCGTTAGGTAGAACTTATTTGCCTCCTTATATTGATCGTATTCCTACTGAAAGACGCCGAGAATTTATTGTATACATAAACAGTTTGATTCCTTTTATGACAGACTTGACCATTACCGAAAAGCCTGAACAACCATTGGGAGAATATGGGAATCCATCTATGCACCTAACAAAAATGCATATTCTTTACCCTGATTTAGAAGCTGAAGAATTTGAAATATATCCAGAGCTAATCTATATGATGAAATGCTTTCGTAGGGAAAGAACATGAAGATCCTAGTGATCATTTGACAAAGGTCCATGACCTTTGTGCTACTCTTAAACCACCTAATCTACCAATAGAGTTTGTACTACTCAAACTTTTCCGCTGGTCCTTAAAAGAAAACGCTTTTACTTGGTTATAATCACTACTTAATCACACTATAAAAACTTGGGTAGATTGCATCCGAGAGTTCATGCATAAATATTGTTCATTTACTAAAATCATGCAAATTAAACGTAGCATTATAAACTTTCTTCAAGGAATTGGGGAATTTTTTTACCAAGCATGGAATTGATTTTATGGCATGATAATGAAAGTCTCAAACCATGGCTTTCAAGAACATTTAATTATTCAATACTTCTATAATGGAATTAATGAAGATTTTAAAGATATGATTGACTTGTCTGCAGGGGGAGCTATTAGTAACTTGACATTTCTAGAGTGCGTAAAACTCTTTGAGGTAAGATCCTTCAACAATGAGAAATTCAACCCAGTTGTGGATGTTAAGGCACAAAAAGGTATGTTTCAAACACCCCAAGAACTTATGCCAGAAGTTAAAAAGTCCATGGAAGAAAAAGGAATAGTTGTGGAACTTGTTGAAGGAAGTAAGGTTGATGTTCTTCAAACTGATGTTATAGAAGTTGAAATTAATCTTATGATGCAAAAGTTTAGATATCAAAAAAATCAGTTCCGAGAAAAGATTATAAACGGTTAATGACTCAAGAAAACAATATAAAAGAGTTGACCGAAGTCTTTGATGATCTAGGACATGCCACTAGACATTTAGATAAGTACTTGACTATGGTCAAAACTCAGTGTGATCAAATAGCTGAAACTCAAGCTTTAATTTTAAAACAAAATACTTTCAATTATAATATTGTCTCTACTAATATTGTTACTAGACGTGGAACAGAGACACAGGAACCACAAGGGCCATCATGGTACTAAGAAGAGCAGGACCATAAGACAAGGGAGACTCAAGAAATGAGTCAAGAAGAAGAGAACCTTGTTGATCCACAAGATGATATTGATTATGAAGCTCAGAGAGGAGGACACGGAAGTCCTAATGAAGACAAAGATGAAGAAGAAAGAGACAAGGATAAACCGTATGATTCGGATACTGAGACAGTTAATTCAAGAGAAGACATCGAGCTTAGGAAGGAACAAGAAGAACAATTTATTGCTCCAAGTAAGAAGCATACCGACAAGCAAAAACCTCCAGCAAGGATACCAAACCAATAACAAAGGTAACTCCAACAAAAACGAAAGTTCCTTATCCTAACCGAGTTCAGTATGAACTGTATAAAGCTATTTATGATTCTTTTGCCAAAGCTCTTGGGAATCTCCATTTAGAACTTCCTCTAGCTGATGCAATTCAAGTTCCTACCTACAAAAGATTCATGTGAGATATTCTTTGTAGAAAAAAGAAGGTAACTGATGACTGCAAGTGCACAGATTGTTTGTAGCTAGTTTCGAAATAAAGATATCGATCCCATAGGGAGCAGGAGTCTGAAGTCAAAGGAGCTAACCATACATTCCACTTCATGTAGGAATTCAAAGTTTAATGATCTCGATTACAAAATTACAATTGTATATGAAGCAATCTTTATAGCTTGAATATTCTATCTTGTCTTATTCTCACTCTAATTTGGTAGCACTTTTTATTTTCCTTTGTTCAAGGTTTCTTTTTCAACTTAACTGATTAGATAATTTTTCTTTGCAAATCAAACCGTGAACTTACAACATATTGACTAAATTATCTTTGTATGTTCCATTAATACCAATGGCGTGGAAGACTCCTATTGCTATCATCAAGTGCAAGTAAAATTATACTCAAGCCATTCATATATCCAATAAGACAAGCACAGACTCAATAATGCTCCATATATGATAATAAACTCAGAATTTCATAAAAGGGACCGACTATTCCTGAAGGGAATTCTAATGATGCAAACTTTATTTCTAATTTGAACTAATGCAAAACTAAAATAGTAATGTAAAACTTATAAGATAGATTACAAGGTCTTAAAGATCTCCCCAAGATTGGAATCAAGCCAGTTAGGATCAAATAATCCCTTGCGATTATTTGATACCGTGATTATTGCAGATCACTGTGGTGCCATGGCATGTAACACCGCGGTGTGTAGCTTCTTGTTTGTATCCTCTAGAGCGGTGATGCGGCTGTAGCACCTGCACACATTAGATTGCAAAGTTTCCACTTTATCTGCGAGTCTAGTCACCAATGGGAGAAGATCGTCCTTCTTCTCTATATCCTTGAGATGGTGACGGACTTCAACGCGACGGAGTAGCTCCTGCTTTTGATATATCTCCAGTGCTCCCACGCGGTCCTTGGACCTCGGAACAACTTCTTCTTCCTGATCCATGATTGATGGATCGAGGAAGTGTAAACCATTCCTCCACTCTTCTTGAGGCTTCACCCTCATACGAGCACCAATGGTAGGCTTCAAGAGTGGCACCTTCGCTCCCTTGCTAGCACCTGCACCAACATTAGGTAATTCCTTACGCTTGTGTGGCCTGGGGTCCGTGGTGATGAACTTGACCGTCTCTACACGCCCTTTTCCGTGCGGCTTGTGATCTTATCTCTCTTGTTGAGCCCTCTTCAGTGTCGCCCAGTTGATCTCCAGGGGATCATAGACATCACGGCAGATGTAGATGTCACTCACATCTTCATCGGAATAGTTGTTGTAGAAGCTTGGCTCGACATACTCCTTTACCTCAGGCTAAACCACTCCACCTCCTCCTTGTCGTCCTCTATGGATGGGCTGCTAGAGTGGTCCCTAGACGGAGCAATGAGACCCAGGGGTTTTCCACGGCATGGGACGAGGTAGAGCATGGCTGGATTGTTTCCTGGTGATTATGATTTGATAGAGACAATGGCAGTATATAAGGGGGGTCAGAGGTCGCTAAAACTCGCGAGAAACACCAAATTCTCGGCTAAGAAAAGAATCTTAATGAAACAGAGAAAGAAATCACGGATTTGGAGGAGTCCTGACACGTAACGACCAATTATACGGGCACAGCTCATATAGCTCCGGTCGTATAGTTGGTTCCGGGCAGATATTTCCAAATATATCGAGTCCAGGTCGATTAAGTTACGACTCGAAACCGACAATACCATTTTTTTTCCGGAAGAACGAAAAAGAAAACAAAAATGTCTAAGAGTTTAATGACCAACTATATGGCCGGAATATTTTCTCCGGTCATATAGTTGCGACCATATAGATACAAACATTAGAACACAAAAATGTCTGAGAGTTTAATGACCAACTATACTGCCAGAATATTTACGCCCATATAGATCTAGACATCAAAAACAAATTCGCAAAGAAGATACAGAAGGTTTAACGACCAACTATATGGCGGGAGATTTTTTTATGGTCGTATAGTTACGCCTGTATAGTTGGTAAAAACCTTCAGAAACTTCAGAAAAACGCGAGGAATTCAAAGGAAAAAATTTAGAAGTAAAATCTATGAAAACAAATCACTTATTTGAGTAAGAAAACTTACCATTTACTTAGTCGGGGATGACAGGCTTCTCCAACAACAAAGACTTCTTCTCTTTTGGAGAAATTAACCTTAGTTCATTTAATAATTCTCGTAAGAGAAAATCACTAGGACTAAAGTTCCTCTCAATAAGATTAGTGTCTTGCTGGGCAAATATGGACACTGCATCCAACATCTTTATTTCTTGCCTCTGCATAATCTACAACTCAGATTCTTGAAGTAAAAGAATTCAACGGATCAGTCTTGGTTTATGATTTTTCCTCACAAGGAGTTCTTTTAAACCATCACGATCCGTATGAACTCTTACTTTTGCATCAACAATATAAGAATGGAATTTATCGCAAGAGAAAAATATAGCAAAAAAGTTCCCTTTCTTCCTTAGGATAATTCTTTTGAGCACTATTAAGAGTTCTACTAGCATGGTGTGTAATATTAAATCTGCGACCTATATGTTGTCCCAGAGTTACTCCTATAGCATCATCACTAGTTTCACATATTAAGTCAAAAGTCATATCCCTGATAGGTGGTTTAATGGTAGGAGCATGTGATAAAGCATATTTAAGTTTATAAAAGGCTACAAGACATTTATCATCAAAGTTAAATCTTACTCCCTAATGTTTACGCACTTCTATTCTTGTAGATAGTTGTTAGGCCTCCAAGTGCAGAGGTTTGTAGAACAACAGCAAGTTTCTCTTAAGTGGATTACCCAAGGTTTGTCGAACTCAGGGAGGAAGTGGTCAAAGGTATCCCTCTCAAGCAACCCTGCAATCAAGATACAAGAAGTCTCGTGTGTCCCCAACACACCCAATACACTTGTTAGGTGTATAGGTGCACTAGTTCGGCAAAGAGATAGTGAAATACAAGTGATATGGATAATTATAAGTGGTAACGATGCCATAAAATAGCTTGATGGCGTGGAAGAGACTAAAGGCAATCTGAAACAAAGATGGAAGCAAGCAAACATGTAACAGATCTAATTGAAAACGGTGTTTCAATGCTTAGAAACAAGGCCTAGGTATCATACTTTCACTAGTGAACACTCTCATATAAATATCTTCTCTTTATGATACTACTCTTAAATACTCTCTGGTTGGACACTCTAATCTATGGTAGGGCTATAGCAGCACTCCTCAAAGTTCGGTTTTCCCATCTAGATAACCCCACACTGTCACCTTGAGCTCTAGATGGTTCCAACAAACACCACAATTTCATAGAAACATCCAACTCCAAATATAACTCATAATAAGTATTTGTATCTCTAGCCTAAGTGCCACCATGGTGTGCACGCTATCACTTTCACACACATGGAGAGAGCAGAGATATATTAAAGCACTTGAGTAGCAAGTAGATCTACTTGATTACAAAGCTCATGATCACAATATGATCATGCATAGAGAGAGAGATCAACACATAGCTACCGGTAGAACCCTTAGCCTTGAGGAAGAACTACTCCCTCATCATCATGGGAATCAGCAACGGTGATGGATATGGTGGTGGGGATTGATGGAGATGGCTTTGGGGGAACTTCCCTGTCCCGGCAGGGTGCCGGAAAAGATACTTTCTGTCGTGGAACTTTTCGTGGCTGGGGGCTCTTGTCTTTAGGGTTTCTGCATCGGGGGCTTCTTAGAGGCGAAAGGGCAAGGTTGGTGGCCGGCCAGGGGGCCCACACCATGCCCTGGCGTGGCCTAGGGCTGCCAGCGCCAAGGGGGGGTGTGGCTGCCTTGTGGCCCCCCTTCGTCTCTCCTTTGGACTCCATGTGTCTTCCAATAAAATATGGACTTTGGCTTTTGCCCCGTCCAATTCCATGTATATTCATTTTCTGGCTTTTCTGGAACCAAAAACATCAGAAAACAGGCAACTGGCATTGTGGCATCTTGTTAATAGGTTAGTCCCAGAAAGTGTATAAAAATACTCCAAAGTGTGGACAAAACATAAGAAAGTAGATATAAAACAAGCATGGAACATCAAAAATTATAGATACGTTAGCAACGTATCAACATCCCCAAGTTAACTCCTGCTCGTCCTCGAGTAGGTAACTGATAAAAAGAAAGAATAATTTTTGAGGTGACATGCACCATCATAAACTTGATCAAGGTATTTGTAGAACATTGATAGCTGGGATCATAGTACTTTAACATAGCATGAAAGATATAGTTCTAACAATAAGACATAGCAACTATGTTGTAACATGAAAAGACTCAAACAAAAGATTCATGAATAACAATGCTTTGCAAGATGTTTGTTTGTTTCACATAAAGAAAACATAGCACAGTGGCATTCAGCTTGTCCCTCATAGAGTAGCAAAACATAAATGCATAGGACACCTTCAAAGTTCATAAGGGTGACTAGATACAAATAGTTTAAGAACAAGCAATATCAAAGTTATGCATCAATCAACAAGTCTTGGGACAATGCACGTTAAACTAAGGATGGCCACTATGCTCTCTCAGTAGGTGCATAAAGATAGAAGGTGGAGACTCAACATAAAAGTAAAAGAAAAGCCTTCATAGAAGGAAGCAGGGATTCAAGTCTCATAAAGAGCTTCCAAAAATTATGGTACTTATTAGATTTCAGCTCTCATTGCCCCTATCATAAGCATCTTGAAGTGATTAAGGTTAAAGTGAACAAAGTATGAAGTATATGCTTGACAAAGTATAAGTTGGCAATCTCAGTCCCTTGAATATGAGGGTCGCTGCTCATGCTACTCAAGTTTAGTTAGTGGTAAGTTCTTGTCATAGTAAGTACATGTGTATCATAGAGAACTACCAACGGGGTACCCCTTGCCCGATGATACGGAAGAATCCCCATATCAAAATGACAAGGCAAGCAGACAACGAGCATCTCAGCAAACTTCTTATTTACCATGGGAAAATGGTGCTTTTTTCTCTTTCCTCTTTTCTCATCTTTTTTTTCTTTTTCTCAATCTCTATCTCCTTTTTTATAAGAAGAATGCTTCATAGATTGCTCATTATGGTTACGCTACAGGTTTCCACCATGATTAGGCATGGATTAGACCAGCGGCCCAGGTGTTTCTCTAACACACATACATAACTCCATGGACTTACAAGCTCCCCTTTCATTTCACACCGACGACATCCATAGACAAAAGAGCATGATATCAACTAGGTACAATGTACAAGTGCAATGTTGAAACCGTTCCCCATGACAGCATGGTTCTGCTAATCCCCAACATATAAGTGCAAGCATATACAACATAGATGACACAATGGTTCAAGTTTATTAGGGGCAAGAAATGTAAAGTGTGCCATCAAGTTTGTGAGAGCTTTAATCACTAATTTTCACATAACAAGTTTAATTTGGAAGGTGGATAAAAACATGAATATACTTGAAATAGCAAAGTCTAATAGGTAGGTATGGTGGACTCTTTGGAATAACTTGGACTTATTTGGATTTGGATGCATGAGTGGAACTCATACTTGGTATGGAGGCTAGCAAAAGACTAGGAGCGACCAACTAAGAGAGCAATAATGGCCATAATCATGCAAAGTGACAAAACATTATTAATTAAAGAATAAAGTGATATTACAAGTCGAAAACTAGATGATCATAGAGGCTATGGTGACTTGGTATAGTCTTAACATGGTGTGAGCATGCACCAAGTCAACCCAAATAAAGCATTTAAAGGAGAATACCACAATATTATGCTTTTAATATGCTAAAACAACGCATGATTCTTTAAAGGCACATTAAGCAATCTCAATTGTTTATAACATGTCATGCTATAGCAAAAATCACTAAGCATAAATCCAAAACAATATCAAGAATGACATGACAAAGCATAGGCCACAGTTAAAAACACGCTCCTTTTTACCACTTAAGCATGAACTTTTCCTACTCTTTTCCAATCCAAACCAATCTTATTTGAAAACTAATGCATGAATGAGGGGGTCCAACCAATTTATTTAAGCAAGCTAAGCAACCCAAGCAAACGAAAACCAAAAACAAAAACGAAGACGCTCCAAAAACAACACAACTGTGCATGAAACAATAAAAATGAAGTGTTTGGAAGAAACCTAAGATTTTTATTGATGAAGAAGGGGATGCCTTGGGCATCCCCAAGCTTTGACGCTTGTACTTCTTGGATATTTCTTGGGGTGACACGGGTGGCATCCCCAAGCTTTAGATTTAGTCCATTCTTCATTTCATTACATCATTCTTTCCTTACACCTGAAATTTTTCCTTCATACAAAACTTCACACAATCTTCATTAGCAACATTAGTGCATTCAAAAGATAATAAACCTTTGGGGTTTAGTTTTAAAACAGAAAAACTTTCATTAAAAACACAAGCTACTGTAGCAATTCCCTCAAAAAGCTCAATTCACCAAAAAGAACCAAAAAAGAAATTGATAAAGACGCAAATGAAATAATGGCAGAAATCTGTCAAAACAGACCAGCAGGTAAAAACCAATTTTTTCGAAGACCTTCTGTTGGTAAAATCGAAAAGTTTTAAGCTAACGAAAGTTGGATAACAACCTAGGGTAGAAGCACAAAACATTACAGCTCAAACCGACGTATAGAGATTTTTCATGGATTTTTACAGCGAAGCACAAAAATCTGTTTCAGGACAGCAACTTTCCCAAGCATTACTTCTCTCTCATTAGAGGTTACTCTTGGCACAAAAACCACACAAAAAGGATAATAAGAGGTTATTACGGAGGCAATAACTTCCAAGAGTCAACAAAACAAAAGTAAACTGAAAGCAAAAATATATTGGGTTGTCTCCCAAAAAGCTCTTTCTTTATAGCCATTAAGATATGCATGATAAATTCGATGATGCTCACATAAGAAATATGAGTTGAAGTAAAAGAGAGCATCAAGGAGAAAATATGGAACAAATTTAAGTCTAACCCACCTCCTATGAAAAATAATCTTGTAAAGAAACAAGTCATGAAAGCACAAAGCAACAAGCATAGGAAACCAAAACAAGTGCAACTTCAAAAAGTTTAACATAAAGAGGGGAAACTTAATATTTCTGAGGTATATAAAACCATGTTTCCCTCTCTCATAATAACTTTCAGTAGCATCATGAATAAAATTAACAATATAACTATCACATAAAACATTCTTATCATGAGCCACATGCATAAAAAAATTAATACTTCCCACATAAACATAGTCATTCTTATTAATTGTAGTGGGAGAAAATTCAACAAAATAGCTATCATTATTATTCTCATCACCATAATCATCAAATATAGGAGGCATATTGTAATCATAATAAATTTTCTTCTCAATAGTAGGTGGACTGAAAATATCATATTCATCATTGTAATCATCATATATTGGAGGCATAGTATCATCAAAGTAAATTTTCTCCTCCATGCTAGGGGGACTAAAAAGACCATTTTCATAAAAACTAGCTTCCCCAAGCTTATACTTTTTCATAGCATTAGCAATAATGGTGTTCAAAGAATTCATACTAATAACATTGCTATTAGCACGCAAATAAAGTTCCATAGGTTTTTTAATTTTCTCTTCAAACACTTCATGTCCTAACTCAAGATAAATACTAAAAAGCTCTCTAATTTTGTTGTTGTTTTCCGTTAAGCCTAACTAGTGAAAACAAAAACCAGAAACAAAAAGATATAATTGCAGAATCTAAAGGAAATAACTTCGAGCACTCACACACCAGCAACAGTACTAGAAGATAGCTTAGTAGCTAGAAGATGTGAGTACCTTTTACCTTACCTCCCCGGCAACAGCGCCAGAAAATAGCTTGATGTCTACGCATTTCTATTCTTGTAGATAGTTGTTGGGTCTCGAAGTGCAGAGGTTTGTAGAACAGCAGCAAGTTTCCCTTAAGTGGATTACCCAAGGTTTATCGAACTCAGGGAGGAAGTGGTCAAAGGTATCCCTCTAAAGCAACCCTGTAATCAAGATACAAGAAGTCTCTTGTGTCCCCAACACACCCAATACACTTGTCAGGTGTATAGGTGCACTAGTTCGGCGAAGAGATAGTGAAATACAAGTGGTATGGATAATTATAAGTGGTAACGGTGCCAGAAAATAGCTTGATGGCGTGGAAGAGACTAAAGGCAATCTGAAATAAAGATGGAAGCAAGCAAACATGTAACAGATCTAATTGCAAATGGTGTTTCAATGCTTAGAAACAATGCCTAGGGATCATACTTTCACTAGTGAACACTCTCATATAAATATCTTCTCTTTATGATACTACTCTTAACTACTCTCCGGTTGGACACTCTAATCCATGGTAGGGCTATAACAACACTTCTCAAAGTTCGCTTTTCCCATCTAGATAAGCCCACACTGTCACCTTAAGCTCTAGATGGTTCCAACAAACACCACAATTTCATAGAAACATCCAACTCCAAATATAACTCATAAAAAGTATTTGTAATCTCTAGCCCAAGTTCCACCATGGTGTGCACGCTGCCACTTTCACACACATGTGGAGAGCAGAGATCTATTAAAGCACTTGAGTAGCAAGGTAGATCTACTTGATTACAAAGCTCATGATCACAATATGATCACGCATAGAGAGAGAGATGAACACATAGCTACCGGTAGAACCCTTAGCCTCGAGGAAGAACTACTCCCTCATCATCATGGGAATCAGCAACGGCGATGGAGATGGTGGTGGAGATCGATGGAGATGGCTCTAGGGGCACTTCCCCGTCCTGGCAGGGTGCCGGAACAGAGACTTTATGTCCCCCGAATCTCCCCTTCGGTGGCGGTGGCACTGCAGAACTTTTCATGGCTGGAGGCTCTTGTCTTTAGGGTTTCTCCATCGGGGGCTTCTTATAGGCGAAAAGGCAAGGTCGGTGGCCGGCCAGGGGACCCACACCATGCCCTGGCGTGGCCTAGGGCTGGCCGCGCCAAGGGGGGTGTGGCCGCCTTGTGCCCCCCCCCTCGTCTCGGGGCTACCGGGCTGCGGTACCAAAGTTCGAAGGCGAGTGCACCGCGGTACCTAAGTTGGCTGAAATTGTCGCGTTTCGAAATGTTGGGCTGCCAACTACCGAGAGGGGCCATTTCGATGCAAACTCGTCTCACCCCTACCAAATCCAAACATGCCGTGAAACTGCCCCGTGAAGTAGACGGTCGGGACCCTCATGTCAGTAATAATTCCGTGACGCGAGCGCCAATGCGGCAACCACGTAGGCGAAACGAGATACTAAAGGAGCATGGTGCATTGGCCAAATTCACAAATCCACTCCCTCCCTCCTTTCACATGAACCCTAGCACCGACGGCGTCAAAATCCCCTCTCCAACCAGAATGATCTCTTCGGGCATTTGACTTCTGGCGCCAAGTTTCTGCACCTACTCGCTGCTATCGAGCTCTAATGCCGAATGCCGTGCCAGCCGTTGCGACGATCTAGCCCGCCTCTACCGCTGACGAGCTGAGCAGCGCAAAGGATGGCAGATCCATTTGCCGAGGAAGAAGTACTTCTGGCTAATTTCGGGTGAGCTACTCTTCTCTTTGCTATTCATAGTACCTATAACTGCTAGCTGGCTATTGGCATTACAGAGATATATCGAACATAGAATTGTTTGCTAGCACGACGCTGACAAACAATTCTTATCTTTTGTCTCCAATTTTTTGTCAACTAGGATCTCCACTGAACCCAAATACACGGTTCTGGTGGCCATCTGCGGCTACCTCATTAAATTAGCACATGTGAAGAGCACGTGGAAACAAGCTCAGAATCTAAAGATGGAAGTACCACCTGTGCAGTTATGCACTATCCCTGGTTTGGTTGCTGTTGTGCATGAACTTGCTGAAATGAGGCCAGAGCAGACTGCACGGTTCAGCATCATTGATGAACGAGGCTTCAAGGTTCCTATAGCATGTGACAGTCAGCTAATTGGGTTGATGAAACGACATGTTAGGCTTCGCGTGGTTATGCTGGTGTGTAACATACTGGATGAGGAAGCTCCTGCTACTAGGAGTCGCCCAGCTATTATTGGACAGGGAGGTCTAACTCGAACCCCTGCTGTTGTTGAGCAAAATGTGATTCCTCGTCCGTGACATGCTTCTGTCAGGCAACCTCCTCGTAGGAGTCCCCGTATTGCCGTTGTGGAAAACTCTGCTCTGGAATATGCCGGTACTGGTCGTCCCCGTCCCCGTGCCCGTGTTGCTGTGGCTACTGCTCACCCAATCCATGCTGTTGTTGAGCAAACTAAGGCGTCCAGAGGCTCCCCCTCTGTTGTTGCCAAGACCGCCGCCTTGTGTGCTCCTCCTCAAACGCCCTCAAGTTATGCGAACCTGCGTTCGAATCTGCTGGTACTGGTCGTCCTTGTGTTGTTGTTGATCTGGATGATGTTGACCCAATCCCTGTCGCTGTTGAGCAAACTAAGGCTTTCGGAGGCTGCCCCACTGTTGTTGCAAAGGCTGATTTGTCTCCTCCTCGAACCCGTGCTCGGGTTCAGCGAGCTGTTGGTCTGAACCCAGCTCATGGTCTGGACTCTGCTAGCACTCGAAACACTGTTGTTGTGGGAACTGCTCCTGATCGTCGATGTGGCATGGCAGCAGATGATCCTATTGTGGCTGCCGTTAGAAGGGGCCCTGCCTGTCCACCATGTAATGTAGCTCTCGCTACTAAGGGCCCTCGCCTTGATCCTGGTCCTGGTACTTCCACCGAGGTTGATCCAGCTAACGACGATGCTGGTGATGGCGGTGATGGCATTGGGGCTGGGTCTGATGGTGCCGCTCCATCTCTCGAACCTCTCGGAGGTTTCTATCCTGAAGAACCTGATGATGGCAAAGTAATCATTCGTATCGGTGTCGTGGATTATACTACAAAATTAGATGATGGCATAGAAAAATTTATGACGAGTTTGATGTAATCCTTGGCAGATATGACCCTGAAGTGGTAGAGTTATCTGACATGATGGCATCGTTATGTGTGAAGGTGCTGTGGGGGTCCTCCCAGGAAGCACGTTTGTTATATTATGGTTACAGGAGCAAAAATGCTATCGAAGTGAAAGATACCCGGGATTTAGTCATACCGTTTACAAGGAAACATTATAGAGGTGAAGTTTACTTCCACTTGGTAGTGCTCACGGTTGGAGAGGAATTGGAACTCAACAATAGAGATGATGGACTTTTAGAAGGCATGCGTGACCTGATCCATGGCATCACTGGGGCTGGTGCGACTGAGGGTAGCTTCGAACAGAGGAGAGTCTTACAGAGGAGCGTCATAAAGAGGAGCAGGAAGAGCATCCCCAGAAAGGGCACCCCAAAGAAGAACGTCACCAAGGAGACCATGCCAGAGAAGAGGATGACCAAGAGTCGCACGACAAAAGGCACCATGCCGCAGAGTACACCCGTGAGATCCAGTCAAAATGCCACACCGAACGGTAGCAGCAAAAACACTAAGAGGGCTAGCACGGTGGTGAACACTCCCAGGAGTGGTAGCAAAGAGGCGAAGATGGCCAGCACGGAGGCTACCACACCCAGTGGGAGCAGAAAAAAATACTAATTTGGAGCAGAACACGCCGCTGTCAGGGAATTATGCTAGCACGAAGTAGAACACGCCCAATAGTAGCAGCAAAAGGGCTAATTTGGAGCAAAACACGCCGCTGAGGTCAGGCAATAATGCTAGCACGAAGGATAAATTCCCAATACTAGCAGCAAAAGGGCTAATTTGGAGCGGAACACGCCGCTGGGGTTAGGCAATAATGCCAGCATGAAGGAGAACACGCCCAATAGTAGAAGCAAAAGGGCTAATTCGAAGAAGAACACGCTGCAGAGGTCAGGCAATAATGCCAGCACCCTGGAGCCAACACCCGTGAGGGGAGGCAGTAAGGAGATCACACCCAAGAGCGGCAGCAAAAAGCCTTGTTCGATGGGGAATGGAACGCGGATGTCAAGCCCTACTGATACCATCAGGAAAGATTAAATCAGGAAGGAGGATGTACACAGGAAGAGCAAGAGGGTTCTGTACACTCAAGATGAAATTGATTCTGACTGCTGTTTGTCCACTGAAGTACCTGGGATGCGTGCAAATGTAAGACCACCCCATGTGGTTGCAGCAGAACCAACCGAGTGTCTTGGAGAAAACAGAGTTACCAGTGAGGTGGATTGGGGCAATGTTCCTGTCCATCCGGGTGGAGACGATGGTGCAGCTCCACCCATGGGAGTCAATATGATGTGTGCAGTACTAGGCATTAGAGACGATGGCGAGGATTCTGAATCAGATGAAGAAGAAGGCACTATAGAGGATCAAGAATCTAGTGATGATGAAATAGACGAGGAACTTAACGATGAGGCTGGTATTCCAGTCGATGATTTGGGTGTTGAAATAGAAGAAATGAAACATGACCACGAGTATCCTATAATTTCGGTCGGCACCGAGTTCAGGAGCATGCATGAGTTCAGGATGTCGTTCTGGCATTTTTGTATCAAGGGAGAGTTCGACGTTTATCGACTGAAGAACTCTGCCGAGAGGTATGAGGCCGTTTGCAAGTTAACGTGGATGAATGGATGGGCCGAGGTACATTGTCCATGGAGGATCACAGCAAGAGCCTTACCTGCGTAGATTGCAATTAGGGTACTGGGGCAATGAATGTAGCAAACCATTAGAACTCTCTCTCTCTTTTCACTCTATAACTACAATTGATGTGCGATATCTTTCTAGCAACTAGTCGACTCCGCTTATCTTTTAAATGAATCTGTGTTGCAGGTGAACAAAATGGGCCCTCCACACATGTGTCCGACATGCAGCAAACTGAAATCCTCAATGGCTGATACGGAGTGGGTGGCTATGCAATCTTTGTCCATACTAAAGGATAACCCTAAGGAGACCGCGAAGAATATTCAGACTAGCCTCGGTTCTAAATACAACATTGTCCTTCTGTATTACACGGTTTGGAAAGGTAAAGAGAAAGCTCTGGGGGTCTTGTACGGGGATTGGATCAATAGCTTCAGGATGCTGTACAACTTCAAGGCGGAGGTACAAGCTAGGTGTCTAGGGAGTGTTGTGGAGATTGAAACCGAATCAGAAGGTGGTAAAATATATTTCAAAAGATTTTTCATGGCGCTTAAACCTTGCATCCAGGGATTTAAGGACTTGTAGGTCAGATTCGAGTGTAGACAAGACCGCCCTAACTGGCAAATGGAAAGGCTACCTGCCATCTACCACAGCACTTGATGGTCACAACTGGATGTTCCTAGTGGCATTCGGGCTGTTTGAAACAGAAACGGAGGAAAACTGGGTCTGGTTTATGAGGCAGCTCAGGAGATCAATAGGCCACATGGATCCATTGGCTATATCCACGGATGCATGCAAAGGTCTAACGAATGCAGTGAAGAAGGTGTTCCTGCGAGGTGAAGGTAGAGAATGCCATGCCCATATGATGCCCAACTTGTACTCACACTATGTAGGCAGCGTATTTCGTTACATGTTTCCTGCTGCTAGAGTTTACAAACCTAGTAGCAGCGAATATTTCATGAGCAAGATTTTTCCCAAAGCCCCTGAACTTCCAGAGTACTTAGTGATCCATCATTCATAGCTATGGAAGAGGAGTCAATTCAACCCTGACATCAAAGTTGATTACATAAACAACAACCTTGCAGAATGCCTGAATAACTGGGTGAAGGACATAAAAGTGCGTCCTATTCATATCTTGATGGACAACATACGTGGTATGATCATGAAGCTGTTAAATATAAGGAGAGAGAGATCGGTAGGAGACTTAGAGGACATATGCTACCGCCAGTTGTACAGCAACTACACAAGTGAAGCCGAGGACTTGCTCATCTTAAGGTTCTCCCATCAACCAGCAGAAGCTGTGAGGTGGTCGATATGTCCAAGAGTGGCAAACGGGATGTTGTGAACATCCAGCTGCGAGAATGCACCTGCTTAGAGTTGCAGCATACCGGGAAACCTTGCGACCACGCCTTGGCCTTCTTGGTGAAGAAAAGAACTCTACCACATTTGGATCAGTATTTGTCAGAGTACTACTCTATGGAAAAGTTCAGAGCTGCGTACGCTGGATCCGTCGAGCCATGTATAGACCCATCTCAGTGGCCTCAAGTCCAACTATCTTTCGAGCTTTGCCAGCCACTTACAAAAAGGGGCAGAGGAAGACCCCAGGTGAATAGGTTTAAGAATTTTCTCGAGAAGAAGGGTTCGACTTTCTGTGCTACAAAGAAGGGCAAAAACAGATGCAAGACTTGCCATCTTATAGGCCATAGAGCAGCTGGATGTCCCCTTAATGCTCCCAAACCTAGGTATTAGATGGTACATTCACACAAAAAATTGTTTATAGTCTGTAGATATAAGGTAGTAATCCATGTACTATTTTTTTACAGGAAGCGCAAGGTAAGAAACAAGACAGCCGACTCAGTGATTTTGCTGCGAGAAGAAAACCAAAACGAGTGGAGTGATGATGCCAGACAAGATTTTGGTGCTGATTGGCCTGACTTCCCTCGTCCCGGAGATGCAGGGTACGTGAAGGTAAGAAAATTGGCACCCAGGAAGAGGAAGAAGGCAGGAGATGAAGAAGCCAGTGGACATGAAGGAAAGAGGAAGAAAGTTGGCACCCAAGTAGAGAAAGAGGGCTAGCAGTGTAGCAGCCTAATGATGTATTGAACTTGAACCTATATATGTAGTTTGGTTAAACTCTGGAGCTGTGTGCGTGGAACTTGTCGGGCGAAACAATCTGCCTCCCGTACTCGGAGTAAAATGTATCGCGACTTTAGGATTTGATACGACCGAGGCCACTAGTTGAATCCAAAACTATAACTGTGCCACTACTATCTGAACAATCGCGATAGCTGAGCGGTTAAATCCTCTCCAAAATCGATGGGTGTTAGTGGCACAGACATGATTTATTTATAGGCGCTTAATAAATACCTGCTATTGGCATTACACTTATGATAAGTTTCTGGGCTGAAAAACAATTTCTTAAGCTGGCTGCTACACTCCACGAAGCAGCAACTTATTTCAGCTGCTGGACAACGACATGGCAACATAAACTACAAATGCAACAGATAATGCCCAGATAATGAGGAAATTGTTTCCACTATCTAGCCTAATCTTGAGCCTGTCTGTCTCACCACCTCCACGCCTCGCCTCCCAGACTGGCGAAGCTCCCGGATCTCTCGCTCCATCGCACGAATCTCCTCTTTCTTGTCCCACACAGCATCACGCAGATCCTGAACAAGCTCTCTGTGAAAACCTGTCAGTGGCTTTTCGATCCACACAAACTTGTCACAGCCAGTCCCCCACCCTTCCTGCGTAGTAGATTGAAGGAAACAAAAAAAAAGAATTACATTATGCTTTCCGGATCCAGGATACCATTGTACCTACAATAGGAACTTACCGCTCTGATGCTGAAGTTGCTGAAATTCCTGCAGTATTATCGTCGGTCCACGAAATCCATATCGGTATCTTCTCACCGCACAAACACAACATATCGGGGTAGTAATCATAGGGCTCCCTCCGGTACCTGATGGGGGCACCCGCCTGACGGCATTGAGCTGACCCTGATTCCGCTCGAGACGAACTGCACGAGCTGCGAGCCATGGGCGAGGGGAGCGAGGGCAGAGGAAAGAGGAGCCTTTGGATGTCAGGGTAGTGGTGAAGCGTGATTTATCCCTACTTAATAACTCAGGTAGAATCCTATCGTCCACATTTGGCTGACAGGTGGGGGACCTAGCGTGTGGACTTGTAAAAAAAACCTCGCGCCTTCGTGGTTCAAAAGCCCTCTCGCGCGCATTGGACGAAATTTTTTGGCACCTTGCCCGTGTACATATCACTAGGAGGCCTTGCTCAGGAACCAGACACGCCTGGCCCACAATCTTACTCCCTCCTAGGAACTTGTCATGGCTCGCGCCGGCAGATCCATCTGCTCCACCGCTTCCGGTAGGGCTCGCCGCGGTGGATCCACCCCAAGATCCTACTGTCACAGTATCAAATGGCCATGGTTTCTTGAGAGGAGTGATGATGCTACGTATGCGAGCTCGGCCCCTCCTACCTATAGAAGGACTGATGCGGCGTCGAGCTCGAGCAGGAGCCGCCAGGTGCAACCGTGCTCGGTCCACGCCAACCCCGTCACCTTCGTCATTGTCGATTCCAATGTGGAGGATGATGGGGACGAAGCTGTGCAGAACGCCATTGTTGCCTCCTTGGCGAAGGGCAAGCCACGGGTGGGAGTGGATGTTGCTGGGAAGGGCACGACAGTGTCACCAATCGAGGTGGACTCCGACGACAGCGGTGTGATGTGGGTTTTGATGTTGTTTAGGATGGTTGCAATTTCGGTTGTGTTTAATGCGAGTACAATTATTGTAATGGGTTTGTCAAGCTATATTGAGAAATATGTGCAATAGCAGCGTGTGAGTGCTTCCACTTTAGAAATTGTGTCTGTGCCATTTGCATGTTGCATTATCAATGTAGATTACTTGCAAACAATCCAACGAAAATCAGATTACAACCATCAGACGGGAGTGGCGGGATGGAAGAGAAGTTGGGACAGTGGCTTCGAGGGGAAGGAAGAGGAGGGGGCGTGACACTGGCAGGTGGGCCCTCGGAACACGTGACACTGACATGCGGGAGCGGGAGCACACGGTATTGCCGGTCTGTCCAGAGAAAGCGGACTTTGCAACGTGACAACAACAAGCTGATTGGACCAATATAATAACTTGTCGAATTATTAAGGAGTACTGAAAACTACAACTGGGGTACATTCGCACAACACGTATGCTCTAAGCACCTGAGAAGCTGTGGCATCCCGCAAAATCACTACTAGAAAATCGCGTTGTTTTTGTGCATTGCATCATCATGACCGCATGCTCATGTCATCATGCCACATTGCATTTGAGCATCGTCATCATCTTGCATCTGGTCGCATAAAACTATTTTGGAAAAGCCTGGTTTTGTTTTCTAAACGCCCCGTCTTTTAATTCAAAACCAAAACCGGGTCTCCGGAATATTTTGTTTTGGCTGCTATCGGTTTGCAAATGGCCCGTTTAAAACAAATAAAATGTTTAATTGTTTTTAGTGGGGCAGTCGAACGGGCCGAACCGACCCGAACGACCACCCCCAGCACAAATAATCGGTCCACCTAATTCCTAAACCTACCAAACTACCTACCCAGCCCAACCCTCCACATCACTCCCTCCAATAGCCTCTCGCCACCTCAGCTACCCTCTCTCCTCTAACCAATCCTAGCCCTCCACCTAGGCCCTCTCTCTCTCACCCTCCCCACCCACACAGCAACCCACCCACCAAACACACACGCACACACGCACGCTCAGCCTCACCCTCGGGCCCCACCAACCGTCCCCCACTCCCCTGGCGCGCCCACCTCCCCCTGGAACCTTCCCCGAGCAGCCCCTGGCGCCCTGGTCCCACCCAAGCCACCTGCCGCTCCCTGTCCTCTTCCCCCACCAACCGCGCCCCGTCCCCATCCTCTCCCCCAACCCCGACGCCTTCCCTCTCCCTCGCCCCCCCTCGTCATCCCTTGGCCGGCCCAGAGCCCGCCCGGCCGTCTCCTCCGCCCGCGCCGCCGCTGTGGCTGCCGCCCGGCCACAGCAGCGGGCCCCTCCTCCGCTTGGCGCGCGTCCATCTGCAAGCTCGTCGGCGTCCCCATCCTCCTGCAGCGACGGCCGCCGCCTGGTCCTTCGCTTGCGTCCGCGTCCGCGCCCGCGAGCTCGTTCCCGAGCCCCTCGCCCTCCTTCCAGCGCGCTGCAGCCGGCCCCGCCTGGACCCGTCTCCCCTGCGGGGCCCACCCCGTCGCCCGGCAGCGCGGCCGCATCATCCCCGTGCGTGTCTGCGTGTTCAGGGCCAGCTCGATCTTGTGCCTGTTTGGTCTCCCGGGTGGCAAGTTGTGTTTGTTCTGAGGCGATGGAGCAGGATATCCTATGAGACGAGACCGACATATAGCGATTCAAGTTCTTCTCAACTGCTGGCACGCCAAGATCTGCACCGTGTTGTAAGGCCACCGACAAGATCTCCATCCTGGACCCCAGGGACTCCCTCACGGACATCGAGCACCAAGATCGACTCACGGATTCCGAAGCTGTTCCCGGACCCAAAGACGTCGAGACCCCCGACCGAAGATGCCCAGAACACAAGTTCGCCTTCTCGGACGCCGGGAACTCCTTCATGGACACCGAAGATCGAACCCCGGTGCGTCAAGCTCTCCTTCCCGACCGTCAGGGTCCACGACATGGAACCCCCAAGATCTCCAATAAGGAACAACAAGACCCTCGCAACGGCAAGATCGACCCCGGGGAGCCCGACAAGATCGGCACGACGACGAGAACGACACCGACCCGGAAGAACCCGATGTGCCCCCGACGCCGAAACAAGTCCTGCTTCCCGGATGCGCCAAGATCTACTCATATCGGAGAACGATCCACGAGACCGAACCCCAGATCCGAACCCTGAGACCGCATCCCGAACCCCGGAACCAAGATCGCCGAACCCTAATGTGTGACCCCTTTTCTCGAGCCCTATTTTATAAATGTAATAACAAATTGATGCATATTGAATTGTCATACTCGCATGCATACTTGTCATGTGGTTGGGGGCCTTATGCCGATTCACTGCATAATTAAATATGGGGCCCATATGCGGACAAATCTAGTCTTATATTGGCCTCATTTAAATTTGTGTAGCGAACCGGTAACTTATCTCGCCCTGTTAATTCAACATTTAATTTGCGGGGTAGATAAACAAATAGAACCATATATTTAATTGTCGGGACCCCCGGTTCCACTTAATATAATCTAATTGCATCGCACCTTTGCCATGTCATACATCATACATGCATCATGCCGATCTTTTATGTAGTATTAAATAGTGCATCCGTGTTTATTCTAGTGTTTTGCTTCTTCATGGATAAGGCCGTTGAGTTGATGTGAGTCACCGATCTTCGGATGAACCTTCGACAATGTTTTCAAAGTAGCATCTCCCCCTTTCTACCCATCTTACTTTTATAGTATTTACTTCCTTCCTGTTGATCTATTGCTACCTGTGTTGCGATGCTCTAGTTTCCGTACCCGTGATACCCCTTGCAGCCCTATATTGCCATGGCCACCTCCTATTACCTGTTGTTTGGTAGATAGTTGGACTTGCGCGTCGTAGTCGCTTGCTCAAGTGTTGTTGCGTGTCGTCAAGTACCACAGTTGTTGGAGAAGTGCCGCATGTCCAATGTTGGAGATGATCATGGTTTACTTATCGTTCACTTTAATTACTGTTTAACAACTAAAATTGAATTAAGCAGAGGCACCGGTGGGTGATAGGTAAGATTTGGTTTCCGACCGCCCACTTGTGTCCCGTAGGACCCGAGTTCTTGACACCTGTTCCGAGATCGAGCGCGCTAACCACAGTTGGGGAGATATGGGCCCCCCATTGATTATTACCTGATTTCAAAGTATTGTACTGGGGGCCACAAACTAGTTTGAGGTTTTATTTACTATCCTGTACTTATGCCATGTTTACCGCTTTATTTACGATTGTGTGAGGAGCACGCTGTACTGTTTAGGATCGGGCCACGTTTCGCGGTGTCGACAGTCCCCGTTTGGGGATTTGCTGTCGTTCACAGCCGTTTGCCCAAACCCCAGTCCGTCTCGGAGACCGGCCGACTTCGTTGCGGGTGTCGACTTGGTGGGGTGGCCCCCACGTACTTGCTTTGGGTCTGGGAACGTCGTGACTTAGGCCCCGCCGACATACCGATGGGTGTATGTTAACTGATCTGGCAAAAAGGGTCGAAGTGACTGTGGATACTTTGGTGCACCCCTGCAGGGTTTAATCTTTTCGAGAAGCCGTGTCCGCGGTTATGGACGACTTGGAGCACAGTGCTTGATCATAGACAACTATAACTAAAGTTTACTGTTATAAATTGACTTGTATCCGATTTGACTAGTAATCAGCCTCACTACAACGGAATGGCTAAATAAAAGTACCAACAACTGCTGGGTTTTGGGGTTATCTCATGCTGATTGTATTTGATTAGTAAGTGCTGCAACTACAACGGAATGGTCAACTAAAAGTGCCCACTGCTTATTTTATCAGGATGATCATCTATACCTGACTAGTAATTGCTGCAACGATAACTGAATAAATAAAACTGCCAACGGTGTGAGTTCCTCGGTTGACTTCCTCGTCTGGTCTCGAGGGGGAAATACCAGGATGGGTTTGTTTGGTGGTAGCATCAGGTGGTTCCGAATAGGTCTTTCTTATCCCTCTCTGATAGTCGCCAGTTTGTATCGAGTCTCTATAGGTTGTTTAGTGCATGCTGCCGCTGCCGCTTCAGTCCACCATACCTATGTAGGCGAGGACCGCCGAATTCTAGTCTCGCTGCATCGCCTCGATCGACGCTCCTCTTTTCCTTTGCCCTTTGCCGCACCCTTTTGTTTAAGCAGGTTTTGAGATCGACGCCGTTAGCAGGGTTACCCTTCCGGCTTGGCCTGGGCAGGGTTATGGACGCCATTGGTTATTCTTCAGGGCTCTTAGCCCCATTTGCATCTTGTCCGTAGCTGGACGCTATATCATTTTCAAGGTGATTTGGATCTTTGTATATTGTATCTGTATTCTTGACTCATTGAGTCGCTGTTGCATATATATCTCTTCCAGGGTCCCATCGAGGACCGTGTAATGTTATTACTTCGTTTTCCACCCGCACGCAAGTGCCTGGTGGGCACCTTTGAATCGTTTCTATGCGGGTTTGGCGGGTTTCGCTAAAACTTGCATAGGGCCGATTCTGAGGGTGTTACAGAGTGGTATCAGAGCTCAGCAGTCGCGATACCCCACAAGTCCAGCCTGTAGGATAACCTAGCTAACGGCCGAAGTAGAGTGTCAAAACTATTTTGCAAAATCGGTTGGATAGTTCTGATTAGGTCTGATTTTACTCCTTACCCCTCTGCTATTCTCCTCTTACCTCTACGTGTTTTGAATCCGCTCTCTTCTTTCTCTTGAAGTCCAGGATTTCTCGTGGTTGGGTTCCGTGCCTTCGTGGTTTCGCTTCCCCCTTTGATAACGGTGTTGCTACATCTGGTGTTCAAGCTACCTGATGAATCCGTCTACGGTGTCACCATTCTTTATTCCTTGTTTGTGCCTTCCGGTGTTTTCCGACGCGACGACATCTTCTACGCCAGATCCGATGCAGAGTCTGCATCACTCCTTTGTTTCCGAACCTCGCTTGTTGAGATCTTCAGTCTGAATCCTGGGAGTTGGTTGCATAATCTGTCTATTCGTGTACATAGTAATGCTTTGAGTGCGGGATGGAGTCGCGACCATACCACTACTCTTATCATTTGCTCTGTATATTGAATAGTGGATCGATGCAATTTTACTCCTTCCACGGAAGCTAGAGGTGGCTTTATTTGCTGATACCTCTACCTTTGATCTTTTGTTTCCGGAGTGCTCTCTCTCCGATCACGGACAACGACCTCTTGTTAGTGGTGTCGCGAGGATCTACACGAAGCAGGAAGATTCAGATCGCCGACCTTCTTTCCGGTACCATGAGGCGGATCTCGAGGGCGAGATCCATTGTTAGTGGTGTCGAATTGTGGCATCCCGCAAAATCACTACTAGAAAATCGCGTTGTTTTTGTGCATTGCATCATCATGACCGCATGCTCATGTCATCATGCCACATTGCATTTGAGCATCGTCATCATCTTGCATCTGGTCGCATAAAACTATTTTGGAAAAGCCTGGTTTTGTTTTCTAAACGCCCCGTCTTTTAATTCAAAACCAAAACCGGGTCTCCGGAATATTTTGTTTTGGCTGCTATCGGTTTGCAAATGGCCCGTTTAAAACAAATAAAATGTTTAATTGTTTTTAGTGGGGCAGTCGAACGGGCCGAACCGACCCGAACGACGACCACCCCAAAGACAAATAATCGGTCCACCTAATTCCTAAACCTACCAAACTACCTACCCAGCCCAACCCTCCACATCACTCCCTCCAATAGCCTCTCGCCACCTCAGCTACCCTCTCTCCTCTAACCAATCCTAGCCCTCCACCTAGGCCCTCTCTCTCTCACCCTCCCCACCCACACAGCAACCCACCCACCAAACACACACGCACACACGCACGCTCAGCCTCACCCTCGGGCCCCACCAACCGTCCCCCCCACCCCAGGCGCGCCCACCTCCCCTCGAACCTTCCCGAGCAGCCCAGCGCCTGGTCCCACCCAAGCCACCTGCCGCTCCCTGTCCTCTTCCCCCACCAACCGCGCCCCGTCCCCATCCTCTCCCCCAACCCCGACGCCTTCCCTCTCCCTCGCCGGCGACCCCCCCCCTCGTCATCCCGCCGCCGGCCCGAGCCCCGCCCCCGGCCGTCTCCTCCGCGCCCGGCGCCGCCCTGGCCGTGGCCGCGCCCCCGGCCACAGCAGCGGGCCCCTCCTCCGCTTGGCGCGCGTCCATCTGCAAGCTCGTCGGCGTCCCCATCCTCCTGCAGCGACGGCCGCCGCCTGGTCCTTCGCTTGCGTCCGCGTCAAGGCCTGAAGCTTGTTCCCGAGCCCCTCGCCCTCCTTCCAGCGCGCTGCAGCCGGCCCCGCCTGGACCCGTCTCCCCTGCGGGGCCCACCCCGTCGCCCGGCAGCGCGGCCGCATCATCCCCGTGCGTGTCTGCGTGTTCAGGGCCAGCTCGATCTTGTGCCTGTTTGGTCTCCCGGGTGGCAAGTTGTGTTTGTTCTGAGGCGATGGAGCAGGATATCCTATGAGACGAGACCGACATATAGCGATTCAAGTTCTTCTCAACTGCTGGCACGCCAAGATCTGCACCGTGTTGTAAGGCCACCGACAAGATCTCCATCCTGGACCCCAGGGACTCCCTCACGGACATCGAGCACCAAGATCGACTCACGGATTCCGAAGCTGTTCCCGGATCCAAAGACGTCGAGACCCCCGACCGAAGATGCCCAGAACACAAGTTCGCCTTCTCGGACGCCGGGAACTCCTTCATGGACACCGAAGATCGAACCCCGGTGCGTCAAGCTCTCCTTCCCGACCGTCAGGGTCCACGACATGGAACCCCCAAGATCTCCAATAAGGAACAACAAGACCCTCGCAACGGCAAGATCGACCCCGGGGAGCCCGACAAGATCGGCACGACGACGAGAACGACACCGACCCGGAAGAACCCGATGTGCCCCCGACGCCGAAACAAGTCCTGCTTCCCGGATGCGCCAAGATCTACTCTGTTATCGGAGAACGATCCCGCCGAGACCGAACCCCAGATCCGAACCCTGAGACCGCATCCCGAACCCCGGAACCAAGATCGCCGAACCCTAATGTGTGACCCCTTTTCTCGAGCCCTATTTTATAAATGTAATAACAAATTGATGCATATTGAATTGTCATACTCGCATGCATACTTGTCATGTGGTTGGGGGCCTTATGCCGATTCACTGCATAATTAAATATGGGGCCCATATGCGGACAAATCTAGTCTTATATTGGCCTCATTTAAATTTGTGTAGCGAACCGGTAACTTATCTCGCCCTGTTAATTCAACATTTAATTTGCGGGGTAGATAAACAAATAGAACGATATATTTAATTGTCGGGACCCCCGGTTCCACTTAATATAATCTAATTGCATCGCACCTTTGCCATGTCATACATCATACATGCATCATGCCGATCTTTTTGCGTAGTATTAAATAGTGCATCCGGTGTTTATTCTAGTGTTTTGCTTCTTCGCGGATAAGGCCGTTGAGTTGATGTGAGCTTCGCCCCGATCTTCGGATGAACCTTCGACAATGTTTTCAGGCGAGCATCTCCCCCTTTCTACCCATCTTACTTTTATAGTATTTACTTCCTTCCTGTTGATCTATTGCTACCTGTGTTGCGATGCTCTAGTTTCCGTACCCGTGATACCCCTTGCAGCCCTATATTGCCATGGCCACCTCCTATTACCTGTTGTTTGGTAGATAGTTGGACTTGCGCGTCGTAGTCGCTTGCTCAAGTGTTGTTGCGTGTCGTCAAGTACCACAGTTGTTGGAGAAGTGCCGCATGTCCAATGTTGGAGATGATCATGGTTTACTTATCGTTCACTTTAATTACTGTTTAACAACTAAAATTGAATTAAGCAGAGGCACCGGTGGGTGATAGGTAAGATTTGGTTTCCGATCACCACTTGTGTGCCGTAGGACCCCGAGTTCTTGACTCCTGTTCGAGATCGAGCGCTAACCACAGTTAGAGATATGGGCCCCCCATTGATTATTACCTGATTTCAAAGTATTGTACTGGGGGCCACAAACTAGTTTGAGGTTTTATTTACTATCCTGTACTTATGCCATGTTTACCGCTTTATTTACGATTGTGTGAGGAGCACGCTGTACTGTTTAGGATCGGGCCACGTTTGGGTGTCGATATCCCGTTTGGGATTTGTTGTCGTTCACAGCCGTTGCCCAAACCCAAATCCGTCTCGGAGACCGGCCGACTTCGTTGGTGTCGACTTGGTGGGTGGCCCCCACGTACTTGCTTTGGGTGCAGGAGTCGTGACTTAGGCCCGCCGACATACCGATGGGTGTATGTTAACCGATCCGCAAAAGGGTCAAGTATTTGTGGATACTTTGGTGCACCCTGCAGGTTTAATCTTTTCGAGAAGCCGTGTCCGCGGTTATGGACGACTTGGAGCACGTGCTTGATCATAGACAACTATAACTAAAGTTTCTTGTTATAAATTGACTTGTATCCGATTTGACTAGTAATCAGCCTCACTACAACGGAATGGCCAAATAAAAGTACCAACAACTGCTGGGTTTTGGGGTTATCTAATGCTGATTGTATTTGATTAGTAAGTGATGCAACTACAACGGAATGGTCAACTAAAAGTGCCCACTGCTTATTTTATCAGGATGATTATCTATACCTGACTAGTAATTGCTGCAACGATAACTGAATAAATAAACGCCAGCGGTGTGAGTTCCTCGGTTGACTTCCTCGGTCTCGAGGGGAAATACCAGATGGGTTTGTTTGGTGGTAGCATCGTGGTTCGAATAGGTCTTTCTTATCCCTCTCGATAGTCGCGGTTTGTATCGAGTCTCTATAGGTTGTTTAGTGCATGCTGCCGCTGCGCTTGATCCACCATACCTATGTAGGCGAGGACCGCCAATTCTAGTCTCGCTGTCTTGGCCTCGCGATCTTGACGCCTCTTTTCCTTTGCCCTTTGCGGCACCTTTTGTTTAAGCAGGTTTTGAGATCGACGCCGTTAGCGTGGTTACCCTTCCGGCTTGGCTGGGCAGGGTTATGGGCGCCATTGGTTATTCTTCGTGGCTCTTAGCCCCATTTGCATCTTGTCGTAGCTGGACGCTATATCATTTTCAAGGTGATTTGGATCTTTGTATATTGTATCTGTATTCTTGACTCATTGAGTCGTTTGCATATATATATCTGTTCTGTGGGTCCCATCGAGGACTGTGTGTAATGTTATTACTTCGTTTTCCACCCGCACGCAAGTGCCTGGTGGGCACCTTTGAATCGTTTCTATGCGGGTTTGGCGGGTTTCGCTAAAACTTGCATAGGGCCGATTCTGAGGGTGTTACAGAGTGGTATCAGAGCTCAGCAGTCGCGATACCCCACAAGTCCAGCCTGTAGGATAACCTAGCTAACGGCCGAAGTAGAGTGTCAAAACTATTTTGCAAAATCGGTTGGATAGTTCTGATTAGGTCTGATTTTACTCCTTACCCCTCTGCTATTCTCCTCTTACCTCTACGTGTTTTGAATCCGCTCTCTTCTTTCTCTTGAAGTCCAGGATTTCTCGTGGTTGGGTTCCGTCGTACCTTCAGGGTTTCGCTTCCCCCTTTGATAACGGTGTTGCTACATCTGGTGTTCAAGCTACCTGATGAATCCGTCTACGGTGTCACCATTCTTTATTCCTTGTTTGTGCCTTCCGGTGTTTTCCGACGCGACGACATCTTCTACGCCAGATCCGATGCAGAGTCTGCATCACTCCTTTGTTTCCGAACCTCGCTTGTTGAGATCTTCAGTCTGAATCCTGGGAGTTGGTTGCATAATCTGTCTATTCGTGTACATAGTAATGCTTTGAGTGCGGGATGGAGTCGCGACCATACCACTACTCTTATCATTTGCTCTGTATATTGAATAGTGGATCGATGCAATTTTACTCCTTCCACGGAAGCTAGAGGTGGCTTTATTTGCTGATACCTCTACCTTTGATCTTTTGTTTCCGGAGTGCTCTCTCTCCGATCACGGACAACGACCTCTTGTTAGTGGTGTCGCGAGGATCTACACGAAGCAGGAAGATTCAGATCGCCGACCTTCTTTCCGGTACCATGAGGCGGATCTCGAGGGCGAGATCCATTGTTAGTGGTGTCGAATTGTGGCATCCCGCAAAATCACTACTAGAAAATCGCGTTGTTTTTGTGCATTGCATCATCATGACCGCATGCTCATGTCATCATGCCACATTGCATTTGAGCATCGTCATCATCTTGCATCTGGTCGCATAAAACTATTTTGGAAAAGCCTGGTTTTGTTTTCTAAACGCCCCGTCTTTTAATTCAAAACCAAAACCGGGTCTCCGGAATATTTTGTTTTGGCTGCTATCGGTTTGCAAATGGCCCGTTTAAAACAAATAAAATGTTTAATTGTTTTTAGTGGGGCAGTCGAACGGGCCGAACCGACCCGAACGACCACCCCCAGCACAAATAATCGGTCCACCTAATTCCTAAACCTACCAAACTACCTACCCAGCCCAACCCTCCACATCACTCCCTCCAATAGCCTCTCGCCACCTCAGCTACCCTCTCTCCTCTAACCAATCCTAGCCCTCCACCTAGGCCCTCTCTCTCTCACCCTCCCCACCCACACAGCAACCCACCCACCAAACACACACGCACACACGCACGCTCAGCCTCACCCTCGGGCCCCACCAACCGTCCCCCACTCCCCTGGCGCGCCCACCTCCCCCTGGAACCTTCCCCGAGCAGCCCCTGGCGCCCTGGTCCCACCCAAGCCACCTGCCGCTCCCTGTCCTCTTCCCCCACCAACCGCGCCCCGTCCCCATCCTCTCCCCCAACCCCGACGCGCCTTCCTCTCCCCTCGCCGACCCCCCTCGTCATCCCTTGGCCCGAGCCCCGCCCCCGGCCGTCTCCTCCCGCCCAGCGCCACAGCCGTGGCTTCGCGCCAGCTACGGCCCTCCTCCGCTTGGCGCGCGTCCATCTGCAAGCTCGTCGGCGTCCCCATCCTCCTGCAGCGACGGCCGCCGCCTGGTCCTTCGCTTGCGTCCGCGTCCGCGCCCGCGAGCTTGTTCCCGAGCCCCTCGCCCTCCTTCCAGCGCTGCAGTGCCCCGCTGGACCGTCTCCCTGGGCCCACCCCGTCGCCCGGCAGCGCGGCCGCATCATCCCCGTGCGTGTCTGCGTGTTCAGGGCCAGCTCGATCTTGTGCCTGTTTGGTCTCCCGGGTGGCAAGTTGTGTTTGTTCTGAGGCGATGGAGCAGGATATCCTATGAGACGAGACCGACATATAGCGATTCAAGTTCTTCTCAACTGCTGGCACGCCAAGATCTGCACCGTGTTGTAAGGCCACCGACAAGATCTCCATCCTGGACCCCAGGGACTCCCTCACGGACATCGAGCACCAAGATCGACTCACGGATTCCGAAGCTGTTCCCGGATCCAAAGACGTCGAGACCCCCGACCGAAGATGCCCAGAACACAAGTTCGCCTTCTCGGACGCCGGGAACTCCTTCATGGACACCGAAGATCGAACCCCGGTGCGTCAAGCTCTCCTTCCCGACCGTCAGGGTCCACGACATGGAACCCCCAAGATCTCCAATAAGGAACAACAAGACCCTCGCAACGGCAAGATCGACCCCGGGGAGCCCGACAAGATCGCAGACCGACCCGGAAGAACCCGATGTGCCCCCGACGCCGAAACAAGTCCTGCTTCCCGGATGCGCCAAGATCTACTCTGTTATCGGAGAACGATCCCGCCGAGACCGAACCCCAGATCCGAACCCTGAGACCGCATCCCGAACCCCGGAACCAAGATCGCCGAACCCTAATGTGTGACCCCTTTTCTCGAGCCCTATTTTATAAATGTAATAACAAATTGATGCATATTGAATTGTCATACTCGCATGCATACTTGTCATGTGGTTGGGGGCCTTATGCCGATTCACTGCATAATTAAATATGGGGCCCATATGCGGACAAATCTAGTCTTATATTGGCCTCATTTAAATTTGTGTAGCGAACCGGTAACTTATCTCGCCCTGTTAATTCAACATTTAATTTGCGGGGTAGATAAACAAATAGAACCATATATTTAATTGTCGGGACCCCCGGTTCCACTTAATATAATCTAATTGCATCGCACCTTTGCCATGTCATACATCATACATGCATCATGCCGATCTTTTTGCGTAGTATTAAATAGTGCATCCGGTGTTTATTCTAGTGTTTTGCTTCTTCGCGGATAAGGCCGTTGAGTTGATGTGAGCTTCGCCCCGATCTTCGGATGAACCTTCGACAATGTTTTCAGGCGAGCATCTCCCCCTTTCTACCCATCTTACTTTTATAGTATTTACTTCCTTCCTGTTGATCTATTGCTACCTGTGTTGCGATGCTCTAGTTTCCGCATCTGATACCCCTTGCAGCCCTATATTGCCATGGCCACCTCCTATTACCTGTTGTTTGGTAGATAGTTGGACTTGCGCGTCGTAGTCGCTTGCTCAAGTGTTGTTGCGTGTCGTCAAGTACCACAGTTGTTGGAGAAGTGCCGCATGTCCAATGTTGGAGATGATCATGGTTTACTTATCGTTCACTTTAATTACTGTTTAACAACTAAAATTGAATTAAGCAGAGGCACCGGTGGGTGATAGGTAAGATGTGGTTTCCATCACCACTTGTGTCCCGTGGGACCCGAGTTCTTGACACTGTTAAGATCGAGCGCGCTAACCACAGTTGGGGAGATATGGGCCCCCCATTGATTATTACCTGATTTCAAAGTATTGTACTGGGGGCCACAAACTAGTTTGAGGTTTTATTTACTATCCTGTACTTATGCCATGTTTACCGCTTTATTTACGATTGTGTGAGGAGCACGCTGTACTGTTTAGGATCGGGCCACGTTTTGCGGTGTCGATATCCCGTTTGGGGATTTGTCGTTCTCACAGCCGTTTGCCCAAACCCCAGTCCGTCTCGGAGACCGGCCGACTTCGTTGCGGGTGTCGACTTGGTGGGGTGGCCCCCACGTACTTGCTTTGGGTCTGGGAACGTCGTGACTTAGGCCCCGCCGACATACCGATGGGTGTATGTTAACTGATCTGGCAAAAGGGTCAAGTATCGTGGATACTTTGGTGCACCCGCAGGGTTTAATCTTTTCGAGAAGCCGTGTCCGCGGTTATGGACGACTTGGAGCACAGTGCTTGATCATAGACAACTATAACTAAAGTTTACTGTTATAAATTGACTTGTATCCGATTTGACTAGTAATCAGCCTCACTACAACGGAATGGCCAAATAAAAGTACCAACAACTGCTGGGTTTTGGGGTTATCTCATGCTGATTGTATTTGATTAGTAAGTGCTGCAACTACAACGGAATGGTCAACTAAAAGTGCCCACTGCTTATTTTATCAGGATGATCATCTATACCTGACTAGTAATTGCTGCAACGATAACTGAATAAATAAAACTGCCAACGGTGTGAGTTCCTCGGTTGACTTCCTCGTCTGGTCTCGAGGGGGAAATACCAGGATGGGTTTGTTTGGTGGTAGCATCAGGTGGTTCCGAATAGGTCTTTCTTATCCCTCTCTGATAGTCGCCAGTTTGTATCGAGTCTCTATAGGTTGTTTAGTGCATGCTGCCGCTGCCGCTTCAGTCCACCATACCTATGTAGGCGAGACCATGGATTCTAGTCTCGCCGTGTCTTGGCCTCGATCTTGGCCTCTCTTTTCCTTTGCCCTTTGCCGGCACCCCTTTTGTTTAAGCAGGTTTTGAGATCGACGCCGTTAGCAGGGTTACCCTTCCGGCTTGGCCTGGGCAGGGTTATGGACGCCATTGGTTATTCTTCAGGGCTCTTAGCCCCATTTGCATCTTGTCCGTAGCTGGACGCTATATCATTTTCAAGGTGATTTGGATCTTTGTATATTGTATCTGTATTCTTGACTCATTGAGTCGCTGTTGCATATATATCTGTTCTGTGGGTCCCATCGAGGACTGTGTGTAATGTTATTACTTCGTTTTCCACCCGCACGCAAGTGCCTGGTGGGCACCTTTGAATCGTTTCTATGCGGGTTTGGCGGGTTTCGCTAAAACTTGCATAGGGCCGATTCTGAGGGTGTTACAGAAGCATCGCTTAAGTATAACAGTAACGACATCACAAGTACTACATTTCCCTGTCAGTCTTCTCGATACAAATGTAGAAATGCATCTGCTTGTTCTGTCCAGCACCGACAAGGTACTGAGATGGCACGCATAGGATCGACCTGAGGTCCACATACTCCACCTCCCACGGCGTCGGGCAGCTCGGCGCCTCGGCTAGCACAAGAATGCTATCCGACGATGGCGGTGGCGTTAGCCCCATGCGCCTTGTATTATCACGGGCAGCGCAGACCGACCTGACGCATACGGCACACACGACGGTGGGCCCGGCTCTGGTTCCCGGAACACCGACGGTGATGGTTAGGACGAAAATAGAGCCGCCCCCTTTGAAAATTAGCCGGCGGCATGCCAAGTCAGTGAATGGCGCCTGCTCTTGGATAAGTTGGGCTTTCCCGTATGAGATCCTAATCACTTCGATCAAGTGCCCCTCTGCAAGGTGGACGACAAGCTCTGCCGACGGGCCAGTGTAGTTGCAGCCCGGCTCCGTGCAGGAGCACGCGCCGTGCGGGCACGCGAGCTTGTGGAGCGGGAGCTCGTGGTAGGAGTAACGGCGAAAGCATCCTGGGTGGGAGCACACGAGCGGGAATGCCCTAGCGAAGTTGCGCGCGAGGATCTCCAGATTCTTGGGCTGCAGCATCTGCCACATCTGAAGTTCGTCGAGAAATCGGAAAAAAGATCAACAGTTAGATTGGCGAATAGCAGGAATATGTAAGATAAGTTCAAAAGCTTGTAAAATGATTTCTTAGCATGAAGGTAGCGACCCGAGAATTGGCGGATGTCGTCGGCTTGCGGCTACGGCAGGATGGAAGTGAAGTGGGGAAAGTGGCTTCGAGGGGAAGAAAGAGAAGTACGGGGAGGAAGAGAAGTAACGGGGATGTGACACTGGGATATGGCCCACTAAACTCGTGAGTCGTGACACTCGCAACATGCCAGTTTGTCTAGAGCAAGCGTGGCCAATCATGCCGCAGAACATCCTACTCAAGGATCGCTCTCACGAAGACCATCCCAATCATCCAAGCGCCCCAATCGAACGGTATGTAACAATCGTCAAGCAGAACAACTGTGTTATGGCGTGCCTTCTAGAAGACTCGGCCTAACGGTGAATCCATTGGGGGGCAGTGCTAGTTTTAGTATAAGAACACACATGCAATGACTCTAATAGATCCATATGTGGTTTGCGGAAAGAACACATATGCAATGACACTACTTGATCCATGTGTGGTTTGTGGAAAGAACACACATGCAATGACTCTAGTGCTAGTTTTAGTATAAGAACACACATGCAATGACTCTAATGGATCCATATATGGTTTGTGGAAAAGAACACACATGCAATGACCACTGGTTGATCCATGTGTGGTTCGTGGAAAGAACACACATGCAATGACAGTGGTGGATCCATGTGTAGTTTGTGAAAAGAACACACATGCAATGAGTCTAGTGCTGGTTTTAGTTTAAGAACACACATGTAGTGAACAGTGGTGGATCCATGTGTGGTTTGTGGAAAATAACACACATACAATGACTCTAGTGGGTCCACATGTAGTTTGTGAAAAGAACACACATGCAATGACCACTGGTTGATCCATAAGTGGTTTGTGGAAAAGAACACACATGCAATGAACACTGGTGGATCCATAAGTGGTTTGTGGAAAGAACACACATGCAGTGAACACTGGTGGATCCATATGTTGTTTGTGAAAAGAACACACATGCAATGACTCTAGTACTGGTTTTAGTATAACAACACACAAGCAATGCCTCTAGTGGGTCCATATGTGATTTGTGGAAAGAACACTGATACATTGCAAATGTATCTATAATTTTTGATGTTCCATGCTTGGTTTTATCTACTTTCTTATGTTTTGTCCACACTTTGGAGTACTTTTCATATGATTTCTTGGATTAACCTATTAACAAGAGCCACAGTGCCAGGACGGGGAAGTTCCCCCGGAGCCATCTCCATCGATCTCCAATGCCATCTCCATCACCACTGCTGATTTCCATGATGAAGAGGGAGTAGTTCTCTCTCGAGGCTAAGGGTTCTACCGGTAGCTATGTGTTCATCTCTCTCTCTCTATGCATGATCATATTGTGATCATGAGCTTTGTAATCAAGTAGATCTACCTTGCTACTCAAGTGCTTTAATAGATCTCTGCTCTCCCCATGCGTGTGAAAGTGACAGTGTGCACACCATGGTGGCACTTAGGCTAGAGATTACAAATACTTGTTATGAGTTATATTTGGAGTTGGATGTCTTTATGAAATTGTGGTGTTTGTTGGACTCATCTAGTACTCAAGGTGACAGTGTGGGGTTTTCTAGATGGGAAAGATGAACTTTGAGGTGTGCTGTTATAGCCCTTCCATCGATTAGAGTGTTCAACCAGAGAGTAGTTAAGAGTAGTATCATGAAGAGAAGATATTTATATGAGAGTGTTCACTAGTGAAAGTATGATCCCTAGGCCTTGTTTCTAAGCACTGAAACACCGTTTGCTACTAGATCTGTTACATGTTTGCTTGCTTCCATCTTTATTTCAGTTTGCCTTTAGTCTTTTCCACGCCACCAAGCTATTCTCTATCACTGTTACCACCTATAATTATCCATACCACTTGTATTTCACTATCTCTTCACCGAACTAGTGCACCTATACACCTGACAAGTGTATTAGGTGTGTTGGGGACACAAGAGACTTCTTGTATCTTGATTGCAGGGTTGCTTGAGAGGGAATACCTTTGACCACTTCCTCCCTGAGTTCGATAAACCTTGGGTAATCCACTTAAGGGAAAACTTGCCGTTGTTCTACAAACCTCTGCACTTGGAGGCCCAACAACTGTCTACAAGAATAGAAGTGCATAGACATCAAGCTATTTTAAAGGCGTTGCTTGGGAGGTAAAGGTACTCACATCCTCCGGTGTGAGTGCTCGAAGTTATTTCCTTTAGATTCTGCAATTTTGTCTTTTTGTTTCTTGTTTTCACTAGTTAAGCTTAATGGAAAACAACAACAAAATTAGAGAGCTTTATAGTATTTATCTTGAGTTAGGACATCAAGTGTTTGAAGAGAAAATTAAAAAACCTATGGAACTTTATTTGCATGCTAATAGCAATGTCGTTAGTATGAATTCTTTGGACACCATTATTGCTAATGCTATGGAAAAGTCTAAGCTTGGGGAAGCTAGTTTTGATGAGCATGATCTTTTTAGTCCCCCAAGCATGGAGGGGAAAATTTACTTTGATGATACTATGCCTCCAATTTATGATGAATATGATATTTTCAGTCCACCTGCTATTGAGGAGGAAATTAATTATGATTACAATATGCCTCATATATTTGATGATTATGGTGATGAAAATGATAATGATAGCTATTTTGTTGAATTTGCTCCCACTACAATTAATAAGAATGACTATGCTTATGTGGAGAGTAATAATTTTTATATGCATGTGGCTCATGATAAGAATGTTTTGTGTGATAGTTATATTGTTAATTTTATTCATGATGCTACTGAAAGTTATTATGAGAGAGGAAAACATGGTCTTATGCATCTCAATAATATTAAGTTCCCCTCTTTATGTTGAAGATTTTGAAGTTGCACTTGTTTTGCTTTCCTATGCTTGTTGCTTTGTGCTTTCATGACTTGTTTCTTTACAATATTCCTAAGCATAGGAAGTGGGTTAGACTTAAATGTGTTTTGAATTTGCTTCTTGATGCTCTCTTCTACTTCAATTCATATGTCTTATGTGAGCATCCTCTCAAACTATCATGCCTAACTTAAAGGCGTTAAAGAAAAGTACTTATTGGGAGATAACCCAAAAGTTTTAGATGAGTCTTGGAAGTTATTATTTCAGTAATAACCGCTCCTTATCCTTTTTATTTGCTTTTTGTGCCAAGAGTAACCTCTAATGAGAGAGAAGTAATGATTGGGAAAGTTGCTGTCCTGAAACAGATTTCTGTGCTTCACCATAAAAATTCGTGTAACATCTGCGAACGTCTTTTTCAGGCGTGAATTTTTGTGCTTTTGCCCCAGGTTGTTATCTAACTTTAGTTAGTTCAAAACTTTTTGATTTGAGCAACATAAGGTCTTCGAAAAAATTCGTATTTACCTGTTGGTCTGTTTTAACATATTTCTGCCATTATTTGCATTTGCTTCTTGTTGGTTCCTTTTTGAGTTATTTTGGTGAAATGAGATTTTTGAGGGAAGTGCTTCAGTATCTAGTGTTCTAATGGAAGTTTATTTGGTGTTAGAACTGAACCTTAAGACCTTTTATATTAAGTGCACTAATGTTGCTAATAAAGATTGTGTGAAGTTTTGTATGAAGGAAAAATTTCAGGTGTATGGAAGGAATGAGTAATGAGATGAAGGATGGACTAAAGCTCAAGCTTGGGGATGCCACACGTGTCACCCTAAGAAATATCCAAGAAGTACAAGCGTCAAATCTTGGGGATGCCCAAGGCATCCCCCCTCTTCATCAATAAAAATCCCAGGTTTCTTCCAAACGCTTCATTTTTATTGTTTCATGCATAGTTATGTTGCTCTTAGAGCGTCTTCTTCTTTGTTTTCGTTTTGGTTTTTCGTTTGCTTGGTTTGCTTAGTTTTCTGAATAAATTGGTTGGACCCCCCTATTTCATACATTGGTTTGCAAATAGTTTGGTTTGGTTTGGAAAAGAGTAGGAAAGTTCATGCTTATGTGGTAAAAAGAGCTCGTTTTTAACTGTGGCCTATGCTTTGTCATGCCATGCTTGATATTGTTTTGGCTTTATGCTTAGTATTCTTTGATGTAGCATGACTTGTTATAAACAATTGAGATTTCTTAATGTGCCTTGGATGAATCATCCGTTGTTTTAGCATATTAAAGCATAGTATAGTGGTATTCTCCTTTGATGCTTTATTTGGGTTGACTTGGCACATGCTCACACCATGTTATGACTATCCAAAGTCACCATAGCCTTTATGATCCTTTAGTTTTCAACTTGTAGTATCACTTTATGCTTTGATCAATGATGTTTTGTCGCTCTGCATGATTATGGCCATTATTGCTCTCTTAGTTTGTCGCTCCTAGTCTTTTGCTAGCCTCCACAACAAAGTATGAGTTCCACTCATGCATCCAACTCCCTAAACCAAGTTATTCCAAAGAGTCCACCATACCTACCTACTAGCTTATGTTATTCCAAGTATATTCATGCTTTTGTTTATCTTCCACTTGTTATGATAAAACTAGTGATTAAAGCTCTCACGAACTTGATGGCACACTTTACTTTACTTTCCCTTAATAAACTTGAACCATTGTGTCGTCTATGTTGTATATGCTTGCACTTATTTGTTGGGAATTAGCAGAACCATGCTTTCATGGGGAACGCTTTCAACATTGCACTTGGTACTTGTACCTAGTTGATATCATGCTCTTTTGTATATGGATGTTGTCGGTGTGAAATGAAAGGGGAGCTTTTAAGTCCATGGAGTTATGTATATGTGTTAGAGAAACGCCTGGGCCGCTGGTCTAATCCATGCTGACATGGTGGAAACCTGCAGTGTAACCATAATGAGCTGTCTATGAAGCATTCTTCTTATAAAAAAAGAGTCCTATATTGAGAAAAAAAAGAGAAAAGAAAAAAAAGAGATACTATGAAAAGAGGAAAGAGAGAAAAAAGCACCATATTCCCATGGTAAATAAGAAGAATGCTGAGATGCTTGTTGTCTGCTTGCCTTGTCATTTTGATATGGGGATTCGTCCGTATCATCGGGCAAGGGGTACCCCGTTGGCGGTTCTCTATGATACACATGTACTTACGATGACAAGAACTTACCGGTGACTAAACTTGAGTAGCATGAGGAGCGGCCCTCGTATACAAGGGACATGAGATTTCTGACTCATACTTCATCAAGCATGTACACCATAGTTTGTTCACTTTAACCTTAATCACTTCAAGATGCTTATGATAGGGGCAATGAGAGCTGAAAGCTATAAGTACCATAATTTTTGGAAGCTCTTTATGAGACTTGAATCCCTACTTCCTTTTATACAAAAGGCTTTTCTTCCACCATTATATTGAGTCTCCACCTTCTATATTTATGCACCTACTTTGAGAGCATAGTGGCCATTCTTAGTTCTATGTGCATTGTCCCAAGACTAGTTGATTGATGCATACTTTGATATTGCTTGTTTTAAAATATTTGTATCTAGTCACTCTTATGAACTTTGAAGGTGTCCTATGCATTTATATTTGCTAATCTATTAAGGGACAAGCTGAATACTATTATGCTATGTTTTCTTTATGTGAAACAAACAAACGTCTTGCAAAGCATTGTTATTCATGAATCTTTTGTTTGTGCCTTTTCATGTTGCATCATAGTTTCTTTGTCTTATTGCTAGAACTTTGTCTTTCATGCTATGATTGAAGTAATATGATCCCAGCTATCCATGTTTTACAAATACATTGATCAAGTTTATGATGGTACATGTCACCTCAAAAATTATTCTTTCTTTTTATCACTTACCTACTCGAGGACGAGCAGGAGTTAAGCTTGGGGATGTTGATACATTGCAAATGTATCTATAATTTTTGATGTTCCATGCTTGGTTTTATCTACTTTCTTATGTTTTGTCCACACTTTGGAGTACTTTTCATATGATTTCTTGGACTAACCTATTAACAAGAGCCACAGTGCCATACTGCACATTTCTGCTGTTTTTGGTTTGGGAAGTCGAAAATGAATATTCTCGAATTGGGGGACAAAAGCCAAAGTTCCTATTTTACCTGGAAGACTCACGGGCGCGGCAGAGAGGAGGAGGGCCAGGGCCTGGCCACACCATATGGTGGCGCGGGCTAGCCCTGGCCGTGCCACCAGGTGGTGTGGGCCCCCTGGCACTCCACCGACCTTGCCTCTTTGCCTATAAGAATCCTCCCGATGCATAAACCCTAGATCATCAATCAGAAATCCACAAAAAGTTCTGTAGCGCCGCCGCCACCGAAGGGGAGATTCAGGGGACAGAAAGTCTCTATTCCGGTACCCTGCCGGGACGGGGAAGTGCCCCCGGAGCCATCTCCATCGATCTCCACCGCCATCTCCATCACCATTGCTGATTCCCATGATGAAGAGGGAGTAGTTCTCTCTCGAGGCTAAGGGTTCTACCGGTAGCTATGTGTTCATCTCTCTCTCTATGCATGATCATATTGTGATCATGAGCTTTGTAATCAAGTAGATCTACCTTGCTACTCAAGTGCTTTAATAGATCTCTGCTCTCCCCATGTGTGTGAAAGTGACAGCGTGCACACCATGGTGGCACTTAGGCTAGAGATTACAAATACTTGTTATGAGTTATATTTGGAGTTGGATGTCTTTATGAAATTGTGGTGTTTGTTGGACTCATCTAGTACTCAAGGTGACAGTGTGGGGTTTTCTAGATGGGAAAGATGAACTTTGAGGTGTGTTGTTATAGCCCTACCATCGATTAGAGTGTTCAACCAGAGAGTAGTTAAGAGTAGTATCATGAAGAGAAGATATTTATATGAGAGTGTTCACTAGTGAAAGTATGATCCCTAGGCCTTGTTTCTAAGCACTGAAACACCGTTTTCTACTAGATCTGTTACATGTTTGCTTGCTTCCATCTTTATTTCAGTTTGCCTTTAGTCTTTTCCACGCCACCAAGCTATTCTCTATCACCGTTACCACTTATAATTATCCATACCACTTGTATTTCACTATCTCTTCGCCGAACTAGTGCACCTATACACCTGACAAGTGTATTGGGTGTGTTGGGGACACAAGAGACTTCTTGTATCTTGATTGCAGGGTTGCTTGAGAGGGAATACCTTTGACCACTTCTTGTATCTCTTTGCCAAACTAGTGCACTCTTTTCTCGTTCCCGTGATATAACATTTTAGTGATCACATCACTTGCTTGCAAGCTATTTCAATGTGATATCACCGAGAGGGCCCAGAGTATATCTATCCGTCATCGGGATTGACAAATTCTACTCTTGATCCATGAGCCTCAACATAACACCTTCGTAGCACTGAACCCACCTTTATAGTCACCCTGTTACGGTGTGATGTTTGATGTTATCAAGATACTCTTCCGGTGTTAGCAATTAACATGATCTCATGGTCTAAGGACTAAGATTACTTCGTATGATGTTATAGCAATATAAACATAATGACTTGATCGTAATGCTATATTTCGGATGAATGTTCATCACATCATTCCACCAATGGTGTGACCTTGTTATTAACAACATCTAATGTCTATGATCAGGAAACCTTGATCATCTTGTTAATCAACAAGCTATTCTATAAGAGAGGCATAACTAGGAACCCCTTTTTGTTTATTAAACACACATGTATTGATGTTTCCGATCAATACAATTATAGCATGCAAAATAAACATTTATCATAAACATGGAATAAGATAATAACCACTTTATTATTGCCTCTCGGGCATATTCCCTTCAGTCTCCCACTTGCACTAGAGTCAATAATCTAGTTTGAAAAACTTTGCGTATTGAACACCTATGGCTTTCTGGTGTTGCATATACGCAATTGCTAGTGGTTAACATAATCTCCGGATCTGACAGTTTCAGGTCCGTGTGTATTTGCATGTCTTTGCGTCTCTACGCATCACTCATTCTCAAATGAGATGGCATTGTATAAAGTTGGTTCTCTGGTGAGACCTTTAGTTCGTTCGGGTTAAAATATGTTTATATTATTGTCACACAATATATCTTCATAGTATTAGCCCACTTTGAACCACACCTAGTTTGATAACAAACTACTTAACACAAATGCCCTCCTATGCTGCTACTATAGCAGTCATATACTTAGCCTTTTGTTGTAGTATCCGTCACAATATCTCAACTTTGGAACTCATCCAAATCCATCATGGAACATCCTTTCCATTATATTGTGCCACCCATAGTCTAAATTGAGATAAATTTAATTTGTATCTTGTGACAAAACTAGTATCAATGTAACACTTTACAATGAACTACCTTTAACTATTTGTCACTTATACATTATATATTCTTAGTTCTTCCACAACTCATAAGAATATCTTTACTATTGTCCAATGATCATCTTATGAATCATTCTGGTATATGCTCATAACATTTAGAGCATAGGACATTCTGGATATATACATATCATGGTATAATCGATCAAAATCTTCATGTGATTTTACTCACCAAGTGTTGAAACACTTGAATCTTGATACAATCCTTTCCATGCAGCAAGAACCTTTCTTGTTGTTTCCATATTGAACCCTTTCAATATCTCATATTGAACCCTTTCAATATCTTATATATGTATGTCTGGCACAACCATATTAGCGCCTTAATCTATCCATATAGATATTGATGCCTAATATTCTGGGTTTGCCCAAGTCTTTCATCGAAATCTTATTTTAATGAAATCCTTAACTTGTGTCAATTCAAGATACATCATTTCAATCAACAATATGTCCTCTACATAATGTATTAGAAATATGTCTCAGCGCTCCCACTTAATTTCTTGCAAATGCAAGAATCTTCATCATCTCCGATGAATTTAAACTTTTTTAACAGTTTCATCATGGTGAAGATTCCAACTCCGCTATGCTTACTTCAACTATTGAAGTTTACATGCCCTTTTAGCACCCTTTGAATTAACAAAACCCTTCGGACCATGTCATGTACATGTCCTAGGTTACCGTTCTATTAGAAGAACCTTGTTTTGTTTATTCAACTACCATATACCAAATTATATGTAGTGGTTGCTACATTAATCCGTCAAGACTATATATCGCTATGAAAGATCAAATCTTGTCATAGTCAACTCCTTGAACATTGTCGTAAAATTCTTTCCGACATGTCGACTATTTCATAGATGTTAAACATCCATGTCTTATTTCTTTATAGATCCAAACATGACCGATAGGCTTCACGCCTTTCCGGAGGGTCTTCCAAGTTCAGAAACTTGATTTCTCGTGTATGGATACTATCATAGATTCTATGACTTCTAGTCATTTTATGGAGTCAGGGCCCATCATCGCTTCTTTGCATGTAGTCGGTTCATCATTGTCAAAACAATAACGACTTGCTTATAAAATCTTACTATTTGATTCTTACCGACCCTGCGGTTCTATAGGAACTCTAATCTCGAGATCACACCTTTTGTAATCACGAGAGCCATGAGCATTGTGGCCACCGAGACACTTTCGGGCCATTTGCTACTTAGCACATATAGCTAAGGTTCAACAACCTTATCAAAGTTCTATTGTCCTCCCACTTAACTTTTCACGAAAAGTTCCTTCTCAAGAAACTTGACGTTCCAAGCGACAAACTCTTTTGTCCTTGGTGTTATGGAGAAATTCCCAACAAATTCTTTGGGATAACCTACAAAGACGTGCTTATCCGACTTTGGTTGTAAACATTTTACTTATGCATAGCATACCAAAATTTAAGAAAAGACAATTCGGGTTTTATCCCAAACCATAACTCATATGGTGTCATTTCAATGGATCACGATGGTGCTCTTTTCAGTGTAAAAGCGGTAGTCTCTAAAGCTTCAATCTTTAAAACATAATGGCAGTTTTATAAATGACACCTTTGATCTTACCATGTCAAACATGGTTTGATTTCATCTCTCGAATATGCCATACTCCTATGGTTTATCGGGAAAACACAAATCATGGAACAATTCCTCAAATCTTAGGTGTTTTGCTAAAACTGTAACTCAAATATCTTCCTTTATGATCAAATCATAAACTCTTTTATTTTCTTGTTACAATGATTTTCCACTTCATCTTGAAAGTCTTTGAACAACTTTCAAATGTTTCATACTTCTTCCTTATTAAGTAAATATACATATATATTCACTCAAATTCTTGAAGAAAGCATATGAAGCAAAAAGATCCATCGCATATGGCTACACATAATGGACTTATGCACATCAGCATGCACAATTTCCAATAAGCTAGTCATCCGTTCCTCTTTGGCCTATGAACAGAGTTTCAATTATCTCGAGGAAAGTCTCACATGCGTCAATTGATCAAAATCAAGGACTCCAAAATTCCATCAACATGGAGTTTCTTCATGTTTTCTTTCAAATATAATTCAAACAGCGATGTCACTTCATAAGTGATCTTTCAATCATTTGTCTTGCGACATTTTAGCAATAGTGTTTATGGATGTGATTTCTCCAACTAGACTTGTAAAAGTTCATCCATCCTTTATGGAATACGGTAATTATTTGAACAGCCATTGTTCTCATAATACCGGAACAAAATAACAATTATTTAAACAAATCTTGAAGGCTTGGTTTGATGACAACGAAAAATACAATAACACTTTATTTGTTTTCGATGAACATCATCACTCATTCTCTTGCTGGTTACTTAGGCCATTGTAGTTCATGAATTGCGTTGTCCTGTATGACACTTCATACCAACCAATTTGGTATCCAATACCGGTATCCAATACCTCATAACCACATTGTTTAACAAGCAAGGAATATAGCCATAACATGTATATCTTCTATATACCTAAGTTGGACATCTCCAACCTTTTATTTTCTGCCAAATATTTTATAGATTCTCTTTCAGCAATTCCTTTTCTTTTAAAAGAATCTATCAACATCAATAGTGGTGTCATCAACATGACACATGGTACAAAGCGTATATAGTCAAATACTAATACCTTTGGACTTGCACTTTGAAGTGGATCACCATCATCAAATGTTTGGTGTTCTTTCAAAAATCCATTCTTTAGTAATCTATTAGTGTAGTAAACATTTTACTTACAACTTCTATTCATCCTTATCATGACAACTTTCATGATCAAGCTACTATAGCTTATAAGGAAGAATCACGAGTATAATATCAGTTCCCAAAACCTTTTTGGTAGATTCGGATGCCTAGAATCTCCATCCTTCACAAATTCTCATACAATATGAGAACATGTATTTTGCTAAATTATACTCTATCATAATGCAACCAAAAAACATTGTTTCAGATATCACAATATCTTTCACACATGATGGTTTCTGAAACAATTTTCAGCTCCAATATAATCTTGATATTAAAACAACTTTTGAATATCAATAATCATGGAGGCAAACATGATACTTTAGATACTAACATTGGAATTCTTACTCTTGATTTAATACTACTTATTAAACTTCATGGAGTAAATAGAGTTTGCTAAAAGTTTGCAATAGGACTTATAAACTTTAAATTGACATTCAAAACAATACGATACCAGTTCGTAAAGTAAATATCCAGAATTCTATAGTTCTATTATCTCAATTAAAACTAAGCATAAGGTAGTGAACAGATGCCAATGACTACAACAAATTATGCAAATTCACTTCGATTTAGTTTATGACAAATTGAGTTCGACTAATCCAAATTAGAAATGAACTCCCACTCAAAAACGACATCCCTCGTGCCTTTTTGGTGATTACATGAACAGAATCCACTACACCAAGTCCGATCATCACGTGAGTCGGTGTAGCTTCAAAGGCGAGCATCAATATGGTCATCACATCAACTATGTGACTCATGCTTAACCTTTCGGTCCGTGTTCCGAGGCCATGTCTATACATGCTAGGCTCGCCAAGTAAGAACCTTAGTATTCGCGTGTGTAAAACTGTCTTACACCCGTTGCATGAAAGCGTAGAGTTGAGAACACCCGATCATCACGTGATGTCTCGAAACACGATCCATAGAACGGTGCATACTTAAGGAAGAACACATTTTTATCTTGATATCTAAAAGAGGGATCATCCTACAATGCTACAGAAAGCGCCAAACTAGCAGTATAAGATGCTAACATCTAATGTGTAAAGTGAGATGATATGGTCCATGCATTTGATCTCTATCACTTGCATCGTGGTATGATCTCTATCATTCCTTTGTGTGTAAGGCCAAGGTCTATGGAACTTACACGTTGAGTGTGTTGTAAGAGTATCTATCATACATATACTTACAACAATACCATATCAATACACTAGCCCAGCAACGATCTAAACTAGACGCCTCTAATTTATCAATTGCAAGTTTTACGTGGCTTAGGGCTTTCGGAGATAGAACCGTTCTTACCTACGAACATGAACCACAACAAGGATAACTGAGTTATTAGCAACTCGTTGTAAATCAGATATTGACTATAGTAGGAGAGACAGACACCCGCCAACCACTTATGCAAAACAAGTTGCATGTCAGTCGTGGAACCGGTCTCATGTACGATGACATGTAAGGTTGGTCCGGGCCGCTTCATCCCACTATGCCACCAATATCCAAAATACATAGAAGATGCAATAACATGATCATCATCACCCACATATCAACATATGTGTACTACCCGTGCTAAGCACCTACGCATAGATCAGGCTCTGATACCACTGTTGGGTCCGCAACATAGAAAACAAAAAAGTTCCTACGGTGTGAACTACACGCCAAGATCTATCTACTAGGTACAAAGCAATGGATGGGCATACATCTAATGAGAACTTACCCTCGTAGACAACGAGCTTTGTTAACGAGTAGGAACTCGTGGTTGATGTAGTCGTACACTTGCCGATCTCAAGATCGTGATGAAGTCCAGCAGGTCCGGCTCCAGCACGTCCATCAGATCCAGCTCCAGCACCACCAAGTCTAGCACCACAAAGCAGCGGTGCATCCGTGATCGCACACACATCCGGTACCCCGACAACCTCGGTCCCTCGCTCCAGCAAAGCAGCGGAAGAAGCAACTCCTTTTCAGATAAAGCCACCGGGAACATTTATCTCGCTAATCCGAGACCATGGGGAAATAATACAAGAGGGGGAGAGAGATCCTTCACAAGGAGGTGTGTGTGAGAAGTGAGGAGGGGGTGCCCTTTATAGGAGGAGGGGGTGCCCCTCCTTCATGTACGGCGCATGGAGGAGGTGACTCTTCACCTCCTCCATTCATGTGGTGGTAACTCCCTCCACATAAATTTGCCCCTTCACATTCTCTTTTAAAGTCTCCACTTTAAATGCATTAAATTTATCCAAATTTAATGCTCTCTCATTTAATAAAACTCTTTTATTATTTTTATTCAGAATTTTGTTAATTACATTAATTAACAAACATTCACATAAAACCCCCTGCAACATTTCAATATTACACGCAGAACCAATTTCAGCAATTTCACCCGAAACAGTTTCGGTGTCTATTGAAATAATTCCAGCGCTTTCTTAAATATTTATCTGAAACATATTTGCTCCAAATGGTGTCGGTATCCCTTAAGTGTGTCACCCTACAGTTCGCGAATAATGCAGACATGATCGAGACCCCTCTCCGATCAATAATCAGCAGCGGGACCTGGAGATCCATACTGACTCCTACACATTCAACGATGACTTCTATGATCGTGAGAACCTTTAACGCTAGTAACTAAATCCCTTTGTCTCGCGATATATTACATGTCCGAGATTCGATCATCGGTATCTCGATACCTAGTTTGATCTCGTTACCGACATGCACTCTTTTCTCGTTCCTGTGATATAACATTTTAGTGATCACATCACTTGCTTGCAAGCTATTTCAATGTGATATCACCGAGAGGGCCTAGAGTATATCTATCCGTCATCGGGATTGAAAAATTCCACTCTTGATCCATGAGCCTCAACATAACACCTTTGTAGCACTGAACCCACCTTTATAGTCACCCTGTTACGGTGTGACGTTTGATGTTATCAAGATACTCTTCCGGTGTTAGCAATTAACATGATCTCATGGTCTAAGGACTAAGATTACTTCGTATGATGTTATAGAAATATAAACATAATGACTTGATCGTAATGCTATACTTTGGATGAATGTTCATCACATCATTCCACCAATGGTGTGACCTTGTTATTAACAACATCCAATGTCTATGATCAGGAAACCTTGATCATCTTGTTAATCAACAAGCTAGTCTATAAGAGAGGCATAACTAGGAACCCCTTTTTGTTTATTAAACACACATGTATTGATGTTTCCGATCAATACAATTATAGCATGCAAAATAAACATTTATCATAAACATGGAATAAGATAATAACCACTTTATTATTGCCTCACGGGCATATTCCCTTCAGAAAGAACACACATGCAATGACTCTAGTGCTAGTTTTAGTATAAGAACACATATACAATGACTCTAGTGGGTCCACATGTAGTTTGTGAAAAGAACACACATGCAATGACCACTGGTTGATCCATAAGTGGTTTGTGGAAAAGAACACACATTCAATGAACACTGGTGGAACCATTAGTGGTTTGCGGAAAGAACACACATGCGGTGAACACTGGTGGATCCATATGTTGTTTGTGAAAAGAACACACATGCAATAACTCCAGTGCTGGTTTATTATAAGAACACACAAGCAATGACTCTAGTGGGTCCATATGTGATTTTTTGAAAGAATACACATGCAATGACAATGGTTGATCCAGGTGTGATTTATGGAAAGAACACAGATGCAATGAGTCTAGTGCTAGTTTTAGTATAAGAACACACATACAATGACTCTAGTGGGTCCACATGTGGTTTGTGAAAAGAACACACATGCAATGACCACTAGTTGATCCATATGTGGTTCATGTCAGGAACACACATGCAATGACACTGGTTGATCCATGTGTGGTTTGTGGAAAGAACACACATGCAATGACTCTAGTGATGGTTTTAGTATAAGAACACACAAGCAATGACTTAGTGGGTCCATATGTGATTTGTGGAAAGAACACACGTGCAATGACACTGGTTGGTCCATGTGTGCTTTGTGGAAATAACACACATGCAATGCCATTGGTTGATCCATGTGTGGTTTGTGGAAATAACTCACATGCAATGACTCTAATGGATCCGATCCATATGTGGTTCGTGGAAAAGAACACACATGCAATGACTCCAATGGATCCATATGTGGTTTGCAGAAAAGACCACACATGCAATGACCACTGGTTGATCTATGTGTGGTTTGTGGAAAGAACACACATGCAATGAAAGTGGTGGATCCATGTGTGGTCTGTGAAAAGAACACGCATGCAATGAGTCTAGTGTTGGTTTTAGTATAAGATCACACATGCAATCACTCTAGTGGGTCCACATGTGGTTTGTGAAAAGAACACACATGCAATGACCACTGGTTGATCCATATGTGGTTTGTGGAAAAGAACACAGATGCAATGGACACTGGTGGATCCATAAGTAGTTTGTGGAAAGAACACACATGCAATGACTCTAATGCTGGTTTTAGTATAAGAACACACATGAAGTGAACACTGGTTGATCCATAAGTGGTTTGTGGAAAAGAACACACATGCAATGAGTCTAGTGCTGGTTTTAGTATAAGAACACACATGCAATGACTCTAGTGGGTCCACATGTGGTTTGTGAAAAGAACACCCATGCAATGACCACTGGTTGGTCCATATGTGGTTTTTGGAAAAGAACACACATGCAATGAACACTGGTGGATCCATAAGTGGTTTGTGGAAAGAACACACATGCAATGACCACTAGTTGATCCATAAGTGGTTTGTGGAAAAGAACACACATGCAATGACCACTCGTTGATCCATCTGTGGTTTGTGGTAAGAACACACATGCAGTGAACACTGGTTGATCCATGTGTGGTTTGTGAAAAGAACACACATGCAATGCCACCGGTTGATCCATGTGTGGTTTCTGGAAAGAACACACATGCAATGACTCTAGTGCTAGTTTTAGTATAAGAACACACATACAATGACTCTAGTGGGTCCACATGTAGTTTCTGAAAAGAACACACATGCAATGAACACCAGTTGATCCATAAGTGGTTTGTGGAAAAGAACACACATGCAATGAACACTGGTGGATCCAAAAGTGGTTTGTGGAAAGAACACATATGAACTGAAAACTGGTGGATCCATATGTTGTTTGTGAAAAGAACACACATGCAATGACTCTAGTTCTGGTTTTAGTATAAGAACACACAAGCAATGACTCTAGTGGGTCCATATGTGATTTGTGGAAAGAACACACATGCAATGACACTGGTTGATCCATGTGTGGTTCGTGGAAAGAACACACATGCAATGAATCTAGTGCTAGTTTTAGTATAAGAACACACATACAATGACTCTAGTGTGTGTACATGTAGTTTGTGAAAAGAACACACATGCAATGACCACTAGTTGATCGATAAGTGGTTTGTGGAAAAGAACACACATGCAATGAACACTGGTGGATCCATGTGTGGTTTGTGGAAAAGAACTGTTGGGGGGATCCCCCGGGTAGGGTCACGCCGGGGTATAAAGGCCGAGTTAGCCGAGGTTCGGCAAGGCCAAAGCGGATGATGGTCGGGTCACCTCAAGGCAGGCCGAATCACGGGGTAACCTGGACCAGGGGGCATTCGCCTAACTAAGTCTCAACCGAATTAAGCAGTAAGTCAGAAATGCATGTATAACTTGTATGCAGGAAAGGGTGTGACCAGATCAACTATGATCCGGGTCACATCTAGCTTCTAGGAGAAGGAAGGAATCTCGTTGGTCAAAAGAAGCCCCGGTACACACTGCCTGAGCGAAGCAGATAAGGGTAGGACCACCGAGGCGTGGCCGACAAGGGTGACGATGCCCATGTCGGCTGACGCGGGCGCCCTAGAGGCTCACGTAGCCACTGATGGGTTCGTAGCATGGAAAACAAAAAATTTCTACCGCAAGAACGAACAAAACCCAGATCTAATCTAGATAAAAGCCAAGATCTAATCTATTAGACATGTGCAACGAGATAGATCTGTACTAACCCTCGTAGAACCGAAAGCATTACGAGATTAGATCTCAGGGTTGATGTAGTCGATCACTTACCGATCTCAAGATCGTGTGGACGATCCTTCCGCCGCCATGTTCTGGCAGCGCTTCATGATCGGTCACACGTCGGGTCGAAGCGAACCTTCCTGTCCCCGTTCCAGCGAGCAGCGGAGGTAGTAGATCTTCTCCACGGAATCCCAGCAGCACGACGGTGTGGTGGTGGTGGTGGAGTAGAGAATTCTGCAGGGCTTTGCCTAAGCCGGAGCAGAGCGAAGTAGAGGAGAGAGGCGGCGGCTAGAGCTTGTTATGAGAGAGAGCTAGGAGGGGGCGCCCCTCCCTTCTATTTAAAGGAGGGAGGCGCGCCAGGGGAGGGGGAGTCCTAGTAGGACTCCCCTCCTATGGCCGGCGGGTTGGGAAGGGGGGAAGGAGTCCTCCTCCCCCACGAATCTGTGTCTCGCCCCACAAGGTTTCCTTTGACCCTTTCTTGGTTTTCAAGCAAACACCAAGAACTCTTCTAGAACCTTCCAGAACATTCTGAAACCTTCTAGAATCTCCATACAAACACTCCGGAACATTTCCTAACTTAAAAAATGATCCCCAATATATGAATCTTATTCTCTGGACCATTCTGGATCTCCTCGTGATGTCCCGGATCCAATCCGAGACTCCGAACAACATTCGGTCTCCAACGCACATTCCATATCTAATTAAAACAACTTCGAACCTTAAGTGTGTCACCCTACGGTTCGTGAATACGCAGACATGATGAAGACACCTCTCCGATCAATAACCATCAGCGGGATCTGGAGATCCATAACGGCTCCCACATACTCAACGATGACTTCGTGATCGATAGAACCATTAACATACGAAACCAATTCCCTTTGTCACGCGATATTCTACTTATCCAAGGTTTGATCGTCGGTATCTCCATACCTAGTTCTACCTTGTTACTGATAAGTACTCTTTACTCGTTCCATGTTATGTCATCCCTTGTGACCTAGTCACATGCTTGCAAGCTAACTAGATGATATTCCACCGAGAGGGCCCAGAGCATATCTATCTGTCATATGGATGGACAAATCCCAATCTTGGTCCATGCGCTTCAACACATACTTTCAGAATACCCAATGATACCTTTATAACCACCCAGTTATGAAGCGGTGTTTGATGTCATCAAAGTACCCATCCGGTGATGGTGATTAACATAACCTCATGGTCGAAGGATTGGGTTACTATGAATTTGAAAGCTTATAGCAATACGAACTTAATGACTTGATCTTATGCTACGCTTACTATGGGTGTGTGTCCATCACATCATTCTCCTAATGATATAACCTTGTTATTAATGACATCCAATGTCCATGATCAGGAAACCATGATCATCATTTAATCAACAAGCTAGTTTAACTAGAGGCTTACTAGGGACTCTTTTATGTTTACAAAACAAATAAGTATTAATGTTTCCGGTTAATACAATTATAGCATGGGATGTAAACATTTATCATAAACATAAAGATATAATAATAACCACTTTATTATTGCCTCTTGGGCATATCTCCAACAGCCACTGCATGTGTGACGCAAGGGAAAAGTAACCCGGTCGGCTTACTACTTTGGGAGATGGCATATTCTTAGGAATATGCCTCCACGTATGCCCTAAGTGGAGACCTAGCCCCCCCCTATATAAGGAGGGCTAGGGCTTCTGTAGAGGGGGTTCCGATTTTTCTAGTTTGGCTAGGGTTTTAAGTGTGATCTGTGAGCGAGAGTAAGAGAGCTCCTTCTTCCTCCTCTCGCCAATACAGCTCTAGGAGCACTTGTAACCTTGGAGGAAAAGCAAATATAAACTTCTGTGTGCAGAATCACTTCACTATCCCTCCCTGGATTCCCCTAGAGTGTATTAGTCCCCACCTTCAGCCTATCCATGGCATCTGCCGTGACACCACCATGATAGTTGGCGCCCACCGTGGGGCTAGCGGCGCTAGCAGGGGTCAAGATCCAGACGGGAAACTTCATCGCCACCGGCGAGCGCATCGTCTCTGGGCTCGTCCAGTGCTTTGGAACGCTGGACTTCATCAGCGACAACGCTGACTGCTTCGGCACGCGACCACTTCCACGCAACAGCCTCTTCGTCAAGCTCGACGTGCACAAGGTCTACGTTGCTGTGGACATGTCATGTGTTCATCCGCGGCACGTCGTCGAGGCAGGGGAGCCCCCCCACCTCATCGTGGTTCGCAGGGCGCGTATCACTCGCTCCCCGGACCGTGCAGAGGTGATGATGACTGCGCCTGGTGCGGGCACAAGCAAGGATCCAGCGCCAGATCCGGAGGTAACGCCTAAGGCATCGAGGAAAGGTAGAGGTCCTCCACTAGAGAGGCCAGAAAATGTGCTGAGGGAAGCTATGGATAGCTTGGCAAACCCGGTAACAGCAGTGGTAGATTCGGCTCAGGCACAGGCCGAGCTAGAGGAAACTAGGCAGAAAATTCGAGAGGGAGCGAGAAAGATTAATGCGGCTCAGCAGTCGTTGAACATGACGCTGCATGAGTACGCAAAGGCAAACAAAGTAGATGCTGTAGAAGTGAAGGGGAGAAATCTCATGAGTGAAATGAACAAAGAAGGGGATACTCAAATTGAGGAGTCTGAAAACTGTTTGTCCATAGGGTCAGCCAAGTCAAGATTCTCAAAAAACCTCAGAGCAGCGGATGCAGCTGCATCCGAGCTAGAGGGTCTAACGGGTGAAGCCCGTCAGAGACAGCAAGATCGGGTCAATGAGTTGGTTCGGATCGCGAATAGTCAAAATGAGAAACTGCTGAGGGCAAACCCGGAGAGAGCTGGGGCCTCCAAGATCGTTCATTCGGTGGTGGGTAACCCGGAGAAATCCGCTGGAGCCGCATCGTCTCCTCATTATGGTCCAAGGAGAGAGGAGGTAGTAACCTCGGCTAGGAGAAACAAGCGGATTGTTCCGTATGACCCGACAAGGGCAGGAAAGGCAAAAGAAGTACAAAGAAACAACGATCGACAGAGTGTAAGCCGAGGTGAAGCTGGCCGAGGTAACCGTGACCAAGGCAATGCCGGTCAAGGAAACACTGTTAACGGCAATGCTGGACAGCGCAACTCTATAGGACAACTGCAGCAGCAGAATATACCAAGGCAAGAGCAAAGTGCCGGCCGAGGTATGCAACAGAGAGATGCGCCACGAGAGCGAGACCGGTACAACGATGGAGATTCATAAATGGTAAATGCAGGATACCCAAGGCCGGACTACCATGTGATAGGGTCGAGATTGGGACGCAGGGATTTGATGCCGGATGATGCCAGGTTGAAACTGGATCGACTGTATAGGTCGGAGTAGATTGAAAGTCAAGGTCCTCCGGGTCCTGCGTGTTTTGGACCCCGGATCATGAAAGAGCCACCAGTACCTAACTTCCAGTTACCCAGAGGCACGAAGACGTATGACGGCAGCACTAAGCCGGAGGATTGGTTGATAAATTATGCTACGGCTATGAAAATTGCCACAGGCAACTTGAGGTGGGCTGTACGATACGTACCCCAGATGTTGGAGGGCCCGGCAAGGGTATGGCTGAACAATTTGCCTCCCGGAAGCATTAATTCTTGGATAGATTTTGAAGAGATGTTCATCATCAATTTCTCGAGTACGTATCAGAGGCCGAATAGGCCACAGACCCTAGCTATGTGCAAGAAAAGACCGAATGAGACGGATCGGGAGTTTTTAACCCGGTGGTGTACCGTGAGAAACTCATGTGAGGGCATGATAGAATCACAGGCCATAGCGTGGTTTGCACAGGGATGCAGAGATGCAAGCGAAGTGTGGCAAAAGTTACAAAGGAAGATGCCAACTACGTTGGCAAAGATGATCCGGATTGCTGATTTGTATGCCTTGGGCGATCCAACTCAACCTAGGCTCGTGTCCAACGAGTCGAATGAGGAGTACTACGAGAGAGATGGAGACGGATCATCCCAGAGGAATGATTACAGAGGTAAAAGGAGGGATGATAGACCGGATCACCGGTACAGTTCGCAACAAGTTGCAGCTGCGAATCAAAATCAGCCCGGAATAGGAAGCAATCAACGTCAAAAAACTGGAGGGCAACAATGGACACCAAGAAATGATGGCAAGAAAACTTGGACGCCAGAGCAAAAGAAACAGTGGCAAGAAAGGAAGGACCGTCCGAGGTACACCTATGAGTCGATGTTGGATCAGCTGTGTAAGTTTCACGCGCCAAACCCGAGTAACCCAGCGGGTCATACAATGAGGCAATGTGAGTGGATGCGCAAGATAGAACAAGGTGGTTCGGGGAATGCTCAGGCACCCCGGAATGATCAACCTCGGCAGGAGTTACCCCGGCAGCAATTGCTCTCCAGAGAAAACACGCAACAGCTAATGTTGCCTCCCCCTCCACCGAGGTATGACAACAATGAGAGAAGGGATGCAGTGCATCAGGTGGAAAATCAGCACCAGCCGGATCAGAGGTACCCCGGAAATGAGGGAAGAAATGAGTACAGAGAGCATCACCAGAGCTATTGTGTGTTCACAACTGAGGATACAGATAGAAAGAGCTTGCAGCACCGACATATGGAGATCAATGCGGTAATGCTAGCGGTGATGAGGTACATGCCTTGGTCGGACCAGGAAATCACCTGGAACATCAAAGATCATCCCAAGCTTATGCCGAGTCCTGGTTCGTATGCGTTAGTGCTGGACCCGACATTCATTGGGCCTAACATCAATGTGAGGTTCTCAAAGGTACTGATTGACAATGGCAGTAGCATTAACATCATGTATGCGGATACAATGCGCAAGTTGGGTATCTCGAAGAACATGCTCCAGGCTACAAGGACAACTTTCCATGGTATTGTACCAGGCATTTCTTGTGAGCCCATAGGCAAAGTCCGGATTGACGTGCTATTCGGCACGAGAGATAATTGCCGAACTGAGAATCTAGAGTTTGAGGTGGTGAACTTGGAAAGTGCATATCACGCGTTACTCGGAAGACCAGCATTGAACAAGTTCATGGCAAGCTGCCACATCAGTTATCTGAAGATGAAGTTGCTCGGGCCAAATGGAGTGATTACCATTGCTGGAGATTTCCGACATTCCATTGAGTGTGCCTCAGCCGGGTCTAACCTAGCCGAGTCACTCGTGATTGCGCAAGAGAAAAGAAAAATCCAAGAGGTGGCGGCATTAGCTCAGTCCGCGCAGCAGTATATGCCGGCGCTGAGTAACCCGCATGGAAGTGTCTCCTTCCAGGCCACGAAAGATACCAAGAAGATTCCCATTGATGATATGTTCCCAGAGCGCACCATAACAATTGGTGCCAGGTTGAATGATAAATAGGAAAGCGAGCTCGTCGACTTCCTCTGTGAGAATCGGGATATTTTTGCTTGGTCTACACAGGACTTGCAAGGTGTTCCGAGGGAGTTGGCCGAGCATTCTTTGAACGTGAGACCCGGAGCAAGGCCGGTGAAGCAACCTCTCCGTCGCTTCGCCAAGGATAGGAGAAAAGTCATTGGAGACGAGATAGCTCAGTTGCTAGCAGCAGGATTTATCATGGAAGTACTCTATCCGGATTGGCTCTCTAATCCGATGCTGGTGGAGAAGAAGAAGGATGATCCGAACGTGGCAGTGGTTTGGCGTATGTGTATCGATTACACGAACCTGAACAAGGCGTGTCCAAAAGATCCATTTCCACTGTCGAGGATAGATCAAGTCATAGACTCAACCGCGGGATGTGAACTGTTGTCATTCATTGATGCATATTCTGGTTTCCACCAGATACCTCTGAATCCGGATGATCAAATAAAGACCGCATTTATCACCCCGTACAGGGCTTATTGCTATCGCACCATGTTGTTTGGTTTACATAATGCAGGTGCAACGTACCAAAGATGTATGCAAAAATGTTTGCACGACCAAATAGGTCAAAATGTACAAGTGTATGTGGATGATGTGGTTATCAAGACCAAGGAAAGCAAAACGCTCCTTGACAACATCAGGCAGACATTCGCGAACTTAAGAAGGTTCCGAATGAAGCTTAACCCAGAAAAATGTACCTTCGGTGTCTCGGCTGGAAAATTACTCGGATTTCTCGTCTCCGGTAGGTATCGGGTTAATCCAACTAAGATCCGGGCCATTGAACAAATGGAGCTGCCGAAGTGTCTTAACGATGTCCAGAAGTTCACTGGGTGCCTAGCATCGTTGAGTCGGTTTGTATGTCGGTTGGGAGAAAAGGCATTGCCTCTCTACCAACTCATGAAAAAGTCGGATAAGTTCATTTGGACGCCACAGGCCGATGAAGCCTTTGCGCACTTAAAAAAGATGTTAGCCCTTTGCACGGTGTTAGCCTCTCCACTATCAAAGGAGCCAATGTTGCTCTACATAGCCGCAACCAACCAAGTTGTAAGTGCAGTGATTGTAGTAGAGCGCGACGAAGAGGGTAAGTCGGTGCAGAGGCCAGTGTATTACTTGAGCAAGGTATTATCTGCCTCAAAGCAGAACTACCCGCACTTTCAAAAGGTGGCATATGGTGTCTATATGGCAGCAAAAAAGTTAAAGCATTACTTTGAGGAGCACCCCATCAAAGTAATATGTGAGGCTCCCATATCCGAGATAATGGGTAACAAGGAGAGAAGCAATCAAGTCTCAGGCTGTGGCGGACTTTTTTGTGGATTGGGCCGAGGTACAATACGAACCACCGCCACCAGATCCGAACTACTGGAGGATGCACTTTGACAGGTCAAAAACAAAAACCAGGCTAGGCGCCGGAGTTGTTCTTACCTCGCCAAAGAAGGACCAGCTGAAATATGTGCTGCAAATCCATTTCGCGGCATCGAACAATGTCGCAGAGTATGAAGCACTTGTGCATGGGCTCAAGGTAGCAAAAGAGATTGGTATACGTCGGATCATATGCTTTGGCGACTCGGATTTGGTGGTACAGCAAGTATCAGGACTGTGGGACGCCCTTGATCCAAACATGGCGCTGTACATATTTCATGTACAGAAGATATCTGGTTACTTTGAGGGGTGTGAATTTCACCATGTACCCCGGGTGGAAAATGAGGCTGCCGGCATGCTGTCAAAGCTCGGATCAACCCGACAAGCAATTCCGCCGGGTGTAGCATTGGAACACCTTAGAAAACCATCTATCAGGCCGTCCCCAGGAACCGACTCGATCTATGTCTCGGAGGATACAGAATCCGGAGCTGAGCCCATGGACATTGACATGGGAGGTGGTGCGCGAAACCCGGGGACTGCATCAGCAAACCTAGGGACTGCCTCAGCGAACCCGGGGACTACCTCGCAGGACCCGGGGACTGCTCAGCATGATCCGGTTGAAGTTATGCCGGTGGATCAGATGGAAATTGATGAGGATGTGTTCCCTGTACGAGCAATACCAGCTTGGGCACTGCCTATATTTCAATTCCTGAAAGATGGAACGTTACCCACTGAGGAGGTGTTATCCAGGCAAACTAAGAGGAAAGCAAAGGCATACACAATTATCAATTCCGAGTTGTACAAATGGAGTGTCACCAATGTCCTCCAGTGATGTGTTGACCCAGAAGAAGGGCTTGACATCCTCCGAGATATACACCAAGGAGAGTGCGGGCATCATGCCTCGTCCCGAGCCTTGGTGGCAAAAGCATTCCGGCACGGATTCTACTGACCCAGTGCCTTAGAACAAGCAGAAGAGCTGGTGAGAAAATGCAATGGTTGTCAGAGGTACGCTACCAAGACACATATGCCAATGTCGGAACTCAAGACCATACCAATTAGATGGCCATTCGCCGTATGGTGCTTGGATATGGTTGGCCCGTTCAAACCAGCAAGGGGAAATATGACTCACGTTTTGGTCATGGTGGATAAGTTTACGAAGTGGATCGAAGTAAATCCTATAAGGAAATGTGATGGAGCTACGGCCGTAACATTTCTCGAAGACATCATCTTGAGGTACGGTTACCGACACAGTATCATAACTGATAATGGCACAAATTTTGCGGAAGGAGCATTTGCGCGCTTCTACCAGGACAAGAAGATCCGACTCGACGTAGCCTCGGTAGCCCACCCCACATCGAACGGACAAGTGGAAAGATCCAATGGATTAGTATTATCCGGGATAAAACCTCGGTTCATTGAGCCGCTGCAAAGATCAGCGGGGTGCTGGATAGAAGAACTACCAGCGGTACTGTGGAGTTTAAGAACAACTCCGAATCGATCAACAGGCTATACGCTGATCTACTGGAAGAAGCGAGAGAACTGGCATTGTCTAGATCCGCCATATATCAGCAAAATCTCCGACGCTATCATAGCCGGAAAGTAAGCCCCCGAGTCTTTCGGGAAGGCGATCTGGTCCTCCAGTTGGTACAGCGTACTGCAGGCTTGCATAAATTATCCCCCCATGGGAAGGGTCGTTCATCGTGAGTAAAGCATTGCACAATGACTCTTATTATCTTATAGATGCAAAGCCATAGGAAAAGAACAAGGCGGACAGGTCCGGCGAGGAATCTAAGCGCCCATGGAATGTAGCTCTACTTCGTCCTTTCTACACTTAGCAGAGAAGTGTATGTATCCGAGTCTTCTCATATGTCGGGATGTATGTCGGCAATGAGCTTATGAATGAAATATTGGCACCTCGAGCAGTAACTCGGGGACTACCTTAATAATATTTGTTGTTTTTTATTTTTACGTTAGCTGGAATAAGTTGTTCTACTTACCTCGGATTAGTAGTGTGTGAGCACCAAAAACCCAACTCTTCGACTTGCTGCTGTCCAACAAGAATTGGCTTCATGGAAAGCGAGAGAACAAGTTTAGAATTACGTAGCACATGAAAAAGACTAAGGAAAAGAACTTAATCGAGCCGATATTTGTTTTTCGGACTAACCTTGTATTTACTTTCAAACTATTATGCTAAATTATTTTGAGCTAAGCCTAAAAGTTTCTAAGTATTGTTAAAACAATTTTTGAAGCTCAGATTCATAAGTCGTAAAACCGAATCAAGGTAGACACGAACCGAGCCAGAAGATTGGACGAACAAGAAAATGAAACTCGGGGACTACGCCCAAGTTAATCCGGCATACAAACTTAGTAGCAAAATATTACATAAGTACGGGATACATTTCCACCCGGCATACCGGGGATCTGATAAGTTTTCAAGTGTTTTTACTTAAGGAGCAGCAGGAGGAGGAAGTTCGGCGTCATCTTCGCCTTCTTCGATAACCGAGGCATCGTCCTCTCCATCCTCGTCTGAATCATCTTCAACATTCTCAACCTCTTCATCGCCAGCGGCTTCCAGGAAGCTCGGACCCTCAGTCCATTCGTGAATGGGAGCATATTCAACGAGGCTATGGGCGCAAGCCTGGCGCCGAGCTACCCATTCCGGGTCATCGGTCCACTTGGATCCGGTGCGCACGCGCGTCAGGAGGCTAAGATCGATCTTCTCATACCACGTGAGTATGTGGTGAAGAACGGTCTCACCAAAGACGCCCACGCCAGCGGACTCCCTCCAGAGGTCGAGCTAGGTCTCGATCTCCGACAGCTTTTTAGCAAGAAGTGTGATTCTCTTCGGAGCGCTCTCACCGGGCCAGAACGTGTTGAAGACTCGGACTGAAACGTCGAGGAGATCCTTGCCGTAGTTCTTGATGAGTTCCACGCGAGATGACAGGCTGACCAATAGGTCCTCCATGTCAAAGGGAATGCTCTCACCGTTAGGAGCGACGGGAGTACCCCTCTCTCGGCGGAAATTGGCAACAGCAACGCTCGCAATCGGAGTACCCTCTAGAAAGTGGCCTGAAAACAAGGCAAAGGAAGAAGCTGAAGAAAAGACATATGAAGTAACCCGGAGAAGTATGTTGGATAAGGGAAAGGAACTTACATGAAATGTGGCTATGGATCCGGGTCAATTCATTGATGCAGTTATCGCGTCTTTGGCGGAGCTACACCAGTTCAGTGTTCGCCGACTCAAGTTTGACGTCGGCCTCCTGGAGAAGTTCGTGGTCCTTAGCAATTTGGAGGTTGAGGCGCTCGCGCTCTTCGGTGTAGTCCTGGCCAACCTTTTCAAGCTCGGTTTGGTGCTGCGCCTTCATCTTCTTCATTTTTGCCTTTAGCTTGGCAATCAGGTCGTTCTTGGTTCGGAGGAGGGCAAGCTCATCATCTTTCTTTTTAAGCTCGACCTGATGCTGCCCTACTTGTTCGAGAAAATGCAGTATCATGTCAGGCACGGGCACACTATCTTCAAGAGATGCTGAAATAGCGTGTTGACCCGGCAGAGCCGAGGTATGAATGTTTGCCGAGCCAAGAAGAAAAGAAGATGGAAAGCAAAGCAGGGTCGGACAAAAAGGACTTACCCTTGATCTGCTCCAGGTTCTTTCACATAATCTTGTTCTCAGCCTCCACCCTAGCTGCGGAAACCAAATAATGAGATTAGTTCGGCAGAGGAAGATGAAGGAAAACAGAGAAGCGCCAAGGGAGAAACTTACCCCTTTTCTCATGCTCAGCGAGATGTGCATTATGCTTTGTGAGCAGCATCTTGTGGGTATCCAGAAGACGCTGGAACTCAGCACTCCGGTGGTTGGTGGTCACCTGAAGAGAATACAAAAATTTGGCTTAAGCCTTGTGCATAATTGAAGTGTACAAGATTCGGGCCAAGTGGAACTTAACCCGGCTCTAGGTGTGTGCATATTCGAAGTGTACAAGATCCGGGCCAAGTGGAACTTAACCCGGCTCTAGGTGTGTGCATATTCGAAGTGTACAAGATCCGGGCCAAGTGGAACTTAACCCGGCTCTAGGTGTGTGCATATTCGAAGTGTACAAGATCTGGGCCAAGTGGAACTTAACCCGGCTCTAGGTGTGTGCATATTCGAAGTGTACAAGATCCGGGCCAAGTGGAACTTAACCCGGCTCTAGCTCTAGGTGTGTGCATATTCGAAGTGTACAAGATTCGGGCCAAGTGGAACTTAACCCGGCTCTATCTCTAGGTGTGTGCATATTCGAAGTGTACAAGATTCGGGACAAGTGCAACTTAACCCGGCTCTAGGTGTGTGTATATTTGAAGTGTGCAAGATCCGGGCCAAGTGGAACTTAACCCGGCTCTAAGTGTGTGCATATTTGAAATTGTTAGGGAGCTACGTTAGTTTTCTAAGGAGCGTCCGGCCGAGTAACAAGTTACTCCCCCGGAGGCTCGGGGACTAATGGTTATATTGCTAGTGCATGCTAAGGACAAGGTGAAGTAACGTACCTCCATCATCCGACCCGCAAGGTTAATCGCCTTGGAGGCTGTGTTCATCTAGGCAGCGAATTCGGCGGGACCGAACTTCTCCGGGAGATCGTCGTTATAGACGAACTCCGCCTTGTTCTAGTTATTCATAAACTCGATCAAGGTCGGAGGATATCGCTCACCGCTGAGCATGTGGGGCGCCACCAAGCCCCTCGCATGTGCCTCTCTCCTCTCAACCTGAGCAAGGGCCGGACTGGTGTGCAGAACAAGTTGTTGCGCACTAGTTGGCTCGGCAGGGGCGTCCTTCGGTGCTGGAGCCTTCTTGGCAAGCATGGACGCGAGGGTGCGCTGTCCAGACCCGGTGGACGCTGCCCTGGTGACGTCAGGGGCTTTCTTGCCTTTGGCTTGCTGAGGAGGAAGTGGTTGCGTCAGATTTCCCCTTAGGAGCTGCCTGGGTACTTCCTCGCCGAGACTGAGAAGACTCGGACGAGGCGGAGGAGCTTGGCGCTGGTGCCCTTGTTGCTGGTGCCAGAATTGGTGCTGGTATGGAGGTAGTCTCAGTAGTTGCTGGTTGCGGCGGAGTTGAAGTGGTGGATGTCGCTGCCTCGGCTGGATCCGTCTCCCCCGCTCCGGGGTCGCCCCCCTCTTGATAAGGCGGGCTGGAACTCGGAGCAGCCGCAGAACCCTCTAGAATAGGGCTCAGCGGGCGTGACTCGCCGTCACGAGGGGGAGAAGAGCTAGGATGGAGCGGCGAAGAGATGCTAGATCCACTCTGAGGGACCTCCACCGCGGCCCTGCCAAATCAAATAATGTCAGAAGAGAAATTACAACAATGCAAGAAAGAACAAGTTGCAGAAGAAAAAGAGACTTACGCGTCCGAGGTTTGGGGCTCCTTGGGTTTCCGAGCCCTTCGTGCTAGGGCCTTGCCTGCAGGCTTGGAAGCAGTTTTGTCTCCAGACTTCTTTCGCCTTTTGGAGGGCTGAGAAGGTCCGGAGGAGGAACTTGATGCATCTCCACGCCTCTTCTTTGGCGCTGCCGGAACAGGTTCACCCGTGGCAAGGGGAGGGTCCTCGTGGATCTGCCCACCGGGGTTAGCTGATGCCGGAAAGGCAAAAGAAAGGGGGACGGCATCAACAGTTTCAATCACCTCGATATCCGAGTCACCTTCATCATCGGGCCAATCTCTAATAGAAGAGGGTTTACCAGTGGGTCGCTTCGTAGCGTCGGTCATCGGGAGGAACATCTCCTGGTCCGGCTCTTCCTTGTCCGGGGTCTCCCGGTCAGGTGCCCATTTAAGGGTCAGATCGGTGCCATCCTCGAGGGTCTGCTGAAGGAATAGCTGAGGAAAAGAATGAACAACGGAGTCAAAAATGGAACAATGACCGACATATAATTAACCCGGAGTAAATTTGCGCCACGAAGCTTACCAAGGGAGGAAGCCTATCCCGGCAGAAATGCTCAATTCCTCACGTCCATTTAGTGGAGAAGTCCTTGTGGGTGGTGAAGAGAGCCTTAACCCGGCGATATATCTCCGAGTTGCTCAACTCGAAGGACAAGGTCCGGTTGGGGTCGCGGCCGAAGCTCATATGGCACACCTTGTGGGTGGCCTCTGGAGGGGGAGATTCGATTGTGCACGAACGTGATCATAGCATCCTCGTTTCGCAACCCGAGCTTCTTCAGCTCCGCAAACCTCTTGTTGACCTGGTTGGCCAAGGCTGTGGGCTTCATGGGGACAACGTCCCACGACTCCGGGTTAGGTGGACCCGGAGCATAGGGAAGCAGCCGGATCAAGTCTTCAGTGCCCTCGTTCCGGACATAAAAGAAAGTCCGGGCCCATCCTTTGCAGGAGTCCAACCCGGTGACTCGAGGGAAAATGGATAACCCACAGGGTGAGATGGATGCAGCTCCGAATTGAGTGAGCTGCTTGTCCTCCAGATCAAGTTGAATATTCGGAATGACATTACGACGAAGGCCGAAAAACCGGATCCATAGCTCCTTTGTGGGCCATAATCCGGCGTAGCCCTCGATCATAGAGGCAAAAGCAGAAAGAGAGGTGATTGCGTTGGCAGGATGGTGGTGCGGCTGGAGTCCGTACGTGCTTAACCAGTCATGAAAGAAATCGCTGACCGGCAAACCGAACCCCCGTTGGAAGTGCGACAAGAACACAACATACTCACCCGGATTGGGTGAGGGGGCGAGTTCGGCGGAGGCAAGGCGCGCGATGATGCCGGCGGGGATGCGTCTGGTCCGGTAGAGCCAGTCCAAGTCATCTTGGCAGACCCAGGACCCGGCCCACGCACCACGGTCCACAGCAGCGGAGTCCTCCTCCATCTCTTGCTCAGCAACGACGAGCTCCTCCTCCGTCATCTGATAATCGCTGCCCTCGCTGGTGCTAGCGGCGGCGGGGGCAAAGTCCTAGATTGGCAGCGACCCGTGGTGGAGGAGGCGCGTAGCGGCGACGACGTAGAAATATGGCGGAAAAGATGCGGCGGCGCTTTGCCGCTTGGCATGCAGCGGGTCGCGAGGAAGACGAAGAAGAAGAGCAAAGGGCAGAGGGGAGCAGTAAGGGGAAAAAGGCTTAGCGATGCGCCCCTCCCCTATTTAACCTCTTCCACGAGGAGAAAGTGGGATCGCGTCCTACGGGCACGCCACACGCAGTGGCCGTGTACCACCCGCATCGACCAATCAGCAAGGAGCCACACGGAAGGCCACAGAGTGGAGTTGGTCCCATGACGTGACACGTTGATGCGGTAAACGAGGAGGCAGGCGTGACGTGACCCACGCACAATGATGACTGACAATTACTGCGGCGGTTACTATGCTGGCCCTTAAAATGAGACAACATAATGATTAGCCTCCACGTGGGTTGGCGTACGAGAGAAGGAAGCAAGACCCGGATAGGACCGTGGTAACCCGGACAACAAGTGAAAACTTGGAATGTGCAGAGGGAAATTAAAACCATGATGTTCGAGTTGAAGTGGTAACCCGGCCGGCAAGTGAAAACTTGGAACATGCAAGGGGAACGTAAATCCATATAATCCGAGACAAGGAGGTAACTCGGAAATAACGTCCAAAGCTCAAACATAATTGAACCTGATGTGGCCTTAGCGGCCAAGGCAGCTAAGACCGCACCAGCTTCGGGGACTAATGTTGGGGGATACCCCCGGGTAGGGTCATGCCAGGGTATAAAGGCCGAGTTAGCCGAGGTTTAGCAAGGCCAAAGCAGATGCTGGTCGGGTCACCTCAAGGCAGGCCGAATCACGGGGTAACCCGGACCAGGGGCGTTCGCCTAACTAAGTCTCAACCGACTTAAGCAGTAAGTCGGAAATGCATGTATAACTTGTATGCAGGAAAGGGTGTGACCGGATCAACTATGATCCGGGTCACATCTAGCTTCTAGGAGAAGGAAGGAATCTCGCTAGTCAAAAGAAGCCCGATGCGCCTTTGCTGAGCGAAGCGGATAGGCGGGACCAGAGGCGTGGCCGACAAGGGTGGCCGATGCCCATAATGAAGGCTCACGTAGCCACTGCATGTGTGACGCAAGGGAAAAGTAACCCGGTCCGCTTACTACTTTGGGAGATGGCATATTCTTAGGAATATGCCTCCACGTATGCCCTAAGTGGAGACCTAGCCCACCCCCTATATAAGGAGGGCTAGGGCTTCTGTAGAGGGGGTTCCGATTTTTCTAGTTTGGCTAGGGTTTTAAGTGTGATCTGTGAGCGAGAGTAAGGGAGCTCCTTCTTCCTCCTCTCGCCAATACAGCTCTAGGAGCACTTGTAACTTTGGAGGAAAAGCAAATATAAACTTCTGTGTGGAGAATCACTTCACTATCCCTCCCTGGATTCCCCTAGCGTGTATTAGTCCCCACCTTCAGCCTATCCATGGCATCTGCCATGACACCACCACGACAAGAACACACATGCAATGAGTCTAGTGCTGGTTTTAGTATAAGAACACACATGCAATGACTCTAGTGGGTCCACATGTGGTTTGTGAAAAGAACACACATGCAATGACCACTGGTTGATCCATATGTGGTTTGTGGAAAAGACCACACATGCAATGAACACTGGTGGATCCATAAGTGGTTTGTGGAAAGAACACACATGTAATGACTCTAATGCTGGTTTTAGTATAAGAACACACATGCAGTGAACAGTGGTGGATCCATGTGTGGTTTGTGGAAAATAACACACATGCAATGCGTCTAGTGCTTGTTTTAGTATAAGAACACACATGCAATGACTCTAGTGGGTCCACATGTGGTTTGTGAAAAGAACACACATGCAATAACCACTGGTTGATCCATATGTGGTTTTTGGAAAAGAACACACATGCAATGAACACTGGTGGATCCATAAGTGATTTGTGGAAAGAACACAATGCAATGACTCTAATGCTGGTTTTTGTATAAGAACACATATTGATCAATATGTGGTTTGTGGAAAAGAACACACATGCAATAACCACTAGTTGATCCATGTGTGGTTTGTGGAAAGAACACACATGCAATGACTCTAATGCTGGTTTTAGTATAAGAACACACATGCAATGACCACTGGTTGATCCATAAGTGGTTTGTGGAAAAGAACACACATGCAACGACCACTGGTGGGTCCATATGTGATTTGTGGAAAGAACACACATGCAATGACACTGGTTGATCCATGTGTGGTTTGTGGAAAGAATACACATGCAATGCCATTGGTTGATCCATGTGTGGTTTGTGGAAAAGAACACACATGTAGTGAACACTGGTTGATCCATAAGTGGTTTGTGGAAAGAACACACATGCAGTGAACACTGGTTGATCCATAAGTGGTTTGTGGAAAGAACACACATGCAATGAGTCTAGTGCTGGTTTTAGTATAAGAACACACATGCAATGACTCTAGTGGGTCCACATGTGGTTTGTGAAAAGAACACACATGCAATGACCACTGGTTGATCCATATGTGGTTTGTGGAAAGGAACACACATGCAATGAACACTGGTGGATCCATAAGTGGTTTGTGGAAAGAACACACATGCAATGACTCTAATGCTGGTTTTAGTAGAAGAACACACATGAAGTGAACACTGGTTGATCCATAAGTGGTTTGTGGAAAAGAACACAGATGCAATGAGTCTAGTGCTGGTTTTAGTATAAGAACACACATGCAATGACTCTATTGGGTCCACATGTGGTTTGTGAAAAGAACACACATGCAATGACCACTGGTTGATCCATATGTGGTTTTTGGAAAAGAACATACATGCAATGAACACTGGTGGATCCATATGTGATTTGTGGAAAGAACACACATGCAATGACACTGGTTGATCCATGTGTGGTTTTTGGAAAGAACTCACATGCAATGCCATTGGTTGATCCATGTGTGGTTTGTGGAAAAGAACACACATGTAGTGAACACTGGTTGATCCATAAGTGGTTTGTGGAAAGAACACACATGCAATAACCACATGTTGATCCATAAGTGGTTTGTGGAAAAGAACACACATGCAATGACAACTGATTGATCCACATGTGGTTTGTGGAAATAACACACACGTAGTGAACACTGGTTGATCCATATGTGGTTTGTGGAAAAGAACACACATGCAATGACCACTGGTTGATCCATTCATGGTTTAAGGATAAACACACATGTAATGACACTGTTTGATCCATATGTTGTTTGTGGAAAGAACACACGTGCAATGACTCTAGTGGGTCCACATGTGGTTTGTGAAAAGAACACACATGCAATGAACACTGGTGGACCCATAAGTGGTTTGTGGAAAGAACACACATGCACTGACTCTAATGCTGGTTTTAGTATAAGAACACATATGGATCCATATGTAGTTTGTGGAAAAGAACACACATGCAATGACTACTGGTTGATCCATAAGTGGTTTGTGGAAAGAACACACATGTAGTGAACACTAGTTGATCCATGTGTTTTTTGTGAAAAGAACACACATGCAATGACTCTAGTGGGTCCATATGTGGTTCATGTCAGGAACACACATGCAATGACACTGGTTGTTCCATGTGTGGTTTGTGGAAAGAACACACAAGCAATGACTCTAGTGGGTCCATATGTGATTTGTGGAAAGAACACACATGCAATGACACTGGTTGATCCATGTGTGCTTTGTGGAAAGAACACACATGCCATGCCATTGGTTGATCCATGTGTGGTTTGTGGAAATAACACACTTGCAATGACTCTAATGGATCCATATGTGGTTTGTGGAAAAGAACACACATGCAATGACTCTAATGGATCCATATGTGGTTTGTGGAAAAGAACACACATGCAATGACCACTGGTTGATCCATGTGTGGTTTGTGGAAAGAACACACATGCAATGACAGTGGTGAAGCCATGTGTGGTTTGTGAAAAGAACACACATGCAATGAGTCCAGTGTTGGTTTTTGTATAAGAACACACATGCAATGACTCTAGTGGGTCCATATGTGGTTTGTGAAAAGAACACACATGCAATGACCACTGGTTGATCCATATGTGGTTTGTGGCAAAGAACACACATGCAATGAACACTGGTGGATCCATAAGTGGTTTGTGGAAATAACACACATGCAATGACTCTAATGCTGGTTTTAGTATAAGAACACACATGCAGTGAACACTGGTTGATCCATCAGTGGTTTGTGGAAAAGAACACACATGCAATGAGTCTCGTGCTGGTTTTAGTATAAGAACACACATGCAATGACTCTAGTGGGTCCACATGTGGTTTGTGAAAAGAACACACATGCAATGACCACTGGTTGATCCATATGTGGTTTTTGGAAAAGAACACACATGCAATGAACACTGGTGGATCCATAAGTGGTTTGTGGATAGAACACACATGCAATGACCACTGGTTGATCCATAAGTGGTTTGTGGAAAAGAACACACATGCAATGACCACTGGTTGATCCATATGTGGTTTGTGGAAAGAACACACATGCAGTGAACACTGGTTGATCCATGTGTGGTTTGTGAAAAGAACACACATGCAATGCCACTGGTTGATCCATGTGTGGTTTGTGGAAAGAACACACATGCAATGACTCTAGTGCTTGCTTTAGTATAAGAACACACATACAATGACTGTAGTGGGTCCACATGTAGTTTTTGTAAAGAACACACATGCAATGACCACTGGTTGATCCATAAGTGGTTTGTGGAAAAGAACACACATGCAATGAACACTGGTGGATCCATAAGTGGTTTGTGGAAAGAACACACATGTAGTGAACATTGGTGGATCCATATGTTGTTTGTGAAAAGAACACACATGCAATGACTCTAGTGCTGGTTTTAGTATAAGAACACACAAGCAATGACTCTAGTGGGTTGATGTCTACGCACTTCTATTCTTATAGACAGTTGTTGGGACTCCAAGTCCATAGCATTAACAATAATGGTGTCCAAAGAATTCATACTAACAACATTGCTATTAGCATGCAAATAAAGTTCCATAGGTTTTTTAATTTTCTCTTCAAACACTTCATGTCCTAACTCAATATAAATACTATAAATCTCTCTAATTTTGTTGTTGTTTTCCATTAAGCCTAACTAGTGAAAACAAGAAACAAAAAGACAAAAGTGCAAAATCTAAAGGAAATAACTTCGAGCACTCACACCGGAGGATGTGAGTACCTTTTACCTTACCTCCCCGGCAACGGCGCCAGAAAATAGGCTTTTCCCGTGGGAGGTTCTTCTTCTTTAATCCTCTGGTGTGAATACCTTTTACCTTACCTCCCCGGCAACGGCGCTAGAAAATAGCTTGATGTCTACGCACTTCTTTTCTTGTAGACAGTTGTTGGGCCTCCAAGTGCGGAGGTTTGTAGAACAGCAGCAAGTTTTCCCTTAAGTGGATCACCCAAGGTTTATCGAACTCAGGGAGGAAGTGGTCAAAGGTATTCCCTCTTAAGCAACCCTTCAATCAAAATACAAGAAGTCTCTTGTGTCCCCAACACACCAAATACACTTGTCAGGTGTATAGGTGCACTAGTTCGGCGAAGAGATAGTGAAATACAAGTCATATAGATAATTATAAGTGGTAACGGTGATAACAAATAGTTTGATGGCGTGGAAAAGACTAAAGGAAAACTGAAATAAAGATGGAAGCAAGCAAACATGTAACAGATCTAATAGCAAATGGTGTTTCCATGTTTAGAAACAAGGCCTAGGGATCATACTTTCACTAGTGAACACTCTCATATAAATATATTCTTCTTTATGATACTATGCTGAACTACTCTCCGGTTGGACACTCTAATCCATGGTAGGGCTATAACAGCACACCTCAAAGTTCGCTTTCCCCATCTAGATAACCCCACACTGTCACCTTGAGCTCTAGATGGTTCCAACAAACACCACAATTTCATAGAGACATCCAACTCCAAATATAACTCATAACAAGTATTTGTAATCTCTAGCCTAAGTGCCACCATGGTGTGCACACTATCAACTTCACACACATGGGGAGAGCATAGATCTATTAAAGCACTTGAGTAGCAAGGTAGATCTATAGATTACAAGATCATGATCTCAATAGGATCATGCATAGAGAGAGAGAGATGAACACATAGCTACCGGTAGAACCCTTAGCCTCGAGAGAGAACTACTCCCTCCTCATCATGGGAATCAGCAACGACGATGGAGATGGTGGTGGAGATCGATGGAGATGGCTTCGGGGGCACTTCCCTGTCCCGGCAGGGTGCCGGAACAGAGACTTTCTGTCCCCCGAATCTCCCCTTTGGTGGCGGCGGTGCTGCGGAACTTTTCGTGGCTCGAGGCTTGACGATCTAGGGTTTCTGCCTCGGAAGGAATATATAGGCGAAGGAGGCAAGGTCGGTGGCCATCCAGGGGGCCCACACCATGCCCTGGCGTGGCCTAGGGTTGCCCGCACCAAGAGGGGGTGGCCAGGCCCTGGCCCTCCTCCGTCTCGTATTCTGGCTCCGTGAGTCTTCCAGTAAAATAGGAACTTTGGCTTTTGTCCCGTCCAATTCCGAGAATATTCATTTTCTGACTTTCCTGGAACCAAAAACAGCAGAAAACATGCAACTGGCACTGTGGCATCTTGTTAATAGGTTAGTCCAAGAAATAATATGAAAAGTACTCCAAAGTTGGAACAAAACACAATAAAGTAGATAAAACCAAGCATGGAACATCAAAAATTATAGATACATTTGCAATGTATCATGGATCCATATGTGATTTGTGGAAAGAACACACATGCAATGACACTGGTTGATCCAGGTGTGATTTGTGGAAAGAACACACATGCAATGACTCTAGTGCTAGTTTTAGTATAAGAACACACATACAATGACTCTAGTAGGTCCACATGTAGTTTGTGAAAAGAACACACATGCAATGACCACTGGTTGATCCATAAGTGATTTGTTGAAAAGATCACACATGCAATGAACACTGGTGGATCCATGTGTGGTTTGTGGAAAAGAACACACATGCAATGAGTCTAGTGCTGGTTTTAGTATAAGAACACACATGAAATGACTCTAGTGGGTCCACATGTGGTTTGTGAAAAGAACACACCTGCAATGACCACTGGTTGATCCATATGTGGTTCATGTAAGGAACGCACATGCAATGACACTGGTTAATCCATGTGTGGTTTGTGGAAAGAACACACATGCAATGACTCTAGTGCTGGTTTTAGTATAAGAACACACAAGCAATGACTCTAGTGGGTCCATATGTGATTTGTGGAAAGAACACACATGCAATGACACTGGTTAATCCGTGTGTGCTTTGTGGAAAGAACACACATGCAATGCCATTGATTGATCCATGTGTGGTTTGTGGAAATAACACATATGCAATGACTCTAATGGATCCATATGTGGTTTGTGGAAAAGAACACACATGCAATTACTCTAATGGATCCATATGTGGTTTGTGGAAAAGAACACACATGCAATGACCACTAGTTGATCTATGTGTGGTTTGTGGAAAGAACACACATGCAATGAAAGTGGTGGATCCATGTGTGGTTTGTGAAAAGAACACGCATGCAATGAGTCTAGTGCTGGTTTTAGTATAAGAACACACATGCAATGACTCTAGTGGGTCCACATGTGGTTTGTGAAAAGAACACACATGCAATGACCATTGTTTGATCCGTATGTGGTCTGTGGAAAAGAACACACATGCAATGAACACTGGTGGATCCATAAGTGGTTTGTGGAAAGAACACACATGCAATGACTCTAATGCTAGTTTTAGTATAAGAACACACATGCAGTGAACACTGGTTGATCCATAAGTAGTTTGTGGAAAAGAACACACATGCAATGAGTCTAGTGCTGGTTTTAGTATAAGAACACACACGCAATGACTCTAGTGGGTCCACATGTGGTTTGTGAAAAGAACACACATGCAATGCCCACTGGTTGATCCATATGTGGTTTTCGGAAAAGAACAGACATGCAATGAACACTGGTGGATCCATAAGTGGTTTGTGGAAAGAACACACATGCAATGACCACTGGTTGATCCGTAAGTAGTTTGTGGAAAAGAACACACATGCAATGACCACTGGTTGATCCATCTGTGGTTTGTGGAAAGAACACACATGCAGTGAACACTGGTTGATCCATGTGTGGTTTGTGAAAAGAACACACATGCAATGCCACTGGTTGATCCATGTGTGGTTTTTGGAAAGAACACACATGCAATGACTCTAGTGCTAGTTTTAGTATAAGAACACACGTACAATGACTCTAGTGGGTCCACATGTAGTTTCTGAAAAGAACACACATGCAATGACCACCAGTTGATCCATAAGTGGTTTGTGGAAAAGAACACACATGCAATGAACACTGGTGGATCCAAAAGTGGTTTGTGGAAAGAAGACACATGAAGTGAACACTGGTGGATCCATATGTTGTTTGTGAAAAGAACACACATGCAATGACTCTAGTGCTGGTTTTAGTATAAGAACACACAAACAATGACTCTAGTGGGTCCATATGTGATTTGTGGAAAGAACACACATGCAATGACACTGGTTGATCCATGTGTGGTTTGTAGAAGAACACACATGCAATGAATCTAGTGCTAGGTTTTAGTATAAGAACACACATACAATGACTCTAGTGGGTCCACATGTAGTTTGTGAAAAGAACAGACATGCAATGACCACTGGTTGATCCATAAGTGGTTTGTTGAAAAGAACACACATGCAATGAACACTGGTGGATCCATGTGTGGTTTGTGGAAAAGAACACACATGCAATGAGTCTAGTGCTGGTTTTAGTATAAGAACACACATGGAATTACTCTAGTGGGTCCATATGTGGTTTGTGAAAAGAACACACATGCAATGACCACTGGTTGATCCATATGTGGTTTTGGAAAACAACAGACATGCAATGAACACTGGTGGATCCATAAGTGGTTTGTGGAAAGAACACACATGCAATGACTCTAGTGCTGGTTTTAGTATAAGAACACATAAGCAATGACTCTAGTGGGTCCATATGTGATTTGTGGAAAGAACACACATGCAATGACACTGGTTGATCCATGTGTGGTTTGTGGAAAGAACACACATGCAATGCCATTGGTTGATCCATGTGTGGTTGGTGGAAATAACACACATGCAATGACTCTAATGGATCCATATGTGGTTTGTGGAAAAGAACACACATGCAATGACCACTGGTTGATCCATGTGTGGTTTGTGGAAATAACACACATGCAATGATAGTAGTTGATCCATGTGTGGTTTGTGGAAAGAACACACATGCAATGACACTGGTTGATCCATATGTGGTTTGTGGAAAGAACACACATCCAATGACCACTCGTTGATCCATGTGTGGTTTGTGGATAGAACACACATGCAATGACTCTAGTGGGTCCATATGTGGTTCATGTCAGGAACACACATGCAATGACACTAGTTGATCCATGTTTGGTTTGTGGAAAGAAAACACATGCAATGACTCTGGTGCTGGTTTTAGTATAAGAACACACAAGCAATGACTCTAGTGGGTCCATATGTGATTTGTGGAAAGAACATACATGCAATGACACTAGTTGATCCATGTGTGGTTTGTGGAAAGAACACACATGCAATGCTCCCCATTGGTTAATCCATGTGTGGTTTGTGGAAATAACACACATGCAATGACTCTAATGGATACATATGTGGTTTGTGGAAAAGAACACACATGCAATGACCACTGGTTGATCCATGTGCGGTTTGTGGAAATAACACACATGCAATGACACTAGTTGATCCATGTGTGGTTTGTGGAAAGAACACACATGCAATGACACTCGTTGATCCATATGTGGTTTGTGGAAAGAACACACGTGCAATGACCACTGGTTGATCCATGTGTGGTTTGTGGATAGAACACACATGCAATGACTGTAGTGGGTCCATATGTGGTTCATGTCAGGAACACACATGCAATGACGCTGGTTGATCTATCTATGGTTTGTGGAAAGAACACACATGCAATGACTCTAGTGCCGGTTTTAGTATAAGAACACACAAGCAATGACTCTAGTGGGTCCATATGTGATTTGTGGAAAGAACACACATGCAATGACACTGGTTGATCCATGTGTGGTTTGTGGAAAGAACACACATGCAATGACATTGGTTGATCCATGTGTGGTTTGTGGAAATAACACACATGCAATGACTCTAATGGATCCATATGTGGTTTGTGGAAAAGAACACACATGCAATGACCGCTGGTTGATCCATGTGTGGTTTGTGGAAATAACACACATGCAATGACACTAGTTGATCCATGTGTGATTTGTGGAAAGAACACACATGCAATGACACTAGTTGATCCATATGTGGTTTGTGGAAAGAACACACGTGCAATGACACCGGTTGATCCATGTGTGGTTTGTGGATAGAACACACATGCAATGACTCTAGTGGGTCCATATTTGGTTCATGTCAGGAACACACATGAAATGACACTAGTTGATCCATGTGTGGTTTGTGGAAAGAACACACATGCAATGACTCTAGTGGGTCCATATGTGGTTTGTGGAAAAAACACACATGCAATGACACTGGTTGATCCATATGTGGTTTGTGGAAAGAACACACGTGCAATGACACCGGTTGATCCATGTGTGGTTTGTGGATAGAACACACATGCAATGACTCTAGTGGGTCCATATGTGGTTCATGTCAGGAACATACATGCAATAATGCTGGTTGATCCATGTGTGGTTTGTGGAAAGAACACACATGCAATGACTCTAGTGGGTCCATATGTGGTCTGTGAAAAGAACACACATGCAATGACCATTGGTTGATCCATATGTGGTTTGTGGAAAGAACACACATGTTATGACACTGCTTGATCCATGTGTGGTTTGTGGAAAGAACACACATGCAATGACTCTAGTGCTAGTTTTAGTATAAGAACACACATGCAATGACTCTAATGGATCCATATGTGGTTTGTGGAAAAGAACACACATGCAATGACCACTGGTTGATCCATGTGTGGTTTGTGGAGACACTCGTATTTAGGCGATATTTTGTGTACTTTAATCTAAAGGCCCAGTTGTCAAATTGTATTTGCAATGGAATCCATGCTAGGTGATTTTACCAACTGACAACAAACTCTGCAGAATATTCATGCAAAACTGATGCTGCTGGATAAGTGGTACGAATCAGTAGTGGTGAATATCAAGGAAGAAGAAGAGACGGAAATGGAAGATGACCAAAACTGGGTGGGTGGCAACGGCGAGTGGCTGGTCCTTTTATCACAGGATGGCGATTTGGACTCTAAAAATGGCTACAGATCGGTGAGACTTGCGGTGCCATCTTTGAAGGGTGTCGGCATTATCGCATTCAACAATGGTGGTGCCCGTCCATTTCCGAATTCGCTTATAGGTTCAACATGGCAGAACTTGACTTCGTGAAGGTACAACTCCCACATAGACCACGGGAGGGGGCGTGGAAGAACTGGGAGTACGACCTCTTAGCGGTGTTCGACAAGGAAATCACATTCATTAGATGCCCAGAAGACAAGGAATGGACAGTCTTGCGCGACGACTTCGTATGGCCGGAGAAGTATGTCGATGCCGTCTTCACCTACGGCTACTCTTCATACAGACCGCAACGCATTTATGCGGTCACTGAACCTAGCAGCGATGTGCGTGTTTGGGAGCCGTCCATTTGGGGTGAGTCATGGTGTCATATAGCATGTAAAATCCCATTCAAAATTCTGCTTACTAACTGTTAGTAACACGCAGGTACCCACGTAGCCCCGCGCATCATTCCAGCTCCGGTCATCGAAGATGTAGTAGCAGATGCTAAACTTGGGACACGACGCTGGTTCCTGGCACCTCTCGGAGACAACACGGAACATGATGATGAACTCTTGTGGATTCATATCAGGGGAGCACTAAACAGCGTTGGTGATACAATATAACATATGGGGACACAACTTTCTTCATACCCATCGCTACGGTGTCACGTTTTCTCGAGGTCCGCATGCCCATCCGAAGACCCAGTAGAGCAAGTCTGGAGCAGAGTCAACAATCTGAAGGGACAATCTGTGTTTCTTGGGATCAACTACCCTTTCTTTGTAGAGCCCCGGAGCTATTGAACTCAGTAATTGCCAGCAGCGGCCCTGATGATGCTGCTGCTGGTGGTGGTGGTGGTGTAGCTGACGAAGAACTAGCTGCTGCTGCTCCTGGTGAAGCTGACAAAATACTTGGTGATGCTGCTGCTGGTGAAGCTGACAAAATACTTGCTAATGCTGCTGCTAGTGAAGCTGACGAAATACCTGCTGAGGCTGCTGCTGGTGAAGCTGACGAAATACCTGTTGAGGCTGCTGCCGGAGTCCAGGAAGAACATGCTGGTGTTTTTGCTGAGGTGCCAGCACTTCCAGTGTTGATAGCAGACTGTGTGTTTGTTGCACGCTCACGCGCCTATCATGTTGACACTCCAGATCCGACCTGGAGCCGATCCTCGTTGGGGGAGGGGGCCTACAATTGGCTCATCAGTGGGGTCGTACTATTTGAAGTAGAATGAAAGACGGCCAAACGCAGCATTCTGGTTCGTTTCGACGATACCACCAGCTCCTGGGACCTAGTGCTCATACTGGCAGATCCGATGAACCATTTGTCTTTATCTTTATCATTAGTTACGCTTATGTGTGTAAAGACTAAGTTGTGCTTATTTCTGTAAGACTAAGTTAGGCCTAACTACGTAATATTCAGTGAAGCCCGGCTTTTCTTTCCACGCCCATAACAACATAATTGCAGCATAGAACAAACAAATGTAATGTGCATAGCAGGCATTTTTGCTCAGGATAACAACCACTTCAAGCAAATGATACATCATGTACGCATTTGAACGCATCACTAGAATGTGCCACCTATTGATGATTGATGACATGGATCTAGCTTTTCTGCGCATATTTGCATTGAATCGCTCATTGATTTGTTCACATATTTTTTGGCAATGGCTGATGAACTCCACTCCCTTGGTAACTTGCTTCGTCAGCGAGCACCTGTTGATGCAATGCAATGCAAAGTACAGAACATGGTCGTCATCGTCATTCCATTTAGGTTCTCTATGTTTCGTCATCATGGAGCTACTAATTTCAAATGAAAATCTAGTAAAGAATATATGTGTACATTGTTAGAGTATGCTATAGCCACGGTACATACATGTTTTCCTACAATCACAAGAAGAAAACTTGATGCATTTTCACCTTGTTGGCGTTGTGCCGAACTGGGTGGATGTGGCTTTGGGGTTCGGAGACGAAGGCGTCGTGGCTGGTGCGTGTGCGACCACGACGATGGCAAGCTCATATTCTGGAGGAGGCGAACAGGACAGAGCATGGTCGGCATGGTGACAGATCTCACCCGGGAATGAATTCCTGTCCCCGCGCCGTGCCAATGGTGCGGTCATGGTGAGGACGAGCTCCGATTCGGGATGGGGAGGAGAACGGGCCAAGCAGGTTTGTCCAAGTCCTAGCTCCGCGCCATGGCCGCGACCACAGATTGCCGCCCCGGAGGAAGAAGAAGACGCGTAAAGGATGCATGCACCAACGCTGCAAGCCTACATGGTAGCAACGACCGCAGCGACATAACGGCGAAAGCTGACAGGGGGGCCAACTTGATGGCCGTTAGCCTGATTTTTTGTGTTGAAACGTAAAGTTGAATTCGTGCCGAAAAAGACCCTCTGAGTATTTGGCAGGCCAACTGTAGTCATCGCAGCTGATTTCAGGGAACTCGGGTACCGCGTTGCCTGGCCACCCCAACTTTCGAGCTGCAAAATGATATTCTCCTTCGTCTCTCCTTCAGACTCCACGTGTCTTCCGGTAAAATATTGACTTTGGCTTTTGTCCCGTCCAATTTCGAGTATATTCATTTTCTGGCTTTTCTGGAACCAAAATAGCAGAAAACAGGCAACTGGCACTGTGGCCTCTTGTTAATAGGTTAGTCCCAGAAAGGGTATAAAAATACTCCAAAGTGTGGACAAAACATAAGAAAGTAGATATAAAACAAGCATGGAACATCAAAAATTATAGATACGTTAGCAACGTATCACTCCCTTTTGCAGAAGGTTAGTCAAAGGTTTAGATATTCCAGAGAAATTTCTCATGAACCTTCTATAAAAACCCACATGACTAAGGAAACTTCTTATACCTTTTATATCCCTAGGTTGTGGCATTCTCTCTATGGCCTCAACCTTAGCTCTATGAACTTCAATTCCCTTACCTGATACCTTATGTCCAATGACTATACCTTCTTGGACCATAAAATGGCACTTCTCCTAGTTTAGAACGAGATTTATCTCTTCGCAACGCTGCAAAACTCTTTTGAGATTATCCAAACAACTAGCAAATAAAGTTCCATAGATAGAAAAGTCGTCCATAAATTCTTCCATTATTAGTTCTATAAAATCTGCAAAAATTAGCAGTCATGCATCTTTGAAAAGTAGCTGGAGCATTACATAAAGCAAAAGGCATACGACGGTAAGCATGTAAACCATAAGGACTAATGAAAGTTGTTTTAAGTCGGTCATCAGGATGAACAGCTATTTGAGAAAAACCAGAGTATCCGTCTGATGACCCACAAGTATAGGGGGTGTATCACAGTATTTTTGATAAGTAAGAGTGTTGAACCCAACGAGGAGTAGAAGGTGTTGACGAGTGGCTTGGATCAGGAATTCTCTACAAATACTGAGCAAACGGATTTTTAGGGGTTTTTGATAATGCAGATAAATAAAGTACAAGTAAATAAAAGACAATAATAATAATTGCAGCAAGTGTCCCAATCCTATCTTTAGCAAAGGACAAGCCGGTGGTATTACATAAGATAACCAACCGTTCTCCAGGACACATGGGAATACTGTCAAGTGCTTTCGCTTCATATAGCTGATTAATCTTCTTTGGTTGGATAAGTGTTGTGTGGGTGAACCTGTGCTAATGTACTGACATTTCTAGGACTAATAAATACTTGTTAGTATACCCCTTGCAAGCATCTACAACTATAAGAAAGTAATTAAGATAAAAACCTAACCACATCCTTAAACTCTGAGATCCTACACTCCCTTGTGCAAAGGTTTCCAAACGGGTGTTCAGGTTTCTGTCACTCTAGAACCCCTACGATTAGTAGACAAATACACAATGCATTCCCCTAGGCCCATAAAGGTGAAGTATCATGTAGTCGATGTTCACATGACACCACTAGAAGAATAACACCACAACTTAATTATCAAACCCTTGAATCTCTCTCAACACAATTCCACTACTAACAACATGACTCCTCCCATGTCCTCAAGAACTAAACGAACTACTCAAGAGACATCATATGGATCAAGATCAGAGATGAAATAATGATAAGTAAGAATTTGAACATGAACAATAATTCAATGGTTCAATAGCATCAACTACAACAAATAATCAACACCAGTAAAGTTTGCCCTAAGAACTATGCAAGATTCAACCCAATTGTTACAGTAGTATGGATGATGGTGCTGGTGGAGATGATGATGGTGATGATGATGATCCCGATGAAGTCCAGCTTGATAATGGTGTTGATGGCGACGATCTCCCCTCTCCTGGAAGGAATTTCCCCGGCAGATTTCTGCCTGCCGGAGAGCTCTTTCTCTCTCTGCAGTTTTCTGCCCCGTAGAGGCGGTGCAATCTTTCTGTGGTCGCTCCCCGAGTCTTAGGGTTTCGAGGGGATTATATGCGTCAGAGGGTGATGCTAGAGGTGGGCCAGGGTGGCCACACCACCTGGTGGTGCGGCCAGGGCTGGCCCGCACCAGGGGGTGGTGTTGGCCCCCTGTGGCCCATCTCCACTTCCCCTTCTGGCTTCCTTCGTCTTCTGGAAAAATAGGATTTTCCATATATTTTCTGGGATTTTTTGTCTTCACGAATTTTACCTCCAAACAGTGCCTTTTCCATCAGAATCCTGACTCCGGTGGTTCATCCTCCCAAAATCATCAATCGTGCAAAAATAGATGAAATAACATAAGTACCATCTCTTAATATGAAATATATCAATGAATAACAGTGAATTGTGATACAGAATGGTGATGCAAAATGGACGTATCAACTCCCCCCAAGCTTAGACTTCGCTTGTCCCCAAGCGAAAACTGAGATCAATAAACATGTCCACAGGTTTATGGAGTGAAGTGTCGATAAAGAGAATACAGACAAGAAGCATCACATTCATCATTACACAAATTATAATAGAAAACAACTCACTTATTATATAACTTAACTTGCAATGAGTAAGGGGAACACAATAAAGATGCATGAAGTAGATCATAATTGGTAATGGCAAACTTTGTTTGCAGGAGTCAAACCTAATGGGTTTTCAATGATAGCTTTCAAAGTAATATTCACTAATATAAGAGCAGTGTGCCCACATAAGAAACATGATCGAATAAATCGTCCTATGAATGATTGAATCATAACAACTCAAATGCTTGCTTAAGATAGAAAGGAATAGGTTTACTGACTCAATTGAAAAGTAAAAGATAGACCCTTTTGCAGAGGGAAGCAGGGATTTCAAGTTTCATAAAGAGCTTCCAAAAATTATGGTACTTACTAGCTTTCAGCTCTCATTGCCCCTATCATAAGCATCTTTTAGGTGATTAGGGTTAAAGTGAACAAATATGAGGATATGCTTGACAAGTTATAAGTTGAAAATCTCATGCCCCTTGCCTACGAGTCCCGGACCTTACGCTACTCAACTTTAGTCACAAGTAAGTCCTTGTCATTGTAAGTACATGTGTATCATGGAGAACCGCCAACGGGGTATGCCTTGCCCCATGATACAGGATCTATCCCATATCAAAATGACAAGGCAACAGACAATGAGCATCTCAGCGATCTTTTTATTTGCTATTTGCATAGGTTTTTATTGAGGATGCTTCACATAATGCTCACTATGGTTATGCTGCAAGTTTCCACCATGATTAGGCATGACTTAGGCTAGCCGCCTAGGTGTTTCTCTAACACATATACAAACTCCATGAGCTTACAAGCTCCCCTTTTATTTCACACCGTCGGGATCCATAAACAAAAGAATCATGATATCAACTGAATAATAAGTGAAATGTTGAAAGCGTTCCCCAAGACAACATGGTTCTGCTAATTCCCATCTTATAAAGTGCAAACATATACGCAACATAGATGGACGCAATGGTTCAAGTTTATTAAGTGCAAGAAAGTAAAGTGTGCCATCAAGTTTGTGAGAGCTTTAATCACTAGTTTTCGCATAACAAGTTTAATTTGGAAGGTAGATTAAAGCATGAATTTACTTGGAATAACAATAATGCTATTAGGTAGGTATGGTGGACGCAAATGGTATAGGTTTTGGTTTAAGGATTGGATGCACGAGAAGCATTCCCTCTCAGTACAGGTTTTTGGCTAGCAAGGCTGGGTAGCAAGCACTAAGAGTTGAAGGAAACAATCAAGCATACAAGTGATAGAAACAAACATGCAATATTCCTTGGAAACACGAAAGATCTTAATTAGAGAATACTAAGCTTATGAGCCAAATAATAAAGTAAGATGATGAAATTATATATCTAAAAGTACTTTTTCTCTTTTTCATTCAATCTTCAAATAGTGTTACTACTGACCAGTGCTATGTTTGCCAAAACCAATCTAAATTTACTTAATGATCCCAAAGTGATACCCATACTAACAACAAGATCAATCATATAACAGAAATTTGCAAACTAAAATAAGATGTGCAAAAAGTAAATGGTAGAACTTCTCATTAATATTCCATAACGACAACTCACACCAAGGGATACATAGATATCTAACTAGAGGTGAGATACTTCCATAATGCAAACCATCCTATATGATAACTTCTCTTATTCATGATACGACTCTACTAAAAAGGTAAAAAGATGAAAGATAATGATATGATACCGCAACACTCCCCCAAGCTTGGAACAAACCAAGGGGATGCCAAAACCTAATGACGAATTACTCCTTCGGTGGTGGTGGTGTTCTCTCGATGAGCTTTTCAGTCAATTCCCTCAAATCCTCAATCTCGAAGGTGAGAGTACGAATCAACTCCGAATTGTGCTCAATGCGGTTCATGATCATGTCGGGCTGTGAATCCCAGCTCTTGCAATTCTTTCCTCACTCTTCCTCCTTGAAGTATTATTTTCCTGCATGGTTAGAACGAGGCATATCCCAATTGGAGGGTAGTTTTTCCTTGGGCATATTTTGGAATTGCTGCTCATGAATAAGTGTATGGAAGGGATTCTTGGTGTGTGGAGGAGGTGACCATGAAGCCAAGCAATGACGCGGAACCTTCCCTCCAGTGGACATCCGTGTAGTCCTTTTGAACTTGGCAGGATTTTCCACCACTCCAATGCTTGCAATGGTGGTGCTGGTGTGCGGATGCTGGTCTTCCTTTGCCTCCTCTTCAACTTCACTCTCGATCTCCTCCTCCTGCTTAGAGTCTTGGAGATCATCTTCCGCAGGCTCCTTGCCCTTATCATTGGCTGAGACCATCGTGCTTCTAAACTTGAGAACAGTTTCTAACAGAAACAGATCGAAACGAAAACACGACGAGAACATGATATACGAATCTCGGGGGATCCGGGGGATTATATATTACAAAGTTTAACAACAAAAGGAAAGTACTAGGAGAAAATGGGTCGGAGATGGGCTCCAGGGTGGCCACACCCCCTGGTGGCGCGACCAGGTGGGCCCGTGCCACGGGGTGGTGTGAGCCACCCAGGCTCCGTTTCCGTCCCTTTTTCGACTCATTAATTTCCGTGTTGGATAAAAACTGCAAAAATATAAATTTGAAAGTTTTTCGCGGACCTTTTCTTACCAGAACTGTTACCTATTCAAAAACAGACTCTGCTGGTCTCTGAACTTGGCCTTTAATAAATTATTCCAGGGTCACCACTTGGATTATATCAATATCTTTATTGTAAGAATCTTCAAAAATATAGTGCTTGATTCTTTTGACCATTCTTCATCTCATTACATCATTTTCTCCTACCACTTGAAAATTTCTTTCATACAAAACTTCACACAATCTTCATTAGCAACATTAGTGCATGAAAGATAATAAACCTTTGGGTTCAATTTCAACTGAAGTCCATCATAACATAAGCTACTAAAACAATTCCTTTCGAAAGCCCAAAAAAGAATTCAAAAAGGAAATCGATTTAAGAGGCAAACGCAAAAATGGCAGAAATCTATCAAAACAGACCAGCAGGTAAAGATCAATTTTTTTGAGAATCTTCTGTTGCTCAAATCAAAAAGTGCAAAACTAACGAAAGTTAAATAATAACCTGGGGCATGCACACAAAACATTACAGATCAGTACAACGTTTTGGGACTTTTCATGATTTTTTATGGTGAAGCACAAAAATCTATTTCGGGACAACAACTTCCCCAAATCTTACTTATCTCTCATTAAAGGTTGATCTAGACACAAAAAACAAACAAAAAGGATAAGGAGAGGTTATTACAGAAGCAATAACTTCCAGGACTCAAAAAGACCAAAATAAACTCAAGGCAAAAATAAATTGGGTTGTCTCCCAAAAAGCTCTTTCTTTATAGCCATTAAGATAGGCATAATAAATCTCAATGATGCTCACATAAGAATATGAATTGAAGTAAAAGAGAGCATCAAGAAGCAAATATACACATATTTAAGTCTAGCCCACTTCCTATGCAAGGGAATTTTGTAAGAAAATAAATTGTTGAAACTAGAGGCTACTAGCATAGGAAGGCAAAACAAGTGCAACATAAAGACTTTCAGCATAAAGCGAGGAAACTTAATATTATTGAGATGCATAAGAACAATTTTCCCTCTCTCATAATAACTTTCAGTATCATGCATAAATTTAACGATATAACTATCACATGAACCATTGTAGCAATGATGACATATTTTGACAGAAAACATAGGGACACTAGCTTTCCTATTTCCATTAGGATGTGAAACAATATTAGTAGTATCCTTACAAAGGACAATGTGCCCATCTTGTACATTTTTAGAGACAAAGTCTTTCATATTTTCTATTGCAGGTTCAATATCTATTTGTTCATTAGGTTCTACAGCTTTCTATGTACTTTTGTTAACCATACTATTTGTCATAGAATGTTCCTTTACCTTAACCGAGAAAGGTATTTTCTCAATGTAAGGTTGAGGTAAAATATGATCCATAGTATAAACTTCAGTATTTCTAACAAGAACACAATTAACAATATCTTTATATGGTGCATGATACTTGTTCCATTTCTTTTTAGGAATTTCAATGTAAGAGGCAAAAGCCTTAAAATAATTTGCAATACTTTGAGAATCAAGACTATAAGCGTTACTAATATTATGAAAGTCATCAGTTTCCATAAAAGATTTAATGCATTTGTAATTATAATTTATACCTGACTTTCTTCCTTTGTCATTCTCCCATGCTTCAACATTGTCTTGAATGCGGTCTAGGAGATCCTATTTAGCTTCTTCTTCCATACGTGTAAATGATCCAGCACAAGAAGCATCTAGTAGATCCTTGTCATGAAGAGAAAGCCTTGCATAAAAGTTATCAATAATAATCTTATTAGGGACCTCATGAGTAGGACATTTGTGTTGGAAATATGCCCTAGAGACAAATAGTTATAAGGACTATTATTATATTTCATAAAGTTTATGATTAAGTTTTATATCATGCTATAACTGTATTGAGTGGAAACATCAATACACGTGTGATGAATAAACAACCAGGGGTTCAAAGTGAAACTCTAGTCACTAGTTCATTGGTCAGCAGATGATCAAGTTTCCTGATCATGTGGCATTTATACCAGTTGGAAATGGAGTCAACTCATTTTGAGAATGATATGATGAACCAATACCCAACCTAAACATCATGACCCGATCATGTCACAAAGTTCAAGTTATGATGAATAGAAATGGATCCTTGTAGACTATTCCTTAGACCGTGGGGCTATATCAATCACTATCTCCCGAGAGTGCTTAGATAGCATCAAGCGCCACTTAGTAATACAGTGGTTATAAAGGTGTGTTCAGGTACTCAGAGGAAACCGTAGAGGCAATATATGTCAAGAGCGGGATTTGTCCATCCACGTGACGGAAAGATACTCAAGGGCCCAATCGGAGAAGTTATATCCAATAGTTGCGCAGCGTGTGATTTAATCACAGGGATATCACTTGTCGGAACGAGTCAAGTAGCGTTGTTCGGTAACGAGATTGAACATGACATGGTGATGTCATTGATCAGATCTCGGGCAATGCAAGTATCAAGAGACAAAGGGAATAAGACACGACCGTCCTGGTTCAAATGACGAAAGATCTTCGTGGAACGCACAGGGGTCACATGGCCATCCAACTCCCTCTGTCGATCATTGGTCCGAGAGTGTCCCGACCATGTTTGGAGTGTTCCCGAACCGTAGGGTATCACGCTTAAGGGTTTGATGATGCTTAGAGAGTGTTTATAGGATCGGAAGAATCCCCGAAGAATAGTAGAGAGAAAACCGGAAGGGTTTTGGTAAGTTTGGAAGATGTCCGGAGTGGAGGTGGAAGGTGTTCCATAGCCACGGATATTGAATAATATATGAATGAATGTTAAATATTGATTTAATCATTTATTCATAACTATTTAATAAAAGAGAAAATCAGCTTAAAGGTCAAAAGGCTTAATGGGCCAATTCTGGAGGGAAGAGGGCCCATTAGGGAAAGGTGTGAGGGAGAAGGGCCAGAGGGGGTGGTCGGCTCCCTAGTGGGCCAGCCCCCTGGCTGGGCCCATGGGGGTGGCCGGCGGCACCACGCATCCCTCTCTCCTCTCCTTTTGTCCCACCCCGGGACTTTGAGGGAGGTAGTACCTCCCCGCCCCTATATATAGTGGGGGTATTTGGCTAGATAAATACACACAATATTCAATAAAGGTCTTCTCACTTTTGGGAAGACCTCCAATTGATATTCTCTCTCTCTCTCTCTCATGACCATGGTCCCAAGTTCGGACTGCGCAAACGAGAGACATATTCACCGCGGAGCACCGTCCCGCTACGGGATTCGGATCCAGGAGCTCTACTTCCGAAACTGCTGCTGGATCAGGGAAGCAGGAGTCCTCGTCAAGCACCAGACGTGTGTAACTCCCCATGAGGTGTCGCACTTGAGGCACTCAAGTCGTTGGAGCCAAAGGAGCGCAAGGACTTCATCACAACCTTGAGGTCGGCTTTGGCTCGTCTACATCAACCACGGTCTCCTGAGCGTTGACAACACTTTTCGGTCTTCAAGGGTAAGTTCATGAAAATCCCCTCCTGTTACTGTATTACTAATAGATAGGTCCTGGCAGCATCAAGGGTTCAGGGGCGTAGGGTAAAATTTATTGTTTTCATGCGCGGAACCCCTACAGTGGTATCATAGCTAGATCTATACGTAGTAATGCTAGTATGGGTAGAACACACGAGATGTAGCGTGTGGGCGTTGATATTTTAGTTGTTACCCTCCCACATGTACTTGTGTATACCGCAGTAACGCTTGATGAAGCGGCCCCAACCGACTTTACGCGTTCATTCACGAGACTGGTCCACGCTTGACATACGGCTTGTACCGTATAAAGTGTCTTATGGGGGTGTCTGTCTCTCTTGCATTAGTTGGTATGCCATTTACAACGGAGGGCCCCGAAAGGGGTGTAGTAGAGACAACTACTTGATCAGCGTTGTGCAGAAATTTTGTAGGTAAGAATGGTTCTTGCACGAAAGCCCATTCAGCCACGTAAAACATGCAAAGATAAGGTAGAGGCATCTAACATTGTTTTGTAGGGGGTGTTGCTTTGTGATATGGTTGTGTCAAAGGTAATGTGATTACCTTATGTTACGTAGTAGTAGATATTCACGAAGGTGACGGACTACCACACCAGAATGACACCGATACCCTGGTGTCTACGGCGCCAGAACCCTAGCGTCGGAATCTGGTGACGACGGATGGAGATCACGACGTGAAGGACCATATAACATCGCATTTACATTCAATGTTATTTTTTTGTATATCTTATTGTGTGCTAGTATTAGATACTCGACAATAGCCTAATAAGATGATCCTTGGTAAAATTACCAATGATTGTGTTCCCCCTTAGTGTGCACCACCAAGTTCTTTGGTATGAGGTGATCCATGGTACAGGCGTGGGTGTCAGACATATCTATGTTCGCATACAGTGGGTGTAAGCCATGTTGCACAGCGAATACACTAAGGTTGAGTTGGTGAGCTTAGCACGTTACAAAGATGTGGCGCTCAGAACGCGGATGGTCGAAAGATCGAGCACGATTCGCTTGAATGATGTGACCGACGTTTAGCGTCCACCCTTGAACCCACATTGATGATTGTGATGATCGGGGGAGATGTGGTTGAAAGGGGTCGTGTTATCACTAGGAACCCTTCATGGGATTGGTGTTTCTGAGTGGAGTTATTATTAACTCATTTAATTATAAACTTAGTCTAAATTCCCTTTGCAATTATAAATGTAGAATATGGTTCTCCCCGATGCTACCTTTCCTGTTGATGATTGGTTAGAAGGAGAGAAGCTCAGACTAGATGGATCAAACTTCTCTATGTGGGTTGCGCGTCTCCACGTTCTCCTTAGCGAGAATGACATGGTCGACTACATACTCGATGAGATGGATTTGGATCAGCCCATTCACCTAGAGACCCTAGAACAGCGGGAAGACCGCTATTACTATCGTGAGATGTCCACCTTCATATCAGTTATAATGTGCTACATGATTGTGGATGAGTTGTGGCCAGTCCTGGGCAATCTTGACCCTCGGGAGACTATGGTACAGCTTAGGACACATTTAGAGGAACAAGCACGCATATGGGAGCATGAGTTGATGGGAGAATTCCTCTCCATTAAGATGGAGGAGAACTCATCACTCGACGACCACTTGGAGCGCATGCATGATGCGTACATGAGGCCTGCATACTTCCTGGATAGCTGGATGACGGGATCTTTTGCAAATGGCGTTGTGCTGCGGTCGCTGCCACCAAGCTACCAAGCACAAGTTAGGACTTGCATTATGAGAGGCGACGCGGAATCCATGGAATTCTACAAGTTCATATCACATCTCAAGAATGTGATGGTTGAACCCGTTATCGCTGAGGTAATCAATGCAAAGGTATATATTTGATATACAATTTTATAAATGTTATAATCTTGCAAACACATTTGCAGTGTTAAGTATATTTGATACTTGTTCTCTTTTACTGAAAACATGTCCTTCTGCATGAGAGGTGCTTGCTGGAGAGGAGGTGACGTTGCGTGTTGATGGCGAGCATGATGATGATGGCCAACGACACTCTCCCTCGACATTTATCATTTAGTTTCCATTTAGGATGATTATTGTAATCAAAAGATTGTGAACTTCTTTAGTGTGTCTCACACTTAGTGAGGTAGTTATTCATATCAGTTTGTAACAAACAGTTGTTCCAGTTTTATGAATGATTTATATTTGTGTTCATATCTTATTTGATTATATGTGATTTATCCTTCCTGTTTGAAACTAATTGATAATACATGAACATTTGTAAAATATTGAAATGCTTTAAAATACCCAACTTAAATGATATATTCATTAATGAATGAAACCATTGTTTAAATTCAAAGTTATCTTGATCAAATGTGAAATACATTCGATTTCTTATCACATATGAATCATGCCTAAGTACGGCAAAATAACTTGAACACGGTGTATTACTTGAATACAAAGTGTTTTAATGAATTGTTAAAAGTAAATACATATTTGATGTATTGTGTTTTAACAAAATGGTAATTATATGATTGTTTAAATGTGTAAAGAAGTTTACCAAAGGAAACATGAGTATGAAACTATTTGATATGATCAAAGTGTTTCATCAACAAAGGGTATAAATATAAAAGAGAATCTAATTACTACGATTTGATCAATAGTAATGAAATTCTACTTTATAAGAATGGCATAAAAGAAATTGTGGAATGCAAAGCGTTTTGAAGTGACAAAATTCAAAGCATCACAATGTGATATTAGATATCAAAGTGGGTGAATAGATGGCACCAGATAAATCATTGTAGTGTAGATGTAGAGACCATTAGTTAGAAATAGTTAGCACTCAATTAGACTATATATAGTGAACCATCTGGATTCATGAAAGCGACTCCATATCTGGTATGGATCGTCGTGGAAGTTTTGGGGTTATTTGATATAACCAAAACAATAGCGAATAAGTCCTTGTAGAGTATTCATTGGAAACTTTGAATACGAAATCCATAGCTAAAACCAAAAGGGAAGCAAAACTTGTATTGCTTGGATTTTGGTGCATTCTTGAGAAAGTTCACTTTTAGTGATATTTCTCAATTATGGAGCAAATGGAAGATAGTGAAAAACACGATGAGGATTCAAAATCCTACATCAGAGTGTTGAGAAGCGCATCGGAAAATGTTCCTGAACGATTCTCTTCATAAAGGAAAGAATCAATGATATTGATCATTGTGTTTTCCCCACTAGTGTTTTCACTACATAAAGTAGGATTCAAAATGTAATCCATATCTTGTATGGAGACATTTGTGAATCATTTGTCATGATTCTTGGAATATGACATACCTACGAACCACTAAGGAAATAATGGTAAACTAAAATTATGAGAAATCCCAAAGCAAAATTCCCTTGAGATTAGAAAGCAATTCGTTGCTGAATCTCACAAGTAAAAGGGGTTACTTGCAATTTTCCGAAATGACTGCAAAGCCATAGTGGAAAAGGGGGGTGAATGACAAAAGCACAATTTGTCAAGTATTGGACGAATTCAAATGAATTTGATTCAAGTGTGCTAAAAGTCTAGTGGATTTGAAACTAGTAAAAGTACTAGTATCTCATAGTAATCTCCAAGTTTGATATTTGATCAAAGGATTTTGAAGCAGTTCAAAATAGTGAGTAGATATGCAATTTGCATGAAATTGAGTGGGAGCTATAAAAGTCTTCCTAAAACAATATGTGAATGACATATTTTTGAGTGGGAGCAATATAAGTCTCAAATTCAAATATGTAGGAACATAGTTTGAGTAAGAGTGGTGACTCATACCCAAATATGTTAGGAACATATTTTGAGTGGGAGCTTATAGAGTTATTCTTAAGGATGTTAAGAATAAAAGCGCAAGTACCAACAAATAATGATTTATAAGGTGTAGAAGTCAATAATAAGTGTATCATGATATTATGTAGTATTCCTTAAGGGATTCTGAAAAGGGTTTCAGAATAGAAGTTAATTAAGGAACTAGTCCTTAATAACTCAAGTTAGGAATAATATTAAGTTTAGCATCAATGGTTGAAAGAAAGAAAAGGATGATCATCATCCACTATGTTGAACATAGGTTCTATCTTAGAAAACCATGATGATAACTTAACATAATATATGATCCAATAAGGAACGTTTAAAAGTGATTAAGTTTGAATCACAAAACGTTGAGTGATGGCTCGTGGTTGATGTAGAGCTCGTTCGGAACCCCAAGAGGAAGGTATGATGAGGACAGCAGCAAGTTTCCCTCAGTTATGAAACCAAGGTTTAATCGAACCAGTAGAAGCAAGGAAACACCCCAAAGGTGTTGCTAGCTGAGCCTTGGCAGGGCGCACTACCGGTGCTAGTAGCAACGTGGAGACCTGCACAACATAATCACAGAACTTTGTCCCCAACTTGCGATGAGGTTGTCAATCTCACCGTGTTTTGCTAAAAACAAAGGATTAAACGTATCGTATGGAAGGAAGTAAAAGTTTGCAGAAAGTAAACACAAAGCAGTAAACAGTTTGTAGATTGTATGTAAAAGAAAATGACCGGGATCCATAGTTCACTAGAGGTGGTTCTCCTTAAGATAGATAACATGCTGGGTGAACAAATTACAGCGGGGCAATTGACAAACATCGAGAAAGCAATACATGCATATACTAATCATCTTGACTCCTTTGAGACTTGATTGGGCATTACAACATTATACATAGACCGCCATCCAACTGCATCTATGACTAATAATCCACCTTCAGGTTAATATCCGAACCCCCTCCAGTATTAAGTTGCAAGCAACAGATTATTGCTTTACGAATTGCGTGTAAAGTAAACAATACGATTGTTCTATGAACAAAGGATTGTTGTTTTCTCCCTAGTAGCAACAACACATCTATTACCTTAGAGATTTCTATCACTTCCCAAGATTACCAGAGGCATGAACCCACTATTGAGCATAAATACTAACTCTTGGAGTTGCTAGCATCTACTTGGCCAAGATAGCTACTAACAACGGAAAGCATGCAAGATCACAAATAACAAAGACATGATAGAATCAATAATCAATCTGAAATAGCATCTCAATATCCATTGGATCCCGCAAACACAACATGCAGAATTACAAATAGACGATCTTGATCATGAATGGAGCTCACAAGATCTAAACATGAAAGCACAAAGGAAGAGAACCAGCCATCTAGCTACTACATGGATCCGTAGTCCAAGGATGAACTACTCACACATCACACCGGAGGCTTGCATGATAATGAAGAAGGCCTCTAGGGTGAATTCCTCTCCGGAGGTGCCGGAAGCCAGATCCCCGATCTAGGGATGGAGATGACGGCGGCTATAGACTCTTTCGTGGATTTTTGACCGGGTACTTAGGGTTTTCATCCCGAGGACATCTTATAGGCGGAAGGAGAGGCCAAGGGGGTGCCTGGGCTGGCCACACCACCCCTGGCGCGGCCAGGCCTCGAGGCTGTGTGGTGTGGTGGACCCTGCTCCTCTCCGCCTCTTATTCGCATCCGATGACTTCCGAAAAATAGGCACTTTGGCTTTTGTCCGCCCAATTCCGAGAATATTCATTTTCTGACTTTCTTGGAACCAAAAACAGCAGAAAACAGGCAGCTGGCACTGTGGCTCTTGTTAATAGGTTAGTCCAAGAAATCATATGAAAAGTACTCCAAAGTGTGGACAAAACATAAGAAAGTGGATAAAACCAAGCATGGAACATCAAAAAATTTAGATACATTTGCAATGTATCATTGAGCTAAGTTTCTCCGTAGTGTCTAATAGAGAACTGTAGACATGTTTTCTAGATCCATAAAGGATGACATATCTTAAACCATAAAGGGTTATGTTATAAGGGAATATGTTGCAAACTCCCATAATACCGATTAGAGTCAAGTACGAAGCAAGGTGAACAAAAACATCGAAAGTTGCACAGAGTGCACTAGTGTTTCGATGAATACATTTATAATAATAGATAAGGGTACCATCTAAAGTGTTGTATAATGTTATGGCGGGGCTAGTTCGCTTTTAACATAGAATGATGTGTCCCAGGGCACAGTGCCCATGTGAAAGCCCTCGAGGTTGATCTAAAGTCATTGTAGGCTCCTGGAATCAGGCCTCGTTCTGCTTCCATTGTGACAATGCATACACACAGATGTTATCATGTGATGATAAAGTATTAATGTCAATCCAGGTGATATTAGTAAGTTGCAAAGGATTTGGGACTGTAAAGTACAGACCCAAGACTCAACCTCTTCCATGAGCAAGCATGTTCAGGGTACCGGATATATGGTGCCAATGATTAAGAACAAATGCAGCTAGTGTATTTGTACTCTAGGGCAAGTGGGAGACTGTTGGAAATATGCCCTAGAGACAAATAGTTATAAGGACTATTATTATATTTCATAAAGTTTATCATTAAGTTTTATACCATGCTATAACTGTATTGAGTGGAAACATCAATACACATGTGATATATAAACAACGAGGGGTTCCCAGTGAAACTCGAGTCACTGGTTCATTGGTCAACAGATGATCAAGTTTCCTGATCATGTGGCATTTATGCCAGTTGGAAATGGAATCAACTCATTCTGAGAATGAGATGATGAACCAATACCAAACCTAAACATCGTGACCCGATCATGTCACGAAGTTCAAGTTACGATGATTAGAAATGGATCCTCGTAGACTATTCCTTAGACCATGAGGCTATATCAATCACTATCTCTCGAGAGTGCTTAGATAGCATCAAGCGCCACTTGGTAATACATTGGTTATAAAGGTGTGTTCAGGTACTCGGAGGAAACCGTAGAGGCAATATATGTCAAGAGCAGGATTAGTCTGTCCATGTGACAGAAAGATACTCAAGGGCCCACTCGGAGAAGTTATATACAATAGTTGCGCATCGTGTGATTTGATCACAGGGGTATCACTTGTCGGAACGAGTCAAGTAGCGTTGTTCGGTAACGAGATTGAACACGACATGGTGATGTCATTGACCAGATCTCAGGCAATGCAAGTATCGAGAGACAAAGGGAATAAGACACGGCCATCCCGGTTCAAACGATAAAAGATCTTCGTGGAACACATAGGGGTCACATGGCCATCCAGGTCCCTCTGTCGATCATTGGTCCGGGAGTGCCTCGACCATGTCTGGAGTGTTCCCGGACCGTAGGGTATCATGCTTAAGGGTTTGATGATACTTAGAGAGTGTTTATAGGATCGGAAGAATCACCGAAGAATAGTAGAGAGAAAACCAGAAGGGTTTCGGTAAGTCCGGAGGATGTCCGGAGTGGAGGTGGAAGGTGTTCCGTAGTCACAGAGATTGAATAATATATGAATGAATGTTAAATATTGATTTAATCATTTATTCATAATTATTTAATAAAATATAAAATCAATTTAAAGGTCAAAAGGCTTAATGGGCCAATTCCGGAGGAAAGAGGGCCCATTAGGAAAAGGTGAGAGGGAGAAGGGCCAGAGGGGGTGGCCGGCGACCAAGTGGGCTAGCCCCCCGTGTGGGGCCCATGGGGGTGGCCGGCGGTGCCACCCCTCCCCCTCTCCTCTCCTTTAGTCCCACCCCGGGACTTTGAGGGAGGTAGTACCTCCCCTCCCCCTATATATAGTGGGGTATTTGGCCAGATAAATACACACAATATTCAATAAAGGTCTTCTCACTTCTGGGAAGACCTCCAATTGATACTCTCTCTCTCTCTATCTCTCTCTCTCTCTCTCTCTCTCTCGTGACCGTGGTCCCAAGTTTGGACTGGACGAACGAGAGACATCTTCACCGCGGAGCGCCATCGCGCTGCGGGATTCAGATCCAGGAGCTCTACTTCCGCAACTACTACTGGATCGGGGAAGCGGGAGTCATCGTCAGGCACCGGACGTGTGTAACTCCCCGCGAGGTGTCGCACTTGAGGCACTCAAGTCGTTGGAGCCAAAGGATCGCAAGGACGTCATCACGACCTTGAGGTCGGCTTCGGCTCGTCTACATCAACCGCGCTCTCCTGAGCGTTGACAACGCTTTTCGGTCTTCAAGGGTAAGTTCGTGAAAAGCCCCTCTCGTTACTGTATTACTAATATATAGGTCCTGGCAGCATCAGGGGTTTAGGGGCGTAGGGTAAAATTTATTGTTTTCATGCGCGGAACCCCTACAATTTGAGCATTAGTGACTTCAGTCTCCCCCAAGCTTTAGTTGTACTCTCTCCATCACAAGGCCAAAAGTTATATATTTGATTCCGATCTTAATGAATCTCACTAGGAGGATAAAATCTGGAATAAAAGAGAGGTACAATTTCCTCCCATTCAAGAGATTGGCCATTCTTTAGCTGCTTATACCATTCCTCAGCTCTTCCTTTTAGTGATAACGAGAATAAATTCTTCTTAACTTGATCTATTGTAATACCTGCACACTTGAACAACCCGCATAATTCGTGTATAAAAAGCAAATGATCACCGGGATGGACAGTTGCATCTCCAAAATAGTAGTTATCCATAACACGATCAACAATTCTTGTAGGTATCTTAAAAGTATCATTTTCAGCAGGTGGAGGTCCATCTACTACCTTAGCAGTGGTAGTAGCATTACGAAATAAGAAACTAAGTGAATTATCCATATTGAGATAAAGTAACTAGCAAAAATAAACAATACTCATAGTAGAAGTTTCCTTTACTAGTTCCACTCTCCAATAGCGCTTCACTCCCTGGCAATGGTGCAAGAAAATAGTCTTGATGACCCACAAGTATAGGGGGTGTATCGCAGTATTTTTGATAAGTAAGAGTGTCGAACCCAGCGAGGAGCAGAAGGTGTTGACGAGTTGCTTGGATCAGGAATTCTTTGTAAATACTTAGCAAACGGAATTTTAGGGTTTTTTGATAATGTAGATAAATAAAGTGCGAGTAAATAAAAGACAATAATAATAATTGCAGCAAGTGGCCCAATCCTTTCTTTAGCAAAGGACAAGCCAGTTGTATTACTTAAGATAACCAAAAGTTCTCAAGGACACATGGGAATATTGTCAAGTGCTATCGCTTCATATAGCTGATTAATCTTCTTTGGTTGGATAAGTGTTGTGTGGGTGAACCTGTGCTAATGTACTGACCTTCTTAGGACTAATACATACTTGTGATTATACCCCTTGCAAGCATCTGCAACTACAAGAAAGTAATTAAGATAAAAACCTAACCACAGCCTTAAACTCTGATATCCTACACTCCCTTGTGCAAAGGTTTCCTAACGGGGGTTCTGGTTTCTGTCACTCTGGCAACCCCTACGATTAGTAGACAAATACACAATGCATTCCCCTAGGCCCATAAAGGTGAAGTATCATGTAGTCGACATTCACATGACACCACTAGAAGAATAACACCACAACTTAATTATCAAACCGTTGAATCTCTCTCAACACAATTCCACTACTAACAACATGTCTCCTCCCATGTCCTCAAGAACTAAACGAACTACTCAAGAGACATCATATGGATCAAGATTAGAGATGAAATAATGAGAAGTAACAATCTGAACATGAACAATAATTCAATGGTTCAATAGCATCAACTACAACAAGTAATCAACACCGGGAAAGATTCCCCTAAGAACTATGCAAGATTCAACCCAATTGTTGCAGCGGTATGGAGTGGTGATGATGGTGCTGGTGGAGATGATGATGGCGATGATGATGATAATGATCCTGATGAAGTCTAGCATGATAATGGTGTTGATGGCGACGAGCTCCCCTCTCCAGGAAGGAATTCCTGGCAGATTTCTACCTGTCGGAGAGCTCTTTCTCTCTCTACAGTTTTCTGCCTCGCAGAGGCGACGAAATCTTTCTGTGGTTGCTCCCCGAGTCTTAGGGTTTCGAGGGATTATATGTGTCATACGACGATGCTAGAGGTGGCGCGACCAGGGCTGGCCCACACCAGGGGGTGGTGTGGTCCCCCTGTGGCCCATCTCCACTTCCCCTTCTGGCTTCCTTCGTCTTCTAGAAAAATAGGATTTTCCATATATTGTCCGGGATTTCCTGATCTTCGTGAATTTTGCCTCCAAACAGTGCCTTTTCCATTAGAATCCCGACTCCGGTGGTTCATCCTCCCAAAATCATCAATCGTGCAAAAATAGATGAAATAACATAACTACCATCTCTTAATATGAAATATATCAATGAATAACAGTGAATTATGATATAGAATGGTGATGCAAAATGGACGTATCACCGTCCAAGTAGCAAAAATGAGTGTGGTTTGCCAACCTCTCTAAAGTTTGATCTATGAACGGTAAAGGATAGTGATCTTTCATAGTTTCTTTATTCAATTTCCTAAAATCTATACACATCCTATGTCCAACAATAGTTCTAGTAGGTATTAATTCATTGTTTTCATTAGGAACAATAGTAAAACTGCCCTTCTTAGGGACACAATGAACAAGACTTACCCATTCACTTTATTTTACAGGATAGATTATACCTGCGTCCAGTAGGTGTACTATTTCCTTTCTTACCGCTTCCTTCATTTCGGGATTCAGCCGTCTATTAAATTCTGCAACTGGTTTAGCACCTTCCTCCATGAATATTCGATAGATGGTTATCATGGGACTAATTCCCTTCAAATCATCCATTGAGTACCCAAAGGCCTTGTGATGCTCCTTAAGTATTTTCATGAGTTCTTCTTCTTCATGCCCTGAAAGTTTAGCACTAATAATAAGAGGAAATTTATTTGTATCATCTAAAAATCTATATTCAAGATTATCTGGTAGAGTGTTTAATTCTGGGGGGTGGTAATTCCTCATCCCCTCTCTTTCTGGCTCTTCGAAAGCCTCATTAGTTGGAGGCCCTATAATGGGAAGTGAATCGAATTCATCTTCTAATTCTTCTAGGGACTTGTCCTCCATAACTATTTATTCATAATTTGAGTCTTCATTTATTTCTTCTTCTTGATCACTAAAGAAGAGATCTGCCATTTCCTCAATAGTTTTCTATTTCTCTTCTTCTTGTATTTGTGGAGGTTTGTCTTTAAATTTGGAAAAGTGGAATTCTTTTTCTGCTCCCCCAAGCTAAAGAGACATAATCTCCTTTATGAAATCAACATTGCCACCTACATCACTCAAAAAGTTTCTTCCAAATATAATTGGGCAAAGTGTGTCGGCTGGCATATCGACAACTACAAAATCAATAGGAAAGTTTTTATTGCCAATTGTGACAGTTGCATCTTCAACTACTCCCATAGGAATTCTAAGAGTTTTATTGGCTGACATGATTGTCATATTAGTATTTTCAATTGTAGCCGGTTCTATTTCTTATTTTATTTCTAAATAGAAATCATAAGATATAACATTAACTTTGGTGCCAAGATCGCATAAACCACAGTATGAGGTTTCCTTAAATATGGAGGGAAGAATAGGCTTACCCACATCTTTTACCTTTGTTTTACCTTTAACCATACAGAAGTCTCTTCATCAAGTTCAATTATGTTACAATGTGCATACATATCCATAATTGCTTCCTTGGTTACCTCTTCATCTTTGGTTTCTTCCAGATGTTCCTCAACTTCTAGCACACTTTCCTCTTCCTTCTTTTCCTGTACTGCTTTGACTTATTCATATTCAAAAATATGCTTATGTGCAGTGTTAGGGAATGGAATCTCATATGCTGGTTCTAGGGAGGCCACTGTTGCTTTAAATTCACTTTTCTTATTAGGTTCGGGTGGTGGATCATACTTGACCAAACCCTCTTTTGGAGCTTTGATGTGTTCTATAAAAGCTTTAACAACTTGCAACACAAGATCTGAATCCATATAAAGTTCTTTAGATAATTCTTTAACATGGCCCTTTTTATTATAGTCATGAATACAATCATAATCTATTTCTATGCCTCCTTCGCTTCCTAGACCAAAATTCCATGAAACTCTATGATCGTGAATTTTATTAAGTAAAGCCCAAGCTTTAGTTATAGGAAGATTCATAAAGGCTCCTTGCACGAAAGAGTCTATTTCATTTTTTTAGGTTCAATTAAACCGCGATAAAATAAATACAATAAATACCATTTAGGAAAATCATGATGAGGAGATAGATCAAGTAAATCTTTAAATCTGATATAAGCTCTTACTAGTCATTCATTAGGACGGTTCCTCCTAGTCATTATAACACGCCTGATTCAAAAAGATTTTGATAATGGATAATATTTTGCTAGGAACTCACAGGCTAAATTATCCCAAGTAGTAGTGGCTTCTAGGGTAGATATCTATACCACGAGAGAGTTGTACTAGTAAAAGTCTAACTAAAAAGTTTAACCCTTACCTCATTAGCAGTATACCTCGTTAATTGGAAAGTGCCACATATATCTTTGAAACATGCAATATGCTCATATGGATCAGGATCTTCTTCATCTCCAGTAAATTGCTTCTTGTGTATAATACCAAGTAATAGAGGATTTATTTCAAACCCCCTTGTCTTCTTGTTGGAGTTGTCTCTTTTATTAATATCATAAGGCTTCCAAAAGTGTCTCAGTGGATTAGCACTAGCCATATGCTCAGCTCCATCATGTTGGTGGAAACCTGTAACTCAAAACAAAACTTAGCAAGAAAAAAAAGCAAAAACTAAAAGACCTACAACGCTTAGCTCCCCGGCAACTGCGCCAGAAAATAGCTTCATGACTGCAAGTGCACAGATCGTTTGTAGCTAATTTCCAAATAAAGATATCGATCCCACAGGGAGCAGGAGTCTGAAGTCTAATAACTATTGAATTCAATACTACAATAGAAATGCTAAATAAAGTTCTAAGTAACAAGATGAAATGCGAATATTGTGTAAGAAGGTGTTTTTGGGTTTTTGGTATAAAAGAGAAATAAGTAAAGTAAAGTAACTAAATGATGTCTACAAGAGCATAGATCGTTTGTAGCTAGTTTTGAAGTTTAGATATCAATCCCACAGGGAGCCCAAAGGTAAGTGTCTATGGGTGAAGTCTCTGTCACACCCGAAGTTGTCACAGGTCTTCGAGTGAATTGACTACAAGTGTTGAAATAAGGAATTGGGTTTTGATTAAATGAGATGTATTTAAATAGAACTAAAATGTAAACTTCAGAAATATAAAACATAAAAGTAAAGAACGACTTTGTTGTTTGTTGTTTCCCGTAGATGACGAAAGAAGGCATGGGGAGATTCAGTTCATGGTGATAGTGACTGTGCCAGGTGGACGAGTTATAAATGTAACAATTATAATCTTATAAATATATGTGTAGGCGAGCAACCCATAATTAGCCGGAACTCCTCTTGGTAGATTTCATCCCAACGTCAATAATCCTACTAGCATGTTACCAAAACCATGGTCAGACACTAGATGATTAAGACCCTTCAGGTCGCTTAGCGATTAAGCTCCTTGGATCGGACTAATGCAATAAGCACAATGGTTCCTCATTATCCTCAAGTCTACTAGCTTTCCATTGATATCCCCGTGTCACCCGAGGGTCACTATTCCACCAGTGAACAAGATCTTATCTATGTAGAACAAAGCATCATGTTGTCTGGGCCCTTAATTAGACAACAAGCATTAGGCATCCCATAGATAGTCAAGCACACATAATATAGTAATTAGAATCAATCACAAATTTATGGAAAATATGAAGGCACATCACATCTCATAATCCCCTACATCTCCCACGCCCAAAGGAATTACTCACACATGAGAGAAGAATGGATCATCAATATAATTGAATAAAGGGAATTCGTCTTTGTATTACCATGGAGATCCACAATAAGAATAGAAAAATATCCAACACAATTCAAGATGGGAATAAACAATCTCAAACCCTAGTCTTGGAAGGTGAAGATCCCTCTCTCTCTCTCTCTCAAGTACAAGTAGTGGCTATGGGGGTGTATTGCCTAGGAGGTCGAAGATCATGGAGCGAGATGAAGAACATCTTCCCTTCTTCTCCGGATCTCTTGTTTCTCCCTTCTGGATGGTATGGCGGATGCTATGTTGTGTTTTCGTCCCTGGTCCCTAATGACTGCAAGTGCACAGATCATTTGTAGCTAGTTTCGAAATAAAGATATCGATCCCACAGGGAGCAGGAGTCTGAAGTCTAATAACTATTGAAATAAATATTACGATAGAAATGCTAGATAAAGTTCTAAGTGACAAGATAAAATGCGAGTATTGTGTAAAAAGGTGTTTTGGGGTTTCGGGTTTTTGGATTTTTGAGAGGCAAATATTGAGAGGTCGACTTCTCTCAACATCAAGATGTAGAAAATCTAACACATGGTCACAGCGATGAATATCATAATAGACTTTACCTTATTTCAATCTCATACTAGGGTTTCTCCATCTCCCCAAGCACTAATGATCTACTCAGACATGGAGGCAATCAACATCATGGCAATTGTAATGGAAACAATCATAGATGAATAGTACTTGTATAAATCCACAACGAGTACGGGAATTACAACAAGATCTATACAAGATGTAGATGGGACAGATGGAGATGGTGTGATGCAGTGGTGGGTGATGAAGATCGATGCCTTAGCCTCCATTATCTGCGCAGGGCGAATATGGATCCTTGGTGGATGAGTTCCCCCTCCAGATTCCTTCCAGAGGTGAGGTTTCTATGATTTCTGGGTGTTTTGTATGTCATCTCCTCGAACCAATTGCACGGGGTGAAACATTTTGATGAGGCGGAGGCGGCGCCAACTATACGGCCGGAGCTATACGGCCGAAAAAATTGCTCCCGCCGTATAGTTGGTCGTTGGACTCTCTGCCTCCCTCGTTCACTTCTAGTTTTCTTCTGGTATTATTAATATTTCCCAAATAAGCGATTTACGTTGTTTTTGACTCCTTTTCTCTACAGTACAACTGCTCCAAGAATTGTATCCATTGGATCCATCATCTGTCCTGATCCTAGTGAAAACAGACATAAAATGTGTGCGCGAGCGCCGTAAAATACCAAGATCCTACATCTACACTTCAAAATAATAATGTAAAACATGATGCAAATAAGCACTCATCAACTTCCCCAAGCTTAGACTCTTGCTCGTCCCGAGCAAGTTTTAGCTTAATGGATGTGATCCTCATATTCATGAAGCTGAGTCAATAAAATAAATGAGGCAATTGCAGCATGTGTTTATCATGTACGATACATAGGAATAAGTTCATTGAATAGTACCTTACTCAAACCATCTGAATAGTATTAGCAGGCTTCCACGCCATAGTGATCAACAGTTCATAAAACATGAATTTCAACATAATGTAAAAGTATTCGGTTCAACTGAATGAGTTAGCGAGGTAGTCCCAAGTGCTTTAGGATTCACGTATTCACTTGCAATTCAAAATCTCAAAAGTGTCTCTTTGTCATACTACAATACAATGGTATATGCCTACTTGCTCTTTGCACACTCGCTCCTTTTCTTCTTCTTTTTCTTTTCTTTTGTATATTCGCTCACACTTTTGTTTAAGTGTTGTGCAAAGGAGCTAGCCATACATTTCACTTCATGTAGGAATTCAAAGTTTAACAATCTCAATTATCAAATTCCAAGTGTATATGAAGCATTATTATGACTTGAAGATTCTACCTCATCTTATTCTCACTCTATTTTGATAGCACTTTCATTTTCCTTTGCTCAAGGTTTCTTTCTCAACTTAACTATATAGATAATTTTTCTTTGTAGATCAAACCGTAGACTTACAACATATTGACTAAATTATCTTTAGGTGTTCCATTAGTACCAATGGTGTGGAAGACTCCTATTGTTATCATCAAGTGCAAGTAAAATTATACTCAAGCCATTCATATATCACTAAATCAAACACAAACTCAATATTGCTCCATATATAATAATAAACTTGGAATTTCATAAAAGGGGTCGACTATTCCTGAAGGGAATTCTAATGATGCAAACTTTATTGCTAGTTTGAACTAATGCGAAAATAGTAATAAAAACTTATAGGATAGATTACAAGATCTTAAAGATCTCCCCAAGATTGAAATCAAGCGAAGCGGGATCAAATAATCCCTTGATATTATTTGATAGCGTGTGTTGTAGATCACTATGGCGCCATGGCATGTAACACCGCGGTGTGTAGCCTCTTGTTGGTCTCCTCCAAAGCAGTTATGCGGCTGTAGCACCTCCGCAAATCAGACTGAAGAGTGTCCACCCTATCAGTGAGCTTAGTCACCAATGTAAGGAGGTATTCCTTCTTCTCCATATCATTGAGACGGTGACGAACTTCAACGTGATGGAGTAGTTCCTGCTTTTGATATATCTCCAATGCCCGCATGCGATCCTTGGTCCTAGGGACAGCTTCTTCTTCCTCATCCATAATTGATGGATCGGGGAAGTGGAAACCGTACCTCCACTCTTCTTGAGGCTTGACCTTCATACGAGCACCAATGGTTGGTTTTGTGAGTGGTACCTCGGCTCCATTGCTAGCACCTGCACAAATATTAGATAATTCATTACGCTTGTGCGGCCTTTGATCCGTAGTGATGAGCTTTTCCATGTGGTTGGTTTTGCGAGTGGTACCTCGGCTCTATTGCCATCTCCACACGCCCTTTTCCATGTGGTTTGTGATCTTCTATCTCTTGTTGAGCTTTCTTCATCGCCGCCCAATTGATCTCCGGTGGATCATAGACGTCACGGCGGATATAGACGTCAACCACATCATCGTTGGAATCGTTGTTGAAGTAGCTTGGCTCGACGTATTCCTTGTACCTCGGGCTAAACCTCTCCACATCCTCGTCATCGTCCTCCATGGACGGGCTGCTAGAGCGGTCCCTGGAAGGAGAAATGAGCCCCAAGGGTTTTCCACGGCCTAGGATGGGATAGCGCATCGCTAGATTGGTTCCTGGAGATTATGATTAGAGAGAGACAATGGAATAATATAAGGGGGTTAGAGGTCGGTAAAACTCGCGAGAAACACCAAATTGTCACCCAAGAAAAGAATCTGAACAGAACAGGAAAAGAAATCACGGATTTGGAAGTGTCCTGCCACGTAACGACCAACTATGCGGGCACGACTCGTATAGCTCCGGCCATATAGTTGGTTCCGGGAAGATATTTCCAAATATCTCGAGTCCAGGTTAATTAAATCACGGCTCGGAACTAACAATAATGTTTTTTAGATGAATAAAAAAACGAAAGATCAAACAAAAAAGTGTCTGAGAGTTTAACGACCAACTATACGTCCGGAATTTTTGCTCCGGTCGTATAGTTGCGACCGTATATATACAAACACCAAAAATCAAAACCATCTAAGAGTTTAATGACCAACTATACGGCCGGAATTTTTGGCTCCGATCGTATAGTTGCGACCGTATAGGCTTAGATAGCGAAAACAATTTCACGAAGATGATACAGAGAGTTTAACGACCAACTATACGGCAGGAGCTTCCTCTCTAGTCGTATAGCTCCACCCGTATAGTTGGTAAAACCCCTCTAAATCTTTAGAAAAACATAAGGAATTCAAAGGCAAAATTTTCAAAAGTAAAAATTGTGAAAACAAATCACTTATTTGGGCAAGAAAACTTACCTTGCACTTACCATTTGTTTATTCGGGGATGAAAAGTTCCTACCACAACAAAGACTTATTCTCTTTTGGAGAAATTGACCTTAGTTCATTGAATAATTCCCATAAATGAAAATCACCAGGACTAAAGTTCCTTTCAATAAGATTGGTGTCTTGTGGGGCAATCATTAACACTGCATCCAACATATTTACTTCTTGCCTCTACATAATCTGCAACTCAAATTCTTGAAGTGAAAGAATCTAACGGATCAGTCTTGGCTTATGGTCTTTCCTCTCAAGAAGTTCTTTTAAGCCATCACGATCCGTGTGAACTCTTACCTTTGCATCAACTATATAGGAACAAAATTTATCACAAGAGAAAAATACAGCAAAAAGTTCCTTTTCTTCCTTAGTGTAGTTCTTTTGAGCACCATTAAGAGTTCTACTAGCATGATGTATAATATTAAATCTACGACCAATATGTTGTCCTAACGTTACTCCTACAACATCATCACTGGCTTCACATATTAAATCAAAGGTTTTATCCCAGGTAGGTGGTTTAATTATAGGAGCACGAGATAAAGCATTTTTGAGTCTATCAAAGGCTTCAAGACACTTATCGTCAAAATTAAATCTCATTCCCTTTTGCAAGAGGTTTGTCAAAGGTTTAGATATTCCAGAGAAATTTTTAATGAACCTTCTATAAAAACCCACATGACCAAGGAAACTTCGTATAACTTTAATATCCCTAGGTTGTGGCATTCTCTCTATTGCCTCAACCTTAGCTCTATCAACTTCAATTCCCTTACCTGATACCTTGTGTCCAAGGACTATACCTTGTGTCCAAGGACTATACCTTCTATAAACTTCTTATAACTTCAATTCTCCTAGTTTAGAACAAGATTAGTTTCTTCACAACGCTGGAAAACTCTTTTGAGATTATCCAAGTGTTGGGGATATACTTTCCGGGTATCCTCATAGTTCCTTACTGACCAGGGTGGCCCACTTTGGGTTAGAGCTTTGCTTCACAGGCGTGGCCCAGGAGAAAATCTGAGGTCCAATCAGCTACGGAAGGCCCGTAAGACTTCTGGCATAGGCCCATAGTGTTACTTGTAGTTCAAGATGTACTCTGTAACCGACTCTTAGGCGTAGCCGGATAGGTCTCTCCTGTAAACCCTAGGCCAGATATCTATATAAGCCATCCTAGGGAGAGCCTTTAGGGCAATACCTTACAGTCACAATCTCAACTCGCACAGGCGAACCCCTTGTAACCCATATTCCGGCTCTACCGTATTATTGGATTGCTAGCAGGAGTAGGATTCGTCCAAAGCCGGCGGATTCGAACCTGGGTAAACTTGTGTGCTCACCGTCCCGGAACACCATACGTCTCACACCCCTCTCTTCCGCATGCCTCAAGGACCCCCTCATGGCGTACTTGTCATCAATACGACGACAGTTGGCGCCCACCGTGGGGCAAGTGAGCTTCGGATCTGCATTCCGAGCGGAATCTGCAAGAATCGGAATCGGCGAGACTATTGCCGTCGGTCGCATCCTCTACACTAGCGACGTCCCTCTCATCGTTCTCGACGAGACTTGGATTCTGGCTAGGGAAGCCGTGACCACCTACACCATCATGTCTTTTGGCGAGATCGATGTTTACATCGGCTTTGCTGAACCTGCCCCACCCACCCCAGCGGTGATGATAGAGGCAGAAGAAATTTCTAGGTCCCCTTTGTCCGTGGAGGCGGCAGAGTTCCGGATCTCAGAAACCCCTAATCCCACCCAGCCCGCACCAATCGTGGAGATAGTGTAGAAAGTTGAACCTGAAGCAGATCTTGTGGTTCAAGTCGAATCTAGAGTGGATCTCCTGGGTGAGGTCAAATCCTAGATCGATCTGTCTGCTGAGGTCGAGATCCAGGAGGAGCACAGTAAAAACCATGGTTCCGGATCTGCCAACGCCAGAAAAGATCGACCGTTCCTGACGCATACGTTGAGGCGCATGATACTGCAAGACGCAAGCGTGGATGAGGTTCTCAAAACCATCAGGATCTTCGAGGAAGCCCCCGAGGAAAGCCGCAACTACCTCAGGACCCACACGTCACACTTCGTCGGATATGTTGGATCCGGATCCAGCTCTGCCGATGCTGGAGAAAACACCGACTCAATTCTGGAGGCGATCGTAACAAACACCGAATTGCCCGCATCCTCGGATGAATCGATGACGTCAGCAGATTTCCGAAAGTTCTCCGTGGAGTATGAAGAGGAGTGTAACTCCAAAGCCGTAGAGGAAGAAGAAGCCATGGATGAAGGATACAGGGAAACTCTTCCAAAGCGCAGGATGACATGGAAATCGGAGATAATCCCGAGGTCCAGATGTCCGAAAGTACCGATCAGAGTTTGACTCTGGGAAACGGACCCAAGAAGGCAAAGAAGAAGGACAAGACGAACAAGACCCCGGCAAAAGATCTTCCGCCAGAGGAAGTGATTTCTAAGGAATACGAGGAAGACTTGGATGGAGCACTTATCCTAGACGAGCCCAAAGAAGAGTCGGTGGATGGACACGTGATCACTGAAGGTGCGCGTAAACTCATCGATGCTGCATTAACCACACCTATCCCTATAGCTGCAGAACTTACTGCCGAAGAACTAGACGAAAGGGCCCAGGCCCTAAAAGCGCGTCGTCAACAACTCCTAGATGAAGCCAAAAACATCGAGGAGGAGAAGAAACGCATGGCAACTATGGAGAAGTACATCTCTCGGCAGCATCAGAAGACCCGGAAACGTCACACGCGTGATGATCAATTCCTAGAAGTACACAAGGTTCTCTTCGAAGGAGACCCAGGGATGCCTCGTCTCGACAGCAAAGGAGATCTGGTGTATCGAACACCGGTACAGAACACTGTTGCAGATCGAGATATCCTATCGAATAATCCAGGCCTAGAGCAGGTTCGATTAGGCATTAAGCTACTCACCAAGGATCTGGAACAGCAAATGGATGCGAAACCCGAAAGCGAAAAACTGGTTTCCAAATCCGACCAATGTCGCACGGACTTAGCCTGGAATGATATAAGGCCCCAGCGTGTTCCGGAACAACATCACCGTTCTGATAGACGGGAAGACAACTACTCCAGAACCGGATCATCAGGACAACATCACAGAGCTGCACGTGACTGGCGCAATGTCGCTCCAGCCGCCGAGCAAGAAGAAATTGCTGCACTGTATCCGAGAAACCCTCCCCGACGATATTCTAATGATCATAGGGGAGAAGACAAAGAGAAACGTCGGGAGGAGGACCGTCAAAGGATGCCACCTCCTAGACCTACAAACCGTCCGGCTAAGCCCCACCATGGTGGTAGTAACGGACGAAGGAACGATGGAAACCAGGCCGAGTCAAGCCGGTAGGGGGCTCGTCACAATGAAGATCCTCCCCAGAATCGGAATAATGACGCTCCGGATAGAGGCCGGCGATCAGCTGGAAATAACCCAGCTGCTCCACCTTCTCCGCCAAGTAGCCATCACAACGGCTCCCAAGGAGGCCAAGGAGGGCGTCGTGGTGGAGGAGGTGGTGGCAGAAGCCGAAGTCTGGCTCCAAGGCACCGCAGCCATAGCCGTCATTCAGGACGATCTTTATCCCCAAATGACGCAAGGCACAGGATCAACTCCAATATAGAGGCACGGCGCTATGAAAACGATGACATATACGTGGGCCCAAAATGCTTCGGACCATGCATAAGAGCTACAAGATTCCTGGAAGGATTTGCTATCTCAAGACATATTTAGGCCTACGACGACATAGCTCGGCCAAATACTTGGCTACATGATTTCTTCCAAGCTTGCTGCATTGCCAAAGGCGGAAACAGCCTGGTCCCAACCCGATATATCCCACTTATGTTGTGGAAGACGACACGATCATGGCTCAATGAACTTCCGGAGAACACCATCCACAACTGGTATGACATGCAAAGTGTGTTCTTTCGGAATTTCGAAGGCACATACCGGAGGCCTGTACGGTCGGAGACCTACAACGTTTCACCCAAAAAGCCAGAGAAACTTGCCGAGACTATCTCGGACAATGTATCGACACCAAGAACTCCTGTGAGGGAGTAAATGACCAAACTACGATTGAAGCTTTCATTGCAGGTCTCCTAATTGGTTTACTACGTCATCGCTTGAAGTGTGACAAAGTCACTGATTTGGGAGAGATGATATAAACAGCGAGCAAGTATGCAGATGCTGACAACGACCCAGAGGGATTACTCAATGCCCTGGCTATGGCACAGTTGGAAAAACAACCAAAGCAATAAGCTCAGAAGTGCAAGAATACCTCGGAAGAAAAACCCAACGCGGAAACGGTAGTAGTCACTGCTACTTTCGGGTCTGGAGGATGAGGAGGACATGGCGGTGGCCGCGGACGCGGTCATGGGATGTCAAGAGTTCAAGGTAGAGGAGACTAGCAGCCTAGCAAAACCTACTCTTGGGCCGACATTGCCAATAACCCATGTGTGCATCACCTAGACGCTAATGGGGGCTCGTCCCACACAAACGCCGAGTGTCGTTTCAATGACGACATTAAGAGAGATGATACCGTTGGGTACAAAGCTAAGCGGAAGAAGGGAAATAAGAATCCCGAAAAAGAAAAAGAGACCAAGGAAGATTCCGACATGGAGGAAGCTGATGCTTCAAATCCCAAGCTAGAAGGGAAGAAAAAATTTCTGACCAAGAAAGACACTTATGTCACCTTCCTCGGATCTCAACCAGCAAAGGTTAAGAAAGCAGTTCTGCATGAGCTCAGCGCAACAGTTCCGGCTGTCCCTCAATTCTTGGACTGGTCAGAAGTGGCAATCACCTTTGACCATGCTGATCATCCGCCTAAGTTACAAAGGCGAGGAAAATACGCCTTAATCGTCAATCCACTTATTGACGGTTATGGTTTCTCCAAGACTCTCATGGACGATGGTAGTAGCATTAACATCCTGTATGTCGAAACGCTACGCCGGATGAAGATCTCAGAGACCCAGCTGAACCACGGCTCTGTGATTTTTCACGGAGTTGTCCCAGGAAGACAAGCAAATTCCCTGGGAGAAATCACTTTGGATGTTACCTTCGGAACTCCAAAGAACTATCGGACGGAGGCACTTTCTTTCGAAGTGGTCCCGTTCAAGAGCACGTACCATGCTATATTCGGGCGTCCGGCTTACTTGGCTTTTATGGCTCGTCCGTGTTACATTTACAATATGATGAAAATTCCAGGTCCTAACGGCGTGATCACCATCAGGGGAGACCCGAAGAAACTGCGAGAGTGCGAGGATGGAAATGCCGCCTTTGCTGAAGCCGTGCTGCACGCCCAGGAGTACCAGGAAATCAAGAAGAGCATAGATCCGTCCGAGATGCCCGCAACGAAGAAGGAGGTGACAAAGCCGAATCCGGAGTTCAAGGCATGAAAAGAGACGAAGAAGACGCCGTTGAAGGATGATGACCCCTCCAAGGTGACCCAGATAGGCGTAGGCCTAGATAGCGCATAGGAAAGCGCGCTCGTCAAGTTCCTCAAAGCAAATAAAGATATCTTCGCATGGCAGCCATCTGAGAAGACCGGAGTACCTAGGGAACTTGCCGAGCACTCTTTAAATGTAAACCCGAATGCCAAACCCGTCAAATAGCCCTTACGACGTTTTGGCGATGAAAAGCGTAAGGCAATAGCTAAGGAACTAGCACGGCTCGAGTTAGCCGGATTCATAGAAGAGGTCATCCACATTGAGTGGTCGGCCAATCCTGTAATGGTCCCTAAAAAGGACACCACTGATTTAAGGATGTGTGTTGATTATACTGCCTTGAACAAGGCTTGCCCCAAAGATCCGTTCGCTCTGCCTAGGATTGATCAAGTTATCTATTCTATGGCAGGCTTGGAACTATTCTATTTTCTCGACGCATATTCCGGTTATCACCAAATCCGGATGAAGGAATCTGACAAAGTCAAAACTTCATTCATAACCCCCTTCGGAACCTTCTGTTTTGTTACGATGCCCTTTGGGCTGAAGAACGCAGGAGCTACGTATCAGCGCACAATGCAGCGTTGCCTCCACGATCAAATCGGACGCAATGTACATGCATATGTGGATGATATTGCGATGATGTCCAAAAAGAAGGAAACATTGATTTTTGACTTGGAGGAAACGTTCGCCAATCTACAAAAATACAACATAATGCTTAATCCAAAGAAATGCTTCTTTGGAATCCCAGCCAGAAAATTGTTAGGTTTCATCGTGTCTCAAAGAGGCATAGAGGTCAACCGAGACAAAATCAAGGCTATACTCAATATTTCCAGGCCAACCCGCCTGAAAGATGTACAAAGACTAACTGGTTGCATTGCCGCAGTCAGTCGGTTTGTAAGCCGGCTCGGTGAAAGAGCCGCACCATTATACAAACTCCTGAAAAAGACCAAGGATTTTGTGTGGACCGACGAAGCTGAAGCTGCACTACAAGATCTGAAGAAAGTACTCTCATCTGCTCCTATCCTTGCTACACCAGAACCACAGGAACCGATGTTGCTCTATCTTGCTGCGACAAACAAAGTTGTCGGTATCGTCATAGTAGTGGAGAGACCGGAGGAAAATCAGGAACATTTGGTGCAGCGTCCGACTTACTTTGTCAGCGAGGTCTTAACAGAATCAAAACAACAGTATCCGCACTATCAAAAGCTAGCTTATGGTGTGTTCTTGGCATCTCGTAAGCTACGACACTATTTTCAGGAGCATCCAATTACCGTGGTGAGCATAGCTACCATGAGAGATATAGTCAACAAAAGTGACGCCACTGGACGCGTCGCCAAATGGGGCATAGAGCTCTCAGCTTTCGATATTGAGTACAAACCTTGGACAACAATCAAATCCCAAATCCTTGCCGACTTTGTTGCTGACTGGACAGAGACGAAGGAGAATATGACCCTCCCTGAGTCGGAATATTGGACCCTATATTTTGATGGGTCTAAGGCTCGCGGGGGCTTGGGGCAGGGTGTGGTGCTCAAATCACCCCAGGGAGATAAACTTTTATACGTGTTGCAGATTCACTTCACAGCGACAAATAATATTGCCGAGTATGAAGCACTGCTACATGGAATCCGGATTGCTAAGGATATCGGCATCCGATGTTTCATGTGTTACGGAGATTCGGATCTTGTTGCTCAGCAAGTGTCGGATATTTGTAATGCAAATAAACACATGACAACATATAAAGCTATCGTGGATGATTTATCTAAATCGTTCGAAGGGTTTGAGGTTCAACACATCCCTCGAGAAGAAAATAAGGAAGCAGATGCATTATCTCGGATAGGCTCTGCATGGAAAGAGGTCCCGGATGGCGCTTTTCTAGAGCACCTCAAAGTTCCCTAAAAAAAGGGAGTGGACGAGGAATATCCGACCAAATCCGACTCACCTATAATAGCAGTTCTGGCTGTAATTCCTAGCTAGACCCAACCCTACCTTGACTATTTGGTAGATGGCAAATTACCCGAAGACGAAGTTCTGAGCCGGCAGATAATCCGACGAGCAAAAGCCTATACTGCGGTTAGTGGTGAGCTCTATAAGCGGAGTGTATCTGGGTCTTTCAGCGCTGCGTATCTCCGGAAGAAGGAGTGGAAATCTTAAGAGAAATCCACGAAGGCGAGTGTGGTCACCATGCTGCAGCCAAATCTTTAGTGGCAAAAGCTTTTTTCTGGCTTACAGCGAAGGCAGATGCCGAACGGCTGGTCAAGACGTGCAAAGGCTGCCAAAAGTATGCCAAACAAGCTCACGTTCTGGCTGATCAGCGGCGAATAATACCTATAACATGGTCGTTCACGGTCTGGGGGATTTATATGGTAGGACCGTTCAAACAAGCTCCAAGTGGATTTACTCACCTCTTAGTAAGGGTGGATAAATTCACCAAATGGATTGAGGCTAAACCCGTCACTAGTTGTGATGGAGCAACAGCCAAAAGATTTGTCGAGGATGTTATAATCCGGTATGGTTATCCGCATAGTATTATCATGGACAACGGGAGTAATTTCTCTATGGGAGAACTTGCTGGATTCTGCAACAAACAAAATATCCGGCTTGACATTGCGTCAGTCGCACATCCGCAGGCTAATGGACAAGTCGAAAGAGCAAACGGTTTAATCCTACGAGGCCTAAAACCGAGACTCGAAGCACCACTACGACGTGCTGCGGGGGCTTGGGCAGAGGAATTACCTTCTGTAATATGGAGTTTACAAACAACTCCGAACAGGTCAACCGGATACACACCTTTCTTCTTGGTCTATGGTGCAGAAGCAGTTCTTCCTAGTGATTTAATTCACACTTCTCCTAGAGTGGCCGCGTATATCAAAGAGGATGCCGAGATTTCTCGACAAAATGATCTCTACTTAGTCGAAGAAGTTCGTGTCGTTGCTGAAATGAGATCAACAGCCTATCAGCAGAAGTTACGCAAGTATCATAGCCAGAGAGTCAAAAACAGATCTTTCAATAAGGGCAATTTGGTTCTCCGGCTTGTGCAACAAAGAAAGCACAAACTTTCCCCAGTATGGGAAGGGCCCTTCTTGGTTAGTTGAGTATTGCACAATGGTTCATACTACCTAACTGATATGAGGCTAGTCAAAGAAAGACCTGCTACTAAGAAGAGAAAGAGAGCTGGAGGCAGTACAAATCCGGATGAGTTAGACAAACCGTGGAATATTTCTCAACTACGTCCCTTTCATTCTTAGTTTATTCTTCTTTGTAATCGTATATATGTACATGTTCTGTGAGAAATAAAAGTCTTAGTTGCCTCAAGTTTTTTCTAAGAAGTTTTTACCATCTTATTTCCAAATGATCATGTCATAGTCGAAAATCCCAGAATGCTTGAAAGTACTTTATGCTCATGTTTGTTCTAGTTTAGATTCCCGATTCTAAAAATGTTACCTTCGGGTATAACTCTAAATTTCATAGTCTATACTTTGGTTATTTGGCTGATTGTCGGATGCAGGTATTTTCCGAATAGTGAATTGTTGGTACTGGAAGCCGGCTTTGTTTCCGAGTTTAAACTGGTTTAGCAATTGAGCTCCGTTGCTCGGCAAAGTTTCCGTGCTCAAAGTTTAGCCGGCTCACGAAAGGGACGAGGCAGAAAGCCAGATAAATGATAAGTGTAGACAAAAAAGTACAAGTGCTTATGCAAATATTTCAGGCACACAAAAATTTAAACCAAAAGTGTTGATTAGATTAAAACTTAGCACTAGCAAAAGTATCATACTGCATATTTACAGACCCATAACATTTTCAGAATAACACATTTGTTTCTGATAATCTATGATGTAGGAGAAGAGCTAGGAGTTGCCGGCTCGCTAGACACATCAGCCGCACCCTAATAACGATCCGACGTGCCAAATCCAATATGGCTTGTCCATCGTCGGAAACTTCGGCTGCTTCTTCAGGAGGCGGAGGCAACGTGTCCACGCGGGTGAAGAAGGGAGTGTCGTAGCTGGTTAAGTCAGCTACATGACACCCATATCCGGTGTAGGAATCCATGATGGCCTTGATGTCTTGCTCCTGTCCGTCTTCGTCCACCTTACAGTACCCTCTGGTTACTTGCCAGATTTCCATGCTTCCATGGTGGCTCATAACCATTGGGAGGGCGTTTTGCGCCGCTGATCGCGCGTAGGACATGTTCTAGTCCCGGATGAGCTGTGGCATCTCCGTTGCCTTGCCCCGCACCTGAAAGTCGGATATGCTATGCATGTTCGGAACCTTGAGAGCTTCGCCAATATCCTCAATGGATTGGCGGAAGTCATGAAGCAAATCACCAACTTGGGTAAGCTGGTGGGTGTGGGGCTCGGTAGAGGTAGAGTCCGTCAAGTTTAGAGGACCTATGCATACAATGCCAAATAGTTAAATAAATCCGATATCAAAAGAGTCGAAGAATATAGACAAGTCAGAAAGACGGAAACATACCAAAGATGATGTCATCAACTTTAGTCTTCTCTTCACGAAGACTCCAGAGTTCAGTCGGAGCACCTCGGAAATATCCTTCACTCTGAATAGCTCATCGTTGAGATCCAAGATTTTCTTCTCGTGGAGTGTAATCTTGCGATCACGCTCCACGGTGGCCATGGAGGAGGATTCGAGAACTTGAGCAATGCTCTTCTCATGATCCACCTTAAGCTGGTCTAGCTCTTGGCGGAGATCCTTGTTTTCCACCACCAAGGTCTTCAGATTCTTGGCCTCTTCGATCATAGCACAGGACTTCTTTATCAGTGTTGTAATTCAAAAAGAACAACAGTTCAGCAATAAATATTCAGCTATGAAAAATCAAGACAAGGTTTGAGTCTCGGAAAGTTCACCTTCGGCCTCATCCTTGGAAACTTTAAGCTCAGCATTTTTAAGTCGGAGAGCTTTGATCTCTCTCCGCTTATTGCAGATATTCTTCAACAATTCCTGGTTATATGAATTAACTTTCTGTAAGTCAGAATACCCAGAGTCAGAAGTCTACTAAAGACTCGGGCTAATATTTTAGGTAATATCAACACGAGCCTTGGGGGCTACACTAGTTCATTCTTTGGCATCCTAAAGGAAGCATAAACCTGGATTGTCTATCCAATTTCATGCTTGGGGGCTAGAGGATATGATATAAAGTACCATAAAGAAAAATGTGAGTTAGAATTCCGACTTACATGATGTTCATGTGTGAGCTTGCTCAGGCACATGTTCACCTCAGTGGTAACCTTCTCGGCGAGGGTGAGTGGAATAACCGGAGGTGGCGGAAGCACCCCAGCTCTTAGTCCCTCGTCGTGAAGGCAGATTTTTTCAAGAAGTTCGGAGTACTTGACGTCCTCTGCTTCTTGTGCTTCTTCTTCGGCAGAGAGATTACGGCTTTCCAGGCATTGCTGGGCCAGCCGCTGGATTTCCTCCGCAGATTTCCGAGACAAGCCAAATTTGGCAAGTCCCGGATTGTTCAGGAGATTTTCGGTGAAGGTCTCTGCCGAGGGATCATTACCCGAACAGGGTTCACCCTTATCAAAACATGATCCACCCATGGTGGCGTCAGTCTGCGACTCAAGGGTCGCTGGCTCTATTGAGGGAGCCGGATCTTCTGCGACAACCGAGGATGGAGTAATCACCGGCGTTGCAGAAGATTGAGGGGCGCGAGTCGGAGGAGCTGTGGCAGGAGAATCCATAGTCAGCTTCGTCTGCCGCAGGGGCTTCGAAGAAGTTCCCTTCCCCTTTCCCTTGATGAGCTGTTTATCTTTGAGAATGTAATAGAATGGAAAACATTACATCTCAGAAGAAATTACGAGTAAGGTACAAAGGCGGAAGTTGTGTGGAAAGTCACCTCTTCACAACTGGCACTTCCTTTGTGCCGACGGCTACTGTCGGAGCTTTACGCTTCCTGGGTACAACGTCTGACAGTGGGACCAGTTCCTCCTCCTGAGAAAACTCCAAAGGATATCCCTCGATAAGAGCCAGTTCTGACTCGGGGAGGTCGGCAAGCTGAAAAGAAGATAATATCTCAGTGTTGCGAAATAACTTAAAGGTGAAACACATAAAAAGGGTTTACTGCTAAAAGCTTACCGGCACTACAGGGTCTTCCACTGTGTGCATGTCCAGAGATAAATCCAGAATCTTTCTCTCGATCCGCTCCTTTATCAGCCATTTGATCTGGCTTATGTAGTCCTGTGGCTTTAGGGCCTTGGGGCTGATGCAGAGGGAGTCTTGTTTTGACGTCGTGATGGAATGCATCAGTCGGTCATCGTGCTGCTGGAGAGGCTGGATCCGGCGGTGCCACCTAGCACTGGACCAGGTCGAACCCTCTCAGACCCTTGTGCTTCATCAGATACTCGATCTGCCTCTTGGCGAGGAGCAGGTCGTCTCTGAGAGCCGGAGGAGCCTCATCCCAAGACGCTAGGGTCGTGGCGGCTCTGTCGATGAAAGCTGGAGGAGCAGGAATATCCTTATGGTAAAAGAAGGTGGTCGGCCACTGTTTTACCGACTCACTAGCTAAAATACGAGGATAAACACGCTCGCGTCTAACTGAAAGGCTAATCGTGCCGGTAATATAAGGATTACCAGCAGTGATGGAGTTTCTCCGGACATGGAAGTAAAACCGGAATAAAATGAGACTCGGCCTAATGCCGAGATATCCCTCACACAAAGCCGCATAGGCGCTCATCTCTAAGATGGAGTTGGGGGAAGATGGTGAAGTTAAACACCATAGTGATCTGTCACCTTGGAAAAGAATTCCGAGGAAGGGAAAGACAAACCTCTGTCGAGGTGGGTGCCGAAGTGCACCCGCTCATCAGCGTGTGGATTGGGGATGGTTTCACCGAAACCGCTCCGCTAGTCGCCGGCACGGAGGAGCCCTTCATTCTCCACGCCATGGAGCTTCTCGTCGTCAAGGATGCAGGGGATCCAGACCCCGCGATTGCTTTCTTTCTCTGTGCCACCGTCGTCGCTGCTGCCGCCGCCCCAGCCAAGCCGGATGATGAAGATGAAGCCATTCCTCCGGTGCGCCGGTGACCTTTGATGGGCGGTGCTGGGAATCTGGGAAGCAGGGGAGCTCTGTGCGCGAGGGATAAGTGGAGGAGAGGAAACGGCAAGGGGAATAGGTGAAGATGAGGGAAAGAGAATCCTCACCCCTTGTAGCCACCTAACCGCGCCAAGATTCGTGCAAAAGCCACAGTAAGTATGCCACACGTCGTGGAAAGAACTGGGAAGGTCCCACATGATGATTATGTCGCCTCGATCTCCGCGTATGCATTGAAACGGCACCTCGATTCCGCAAAAGGCGGACCCACCAACGGTCGTGCTGACAGGGGATGTCTGTGAGTGACGTGACTTGACCATGACTAGTGTCACATGACGTTAGAGACCAAGTTCCGGCTTAGTTTGAATTACAAGCTAGAAGCACAGCTAAAGTACTGATAGGTCCGACTTATTTTGAGACCCGGATCGTATCTTTTGTTTTGAAGTTTCAGGAACCCTTCAAGATTCTGCAAGCCGAAGATCAAGCTAGACGATAATGAATCCGACTTTGGATCTTGGAGACTTCCGGGTTGGGGATATACTTTCCGGCTATCCTCATAGTTCCTTACTGACTAGGGTGGCCCACTTCAGGTTAGAGCTTTGCTTCACAGGCGGCCCAGTCAGGGAGAAAAGATGGAGTCCAGTCCGGCTACGGGAAGGCCCAGAAGACTTACCGACATAGGCCCATAGTGTTACTTGTAGTTCAAGATGTACTCTGTAACCGACTCTTAGACGTAGCCGGATAGGTCTCTCCGATAAACCCTAGGCCGGATATCTATATAAGCCGTCCTAGGGAGAGCCTTTAGGGTAACACCTTACAGTCACAATCTCAACTCGCACAGGCGAACCCCTTGTAACCCATATTCCGGCTCTGCCGTATTACTGGATTGCTAGCAGGAGTAGGATCCGCCCAAAGCCGACGGATTTGAACCTGGGTAAACTTGTGTGCTCACCGTCCCGGAACACCGTACGTCTCACACCCCTCTCTTCCGCACGCCTCGAGGACCCCCTCATGGCATACTTGTCATCAATACGACGACACCAAGCAACTAGTAAACGAAGTATGATGACCCACAAGTATAGGGGGTGTATCGCAGTATTTTCGAGGGAAGTGAAACCCAATTTATTGATTCGACACAAGGGGAGCCAAAGAATATTTATAAGCCTTAACAACTGAGTTGTCAATTCAGCTGTAGCTGGAAACAATCTTGCTCACAGCAGTTTATCAGTAGCAACAGTTTTGTAATAGCAGTCGCAAAGTAATAGCAATAGTAAAGTAAAGACAGTAGTAACAATTGCAGTAAACAGTAGGATTAAAGCGTGGTAGGCATAGGGATGGATGGACGGGCATTGCATGGACAAGACAATTCATATGGCAATCAAGACATAGGACATTTGCAGATAAATAAGATAAAGCATCCAAGTACTAGATTATCATAGGCATGTGTTCCATATATAGTCATACGTGCTTGCAATGAGAACTTGCACAACATCTTTTGTCCTGCCATCCCGTTTGTAGCGGGGCCTCAAGGGAACTACTGGCAATTAAGGTGCTCCTTTTAATAGAGCACCGGAGCAAAGCATTAACACTCCGTGAACACATGTGATCCTCACATCAAAGCCATTCCCTCCGGTTATCCCGATTATTGTCACTTCGGGGCCTTCGGTTCCGGACAACAATATGTGTATACAACTTGCAGGTAAGACCATAAACGACACTATCATAATGAATCAATAACATGTTCAGATCTGAAATCATGGCACTCGGGCCCTAGTGACAAGCATTAAGCATAACAAGTTGCAACAAAGTCAAAAAGCACTAATAATAGATACTAGGCACCATGCCCTAACAATCTGATGCCATTACATGAACGATCTCATCCAATCCCTACCATCCCCATAGCCTACAGCGGGGGATTACTCACTCATGGATGGGGGGATCATGGATGGTCAATGGAGAAGCGATGGTGATGATGATGGCGATGATCTCCTCCAATTCCCCGTCCCGGCAGGGTGCCAGAACAAAGTTTCTGGTTCTGAATCACGGAATCTGGTGGTGGTGGCATAGAGAAACTCTTTCTAGAAAAACGCCGAACCCCCCTTGGTTTTTAGGTCAAGAGGCAACTTATATGCGAAGAGGGAGGCCGAGGGGGTGACCGAGGCGGCCACACCACCCCCAAGCACGGCCAGGTGGTGTGGGCCCCTCGTGGCCCTCCTCCGTCTCGTCTTCTGGCTCCGTGAATCTTCTGGTGAAATAGGATTTTTTGCATATTTTTCGGGATTTTTCCTGATAGTTGATTTTCTGCACAAAAACTCGACACCAAGGTAATTCTGTTGAAAATAGCGTCAGTCTGTGTTAGTTGTATCCAAATCACACAAGTTTAGAGGAGAAACAATAGCAAAAGTGTTCGGGAAAGTAGATACATTTTGGACGTATCAAGTCCCCCCAAGCTTAGCTTATTGCTTGTCCTCAAGCAATTCAGTTGAAAACTAAGTGCGATAAAAGAAACTTTCATGAACACATTTGATTCATAAGATGTATATATTCTCAGCATATGATCAAGTACTTGGTCAATTCATAATAAGGAGCATGCAAATAAGGTTACTCAATAGTTATTGCAAGCTAAGAAGAGATTCCAACTCAAAAATAGTAAGTAGCATGAAACATAGACATAAGCAACATTGCAATGCTCATAAAAAGGTATGATAGAGTGGTATCTCGCTTGCCTTTAATGTAGAGCAAACATAAATGCAAAGGCACCTCTAAAGTTCAAGTGAAGACTAGAAGTAAAGATATCAAAGATACATGCATCAAAGTCATGACACAATTAATCAAGTTTTGATACAAGCACATCACACTAAGAATGACAACTATGCTCTCAAGAAAGTGCTCATAGAATAAGTGGTGACTCAACAAGGAAGTGAAAAGGTTTTGAAAAAGTTTGAAAGGCTTCCAAATGCTGAAAGTATGGTACTCATTAGCTTTAAGCTCGCATTGCCCCTATCATAAGCATCTTTAAATGGTTAAGGTTAAAGTGACACAACTAAGAGGATATGCTTGACAAGTTATAAGTTGAAATCTCATGCCCCTTGCTTACGAGTACCGAACCTCATGCTACTCAACTTCAGTCACAAGTAAGCTCTTGTCATTGTAAGTACATATGTATCATAGAGAACCGCAAATGGGGTACCCCTTGCACATGATACAGGAGCTATCCCGTAATCAAAATGACAAGGGAAGCAGACAAAGAGCATCTCAGCGATCTTTTTATTTGCTATTTGCATAGGTTTTTATTGAGGATGCTTAATAGAGTGCTCATTATGGTTTTGCTGCAAGTTTCCACCATGATTAGGAATGGCTTAGGCTAGCGGCCCAAGTGTTTCTCTAACACACATACAAACTCCATGATCCTACAAGTTTCCCTTTTATTTCACACCACCGGGATCCATAAGCAAAAGAATCATGATATCAACGGAATATAAGTGCAATGTTGAAAGCATTCCCGATGATACATGGTTCTGCTAACTTCAACTCATAAAGCGCAAGCATATACGCAACAAAGATGGACACAATGGTTCAAGATTATTAAGTGCAAGAAAGTAAAGTGTGCCATCAAGTTTGTGAGAGCTTTACTAACTAACTTTCTCATAACAAGCAAACATTTTATTCGGAAGAAAACAAGACATACTAAATATGCACGGACTAGCAAATGATGCTAATAGGTAGGTATGGTGGACACTTTTGGCAATATTGGTTTTGGGGAGTTGGAAACACGAGTAGAGCTCATACTTAGTGCAAGTGAAGGCTAGCAATAGTAAGGGAGCGACAAACAAGAGAGCTATAACTGTCATAATCATGCTTGCAACAAAACATGACTAATTATGGCATGAAATTGACTCAAGGACCCTGAGGAAAAATAATTCATCGAGGCTTAACTGATTGCTTCAGTCATATGCATGTGTGAGCATGTTCCAACTCAATTTAAATGAAACATTCAGAGGAGGATACCATAGTGTCATACCAGTTTATGAATAGAACAATGCAAGCAAACATTCATATGACATGCTACAAACCATTAGTAAGCTGGAGATGATCATAAGAGAGCAAGAACTACTAAGAATCCATAAATAACACACACCTTACATGAACAGACTAAGCATGCCCACAATGATGAGTATATGTACAAAAATGAAAACAAATAGAGTCCATTACCAGCCTCTTACCACACCTCAAGTTGTCATTAATCTTCATTATTGCCCTTCACTTGTGTGGCTTGGATAATAGCATGAAACCAAATATCCACTAAGGACTACTGAACCCTGCAACGAACTTCACAAAACCAAAGAAGAACAAAAAATATTTTTGATGTTTTTGATTTTTAGAGGCAAGAACAAAAAGGAAGAACAAGCAAAGCGAAATCTTTTTGGGTTTTTCGAATAATCAAAACAAAGCAAAAAGGAAGAAGCAAACCAAGGCTAAAAATACAAAGAAGCAAACAAAGAGAAACAACGAAAATATTTTTGGTCTTTTTGTGTTTTGGAAAGCAAAAGTAAAAAAAGATCAAAAACTAAAAAGAAAACGAAACATGGATATACAAAGTACCGACTGAACATGATATGTAGATGAGTGTGATGTCGGTGTACCTCCCCCCAAGCTTAGGCTTTTGGCCTAAGTGGGTATCAACCCCAACGCGGGTAGGAACTCTAGGCCGGCGGGTCATCATAAGAATGATCATAGTTAGGCCCTTGTGTAGACGAAGAAGCTCCCCAATCATAGGTAGGCTGCTGATACAAAGACTCCCCCTCATTCAAGGGCTGAACCAAATCATCTGTAATCTCCCTTCCAGTATCCTGCTCTTGCTGGGAGAGCTCCCCCAGATATGCATCGAGCTCCTCCTCGGTGAGTGACCATCCTTCCCTAGTATCAAGGTTAAACAAAATAGGCGCACGCAAAAGAACAACATGCTTGGACTTACTCCTTCTCCAACCAGCTTTGAGGAAGATTATTTCATAAGATAAAACACTCAAATTATCCCAAGAAGAAACAAACTTATGTTGTATCATGGAATTAAGGTCAAGCCTCTCTATGGGAAACTATAGGTCTAAATGATGAGGCTCTACACCATGCAAAGCTAGCAAGCAAGAGGCGATGAGGCCTCCACAAATTCCACCTTTCTCGCGGTTAGCAGCAAGACGGAAGGCTATCAAGGCACCCAAATTATAAGTCCTATCTCGTTTTAAGGCAGCTGAGATGAAGGCTAGATCATATGAGGATAATTTATTAGCAGTTTTCCTAGCAAGAACACACTTGGCAATAAAGTAGGCAAAGTATCGAATAGACGGGAGATGAATATTACGAATTTTGCCACTCTCCTTTGAGAAGCTGCTCCCTTGGCAAATTTCCGCGTACAAGTCCATGAGTGGTGTAGGTCGCTCTCTAATCCTTCCACACGAACCCCACTATGGTACTTGATGACTCGTGTATTAACGAGCTCGTTGGGGAACCCCAAGAGGAAGGTATGATGAGCACAACAGTAAGTTTCCCTCAGTTATGAAACCAAGGTTATCAATCCAGTAGGAGCAAGGAAACACCTCCAAGGTGTTGCTAGCTAGACTTTTGGCGCTAACGGCGCCAAAGAAGAACGTGGAAACCTGCACAACACAACCACAAAATTTTGCCCCCAACTTACAGTGAGGTTGTCAATCTCACCGGTTTTGCTGAAAACAAAGGATTAAACATATCGAGTGGAAGAAAGTAAAAGCTTGCAGAAAGTAAACAGAAAGCAGTAAACAGTTGTAGATTGATGGTAAAAGAAAGGACGGGGGTCCATAGTTCACTAGTGGTGGCTCTCCTTAAGATAGATAACATGTTGGGTGAACAAATTATAGCGGGACAATTGACAAACGTCGAGAAAGCAATCATGCATATACTAATCATCTTGACTCCTTTGAGATTCGATTGGGCATTACAACATTATACATAGACCGTAATCCAACTGCATCTATGACTAATAATCCACCTTCAGGTTATCATCCAAACCCCCTCCAGTATTAAGTTGCAAGCAATAGATAATTGCATTACGCATTGCGTGTAAAGTAAACAATACGATTGTTCTATGAACAAAGGATTGTTGTTTTCTCCCTAGTAGAAACAACACATCTAGTACCTTAGAGATTTCTGTCACTTCCCCAGATTACTAGAGGCATGAACCCACTATCGAGCATAAAAACTAACTCTTGGAGTTGCTAGCATCTACTTGGCCAAGATAGCTACTAACAACGGAAAGCATGCAAGATCACAAATAACAAAGACATGATAGAATCAATAATCAATCTGAAATAGCATCTCAATATACATCGGATCCCCGCAAAAAAACGTGTAGGAATTACAAATAGATGACCTTGATCATGAACGAAGCTCACAAGATCTAAACATGATAGCACAAAGGAGAAGAACCAGCCATCTAGCTACTACATGGACCCGTAGTCCAAGGATGAACTACTCACGCATCACACCAGAGGCTTGCATGGTAATGAAGAAGGCCTCCAGGGTGAATTCTCCCCTCCGACAGGGTGCCGGGAAGAGCTTCAGATCCCTCCCGATCTAGGGATGGAGATGACAGTGGCTACAGACTCTTTCGTGGAATTTTGATCGAGTTCTTAGGGTTTCTGTATCGGCGGCATCTTATAGGCGAAACGGGAGACCGAGGGGGTGCCCTAGATGGCCACACCACCCCCTAGCATGGCCAGGCCTGGCCCGCGTGGCTAGGTGGTGTGGCGGACCCCTGGCCCCTCTCCGTCTCGTATTCTGGCTTCGTGTCCCCCTCGGTGAAAAACTGACTTTGGCTTTTGTCCCGTCTAATTCCGAGAATATTCATTTTCTGACTTTCCTGGAACCAAAAACAGCAGAAAACAGTACCTGCAATGTGGCTCTTGTTAATAGGTTAGTCCAAGAAAGTGTATAGAAAGTACTCCAAAGTGTGGACAAAACATAAGAAAGAAGATAAAACCAAGCATGGAGCATCAAAAATTATGGATACGTTAGCAACATATTAGTACTTTAATAGCTGCACAAAAGTCATCAAACGGAAGATCGACAGCTACATTCTAAATTTTGTAGTGGACCATGGGGTTAGGCAAGGAGTAACTAAAGTAGAAATCCTGCACTACAGACATAGTCAGTTTCACATATTGGGAAGGTTCATCTCCCACAAAATGCTCCAATCCTGCATTAGTTATCAAAGTATGGAAATCTTGAGAAATCCCTGTATCCTTCATGAATTTAGAGCATGGATAGGCAGAGGGAAAGACTTCCTCCTTGCGGTGAACCTTCATAACTGAAGGCACCCTCAATTCATGTTGGTTGAGTTGGTGTTCATTCATCTTGTTTTCTGAAATTTTAGACAACCATCATACAAGTGATTGCAAAGTGAATACATAATGAAAGGAACTACTCATAGGGACTTGTAAGAGGCCTAAACATGCATCAAAACAATTCCTCTAAGCATTGAACAAGCCTACAAGCTCACACAACCTGTCACCTACAGTAGCAAAATACTCAAGATATAATCCACTAAACACAAATTTGCTTGGACAAGTGGAGGAGTCAAATACCGGAGAACAAATGCTCCAAATTTCAGCAGCAAAGATGGGCTGAGCAAAGAGATCGAAAAATCATAGACAAGAACAGCAAGAACGCGATTTCAAGCAATGAACTGATGTTTTCTCGGGAAAGAGAAGGCAGTGGAAAGTGAGAGAGTGAGTGGAGGGCTAGGGTGGCCCACACCATGGCCAGGAGAGCCCCTAGGGTGGCCGCGCCACCAGGTGGTGTGCCTGCCTGGTGCCCCCCCGGGTCACTCCAGGCACTTCTCTGCCCCTTTTTTCACATAAAATTTAATATGAATTTTCTAGAATTTTTCGAGACACTTTATTTTTGAGAAATTTTCAGGTATTGATGAATGATTTTCTGACAAAAAGATGACTTTGGAATGATGCAAAAACAAAACAAAGCTAAAATTTCAGAAGTTCTAAGACACTCTAATATGCAAGCAACTAGCGAAAGAAGAGTAAACTAAGTGAAAGCAAAAACTAAAATGGATAAAAATAAAAGTGAGCAAGGATAATCACGGTGAAAACATTTTTTGTTCATTAAAATCCCTTTGTTAACAAGGTTGATCAGGTCTTGTTACCAAAACAATTTTATATGAAACAAAACTTTGTATTTCACTAATGAATATGTTACCTCAACCTTGATAGCAATGGTCCCAATCATAATAGTTTCATATTTTTCTCGTGGTATGGGACAATATATTTCTCCAACTTGGATGCCCTCAACGTGTTCAATTAAATTTAAGCCATAAATCCTATCAATCTTCTTGGGGAAATAGACAGTATTCTCCTTGTCATTAACATTAAAAGCCACCTTTCCTTGATTACAATTAATAATAGCTCCTGCAGTATTAAGAAAAGGTCTCCCAAGAATAATAGACATATTGTCATCTTCAGGCATTTCAAGCACAACAAAGTCAGTTAATATCAAGCAATTATGAGCCCCTTGAACAGGTACATCCTCACATATACCAACGGGAATAGTAGTAGATTTATCAGCCATTTGCAAAGATATATCAGTTGCTATTAGTTTTTCCAATTGAAGTCTCTTGTAGAGAGAAAAAGATATAACACTAACTCCTACTCCTAAATCACACAAACCATTTCTAACATAACTATTTTTAATAGAGCATGGAATAGTTGGAATCCCTGGGTCTCCAAGTTTCTTTGGAACCTTACCATTGAAGGAATAATTAACAAGCAAAGTAGAAATTTCTCCATTAGGGATCTTTCTTTTATTTGAGACAATATCATTCATATACTTTGAATAAGGAGGTAGTTTAATAGCACCAGTCAGGGGAATTTGCAAGATTAAAGGTTTCATCCAGTCACAAAACTTGTTATAGTGTTCGTCTTCCTTTGACTTGTGTTTCTTATCAGGGAAAGGCATAGGTTTTTGGACCCAAGGCTCTCTTTCACTACCATGTTTTTTAGCAACAAAATATTCTTTAGTGTATTTAGTATTCTTAGTGTGTCTTTCCGGTTCTTCTTCAACTTTTTCTTTATCAGGAGCATCATTTTCCTCATTACCACTTTTAGTTTCAGCATCAGAGACAAATATACTATTAGGATCTTTAACAGGTTTAGAAGACTCTACAATAGTTTTATGTTTCTTTTTCCTTTTCTTAGGAGAAGTACCACTATTTTCAATTTGTTGAGAATCCTGCTCAATTCTTTTAGGATGCCCCTCGGGATATAGAGGATCCTGGGTGGCAGCACCACTTCTATTTCTAATTTCATAAGCTTGTTTTTCGTTAGAAGCATTAACTAGCAAATCTTTTTGTACCTTAATAAGCTGATCAATTTGAGTTTGAACCATTTGGAAATGTTTAACAAGCATTTTAACATCGTTAGAGGTTCTTTCCACAATATCCTTCAACTCAATAATAGCTCTAGAGTTTTCCATTAGATGATTTTGCACCCTTTTATTAAAATTATCTTGCTTAACGATAAAAATACCAAATTCTTCTAAGCATTTATTAGGAGGTTTAGAGTAAGGAACATCACCTTCATCAAAATGTTGGAGAGAGTGTACCTCAATAGTGGATGAGTGGGAGATTGGCTTACATAGTTCTTCTATAGGAGGTAAATTCTTCACGTTTTCAGCTTTAATACCCTTCTCCTTTAGACATTTCTTAGCTTCCTTCATCACTTCATCATTTAGTTCAGTAACTCCCCTCTTCTTTGATGTTGGTGTTGGCACAGGCACAATTAACTCGGGTGTAGCTGTCTCATGTGTAGTTGGTTCAAGTGGAGTCCAATCATCATAATTTTTTCTTATTTTAGCCATTAATTCCTCAGCTTCTTTGGGAGTTCTATTCTTGAAAACACAATCAGCACAACTATCCAGGTATGTCCTAGATTCTTCAGTTAGTCCATTATAATATATATCAAGAAGCTCATTTTTAGGTAATGGACATCCATCCTTGCATGAATCAAAGCACAAAACCTTGCCCATGATTCAGGCAATATCTCTTTTTCTCCCTGTTTAAAATCAAAAAGTTCCTGCAAAATGGCATGTCTAGCACTATGAGGGAAATATTTCTGAAGGAAAGTACTAATCAAGCAATCAGGGCTATCAATAGATCCAGGAGGTAAATTACTAAACCAAGCTTTAGCTTCTCCTTTCAGTGAAAAGGGGAAAATTTTAGCAACAAAGTAGGTGCGCATCTTAATATCATCATAAAATAGACCACTCATGGTAGAAAGCATAGTCATATGTGCTACAGCACTTTCAGTCTTAGTCCCACAAATAGTTTCTTTCTCAACAATGGTTATGTAAGATAAATCAAGAGAGAAATCATAATCCTTATCTTTAATGCTTATGGGAGATGTAGCAAACTTAGCATTAGGAGATAATTTAGGTCTAATAGTATATTTCTCAAGAAGATTCTTAATAGAACTTTTATCATGAGTGTTTTGACATTCTTTAATAAATTCATCAGTCATCTCTATATAACTGTCTTCAATATCATAGCTCTCTCTAGACTCAAGTGAACTGACAGGTGTAGTAGTGTCTTCATTAGGAGTTTCAGTATTTCCAGCTATAGTTCTAGCAACCATAGCATCTAGGAAAGTACCTAATGAACCACTCTTATCAAGCATAGTAGAAGCAGCATCATAAGTATCAGAAGTTTCAGATTCAGCAGTAGTAGCAGTATGTGTAGCATGTGTATGTGGTGGTGTAAGGAGCTTACTCATCATAGATGGTGAATCAAGAGCAATAGAGGTGTTCAGAACCGTACCTCTCCTTGTAGTGGATGGTAAATAGGAACCTTGCCATCACGAGACTTACCCATGATGGATGGATGGCAGCGAACAATAGTGATTCCAAGTGAACTTGATAAATAAAGCTATGCTCCCCGACAACGGCGCCAGAAAATAGTCTTGATGACCCACCAGTATAGGGGGTGTATCGCAGTATTTTCGAGGGAAGTGAAACCCAATTTATTGATTCGACACAAGGGGAGCCAAAGAATATTTATAATCCTTAACAACTGAGTTGTCAATTCAGCTGTACCTGGAAACAATCTTGCTCATAGCAGTTTATCAGTAGCAATAGTTTTGTAATAGCAGTAGCAAAGTAATAGCAATAGTAAAGTAAAGATAGTAGTAACAATTGCAGTAAACAGTACGATTAAAGCACGGTAGGCATAGGAATGGATGGACGGGCGTTGCATGGACAGGACAATTCATATGGCAATCAAGACATCGGGCATTTGCAGATAAATAAGATAAAGCATCCAAGTACTAGATAATCATAGGCATCTGTTCCATATATAGTCATACGTGCTCACAATGAGAACTTTCACAACATATTTTGTCCTGCCAGCCTGTTTGCAGCGGGGCCTCAAGGGAAATACTAGCAATTAAGGTGCTCCTTTTAATAGAGCACCGGAGCAAAGCATTAACACTCCATGAACACATGTGATCCTCACATCAAAGCCATTCCCTCCGGTTATCCCGATTATTGTCACTTCGGGGCCTTTGAACAATATGTGTATACAACTTGCAGGTAAGACCATAAACGATACTATCATAATGAATCAATAACATGTTCAGATCTGAAATCACGGCACTCGGGCCCTAGTGACAAGCATTAAGCATAACAACTTACAACAAAGTCAAAAAGCACTAATAATAGATAATAGGCACCATGCCCTAACAGTCCGATGCAATTACAGGAACGGTCTCATCCAATCCCTACCATCCCCATATCCTATAGTGGGGGATTACTCACTCATGGATGGGGGAATCATGGATGGTCGATGGAGAAGCGATGGTGATGATGATGGCGATGATCTCCTCCAATTCCCCATCCCGGCAGGGTGCTAGAACGGAGTTTCTGGTTCTGAATCGCAGAATCTGGTGGTGGCGGTGTAGCGGAACTCTTTCTGGAAAAATGTCGAACCTCCCTTGGTTTTTAGGTCAAGAGGCAACTTATAGGAGAAGAGGGATGCCGAGGGGGTGACCGAGGCGGCCACACCACCCCCAGGCGTGGCCTGGCTTGGCCCACGCGGCTAGGTGGTGTGGGCCCCTCGTGGCCCTCCTCCGTCTCGTCTTCTGGCTCCGTGAATCTTCTGGTGAAATAGGATTTGAGGCATATTTTCCGAGATTTTTCCTGATAGTTGATTTTCTGCACAAAAAGTAGACACCATGGTAATTCTGCTGAAAAGTGCATCAGTCCGTGTTAGTTGTATCCAAATCACACAAGTTTAGAGGAGAAATAATAGCAAAAGTGTTCGGGAAAGTAGATACGTTTTGGACGTATCAACTCCCCCCAAGCTTAGCTTATTGCTTGTCCTCAAGAAATTCAGTTGAAAACTGAGTGCGATAAAAGAAACTTTCATGAACACATTTGATTCATAAGATGTATATATTCTCAGCATATGATCAAGTACTTGCTCAATTCATAATAAGGAGCATGCAAATAAGGTTACTCAATAGTTATGGAATGTCGGGAATGTTCGGGAATGTCGTGGTGGTGGCACGGCAGATGCCATGGATAGGCTAAAGATGGGACCAATGTGTGCTAGGGGAACCCAGGGAGGGAGAACGTGGTGATTCCACGCACAGATGATGTTGTATTTCCTCTACCAATGGAGTTTACAAGTGCTCTTCAAGCTAGTGGTGAGAAGGATACTATGTCTCTTACTCCCCACAAGCTAGCTCTAGAGTTCTAACTTAGACAGAGAAAATCCTCCCTCTCTATGGAGGCCCCGGTGCCCCTTATATAGGGGAGCCTGGGTTACAATGTTAGGGCACACGTGGCAGCATATTCCCCGAATATGCTCCTCGAATAAAGCTAGATTCTTCTTTATTCTCTTTAACGGCTCATCCGGGCTTTGGACATAACCTATTGCGTAATCCTTGCCTTTAAGCGTCATCGGACACGGGCTACGCCAGCCGACATACCCCGCGTCATCTTGGTCACCCTGACCCGCTGGTCCTCCTCCATGCTTTGTTGTGCTCATGCTATAGCTAACAAAGCCACCTTTTGACCATCGGGAGATTCCTTCCTTCTCTTGAAAGCCATATGATAGTCCGGCTAGCACGTGGCTAACCCGGCTATGAGGATACCTGCATAATAGACAGACAAACATGGGCGGCATATATTTTATGCCGGCCGGGCTAAGGCTAGGGAGATACACCACATGTCGAGTTACTCCGTAGGTCGCCTTCCTTGAGGTGACCTGGCCAGAACTTGCTTTCACCGCGCCTTACCTCGGCTAACTCAGCTTTTATACCCCGGCGTTACCCTACCCGGGGGTATCCCCCCAACATTAGTCCCCGAAGATGGTGCGGTCTTAGCAAATTTAGTTGTTAAGGCCATAGCAGGTTTCCATATCTGGATCCTTGCCTCTTTGGCCGAGTTACCCCGTAACCCGGAGTTTTTTCTCTTGTGATCCCTTGGCTCATTCCGAGTTATTCCTTGCTGGCCAGGTCTTTCGCTTGCTTATTCGGGTTACCTTTCCTTCTCTTGTATGCTTCCCCACGTCCTACGTGGAGGGTAATCATCATTTTGCCTCATTTTAAGGGCCATGCACATTTAATGCGCCAGTTACTGTTGAAATGTCAGGAATAACTGTTGCACGCGTTCCTTCACTACAGCGCCTCGTTAACTGTAACACCACGTCACGTCATGGGATCTTCTGCTCCCTGTGGCCCTTGTTGTGGCCATGCTCTGATTGGCTGACCCGGTCGTGTACACGCCCGTTGCGCGTTGCATGGCAATCGCAAAGGATCCCACTACGCGCCCTTACGTGCGGTTAAGTAGGAGGCTGGGGGCAATCTTTGGGGAAGTTCCCAATTTCTCTAGCGCTCCCCAGCCTCCTTTCTCTTTTACTGCAACTCCACCACCGTCGCTGCTTCTTGGCCATTGCTGCTACGCCGCGACCGCACTTAGCAGCTCCGTGTGTTCGCGTCGCCGCTTCCGGCAAAGATCTTCACCACCGGGCCCTGCGCTTCCAAGCTCCCCGCCACCGGTTACTTCTACTCCAATTTTGCGCTCGAGGACCTCGACCTCGCCATGACAGAGGAAGAAGCTGCCGTGGTTGCTCAACAGAAGGAGGAAGAAGAGGGCCACGAGCGCGGCTATTGGTACGGCACGTTCGTCTACGAGGACGACCTAGATTGGCTCTATGCCATGCGCCGCATTCCTGCCGGTGTCGCTTGATGCCTCACCGCCGATGAGATTTCCCCCTATCCCTATCCCGGGGAGTATGTTGTCTTCCTTTCCCATTTTCAGCGCGGCTTCGGCCTTCCCATCTCCAATTTCTTTTTTGATTTCATTTCCACATACCAGTTGCAACCACACCATCTCCCTTCCAATGCCATCACCTCTCTATCCTCTTTTGCCTCTGGCATAGAGGGATATGTCGGCCTTTGGCCCTCCAAGGAGATGTGGATCAAGTTCTTCGGCCTCCAGAAGAATGTTGTTCCGGCAAAGGAGCTTACTCTGGGAGAGAAGCACCTAACCCAATGCGGTGGGGCCTCCATCTCTCCCTACAAAGGTTCCGCATTTGCCAGGGTCACCGGGCTCGAGTCTTGCAAAGGCTGGGCCTGGACTTTTTTCTATGTCCGGAACACAACTTCCGAGGACTTGATCCGGCTCCTCCCCTTCAAGCTTGGACACCCGGACACTTCTCTGTGGGGGAACATTTCCAAGCGCCCCACGGCTCTGGCGAACCAGGTCGATCGTCGGGTCAAAGAGTTGGCCAAGGAGAAGCTTCGGGGGGAGGATATTATGATCACCTTTGTCGGCAGCCAGGTCTCCACCCTTCAGAAGCGCGCCCACAAGATCTGCTACTTGAGCGGCCCCCTCGATCCCCACCGGACTTCATCCTTTGAGCTTGATAACTCGGCGGTATACCGCCGGGTTAAGTCCATTTTCAATGTGGAGGAGGAATTCTCCGAGGCTTGGGAATGGGGGCTTGCGCCCTTCACCTAGGACAATCCTCCTCCGGAGGTAAATTTCTTACTTATAGTTTTTCCAGGTCTTCTCGATATGCCGGACAATTTTCTTGACTTAGCCTCTGCTATTTCTCTTAGTGATTTCTCCTGTAGCCACTAGAAGATGGCCAGGATCGGACGAGCAAGTGGATGCCGGATCGCGCCGAGGAGGACGAGGTGGAGCCTGATCGGGAGACCTTCCTGCCCACTCTGAACATCATCAAACGTAGCTCTGGTAAGGCCTCTTCTTTAAGGGATTAGCCGGATGACGATGACTCGGATCTTAAGGTTCTAGAGGTACTTGACCCGGTTCCCATCTCTTACGCATATCTGGTTATGTTCGAATCTTCAGCTAACCCGGCCGGTCAGGTCCACGAGGTCCCCCCCCCTCGCCACGGGTGGTTCAGTCCCTACTCCCTCCCAAAAGCGCATGGCAACCTCGGCCACAGCTTCGGAGGCACCGCCGCCAAAGAAGAGGCAGAAGAAATCCGAGGTTAAAGCCTCGACCAAGCCGGCGGCCAAGCGCATGGTCCGGAGGGCGCCCAAACCTCGAGCACCCCCAACCTCGGATGAGTAAGTATTTTTGCATTTGCTCTTGGGTTTTTTCCTTTCTGTTTTCACCATTGCCTCTTATCTGTCTTATCTTTCTCTTATTGACTTGGTGCTTTTCATTTTCCAGAGCCCCTAGGGTCATTCCCTAGAGCGGCTTCGACATTGCCTCTCCGATACGGAGTAGTCCCTCTCCCCCTACGATGACGCTTGCCCGCTTAGTCCTATTCAAGAGGACTTTGCGGCTGCGCCTGACCAGAGCCCCTCTCGCCATGAGGAGGGCAATGTCGGAGCGGGGGTTGGTGGGTCAGCTCCGGATACGGCTATGCCGAATCGTCCAAGATCCTCTTCTCCGGCGCCAGCGCCTAGCTCTAAGGTGCCAGTTTCTTCGGCGCCGCCCCAATTAAGTTCTTTTTCAGTTCAAGCTTCTTCAAAACCAGTAGCACTAGTGTCTCCAGCACCAAGAACACCAGCTCCACCAGCACCAGCAGCACCAGTAGCACCAACAGCATCAGCAGCATCACCACTAGCATCATCAGCAACATCAGTACCAACAACAACACTAGCAGCGGCACCAACACCAGCAACACCAATAGCCTCAGCGGTAACAGCTTCCACCAAGGCCCCAAAAAGGAAGGCTCCGTTGGCCGCCTCCGGATCAATGGCGTCCATTGCGGACATTTTTCCGCTAGCTTCCCAGGCTCCATCCGGGTCAGCTGCATTGAGTCTGCCGCCGCGTCCTCTACATCCGGCAAGCTCAAGAAAGCTGCCTGATCAGCCAAGGGCATCACCTTTGGGTCTCTTGCTGTCGGATTAGAGGGTACCGGCAGCTGGTCCTGCATACCAGCCCTGTTGCGGCTCAATCTGCGAGGCGAGAAGCCCACATCAAAGGCTTGGTGGCGAGTCACTCTCCGAGCGGCAAAAGTTATAGTCCACTGCTCCTAGAGTATGTGCATAACTGGAACAACTCCGAAGTTATCGATCCAAAGGACGATTTGCCGGAGAAGTTCGGCCCAGCCGAGTTCAGTGCCTAGATGAACTCCGCCACCAAGGCCATCTCTTTGGTTGGCCGGATGATGGAGATAACCCTTCTTCTTCTGTTGTGATACTTTATATGCATGAACACTTATAGATATATCCCCTAGTCCCCGAGCCTCCGAGGGAGTAACTTGTTACTTGGTGGGATGCTCTTTGAAAAATTAGTTTTCCTCCTTAGAAATTTCAAATAGTGACGAAGTTGGAGCTGGATTAAGTTCCCTTGGCCCGGATCTTGTACACTTCAAATATCCACACACCTAGAGCCGGGTTAAGTTCCACTTGGCCTGGATGTCGTAGACTTCGAATATCCACACACCTAGAGCCGGGTTAAGTTCCACTTGGCCCGGACCTTGTAGACTTCGAATATCCACACACTTAGAGCTAGGTTAAGTTCCACTTGGCCCGGATCTTGTAGACTTCGAATATCCACACACCTAGAGCCGGGTTAAGTTCTACTTGGCCCGGATCTTGTAGACTTCGAATATCCACACACCTAGAGCCGGGTTAAGTTCCACTTGGCCCGGATCTTGTAGACTTCGAATATCCACACACTTAGAGCCAAGTTAAGTTCCACTTGGCCCGGATCTTGTAGACTTCAAATATCCACACACCTAGAGCCGAGTTAAGTTCCACTTGGCCCAGATCTTGTAGACTTCGAATTATTTTCACTCTGCCTTTGAACTTGACATTTTTTTGCTTTTTTTTCAGATTACTACTAACCACCGATCTGCTGAGTTCCAGTGCCTGCTGGACTCCTACAAAGACGTTCGCGTGCGTTATGGCAAACTCTTGGAGGAGCACCAGAAGAAGGGTAATTTTTCTTACTTAAGACCTTTCCTTCTTCCACTTTCGTTTGTTCGAGTTATCTGTGATCCGTATTAACTTGTTATCCAAACCATGCAGCCGAGGTTGAAGCTGAGAATATCATCATGTGGAAAATTTTGGCTGAAATCAAAGGTATCTTATCTCGTTCACACCATCATTGTGTGTTCTTTTCTTTACCCGGTGGATATTTATACTCTGGCTCCGCCGGATTAACCCTTTGTTGCAGTTGCTCTTGAAGACAACATTCCTATGCCTGATATGATGACCTATTTCCTTGAACAAACAGGGAAACATGAGGCTGAACTGAAGAAGAAGGACGATGAGATAACTCGGCTGTGGCTCTAGGACTCGGAAATTACTCGCCTGAATGCCGAAATTCAGAGGCTCAAGACCTCCATTAGTCTGAACTGGAGAAAGCTAACCAGGAGTTTGCTGAGGAAAAAGAGCATTTAACCACGCAAATTTCCAAGGACCAGAGCTTATTGCTGGAAGCCAACGTCAAACTTACATCGGTGACCTCAGAATACGAAAAACTCTAGACCCACAACGCCAATGTCCATGTCGAGCTTCAGGGACTCCTCTTCTAGATTTCCCGTGAGTTCTTTGCCCTTGCTCAACTTTCCTTTCTCCGGATTTGGTGCTTTTGCTTACTGTTTCCTCTGCTCTGTTTTCAATCAAATTTCCAGAAGGCGATACTCTTGCTGCTGCTGTCGTAACCTGGTCCCGCGAACAACGTGGTATCCCCACAGGCCCTGATGCCGAGCCAATCCCGTATGATACGGAGGATCTGCTGGCGAGCCTCTTCACTCGCATGGAGCTAGTGAAGAACTACGGCACAAACATTATGTCGGCGGCAATGTGGATGTTCAACTCCCTCTGGCCCACTGAGCCCACTCCCAAAGGTAATGCGGCGCTGATTGCCAAACTGATGGAGTGTGAGCATTAGCTGAATCTGTGGTGTGAGTCGGCTGCGCGAGCCGGGGCTGACATTGCCCTGCAGTTTGTCCTCTCGTGGTACAAAGGAATAGATCTGGGGCTGCTTACCCGCATGCGCACTGGATCCAAGTGGACCGAAGATCCGGCGTGGGTTGCGCATCGTAGATCCAGTGCTAACAAACTTATCCGGTATTCCTTCTGCCACGCTTCAAATGAAGGGTCGAGCTACCTTGACATTTTCGATGATGAAGTTGCTTCTGAAGGTGAAGAAGATGAGGGAAGTGAGGGCGAGGCGTCCGAACTTGGCGACGAGGCTGAAGACCTGGAGGATGGTGAGGCCAGCCCCGAGGATGAGGCAGAGGCTAGCGCCCCTCCCACAAGTTCCGAAGTACCTCCTCCTTCGGCCGATGATTCGGCTGTTGCCCCGGCTCCTTAAAAAACACTTTGACTGTATTCGTCAGATCCTCGGAATGCCGGGTGAAAATGTATTTAAGTACTTTGGTGTGGTTTTGCTACAATTTGTGTTGTTTCGCAACTAAGTTTCTAATGTCAGATTATCATGGGCGAAGTCTCCGAGTTTCATTTTCCTGTTCTCCCAATTTTCGACTCGGCTCGCATCTACCTTGATTCGGTTTTTTGACTTACAAGTCTGAGGTTCAAAAAATTGACTTAACAATACTTTAAACTTTGAGATTAGCTCAAAATAATCCGGTGTTAGATGAATAAAGTAAACAGAGGATTAGTCCAAAAAACAAATGTCGGCTCGCTTAAGTTCTTTTGCTTAGTCGTTTTTCATGTGCTTTGCCATTCCAAACTTGTTCTTTTGCTTGCCATGAAGCCAATTCTTGTTGGACAACAGCAAAGTCCAAGAGTTGGGTTTTTGGTGCTCACACATTACTAACCCGACTAAGATATAAGCGACTTAACCCAGCCGACATATAAAAAATACGAAACCAAGAAGAACAATTATTAGGACAGTCCCCGAGTTTCTGCTTGGGGTGCCAAAGTTTCATTAATAACCTCATTGCCGACATACATACCGACATATGAGTAGCTCAGATACATTCACCTCTTTTGTCAGGTGTAAAAAGGACGAAGTAGTGCTACATTCCATGGTCGTTTAGATTCCTCTCCGGACCTGTCTGCCTTGTTCTTTTCCTGTGGATGTGCATCAATAAGATAGTAGGAATCATTGTGCAAAGCTTTGCTTACAATGAAAGGTCCTTCCCATGGAAGGGATAACTTATGCATGCCAGCAGTGTGCTCCACCAACCGGAGTACCAGATCACCTTCCCAGAAGACTCAGGGGTTTACTTTCCGGCTATGGTAGCATCGGAGATTTTGCTGATATATGGCGGATCTGGACAAGGCCAGTTCTCTCGCTTCTTCCAGCAGATCAACATCATTTTGTCGGGGTTCGTGCACTTTGGCTTCTATGTATTGGGTTACTCTTGGTGAATCATGCTCTATGTCAGCTGGTAATACAGCTTCTGCCCCATATACTAGAAAGAATGGCGTATAGCCTGTTGATCAATTTGGAGTTGTTCTTAGGCTCCACAGTACCGCTGGTAGTTCTTCTATCCAGCACCCCGCTGATCTTTGCAGCTGCTCTATGAGCCGGGGTTTTATCCTGGACAACACTAGTCCGTTGGATCTTTCCACTTGGCCGTTCGATGCGGGGTGGGCCACAAAGGCTATGTCTAGCCAGATTTTCTTCTCTCGGCAGAACCTCACAAATGCTCCTTCGGCGAAATTTGTGCCATTGTCAGTTATTATACTATGGGGTAGCTGTATCTTAGGATTACGTCCTTGAGAAAATGCACTGTTGTTGCCCCATCGCATTTCCTGATTGTTTTCACTTTAATCCATTTAGTTAATTTGTCCACCACAACTAGGATATGGGCCATTCCTCCTTTAGCTGGCTTAAATGGTCCTACCATATCTAGGCACCATACAGCAAATGGCCAAGTAATGGGGATAGTTTTGAGTTCCGACATTGGCAGGTGGGTTTTTGTGGCATATCTCTGACAGCCATTGCATTTCCTCACCAAATCTTCTGCCTATTCCAAAGCACTTGGCCAATAAAATCCATGCCAGAAAGCTTCTGCCACTAATGCTCTTGAAGATGCATGGTGGCCACATTCTCCTTGGTGGATATCCCGAAGTATGTCCAGTCCTTCCCATGGGTCGACGCACCGCTGTAGTACTGTTGTTACACTTCTCTTATATAGTTCAGCATTGATAATAATGTAGGACTTTGCCCTTCTCTGGATCTGCCTTGAGAGTATCTCATCATCCGGAAAGATTCCTCCTTTCAGGAAATCAAAGATTGGTGATGTCTACGCACTTCTATTCTTGTAGACAGTTGTTGGGCCTCCAAGTGCAGAGGTTTGTAGAACAGCAGCAAGTTTTCCCTTAAGTGGATCACCCAAGGTTTATCGAACTCAGGGAGGAAGTGGTCAAAGGTATCTCCTCTCAAGCAACCCTGCAATCAAGATACAAGAAGTCTCTTGTGTCCCCAACACACCCAATACACTTGTCAGGTGTATAGGTGCACCAGTTCAGCAAAGAGATAGTGAAATAAAAGTGGTATGGATAATTATAAGTGGTAACGGTGATAGAAAATAGCTTGATGGCGTGGAAAACACTAAAGTAAAACTGAAATAAAGAAGGAAGCAAGCAAACATGTAACATATCTAATTGCAAACGGTGTATCAGTGCTTAGAAACAAGGCCTAGGGATCATACTTTCACTAGTGAACACTCTCATATAAATATATTCTCTTCATGATACTACTCTTAACTACTCTCCGGTTGGACACTCTAATTAACGGTAGGGCTATAACAGCACACCTCAAAGTAAGCCTTTCCCATCTAGATAACCCCACACTGTCACCTTGAACAGTAGATGAGTCCAACAAACACCACAATTTCATAAAGACATCCAACTCCAAAGATAACTCATAACAAGTATTTGTAATCTCTAGCCTAAGTGCCACCATGGTTTGCACACTGTCAACTTCACACACATGGGGAGAGCAGAGATCTATTAAAGCACTTGAGTAGCAAGGTAGATCTATAGATTACAAGCTCATGATCACAATAAGATCATGCATAGAGAGAGAGATGAACACATAGCTACCGGTAGAACCCTTAGCCTCGAGAGAGAACTACTCCCTCCTCATCATGGGAATCAGCAATGGTGATGGAGATGGTGGTGGAGATCAATGGAGATGGATCCGGGGGCACTTCTCCGTCCCAGCAGGGTGCCGGAATAGAGAATTTATGTCCCCCGAATATCCCCTTCGGTAGCAGCGGCGCTATGGAACTTTTCGCGGATTTCTGATTGATTATTTAGGGTTTTGGTATCGGGAGGCTCTTATAGGCGAAGGAGGCAAGGTCGATGGCCAGCCAGGGGGCCCACACCATGCCCTGGTGCGGCCTAGGCTGGCCCGCGCCAAGGGGGGTGTGGCCACCCTGTGGCCCCCCTCCGTCTCGTCTTCTGGCTCCATGAGTCTTTCAAAAAAATATGAACTTTGGCTTTTGTCCCATCCAATTCCGAGAATATTCATTTTCTGACTTTCCTGGAACCAAAAACAGCAGAAAATAGGCAACTGGCCCTGTGGCTCTTGTTAATAGGTTATTCCAAGAAATCATATGAAAAGTACTCCATAGTGTGGACAAAACTCAAGAAAGTAGATAAAACCAAGCATGGAACATCAAAAATTATAGATACATTTGCAATGTATCAATTGGCTTGTCCCAATCAGGTATAGCTCGGACAGGAAAAGGTTCCTCATCAATTTCCATCACATCCACCGACATAACACCCGCCGGGGTTAGTTGACCAGTCCCCGGGTTTGCTGAGGCAGTCCCCGGGTTTGCCGAAGCAGTCCTCGGGTTTGCTGAGGTGCCTCCCCAAACTATCTCCATAGGTCCAGCTCCTAATCCGGAAAGTGCCGGGATATAAATTGAGTCAGATTCAGGCGATGGTGTGATAGATGGTTTTCTCAAGTGCTCCAAAGCGACATTTGGCGGGATTGGCTGCCGGGATGACCCTAACTTGGACAGTTTGTCGGCCGCCTCGTTTTCAATCCGAGGTATGTGGTGGAATTCACATCCCTCGAAGAATCCGCTTATCTTTTGCACATGAAATCTGTAGAGGGCCATATTGGCTTCCAAGGCATCCCAGTTGCCAGATACTTGCTGCACCACCAAATCCGAATCTCCGAAGCATTGTATCCGATGTATCCCCACTTCTTTTGACACCTTGAGGCCATGCACTAGTGCCTCATATTCTACGACATTATTCGAGGCTATGAAGCGGATCTGGAGGACGTACTTTAATTGATCTTTCTTGGGCAAGGTAAGTACTACTCCGGCTCCTAGTCCTTCCTTCAACCTTGATCCGTCAAAATGCATTTGGCAATAATTGGAGTCCGGCAAAGGTGGTTCGTATTGCATCTCGGCCCAGTCCACAAAGAAATCAGCCATAGCCTGCGATTTGATCGCACCCCTTCTGTCAAACTGTGGTGCATATGGGGCTAGCTCAATTGCCCATTTTGATATCCGGCAGCTTGCATCTTTGTTACTCATAATCTCTGATATAGGTGCCTCACATATCACCTTGATGGGGTGTTCCTCAAAATAGTGTTTGAGTTTCTTGGCCGACATATTGATACATTGCAAATGTATCTATAATTTTTGATGTTCCATGCTTGGTTCTATCCACTTTCTTGTGTTTTGTTCCAACTTTGGAGTACTTTTCTTATGATTTCTTGGACTAACCTATTAACAAGAGCCATAGTGCCAGCTGCCTGTTTTCTGCTTTTTTTGCTCTAGGAAAGTCAGAAAATGAATATTCACGGAATTGGACAGGACAAAATCCAAAGTGCCTATTTTTCTGTAAGACATCTGAAGCCAGAATACGAGACGGAGAAGGGCTAGGGGCCCGCCACACCACCTGGCCTTGATTTGGCAGCCAGGCCAGCCACCTCGGCCTCTCCTTCCGCCTATATATTGCCCTCGGGACCAAAACCCTAAGTACCCGATCAAAAATCCACGAAAGAGTCTGTAGCCGCTGTCATCTCCATCCCTAGATTGGGAGGGATATGAAGCTCTTCCCGGCACCCTGCCGGAGAGGGGAATTCACCCTAGAGGCCTTCTTCATCAGCATGCAAGCCTCCGGTGTGATGCGTGAGTAGTTCATCTCTGGACTACGGGTCCATGTAGTAGTTACATGGTTGGTTCTCCTCCTTTGTGCTTTCATGTTTAGATCTTGTGAGCTCCGTTCATGATCAAGATCATCTATTTGTAATTCTACATGTTGTGTTTGCGGGGATCCGATGGATATTGAGATGCTATTTCAGATTGATTATTGATTCTATCATGTCTTTGTTATTTGCGATCTTGCATGCTTTCCGTTGTTAGTAGCTATCTTGGCCAAGTAGATGCTAGCAACTCCAAGAGTTAGTATTTATGCTCGATAGTGGGTTCATGCCTCTGGTAATCTGGGGAAGTGACACAAATCTCTAAGGTACTAGATGTGATGTTGCTACTAGGGAGAAAACAACAATCCTTTGTTCATAGAACAACCGTCTTGTTTACATTACACGCAATTTGTAAAGCAATAATCTATTGCTTGCAACTTAATACTGGAGGGGGTTCGGATGATAACCTGAAGGTGGATTATTAGTCATAGATGCAGTTGGATGGCGGTCTATGTATAATGTTGTAATGCCCAATAAAGTTCCAAAGGAGTCAAGATGATTAGTATATGCTTGTATTCTTTCTCGATGTTTGTCAATTGCCCCGCTGTAATTTGTTCACCCAACATGTTATCTATCTTAAGGAGAGCCACCTCTAGTGAAATATGGACCCTGGTCCTTTCTTTTACATACAATCTACAAACTGTTTACTGCTTTGTGTTTACTTTCTGCAAACTATTACTTCCTTCCATTCAATACATTTAATCCTTTGTTTTCAGGAAAACCGGTGAGACTGACAACCTCATCACAAGTTGGGGGCAAAGTTCTATGGTTGTGTTGTGCAGGTCTCCACGTTGCTGATGGCACCGGTAGTGCGCCCTGCCAACATTCAGCTAGCTACACCTTTGGGGTGTTTTCTTGCTCCTACTGGATTGATAACCTTGGTTTCTTACAAAGGGAAAACTTGCTGCTGTGCTCATCATACCTTCCACTTGGGTTTCCCCAACGAGCTCGATATATTTGGGCCATCAACAACTCTTTCTGGCGTCGTTGCCGGGGAGTCAAGGACATCTTCACAAGGGGAGTCCCTCATAACCAATCTCTTTACTTTGTTATTTTTGTTTTGCTTAGTTTACTTTTGTTTTGTTTGCTTGTTTCTTTTTTAAAAACACAAAAAAAATAGTTTTACAAGTTTGCTTTCTTTATCAAAAACTCAAAAAAAAATTAAGTCCCCTTTAGTTGTTACCTTACCCTTAGCACACCATGATGATCCCTAAATTCACTTTGAAAGACCTTTCAATAGGTAGTGGTTCAATAATTGGAAAATATAATATTGAAGACTTCTTTAATCATGTTAGTAAACATGAGGATATTGAGGATAGATCCCTTGTAGAACTTGCTCCAAATTATGAGATTGCTGCAGCTTCTTTAGTTCGCATGTTGGAAGCTAGGTTTGTTAAGCTAAACCCCTTAATGCAAGTAATGTTTCTTAAGCTTAAAGAAATTGAGGACCCTGAAAGGAGGGATTTTATTCTAGAAACTTTGTTTAAGGAATTCTATGATGTTGCCAAGGAAGCTAGAAAAGTCTTTCAACATTTCAATATGCTAGGCTCATGTGTAGATGTTGTTGGTACACGAGAACTGATGAACAAAACTGAACCTAATGGGGAGGAAACTAAGATACCAATACCCTTTAAACTGGTAGCAATACATGAAGCTATAAAAAAGAATCTTGATTGGATTGTTCCTGAAAATCCTTTTGGTGAAAATAGTGAACCTAAGAGCATTGAGAGAGGATCCTCTAGAACTTATTTGGATGATATACCTTGCCGTGTTGAAGATATTTCTGGTATTAATCTTAATGCTTCTTCATTTGAGAACACTTGATTCTTTCTTGCTTCTTATGCCTAACTTAAAGGCGTTAAAGAAAAGTACTTATTGGGAAATAACCCAAAAGTTTTAGATGAGTCTTGGAAGTTATTACCTCAGTAATAACCGCTCCTTATCCTTTTTATTTGCTTTTTGTGCCAAGAGTAACCTCTAATGAGAGAGAAGTAATGATTGGGAAAGTTGTTGTCCCGAAACAGATTTATGTGCTTCACCGTAAAAATTCGTGTAAAATCTCTGAACGTCCTTTTGAGGCGTGAATTTTTGTGTTTCTGTCCCAGGTTGTTATCTAACTTTCTTTAGTTCAACACTTTTTGATTTGAGCAATAGAAGGTCTTCAAAAAAATTCGTCTTTACCTGCTGGTCTGTTTTGATAGATTTCTGCCATTTTCTGCATTTGCTTCTTGTTGGTTCCTTTTTGAGTTCTTTTGGGTAATTGAGCTTTTTGAGGGAAGTGCTATAGTATCTAGTGTTCTAATGGAAGCTTATTGGTGTTAGAACTGAACCTAAAGACTTATTATCTTGAGTGCACTAATGTTGCTAATAAAGATTGTGTGAAGTTTTGTATGAAGGAAAAATTTCAGGTGTATGGAACGAATGAGTAATGAGATGAAGGATGTACTAAAGCTCAAGCTTGGGGATGCCATGGGTGTCACCCCAAGAAATATCCAAGAAATACAAGCGTCAAAGCTTGGGGATGCCCAAGGCATCCCCTCTTCATCAATAAAAATCCTAGGTTTCTTCCAAACGCTTCATTTTTATTGTTTCATGCACAGTTGTGTTGTTCTTGGAGCATCTTATTTTTCGTTTTTGTTTTGGTTTTTCGTTTGCTTGGTTTTCTTAGTTTGCTGAATAAATTGGTTGGACCCCCTCTTTCATACATTGGTTTTCAAATAGTTTGGTTTGGTTTGGAAAAGAGTAGGAAATCTCATGCTTAAGTGGTAAATAGAGCTTTTTTTTACTGTGGCCTATGCTTTTTCATTCCATGCTTGATATTGTTTTGGCTTTATGCTTAGTATTATTTGTTGTAGCATGACTTGTTATAAACAATTGAGATTGCTTAATGTGCCTTGGATGAATCATGCGTTGTTTTAGCATATTAAAGCATAGTATGGTGGTATTCTCCTTTGATGCTTTATTTGGGTTGACTTGGCGCATGCTCACACCATGTTATGACTATCTCAAGGCACCATAAGCCTTTATGATCCTTTAGTTTTCAACTTGTAGTATCACTTTATGCTTTGATCAATGATGTTTTGTCGCTCTGTATGATTATGGCCAATATTGCTCTCTTAGTTTGTCACTCTCAGTCTTTTGCTAGCCTCTACAACCAAGTATGAGTTCCACTCATGCATCCAACTCCCTAAACCAAGTTATTCCAAAGAGTCCACCATACCTACCTACTAGCTTATGCTATTCCAAGTATATTCATGTTTTTGTTTACCTTCCAAATTAAACTTGTTATGAGAAAAGTAGTGATTAAAGCTCTCACGAACTTGATGGCACACTTTACTTTTCTTGCCCTTAATAAACTTGAACCATTGTGTCTTCTATGTTGTATATGCTTGCACTTATTTGTTGGGAATTAGCAGAACATGCTGTCATGGGGAACGCTTTCAACATTGCACTTGGTAATTTGTACCTAGTTGATATCATGCTCTTTTGTCTATGGATGTCGTCGGTGTGAAATGAAAGGGGAGCTTGTAAGTCCATGGAGTTATGTATATGTGTTAGAGAAACGCCTGGGCCGCTAGTCTAATCCATGCTGACATGGTGGAAACCTGCAGCGTAACCATAATGAGCTTGTCTATAAAGCATTGTTCTTATAAAAAAGAGTCAGATATTGAGAAAAAAAGAAAAAACGAGAGAAAAAAAGAGATATGAGAAAAGAGGAAAGAGAGAAAAAAGCACCATATTCCCATGGTAAAAAAGAAGATTGTTGAGATGCTCGTTGTCTGCTTGCCTTGTCATTTTGATATGGGGATTCTTCTGTATCATCGGGCAAGGGGTACCCCGTTGGCGGTTCTCTATGATACACATGTACTTACAATGACAAGAACTTACCGGTGACTAAACTTGAGTAGCATGATGTCGTTGTATTGGGAACGACAGTACCTAAGGAGGTTAGATAGAGGTGTGGGGACTAGCAGGGAAGCTATCGACGATGTCCGCAGGCGGGATTGGATACAAGAAAGCGTAGCTGGACGCAGGAAGTACCCAGGTTCGGGGCCCTCGTGATGAGGTAAAGCCCCTACTCCTGCCGGATCTGACTATCAGGGATATACGAACTACAAGTGCTCCTTGAGCTGTATTCTCTAGCTACTGCCTTAAATGCACTGAGACCAACCCTTTCTACTGAAGCCTTGCCTCTCCTTATATAGGCAGAGAGGCAACGGTCTCACTGGCCAGTCCGACTAGCGGGCCCCACATGCGGGTCCCAACCGGCTGGTCATCTACAGTACCCGTTATGGTATGTCACATCGGAGTATGAGAGGTATGGCTGTCGTAGGCACAATGGACGTCGTGCGAGCCTGTCGTCAGCATCGGGCCACTGTTCCTGCGTCATCCCCGCAAAGTCTTCGGTATGGCCGGGTGGTTGCCGGTCTTGTCGTCGTACAGGGCGTACTATGCACTGATACGCACATCGTCTTGTCTCACTGATTGGTTCCGGCTACGTCGCCGTAGCCGGATGCTTCTTGCTGATCCGGCTACCATGCGATAGTCGGCCTGTCCTGCCTTGTCCGGCTGCATCTGGTCAGCTAGACGCGATCCGACTGCCCAGTTTCTTGTCCGGTTGTGGTACCTAGGGATCATCCCCCTGACACTAGCCCCCGAGCGCGTGTGGATTCCACCCTTAGGCGAAATGTGCACGCGCTCCCTCTTGGTTTTGAATTTGTGTCCGGCTATGCCTGGCGGTTGCGCTACACGTGAAGTCAGCGCTGAGGCCGGCCACGCGCGCATGCGCCATCATTGCACTGCGGCGGGCAGCGTAACGTCCCATCGCACGTCGCCTCGGGAAGCTGCTTCCCGGCGCTTTGGTTCTCGCTCCCGGATCTTCTGCACATCCCGCGCCGGCGCACGGGATCTGGGGCAGCGGTTGCCTGGATGGCCGCCATGTGGCATCGTGGGCGGTTCCTCTTCTGGCCCTTTAAAGGGGCCCGAGGCGATTCCTTCGCGCTCCCCGCTGCGGTTCCATCCTTCGCGCCCTACCTTCTGCGCTCCCTCTTTCCTTTGCTGTAGCCCACTGCGCCGCCTGCTCGTCGTCCTCGACGCTATGGTCCACCATCACTCCTCCATCGCCGCTCCCCCCTGTCATCCAGAAATGGCGGCCGACCGCGGAGGTTGGTGTGGCTCCTCCGTCATGGAGGACCACATCCAGAAGTATCGTGTGACCCGTGTCCTTCCGCCGGAGGAGGAAGTGGCGGTGCGGTTGGCACCAGCGGGAGAGGTATCGCCGCACCCGACAGAAGGGGAGCGCGTCATCTTCCTCTCCCATCTGGCGCGCTGGTTCGCCTTGCCGGTGCACCCCTTCTTCCTCACCTTCTTGGCGTTCTTCGACCTCCGCCTCCACCATCTCGGCGCCAACGCAATTGGGACGTTGGCGCACTTCATGGCTTTCTGCGAGAGCTACATCGGGATCCAGCCTGATCTCGGGCTCTTCTGCCGGCTCTTCCGAGTCCGGCCGTAGGTGCAGTACATGAAGGGGCCGCTAGTCGTCTGCGGCGGCGCTTCCATCTACTCCCGCGCCCAATCCGGCTACCCCAAGTTCTTGCTCCATGACACGGTACGACTGTGGCAGCAGTCGTACTTCTAAGTTAAGAACGTCACCAACGTCGACCAGATCAATCTTCCGGCCTTCCAGGATGTCGAGTCCAGTCGCCAGAACTGGGAGCTGAAGATCCACGACGACAAGGCGGAGTCGGACGCGATGCTGCAGCGCATGCGCTCCCTCGTCACCTGCCGGCTAACCGGCCTGGACATTACCCTCAGCTGGATGTCCCGGCTGATGATGCCGTTGCAGCTGCGAGCGCACAAGATGTGCTACTACTCCGGCCGGCTGGACCTGACCCGGCTATCGCACCGCGATCCCCGCTACCACAACCTGAAGGAGTGGGTGTGGACGATCACCAAGGAGCAGCTGCCGGAGGGCTGGAAGTTCAGTCTGGCGCCCTACAGCCAGGAGAACCGTGCGCCCCGGGTAAGTTCTTCTAGCCGGAAACTTCTTCTGTTCTTCCTGCATTTCTTTCTTGTTTTGTCCGGCTAACTTCTTGTATTCGGCAGATCTTCGCTTGCATTCGTCGCGAGGAGGGTGAATCTCCCCTTGAGGAGTTCACGCCTGACTTGCCCGAGCCGCGTGCTCGGCGGTCCGGCGAGGAGTCATATGGGGATGGTGATGTTGGAGATATGCCCAAGAGGCAATAATAAAAGTGGTTATTATTATATCTTTGTGTTTATGATGAATTTTTACATCCCATGCTATAATTGTATTATTAGGAAACACTAATACTTATGTGTTTTGTAAACATAAAAGAGTCCCTAGTAAGCCTCTTGTTGAACTAGCTTGTTGATTAATAGATGATCATGGTTTCCTGATCATGGACATTGGATGTCATTAATAACAAGGTCATATCATTAGGAGAATGATGTGATGGACACACACCCAAAGTAAGTGTAGCATAAGATCAAGTCATTTAGTTTGTATTGCTACAAGCTTATCAAATGCATAGTAACCTAATCCTTCGACCATGAGGTTATGTTAATCACCATCAGCGGATGGGTGCTTTGATGACATCAAACACCGCTTCGTAACTGGGTGGTTATAAAGGTGTCATTGGGTATTCTGAAAGTATGTGTTGAAGCGCATGGACCAAGATTGGAATTTGTCCATCCATATGACGGATAGATATGCTCTAGGCCCTCTCGGTGGAATGTCATCTAGTTAGCTTGCAAGCATGTGACTAGGTCACAAGGGATGACATAACATGGAACGAGTAAAGAGTACTTATCAGTAACGAGGTAGAACTAGGTATGGAGATACCAATGATCAAACCTTGGATAAGTAGAATATCGCGTGACAAAGGGAATTGGTTTCGTATGTTAATGGTTCTATCAATCACGAAGTCATCGTTGAGTATGTGGGAGCCGTTATGGATCTCCAGATCCCGCTGATGGTTATTGATCGGAGAGGTGTCTCCATCATGTCTGCATATTCACGAACCGTAGGGTGACACACTTAAGGTTCAATGCTGTTTAGGTAGATATGGAATGTGCGTTGGAGACCGAATGTTGTTCGGAGTCTCGATTGGATCTGAGACATCACGAGGAGATCCGGAATTGTCCGGAGAATAAGATTCATATAATGGAGATCATTTTCTAGGTTCAGAAATGTCCCGAAGTGTTTATATGGGGGTTCTAGAAGGTTTCGGAATGTTCCGGAAGGTTCTAGAAATTTCTATGGAGTTTACTTGAAAACCAAGAAAGAAAAAGGGGAAACTTGGGGGGGAAGGAAACTCCCCCCAAGCCTCCCTTTGTGCGCCGGCCCTAGGAGGTGGGCCTAGGGGTGGGAACCCTAGGGCGCACCCCTTCCTCTATATATAGAGGGGTGGAGGCGCCACCCCCCTTGCCCCTCCACTCTTGCCCTAGCCGCCTCTCTCCTCCTCCTTCCTTCTGCTCAGGCTTAGGCGAAGCCCTGCAGAATTCTCTACTCCACCACCACCACCACGTCGTTGTGCTGCTGGGATTCCATGGAGAGATCTACTACCTCTGCTGCTTGCTGGAACGGGGAGAGGAAGGTCTGCATCGACTCCGACGCAGGACCGATCATGAAGTGTGCTGAACGCCGGAAGGATCGTCTACTCGATCTTGAGATCGGCAAGTGATCGTCTACATCAACCACGAGATCCGATCTCGCACAAGGCTTTCAGATCTACAAGGGTTAGTACAGATCTATCTTGTTGCACATGTCTAATATATTAGATCTTGGCTTTTATCTAGATTAGATCTGGGTTTTGTTCGTTCTTGCGGTAGAATTTTTTTGTTTTCCATGCTACGAACCCATCAGTGGTATCAGAGCCGTGTCTATGCGTAGATCTGTTGCTAGAGTAGAACACAATGGTTTTGTGGGCGTTCGTGCTCGTGCCGTCTTTTGCTTTGTGTACTTTGCATCTTGTGGTATGGTAGGATGAAGCGGCTTGGGCTAACCTTACATGTCATCGCACATGAGACTTGCTCCATGCTTGACGTGTAACTTGCTTTGCACAAGTGGCTTTGCGGGTGTCTGTCTATCCCACCATAGTATAGATCCAATTTACACTTTGCACTTGATAGCACTTGTATCAACGTTGTGGTTTCAGTTTCGTAGGTAAGATCCGTTCTTATTCGAAAGCCCCAAACCACGTAAAACATGCAAAGAAAATTAGAGGCGTCTAACTTGTTTTTGCAGGGGTTTTGTGATGTGATATGGCCATCATGTGATTGTGATTATATTTGATGTATGCAATGATCCTTGTTGTAATATGGCAACCGGCAGGAGCCTAATGGTTGTCTTTAATTCTGTTAAGACCTGCGAGTCTATTCATCTTGTAATAGCTTTATTCCAAGTAGTTGTAATAGTTGCTAGTGATGATGGACAACCATGAAGCGGCGCCACTGACCTTGACGCAATGCTGGTGATGATGGAGATCATGTCCGTGCTTTGGAGATGGAGATCAAAGGCACAAGAAGAAAGGGCCATATCATATCACACTAATTATGAATTGCCTGTGATGTTAATCCTTTATGCATCTTGTATTGCTTAGATCGCGACGGTAGCATTATAAGATGATCCCTCTCACTAAATATCAAGTAATAAAGTGTTCATCCTTAGTTGGCACCGTTGCTAAGACTCGTCGTTTCAAAGCATCTCATGATGATCGGATGTGATAGATTCTACGTGTGCATACAACGGGTGCAAGCCAGATTTGCACATGCGGAAACTAAGGTTAATCTTGACGAGCCTAGCATGTACAGACATGGTCTCGGAACACGGAATACCGAAAGGTAGAGCATGAGTCATATAAATGATATGATGAACATGAAGATTGTTCGCCGATGAAACTACATCTTCTCTCGTGAAGATCGGACTTGGTGTAGTGGATTTGGTTCGTGTAATCACTAAGACAACATGAGGGATGTTGTTTTGAGTGGGAGTTCACCTAGTTAATTTAAGAATTAAAATTGAACTCAATTTATCATAAACTTAGTCTAAACTACTTGCAAATTTGTTGTAGATTATGGCGAACCTGTCCATCAATTTCAATACGTTCCTAGAGAAAGAAAAGCTTAAGAACAATGGAAGCAACTTCACGGACTGGCTCCATGGACTGAATATTGTCCTTAGGGCTGGTCAGTTGACCTATGTGCTCGAAGCACCGCTAGGTGACCCACCTGCAGAAGATGCCACCGATGACATAAAGAATGTTTACGCCACTCGGAAAAATCATTACTCCATAGTTCAGTGTGCCATCCTGTACGGTTTAGAAACGGAGCTTCAGAAGCGCTTTGAGCACCACGACCCGTTCAAGATCATTAAGGATCTCAAGCTCATTTTTGAGACTCACGCGGCCGTGGAGAGCTATGAGGCCTCCGAAAAGTTCTTTAACTATAAGATGGAAGAGGGTAGCTCCATTAGCGAGCACGTGCTCACCATGTCTGGGCACGCAAACAAGCTCCAAGAGTTGGGGATAACGATTCCTAATGAGTTAGGGATTCACCGTGTCCTCCAATCACTGCCACCGAGTTATAAGAACTTTGTGATGAACTATAATATGCACTGCATGAACAAGACGTTGCCTGAACTATCGTCCATGCTGAAAACTGCTGAAGTGGAGATCAAAAAGGAGCACCAAGTGTTGATGGTCAATAAGACCACCAATTTCAAGAAACATGGCAAGCCTAAGAACAAGGGCAACTTCAAGAAGGACGGCAGGAAAGCTGCCGCACCTGCTAAGAAGCCCAAGGCTGGTCCTAAGCCTGAAACTGAATGCTTCTACTGCAAGGGTGCCGGTCACTGGAAGCGTAACTGCCCCAAGTACCTGGCGGATCTGAAGAACGGCAACATCAAGAAGAGTATCTTACTAGTAATCGTAGTAGTGCCTGGGTATTTGATACTGGTTCGGTTGCTCATATTTGTAACTCGAAACAGGAGCTACGGAATAAGCGAAGACTGGCGAGAGACGAGGTGGCGATGCGCGTTGGAAATGGCTCCAAGGTTGATGTGATCGCCGTCGGCACGCTCCCTCTACATCTACCTTCGGGATTAGTTTTAAATTTGAATAATTGTTATTTGGTGCCTGCGTTAAGCATGAACATTATATATGGATCTTGTTTATTAAGTAGACGGTTACTCTTTTAAGTCCGAGAATAAAGGTTGTTCGATTTATATGAGTAATATCTTTTATGGTAATGCACCTGAGATGAATGGTTTATTCTTACTAAATCTCGATAGTAGTGATACACATGTTCACAACATAGATGCTAAACGAACAAAATTGAATGACAATTCTACATACATGTGGCACTGTCGTCTTGGTCACATTGGAGTGAAGCGTATGAAGAAACTCCATTCTGATGGACTTCTTGAATCACTTGATTTTGAATCACTTGATTTTGAATCACTTGAAAGATGTGAAGCATGTCTAATGGGAAAAATGACTAAGACTCCATTCTCTGGAATAATGGAGCGAGCTACAGACTTATTGGAAATAATACATACTGATGTGTGTGGTCCAATGAGTGTAGCATCGCGTGGTGGATATCGTTATGTTCTCACTTTCACGGATGACTTAAGTAGATATGGGTATATCTACTTTATGAAACATAAGTCCGAAACTTTCGAGAAGTTTAAGGAATTTCAAAGTGAAGTGGAAAATCATCGTAACAAGAAGATTAAGTTTCTGCGTTCTGAACGTGGAGGTGAATATCTAAGTTATGAGTTTGGCATGCATTTAAAGAAATGTGGAATACTTTCGCAATTGACACCGCCAGGAATACCACAGCGTAATGGTGTGTCCGAACGTCGTAATCGAACTCTCTTAGATATGGTTCGGTCTATGATGTCTCTTATAGATTTACCGCTATCGTTTTGGGGTTATGCATTAGAGACAGCCGCATTCACTTTAAATAGGGCACCATCTAAATCCGTTGAAACGACACCGTATGAATTGTGGTTTGGAAAGAAACCTAAGTTGTCGTTCCTTAAAGTTTGGGGTTACGAAGCATATGTAAAGAAGTTACAACCTGATAAGCTTGAACCCAAAGCAGAGAAATGCGTGATCATAGGATACCCTAAAGAAACAATTGGGTATACCTCTATCATAGATCTGAAGGCAAAGTTTTCATTGCTAAGAATGGATCCTTTCTTGAGAAGGAGTTTCTCTTGAAGGAAGTGACTGGAAGGAAAGTAGAACTCGACGAGGTTATTGAATCTTCTCTCAGAGTTGAGAGTAGCGCAGCATCGAAAGATGTTTTTGTGCCGCCTGCACCAATTGGAGAGGAAGCTAATGATGGTGATCATGAAACTTCGAACGAAGTTGCCACTAAACCTCACAGGTCAACGAGGGTTCGTACCACTCCTGATTGGTATGACCCTGCCTTGAACATCATGTTGGTGGACAACACTGATGACCCTGCGACGTATGAAGAAGCTATAGTGAGCCTAGATTCCGACAAATGGCTAGAAGCCATGAAATCCAAAATGGGATCCATGTACGAAAACCAAGTATGGACTTTGGTGGACTTACCGGATGGCCGTAAGGCTGTCGAGAACAAATGGATTTTCAAAAGAAAAACAGATGCTGATGGTAATGTTACCGTCTATAAAGCTCGACTTGTCGCGAAAGGGTTCCGACAAATTCAAGGAGTTGACTACGATGAGACATTCTCACCAGTAGCGAAGCCAAAGTCTATGAGGATTTTGTTAGCAATTGCTGCATATTTCGATTATGAGATTTATCATATGGATGTCAAAACGACGTTCCTTAATGGTGACATTGAGGAAGAGTCGTATATGGTACAACCCAAGGGTTTTGTCGATCCTAAAGATGCTGACAAGGTATGCAAACTTCAGTGCTCCATTTATGGACTGAAGCAAGCATCCCGGAGTTGGAATCAACGTTTTGATAAAGTAATCAAAAACTTTGGATTTATACAACCTTATGGAGAAGCTTGTATTTACAAGAAAGTGAGTGGGAGCTCTATAGCATTCCTAGTACTATATGTAGATGACATATTGTTGATTGGGAATGATATAGAACTTCTTAATAGCGTCAAATCCTATTTGAATAATAGTTTTTCAATGAAGGATCTTGGCGAAGCGGCATATATTCTAGGCATCAAGATTTATAGAGATAGATCAAGACGCCTAATAGCGCTTTCATAAAGTACATACTTGGACAAAGTTCTAAAGAAGTTTAGAATGGAAGAGAGCAAGAAAGGGTTCATGCCCATGTTGTCAGGTAAGACCTTGAGTAAGACTCAAAGTCCAGCTATGGCAGAAGATAGAGAGAAGATGAATAATATTCCCTATGCCTCGGCCATAGGTTCTATCATGTATGCCATGCTGTGTACAAGACCGGATATAGCACATGCTGTTAGTTTGACTAGCAGATATCAAAGTGATCCTGGAATGGAGCACTGGGCAGCGGTCAAGAATATCCTAAAGTACCTAAATAGGACTAAGGATATGGTTCTTTCTTATGGAGGTGATGAACAGCTTGTTGTAAACAGTTACACTGATGCTAGTTGGAACACCGATCCAGATGACTCGAAGTCACAGTCTGGAAACGTATTTATTTTGAATGGTGCTGCAGTGAGCTGGAGGAGTGCCAAGCAAAGCGTTGTGGTGAAATCTTCAACTGGATCGGAATACATAGCTGCTCCGGAGGCTGCACAAGAAGCCATATGGATGAAGGAGTTCATTACTGAACTTGGCGTGGTTCCTAGTGCGTTGGACCCGATGGCCATCTATTGTGACAACACAGGTTCCATAGCTAATGCACGGGAGCCAAGGTCACATAGCAAGCTGAAGCACATCAAGCTACGTTTCCATGCTATTCGCGAGTATGTCCGAGATGGTGACATAAAGATTTGCAAAGTACACACTGATCTGAATGTGGCAGATCCGTTGACTAAACCTCTCCCTAGAGCAACGCATGACCAACACCAAAACGCCATGGGTGTTAGGTATATTACCATGTAATCTAGATTATTGACTCTAGTGCAAGTGGGAGACTGTTGGAGATATGCCCAAGAGGCAATAATAAAAGTGGTTATTATTATATCTTTGTGTTTATGATGAATGTTTACATCCCATGCTATAATTGTATTATTAGGAAACACTAATACTTGTGTGTTTTGTAAACATAAAAGAGTCCCTAGTAAGCCTCTTGTTGAACTAGCTTGTTGATTAATAGATGATCATGGTTTCCTGATCATGGACATTGGATGTCATTAATAACAAGGTCATATCATTAGGAGAATGATGTGATGGACACACACCCAAAGTAAGTGTAGCATAAGATCAAGTCATTTAGTTCGTATTGCTACAAGTTTATCAAATGCATAGTAACCTAATCCTTCGACCATGAGGTTATGTTAATCACCATCACCGGATGGGTGCTTTGATGACATCAAACACCACTTCGTAACTGGGTGGTTATAAAGGTGTCATTGGGTATTCTGAAAGTATGTGTTGAAGCGCATGGACCAAGATTGGGATTTGTCCATCCATATGACGGATAGATATGCTCTGGGCCCTCTCAGTGGAATGTCATCTAGTTAGCTTGCAAGCATGTGACTAGGTCACAAGGGATGACATAACATGGAATGAGTAAAGAGTACTTATCAGTAACGAGGTAGAACTAGGTATGGAGATACCGACGATCAAACCTTGGATAAGTAGAATATGGCGTGACAAAGGGAATTGGTTTCGTATGTTAATGGTTCTATCAATCATGAAGTCATCGTTGAGTATGTGGGAGCCGTTATGGATTTCCAGATCCCGCTGATGGTTATTGATCGGAGAGGTGTCTCCATCATGTCTGCATATTCACGAACCGTAGGGTGACACACTTAAGGTTCGATGCTGTTTAGGTAGATATGGAATGTGCGTTGGAGACCGAATGTTGTTCCGAGTCTCGGATTGGATCTGAGACATCACGAGGAGATCCAGAATTGTCCGGACAATAAGATTCATATAATGGAGATCATTTTCTAGGTTCGGAAATGTCCCGAAGTGTTTATATCGGGGTTCTAGAAGGTTTCGGAATGTTCCGGAAGGTTCTAGAAATTTTATGGAGTTTACTTGAAAACCAAGAAAGAAAAAGGGGAAACTTGGGGGGGAAGGAAACTCCCCCCAAGCCTCCCTTTGTGCGCCGGCCCTAGGAGGTGGGCCTAGGGGTGGGAACCCTAGGCCACACCCCTCCCTCTATATATAGAGGGGTGGAGGCGCCACCCCCCTTGCCCCTCCACTCTTGCCCTAGTCGCCTCTCTCCTCCTCCTTCCTTCTGCTTAGGCTTAGGCGAAGCCCTGCAGAATTCTCTACTCCACCACCACCACCACGCCGTCGTGCTGCTGGGATTCCGTGGAGAGATCTACTACCTCCGCTGCTCGCTGGAACAGGGAGAGGAAGGTTCAGATCGACTCCAAGACGTGTGACCGATCATGAAGCGCTGCCGGAACGCGGTGCCGGAAGGATCGTCTACTCGATCTTGAGATCGGCAAGTGATCGTCTACATCAACCACGAGATCTGATCTCGCACAAGCCTTTCGGATCTACAAGGGTTAGTACAGATCTATCTCGTTGCACATGTCTAATAGATTAGATCTTGGCTTTTATCTAGATTAGATCTGGGTTTTGTTCGTTCTTGCGGTAGAAATTTTTTGTTTTCCATGCTACGAACCCATCAGGTGATGCCTTCCCCAGCCGGAATGATGAGCCGGTTGTCGATCCCCACGTGGAGGTCCACGAGGAGGAGGAGGCCGCACCGACCATCGATCCGGCGCAGCGCTCCATGATGGACGGTGAAGCTGGCGGGAGCGGCTCCAGCCGTTCCAGCTCCCGTCGGCCTGCTGCGGAGGAGCCGGCCGCCAAGAGGAGCCGGACCAGCGCCCTGCCGCCGAGCCGCCTTGGCCGGAAGAAGGGGCCGCCTCCGGTTGTGCCGGGGTACGTCCCTCCTCCCCTTGTCCTCATTGTTTTCTGCATGTTTCTTCTCCTGCTTTTCTGCCCTTGGCTTACTTGTTTTTCTTTCTTCCCTTTCTTCTTCTATCCTCTTAGCACGCTGGTTTCCTTTGGAGCCATGAGCCTGGCTCGAGCACCGACTGGGTCGCCATCGCACGCTCTGACCTCGTCTGCCAGCGCCCCTCCTTCTCCCGCGGCGCCACCTCCGCCACCGCCTCGATCTGAACCGGCTGCCTCAGCCGGAGCGGAGGGTCCACAACCGGACGTGGAGGTTCAGCCGGAGGCGGATCCCCAGCCGGGTGGCTCTTCCGCGGGCGTGCGGGGGGCCGCTGCCGGCAAGAAGCTCGTGGTTGTCGGCAACGACAACTCCGACGATGAGACGGGGGAGGAGTGGAGGACGGCGGTGGTTGCCGCGAAGGAGTCCTTGGCCGCCAACACCATGGATGACGACGCCTCCTCCACCGCCTCGCTGACAGATCTCGCCGCCACCCTTGAACTGGCGGTGAAGGAGATCCGGCTGCTGGAGGCCGCAGCCGATGGGAACCGGACCCTGGAGCAGAAACTTGCTGCCGCCAACGGAACCTCCTAGAGTAAGTTTGCTTCATCCGGTTCGTCCTTTTTTTTACTGATAGCTGGTTTTGTCGCAGCCATCCTCGTGTGCGCTCAGCGCGAGATCGATCGCTTGAAGAAAGCGAACAACCGGTTGAGGAAGTCCAACTCTACTCTGCGGCTGCAGAATAAGGATTGGCACGCGAAGGTAGACGGTCTGGAGGCCACCATGAAGGAGCGCGACGCCTCGCTCGCCAGCCGGATCGAGGCCTTCAATCTTCTTGAGGCCCAGAACAAGGACCAAGAGAAAGAGATCAAACGGCTGGCGGAGAAGGAGAAGACTCTGGTGGAGGAGTTGATGCAGGTCGGCCACACGGCTAAGGGTAAGTTCCCCTTTTCCGCCTTATTTTCTTTCCGGATCCGGTAGCCGGATCTGACTCTCTTTTTTGACAGTGTTTTACCCCGGCATAGACCTGCTAGCCTACAACCGGCTGCAGGAGAACTGGCCAGGAGCGTAGCCGACGGCCCAGGAGCTCGTCGTCCTTCTTGGCAAAGAAGCTGCCAAGCTTCGTCAAGCGGCACGGGACGTCTTCTCCTTCTTGTGGTCGGAGGCTCCGGTTCCGGAGACGATGGTGCAGCTGGCTACGAAGGTGGGGGAGGTGCCAGCTGCAGTGGACCGGCCGCAGGACTTGGCGGCGCGAGCCGGAGCGGAGATGGCTCTGGCTCTTATGCTCTCCTGGTACAAGGACGTCCGCGTCGAGAAGATCAACGGAGGTTTTCGTGTCGGTGCCGACCTTGCCGCCATCCGCCAAGTCCATCCAGAGATCCAAGGATCCGCCATCAAGATCACCGACTATGTGGACCCCGACGAGGTGCTCACCGACTCGGAGTCCGTCGGTACTCCTGAAGTGGAAGCCTCGACGCAGCCGGCTGCGGATGCCGGAACGGGATCAAGCGCCACGCCTCCTCCTCCGCCTGAATCTTTTGCCGGTCAGGACGCTCCTCACGGCAAAGGTCCTGCTGCTTAGCCACTGCCCCAGGATGCCGGGTGTATTTGTTTTCCTTTTAGTTCTGTTTGCAACTTGTTCGTCTGTACCGGCTGTTTCTGATGCCGGGTAAACTTATGGGAGCTTCGCCTCCTTTATATTTGTTAATATCGAACTTGCTTGAGTTTCCTTCAACTTGTGTGCTTCGAATTTTCTCCCAATATTTCGCCGGTTGACTTTATCCAGCTTACTTCATCCGGCTACACACCTTTAGCCGGGGGAACTGCACCTCCAGTGGGGGCGTGCTAGCGCACCCACTGGGTGTAGCCCCCGAGATTCGTAGTAGCTGGCGTAGCCAGGTGCTTCGAATCTTCCTTATTTTTCCCACGTCTTCTAACTTTATCCGACTAGACTCGTCTTAGTCGGCTGCTTTCGATGGCTGAACGCCTTCAGCCGAGGGAACTATCATTCCAGTGGGGGCGCGCGAGCGCACCCACTGGGTGTAGCCCCCAAGATTCAGAGTAGCTGGCGTAGCCAGGTGCTTCGAATCTTTCTTGTCTTGTCTTGCTCCTGCCCTTGCCCTCACCTGGGCTCCGAACGGCCGGCTAAACGCCCTTAGCTGGTCAGGAACTACAAGATTCCACTGGGGGCGCGCACTCAAGGTGTAGCCCCCGAGATTCGGAGCGCTTGATGAAGGCAAGGACTTTGAATCTTCTTCTCCTTTCCTGAATTCCGACTCGAGGTAGTCGGACAAGAATATACATATTCATACACATACATCCTCACAGGTTAATAGGTTAGTCTGCCAAATTGTAGCCGGAAAATGACTTGTTTTTTCGAAAACTAGCTTGTGCTTCTCTAGACACTTGGTTGCTTTCCCGTGTGCTCTGCTGTTTTGGCTGCGTCCTTGCCGGGCAGCCGGGTTGCGGTCTGCAGCCGGAATCGAAGGGAGCTGGCAGTACATTGCGCACGGTACTAACGGCTTAGTAACCGGATTGGTTCGAGCTAGTTGCAAGGCCGGGATGCCCGGTCTGTCGCGTCTCCTCCCTGTTTTTCGTGTGGATGCCTCGGGCTTTTGCTCTTGCTATCCAGACAGCCGGGTTGCGGTCTGTAGCTGAGACGAAGAGTGGGCCTCTGACATCATCGCACACTACTCAGTCGGTTTGTTGACTTAGCAGGCCGGGCCAGCCGGCGAGCCCCCGGGTAGGGGTTACCGTAGCCGAAAAATCAGAACCGGAAAGCATATGCGAAAACACATTTCTAGCAAGGAGCCCCCGAGATTCTCATAGGGGTCCACATTTTCATTCATAGGGTTTGCGGGATACATACACTGTCTGGCGACTAGGTGTAAAACGGGTGCAGCAGGGCCGTGTTCCGTGGACACCGTTTCTCATTGATTTGTCCATCTTGTTCTTGTTGCCGCGGCCAATGAGGTAGTAGGATTCTGCGCGCCGCTGATGATGAAGGGCCTCCTGTGGTGGTGATAACTTGTGCATGCCCTTCGTGTCTTGCACCAGCCGGAGAACCAGGTCACCCTCACGGAATGCGACTGGGCGGATCCGGCTTGAATGGTAGCGGCATAGTCATTGCTAGTACAGGGCTGATCTAGATAGAGCCAGCTCGCGGGCCTCCTCGAGGAGGTCCACTCCGTCCTCCCGCGCCTCCTGGTTGGCCTTCTCGTCGTATAGGAGCTTGCGTGGTGAGTCGAACTCGATGTCCGCGGAGAGGACGGCTTCTGATCCGTAGACCAGGAAGAACAGGGTGTAGCCGGTTGATCTATTCGGCGTGGTGCGGAGGCTCCACAACACAGCCGGAAGTTCTTCGATCTAGCATCTGGGTGACCGCTCCAATGGCTCGATGAGACGCGGCTTAATGCCGGCTAGCACCAGGCCGTTTGCTCTTTCGACTTGCCCGTTGGACTGCGGGTGCGCGACTGAGGCAAGGTCCAACCGGATGCCCTTGTTGCTGCAAAATCGGGCGAAGGCCCCCTTGGCGAAATTTGTGTCGTTGTCGGTGATGATGCTGTTGGGGTAGCCGAACCTGTTGATGATGTCGGTGAAGAAGGTGACGACTGTCGCCTCGTCCAGCTTCTGGATGGGCTTGGCCTCGATCCACTTCGTGAATTTATCCACCGCTACCAGCAGATGGGTCATACCCGCGCACGCCCGCTTGAAGGGACCGACCATGTCGAGGCCCCAAACCGCGAAGGGCCAGGTGATCGGTATGGTCTTGAGTACCGAGGTTGGCATGTGCCTGAGCTGCCCGAAGCGCTGGCACCCATTGCAGGCACGGACCAGCTGCTCAACATCCTCGAGGGCGGTGGGCCAATATAAACCATGGCGAAATGCCTTGGCGACTATCGCCCTTGACGAAGCGTGGTGCCCGCACTTGCCCTGGTGGATGTCCTTGAGTAGCCGGTAGCCCGTGTCTACATCGACACATCTCTGGAAAATGCTGGACACGCTGCGCTTGTACAGTTCGCTCTTGATGATGGTGTATGTGTGCGCGCGGTGCCGGATTTGCCTGGCCTCCACCTCGTCATCCGGAAGTTCTCCGTTGGCGATGTAGTTCATGAAGGGTTGTGCCCAGGATGGCACTTCCCGAATGACGAGGATGCTCCCGCTCTCCGGTTGATGGATGTCGGGGGGTCGTCCGGGTGATGTACCCGGGACGGCAGCCCCCGAGCTGCTTGACGAACCGGCAGCGCCTGGGTCTTGCGAGCCGAAGGGCACTGCCTTGCCGGAGTTGGTGCGGGCCTTCTTCTTTGGCGGCTCTGCCGGCTCTGCTTCTGCCTCTCCGTCAACCAGAGCGCTTCCTGCCCAGGTGATGGAGTCTGACTCTAGCGAAGGGTTGATGGAGGGCTTGTGCAGGTGCTCCAAAGAGACCCCTGGTGGGATTGCCTGCCTGGTGGATCCGATCTTGGCGAGCGAATCGGCTGCCTCGTTGTTGACACGAGGGACGTGGTGAAATTCACACCTGTCGAAGGAGGCGCTGAGCTTCTGGATGTGGAACCGGTAGAGGGCCATGTTTGCATCTCTGGCGTCCCATTCTCCGGACACTTGCTGCACCACCAAATCTGAATCACCGAAGCACAGGATCCGGTTGACACCGATCTCCTTGGCTAACCGGAGTCCGTGCGCCAGTGCCTCATATTCGGCTACGTTGTTCGAGGCCTTGAAGTGGATCTACAGCACGTATTCCAGCCGGTCTCCCTTGGGCGAGGTGAGCACGATGCCGGCTCCCAAGCCCCCGAGCATCTTTGACCCGTCGAAGTGCATCTTCTAGTGGTCCAAATCCGGAACCGGTGGGAGATACTGGGTCTTAGCCCAGTCGACAAGGAAGTCCGCCAATGCCTACGACTTGATCGTGAGCCGGGGCTCGTACTGGACGGAGTAGGCGGCTAGCTCGATGGCCCACTTGGCGACTCGGCCGGTGGCATCCTTGTTGCCGATGATTTCCGAAAGGGGTGCGGTGCACACGACCTTAATCAGATGCTCCTGGAAGTAGTGCTTGAGCTTCTTGCATGCCAGGTACACGCCATAGCACATATTCTGGTAGTGGGGGTAGTTCTGCTTGGAGAGGGAGAGAACCTCGCTGAGGTAGTAGACGGGTCTCTGAACCGGCTGAGCCTTGCCTTTTCCTCGCCCACCACCAGGACGACGCTGACGACCCGGCTGATGGCTGCTATATAGAGCAACATCGGCTCCTTGCTAGCCGGTGTGGCCAGAACCGGTGCTGTGGATAGCATGCGCTTGAGGTCATGAAATGCGGTGTCAGCTTGCGAAGTCCAGGAGAACTTGTCCGTCTTCTTCATTAGCTGGTACAACGGGAGTGCCTTCTCCCCCAACCGGCTGACGAAACGGCTGAGGGAAGCCATGCATCCGGTGAACTTTTGGACCCCAAGCAGGTTCCTAGGCGGCTGCATCCTCTCGATGGCCGCGATCTTCTCCGGATTTGCCTCGATGCCTCGCTGTGATACGAGGAAACCGAGGAGCTGACCGGATGGTACTCCGAAGATGCACTTCTCCAGGTTCAGCTTCATCTGATACTGGCGGAGGTTGCCAAATGTCTCTCCCAGATCCTCGAGGAGGGTGCGCTTCTCCTTGGTCTTGATGACCACATCGTCCACATAAGCATGCATGTTTCGGCCTATCTGCGAGTGCAAGCACTTCTGCATGCAGCGCTGGTAGGTAGCGCCTGCATTCTTCAGACCGAAAGGCATGGTTACGTAGCAGAAAGCCCCGTAGGGGGTGATAAATGATGTCTTAATCTGATCAGCCGGGTTTAACCGGATCTGATTGTACCCGGAATAGCAATCTAGAAAAGACAACAAATCACAGCCGGCCGTGGAATCGATAACTTGATCGATACGAGGCAAGGCGAAGGGGTCTTTCGGGCACGCCTTGTTCAGGTTGGTGTAATCGATACACATGCGCCAGGTCTTGTTCTTCTTCAGCACCAGGACTGGGATCGCCAACCATTCTGGGTGGTATACTTCGATGATGAACCCGGCTGCAAGGAGCCGGGTGATCTCTTCACCGATTATCTTCCTCTTCTCCTCTGCGAACCGGCACAGAGGTTACTTGACCGGCTTGGCGTCCGTCCGCACATGAAGTGAGTGCTCGGCGAACTCCCTCGGCACACCCGGCATGTCCTTGGGGGACAATGCAAAGATGTCCCGATTCTCACGGAGGAAGTCGACGAGCGCGCCTTCCTATTTGCTGTCCAAGCCCGCACCAATGGTGACGAACTTAGTCGGGTCAGAGGGGTCGAGCAGAATCCTCTTTGTCTCCTTTGCCGGCTGGAAAGTTCCTTCTCCAGCCGGTTTGCTGCTAGCCGGCATGTCCTGCTGGGCCATGGCCACATTACGCATGATCACGCGCTTCTCCTCGGCTATGATGAGGGCCTCTGCCAGTTTAGAACCGGCTGAGGCGCACTCCATCGATCGCCTGAAGCAGCCGGCGACGATGATCACGCCGTGGGGTCCCGGCATCTTCGTCTTGAGGTACGCGTAGTGGGGGATGGCCATGAACTTGGCAAGGGCGGGGCGCCCGAGGAGAGCATGGTAGGATCTCGTCAGGTTTACCACCTCGAACCAGATTGGTTCGCGGCAGAAGTTCTCCTCAGTCCCGAAGATGACGTCCAGCTGGATTTTCCCCAGCGGGGCGCAGGCTGGCCCCGGCAAGACGCTGAACGCAGGTAGTCGGGCGCAGGTCGCTTTCGCGAATGCCCAGCTTCTCCAGCGAGGACTGGTAGAGGAGGTTGAGGCTGCTGCCTCCGTCGATGAGGACGCGCGAGAATCGGCAGGTACGCGCGTTGGAGATGATGAGGGGGTCGAGCACCATGGCGTAGCCCCCGGGAGTCGGCAGCTGCTCCGGCTGATCTGCACGGCTCCAGGTGATGGGGTTTCACCAGTTAATCGGGGACCGGAGAGACGATGGCATTGACCTCCTTGGAGCGTCGCCTGCGGCTGTGCTTGTCGTCCAGCTCCGTCTCGAAGATGTGGTAGGCGGCTTGCGGCTGGGGGTAGCCGTTGTTGTTGTTGCCTCCGTTGCTGCCGTTACCATCATTACCGGCTCCCCTAGCCGGTGGTGGTGGTCCACCAGGAGGGGGCGGGGGAGACGAGGCTGGTTACCCTGGTCCTTTAGCTGGCGGGTCTAGCTGCAATTCCGAGTGGTGTGCGTAGCCGGTTTGAAGGGACCGCTGTGCCACTTGCAGGGGCCGTCAAACATCTGGTCGAAGGTGAGTCGTGGCTTCTACCTCCTTGCATCGTTAGCTGGTGCGTCGGGCGCACCCTCCACAGCATTGACCTGCCGCGCATGGTAGCGTGGCTTCTGCTGTCCGGCTTGGCGGTCTCCATGGAACCGGTTGTTGTTGCCATGGCGCCTGGAAGATCCGGCTTCGCCAGCCTGAATGCTTGGACGGTCGCGAGCCGGCTCCGTAGGAGTCGGACGTCCATCAGCAGTTACTCGAAGGGGCTTCTTCATGGCGGCATCCGCCGTGGCGTACTGGTCCACAACCGTCATGAGCTCCGCCATGGTTTTTGGCTCATCACACATTAGCCGGTGGCGAAGCATGGTGCCTTCTCGGCAGCCCTCGATGAAGAAGCTGATGGCCTGGCTCTCCAAGATGCCCTCACAAGTGTTGTGCAGCTCCGTCCACTTGGCGAGGTACTCGCGGTCAGTCTCGCGGTCGCCTTGGACGCACAAGGCCAGGTCACGTGGGTGCCCCGGACGCTTGTACGTGCCGTTGAAGTTGCGGACGAACACCTTCTCGAAGTCTAGCCAGGCGTTGATGTTGTTGGGCGCAAGGCTATTGAGCCATGTCCTTGCGGATCCGGTTAGCATAAGGGGACGTAGTGCACGGCAGTGCGTTTGTTCCCATGGGTGATGCCGACTGCTGTAGCATAGTCGGTTAGCCAACCTTCCGGCTTCATGTTGCTGTCATACTTGGGGGTGTCCCTGGGTAGGGAGAACTTATCCGGAAACGGCTCGTTCCGGATGTGGGGTCTGAAACAAACCGGGCCGGTAGAATCTTCCTCCTCCATGATGTGCGCTTGAGCGAGCAGCTTGATGCGGTCATGGGCATCCGGACAATCCGGGTTGGGCGCTCCCACCCAGCCCAAGAGACGGGAACCGGCGGGTTTGGGCGCTCCGGTTGGTGGAGGGGGAGGCGGCGGGTTGCTGTTCACCGTCTGCTCCTGGCGCGGCTGGCCCCTGTTGCCAGAGCTGCGACGCCTGCTGCGGGCCTTAGCCGGCTGAGGGGAGGACGCCTGCTGGGTGTCGCGCGGCGCGCCCCTACTGTTGGCAGGCAGCTTGCTCCCCCTGGAGTAGCTGGGGTCCTCCTGCATCTGCCGGTTGGCGTTAGCCTGCTCGTCCGCGATGCGGAGGAGCTCCTGCACGCGAGCGTGCTGGCGGGCTTGCTCCTCGCCCTCCAGACTGGGCAGTTCCTCTTCCGTGGCTCGTGCCGCACGCAGGTTCTTGATGGGCGTGCTGTAGGTGGGCCGGATGAGGGCGGGTGCGGGATCCGGCTCCCCATCCTTTTCCATCCTACCGCCTAGCTCGCCACCCCGGCGCCGTACCTGGCCGCGCCGGCTCGAAGCTGCAGTGGCCGGAGTGATCTGCCTGCAGTTGCTTGCGGGTTGCCGCCAGCTCCATGGCCTCCTGGAGGAGGATCTGTCTCTCCATGGCGAAGTTTGCCTCTGCCTCCTCCAGGTTATCCCCGAGGTTAACCGGCGTCTGGAGCCAATCAATGGCATCCTCCACTGGGTTTCGAGGCTACAGAGGGGCAGAAGTCCCGACCTCGTCCGCGCCTCGCTCCCACGGCTGGCGGGGGTGAGAGCTGGAGCCGGCCATCATGACCTCCACGCCGCAGTACGCGGCGAAGGTGCTACAGCCTGGACGTGGTAGCTCCGCGACAGAGACAATTTCCCTAGGGAAACGCTCCGAGACGGTGGCGACGTAGACAGGGAGGTCGCCGAATAGCAGGACGGTGCCGTTCGCCGGGAAGGAGGTTCCAGCGAAGCAGGAAGCATTGTCGATGACGCAGTCGAATTTGCCGAGTGTGAGCACCAGGCCGGAGGCCACGCGCTCACCGGCTGAAGTGCGGGGTCCCGTGTGGAACGTGACTCCGGTCGAAGCCATCTTGCCCCATGGTGGGCGCCAACTGTCGTTGTATTGGGAACGGCAGTACCTAAGGAGGTTAGATAGAGGTGTGGGGACTAGCAGGGAAGCTATCGACGGCGTCCGCAGGCGGGATTGGATACAAGCAAGCGTAGCTGGACGCAGGAAGTACCCAGGTTCGGGGCCCTCGTGATGAGGTAAAGCCCCTACTCCTGCCGGATCTGACTATTAGGGATATACGAACTACAAGTGCTCCTTGAGCTGTATTCTCTAGCTACTGCCTTAAATGCACTGAGACCAACCCTTTCTACTGAGGCCTTGCCTCTCCTTATATAGGCAGAGAGGCAACGGTCTCACTGGCTAGTCCGACTGGCAGGCCCCACAAGCGGGTCCCAGCCGGCTGGTCATCTACAGTACCCGGTATGGTATGTCACATCGGAGTATGAGTGGTATGGCTGTCGTAGGCACAGTGGACGCCGTGCGAGCCTGTCGTCAGCATCGGGCCAATGTTCCTGCGTCATCCCCGCAAAGTCTTTGGTATGGCCGGGTGGTTGCTAGTCTTGTCGTCGTACAGGGCGTACCGTGCACTGATACGCACGTCGTCCTGTCTCACTGATTGGTTCCGGCTACGTCGCCGTAGCCGGCTGCTTCTTGCCGATCCGGCTACCCTGCGATAGCCGGCCTGTCTTGCCTTGTCCGGCTACATCTGGTCAGCCGGACGCGATCCGACTGCCCAGTTTCTTGTCTGGTTGGGGTACCTGGGGATCATCCCCCTGACACATGAGGAGCGGCCCTCGTATTCAAGGGACATGAGATTTCTAACTTATACTTTGTCAAACATTTACACCATAGTTTGTTCACTTTAACCTTAATCACATCAAGATGCTTATGATAGGGGCAATGAGAGCTGAAAGCTATAAGTACCATAATTTTTGGAAGCTCTTTATGAAACTTGAATCTCTACTTCCTTCTATGAAGGCCTTTCTTCCACCCTTATATTGAGTCTCCACCTTCTACCTTTATGCACCTACTTTGAGAGCATAGTGGTCATTCTTAGTTCTATGTGCATTGTCCCAAGACTATTTGATTGATGCATAACTTGATATTGCTTGTTCTAAACTATTTGTATCTAGTCACTCTTATGAACTTTGAAGGTGTCCTATGCATTTATATTTGCTACTCTGTGAGGGACAAGCTAAATACTATTATGCTATGTTTTCTTTATGTGAAACAAACAAACATCTTGCAAAGCATTGTTATTCATGAATCTTTTGTTTGTGCCTTTTCATGTTGCATCATAGTTCCTTTGTCTTATTGCTAGAACTTTGTATTTCATGTTTTGATTGAATTACTATGATCCCAGCCTTGAATGTTCTACAAATACTTTGATCAAGTTTATGATGGTGCATGTCACCTCAAAAATTATTCTTTCTTTTTATCACTTACCTACTCGAGGACGAACAGGAGTTAAGCTTGGGGATGTTGATACATTGCAAATGTATCTATAATTTTTGATGTTCCATGCATGGTTTTATCTACTTTCTTGTGTTTTGTCCACACTTTGGAGTACTTTTCATATGATTTCTTGGACTAACCTTTTAACAAGAGCCACAGTGCCAGCTTCCTGTTTTCTGCTTTTTTTTGTTCTAGGAAAGTCAGAAAATGAATATTCACGGAATTGGACGGGAGAAAAGCCAAAGTGCCTTTTTCTGGAAGACATCTAAAGCCAGAATACGAGACGGAGAAGGTGGGGGCACACACCACTGGCCGCTGCCAGGCTGGCCCGCCAGGGGTGGTGGTCGCCGACCCCCTCGGCCTCTCCTTCCGCCTATATATTTCCCTCGACCAAAACCCTAAGTACCCGATCAAAAATCCACAAAGAGTCTATAGCCGCCATCATCTCCATCCCTAGATCGGAGGGATCAAGCTCTTCCCAAGACCACGGAGAGGGAATTCACCGAGGCCTTCTTCATCATCATGCAAGCCTCCTGTGATGCGTGAGTAGTTCATCTCGGACTACGGGTCCATGTAGTAGCTAGATGGCTGGTTCTCCTCCTTTGTGCTTTCATGTTTAGATCTTGTGAGCTCCGTTCATGATCAAGATCATCTATTTCTAATTCTGCATGTTGTATTTGCGGGGATCCGATGGATATTGAGATGCTATTTCAGATTGATTATTGATTCTATCATGTCTTTTTTATTTGTGATCTTGCATGCTTTCCGTTGTTAGTAGCTATCTTGGCCAAGTAGATGCTAGCAACTCCAAGAGTTAGTATTTATGCTCGATAGTGGGTTCATGCCTCCGTAATCTGGGAAGTGACAAAATCTCTAAGGTACTAGATGTGTTGTTGCTACTAGGAGAAAACAATCCTTTGTTCATAGAACAATCGTATTGTTTACATTACACGCAATTCGTAAAGCAATAATCTGTTGCTTGCAACTTAATACTGGAGGGGGTTCGGATGATAACCTGAAGGTGGATTATTAGTCATAGATGCAGTTGGATGGCGGTCTATGTATAATGTTGTAATGCCCAATCAAGTTCCAAAGGAGTCAAGAGTATTAGTATATGCTTGTATGCTTTCTCGATGTTTGTCAATTGCCTCGCGGTAATTTGTTCACCCAGCATGTTATCTATCTTAAGGAGAGCCACCTCTAGTGAACTATGGACCCCGGTCCTTTCTTTTACATACAATCTACAAACCGTTTACTGCTTTGTGTTTACTTTATGCAAACTATTACTTCCTTCCATTCGATACGTTTAATCCTTTGTTTTCAGCAAAACCGGTGAGATTGACAACCTCATCGCAAGTTGGGGGCAAAGTTCTGTGGTTGTGTTGTGCAGGTCTCCACGTTGCTGCTGGCACCGGTAGTGCGCCCTGCCAATGTTCAGCTAGATACACCTTTGGGGTGTTTCCTTGCTCCTACTGGATTGATAACCTTGGTTTCTTACTAAGGGAAAACTTGCTGCTATGTTCATCATACCTTCCTCTTGGGGTTCCCCAACAAGCTCGATATATTTGGGCCATCAACGGCACGACCGTGACTATGACGCGCGTGATGACATTATGCAGTGTAAGGTTGACAAGATGCACGCAAGGTGCACCCGTTCAACTAACTCGGAGGACGACGGGATCGAGCTCTGCGGCGCCAGCTGCTTTAGCAGAGCCATCAGGTAGAAGCGAATGCCTAATCGGTTCAAACTCCCATCGGAGAACTCGAAATTCAATGGCCTGCAGGACCCAAATATCTGGTTGGAGCATCACATCTCCTCCATCAGGCTGCACGGCGGAACCACGAGCACGGTGATGCAATGCCTCCAGCTACAGCTGCAAGGCGTTGCTCGAGCGTGGCTCAACAATCTCCCGTGCAGATCCATTCGCAGCTGGGAAGATTTGGTTTCTAGCTTCGTGCGCAACTTCAAGGGCACTTACAAAAGGCCCGCATCAATCGAAGAACACGGCTGCTACCAGAAGATGGGCGAGTCGCTACGCTCGTACATCCAAAGATGGTCCATCATAAAAAAATCTGCAGAAGACATTGATGAGGATCGCGCAATCAACGCGTTCAACAGCGGCGTACGCCACAGAGAGCCCAGGGAGCAGCTGGGCCGCTCGAAGCCCAAAACAATCGACCACCTGATGGAGCTCGCGAATAGGTGGGCCAATGGAGAGGACTCGGTGAAAAATCGTGTCCACTCTGATGATGATGACGACCTCGGCCGCAGACGCGATCGTCGAGGAAAACGTCGAATACGCGGTTATGAGGACCACGAAGAGGTCGACATGGTCGCGGCCGGCTACGCCGACAAATACGACGACAACCGCAACAGCGGAAAGACCACGCAAGTGTGGCAGCGCCGCACTAGAGATGAGGCACCCGCAACATCCATCCAGGACAAACTTTCCGGACCGTGCAACGTGCACTTCTACATCGACAAGCGTGACGACAAGAAAAAGTCCAGCCACCTCCTAAAGGACTGTCGCAAGTTTCTCAAGCTCCACGAAGGCCTGGCCTAGATGAATCGCGACGCGATTAACCAAGGCTATGGACCTGCCCCGGGCGCCGTGGCACATGGAGCTCCTCCACCACTAGGTCCACCACCACCTGCGGCTACACCAGTCCTGAACCATGGAGGCGAGCCATACCCCCGACCATTGGGGAACATGGGGATGATCTAGAAGGGTCGCCCCTCAAATCGAGTACAAAAATCAATCACTCGCTAAGTTAATCTGGTGATGAACTCTTCGCCCTCCACCACTGAGTACCTCAGTGGCAGCGAGTCCTGCATCACCTTTGACAAAAGCGACCACCCGCGTCAAGTTCCTCACCCAGGCCATTGTCCCCTGGTGCTCGAGGCACAGATTGTAGGCTTCAAGATGAGTTGCGTCTTCATAGACGGTGGAAGCAGCATCAACCTCATGTTCGTGAGTACCTTGCGGGCAATGAGGATCCCTCTGACATGTTTGGAAGTTTCATACACGATGTTCCACGGCATTATCCCAGGGAAGGGCATATACCCCCTGGGCAAAATAAACCTCGATGTCATCTTCGGCACGCCGCAAAACTTTCGGCGAGAGCGCATCGACTTTGAAGTTGTCGACTAGCCCTCACAATACCACTGCATCCTCGGACATGTCGCGTTCGCGAGGTTCATGGCAGTGCCACACTACGCCTACTTGCAGATGAAGATGCTAGGCCCAAACGGCATTATCACAATCAACAGAAGCTTCGAAAGATCTGACAGCTGTGATAGGGAATTCAACAGAATTTCCCAGTCTTTCGGCATGCAAGAGGAATTGGCGAGGTTAAAGGAGTCGATAGACAACAGTCTGCCTCCCCCAAGCAAGCCAAGCTCACCCGACCAATCCTTCGACACATTGGTGCACACCAAGAAAGTCCAGGTACAGCCAACGGACCCAACCAAAATGTCCCTCATCGCCAACAACTTGAGTTCCGCATAGGAACTCGTGCTCGTTGAATTCCTCCATGAGCGTTGGGAAATCTTTGCCTGGTATCCTACGGACATGCCAGGGGTTCCCAGGGAATTCACCGAGCACTCGCTCAACATGAATCCTGAAGCAAGGTTAGTTAAACAAACAATACGACGACTATCAAGGAAAGCAAAAGCGGTTGATATGGAAGTCAATAGACTCCTCGACGCCAATTTCATACGCGAGATCAAGGAAAGCACCTGGGTCACAAATCCCGTGCTTGTCCGTAAAAAGGACACGAATATCCTGCGGATGTGTGTGGACTTTACCTCCCTGAACAAGCATTGCCCGAAAGATCACTTCCCGTTGTCGCGGATCGATCAAATAATCGACTCTGCTTCCTCTGTTTCCTCGACGCCTACTCAGGATACCATCAGATTCAAATGAAGCAGGAGGACTAGGAGAAAATGGCATTCGTTGTGCCCTTTGGTGTCTTCTGCTACACAACGATGCCCTCCGGGCTGAAAAACGCAGAAGCCACCTATCAGTAGTGTATGTAGGCCTGTCTCAAGAGCCAGCTTGTTCGCAACATCCAAGTCTACGTCGATGACATCGTCATCAAACCAAGGAGGAAGACTCGTTATTCGATGATCTCCGCGAGACCTTCGATAACCTCGACCGCTACCGGATCAAGCTAAATCCGGACAAATGCGCCTTCGGCGTACCATCTGGGCAACTTCTCGGGTATCTCATCTCCACGAGAGGGATCGAGGCCAACCCAAAGAAAATAAAGGCCATACTGGCCATGGAGAAGCCGAAGAACAAAAAAGGCATCCAGTAGCTGGCTGGGCGAATCGCAGCGCTCAGTCGATTCATCAGTCGAATGGGCGAAAGGGCACTGCCCTTCTACCAACTTCTCCGCAAGGCTGACAAATTCGAGTGGACATACGAAGCACAAGAAGCATTCGAAGACCACAAGCGTTTACTATCCACCTCGCCGGTGTTGGTAACACCTCGAGAAAAGGAGCCACTATTGCTATACATCTCTGCCACTAACTAGGTGGTCAGCACTGTGCTCGTGGTGGAGCGAGCCGAAGAAAATAAAGTCCATGGGGTACAACGCCCAGTCTACTACCTCAGTGAGGTGCTCATGCCAACAAAATAGCGGTACCCGCATTATTAGAAGTTGGCGTATGGCATCTTCATGACAGACAGGCGACTGCGCCACTACTTCTAGGAGTACCCAATCGTAGTGGTAAACGACGCCCCGCTTGGGCACATACTCAATAATCTCGACGCCACCGGACGAGTCGTGCTCTGGGGGATATAACTGTCTCCATGAGACATCACATATGAGAAGCGCGACGCGATCAAGTCGCAAGTTCTCCCGGACTTCCTCGTGCACTGGATGGAGAACCAGCTCCCCGACAAACCAGACATGTCCTACCTATGGACAATGCACTTCGACAGGTCCAAGCGCAAGGAAGGAGCTGGCGCAGGCGTCATCCTGACATCACCTCAAGGCAACAAGATGAGGTACGTCCTACGAATGCAGTTCACTGCCTCCAACAATGAAGCTGAATATGAAGCCTTGCTCCATGGGATGCGTATGGCAAAAGTCTGCGGAGCCAAGCGACTCGTCATCTACGGCGACTCCAAACTGGTGGTCAACCAAACAATGAACGGGTGCGACGCTTTGAGCGACAACATGATCGCCTACCTCGACCTCTACGACGCACTCGAAGGGGACTTCGACGGCTGCGAGCTGCGACACGTCGGCCGCGAGAGCAACGAGGAAGCAGATATACTCACCAACATAGGCTCCACCTGCACCCAAGTGCCACCTGGAGTATTTCTAGAGCGCATATGTGAGTGCTCCATCAAGCCAAAGACTCCAGAGCATAAAGCTAGCACGACAAAGGACTCGGGGGCTACGCCACCCAACGAGCCAATGGCACTCGATGACATAGAGCCCGACACATGACTCGAAGGCCCCATGGAGGTCATGATGATTAAGCCATCCTGGACGCAACCGTACATCACATAGCTGCTCTGCCAGATGACCCCACATATGCGCGCCATATAGTATGAAGATCCAAGGCATTCGCCCTCATCAATGGTGAATTATACAAGCGCGGCATCACAGGAGTCCTGTAGAGGTGCGTCTCCAATAGGGACGGAAGAGCCATCCTCCTCGACATATACAAAGGCACTTGCGGGCACCACGCCGGCAGTCGTGCCCTCATCGCCAAAGCTCTACGAGCTGGATTCTACTGGCCAACGACAATGTGCAACGCTGATGGCTTAGTGCACGGCACCCAGAAAAGTGCTGGTGCGGTGTTGATGTAGAGCTCGTTGGGAACCCCAAGAGGAAGGTATGATGAGCACAACAGCAAGTTTCCCTCAGTTATGAAACCAAGGTTTAATCGAACCAGTAGGAGCAAGGAAACACCCAAAGGTGTTACTAGCTGAGCTTTGGCAAGGCGCACTATCGGTGCTAGTAGCAACATGGAGACCTGCACAACACAACCACAGAACTTTGTCCCCAACTTGCGATGAGGTTGTCAATCTCTCGTGTTTTGCGGAAAACAAAGGATTAAACGTATCGAATGGAAAGAAGTAATAGTTTGCAGAAAGTAAACACAAAGTAGTATCAGTTTATAGATTGTATGTAAAAGACAAGGACCGGGATCCATAGTTCACTAGAGGTGGCTCTCCTTAGATAGATAACATGTTGGGTGAACAAATTACAGCGGGGCAATTGACAAACATCGAGAAAGCAATACATGCATATACTAATCATCTTGACCCCTTTGGAACTTGATTGGGCATTACAACATTATACATAGACCGCCATCCAACTGCATCTATGACTAATAATCCACCTTCAGGTTATCATCCGAACCCTCCAAGATAAGTTGCAAGCACAGATTATTGCTTTACGAACTATGTGTAAAGTAAATAAAGACGATTGTTCTATGAACAAAGGATTGTTGTTTTCTCCTAGTAGCAAAAGACATCTAGTACCTTAGAGATTTACATTACTCAAGATTAGAGGCATGAACCCACTATCGAGCATAAATACTAACTCTTGGAGTTGCTAGCATCTACTCGGCCAAGATAGCTACTAACAACGGAAAGCATGCAAGATCACAAATAACAAAGACATGATAGAATCAATAATCAATCTGAAATAGCATCTCAATATCCATCTAACCGCAAACACAACATGCCGAATTACAAATAGATGATCTTGATCATGAACGGAGCTCACAAGATCTAGACATGAAAGCACAAAGGAGGAGAACCAGCCATCTAGCTACTACATGGATCCGTAGTCCAAGGATGAACTACTCACGCATCACACCAGAGGCTTGCATGGTGATGAAGAAGGCCTCTAGGGTGAATTCCTCTTTGGTGCCGTGAAGAGCTTCTATCCCTCCCGATCTAGGGATGGAGATGACGGCGGCTACAGACTCTTTCATGGATTTTTGATCGGGTACTTAGGGTTTACGTCCCGAGGGCATCTTATAGGCGGAAGAGGAGGCCGAGGGGGTGCCAGGGGCCACCACACCACCCCCTAGTGCGGGCCCAGCCTCAGCCGCGGTGTGGTGGTGGCCTCAATTCTCTTCGCCTCGTATTCGCATCCATGACTTCTAGAAAAATAGGCACTTTGGCTTTTGTCCCGTCCAATTCCGAGAATATTCATTTTCTAACTTCCTGGAACCAAAAGCAGCAGAAAACAGGCAGCAGGCACTGTGGCTCTTGTTAATAGGTTAGTCCAAGAAATCATATGAAAAGTACTCCAAAGTGTGGACAAAACACAAGAAAGTGGATAAAACTAAGCATGGAACATCAAAAATTATAGATACATTTGCAATGTATCAGACGCCAAGGACATCGTCCAGCATTGCAACACCTGCCAGCGATTCGTGGATAAACCGCACGCACCTGGCACGGAAATTAGGCCAATACATGTGGCCTGGCCCTTCGCACAATGGGGACTCGACATGGTCGGCAAGCTCCAGAAGTCCTCACCTAGAGGATACGTCTACCTCCTTGTCACAGTCGACAAGTTCACCAAGTGGATCGAGGCCATGCCGGTGACAAATCAATCAGGAGCCAGCGCTGTGAAATTCTTCGAGTCCATTGTCTTCCGGTTTGGGGTGCCACACAGCATCATCACGAACAACGGAACAAACTTCACATCGAAGGAATTCCAGGATTTCTGCGAAAAACTGGGGATCAACATCAGCTACGCCTCTATGGCAAACCTTCAGACCAACGGTCAAGTCGAAAAGGCCAACAGCCTCGTCTACAGCGGAATCAAGAAAAGGATCCTTCGGCCACTCGAAAGAGCTGCAGGGTGCTAGCCCAACGAGTTACAATCAGTACTATGGAGCCTACATACAACTCCAAACAGCACCACAGGCTACACTCCGTTCTTTATGGTACACGATGCCGAAGCGGTGCTACCCGCAGAAGTGTGTTACAAAGCCCCGCGGGTGGTAGCATACAACGAGACAGAATCAACTCTCACACTCGAAGACTCCGTCGACCTCCTCGATGAGGCACGCGAGATTGCAGCAGAGAGATCCACGATCTACCAGCAGAACCTCCGCAACTACCACAGCAGAAAGCTACGCCATAGATCCTTCGTCAAAGGAGACCTGGTCCTGCGACTGAAGAAGCAAGGGCACCTCAAGCTCGAGTCCCCATGGGAAGGACCCTACATGATTACCGAAGTAATCCCAGGTGGCGCCTATCGCCTTAAAGACTTAGAGAGCAGAGTCACATACTCCAATCCCTAGAACGTCGTGCAGCTGCGCCGTTTCTACCCTTAGATGTTTTTACTTTATAAATAAGGCTATTAAGCAAGGCTACTTAGCCACAAATTGTACCTCGTGATATTCTGTGAATAAATAAAGCTAAGTGCCCCAAACCTTGTGTTCTTTCTGTTTTACTTGCAATTATATCACTCGGGGGCTGCGCCACCCTTTACACTCTGTTCTATGAACAACACAGTATCCTGAGTAGCTGATGCACTACCAATTGAACCCTTGATAAAACCAACCCAGCTGCAACGCACCTGGCAGGTTGGCAAGGTGCTGAGATAAACACACGTCAGGCTAACAAAAAGGAACTGCAGATTACAATACACTCGAAAAATATACAAGCTAGCAAGATCCTTACATATTAACGGGTATCAAACACACCCAGAACAATTGTATAAATTTTACAACACTTGTACATCTCTGTGCAGGCCTATATTACACTATTGCCGCAGAAGGAGAACGTTTGTTTGCTCTTCAAAGAAATCTACAATATCCTCGGCTGGCCGGTCAACCGCCTGATAATGCGGCACCATATTCTAGGTCATCCCTTCTGGAGGCGGCGGTGGTCTAGCGGCAACAGCCGCGATATCCACATCTGGCCGATGCAGTCAAACAAGCGCTAGTGTAGCCTTGGCACCCACGAGCTGTTGCCGCACGCACTCGCGGACCACGCTGATATCTTAAAATTTCGCCAGCAGAGCTAACAAGCTTGAAGGCACCTCGTCCAGGGGAAACATCGCCTAAAAAATATACTTAAGGCATGACTGCGCCTTCTTCAAACACTGAAGCACCCGCGATGCACGACCTTGCAGCGTCGCTAGTGCGACTCCACGGTCATGGTCCACCCAGAAGTACCCACAAGCCTGCAGCTGCTCCTGGGTCAGGGCATTCATTCGAATGGCAACCCGATCCTCTCATCCTGCGGATGACGAGCGCTAACAACTACAAAGAAGCAAGACCAGAGCATAAGACAGAGCATCGCCGCGAATGGCTAAATAAGAAGACAAGGAGATAGAGAGCTAACATTTAAATTGCTCGTTCAACTGTGCAACTTCATCCAGGAGATACTTCGCATGAGCGCTGGCCTTCTCAGCCTTCGACTTCCACACGTCCACGTTATCTTGGATCATGGGCAACTCGTGCTCCAACTGCTTTATGTGATCGTGCAGTCGCGCAAGCAGCGAAAACTCCTCCACCTTTAACTGCGGTCGCGCCGCAGTTGCATCGGTGGGAGGAGAGTTAGGAGGACCACTTGAAGGACCCTATTATAGGCAAACAAGAGGCAAATAAGACCAACTATCCACCGATAAAAAGATGGAGTGCATTCAAATTCCGCAAAATATCAACAGGGGTGCCCCCACAAAATATGGTTCATCGAAAGGAAATCTAAACTATTACATAAGACAGCTAAGGCATGCTCTGCTTTTTCGACTTCGACTCCGGGGACTTCCTCAAATCTGTGGCGGTCTCTAACGCCACAGATTTTCCAGTTGTAGCCCCAGATGCCGAAGCCTTCGCTGCCTTCACTCGCCGTAGCTCCGCAGAATATTTGGTGACTATATCGATGAACTGGTGCCCATACTTATTGCAACTACCTGTCGACCAGCTCCACACCATGGGCATGCGCCATCACGAGTTCCATTGTGGCGCCAACAGACCGTTGTGCATTCTTGAAGTCCATTGGGATGCCTTCTGTGAAGGATTCCACCAAGCCATCAAGATTTTCGATTAAGCTGGACTTGGGAACTATATCCTCTCGGAGGCGGCTTGGCACACCCTTGGCTTTCCCAAGCATGTCTTGGAGGAAGGCACTGCGGTCTTCGACTGCAGCCACGACGCCAGCCAAGGCATCCGCGCGGGTCAAGGCTTGGGCGTCGAAGCTCACGCCAGCAGCATATGAAAAACACACGTATCAGCATAGCAACATGAATACCAAAATAGGGGAAAATGCAAGAGAAGCAGCATAATACCTAAGAGCGCTTTCGCGATAGATAAAAGTTGTTGTGCGAACAACTTTTCCCCCTCAGCAGTGGAAGTATGCAGATCTTCCTCGTGTTTTTCAGACTCCTCTAGAGCTGTGACTGCCTCGGCACGTTTCTTATCCGCTGTGGCAAGTGCCTTCTCGAGGGAAGTGACGCAACGGTGAAGCTCATTATGCTCACCAACAAGGGGCAGAGAATGATAACACCTGAGTTTACAAACCTCTACACAAGAAGAGCAAAGAGACAAGTTTAACACAAACCTTCGATTGCACGGTGGCGGTTGTCCAGCATGGCATACTGCCGACCCAAGGAAATAATATGTTCGGTGAGGCGAGCAGAGTTCTTCAAGATAGGCTACATCAAAAGAAAAGAAGCATCAGCATTAGCAAAAATGAACAAACTGTGAACATCAATCAAAATTCGACTACCAGCGGCAAAAGAAACTTACATGCTCCTCCAGGGACCATCCTCCGAAGGTTCTTGTCGAGTGGGCGTCCGTGCAACCATCTGGTGCCCCCCAGTGTGGGGGGAACTCGAAGAGTTGGCGCTAGAGTAGGCCGCCACCGGAGGAGAAGGAGATTGTACTGCCACTTCTTCATCTCTGGAGTCTGTGACTCTAGAATCCTTGACAATTTGGTAGTCGTCAGAAGACGACGACGCCGTTTGACTATCAAAATCAACACCAAATCAGAAGGAGAAGACTTTGAGAAATATAAGACGAACCCGCAATGATATAAAAACACTTACCCGTCAAATTTGTCGAGGTCGAAGGAATCTTCCGATGACTCCTTCGGCAACCTCAGCTTCTTTAGAGAGGGAGGAGCCATGGCGTGTACAGGCACGGCGGGGAATGGCTCCTCTGCAGCAGCAGGAGGACCCTCCGGCGTCGTCGGTGAGGAGGCATCCGAATCCTCGCTACAGGAGCACTTGCGAGTCCTGTGATCGCAGACTCGGGGGCTTCCTCATCTTCCCCAACAGGGACGGTGGAGCCCGACTCATCCTCTTCTTTCACCTCGCGAGCAATAATTCCTTCGGGTTGAGGGGCAAGTTGGCGACCATGGTCCAGTCCTACCAACAGAAAGGAATCAGTATACAAAAACAAAACACCTAACAGGCAATCAAAAATCCAGAAAAGTCAAAGAGAAATCCACCTCAGGCGGGGGATTGCTAGTGCAGAATGGAGGCATGACTGAGTCACCCGGGAGATCCTCCTTGGTGGTGTATTTGGTCAGCAGTCGAAACCTCCTGTCTACCTCATCCAAAGAGATGCCCTCTGTAGAGATACGAGTGACATCACCAGTACCAGTCCAGCGGAACATCGGGTGCGCCCTGGCCTGCAATGGCTGCACCCGGCGACGCATCCAAGTGCGAATGAGCTCTGCGCTGCCTACTTCTTTGCCTATGCGCTTTTCAAGGTCGCAGACACGCTGATATAGGGCCTCTGTCTCTTTGATTTTGGCGGGCATCACAATGTTCTTCCAGGACCTCCTCCTTTTGCAGGCCGCCACTGGATCGAAGGGTGCGAGTCCAAAGTGTTCTCCATCGGCCTTCTGATCGCGGATGTAGAACCACTTCTCCCTCCATCCTTGGACGGACGCAGTGAGCTTGATGGCGAAATAGGTGACGCTGGAGTCGACATGGATCCCACAACCTCCTATATCATAGACTACCGAACCCGATGCCGACTGACGTTTGAGATTAAGGAGTTTTTTGAAGAGACCAAAATGTGGCTCGATTCCAAGCCAGCACTCACAAAAAGTGACGAAGCAAGCGATATGGAGGATAGAATTTGGGGTCAGCTGGTGCAGCTGGAGCCCATAGAAACAAAGAAGACCCCTAACAAATGGATGCAGGGGGAGAGAAAGACCGCGAATGATGAACGCAAGGAACATCACTCGAAAACCTGTAGGAGGACTAGGGATTGCCTCATCGCCGGGAACGCGATAGTCATCCTCCACGGCAGAGAGCGCCCCGTCCTGGACTGGATGAACAGCTCAGACGGCTTGACGATGGATGGGCGCCATGACCCATTAGTGACGTGAGTCCCCGCACCCTTCTTCTTCCCAGCTTCGGCGGCGCTGGTTCCCGTGGTGGCGGTGCCCTTCTTCTTGGCCACCACAACGGCAGCCGCAGATCCAACAGCGGAGGCTCCCTTCTTCTTGCCCATCTTGGACTGGTGGTGCGAGCGCCGGAAGTAGCTAGGGAAGGTATGGAGTTGGTCCAGTGCCATAAAGGGAGATGCCAGCAAAGGAGCAACAGAGAACAGCAATGGCGGAGGTGCGCGAGCAAGAAGAAAGATGTGGGGAAATTACCGCATGGTGTGCCTCTACTTAACCTCCTCACAAATGCCATCCAACGGCCAGGAGAAAACCTATCAGATGCGTGGCACACATCGATGTCGATGCCTGGCCAGGGTAAACCATGAACCGTCGCCCCACTCCCCCCATTACGCGTGAGAATCGAGGAGACACAGTTAAACCAGAAGATTACGCACGCCTGGTTAAGTCCAAGTCAGAAAATAGGACCCACTACTCATCACGTCCCGTCAAAGACACTGACGCGGGCAATTGAGGTCATCTCACCATCAGCACCGACGTCATCAACTCCAGCAGGAGAACATTTTGACTACTCTAGTCCTTACTCGAGTCTTCTCGACTCGACCAAGCACTCAGGGGCTACTCCTAACAGGAGAGCTGGCCGCGCACCCGAAGAACTTTGTAAAGACATCCAAGCATTGCGCAAAACCCTTCACTCAAATCTACGATTTGAATGTGAACTCTGGGTTACTCCCATAGGGAGTGCTGAAAGCACATTTGACTGAAACAAGCAAAAGACGACAGCAGTCGCAAAATACTTATAGTCCCCACTCGAGTCTACGACTCGAATAAGCACTCGAGGGCTACTCCCATAGGGAGCGCTGGCCGCACACCCTATGATTTTTTCCTATACATTACACTGTGTGTTGATAACATCCACACTCAAATGCTATGGCGACTCCGCCTCATATTTTCCTGGCAAAGAGACTGTGTCTCCTGGGTCACCCGAACCATCTCCGTGATGACAGAAATTCGGATGTCGCGCTTACAGCATGAACATAAGACCTAAATAAGGTCTGTCAACGCATCTACTGTGCTCTACCAGAAACAATCCGTACCTGCAGGTACGATGAATAAGCTTTTACGGACGCGTCGAGTGCTCACACTTACACACTGGGATTCGACTCTATAAGACCTCCGCAGCCTGAGTCGAATTACACCAGCACTTTTCCAAATTCGAGTCTGGGGACTCGAATTTGAGTAGATTATGTTGTTTTGCCCTAAGGCAGTTAACTGATCCCGATACATCGGATAAATCAGGCATGTATATCAACAATCCCTATGATATAAAACAGAGCACTCGAAAATATGCTCAGCTATGAACTCAAAAGACTTCATAAGTCTCTGCTCGAATCTACGATTTAACCAGACACTCGGGGGCTACTAACGTGGGCATACCTTACAGGTACTCGAGCTTGGTATATACGGCCTGATCTGGCAGAAGCCCACGGTGTTACCAGGGCCCAATCCAGGATTCGGGTTACCTACGGAGACTCCGACTGCTTGCAGCACAAGACAAGCTTAAGATAGAAAGTTTAAAGGGACAACCCTAATTTATAACCGGCTCGACCTGCTACCCGAGGCCTAGCCTATCTATATAAAGGCTAGGAGGGGCAGCGAGGAGGACAATCACAACCCTAGTTTCCATAACTTCGCCAGATTGCATCTGCGCACCCCCTATAACTTTTGACTCCCTCGATAATTCCAAGAGCAGACAAGCAGGAGTCGGGACCTCTACGAGGCCTGAACCTGGGTAAATCTTGCGTCCCTATGTGCTTGTTTGCTAGCCGATTGATGCCTCAAGCGCTCCCTCCTTCTCCAAAACCCAAGTCCATAACAATGGGCATTGATGAGTTTTACCCTCGTCAGCTGGCATATCAACAACTACAAAATCGATAGGAAAGTTTTTATTGCCAATTGTGATAGTTGCATCTTCAACTACTCACATTGGAATTCTCAGATTTTTATTGGCTAACATAATTGTCATATCAGTATTTTCAATTGTAGCTGCTTCTATTTCTTCTTTTATTTCTAAGTAGAAATCATAAGATATAACATTAACTTCGGTGCCAAGATCACAGAAACCATAATGCGAGGTCTCTTTAAATATGCAGGGAAGAATAGGCTTATCCACATCTTTTACCTTTGTTTTACCTTCAACCAATATGGAAGTCTCTTCATCAAGTTCAACTATGTTACAATGTGAGTACATAGCCATAATTGCTTCCTTGGTTACCTCTTCATCTTTGGTTTCTTCCAGATGTTCCACGACTTCTGGCATGCTTTCCTCTTCCCTCTTCTCCTGTACTACTTTGACATGTTCATACTCAAGAATATTCTTTTGTGCAGTGTTAGGAAAAGGCAATTCATGCATTGGTTCTAGGAAGGCCAGTGTTGCTTTATCTTCTTTTTCCTTCTTAGGTTCAGGTGGTGGATCATACTTGACCAGACCCTCTTTCGGAGCTTTGATATGTTCTATAAAAGCTTTAACAACTCGCAACACAAGATCTGAATCCAAATAAAATTCTTTAGATAATTCTTTAACATGGCCTTTTTATTGTAATCATGAATACAATCGTGCTCTATTTCTACACCTCCTTCACTTCCTAGACCAAAATTCCATGAAACTCTATGATCATGAATTCTATTAAGTAAAGCCCAAGCTTTCGGTATTGGAAGATTCATAAAGGCTCCTTCCGCGAAAGAGTCTAGTTCAATTTTATTATGTTCAATTAAACCGCCATAAAATATATGTAGTAAATACCATTCAGGCAAATCATGATGAGGACATAGTCGTAGTAAATCTTTAAATCTAATATAAGCTCTTACCAGTCCTTCATTAGAACGATTCTTCCAAGTCATTATATAACGCATGATTCCAAAAGATTTTGATAATGGATACTATTTTGAGAGAAATTCACAAGCCAAATTATCCCAAGTAGTAGTGGCTTCAGGGGGTAGAGATCTATAACATGAGAGAGCTGTACTTTTCAAAGTTTGACTAAAAAGTTTAACCCTTACCTCATCAGCGGTATATCTTGTCAATAGAAAAGTGCCACATATATCATTGAAACATGCAATATGCTCATATGGATTAGGATCTTATTCATCTCCAGTAAATTGCTTCTTATGTAGAATACTTAGTAGAGGATTTATTTCAAACCCCCTTGTCTTCTCATTTGGACTTGTCTCTTTTATAAATATCATACGGCTTCCCAAAGTGGTTGAGTAGGCTAGCACAAGTCATATGTTCAAACTCCATTATTTTGGTGGAAACCTGTAACTCAAAACAAAATTTAGAAAGACAAAAATAAATAAGAAAAAACTAAAAGACCTACAACGCTTAGCTCCCCGGCAACGGCGCCAGAAAATAGCTTGATGACTACAAGTGCACAGATCGTTTGTAGCTAGTTTCGAAATAAAGATATCGATCCCACAGGGAGCAGGAGTCTAAAGTCTAATAACTCTTGAAATAAATATTACGATAGAAATGCTAGATAAAGTTCTAAGTGACAAGATAAAATACGAGTATTGTGTAAAAAGGTGTTTTGGGGTTTTGGGTATAAGAACAATAATAAAGTAAAGTAAACAACTGAGTATAGAAAGTAAGTATCACGTATGTAAGAGATTGGAACTGTAGTAGGGAAAAGGCGTTCCCAGGGAGTAGCGGATACACCACTAGTATTATAAAGATTTAAGATAAAGATTATCATCATGAACATTCTCAACTATGTATGTGTGGGAGGAACTCCGTATTTGGATGAATAAGCAACAACCGCTGCTCACATCATCCTCATAACCACAGTAGTTAGCAATCGACATCAATCGAATTACTATGTTATTAAGGGACGTAATACCGTAGGATATATCCCATGGCATGGATAGTGTTCCGTGAGTTTCCTCGGTTTCCCAAGTTGATACGTAAGAGGTGCCAACAGCTTTATAGTCACTGTAAGTGCTAGCACACCTCCGTCTACCAACAAGTAGTTTCCTCCATCAAGTCCTTGTGGCCGAAAGGGATTCAAAGCCCTGTTTACTGAGACAGCCATGGAGATACGACCACTCAATCCGGTCATATTCCTTCACCTTGTCGAGAGGAAAATATTGAGAGGCCGACTTCTCTCAACATCAAGATGTAGAATATCTAAAACATGGTCACACCGATGAATATCATAATAGACTTTACCTTATTTCAATCTCATACTAGGGTTTTTCATCTCCCCAAGAACTAATGATTTACTCAGACATGGAGGAAATCAACGTCATGGCAATGGTAACGGAAACAATCATTGATGAATAGTACTTGTATAAATCCACAACGAGTACAGGAATTACAATAAGATCTAGAAAAGATATAGATGGGATGGATGGAGATGGTGGTGATGCAGCAATGGGTGATGAAGATCGATGCCTTAGCCTCCCGGATCTGCGCAGGGCAAAGATGGATCCTTGGTGGATGAGTTCCCCCTCCAAATGCCTTCTAGAGGTGAGGTTTCTGCGATTTTGGGTGTTCTGTATGTCGTCTCCTTGAACCAATTGCACGGGGTGAAACTATTTGACGAGGCAGAGGCGACGCCAACTATACGGCTGGAGCTATACGGCCGGAAAAAAATGCTCCCACCGTATAGTTGGTCATTGGACTCTCTGCCTCCCTCGTTCACTTCTGGTATTATTAATATTTCCCAAATAAGCGATTTACGTTGTGTTGTTTTTGACTCCTTTTCTCCACAGTACAACTACTCCAAGAATTGTATCCATTGGATCCATCATCTTGTCCCGATCCTGGTGAAAACAGACATAAAATATGCACGCGAGTGCCGTAAAATACTAAGATCCTACATCTACAATGCAAAATAATAATGTAAAACATGATGCAAATATGCACTCATCAGTCCCTTCACGGAAGTTGTCCCTTTTGACAAGACAGAGGCGGCGGCAACTATACGGCGGGAACTATACGGCTGGAAAAATATTCCCGTTGTATAGTTGCTCGTTAAAGCTTCTGTGAGATCCCCTCGCGTGCTTCCAAAGTGGAACTCGCTTGTTTTCTCCAGAATATTGTGTTTATCTAGTTAAATCCTTCTGTTGACGTTCAAAACCTGAAACACACATTAAAAACCAAGTTTTCTTCGCTACCGAAGTATTAGCTTTAGGTAAAGCCAGAAATCGATCAAATCTAGGAGAAAACCATCAATAAAAACCATCAAAAATGTGTCGAATCTCACATCTATCAACTCCCCCAAGCTTAGATGTTGCTCGCCCTCGAGTGACAAGGAAATAAGGAAGAATAGCGGAGATTCGAGACTAAAAATAAAGGAACTCATAAGTTTGAATTGGAGTCAAATTCTTTTCTTCACAATCCCTGCAATCTTAAATATGATCATACAAGTATTCACAAGATCGCACTGAGTCCACTTCCTAACCACGTATATCTTGTTAGCAAATAAATCATATGCCCAAGCAAGTGTCGAAAGTTTAGCTAGGAAAGTGAGGCAAATTATTTTGGTGCCTCTCTTTATCGAGAGATGAAAACTTTTTGTTCTTATTTGTTTAACCTATTAAGAGTACTCAAGTTGGCATCAAAACATTTAATTTAATAACAACTCATTTGCTCCCATGTCAAAATTTCAAGACTATGAAAGAACCTTTTTTCTTTTCTTTTGCCTTTCAAAAACTTCAACTCTTTCATAGAGAAATCATGCCACTATTTTTATCGTGTTTAATTGGGTTATGTGGTGCACTCGTGACCATGCCAATAAATAATTGTTGAGCAATGATGGGCCAGAGGAGTACTACAACTTCACTTGGAACGTGAAACCATAAGGAGACTAAAACTTTTACCCGTCATAGCATTGCTGCCATAGACGTTTACGTAACTCAATAGCCGAAATCAAGTGGTTTCCCACATTTAGATCGTTCGTTAGCCATCGGAGTTAATAGTTCCTCATGGAGCACGACAGAGTTGTAATGACACGCATAAAGCAATATCTTACGGTAATTATTAGAAAAAATAGTGGCATAATTTCTACTACCTCGAAGCATCCAGTTTATCAAGCAATTTCAATCAAGGGTACTATCAAGTCTATTTATATTAAGCTCAAATGGAAGGGAGTAGTTCTAAAATTAAATTCTTTGGGCTAAACATGGACTCAAGTCATCTTTCAGATGCTTTATCTTGTTGTAAAAATGTAGGAAGTATTTTTTTAACCAAGTTCTTTGCTCATTGTTTCAAAGCTAAAAAGGAGACACTAGAAAAGGAATAGAATTTATAGGATAACATGCTAAGTGGGGAGCAACCTCAGTGCAAGCGAGTAAATAATTGTAGGATCAATTTAAGGCTGCAGAAAGGATGATGAAAGGAATGTTATACCTCTTATAACTTGCTTCATTTTTGTATTTGATCCGAAACCCCTCTATGCTTCCCTATTGCCAAGTCACCTGAAATTAAGCAATCTACGAGAGAAACAAAGAAACGAACTTGCAAATAAAATTACAACTAATTTTTTTGTATTTTTGGTATAGAAATGCAAATATGAAAATAAACATGCAAATTTTGAAGAAATACAATAAATCAAAAGAAGAAATAAAAACATGAGTGCAAAGTTTGGAGGTTTTCAAACCTCCCCCAAGCTTAGGCTATTGCCAGGCTTAGTTCTTGCCGTCATTTGGCGGCTGGTGAGGATACTGCTAGTCATAGTCAGGGAAGTGTGTCATGAAGTGACTGAAGTTGTGAGTCAAAGTATTCACATATTCATTCACTTCCTAAAGAGTGTGGTCGATCTCCCCAACACACTGGTTGAGCTGCTGAAACTCCTGATAGGGGACGTAGCTGTACCCCTGCTGTGGCTGGTTGGGCCATGGTTCCCAAGCTCCTCCTTGCTGCTGCTGTCCCTCCCAAGCAAGGTTGTGTCCCTGATCTTCCTCCTTCTTATGATCTTGCTCATCCTGTTGCCCTCCTTCTTCTTCTTCCTCCTCATCAGGCTGGTGCTCGGCTATGATCTCCATCACTTGGTCCTTGGTGAGGATCCAAGTGTTCTTGTCCACAATCGAGAAGGCTTGGGGGTAGGGAAACTGAACCTACTCTCCCTGTGCATCACTAAGATAATTGAATTGATATGCTCGGAGCCTTCGGTTAGCATGGTAAACACCAAGGAAGCCACAACTGTCAAATACTTGACGTCCATGAGTTTGGACCCGTCAATAGGTTCCATAACAAGTAATACAATATTTAATGCATAGGCAAGGTGGGTTACCAATCCACCAATGCGAATATCACCTTTGGTCTTGTTGCTTTGGTGGTGAAAGTGCTAGATGAGTAGAGCTGTAGGACTGGGGCTTTGCGGTGAAGTGGGGAAAAGAGCCTTGGTGATCATTGCCATGTCCGCATTGGCCATGGAGCTTGTGTCACCTCTCCCCAATAGTGTGTTGACGAGGAACACAACGTAGTAGCGTATGGTTGGGTTTTGAATTGTGGACATCTTATTCTGATAAAAGTGCCTGCCACCATTAACAGAAATAACCTCCCAAGTCATTCCACTTGTGACGCTATGGAGGTTAGTAATAGTGGGCTCCCTAGTATGGGGGAAGCTGAAAGCATTGCCAAATTGTTCGAAACTTATGTCATAGTGTTGTCGGTTCATGGTGAAGCTTACCGTGCATAGATTACCTTTATCCCTGTGGTCGTCGTAGAAGGAGGCAAGGAACTCATGGGTGAGCTCAGCGTAGGTGTCATGGCTTGCGAAGCCAAGAACTGCCAACCCCGCCCTGTTGCACATGAGGTCCTCCTTCAACCCTGTCGCAGTGAGAAATTTGTGGCCGTCCCAACGTGTGGGCAACACCCTCCTCGATGAGACAATGTCCAACTTGGAGTTGCGCGAGGCTCAGGACCCCGAGCTAGAGCCCTCACCCCGTTGGCGCTTGCTCGAACAAAAGAGGTTACCGATTTTGTTCATCGTGATGCACTGAAAAATTTCACCATAAAACCTTAGGCATATAGTTTCTATATGACATATGAACGATTCTACGTGGAAAAATTCAATCCTAACGTGAGAAATTAATAGGAAAAACAAAATAAGCTTGAGTTCATCCACTAGATCAATGTGAGAGTTTCAACCATGGAAATCTGAAAATAAAGCATGGATAGGGAGAGAAATATACTGATCTGTTGATTCCCCCACTCAAACGAACGAAATCCGCGAAGAATCAAGAGTTCTAGGTGGATTTTGAGGGGTTTGGAGCGAGAATATGAGAGAAATAATGAGGAGAGGAGGAAGACCTAGCCGCCTCGGTGCATGTCGTGGTGGTGTCACGGCAGATGCCATGGATAGGCTAAAGGTGGGGACAATATGCACTAGAGGAATCCAGGGAGGGATAGTGTGGTGATTCCACACACAGATGTGTTGTATTCAATATCTTTCCAAGGGTTACAAGTGCTCCTTGAGCTGTATTGGGGAGAGGAGGAAGAAGGAACTCTCTTACTCTCTCCACTATCTAGCTCTCATGGACCAACTAGAGATCTAACCAGTCAAAACTCAACCCCTTCTACAGATGCCCTAGCCCTCCTTATATAGGGGTGGCTAGGTCTCCAATTAGGGCATACGTGGAGGCATATTCCAGGGAATATGCCTCTTCCCAAAATAGTAAACCGATCGGGTCTCTTTTCCCTAGCGTAAGCCATGCAGAGGCTACGTGAGCCTCTGCGGCGCCAGCGTCATCCGACACAGGCAGCGTCACCCTTGTCGGCCACGCCTCGGTGGTCCTGGCCTCTGTCCGCTTCACTCATGCTCTGCGTACAGCGACCTCCTTTTGACCAGCAAGATACCTTCCTTCTCCTGCAAGCCTGATATAACCCGGATCATGCCTAGTTAATCCGGCCACACCGGTACCTGCATACAAGTTATATAAATCCTGCCGGCATACGACATAAGTCGGTCGGGACTCGGTTAGGTGGACATCCTCCGGTCCGGGTTACTTCGTGATTCGGCCTGCCTTGAGGTGACTCGGCCAGCACTCGCTTCGACCTTGTCGTACCTCGGCTAACTCGGCCTTTATACCCTGGCGTGACCCTACCCGGGGGTATCCTCCCAACATTAGTCCCCGAAGCTGGTGCGATCTTAGCGGCCTCAGCTGCTAAGGCCACAACAGGTTCAATCTTACCGAGCCACTTGCTCCTTTTTCCGAGTTACATCATATCCCGAATTTCATTGGCTAGCTTTTCCCTTGGCACATTCCGAGTTTTCACTCGCTGGCCGGGTCACCCTATAGTTATCTGAATTATTCTTCCTTCTCTTGTACGCTTCCCCACGTGGAGGGTGATCATTATTTTGCCTCATTTTAAGGGCCTGCGCCAGTTACTGCTGCAGTTAATGTCAGGTGTTACTATTGCGCACGTCACATCATGTCTGTCTCCTCGTTAACTGTATCACCACGTCACGTTGTGGGATCTCCTGCGCCCTGTGGCCCTTCCTGTGGCTCGTCTCTGATTGGTTGATCCGGATTATACACGGCCACACCGTGTGGCCTCACCACACCGCACGATCCCACTACCCCGCTGGGGCGTGGTTAAATAGAGGAGGGGCGTTCCCCTTGGGACTTTTCCCCATCCTAGCGCCCCTTTGCCTCTTCTTCTTCTTCTTCTTCCCAGCGACAGCGCCGCCGCCGCACCTGCTTAGCTGCGCTGCCGCCGCACCGTTCCTCGCGCACCAGCATCGCCGCCACTCCCGCACATCTCCACCGCCACGGGTCCGCGCCAGTCCAAGGCACTGCCCCCCACCGCCGATAGGGCCAGTGAGGACAGCGACCTAGACATGACAGAAGAGGAGCTCACTGTCGCGGAACAGGAGATGGAGGAGGATGCGGAGAACGCTGAGCGCATCGCCTAGGCTGGGTCCTGGGTATGCCAGGACGACCTCGACTGGCTCTACCGCACGCGCCGTATCCCGGAGGGCGTCGTTGCCCGCCTCGTCGCCAAGGAGCTCGCTCCCTCACCCAATCCGGGTGAGTTCGTAGTGTTCCTCTCCCACTTCCAGCGTGGGTTCGGCCTCCCCGTTAGTGACTTCTTCCATGATTGGCTCAACACCTACGAGCTTCAACCGCATCACCTTCTGGCGAATGCCATCACTTCCCTTTCTTGCTTTGCCTCCACCATAGAGGGCTAGGCCGGATTGTGGCCCACTAAGGAGCTCTGGATCCGGTTTTTCGGTCTCCGCCGGAACGTGATTCCGAATAGAGAGCTTGACCCAGAGGACAAACAACTTACGCAGTTCGGCGCTGCCTCTATTTCTCCTCGGAAACAGTTCGTCTTTCCCCGAGTCACGGGGCTTGATTCTTGCAAGGGCTGGGCCCGAACCTTCTTTTATGTCAGAAATGGCACGACTGAAGATCTGATCCGGCCACGCCCCTACGCTCCGGGTCCTCCTAATCCGGATCTGTGGGACCGGATCTCCAAGAAACCCACTGTCCTAGCGAACCAAGTCAACAAACGGTTCCAGGAGCTAAAGGATGTCGGGATACGCAACGAGGATGCGATGATCACTTTTGTCCGCAACCAGATCTCCCCTTTCCAGAAACGCACACATAAACTTTGCTAGATGAGCTGGCACCTTGACCCCAACCGAACTTCCTCATTCGAGTTGAGCAACACCGAGATTTTCCGCCAGGTCAAGGCCCTCTTCACTACTAACAAAAACTTCTCTGCTGATTGGGACTGGGGGATCGAGCCCTTCTGCTGAGATAGGCTTCCTCCCGCAGTAAATCTCATGATCCAATCTTTTTCTGAGTTAAATCATATGTCGGAATTTGTTGTGTGTTTGATCACTTCGCATTTTCTTTTTCTTAGATGTTTCTTCAGCAAACTCTTGAGGATGGCACCGAGCCTTCTCTCAACTGGGCGAATGATCGAGATGCCCCGGACGAGGAGGAGCCGGATCAGGAGATGTTCCTGCCATTCCCCGATGCCACCAAGCGACCCACCGGTAACTTCTCTTCCTTAAGGGATTGGCCTGATGATAAAGTTGATTCATATGTTGAGGTGATGGAAGCATTTGACGCTGCCCCCCTTTCTTATGCCTTTCCGGCATCAGCTAACCCGGGTGGGCAGATCCATGAAGATCCTCCCCTTGCCACAGGTGAGGTAGTCCCGGTCGCGTCAAAGAAAAGGGGAGCTGCTTCTGCTTCTTCTTCTGGACCTTCCAAACCAACAAAGAGATGAAAGAAGTCCATAGACAAAGCTGCCACCAAGCCAACGACCAAGGCCATAACCCGGAGAGCTCGCAAGCCCAAGGAGCCTTTGACCTCTGATGAGTAAGTCATTTCTTCCTTATCCAATTTTCTGCTTCGTGCTTTTCTTCTGTTGTAACTTATTGTTCGTCGTCTGATTCGGTAGGTCTGCGGTGGAAGTTCCTCAGAGTGGGTCCGGCATCGCTTCGCCGCTCCGACATATCCCTTCTCCCTATCGTGGCGATGATACGCGCCTGTTGAGACCCATTCAGGAGGGTTCAACGGCTGCTCCAGGTTCTAGCCCACCTCGTCCAAAGGAGGGCAACCTCGGTGCAGAGGGAAGTGGCTCTGCCGAGGCAGCAGATGCTCCCAGCTCCACTTCGGCTCAGCTGCAACTAGCTACCGCCGAGGTACCAACGGCACCCTCGCCAAGACAAGTACCAGCACAAACACCAGCGCCAGCGCCAACAGCAGCAGCACAAGCATCAGCAGCAGCACCAACTCCCTCTGCCTCGTCCAAGTCTTCCAAGGCTCGGCGAGAAGGCACGACCAGCACCAAGGCTAGCAGTAAGGCTGTGCCCATGGGTAAATCCACAACACAAACTTCAACCTCTTAGCAGCATCCCAAGGGCAAGAAAGCTCCTGACGCCGCCAGGGCAGCATCTATCGAGGCTGGACAGCATACACTTGCGTCCATGCTCTCGAAGAAGACTCCGCCGAAGAAGGACACCTCTGCCGGGTCAGCTGATGCACAACTTGTATTGCACACTAGCCCCATTGTTGCACAAGTTGAGAGGAGGGAGGCCCATGCCAAGGGTTTGATCGCGCCCCATATGCTTAGCGGAGAACGCTATCCTCCGACCTTGATCGAGTTCATTAACAACTGGAACAAGGCGGAGTTCGTCCATAACGACGATCTCCCGGAGAAATTTGGGCCAGCCGAGTTTGCGGCACAGATGAACACAGCCGCCAAGGCTATCAACCTTGCGGGTCGGATGATGGAGGTACGCTACTTCGTCTTTTCTTTAACATGCACTAGTGCTTAGTCATATAACCATTAGTCCCTAGGCCTCCGGGGGAGTAACTTGTTACTCGGTCGGATGCTACTTAGAGAATTAGTGTAGCTCCTTAGTAACTTCGAATATGCACACACCTAGAGCCGGGTTAAGTTCCACTTGGCCCGGATCTTGCACACTTCGAACATGCACACACCTAGAGCCGGATTAAGTTCATCTTGACCCGGATTTTGTACACTTCGAATATGCACACACCTAGAGCCGGGTTAAGTTCCACTTTGCCCGGATTTTGTACACTTCGAATATGCACACACCTAGAGCTGGGTTAAGTTCCACTTGGCCCGGGTTTTGTACACTTCGAATATGCACACACCTAGAGCCGGGTTAAGTTCCACTTGGCCCGGATTTTGTACACTTCGAATATGCACACACCTAGAGTCAGGTTAAGTTCCACTTGGCCCGGATTTTGTACACTTCGAATATGCACACACCTAGAGCCGGGTTAAGTTCCACTTGGCCCGGATTTTTTACACTTCGAATATGCACACACCTAGAGCCGGGTTAAGTTCCACTTGGCCTGGATTTTGTATACTTCGAATATGCACACACCTAGAGCCGGGTTAAGTTCCACTTGGCCCGAATTTTGTACACTTCGAATATGCACATGACTACGCTATCCTTCTATACTCTTTTCAGGTGACTACCAATCGCCGGAGCGCTGAGTTTCAGCGTCTTTTGGACACACATAAGATGCTGCGCTCGAAACATACTACACTTCTCGCCGAATTCGAGAAAAGGGGTAAGTTTTTCCTTGGCATTTTTCCCATTTCTCTTTGTCTTTTTCCGCCGAACTAATCTGTCATTCGGATTGGGCAGCCAGAGTGGAGGCCGAGAACATCCATATGAGGAAAAACTTGGACCAGATAAAGGGTAAGTCATTTTTGCTTAATCTTCCTCTGCGCTCTATCTCCTTTTCTTCTTGGCTCGGCAAATATTCATACCTCGGCTTTGCCGGGTCAACAAACTATTTCAGCATCTCTTGAAGATAGTGTGCCCGTGCCTGACATGATGATGCATTTTCTCGAACAAGCAGGGCAGCATCAGGCCGAACTCAAGAACAAGGATGATGAGCTCGCTCTCCTCCGGACCAAAGATGATGAGATTGCCAAACTTAAGACAGAAATGAAAAAACTCAAGGCGCTCCACAAATCCGAGATGGATAAAGCTGGCCAAGATTTTACTAAAGAGCGAGAACACCTGAACCTCCAAATTGCCAAGGATCAAGAACTGCTGAAAGAGGCCGACACTAAGCTTGAGTCGGCGAATGCTGAACTTGTGCAACTCCAGAAGAGGCGTGATAACTGCACCAAGGAGCTGACCCGGATCCACAGCCATATTTCTCGTAAGTTTTTTCCTTCTGCCGGCATGAATCTCTCCGGGTCAACCTCCCTCACCTATTTCACTTGTCTTGTTTTCAGACAAATTTCCGGAGGGTGATGCCATTGCAACCACTACCATTGCCAAGTTCTGCTAGAAGAGGGGTACCCCAGTTGGTCCTGGCGCTAAAATTATTCCCTATGACATGGAGGACCTGCTGGTCATCTTATCTTCTCGCATTGAGATCGTGAAGAACTATTGTAAGGATATCCTGGATGTGGCAATCCGGATCTTCAATGCCTTTTGTCCTAATGAAGATACTCTGGAGGGGGCCACTGCTCTTATTGCCAAGTTAATGGAGTGCGAGACCCAGCTTGACCTTTGGAGGGAATTCGCTGGATGCGCCGGAGCTGAAATCGTCCTCCACTACGTGCTCACATGGTATGAGAAAATCAACCTCAATCTTCTTCAGCGCATGCGCACCGGATCAAGGTGGTCTAATGATCCGGATTGGATAGCTCGGTGCACGGTTTGCGCCCATAGCCTCATTCAGTATGCCCCCATCCATCAATGGAACGAGGGACCAAGTTTCCTTAGCACTGTTGATGACGAATATGTCAAAGATGGTTCGGGTGACGAGGAGGAGGACGAAGCCTCGGACGTCGAAGAAGGTGAAGACGATGCTGAAGCCGAGGCCAGAGTTCCATCTGCTGGTGCCGAGTTACCTCCCCCTGCTGCTCCTTGATCAAACACTTTACAGTTTATCAGATCCCGGTATGCCGGGTGCAAATGTATTAAGCACACAAGTTATATTTTGCTACTAAGTTGCTTGTGCCGGATTAACTTGGGCGTAGTCCCCGAGTTTCATTTTCTTGTTTCTCCAATTTCTTGGCTCGGCTCGTGTCTACCTTGGTTCGGTTTTATGACTTACGAGTCCGAGCTTCAAAAATTGACTTAACAATACTTGGAAACTTTAGGATTAGCTCAAAATAACTCAACATAGTAAACATAAAGTAAGCATAAGGTTAGTCCGAATAACAAATGTCGGCTCGATTAAGTTCTTTTCCTTAGTCGTTTTTCATGTGCTACGCAATTCCAAACTTGTTCTCTTGCTTGCCATGAAGCCAAATCTTGTTGGACAGCAGCAAATCGAAGAGTTGAGTTTTTGGTGCTCACACACTACTAATCTGGCTTAGGTAGAAGAAACTTACGCCAGCCGACACATAAATAATAAAAACAGAAAACAATAAATATCACTGTCGTGGTGGTGTCAAGGCAGATGCCATGGATAGGCTAAAGGTGGGGACTAAATGCACTAGGGGAATCCAGGGAGGGATAGTGTGGTGATTCCACACACAGTAGCTTTCTATTTGATTCACTTCCATAGATTACAAATCCTCCTCGAGCTATATTGGGGAGAGGAGGAAGAAGGGACTCTCTTACTCTCACCGCTAGCTAGTTCTCAGGAACCCCCACAACTCACTAGAGCTCAATCTGTTTAAGACCAACCAAGTAAAAATCAACCCCTTCTACAGAGGCCCTAGCGCTCCTTATATAGGAGCGGGTAGGTCTCCAATTAGGGCATACGTGGAGGCATATTCTAGGGAATATGCCTCCTCCCAAAATAGCAAGCCGGCTAGGTCACTTTAACCCAATTTCATCCATGCAGAGGCTACGTGAGCCCCTGCGGCGCCCGCGTCACCCGACATAGGCTTCGTCACCTTTGTCGGCCACTCCTCGGTGGTCCTGGCCTCTGTCTGCTTTGCTCACGCTCTGTGTACAGTGGTCACCATTTGACCAGCGAGATACCTTCCTTCTCTTGTAAGCTTGGTATAACCCAGATCGTACCTAGTAGATCCGGCCACACTTGTACCTGCATACAAGTTAGATACATCTCACCGACTTACGATATAAGTCGGCTGAGACCCAGTTAGGTGGACATCCCCTGGTCCGGGTTACCCCGTGATTCGGCCTGCCTTGAGGTGACTCGGCCAGCATCTGCTTTGACCTTGCCGTACCTCGCCTAACTCGGCCTTTATACCCCGGCATGACCATACCCGGGGGTATCCCCCCAACATTAGTCCCCGAAGCTGGTGCGGTCTTAGCTGCCTTAGCCGCTTAGGCCACAGCAGGTTCAATTTTATCGATCCTCTGGCTCTCTTTCCGAGTTACCTCATAGTCCGGATTTTCATAGGTTCACTTTCCCTTGGCACATTCTGAGTTTTCACTCGCTGGTCGGGTCACCTCATATTCATCCGGGTCATTCTTCCTTCTCTTGTATGCTTCCCCACGTGGAGGTTAATCATTACCCTTGCCTCATTTTAAGGGCCTACGCCAGTAACCGCCGTAGTAATTGTCAGTTATTACTGTAGCACACGTCTCATCGTGCATGTCTCCTCGTTAACTGCATCATAACATCACGTCATGGGATCTCCTGCGCCATGTGGCCTCTCTTGTGGCTCGCTGCTGATTGGTTGATCCGGGTTATAGACGGTCACACCGTGTGGCCCGCCCGCACAGCGCGATCCCACTACCCCTTAAGGGCGTGGTAAATAGGGGTGGGGTGTGCCCCTTGGGTTCTTTCCCCACTTCCGCGCCCCTCTGCCTCTGCTTCTTCTTCTTCCACTCTAGCGACAGCGCCGCCGCCACCGCATCTGAGTAGCAGCACCGTCGCCGCACTGCTTCCACGCGCACTAGCGTCGCCGCCATCTTCATGCATCTCCTCCGCCACGGGTCCTCGCCAGTCTCGGCCACTGCCTCCCACCGCTGCTAGCGTTAGTGAGGATAGTGATCTTGAGATGACAGAGGAGGAGCTCGCCGTCATAGAGCAGGAGATGGAGGAAGACACGGCGAACGCCGACCGCGGCGAACGCCGACCGCGGCGCGTGGGTGGGATCCTGGGTTTGCGAGGATGACCTGGACTGGCTGTATCTCACCAGGCGCATCCCGGAGGGTGTCACCGCATGCCTCGCTGCCGCCGAGCTTGCCCCCTCACCCAATCAGGGTGAGTATGTGGTGTTTCTATCTCACTTCCAATGCGGGTTTGGTCTCCTAGTTAGTGATTTTTCCACGACTGGCTCGATACGTATGAGCTTCAGCCGCATCACCTTCCGGCTAATGCCATCACCTCTCTCTCTGCCTTCGCTTCCACCATTGAAGGCTACGCCGGACTGTGGCCCGCGAAGGAGCTCTGGATCTGGTTCTTTGGCCTTCGCCGGAACGTGATTCCGAACATCCAGCTTAATTCGGAGGACAAGCAGCTCACGCAGTTCGGCATAGCTTCCATCTCCCCCCGGAAACAGTCTATCTTTCCCCGAGTTAGGGGGCTTGACTCGTGCAAGGGCTGGGCCCGAACCTTCTTCTATGTCCGGAACAGCACAACTGGGGATCTGATCCGGCTGCGCCCTTACGCTCTGGGTCCTCCTAATCCGGATCTGTGGGACGCGGTCCCCAAGAAGCCCACCATCCTAGCGAACCAAGTCAACAAAAGGTTCTAGGAGCTGAAAGACTTGGGGTTGCGCAATGAGGACACGATGATTACATTCGTCCGCAACCGGATCTCCCCCCTCCAGAAACATACTCACAAAGTTTGCCACATGAGCTGGGGCCGTGACCCCAACCGGACCTCCTCATTTGAGTTGAGCAACACCAAGATCTTCCGCCGGGTCAAGGCCCTCTTCACCACTAAGAAGGACTTCTTGGCTGAGTGGACGTGGGGGATCGAACACTTCTGCCGAGATAGGCTTCCCCCCGCGGTAAGTCTCGTGCCCCAAACTTTCTCCGAATTGTATCATATGTCGGTTTTTGTTGTATGTTTAATCCCTTTGTCTTTTCTTTCCCTTAGATGCTCCTTCAGCAAACCCTTGAGGATGGCACCGAGCCTTCTCTCAAATGGGCACCTGATCGAGACACCTCGGATGTGGAGGAGCCGGATTAGGAGATGTTCCTGCCGATGGCGGACGCGACCAAGCGACCCACCGGTAAACTCTCTTCCATTAGAGATTGGCCCGACGATGAAGATGATTCAAACGTTGAGGTGATGGAGGCATTTGACGCTGTCCCCCTTTCTTATGCTTTTCCGGCATCAGCTAACCCCGGTGGGCAGATCCATGAAGACCCTCCCCTTGTCGTGGGTGAGCCTGTCCCGGTCGCACCGAAGAAGAGGGGGGCCGCATCTGCTTCTTCCTCCAGACCTTCCCAGCCAGCTAAGAGGCGAAAGAAGTCCGTGGACAAAGCTGCCACCAAGGCCACGACTAAGGCCATGGCCCGGAGAGCTCGCAAGACGAAGGAGCCCCTGACTTCGGATGAGTAAGTCGTTTCTCCCTTTGCTATTCACTTGCTCTTCTTTTGTTATAATTTCTCATCAGACATGATTTGATTCGTCAAGGCCGCGGTGGAGGTCCCACAGAGTGGATCCGGCATTGCCTCGCTGCTCCGACATAGCCCTTCTCCCCCTCGTGGCGATGATTCACGCCCGTTGAGTCCCATTCTGGAGGGTTCAGCGCTCCGCGTTCTAGCCCACCTCATCAAGAGGAGGGCAACCTCGGAGCGGGGGAGACTGGTTCTGCCGAGGCAGCACCAACCACTACTTCGGCTCCGCCGCAACCAGCTTCATCCGAGTTACCCACAGCACCTCCGCCACCACAAAGACCAGCATCATCATCAGCCCCAGCAATAGCAAAAGCACCATCGGCACCAAGTCATACGCCTCGTCAAAGTCTTCCAAGGCTCGGAGAAGATAGATAGTACCAAAGCTAGCACCAAGGCGGCTCCCAAGGGCAAATCAGCTGCAGCAACTTCAACTTCTCAGCAGCAGCCCAAGGGCAAAAAGGCTCCTGACGCCACCAGGGCAGCGTCAATCGAGGCTGGACAGCGTACACTTGCGTCCATGCTCACGAAGAAGACTCCACTGCCGAAGGACGCCCCTGCCGAGCCAGCTGATGCGCAACTTGTTTTGCACACCAGCCCCACCGTTGCCTAGGTTGAGAGAAGGGAAGCGCATGCCAAGGGTCTAGTGGCGCCCCACATGCTCAGCAGCGAGCGATATCCTCCGATGTTGATCGAGTTTGTGAACAACTAGAACAAGGCGGAGTTCGTCCACAATGACGATCTCCCGGAGAAGTTCGGTCCCGCCGAATTCGCTGTGCAGATGAATACTGCTGCCAAGGCAATTAATCTTGCAGGTCGGATGATGGAGGTACGTTACTTCGTCTTTTCCTTAACATGTAGTAGACATTATTGATATAGCCATTAGTCCCCGAGCCTCCAGGGAAGTAACTTGTTACTCGGCCGGATGCTCCTTAGAGAACTAACGTAACTCCTTAATAACTTCGAATATGCACACACCTAGAGCCGGGTTAAGTTCCACTTGGTCCGGATCTTGTACACTTCGAATATGCACATACCTAGAGTCGGGTTAAGTTCCACTTGGCCCGGATCTTGTACACTTCGAATATGCACACACCTAGAGCTGGGTTAAGTTCCACTTGGCCCGGATTTTGTACACCTCGAATATGCACAAGACTAAGCTATCTTTTTGTACTTTTTCAGGTGACCACCAATCACCGGAGTGCTGAGTTTCAGCGTCTCCTGGATACTCACAAAATGCTGCGTGCGAAACATACTGCGCTTATCGCCGAACACGATAAAAGGGGTAAGTTTCTTCCTTGGCATTTTTCTGTTTTTCTTCATCTTTTTCCGCCGAACTAATCCATCATTCGGATTTCGCAGCTGGGGTGGAGGCTGAGAATACCATCATGAGGAAAAACTTGGACCAGATAAAGGGTAAGTTATTCTTGCTCAACCTTGCTATGCTCTCTATCTACTTTTCTCCTTGGCTGGGCAAACATTCATACCTCGGCTTTGCCGGGTCAACAAACTATTTTAGCCTCTCTTGAAGATAGTGTGCCCGTGCCTGATATGATGCTGCATTTTCTCGAACAAGCAGGGCAGCATCAAGCTGAACTCAAGAAGAAAGATGATGAGCTCGCCGTCCTCCAAACCAAAGATGATGAGATTGCCAAGCTCAAGGCAGATATGAAGAAGCTCAAAGCGCAGCACCAATCCTAACTTCAAAAAGCTGGTCAGGACTTTACTGAAGAACGGGAGCGCCTCAACCTCCAACGTCAAGCTTGAGTCGGCAAATGTTGAACTTGTGCAACTCCGGGAGAGGCGCGACAACTACACCAAGGAGCTGACCCGGGTTCACAGCCATATTTCTAGTAAGTTCTTTTTCTCTTCAATTGTCATGAATCTCTCCGGGTCAACCCTTCTCACTTATTTCACCTTACTCGCTTTTTTCAGGCAAATTCCCAGAGAGCGATGTCATTGCATCTAAAGCTGTTGCCAAGTTCCGCAAGTAGAGGGGTACTCCATCTGGTCCTGGCACCATTCCTCTTGATCTCGAGGACTTGATAGTCAGCTTGTCCTCCCGAGTCGAGATCGTGAAAAACTACGGCAAGGATATCTTAGACGTAGTAGTCCGGATCTTCAACATCTTTTGGCCTGAATAAGATACTCCGAAGAGTACCGCTGTTCTTTTTGCCAAGCTCATGGAGTGCGAGACTCAGCTCGATCTCTGGAGAGAATCAGCTGGACACGCCGGAGCTGAGATCGTTCTTCACTACGTGCTTACGTGGTACGAGAAGATTGACCTCAAACTCCTTGAGCGCATGCTCACCGGATCAAGTGGTCCACCGACCCGGATTGGGTAGCTCGGCGCAAGGCTTGTGCCCATAGCTTCATCCAATACGCCCCCATTCATCAATGGAACGAGGGACCAAGCTTCCTAGATGTCACCAACGATGAAAATGCTGAAAACGTTGAAGATGATTCGGATGAGGACGAAGAGGACGAAGCCTCGGACATCGAGGAAGACGCAGATGACTCTGAAGCTGAGGCTAGGGCTGCACCTGCTGGCGTCGAATTACCTCCTCCTGCTGCTCCTTGATTATAAACACTTTAAATTTCATCAGATCCCCGGTATGCCGGGTGCAATTGTATCAAGCACACAAGTGAAATTTTGCTACTAAGTTTTTATGCTGGATTGACTTGGGCGTAGTCCTCGAGTTTCATTTTCTTGTTCTTCCAATCTCTTGGCTCGGATCGTGTCTACCTTGGTTCGGTTTTATGACGTACAAGTTCGAGCTTCAAAAATTGTCTTAACAATACTTGGAAACTTTAGGATTAGCTCAAAAGAATTCAGCATAATAAATCGAAAGTAAACATAAGGTTAGTCCGAAAAACAAACATCGGCTCGATTAAGTTCCTTTCCTTAGTCGTTTTTCATGGCTACGCAATTCCAAACTTGTTCTCTTGCTTGCCATGAAGCCAAATCTTGTTGGACAGCAGCAAGTCGAAGAGTTGGGTTCTTGGTGCTCACACACTACTAATCCGGCTTAAGTAGAAAAACTTACGCCAACCGACGTATAAATAATAAATACAGAAGACAACAAATATTTTCAAGGCAGTCCCCGAGTTACTGCTCGAGGTGCCCATATTTCATTGATAGACTCATTTCCGGCATACACACCGACATATGAGAGACTCGGATACATACACTTTTCTGCTAAGTGTAGAAAGGACGAAGTAGAGCTACATTCCATGGACGCTTAGATTCCTCGCCGGACCTGTCCACCTTGTTCTTCTCCTGTGGTTTTGCATCGATAAGATAATAAGAATCATTGTGCAATGCTTTGCTCACAATGAATGGCCCTTCCCATGAGGGGGATAATTTGTGCATGCCAGCAGTATGGTGTACCAACCGGAGTACCAGATCACCTTCCCAGAAGACTCGAGGGTTTACTTTCTGGCTATGATAGCGTCGGAGATTTTGCTGATATATGGCGGATCTGGACAATGCCAATTCTCTCGCTTCTTCCAGCAGATCAACATCATTTTGCCGGGCTTCTTGCACTTCGGCTTCTGTGTATTGGGTGACCCTAGGAGAGTCATGCTCTATGTCGGCTGGTAATACAGCTTCTGCCCCATATACCAGAAAGAATGGCGTATAGCTTGTTGATCGATTCAGAGTTGTTCTTAAACTCCACAGTACCGCTGGTAGTTCTTCTATCCAGCACCCCGCTGATCTTTGCAGCGGCTCAATGAGCCGGGGTTTTATCCCGGATAATACTAATCCGTTGGATCTCTCCACTTGTCCGTTCGATGCGGGGTGGGCTACTGAGGCAACATCCAGCCGGATCTTCTTATCTCGGCAGAATCACACAAATGCTCCTTCAGCAAAATTTGTGCCATTATCTGTTATGATACTGTGAGGATAACCGTATCTCAAGATGATGTCTTTGAGAAATGTCACGGTCGTAGCTCCATCACATTTTCTTATTGGCTTTACTTCAATCCACTTTGTAAATTTATCAACCATGACCAAAATGTGAGTCATATTTCCCCTCGCTGGTTTGAACGGGCCAACCATGTCCAAACACCATACGGCAAATGGCCAGGTGATTGGTATGGTCTTGAGCTCCGACATTGGCATATGTGTCTTGGTAGCATACCTCTGACAACCATTGCATTTTCTTACCAAGTCCTCTGCTTGTTTTAAGGCACTTGGCCAGTAGAATCCATGCCGGAAAGCTTTTGCTACTAAGGCTCTGGACGAGGCATGATGCCCACATTCCCCTTGATGTATATCTCAGAGGATGTCAAGCCCTTCTTCCGGGTCAACACTTTGCTAGAGGACATTAGTCACACTCCTTTTGTATAGCTCAGAATTGATGATTGTGTATGCATTTTCTCTCCTCTGAGTTTGCCTGGACAACACCTCCTCAGCGGGTAAAGTTCCATCTTTCAGGAATTGAAATATGGGTAGCCTGGTAGCTACAGCTCATTCGCCTGGGAACACGTCCTCATCAATTTCCATCTGATCCACCGGCATAACCTCAATCGGATCACGCTGAGCAGTCCCCGGGTCTTGCGAAGCAGTCCCCGGGTTCGCCGAGGCAGTCCCTGGGTTTCACGTATCACCTCCCATGTCAATGTCCATGGGTACGGCTCCGGACTCCGAATCCTCTAGGACGTAAATTGAGTCGGTTTCTGGGGACGGCCTGATGGATGGTTTTCTGAGGTGTTCTAATGCTACACCCGGTGGAATTGCTTGTCAGGTTGATCCGAGCTTCGACAATATGTCGGCAGCCTCATTTTCCACCCGGGGTACATGGCGAAATTCGCATCCCTCAAAATAACCAGATATCTTCTGCACATGGAATCTGTATAATGCCATATTTGGATCATGAGCGTCCCACAGCCCTGACACTTGCTGAACTTCCAAATCCGAGTCGCCAAAGCATTGATCCGACGTATCCCAATTTCTTTTGCCACTTTGAGCCCTTGCACAAGTGCCTCATATTCGGCGACATTGTTTGATGCTGCGAAATGGATCTGCAGCACATACTTCAGCTGGTCATTTTTTGGCGAGGTAAGTACTACTCCGGCGCCTAACCCGGTTTTTGTTTTTGACCCGTCAAAGTGCATTCTCCAGTATTTCGGATCTGGTAGCGGTGGTTCATATTGCACCTCGGCCTAGTCCACAAAAAAGTTGGCCACAGCCTGAGACTTGATTTCTTCTCTTCTGTCATACTGTGACGCATAGGGAGCTAGATCAATTGCCCATTTTGCAATTCTGCCACTTGCATCCTTGTTACTCATTATCTCGGATATGGGAGCTTCACATATTACTTTGATGGGGTGCTCCTCAAAATAGTGTTTTAGCTTCTTAGCCGACATGTACACACCATATGCCACTTTCTGATAATGCGGATAATTTTGCTTTGATGCGGATAATACCTCGCTTAGGTAATATACTGGCCTCTGCACTGACTTACCCTCTTCGTTGCGCTCTACCACAATTACTGCACTTACAACTCGGCTGGTTGCGGCTATATAGAGCAACATTGGCTCCTTTAATAGTGGAGAGGCTAACACTGGTGCAGTGGCTAACATTCTTTTTAATTGGATAAAGGCTTCATTGGCTTGCGGCGTCCAAATCAACTTGTCCGACTTTTTCATGAGTTGATAGAGAGGCTGTGTCTTTTCTCCCAACCGACATACAAACCGACTTAACGATGCCAGGCAACCAGTGAACTTCTGGACATCGTTAAGGCACTTCGGCAGTTCCATTCGCTCTATGGCCCGGATTTTAGTTGGATTGACTTCAATACCTCAGCTGGAGACGAGGAATCCGAGTAATTTTCCAGTCGGGACACCGAAGGTACATTTTTCTGGGTTAAGCTTCATCTGGAACCTCCTTAGGTTCGCGAATGTCTGCCTGATATCGTCAAGGAGCGTTTTGCTTTCCTTGGTCTTGATAACAACATCATCCACATACACCTGCACATTTTAACCAATTTGGTGGTGCAAACATTTCTGCATACATCTTTGGTACGTTGCCCCTGCATTACGTAAACCAAATGGCATGGTACGATAGCAATAAGCCCCATACGGGGTGATAAACACAGTCTTTATTTGATCACTTGGGTTCAGGGGTATCTGGTGGAAACCAGAATATGCATCAATGAATGACAACAACTCACACCCAGTAGTCGAATCTATGACTTGGTCTATCCATGGCTGTGGGAATGGATCTTTTGGACACGCCTTATTCAGGTTCATGTAATAGATACACATGCGCCAAACCACTGCCACATTCGGATCGTCCTTTTTCTTCTCCACCAGCAACGGATTAGATAGCCAATCCGGGTAAAGAACTTCCATGATAAATCCAGCTGCTAGTAACCGAGGTATCTCATCTCCAATGACTTTTCTCCTATCTTCGGCGAAGCGGCGGAGAGGTTGCTTCACCGGCCTTGCTCTGGGTCTTACATTCAAAGAGTGCTCGGCCAACTCCCTCGGAACACCTTGCAAGTCCTGTGTGGACCAAGCAAAAATGTCCCGATTCTCACGGAGGAAGCTGACAAGCTCGCTTTCTTATTTGTCATTTAACCCGGCACCAATTGTTACGGTGCGCTCTGGGAACATGTCATCAACATGCACTTTCTTGGTATCTTTTGTCGCCTGGAACGAAACACTACCATGCGGGTTACTCAGTGACGGCATATACTGTTGTGCGGACTGAGCCAATGCTGCCACTTCCTGTATCTTTCTTTTCTCTTGCACAATCACGAGTGACTCGGCTAGGTTAGACCCGGCTAACGCACACTCAATGGAACATCGAAAATCTCCAGCTATGGTAATCACTCCATTTGGCTCAAGCAACTTCATCTTCAGATAACTGATGTGGCAACTTGCCATGAACTTGTTCAGTGCTGGTCTACCGAGTAATGCGTGATACACACTTTCTAAGTTCACCACTTCAAACTCCAAATTCTCAGTTCGGCAGTTATCTCGCGTGTCGAACAATACGTCAACCCGAACCTTGCCTATGGTCTCACAAGAAATGCCTAGCACAATGCCATGGAAAGTCGTTCGGGTAGCCTGGAGCATGTTCTCCGAGATACCCAACTTGCGCATCGTATCTGCATACATGATATTGATGCTACTGCCATTATCTATCAGCACCTTGAAGAATCTCACATTGATATTTGGCCCTATGAATGTCGGGTCCAGCACTAACGCATATGAACCGGGGCTTGGCATAAGCTGGGGTGATCCTTGATACTCCAGGTGATTTCCTGATCCGACCATGGCATATACCTCGTCACTGCGGGCATTACCGCATTCACCTCCATGTGTCGGTGCTGCAAGCTATTTCTGTCTCTTTCCTCTATGGTAAACACACAGTAACTCTGGTGATGTTCTCTGTACTCATTCCTTCCCTCGTTTTCGGGGTACCTCTAATCCGGTCGACGCTGGTCTTCCACTTGATGCACTGCATCCCTTCTCTCATGGTTGTCATACCTCGGCGGAGGGGGAGGCAACATTAACTGTTGCGTGTTCGCTCCGGAGAGCAATTGCTGCCGGGGCAACTCCTGCCGAGGTTGATCATTCCGAGGTGCCTGAGCATTCCCCGAACCACCTTGTTCTATTTTGCGCATCCACTCACACTGCCTTGTTGTATGACCCGCTAGGTTACTCGGATTTGGCTTGTGAAATTTACACGGCTGATTGGTTCCTGCACCAGATTGATCTTGATTCACAGTAGCAACTTGTTGCGAACTATACCGGTAATCCGGTATGTCATCTCTTCTTTTACCTCGGTAATCATTCCTCCGGGATGACCCGGCTCCATCTCTGTGGTAGTATTCCTCGTTTGACTCACTTGGCATTAACCTGGGTTGAGTCGGATCACCCAAGGCATACGAATCAGCGATCCGGATTGTCTCTGCCAATGTAGTTGGCATATCCCTTTGCAATCTTTGCCACAACATGCTTTGCATATCTGCATCCTTGCGTAAACCATGCTATGGCCTGTGACTCAATTACACCCTCACAAGAGTTTCGCACGGTACACCACCGGGTCAGGAATTACCGGTCTATCTCATTCGGTTTCTTTTTGCACATTGCTAGGGTTTGTGGCCTATTCGGCCTCTGATACGTGCTCGAGAAGTTGCTTACAAACATTTCCTCAAAATCGATCCAACAGTTAATACTTCCGGGCGGCAAATTGTTTAGCCATACCCTCGCTGGCCCCTCCAACATCTGGGGTACATACCTTACGGCCCATCTCAAGTTGCATGTAGCAATTTTTACAGCTGTAGCATAGTTAATCAACCAATCCTCCGGCTTTGTGCTTCCATCATACGTTTTTGTGACTCTAGGTAATTGGAAGTTAGGTGCCGGAGGTTCCTTCATGATCTGGGGTCCAAAACACGCAGGACCCGGGGGACCTTGACATTCAATTTGCTCTGACCTATACAGCCGATCCAGTTTTAATCTGGCATTGTCAGGCATCAAATCCCTGCTCCCCAGTCTTAACCCTATCACATGATAGTCCGGCCTTGGGTATCCTGCATTTACCATTTCCGAATCACCATCATTATATATGTCTTGATCTCGTGGAGCACCTCTTTGTTGCATACCTCGGCCGGCACTTTGCTCTTGCCTTGGTATATTCCGCTATTGCGGTTGTCCTGCTCCTGCTGAGTTGCACTGTTCGGCATTGCCGTTTACAACATTTCCTTGTCCGGCATTGCCTTGGTCGCGGTTACCTCGGCCAGCTTCACCTCGGCTCACACTTCGTCGATCCTCATTTCTCTGCACTTCTTTTCCTTTCCCTGCCCTTGCCGGGTCATACGGGACTATCTGTTTGTTCCTCCTGGCCGAGGTTACTACCTCTTCTCTCCTAGGACCACCATGAGGAGACGATGCAGCTCCAGCGGATTTCTCTGGGTTACCCACCGCCGAATGAACGATCTTGGAGGCACCAGCTCTCTCCGGGTTAGCCCTAAGCAATTCCTCATTTTTCCTATTCGTGATCCGAACCAGCTCATTAACCCTATCTTGCTGTCTCTGACGGGCTTCACCCGTCATACCCTCTAACTCGAATGCAGCTGCATCTGCTGCTCTGAGGTTCTTTGTCGGGGTACTATACTTCGGCAGCCCCACGGACAAACAGTTCTCTGATTCCTCAATCCTAGTATCACCCTCTCTGTTCATTTCACTCATGAGGTTTCTCCCCTTTACTTTTACAGCATCTACCTTATTTCCCTTTGCGTACTCACGCAGTGTCATGTTCAATGACTGCTGAGCCGCGGCTATCTTTTTCGCACCCTCTAGTATTTTTTGCCTAGTTTCCTCTAGCTTGGCCTGTGCCTGAGCCGGATCTACCGCTGGTGCTACTGGGTTTGCCAAGCTATCCATCGCTTGCTGCAGCACATTCTCTGGCCTCTCTAGCGGAGGACCTCTACTTTTCCTCGGTGCCTTAGGCGTTACCTCCGGATCTGGTGCCGGATCTTTGCTTGCGCCAACGCCAGGCACAGTCATCATCACCTCGGCACGGTCCAGGGAGCGAGTGATACACGCCTCGTGAACCAAGCTAAGGGGTGGCTCGCCTCCTTCGACGATGTGCCGCGGGTGAACGCATGACACATCGACAACAACGTAGATCTTGTGCGCGCCGAGCTTGACGAAGAGGCCGTTTCACGGAAGAGGACGCTTGCCGAAGAAGCCAGCGTTGTCGCTGACAAAGTCCAGCGCTCCAAAGCGCTGAACGAGCCCGGAGACGATGCGTTCGCCGGTGCCGATGAGGTTTCCCGTCCGGATATTCACCCCTGCTAGCGCCGCTAGCCCCACGGTGGGCGCCAACTATCATGGTGGTGTCACGGCAGATGCCATGGATAGGCTAAAGGTGGGGACTAAATGCACTAGGGGAATCCAGGGAGGGATAGTGTGGTGATTCCACACACAGTTGCTTTGTATTTGATTCACTTCCATAGTTTACATGTGCTCCTTGAGCTGTATTGGGGAGAGGAGGAAGAAGAAACTCTCTTACTCTCACCACTAGCTGGCCCTCAGGAACACACTAGTAAAACACAACCCTCTAGCGATCAACCCCTTCTATAGAGGCCCTATCCCCCCTTATATAGGGGTAGCCAGGTCTCCAATTAGGGCATACGTGGAGGCATATTCTAGGGAATATGCCTCCTCCCAAAATAGCAAGCCGACCGGGTCACTTTAACCCAGCGTCATCCATGCAGAGGCTACGTGATCCCCTGCGGCGCCCGCGTCACCCGACACAGGCTTCGTCACCTTTGTCGGCCACGCCTCGGTGGTCCTGGCCTCTGTCCGCTTCGCTCACACTCTGCGTAGAGTGGTCACCCTTTGACCAGCGAGATACCTTCCTTCTCCTGTAAGCTTGGTATAACACGGATCGTACCTAGTAGATCCGGCCGCACCTGTACCTGCATACAAGTTAGATACATCTCACCGACTAACGATATAAGTTGGCTGAGACCCAGTTAGGTGGACATCCCCTAGTCCGGGTTACCCCGTGATTCGGCCTGCCTTGCGGTGACTGATACATTGCAAATGTATCTATAATTTTTGATGTTCCATGCTTGGTTTTATCCACTTTCTTGTGTTTTGTTCCAACTTTGGAGTACTTTTCATATGATTCCTTGGACTAACCTATTAACCAGAGCCATAGTGCCAGCTGCCTATTTTCTGCTGTTTTTGGTTCCAGGAAAGTCAGAAAATGAATATTCGGGACAAAAGCCAAAGTGCCTATTTTTCTGGAAGGGGTCAAGTGCCAGAATACGAGACGGAGAAGGGCCAGGGAGCCACCACACCACCTGGCCACGCGGCCAGGGGTGGTGTGGCCACTCCTGGCACCCCCTCGGCCTCTCCTTCCGCCTATATATTGCCCTCGGGACGAAAACCCTAAGTACCCGATCAAAAATCCACGAAAGAGTCTGTAGCCGCCGTCATCTCCATCCCTAGATCGGGAGGGATCTGAAGCTCTTCCCGGCACCCTGGAGAGGATTTCACCACAGGCCTTCTTCATCACCATGCAAGCCTCCGGTGTGATGCGTGAGTAGTTCATCCTTGGACTACGGATCCATGTAGTAGCTAGATGGCTGGTTCTCCTCCTTTGTGCTTTCATGTTTAGATCTTGTGAGCTCCGTTCATGATCAAGATCATCTATTTGTAATTCATACATGTTGTGTTTGCGGGGATCCGATGGATATTGAGATGCTATTTCAGATTGAATATTGATTCTATCATTTCTTTGTTATTTGTGATCTTGCATGCTTTCCATTGTCAGTAGCTATCTTGGCCAAGTAGATGCTAGCAACTCCAAGAGTTAGTATTTATGCTCGATAGTGGGTTCATGCCTCTGGTAATCTAGGGAAGTGACAGAAATCTCTAAGGTACTAGATGTGTTGTTGCTACTAGGGAGAAAACAACAATCCTTTGTTCATAGAACAATCATATTGTTTACTTTACATGCAGTTCATAAAGCAATAATCTGTTGCTTGCAACTTAATACTGGAGGGGTTGGATGATAACACAAGGTGGATTATTAGTCATAGATGCAGTTGGATGGCGGTCTATGTATAATGTTGTAATGCCCAATCAAGTTCCAAAGGAGTCAAGATGATTAGTATATGCATGTATTGCTTTCTCGGTGTTTGTCAATTGCCCCGTTGTAATTTGTTCACCCAGCATGTTATCTATCTTAAGGAGAGCCACCTCTAGTGAACTATGGATCCTGGTCCTTGTCTTTTACATACAATCTACAATATTTTACTGCTTTGTGTTTACTTTCTGCAAACTTTTACTTATTTCCATTCGATACGTTTAATCCGTTGTTTTCCACAAAACACACTGAGATTAACAACCTCATCGCAAGTTGGGGACAAAGTTCTGTGGTTGTGTTGTGCAGGTATCCAAGTTGCTACTAGCACCGGTAGTGCGCCCTGCCAAAGCTCAGCTAGTAACACCTTTGAGGTGTTTCCTTGCTCCTACTGGTTCGATTAAACCTTGGTTTCATAACTGAGGGAAACTTGCTGTTGTGCTCATCATACCTTCCTCTTGGGGTTCCCAACGAGCTCTATATCAACCACGAGCCATCAACACTTTTCTAGGCGCCGTGCATTAAACCATCAGTGACTCGGCCAGCATCTTCTTTGACCTTGCCGTACCTCGGCTAACTCGGCCTTTATACCCCGGCGTGACCCTACCCGAGGGTATCCCCCCAACAATCACTAAGGCAGTCCCCGAGTTACTGCTCGAGGTGCCAAGATTTCATTGATAAACTCATTGCCGGCATACACACTGACATATGAGAGACTCGGATACACACACTTCTTTGCTAAGTGTAGAACGGACGAAGTAGAGCTACATTCCATGGATGCTTAGATTCCTCGCCAGACCTATCCGCCTTGTTCTTATCCTGTGGTTTTGCATCGATGAGATAATAAGAGTCATTGTGCAACGCTTTGCTCACAATGAATGGCCCTTCCCATGGGGGGATAGCTTATGCATGCCAGCAGTATGTTGTACCAACCGGAGTACTAGATCACCTTCCCAAAAGACTCGGGGGTTTACTTTCCGGCTATGATAGCGTTGGAGATTTTGCTGATATATGGCGGACAATGCCAATTCTCTCGCTTCTTCCAGCAGATCAACATCATTTTGTCGGGCTTCTCGCACTTCGACTTCTCTGTATTGGGTGACCCTAGGAGAGTCATGCTCTATGTCGGCTGGTAGTACAGCTTCTGCCCCATATACCAGAAAGAATGGCGTATAGCCTGTTGATCGATTCGGAGTTGTTCTTAAACTCCACAGTACTGCTGGTAGTTCTTCTATCCAGCACCCCGCTGATCTTTGCAGCGGCTCAATGAGCCGGGGTTTTATCCCGGATAATACTAATCTGTTGGATCTCTCCACTTGTCCGTTCTATGCAGGGTGGGCTACCGAGGCAACGTCCAGCCGGATCTTCTTATCTCGGTAGAATCATGCAAATGCTCCTTCAGCAAAATTTGTGCCATTATCTGTTATGATACTGTGAGGATAGCCGTATCTCAAGATGATATCTTTGAGGAATGTTATGGCCATAGCTCCATCACATTTTCTTATTGGCTTTACTTCAATCCATTTTGTGAACTTATCAACCATGACTAGGATGTGGGTCATGTTCCCCCTCGCAGGTTTAAATAGGCCTACCATGTCCAAACACCATACGGCAAATGGCCATGTAATTGGTATAGTCTTGAGATCCGACATTGGCATGTGTGTCTTGGTAGCATACCTCTGACAGCCATTGCATTTTCTTACTATATCTTCTGCTTGTTCCAAGGCACTTGGCCAGTAGAACCCATGTCGGAAAGCTTTTGCCACTAATGCTCTAGATGAGGCGTGATGCCCACATTCCCCTTGATGTATATCCCGGAGGATGTCAAACCCTTCTTCCGGGTCAACACATCGTTGTAGTACATTTGTAACACTTCTCTTCTATAGTTCGGCATTGATGATTGCGTACGCCTTTGCGCGCCTCTGAATTTGCCTGGAAAGCACCTCTTCACTAGGCAAAGTTCCATCCTTCAGGAATTGAAATATGGGCAGCGCCCAAGCTGGTATAGCTCGCACTGGAAACACATCCTCATCTATTTCCATTTGCTCCACCGGCATAACCTCGGCTGGATCATGCTGCGCAGTCCCCGGGTTCTGCGAAGCAGTCCTCGGGTTCGGCGAAGTAGTCCCCAGGTTTCCTGAACCACTTCCCACGTCAATGTCCATGGGTACAGCTCCGGACTCCGGATCTGCCGGGATGTAGATTGAGTCAGTTTATAGGGACGGCCTGATAGATGGTTTTCTAAGGTGTTCTAGTGCTACACCCGGTGGAATTGCTTGTCGGGTTGATCCGAGCTTCGACAATACGTCGGCAGCCTCATTTTCCAGCCGGGGTACATGGTGAAACTCGCATCCCTCAAAGTACCCAGATATCTTTTGCACATGGAATCTGTACAATGCCATGTTTGGATCAAGAGAGTCCCACTGTCCTGAGACTTGCTGAACTACCAAATCCGAGTCGCCAAAGCATTGGATCCGACGTATTCCAATTTCTTTTCCCACTTTGAGCCCATGCACAAGTGCTTCATATTCGGTGACATTGTTTGACGATGCGAAATGGATCTGCAGCACATACTTCAGCTGGTCGTTCTTTGGCGAGGTAAGTACAACTCCAACGCCTAACCTGGTTTTTGTCTTTGATCCATCAAAATGCATTCTCCAGTAGTTCGGATCTGGTAACGGTGGTTCGTATTGCATTTTGTCCCAATCCACGAAAAAGTCGGCCATAGCCTAAGACTTGATCGCATCTCTCCTGTCGTATTGCGGAGCATAAGGGGCTAGCTCAATTGCCCATTTTGCGATTCGGCCGCTTGCATCCTTGTTACTCATTATCTCAGATATAGGGGCTTCACATATCACTTTGATTGGGTGTTCTTCAAAGTAGTGTTTTAGTTTCTTTGCCGACATATACACACCATATGCTATTTTCTGATAGTGCGGATAGTTTTGCTTCGATGCGGATAATACCTCGCTCAGGTAATAGACTAGCCTTTGCACTGACTTACCCTCTTCATCGCGCTCTACCACCACCACTGCACTTACAACTCGGTTGGTTGCGGCTATATAGAGCAACATTGGCTCTTTTGATAGTGGAGAGGCTAACACTGGTGCAGTGTCTAACATTTTCTTTAATTGGATGAAGGCTTCATTGGCCTACGGCATCCATACGAACTTGTACGATTTTTTCATCAGTTGATAGAGAGGCAATGCCTTTTCTCCCATTCGACATACAAACCGACTTAAAGATGCCAGGCAACTAGTGAACTTCTGGACATCGTTAAGACACTTCGGCAGCTCCATTCGCTCTATGGCTCGGATTTTAGTTGGGTTAACTTCGATACCTCGGCTGGATACAAGAAATCCGAGTAATTTCTAGTCGGGACACCGAAGGTACATTTCTCCGGGTTAAGCTTCATCCGGAATCTCCTTAGGTTCGCGAATGTTTGCCTGATATCTTCAAGGAGCGTTTTGCTTTCCTTGGTTTTTATAACCAAGTCATCCACATATACTTGCACATTTCCACCGATTTGATCGTGCAAACATTTTTGCATACATCTTTGGTACATTGCTCCTGCATTACGTAGACCAAAGGGCATGGTGCGATAACAATAAGCCCCATACGGGGTAATAAACGCAGTCTTTATTTGATCATTCGGATTCAGAGGTATCTGGTGGAAACCAGAATATGCATCTATGAATGACAACAGTTCACACCCAGCAGTAGAATCTATGACCTGGTCTATCCTTGGCAGTGGAAATGGATCTTTTGGACACGCCTTATTCAGGTTCGTGTAATCGATACACATACGCCAAACCACTGCCATATTCGGCATCTTTCTTCTTTTCCACCAGCACCGGATTAGATAGCCAATCCGGGTAAAGCACTTCCATGATAAACCCAGCTGCTAGGAGCCAAGCTATCTCATCTCCAATGACTTTTCTCCTATCTTTGGCGAAGCGGCGGAGAGGTTGCTTCACCGGCCTTGCTCTGGGTCTCACATTCAAAGAGTGCTCGGCCAACTCCCTCGGTACACCTTGCAAGTCCTATGTGGACCAAGCAAAAATATCCCGATTCTCACGGAGGAAGTTGACGAGCTCGCTTTACTATTTGTCATTTAACCTGGCACCAATTGTTACGGTGCGCTCTGGGAACAGATCATCAACAGGAACTTTCTTCGTATCTTTCGTTGCTTGAAACGAAACACTTCCATGCGGGTTACTCAGCGTCGGCATATATTGCTGAGCGGACTGAGCCAATGCCGCCACTTCCTGGATCTTTCTTTTCTCTTGCGCAATCACGACTGACTCGGCCAGGTTAGACCCGGCTGACGCACACTCAATGGAACGTCAGAAATCTCCAGCTATGGTAATTACTCCATTTGGGTCAGGCAACTTCATCTTCAAGTAACTGATGTGACAACTTGCCATGAATTTGTTCAGTGTTGGCCTGCCGAGTAACGCGTGATACGCACTTTCCAAGTTCACTACCTCAAACTCCAAATTTTCAGTTCGGTGGTTATCTCGTGTGCCGAACAATACGTCAACCCGGACCTTGCCAATGGGTTCACAGGAAATGCCTGGCACAATACCATGGAAAGTTGTTCTGGTCGCCTGGAGCATGTTCTCCGAGATACTCAATTTGCGCATTGTATCCACATACATGATATTAATGTTGCTGCCATTGTCAATCAGCACCTTAGAAAATCTCACATTGATATTTGGCCCGATGAACGTCGGGTCCAGCACTAACGCATATGAACCAGGGCTAGGCATGAGCTTGGGGTGATCCTTGGTATTCTAGGTGATTTCCTGATCTGACCAAGGCATATACCTCGTCACTGCGGGCATTACCGCATTCACCTCCATATGTCGGTGCTGCAAACTCTTTCTATTTGTTTCCTCTGTAATAAACATGCAATAACTCTGGTGATGCTCTCTGTATTCATTTCTCCCCTCATTTCCGGGATACCTCTGATCTGGCTGATGCTGGTTTTCTACCTGATGCACTGCATCCCTTCTCTCATGATTTTCATACCTCGGCGGAGGGGGTGGCAACATTAACAGTTGCGTGTTTACTCCAGAGAGCAATTGCTGCCGGGGTAACTCCTGCCGAGGTTGATCGTTCCGAGGTGCCTGAGCATTCCCCGAACCACTTTGTTATACCTTCCTCATCCATTCACATTACCGAGTCATGTGACCCGCCAGGTTACTCGGATTTGGTGTGTGAAACTTGCACGACTGATCCAGCATTGCCTCATAAGTATATCTCGGACGGTCCTTCTTTTCTTGCCACTGTTTATTCTGCTCTGGCGTCCAAGTTTTCTTGCCATCATTTATTGGAGTCCATTGTTCCCCAGTTTTCTGACACTGATTACTCCCTGCTCCGGGTTGATCTTGATTTATAGCTGCAACTTGTTGCGAACTGTACCTGTAATCCGGTCTATCATCTCTTCTCTTACCCCGGTAGTCATTCCGTCAGGATGATCCGGCTCCATCTCGCTGGTAGTACTCCTCATTTGACTCGCTTGACACAAGCCTAGGTTGAGTCAGATCACCCAAGGCATACGAATCAGCGATCCGGATTGTCTCTGCCAGTGTAGTTGGCATATCCCTTTGCAACCTTTGCCATAGCATGCTCGCATATCTGCACCCTTGTGCAAACCATGCTATGGCCTGTGACTCAATCACGCCCTCACATGAATTTCGCACTGTGCACCACCTGGTTAAGAACTCCCAGTCCGTCTCATTCGGTCTCTGCTTGCACATTGCTAGGGTCTGTGGCCTATTCGGCCTCTGATACGTGCTTGAGAAGTTACTGACAAACATTTCCTCAAAATCAATCCAACAGTTGATACTTCTAGGTGGTAAATTGTTTAGCCATACCCTCGCTGGCCCTTCCAGCATCTGAGGTACATATCTCACAGCCCATCTCAAGTTGCTTGTAGCAATTTTCACTGTTGTCGCGTAGTTGATCAACCAATCCTCCGGCTTGGTGCTACCATCATAAGTTTTTGTGCCTCTGGGCAACTGGAAGTTCGATACCGGAGGTTCCTTCATGATCCGGGGCCCAAAACATGCAGGACCCGGCGGACCTTGACACTCAATTTGCTCTGACCTATAAAGCCAATCCAGTTTTAACATGGCGTCATCGGGCATCAAGTTCCCGCTTCCCAACCTTGACCCTATCACATGATAGTCCGGCCTAGGGTATCATGTGTTCACCATTTCCGAGTCACCATCATTGTATCTATCTTGCTCCTGTGGAGCGGCTCTCTATTGCATACCTTGGTCGGCACTTCGCTCTTGCCGTGGTATATTTCTGCTGCTACGGTTGCCCTGCACCCACCGAGTTATGCTGTCTGGCATTGCCATTCACAGCGTTTCCCTGACCAGCATTGCCTTGGTCGCGGTTACCTCGGCCAGCTTCACCTTGGCTGACACTTCGTCGGTCCTCATTGCCATGCACTTCTTTTCCTTTCCCTGCCCTTGCCGGGTCATATGGGACTATCTGTTTGTTTCTCCTCGCCGAGGTTACCACCTCCTCTCTTCTTGGGCCACCATGTGGCGACGATGCAGGTCCAGCAGATTTCTCCGGGTTACCTACTGCTGAATGAACGACTTTGGAGGCCCTAGCTCTTCCCTGATTAGCCCTGAGTAACTCTTCATTTTATCTGTTCGCGATCCGAAATAACTCATTGACCCTATCCTATTGTCTTTGTCGGGCTTCACCCGTCAAACCCTCTAACTCGGACGCAGCTGCATCTGCTGCTCTGAGGTTCTTTGCCGGGGTACTATACTTCGGCAGTCTCACGGATAGAATGTTCTCTAATTCCTCAACTCTAGTATCACCCTCTTTGTTCATTTCACTAATGAGGTTTCTCCCCTTCACTTTTACAGCATCTACCTTATTTGCCTTTGCATACTCACGTAGTGTCATGTTCAACGACTGTTGAGCCACTGCTATCTTTTTCGTACCCTCTAGTATTTTCTGCCTAGTCTCCTCTAACTCGTCATGTGCCTGAGCCGGGTCTACTGCAGGTGCTATGGGGTTCTCTAGGCTATCTATCGCTGCAAAGACGTTCTCCGCCTCTCTAGTGGAGGACCTCTACTTTTCCTCGGTGCCTTTGGTGTTACCTCCGGATCTGGTGTCGGATCCTTGCTCGCGCCAGCGTCAGGCGCAGTCATCATCACCTCGGCACGGTCAGGGGAGCGAGCGATACGCGCCCCACGAGCCACGCTAAGGGGTGGATCGCCTCCCTCGACAATGTGCCGCGGATGAACGCACGACACATCGACAGCGACGTAGATCTTGTGCGTGCCAAGCTTGACGAAGAGGCCGTTGCACGGAAGAGGTCGCTTGCCGAAGCAGCCAACGTTGTCGCTGACGAAGTCCAGCGCTCCAAAGCACTGAACAAGCCTGGAGACGATGCATTCGTCGGTGCCGATGAGGTTTCCCGTCCGGATCTTCACTCCTACTAGCGTCGCTAGCCCCACAGTGGGCGCCAACTGTCATGGTGGTGTCACGGCAGATGCCATGGATAGGCTAAAGGTGGGGACAATATGCACTAGAGGAATCCAGGGAGGGATAGTGTGGTGATTCCACACACAGATGTGTTGTATTCAATATCTTTCCAAGGGTTACAAGTGCTCCTTGAGCTGTATTGGGGAGAGGAGGAAGAAGGAACTCTCTTACTCTCTCCACTATCTAGCTCTCATGGACCAACTAGAGATCTAACCAGTCAAAACTCAACCCCTTCTACAGATGCCCTAGCCCTCCTTATATAGGGGTGGCTAGGTCTCCAATTAGGGCATATGTGGAGGCATATTCCAGGGAATATGCCTCTTCCCAAAATAGTAAACCGACCGGGTCTCTTTTCCCTAGCGTAAGCCATGCAGAGGCTACGTGAGCCTCCGCGGCGCCAGCGTCATCCGACACAGGCAGTGTCACCCTTGTGGGCCACGCCACGGTGGTCCTGGCCTCTTTCCGCTTCGCTCACGCTCTGCGTACAGCGACCTCCTTTTGACCAGCAAGATACCTTCCTTCTCTTGCAAGCTTGATATAACCCGGATCATGCCTGGTTAATCCGGCCACACCGGTACCTGCATACAAGTTATATAAATCCTATCGGCATACGACATAAGTCGGCCGGGACTCGGTTAGGTGGACATCCTCCGGTCCGGGTTACTCCGTGATTCGGCCTGCCTTGAGGTGACTCGGCCAGCACTCGCTTCGACCTTGCCATACCTCGGCTAACTCGACCTTTATACCCCGGCGTGACCCTACCCAGGGGTATCCCCCCAACAGTGCGATTTTGTGGTCGCACCAAACTATACGACCAGAACTATACGGGCGGGTGATATTGTTCCACCCATATAGTTGCAGCGGAGCCGCCAACGAGGGTTTCTTTATATAGAAAACAGCTATAGGGACGCAACTATACGGCCGGATCACAGTGATTCCGCCATATAGTTGGTCGTTAAAATGTCTGCCTCTCGAGATAAATTTCTAAACTAGCATCGATATCTATACGACCGGAACTATATGGCCAGAATTTTTATTCCCGCTGTATAGTTGGTCGTTAAACTCTCAGTACCTTCCAGAAAATTTTGTACGAAGGCATCGATTCTATACGACCGGAACTATACAGCCAGAATTTTTATTCCTGCCGTATAGTTGGTCGTTAAATTCTCTGTGCCTTCGAAGAAAATTAGATGATGGCAAAGTTAACTATACGACCAGAATTATACGACTGGAATTTTTATTCCTGCCGTATAGTTGGTCGTTAAACCATCAGTATTTATCAAAAAAAATCTATTTCTTCGAGGATACCTTCTTATCCCAAAAATTATCGAAGTACCTTATTTTTAACAGAAAAATGACAGTAAAAATTGTCGACCAACATTACCGTATTAAAAGCAAAATTTTAGCTTCTGTAAATAGAAAACTCAAACTTTTATTCTTATCATTATTCTATACTCATTCAATCGATGTTTCTACTACTTTTTGACAGTTGCATCTTCACGGGCGCGCTTTTGCAAGAATGTCTGTGAAAAAGTGGTAGGGATCCGATGAACTTCTTATTCTCAAGTCTACTTAATTGACGGGATGGGTTGACTCCCATTAAGCATTTATTAAGAATGGTTGAGTAACTCAACCTATTCTCTCATCTTGAATTCTTACCTTGGGTTGCCCCTTATCGAAGGCACTTACCACATGAACTCGTTTTGCCAGTGGAATATATCTTTCTCCTGCTTCTAGCTTCTTTGGAAAATACCGGATGATTTCAGCATCATAAACATTGAAAATTATATTTCCTTTGGCATAATCAACTGATGCACCTGCAGTACTAAGAAAAGGCCTTCCAAGTATTATAGATAATCTTTCATCTTCGGGCATCTCAAGAATAATAAAATTAGTGGGAATAACATGCTCATCTATTTTAAGTAGAACATCCTCAATCATACCAACGGGTTGTTTAGTGGACTTGTCAGCCATCTATAAGTGATAGTAGTACAAGAATACTCCCCTAATCCTAACCTTTTATAGAGGGAGTATGGAATTACATTGACTCCTGCTCCTAGATCACACAAGGCATTATGAATATAAGTTTTGCCTATTGAGCATGAAATAGTTGGTATTCCGGGATCTCCAGACTTAGACAACAGCTTCCCAATAGTAGGATAACTGGTTACCATGGCAAAAGTTTAAGTTATTTCTTTCTTTCTACTAAGAATATCATGGAGGAATTTTGAATAAGTAGGAACTTTGATTGCATCCGCAAACGGAATTTCTAGATGAAGGTCACTAAGTGCCTTTGTGAAAGAATTATAAATTACCTGATTCGGTGCTTTCTTTTTTTGATCTGGATAAGGAAGCTTTTTATCACCTGACTTACTCTTGTCTTTTACCTTTTGTGGGGGTCAGGCTCCTTTGTTGCTTTCTTTTGTTGTTGCTTATTGCTTTTCTTCTTTTTGACTACAACAACTTCATCTTCCTTGCTTATTTGTTTATCTTCTCTTGGATCAACCGTCTCTACATCAGAATCATAATAGTCATCTTGTGTATCATTTTGGTCCTCCTTGGTTTGATCTTGTGTCTCAGTTTCATCTTGAGGATCCACCAATGTATCATCTTCTTGGCTTGCTTCGAGCAAGGCTTTTTCCTTTTCACTCTTTTTCAGCTTCGTATCTCGGTGTTCCTAAGGGTCCTGTAACAACTGACCCCTTCTTGTGACAACATTAGTAGAGACAGGAATATCTTTATCTTCGTGAAGAAAAAATTGATACCCAGATGCTATTTTTTCACACTGGGTTTTCAATCATACTAAGATACATGTGAAATAATTTTTTTTCTTGGCCAATCTCATCATAATTTTCCGTGAGTTCCACCAAAATATTTTTGTGTTTTTGTAAATGCTTATGCAAGTTATTATGAGATTTTCTTTGTCAATGTTTTAATTCTTGAAAAACTTTTCTAGTTTCATCTTCTTCAGTTAAAACTTGTAACAAATATACTTTGTTTTCCTTAACAAGTTCAGAAGGTATACCTTTTTTTCATAGTTTTGCATACCTCAGGCATAAGATCAGGAGTTATCCGAAGGATCCCTTTTTCCGGCTTAGTGCCAAAATCAGGATTGTATAAAGAATCATTCTTAGCCCTAGTAGACATTAATTCCAAACATTCTTTAATAGTTAAGGTATTTATTGATCCTCCTATTGAGAAGTCAAGCAACTCTCTACATTGCGTATTGAGACCATGGTAAAATAGATGGCAAATTGTTAGTTCAGAATAGCCATGATTAGGAATACTATTGATCATTCCAAAGAATCTTTCCCAGGCTTGTGGGTAGTTTTATCCCACGTTCTGACTAAAGTTGCCTATGTTCTTTCTTAGTTCAGTTACCTTTGTAAAAGGAATAAACCTGTGTATGAATTTAGTAATGTAGTTTTACCAACATTTAACATAATGGCGAGGGAGAGAATATAACTAGTCTAGAGCTTTACCTTTAAGAGACCATCGAAATAATTTAAGACAGGAGAAGTCTCTTGGCAAACCTTTTGGTCCAAGCGATGTTATCACATCGTCGAACTCTCTAATATGCCTTCCTGGGTCTTCATCTTCCCTTCCACTGAAAGCTTTCTCCTGCAAATTTTTAATAATTCCACCATCAAATCGATATTCTCTAACTCCAGGATTAGGGAACTCTATTGGTTGTTTAAGAAATTCAGAACTTGGAGCACTATATTCCCTGAGAGTTTTCTCAGGTTTCATAGGAGTTGTCCTGTAAGTAGACATGATTTCCATAGTATCACTCAGGTTTTCAACTTTACTTTATTTGATCTTAAAAGTTTTTCAATAATTTCTTCGCGCCTCTAAGCAGGCACGCGCTTAATATAATCAGGTAGATAGGTCCTACTAGAGCATGTAGACCCTTTATCTCCTAGGGAGAACATTTTGTACTAGCAACACCTAAAATGTCAAAAGACAAACACTTAGCACTTAGCTCCCCGGCAACGGTGCCAGAAAATAGCTTGATGTCTGCAAGAGCACATATCGTTTGTAGCTAGTTTCGAAGTTCAGATAACGATCCCACAGGGAGCCCAAAGGTAAGTGTCTATGGGTGAAGTCTCTGTCGCACCTAAAGTTGTCACAGGTCTTCGAGTGAATTGACTGCAAGTGTTCAAATAAGGAATTGGGTTTTGATTAAATGAGATGTATTTAAATAGAACTAAAATGTAAACTTCAGAAATATAAAGCATAAAAGTAAAGAACGACTTTGTTGTTTGTTGTTTCCTGCAAATGGAGAAAGAAGGCGCGGGGAGATTCAGTTCATGGTGATAGTGACTGTGCTAGGTGGACGAGTTATAAATGTAACAATTATAATCTTATAAATATATGTGTAGGCGAGCAACCCATAATTAGCCAGAACTCCTCTTGGTAGATTTCATCCCAACTTCAATAATCCTACTAGCCTGTTACCAAAACCATGGTCAGACACTAGATGATTAAGACCCTTCAGGTCGCTTAGCGATTAAGCTCCTTGGATCGGACTAATGCAATAAGCACAGTGGTTCCTCATTATCCTCGAGTCTACTAGCTTTCCATTGATATCGCCATGTCACCCAAGGGTCGCCGGTCCTAGCAAACAAGATCTTATCTATGTAGAAGAAAGCATCATGTTGTCTGGGCCCTTAATTAGACAACAAGCATTAGGAATCCCATAAATAGTCAAGCACACATAATATAGTAATTAGAATCAATCACAAATTAATGGAAAATATGAAGGCACATCACATCTCACTAATCCCCTACATCTCCCATGCCCAAAGGAATTACTCACACATGAGATAAGAATGGATCATCAATATAATTAAATAAAGGGAATTCGTCTTTGTGTTACCGTGGAGATCCACAATAAGAATAGAAAAATATCCAACACAATTCAAGATGGGAAGAAACAATCTCAAACCCTAGTCTTGCAAGGTTGAGATCCCTCTCTCTCTCAAGTACAAGTAGTGGCTATGGGGGTGTATTGGCTAGCAGGTCGAAGATCGTGGAGCAAGATGAAGAACGTCTTCCCCTTCTTCTATGGATCTCTTCTTTCTCCCTTCTGGATGGTATGGTGGCTGTTGTGTTATGTTTTCGTCCCTGGTCCCTTCACGGAAGTTGTCCCTTTTGACAAGACAGAGGCGGCGGCAACTATACGGCCAGAAAAATATTCCCGGCGTATATTTGCTCGTTAAAGCTTCTGTGAGATCCCCTCGCGTGCTTCCAAAGTGGAACTCGCTTGTTTTCTCCAGAATATTGTCTTTCTCTAGTTAAATCCTTCTGTTGACGTTCAGAACCTAAAACACACATTAAAAACCAAGTTTTCTTTGCTACCGAAGTATTAGCGTTAGGTAAAGCCAGAAAACGATCAAATCCGGGAGAAAACCATCAATAAAAACCATCAAAAATGTGTCGAATCTCACAGCTATCACAAAACATAGAAAGTAAGTATGGCGTATGTAAAAGAGATTTGGAACTACAATAGGGGAAAAAGTATTCTCAGGGAGTAGCGGATACACCACTAGCATTCTAAAGAGCTAAGGTAAAGATTATTATCATGAACATTCTCAACTATGTATATGTGGGAGGAAGTCCGTATTTGGACAAATAGGAAGCAACCACTGCTCACATCATCCTCATAACCACAGCAGTCAGCAATCGACATCAATCAAATTACTGCGCTATTAAGGGACTTAATCCCGTAGGATGTATCCTATGACATGGATAGTGTTCCATGAGTTTCCTTGGTTACCAAGTTGATACGTAAGGGGTGCCAACAGCTTTATAGTCACTGTAAGTGCTAACACACCTCCGTCTACCAACAAGTAGTTCCCTCCAATCAAGTCCCCATAAGAGGCAAATATTGAGAGGTCGACTTCTCTCAACATCAAGATGAAGACAATCTAACACATGGTCACAGCGATGAATATCATAATAAACTTTATCTTATTTCAATCTCATTCTAGGGTTTCTCCATCTCCCCATGAACTAATGATCTACTTAGACATGGAGGCAATCAACATCATGGAAATAACAATGGAATCTATCGTGGATGAATAGTACGTGTATAAATCCACAACGAGTACGAGACTTAGAACAAGATCTAGATAAGATGTAGATGGGATGGATGGAGATGGTGGTGATGCAGTGGTTGATGATGAAGATCGATGCCTTAGCCTCCCGGATTTGTGCAGGGCGAAGATGCATCCCCGGTGGACGAGTTCCCTCTCTAGATGCCTTCCAGAGGTGAGGTTTCGGCGATTTCTGGTTGTTCTGTATGTCGTCTCTTTGATCTAGTTGCACGGGGTGAAACTACTTGAGGAGGCGATGGTGGCGCCAACTATACGGCGGGAACTATACAGCCCGAAAATTTATTCCCACTGTATAGTTGGTCGTTAAACCATTTGTATACTTTGATTGCTTTGGGTTTTCTTCTGGTGTTATTAATATTTCCCAAATAAGTGATTTACATTGTTTTTGGCTCCTTTTCTCCCCAATACAACTGCTCCAAGAATTGTGTCCATTGTATCCATCATCTGTCCCGATCCTGGTGAAAATAGACATAAAATGTGCACACGAACACCGTAAAATACCAAGATCCTACATCTACAGTGCAAAATAATAATATAAAACATGATGCAAATATGCACTCATCAATAACTAAGACTGTAGCAGTGATAACAAGCTTTGGTGATAAGCTGCCTGCTAAGCTTGGGGATCCAGGTATATCGACTATCTCTTGCTCGATTGGGAAAACAAATATTTTTAATGCTCTTTATGATTTAGGAGCAAGTGTTGGTGTCATGCCCTACTCACTATTTAAGAAATTAAATCTTGGAGAGTACTCTCCAACTTCAACTACTTTACAAATGGCTGATAAGACAACTAAACAACATGTTGGTATTATCGAAGATGTTTTGCTTAGGATTGATCAACATGTTATACCTACTGACTTTATCATACTAGATGTTCCAGAAGACGACAAACTTTCAATCATCCTTGGAAGACCTTTTCTTAGCACTGTTGGAGCTGATGTAGATTGCTCCACTAGTAAGATTGTTTTCAATATTTATGATGACCAGATTGGTCGTTATTTTTCAAAGAAAGAACAAGACGAAAAATATATACCACCACCAAAGCGTGTTCAAGCGGTAAGTACCACTAATAAAGGGCAACCGAAGGTGAACACTAAGAGCTTGGAGGTTGATTAGTTCGAATCTGCCCTTTTTGAATAAACACTTGATGGGAGTCAACCCATTTTTAGTATTAAGGTTTTACTTTATTTTGTTCTCTAATAAAAGGTTGTTCAATTTATAGTTTGTAGGAGAAATTTTACTGATATGAAGGGTAATAAATAATTGGAAGATTACATTTTTGAAGAGAAAGAAGGAAACTGGTTTCGGTTTCAGGTGACGTAACGAGATCTGGTAGGGTCAGACGCGCAGCGGAGAAGGCTTGTTGATGAAGCGGCCGGAGGCAGCTCTCATAACGAGGAGTGGTCCGACCGGATGCACCCGTACCATCTGCCCGTACCGAATATCGAGAATTAGCTCCAACCTTACTAGCACGATAACGACCACTAGTACGGCCGGACGCACCCGTACCATCTGCCCGTACTAGAACTCTCAGGTTTGATCTCGGGACCCTAGTTTTGATCTAACAGTGACTAGCACTAGTACGGGCGGGACCTGCCCGTACCACGTGCATTGCGCGATTTAGAGAATGGTGGCTGGCAGCAGCCAACCTTCTTCTTCTTTCCCTCTCTATTTTATTCCTCTCTCTCTCCACAACTCAAACCCTAATCACCTAGAACATTAGATTCTTCACTGATTTCTTGCATTTGAGTGGGGGAATCTTCACATCTGTAAGTTTCTCATCCGATCCATCCTTTATTTTCTGAAATCCATGGTTGAATTCCTCACATTGACTATCTAGATGAGTTCATCATATTTTGACATTATTTTTGATTCCTCATGTTAGGATTTGTAATTTCCTTATGTAATCGTTTGTTTGTATGATAGAAACCTGATGCCTATAGTTTTTCTTTGAAATTTCTGCAGCACTATGAATATTGGGAAGATTTTTTGTTCAGGAAGGACAGGAACCTCGGGTACCTCAAACCCATCGGGATCGAAGAAGAGATGATCGGAGGGAGGCAACCTGAGGGAAGCACTGAGCAAGGACTACGAGAGGGTGAGCTCACGCAAGGTTATACCCACCAAGTGGGTGAACCGTGGCTTCCTCTCCCGCCAAGGCCTTGAGGATGACTTCAACAGGATGACTAAGAACACTGGCATGATGCATTTCTCCTACCTCTCCACCTACACCTTTGAGAGGCGCCACATACGAGTTCTTGTCGTCATTCCACGACGACCTCGAAACCCAAGAACGTAATTGCACTGTAAGTTTCGTGCTCAATGGGCAACCCCACAACCTCACTTTTATAAATTTTGCGATTGCTCCGGGTTCTCCTATTAAGGAGAACTTGATACCACTAATGAAGTCCTCATAGAGGCAATGCATGCTTGGGAGCAGATTTCTGTCCACGTGGACATTGATTACTTGCGCAAGAAGAGCGCCACCATCCAGAATCCCACTATCCGCTACTTCGCCACCTTTTTGGCGAATTCAATTTTTGGGAAGGGAGATACCAGGGTAATGGCAACCCCGAGATAAGTGTAATATATATGGCTCTCCGTCTTGAGATGGAGCATAAGGTAAACTTGTTTGCTCATCCAGCACTTCTGCCGCCAAAGGTCGGCTCCTTCAAGTGACATCCGTTGTGGAGGATTGATCACTCAGATTTCCTATGCGAGTGAGTTTGTCATGCCCAATGAGAGACCAGTGGCGGGCAGTAAGGAGTTGGATGACACCATCATGGCCAACACCAAATTTATGTGGGTTTATAGGCCTCAGCGCTCCCTTCGTACTTATCAATTTTATTTTGAGCCTAACAGTGAACTCCACCAAGTCTTGCTTCCGTTTGTCCAAGATTTTGGTTTGCCAGGTAAACAAAGCTGGGTCCTCAATGAGGAGGAATTATAGTAGGCATTGATCTCCCCGGGGAGGATTCCAAACTTAGGAGGGGATCCCAACTAGCAGATGCAGCTAACACCCAGCAATAGCAGGAGCAAGGGGAAGAGGGTTGGAACGTCGGGGGCTGGGATGACTATGGCTAGCAACATCATCACAATCAGCCCTTTCCCCACTACCAGCAGCAGCAAGGTATGCCTCAACCTCAGCCAGGATTGACTATGTCCCAAGGAGTGAACTCGACCAGGTGGTGCATCGCATCGACAACATAGAAAATATGTTGCAAGATGCGAACGCCAACATTGTTGACCTTACTCAGGATTTCACTACCTTCATGACTAACTTCCTGACCCATTACCTGTTGGGGAGATACCCCGGGTAGGGTCACGCCGGGGTATAAAGGCCGAGTTAGCCAAGGTACGGCAAGGTTAAAGCAGGTGCTGGCCGAGTCACCTCAAGGCAGGCCGAATCATGGGGTAACCTGAACCAGGGGATGCCCACCTAACTGGGTCACATCCGAATTATGTCGTATGTCGGTAAGATGTATCAAACTTGTATGCAGGTACAGGTGTGGCCAGATCAACTAGGTACGATCTGGGTTATATCAAGCTTGTAAGAGAAGGAAGGTATCTCGCTGGTCAAAGGGTGACCACTGTACGCAGAGCGTGAGCAAAGCGGACAGAGGCCAGGACCACTGAGGCGTGGCCGACAAAGGTGACGATGCCTGTGTCGGATGACGCGGGCGCCGCAGAGGCTCACGTAGCCTCTGCATGGATGACGCTGGGCAAAAGTGACCCGGTCGGCTTACTATTTTGGGAGGAATATGCCTCCACGTATGCCCTAATTGGAGACCTGGCTACCCCTATATAAGGGGGGCTAGGGCCTCTGTAGAAGGGGTTGATCGCTAGAGGGTTGTGTTTTACTAGTGTGTTCCTGAGGGCCAGCTAGTGGTGAGAGTAAGAGAGTTTCTTCTTCCTCCTCTCCCCAATACAGCTCAAGGAGCACTTGTAAACTGTGGAAGTGAATCAAATACAAAGCAACGTGTGGAATCACCACACTATCCCTCCCTGGATTCCCCTAGTACATTTAGTTCCCACCTTTAGCCTATCCATGGCATCTGTCGTGACACCACCACGACAGTTGGCGCCCACCGTGGGGCTAGCAGCGCTAGCAGGGTGAAAATCCGGACGGGAACCTTCATCGGCACCGGTGAACGCATTGTCTCCGGGCTCGTTCAGCGCTTTGGAGCGCTGGACTTCGTCAGCGACAACGCTGGCTTCTTCGGCAAGCGTCCTCTTCTGTGCAACGGCCTCTTCGTCAAGCTCGGCGCGCACAAGATCTACGTTGCTGTCGATGTGTCGTGCGTTCACCCGTGGCACGTCGTCGAAGGAGGCGAGCCACCCCTTAGCACGGTTCGTGGGGCGCGTATAGCTCGCTCCCCGGACCACGCTGAGGTGATGATGATTGCGCCTGGCGCTGGCGCGAGCAAGGATCCAGCACCAGATCCGGAGGTAACGCCCAAGGCACCGAGAAAAAGTAGAGGTCCTCCTCTAGAGAGGGCGGAGAATGTGCTGCAGCAGGCGATGGATAGCTTGGCAAACCCAGTAGAAGCAGTAGTAGATCCGGCTCAGGCACATGCCGAACTAGAGGAGACTAGGCAAAAAATACTAGAGGGTGCGAAAAAGATAGCCGCGGCTCAGCAGCGTTGAACATGACACTGCGTGAGTATGCAAAGGCAAATGAGGTAGATGCTGTAAAAGTGAAGGGGAGAAACCTCATGAGTGAAATGAACAAAGAGGGGGATACTAGGATTGAGGAATCAGAGAACTGCTTGTCCGTGGGGTTGCCGAAGTATAGTACCCCGGCAAAGAACCTCAGAGCAGCAGATGCAGCTGCATCCGAGTTAGAGGGTCTGACAGGTGAAGCCCGTTAGAGACAGCAAGATAGTTTTAATGAGTTGGTTCGGATCGGGAACAGGAAAAATGAGGAATTGCTCAGGGCTAACCCAGAAAGAGCTGGGGCCTCCAAGATCGTTCATTTGGCGGTGGGTAACCTGGAGAAATCTGCTGGAGCTGCATCGTCTCCTCATGGTGGTCCTAGGAGAGAAGAGATAGTAACCTCGGCCAGGAGGAATAAGCAGATAGTCCCATATGACCCGGCAAGGGCAAGGAAAGGAAAAGAAGTGCAGAGAAATGAGGATCGACGAAGTGTGAGCCGAGGTGAAGCTGGCCGAGGTAACCGTGACCAAGGCAATGCCGGTCAAGGGAACGCTGTGAACGGCAATGCCGGACAGCGCAATTCGGCAGGTGTAGGGCAACTGCAGAAGCGGAATATACCACAGCAAGAGCGCAGTGCCGGCCAAGGTATGCAACAGAGAGCAGCTCCACAGGTGCAAGATAGATACAATGATGGTGATTCGGAAATGGTGAACGCTGGGTATCCTAGGCCGGACTATCACGTGATAGGGTCAAGATTGGGAAGCAGGAATTTGATGCCTGACAATGTCAGGTTAAAACTGGATCGGTTGTATAGGTCGGAGCAAATTGAATGTCAAGGTCCTCCGGGTCCTGCGTGTTTTGGGCCCCGGATCATGAAGGAGCCACCGGTGCCTAACTTCCAGTTACCTAGAGGCACAAAAACGTATGACGGTAGCACAAAGCCGGAGGATTGGTGGATTAACTATGCTACAGCAGTGAAAATTGCTACAGGCAACTTGAGATGGGCTATGAGATATGTACCCCAGATGTTGGAGGGGCCAGCGAGGGTATGGCTAAACAATTTGCCACCCGGAAGTATTAACTATTGGATCGATTTTGAGGAAATGTTTGTCAGCAATTTCTCAAGTACGTATCAAAGGCCGAATAGGCCATAGACCCTAGCAATGTGCAAGCAGAAACCGAATGAGACAGACCGGGAGTTCCTAACCAGGTGGTGTACAGTGCGAAACTCCTGTGAGGGTGTAATTGAGTTACAGGCCATAACATGGTTTGCGCAAGGGTGCAGATATGCAAGCATGTTGTGGCAAAGATTGCAAAGGGATATGCCAACTACATTGGCAGAGACAATCCAGATCGCCGATTCGTATGCCTTGGGTGATCCAACTCAACCTAGGCTAATGTCGAGCGAGTCAAACGAAGAGTACTACCAGCGAGATGGAGCCGGGTCATCCCGGAGGAATGATTACCGGGGAAAAAGAAGAGATGACAGATCGGATTACCGGTACAGTTCGCAACAAGTTGCTGTTGTGAATCAAGATCAACCTGGGGCAGGAAGCAACCAACGTCAGAAAACTGGAGGACAGCAATGGACTCCAAGAAATGATGGCAAGAAAACTTGGACGCCAGAGCAGAAGAAGCAGTGGCAAGAAAAGAAGGACCGTCCAAGATATACTTATGAGGTAATGCTGGAAAACCCGTGTAAATTTCACACGCCAAATCCGAGTAACCCAGCGGGTCACACAACCAGGCAGTGTGAGTGGATGCGAAAGATAGAACAAGGTGGTTCAGGGAATTCTCAGGCACCTCGGAATGATCAACCTCGGCAGGAGTTACCCCGGCAGCAATTGCTCTCCGGAGCAAACACGCAACAGTTAATGTTGCCTCCCCCTCCGCCGAGGTATGACAACCATGAGAGAAGGGATGCAGTGCATCAAGTGGAAGACCAGCATCAACCGGATCAGAGGTACCCCGGAAACGAGGGGAGGGATGAGTACAGAGAGCATCATCAGAGTTACTGTGTGTTCACCATAGAAGAGACAGATAGAAAGAGTTTGCAGCGCTAACACATGGAAGTAAATGCGGTAATGCCAGCAGTGACGAGGTATATGCCTTGGTCGGACCAGGAAATTACCTGGAGCATCAAAGCTCATCCCAAGCTTATGCCAAGTCCTGGTTCGTATGCGCTAGTGTTGGACCCAACATTCATCGGGCCAAACATCAATGTGAGATTCTCAAAGGTGTTGATTGACAATGGCAGCAGCATAAATATCATGTACTTGGACACGATACGCAAATTGGGTATCTCGGAGAACATGCTCCAAGCTACAAGGACAACTTTCCATGGCATTGTGCCAGGCATTTCTTGTGAGCCCATAGGCAAGGTCCGGGTTGACGTATTGCTCGACACAAGAGATAACTGCCGGACTGAGAATTTGGAGTTTGAGGTTGTCAATTTGGAGAGCGCATATCACGCGTTACTTGGAAGGCCAGCTCTGAACAAGTTCATGTCAAGTACTCACATCAGTTACTTGAAGATGAAGCTGCCCGGGCCAAATGGTGTGATTACCATAACTGGTGATTTCCGACGTTCCATTGAGTGCGCGTCAGCCGGGTCTAACCTGGCCGAGTCACTCGTGATTGCTCAAGAAAATAGAAAAATCCAAGAGGTGGCGGCATTGGCTCAGTCCGCGCAGCAATATATGCCGGCGCTGAGTAACCCGCATGGTAGTGTTTCGTTCCAACCGACCAAAGATACAAAGAAAGTGCCTGTTGATGATATGTTCCCAGAGCGCACCGTAACAATTGGTGTCGGGTTAAATGACAAATAGGAAAGCGAGCTCGTCAACTTCCTCCGTGAGAATCGAGATATTTTTGCATGGTCCACATAGGACTTGCAAGGTGTTCCGAGGGAGTTGGCCGAGCACTCTTTGAATGTGAGACCCGGAGCAAAGCCAGTGAAGAAACCTCTCCGCCGCTTCGCCGAAGATAGGAGAAAAGTCATAGGAGATGAGATAGCTCGACTACTAGTAGCTGGATTTATCATGGAAGTACTTTACCCGGATTGGCTGTCTAATCCGGTGCTGGTGGAGAAGAAGAAGGACGATCCGAACGTGGTAGTGGTTTGGCGCATGTGTATCGATTACACGAACCTGAATAAGGCGTGTCCGAAAGATCCATTCCCACTGCCAAGGATAGACCAAGTCATAGATTCCACTGCTGGGTGTGAACTGTTGTCATTCATTGACGCATATTCTGGTTTTCACCAAATACCTCTGGAACCAAGTGATCAAATAAAGACCGCGTTTATCACCCTGTATGGGGATTATTGCTATCTCATCATGCCTTTTGGTTTACTTAATGCAGGGGTAACGTACCAAAGATGTATGCAGAAATGTTTGCACAACCAAATTGGTCAAAATGTGCAGGTATACGTGGATGATGTTGTTATCAAGACCAAGGAAAGCAAAACGCTCCTTGACGATATCAGGAAGACATTCGCGAACCTAAGGAGGTTCCGAATGAAGCTTAACCTAGAAAAATGCACCTTCGGTGTCCCGGCTGGAAAGTTACTCGGATTTCTTGTCTCCAGCCGAGGTATCGAAGTCAATCCAACTAAAATCCGGGCCATAGAGCGAATGGAACTACCGAATTGCCTTAACGATGTCCAGAAGTTCACTGGTTGCCTGGCATCCTTAAGTCGGTTTGTATGTCGGTTGGGAGAAAAGTCACTGCCTCTCTATCAACTAATGAAAAAGTCGGACAAGTTCATTTGGACGCCGCAGGCCAATGAAGCCTTTATCCAATTAAAGAAAATGTTAGCCACTGCACCAGTCTTAGCTTCTCCACTATCAAAGGAGCCAATGTTGCTCTATATAGCCGCAACCAACTGAGTTGTAAGTGCAGTAATTGTCGTAGAGCGCGATGAAGAGGGTAAGTCAGTGCAAAGGCCAGTATATTACCTAAGTGAGGTATTATCCGCATCGAAGCAAAATTATCCGCACTATCAGAAAGTGGCATACGGTGTGTAGATGTCAGCTAAGAAGCTAAAACACTATTTTGAGGAGCACCCCATCAAAGTAATATGTGAAGGTCCCATATCCGAGATAATGAGTAACAAGGATGCAAGTGGCAGGATTGCAAAATAGGCAATTGAGTTAGCCCCTTATGCGCCACAATATGACAGAAGAGAAGCAATCAAGTCTCAGGCTGTGGCCGACTTTTTTGTGGACTGGGCCGAGGTGCAATATGAACCACCATTACCAGATCCGAATTATTGGAGGATGCACTTTGACGGATCAAAAACAAAACCGGGTTAGGCGCCGGAGTAGTACTTACCTCGCCAAAAAATGACCAGCTGAAGTATGTATTGCAGATCCACTTCGCAGTGTCAAACAATGTCGCCGAATATGAGGCACTTGTACATGGGCTCAAAGTGGCAAAAGAAATTGGGATACGTCGGATCCAATACTTTGGCGACTCGGATTTGGTAGTTCAACAAGTCTCAGGGTTGTGGGACGCTCTTTATCCAAACATGGCATTATACAGATTCCATGTCCAGAAGATATCTGGTTACTTTGAGGGATGCGAATTTCACCATGTACCCCGGGTGGAAAATGAGGCTGTCGACGTATTTTCCAAGCTCGGATCAACTCGACAAGCAATTCCACCAGGTGTAGCATTAGAACACCTCAGAAAACCATCTATCAGGACGTCCCCAGAAACCGACTCAATCTACATCCCGGAAGATCCGAAGTCCGGAGCCGTACCCATGGACATTGACGTGGGAGGTGGTACGCGAAACCCGAGGACTGCCTCGGCAAACCCGGATCGCTTTCAAGACTTGATCCGGCTGAGGTTATGCCGGTGGATCAGATGGAAATTGATGAGGATGTGTTCCCAGTGTGAGCTGTACCAACTTGGGCACTGCCCATATTTCAATTCCTGAAAGATGGAACCTTACCCGCTGAGGAGGTGCTTTCCAGGCAAACTCAGAGGAGAGCAAAAGCATACACAATCATCAATTCTGAGCTATACAAAAGGAGTGTGACTAATGTCCTCCAACGATGTGTTGACCCGGAGGAAGGACTGGACATCCTCCGAGATATACATCAAGGGGAATGTGGGCATCATGCCTCACCTAGAGCCTTGGTAGCAAAAGCTTTCCGTCATGGGTTTTACTGGCCAAATGCCTTGGAACAAGCAGAAGATCTAGTAAGAAAGTGCAATGGCTATCAAAGATATGTCACAAAGACACATATGCCAATGTTGGAGCTCAAGACCATACCAATTACCTGGCCATTTGCCGTATGGTGTTTGGATATGGTTGGCCCATTCAAACCAGCAAGAGGGAACATGACCCACATCTTGGTCATGGTTGACAAATTTACAAAATGGATTGAGGTGAAGCCAATAAGAAAATGTGATGGAGCTACCGCCGTGACATTCCTCAAGGATATCATCTTGAGATACGGTTATCCTCACAGCATCATAACATATAATGGCATGAATTTTGCCGAAGGAGCATTTGCACGATTCTGCCAGGATAAGAAGATCTGGCTAGACGCAGCCTCGGTAGCTCACCCCGCATCGAACGGACAAGTGGAAAGATCCAACGGATTGGTATTATCCAGGATAAAACCCCGGCTCATTGAGCCGCTGCAAAGATCAGCGGGGTGCTAGATAGAAGAACTACCAGTGGTACTGTGGAGTTTAAGAACAACTCCGAATCGATCAACATGCTATACGCCATTCTTTCTGGTATATGGGGCAGAAGTTGTATTACCAGCCGACATAGAGCATGACTCGCCTAGGGTCACCCAATACACAGAAGCCGAAGTGCAAGAAGCCTGGCAAAATGATGTTGATCTGCTGGAAGAAGTGAGAGAACTGGCATTGTCCAGATCCGCCATATATCAGCAAAATCTCCGACGCTATCATAGCCGAAAAGTAAACCCCCGAGTTTTCCGGGAAGGTGATCTGGTACTCCGGTTGGTACAACATACTGCTGGCATGCATAAGTTATCCCCCCATGGGAAGGACCATTCATCGTGAGCAAAGCATTGCACAATGACTCATATTATCTCATCGACACAAAACCACAGGAGAAGAACAAGGCGGACAGGTCCGGCGAGGAATCTAAGCGTCCATGGAATGTAGCTCTACTTCGTCCTTTCTACACTTAGCAAAGAAGTGTATGTATCCGAGTCTCTCATATGTCGGTATGTATGCCGGCAATGAGCTTATCAATGAAATGTTGGCACCTCGAGTAGTAACTCGGGGACTGCCTTAATAATATTTGTTGTCTTCTGTATTTATTATTTATACGTCGGCTGGCGTAAGTTATTTCTACTTAAGCCGGATTAGTAGTGTGTGAGCACCAAAAACCTAACTCTTCGACTTGCTGCTGTCTAACAAGATTTGGCTTCATGGCAAGCAAGAGAACACGTTTGGAATTGCGTAACACATGAAAAACGACTAAGGAAAGGAACTTAATCGTGCCGACGTTTGTTTTTCGGATTAACCTTATGCTTATTTTATGTTTACTATGCTGAATTATTTTGAGCTAATCCTAAAGTTTCCAAGTATTGTTAAGTCAATTTTTGAAGCTCGGGCTCGTAAGTCATAAAACCAAACCAAGGTAGACACGAGCCGAGCCAAGAAATTGGAGGAACAAGAAAATGAAACTCGGGGACTACGCCCAAGTTAATCCGGCATGAAAACTTAGTAGCAAAATATCACATATGTGCTTAATACAATTGCACCCGGCATACCGGGGATCTGATGAAATTCAAAGTGTTTCCAATCAAGGAGCAGCAAAAGGAGGTAATTCGCGCCCCGGTAGCAATTTCTAGCTTCAGCGTCATCTTCATCTTCCTCGACGTCCGAAGCTTCGTCCTCTTCGTCCTCACCCGAATCATATGCAGTGTTTTCATCCTCGGCGGCGCCAAGGAAGCTTGGTCCCTCGTTCCATTGATGAATGGGGGCATATTGAATGAGGCTATGGGCGCAAGCCTTGCGCCGAGCTATCCATTCCGGGTCAGTGAACCACCTTGATCTGGTGCGCATACACTCGAGAAGCTTCAGGTTTATCTTTTCATACCACGTGAGCACATAGTGGAGGACAATTTCAGCTCCGGCACGTCTAGTAGATTCCCTCCAAAGGTCAAGCTGGGTTTCGCACTCCATTAGCCTGGAAATAAGAGAAGTGGCCCCCTCCGGAGTATCTTCATCAGGCCAAAAGACATTGAAGATCCGGATGGCCACATCCAAGATATCCTTGCCATAGTTCTTTACAATTTCGACACGCGAAGACAAGCTGATCAGTAGGTCCTCCATGTCATAAGGTATTTCTCCAGCACCAGGAGCAATTGGGGTACCCCTCTTCTGGCGGAACTTGGCGACAGCAGTAGTTGCAATAGCATTGCCCTCCGGAAATTTGTATGAAAACAAGACAAGGGAAGCAAGTAAGGAAGGTTGACCCGGAGAGATTCATGCCAGCTGAAGGAAAAGAACTTATGAGAAATATGGCTGTGGATCCGGGTCAGCTCCTTAGTCCAGTTGTGACGCCTCTTTCGGAGTTGCGCAAGTTCAACATTCGTCGACTCAAGCTTAGAGTCGGTCTCCTTCAGAAGTTCTTGGTCCTTGGCAATTTGGAGGTTGCGACGTTCGCGTTCTTCAGTAAAATTCTGGCCTGCTTGGCCAAGTTCGGATTTGTGGAGCGCCTTTAGTTTCTTCATGTCGACCTTAAGCTTGGCAATTTCTTCATCTTTGGTTCGGATGAGGGCAAGCTCGTCATCCTTCTTCTTGAGTTCAGCCTGGTGCTGCCCCTGCTTGTTCAAGAAAATGCAGCATCATATCAAGCACGGGCACACTATCTTCAAATGATGCTGAAACAGTTTCTTGATCCGGCAAAGCCGAGGTATGAATATTTGTCGAGCCAAGGAGAAAAGGAAATAGAGTGCGGAGGAAGGTTAAGCAAAAATGACTTACCCTTTATCTGCTCAAGATTCTTCCTCATGATAGTATTCTCGGCCTCCACCCCAGCTGCGAAATCCGGATGATGGATTAGTTTGGCGGAAAAATACGAAGAGAAATGGAAAAATGCCAAGGAAAAAACTTACCCCTTTTCTCGTGTTCGGCGAGAAGTGTAGTATGTTTCGCACGCAGCATCTTGTGAGTATCCGGCGATTGGTGGTCACCTGAAAAGAGTACAAAAGGATAGCTTAGTCTTATGCATGTTCGAAGTGTATAAAATCCGGGCCAAGTGGAACTTAACCCGGCTCTAGGTGTGTGCATATTCGAAGTGTACAAAATCCGGGCCAAGTGGAACTTATCCCGGCTCTAGGTCTGTGCATATTCGAAGTGTACAAAATCCGGGCCAAGTGGAACTTAACCCGGCTCTAGGTGTGTGCATATTCGAAGTGTACAAAATCTGGGCCAAGTGGAACTTAACCCGGCTCTAGGTGTGTGCATATTCGAAGTGTACAAAATCCGGGCCAAGTGGAACTTAACCGGGCTCTAGGTGTGTGCATATTCAAAGTGTACAAGATCTGGGCCAAGTGGAACTTAACCCGGCTCTAGGTGTGCATATTCGAAGTGTACAAAATCCGGGCCAAGTGGAACTTAACCCGGCTCTAGGTGTGTGCATATTCGAAGTGTACAAGATCCGGGCCAAGTGGAACTTAACCCAGCTCTAGGTGTGTGCATATTCGAAGTGTACAAGATCCGGGCCAAGTGGAACTTAACCCGGCTCTAGGTGTGTGCATATTCGAAGTTATTAAGGAGCTATGTTAGTTCTCTAAGGAGCATCCGGCCGAGTAACAAGTTACTCCCCCGGAGGCTCGGGGACTAATGGCTATATCACTAATATCTACTACATGTTAAGGAAAAGGTGAAATAACATACCTCCATCATCCGACCTGCAAGGTTAATTGCCTTAGCAGCGGTATTCATTTGGGCAGCAAACTCAGCAGGCCCAAATTTCTCAGGGAGATCATCATTGTGGACGAACTCCGCCTTGTTCCAGTTGTTTACAAACTCGATTAAGGTCAGAGGATAACGTTCGCCGCTGAGCATGTGGGGAGCAACCAGACCCTTGGCATGGGCTTCCCTCCGTTCAACCTGGGCAACAGCAGGGCTGGTGTACAAAACGAGTTGTGCATCAGCTGACCCGTCAGAGGTGTCCATTGTCGGTGGGGTCTTCTTCGAAAGCATGGACGCAAGTGTACGCTGTCCAGCCTCGATTGATGTTGCCTTGGTAGTGTCAGGAGCCTTTTTTCCCTTGGGCTGCTGTTCAGAAGTTGAAGTTGCTACAGCGGATTTGCCCTTGGGAGCTGCCTGGGTGCTAGCCTTGGTACTGCTGGTGCCTTCTCGCCGAGTCTTGGAAGACTCGGACGAGGCAGAGGGGCTTGGTGATATTGCTGGCGCTTTTGTTGTTGCTGCTGGTGCTGGAGTTGATGCGGGTGCTGATTTCTGTTTCGGCGGGGGTGCTGAAGGAACCTCGGTGGTGGCTGGTTGCGGTTGTGCCGAAGAAGGAGCAACTGCAGCCTCGGCAGAACCGCTTCCCCCCGTTTCGAGGTTGCCCTCTTCTTGACGAGGTGGGCTAGAGCCCGGAGCAACCGCTGAACCCTCCTGAATGGGGCTTAACGGGTGTGAATCGTCGCCACGAGGGGGAGAAGGGCTATGTCAGAGCGGTGAGGCTATGCCAGATCCACTCTGAGGAACTTCCACCGTGGCCCTGCCGAATCAAATCATGAATGATGAGAAACTCTAACAAAGGAAGAACAAGTGAATAGCAAAGGGAGAAGTGACTTACTCATCCGAGGTCAAGGGCTCCTTGGGCTTGCGAGCTCTCCGGGCTATGGCCTTGGTCATGGACTTGGTGGTAGCCTTGTATGCGGACTTCTTATGCCTTTTTGTTGGCTTAGAAGGTCCGGAGGAAGAAGCAGATGCGGCCCCCCGTTTCTTCGATGCGACCGAGACAGGCTCACCCATGGCAAGGGGAGGATCTTCATGGATCTGCCCATCGGGGTTAGCTGATGTCGGAAAAGCGTAAGACTGGGGGATAGCGTCAAATGCCTCCATCACCTCAACGTCGGATTCATCTTCATCGTCAGGCCAATCTCTAATGGAAGAGAGTTTACCGGTGTGTCGCTTGGTTGCATCAGCCATCGGCAGGAACATCTCCTGATCCGGTTCCTCCTTGTCCAAGGCATCTCGATCAGGCGCCCATTTGAGAGAAGGCTCGGTGCCATCCTCAACATTTTGCTGAAGAAACATCTAAGGGAAATAAAAGGCAAAAGGATCAAATCTACAACAAAAACCGACATACGATTCAACTCGGAAAGAGATTGGGGCATGAGACTTACCGCAGGGGAAGCCTATCTCGGCAGAAGTGTTCGACCCCCCACGTCCACTCAGCAGAGAAGTTCTTGTTGGTGGTGAAGAGGGCCTTGACCCAGCGGTAGATCTCGGTGTTGCTCAACTCGAATGAGGAGGTCCGATTTGGGTCGCGGCCCCAGCTCATGTGGCAAAGTTTATGCGTACGTTTCTGGAGGGGGAGATCCGGTTGCGGACGAAGGTGATCATTGCGTCCTTGTTGCGCAATCCCTGATCCTTTAGCTCCTGGAACCGTTTGTTGACATGATTCGCCAGGACTGTAGGTTTCTTGGGGACCTTGTCCCACAGATCCGGATTAGGAGGACCCGGAGCGTAGGGGCGCAGCCGAATCAGATCTTCATCCTTGCCATTTCTGACATAGAAGAAGGTTCGGGCCCAGCCCTTGCAGGAGTCAAGCCCCGTGACTCGGGGGAAGATGGACTGTTTTCGAGGAGAGATGGACGCTGCGCCGAACTGCGTGAGTTGCTTGTCCTTTGAGTCAAGCTCTCTATTCGGAATAACATTCCGGCGAAGACCAAAGAACCGGATCTAGAGCTCCTTTGTGGGCCACACTCCGGTGTAGCCCTCGATGGTGGAAGTGAAGGCAGAGAAAGAGGTGATGGCATTAGCCGGAAGATGATGCGGCTGAAGCTCATACGTGTTGAGCCAGTCGTGGAAAAATCGCTAACAGGGAGACCGAACCCACGTTGGAAGTGGGAGAGGAATACGACGTACTCACCCGGATTGGGTGAGGGGGCAAGCTCCGCGGCGGCGAGGCATGCGATGACGCCCTCCGGCATACGCCGGGTGCGGTACAGCCAGTCAAGATCATCCTGGCAAACCCAGGACCCAGCCCAAGCGCCGCGGTCGGCGTTCCCCGCGTCCTCCTCCATTTCCTGCTCCGCGACGGCGAGCTCCTCCTCTGTCATCTCAAGGTCACTGTCCTCACTGGCGCTAGCGGCGGTGGGAGGCAGTGGCCTGGACTGGCGAGAACCCGTGGCGGAGGAGATGTGCGGGAGGGGCGGCGATGCAAGTGCGCGAGGAAACGGTGCAGCGGCGGCGCAGCTACGCAAGTGCGGTGGCGGCGGTGTTGTCGCGGGGAGGAAGAAGAAGAAGAGGCAGAGGGGCGCAAGAGTGGGGAAAAGACCCAAGGGGCGCGCCCCTCCCCTATTTAACCATGCCCTTGAGGGGTAGTGGGATCGCGCTGTGCGGACGGGCCACACGGTGTGGCCGTGTATGACCCGGATCAACCAATCAGCGACGAGCCACAGGAAGGGCCACAGGGTGCAGGAGATCCCACGACGTGACGTTATGATACAGTTAACGAGGAGGCAGACACGATGTGACGTGTGTTACAGTAATATCTGACAATAACTGCGGCGGTTACTGGAGCAGGCCCTTAAAATGAGGCAAAGTAATGATTAGCCTCCACGTGGGGAAGCGTACGAGAGAAGGAAGAATGACCCGGATGAGCATGAGGTGACCCGGCCAGCGAGTGAAAACTCGGAATGTGCCAAGAGAAAGTAAACCTATGAAATCTGGACTATGAGGTAACCCGGAAAAGGAGCAAAAGGCTCGATAAAATTGAACTTGTTGTGGCCTTAGCGGCTAAGGCAACTAAGACCACACCAGCTTCGAGGACTAATGTTGGGGGGATACCCCTGGGTAGGGTCACATCGGGTATAAAGGCCGGTTAGCGAGGCAGCAAGGTTAGCAGTCTTGGCCGAGTCACCTCAAGGCAGGCCGAATCATGGGGTAACCCGGACCAGGGGATGTCCACCTAACTGGGTATTAGCCGACTTATGTCGTATGTCGGTAAGATGTATCAAACTTGTATGCAGGTATAGGTGTGGCCGGATCAACTAGGTACGATCCGGGTTATATCAAGCTTGTAAGAGAAGGAAGGTATCTCGCTGGTCAAAGGGTGACCACTCTACGTAGAGCGTGAGCAAAGCGGACAGAGGCCAGGACCACCACGGCGTGGCTGACAAAGGTGACGATGCCTGTGTCGGATGACGCGGGCGCCGTAGAGGCTCACGTAGCCTCTACATGGATGACGCTAGGCAAAAGTGACCCGGTCAGCTTACTATTTTGGGAGGAATATGCCTCCACGTATGCCCTAATTGGAGACCTGGCTACCCCTATATAAGGGGGGCTAGGGCCTCTATAGAAGGGGTTGATCGCTAGAGGGTTGTGTTTTACTAGTGTGTTCCTGAGGGCCAGCTAGTGGTGAGAGTAAGAGAGTTTCTTCTTCCTCCTCTCCCCAATACAGCTCAAGGAGCACTTGTAAACTGTGGAAGTGAATCAAATACAAAGCAACTGTGTGTGGAATCACCACACTATCCCTCCCTGGATTCCCCTAGAGCATTTAGTCCCCACCTTTAGCCTATCCATGGCATCTGTCGTGACACCACCACGACATTACCCATACTATCCACACTAGCAGCCGTCGGCCAACGATGGCGGTAATAATTGATCTAGGGTAGGCCAAAGAGGTTAAACTCCTCCCCACTTTTGCATTCATATTTTTGTTTTCTTCTTTTGATTTATTTGTTTGGTTCCTAGTGCATGTTTACTTTCAATTTTGCATTGATAAAAGATAAACTCAAAAAAAAATTAGATTGGCTTTTTATCTTATTTTGTGAGAATATTTCTCGGTTTTATCTCTAGCTTTTTGCAGGTTGCTTACTTCTAGTGACTTAGCCATGGAGGAGAACGTGAGGAGTTGACTCAGGTGAGAAGACAAGCAAACGAGAGGAGGTACCACATTCCTATTTTCCCGCTTCCTACAAGTTTATTCATGAACCGCATTTTGTTTGTTCGATTGCACTTGAGTTCCACTCCCTGCTTAGCTCGTTATCTTTTAGGACTTGACCTCATGGTTAACGTCACTACTTTGGTTTCAACTTATGACAATTACAATTGGTTGGAAAAACAACATTTTAAAACAAAAGAAAGTGTCTCCATGACAACTTTGGTGCCTTGTTTTTGTCTTAAGGGCTTAATCTTGGTAGTGCTCAACCCCACATCTTAAATGGTTTGACTTGATAAACACCTGCTGAAAAGAATTGTTTGAAGGAATGAACGTTTTTACGGTGGATGAGGGAGTTTCTAAACTTGCCTTGTTGATCTATGAGAAAAAGAAAAAGAGAAGAAAAAGAAAGAGAGAAGAAAAAAGAGAAGAGAATTACCATCGAGTTGTGAGCAGGAATATTCAATCCTTATGAAACTACTGGCAACACCTCACCACCTGCAATAAAAGGCGAGAAACTGTAGTTCTTGAAAATAAGGAATTGATGGGGTGTTTGATAGCCACGTTTTCAAAATGGGTGTTAATTAAAACTCTAAGTTTATCCTTCTTTTGACATCTATTTGTGCACCCTTAATTTGCCCAAAGCATTCTTGCTTAAAATTTTTTTTACTCTCATAAGAAGAGAGGCTCTGAAAAGAATTGATTCGCAAGCCTAACCAAATTTTTGGCAGAATTTTTGGAGTTCAAAAGCTATTAGCTAGTGAGTTATTTGCGGATAGGTGATGGCCCAAAATATATCGAGCTCGTTGGGGAACCCCAAGTGGAAGGTATGATGAGCACAGCAGCAAGTTTTCCCTCAGTATGAAACCAAGGTTATCAATCCAGTAGGAGCAAGGAAACACCCCAAAGGTGTAGCTAGATGAATGTTGGCAGGGCGCACTACCGGTGCCAGCAGCAACGTGGAGACCTGCACAACACAACCACAGAACTTTGCCCCCAACTTGTGATGAGGTTGTCAATATCACCGGTTTTGCTGAAAACAAAGGATTAAACGTATCGAATGGAAGGAAGTAATAGTTTGCAGAAAGTAAACACAAAGCAGTAAACAATTTGTAGATTGTATGTAAAAGAAAGGACCGGGGTCCATAGTTCACTAGAGGTGGCTCTCCTTAAGATAGATAACATGCTGGGTGAACAAATTACAGCGGGGCAATTGACAAACATCGAGAAAGCATACAGGCATATAATAATCATCTTGACTCCTTTGAGACTTGATTGGGCATTACAACATTATACATAGACCGCCATCCAACTGCATCTATGACTAATAATCCACCTTCAGGTTATCATCCGACCCCCTCCAGTAATAAGTTGCAAGCAACAGATTATTGCTTTACGAATTGCGTGTAAAGTAAACAATACGATTGTTCTATGAACAAAGGATTGTTGTTTTCTCCCTAGTAGCAACAACACATCTAGTACCTTAGAGATTTATGTCACTTCCCAGTTACGGTGAGGCATGAACCCACTATCGAGCATAAATACTAACTCTTGGAGTTGCTAGCATCTACTTGGCCAAGATAGCTACTAACAACGGAAAGCATACAAGATCACAAATAACAAAGACATGATAGAATCAATAATCAATCTGGAATAGCATCTCAATATCCATCGGACCCGCAAACACAACATGCAGAATTACAAATAGATGATCTTGATCATGAACGGAGCTCACAAGATCTAAACATGAAAGTACAAAGGAGGAGAACCAGCCATCTAGCTACTACATGGACCCGTAGTCCAGAGATGAACTACTCACGCATCACACCGGAGGCTTGCGTGATGATGAAGAAGGCCTCCATGATGAATTCCCCTCTCTGGCAGGGTGCCAGGAAGAGCTTCCGATCCCTTCCGATCTAGGGATGGAGATGATGGCGGCTACATACTCTTTCGTGGAATTTTGATCGGGTCCTTAGGGTTTTGGTATCGGAGGCAATATATAGGCGGAAGGAGAGGCCGAGGGGTGTTGGGGTCGGCCAGACCACCCCATGGCGCGGGCTAGGCCTGGCCACGCGGCCAGGTGGTGTGGCCGGGCCCTAGCCCTTCTCTGTATCGTATTCTGGCTCTAGATGTCTTCCGGTAAAATAGTGACTTTGGCTTTTGTCCCGTCTAATTCCGAGAATATTCATTTTCTGACTTCCTGGAACCAAAAAGAGCAGAAAACAGGCAGCTGGCACTGTGGCTCTTATTAATAGGTTAGTCCAAGAAATCATATGAAAAGTACTCCAAAGTGTGGACAAAACACAAGAAAGTATAAAAAACAAGCATGGAACATCAAAAATTATAGATACATTTGCAATGTATCAACATCCCCAAGAGTAACTTCTGCTCGTCCTCGAGTAGGTAGGTGATAAAAAAGAAAGAATAATTTTTGAGGTGACATGCACCATCATAAACTTGATCAAAGTATTTGTAAAACATTCAAAGCTGGGATCATAGTACTTCCATCATAACATTGAAGACAAAGTTCTAGCAATTAAGACAAAGCAACTATGTTGCAACATGAAAAGACACAAACAAAAGATTCATGAATAACAATGCTTTGCAAGACGTTTGTTTGTTTCACATAAAGAAAACATAGCATAATAGTATTCAGCTTGTCCCTCATAGAGTAGCAAATATAAATGCATAGGACACCTTCAAAGTTCATAAGAGTGACTAGATACAAATAGTTTAAAACAAGAAATATCAAGTTATGCATCAATCAACTAGTCTTGGGACAATGCACATAGAACTAAGAATGGCCACTATGCTCTCAAAGTAGGTGCATAAAGGTAGAAGGTGGAGACTCAATGTAATGGTGGAAGAAAGGCCTTCATAGAAGGAAGCAGAGATTCAAGTTTCATAAAGAGCTTCCAAAAATTATGGTACTTATAGCTTTCAGCTCTCGTTGCCCCTATCATAAGCATCTTGAAGGTGATTAAGGTTAAAGTGAACAAATTATGGTGTACATGCTTGACGAAGTATAAGTTGGAAATCTCATGTCCCTTGAATACGAGGGTCGCTCCTCATGCTACTCAAGTTTAGTCACCGGTAAGTTCTTGTCATCGTAAGTACATGCGTATCATAGAGAACCGCCAACGGGGTACCCCTTGCCCGATGATACGGAAGAATCCCCATATCAAAATGACAAGGCAAGCAGACAACGAGCATCTCAGCAATCTTCTTATTTACCATGGGAATATGGTGTTTTTTTCTCTCTTTCCTCTTTTCATAATCTCAATTTTTTTCTCTTTTTCTCAATATAGGACTCTTTTTTTATAAGAAGAATGCTTCATAGACATCTCATTATGGTTACTCTGCAGGTTTCCACCATGTCAGCATGGATTAGACCAGCGGCCCAGGTGTTTCTCTAACACATATACATAACTCCATGGACTTACAAGCTCCCCTTTCATTTCACACTGACGACATCCATAGAAAAAAGAGCATGATATCAACTAGGTACAAAGTACAAGTGCAATGTTGAAAGCGTTCCCCATGACAGCATGGTTCTGCTAATCCCCAACAAATAAGTGCAAGCATATACAACATAGACGACACAATGGTTCAAGTTTATTAAGGGCAAGAAAAGTAAAGTGTGCCATCAAGTTCATGAGATCTTTAATCACTAGTTTTCTCATAACAAGTTTAATTCGGAAGGTAAACAAAAGCATGAATATACTTGGAATAGCATAAGCTAGTAGGTAGGTATGGTGGACTCTTTGGAATAACTTGGTTTAGGGAGTTGGATGCATGAGTGGAACTCATACTTAGTTGTGGAGGCTAGCAAAAGACGGGGAGCGACAAACTAAGAGAGTAGTAATGGCCATAATCATACAGAGCGACAAAACATCATTGATCAAAGCATAAAGTGATACTACAAGTTGAAAAATAAAGGATCATAAAGGCTATGGTGACTTTGGATAGTCATAACATGGTGTGAGCATGCGCCAAGTCAACCCAAATAAAACATCAAAGGAGAATACCACAATACTATGCTTTAATATGCTAAAACAGCGCATGATTCATCCAAGGCACATTAAGCAATCTCAATTGTTTATAACAAGTCATGCTACAACAAAGAATACTAAGCATACAGCCAAAACAATATCAAGCATGGCATGACAAAGCATAGGCCACGGTCAAAAACAAGCTCTCTTTACCACTTAAGCATGAGCTTTCCTACTCTTTTCCAAACCAAACCAAACTATTTGAAAACCAATGTATGAAAGAGGAGGTCCAACCAATTTATTCAGCAAACTAAGAAAACAAAGCAAACGAAAATGAAAAAGAAGACGCTCCAAGAACAACACAACTGTGCATGAAACAATAAAAATGAAGCGTTTGGACGAAACGTGGGATTGTTATTGATGAAGAGGGGGATGCCTTGGGCATCCCCAAGCTTTGACGCTTGTACTTATTGGATATTTCCTGGGGTGACACGCGTGGCATCCCCAAGCTTGAGCTTTAGTCCATCCTTCATCTCATTACTCATTCCTTCCATACACCTAAAATTTTTCCTTCATACAAAACTTCACACAATCTTTATTAGCAACATTAGTGCACTCAAGATAATAGGTCTTTTAGGTTCAGTTCCAACACCAATAAAACTTCCATTAAAACACTAGCTACTGTAGCACTTCCCTCAAAAAGCTCAATTCCCCAAAAGAACTCAAAAAGGAACCAACAAGAAGCAAATGCAGAAAATGGCAGAAATTTGTCAAAACAGACCAGCAGGTAAAGACGAAAATTTCGAAGACCTTCTGTTGCTCAAATCAAAAAGTATTGAACAAACGAAAGTTAGATAACAACCTGGGACAGAAGCACAAAAATTCACGCCTCAAAAGGACGTACAGAGATTTTACACGATTTTTTATGGTGAAGCACATAAATCTGTTTTGGAACAACAACTTTCCCAATCATTACTTCTCTCTCATTAGAGGTTACTCTTGGCACAAAAAGCAAATAAAAAGGATAAGGAGCGGTTATTACTGAGGTAATAACTTCCAAGACTCATCTAAAACTTTTGGGTTATCTCCCAATAAGTACTTTTCTTTAACGCCTTTAAGTTAGGCATAAGAAGCAAGAAAAAGGATCAAGTGTTCTCAAATGAAGAAGCATTAAAACCAAATTTTGTTTTCATAGGAGAGGCAAAAGAAATCTTCTCTCTCTTCTTAGGGAAGTGTTCTATACCTTTCTTGAGTGGGAGTTGATATTTAATGGTGCCTTCTTTCATATCAATAATGGCACCAACAGTTCTAAGAAAAGGTCTTCCCAAAGTAAAAGGACAAGAAGCATTGCATTCAACATCCAAAACATAGAAATCAACGGGGACATAGGCATTGTTAACCATAATAAGGACATCATTAATACTCCCCATGAGTTTATTTTTAGCATTATCATAAAGTGGGGCATTCAAATAACAATCTTCAAGTGGAGGCAAATCAAGCATATCATAAATCCTTCTAGGCATAATAGAAACACTACTATCAAGATCACATAAAGCTTTGAAATCAAAATCATTAACTTTCATATTAATGATGGGTTCCCAACCATCTTCTTGTTTTATAGGAATAGAAGCTTTATGTTTCATCTTTTCTTCTTTAATCTTTATGAGAGCGTCAATAATGTGTTTTGTAAAGGCCATGTCCATAGCATTAGCATTAGGACTTTTAGCAAGCTTTTGTAGGAACTTAATAACTTTGGAGATATTGCAACCATCAAGATCAAAATCATAATTATCATCTAAGGTGGTAGAGCTATTACTAGCCTCAACACTAGTGGTGGTGATAGTAGAAACACTAATGTTTCTAGCAATTTCATCTTATCTTTCCCACTTAGCATGTAATTCAGCTAATAGTCTAACATTTTCATCAATTCTTACTTGTATGTCATTAGTAGCTGCAAAGGGATTATCATTAATTTCAGGTTTAGCAGCCATTTTATTCAAAGAAGATTGAGCTTCAGTCAAAGATGCTATATTTCTTTCAGCATTAGAGAGTTTTTCCTCAATAGTTTTATTGAAAGCAGTTTGCTTACTAATAAAGTCTTTAAGCATAACTTCAAGTTCAGAGGGAGCACTCCTATTATTGTTGTAGGAATTTCCATAAGCATTACCATTGTTGGGAGGATATGGCTTATAATTGTTGTTACCAAAATTATTCCTGTAGACATTGTTGCTAAAATTGTTATTTCTTATGAAGTTCACATCAACTTGCTCTTCTTGAGCAACCAAAGAGGCTAAATGAACATTATTTGGATCAGTATGGGCTTTCCCATTAACAAGCATAGACATAATAACATCAATCTTATCACTCAAGGAGGAGGTTTCTTCAACAGAATTTACCTTCTTACCTCGTGGAGCTCTTTTAGTATGCCATTCAGAGTAGTTAACCATCATATTATCCAGAAGCTTTGTTGCAGCACCCAAAGTAATGGTCATAAAGGTACCTCCAGCAGTAGAATCCAATAGGTTCCTTGAAGAATAGTTCAATCCTGCATAAAAAGTTTGGATGATCATCCAAGCAGCCAGTCCATGAGTGGGACAATTCTTTACCAAAGATTTCATTCTTTCCCAAGCTTGAGCAACATGTTCATTATCAGACTGTTTAAACTTCATTATTTCACTTCTCATAGATATAATCTTAGCAGGAGGATAGTATTTTCCAATGAAAGCATCTTTGCATTTAGTCCAAGAATCAATATTATTCCTAGTTAAGGAATTCAACCATTCTTTAGCTTTTCCTCTCAAAGAGAAAGGAAACAATTTCAGCTTAATAATATCACCATCTATATCCCTATGCTTTTGCATCTCACAAAGTTCAACAAAGTTATTTAGATGGGCAGCAGCATCTTCATTACCAATACCAGAAAATTGTTCTCTCATAACAAGATTGAGTAAAGCAGGTTTTATCTCAAAGAAAGTAACTTCAAGCACAGGTGGAGCAATAGGTGTGCTCATAAAATCATCGTTGTTGGTGCTAGTGAAGTCACACAACTTAGTGTTTTCAAGAGTAGTCATTTACTTGTGTTTTCAATAAAGAAAGCAAACTTGTAAAACTATTTTTTGTGTGTTTTTGATAAAGAAACAAGCAAACAAAGCAAAAGTAAAGCAAAACAAAAATAACAAAGTAAAGAGATTGGTTATGAGGGACTCCCCTTGTGAAGATGTCCTTGACTCCCCGGCAACGGAGCCAGAAAAAGTTGTTGATGGCCCAAAATATATCGAGCTCGTTGGGGAACCCCAAGAGGAAGGTATGATGAGCACAGCAGCAAGTTTTCCCTCAGTATGAAACCAAGGTTATCAATCCAGTAGGAGCAAGGAAACACCCCAAAGGTGTAGCTAGCTGAACGTTGGCAGGGCGCACTACCGGTGCCGGCAGCAACGTGGAGACCTGCATAACATAACCACAAAACTTTGCCCCCAACTTGCGATGAGGTTATCAATCTCATCGGTTTTGCTGAAAACAAAGGATTAAACGTATCAAATGGAAGGAAGTAATAGTTTACAGAAAGTAAACACAAAGTAGTAAACAGTTTGTAGATTGTATGTAAAAGAAAGGACCGGGGTCCATATTTCACTAGAGGTGGCTCTCCTTAAGATAGATAACATGCTGGGTGAACAAATTACATCGGGGCAATTGACAAACATCGAGAAAGCATACACGCATATACTAATCATATTGACTCCTTTGAGACTTGATTGGGCATTACAACATTATACATAGATCGCCATCCAACTGCATCTATGACTAATAATCCACCTTCAGGTTATCATCCGAACCCCCTCCAGTATTAAGTTGCAAGAAACAGATTATTGCTTTACGAATTGCATGTAAAGTAAACAATACGATTGTTCTATGAACAAAGGATTGTTGTTTTCTCCCTAGTAGCAATAGCACATCTAGTACCTTAGAGATTTCTGTCACTTCCCAGTTACGAGGCATGAACCCACTATCGAGCATAAATACTAACTCTTGGAGTTGCTAGCATCTACTTGGCTAAGATAGCTACTAACAACGGAAAGCATGCAAGATCACAAATAACAAAGACATGATAGAATCAATAATCAATCTGAAATAGCATCTCAATATCCATGGATCCCATAAACACAACATGCAGAATTACAAATAGATGATCTTGATCATGAACGGAGCTCACAAGATCTAAACATGAAAGCACAAAGGAGGAGAACCAGCCATCTAGCTACTACATGGACCCATAGTCCAGAGATGAACTACTCACGCATCACACCGGAGGCTTGCATGATGGTGAAGAAGGCCTCCAGGGTGAATTCCTCTCTCTGGCAGGGTGCCGAGAAGAGCTTCAGATCCCTCCCGATCTAGGGATGGAGATGACAGCGGCTACAGACTCTTTCGTGGAATTTTGATCGGGTCCTTAGGGTTTTGGTATTGGAGGCAATATATAGGCGGAAGGAGAGACCGAGGGGGTACTAGGGTCGGCCAGACCACCCCAGCAGGCGGGCAGCCCTGGCCACGGTGGTGTGTGGCTGGCCCCCTCTCTCCGTCTCGTATTCTGGCTCCAGATGTCTTCCGATAAAATAGTGACTTTGGCTTTTGTCCCGTCCAATTCCGAGAATATTCATTTTCTGACTTCCTGGAACCAAAAACAGCAGAAAACAGGCAGTTGGCACTGTGGCTCTTGTTAATAGGTTAGTCTAAGAAATCATATGAAAAGTACTCCAAAGTGTGCACAAAACACAAGAAAGTATAAAAAACCAAGCATGGAACATCAAAAATTATAGATATATTTGCAATGTATCAATAGGAAGTGAGCTTAAGTGCAATTTTTCAAATATATTATGCTCATGATTAAGGTTGCAGGATTTGTGATGATGGATTATGATACAACTTGAACTAGTGAGTTTTCCCCCCTTGATTTAATTTCTCGCTATTATTCTTTATAGATTTGCCGCTCGAGGGCGAGCAATAGCTAAGCTTGGGGATGTTGATAGCTCCAAATTTTAACACTTTTTACCTATGATTTTCCTCCGGTTTTTGCGGGGTTTTCGTTGAATTTTATCTTTGAACTAATGTTAACATCACGAATTAGCAAAAACTTGGTTTCTTGTGATAAGTTTCAGGAAATCAATATTTCTGGAAGATCTTGGAGAATTTATCAGCTATTTGCAAACAAAGAAGCAAATCCGCAATTAAAGCCCCTTCATTAGAGGCGTCCAGGTGGTGTAATGACCACTGGTACGGTCAGAACACGCCCATACCGCCCGGTCATACGACCCTCCAGCGCCTTCGTTATATCAATACAAGCAACTTCTGTATTAGGGGTGATACGAGAAGAGGGACGAGAAATAACACAGCCGCTTCAAATCATTCTAGAGGAGGAGAGATCAGATCTGAAGGAGGAGAAGAACATCGCCTCATTCACCAAAGATCTCTAACCTCTAATCCATCCACTCCACCATCATTCCCATTATATAGAGAGAGAGATTGGCACTTGTAAGATTAGGGTTTGGCACTTTGATCTTGTCTTGATTTGTATTTGATTTGATCTCAAAATGGTATTGTGGCTTGCTACAGTAAAGTTGAGATGATTTCCCTTTGCAATATTATTATGCCTTTAATCTATCTTCCTATCATGTCTGAGTAAACCCCCATAGGTGTGGGAGATGTAGGGGATTGGTGAGATGTGATGTGCCTCTCTTATTTCCATTCATTTGTGATTGTTGTCGTGATTATTATAATGTGAGATTGAATATCTATGTTTGCTTAATGCTTGTTGTCTAATTTAAGGGCCTAGATAACATGATCTTGAGATCTCATAGATATGAACTTGTTTACTAGCGAATCGGCGACCCCCAAGTGACACGGACGATATCAATGAGGAGCTAGTACTACTCGAGGATTAACAAGGAACCATCAAAATTAAAGCCTTGATCCGATCGAAAGAGCTTAATTGATATGCTGATCATTACTATGGTAACAGGCAGACGGATCATTGGGACAAGAGGAAATTTGCCATGAGGACCCCTAGTCGGTATACGGGTTACTTGCCTACTCACTTATTAATATGAAGTATCACAATCACTTATCTCATTTTATCCATTCGGCACATTCACTATCACCATGAACAAATTCTGTCCGCGCCTAGCTTCTCATCTGCAGGAACTCCGAATACTTTTATTGTCTTTTTACTTTTATGTTATTTACTTTCAGCATCTACCTTTACTCAAGTGTCTCCTATTATTCACTCACCACTTTCCACCTCCAACACTTGCAGTCAATTCACTCAAGACCTATGACACCTTGGGTGCGATAGAAACACCACATAGAAACATTTACCGAAGCTCCTTATTGGGATCGATATAAAAACTAGAATTAATACTTTCATGAAAACATGCTCCAAAGAACGTGTGCACTTGCAGGCCATCATCAGATGTATGGTGGATTTTGAATGGGAATAGATTGATATCCTATATACATGAAACTGAAGAATGATTTTATTTTATTAAAATTTGTACAAGATAATTTAATACCATAAAATAATAGTTGTATAAGAAAAGTATCCTCACCTGAGTCTATTAGTTATAGAAACAACTCAAGGCAGGAAACCTATTTGTTATGCGCCCTATACTAGTTGAACACAAGTCCAGCTATTTATTTTATGCGGCGTGACCGAAATAGACTATTGTATTGATTATACATGAGATTTGACTTAGTCACATGACCACTTAATCTAAACAGAATTATTTCAAATAACCAATACAAACACTTTAGAATAAAACTAGATAGAATTATATAAACACAACACTCATAATAAATAGACTCATGTTTTCGAATGACTTCTGACTTAGTGATAAGACCACTTAATTTCATAGAATTTAATCTAAACAGAATTATATAAACCTAAATAGAACAACCATAATCAAAATCAAAGTGCTACACATAACAATCACAATAGCCAAAACAGAAACAATACAATAACCTAGACGGCTGGTCACACAAAGAGTATCTCTTGTATGAAAATTCATAGAGTAAATGTTGATATGAACATATCGTGTAGTAAGTAGTAACCCTCACAATGGTCAAACCCTAGTTCATCGAATCGACAACTAGTCACATAAAGATTTCTATCTTTAAGAGTCATTCCTAGATCATGATCGTCGCGTTGAGCGACGAGTTTGGTCGCTGGGGCTTGATGGTGTGGCATGGGGTTTAACCGACCGGGATTTTGGGACAAAGATCGCGAGCCATTTGAGCCGAGTTTGGATCTCACTTTCAGTTTTCAATCTGCAAGAAGCCAAGGCTGGCTCGCCTCGGCTCTATTCCACAGTTAGCAATCCCTCCGCTGTTCATGGCCAGAAACAAAATTGCCGAGCGAAATCCATGAGTTAGAGCATCTCCACTCGGTCCCCCTAAAGGCCCCCTAAGAGTGAAATGAGGGCGTCGGCATAGAAAAACCCGCCCAGCCCTCCCCCAACCGAAGTGTCGTCGACACGGCCCAAGTAATCATCCGGTGCCCCCAAACCGAACCCAACCCAAGGGGGGCAATCGGGGACACCGGCGCAACTTGGAAAAGCTAGCGGACCAGCCATGTTGGCGGGACACCAAAATTTTCCCTCCCTTTCCCCTCCTGTTTCCCTTCACAACTCCAATCCCCCTCCTGACCGCCCAATCCCGCCATGTCCCCCACCCCATCACCGCCCACTCCCGCCATTTCCGCACCCCGCCCCTCCCGTGCGCCACCTGCCACCGCCACCATGCCGCTGAAGAGGTACCAAGCTCCCTGCGCGTTGGGGCCCTCGAAGAAGGGGAAGTTTGATAAGCAGCGGTCAGAGGGGATAACCAACGCAGAGTGGGCGTTTGACATCCAACACCGACAGATGGAGAATGCCAGCCGCCGGCTGAGGGAGTAGAGCTCGAGGCTGCGCAGAGCGGCGGAGGCCCACGCGGCCACTCCTGCAAGGCAGAGGGGGGGTGACCATGGCGGTAATGGTGGTGCGGTCTTACAGCACTAGCCTACACATACTCGGGATCCATAGCAGTGTCTCCTCTCTATCGCCATCCAGTGCGTCGTCGTCCGGCTAGGCGAACACGGTGTCATATCTCACAGTTTCTCGCCGGGCTACAATGACTTTGACCCGCTCGGCGGTTTCGGCCCCAACTCCCTCGCCAATGACACCTGACCGGCCCATCACCACCCTCCTTTCAATGGTAGCGTGCCCCCACTGCGGGCTTCCTTCACCCAGTTCGCCGCAGGATGCAGCAGCCAGAGCGCCCCCAATCTGTTCGGTGCAACACACAACGACGACTCCATCATGGCAAACATCATCAATGACAGATCCACCCACGCCTGCATATGCATATGGAGGAAGGCGAAGGCGAGCCTTGTGAGGTCGAGGTCTACGCGTATGCGGAGGCTGAGGATGAGGTGGTGGAGGTGCCGGTGACCATCATGGCCGACCCGAAAGGGAAGAGGAAGGCGGTGGACGTGGAGGGGAGAAAAAGAAGAAAGGAGGCGACGGTCGTGGACCCAACTGAAGCTCGAGGGAGGACGAGTGCCTCGTTGAAGCTTGGAAGACCATCAACATAGACCCCTTCATCGACGCGAACCAAAACTTGTACTGCTATTGGAAGAGGGTGAAGGCGGTGTACGATGAGCGGCGGCTCTTGGATCCCTACTTCAAGTCCTTGTGCCATGACCGCAACGACTCCGGCATGTCTCACCGCTGGCCATGATCCAGCATACTTGCAACAAGTGGCACGACGTCATGGAGGAGGTGATGGGGGAATACCAATCGGGGTATGCCCACGAAGCGGAGTCGCCAGCTGGAGCGAGCCGACTGAAGCCTAACCCTAGGCGGATCGACACGCCAAATACGGCGACTGGCGTATACTATATCCAGACGACACGCCGACTGGAAGCCCAAAACGGTGACTTTAATATAACACCCACCAAAACACTTGTAAACCCTAGCTGGCTGCATATAAAAAGCTACCAGGGGCATCCCTTTGGGCCATCTCTCACGTCGTATTAGATCTAGTCTCTCCCATCGCCTCCGGCAACTCCATTGTAAACCAATCTTTGAACATATACTGGATTGACAGCAGGACGTAGCAGTCCTCTATCAAGGGGACGTGAACCTGGATACATCGTGTGCCAATCTCGCTCCTGAATTCTTCTACGTCGCATTGCCCTTTTCTCTACGTAAGCTACCCTGTAGCATCTGCCGTGGTCAATACCACGACAGTTGGCACCCACCATGGGGATACTTGGAGGTGATGATTCGGGCGGGATCTCTTAGCATCAACAACTGCCAGATTACGTCTGGTTGTTCATCCGCGCGACACGCCACGCTCAGCCACGCGTGGCCGTGACGGTTGATGATTTTCCAATGCATCTCATCGTTCCCTATTATTTAGTCAATTGATTATTCTACTTAATCTAACGTTTTGTCCATCCGTTTTTGGTGGTGGCGGTGGCAACTAGAGATCGCGCATCGTCCTATTGAATTTCTCTCAAGGTCCATCAAAAATCTTGTCACGTGGCGCACACAACCGTGTTTCCTATGCAGACATGACAAGTTGCACCGTGACCTGAGAGCCCCGATCGAGCTGCTCCTGATTCAAGTCCCCAACACACACCTGTCGATTTGGATCAAAGGAAAAAGGCACATAGCCATGCGATCAGATTAGTATAAAAACTCTCACATTGCCCAAGCTACTCTGATTATTGTATTATTTTTTCAAGCTACTCTGATTATTATATTGTATATCTGCTAATCGTTTGTGTCTTTAAGTACAAAGAAATCACGACGTGATATTCAGTGCATGGAACACCAGATGTCGACGTCCTCGCAGCTGTGCCGATCCAAAGTCCGATGACTCCCCTGCATCAACTCCGTTCGCCCAGCGGCGTCAATTCTGTCTCGCAAAAATCCGACGATTTCGCCACGTCGGCTCTGCGGACTCGCGTGGATTCGTCTGTTGCGACTCGCTCCTCGCGGACTCGTGTCCTTCGCGGACTTTCCATGCTCGAGGACACGCCGTCCTTGCGGACTCTCCACGGTCACGGACACACCATGTTCGGCGACTCTCCCGCCGCGAGCTCGCTATAGACGCGGACTCTCCATGTTTGCCGACTCGCCATGTTATCGGATAAACGCCGCACGCCTCCACCAAAGCAACTCCGCAATGCGACTCCGTCCGACCAATGGTCTGATCGAGCTCGCTACCACTACTCGCCAAGCTACCGGCTACACGTCGCACGACTTTGCCATAGCGCGACATCCTTCCACTGCGTCGACCCCGTGTCCACCGCGTCGACTTCGTCATAGCGCGACCTCCGTCCGCTGCGTCGACCCCATGTCCACCACGTCGAATTCGCCATAGCGCGACCATACGTCTGCCATGTCGACCCCGTGTCCATCGTGTTGACTTCGCCAAAGCGCGACCTCCGTCCGCCGCGTCGACTTCGCCAAAGCGCGAGCATACGTCCGTCGTGTCGACCCCATGTCCACCACGTCGACTTCGCCAAAGAGCGACCATGCTTCCGCTGCGTCAACTCTTTCCGGCTACGTTGAATGCGTACGCCACGCCTAGTAAGGGACCTTCATCCTCCGAGTCGCCAGAGAGGATCGCATGCCACGCTGCATGGACTCACCATTTGGTGTCTCTTCCCCGGAGAAAAATCAATTCGCCTTTGTCAACTTTTGAAAGAGCGACTCACAATGGCCAAGTATTGCGGACGAGGACTCGCAAACCGAGTCTTGGATCGTCCACGAAAAATGCTAACCGAGAGCCATCATTGAAGTCGCCTTGCTCGACTGGCCTTCCGGGTCAAGACAAATGGTAGTGCTACACAAAGAGCATCATGTCCTCCTCAATCTTAGACAGTACAACTCGCAGGCCAAGTACTGCGGACAAGGACTCACAAACCGAGCCTCAGATCATACAGGAAGAATGCTAAACCGAGATCCATCTTTGGAGTCGCCATGCGATTGGCCCTCCGGGCCAAGATGAGAGACTCGCTAACAAAAACAGCGCAATCAACGTCATCGCGGACTCACAATCATCATGGACTCGCCACACTCGGGGATTCTCCCCTCGTGGACTCGCAATCATCGCGGGCTCTCCACACTCGGGGACTCTCCCCTCGCGAACTCTCCTTAAGCGGACTCGCCATGCTCGGCAACAACCACTACTATTTTCATAATATGCATCTCTAAAGAGCCTCAAGTTGCCTCTACAAGCCAATACGCGCCTCGGGGACTACTCCTAGGCATACTGCGTGTGCGCGTGGTTCCATGACCGCGGCTCGCCAGGCTCGGGGACTCGTCACCACGAACTCTCCATCGCGTACTCAATACGCTCGGGGTCTCGCCACCGCGGACTCGCCCTCGCGTACTCAACACGCTCGGGGACTCGCCGTCGCGGACTCTCCCTCGCGTACTCAACACGCTCGGGGACTCACCGTCGCGGACTCGCCCTCGCGTACTCAACACGATTGGGGACTCGCCACCGCGGACTCGCCCTCGCGTACTCAACACGCTTGGGGACTCGCCCCTCGTGGACCCGTCTCGCGTATTCCCCTACACCGACTTGGCGACTTACCATCAATGATTTGGTGTCCTCCATGTCCTCTACGACAGCAAGTTGACAAGGCGTCGGCCAAACTTCTCCAAGGGGCGACTCCGTCCAATGACGACCCGCCCGACGTGTCGACTCGCCTTGGCGATTGGGCTACTTCATGAGCTATTTCTCTGTTTCAGGAGCTCGCCAACGACTCACCATTGACTCCACCCTGGAATCATCTGCGCCGATTCGGCGGCTTGAAGCCATCGCCGAGTCCCTGACGCGCTCGGGGACTACTGATGGGGGAATACCAATCGGGGCATGCCCACGGAGCGGAGTAGCCAGCTGGAGCGAGCCGACTGAAGCCTAACCCTAGGCGGATCGACTGCCAAATCTGACAAGCATATCTGGACCAGACGACCACCATTTGGAAGCCCAAGACGACGACTTTAATATAAAGCCCACCAAAATACTTGTAAACCCTAGCTGGCTGCATATATAAAGCCATCAGGGGCACCCCTTTGGGCCATCTCTCACGTCATATTAGATCTAGTCTCTCACACCGCCTCTAGCGACTCCATTGTAAACCAATCTATGAACATATACTGGATTGATAGCAAGACGCATCGATCCTCCATCGAGGGGACGTGAACCTGAGTACGTCGTGTGCCAATCTCGCTCTCGGATTCTCCTACATCGCCTTGCACTTTCCTCTACGTAAGCTAACCTGTAGCATCTGCCGTGGTCAATACCACGACAGGAGGGGCACCGCTTCCATGTCAGCGACACCAACTGCGACGATCATGTAAGAAGCCCCCATCGCTGCCACTCCCGCCCATTTGAAATTGTATCATATTATTGGTATTGGTCGTAGATGTGCGCCATGATCGCCGCCTACCGAGAGGACAACGACGACAACGAGTTCAAGTTCATCCACGTCTTTGCACGGATCGAGAGGTGCAGCAAGTGGGCGGAGATGCAGAATACTCTCACGAAAGCCAAGACCACCGCCTATGACCCCGGAGCGACGCCATCGGCGGCCTCGGAGGGTCGACCCATTGGCCACAAGAAGGCCAAGGCCATGCCGGACGCGGTGCCGACCATCGAGAAACTACACTCATCCATCCTAGCCTGCACGGCCGAAGCTGCCGCGCACGCCGCCATGAGGGCAGAGTAGGCCACCAGGATGGAAGAGATCGTCGTAACAAGCTGGACGTCGATAATCGAGTGGCAAGACATCAAGCTCAGCCTCATCAAGACCAACATGGCGGCAAATAAGAGGAGGAAGGACTTGTTGATCTTAATGGTCGACACGAAGGACATGGACAACAAGATGAAGACGTGGTATGTTGATCAGCGCGCCTTAATTCTCTCTGATCAGACCAGCACCCGACACCGACGACTATGACCCCGACTCCGACCCCAATCAGCACCAAGGCCAGCACCACCGTTCCTACCGTGGATGATCTACCCGTTTGATTTTCGTGTTGTTTATTTTGATGGATTGACTGTATCCCTGGACTATGAAGTGAGATGGATGGCAGTTTCTGTTGCTTGGGACAGCCACCGGTCCGTTCCATGGCCGCCGCGCTTTTCCTCCCCGCGAACCCAAACCCGACGCCTAATCCCACCTTGTCCCTCCGCCCGCCGCGGCCTTCCACTTCCGGCGAGCTCCACTTCCATCCTCGCCTAGTCCCCCGTCTTGCCCGCGCCCGAACCCATCTCCCCGCTGCGTTCGGGAGGGGATCGCCCGCAGCGGCGGCGGCGGTCGAGCGCGGAGGGAAGGACTACTACGCCACGCTGAACATCCGCCGCGACGCCACCCTGAAGGAGGTCAAGAGCGCGTACCGGACCCTAGCGCGCAAGGTGCCGCTCTCCTCCTTCGTCTCCCATGCCCCTCTCGGACGGTCAGATTGTCCGCTACTGCTATTCTGTTACATCCAGTCCAGTTTGCCTGTCTGTAATTCATATGAATGTAGAGAGACCAATGAGTAAGAGAGGTAATTGTGCTATGATTGATTTGAACAACTTGCATAATTCTCCGGTGCCAACATGGGGAACGTTACAATATAGAGCATTTTCTGACATAGTGGGATTTGTCCTGGGCCAACCTAAGCTCTCACAAAAGGTGTAGTAGAGAGGACAGAATTAAGCAGTAATTTATTGGTCATGAACTAGGCTAGTGTTCAGCATTGTGGATAAATTAAGGAAGCAATACCATTTGGAGTTGGATAACTATACATCAATAAAGTAATAAGGTAGAGGTGCCTCTACCTTCAAAAATGCAATTCACTTGTGGCTAAGCTTCACGGGATTCTGCAAAGCTATACTAAATGTAATTTGCTACTTTCTTGTTTTCTTATCATCCTAATTTCAAATACATTCACTTTTCTTAAAGGAAAGCTTGAAGCAAGATAATGGGTTACAACAATTTCTCAGATGATAATCCTGCATATTTGTGCCACTTTTTGTTGAATATTACAGAGCTATACATACGTAATACAGTTTACAAATTAAATGTGTGTTCTGTTCAGAGAGACCTACTCGTATTTTATCACATGCGGATTTGATTCTCTTCCAATATTCCTCCCCTATATAGATGGTGCTGGAGCTACAGACGTTGAAGAACACACTTTCTTGTTTTATTTTATTTTATTTCAGTACCATCCAGATATGAACAAGAGCCATGGGGCAGAAGAAAAATTTAAGGAGATAAGTGCTGCGTATGAGGTATATTCTGCTCTCTGGTCTCTGCTGAAGTGTGCTAGGGATATGCTGGGCGTTAGACTATTATACCAAGATGTAGTTATTATCTTACTCTAAGTAATAAGTAACCCAATTTTTAACAGCATGCTTTGGTTTGTGTGCGTACACTTGCTAGTTACTACACTGCTAATCCACTGTATCGTGAGGTTACTAGCGACCCTTGTACTTACTGGTACCTTGTTTATTAACAACATCATTCAATCAAAATCTAACTAGTATGCTATGTTGTTGCTCATACATTTGGTACTGTAGTCAACAAGTCTAGATGACCATATACTTCCAAACTGTGATGATTCACAATGTTGTCAGATCACTACCCTGCTATGTGATTCACTTATTCTTTAGCTTCTTGTAGATTCTTTCAGATGAAGAGAAAAGATCTATGTATGATCGATTTGGAGAAACAGGACTTCATGGAGATTACGGAGGTGGAGATTTCGGTGCACATCGGGTACTTATTTATTCAAAACCCAAGAGATAGTTTTGCTTTTCAATCATTCTTTTTCTTAATTTAGGAATATAAATTTATTTTATACTGGTAGATGTTTTCTATTGCTAATTAACTCTCCAACATTGTACCAGCAATTGTTGGCTAAATTAGATTACACTTTTAACAACTTAATGTAATATTAGATAAGCTCGATTATGAAATTACCATGGGCTGAATTCTCACTTAACCCTCCGCGTACATCTTATATCCTCTACTTTCTACATAGAAGGGCTTAATCGAAAAACAGTTCAGGTGACGGGATCTTCGGCCTTTTGTTTTCTTTTGCAGGTTGATCCATATGAACTCTTCAATGCATTCTTCGGTAGTTCTGACAGGTTTTTTGGGGGCATGGGTCCAGGGAGATTTCATTACAGTTCAAATGTCAAGGACAACAGGGGACTTGATATTCGGTAAACAATTTTGGTCTCACGTTAAAGCAGTGAAAATTAATTTTTGATTGCTGTTTACACCCTTTTTTCTGTATTGCAGCTATGATCTTCTCCTTCCTTTTGAAGAATCAATCCTTGGAGGCAAACAGGAGATCAGTATTTTTCGTCATGAATCATGTGACAATTGCCATGGATCTGGAGCTAAATCTGGTAATAGCACGACAGAATGTACACAATGCAGAGGTCAAGGCAGGTCAATGAAATCTCAGAGGACACCCTTTGGTATAGTATCTCAGGTGATCTAGACATTCTTTCCGAACTTTGTGTTTCCAGTCATTTTTGTGTTTATCCACCTCTGCAGTTAATCTGAACATGACCTTTACCTTTTCATGGATACCGAATTATACTGAGTTTAATAACCCTTACCTTTTTCATTAACACATACTTATTGAGTTTTTACTATTCATTTTGGGAAGTTGTACCTCTATTAGAGCCAACAATACAAAAATGTTCTGTTAAAAATGAAGTTGCATTGCTTGAATTTGCTTTTCTATCGAATCCACTAGGGTTAGACGTGTAGTTTAGACTGTTTAGTTCATTGAATATAGGAGGGGGGGGGGGGGTATTTGTGGAGTTTGTGTGTTTCCTTGAAGTAGTAAGAGTGCATGTGTGTATAATATTAAATTGGTTTGCTTATAACTAGATTCTAAACATCTCAGGTTAGTGGAACAACTAAAGACAATATGGTAGAAACATGATGCAATAGCATAATAAACAAGACACAAACTTGCACTAAATTATTAATTGAGAAAGTCTGCCACCTGAAATAATTGATGGTTGACACGACACACGAAAAAAACTAGATTGACCAATTGCATTGACAGCTGGATTTAAAAGTTTAGCAGACTACCTCAAGCGATTACGGGTTATATGTTACCGCTGTGCCAGGGGCCACGAGTGTACAATTCCCCAATTCCCCTTATTTTGCCGATGCCCGAAAATGTCATGGGAGGTGCGTGATAACCATCACCATCTATTAGAAAGTTGAAGATGTATTTCGCCGAGGAAGCTTGGGAAGAACTTGGTCCATCTTCTTGAGTTTCTTTGGGTAGGTAGTGTGTTGCCCTTGTTGAGCAGCTTGTGGGCACCCCTCCTAAGAATTACAACACCTTTTGTGAGAGCTTCAAGCATGTCAAACTGATGACGTGTCAAGCACTGATAGTGTGGTTACCACCGTACTAAGATGATCTATGTCCACAATGACTAGCAACTCCTTTTGAACCTCTCTCGAGTGATCGCCGAAAAAAATCATTATCAACGGGATCCAAAGCCTGGGTCCCATAACATTAATAGCCTTCCCCATCAAATGCACCGGATCTAATGTCTCGAAGGACCATATGTTCCAGGGCAACTTGGTTGGAGTGGCTACAACTATAGTTCTAGGACAATGACTCGAGGTGCTTCGGTCACAATGATTGGATGTTGGTTGCCTCTCAAAATACTAGAATAGTTGTGGAAAACCTTGTTAGAGCACATGACATCTGGAAAGTAGCAACCTCGGCCAAGCAGTCATTAAGGGACTTGTCTATCTCTATGATACCTCTTTTGTCATACGCATTTTGGAAGGTTGAAAACGACACGCACACTTTTCAATCTTCATATGGAGTTACATCTCTCACCCGATTCATAAGCACTCTTGGGAAGTACTTCTCACCTTCAGCAGGATGTGCATACACAATTCTTCCAACTTGCCCCACCCCTTAATATTCTTCTTGGTCACATCTTCTTACCCTTAATCCACTAGTATAATTGTGGGAACTCTTTGTATAAGAAGTTCCGCACATAAAGATCCATCTTGTTCATGTTGAAGTATTCAGTAAGCATGGTACCGAAAGAAGAGGTCAATTGACGATATCCTCTAAACTATTGTCCTCTTTGAATGCAGCATTATGCATATTTTTCAAATGAAGTCAAAGTTGAAGAACAACAGGAGAGACACCATACATTGGACAAACGTGAATTTTGTAGATGGACTCTGGTGGCGATACGTACAGAGCATCCTTGTATTGTTTAATCTCATTGATTACTCTACCATCATTATCTTCTTACTCCGATGACAGGATAATGATGGTGGAGTAATGAATGATATTAAACAGTATATAGGGATGCTAGGTATGTATCTCTACATGGAGTCTCGCTACGGATTTGCGCTTTTCCAATGTATGGTGTCTCTCCGCTATTCTCCAACTTCAGCTTAATATGCATACTGACGCATTCAAAGAGGGCGATAGTTTAAAGGATGTCATAAATCGGCCTCTTCCAGGACCATGCCCACTGAATATTTCAAGATGAACTAGGTGGATCCTTATGCGTGGAATTTGTTGTACTCCCTTGGACCCAAATTACTTGTCATAGATTTAGGCAAAATGTTGCCTAAAATCTGTCTAGGTTCAGTGAGCCTGCGACAAGTAATTTGGATCAAAGGGAGTATAAAGAGTTTCTGGAATTCTGCCCGTGGATTAAGCATAATAAGATGTGGCAGAGAAGAAAATTAAGGGGGTGGGGGCAAGTTGGAAGAATTGTGGATGTGCATCCTCCTGAAGGTGAGAGGTACTTTCTGAGAGTTCTTATGAATCATGTGAGAGGTACAACTCCATATGATAATTGAAAAGTGTGCATGACAAGTCGGGTTCGACCTTTGGAGAAGTGTGTGAGCAAAGAGATCTTATAGAGACCGACAAGTCCTTTGATGACTGCTTGACTGAGGCTACTACTTTCTAGATGCCATGTGCTCTAAGAATGTTTTTTGCAACTATTTTGATATTTTGCAAGACAACCAACATCCGATCACTATGGGAGAAGTGTCTCAAAGTCAATGTCTTTGGACTACCATCATAGCCGGTCCAACCAGGCTGCACTGCAATAGATGGTCCTTAGAGACAATAGGAATCCGGTGCATTCGATGGGGAAGGATATCGTTATGGCCTTCCGGATTTAGATCATGTTGATGATGGTTGTTTTAGCGATAACCCGAGAAGAGGAGTTTTCAATCACCATGGTCAAAGTTCATCTTAGTACGTCAACAACACACTCACTTTTCATCGGTGCTTGGCGTGTTATCAGTTTGACATGCTTCAAACTGACTATAGTATTATTGTTAGTATTTCACCATTCTCGGTGAATAGATTACTAAATTTTTCACGTCGTCAGCAGATTCAAAATGACATCTTTCCGTGATGCGGTAAATGTGTTGTACTCCTTAAAAAGGATGCTCACAAACTGCCCAACGAAGGCAACATTGTTCAACTACATGTCTGAAGAAACTGAATATCAAAGATGAACCGAGTTCTTCACAACCTTTCTCCATGAAACACACCTTCCAACTTTTTGATAGATGGTGATGGTTATCATGCACCTGCCATGTGTTCCAGGCATCAGCAAAAGAATGGGGATAATACACCAGTGGCCCTTGGCGTGGCAGTGATATATAACCCGTCCTCACTGGAACGAGTTAACAAGATGGTCCAACTTAATTAGACATGCGGTTCCAAGTTTTAAATTCAGCTGTCAATGGAATTGGTCAATCCAGTGTTTTTTGTGTGTCGTGTCAACCATCAATTATTTTGTGTGGCAGACTTTCTCAATTAATGTATTGCAAGTTTGTGTCTTATTTATTACTCCCTCCGTTCGGAAATAAGGGTGTGTTTGGTTGAGATTATTTGACCAGATTCACGTTCTGGCAGCTAGAATCTGAACCAAACAAGTTTTCCACACCACCCAGATTCGGTAAAGCTGGTGATTCCAAACGTGTAAAACGAAAGCCGGCCAAACCCAGATTTCAGCATGTTGTATTCAGGGAAGTGGAAGGAAATTACCCGCTGTGCCATCCCTTAAGTGAAAATGCACGGTTCATTTTCTATTTTTCTCCACGAAAGTGACCTGCTCTTCTCGTGGCTTCCTTTTCCCCGACGCGTCCATCAGGCCGAGGAGAGCGGGCGGTTGGGTTTCCTCCTCGAGCCTAACTCAGGCCGACGCGCGCCAAGCCCTCTATGCCGATTCGCCCGTGCAGGGTTGCTTCTCCTCTCCTCTCTCTCCATTCATTGACCTTTGCTTCCTCATCCATCCCGTCGCTGTCCCTATTGCTTTTTTTTACAGATTGATGTCAATTTTTTCTTGCTATTGATCTGTGCAGTGTGCAGTTTCTCTACATGGTTATTGTGCATAAAATTTGTGGCGATTGCCTTCATGTTGGACATGTTTGGAGTTTGGTTGCAAGGTATCTGTGAAAATGCTTGTAGGGAGAAGAATGCTTGTTATGTTTGTGAAAATGCTTGTAGGAAGAACATGGTTTGGACTATATGCTCGAAGTGACAAAAGCAACAGGTTTTACACAAGAGATTTCTCACAGCTGATTTTCAGGAATCTACGGCTCAACCAAACACACCCTAACTGTCACAGATTTGTCTAGATACACATTTTACTGTGTAGATACATGCGTATCTAGACAGTATCAAGACAAACCTGCGACGCTTATTTCCGAATGGAGGAAGTACTTATAATTATTATCGCTTGATTGATTTTTATTGGAGCGACCCTTATTATGCTATTGCATCGTGTTTTTACCATATTGTTTTTAGTTGCTCCACTAACCTGAGATGTTCAGAATCGGGTTATAAGTGAACAAATTTAACAATATAGGGTGTGTTGCACGTGCACTCTTACTAGTTATAGAAAATCACCGTATACGAAGTGTTAGATTCTGCCCAGTTAACTGGACTAGGATGTTACTTTCTTGTGGACATGCATACTCTTATTAGTGTATGAACATCAACATCTTACATGCAATTTTTTTTTTGAAGTGTTTGATATCTTTGTATCCATCTTTAGGTGCATTTAGCTCATAATTTAATCTTTTTTATCACTGTTTACTATTACTCAATGTCTGGTAAATTCAGAATGATAGACTGTAGTTAGTATCTTTCACTGTTACATTCTGCAGATATCTTCTTGCTTAAATTGTGATGGCAGTGGTAAGATAATTACTGAACATTGCACAAGGTGCTTTGGTTCAGGCAAAGTCAAAGTTGAACGAAGTATAGAAGTAGACGTACCTGGAGGTATCGAGGATGGCTCAGCCATTCGAATTACTGGAGGAGGAAGTGTTGATAAGCAAAGGCAAGCACTGGGCAACTAATACATAATCACGTAAATTCATGAACCCTGTGTAGTTTTCTGCATGTTTGTTTAAATTTGTAACTTTGTCAAAGCTATGCTTAAGCAGCCCATACTGAAATTTCTACCCATTGACAAGGTGTTCAGAATTATTAATTTGCGAAGTTTAAGTAGAGTAATACAGCCTGGATGAAAACTCGCATTTCAGCTCAGTTGATAGAATCCACTTACTGGCAAAAAATAATAATAATTATTGTTATCCATTCTATTTTATCATGCAGGGGTGTCAGTGGTGACTTGTATATATTTGTTCGTGTTAAAGAAAGGGAAGGCATCTACAGAGACGGTCTCAGTTTGTACTCGGATGTCACGATTGATTACACTGAGGCAATTTTAGGAACTACAGTAAAGGTGAGCTGTCATAACTCAACAGCTCAAAACTGTTTCTGATGCTTAATCTTTGTCCCTAAGTATTTTTTAAACAAGAATCTTTGTCCTCAAGTTAGATCATACAAAACTTACATGTGCTTTTATAAACCAAAGTACATCCTTTTGTTAATCCCATCATGCTGTAACCATTCTTGTTTTGTGCTACAAAGACTCCCACTTAAGCTTTACCGAGAAAGCAATCTTCCTATTTCAGGTTGAGACAATAGAGGGATGGAGGGATCTTTATATTCCTCCTGGAATTCAGCCTGGGGAGAAGTTGAAATTTGCGCAATTGGGAGCTCCTGACATTAAGAGGCCTAACCATAGAGGAGATCACAACTTTGTTATAAAGGTGAAGATCCCGAAGAATCTCAGGTGTGAGTTGCCAGTGTTTTCTAACAGCATGTGAGCTGCCGATGAATGTTGTGTTTATTCTTTGACAAGTTGATGTCTTGTCGAACTTTAGCTATTACGGGAATCATCTCCTGAATATTAATTTCTAGAAGTGTTCTAAAAACTAGCGGATTTGTTGTTCCAAAAGTGAACCAAATTGGACATGCTTGATTGCAGGCTCAGCAGGCAACAACAATCGTATGTCATAGTTCTTATATAGTTATATTTCATGTGACCTGCCCTATCTTCTCTTTGCTGTTTTCTTTATTGGCAACTCTAAGGCTGCTGCTACTTATAGTTTTTGCGTTAACACCATAGTCTTGACTTTGACACGTTACTTTTCCAATATGTTAATTTATGCAGTGACCAGGCACGTTCACTAGTTGAAGATCTTGCTGCACTAAATGGAACTCAGGATATTTCAGTTTCTGGTGATGGTACGTCTTCCCTTTTATGCATCTGCATGGGTACATTATTCGTGAGAATTTTTGCTGCCTAAGCTTTTGGCTTAATCAGAAACTATAAACCAAGGAAACTTGAGAAAGACAAGCCATCATTCTTCGGCAAGGAAGAAAATATCATTTTGGGGGTCTGTCAGGAATCTCTTCAGGTACATGTAATATCTCATTAACTTTTCTCGCAATAAAATGCAACCATGGATCTCTTGTATTGTACATCGATAATACTGCTTTTACATTTACATTAAAGTATCAAGCCAACTGATGCTACTTCTGATGCATAGCCAAAAGGACAGAAACTTGTTTTTTTACTTCAGATCCTCTAAATCTGTAGAACTCCAATTCACTTATGTTAATAAGTCCATTCATACCATGCTAGGGGTGATGATGGGGATCAGAGATTTGCTTCAATCAGTGCACACTCTGTTATTCCACGGTGGACTTCTCAACGAGGAATTCATCCGGCTGCCCGGTTGTTAGAAGGATGCTTCATGATCACAGCACTCATATTCGTGATGAGCAGAATGGTTAAATTCAGGATTTGCCCGAAGCAGTACGAGCCCGCAACTAAAGCTAAGCAAGCTGAAGATGGACAGTGAAGTTCTGTAGTGCCGTTCGTCGGACCTAATAGTGTCATAGATTGGAATCCTGTTGCACAATCTGTTTATCGGACAGATCGGTGATCATGCTTTTTTGCACCCGTCAGCTTTGGGTTTTTGTATGTAGGGGAAAGCCGTGAAGAAGCAGCAACCAGAGTAACATCAGTGAAATAGAACAACACATTTTGTACTAGACTGATACTCATGAATTGAACAAGTTACAATATGTGAGAGAAAATACGTACTCCTAAGATTGAAACATGTTACAGAAGAAGATACTTCCCAAGTTCTTTTTATTATGGAACGTTGCTTTGGCTAATCTCCATTTTACTCTCGGATGATGCATTGATACATCCGTTCATGTTTGATGTTGTTGTTCATGTGTAATGTCGTTTGTTCTGTTTTTCTTTTTCCTGAGATCATGCATCGTTGTGCAAGTGCTGTTTAAATGTTGTACTGTAGTTGTGTATTAGGAAGTGTGCTGACAAATGGAGAGATGGTATACTCCAGGCGGCGAAGTTCCTTGTTGCTTCGAAATTGCACGAGGCAAACGGAGTTGGTGTGTAGCAGGGGATGCTAGGCGAGGGTGCAGATCGGCAGATAGTTAGGTCACCTACATAGGTAAAGCTAGCCTTCTACGTCATCCAGAGAAGTCAATACATATAATCTTAGCCCTCCACATCATCTAGAGAAGTCAATACATATAAGTCATATAATGCATTATCTCTTCTAACCTCCCTAGCAATTAATGAGAACAAAATAATTTTTAATAGAAAATTATATAGCTAAGAGAAGACATGTGCTACACTACAATGGTGAAAATAACAATCTCTTATTTACAAGAGATCATCCTTTACCTAAGGGAAGACAATCTTCTCTTTTTTCATTCTCTCTCCTTCAACTAAGTAAAAATCTGATGTGGTGGGTTTTAGGAAAAACTGATGTGAGCTCATAGTACATGCCCTTATCCATATGAATGTTTGCAGTGTGGTCCTAAATTACTGAAAAAAACTTGTGTGCACCCTAAATAGGATTCTTTTTAAACAATTTAAGTAGGATCTACATTTTTGAAATTTGCAAAATGAAACTCAAATATGGTCTTTGTAGTGTGTTCCAGGACGGAGGCACGGAAACATATCACATCCTCCGCATCGCCCGCCATGCGTTCCCGTTCACCGCCGCTCCCGTTCCACCGGAATCCTTGGCGGCGGATCCCCGCCGCCTGCTGCCTCCTACTCCTCGTTGCTCTCCTCGAACTTCCGTCCGCCGCTGCCAAGTCCTCTACCCGCCCCATCACCGTACGTATCCCCACCTGACCTCTCTCTGCACTTCTTCCCTGCCATCTATCCATCTCACCCTGCAATCCCCAGGACAACGAGATCCGGGAGAAGAAGAGCGCCTGCTACGCCGACGTCGAGAAGTAGGTGGCCGGATACGCTTTGTGCTGCTTTCGTTCGACGGGGTGCATCTGATGTATGTTTCTGACGGGGCTGTTTCTCTCGGCTCCGTGGCAGCGGGCTGTGGGGATTCGCGTGCAGGTCCTCGGCCACGGAGAAGGAGAACTGTGTGCTGCGCTGCGTCTCGCCGGAGTGCTACAATCTCATATACGGCGGTGATCCGGTGAGTGGAGGGGCGGTCTGTTGTTTCCGAAGAGCTGACTTTGTGATGGCTGCTTTGATTTCTGATGGAGATTTTGTTGCGTTGTGGCAGCTTGAGGAAGGAGAGTTGGACTATATCCGTGGCCAAGAGTTCAAGTACTGCATGCACAAGTAAGACTGAAGGGAATTTCTGGAATATGTAGCTTTAATGTTTACGGGTATCCACTGAACTGGATCTTCTACCTAGCTTCATGACTGATTGAATTGATTTGCTCTCTGTTTGGGTTTAGATCGAGGAAATAGACAAAATATTTTTTGAGTAATGTCTCCTGTCAGATGGATTATTATGAGAAGTTGGGAAGAAGGCTCATAGACTTACGGCAAGGGATTGCTTCAATAGATAACTATAGTTTGTAACAATTTGAAACAAATTTTTATGGCTGTACCTTTTCTTGTAATCTATTGTTGAATATACAGATCAATGATCTAACTCACATTTGCACAAGTCACAAGCTGGTCCTTGCAAGTTGCAACAGACAGTCTTAGGTACTACCTCCGTTCCAAAATACAAGCCTTTGAACTGCTAGAAAGGCTTACATTTTGGAACGGAGGTAGTATATGTATAGTGTCTAGATTTGGCTTCATGTACTTATACTGGAACAGTTAGTTATGTGCGTTCAAACAAGTAATTTTTTTATGCTTATTAAAAAGCTTGACCTTGAAACCTGCAAGCCAGCACAATAGATAATTGAGTAGGGGAGATTAAATTGCGCCTATTTCAATCTTGTTTACTGTGTCTGTGAGCTATAATGAGGAAGGGGTCAATAGCTCTTGCAAATAGCAAGCGCAGCAGCACTTGGGTCATTTTATTCCTACCGAGCAAATCATTATTTTGTCTGCTCAAGTGTTCATCATCCATGTTCCACAACCTTCATTACCTGCAGTAGAACAACTGTTCAGTCCTTACGTTTTCCATTAGGCCCTCCACAGCGTATGAATTTATCGGTGCCCAAACCACCTTTGGGGCATTGAGCACCGGTGCCCTCCATTGCACAGCTGGTGCCACAAAAGAAATTCAGGGAACCAGAGCAGCTTGGTGCTCCGATGCCCAAACAATCCAGCTAGTAAAATATTAGTATCAGTGTACTGTTTGCATGCGGCTGAGAGGAATCGTGTGAAGCTAAAAAGCGCAGAAGGATAAAGACCATTTGGTTATTGTGTTGTGGGTCATGCTACGATTGATGCCCAAAGTCACTACGCTGTGAGCACGGTGCCTCAAATAAATTTCTAGGCATCGCTGACAAGCTGGTCCACTTTATACCATTTGGGCACCGCTCACATTGTGGAAGGCCTTAAGCTATCTTTCTTGACTCTGCAGTCTACATTGCTGCCGTGTTTAATTTGGTCAACCAACAGCTTGACCCGTCCTAATGTTGGTTAGTCAAAGTGTTTGTCAATGGCAACCTGCTGGGTTCCATTGGATTTCTAGTTTTTGTTGCTATATCATAAAGTAATTCTCCAGAAAAAAAAAGAGAACATTAGGTACTGATGTTCTACCCATTGTAAATATCCGAAGATCACTTCGATTTCCAATTTTCCATGATCCTATGTTACTTACTGAGATATTACATCCAGGAAGAAAACACAAATAATTTTATTTCATACCGAGTTTTTTTTTCCATAATCTACATTGGAATTTATATGTTGCTATTGTTATTAAGAGTACAAATTCTGACTGCTATAATTCTACTCCATATTACCATCGCATGTTTTTTGTAATAATTGAACATTAGACTCTGGGCTTTGAATTTGGTTATCTATTCCTGCTCACTCACCTCAACATGTGTTTTTCCACCCTTTTCAGGTCATCCCTTGGAGAAAGCTTGGATGGTGTGAAGGGGTCCTTTAATTATTCATAAAGGATTTGTACTTTCTGGCAACGGTGGAAACAGAAGAAAACTGTCTCCAAGTCTACTGGAAATTGTTACTTATCTAAAAATGGTGTATCCTTATGTAGAAGTACTCAATCAGACGTATTTGTATGAAATTCTTAGCCAACTGAGTGAAACATATATCTTTTATGTGCTATGTTTTCATTTCTTCTTTGGAAATTCTTAGTTTGTAGCAGTACCTAGGAAATGGTGTCAAGTTATTCTAATAGACTAGATAATGAACACCTAAAGATACAGAAACAAGTCAGATGTGCGAATATAAGGTGCCAAAACAATATTTTATGTAGGGATAAAGGGATCAGAAATAAAGAAGCACCCAGAACAACAATCTCCTTAAGTTTGTGTCGACATTCAGTTTTTATTGACAATGAGGGACTAATGGGGGATCAGCAAAATGCATTTCTTCTTACACATGTGTTTTGGGATATCTTGCAACTTCACCTTCCAGTTGTCACTTCTCCACTCTCTTTGAATTTAGGGTCTGCCTCTAGACATTGAGCAAGTTCCAGCCCTTCAGTAACGCCAGATATAATCATGCAACTTTTGAAGCTTGGTGGGACACCTTGACTGGCATCTCTTCTGCAGTGGATCAATGCCACCCAAGAAAAGAGTATCGAGATGAAAAAAAAAAACATCCTGCATGAAGAACGATATCTTCATAGACGCGAAGCGGCACCCCTTGTGAAGCCAGATTATTGATGTTTTTCCGCTCAAGTGCAGGAGGCAACATCCTTTGAGAGCAAATGTTTGTAGCTGCATGTTCCCAGGATCAGATAGTTGTTGCCACTGATGAAAAGGCTTCAAGGGGATGCCATATTTGACAATCATGCAAACACTCTTTAAGAATCAGCATGGTGCATATCGTCAATCCAGACAGTAAGTATCTGAGTCAAAAGCATCAGTGTCTCCACTGATTCCTTGGTCGGTTTAACTGTCTGCAACTGTGACAAGTGGGAAAATCCATTTGACTTATCCACTCTGAAACAGCATAGCTACCGTCATGCAGGGTCAGACGACTTCTTCAAGGAGAGGTGCCTCGGCCTTGCGGTTGCCTTTTTAGGCTGTATTTCGATGATCATGTAAGGTGTGCAACTCTTGTCCTGCTCAGAGATGGTGCAAGCTGGGTGAGTTCTCCATTGTTGTTGGTATTGGGTCAGTGTACGAGTCTTGCAGCTCCAAATCATCGAAATATTTGGATACTGGAAGAAACAAGGACGCCATCTTTGAGTTTGTCCAGCTATGCTGGTAGTGGTGACATTCAAAGGCATGAACGGCCCGTGCTTGATTTCATCAGCTGATTATAAGCGTCAGATGTTCAGCCCCACATCTGCCAGATCAAACCTCTCTTCCTAGAAAAAGTAGAGAGCCAGGTCCTGCGCAACGTTGTTCAGCTTGGAGATGGAACTGCATCTATCTGACCATTCTCAACAAGTTCCAGCATGTTTGACGACCAGTTCAATATCTGATCATTCTCCAAAAGCTCCAGCATGTTTGACTAATCACCTTAAGTTTGTGTCAGCATTCAGGTTTATTGGCAATGGGTGACTAATGGGGGATCAGCAAATGCGTCGCTTCTTACACATGTATTTTGGGACATTGTTCAGTTTCACCTTCGCTTCTTTGCATTTAGGGTCTGCGTCTAGATATTGAGCAAGTTCCAGCCCTTCAGGAATGCCAGATATAATCATTTAACTCTTGAAGTTTGGTGGGAGACCTTGTTGACCAACATCTCTTCTGCACTGGATCAATGTCACCTAGGAGAGGAGTATGAAGATGAAGAAACGATCCTGCATGAATAATGACTCGAAGCAGCGCCCCTTGCAAAGCCAGATAATTGAGGTTTTTCCACTCGAGTGCAGGATGCAACATCCTTCGATAACCACTGTTTGTATTTGCATGTTCCCAGGATTAAAGATATTGAAGTCAAGAGGCCCATGATCATTGTTGCCACTTTAGAGAAGGCTTGGGAGGTATAGCATATTTGACAATCATGCAAACATGCTTTCGGAATCTGCACGATGAAATGTCAATCCAGATAGTAAGTATCTGAGTCAAAAGCTTCAGTATCTCTACTGATTGCTTGGTCGATTTAACTGTCTGCAATTGCGACAGGTTGGAAAATCCATCGGCTGGCGCACCTGGAAATAGCACAGCTTCCATCATGCAGGGTCAGTCAACTTCTTCGTAGAGAGGTGCCTCAGCTTGTGGTTGCCTATTTAGGGGTCAGTCAACCCATCTCCTAAAAGATGATGCAAGCCAGCCAAACCCCCCATATTTGTTGGTATTGTGTCAATGGGTGAGTCTTGCAGTTCCAAATCAGCCAAATATTTGGATATGGGAATAAGCAAGGACACTTGAGTTTGTGCAGCTATGTTGGTTGCCGTGATATTCAAAGGCGTGAAGAGCCCGTGCTTGAAATTTGTCCAGCTGATTACAAGCGTCAGATGTTGAGACCCTACATCTGCCAGGCCAGACCTCTATTCCTAGAAAGTAAAGAGCCAGGTTGTGCGCAACTTTGTTCAGCTTGGAGATGGCAACTGCATCTATATCATCGTTCTCTACAAGTTTCAGCATGTTTGCCGACCAGTTTCAGTATGGTAAGTAGGTAACCATCTGCAACATCCTGTAGTGAACTTTGTCTTTCTGAATTTTGATGTGAAACCCGGTAAGGTAAGTAGAAACCCTCTGGAACATCCTGAGTTTACTTCCGTCCTTCTGAATTTGGATATGTGGCCATCTGATTTGCATAGCCGCCCTTTGGTTAGTGACATTGAAACTGTCATAGTCGCCCTTTGGTTCCTGACTTCTTCTACTCCTACACCAATTGTTTTCATCTCCCTAGCTCCAGCTTGCGGGCAATAAAATCATCCTTGGCTCCAGCTTTCACTGTCTGTTCATCTTCTAGCATCTCCTCATCCTTGCTCTGGTTTTGGTTCAGCTTTGGCCACCTGAGATTGCTCTGCGTTTTCTTGGTCTTGGTAGCTGCTGATTCTTCCATGAGGGCTTTGTCCAGCTCACATTGGCTTGACACCACTTCCTGTACATTGTCCAATTATTTTCCTTCAGTTCCATTCGTGGTGGATTTACTAGTCGCAGCATCTTCATGAACCACAAGGCTATTTTGTTCCTTAGCTCTAACAGACAGTTAGTCGGCCCTTTGCTTCCTCTACATCTATTATTTGCGTCTCCTATTCAATGGCTTTCAGTCTTGTAGTTATTCTATGGAATGTGTTGCAATCTTTTACTTCCTCCTGTAGGTTTCAACCAACTGCATAGAATACAATTTGGAAGCAGGAAAGCTCGAAATGGAAGAAAGGAAAACATATGTCTCTAAAACCTAACCAACTGGGCAATGCATCACAAAGCTAGCTATATGATTGGGCCAGACCGAGACAAGGGAATATATAGGTGCTGAACGGCGCCCATCTCAATTTTAAACTAGAGAATTGGTACGCGATCGCTGGTTGGAAAGACCTACCGTTGATCAATACACTTAACAGAAAATAAATAAGCACGCGAGTTGCTAGGCTTCCTTGGGCCATATACCATCATCATTTGCGAGAGCTCGTGTTCTCTCGGGGCATCAAGTTGGCCGGAGCAGCGGAGCACTGGCTGCCATTTCTTTCCTTGGATGATGCACCTCATCTCATCCACTGCCCACTGGGCGCTCTCATCAGATCCGGGTTAGCCAGAGTGGACTCCTTGACCACACCCAAGGAAGAGAGCCTATGAAGCGTGTGATCCTGTACCTGCCTGCCGCTGCGCGTTAGTTAGACCCTGCCTGGCATTCTGTTATCACTGTGATTTACCGTACTGCTTGCTACGAGAGTACGTACGTACGTACGTGTTGGGTGTTGCCAAAATTTCAAGTAATGTACTCCTCGTGTAGCTTGCTCAGGGAACTGGCCGATAAATGCTCGTCAACTGCGATCCCGGGTACCACTAGGGCGCTAGGAGTAGTAGAAGCAGCAGTATTCCCCTCGAAATTTCTTACTGACAGATGGATCCAAGGATAAACCGACAAATGCCAAGGTTCGAGGTGGTTAGGAATTTCGAATCCCTGGTGAAAGCGAGCAACAGGTTCATCCGTCTATCTCATCACGATTTTTTTTCTCCTAACAAAGAACTCATCATGGAAATATTAGTACTGGTAGCAGTAGTAGTAGTAATTATTTTACTCGTGTCTTTTGTCCGGCTGGTCCCGCATCCAGCCTTTCATCGAGCCTTAAAAGACTCCTCCACCTGCTAATCTGCCTTTTCCCCCGCTCAGAGCTTTGGATTAAATTAAAAAAAAAGTGGAAAGGAGGAATTCTCCAACTAGGCTCCAGTAAGTGCCACCTAGTTAACCGATCATTAAAGCAATCAAGCCCGTGGAGCCAATCAGGCAGCCAGCCCTTTGCTCCATTCCAGCTCCTTAAGCTAACCAAATCTTCCATTATAATTCAAGATTCCATTGCTCCCGACCTGCCCTGCCCTGCCCACTCTATTTCTACTACTGCTAGTACTACTACCACCCAAGGGGAAGAGTGTGTGTGTGTTTCTTCTTCTCCATGGCTGTGCTCTCTTGAGCTACTTATAAGAGTAGAAAGAAAAGGGTATCTTGTGCTTTCTCGACCGCCGGCGATGGCGGCAATGCCGGGGCTGCTGCCGAGGGCGGCCCTTGCCGTGCTCGTGCTCGTCTCGGTGCTCCCGGCATACCTCTCCGACGACCTCAACAGCGACGCGCAGGGCCTGCAGGCGCTGCGCGCGGCGGTGGGGCGGTCGGCTCTCCCGTCGTGGAACAGCAGCACGCAGACGTGCCAGTGGCTGGGCGTGGCCTGCGAGAACGGCCGCGTCGTGGAGCTCCGGCTCCCTGGCGCGGGGCTCATGGGCGCGCTCCCCTCGGGCGTGCTCGGCAACCTCACCGCGCTCCGCACGCTCTCCCTCCGCTACAACGCGCTCACGGGCCCCATCCCCGACGACGTCTCCGGCATGACCGAGCTCCGGGCGCTCTACCTCCAGCACAACGCCTTCTCCGGCGAGGTCCCCGCGTCGCTCTACACGCTCAGGAACCTGGTGAGGCTCAACGTCGGCGAGAACAAGCTGTCCGGCGAGATCTCGCCGGACTTCAACAAGATGAACCGGCTAGGGTCGCTGCTCCTGGAGAGCAACGGCTTCACGGGCGAGATCCCCAAGCTGGACCTGCCCACATTGGAGCAGTTCAACGTCTCCTACAACAAGCTCAACGGCTCCATCCCGGCCAAGCTCAGGAAGATGCCCAAGGACTCCTTCCTGGGCAACACGGGGCTCTGCGGCGGCCCGCTCGGGCTGTGCCCCGGCGAGACCGCGGAGACGCCGGCCGGGTCCGAGCCTGGCGCGGGCGGCGCCGCTGACGTCGGCGGCGGCAAGAAGAAGAAGCTCTCCGGCGGCGCCATCGCCGGCATTGCCATCGGCTGCGTGATCGGCGTGCTGCTCTTGCTCGCCCTGCTCTTCTTCCTCTGCCGGAAGAAGTCCGGCTCGGGCGGGTCTACGGCGGCTGCGGTGGAGAAGGGGCGGGGCCTCGACATGGCCTCGCTGGACGCGGAGCCCAAGGGGCAGAACGGGTCAGCGGCCGGCAACGGCATCAACGGCGCCGGCGCCGCCGCCGCCGGAGCAGTGCCAGCCGCCGCAGCCATCGCCGCCGCCAAGTCGGGCGGGTCGACTGCCGGGTCCAAGAAGCTGATCTACTTCGGGCCCATGGCGGCTGCCCCGCCGTTCGACCTGGAGGACCTGCTGCGCGCGTCGGCGGAGGTGCTGGGCAAGGGCGCGTTCGGGACGGCGTACAAGGCTGTGATGGAGAGCGGCGCTGCGGTGGCCGTGAAGCGGCTCAAGGACGTGGACCTCCCCGAGCCGGAGTTCCGGGAGCGCATCGCGGCCATCGGCGCCGTGCAGCACGAGCTGGTGGTGCCGCTCCGCGCCTACTACTTCAGCAAGGACGAGAAGCTGCTCGTCTACGACTACATGTCCATGGGCAGCCTCTCCGCGCTCCTCCACGGTAAAAAAAAAAGACCCAAAACCTTTTTTTTAGTACATTACAGTTACAGAGCTAGCTTGGCGACGAGCCGGTTCGTTATCCGCTCTGCCGCCCTGTCGGTGGATCCATCGATCCATGTCGCCTGGCCCTGGCGCGCCCAAACAGCCTGGCGATATTCTGTCACCGGTGCGAAAAAAGTCCACAGCCGCACGGTGCCGCGTCCCTTTCGCGGCCCGATCCATCCGTTTTTACCAGTTCCAAGACAACGGTGTTTGCTCGTGGCAACTGTGGCACGATCAATTCGGGTCACTCGTAGCTGACCCTACTCTGCTGCGTCCCTGGCCCGGTTTCTTTATTGTGGCGTTGCCAAGGGGTGGTACATACAACACTGGAACTGCAATTTGTACGCTACTACTAGTATAATAGTACGAGTTGTCGGCTTCAGGCGTCGCCAGCTCAGTTGCGTGGGATCTAAATCTGCTAGTTTAACAAACAGGCAAGGCCACAACGTGACAGCCATGACTGCCCTTGGCACGACCCGGCATTTGCGAATGTAGATCAGCAACTCGCCCTGTTTACCCTGTGGATGTGGTCCATCATCCTCATCCATGAGGGAGATGGCGCAAGGCTCTGGGAATTTCGAAATTTTCGACGGTAGTAGCTACTAGCTAGCGCTGGTACAAATACTACTATTCCAACTATACAGGCACGTACGCGTGACTCCTGGTAAATTTCGTGGCAAGTTGCGCATGTGAGTGAGTGAGCCCGGGGTGACGAGGGGCAGGGTGGTTGATAATCTTGATATGCGTCCATGTGACATTTAGTTGGCGCCACTGTTCCTCGGGATTCCTCTTCTTCTCGCGCCAATAATGTGCCCCCACCCCGCGCCCCGCGTACACATTTTAAAGAATCATCATCATTAGTATCATCATTCGTGACAGTAGTAGTAGTACTAGAACGGATGCGCACACACATGGCACAGCACATGAAAACGTAAAACCAACGGAAGCTGCACTGCACCGTGCATGCCAGCGCAGTAATTTGTCGTGCTAATTCTCTTTCTCTTCCGTTGGTGCGTGCGTGCGTGCAGGGAACCGGTCGTCGGGGCGTACGCCGCTGGACTGGGAGACGCGGTCGGCGATCGCGCTGGCGACGGCGCGCGGGGTGGCGCACATCCACACCACGGGGCCGACGGCGTCGCACGGCAACATCAAGTCCTCCAACGTGCTGCTCACCAAGAACTACGAGGCCCGCGTCTCGGACCACGGCCTGCCCACGCTCGTCGGCCCCTCCTTCTCCCCGACCAGGGTGTCCGGCTACCGCGCCCCCGAGGTCACCGACATCCGCCGCGTGTCCCAGAAGGCCGACGTGTACAGCTTCGGCGTGCTGCTCCTGGAGCTGCTCACGGGGAAGGCGCCCACACACGCCGTCGTCAACGAGGAGGGCCTGGACCTGCCGCGCTGGGTGCAGTCCGTCGTCAGGGAGGAGTGGACCGCCGAGGTGTTCGACCAGGAGCTCCTCAGGTACCACAACGTCGAGGAGGAGATGGTGCAGCTCCTCCAGCTCGCCATCGACTGCTCCGCGCAGCACCCCGACAAGAGGCCCACCATGGCCGAGGCCGCCGCCAGGATCGACGACATCCGGCGCTCCGGCAACCAGCAGCAAGCCACCACCGCAGAGAGCCCCGCCACCGACGACCCTTCTCTATAACCAACCAACCGGCATTGTGATCCTACTACACCTCCGTTCGTTCGTTCCCAGTGAACGAACGGACAAAAAAAAAATTGCTTAGTTCTTTGCACGGATCAGATCTCCCTCTCCCTCCCCGGCTACTTTTGCAACTTGTGCATGTCTTGATTATTTTTTTCCCCTCTTCTTTTTCTTTTTCGGCCTTTTTTCTCACGGGCTTTGATTCGATTCCATCTATAGCAGCACATGTCACTGTAAGCTTTGATTCTTGGAAAGTAACACCCGACGATGCCTGTACTGTACCTAAGACGACCTGGGTACCATTACTACTACGTATCACCACCTCTTGTTGTAATGCTGTTTGCTTGATTTAAGATATACGGTGTCATATTGCGGTAGCTACGCTTTCGTTGCCATGCTCGTCTCATCTCCATCGGCGATCGGTTGGTAATGGTTGTTGGCCTGCCCATTTTCCTACTAACGTGATTACCCAGCCTTCCTTTTTGTCACTACCTGATGGCTCTGCCTCTGGCGTCTACTAGCTCTTAACCTGTGAATGAATGAATGAAACCCAGCTGGTTTCGGTAGGTCGGAAGAGACATCAGGCGTCGTGGTCGTGGGCGTGCTCTTTATGTATCCCAGAGTGATTTCAAAGTAAAACGACGGCAGAAAGAGAGATGTAGTGTGGTGTTTATATGAGTGCAGTTAGCTGACACCGACAGGATCGTCAAAATCGGCACTGCCACGCAATGCGTCGTCGTCGATGAACAGTCTGTGGCTCATGTATGTAGGGGCAAAGCAATCCAGAAGACCATGGTTGATATTCGAAATGTAGTGTGATTCAGTTCAAATGAAAATGTAGAGTGATTTAGAGCATTCTACGTAAACGCGTGGCCTGAAAAAGACGTTTATAGGACACACAAAACCTATAATTCGGACCGATTTTGCCTCCCGTGGAACAGACACCGCTTCTGTGTTTTACGGATGCGGTGTTTGTTCCACGAGAGCCAAACTGAGACTGCAAATCCCGAATCAGATTTAACAATTTCTTCACACAAAGCTCAAATCACGACAACATTGATCAAATTAATGAATGTTTAAACACAAATAATCATCTAATAATCAAATTACAACAACAATAGTTCAGATCAAATTACAACACGGGTTCAAATGAACAAATAACCAATGTACCGGAGGACAAATAAATAGTTCAACTCATTGAATAAAAAAGAGGGAGACTTCATCGCCCATGCCGCAACCAATGATGTTGTATGAGGTATTGTTGGAGCTGGGTATGCTGGAAGAGTTTTTAATCTCCCGATATGTCTTAAGAAATGCTTGAATACGATCAGGGTTGCGTTCTGGCCTCACTCGGCTACCAACATTATCATAGAAGAACTCCAAATTCATGTCCTTCTCATCTTCTATGATCATGTTGTGGAGAAAGACAGAACATGTCATGATGTTGTTCAAGGTTTTCTTATACAAAAAACGAGCAGGACTCCGGACAATAGCAAACCTAGTTTGCAACACCCAAAAAGCCCTTTCGATGTCCTTGCAGCATGCCTCTTGATCCATATAGCCTCTGCCCTATTTTCTAGCGCTGGAATGGTCTTCACAAATGTATCCCAAGTTGGATATATGTCGTCTGCTAGATAGTAGCCCAACGTGTAGTCATGGTTCATGACTTTGTAGTTGCAAGCCGGTTGTTCTACTTTTGCAAAATTAGCAAAAAGATTGGACCTATGCAACACATTGATATCACTGAGCAATCCCAACGATCCAAAAAAACAATGCCAAATCCTTAAGTCCTGAATGCCACGACTTCGAGCAAAATGGTTGGATCACGACTTTTTTCACAACATTGCCCATGCCATGCTTTCGGGCAATTCTTCCACCTTCAATGCATGCAATCCAAAAGGCCATGGTTGACACTCAAAATGCAAAATGTAGGATGATTCAGTTCGAATGAAAATGTAGAGTGATTTAGAGCATCTCTAGCAGACCTCGTAAACGCGCGGCCTGAAAAAGGCGTTTACAGGCCACACAAAACCTGTACTCCGGACCGATTGCCTCCCGCGGAACATACACCACTTCTGTGTTTTATGGATGCGGTCTACGGTGTTTGTTCCATAGGAACCAAACTAGGATTGCAAATCCCGAATCAGATTTAAACAATTTCTTCACACAAAGCTTAAATTAGAACAACATAGATCAAATTAATGAATGTTTAAACACAAATAATCATCCAATAATCAAATTACAACAACAATAGGAACATCAGTAGGAACATCTACTCATATCTTATCAGAAAGAATTTCTATATCTATAGTAGAAAGAGCTGTAGATCAAAACATTATACCTTTCATGGTTTTAGGAACCTCCAGGTTGTTGATTTTCTTCAAGTCAACACCTCTATCTAGGATGTTCTTGGATCTATCCACTCTGGTACTCTGTCTGGTTGGCTGCACAAGGCCCCACTGTTTTTGCTTCTTTGGATCCTTCTGTTTCAGGAGAGAGTAATCTCTTTCCCTCACCACTAAGTCCTTGAAACTGGGAATTATTGTTGGGTCCGCAGCATAGAAAACAAAAAAATTCCTACGGTGTGAACTACACGCCAAGATCTATCTACTAGGTACAAAGCAACGGGTGGATATACATCCAACGAGAACTTACCCTCGTAGACAACAAGCTTTGTTAACGAGTAGGAACTCGTGGTTGATGTAGTCGTACACTTGCCGATCTCAAGATCGTGATGAAGTCCAGCTGGTCCGGCTCCAAAGACGTCCATCGATCCAGCTCCAAGACCACCAAGTCCAGCACCACAAAGCGGCAGTGCATCCGTGATCGCACACACATCCAGACCCGACAACCTCCGTCCCTCTCTCCAAAGAAAGCGTGAAGCAAGAACTCCTTTCGAGATAAAGCCACCGTGACATGTATCTCGCTAATCCGAGACCATGGGGAATAATACTAGAGGGAGAGATCCTTCACAAGGAGGTGTGAGTGAGAAGTGAGGAGGGGTGGCCTTTTATAGGAGGAGGGGTGCCCCTCCTTCATGGCCGGCGCATGGAGGGGGTGACCCTTCACCTCCTCCATTCATGTGGTGGTAACCCCTCCACATTAAAATGCCCCTTCATATTCTCTTTTAAAGTCTCCACTTTAAATGCATTAAATTTCTTCAAATTTAATGCTCTCTCATTTAATAAAACTCTTTTATTATTTTTATTCAGAATTTTGTTAATTACTTTAATTAACAAACATTCACATAAAACCCCCTGCAACATTTTAATATTACATGCATAACCAATTTCAGTAATTTCACCCGAAACAGTTTTGGTGTCTATTGAAATAATTCCAGCGCTTTCTTAAATATTTATCTGAAACATATTTGCTCCAAATGGTGTCGGTATCCCTTAAGTGCAGTGGCGGAGCTTGAAAAAAAATCTGGGGGGGCAAAAGACTAAAGAAAATTTAAAAAAGTAACAAACTAGAATTTGCAGACTTAAAGACAAATATATATTAATATTGGCCACATAGGTTGCAAAATACATGTATGATGAGATCCATATATATGCTAAACTACTTCATCCTAGGACTAGATATACCAAAATATACTACTTGATCATGCTAATCAGTCTTGAAAGAGTCATCGCCAAACCATGTAGGCATTACAGATCAGCTTTTCGATCCCCCTTGCCCTTAAATTCAGTTAAAACAGCTTCAAAGTCGTACTTCTCGGCAATCTCGCGCTCTATGTGAACTACCAAATTATTAGCAAGATTTTCATCTGCCATCTTATTACGTAACCTTGTCTTGACGATCTTCAAACTTGAAAATGCACGTTCCGCACTTGCAGTAGAAACTGGAAGTTTGACTAGCAGTTGTAGTAATTTAACAATCAGATTGTAGATATTATCTCTTCCTGTATCGACAAGGGAATGACAAAGGTTAGTCAAGGTTGAGATATTTTTCAACTCTTCATCATTAGAAGCATCAACAACAAAGGGTTTCAGCTGCTGTTCTAATCCATAGATGTCTTGTTGAGTAAAATCCGCCGGATAATACTTCTTCACTAACCCACATATATCACTGCCTTTAAATGATTTAAATCTATTTCTAGGAATTAGAGTGGCACTGGTGGATAAGAGATCCATTATCTTCTCATTAAACCTGCGATCCAATTCATGTAATTGGCAATCAATAGTTGCACGGAATACCTCCACTCGAAAATATTGCTCCTTAGTGAAATGATCAGGTTGATGCCTTGCACGACCACCACGCATGATATAAGTTTCCTCCATGTTTGGAATTTCAGTGCCATGATCTACACAAAATTCAACAACCGTGAAAAAGATTTGTTCCCAACCATCATCTGATCTCAAGTTACGAAGGCACTCCTTTGTAGCAAACACTAGACGGACAACATTTACAATGTCTTGTGATCTCAACTGTAAAGCTTGTCCAAGTCCTTCAGTTATCTCTAGTATCTCCTTCATCATGCATAAGACGAAGACGAACTCAAAAGAAGACAAATAGCTATACGAAGTGTCAGCATCAGCACGTATTTGTCCAACAACTGATCTATCAGCAGCCATATCTTGGATCACGAAATTTACTGCATTAAATAATTCCATCAGGCTTTGAATAGAACCAAAGTCAGAACCCCATCTAGTGTCCCCAGGACGTTTAAGTGATCTGATCTGATTTTCTCCTTGACCGGTTTGAAGTCTTCCACTTTCTATCAAACGTGCTAGTTCTACCAGTTGGGCATCATGGAGTTCATCATGGCACTTTGATGATGAATCAGCGGTGTTTATAATAAAGATTAGCTTCTAGAAAAATTGGGCAACAGGAACCACCTCTTTGGATGCATCTACTAGTGCAAGTTGCAATCTATGAGCATAACAATGAACATAGTACGCATATGGGCATACCTTAAGAAAAAGAGATTGCAGTCCATTCATCTCTCCTCTCATGTTGCTAGTCCCGTCATATTCTTGTCCTCTAAGGTTCTGAATATCAAAGCCATAATTGGATAATATTGAGCACAACTCATTTTTCAATGTCACAGCCTTAGTATTGGGCACATGTATCATATCAAAGAAGCGCTCTTGTGAACAACCAGCTTTATCAACAAATCTGAAAACCAATGCCATTTGTTCTCTTTTCGCTACGTCACATGTCTCATCCACCAAAATAGAGAATTTAGAATCCCCAATTTCTTCACAAATATGTCTCCGAACTTTAGATGCATATATGGCCAAGATTTCCTTTTGAATATCAGGAGATATGTACTTCGAGTTGTATGGAGAATTCCCCAAAATGACTTTGGCAAGATCAGGATTGAACTCCGCAAGAAGCTCCAACAATTCAAGAAAGTTCCCTTTATTTTTTAAAGTGCCTTTCTCATCATGTCCTCTAAATGCACAAGACTGAAATGTGAGCCAACGGACAGCTGCAACTGAAGCTTTCAACCTTAAACGATTCCTTTCTACCATTTCCATGTCCTTTGCTGCTACAACATTTTCAATATGGCCTGGTTGATGCATAAGAGCTTGACATTCTGTAACTGCATTGTTATGGGGTGAGCAGGGTCTAGAACCTACATGGCCTAAGAATGCACATGATTTTCCATCATTCATCTTTTTCCATTTTTGAAATCCGTGAACGGAGAATACATTAGAACCACCTTTTGCTAAGATATCTCTACTAGACACAAAGCAAAATAGACAATACGCACGGTGGCTGTGTTGTGAGTACTCTAACCATGACGAGAAAAGACTGAACCAATTGTATCGGAAGCGACGTTGCTGGCCTATTTTACCGGAACCTTCATAATGTTGTAGACAAGGTTGCATAGGACCTAGCATCAAATAACCTCTCCGCACACGATCCCTTTGATCAGGTGGATATTGCCAAATCTGTGGTTGCAATGCAGGGTCTCGCTCCAAAAATTCAATACCTCGAAATACAATAGGACCCGGAAATGATTCATTTGCTTGAGGACCTTCATCTTGATTTTCTTGTCGCTGTTCTAGTTCAAGAAGCAGAGGTATAGGCTGTTCTTGTGCTGGTGGAGGATCTTCCTGAACTGACTCTGTTCTTTGTCTTTTGAAGAATGACGCAATGTTGCTCTTGCCCTTTTTACCCATTTTCAGTCCAATTCCCCTATGTCTATCACCAGTTCACTACTGATCTCTCTCTTACTCCCAAATCAATCAAATACTGAAAATGTTTACAGGATAATTGGACAAATCTGCAGTTCAAACAACAACAAAAGTCACCAATTGGGAATTTGGGATGTGCTCTGCTACGTACAGGAAAATAAAATTCTAACTAGATTAGCACTAGGCAGGCACTTACCAAGAGTCAAAGCAGGCAAAAATAAGGGAGGGCAGCGCGAACGGTGCCGCTCATCTGCTGGTCGCCGGCCTGTGTCGGGCGACAGGACCAGGCCAGTTGCGGCGGGTTAGGGTCGGCTACGCTGGCCGGGTCGGAGTTCGCCAGTCGGGGCGGAGGCCACTGACCGACACGGAGGAAGGCAGGGAGTGGGGGGGGCGACGATGTTTGGGGTGCTGGGGAGCGGGTGGGGCGACCGACCGGCAACCGGCGATGGGGTCAGTCGCCTCACAGACGAAGCTGTTGCGGCTACGCCTACGCGAGATGGAGTCCTTTTTTTTTCTTTTAGCTGGGCCGCATGTAGCAGTATGGGGGGGGCGAAACCTCTGATTATGTCTAATCACAGCTAACTAATAGCTACTAACAAAAAAAATGTTTTGGGCTGGGGGGCGGCGGCCCCCCTGGCTTCAACATAGCTCCGCCAGTGCTTAAGTGTGTCACCCTACGGTTCGCGAATAATGCAGACATGATCGAGACCCCTCTTCGATCAATAATCAGTAGCGGGACCTGGAGATCCATACCGACTCCTACACATTCAACGATGACTTCTGTGATCGTGAGAACCTTTAACGCTAGTAACTAAATCCCTTTGTCCCGCGATATATTACATGTCCGAGATTCGATCATTGGTATCTCCATACCTAGTTTGATCTCGTTACCGACATGCACTCTTTTCTCGTTCCCGTGATATACATTCTAGTGATCACATCACTTGCTTGCAAGCTATTTCAATGTGATATAACCGAGAGGGCCCAGAGTATATCTATCCGTCATCGGGATGGACAAATCCTACTCTTAATCCATGAGCCTCAACATAACACCTTTATAGCACTGAACCCACCTTTATAGTCACCATGTTACGGTGTGACGTTTGATGTTAGCAAGATACTCTCCCGGTGTTAGCAATTAACATGATCTCATGGTCTAAGGATAAAGATTACTTCGTATGATGTTATAGCAATATAAACATAATGACTTTAATCGTAATGCTATACTTCGGATGAATGTTCATCACATCATTCCACCAATGGTGTGACCTTGTTATTAACAACATCCAATGTCTATGATCAGGAAACCTTGATCATCTTGTTAATCAACAAGCTAGTCTATAAGAGAGGCATAACTAGGAACCCTTTTTGTTTATTAAACACACATGTATTGATGTTTCCGATCAATACAATTATAGCATGCAAAATAAACATTTATCATAAACATGGAATAAGATAATAACCACTTTATTATTGCCTCTCGGGCATATTCCCTTCAGTCTCCCACTTACACTAGAGTCAATAATCTAGTTTGAAAAACTTTGCGTATTGAACACCTATGGCTTTCTGGTGTTGCATATACGCTATTGCTAGTGGTTAACATAATCTCTGGATCTGACAGTTTCAGGTCCGTGTGTATTTGCATGTCTTTGCGTCTCTCCGCATCACTCATTTTCAAATGAGATGGCATTGTATAAATTTGGTCCTTTGGTGAGACCTTTAGTTCGTTCGGCTCAAAATATGTTGATATTATTGTCACACAATATATCTTCATAGTATTAGCCCACTTTGGACCACACCTAGTTTGATAATAAACTACTTAACACAAATGCCCTCCTTTGCTGCTACTATAGCAGTCATATACTTAGCCTTTTGTTGTAGTATCTGTCACAATGTCTCAACTTTGGAACTCATCCAAATCCATCATGGAACATCCTTTCTATTACATTGTGCCACCCATAGTCTAAATTGAGATAAATTTAATTTGTATCTTATGACAAAACTAGTATCAATGTAACACTTTACAATGAACTACCTTTAACTATTTGTCACTTATACATTATATATTCTTAGTTCTTCCAAAGCTCATAAGAATATCTTTACTATTGTCCAATGATCATCTTATGAATCATTCTGGTATATGCTCATAACATTTAGAGCATAGGACAGTGTGGATATATACATATCATGGTATAATCGATCAAAATCTTCATGTGATTTTACTCACCAAGTGTTGAAACGCTTGAATCTTGATACAATCCTTTCCATGCAGCAAGAACCTTTCTTGTTGTTTCCATATTGAACCCTTTCAATATCTCATATTGAACCCTTTCAATATCTTATATATGTATGTCTGGCACAACCATATTAGCGCCTTAATCTATCCATATAGATATTGATGCCTAATATTTCGGGTTTGCCCAAGTCTTTCATCGAAATCTTATTTTAATGAAATTCTTAACTTGTGTCAATTCAAGATACATCATTTCCAATCAACAATATGTCCTCTACATAATGTATTAGAAATATGTCTCAGCGCTCCCACTTAATTTCTTGCAAATGCAAGCATCTTCATTATCTCCGATGAATTTAAACTCTTTTAATAGTTTCATCATGGTGAAGATTCCAACTCCGCTATGCTTACTTCAACTATTGAAGTTTACATGCCCTTTTAGCACCCTTTGAATTAACAAAACCCTTCGGACCATGTCATGTACACATCCTAGGTTACCATTCTATTAGAAGAACCTTGTTTTGTTTATTCAACTACCATATACCAAAATATATGTAGTGGTTGCTACATTAATCCGTCAAGACTATATATCGCTATGAAAGATCAAATCTTGTCATAGTCAACTCCTTGAACATTGTCGTAAACTTCTTTCCGACATGTCGACTATTTCATAGATGTTAAACATCCATGTCTTATTTCTTTATAGATCCAAACACGACCGATAGGCTTCACGCCTTTCCGGAGGGTCTTCCAAGTTCAGAAACTTGTTTTCTCGTGTATGGATACTATCACGGATTCTATGACTTCTAGTCATTGTATGGAGTCAGGGCCCATCATCGCTTCTTTGCATGTAGTCGGTTCATCATTGTCAAAACAATAACGACTTGCTTATCAAATCTTACTATTTGATTCTTACCGACCCACACAGTTCTATAGGAACTCTAATCTCCGAGATCACACCTTTTGTAATCACGAGAGCCATGAGCATTGTGGCTGCCACCGGGACACTTTCCGGCGCTGCGCTACTTAGAACATATAGCTAAGGTTCAACAACCTTATCAAAGTTCTATTGTCCTCCCACTTAACTTTTCACAAAAAATTCCTTCTCAAGAAACTTGACGTTCCAAGTAACAAACTCTTTTGTCCTCGGTGTTATGGAGAAATTCCCAATAATTTCTTTGGGATAACCTACAAAGACGTGTTTATCCGACTTTGGTTGTAAACATTTTACTTATGCATAGCATACCAAAATTTAAGAAAAGACAATTCGAGTTTTATCCCAAACCATAACTCATATGGTGTCATTTCAATGGATCACGATGGTGCACTTTTCAGTGTAAAAGCGGTAGTCTCTAAAGCTTCAATCCTTAAAACATAACGACAGTTTTATAAATGACACCCTTGATCTTACCATGTCAAACATGGTTTGATTTTATCTCTCGAATATGCCATACTCCTATGGTTTATCGGGAAACACAAATCATGGAACAATTCCTCAAGTCTTAGGTGTTTTTGCTAAACATGTAACTCAAATATCTTCCTTTATGATCGAATCATAAACTCTTTATTTTCTTGTTACAATGATTTTCCACTTTATCTTGAAAGTCTTTGAACAATTTTCAAATGTTTCATACTTCTTCCTTATTAAGTAAATATACAGATATATTCACTCAAATTTTTGGAGAAAGCATATGAAGCAAAAAGATCCATCGCATATGGCTACACATAATGGACTATGCACATTAGCATGCACAATTTCCAATAAGCTAGTCATCCGTTCCTCTCTGGCCTATGGACGGAGTTTCAATTATCTCGAGGAAAGTCTCACATGCGTCAATTGATCAAAATCAAAGGCTCCAAAAATCCATCAACATGGAGTTTCTTCATGTTTTCTTTCAAATATAATTTAAACGGCGATGTCACTTCATAAGTGATCTTTCAATAGTGTTTATGGATGTGATTTCTCCCACTAGACTTGTAAAAGTTCATCCATCCTTTATGGAATACGGTAATTATTTGAACAACCATTGTTCTCGTAATACCGGAACAAAATAACAATTATTAAAACAAATCTTGAAGGCTAGGTTTGACGACAACGAAAAATACAATAACACTTTATTTGTTTTCGATGATCATCATCACTTATTCTCTTGCAGTTACTTAGGCCATTGCAGTTCATGAATTGCGTTGTACTGTATGACACTTCATACCAACCAATTCGGTATCCAATACCGGTATCCAATACCTAAGAACCACATTGTTTAATAAGCAAGGAATACAACCATAACATGTATATCTTCTATATACCCAAGTTGGACATCTCTAACCTTATATTTTCTGCCAAATATTTTATAGATTCTCTTTCAGCAATTCCTTTTTCTTTTCAAAGAATCTATCAACATCAATAGTGGTGTCATTCACATGACACATAGTACAAAGCGTATATAGTCAAATACTAATACCTTTGGACTTGCACTTTTAAGTGGATCACCATCATCAAATGTTTGGCATTCTTCCAAAAATCCATTCTTTAGTAATCTATTAGTGTAGTAAACATTTTACTTACATCTTCTATTCATCCTTATCATGACAACTTTCATGATCAAGCTACTATAGCTTATAAGGAAGAATCACGAGTATAATATCAGTTCCCAAAACCTTTTTGGTAGATTCGGATGCCTAGCATCTCCATCCTTCACAAATTCTCATACAATATGAGAACATGTATTTTGCTAAATTATACTCTATCATAATGCAACCAAAAACATTGTTTCAGATATCACAATATATTTCACACATGATGGTTTCTGAAACAATTTCCAGCTCCAATATAATCTTGATATTAAAACAACTTTTTGAATATCAATAATCATGGAGGCAAACATGATACTTTAGATACTAACATTGGAATTCTTACTCTTGATTTAATACTACTTATTAAACTTCATGGAGTAAATAGAGTTTGCTGAAAGTTTGCAATAGGACTTATAAACTTTAAATTGACATTCAAAACAATACGATACCAGTTCGTAAAGTAAATATCCAGAATTCTATAGTTCTATTATCTCAATTAAAACTAAGCATAAGGTAGTGAACAGATGCCAATGACTACAACAAATTATGCAAATTCACTTCGATTTAGTTTATGACAAATTGAGTTCGACTAATCCAAATTAGAAATGAACTCCCACTCAAAAACGACATCCCTCGTGCCTTTTTGGTGATTACATGAACCAAATCCACTACACCAAGTCCGATCATCATGTGAGTCGGTGTAGCTTCAAAGGCGAGCATCAATATGGTCATCACATCAACTATATGACTCATGCTTAACCTTTTGGTCCGTGTTCCAAGGCCATGTCTGTACATGCTAGGCTCGCCAAGTAAGAACCTTAGTATTCGCGTGTGTAAAACTGTCTTACACCCGTTGCATGAAAGCGTAGAGTTGAGAACACCCGATCATCACGTGATGTCTCGAAACACGATCAATAGAACGGTGCATACTTAAGGAAGAACACATTTTATCTTGATATTTAAATGAGGGATCATCTTACAATGCTACAGAAAGCGCCAAACTAGCAATATAAGATGCAAACATCTAATGTGTAAAGTGAGATGATATGGTCCATGCATTTGATCACCATCATATGCATCATGGTATGATCCCTATCATTCCTTTATGTGTAAGGCCAAGGTCTATGGAACTTACACGTTGAATGTGTTGTAAGAGTATCTATCATACATCTACTTACAACAACACCATATCAAGACACAAGCCCAGCAACGATCTAAACTAGACGCCTCTAATTTATCAATTGCAAGTTTTACGTGGCTTAGGGCTTTCGGAGATAGAATCGTTCTTACCTACGAACATGAACCACATCGAGGATAACTAAGTTATTAGCAACTCGTTGTAAATTAGATATTGACTATAGTAGGAGAGACAGACACCCGCCAGCCACTTATGCAAAACAAGTTGCATGTCAGTCGTGGAACCGGTCTCATGTACGATGACATGTAAGGTTGGTCCGGGCCGCTTCATCCCACTATGCCACCAATATCCAAAATACATAGAAGATGCAATAACATGATCATCATCGCCCACATATCAACATATGTGTACTACCCGTGCTAAGCACCTACGCATAGATCAAGCTCTGATACCACTGTTGGGTCCGCAACATAGAAAACAAAATTTTTCCTACGGTGTGAACTACACGCCAAGATCTATCTACTAGGTACAAAGCAACGGGTGGTCATACATCCAACGAGAAATTACCCTCGTAGACAACGAGCTTTGTTAATGAGTAGGAACTCATGGTTGATGTAGTCGTACACTTGCCGATCTCAAGATCGTGATGAAGTCCAGCAGGTCCGGCTCCAAAGACGTCCATCGATCCAGCTCCAGACCACCAAGTCCAGCACCACAAAGCAGGTGCATCCGTGATCGCACACACGTCTGCACTCGACAACCTCCGTCCCTCGCTCCAGCAAAGCAGCGGAAGCAGCAACTCCTTTCCAGATAAAGCCACCGGGAACATGTATCTCGCTAATCTGAGACCATGGAGGAATAATACTAGAGGGGGAGAGAGATCTTTCACAAGGAGGTGTGAGTGAGAAGTGAGGAGGGGGTGGACTTTTATAGGAGGAGGGGGTTCCCCTCCTTCATGGACGGCGCATGGAGGGGGTGACCCTTCACCTCCTCCATTTGTGTGGTGGTAACCCCTCCACATTAAAATGCCTCTTCACATTCTCTTTTAAAGTCTCCACTTTAAATGCATTAAAATTTTCCAAATTTAATGCTCTCTCATTTAATAAAACTCTTTTATTATTTTTATTCAGAATTTTGTTAATTACTTTAATTAACAAACATTCACATAAAACCCCCTGCAACATTTCAATATTACATGCATAACCAATTTCAGCAATTTCACCCGAAACAGTTTCGGTGTCTATTGAAATAATTCCAGCGCTTTCTTAAATCTTTATCTGAAACATATTTGCTCCAAATGGTGTCGGTATCCCTTAAGTGTGTCACCCTACGGTTCACGAATAATGCAGACATGATCGAGACCCCTCTCCGATCAATAATTAGTAGCGGGACCTGGAGATCCATACTGACTCCTACACATTCAACGATGACTTCTGTGATCGTGAGAACCTTTAACGGTAGTAACTAAATCCCTTTGTCCCGCGATATATTACATGTCCGAGATTCGATCATTGGTATCTCCATACCTAGTTTGATCTCGTTACCGACATGCACTCTTTTCTCGTTCCCGTGATATAACATTCTAGTGATCACATCACTTGCTTGCAAGCTATTTCAATGTGATATCACCGAGAGGGCCCAGAGTATATCTATCCGTCATCGGGATGGACAAATCCCACTCTTGATCCATGATCCTCAACATAACACCTTCATAGCACTGAACCCACCTTTATAGTCACCCTGTTACGGTGTGACGTTTGATGTTATCAAGATACTCTTAGGTGTTAGCAATTAACATGATCTCATGGTCTAAGGATAAAGATTACTTCGTATGATGTTATAGCAATATAAACATAATGACTTTGATCGTAATGCTATACTTCGGATGAATGTTCATCACATCATTCCACCAATGGTGTGACCTTGTTATTAACAACATCCAATGTCTATGATCAGGAAACCTTGATCATCTTGTTAATCAACAAGCTAGTCTATAAGAGAGGCATAACTAGGAATCCTTTTTGTTTATTAAACACACATGTATTGATGTTTCCGATCAATATAATTATAGCATGCAAAATAAACATTTATCATAAACATGGAATAAGATAATAACCACTTTATTATTGCCTCTCGGGCATATTCCCTTCAATTATGTCTTCAGGAAGAGATGTAACTTGGTCATCCAACTTCTGTGCTTTCTCAGTGTTGATTTTCTGAGCAAAACTCATATCCTTAGACTGTCCTTCCATCCAGAATCTCTGAATCTCCGAATCAGTACCATGGGCAATAGGAGTTTTATCCTAGATGAAATTTCCTTCAACATCCACTAAACCCTTTTGAACCAGCAACTGAAACACAACATTGGCACTGTGAGAAGAATTTGTTGCCATCCTAACTTTGCTAGAAGCTTGTCCTCCATTTCTAGCAGGGCCACCATTGCTTGCTTGCTGGGATGAAAACCCACTCCTAGAAGTATCAACATGACCCATTCTCCTTCCCTGGCCAGTAAAGACCTCTTCATTCCTCTTATTTTGACCATTTCGATCATCAGCCAGCAGTTCCTCTTCTTCATCAACGGCAGGAACAGAGGTGTCTAAAGAAAACCCTAGGTGGAACAGGTGGTCATGGAAGTTAAAGAGTCTACCAGCAGGGAGTTTTGAAGGATCCTTACATTTAACTAGTGCCCTAACTTCTTTAGCATTGTGCATGAAGATACTCTGTCAATCCACATAATTTAGGATGCCACATATGGAGATTGCTTGATCTAGAGTATTCCATTCACACCACTTAGTCTTCAGACCTGTCACTATCACCCAAACTTTCTTTAGGGAATCCAATGGTTCTGGATCATCATTCCAGGCTTCCACCTTTACCCACACTCCTGGTTTTGATACACCAAAATTGGGGTAACCAATCACCTGTTCAACAAAAATGTGGGGAGGGAACTTCACCAAAAAGGTGTTCTCAGCACCTAGCTCTCTTAATCTTCCAAGGCTAGTTAGTTTTGTAAATCTTAGATAACTCTTGAGCTAGTTCATCAGCAGTTAAAGAACCTTCTTCCACCAACACTATCCCATAGTTTTTGGAGAAGCAATTGGATTCACAACCACCTAAGGAGCCTCTATATGATAAAACCCAGTCCTGGAGCACAACTACCAATGTATTTAGCCATTTGGTATGGCCTTCTACTCACTGGACACTTATCCACAACATGAGAAGCACTCTTGCATATAAAGCACACAGGGGTTTTCTCACAATTTGCCTAAAGGTGTCCTGGTTCACACAGCACATACAGATTGAGTTAACATAATTCCACTGAGCATTAAGACTTGTAGGAGCAGCAACTTCTTTCTGAACAGGCGTTTTGGGTGTGCTCTTTATGTATCCCAGAGTGACTTCAAAGTAAAACGACGGCAGAAAGAGAGATGTAGTGTGGTGTTTATATGAGTGCAGTTAGCTTTAGCTGACACTGACAAGATCGTCAAACTCAGCAGTGCCACACAATACATCAGCATTGATGGATAGTCTCTGGCTCATGTATGTAGAGCAATGCAATCTAGAAGACCATGGTTGATAGTCAAAATGTAGTGTGATTCAGTTCGAGTGAAAATGTAGAGTGATTTAGAGCATCTCTAGAAGACTCCACTCCGTAAACGTGCGGTCTGAAAGAGCGTTTGCAGGCCACGCAAAACCTGTTTTTCGAGCCAATTTTGGCTACCGCGGAACATACACCGCAAACCCTATTTTACTGGTGAGGTTTGTGGTGTCTGTCCACGGGAGGAAAACTGGGATTGCAAATCCCGAATCAAATTAAAACAATTTCTTCACACAAAGCTTAAATCATAACAACATAGATCAAATTAATGAATGTTTAAACACAAATAATCATCTAATAATCAAACTACAACAACAATAGTTCAAATAAAATTACAACACGGGTTCAAATGAACAAACAACCAATGTATCAGAGAACAAATAAATAGTTCAACTCAGTGAATAAAAAAGAGGGGGACTTCATCGTCCATGCCGCAACCAATGATGTTGTACGAGGTCTTGTTGGAGCTGGGTATGCTGGAGGAGTTTTCAATCTCCCGATATGTCTTAAGAAATGCTTGAATGCGATCAGGGTTGCGTTCTGGCCTCACTCGGCTATAAATATTATCATAGAAGAACTCCAAATTCATGTCCTTGTCATCTTCTATGATCATGTTGTGGATAAAGACACAACATGTTATGATATTGTTCATGGTTTTCTTATCCCCAAAACAAGCAGGACCTCAGACAATAGCAAACCTAGCTTGCAACATCCCAAAAGCCCTCTCGATGTCCTTGTGGCATGCCTCTTGAGCCTGTGCAAATATAGCCTCCGCCCTATTTTCTGGCGTTAGAATGGTCTTCACAAATGTACCCCAAGTTAGATATATGTCATCTGCTAGATAGTAGCCCAACGTGTAGTTATGGTTCAAGACTTTATAGTTGCAAGCCGATTGTTCTACTTTGCCAATTAGCAAAAAGATTGGACCTATGCAACACATTGATATCATTGAGCAATCCCAACAATAAAAAAACAATACCAAATCCACAAGTCCTGAGATGCCACGGCTTCGAGCAAAATAGTTGGATCACGGTTTTTTCCACAATATTTCCCATCCCATGCCTTCGGACAATTCTTCCACCTTCAATGCATACAATCAATACTACCTAGCATGCCCGGCCAAACACCTCTTTTCATTCAAAGCCATGATCAGCTTTGTGTTTTCTTCGTTGGAAGCTCGAAGTTAAATTTGACCAAAGACACAGATCATGACCTTTGCAAATCTCTGCACACACTCAACTATTGTGTCCTCGCCATTGCGCATATATTCATCGGTATAATCCGCATAAGTGCCATATTCAGTCACTCGCATAGCTGTCGATTTTTTTGGTAGGCGCTAAATCCAATTAGCCCCGCAACATTTCTGTGGCAACTGAAAAAACGCGAATTGGCCTCGCACGCTTCTACAATTTTCACAAACAAATCTCTGCGCATATGGTACCGCCTATGGAAGGGACGGGTCTGATATGTGGGTACCTCGGCAAAGTAGTCGCATATGAGCATATCGTGCCCGAGCGAGCGGTTACGCGGAATGCAAAGTGTGTCGACCGTCGAGCCTCATCGCTGCGATTTCTTCCTGTCCTCGAGATCTTGCATGACGACAAGTACGGACATTTGCACATAGTCGTCGTCGAAGAGCAAGTACTCAATGTCCGAATCATCAGAGGATGAAGGATCCTCAAAAAAAAAACTTCTCGCTCTCGGTCATCTAAAAGTTTCGAAGATTAAAACTTACGCGACGAAGGAAATGAACGAATGCACAGGAGGAATCGAAAGCAAACCTCGTCCATGGCAGGTACGGTGACCTCGGCAAGCTCACGAACGACACCGCTCAATTCGAAGCAGACAAGAGAAGCTACTGCTGCGGTTGTGGGGCGGACGAATCAAGACGCCCAGGTCGATGTCATGCCCAAATGGGCCGGCATCGACGCATCCGTGGTGGCGGCATCGACAACCACCACCGGCAGCGGAGAAGTGGTCAAATCGCTAGATCTGAGCTCGCAGTTGTGTGGAATCTTAGATGCGAGCAGCAGCGAGGTGGGTCGTGGAGGGACGTGGCTGGTAGAAGCCGGAGACGACAGCGACGGCGGCAGCGCGCGGGGGTGAAATTTCAGCACGCCAACCTATCCACGCGTATACGGGGCACCCTCGGGCCAGCCTCACAGCGTGGGCATATATGGGTGCGGTGGTCGAATTCACGGAGCTCCAAAAAACTTTTTCACCCCAGACCTTCTTTATGGTGTCTATTCGAGTTAGTTTTTGGCCTCAAAACCAAAAACTTACGGTTATTTTCCAATTCTACACGTGTTACCAGGTTTGAATGATCAGCAGGCAGTGTGAATTTCTGAATTTCGACACTGAGATGATGAACGGCTCTGATCGCATGTCTGCGATTTTCCATTGTACTAGATACGCCGGCCAGCCGACAGGTTGAGGAATTGCTGAACAGGACCAGCGGCTAGTCTACTGTCGCATGTCAAAGCAGCTGGCGTACTCGATGCTGGCTGGATGGCTTCAATTAGGTTGCCTCGCCAACAGTTGGCAATTAATAAAAACGCACGCTGTGTCTTAAAATGTTTTAGAGAAACCCCACATCTCAATTTGTAACCAACGCCATTATTCTACTAGTTGAGTATTAGTATGTAGGAGTAGGAACTGACGAATCAAGCGCTGAGTTGCAGGAGCAGCAGAAGCAAGGATTTCAAGAAGCGAAGAAACTGGTCGGCGTGAGCTGCTCGGCCAGCCCTGTCGGCTGTCCGCTACCGCCCTGGCTTGCCTTTTCTTTTTTGGCTTCGGACAACACCTGCTCGGTCATGCTCATGCCTCATGAGATTCTCCTGCCCAGCCACTGGATTAATTTGGAGCCTAAACAGATTGTCTCCAACCATATTCGCCCACTCACTTTTCAAATTGCTTACTTACTCATACTTCAAATTTCTTAACTCACTTTTCAGATTGTCTCCAACCATATTTGCATACTACACGGCCCAATACTACAAATGTACCGCTAGCATGATATGCCTAAAGCATTCCTAGAAGAGCCTTTCTAGGGCGTTTTTTTTCATTCGGACGATGAAAAATCTCCCAATCGCGTTTCAGGCGTCCACTTTTCGCCGGATTTGGTCCAGTTTACATCCGGGTTCCTAGACCGAATCTGGGGCGCCGGGAACCGCTTGGGAACGCCGGGTGAAGGTAAAACAGGATAGGCCAACCCTGTCAGTAACACAACGCATTTCCTACCGCGATTTGGCTCTCCCTCGGCGCAGAGCTTTCTCCTAGCTGCCCCTCGCCGCCATGTCATCGCCAGCGAAGCCCCGCCCAGCCGAAACCACGCCTATAGAAAGGTCCGCCGCCGCCGCCGCATCCCTTCCCCTCGGCCTAGACCTTGTTTTGCCTTCTCTAGCCTTCGCTCCAGCTCGGCTTCGTTCCGAGTTCCCGCCTACCTCGCGTGCGAAGTGTTCGGCGTTTTGCAAGAGCAACACATAGCAGCTATGCCGAACATGATCTGGCCGAACTATGCTGAACTTTGTTTGTTTAATTTCGTGCAACTATGCCGAACATTGCTCTGTATTCATATTTATGCTGAACTATGTGAATTTAAGCCGAATTTATCCTGCCTAGGAACCACACCTGGAAACGCGAGTGGAAAACTGACCGTTCTCAAGCGGAAAGTTACATCCGTCCGGCGCTAAATACCGCCGGATTTCGGCCTAGGAACACCGAACGAATGAAGATGCTCTTACAGCAACACCAACAAAAACGGAGAAGAGAGTATAAACCTACAAAACTTTCACCTATACCAATGCTGAACTGCTGATCAGAGTTGGTGCTACTCCAAGGCGAGATCGATAAAGCTATAGGTCGAGCTTTTGACTTGTTGGTCACTGGCTGGACGTCCTTAACTGGCCACCTAATAATACTCGTCAGATAATTGAGTCGGGTAAGAGAGGGTGGCCCCGCCTCCTCCTGTCCCTGCGTGTACCTACGCACCCAATTCCTCCGTGCTGTGCCTCCCGTTCCATGGCAGTGCCGCCTGCCGCGCACTGGTGCACAGCACAGCCGGCCGGCACATGTGGAGTGACCTGGACTGGACATGATCCCGTGTGCATACGGGTTAGCTAGCGTGAGCTGGGAAATTCTCGGTTGGTTGCGTTCATAATGATTGCGGTGGTAAAGTATGCACCGGCTAACTAGGGTGCCGATTTGATATGTTTTGCCGTTGGTCAAGGAGTAGCGACGAAGTGATCTGGATTTGTGGTGGTTTTTTATTGTTGGTAAAATAATGCTTCCAAGTAGACGTTGGTTCGAATTTTTCTTAGACTATTTTTTGTTTGTTTTAAAAGTATTATTAGGTGTTTTGGAACCGATCGGCCGAAGGAGCGGGGGATGTGCGATTTAGACGTTTTTCTACACGTTGCCTGGTGAGCAACCAATAAAAGAATGGGCAACCATGTTCATGGAAAATGCATGTGAAGAGTTGACGATGCCAATCAATCCGTTGTATAACCGTCCAAAAGAAAAATCAGTCCGTTGCATACACAGCACACCTACGTGGAATGGAAACTATCAAGCTGGGAAAACAGGAGAGCCTAAAAGTAAGGGAAGGACAAGAGAGTTGACAAATAGATGAAATTTCATTACTTAAACACTAGTGCTATTAGCCCATTATCCTGTGGGCGGTGCTACGCGTACCCGGGAATCAAAACTTCCGATCCCCCGGGTCCTCGTGCTGACACGTGTCCTTTCAACCCCTTTTGCTACACTAAATCCCGCTTTTGCTACATAATGCCTGAGAGTTTCTATTTTAGATTTTACCTTTCTTTTTGCTCTTCGAATTAGGAAGAGCTAAAGGGGCCCTACTATGATCCCTCAATTGAGTGATCGCTCAAGTCATAGACCTGAGACTGGGCCAACAATCATTCAGAATGATATTCTCTTGTGCGCTAAGTTACATACGATGAGGAACATTCCTCTTATCGGACAAGATCCACTGAAATGTCATAATATTTGACATATCCGAGTTTTGTAGCAAAAAAGGTTCGCGCAATAAAAGAACAAAAGGACAACCCTCGCCGGAGACCTCACCGGAAAACTCGCCGGAGACTTTGTAGCAAAAAAACAATATTGATGTAGCAAAACCGACTTGGAAAATATCACCGGAGATTCGCCGAGAAAAAACTCGTCGAAAACCTCGTAGCAAAAAAATTACGCTATTATAGAAAAACCACAAAACGGTGGTAGCAAACAAAATGTTGCTAATGTAGCAAAAAAAGATTTCACCGGAGACATTGTCGGAGACCTTGTAGCAAAAAAGTTACTATCTAGCAAAACAACTTCTCTGGAGACTACAAAAACACACAACAGTTGGAGCAAAAACTATATATGTATGTAGCAAATCCTGCGGCCGTAGCAAAAATCCTCAACATGAAAATCCGTTGCTCTGTCGGTAGCAAATCCGTCGGCCGGCGGAAACAACGACGATGTCCGTTGGTAGCTAAAATGCCGACTGTCTGTAGCAAAATCTCCCAGTGTAGGTAGCATGCCCGGGGCGCCACATCAAACTACTGTTCCTCGCCGGAAGTCTGAGCAGCGGGGCGATGTCCCTGTCGGAGCCGAGCCCGTGTAAGGGAGCAGTGCCGTCGTTCCCCTCCTAGGGCTGGTGCTTGCCATCTTGCTACGTCGGTGCTCCACTTGTAGGGCGGCGAGTTCTGGCCGGTAAGATAGGAAGGTGGTGAGCTCTGGCGGCGCGTGGCAAGCTCCGGCCGGCGCGTGGTGATGCAGAGAATGCGGGACCAACTGCACGCGGCAAGCTTCGGCCGGCGCGTGGCGATGCAGAGAATGCGGGACCAACTGCACGCGGCGAGCTCCGGCGGCGGAGCGCGGGGGAACTCCAACGGCGGAGCGCAGGAGAGGTGGCGGAGCGTGCGAACTACGGCGGCGGAGTGATACGTTGCAAACGTAACTATAATTTTTGATGTTCCATGCTTGTTTTATATCTACTTTCTTATGTTTTGTCCATAATTTGGAGTATTTTTACATATTTTCTGAAACTAACCTATTAACAAGATGCCACAGTGTCAGTTGCCCGTTTTCTGCTGTTTTTGGTTTCAGAAAAGCTAGTAAGGAAATATTCTCGGAATTAGACCGGACAAAATCTCAAGTCAATATTTCACCAGAAGGAACACGGAGTCTAGATGGAAGACGAAGAGGGGAGCCAGGGGCCACACCCTAGGGTGGCGCGGCCAGCCCTAGCCACGCCGCCACCTGGTGTGGACCCCCTGGTGCTCCACCGACCTTGCCCCTTAGCCTATATATTGCCTACGGGACGAAAACCCTAAGGACCTGATCAAAAATTCCACGAAAGAGTCTGTAGCCGCCGTCATCTCCATCCCTAGATTGGGAGGGATCTGAAGCTCTTCCCGGCACCCTGCCGGAGGGGAGAGATCACCCTGGAGGCCTTCTTCATCACCATGACTGCCTCCGGTGTGATGCGTGAGTAGTTCATCCCTGGACTACGGGTCCATGTAGTAGCTAGATGGTTGGCTCTCCTCCTTTGTGCTACCATGTTTAGATCTTGTGAGCTCTGTTCATGATCAAGATCATCTATTTGTAATCCTACATGTTGTGTTTGCGGGGATCCGATGGATATTGATATGCTATTTCAGATTGATTATTGATTCTATCATGTCTATGTTATCTGTGATCTTGCATGCTTTCTGTTGTTAGTAGCTATCTTGGCCGAGTAGATGCTAGCAACTCCAAGAGGGAGTATTTATGCTCGATAGTGGGTTTATGCCTCTAGGAATCTGGGGAAGTGACAGAAATCTCTAAGGTACTAGATGTCTTGTTGCTACTAGGGAGAAAACATCAATCATTTGTTCATAGAACAATCGTATTGTTTATGTTACACACTTTTCTTAATGTAATTATCTGTTACTTACAACTTAATACTACAGGGGGTTCAGATGATAACCTGAAGGTGGATTATTAGTCATAGATGCAGTTGGATTACGGTCTATGTATAATGTTGTAATGCCCAATCAAACCTCGTAGGAGTCAATATGATTAGTATATGCATGTATGCTTTCTTGGTGTCTATCAATTGCCCCGCTGTAATTTGTTCACCCAACATGTCATCTATCTTAAGGAGAATCACCTCTAGTGAACTATGGACCCCCGGTCCATTCTTTTACCATCAATCTACATTCTATTTACTGTTTACTTTCTGCAAGCAATTACTATCTTCCACACAATACGTTTAATCCTTTGTTTTCAATAAAACCGGTGAGATTGACAACCTCACTATAAGTTGAGGGCAAAGTTCTGTGGTTGTGTTGTGCAGGATTCCAAGTTGGAAACAAGACCTTGGAGGTGTTTCCTTTCTCCTACTGGTTCGATAGACTTGGTTTCATAACTGAGGGAAAACTTGCTAATGTGCTCATCATACCTTTCTCTTGGGGTTCCCCAACGAGCTCGACATATTTTGAGCCATCAAGCAGCTTTTTCTGGCGCCGTTGCCAGGGAGTCAAGGACATCTTCAGAAGGGGAGTCCCTCATAACCAATCTCTTTACTTTGTTTTTTTGTTTTGCTTAGTTTATTTCTGCTTTGTTTGCTTGTTTCTTTATAAAAAACACAAAAAAATTAGTTATACTAGTTTGCTTCTTTATATCAAAAACACAAAAAAATAGTTTATATCTTAAGTTGCTATTATGTCTAGCATTCCTCCAATCACTATGTCACCTGAGGAAATGATTTTTACTTTCAAACAAGGAATTGAAGAGAGTTTCAAAAAAGCTTGGTCTAGAATCTCTGATTTACATGCAAACTGAACCTAAAATGACTCTAAGCTTGTTTCTTAGCAGTTTTTACTTTGAAACTGCCATTTGCTATAGATATGCTTTGGATGCTGTAGTTGGAGAACATTTCCTCCAATGCAATGAGGGTGAAGCTTTTAATGCCATAAAAAAGTTGGTTGCAACATATGACTTGCCTTGCAAATCTGATTCCTCCATTATAAACGTTATGTCTAGATTGAACACTCTTGAGACCCACACAGCTAGTTTAAAAGAATGCTATAACATGCTTAGAGAGCATCATGAATATGTTCCAATAAATTCTGAATCTTCAAAATTCCTACAGTAAAAAATGTTATAAATAATGAAACTTTTTATGCTTGTTGTGATATCATGTCTGAATTCTGTCTTATGCCTAAAGATATCTATGAATAGTTGAATCTTTGGGGACTTTCTGAAGGGGGAGAAGAAATATCTCTTGCTAATAATGCCACAATATTACTTAATGGAATAGCTGAAGGAGTGTTTACAAATATTCTAGGGAAAGTGGTCTCTACTGATTATCTTGTTATTGAATGTGTAGGAAAATGACAAATTACACTTGGAAGATCCCTACTTAAACTCTTTGAGCAATAATAGATGTGAAAAAGGGCATCATGCACTTTGCTTCACCACCAAACAATCATACGTCCCCCAAGTATAAGAATAAAAGTAAGAGAGGTAAGGGCAAAAAATTTGGTTTTAATGCTTCTTCATTTGGGAATACTTGATTTTTTTTCTTACTTCTTATGCCTAGCTCAAAGGCGTTAAAGAAAAACACTTATTGGGAGATAACCCAAATTTCGTTAAGAATATTTTTTGAGTCTTGGAAATTATTGCTTCAGTAATAACCTCTCCTTATCCTTTTTGTGTAGTTTTTGTGCCAAGAGTAACCTCTAATGAGAGGGAAATAATGATTGGGAAAGTTGTTGTCTCGAAACAGATTTTTGTGCTTCGCTGTAAAAATTCGTGAAAATCTCTGTACGTCGGTTTGAGCTGTAATTTTTTGTGCTTCTGCCCCAGGTTGTTATCTAACTTTCGCTAGTTCAATACTTTTCGATTTGAGCAACAGAAGGTCTTTGAAAAAATTGGTTTTTACCTGCTGGTCTGTTTTGACATATTTCTGCCATTATTTGCATTTGCCTCTTAATCTCTTTCTCTTTGAGTTCTCTCTGATCATTTGAACTTTTAAAGGAAGTGCTACAGTAGCTTGTGTTTTAGTGAAAGTTTTACTTGTGTTGGAACTGAACCAAAAGACTTATTATCTTGAGTACACTAATGTTGCTAATGAAGATTGTGTGAAGTTTTGTATGAAGGAAATTTTAAAGTGTAGGAAAGAGTAATGTGATAAGATGAAGTATGGACAAAATCTCAAGGTTGGAGATGCCACCCGTGTCACCCCAAGAAATATTCAAGAAGTACGAGCGTCAAAGCTTGGGGATGCCCAAGGCATCCCCTTCTTCATCAATAAAAATCTCAGGTTTTTCCAAGCACTTCATTTTTATTGTTTCATGCACAATTGTGTTATTCTTGGAGCGTCTTCATTTTCGTTTTTAGTTTTCGTTTGCATGGTTTGCTTAAATAAAGTTGGTTGGACCCCCACATTCATACATAGTTTCAAATAGGTTGATTTGGATTGGAAAAGAGTAGGAAAGTTCATGCTTATAAGTGGTATAAAAGGAGCTTGTTTTTGACTATGACTTAGGATTTGTCATGTCATGCTTGATATTGTTTTGGCTTTATGCTTACTGATTATTGTTGTAGCATGACTTGTTACAAACAATTGAGATTGCTTAATATGCCTTGAAAGAATCATGCGTTGTTTTAGCATATAAAGGCATAATATTGTGGTATTCTCCTTTGACGTTTTATTTGGGTTGATTTGGCGCATGCTCACACCATGTTAAGACTATAACAAGTCACCATAGCCTCTATGATCATTTAGTTTTTGACTTGTAATATCACTTTATGATTTAATTGATAATGTTTTGTCGCTTTGCATGATTATGGCCATTATTGCTCTCTTAGTTGGTCGCTCCTAGTCTTTTGCTAGCCTCCATACCAAGTATGAGTTCCACTGATGCATCCAACTCCAAATAAAACCAAGTTATTCCAAAGAGTCCACCATACCTATCTATTAGCATTTGTTATTCTAAGTATATTCATGTTTTTATCTACCTTCCGAATTAAACTTGTTATGTGAAAATTAGTGATTAAATATCTCACAAACTTGATGACACAGTTTACTTTTCTTGCACTTACTAACTTGAACCATTGTGCCCATCTATGTTGCGTATATGCTTGCGTTTTGTAAGTTGTGAATTAGCAGAACCATGTTATCATGGCGAACGCTTTCAACATTGCACTTTATTTAGTTGGTATCATGTTCTTTTGCTTATGTATCCCGGCGGTGTGAAATGAAAGGGGAGCGTGTAAGGCTCATGGAGTTCGTATATGTGTTAGAGAAATGCCTGGGCGGCTGGTCTAAGCCATGGCTAATCATGGTGGAAACCTGCAGCGTAACCATAGTGAGCAATCTATGAAGCATCCTCTATAAAAACCTATGCAAATAGGAAAGTAAAAAAAGGGAAAAAAAGAGATGCCTATGCAAATAGAAAATAAAAGGATGCTGAGATGCTCATTGTCTACTTGCCTTGTGATGACCCACAAGTATAGGGGGTGTATCGCAGTATTTTCGATAAGTAAGAGTGTCGAACCCAACGAGGAGCAGAAGGTGCTGACTAGTGGTATGGATCAGGAATTCTCTGCAAATACTTAGCAAACGGATTTTTAGGGGTTTTCGATAAAGCAAGTAAACAAAGTACGAGTAAATAAAAGACAGTAGGAATAAATGCAGCAAGTGGCCCAATCCTTTATGCAGCAAAGGACCAGCCGGTTGTATTACTTAAGATGACCAAACGTTCTCGAGGACACATGGGAAGACTGCCAAGTGCTTTCGCTTCATATAGTTGATTAATCTTCTTTAGCTTGCTAAGTGTTGTGTGGGTGAACCTGTGCTAATGTACCGTCTCATCCAAGACTAATACATACTTGTGATTATACCTCTTGCAAACATCCGTAAGTACAAGAAAGTAATTAAGGTAGAAACCTAACCACAGCTTTAAACTCTAAGACCCTTACGTCTCTTGTGCAATGGTTTCCTAACGGGGGTTCAGGTTTTTGTCACTCCAGCAACCCCTGTTGGAAATATGCCCTAGAGACAAATAGTAGTAAGGACTATTATCATATTTCATATAGTTTATGATTAAGTTTTATATCATGCTATAACTGTATTGAGTGGAAACATCAATACACGTGTGATATACAAACAACCAGGGGTTCCCAGTGAAACTCTAGTCACTGGTTCATTGGTCAATAGATGATCATGTTTCCTGATCATGTGGCATTTATGCCAGTTGGAAATGAGGTCACTCATTCGGAGAGTGAGATGATGAACCAATACCCAACCTAAACATCGTGACCCGATCATGTCATGAAGTTCAAAGTTACGATGCTTAGAAATGGATCCTCGTAGACTATTCCTTAAACTGTGAGGCTATATCAATCACTGTCTCCCGAGGGTGCTTAGATATCATCAAACGCCAGAAAACGGTGGTTATAAAGGTGTGTTCGGGTATTCGGACGAAACCGTAGAGGCAATATATGTCGAGAGCAGGATTTGTCCGTCCATGTGACGGGAAGATACTAAAGGGCCCACTCGGAGAAGTTATATCCAATAGTTGCGCATCGTGTGATTAGATCACGGGATATCACTTGTCAGGACGAGTTAAGTAGCATTGCTCAGTAACGAGATTGAACATGACATGGTGATGTCATTGATCGAATCTCGGGCAATGCAAGTATCGAATGACAAAGGGAATAAGACACGACTGCCCCGGTTCAAACAACGAAAGATCTTCGTGGAACGCACAAGGGTCACATGGCCATCTAGGTCCCTCTGTTGATCATTGGTGCGGGAGTGTCCCGACCATGTCTGGAGTGTTCCCGAACCATAGGGTATCATGCTTAAGGGCTTGATGATGCTTAGAGAGTGTTTATAGGATCGGTAGAATCACCGAAGAAAAGAAGGAAGAAAACCGGAAGGGTTTCGGTAAGTCCGGAGGATGTCCGGAGTGGAGGTGGAAGGTGTTCCATGGACACGGAGATTAGATAATGTGTGAATGAATGTTAAATATTGATTTAATCATTTATTCATAATTATTTAATAAAGAGAAAATAAATTAAAAAGGTCAAAAGGCTTAATGGGCCAAATCCGGAGGGAGAGGGCCCATTAGGGAAAGGAGAGAGGGAGAAGGGGGCCAAGGGGGTGGCTGGCGCCCTAGTGGGCCAGCCCCCCTGCGTGGGGCCCATGGGGGTGGCCAGCGGTGCCACCCCTCCCCCCTCCTCTCCTTTAGTCCCACCCCGGGACTTGAGGGGAGGTAGTACCTCCCCTCCCCCTATATAAAGTGGGGTATATTGGCCTAGAAAATACACCCAATAATCAATAAAGGTCTCCCCACTTTTGGGAGGACCTCTAATTGATATTTTCTCTCTCCTCCTCTCTCTCTCGTGACCGTGGTCTCAAGTCTGGACTGCGCGAGCGAGAGACATCTTCATCGTGGAGCGTCGTCGCGCTGCGGGATTTGGATCCGGGAGCTCTACTTCCGCAACTGCTGCTGGATCGGGGAAGCGGGAGTCATCGTCAGGCACCGGACGTTTGTAACTCCCATGAGGTGTCACACTTGAGGCACTCAAGTCGTTTGAGCCAGAAGGAGCGCAAGGACTTCATCATGACCTTGAGGTCGGCTTCGGCTCGTCTACATCAACCACGCTCTCCTGAGCATTGACAACGCTTTTCGGTCTTCGAGGGTAAGTTTGCGAAAATCCCCTCCCATTACTGTATTACTAATAGATAGGTCCTGGCAGCTTCAGGGGTTCAGGGGCGTAGAGTAAAATTTATTGTTTTTATGCGCGGAACCCCTACAGTGGTATCAGAGCTAGATCTATGCGTAGTAATGCTAGTACGGGTAGAACACACGAGATGTAGCGTGTGTGCATTGATCTTTTAGTTGTTACCCTCCCACGTGTACTTCTGTATACCGCAGTAATGCTTGATGAAGCGGCCCCCAACCGACTTTATGCGTTCATTCACGAGACTGGTCCACGCTTGACATACGGCTTGTACCGTATAAAGTGGCTTAGGGGGGTGTCTGTCTCTCTCGAATTAGTTGGTATACCATTTGAAACGGAGGGCCCTGAAAGGGGTGTAGTATAGAAAACTACTTGATCAGCGTTGTGCTGAAAGTTCGTAGGTAAGAACGGTTCTTGTGCGAAAGCCCATTCAGCCACATAAAACATGCAAAGATAAAGTAGAAGCGTATAACTTTGTTTTGCAGGGGGGCATTGCTTTGTGATATGGTTGTGGCAAAGGTAAAGTAATTACCTTTTGTTGCATAGTAGTAGATAGTCACGAAGGTGACAAACTACCACGCCGGAATGACACTGGTACCCTAGTGTCTACGGCGCCGGAACCCGGTGACGACGGATGGAGATCACGACGTGAAGGACCATATCACATAGCATTTACATTCAATGTTATTGTTTGTATGTCTTATTGTGTGCTAGTATTAGATACTCGACGGTAGCCTAATAAGATGATCCCTGTTAAAATAACCAACGATTGTGTTCCCCCTTAGTGTGCACCACCAAAAAAGTTCTGCGGTATGAGGCAGGCCATGATGATCGGGTGTCAGACATATCTACGTTTGCATACAGTGGGTGCAAGCCATGTTGCACAACGAATACACTAAGATTGACTTGGCGAGCCTAGCATGCCACAGAAGCGTGGCCTCGGAACGCGGATGGTCGAAAGATCGAGCATGAGTCGCATGAATGATGTGACCGACGTTTAGCGTCCACCCTTGAACCCACATTGATGGTCGTGATGATCGGGGGAGATGTGGCTGATAGGGGTCGTGTTATCACTAGGAACCCTCTTTGGGGATAGGTGTTTCTGAGTGGAGTTATTATTAACTCATTTAATTATAAACTTAGTCTAAATTCCTTTTGCAATTATAAATGTAGATGGGTTCTTTCGTGTTGATAACTAAATGGTTAGAAGGAGAGAAGCTCAGATTAGATGGATCGAACTTCTCCACCTGGGTTGCCAGTCTCCATGTTCTCCTTAGAACGAGATGGTCGAATACATACTCGACGGGATGGATCTGGATCCGTCCACAGACCTTGAGACCCCAGAGGAGCAGAAAGACCGCTATCTCCATCGCGAGATGGCCTCCTATATTTCAGTTGTGATGCGTTTCGGAATGGTGGACGAGCTATGGCCTTTCGTGGGTGATGTCAACCCTCGTTCGGTGATGCTACAACTTAGGACACATTTCGTGGATCAGACACGCATCTGGGAGCATGAGTTGATGGGAGACTTCCTCGCCATTAAGATGGAGGAGAACTCGTCACTAGACAGCCACTTACAGCACATGCATGATGTGTACATGAGGCCAGCATACTTCCTGGACGTCTGGATTATAGGCTCTTTCGCAAATGCTGTTGTGCTGCGGTCGCTGCCACCAAGCTACCAAGCACAAGTCAGGACTTGCGTAATGAGGGGCGACACGGAAACAATGGAGTTCCACCGGTTCATGACACATCTCAGGAATGTGTTGGTTGAACCAGATGTCGCTCAGGTCGTCAATGACAAAGGTATATATTTGATATACAGTTTTATAAATGTTATAATCTTGCAAACACATTGCAGTGTTAAGTATATCTGATACTTGTTCTGTTTTATTGAAAACAGGTCCTTCTGCATAGAGGTGCTTGCTGGAGAGAGGTGACGTTGCGTGTTGATGGCGAGCATGATGATGACGGCCAACGGCACTCTCCCTCGACATTTATCACTTAGTTTGTGTTTAGGATGGTTTTTGTAATTGAGAGATTTGAACTTCTTTAGTTTGTCTCACACTTCGTGAGATGGTTATTCATATGAGTTTGTAACAAACAGTTGTTCTGCTTTTATGAATGATTTCTATTCGTGTTCATATCTTGTTTGATTATGTGTGAATTATCCTTGTTGTTTGAAACTAATTGATAATGCATGAACATTTGTAAAATATTAAAATGCCTTGTTTAAAATACCCAACTTAATGATATTTCATTAATGAATGAAACTATTGTTTAAATTCAAAGTTATGTGATAATATGTGAAAGTCATTCGATTTCTTTTCACATATAAATCATGCCTAAGTTTGGCAAAATAACTTGAACACCGTGTATTACTTGAATACAAAGTGTTTAAAGAATTGTTAAAAGTTAATACATATTCGATGTATTGTGTTTTAACAAAAATGGTAATTATCATTAAATGATAGTTTAAATGTATAAAGTACGTTTACCAAAGGAAACATGAATATGAAACTATTTTGATTTGATCAAAGTGTTTCATCAACAAAGGGTATAAATATAAAAGAGAATCAAATTACTGTGATTTGATCAATAGTAATGAAATTCAACTTTATAAGAATGGCATAAAAGAAATTATGAAATGCAAAGTGTTTTGAAACGTCAAAATAGAAAGCATCACAATGTGATATTAGATATCAAAAGGGGGTTAAATAGAAGGCACCAAATAAATCGTTGTAGTATATATGTAGAGACCATTAGTTAGAAATAGTTAGCACTCAATGAGTTTAAAGTGAACCATTAGAATTCGTGAAAGTTTTGGGGTTATTTGATATAACCAAAAGAATAGCGAATAAGTCCTTGTAGAGTATTCATTGGAAACTTTGAATACGAAACCCATAGCTCAAACCAAAAGGAAAGCAAGATTCGTATTGCTTGGATTTTGGTACATTCTTGAGAAAGCTCACTTCAGTGATATTTCTCAATTATGGAGCAAATGGAAATTAGTGTAAAACACGATGAGGATTCAAAACCCTGCATCAGAGTGTTGAGAAGCGCAGCGGACAGCGTTCCTGAACGATTCTCTTCACAGAAGGAAAGAATCAATGATTTTGATCATTGTGTTTTTCCCTCCACTATTGTTTTTCACTATATAAAGTAGGATTCAAAATGTAAATCTATATCTTGTATCGAGACATTTGTGAATCACTTGTCATGATTTTTGAAATATGACATACCTACGAACTACAAAGGAAATGATGGTAAACTAGAATTATGAGAAATCCTAATAGTAAAATTCCCTTGAGATTAGAAAGCAATTCGTTGCTGAATCTCACAAGTAAAAGGAGTTACTTGGAATTTTCCCAAATGACTGCAAAGCCATAGTAGGAAAAAAGGGGGTAAGTGACAAAAGCACAATTTGTCAAGCATTGGATGAATTCAAATGAATTTGATTCATGTGTGTTGTGTGCTAAATTTCTAGTGGATTTAAAACTAGTAAAGTACTAGTATCTCATAATAAATCTCCAAGTTTGATGTTTAATCAAAGGATTTTGAAATTGTTCAAAATAGTTAAGGAGATATGCAATTTGCATAAAATTGAGTGGGAGCTATGAAAGTCTTCCTAAAACAATATGTGATTGACATATTTTTAAGTGGGAGCAACATAAGACTCAAATTCAAATATGTAAGAACATTGTTTGAGTAAGAGTACTGACTCGTACCCAAATATGTTAGCAACATAGTTTGAGTGGGAGCTTATAGGAGTAATTCTTAAGTAAGTTAAGGATGAAAGCGCAAATACTTATAAATAATGATTTATAAGATGTAGAAGTTGATAATAAGTGTATTATGATATTATGTAGTATTCCTTAAAGGATTCTGAAAGCTGTTTCAGAATAGAAGTTAATTAAGGAACTGGTCCTTAATAACTCAAATTAGGAATATCATTAAGTTTAACATCAATGGTTGAAAGAAACAAAAGGATGATAGTCATCCACTATGTTGAGACATAGGTTCTATCTTAGTAAACCATGATGATAACTTAGCATAATATGTGATCTAAATAAGGAATGTTTAAAAGTGATTTAGTTCGAAACATAGAATGTTGAGCTAAGTTTGTCCGCAGTGTCTAGTAGAGAACTGTGGATATATTTTCCAAATCCATAAAGGATAACATATCTTAAAGCATAAAGAGTTATGTTATAAGGGAATATGTTGGAAACTCCTGTAGATACCAATTAAAGTCAAGTAGGAAGCGAGGTGAACAAAAACATCGAAAGTTGCACAGAGTGCACTAGTGTTTTGATGAATACATTTGTAATAATAGATAAGGGTACCATCTAAAGTGTTGTATAATGTTATGGCGGGGCTAGTTCGCTTTTAACGTAGAATGATGTGTCCCAGGGCACAATGCCCATGAGAAAGCCCTCGAGGTTGATCTAACATCACTGTAGGCTCCTGGAATCAGACCTCGTTCTGCTGCCATAGCGATGATGCATACACAGAGATGCTATCATGTGATGATAGAGTATTAATGTCAATCAAGGTGACATTAGTAAGTAGCAAAGGATTTGGGCCTGTAAAATTACAGACCCAAGACTCAACCTCTTCCATGAGCAAGCATGTTCAGGGTACTGGATATATAGTGCCAATAATTGAGAACAAATGCAGCTAGTGTATTTGTACTCTAGTGCAAGTGGGAGACTGTTGGAAATATGCCCTAGAGACAAATAGTAGTAAGGACTATTATCATATTTCATATAGTTTATGATTAAGTTTTATATCATGCTATAACTGTATTGAGTGGAAACATCAATACACGTGTGATATACAAACAACCAGGGGTTCCTAGTGAAACTCTAGTCACTAGTTCATTGGTCAACAAATGATCATGTTTCCTGATCATGTGGCATTTATGCCAGTTGGAAATGAGGTCATCTCATTCGGAGAATGAGATGATGAACCAATACCCAACCTAAACATCGTGACCCGATCATGTCAGGAAGTTCAAAGTTATGATGATTAGAAATGGATCCTCGTAGACTATTCCTTAGACTGTGAGGCTATATCAATCATTGTCTCCCGAGGGTGCTTAGATATCATCAAACGCCATCTGGTAAAATGGTGGTTATAAAGGTGTGTTCAGGTATTCGGAGGAAACCGTAGAGGCAATATATGTCAAGAGCGGGATTTGTCCGTCCATGTGACGGGAAGATACTCAAGGGCCCACTCGGAGAAGTTATATCTAATAGCTGCATAGTGTGTGATTAGATCACGGGATATCACTTGTCGGGACGAGTTAAGTAGCATTGTTCAGTAACAAGATTGAACACGACATGGTGATGTCATTGATCGAATCTCGGGCAATGCAAGTATCGAATGACAAAGGGAATAAGACACGACTGTCCCGGTTCAAACAACGAAAGATCTTCGTGGAACGCACATGGGTCACATGGCCATCCAGGTCCCTCTATTGATCATTGGTGCGGGAGTGCCCCGACCATGTCTGGAGTGTTCCCGAACCGTAGGGTATCACGCTTAAGGGCTTGATGATGCTTAGAGAGTGTTTATAGGATCGGTAGAATCACCGAAGAAAAGAAGGGAGAAAACCGGAAGGGTTTCGATAAGTCCGGAGGATGTCCGGAGTGGAGGTGGAAGGTGTTCCATGGCCACGGAGATTAGATAATGTGTGAATGAATGTTAAATATTGATTTAATCATTTATTCGTAATTATTTAATAAAGAGAAAATAAATTAAAAGGTCAAAAGGCTTAATGGGCCAAATCCGGAGGAAGAGGGCCCATTAGGGAAAGGAGAGAGGGAGAAGGGGGCCAAGGGGGTGGCCGGCGCCCTAATGGGCCAGCCCCCCTGCGTGGGGCCCATGGGGTGGCTGGTGCCACCTCCCCTCCTCTCCTTTAGTCCCACCTCGGGACTTGAGGGGAGGTAGTACCTCCCCTCCCCCTATATAAAGTGGGGTACATTGGCCTAGAAAATACACCCAATAATCAATAAAGGTCTCCCCACTTTTGGGAGGACCTCTAATTGATATTTTCTCTCTCCCCCTCTCTCTCTCATGACCGTGGTCCCAAGTCTGGACTACGCGAGCGAGAGACATCTTCACCGCGGAGCACCGTCGTGCCGTGGGATTCGGATCCGAGAGCTCTACTTCGGCAACTGCTGCTGGATCGGGGAAGCGGGAGTCATTGTCAGGCACCGGACGTGTGTAACTCCCACGAGGTGTCACACTTGAGGCACTCAAGTCGTTGGATCCAGAAGGAGAGCAAGGACTTCATCACGATCTTGAGGTCGGCTTCGGCTCGTCTACATCAACCATGCTCTCCGGAGCGTTGACAACGCTTTTCGGCCTTCGAGGGTAAGTTCGCGAAAAGCCCCTCCTGTTACTGTATTACTAATAGATAGGTCCTGGCAGCTTCAGGGGTTCAGGGGTGTAGAGTAAAATTTATTGTTTTTATGCGCGGAACCCCTACAACCCCTACGATTAGTAGCCAAATGTCATCAACCATGCAAAAATAGATGAAATAACATAAGTATCACCTCTCAATATGAAATATATCTATGAATAATAGTGAATTAAGACATAGAATAGTGATGCAAAATAGACGTATCAACTCCCCCCAAGCTTAGACTTCGCTTGTCCCCAAGCGAAACTGAGCTCAATAAACATGGCCTCAGGTTTATGGAGTGAAGAGTCGATAAAAGAATACGGACAAGAAGCATCACATTCATATGTGATGCATAGATCATAATAGAAGACAACTCACTATTATATAACTCAACTTGTAATGAGTAAAGGAAACACAATAAAGATACATAAAGTGAATCATAATTGGTAATGGCAAACTTAGCTCTTGGTCGAAGAATAGTTGATAATTTGCTGGAGTTCACAAATAGCTGGTTTTTCAATGATAACTTTCAAAGTAGTAAACATCAAGAGAAGAGCAATGTGCAACACAAGGAACATAAGAAACATGATTGAATAAATCATCATATGAATGAATGAAACACATCAACTCAAAATACTTGCTGAGAAAGAAGGGAGTAGGTTTATTGACTCAACTACAAAGTAAAAGAAAGGCTCTTTGCAGAGGGAAGCAGGGATTGCAAGTCTCATAAAGAGCTCCCAAAAATTATGATACTTACTAGCTTTTAGCTCTCATTGCCCCTATCATAGGCATCTTTAGGTGATTAAGGTTAAAGTGACACAACTAAGAGGATATGCTTGACAAGTTATAAGTTGAAATCTCATGCCCCTTACTTATGAGTACCGATCCTCATGCTACTCAACTTCAGTCACGAGCAAGCTCTTGTCATTGTAAATACATGCGTATCATTGAGAACCGCCAACGGGGTACCCCTTGCACATGACACAGGAGCTATCCCATAATCAAAATGACAAGGCAAGTAGATAGTGAGCATCTCAACGATCTTTTTATTTGCTATTTGCATAGGTTTTTATTGAGGATGCTTCATAGAATGCTCACCATAGTTATGCTGCAAGTTTCCACCATGATTAGGCATGGCTTAGGCTAGCAGCCCAGGCGTTTCTCTAACACACATATAAACTCCATGATCTTACAAGTTCCACTTTTATATCACACCGCCGGGATCCATAAGCAAAAGAACATGATATAAACTAGGTACAAGTACCAACGAAGTGTTGAAAGCGGTCCCCATGATACATGGTTCGGCTAACTTCAACTCATAAAGCGCAAGCATATACGCAACAAAGAAGGACCCAATGGTTCAAGTTTATTAAATGCAAGAAAGTAAAGTGTGTCATCAAGTTCGTGAGAGCTTTAATCACTAGTTTTCACATAACAAGTTTAATTTGGGAGGTAGATAAAACGAGAATTTACTTGGAATAGCAATAATGTTACTAGGTAGGTATGGTGGACACAAATGGCAAAGGTTTTGGTTTAAAGGAGGTGGATGCATGAGAAGAATACCCTCTCAGTACAGGTTTTTGGCTAGCAAGGCTGGGTAGCAAGTATAAGAGTTGAAGGAAACAAACAAACATACAAGTGATAAAGACAAACATGCAATCTTCCTTGGAAGCACAAAACATCTTAACTAGAGAATACTAAACTTATGAGCAAATCAAGAAAGAAAGATGATGAAATTATTTTTCTTTAGAGTACCTTTATCTTTTCATTCAACTCTCAAAAATAGTGTTGCTACTGACCGAGCCAGGTTTGCCAAACCAACTAAATTAACTCAATGATCCCAAAGTGATACCAATACTAACAACAATATCAATCATATAACCACGAATTGAAAACTAATAAAAGCTATGCAAAAGGGTGAATGATAGAACTTCTCATTAATAATCCATAACGGAAACTCACACCAAGGGATACATATCTAACGAGAGAGGGGATACTTCCATAATGCAAACCATAATACATAATAACTCCTCTATTCATGATATGACTCTACTAATAAGGTAAAAAAATAGAAGATAGTGATGTGATACCGCGACACTCCCCCAAGCTTGGAACAAACCAAGGGGATGCCAAACCTGATGACGAATTACTCCTTTGGTGGTGGTGGTATCTTCTCATCTTTGTCCATCTTCCAGGGTAAAGGCTTCCCATCAACAAAGGACATCGTGGTTTCCAACATCCTGAAACTTGCAGCAGCACTTATGCGTTTAAATCTAGCCTCATACTCATAGTTTTGATTTTGAACATCATAGAACTGTGCTTGCAGTTTGTTGGTTGTTTGGCAGAGTGAGAGGACTTTGTCTTTGAGTTCAGCAGTCTCCTTTTGGTGCTCGGTGATGAGTTCGGAACAAATCTTATGGATGATATCCACTTCGCGCTCCGCCATCTTCTTGTACCTAAAGACTTCTTGCTCTAGTGCTTCCATCTTGTCCTCCAGACTTCCTTCACCTTTAGGGCCTTGAACCTCTTTAATCCGGACCTCCCCACCTTCGAGCAACAATTCCTTGGGATGAATCTTCAATTCTCTCATGTAAGGGTTGATGATATCTTCTAAGAAACCTCCCTCGGCTGATCCAGTGGAAGACATTGTGGCTACAAATCTAGGATTTTACCTGGCAGAAACAGATCGAAACAAAAACATGACAAAAACACGATATACGAACCTCGGAAGATTTGGGGGGTTATATATTACGAAGTCTCATATCAAAAGGAAGGTACTGGGAGAAAACGAGTCTGAGGCGGAGTCTGGGGTGGCCTCACCACCTGGTGGCGCGGCCAGGGGAGGGCCCGCGCCACAGGGTGGTGTGGGCCACCCTGTCTCCGTTTCCGTCCCTTTTTCGCTTCGTAGCTTTCCTTATCGACTGAAAACTGCAAAAATATAGTTGGATTGTATTTTCGCGGAACTTTTCTTACCAGAACTGTTACCTATTTGAAAACAGACTCTACAGGTCTCTGAATTTGGTCCTCAATGAATTTCTCCGGAGTTATAACTTGAAAGGCATCAACATCTTCATTGTAAGAATCTCCAGCAATATAGTGTTTGAGTCGCTGTCCATTCACTACTTGTGTAGTATTATCTTTTAGAGAAGAAATTTTTATTGCTCCTAAACGGTATACTTCTTCAACGATGAAAGGTCCTTCCCATTTTGATAGTAGCTTACCTGCAAAAAATCTGAGACGAGACCTATACAATAGAACTTTCTCACCAACATGAAATTATCTCTTAAGTATTCGCTTGTCATGCCATCTTTTAACTTTTTCCTTAAAGAGCCTAGAATTCTCATAGGCTTCACTCCTCCATTCATCTAAAGAACTTAAGTCAAATAATCTTTTCTCACCAGCGAGCTTACAATCTCTATTTAGTTCTTTCACTGCCCAATAAGCTTTGTGTTCTAATTCTAAGGGTAGGTGGCAAGCTTTCCCATAAACCATTTTATAAGGAGACATTCCCATAGGATTTTTGTAAGCAGTTCTATAAGCCCATAAAGCATCATTCAACTTCTTAGCCCAATTTTTTCTAGACCTATTAACAGTCTTTTGCAAGATAGATTTAATTTCTCTATTTGATAACTCTACTTGCCCGCTAGTTTGGGGGTGATAAGCTGAAGCAATTCTATGATTAACATCATATTTAGCAAGGGTCTTCCTAAAACCACCATGAATGCAATGAGAACCCCCATCGGTCATGAGATACCTAGGCACCCCAAACCTAGGAAAGATAATATCCTTAAGCATTTTTAGAGAAGTCTCCCCGTCAGCACTCTTTGTAGGAATGGCTTCTACCCACTTAGTAATATAATCAACGACAACAAGAATATGAGTGTAGCCTTTCGAAGGAGGGAAAGGACCCATAAAGTCAAATCCCCAACAATCAAAAGGTTCAATAACTAGAGAGTAGTTCATAGGCATTTCATTGTGTCTAGAAATATTACCAACACGCTGACATTCATCACAAGATAAAACAAATTTTCTTGCATCTTTAAAAAGGGTAGGCCAGTAGAAACCTAATTGTAGTACCTTTTGTGCAGTTCTATCTCATGCATGATGTCCTCCATAGGCACTACCATGACATTTACGCAATATCTCCTTTTGTTCATGTTGGGGATATACTTTTTGGGTATCCTAACAGTTCCTCACTGACCAGGGTGGCCCACTTCGGGTTAGAGCTTTGCTTCACGGGCGGCCCAGCCAGGGAGAAAGACGGAGTCCAATCCGGCTACGGGAAGGCCTAGAAGACTTACCGACTTAGGCCCATAATGTTACTTGTAGTTCAAGATGTACTTTGCAACCGACTCTTAGTCGTAGCCGGATAGATCTCTCCTGTAAACCTAGGCCGGATATCTATATAAGCCGTCCTAGGGAGAGCCTTTAGGGCACCCAATACTTTAGACCCTCAACTCGCACAGGCGAAACACTTGTAACCCATATTACGCTCCAGACATTCTTTGGATTGCTAGCGAGTAGGATCCGTCAAAGCCATGGATTCGGACTGGTAAACTTGTGTGCTCACCGTCCCGGAACACCGTACGTCTCACACCCCTCTCTTCTGCACGCCTCGAGGACCCCCTCATGGCGTACTTGTCATCAATCCGACGACAGTTCATATTCTGGAACACATCTTCGCATAATACCATCCACTCCTTCTTTGTATAAGTGTGGGTCATCCCAAAAATAATGCCTCAAATCATAGAAGAACTTTCTTCTTTGCTGAGCTATAAAAGTTGGAGGCAAATACTTGGAGACAATAAAGTTAGCATAATCAGCATACCAAGGGCTTCCTCGCGAGCTCACCCCTCATGACTAACTGTTCATTTGGGAAACTATCATTAACAGGCATAGGGTCAAAAGAGATGTTTTCCAAACGAGATAAATTATCAGCTACAGGGTTTTCAGCACCCTTCCTATCTACTATATGTAGATCAAACTCTTGTAAAAGCAGTTCCCATCTAATAAGCCTAGGCTTAGCGTCCTTCTTCGTCATAAGATATTTAATAGAAGCATGATCAGTATGAATGGTTACTTTTGAGTCCACAATATAGGGCCTAAACTTATCACAGGCAAAAACAACAGCTAGAAATTCCTTTTCAGTAGTGGCATAATTCCTTTGAGCAGCGTCTAGAGTCTTACTAGCATAATGGATAACGTTTAACTTTTTGTCAATACGTTGCCCAAGGACAACCCCTATAGCAAAATCACTAGCATCACACATTATTTCAAAGGGTAAACTCCAAGCAGGTGGTTGAACAATAGGGGCTGTAGTTAAAGCCTTCTTAAGAGTTTCGAAAGCTTCCCTACAATCATCATCAAAAACGAAGGGTACATCTTTTTGAAGAAGATTGGTGAGAGGTTTTGATATCCTAGAGAAGTCTTTAATAAACCTCCTATAGAAACCAGCATGACCAAGGATACTACGAATACCTTTGATGTCTCTTGGACATGGCATCTTCTCAATTGCCTCAACCTTAGCTCTATCAACTTCTATGCCTCTTTCAGAAACTTTATGCCCAAGAACAATCCCTTCATTAACCATGAAGTGGCATTTATCCCAAATTAAGAACAAGATTAGTTTCTTCACATCTCTGCAAAACTTTATCAAGGTTGTGCAGACAATTATCAAAAGAAGTTCCATAGACAGAAAAGTCATCCATGAACACTTCTACAATTTCCTCACAAAAACCATGAAAGATAGCAGACATGCACCTTTGGAAAGTAGCAGGAGCATTACATAAACCAAAAGGCATACGTCTATAAGCATAAGTTCCATAAGGGCAAGTAAAAGTAGTTTTTTCTTGATCTTGTTGTTTACCAGCAATTTGAGAGAAACCAGAATAACCATCAAGAAAACAAAAATGGGTCTTTTTAGACAACCTTTCCAACATTTGATCAATAAAAGGAAGCGGGTAGTGATCTTTCTTAGTGACTTTATTGACTTTCCTAAAATCGATGCACATCCTATAGCCTACCACTATTCTTTGAGGAATAAGCTCATCATTATCATTAGGGACAACGGTAATACCTCCCTTTTTAGGAACACAATGAACATGACTAACTCATTCACTATCAGCAATAGGGTAAATAATACCAACATCAAGGAGTTTCAATACCTCATTCCTTACCACTTCCTTCATCCTAGGATTTAAACGTCGTTGGTGCTCTACTACTAGCTTCACATCTGGTTCTATGTTGATAGAATGCTGACATATAGTAGGTGAAATCCCTTTTAAATCATCCAGAGTATAGCCCATAGCTCCTCGATGTTTCCTCAAAACTTCCAATAACCTTTCTTCTTCCTTCCCTGAAAGTTTAGCGCTAACAATAACAGGATATATCTTTTTATCATCAATATAAGCATATTTAAGATCATCAGGGAGAGGTTTTAGATCGAAAACCGGATCCTTTTTAGGTGGCATCGTGGTACCCAAGTCTTCTACAGACAATTCGTGCTTAAGCATCATAGGTTGATCACGGAGAATCCTGTCAATCTCATTCCTTTCTTCCATGAAGATTTCACTTTCATGATCTTCCATAAATTGCTGCAAAGCATTGTTAGGAGCAAGAGAAATAGAAGCAAGTTGTTCAACCCTAAAATCCTCATTATGGGTTTCCTCTTCGCAAGGTTCTTTAGCAAATTTCGAAAAATTAAACTCATAAGATTCCCCATCAAACTTAGTCAAGATTTTCTCCCTCTTGCAATCAATAATAGCTCCACAAGTACTCAAGAAAGGTCTACCAAAAATGATAGGGTAGGTTTTACTAGCAGCCAAACCAAGTACTAGGAAATCAGCAGGGTACTTAATCTTACCACAAAGAACTTCCACGTCTCGTACAATACCAATTGGAGAGATGGTCTCTCTATTAGCAAGGTGAATAACCACATCAATCTCTTCCAACTCGCAAGGACTGATTTCATGCATAATTTCTCTGTAAAGCTCATAAGGAATAGCACTGGAACTTGCACCAATATCACATAAACCATAATAGCAATGATCACCAATTCTAATAGAAAGCACAGGAACACTAGCCTTTTTAGTTCTATTGGGATGTGAAACAATATTAGAAGCATCCTCACAAAAGACTATGTGCCCATCTTCTACGCTTTTAGTGACAAGGTCTTTCACAATTGCTACCACAGGTTCAATGTTTATTTGTTCATCAGGTTTTACAGTTCTTTTTTCACTTTTGGTGATTACATTAGTTATCATAGGATGGTCCTTTACCTTTTTGGGGAAGGGAATCTTCTCAATATAAGGTTCAGGTAAGATGGGGTCAATAATGCAATACTTAGCACTTCCAATAGGAGCATAGTCAACAATATCTTTGTAAGGTGCATGGTATTTGTTCCATCCCCTTTTTGGAATTTCGATATAGGAAGCAAAAGCTCTAAAGCAATTCGTAATAACTTGCAAATCAAGACCATAAATATTACTAATATTTTGAAAGTCATCGGTTCCCATAAAAGATTCAATGCATTCATAATCATAATTTATACCTGACTTTCTACCTTTGTCATTCTCCCAAGCTTCAGCGTTGTCTTGAATATGGCCCAGAAGATCCCATTTAGCTTCTTCTTCCATACGAGTGAATGATCCAGCACAAGAAGCATTCAATAAATCTTTATCATGTAGAGGGAGCCTTGCATAAAAGTTATTGATAATAATATTGTTGGGGAGCTCATGAATGGGACATTTGAGCATTAGTAACTTCAATCTCCCCCAAGCTTGAGCTGTACTCTCTCCATCAAGAGGCCAAAAGTTGTATATTTGATTCCGATCTTTATGAATCTCACTAGGAGGATAAAACTTTGAATAAAAGAGAGGCACTATTTCCTCCCATTCCAGAGCTTGACCATTCTTCAGCAGCTTATACCATTCCTCAGCTCTTCCTTTCAGTGATAATGAGAATAACTTCTTATTAACTTGATCTGTAGTAATACATGCACACTTGAACAACCCGCATAATTCGTGTATAAAGAGTAAATGATCACCGGGATGGACAGTTCCATCCCCAACATAGTAGTTATCCATAACACGATCAATAATTCTTGTAGGTATTTTGAAAACATCATTCTCAGCAGGTGGTGGTTTATCTACTACCTTAGTAGTGGTAGTAGCATTACCAAATAAGAAACTCAGCGAATTATCCATAACGAAAATAAAGCAACTAGCAGAAGTAAACAATACTCATAGTAGAAGTTTCCTTTACCAGTTCCACTCTCCAATAGCGCTTCACTCCCCGGCAATGGCGACCCACAAGTATAGGGGGTGTATCACAATATTTTCCATAAGTAAGAGTGTCGAACCCAACGAGGAGCAGAAGGTGCTGGCTAGTGGTATGGATCAGGAATTCTCTGCAAATACTTAGCAAACGGATTTTTAGGGGTTTTCGATAAAGCAAGTAAACAAAATACGAGTAAATAAAAGATAGTAGAAATAAATGCAGCAAGTGGCCCAATCCTTTATGCAGCAAAGGACAAGCCGGTTGTATTACTTAAGATGACCAAACGTTCTCGAGGACACATGGAAAGAGTGTCAAGTGCTTTCGCTTCATATAGTTGATTAATCTTCTTTAGCTTGTTAAGTGTTGTGTGGGTGAACCTGTGCTAATGTACCGCCCCATCCAAGACTAATACATACTTATGATTATACCCCTTGCAAACATCCGTAAGTACAAGAAAGTAATTAAGGTAGAAACCTAACCACAGCTTTAAACTCTAAGACCCTTACGTCCCTTGTGCAATGGTTTCCTAACGGGGGTTCATGTTTCTCTCACTCCGGCAACCCCTACGATTAGTAGCCAAATACACAATGCATTCCCCTAGGCCCATATAGGTGAAGTGTCATGTAGTCGACATTCACATGACACCACTAGAAGAAGTACACCACAACTTAAATAACAATCTATTGAATCTTTCTCAACCCAACTCCACTACTAACAACAAGACTTCTCCCATGTCCTCAAGAACAAAACGAAGTACTCACAAGACATCATACGGATCATGATCAGAGATGGAATAATGATGTATAACAATCTGAACATAAACAACAATTCAATGGTTCACTCAATAGCATCAACTACAAAGAGTAATCAACACCGGGAAAGTTTCCCCTATGAACTATAGCAAGATTCAACGCAATTGTTACAGCAATATGGAGATGGTGATGAGGGTGCTGATGGTGGTGGTGATGATGATGATGATCCTGATGAAGTCTAGCTTGATGGTGGTGTTGATGGCGACGATCTCCCCTCTCCGGGAAGGAATTCCCCCGGCAGAAATCTATCTGCCGGAGAGATCTTTCTCTCTCTGTGTTTTCCGCCCCGCAGAGGCGGCGGAATCTTTCTGTGGTCGCTCTCCGAGTCTTAGGGTTTCGGGAGGATGATATACGCCAGGGAGGTGGAGTGGGCCAGGTGGCCACACCACCTCTTGGGCTGACCTAGGGCTGCGCCATGGGGTGGTGTGGGCCCCAGGCCCATCTCCACTCCGTCTTCAGCTTCCTTAGTCTTCGAAAAATAAGATTTTCGATATTTTCCGGATTTTCTGATCTTTGAATTTTGCCTCCAAACAGCACATTTTCCATCGTAATCCGATGCAGCGGTCCATGCTCCAAAAGTCATCAACCATGCAAAAATAGATGAAATAACATAAGTATCACCTCTCAATATGAAATATATCAATGAATAATAGTGAATTAAGACATAGAATAGTGATGCAAAATGGACGTATCACCTTGTCATTTTGATATGGGGAATCTTCCGTATCATCGGGCAAGGGGTACCCCCTTGGCGGTTCTCTATGATACACATGTACTTACAATGACAAAAACTTACCTGTGACTAAACTTGAGTAGCATGAGGAACGGTCTTTGTAAGTAAGGAGCATGAGATTTCAACTTATAACCTGTCAAGCATATCCTCATATTTGTTCACTTTAACCTTAATCACCTAAAGATGCTTATGATAGGGGCAATGAGAGCTAAAAGCTAATAAGTACCATAATTTTTGGAAGTTCTTTATGAGACTTGAATCCTTGCTTCCTTCTATGAAGGGCCTTTCTTTTACTTTTATGTTGAGTCTCCATCTTCTATCTTTATGCACCTATTGAGAGAGCATAGTGGTCATTCTTAGTTTAATATGCATTGTCCCAAGACTTGTTGATTGATTCATAACGTTGATATTGCTTGTTCTTAAACTATTTGTATCTAGTTACCCTTATGAACTTTGAAGGTGTCCTATGCATTTATGTTCTGCTACACTATGAGGTACAATCTTAATACCATTCTCATTATGTTTTCTATATGTGAAACAAACAAACGTCTTTCAAAGCATTGTTATTCATGAATCTTTTCTTTCTACCTTTTCATGTTATAACATAGTTGATATGTCTTATTGTTAGAACTATATCTTTCATGCTATGTTAAATTACTATGATCCCAGCTATCAATGTTTTACAGATACCTTGATCAATATTATGATGGTGCATGTCACCTCAAAAAATATTCTTTTTTATCACTTACCTACTCGAGGACGAGAAGGAGTTAAGCTTGGGGATGTTGATACGTTGCAAACGTAACTATAATTTTTGATGTTCCATGCTTGTTTTATATCTACTTTCTTATGTTTTGTCCACAATTTGGAGTATTTTTACACATTTTCTGAAACTAACCTATTAACAAGATGCCACAGTGCCAGTTGCCCGTTTTCTGCTATTTTTGGTTTTAGAAAAGCTAGTAAGGAAATATTCTCGGAATTGGACCGGACAAAATCTCAAGTCAATATTTCACCAGAAGGAACACGGAGTCTGGAGGGAAGACGAAGAGGAGAGCCAGGGCGGCCACACCCTAGGGTGGCGCGGCCAGCCCTAGCCACGCCGCCACCTGGTGTGGACCCCCTGGTGCTCCACCGACCTTGCCCCTTAGCCTATATATTGCCTACGGGACGAAAACCCTAAGGACCTAATCAAAAATTCCACGAAAGAGTCTGTAGCCGCCGCCATCTCCATCCCTAGATCGGGAGGGATCTGAAGCTCTTCCCGGCACCCTGCTGGAGGGGAGAGATCACCCTGGAGGCCTTCTTCATCACCATGACTGCCTCCGGTGTGATGCGTGAGTAGTTCATCCCTGGACTACGGGTCCATGTAGTAGCTAGATGGTTGGTTCTCCTCCTTTGTGCTACCATGTTTAGATCTTGTGAGCTCTGTTCATGATCAAGATCATCTATTTGTAATCCTACATGTTGTGTTTGCGGGGATCCGATGGATATTTATATGCTATTTCAGATTGATTATTGATTCTATCATGTCTATGTTATCTGTGATCTTGCATGCTTTCTGTTGTTAGTAGCTATCTTGGCCGAGTAGATGCTAGCAACTCCAAGAGGGAGTATTTATGCTCGATAGTGGGTTCATGCCTCTAGGAATCTGGGGAAGTGACAGAAATCTCTAAGGTACTATATGTCTTGTTGCTACTAGGGAGAAAACATCAATCATTTGTTCATAGAACAATCGTATTGTTTATGTTACACACTTTTCTTAATGCAATTATCTGTTGCTTGCAACTTAATACTACAGGGGTTCGGATGATAACCTGAAGGTAGATTATTAGTCATAGATGCAGTTGGATTATGGTCTATGTATAATATTGTAATGCCCAATCAAATCTCGTAGGAGTCAAGATGATTAGTATATGCATGTATGCTTTCTCGGTGTCTGTCAATTGCCCCGTTGTAATTTGTTCATCCAACATGTCATCTATCTTAAGGAGAATCACCTCTAGTGAACTATGGACCCCCGGTCCATTCTTTTACCATCAATCTACAATCTATTTAGTGTTTACTGTTTACTTTCTGCAAGCAATTACTATCTTCCACACAATACGTTTAATCCTTTGTTTTTAGCAAAACCGGTGAGATTGATAACCTCACTATAAGTTGGGGGCAAAGTTCTGTGGTTGTGTTGTGCAGGATTCCAAGTTGGAAACAACACCTTGTAGGTGTTTTCTTGTTCCTACTAGTTTGATAACCTTGGTTTCATAACTGAGGGAAAACTTGCTACTGTGCTCATCATACCTTCCTCTTGGGGTTTCCCAACGAGCTCGATATATTTTGAGCCATCAAGCACGGAGGCGGCCGAGCATGCGTGCGCTGGGAGTTGCGAGATTGAGTCTGCAGAAATCACGATGGGCATCGATGCCGACCCCACCACTAGCGGTTGTTGTGACCCAGGGGAGAGAAAGTCACTTATCCTCCGGGTTAAGGGTATCATTTTCCTTATCCTTTCGATTGTTTCCTTAAAAGTCTTAGTCTTTGGAAGGTCTCAAAGACAAATTTTTAGGAGAGAATTTCTTATTTGATACTACTTTCCAATATGATTTCTTATTTGACATGGCAAATTTTTCAGTTCCTTATTTAACCACTTGTGTATTTTTTGGCTTATATGACACTCTAGTGTATTTTCAGAGCTAACGGGGTTAAGTGGGAACATACAAAGACGTTTTTTTCCCGTGCATAATGTGACAAAATCATTTGTGATTACTTATGCATCCGTTGCCATTGTCCTGGTCATCGTGAGCATTTCTGTCGTGCTCATTTTCCTGCCGCTCTTGGAGATGAGGTGGTCACTCTTGCTCGTTCTCCTATTGCTCGTGCTCCCTGCCTACGGAGCCTCTCTCCATCCGCTTAGTCTCACTGTCCCTCGGCACCCCGGAGTTGGGCTGAGGTTGTGGGTCACTCGTCAGCAGTTGCAGCGGTGCCGCCAAGCCCCTCTCCTAGGTGTTGCGAGCAGTTCAAGGTCAACGCCACTTTGGAATCTCTCTTTCAGTCTCAGGTTGCCTTGATGCGTATGGAGCTCCTTCAACTGGTCGAAGTCCACATCGAGGAGGTGACTCGCCCCCTTCGTGAGGAGGTGGCGGCTCTCAAGATGTTGTTGGCGTGTGGTGATGTTTCTTTGGAGCCGACGGAGACATGTCCTTCTGATGGTCTGGCGCTTGCCAAGGTGCAAGGTTCGGTTGCGCTTGGCTTGTCTGAGCAAAAGTCATATGTGGTTGAAAAAGATCAACTCTATGGATGTCTCTTTCCTCGTGGCCCGTGGTCACAGCCTGTTGTGTTGGCTGCCTCTGAGTGTGAGGGCATGAGCTTGCTGATGGCTCAGGCGTTTGACTTTGAGAAGGGTATTGGTGTCGATGTTGTTGTCTCTCTCTCACCAGGGTCCAGCAGGTTTGTGGTTCCCATAGACGATGGGGTTGCTAAGTCAGGAGTGTTAACTACTCAGCCTGCAGCTGTCGTCGCCAGAGAGATTTGTGATTTTCTTGTCACCTTGGCTGCTGCCTATCCTCGATCCAACAATTCGATTGGTTGTAATCTTAAGTCCATGAGCGGTGGTGCTAGGCCAAGATCGGCCTTGGGGAAGGGGAATTCAAGCAAGAAAAGGGGTACTTCAGGAAATGCATATGCATTCACTTGATGGATGCCCGTCGGCACGGTGCAGGACTGTCGTGTTTGGTGTATTCGTTTGTGTGGCTCTGTGAATTTTCTCTTAGGCTTGTTTGTTGGTGTGTGGGTGTTGTCCTTGTGTTGTTGGTGTTCGGGTGGGTTTGGTCCTATTGTTGGTGTGTTGTTGTAGGTTTTTGTCCGGTTTTCTCCTTAAAAAACTGAGCAATTTCTTCTTAATAAATGGTGAGGCAAAGCTTTTGGCTCCGTTTAAAAAAAACTGTGATTACTTGAGACTTGGCCCTGTATTTTGATACCATATTTCTGCACACAGTTTTTTTTTGAGGGAATATTCCTGCACACAGTTCGTATCTGGTGATGTGTGTTGTGCACCTCAATTCTAATCCGGAAATAAAGGAAAAAACACCACTTTGTTCTCCGCTAATAAGGATCAGAATTAGTTCCTCAGATCAAGCACAGAGGAACCACACGTCCCAGCGACCCAGCCGCAATGCCTAGACGGCCAAACCCAATTTCGTCATGCGTCGTTGTCGGCCGCGCACAACTCAGGTCCAAGCCGCTCTGTCCATTCTAGCTCCGTCCCGCCGGCTGCGCCCAGCCGTCGTGGGTCCGCCCCATCGTTGCCGGTAGCCATTGCCATCCACGTTGATCAGCCCCAGCTCTATCACGTCGCCGTCGTAGGTTCGCCCCATCCTCGCCGGCAGTCGCGGTTGTTCTCCCTCCGCTTGCAGCAAAGCCAGCATACCTGATTCCATGTCCGCCCTCCTCGGCGCCATCCGCACCTGCCCTCCCTCGAGAGTAACCTTGGCCGCCTCCGTGGCGCTGGTTCTCCGCTTCTGCCACAAGTGCGCCACCCACGAAGGGTCACTTGGTCCATGGCGGCTCGACTGTTACCGCCACGCTGGCCATGAGCGAACCACCGACTGCCGCTGCTAGGGTTCAGGTGGGTGGGTGCGTGAGACAGGGACAAGGATGGGTGCGGGCTCGGGAGTGTTGGTCCAATAAATTTTGGAGACATGGATAAGTCAAACGACTAAATCGAGGGTAGTTGGGTCCAACCGAATAAAAATTGATGGAATGATTTAACGGAACCGATGAAAGTGTCATATAAGGAAACATATTCACACAATGGTCAAATAGGAAAGAGAAAATATTCAGTGTCAAATAAGGAATCATATTTGAGAGTAGTGTCATATAAGAATTTCTCTTAATTTTTAGCCTTTAGAAAGTCATATCAAGGCATTCATGAAGGTTGAGTCACTCATTAACTCTTTGAGTTTCTCCACATCATTTAGAGACAACAAAATAATTTGCACTCCCCTGTTTCATAAAACTTGTCTCATATTTATTTAGATTCGTATGTATTTACACTTGTTTTAGCACTAGAATACCTTGTGTTCTTTAGCCAAATCCGTGTAAGTCGGAATGGCATCACCATGCTTATAATAAGTGGAACTGTGGCATCAGCCGACTGCACATTGGTATAAGTTGTTGTCTAGCACAACCTTAATGACCAAGAACAAACTACCATGAACAATCATGAATATATAGTTCCACAACTGAATCACGTATTCGGTGATACATATTTGATGTTCATACATGGACAACTTTATAATTTTATGAATACATTAGAGAATATCATCATACATAATTGCCTCTAGGGCATATTCCCAACACCCCCTTTAACCTGCCACATCGACGGTTGACCAATAGATTTTTATCCCTTATATGGTCATAGCTAGCAACATGGGAGACCAAAATTTGATCCTGATTCCACGAGTTTTCCCTCTAGTACCCGGCCCGCGGAGTTTTCCACCAACTAGCTATAGCAGCTGGTGCAGAAACCTTAATTTTCCAGTGTTATCATGCATGCATGTGAACAGGCTCACCCGGGGGTTGGATTTCCCTCCGAGGTTTTGCCCATTAAGCTGGGTTGCCCCTTAGAATTAAATTTAAATATTAATTCATTGAGCTAATATCAAATACATATTATTTAATTACTTTTGATCTGAAACACCTTTCGGATCCTCCCAAAATGATTCCAGTTCTCTTACGGAACACTTCCGGCTTTCTCTTCTCTTTCTTCCAGCGACCCCGATGATTCCAAAATGATCTCCAAACATTGTAAAACTCTTAAGTGTGTTACCCTATGGTTCGGAAACATCATAGACATGATCAAGATGACTCTCGGATCAATGATCATCGGCGGGATCTAGATACCCTTAATGACCCCTATGCATTCCACGATATCAATATCGTTTGAACCATGAACATCGAGTCAAATTCCCTTTATTACTTTGATACCTGACCTTTTCAAGATCTGATCATTGGTATCATCATACTTTTTCAATCTCGTTACTAACAAGTGTTGCTTAACTCATTCCCGTGATATTCCATCCTCATGATCTTGTCATAGTTTGTGTAGCTTTATGGATGTAATCTCACCGAGTGGGCCCAGTGCATCTTCCCGTCATGCGGAAGAACAAATCTTGATCTCGATACATCGTAATGGTTATGTTTTTCCTACCTAAGTACCTTTCCACCGTGTCATCATATACGTCCCCTTTGACACGATCTAGACTTTCATGCATGTGATCTTCTTCGCCTACTTCCTCTTCCACCATAGTCACTAGACGCTAAGAATAAGGATGAGAGTTTATCAATTTTCTTTTATTACCCTCTTTTGACTGTATCATCACATGTTATGTCTAACATCCGAGCCCTAGGGGCACAAAGAGAGATCTAGTTAATTATGAGTAGTACTGCTTTACTTGGTTTGTGGCATTGTTATAGATTCTAACATGGGATTAACCCAATGTCCTCCTAGCTAGCTATATAGGAGAAGCATGATGTATTTGTTGATCTACCATGCACATCGGAGAGACATGCCAAAAAAAAAATCACCGCCTGTAGGTCTTTTCCATCCTGCTTCCCGACATGCACCACGAACTGGGATGGTAGACCTCCTAAACCGTATCTCTCGAGATATTGTATGAAAGGGAGGGAAGAAGGTTTTTGGAGAACCACTTGTGTGACAACTCGGCAAGCAAATCCTTCTACCTCTACACTGACATTGCTACGGATGACACTATGACTGCTCTGAGCAACCCTAGATCCTATGGCGTTGTTTTAGCCGGTGGCACTTAGCCCGTTGTAAAGCTACTTCTGTATGTTTTCTCGCCCCTAGTATTAAAAATTGTCATAGTATTGCAAACTGAGATTGATATGCCATGTTTATCTTATTTGTCGGGGTGCATATCTGTTTTCTTAGTATAATCGATTCATTTAATCTATATAGATAATTTATCATGTGTATCTAGTTTATTTCTCTATTAAAAATAATGTAAAATATCTCATATACTCAACAATACCATGTATCAACCATCAAGAGTGTTCCACCCTTGAGCTAGCATAAGTGTTACGAGAACAATTTCTTTATGTGCAACATTTCTACGGTGTCGGTCTATTTTGAAGTATGAGATAGAAGAATACCTTGTGTTTTTTAGGTTACACGATCTAGCTAGTATAAATATCAAAGGGACATGATGACGAGATTTTTTTTATAAGTTTTGACATCCATGTATAGTGGAGAGTTTCAAGAGTATGTCCTCATACAACCTAAAATTCTCTATTATAGTAATTACATCTAAGATAGATATTAAAGAATCTCTAGAAACACCCCTTGAGATATTTGTTTGATACTGATATATTTGCGACATTGTACTACAATAATAATTATGATATATAGAAATAGGCTCTAACACATATCAAGAAAACACTATTCAACATATACATGCTTCAGGCATGCATTTACTTACACTTGTTACTTTTAGAAAAGACATATCTCTCAGTGAAAATTTTAATTACTCATACTTGAACTAAATAAAATGTAATCCATATGAACAAAGTTCGAGTTCATTTTATGAATCATGCACATGTATACAATAGTAATATAGCAAAGACAATTATGTCAATGTTTAGTTGCTCGCCTAAGAAACAAATCTACTAATTACGTTGCTAACATTTTATTGAGTGTTGAAGGATATCACATGTGACCGACCAACCAAAAATGTGGAATAGTTTCAAATTGTAGTGAATCAAAATACATAAATAATTATAAATGAACAAATTATCATATCTACTTGATATTCTATCGGTGGCAACCGAATTTATGGTTGAAGAATTAGAGAAGTGGAATACTCGGAGAGAAAGTAAATTGAATTAAAGAAACTAATAAGAAAAGGGGTCACTAACAATCGAATGCCACCACCAACAAAACAATGAGCTCGAAAATAAAGCTTCTGATGGAGATGGACCATGATATTCCACATAAATAATGGGGTTTACTGGTTAACTGCACTTTGTTTTAGACCTTTGAACTAGCAAATAGTTGTATCAGATATTTTTGTTACAACACCAATGAAACACCCAAATTAGTGGAGTCCAATCCTAATTTGAATTAGTATAATGATGTATAATGCCACAAAATAAAATTTGAATGTTGTGTGCTAAGCTATACTATCAAAAAAATGTGAATCATCCATATAGAACTTAATATGGCATAGAGCCAATGATACCAGACGATGAAACCATCTACCATCTCTTCACTCAAATCAACACACGGACCATCCATTCTTATACCCTTATCCGTGTAGACTCATTTAACTTCAATAAAAGTGAGACCTACCGTACTAAATCCTCACTATATAAAATATGTAATTTGTTGTAAAATATTGCAATTTATTGGGATGGTCTCTAAGTAACATGACACATTTATATACTTCACATAAGAGATGATCACCGAGCTACTGAAGATGTCCAAGTCACCCCCTCCCCCCCAGTCATTGTCGGCGGTGGGCCAGGCCTATGATTTTTCAGCCAGAAAGGCCAAAACCAAAATGGGTTAGATACAGTATTTATCAAACAATGATTCCAATTATACAATTCTTTTTTCCAATAAAATCAAAATAGACCGATTTTACTTGCTTTGAACCGGGCTAGGATCATGCTTGCCATTTTCGAATCGGGTTTTCCAACTTCCAATCGTGCCCTGGACTGAGGTTTGAACATGTCTACTCCCAGCAACGTTACCAGTTTACCACTTGAATGACTTGCCAAGTATCGGATCCTTTATAATCGGAATCATTTGTCCATTCTTTCTGAGAAGCAAATTCTTGTACAGTATCAGCAGACCATCCAACTGTCGGTTACTCCTACACCCATTGCCTGATACTCCTTTTCTGAAACAAACGCATGGACCATCAACTTCTGACCTCTTTCTTTCTTAACAGAGCTTCTGTTACCACCGACAAATGCGGCCCAGCAGTCCTGCTCTCGTGGTAGGTACATGTCCCATAGTTGACCATATGCCGATCAGTGCACGTCAGCTGAGCACCGGACCTTGTACTGCCGACTGAACTGTGGCTGTCAAACTCACATGCACTAGGCATCTTTCTGCGTTAGCCGTGAAGGGAACGCAGCTCCTAACCTAATACCAGCGAAAACCCGTAATGATCGTGCAGTAGTAGTTTGGACTCGAGGTTACGCTCGCACTCACCTCCAAAGTACTGGTAGTACAATCCGCAACTACCTATAGCGAGATCGCCATCTGTTTTGCTTTGCCCCTCTCAGGACAGGAACAGCCGAAATCGTAGGATGATGACTCGCCCCTGACAGACACCCGCCGCATTTGCTCCTCCTGGGAGAGGATATAAAATAACCATCGCCCTGACAGAATAGAGCTTAGTAATTAACAGCAAGTACATAAAACTAGCAGTAGTCTTCTGAGACAGAGGAATCAAGCGTCGGTCACATCACGGTGGAACGTGCGGTGTGTGGTGTGCAAGTCTATGCATCTGCGTCGGCTAGTAGACTACTATTTGATTGACGATTGATTCCGATTGTTCCCTAATTCCTAGCCTTTTGTTGTGCAGTCTAATTAACTGGGGTTAGCCGTCGGTCTGTCTGTCTGTCTGTCCTGGTTCTTCTCGGAACCGCAGTGGACATGCTTCGCAGAGGCAGGGGAACTTTGTTTTCTTGTCCAGGGAATCGAAACCGATCGGTGGAAGTGGAACGCTTGGGGACGACGCAAAGACGCCGCGCGCGCACGGTTTCCCGACCCGGATCTCGCGCCTGCGGTGCGGTCGGTCTCGATGGGCACAGGTGGAGCAAACAGAGCATGGGGGGTGCGTGTGCTCTTTATTTATCGAAAGAAGGGAAAAGTTGGAAGCCAAGCGTGACCGGGAAAAGGACCGTGCTAGTAGCTCAGACTTGCTAATCATACGGTAATAAGTAGGGTAATTCGGGCGCACACAACAGCATGGGCAATAGAGTTTTTCTCAGTGCGGTCATTTGATCAGAGAGGCACATACGCGTTATTAGGTCCTTGCTTCATTTGATCGGAGAATAAAGTGTACTCCTTCCGACCCATATTAGTTGACTCACATTTGTCTATGACTAGATACATCTGTATCTAAGTCAACTAATATGGGTCAAAGGGAGTACTTTAGTCTCTCTCTTCTTTTTACCACAAGCTTATTCTCTCTTTTATTGGCCTTTTATCAGAAGAATGCTTAACTGAGGTGATGCCTCAAGCTGATTTACTTTCGGCCCACGATGAGACAGAGAAACAGACATGAGTATTCTGCCCTGGCTAAAAGATTGACAATGTGAGATATGGCTATGGGCTATGTGGATTCCAGATAAGAGCCATGCCCATGGACCCTCCTCCCTGGCGCGCCCCGGAAAAACCTATATCCTGCCCAGTGCATCGCCTAAAGACCGGCCCATTTAGGATCTAGTGTTTGATGGTTTTTTCAGTAGTTTTTTTTTTGTTCTTCGTGGGTTTTTGAGGTTTTTCCTTGGTTCGTTTTCTGGGGTTCCCCTTTTATATATGAACAAATTTCAACTTTTAATATTTTTCTTATATGAATATTTTTTAAATCTAACTTTTTTAAAAAATTCTTTTTAGATTTGAATATTTTTCATATCTACACATTTTTAAATCTAAAAATTTAAATTTGAACATTTTTAATATAAACTTTTTTTATCTATATATATATATATCTATATCTATACCTAATAATAAAGAACGGTTTGTTCCTTCCGGTCCAACTCTTTTTTAGATCGTTTTATCCTCCCACTAAATTTTATATTACACCAAATACTACCTATAAGTGAAAAACGAGTTCAATCACGTATCCCCTGGGTGTTGGCCGGCCCAGACGCTATTTTCTATTTTGTTGCACACCAAAACACGTATATAACGCACCAATGTCCCTATTTGTTGCCGTATGATTGCATGCGCATACCCGGCCCGGGCATACGCGGCCTAAGCCCAACAAGACAAAGAACGCCCGGTACCTCGCTCGATAAGCTGAGTACACAGCTAGAATATGACAGTTTAGTCCCACCTCGGTTTCTTACAAGGTGGCGTACTGATTTATAAACGTTCCCAATTTGTTTGGAGTACCACAAAGCCGACTCGCAGAACAGCAAGTAGCGAAGAGGGAGCACAAAGGAAGGAGTACTTGGCTGTAATGTAATTAAAAGGGATTGTGTAATCAAAGATTGGCGGGCAGGCACATAGCTGCTGGCGGTGGGGACTTGTGGGGAACCTGGACGGTACAGAGCACAACAGGAGGGCGAGTTTGGAAGTTGAAGCGCCATGGGAGGAGGACGGCGGGGCTCCGGAAGAGAGGATGGATGGACGCGAGAGGGAGGCGGTGTTGGGCGCTCGTCGGGATCGGACAAGGACAACAATGGGGAGGAAAAAAACACTGGGCTCGCGGTCGAGTATTGGTCGTCTCCTCAACGAAGATGAGAACAAGATGCTAAATTCGAGTATTGGTCGCGTCTCCTCATCAGGATTTTGGTCTTCATGAAGGGAGAGTAGACAACTCTCACGGGGAAGACAGGGGGGTGAGGAGTTTGGAGGACTAGCAGTTGTTGCTGAAAATAAAATAAAAACTTTGGGTCATATGTGGGCTCCGTTTATGGACCTACGATTCACAAATGTAAATAAATGAGTAAAAACAAAACTGCTTACACTGTGCTTTTTCTAATTCATGATTCAATGTGTTAATTTACACGGTTGTCCGAAAACAAATTATATGGCTAGAAACAGTTGTCTCTTTTAACCGAGACGCGAACCAATTCAATAAGACTCTGTTCGGGAGGAGAGAGAGGTTGGAGACTGCCGGAGATGGGTGGGAGTCAGCAACAACGGCCGGCGAGGAAGGAAGGTGGCGGCGCAAGAGGAGGATTTCTCCTCAGCCTTAGACGGCCATAGAGACGATGTGGTTTGGGCGGCGGTCGGGTGGCGCTGGGCACACTCTCACCGCAGGGATCGAACATGGAGGCTCTCGGGCTCTGGGCTCTGTTCGGGAGGAGAGAGGTTGGGGGCTAAGGGACCCGATGGCGTTCTTTCCGGCGGCGCGGGGGAGGGGAGGGGGGAGGGGGGCTCGTTGCAAATGTGATGCGCGGTGTGGTGGCCGCAGGTGCTTGTTGTGTTGCGCGTGTGTGTTCCTGGGTGTGAGACGTGTTGAAGTGTGTGGGTTCGTGGTGTGGTGAGGCTGGTTCGGGTGTGTTTTTAGGATTAGTGTTAGAGGTGGTCTCCGGTTGGGCCACTTGTGCCCTACTGAAACATTTTTATTTATTTTATTATAGTAAGAGACTTTTGTAAATAGTTTTTATCGCAGACAAAATATCCAGAAAGTCATGGGCTTTATTTTGAAATGAAAGAAAAGAAGTGATGTAAAAACAAAATAGGCTTTTGCGAAAATATTTTTACAGTCAAAAATATGCATGATGATGCGAAAAATAAAATATTGAAAAGCGTATGTCACTAGACAAGTTAAAAAAAACTGTCTATACTGCGACATGCCACTGATTTTTAAAAAAACTCATCACCGGTATAACAAAGACTAACTTTTTCTGTCGCAACACGCGGGCATTTTGCTAGTATCTTTACTATAAAAACTCTAGAGATAGGTTCGTTCAATACGTTTCCGTCAGCCAAAAGTACGTTTCCGTCCGTCTTTTCCACCGTCCAATCCATGCGCGTGACGAGTCGTCCCATCCGACGCTGGTTGCCTGGTTGGATGCGGGGAGCCGACCCGAGGCGGAGGGCCACGCCGCGCACGCACGCTAGGCGCCATCTCCCTATAGAGCAGAGCAATCGGGGCGCTGGTTGGTAGTCGCGCCTCTACTCCTGCAACGAGGACGTCGAGTGCGGGCGAGTTCCCCTCGTCCTGCACGACCTCCCCGGCGGAAGGTGTGTGGGAGATGGAGCCGGCCGTCAGCGGGAGCTCGCCGGGAGCCGGGCAGCGCCGCCGCGCTCGCGGACCACCTACAGCATGGTTCAGACATGAGCAGCTAGCTAGCAAAACATGGACCGCAACTACCAGCTAGCTTGCATCTGCGAGGAAACATACAGTGATACACATCTCGCAGCGGACCTGCGCGCTCCCACGCCAGGACGCGCACGCGAGGCGGAGATGGAGGCCGGAGGTAGCGTCCGCTCGCCGCAGGTGCGCGTGGAGGTGGCGTTGGCTTGCCGCAGGGGCGCGTGGTGGGGCTTATCAATCAAGAGGGTGGCGAGTTCGAGGGCCGGAGGCAGCGTCCGCTCACTGCAGGCGCGCGTGTGTGCTTAGCCTGTCAGGACCTGCACGCTCGCACGACGAAGCTGGACTTCTGTTCCTCCCCGCGCGCATCTCTGGCCGCCGCACCGCCGTTTGCTCCCACGCGCACAGGAGAGGAGGCAGGCCTTGGTTGCATCAGATTCTGACGCTCAACTCAGTGGTTGCATCTTTGGGTGGAGTTTTTGATCTCCAACGGAATATCTATCCCCACATGCACTTATCTACTAGGAGAGCACTCTTCTTTTGTCCTGTTTTACACATCTAAACTTTTAACTACGGAAATAGAAACACTAATGGTGTATTCTTCGATTCAATTAATTGATTCAGATTTATTCAGATTCTGGTATTGTTTTAGCGCTAGATACATCCAAATCTAGACAAATTTGAGTCAATTAATTTGAATCGGAGGGAGTACAATTTATCATCAAGTATTCACCGGTCTTCTTTTGTTGTCCAAATTATGTTCGGTGACCAAGCATGTAGTCAACATTCTTTAGTTCTTGAGAGATTTTACCAAGATTTCGTCCATCTTTTATTTTCATGTTTTCAGCGCAGCATGCTTTCACAGCTTCTGCACTTGTTTTGACTAGAGACCATGGCAATAATTTGAGAACTTCGCCAAGCAGGAGCACAAGTAAAAGAGGAAGATAAACAGTTATTTAAATGGCCTGGTTAGTCTAAAATTTTACCAATCGGATCAACTTATTTAGCAGCACCACGATGGATTGGTGTTATTCCGATTACATATTATACGCTATTGCACAACTTATATTTATGTACTTTTAGTAAAAATAGTAGGAGCGTATAGCCAAAGAAAAATATTTTTATATGAAATAACCACGTCTGAAGAGGCAACAATCAAAGGAATCATAAAAATATTGATCCTTTGTAGCGTAGGGGTAAAATAAGACGCCTTAGCGGTTAAAGTTGGTTCGGAGGAGTACAAGATGGTTGAAAGGGACAAGCCACAGAGACGGTATTTGTCGTCATGTTACTTGAAAAAAATGTTTTTGCATGTTCGATTTTCGTCTCCGTAGCAACGCACAGACAATTAGCTAGTATCTATACTACCAAAATAAGTGACTTGAGTTTGTCTAGATTTAAATGTACCTATATACTAAAAAGTGTCTAGATATATCCGAATCTAGACAAACCCACGTCACTTGTTTTGGGACGGAGCGAGTATAATTTTGATTGCGGTAGGTTCGTCGACCAGGAATTTCCGTCCGAAATTTTTTAGACGATTTTACCCCTGTAACTTTGAGGATTCTACAAGTACTGCCACCACCAAGTCAAAACCTACTGTTAATGAACGGTCCGTTCTTCTCCGCCCAATCCCACGGCTGCGCCACCACCGCGTCGTTCCCACCCTCCGCCCCTGCTTCTGTGCGCCACCGCGCGGCGTCCCCGCCTCGTCTGCGCTGCCACGCTGGTCTCCCGTCCCGCCTCCAAGATCCTCCGCTTCCTCGCCGTGGTGCCTACTGCTCGAGCTCGCGGAACGGAAGTCTTCATTTAGCCCCTCAACCATATCGCCTCCTAGACCGGGGCGGAGCCGAGACGGAGATGACCCTCGTCACGGCCGCGCATGGCCAGCCTATGGCGCGGAACGGCGGTCGTTCTGCTCGGTGGGGATTCTGAGCCATGCATATTGAGGCTGTCGGGCTCCAACTCGAATCCCGGAATGCTGTGATGCCGCCGCACCGCGCCGTCTTGCTATCTCTGCTCTCCAGAGTGGGGTGTTCGGTGGAGGCTCACCCAGGAACGTAAGCCGCGGCTGCCGTGGAAGACGGTGGACATTATCCTCTCCCGCGCGTCGTCCAGATCCGGCCTTGACGCTGCTCAGATCAATCTCCTACAGCAGCCTCCTTCTCCGTCACTCGCACGGCTCTCCTGCTGGTCCAGGTTGATGCCGCCACAACCACTCGCCTAGGATCGAGCGATGCCGATTCCCGTGCGTGTTGACGAGGTTGTGGCGCCCAGCGTATCCCTGTCATCGGTGATAGGAGCAGTCAATACTCAATACCATGTGCAGCCCTGCTCGAGCGCCGCATATCCTGCCCTCGAGCGCTGCAGCTTCCTCCACTTCTCCAAGCCGTGGTTGAAGAGGACTAACAGTGGTCGCATCCCCACAGTTGCCTCCTGTGTCACGAAGCTACACTTGGTTCTTCCGCACGAGGACTACCAGCTGGGCTGGGCTCCGATTTCATTCAATCGAACGAGCTGCCTTCGCTGTGGAGTTGGATGCTTAGGCAGGGATTAAGCAAAGCAAACAGAGACAGAGAGCATGTGCATATGCGATGGTGAGAGGATATAAGAAACAAACGTGTGGTGGACAAAAAAGCACAGGTTTTGTCGATCAGTCAATAGGACCCACCAATCGACTTCAAGCCATCAGGTTAAGCATCACCAATTTTGTTGATCTCCTTGCATACTGATAATAAAATTATGGATTTCTCATATACCTACACAACGTGTGGTCAGACACTGGTCGTGCGTGTGTATCACAAGTGGTAGTCAGATAAAAATGCCTTTCTGTATCCGTGGTACTCTCTCAGGTTTAGAAATATAAGACATTTTAGTTTTGTAAAATAAATGTATCTAAACGCTTTTTAGTATATAGATTTACTCCAAATCATACACTAAAAAATGTCTAGATTCATTCGATTCACAAAACTAAAATATTTTATATTTCTGAACGGAGGGAGTAGTAGTACAGTACGGTTCCATAGCTGATATTGCTATGTGCCATATGACTAGGGTTGCAGATGTGGGGCCGCTTAGACCCGCATAACTGGGTAGTTAGTACAAATTGTACTTTATACTATACACACAGATCGGAACCGGTCTAAAATTATACTAAGCTGACATGAGACGAGACAAATCTGTTGTCCGCTTACCCGCCCCGCTTGCAACCCTAGCCATGACCCAAAAGTACTAATTTGCGTTTGCAGTGATATTACCTTGGTAGCTCCAAGAAGGGAGTATTGTTGCATTCAAATAAATCTATCGGCTGAGCATCCAATGAGTAGTGCAACATTATGGGTTTCACAACCTTTGTGATTTTTGATTTTGAAATTTTGGTCGACGACGAGGGAGACTGGAGTGAGGATGAAGAACATGCGGCAGAGGAACGGCCAGAGAGGTTGTTGGCGACGAGGATGAGCTCCTGACGGGGGGGATCGACGATGGACGGGAGCGGGTCGAGATGAGGTGCTTGCGGCTGGTTGGGGCGAGCTCGAGCGCAGGACAAGGTGAGCGACGAGGCGTCAAGGTCGGATGGTGGCGAGCCTGCCCGCCAAGCAGGAGGCTGGGGGAAAGGTTAAGTGTAGGGGCGAGCAGGAAGGGCGAGGTGAGCCGATGGAGGCTGGGGCGAGCTCGAGTGTGGAGGCAATAGTGGGCGCATGCGACGGTTGAGTTGGTGGCGACCGGCGAGGCTAGCAAGGTTGGGGAGGAGGTCAACAAAGTGGAGAGAGAGTGTCGATGGAGGCGGTAGGTAACCGATAAGATACGCGGGCATGCGTAGTTGTGTTGGGTGCGTGTGTCTTTTATGTGTTGTGTGTTTTAGGGTTATCTAGGTGCTTCGTGCCTGTGTGTGCTTCATGCCACTTCGGCCAAGTTAGGCCGGTGGGTGTATTTTTTACCTTTTGTTTATTTCTTTTACAAAGCGTTTTCTAAAACAATTTTTAGAATAGATAAAATAATCACAAAATTGAGTTTAAATTGAAACAAAAAGGGGCATAATTTGAAAAGTAAAAGGATATGATTTAGCAAGAAATATGTCTAGGGTTGACTAGATAAACCATGCAATTATGATGATCGACGTCTCCTCGATCAAAACATCATAAAAAACGGTCTCTATCGCCCTGACACCCTTGCTCCTGTGTAAGGAGCTTTCCAACCACCTATGCAGTCATACTCGACCGAAGATCTTGTGTTGGCATGATGAAGGCTGGATGCCTAGATACTCACAGATAGAGTGCATGTATTACCAACGATGATGGAAACACAGAGTATGCATTCGCTTCAGACGCTAGAGAAAAAATGTTTCGTAGTGGCGGAGGCGATATATGGGGGAAAACCGGTAAATGCATTTGGTCCGAACACTAGAGAAAGCGTGATCCGTTGAGGTAGTGGGGAAACCTGAAAAACTAAAGAGACATATTTAATAAGGAACCCGACTTTGTTATATGTTGATCCAAATTCTACAAAGTATAGGCCAACTTCTGACGAGTGGAGCGAGACCCGTCGCCGGGAGGCTTGGGCCGAGTGTAACGAGTCTGAAGTTGGCCCACACCGTGGCCAACGTGGGGGCGAAAGGCGGGCCCATGTACTGTCTGGATCGTTGAAGACCTAGGTTTCCACCGATATATAAACCCCTTGTAAGCCGCCGGTTGGGAGAGTTGCATCTGTGAAATCCCCGGCGTTTGTAAACACTCCTCGATATAGTGAAGTTTACTGGTCGGCGCCGTGGTTTTTCCTCTCTTTGTTGGAGAGGTTTTCCACGTTAAATCTGTCTCCTTCGTGTTTTTCGCTTCGTTCTTCGTTATCTTCTTGTCGCGATTGTAACAAGTGGTATGAGCCCGTGTTCTAATCTAGGGTTTGCGACATGTCGTCATTGAAGTTCGATCTACCACAGCTGGACTACACCACAAGATTCTCCTTGTGGCAGGTGAAGATGCGGGCGATTCTCGCCCAAACTTCTGATCTGGATGAAGCGCTGGATGGATTCGGTGAAAAGGATGCTAAGACCTGGTCCGCTGAAGAGAAGCGGAAGGACCGTAAGGCTTTGTCTTTGATTCAACTTCATCTGTCCAATAATATTTTGCAGGAAATCTTGGAGAAGAAATCTGCTGCGCCCTATGGGAAAAACTGAAACGATCGCATGTCAAAGGATCTAACCATTAAGATGCATGTGAAGATGAAGTTGTTCTCGCATAGATTGCAGGAAGGTGGATCGGTAATGAATCACTTATCTCTTTTTAGAGAGATTATTTCTGATTTGCAATCTATGGAAGTAAAATATGATGATGAGGATCTAGCCCTATTACTCTTATGCTCACTGCCTAGTTCTTATACACACTTCGTGATACAATGTTGTTGAGCCGTGATAAGATAACCCTTGATGAAGTGCAAGATGCCCTCAAACAGAGGGAAAAGATGAAATCTATGGTGCAAGGATGGGGCGTCCTCCAAGTGAAGCTCTGCAGGTTCGTGGCAGGACCGAAAGCGAGATTTAACAACCATGGCAACCGAGATAAGAGCAAAGACGGTAGAGGTCGTTCGAAGTCCAAGAGAAAGGACAAGTTCTGCAGGTATTGTAAGAAATCTAATCATGTTATTGATGATTGCTGGAAGCTGCAGAATAAGGAGAAAAGGAACGGTACTTACCAACCGAAAGATAAGGATCAAGGCAATGGTAAGGCTGCTGTTGTTTCTGATAGTTCTGATGGTGAATGCTTAGCTGTTTTTGCTGCTTGTGCTTCTCGTGATGATGAATGGATACTTGATACTGCATGTTCGTTTCATATTTGCTGTAACAAAGATTGGTTCAGTTCATATGAGTCTGCGCATCGAGATTTTGTGCGTGTGGGAATGACAACCCATGCCATATCGTTGGTGTTGGATCTGTTAAGATTAGGACACATGATGGCGTGACACGCACGTTGAGTGAGGTGAAGCACATACCAAGCATGGCCAGAAATTTGATCTCCCTGAGTACCATGGACGTTGATGGATACAAGTATGCCGGTGGGCATCGAGTTCTGAAGGTATCAAAAGGTTCTCTTATTCACATGATAGGTGATATGAATTCTGCTAAATTATATGTTCTTAGAGGTAGCACTTTGCCTGGTATTGCTGCTGCTGTTACTTCTAATGATTCTGATGATTGTGGTAAAACACATCTATGGCATATGCGTCTTGGGCATATGAGCGAACAAGGCATGGCAGAGTTGGTCAAGAGAGAGCTGATTGATGGTTGCAACTTGAGTAAGTTTGAGTTCGTGAGCACTTTGCATCTTTGGTAAGCATAAAATAGTTAAATTCAATGCTTCCGTTCATACCACCAAAGGCATATTAGATTATGTGCATGCTGATGTATGGGGTCCATCCGTAAGACTTCTATTGGTGGTGCTAATTATATGCTTACTATTATTGATGATTACTCAAGAAAGGTGTGGCCCTATTTTGAAGCATAAATCGATGTTTTGATGCTTTTAAGAAGTGGAAAGTTATGGTTGAAAAACAGTCGAGAAGAAGGTAAAGGTACTACGTCCGACAATGGTATGGAATTCTGTTCTAATGAGTTTGAGGAGTTTTGCGCGAACGATGGCATGATCGGGCATCACACCATCCCATATACTCCTCAGCAGAATGGCGTGGCGTAACGCATGAATGAACCATCATCTCGAGGGCTCGTTGTATGTTGTCTAATGCGGTATGCATAGGCGTTTCTGGGCTGAAGCAGCCAACACAACAGTTACCTCATCAACAGGTCACCTTCTATTCCACTTGAGAAGAAAACTCCTATTGAGGTATGGTCGTTCACCGCTGATTATTCACAGTTGAGAGTTTTTGGTTGCACCGCTTATACTCATGTTGATAATGGAAAGTTAGAGCCTAGAGTCAAGTGCATATTCCTTGGTTATGGTTCAGAGTTAAGGCATATAAACTATGGAACCCTGAAACAAAAAGGATTTTGTTGAGTAGGAACGTTGTTTTCAATGAATCCGTTATGTATCATGACAGCTTGCCATCAGATCCCTCTCCTGTTGCTATTGGAGAGGAGGGAGTTCGTGTGCAGGTGGAGCACCTGCAGAAAACTGTTGATAATAATGTTGTTGTTGATGATACTCATGAGGAAAATATTGATGATGATGTTGTTCAGCACTCACCTCTTTGTTTTGCAGCAGCCACGAGAATCTATTGCTGCTGATAGACCGAGACGTAACATAGTTCCACCTCGTCGCTTAATTGAAGAGTGTAATCTTGTACATTATGCTTTGAGTTGTCTTTGAACAGGTGGAGAACGATTCTGAACCTGCTACATATAATGAAGCCATTGCATCCGTTGACCGCGAGAAGTGGGCATCTGCTATGCAAGAAGAGATGCAATCGCTTGAGAAAAATGGCACATGGGATGTTGTGCGCTTGCCTAAACAAAAGAAGGCGGTCCACGCAAGTGGATCTTCAAGAAAAGGAAGGTCTATCTCCCAAAGAGCCTTCAAGGTACAAGGCAAAGTTAGTAGCAAAAGGGTTCGGCCGATTCCGTGTATTGATTACAATGATGTGTTCTCTCCGTTGTGAAGCATAGTTCCATTCGTACTTTCTTTAGTATTGTGGCTATGTGATCTTGAGCTTGAGCGGTTAGATGTCAAGACGCTTTTACGCATGGAGAGCTTGATGATGAAATATACATGGACCAACGTAAGGGTTCATAGTGCACAGTAAAGAGGATTTTGTGTGCAAATTAAAGAAGTCTCTTTATGGCTTAAAGCAATCTCCAAGACAGGGTATAAAAGGTTTGATTCATTTATGATCTCACATGGTTTTGAGAGGTCTAAATATGATAGTTGTGTTTATATCAAGTTTGTTGATGGGTCACCTATATACTTGCTGCTATATGTTGATGATATGTTAATTGCTGCCAAGGGCATGAAAGAAATCACTACTTTGAAGGCACACCTAAGTAGTGAGTTTGAGATGAAGGATCTTGGTGCTGCTAAGAAGATCTTAGGTATGGAGATTACCCGAGATAGAAAATATGGTTTGTTATTTCTTAGTCAGCAAAGTTACATTAAGAAAGTTCTTCATCGTTTTAATATGGATGGTGCCAACTCAGTTAGTACTCCTATTGCTCCTCACTTTAAATTGTCGGTTCTCAATGTCCTACTCGATGAAGAGTTTGAGTACATGTCAAAGGTGCCATATTCTAGTCTTGTTGGTTCTTTGATGTATGCCATGGTTTGTTCTCGCCCTGATTTATCATATGCTATGAGTTTGATAAGTAGATACATGGCTAATCCTGGTAAAGAACATTGGAAGAAAGCTGTTCGATGGGTTTTGGTACCTTCTTGGCACTTCCAATGCTTGTTTGAAGTTTGGCAGGACCGGTGAGGGACCTGCTGGCTATGTGGATTCAGATTTTGCCGATTTGGATAAGAGAAGATCCCTCACAGGTTATGTGTTTAATGTTGGAGGTTGTCTTGTTAGCGGAAGGCTACATTGCAAGTTGTTGTTGCACAATCTACTCTGAAGCTGAATACATGGCTATTGTCAAGCTTGCAAAGAATCTGCTTTGGTTGAAAGGTTTGTTTGCTGAGCTTTGTGGAGATAATTCTTGCATTACTTTGTTTTGTGACAGTCAAAGTGCCATATACCTTACAAAAGATCAGATGTTCCATGAGAGAACTAAGCACATTGATGTCAAGTACCATTTTGTTAGAGACATTGTTGCTCAAGGTAAATTAAAGGTATGCAAGATCAGCACTCATGATAATCCTGCTGATATGATGACTAAACCTGTTCTGTTGCTAAGTTTGAGCTTTGCTCGAACTTAGTTGGTTTAACTGATTAGCCCAAGTGGCTATTGGCTACCGAAAGTATTTGCTTTGTTTGTTCAGGAGATGTTCTGTTGATGCTACAAGGAGGAATTTGTCTCAAGGTGGAGTTTGTTATATGTTGATCCAAATTCTACAAAGTATAGGCCAACTTCTCGAGCGAGCCAACGAGGACGCCTTGTGAAAAGGCTTGGCGACAGCTGCACAAGACGGATCGTTGAAGACCTAGGTTTCCACCGATATATAAACCCCTTATAAGCCGCCGGTTGGGAGAGTTGCATCTGTGAAATCCCCGGCGTTTGTAAACACTCCTCGATATAGTGAAGTTTCGCTGGCTGGCGCCCGTGGTTTTTTCCTCTCTTTGTTGGAGAGGTTTTCCACGTTAAATCTGTGTCTCCTTGCTGTGTTTTTCGTTTTCGTTCTTCGTTATCTTCTTGTCGCGATTGTAACAGACTTAATATGTGTGCATATTTATATTAAGAATGTAACATGCACGTATGACGATTATTTTTAGTACCCGTAGCAACGCACGGGCATTCAGCTAGTCTATCTTCTATCTTCTATCTACTAATTTACCTTGTGGTACGTTGGTCACCCCAAAATCCGTCTGCCATGAAATGCCGCTTTTGCCCCTAACTATTCGAGTATTTACATGTTCTGCCACCGCCAAAACACCGACCAGAAAAGGGCAACGGCCCTAGCGAGAACCGCGCCCCGCACTCTCCTACCGGCCGCCACCGCTGCCCCCGCGCACAGCCTGCCCCGCAGCCTGCTGCCGTCGGTCCTTCCCCGCCGCCGTAGGGCCAAGGAACTCCACGGGATCTCCTCTGAGGCCACCCTAGTTTGCTGCCTTGCGCGCTCGGTGACCGCAAAGCTCGTGGCCAGGACCTCCACGAGTTCTCCGAGCGCGGCGACCGGCAAAGCTCGCGGCAAGGACCTCCACGGGTTCTCCTCCGAGCACCGCGCTGGTCGGCTATGTTGTAGTCGTCCCGCCAAAATCGAGAACCCAACTGAGGGCGGCCAGACCTGGTGACGGCGGCCGTAAAAATCCAAGGCCCCATGGGGCAGCTGTCTGGACCTGGGCGGCGCGGCGACTGAAGCCCAGCGCCTCGCGTGGAGGCAGCCAGACCTGGCGACGATGGAAGCAAAATTCCAGGGCCCTACGGGGCGGCTGCCTGGACCTAGGCGGCAGCGCCGACCGAGATTGTGGGAACAAGAGGAGGGTTGTCATGCTGAGGATGCGCGAACCGTGGCCGGCGAGACATAAGGAATCGACCGAAGTTCCACCCGACAAGAGGGGACTCGCATCGATGTGCCGTTGTGTACTCCTGGCGGCGCACTAGGGGACTTGCGATGGGTTTCATCATGTGAGAGGGAAGAGAGGGGTTTACACAAGCGAGCGGCGATGGGAGCTCGTGGGAGGCGCGCGTGGAGCAGACAGAGATGCAGGACATGCGCGAGATCAGGGACCATGGAGGCAGATGGAGGGGGCGCACGTAGGTCGACTGCGAGGAAGGTCGTGGGCGCGGGCGTCAGGGACAAGCTTTGCAGGCGGAGGCCGTCATAGGAGAGGCGGCGCAGGGCAAGGCGCCGGTGGCGGGGAGCGGAGCAGGAGGAGGAGGTAGGTAGGGATCTGGTCGGGGAGTGCGTGTCGTGTAGAATACTCGTGTTGCACTGTATGTGCTGGTGCACCGCGTGTGTGGGTCTGGCGTGGGTGGGTGTGTCGTGTGCGTGTGTTTGTGTCCATCGTGTGTGTGCTGGGTCTTCTCTCTTGTTTTTAATTTTCTTTTTTTCCTTTTTTTTTCTAAATCCGGATAAAAGAGAAAGGGATTTTGGGCATATTTAAAACAGGACCAAACTCCTGTCGTAGAATTAAGAACATGTTTACTAAAAAATACAATACATTATATTTTGGTTTTAAAATAGAAGAAGAAAAGAGGGTAATTTATAAAACCACGTGAATAAATTAGGAAATGTAAAACACGGTTCGCAATACAAAATAGTTTAAGGGTTTAGAAAAACAGACCAGACACGTGCAATGCCTATGCATAATGTCATGACTATGGAGGAAACGATTCTCCTGAATAGTAGCGAAGTGAAATCTTAGTGGATAGATGATAATTGTTTTGTTTTTGAAACGTGGAGAGACCCCGAAGGGCCTAGATGTCATTAATATCAGCGGTGCGTACATATACATCAGTGGCCCAGAGAGATGAAAAATAACAAAACAGTCACTATCATTTACATACAGGATCCAAAATCTAAAACAAGAAATGCCATCAGGTCCTTCACGCACGCCAGGGAAACTCAAGCTCCACCAGCAGCCAACCTCGCCGTAGCCGAGGACGATACCACTTGACGCCGATAGGAAGAGGAGCGCTGCCGTGAACTCGAAAGAGGGCCTCCGAGTGGAGGTTGAAGAAGCTTCGGCAAACATCGCCTGCTTCGAAGAAGACCACCAGATGGTCACCTAAGCCGGTTGCCAAAACGAGGGCCACCAAGATTGATCCACAAACATCATTGGCACCAAATCTCCATGGCAGTTCGGATCCCAAGGGAGCAACACCATCCACATCTCCTTACTCACACCTTCATGGTGTACAAAAGAAGAGGGGAGGGCAGTAGCCACCAGCGAGTTGTGACCGCCCAAAAAGGCCTCTGACCACCGCATGGTAAAAGCCAATCTTCCATCGAACTCCAAGCAGCCGCCACCAGTTGGAGGAGGCAGATCAAGAGAGAAATTGCAGTGGAAGAAGACCAACACGCAAACCTTATTGAAGGAGACGCCCAGGGTCATCAACGCCACCGCATTTGGCTCCCTACATGGGAGTGAAGGGTTTCGCAGCATAGTAAATCAAAATTTTCTACGGAAGCGAACAGAAGGAAAGCCAAGATCTAATCTAGGAGATGCAAACAACGAGAGAGATTGGATTAGATCTTCATACCCTTGAAGATTCAGACAGAACGCCTGGTGAACGTGGGTGATGTAGTCGTACTCCCTTCCCCTCCTCGCGATCCGATCCGATCTAGCACCACAAGTGGCGGTGCTTCCGTGAGATGCACACGTGCAGCACCTCGACGTCTCCTCCTTCCTCGGACTAGCAAGTATGGTGGAGAGATGGATTGGATGTACAACACGACAGCGCGGTGTATATGGTGGAGAATTTCTGCAGCAGGGCTTCGCCTACAAACAGTCGGGAGGGAGAGAGGAAGGCAGCAGGGCTACTAGGGTTTGGAGGAAGGTGTGTGTGGGGGTATGAGAGGGGGTGCACCAGCCCTCTATATATAGAGGGGGGTGCGGCCATCCCTAGCCTCTCCTCCAAGCTTATCTCTAGTTTAAACAATTTAAACTCTCCCTTATCTAGAAATCCTATCTTATCTTATCTCTAGTTTAAACGATTTAAACTCTCTAGGATCGGCTGGGCCCTATGGGGCCTTGTGCCCCTGGCCCAATGCGGCCAGGACACTCATAGGCCCATGCCTCCCGGAAGGTGGGACCACGTTGGCCCCTTCCGAAGGTTCTAGAAGCTTTGACAATACCGATTAACTTTAACAATTCAACTCCAAAACTGCACTGCCTTATATGAATCTTATTCTCCGGACCACTCCAGAACCTCTCGTGATGTCCCGGATCTCATCCGAGACTCCGAACAAAAACTCATAAACCAAGTATCCAATCTATCCTAGCGTCGAGACACGTTAAGTGTGTGACCCTGCGGGTTCGAGAATATGCAGACATGATCTTCTATCAATAATCAACAGCGGGTGCAGGCACCCATATTGACTCCCACACATTCATCGATGATCATATCGGATGAACCACGATGCCAGGATTCAATCAATCCCATATATATATTCCCTTCGTCTCGCGATATTTTACTTGCCGAGATTGATCGTCGGTATCGTCATACCTAGTTCAATCTCGTTCACGACAAAATACTTTACTCATTCCGTAATCCGATATCACTTTGTGATTAACTCCTTAACCACATGCTTGCAAGCGGCGTTGATATCGATTACGAGGGCCCAAGTATATCTCTCCGACTTGGGAGGGACAAATTCCATCTCGATACATACAACCCAATGACTTTCTTCCGATCACCGAGAGACACCTTTATGATCACCCTCTCATAGGATGACGTTTGATGACCTCAAAGCTTTCTTCCGATACCAGGGAGTTGTATTATCTCATGGTCTAAGGAATACAATATTTGACATAGGAAAAGCTTCGCAAAGATGAACACAAAGACACGATCTAAATGCTTCGCTTAGTTTGGGTCTATCCACCATATCATTCTCCAATGATATGATCTCATTATCAATTGACAACTCATGTCTATGGTTAGGAAACCTTAACCATCATTGATCAATGAGCTAGTCCATAGAGGCGTACTAGGGACACGGTGTTGTTCACAAACCACACAAGTATTAATGTTTCCGCTTAATACAATTCTAGCATGGAATATAAACTTTATCATGAACAAGAATTATAATAATAACATCTTTATTATTGCCTCTAGGGCATAATTCCAACAGTCTCCCACTTGCACTAGAGTCAATAATCTAGTTTACATTTGGCAACAATCTCACACCCATGGCACTGAGGTGCTGATCATGTTTTACACGTGGAAGAGGTTTAGTCAATGGATCTGCGACATTCAGATCTGTATGTACTTTGCTGATCTTTAGATCTCCATCTGCTATATAATCTCGGATTATATGAAACTTGCGGTTGATATGCTTGGTCTTTGGATGATATCTTGGTTCCTTAGCGAGTGCTATGGCGCCGGTGTTGTCACACAATATCTCCAGTGGGTCCAATGCACTTGGAACCACGCCAAGCTCGGATGAAGTTTCTGATCCAAACTCCTTAACTTGACCTGCAGCAGCCATGTATTCCGCTTCTCATAGATCCCGCGACCACGCTTTGCTTGCAGCTTCTCCAGCTCACAGCTCCTCCATTCAAAATATACACGTATCCTGTCGAGATTTAGCATCATCCTTGTCGATTAGTAAAACTAGCATCGACGTAACCTTTACGACGAGTTGTTCATCACCCATAGACTAAGAACATTTCTTTAGTCCTATTTAGGTACCTTAGGATGTTCTTCACGGCTGTCGATGTTCCACTCTGGATCACTTTGATATCTGCTCGTCAAACTAAGAGCATTGAACACATCCGGTCTAGTACACATGGCATACATGATGGAACCTATGGCCGAGGCATAAGGCACTTTGCTCATAGCTTCCTATCATTTACCGTAGAATGGACACGAGCCTTGCTCAATATCTTACTGACAACATAGGCCTTTGAACCTTTCAATGCCTTATCCATTCTGAACCTTTTCAGAACTTTGTCTAGGTATGTACTCTGACTTAAAGCTATCGGGCGTCTTTGTCTATCTCTATAGATTTTGATGCCCAATATATAAGCAGCTTCACCTAGGTCTTTCATTGAAAAACACTTGTTCAAATAACTCTTCACTTCGTTAAGCATGTTGATGTCATTTCCAATAATCAATATGTCATCCACATATAGTACCAGAAACGTCACCGAGCTCCCACTCACTTTCTTGTAGATGCAAGCTTCGTAGCAATTTGGAACAAATCCAAAGCTCTTGATCACTTGATCAAAACGAAGGTTCCAACTCCGAGACGCTTGCTTTAGTCCATAAATGGAACGCTGAAGTTTGCATACTTTATCAGCATCCTTAGGATCGACAAAACCTTCGGGTTGCATCATATACAACTCTTCATCAATGTTGCCATTGAGGAAAGCAGTCTTGACATCCATTTGCCATATTTCATAATCATGAAATGCAGCAATTGCTAATAAAATCCGAATGGACTTAAACATCGCTACGGGAGAGAAAGTCTCATCGTAGTCAACACCTTGAACTTGTCGAAAACCTTTCGCAACAAGCCGTGCTTTATAGACGGTAACATTACCATCCGTGTCCGTTTTCTTCTTGAAGATCCATTTGCACTCAACGGCCTTTCTACGCTAGGAGGGTCCACCAAAGTCCATACTTGGTTTTCGCTCATGGATCCCAATTCGGATTTCATGGCTTCTAGCCATTTCTCAGAGTCTGGGCTCATCATCGCTTCCTCATAGTTCGTAGGTTCGCTGTCTTCTACTAATAAGACAGTCAAGACAGGGTTGCCGTACCACTCAGGAGGGGCACGCGACCTTGTCGACCTGCGACGTTCAGTAGCAGCATCGTCCGAAGCTTCATGATCCTTGTCATTAGCTTCCTCTATTGTTGGTGCAGGCGGCACTGGAACAATTTCAGGTGCTGCGCTACTCTCCAATTCAAGAGAAGGTTCAATAACCTCGTCAAGCTCTACTTTCCTCCCACTCACTTCTTTCGAGAGAAACTCCTTCTCAAGAAAGGAACAGTTCTTTGCGACAAACACTTTGCCTTCGGTTCTGTGATAGAAGGTATACCCAATAGTTTCCTTGGGGTATCCTATGAAGACGCACTTCTCCGCTTTGGGTTCGAGCTTGTCCGGCATCAACTTCTTGACGTAAGCTTCGCATCCCCAAACTTTAAGAAACGACAACTTAGGTTTAGCACCAAACCACAGTTCATACGGTGTCGTCTCAACGGATTTAGATGGAGCCCTATTTAAAGTGAATGCAGCGGTTTCTAATGCATAACCCCAAAATGATAACGGCAAATCAGTAAGAGACATCATCGATCGGACCATATCTAATAGGGTTCGATTCCGGCATTCAGACACACCATTGCGCTGTGGTGTTCCGGGTGGCGTGAGTTGCGAAACGATTCCACTTGCTTTGAGATGCGTGAGAAAATCATAACTCAAATATTCGCCCCCACGATCGGATCGTAGAAACTTAATCTTTCTATTACGATGGTTCTCCACTTCATTCTGAAATTCTTTGAACTTTTCAAACGTTTCAGATTTATGTTTCATTAAATAGATATACCCATATCTACTCAAGTCATCGGTAAAAGTGAGAAAATAGCGATATCCACCGCGCGTCGAAACACTCATCGGTCCGCATACATCGGTATGTATGATTTCCAACAAGTCCGTTGCTCGCTCCATCATACCGGAGAACGGGTTTTGATCATCTTGCCCATGAGGCATGGTTCGCATGTGTCAAATGATTCAAAATCAAGAGATCAAAAAGTCCATCGAATGGAGTTTCTTCATGCGCTTTACACCAATATGACCTGACGCGGTGCCACAAATAAGTAGTATTATCACTATCTACTTTGCATCTCTTAGCCTCAATGTTATGGATGTGTGTTTCATCCCTTTCGAGATTTAGAAGAAATAAACCATTCACAAGAGGTGCATGACCATAAAAGATGTTACTCATATAAATAGAACAACCATTATTCTCCGATTTAAATGAATAACCGTCTTGCAATAAACACGATCCAGAAATAATGTTCATGCTCAACGCAGGCACATAATAACATTTATTAAGGTTTAAAACTAATCCCGAAGGTAAAACTAAGGAGAGCGTAAACGCCATCACATCAACTCTTGATCCGTTACAACGCCGTCGTCACCTCATCCTCGCAGTCAGCCGTCTATTCCGTAGCTCTGTTTGAGTTACAAATATTAGCAACTTAACGATGATCAAATACCCGGGCACTACAACAAGGGCTAGTGAGGAAAACATCAATAACATGTATATCAAATATACCTTTGATGGTGCCAGCCTTCTTGTCCGCTAAGTACTTGACTTGGATTCTGCTTCCAAAGGACCCTTGTCCTGCAATAGAAGCACTGGTGTCCGGCTTGGGACCAGACTTGAGCTTCTTCTCGTAGGGCAACAGCGCTTGCGCCGCCTTTCTTGAAGGGCTTCTTTGCACCTTTACCTTTCTTGAAGGAGGGATTGTTGACCATCAACACATGATTATCCTTCTTGATGTCCACCTCCGCAGCCTTCAGCTTTGAAGAGCTCGGTGATCGTATCGATGGAACCAATCTGATTATGAGTCACTACAAAACTTTTGTAGCTGGGAGGAGTGATTGCGAACCACATCAATCTTGAGCTCCTCTGGAATCTTGCAGTCCGGTTGCTCAAGGCGTTGAGTGTAGCCCGACATCTTAATGGCGTGCTCACTAACGGAACTCCTTCCTCCATCTTGCGGTTAAAGAACTTCTCGGAGATCTCATATCTCTCGAGCGGGCCTGAGTCAAAACATGGTTTTCAGCTCCTCGAGAATCTCAAAGGGCCGGGATAGTTTTCAAAACGATTTTGAAGTTCCGGTTCCATAGCAAACAACATGGTGCTCTTAATCACACCATAATCATCCTTGCGCGACTGATAGACAGCTTTCTCATCAGCCGGCGTAGTTGCAGCAGGGGGGTTACCTAACGCTTTCTTAAGGACATAGTCCTTTGTCCGCCGCATGAGAATGATTCTTAGATTGCGGAACCAGTTGGTGAAGTTAGACCCATTGTTTCTAAGCTTTTCTTTCTCAAAAAACGTTGAAGTTGAAGTTGGACTTGGCCATTGGATCTACAGTATTTGCAAGTACAATTTAGACTATGTTCATGATAAATAGTTCAACTTAATCAAATTACTAGATGAACTCCCACTAAATTCAACATCCCTCAATTTGTTTAGTGAACACGATCCAAATTCACCACACCTAATCCGATCTTCACGAGAAGAGATGTGGTTTCAATGGTGGACAACGAAGTGTCGATCATATCATTCATATGACTCATGCTTAACCTTTCGGTTCTTGTGTTAATAGGCCAAGTCTATACATGCTAGGCTCGTGAAGTTAGACCCAAGTATTTACGCGTGTGCAAAACTGGCTTGCACCCGTTGTATGTGGCGTATAGTCTATAGCACCCGATCATCACGTGATGCTTGGACACGTTAACTTTCATAGCGGTGCATACTTGGGGAGAACACAGCTTTTATCTTGATCTTTAAGTGAGGAATCATCTTATAATGCTACCGTCGCGATCTAAGCATAATAAGATACATAAAAGGATAAACATCACATGCATATAACTTTATGTGACATGGTATAGCCAATCTTCGCGCAATGATCTCCATCTTGTGCTCCGCATGATCTCCATCACTTCACCATGATTGCCTCCACCACGAATAGCAACTACAACTATTGCTAACTACTTAGCGATAAAGTAAAGCTATTACATGGCGTATAAGAAGTTGACTCGCAGGTCATACACAATTATAAAGACAACCATATGGCTCCTGCCGGTTGTGTACTCATCGACATGCAAGTCGTGAAACATTACAAAACATGATCATCGCATACAATATACACATCACATCTTGGGCCATACCATATCACAGAAAACACTCCCTGCAAAAACAAGTTAGACGCCTCTACTTTGTTGTTGCATGTTTTACGTGGCTTATGGGAGTAGATGCTAAGAACGATTCTTACCTACGGAAAGCCACAACGGTGATATTATGGTTGCCAAATTCCGGTGTTAATCCCATGACAACTATAGTGAGAGAAACTGACATCCACCAGCCGCATGTATGGTACAAGCCACACGTCAAGTGCGGAGCCGGTCTCGTGAACGACGTCGCGTAAGGTTGGCCTGGACCGCTTCAATCTCACTATCCCGCGTCATAAGAAGAACACAAACAAGAGGCTTGCAACAGAAAACATCAACGCCCGCAACAACCATGTTGCGTTCTACTCGTGAATCACATCTACGCATAGATCTAGCTCTGATACCACTGAAGGGTTTCGCATCATAGTAAATCAAAATTTTCTACGGAAGCGAACAGAAGGAAAGCCAAGATCTAATCTAGGAGATGCAAACAACGAGAGCGATTGGATTAGATCTTCATACCCTTAAAGATTCGCACAGCGGAACGTTCGTCGGAACGTGGGTGATGTAGTCGTACTCCCTTCCCCTCCTCGCGATCCGATCCGATCTAGCACCACAAGTGGCGGTGCCTCCGTGAGATGCACACGTGCAGCACCTCGACGTCTCCTCCTTCCTCGGACCAGCAAGTATGGTGGAGAGATGGATTGTATCTACAACACGACAGCGCGGTGTATATGGTGGAGAATTTCTGCAGCAGGGCTTCGCCTACAAACAGTCGGGAGGGAGAGAGGAAGGCAGCAGGGCTACTAGGGTTTGGAGGAAGGTGTGTGGGGGTATGAGAGGGGGCGCACCAGCCCTCTATATATAGAGGAGGGTGCGGCCAGCCCTAGCCTCTCCTCCAAGCTTATCTCTAGTTTAAACAATTTAAACTCTCCCTTATCTAGAAATCCTATCTTATCTTATCTCTAGTTTAAACGATTTAAACTCTCTAGGATCGGCTGGGCCCTATGGGGCCTTGTGCCCCTGGACCAATGCGGCCAGGACACTCCCTCATAGGCCCATGCCCCCTCCCGGAAGGTGGGACCACGTTGGCCCCCTTCCGGAAGGTTCTAGAAGCTTCCGGTACAATACCGATTAACCCGGAACAATTCCGAACTCCAAAAACTGCACTGCCTTATATGAATCTTATTCTCCGGACCACTCCGGAACCTCTCGTGATGTCCCGGATCTCATCTGAGACTCCGAACAAAAACTCATAAACCAAGTATCCAATCTATCCTAGCGTCGAGACACGTTAAGTGTGTGACCTGAGTTCGAGAATATGCGTACATGATCTTCTATCAATAATCAACAGCGGGTCCGCACCCATATTGACTCCCACATTCATCGATGATCATATCGGATGAACCACGATGCCAGGATTCAATCAATCCCATATATATATTCCCTTCGTCTCGCGATATTTTACTTGCCCGAGATTCGATCGTCGGTATCGTCATACCTAGTTCAATCTCGTCACGAAGTACTTTACTCGTTCCGTAATCCGATATCACTTTGTGATTAACTCCTTAACCACATGCTTGCAAGCGGCGTTGATATCGATTACCGAGTGGGCCCGAAGTATATCTCTCCGACTTGGGAGGGACAAATTCCATCTCGATACATACAACCCAACAGATACTTTCCGATCACCTGAGAGACACCTTTATGATCACCCTCTCATAGGATGACGTTTGATGACCTCAAAGCTTTCTTCCGATACCAGGGAGTTGTATTATCTCATGGTCTAAGGAATACAATATTTGACATAGGAAAAGCTTCGCAAAGATGAACACAAAGACACGATCTAAATGCTTCGCTTAGTTTGGGTCTATCCACCATATCATTCTCCAATGATATGATCTCATTATCAATTGACAACTCATGTCTATGGTTAGGAAACCTTAACCATCATTGATCAATGAGCTAGTCCATAGAGGCGTACTAGGGACACGGTGTTGTTCACAAACCACACAAGTATTAATGTTTCCGCTTAATACAATTCTAGCATGGAATATAAACTTTATCATGAACAAGAATTATAATAATAACATCTTTATTATTGCCTCTAGGGCATAATTCCAACAGGGAGCACCACCACATAGAGAAGAATCTCCAAGCAGAGAAGGGCCTGGCCTGACGAGGCACGAAGAGAAGAGGAATCCCATGGCGTGGTGGTGCTGGTCGCAGATAACCACCGACCTACCCTCAGTCGCCATCAAGGCATACACACAAAAAACCTAGCCTAGACTACTCTGTACACAGGGGAGGGTCCCTCACCCAGACTCAATGCCGGCGAGCGCCGGAGAAGAGGGGAAGGGGCCAGCCGGCCCGAATCTGGTGGAGCAAGAAACACGGGAGGGGAGGGGCGGAGAGCCTGATGACGATTTGATATAGATGATAATTGTTGGGTTGTATGCTGTGGAGATTAGCTTTCTTTCCATAATAGCAAAGTAAAATCTATTTTCTTGGAATATTATGTAGCTATTTTCACGTGAATTTTTATGTAAACTATATTTGTATGTGTAGTAAAAAATTAAGTAAGCCGTAGCAACGCACGGGCACTCTGCTAGTATATCTATACTATTAAAAGGCTTACGGTCTTGATGGTACGTCACTTTTATTTAGACGATTTTACCCCTGCAGTTTCGAGGTATTTACCCACCGTGCCACTGGCGATATTAAAAGGCTTACGGTCTTGATGGTACGTCACTTTTATTTAGACGATTTTACCCCTGCAGTTTCGAGGTATTTACCCACCGTGCTACTGGCGAGTGGAAAAAAACGTTTCACCGTTCTCCCGATCTAGAAAATCACGTGCCCTCATATGACCAGCACGACAAGTCAGCTCATACGCTTGCTTGTAAGGCGGAGGTACCCCATACCACCTGGTTGGAGGATCCGCCAGACTTTATTCGTGAGCTCCTCACAAATGATGTAACTATGTACTGATCCCAAAGCAGCAGGTTTTTTGACGCACTCTTTTCCTCACCAGGGTACCTAAGGGGACTGAGAGGTTTTTAATGAAGCGGCCTGCTAACTTAATATATAATGCTTTCAAAAAAAGCACAACAAGTCTGGTTGATCATGTTTTTAGTTCGTTGTCTCACAGCATTCGTGACAAGTCTGGCTGATCATGTATGCAACAGTGGATGCTACACGAGTCTATGCGCAGTTGGCTGGGCCTACGTGGTGGACTGCAGCCGAGGCCGTGCAATGTGACAAGACGGCTCCATCTGGCGCAGATCTTGGCCCTTTCGTCGGCCGGATTTCCGGCCACACCCCGTCTCACCACGTATCTCCTCCGAGGCCGCGGTTTCAAGTGTGTCTCTCGCCCTCGCCTTTCATCGCTGCATGCAAAAATCCCCGGCGCTACCACCACTGTCTCAGGACACGCCATCTACCGGATAGGGCAAAATCCCCAGCGCTGCCACCACTGTCTCAGGACATGCCATCTACCGGGAAAGGCAGCACGAGCCCTCGCTTCGCATGTACTCCCTCCGTTTAGAAATATAAGATGTTTTAGCTTTGTGAAAGGAGTGTATCTAGACATGTTTTAGTGTGTAGGTTCATTAAGGTTTAGAGTGAACCTACACACTAAAAGGAGTCTAGATATACTCCTTTCACAAAGCTAAAACATCTTATATTTCTGAAAGGAGGGAGTATGTCACGAGCTAGGCTGATGTAGTGATTGGCACACGAGAGATGATCAGATATATTGCTGGGCACAAGAAACTATAAAACCCGATAAAACGGATCGTATTGCTGGGCACGGCGCCACCACTGCACGCCTATTACTACCAGTTGACGGCTCCGTCCTAGAGTAAATTGCATAAAGCTACTCTCTCCGATCCAAATTAATTGACTCAGATTTGTCTACATTCGGATGTATCTAGACATGTTTTAATACTAGATACATCCAAATTTAGAAAAACTTGAGCCAATTAATTTGGATCGGAGGGAGTACGATAATTGGGGCTAGGGCTTCAAAAAACTACGACTTTTAGGATTTGCTTTAAAAAACTACAACTTTTGGGCTAATGACTTAAAAAATACAACTTTTGTGTAATCGTTCAATTAGCCGGTTTAATAGCAATTCTGACAGGGCGAGTCCACCGTGGACCATGGCGTGGCATGCGGGATGGAACATATCAACGGGAGCTCCAACCTCTTCTTGGTGTGTTGACCAAACCTAGAGCCAGCCGTGATTCCTCTCCGGCAGCGAGACGCGAGCTGCGATTCCTGACACTGCTGCAGGCTAGGTTAGCTGCTCACGGCGGAGCCCCTCCTACAGGCGCTCGGCCAGCGGAGCTCCTCTCCTGCTGTGGGGCTCGGCCGGCTGCTCACGGGTGGAGCATCGAGCTCAATGTCAGGCTTAACGCCTTGGCGGTGGCGAACAGTGGCCCAGCACGCTACTGGATGGAGAACGTGGCGGCTGGCAAGAACAACAGCGAGCTCAGTAGGACGTCCCTGTCAGAATTCCACGGCCTTGCCACATCATGATCCACGGTGGTCCCGTCCTGTCAGAATTCCTATTAAACCGGCTAATTGAACGATTATACAAAAGTTGTAGTTTTTTAAGTTATTAGCCCCAAAAGTTGTAGTTTTTTGAAGCAAACCCTAAAAGTCGTAGTTTTTTGAATCCCTAGCCTCAATTGTCGTATCTTCCTGCAATTTACTCACCGCCCTATGTACTCGTACGCTGTCGTAGGCTACGGCGCCGGCAGCACTCTTCTGGACAACTACGGGTACGCGCCACAACACGGTGTTGATCTGCTCCGCCGGTGAGCGGCGACATTAGGGATGCAAACGGACGTCCGTGTGTAAGGATGGCAATGGGAAGGGTATGGATAGGGTAGAGCAATACCATACCCATACCCGTGTAGTCAATGGGTACACAAGTTTACCCATACCCGTACCCGCGGGTATAAAACTTTACCCATACCCATACCCGGCGGGTATCCGTACCCATTGGGTACCCAACGGGTAGATCTAACAGTACACAAGTTATTCATAATTTTACTTTCATCGATAGCATATTTGAAAAAAAAGGACAATTATCGTTGCATACTAATAGGTAGATGAATACATGAAGGTCTCAAAGTTTAGAGTCACAATCTCATACTCGTCCCTACGTTTCCCGGCCGCATCGGTTGAAGCTCTATAGGTAAATTTGGCATATCAGTTTGAATGGGCAGGGTATGCAAGTTTATACCCGTTTCCGTACCCGTGACTTAATAGGTAGGGTGTGGATATTACCCCCAGGTATAAAAGTGTGCCCATACCCTATCCATACGGGTACGATACCGCGGGTACGCGTACGCGTGGGTAAAATTGCCATACTTATCTGCGTGGGCATCCTAGCGTCCATTTCATTCTCTAATCAATACTCACGTACTTACTACTCTTTAATCAATTTGTGCTAACTACTGATTACACGTATGTCCGCCAGGTCCACGAGACCGGTGAACTGCATCCCTAGGCAGCTAGGCGAGGCGACATGCATGGCGTTCAGTTAGATGGACAAGTAATGTTTTAATATAATGCTGTCTCCGTATTTGCTATGAGCCCATATAGTTTTGAGTTATCTCATTCTAGACTACCATGGATATGGTTTGCATTGTCTAAAATCGTTGTATTGAAAACCCAATGCCTCGACTGCCTGCTTTGAATAGAAGAAATTGTATTATGTGTAAAATATACTACTCTATTCGTCTTAAAATAGATGTCGAAAAATTTATCAAAATTTGCATGTATCTAGACAATATATAGTATTCAATATAACCAAATTAAAAAATAATTGTGACATCTATTTTGAGACGGATGAAGTATTACAAATTGAATATTTTGATAGACGACCTTTATTTCTTGAGGAAGGCAAGACATTGTCACATGTGATAAGGCACATTTGTGTAAGAGTAAAAGACATATTCCGCATAGTCGTACTTGAAGGCAGTTGTAATTAATAGAGCGAATATCTAAGAATGCAAACTAATCCAATAGTGACCGACTATCGTGCAAAATTAACGAGATTATTTTGAAAAAACCCGATAAGGTTACGAGATTGAAAGCGTCGTCTTTGGCGATCCTGGTTGTCCTATATGCTATTGTGATTCTTCACTAACAAGATGGACTTATATAAAGGTCGATCTACCAAAAGCCCGGCAGTAACCCGTAGCAACGCACGAGTTTTCAGCTAGTATATATATATATATATATATATACACTAATTTACGTTGTGGTATGTTCGTCACCACCAAAATCCGTCTGCCTAGTTTTTACGATTTTGCCCCTGGCCGTTTAAAGGTAATTACCCTCCTGCCACCGTGAAGTGAAAGCAACCTTGCCCACATCGACATGACTCTCCTTGCCCTGAATTCGGCCGCCGCTAGCGCCTGCCGCGCGGAGCTTCACCGCTGCCCCGCTCGCCTCCCTTGAATCCCGATCTACGATTCGCCCCGGCGTAGGCACAGACAAGCGTGACCAAGCTCTGCGGCCGATTCCCTGACCCCCGCTGCTCGGAGCTCCACCAGGTCGCGCACCTCTGCTGCGTGGAGCTCGATGGAGCGGAGGGGAGGCGGAGTGGAGAGGTGTCCCTACCCCGACTCCCTCGATTCCACAGAGAAGCAACCCTCGGCTCCACTCGCGAGAGAGGGATAGAAGTAGAAGCCATTGGGGAAGGCCCGGGAGGATGTCCATGCCGACCGCGTCGATGGGCTACGTGGATGACGCGTGGCGTGAAGGCGACCATACCCCATCCCCAGCGCTGCTCATCCTAGGACAGTGATGCCCATGGTCTGGTTCCTCGCAGTGGTGTGGCCGTCTAGGCGTGTCGGGCAGGACAGAACCCGCGTCCACGGCCTCACCGGCACGGACGACTACGAGGCAGCCTTCAGCCTCGACGCTCGTCCTCCATGGCTCCAACACCGTCAGCCACGCTAAGTTTCTTTGTTTTGGGGAAGAATCAGGAGCTTTTTCCTTCTCGAGAGGAAGAACCACGACCTGTGGTGTGGAGAAGGATGGTGAATCTTATCCATTTACATTTTTGCATTTTACCCATTCAACTTTCTGATATTCACGAATAAGCACATTCACTTCTCTGCTAAGTCAATCTTGCAGCATGATTGTTGTACTACTCCGTATTTAGGTGACAGTCAATTGGACAGGTAGGACCAGTATAATGTAGCCTATTTCTGGAATAATCGATTCACACAATGTTGCATTCAACTGCCTGCGTCCAAGCACACAAAAAATATATGTGACTGCTTTTAATCGCCTATTGGCTATTACTCCATTAAATATTTTGTCAGGTTTACTTAATATGTGAGTCCATAATGCACATTTTTCAGTTTGACTTCAACGAGAGACTTGTATGTGCTAGGCGCATGGATATTCAAATTTCTCATATTATGATGATATAAATGCGTATGAAGGGTAAATCCGAAAGTTAACTTAACAGTTAATCATCGTGCGAGCGTCATCTAACCTTAACCTGACGCTTCCGCGATGTCAACGAGAGCTTATTTTAAACGTCTATGTGATATACTCCCTCTCTTAGATTTTTCAAAATTTGGATCTATTTTGAGAGGGCCATTTTTTCACTCCCGGTCAAGACGCATGGTCATATATACAATGTTCAGTAAAATCAATTCGTAGCAACGCATGAGCATTGTGCTAGTATATAAAAAAAGTCTAGAGGTAGGTTCGAGTCCCGGTACGTTTCCGTCAGCCAAAAAAATACGTTTCCGTCCGATATTATTCTAGACGTTTTTTCTCCTTCCTTCTCACCGAGCGACACGGGCTGAGGCTGACGGTCAGGTTGATGCTCGCGAGGCAGACGATGTCGGTGATGCGCCCACACGCTCGAGCAGAAGGGGGCGACGCGGACGAGCGCACTCATGGCGGAGCTTGCGCGTGTGGCCGGCGAGTAGGAGGGCGATCACAGAGGCGTCGGGCACGAGCGAGCGATGCGCTGGGCGTCGAGCGGCTCCTACAGGTGGGGCGGTGGCGCTGAGGATGAGCACGCGACGGCGGCGGTGCTCTTTTCGATCTGGGATGTTATAGTCTATAGGAATTGGAGTGCGTGAATTTGGTCAATCTTGCCGGGCTGCACTGCTCCTCCGCCTCTCGATCGATCTCTCCATGGGATGGGGATGGGCTAATCTTATTTCCTAAGCATCCATCTCATTCTCGATTTTGCCAACAATTTCTGGTTTCTCATGCGCTAACCATCGCGATATCAGCAGATCTATTCCCCTTCCTAATTTTGTTATTCTCTTTCACTTGCTAACAGATCGTGGCAATGTACATCTGCAAAAACTCCAACCCTCGAGCCCCTCATGCCCCGCCTGCCCGGGCGGCGTCCGACCACGATGGTTATAATGCTCAAGCCCTGGTGATTTCTGCCTAGACTGTTTGGGGCAGCGAGCAGTGGACTCCCGGGCGGCGCACATGAAAAGATAAACTGTCGGCGCGTGGCGCTGATATCTGTTTGCCACCAAGGAACCCTTTGCGTGTGTCAGGATCTCCCTGGATGTACATGGGTCAGAGTGCTAAACTGCTAATTGATTGGTAATCTAACTTTGTTACTGGTAGCTACTATTATTCCTAATTGTTGTGATGTGATGTTGTTCTTCATTTGATGACCAGGCAGCGTAGAAGCTGATTGAGAGCCCGAGTACAAGAGTACTATGCCACGAGTTCTTGAGCTCATCAAGTGTTGAAAAAATAATCAAATATCCATACGAAATCCAAATAATTAATCGATAAAGCATAATCATAACTAATCATGCAGATTAATAGAGTAGAGAAACATAGCACATCTAACCATGATAAACCTATCACATCAACTCCATACTCTAGACAAAGAAATTCTATGAAGAATTGTAACACATAGATCATGATTATGTATGGTATACGTGGACACGAGCTGGCTCGGTTCCATTTCGGCCACGCAAAAAAAGCTGGCTGGATTTTGAGCCGAGCCAGCTCACGCCGGCCGCGAGCGCCTGAAGCTGAGCTTGGCCGGCGAGATCGGTCCACAGTTGCAACTTGAACTGGCGGCGGCGACATCGACGGTGGGTCCTCTTCAAGCTATGACGCAGTACGGTCGGTGGCGTCGTCGGCGACCTCTTTTGGCGGCGCAGACTGGACCGGTGTGGTAGGCGTGGCGATCTTGTGGCGGCGGAATGGCGTGCTAAGCGAGGCGGTGTATGGCGAAGCGGTGATGGACAGCATGGCGGTGCGGCAGCGGCTGTTGCCCTAGCACTGCGAGGAAGAAGCAAGCAGCGAAGCAAATCGATCTCGAATGCTAATCGTCTCCCCTCAGTGCTAGCATGCCTAAATGTTTCATCCCATCAGTGTCCAATTCGGCCCTCGCTTTAAGTCGGGGAAAAAAAATAACGAGCCAAACGAGCTGGACCGGGCCGAGCCCGAGCCAGCCCGAGCTGGTCGCGGTCCAGGTAGTATGACTCAGCTCGGTCTAGCGCCTCCAGCGGGCCGAGCCCAACTCGCTCCGAGCCGACGAAAGTCGGGCCGAGCCACCAGACCGAGTTTGTTGTCCAGGTATAACGTATGGTGTGGCTTGAGCAGCCTGCGTAGCAGTGAGGGCGGCCGCAACGGCGTCTGTGGCATTATCGTCAGACATGCTGAGGTTGTCGAAGAGGTTGTTGACATCTGAAAAGTAGTCGTCGTTGTTTGGGAACTCGTCGGACAATATCGTGGTGCCATACTATTGAAATGCTTACCGTTAGTTCGTCGAACCAATCTTCGTTCAGACATTTTATGGACAGTTTAGCCCCTAAAATGTCGGAGGTATTACATACCCTTCTACTCGCAAGTCAAAGAACCTGAACTGTTCTTCGGTGCCCAAGACCCTCCGCCCCTTTATCTTGCAGCAGTTAGCCCACACGGCTCCCGCAGAAGTCGATGACCGGAGGCGGAATGGAGGGGAACCGGCCAACCGGGAGCAGCTAGCATGCATTACGGGGGAGTATAGAGGTCACCCGATGGGGGAGCTTAGCGGTGGCACCGCACTGGGTCACGAGAGAAGGAGAGGAGTCGGTGGAATCAAGGGAGTCAGGGAAGAATTCCCACATCTCGCGTAGCGCCGCTGACGTCGCGATGTGAACCATCGCGCTAAACTCGCTGTCACCCATAACCAAACTCTCCTCTTCTAGCAGCGTGTCTCCATGGCTAGCTCATCGCCATGAGCTTACATCTCTAGATCACGGTCGAGTGGAAGAGGAAGCAACGGATGTCAAGATCCATGGGGTTGGAAGAGCTCTTGCCGATTTGAACCGACGGAAATAGGAACAGAGGACCAGACCATGAGATCCATGGAGGATTAGATCTCGACATGAGACAACATGAGAGAGGGGATTTTTCGAGGGAAGACCGGAGTACTAGACGGTTGGTGTAACGTGGTGATGCATAGGAGAAAAAGTAGAATTTTTTAATTCATTCTCATACTGTTGGTTGGATCCCGCGTAGTCAAAATTTGGAACATGTTAGGGCAGAGAGAGAATGAAAATTTGGCATTGATGCTAAAAGTCAGTGATGTGGAAAATTTAGCGTTTAGGATGCTATAGCTGCTATAATTTATCAATGAGGACAGGTCACTTCGCTTTTCAGAAAATAAAATAATTAAGCTTGTCAATACGTTCTATTGTTGGTCTAATGTGTTATGCTAAGTTTCATCTGCCTAAAAAGATTAGTACATTTTATTCTTCAATTGATGCCATGTGATTTTTCACTATTAAAAAAATAGTGTAATGTCATTTTCATTGGTACAAGTTTAAAATTGTACCCATTATACAAAGGATAGGTCAAGAACTCCATGCTTGAATTCGATTGACTTATGAATTTAAACATATGATATGTTGTTTATTTAATTTAGTGTGGCTCCGTAGCAACGTACGGACACTCTGCTAGTATATCTATCTACTAATTTCTCTTGTGGTACGTTCGTCACGCGGCCAGTTTTTCCGTCTGCCGGTTTTGGACTGTTTTACCCCTCGCTACTTGGAGAAATAACAACACTGCCACCGCAAAGTGAAGCAATGAAACGCACGACCTTATCCCCTCCTCTTCCCTGCTGCGCGTGGCGCCCTTCGTTTCTCTTCTCTCTGTCCCTGACGCACGACCTTATCCCCTCAATGAAATCTTCTCCGGCCAACCATCTCGGCTGTGTCGATTAGGGGTAGAAAGCAAGAGGAAAAGGAGCTCCGCGGAGGAGGCGGAGCTGCGTCTCTCCAGTCCAGTCGGCGCCGTTGGCTTGGAGGAGGTAGCCGGGGTGGTCCAGCTCTGTCTCTTGCTGGGATATGCAGGGACAGAGAGGAACAAGGGCAGCAGATGGAGAGTGTGGATAGAAGAGGAGACGCCATCGCTGTGGATAAGCCAAGACAGTGCTCTGGTGCTACGGTGAGGGCGGCCGGTGCTCTAAGAATAAGACCAAGCAGCACGTGGACCAACTTAACAGCCAGGCTATAGGCAAACGTATACTTCTGGTTTTGCATTCGGTCGAATCTGATTTTCCATCGATTATTAGTTGTTAGTTAGCTGTAATTACTTAATTAGGGTAGTAAGCATGTACTCATAGCTTATAGCTGCTTAAGGCCCAAAGCCTGAGTTCTGGTTGGTGTGCAATGACCCTATCAAGTTATTTAGCAAAATTTTCGGGTCAAGGCTATTTTTCTCTGGGTGAATATGCTCCCGTTATTAGAGTTTAATTTTCAACAAATTTCGAAATATTAAAAGAATTCAAAAAAATACGTGTGCGTACATCTTCATATTTAGGTGTTCACAAAGTCGTTTCACGGAAAATAGATGTTTTGTGTGTCTTTCGAAAAAAGATAAATTTAGGTGCTAAAATAAGTCTCTCCACGAGACATGTTTTGTCATTTTTATACAACCCACAAAACACATCGATCTGGTTTTTTGTGAAACCGCACGTGTGTCCGTAGAATGTGGAGATACACACAAATATATTTTTCTGATTTTTTTTAACAATTTGAAATATATGGTTTTAATAAAGGGAGCATATACATAAATGGGATCAAATGTACATTTCCGAAATTTTCACTCCTTTTCTAGACGCCTGGTTTAGCTCTTTACTGCTAGGCTTGAGGTGTGGACTTTCTGTACGTGAGTTAGATACATTTGGTTCACGTTTTACCCCCACAATTTTTATTATTACTGGTAGTTTGGTACATTCATTCCAGAATAAAAATAAATGTACTCCAAATTGCAGGATGTTAGGCGCATCCATGATCCAACAAAAGTAGTAACTGTTGAATTACAGTTTAAAATATATACAACCAGTTTAAAATAATGTGGTGTTGTTGATTTAATTTTTGGATAGACTTATTCTTTAAAGTGGCTTAGGAGGAACCAAAAGAAAGTGTTGTGTGTTATGATGGAAATGGATGATTCTTGGTGCAACCTTGCACATGATAGGACGATATATTCTATCAGGTCAGTTCTTTAGAGCATTCACTGTGGCTATTTTCTTTAAAATAGTACTTCTTTTTTCTTTAATTTCAAAAACAAAATGCGATTTTGAAAATTTACGAAAATAATACAGCCTTGGCTTAGCCCAAACCCACGGGTACTAATCGGCCTGTCCGAATCCGACTGGTACTAATCGGCTTTGCCAAACCCGACTGATACTAATCAGTGTGGCGCAGGCCGACCAAGCGTATGACATACATATGCTCTGGGGCTGACCTATGCAAGCCTGTTCGATGCATGCATGCATGCGTTACTGACCGTGCATGGCATACATACGTGCGTGCAGGTGACACAACTGTCATGCGGAGGCTTCATCCTTGCCGTCCGGCTGATACACACGATGGCGGACGCGCCGGGGATAATCTGCAGTTCATGCTCGCCATGGCAGAGATGGCACTGGGCGCCACGGCGTCACCGGTGTGGGGGGCGGGAGCTGCTGGAGGCGCGGAAATAACCGTCGCGTCCTTGCTTCGCACATGGTCGTTCTTCCCGCGCAAGACGAGGCTGCTCGGGTTGTTCGTGATGAGCGCGACGCCAGCCACCATTACCGCGGCCGGGACCGCCGTGAGGCCAACAGCGGCGCCGCAAGCACGGGATCCGCGCTGCGTAGTTGATGAGCTTGGCAGCAGGTACCGGCGATCTGATGAGGGAACGCAGAGATGAACCCGCCGCGCCACCGCAGCGGTGACATCTTGGCGAGGTAGACCGGAGTGGCCTGGCGGGAGAGGCCCATGCCGAGTAACGTCCGTCCGACGATGAGCATGACGAGGTTAGCGGTCGCGGCGTTGATGAGCATGCCGACGAGGAACATGCTACCACCGATGAGCATGATGGCTTGGCGCCCGACTCGCCGGGTGAGGCGGCTCGCCACCAGCGTGTCCACCGTGCCGAAGGCGTAGAGCGAGGAGGTAAACGAAGGCCGTGAGAGCCTGGTTGTTGTACATGGAGTACACGTCCTTGCTCCCGTGCGCGGTCCCCCGAGTAAGCTCGGGAAGAATAAAACAGATTTTGTACAACGGTTTGTGTTGCGCGCACAAACCGTTGGAGATTGTTGTTTTGGCAGGAAGAACTTCTTTAGGAAAGACTCCATCTGCGACACGCCCCCTGATCGACGAAGTTGTGCCACGAATAAGATTTGATTCAGGTGAAGGAAAATTATTCATCAATTGCAAAGTACTTCGAGTGTCATTGTGATTTCCCGCTGGTAAATTAGCTGCGGATAATTATTGTTGATCCTTGAAGCAGCAAGTTAATCAATAACTGGTTCTTGGTGTTCTTTTCAGAAAACGGTCAGTAATGCATGCATGCATACACCGAACATGCTTGCGTAGGTCAGTCGCAGGGCATCCTGTATGACATGCACTTGTCGGCTTGGCCACACCGATTAGTACCAGTCAGTTTTGGTAAAGCCGATGAGTACCTGTCGATTATTCTTGCAAATTTCCAAATTCAGGTATTATTTTTGAAATTAAAGAAAAGTAAAGTATTGTGGCTTTGTACCATCATCTCATATACACCATCAGTGATCGGTGAATAAGCTAAGCTGCTGAAGTGATATCTGGGGGCACAAACCAGTTACAAACACAAAATATAGGCATGTCACATCTTTATATAGCTGCTATCATGCTGATTATAAAAATATGTTTTCGCTGGCATTTGTCTGCGTCATCGAGAATTTTACATGTGTAGTTATAAAGCTTGTAACCATGGCAACGCACGGGCATTCAGCTAGTATAGAGAGAGAGAGAGAGAGAGAGAGAGAGAGAGAGTGGCGCTATTTGACACCCAGGGTGTAGAATAGTTATTCTTCATCCGCTCTCTATCTTTCAAACCGTACATGATTTTTACGTCACGTAAATTTTTTCTTACCTCAAAAGTCAAGAAAAACATAAAAAAATTTAGACATTTCGTAAAAAAATTATTTACATATCGTATAAAATTACGACATAAAATGCATATTTTCTATGTATTTTACACTATAATGACTGAAAAATTGTATTTTTATGTCGATTTTTTTGCATTTCTAATAAATATAAACATAATTATTAGCATACAAAACATAAATTTTTAAATGTGAGAACATAAAAATATGTGGAATGCAAAATAACTATTCTGCACCCTGAGTGCTGAATAGGGTTTATATATATATATATATATATATATATATATATATATATATATATATATATATATATTACGGTAGGTTCGTTCGCACAGCCTTTCCATCCGACATTTTCCGGACTGTTTTACCCCTGCTGTTTGGAGATATTACGGGAACTGCCACCGCCAATTGAAACTGGACGGTTCGATGATAAGAAACCCAGGCTCCTATGGCGACTACCTATCTCGCTCAACTCCGTGGCGTCCTCCCCTATCCCCTACCCAAGTCTGGCCTCTCTTCCCCCATCCCCAAAGGCCATGGTAACCCGTGTTGAGTTGGAGGGAGGCCTGGCTATCCCTGACTAGGTTATCTCCTTTTTAGTAGGCTCTCTAGGTGTTTTGGCTATATCCAAAAAAAATTCAGATCTGGTACCTTGGTTCTTCCAATCCCCACCGCGAGGAGGACCCAACGGACGGAGCAGAGGTTGACCTTGCCGGCGCGCTCCTCTTCCTCGTGACCGTAAGTGCGACAGCTGTTCGGCTGCTCTCCCGACGGCTCCATTCCGACCTGCTCATGCGCAAGCAACGGGCCGTGGCATGGGAACAAGAGCATCCGCGACAAGAGCATCCGCGGCCAGTGCCATCTCTATATCCCGTTCCCGTACGTCTCAGCGACCCCGCCCTGCACGGCTGCACTCTCTCTTCCACTGCTGCCAATCCCCTCGTTACAAATCCAACCACGACAAGTTAGATCAGGGTGACTTTTCCTAGAGTCGGTGCCTCCAGGACGAAAATCACAGATCTAGAGGCCATGACGTAATCAGATATGAGCGAACTGAATCAGCCACCCACTGAGATTTGAGTGGAGGAACTATGGACTGGTGGCATCGCGGTTCACACATCATTCGATTTTGTCTCACGTCTGTCATTCCAGAGGCAAGTAAACACAACATCCTTAAATCCCCTCACACCCATGTTCTCAAGTGCCTTTCCCCCGAATGGTTTGATCCGCAATATCGCGTCAATAAAATATGTTTGGTACATGTATCTCGGTAGTGCTATTTATCTGACTATGCATTTGGGGAGGTGGAGGAAATTGGGTGTGGTCCGTATCACGTTCTGTGCCACCCTACAGTATACTTACTTTATCTAACCCTCTATTGCATAATTTGTACAAGTCACACATGCATGTATTAATTGTAATACTTTTGGATAATTTCGTATGGAAGTGTCATGGATAGTAAATTTACAATTGCAGCTGCAGCAAACATCAGTGATGACACACTTGACTGAATTTACACAATAATTTCCGCGTGTAGGGTTTGATCAAGCGAGAGAGTTGCATTGATGACCCTGGCGAAAGTGTGAGGTGGTGATGCAGCACAAAGTTGTGGAGGAACAACTCCACCTTGCTGCTACAATGTGGACAGCACAAGTGTTGAAGGAACCACTTCAACGTGATGTGCTAGATGCTAGATATCGCTCTAGGGGCGTGAGCTAGATATCGCTCTAGGGGCAGGGCTGTCAAGAGTTCAATCCAAAACTCTCAACATACTAGATCTAATCCAAGATCTAAAAGAAGAACACAAAGTTCTCTTTATTGATAGGTAGAGGATACATAGCCTGGTTCCCTAGATAGAGGTGAGGGCCTCTACTTATAGGCTGCATAAGCCTTCTCTACTTAGCTCTACTCATAGCTAGAAGATTTCAGAGAACACTACTTAAAGCTAGGAGATAAGTGTAAACAACCTAGTTACAACTCATAGTAGAACACTCTAGAAACTAGTACAATAACTATGACTAAAGGACCATGTTACCTAGAATATAGTAGAAGTGTGTAGAAGCTAGTACTGGATTTTTCTTCTATTTTATTTTCTCTACTGTCCCTCATCATCCTCCCCTGGTTATTTAGAACTCGACCTCGAGTTACCTTCATAAAGTGCTCGTTCTGGATGATAAAGAGCCAAGTCTACCACATTGAGTGCGTCGGATATTCCCATCTCGGCTAGAGGACCTTATCACCAACTTGGAATAATTTCAGCCTCTGTTTATAGTCAGCCAACTATTTGTACTTCTGATTTTGTGCCTCCACTCCTTCCTTTAGTATAGCATGCTCTTTTGGCTCATTCGGTGGTGTGGAAGGTTAGGAAGATTTGCTGCCTTTGCTGAAATTTGAACCGCCGATTGCTCTTCACCTTTAACATTAAGTGCAACACACATATTTGCCTTCTTCATGTCCTCCATAAACTCATTAGAGGTGTGAGAAATAGTTAACATACTTTCCCCTCCTCAGTAGAGGCACTACCATTTGGCTGGTTTGGTAGGATGATGATCTTTCTCTTGTTCCAAGTGAAAGAGTAAGAATTTTCTTTCCCTTTATGTGTAGCATCCACATCGAATTGCCACGGCCTCCCAAGAAGAACATGGCTTGCATCCATATCAACGACATCATGCAACACATTTGAGGGATAGTACTTACCCAAAGAGAATGGCAGGTTGCATTGTTTGGTGATTCTTATATTCGCCCCTTTCTTGATCCATCCAACAGTGTAGGGACTTGGATGATCATGAGTCTCCAACTTTAGATGGTTCACAAAATTCTGAGAGATAAGATTCTCGCAGCTGCAACTATCAATCAATAATTTGCATACCTTGCCATTCACTATGCATTTGCTCTCAAATATTTTCTTCCGTTGTGTGTTGTCAGGTTGTGGTGTCAAGCACAAGAGACGCTGAATCATGCGTACCACCTCTTCACCTTTTTCTTCACAAATATCTCGTCCTTCTATCTCTTCAGATTCATATTCTTTGTCATCTTCGCCATCATGGATTGTTGTGTTGATAAATTTCCTCAATGGGCAGTCGCTGGATACATATCCCTCTTCACCATATTTATAGCATTTTATCACAGGGTTTGCCCTACTCTTACCCCCGGTTTGCTTTGGGACAAGTTGTTTTGCCTTAGGTTGAGTGGTCTCCTCTTCTACTCTATGGGAGTAACTCCTAGATGAGTCTTCTGTATGCGGATAGGGAGTCTTACCTGTTTTTCTTGTTCTCAACATCCTCTCGGCTTTTAAGGCTAGAGCTTGTGCTTGATCAAGGGACCAAATTTGTTGCATCATCAAACGATCATGGATAGCATCATTGAGACCATTGATGTACCTTGCAACTTGTTGTTCTTCAGTTTCAGCAAGGTTGCACCTCACTTGTAGCCTTAGAAACTCCTCTGTGTACTCTGAGACAGTCCCATTTCCTTGAGCACAATTATGAAACTGAATAAATAGGATCTGATCATAATCTGCAGGCAAAAATCTCCCTTTCAAAAGGTTCTTCATTTGCCTCCAAGATCTCACACGAGGTTCTCCCCGTAGTCTTCGATCTTCTTGCAGGCGATGCCACCATGCACCAACTCCTCCTTTTAGCTTGTATGGAACCAAAGAAACTCTACGATCTTCCAGAATATTCATGACCTCAAAGAAAGTCTCTACCTCATACAACCAATCAAGGCACCCTTCAATATCAACATTTCCATTGAAAGTAGGGATTTCAGCTCTCACCTTGTATGTATCTCTCGCATATGTAGCGTTGGGTACTCTTGGGTATGTATGGAGACCGGGTTCTTCAAGGGCATCATCATATTCTTCGCCTTCGGAAGCTTCAACATAAGTTGGCCTTCTTAAGGTATGTTGAACATGTCGTTGAGGTGTTTTTGCTTCAAAATGATCTATCCTCCTTCGACGATGAACGTATTCTTCCCCCTTTGATGGATCTTCTTCATTGGCAGCAGGAGGAACACCCTTTCTTATCATCTCAACCAGCTGATCAAATCTCTAGTTAAGATCTTCACGTAGCGCTTGGATTTGCTGTTCTGCAGCATCCATTCTCTTTCCCAAATCCTTCATTTCTTGCTGCAGCTTGCTCTCAGTGAGGAAACCAACAGCTAGAACGGATCGTGAGGGCTCGATACCACGATGCAAAGACAAAGTTGTGGAGGAACAACTCCACCTTGCTGCTACAATGTGGACAGCACAAGTATTAAAGGAACCACTTCAACGTGTGATGACCCACAAGTATAGGGGATGTATCGCAGTATTTTAGATAAGTAAGAGTGTCGAACCCAACGAGGAGCAGAAGGTGCTGGCTGGTGGTATGGATCAGGAATTCTCTGCAAATACTTAGCAAACAGATTTTTAGGGGGTTTTGATAAAGCAAGTAAACAAAGTACGAGTAAATAAAAGACAGTAGGAATAAATGAAGCAAGTGGCCCAATCCTTTATGCAGCAAAGGACAAGCCGGTTGTATTACTTAAGATGACCAAACGTTCTCGAGGACACATGGGAAGACTGTCAAGTGCTTTCGCTTCATATAGCTGATTAATCTTCTTTAGCTTGGTAAGTGTTGTGTGGGTGAACCTGTGCTAATGTACCGCCCCATCCAAGACTAATACATACTTGTGATTATACCCCTTGCAAACATCCGTAAGTACAAGAAAGTAATTAAGGTAGAAACCTAACCACAACTTTAAACTCTAAGACCCTTACGTCCCTTGTGCAATGGTTTCCTAATGGAGGTTCAGGTTTCTGTCACTCCGGCAACCCCTACAATTAGTAGCCAAATACACAATGCATTCCCCTAGGCCCATATAGATGAAGTGTCATGTAGTCGACGTTCACATGACACCACTAGAAGAAGTACACCACAACTTAAATAACAATCTATTGAATCTTTCTCAACGCAACTCCACTACTAACAACAAGACTTCTCCCATGTCCTCAAGAACAAAACAAACTACTCAAAGACATCATATGGATCATAATCAGAGATGGAATAATGATGTATAACAATCTGAACATAAACAATAATTCAATGGTTCACTCAATAGCATCAACTACAAGGAGTAATCAACACCGAGAAAGTTTCCCCTATGAACTAATACAAGAATCAACACAATTGTTACAGCAATAGGGAGATGGTGATGAGGGTGCTGATGGTGATGATGGTGGTGATGATGATGATGATCCCGATGAAGTCCAGCTTGATGGTGGTGTTGATGGCGACGATCTCCCCTCTCCGGAAGGAATTCCTGGCGAAATCATCTCACGGAGAGATCTTTCTCTCTTGGTGTTTTCTGCCCCGCAGAGGCGGCGGAATCTTTCTGTGGTCGCTCCCCGAGTCTTAGGGTTTCGGAAGGATGATATACGCCAGAGGAGAGAGGCTGGAGTGGGCCAGGGTGGCCACACTGCCCGCGCCATGGGGTGGTGTGGCCCCCCTGTGGCCCATCTCCACTCCATCTTCTGGCATCCTTAGTCTTCTGGAAAAATAGGATTTTCCGTATATTTTCTCGGATTTTCTGATCTTCACGAATTTTGCCTCCAAACAACACCTTTTCCATCAGAATCCTGACTGCAGCGGTCCATGCTCCAAAAAGTCATCAACCATGCAAAAACAGATGAAATAACATAAGTATCACCTCTCAATACGAAATATATCAATGAATAATAGTGAATTAAGACATAGAATAGTGATGCAAAATGGACGTATCAACTCCCCCCAAGCTTAGACTTCGCTTGTCCTCAAGCGAAACTGAGCTCAATAAACATGGCCTCAGGTTTATGGAGTGAAGAGTCGATAAAAGAACACGGACAAGAAGCATCACATTCATCCAAAGCATAGATCATAATAGAAGACAACTCACTATTATATAACTCAACTTGTAATAAGTAAAGGAAACACAATAAAGATACACAACGTGAATCATAATTGGTAATGGTGAACTTAGCTCTTGGTCGAAGAATAGTTGATAATTTGCTGGAGTTCACAAATAGCTGTCTTTTCAATGATAGCTTTCAAAGTAGTAAACGTCAAGATAAGAGCAATGTGCAAAACAAGGAACATAAGAAACATGAATGAATAAATCATCATATGAATGAATGAAACACAACAACTCAAAATACTTGCTGAGATAGAAGGGAGTAGGTTTACTGACTCAACTACAAAGTAAAAGAAAGGCCCTTCAAAGAGGGAAGCAGGGATTGCAAGTCTCATAAAGAGCTCCCAAAAATTATGATACTTACTAGCTTTCAGCTCTCATTGCTCCTATCATAGGCATCTTTAGGTGATTAAGGTTAAAGTGATCAACAATGAGGATATGCATTGACAAGTTGTAAGTTGAGAATCTCATGTCCCTTGAATACGAGGGCCGCTCCTCATGCTACTCAAGTTTAGTCACCGGTAAGTTCTTGTCATCATAAGCATATGTGTATCATAGAGAACCGCCAACGGGGTACCCCTTGCCCGATGATACGGAAGAATCCCCATATCAAAATGACAAGGCAAGCAGACAACAAGTATCTCAGCAATCTTCTTATTTACCATGGGAATATGGTGCTTTTTTCTCTCTTTCCTCTTTTCATAACCTCTTTTTTTCTTTTATTTTTTCTCAATCTCTATCTCTTTTTTTTATAAGAAGAATGCTTCATAGATACTCGTTATGGTTACGCTGCAGGTTTCCACCATGTCAGCATGGATTAGACTAGCTACCAGCGCTTTCTCTAACATACATGCATAAGTCCATGGACTTACAAGCTCCCCTTTCATTTCACACCGACGACATCCATAGACAAAAGAACATGATATCAACTAGGTACAAAGTACCAGTGCAATATTGAAAGCGTTCCCCATGACAGCATGGTTCTGCTAACTCACAACTTACAAAGCGCAAGCATATACGCAACATAGGTGAGCACAATGGTTCAAGTTTATTAAGTGCAAGAAAGTAAAGTGTGCCATCAAGTTTGTGAGAGCTTTAATCACTAATTTTCACATAACAAGTTTAATTTGGGAGGTAGATAAAACAAGAATTTACTTGGAATAGCAATAATGCTACTAGGTAGGTATGGTGGACACAAATGGAAAAGGTTTTGGTTTTAAAGGAGTGGATGCACGAGAAGAATTCCCTCTCAGTACTGGTTTTTGGCTAGCAAGGCTGGGTAGCAAGTATAAGAGTTGAAGGAAACAACCAAACATACAAGTGATAAAGACAAACATGCAATCTTCCTTGGAAGCACAAAAGATCTTAACTAGAGAATACTAAACTTATGAGCTAATCAAGAAAGAAAGATGATGAAATTATTTTTCTTTAAGGGTACTTTTATCTTTTTCATTCAACTCTCAAAAATAGTGTTGCTACTGACCGAGCCAGGTTTGCCAAAACCAACTAAATTAACTCAATGATCCCAAAGTGATACCAATACTAACAACAAGATCAATCATATAACCACGAATTGAAAACTAATATAAGCTATGCAAAAGAGTGAATGATATAACTTCTCATTAATATTCCATAACGGCAACTCACACCAAGGGATACATATCTAACGAGACAGGGGACACTTCCATAATGCAAACCATACTACATAATAACTCCTCTATTCATGATATGACTCTACTAAAAAGGTAAAAAGATAGAAGATAGTGATGTGATACCGCAGCACTCCCCCAAGCTTGGAACAAACCAAGGGGATGCCAAACCTGATGACGATTTACTCCTTAGGTGGTGGTGGTATCCTCTCAATGAGCTCTCTGATCACCTTCCCCAAGTCCTCAATCTCGAAGGTGAGATTACGAATCAACTGTGAGTTTTGCTCAATGCGGCTCATGATCATGTCATGTTGAGAATTCCAGCTCTTGCTATTCTTTCCCCACTCTTCCTCCTTGAAGTCTTCTTTTCCTGCATGGCTAGAACGAGGCAAATCCCAATTGGAGGGTAATTTCCCCTTGGGCATATTCTGGTATTGATGCTCATGGATAAGGGTGTGGAAAGGATTCTTGGTGCATGGAGGAAGTGACCAGGGATCTGAACGGTGATGAGGAGGCTTCCCTCCAATGGCTGGGTTTTCCACCACCCCAATGGTAGTGCCGGTGTGCGGATGTTGGCCTTGCTCCTCTTCACCTTCACTCTTGATCTCCTTCTCCTTCCTGGGGTCTTGGAGGTCTTCCTCCATGGGCTCCTTCCCTTTATCCTTGGTGGACACCATTGTGCTCCTAGGCTTTCAAAGAGTATGTCCTGACAGAAACAGATCGAAACAAAAACACGACAAAAACACGATATACGGACCTCGGGGGATACGGGGGGTTATATATTACGAAGTTTCATATCAAAAGGAAGGTACTGGGAGAAACGAGTCGGAGGCGGAGTCCGGGGTGGACTCACCACCTGGTGGCGCGGCCAGGGGTGGGCCCGCGCCACAGGGTGGTGTGAGCCACCCTGGCTCCGTTTCCGTCCCTTTTTTGCTTCGTAGCTTTCCTTATCGACTGCAAACTGCAAAAATATAGTTGGATCGTATTTTCGCGGAACTTTTCTTACCAGAACTGTTACCTATTTGAAAACAGACTCTGCAGGTCTCTGAATTTGGTATCTAGTAGATTCTTCCGGAGTCATCTCTTGAATATCATTGATATCTTCATCTTCATACACTTAATACTTGAGTCATAAAACCCTTCTCTTCCTTATTACACCATTATCTCCACTTCCTGAAAATTTCTTTCTTACAAAACTTCACACAATTCTTATTAGCAACATTAGTATAAGTGAAGTGATAAAAGCTTTTGAGTCCAACTTCAACTTAAAACCATCAAAACATAAGCTACTATAGCAACTCCTTCCAAAAACCCAAAAATAATTCAAAAAGGAAATCGAATAAAGAAGCAAATGCAAGAGTGGCAAAATCTGTCAAAACAGACCAGCAGGTAAAGATCAATTTTTTCAAAAATCTTCTGTCGCTCAAATCAAAACGTGCAAAACTAACGAAAGTTAAATAACAACCTGGGGAAGAAGCACAAAAAATTACAGCTCAATCCGACATACAGAGATCTCTCACGAAGTTTTACGGTGAAGCACAAAAATCTGTTTCGGGACATCAACTTCCCCAAATCTTACTTCTCTCTCATTAGAGGTTGATCTTGACACAAAAACCAAACAAAACAGATAAAGAGCGGTTATTACCAAAGTAATAACTTCCAAGACTCAAAGAAACAAAAACAAACTGAAAGCAAAAACAAATTGGGTTGTCTCCCAAAAAGCTCTTTCTTTATAGCCATTAAGATGGGCATGATAATTTTGAAGATGCTCACATAGGAATATGAATTGAAGCGAAAGAGAGCATTAAGAAGCAAACATACACACATTTAAGTCTAACCCACTTCCTATGCAAGGGAATTTTGTAAACAAACAAGTTGTTGAAACCAGAGGCTACTTCCATAAGAAGGCAAAAGAAGTGCAACATGAAAACTTTCAGCATAAAACGAGGAAACTTGATATTATTGAGATGCATAAGAACACTTTTACCTCTCTCATAGTAACTTTCAGTATCATGCATAAACTTAACAATATAGCTATCACAAGAACCATCATAGCAATGATCACTTATTCTAATAGAAAACACAGGAATACTAGCTCTCATAACACTACTATGTGAAACAATATTAGAGGTATCCTTACAAAGGATAGTGTGTCCCTCTTCTTCATAATTGGTGACAAAGTCTTTCACATTTGCTATTATAGGTTCATCAACCATTTGTTTATTAGGTTCAACAGCCTTATTTGTACTTTCATTAACCATACTAACTATCATAGAATGTTCCTTTACCTTAACTGGAAAAGGCATTTTCTCAATATAAGGTTCAGGTAAAACATGATTAGCAGTATAAACTTCAGTATTTCTTGCAGGAACACTCTTTATAAGGTTCATGATACTTATTCCACTTCTTTTTAGGCACTTCAATGTAAGAAGCAAAAGCCTTAAAATAAGAAGCAATAGCTTGAGAGTCTAGACCATAAGCATTTTTAATATTTTGAAAGTCATCACTTCCCATAAAAGATTCAATGCATTCATAATCATAATTTATATCTGACTTTCTACCTTTGTCATTCTCCCAAGCTTCAGCATTGTCTTGATACGGTCCAGAAGATCCCATTTAGCTTCTTCTTCCATACAAGTGAATGATCCAGCACAAGAAGCATCCAATAAATCTTTGTCATGTAGAGGGAGTCTTGCATAAAAGTTATTGATAATAATATTGTTGGGGAGCTCATGAATGGGACATTTGAGCATTAGTAACTTCAATCTCCCACAAGCTTGAGCTGTACTCTCTGCATCAAGAGGCCAAAAGTTGTATATTTGATTCCGATCTTTATGAATCTCACTAGGAGGATAAAACTTTGAGTAAAAGAGAGGCACTATTTCCTCCCATTCCAGAGCTTGACCATTCTTCAACAGCTTATACCATTCCTCAGCTCTTCCTTTCAGCGATAATGAGAATAACTTCTTCTTAACTTGATCTGTAGTAATACCTGCACACTTGAACAACCCGCATAATTCGTGTATAAAGAGTAAATGATCACCGGGATGGATAGTTCCATCCCAACATAGTAGTTATCCATAACACGATCAATAATTCTTGTAGGTATTTTGAAAACATCATTCTCAGCAGGTGGTGGTTTATCTACTACCTTAGCAGTGGTAGTAGCATTACCAAATAAGAAACTTAGCGAATTATCCATAACAAAAACAAAGCAACTAACAGAAGTAAACAATACTCACAGTAGAAGTTTCCTTTACCAGTTCCACTCTCCAATAGCGCTTCACTCCCCGGCAACGGCACCAGAAAATAGTCTTGATGACCCACAAGTATAGGGGTGTATCGCAGATTTTCGATAAGTAAGAGTGTAACCCAACGAGGATCGAAGGTCTTGGCTAGTGGTATGGATCAGGAATTCTCTGCAAATACTTAGCAAATGGATTTTTAGGGGTTTTCGATAAAGCAAGTAAACAAAGTACGAGTAAATAAAAGACAGTAGGAATAAATGCAGCAAGTGGCCCAATCCTTTATGCAGCAAAGAACAAGCCGGTTGTATTACTTAAGATGACCAAATGTTCTCGAGGACACATGGGAAGACTGTCAAGTGCTTTCGCTTCATATAGCTGATTAATCTTCTTTAGCTTGCTAAGTGTTGTGTGGGTGAATCTGTGCTAATTTACCGCCCCATCCAAGACTAATACATACTTGTGATTATACCCCTTGCAAACATCCGTAAGTACAAGAAAGTAATTAAGATAGAAACCTAACCACAGCTTTAAACTCTAAGACCCTTACATCCCTTGTGTAATGGTTTCCTAATGGAGGTTCAGGTTTCTGTCACTCCGGCAACCCCTACGATTAGTAGCCAAATACACAATGCATTCCCCTAGGCCCATATAGGTGAAGTGTCATGTAGTCGACGTTCACATGACACCACTAGAAGAAGTACACCACAACTTAAATAATAATCTATTGAATCTTTCTCAACGCAACTCCACTACTAACAACAAGACTTCTCCCATGTCCTCAAGAACAAAACGAACTACTCACAAGATATCATATGGATCATGATCAGAGATGGAATAATGATGTATAACAATCTGAACATAAATAATAATTCAATGGTTCACTCAATAGCATCAACTACAAGGAGTAACCAACACCGGAAAAGTTTCCCCTATGAACTAATGCAAGAATCAACACAATTGTTACAACAATAGGGAGATGGTGATGAGGGTGCTGATGGTGCTGATGGTGGTGGTGATGATGATGATGATCCCGATGAAGTCCAGCTTGATGGTGGTGTTGATGGCGATGATCTCCCCTCTCCGGGAAGGAATTCCCTCGGAAATCATGCGCGAGAGATCTTTCTCTCTCGGTGTTTTCCGCCCCGCAGAGGCGGCGGAATCTTTCTGTGGTCGCTCCCCGAGTCTTAGGGTTTCGGGAGGATGATATACGCCAGAGGAGAGAGGCTGGAGTGGGCCAGGGTGGCCACACCACCTCCTGGCGCGGCCTAGGGCTGCCCACGCCAGGGGGTGGTGTGGGCCCCCTGTGGCCCATCTCCACTCCATCTTCTGGCATCCTTAGTCTTCTGGAAAAATAGGATTTTCCGTATATTTTCCCGGATTTTCTGATCTTCGTGAATTTTGCCTCCAAACAGCACCTTTTCCATCAAAATCCTGACTATAGCGGTCCATGCTCCAAAAAGTCATCAACCATACAAAAACAGATGAAATAACATAAGTATCACCTCTCAATACGAAATATATCAATGAATAATAGTGAATTAAGACATAGAATAGTGATGCAAAATGGACGTATCAACGTGTTGTGCTAGATGCTAGATATCGCTCTAGGGGCGGGGCTGTCAAGAGTTCAATCCAAAACTCTCAACATACTAGATCTAATCCAAGATCTAAAAGAAGAACACAAAGTTCTCTTTATTGATAGGTAGAGGATACATAGCCTGGTTCCCTAGATAGAGGTGAGGGTCTCTACTTATAGGCTGCATAAGCCTTCTCTACTTAGCTCTACTCATAGCTAGAAGATTCCAGAGAACACTACTTAAAGCTAGGAGATAAGTGTAAACAACCTAGTTACAACTTATAGTAGAACACTCTAGAAACTAGTACAATACCTATGACTAAAGGACCATATTACCTAGAATATAGTAGAAGTGTGTAGAAGCTAGTACTAGATTTTTCTTCTATTTTATTTTCTCTACTGTCCCTCATCAGGTGGGTCAGTTGGTGTAACACCCTCGAATCGGCCCTATGCAGATTTTAGCGCTTCCCGCCAAACCCGCATAGAAACGATTTAAGGACGCCCACTACGCACTTGCGTGCGGGTGGAAAACGAAGTAATATCATTACACAATAGTCCATGATGGGACCCACAGAACATTTATATACAATAACGACTCCATGAGTCAAGAATACATATATACGGTACAAAGATCCAAATCACCTTGAAAACGATAGAGAGTCCGACTACGGACAAGATGCAAATAGGGCTAAGAGCCCGGAAGAATAACCAATGGCGTCCATAACCCTGCCCAGGCCAAGCCGGAAGGGTAACCCTGCTAACGACGTCGATCTCAAACCTGCTAAAACAAAAGGGGTGCCGACAAAGGGCAAAGGAAAAAAGAGGAGCGTTAGTACTGAGGCCAGTACACGGCCAAGCTAGAATTCGACGGCTCTCGCCTACATAGGTATGGTGGACTGAAGCGGCAGCGCATCAGCACTAAACAACCTATAGAGACTCAATAAAACTGGCGGCTATTAGAGAGGGATAAGAAAGACCTATTCGGATCCAACCTGATACTAACACCAAACATACCCATCCTGACATTTCCCCCTCGAGACCAAACGAGGAAGTCAAACCGAGGAACTCACACAGTTGGTAGTTTTATTCATTCCATTATAGTTGAAGCACTTACTAGTCAGATATAGATAGCATCAGTCATCCTGATAGCATAAGTAGTGGGCAGTTTTAATTAACCATTCAGTTGTGGTTGCAGTACTTACTAGTCAGATGCAATTAGCATGCGACATCCCAAACCCAGTAGTTGTTGGCACTTTTATTTCATTCCATTGGAGTTGCGATACTTACTAGGCAGGTATAGCATGACACGATACACCCCAGTTCCACCAGTTGTTGGCACTTTTATTATCCATTCCATTGTAGTGAAGCTAATTACTAGTCACATATTAAGTCAAATTTATAGCACTACTTTAGTTATGCTTGTCTATGATCGAGATACTGTGATCCAAGTCGTCCATAACCATGACACGGCTTTGAAAGATTTACCTAGGGGTGCACAAATAGCAACACACACACGATCAACCTCGGAAAAACCAAATCAAAACCCAACGAGGCTTTCACGACAAAGCAATCACATGATTCATAAATCATTTCAGGGGGCCACCCCACTAAGCTACCCGCAACGAAGTTGGCTGGCTCCAAGACGGACCCAGGGTTTGTGTAGACGGCGGTAAACGACTGGGAACCCGAATGTGTGACTGGGCTTGTCGATACAGCGAAAACGTGTCACGATCCAAAACAGTACAGGTGCTCCACGCAGAATCGTAAATAAAGCAGTAAAGCATGGCATAAGTACATGATATTAATAAAGCCCCAAACTAGTTTGTGGCCCCAAGAAATAAGTAATGAATCAAGCTCTGGCTAAGGGGGATTCATAGACTCTCCCGTATGTGGATAGTGCGAATAGTCAAGGAACAGGTATCAAGTACTCGGGGCCTACGGGACACAAGTGGACATGAAAAACCAAATATCATATATTGCCCACCGGTGCCTCTTTCATTAGTTATCCCAGCAATTTAATATCAAGTTGTAATTAAAGCCATGATTGTCTCTACCATTAAGCATGTGCCAACCTTCCAATAATGGTGGAACAACAACGACGTGAAGTAGCACCTGAGCACGCAACTATGACTCGCAAGGCCGACTATCTATCAAACAACAGGCAGTAGGATGTGTCCAAGGCAATATAGAGGCTGCAGGGAATATAAATGGTGCGCGGAAACTAAAGCATCGCAATACGGCTAGCAATAGATCAACATGAGGAAGTAAAGACTATAAATACAAAATAGGTAGAAACGGGGATATTGCTCGCCTGGGAAACACTGCCGAAGATACATTATCCGAAGGACTTGCCGATACTCGCATCCACTCAACAGCCTAATCCGCGAAGAACAAAACACTAAAAGAAACACCGGATGCAATATTTAATACTACGGCAGAAGAATCGGCATGTTTATGATATGATGCATGGCATGGCATAGATGCGATGCGACTAGACAAAATTAAGCGGAACCAGGGTCCTGACAATTAATTAAGTGGTTCATGTTGTTTAGATACCCCGCATTTTAAATGTTGGCTTAACAAGGCAAAACATGGCATCGGTTTGCTTCACCAATTTAAATGGAGCTAATATAAGACTAGAATAGCCCGCATATGGTCTCCATATTTAATTTAGGTGAATCATCGAAATAGCACCAAACACCCACAATATGCATGCAAGTATGAACAATTTAATATGCAACAATGTAAAGATGGTAATTATAAAATAGGTTTCTCGGAAAGGGGATCACATTAGGGGTCGAAGATCTTGGGGTTCGACGAGGATCGATCTTCTGACTCCGGGCACTAGGTCTTCGGTTTCCATGTGGACGGTCTTGGTGTCCGGGGTCTCGGCGTTCCGTGTAGAGATCTTGTCGCTCCAGGTATGCGATCTTCAGGTATAGTCTTGAGGTCCAAAAAGGTCATGAGGTGTTGGGGTCACCGGATCCGTGAAGCAGCTCTCGGTGTCTCGTGACGGCGCTCCTCGGTTTCATGATGGAGGCTTCGGATATGGCAAACCCTGACGAAGATCTTGTCGATGGTTTTGCCAAGGAGGAACTTGAGACGCTGCTATTGGCCTCGGACTTCGGCACTACCACTGGACTTCCCGGTCCACGAAGGAACAGAGAACATGCGGAGCACCGGGGTAGCAGCTGTCATGGGCAACACATGACCTGCAAGAGCTGTGGCTAGGAACGCACACAGTGGCAACTAAATATTGGGCACCTAATCGAACACCTGCACAGGAACAAGATGAAACATGCAACCTAGGGTGTTGATGATAGGAAACGGCGCAGCGCATGTCTTGGAAAGGGCGTCTTTGGGAACGGACAACGGTGTGGTGGAGGTCGCCGAGGAGCTGCAGGTCCTTGGCATCGGACGCAGAAGGTCGAGGACGAGGCCGACGACGGTGGCACGTGCCCGGTGGAGCGCTACAGAGCTTGCCGATGACGGAGCTCGCGGATGGCGGTGGAGTGTCCTTGGCGTCTGGCGGTCGAGGTCGCTGCAGCCGGCAGTGCACGCGGACGGGTGCAGGAACCCGGGAAGAGGACAGAGGCGGCGGCTCCTCGAGGCGGCTGCTACATGGGCGTGAGAGGCACAGCGCGGCGAGGCACAGCTCGGGGACGAGAAGAGTTGTCAGTCGGCTTTGGTTGAGCAGAGTGGATGGCGAGCATGGGGCAGAGAGGCGACGGGAAGGAGAGCTTGCGTCCCTGGCAGCGGAATCGCGAGTGGAGGGGAACGAAGGACGAGGCGGGGACGGAGCACGGCGGCGGCTCGCTTGATGGGGAGGCGTCCGGTTGAGGAAGACGGCCGGAGACGAGCGCCGGCGAGGCACTGCAGCGTGGGAGGACAAACCGGCGAGGCGCGGGAGAAGGGAAAGCTCGGGGAAGGCCTGAGGCCGTCTGTAGCGGCGGTGCCGTCGAGGTGGAGGAGGGCGCCGCGGTGGCGGTTGATGGGGAGAAGCAGGTGAGGGCGCACAGAGAGGCGCGACCGAGCCGAAGGAGAGCGACGGAGGCCAGGGATGGGGAATCGCAAGTGCGCCGCGTCGGTGGGGGTGGGGCCCGCGTCGCGGTAGGTGGGAGAGCGAGGGTGGGCTGGTTGCGTTGACAATGGAGACGAGATGGCGCGTGCGAGGAAGAGGGGATCGAGGTAGGTGGGGCCGGGCGCGATCGTGGAGCGTGTCCGCGTACCGCGCGCTGCGTGCGTGAGTTCCAGGTGCGTGTGTGTGCGTGTTCGGGTGGGGATGGGCGTGTGTCCATTGGGTTGGATCGGTTGGTGAGTTTGGTCAAGGGAAAAGGGTGGTGTGCGGGGTGCAAAGTGGCGGCAGCAGGTGTGGGTGGGGATCAGAGGTACCCGGGTGTGGTGGTTTAGGTTTCTAGGGTTTTGGTCGGTTAACGGGTTGGGCCAGCTAGGGTTGTAGTCTGGCTGGCTGGGCCTTTGGCCTGGCCGGCTGACTCCCCCAAACAAACGTTTTATTTTTATTTATTGGTCTCTTTTATTTTAAAGACCTTTTGTAAAAATAATTTTAGACAAAACAAAAGTATCCGGAAGAGATCAAGGTTTTAAATTTGAAAAAAAAGAGGGAGGCAAATAGAAAATAAAGGTAGGCTTTTGGAAAATAGTTTTAGGCAAACAAATGCATGATGACATGACGATGCTCAAATGCAATGTGGCATGATGACATGAGAATGCGGTCATGATGATGCACAAAGATAGAAATAACAAGCGATTTTCTAGTAGTGGTTTTATCGGGGTGCTACAATTCGACACCACTAACAATGGATCTCGCCCTCGTGATCCGCCTCATGGTCCGGGGAAGAAGGCTGAGGACATGAATCTTCTCGCTTCGTGTAGATCCTCGCGACACCACTAACAAAGATCCTTGTCCATCTTGAAATCGGTGACACCACCAACAAGGGGTTGCTGTCCAGGATCGTCGAGAGAACACTCCGGGAACAAAGGACGAAGGTAAAGGTATCAACAAACAAAGCCACCTCTAACTTCGATAGAAGGAGAGAAATGATGCATTCTAATTCACTTCAATGTACGAGAGTAAATAGATTGAGTAGTTGGCATGGGGGCCAATCCATCACGCACCCAAACTATTACTCCGCACATGCAGTAGAAAAGCATGACACCCATTCTCGGAATTCAGACTGAAGATCTCGACAAGCGAGATTCGGAAACAAAGGAGTGATGCAGGCTCTTCATCGGATCTGATGTAGATGACGTCGTCGTGTCGGAAAACATCGGAAGGCACAAGAAGGAACAAAGAGAAGTCCAACAGATGAAGGATTCCTCAGATAGCATCAAGACCGGATGTAGAAGCACCGTTTACCAAAGGAGGAAGCGAAACCCTGAAGGTACGAAGGAAACCCAATCCACGAGAAATCCTAGACTTGAAGAAAGGTAAGAGAGCAGATTGAAAACACGCAAAGGTAAGAGGAGAATAGCAGAGGGATAAGGAGTAAAAGCAGACCTAATCAGATCTATCCAACCGATTTTTCCAAAATAGTTTTGACACTCTACTTCAGTCGTTAGTTAGGTTATTCTACAGGCTGGATCAGTGGGGTATCGCAACTGCTGAGCTCTGATACCACTCTGTAACACCCTCGAATCGGCCCTATGTACATTTTAGCGCTTCACGCCAAACCCGCATAGAAACGATTTAAGGACGCCCACTAGGCACTTGCGTGCGGGTGGAAAACGAAGTAATATCATTACACAATAGTCCACGATGGGACCCACAGAACATTTATATACAATAACGACTCCATGAGTCAAGAATACATATATACAGTACAAAGATCCAAATCACCTTGAAAACGATAGAGCGTCCGACTACGGACAAGATGCAAATAGGGCTAAGAGCCCTGAAGAATAACCAATGGCGTCCATAACCCTGCCCAGGCCAAGCCGGAAGGGTAACCCTGCTAACGACGTCGATCTCAAACCTGCTAAAACAAAAGGGGTGCCGACAAAGGGCAAAGGAAAAAAGAGGAGCGTTAGTACTGAGGCCAGTACACGGCCAGGCTAGAATTCGATGGCTCTTGCCTACATAGGTATGGTGGACTGAAGCGGCAGCGCATCAGCACTAAACAACCTATAGAGACTCAGTAAAACTGGCAGCTATTAGAGAGGGATAAGAAAGACCTATTCGGATCCAACCTGATACTAACACCAAACATACCCATCCTGACATTTCCCCCTCGAGACCAAACGAGGAAGTCAAACCGAGGAACTCACACAGTTGGTAGTTTTATTCATTCCATTATAGTTGAAGCACTTACTAGTCAGATATAGATAGCATGAGTCATCCTGATTGCATAAGTAGTGGGCAGTTTTAATTAACCATTCAGTTGTGGTTGCAGTACTTACTAGTCAGATGCAATTAGCATGCGACATCCCAAACCCAGTAGTTGTTGGCACTTTTATTTCATTCCATTGGAGTTGCGATACTTACTAGGCAGGTATAGCATGACACGATACACCCAGTTCCACCAGTTGTTGGCACTTTTATTATCCATTCCATTGTAGTGAAGCTAATTACTAGTCACATATTAAGTCAAATTTATAGCACTACTTTAATTATGCTTGTCTATGATCGAGATATTGTGATCCAAGTCGTCCATAACCGCGGACACGGCTTTCAGAAAGATTTACCCTGCAGGGGTGCACAAATAGCAACACACACACGATCAACCTCGGAAAAACCAAATCAAAACTCAACGAGGCTTTCACGACAAAGCAATCATATGATTCATAAATCATTTCAGGGGGCCACCCCACTAAGCTACCCGCAACGAAGTTGGCCGGCTCCGAGACGGACCCAGGGTTTGTGTAGACGGCGGTAAACGACTGGGAACCCTAAAGTGTGACTAGGCTTATCGATACAGCGAAAACGTGTCACGATCCAAAACAGTACAGGTGCTCCACGCACAATCATAAATAAAGCAGTAAAGCATGGCATAAGTATAGGATATTAATAAAGCCCCAAACTAGTTTGTGGCCCCAAGAAATAAGAAATGAATCAAGCTCTGGCTAAGGGGGATTCATAGACTCTCCCGTATGTCGATAGTGCGAATAGTCAAGGAACAGGTATCAAGTACTCGGGGCCTACGGGACACAAGTGGACATGAAAAACCAAATAGCATTTATTGCCCACCGGTGCCTCTTTTATTAGTTATCCCAGCAATTTAATATCAAGTTGTAATTAAAGCCATGATCGTCTCTACCATTAAGCATGTGGCAACCTTCCAATAACGGTGGAACAACAACGACGCGAAGCAGCACCTGAGCACGCAACTATGACTCGCAAGGCCGACTATCTATCAAACAACAGACAATAGGATGTGTCCAAGGCAATATAGAGGCTGCAGGGAATATAAATGGTGCGTGGAAACTAAAGCATCGCAATACGGGTAGCAATAGATCAACATGAGGAAGTAAAGACTATAAATGCAAAATAGGTAGAAAGGGGGAGATTGCTCGCCTGGGAAACACTGCCGAAGATACATTATCCGAAGGACTTGTCGATACTCACATCCACTCAACGGCCTAATCCGCGAAGAACAAAACACTAAAAGAAACACCGGATGCAATATTTAATACTACGGCAGAAGAATCGGCATGTTTATGATATGATGCATGGCATGGTATTGATGCGATGCGACTAGACAAAATTAAGCGGAACCGGGGTTCCGACAATTTATTAAGTGGTTCATGTTGTTTAGATACCCCGCATTTTAAATGTTGGCTTAACAAGGCGAAACATGGCATTGGTTCGCTACACCAATTTAAATGGAGCTAATATAAGACTAGAATAGCCCGTATATGGTCTCCATATTTAATTTAGGTGAATCATCGAAATATCACCAAACACCCACAATATGCATGCAAGTATGAATAATTTAATATGCAACAATGTATAGATGGTAATTATAAAATAGGTTTCTCGGAAAGGGGAACACATTAGGGGTCGAAGATCTTGGGGTTCGACGAGGATCGGTCTTCTGACTCCGGGCACTAGGTCTTCGGTTTCCATGTGGGCGGTCTTGGCGTCCGGGGTCTCGGTGTTCCGTGTAGAGATCTTGTCGCTCCGGGTATGCGATCTTCAGGTACAGTCTTGAGGTCCAAAAAGGTCATGAGGTGTCGGGGTCACCGGATCCGTGAAGCAGCTCTCGGCGTCTCGTGATACAGCAAACCCTGACAAAGATCTTGTCGATGGTTTTGCCAAGGAGGAACTTGAGACGCTGCTATTGGCCTCGGACTTCGGCACTACCACTGGACTTCCCGGTCCACGAAGGAACAAAGAACATGTGGAGCACCGGGGTAGCAGCTGTCATGGGCAACACATGACCTGCAAGAGCTGTGGCTAGGAACGCACACAGTGGCAGCTATGTATTGGGAACCTAATCGAACACCTGCACAGGAGCAAGATGAAACATGCAACCTAGGGCGTTGATGATAGGAAACGGTGCAACGCATGTCTTGGAGCGGCAGTGCTGGAACGGACAACGGTGGCCAGAGGTCAGCACGAGACGCTGCAGGTCCTTGGCATCGGGGCACGGGGCTGTCGAGGACGCACGGTCGGCGACGGTGGCGCACACCCGGTGGAGCGCTACAGAGCTCGCCGATGACGGAGCTCGTGGATGGCGGTGGAGTGTCCTTGGCGTCTAGCGGTCGAGGTCGCTGCGGCCGGCAGTGCACGCGGACGGGTGCAGGAACCCGGGAAGAGGACCGAGGCGAGGCCGAGCTCCTCGAGGACGGCTAGCTACCGCGGCGGTGCAGAGGCACAGGCGGCGGCGAGGCACAGCTCGGGGACGAGAAGAGGTGTCAGTCGGCTTTGGTTGAGTAGAGAGGATGGCGAGCGTGGGGTAGAGAGGCGACAGGGAGGAGAGTTTGCGTCCCTGGCGGCGGAATCGCGAGCGGAGGGGAACGAAGGACGAGGCGGGGACGGAGCACGGCGGCGGCTCGCTTGATGGGGAGGCAGCCGGTTGAGGAAGGCGGCTGGAGACGAGCGCCGGCGAGGCGCTGCAGCATGGGAGGGGAAACCGGCGAGGCGCAGGGGAAGGGGAAGCTCGGGGAAGGCCTGAGGCCGTCTGCGGCGACGGTGCTGTCGAGGTGGAGGAGGGCGCCGCGGTGGCGGTTGATGGGGAGAAGCGGGTGAGGGCGCACAGAGAGGCGCGGCCGAGCCGAAGGAGAGCGACGGAGGCCGGGGATGGGGAATCGCAAGTGCGCCGCGTCGGTGGGGGTAGGGCCCGCGTCGCGGTAGGTGGGAGAGCGAGGGTGGGCTGGTTGCGTTGACAGTGGATACGAGATGGCGCGTGCGAGGAAGATGGGATCAAGGTAGGTGGGGCCGGGCGCGATCGTGGAGCGTGTCCGCGTACCGCGCGCTGCGTGCGTGAGTTCCAGGTGCGTGTGTGTGCGTGTTCGGGTGGGGCTGGGCGTGTGTCCACTGGGTTGGATCGGTTGGTGAGTTTGGTCCAGGGAAAAGGGTGGTGTGCGGGGTGCAAAGTGGCGGCAGCAGGTGTGGGTGGGGATTAGAGGTAGCCGGGTGTGGTGGTTTAGGTTTCTAGGGTTTTGGTCGGTTAACAGGTTGGGCCAGCTGGGTTGTAGTCTGGCTGGCTGGGCCTTTGGCCTGGCCGGCTGACTCCCCCAAACAAACGTTTTATTTTTATTTATTGGTCTCTTTTATTTTAAAGACCTTTTGTAAAAATAATTTTAGACAAAACAAAAGTATCCGGAAGAGATCAAGGTTTTAAATTTGAAAAAAAAGATGAAGACAAATAGAAAATAAAGGTAGGCTTTTGGAAAATAGTTTTAGGCAAACAAATGCATGATGACATAAAGATGCTCAAATGCAATGTGGCATGATAAAATAAACATGCGGTCATGATGATGCACAAAGATAGAAATAACAAGCGATTTTGTAGTAGTGGTTTTAGCGGGATGCTACAGTTAGTTGACGTTCCATTTATGTCAAGGTTTGTGTCGGCGGGTAAGGTACCCTCTAGCCCGAGTGTCTAGCCAACCATGGGTCATGTGAGGTTTAACGCCCGCTGGCAAAATGAAATATATCCGAGATTGTGAAGGTCATTGCTTTATGTAATTGGGCTATGTGGTGAGTGGTGACTAGCCACGGGACGAGCAACATTTCCTAAGTAGATTATACATGCTTGTCATGCATACTTATGCTCTGAACCTAAACCATGTTCAAATACATGGATGCCCGTTACTACAAAAATTTATTCTTATCAAACCTCTGGTGTTTATAAAGCATAGCCTGTAAATCTAATGCATGAAATCAATCTAGGTAGATTAGATGCCACTCTAAAACAGATGCTAAATACTCTTAACCATTTTTTGGCTGTAAATTACGATATAACAACATAACTTTATCATACCTGCTACGAGTAGCTTTTTGGCCATAAAGAACATATGCAAGCCCTTGATTGGTGTAAACCTGAGGATTTATCTTTGTAATTCCTCTTGTAGAAGTCGTCCAGCATCTTGAATATGAGAGAAACATAGAATTAGTTGTAGCCACAGCGAGAACTCTCTTCCTGATCTATTTGTTGCTCGAGTAAACTTATAGTGATAAAATTGACATTGTAAAGAGGCTGAGATGAATCCACCGAGACTTTATGATTGTCTGTCTCTCACGCTATTTCTATCAAGTATGTGTTTTGTAGATCAGTCATTCAAATTGTAATGCTGATAACTCACTTTATTCACCCACGTTAATCTCAAGCCAAATGACATCATAAGGAACCACAACTCGACCAAATTGCAGAACTAAGGAAATTGACCAGGCGAATGATGTTACATGTTTCTGTGACCAAGTCGCATGCATCTGTAGATTGAAAGTATGGTGCCAGGAAGCCGAAAAGTAACCATGATCCTGGAAGACGGTTGGATATCGACAACAATCTTTCTCGGACAGGAGCATGGTGAGCATGGAGGAGGCGGAGGCTACTTCAAATTTTAAGGCGTCAACCTTCACGAGGTGTCCAAGTTTATTGTTTATTTCACGCTTTAGGAGACGCTCGAGCTATAGTTTTTCTCTTACCAGTTATAGGAGGATTATCTTTTTGATAGACTGAAATCTTTTTGATAGGAGGATTATCTTTTTGATAGAATTGAGTAAGTATTCCGTCGATTATTTTTAGTCTTTTCTTTCGGTCGTATGGTAAGGTGCTGGTGTGTTGCCAAGAAAACAAATAGTTTGTCATTTTTTTATATTGCTCTGTGGTGACGCAGAGGAACGATAATGGATATGAAATTCTATATAGCCTAAAAGTTCAATCCGTAGCAACGCACGGGCATTCATCTAGTACCTAATAATAAAAGGAGGGACACTTCTGTCAACTAATAACTTTTTAGATGGTTTTACCCTTCCAGTGAAGTACATAATATGGCAATTTGTCATTATACTAGTTCGTTATTTCTTTTCCTCTAACATGTAATGTCGGCACGTGGAGCTCCCCTGCTTCAGCCTACCCTAGCTCTGCATGCGTCGCCATTGATCCACGCACTTCAGCCACCCATGGACCTTGGTTCGGCGGTTATGGGTGGCAGCCGGAGCGATCTGTAAGTCAAATCGAGCGTCATGGGCAACAACAAATAGGCAAATCAAAGAGGCAAGAGTTCGAGTAGAACAACTTGGTACATCAACTGATAGAACCCATCACAGCCAGGTTGTTCTATTAGTACCGCACGCTAGATAGAACATCTACTGATAGAACAAATTGGTACATCTACTAATAGACCAAACCGTTACGTTTTGGTACATGCACCGGTACAACTACTTTTGGAACATCTACTTATAGACCAACATGTTACATCTGGGAACATAACCTAGAGCAACAATGTAAGCAAGATATGTGCCTTTTTTTGAGTTCCTTTTTTACACCATCCAAATGTAACACATCCAATCTGGGGTGGGAGGAGAGGTATGTCTTCTTAAATGTAACTCAAACTGTTCTTTTTTTGGGTGGATGTTGTACTGCTTTTTCTGGATGAACCACATCGGATGTTATGATTTTGTAGAAGAAGTACACAGCAGATGGAACACAAAAAGGAGGAGAGGAGATAGAGGATGAGGAGGTCTGGGATTTTTATGCAGAGATGACTTACATAGAGGTGGGGATTTTGCAGAGGGGGACGAGCCGATGTAACTTAAAAATTCAATGGCTTTGTTCTCCATTGAGCAGAAGATATGCAATGTAACATATCAAATCTGGGGTGGGGAAGGCGTTGGAGTTGTTTTCTCGATCTGGGGTGGGGCGCGTGGGGAAGACGAAGTAGGACCGGGGAGGGTAGATCTGGGGTGGGGCGCGTGGGGAAGAAGAAGTGGGATCGGGGAAGGTAGATCTGGGGTGGGGCACGTGGGTGAGGAAGGGATTCGAGGACGGCGCACCTGATACTTCTCGATTTTCTTGTGTGCCGCAAGACCCGCTGTAGCATCCCATCTGTCTAACATATGTAATGCTACATGGTTTAGTAATATAATGGCTACTTCCTACATATAATTGTTGCATCATAATTATATCATGCTCATGTCATCATGCCACCTTGCATTTGAGCATCATATAAAATCCCTTTTCATTTGGTTCTTATCTCATATGCATTATTAATTGTATGTGCCTCTTGATATATTGTATTTGGTTCTTGATAAATGCTTGATGCCCAAGTTGACTTGGGGGCATATCTTTTGTCAAACTCCACCATCTTTCTTGTCACCACCCCATCATTCCACCATTCCACCATATGTGAGCATTGCATTTTATTTGGTTTTACCTCTAGCTCATGTGGGTTGGATGGATCCATTTCTATTTCTACAGGCTCTCACACTAGCATCTTGTTGTTTTCACATTATTGATATGTGGAGCCACCTCGGCATGCTTTGTGAGTAATACCTCTTATTATAGCTTCCATATGGATTGTTTTGGAATATATGTTCATGTTGGGATATTTTTGGGCTTACTAAATACCTAGTGGCACATACACACTAGCATGTCCCATTTTTTATTCAAATATGAGCATCTCCATCTACTTCACATGGAACATTCTTTTATTCTTTTAGCTTGGCCTTACTACATCATTTTTGGAATGCACATGTATAAATGCCATGATTATTTATTTTGTTTTCACAAGATTAAAACAGGGTATTTAATGCTTTGCATGGGCCATGCAACAATCACCACCTTTTGATCTCCCTTGGTTTTGCTTGGGATTTTTGAGTGAATCCTTCTTGTGAGCTCTCCTTTTCTCTCTCAATTCTTTTCACCTTAATCTTGTTTCCCTTACCATCCCCCATCCATGCATGCCATGTGTTGATCATATCAAACCCTTCCCAAAAACCCTACACCACTTTTTCTCCTCACCACCCTTGCTACCTCATGCTTGTCCGTAGGGGTTAAACCCTAATCCCCTACCCCGTAGACCCTAAGCCTACCCTGAGTCCTCACCCTCTCTCTCTAATCCTCTCTCCAAACCCTAATATCTAACTAAACCCTAATCCCATGCAAGACCCCCATGCCGAGGCTGTCCTCTCTCCCTCTCCCTGCCAGCAGGCCCCACCAGCCCCTCTCTCTCCAACCCTAGGCCGAAGCCTTCCCCCCTAACCTAGCTATCTACTCCCTCCCTCCTACCCTAGCTCTCTCTACCTTCCTTTCTCCCTGCCAAGCCAGCCCCACCAAGGCCCTAGCTCCTGTGGCCCTCTCCCCTGCAGGCCACTGCGGCTCCACCTCGAGCCTACGGCCGAGCACATGTGAGGGTGTAGAGGAAAGGTGGCCGAGGCCACCTTTTCCCGTCACCACATCCCCACGGCATCCCCCTCTCTCTCCCGTCCCTATCTACTCCCTCTCCCTTGTCTGGTAGCAACCCAGATACCCAGGGCCTCGCCTTTTTCTCCCCACCACCTGCCTGCCTCCGTCCCTCTCCAACCCCGACCGCCGTCAGCCTCACCTTTCCCTCCTTGTTTTGGCCGATGGCGTGGAGATTTGGGTGTCGAGGAAGGACGAGTCGGGCCCCTGCGACGCCCCTATACCCGCAGACAAGGAGGAGAAGGCCAGGTCGAGCTGCACATCGACGCGCCCACCGAAAACCCTAGCCGAGCCGGGCGTCTGCATCCTCGTCGATCTGCTGCGCCCCGTCCCGATCCGAGCCCTCCATCGAGCCCGCGGTGAGCCCCTGTGCCCCCAGACATCCTCTGCCCCGCCGTAATCTTCTGGCCTCGCCAGACGTTGCGCCGAGCACACTCGATGCAGCGGCAGGCGCTGGCGTCTGGCCGTCGCCGCGCTGCGACACGCCTGATCTAGCCCCCGTTCGCCTCTCACAACATCCCACGCCTACCACTGGTTCCGCCATTGCCACAAGATGCTGCAGGTCGCGGGTTTGATCCCCGCACCGCGCTCTGTCCCTGCCGATCACCGATCGGTCGTCAGTAGGTTCAGAGAAGAACAACAGTACCGCGTGGTACTTTTCCAGAAAACCCCCCACCCTTTTTAGTTCCTTAACCCGCGCTTCCATCGGGCCCACCAGTCAGCCCCTCATACTCTTTAGCAGAAAAGCCCCCCAGGTTCCAAAAGCCCTAACCCGCAGTCCCGGATCCACCACGTGTCGCCCACCGGCTGGCCGCGCGCGCAGTGGACCCGCGGCCCCGTTGGACCCACCTGTCGGTCTCATGGGCTAGGAAAGCGCGCGGTAAGAAAAGTCTGGCGCGCACCGTGTCGCCCAGTCAGCCTCGGCCCCACCTGTCTGTGGCTGGGTCTAGGTCTGGCTGGGTTCAAAAAACCTTTTGGATTATCTGTTTAATAAAAATGATTTCTGTAAATGTTTAAATACAAATTCAAATCTGTTTTTAAATAACTTTAAAATTATAAATCCAAATAATACAAATGATATATGTTTTTGAATCAGAAAAAGGTGAGGAATTCAAATATGCCATTCAAAATATTATTTGAGCACTTTAATTTTCGAGATGATTAAAATTACAAGAAATTGCCCTTTTCTTAATTAATTCATAACTTTAGTTTTATAACTCCAAATTCGACAAATAATATGTCTAAATCGATCAGCGCGACGAACCCGTTCTATCTATGCATTCCTTGTTCTGAATTGCAGCACGCATCATATAAATATAAAGTATACAGCAAGTCTTATGAGAGCAAAACATGACTAAAACTTAATAAAATGCTTTAATCTTGTACCCCACACCTCACCCATGCCATGCTACTTTATTGCCATGTAAATTGTGCATCATTCATCATGGCATGCTTGTTTGCTTGTCGCATTTCAATACATATGCTTGTGCACTTTATTTATGTTGGCCCTTGTTTGTTTGGTTCTTCTTCGAATAGACGCTGAGCAGGGGATATATCAGGAATCACAGGAGCACTACCCATATCCTTCTCTCGCTTCAACTGAGCTGCCAGGCAAGCACTACCACATGCTTGCATACATATAGTACCTATTGCCTCTATCTTATTCTTGCATCATTGAGTCGCGATTGCATTAAATTGAATCCCAAGTACTGCATAGCCTTTACTTTTAAACCCCACCGAAGCTTTTTCCTTCATCCCATGAGACATTACTACAGGAGTTGTTTGAGCCATACGGGTCGTAGAACAGCATGTGTAGGGTATGTGAGTGTCAGATGGATAATGAGGTACCTAAACAACTTAGCCTGAGTAGTAATGGGATAACTAATGAAAGTGGCACCGGTGAGCAATATCTGCTATTTGGTTCTTCATGCTCACTTGTGTCCCGTAGGACCCGGAGTACTTGATTCCTGTTCCTTAACTATTCGCACTATCCACATCCGGGAGGCCTTATGGACCCCCCTGAGCCCGAGCTTGATTCATTCTTATTTCTTGGGGCCACAAAGTAGTTTGAGGCTTTATTACTATCCTGTACTTATGCCATGCTTTACTGTTTTATTTAAGATTGTGCGAGGAGCACCTGTACTGTTTAGGATTGCGGAGTGTTTTCGCGGTATCGACAAGCCCAGTCATGCTTTCGGGTTCCCAGTCGTTTACAGCCATTGGCGCAAACCTTGGGTCCGTCTCAGAGCCGGCCAACTTCATTGCGGGTAGCTTAATGGGGGTGGCCCCCTGAAATATTTCTGAATCCTGTGATTGCTTTGTCGTGAATGCCTCGTTGGGTTTTGAGTTGGTTTTTCCGAGGTTAATCGAGTGTGTGTTGCTATTTGTGCACCCCTGCAGGGTAAATCTTTCTAAAAGCCGTGTCCGCGGTTATGGACGACTTGGAGCACCGTTTCTCGATCATAGACAAGTATAACTAAAGTATCGCTTTTAATTTGGCTAAGTACCTGACTAGTAAATAGTGCAACACTCATGGAATGGTTAATAAAACTGCCAACGGATGGGGGTTGTTCGTCCGCTTTCTCGTTGGTAAGCGAGAAGGAGGATGGATCTGTTAATTATACTGTTATCACTGTTGTTCTTAATTAACGGGCATCCGTCTATCTTTGGTTAGGCGGATGGTTAGCGAGTATCTATAGACTTGTTAGTTATTATCTTTTGCTGCAATTGCGTCACCCCAGGTTATGTCCCCTTTAGAGGCATAAAGACTTGCTGAGTATCCCTAGGGTCTCACACGATAAATTGTTTGATTCAGATGAACAGGTGTACTCGCAAGATGGATACTGGGTGGAGGAGACGGACGATGTTGGCAACGATCACTCGGTGTAGAGATTCCGAGAATGGGGATCCGTGAGATCTGTGGGTGGGATGTGTTTATTTATGTGGCATCTTATGCCGATTTGCGTCTTATCCGTACTCAGATCTTGTCTTCCGCTTCCGCCTGATACTCTGATGTTTGATGTATGAGGAGCTATCCTAAATTATTATCTCTATCTAGGATATTTGGATCTTGCCGTATGACGTTGCAATATTTATATTTCTTTTAGATGGAATGGCTCTGAGGACTGTTGTATGTGGCTTGCATACATACTCACTTGCATATGTAGTTGATCCCTTCGTCTGCCGATTACGCCGCTCGTTCTTGTCCCGATGTTCTGAAAATGGTTAGGACGGCCGAAAGGTCTACCTGTGAGTGGCCCTTGGCCCCACCGTACTATTTTAACCATTTTCGCTCATCCAGGCATGTAACTAAGAGCGTAATTCACCGAGGTAGTTACACCCTCTCCCTTTTTCTGGTAAGTTGGCCACCTGGTTGGAACGACCTCGTTTTAGCATAAAACTAGGTCGACCTCGGTGTAGTCGTGTCCTTACTTAACAGCATGGGCAATAGTGTGCGATTATTTTATCAGAGAGGTACGGACAATAGAGGCGCTTGTACAAGCGCTCCAGGAGAAAAAAATCACATAAAATAAGATAGCTACCTGAAGGCATGTACAATGTCTTTGTTAAAGTTGTCACGTCCGATTTTTGTTTTTTTTGCGAATGAGATTTTCGCTTAGTTGGAAGAGATATAATCAAGAAAAAGAAGGTTGTCTTCTCTTAGCTAAGTGATGATCCCTTTAAAAATAATAGAAGGCTATTTTCTCCATTATACTATGTGGAGGACTAAGAGAGGACCCGCTTCTCTATCATTGTACATGCCATAAGTGCATGGCCTCCAATGCAGTCAGTAATTTGGACTAGGGTCATGCACATGATATTAGGCTAAGTTATTCTCCTCCAATGCAGTGCCATGACCCGTTTACTGTTTGATAGTGTGATCATATTTGGTACAAAGATGCATCTCGGCTTGACAAATAATATTGCCAAATGGAGTTTACATATTGTTTAGACAAAAAACGCTTTTCAATTTTCTAAGTGGGAAATGGGTCAAAATGGTTTTTTGTAACCAACAACCAGGATATAGTGCAAAATGGCACCACTCTAATTGTGACTCAAAGTATATCATATTTGATGGACAATTCCTAACTTTTATGATTTTCAAACTTTCCAGCTACGTTTTATCTGTTTAAATGACTTTCTACCATTTTTGGCAATAATAATATGAAAACTTAAATTATTGTGACAAAAAGTTGAAAACTCTAGTTGACGATGTTCGTTGTCATGCCAATATGAAGTTTTGTATCCATTTTTGACAAATTATAATGAAGTATGACATGGATTTGACCATCAACATGATCATCTAGTTAGAAAGCCAAGTTAAAAAGAAATTGATTCTCCAAGTTAATTTATACATGATAGCATTTACTCTGAAGTTTTTGTTGTCAAATTAGAATACTTCCTCTTTAATATTTTTTAGGAGGAACATGTCACATTAAAGAACCTCATACCCAAGTTCCTATTTTTTTTCAACTTTTTTGGTCAAATTTAAAATTCGGTCAAAACTTTGCCAAGGTTCTTGTATGAAACACTCCACAAATTTTCTTATTTACCGAGTGATACTTGTTTGCCCAAGTGTAACACTCGGAAAAGTTTTAAGTTTGCCATGTATTTTGTTTTCCGAGTGTAACACGCAAACTTTTCTTTGACCGAGTGTTTTTTACAAACTTGTTTATAAAACACTTGACAAAGATCTAAACTCTTTTTTACAGTTAACAGTACCGTTCAGTTTTTATTTAAGATTGGTGCACCACTTTGCCTTTTTACTAGTCAGCACATGAGTCATGTCATGTGGACGTCACTAACTGAAACGGAACTCATACCGAACTGAAACTTAATTTAAACATTTGTGGAACATATTGTGAATAGTACAAAATGTTACACAAGTTTCAGTCAAGTTTCACAAGTTCTATTTTTGTTTCAAAAAATTCAAAATTTTGGTAGTTCATGGCTGACATCATGCTAACGTTGTTGCTGAAGTGACACTTTAGAATCGCCGGGTTGTTGGCAAAGGGCATTCTTTGCCGAGGTCGGAGAAAAGAATTCGGCAAATAGCACTATATGAAACTGACTCATTAATTGTACCTATATGAAACTGACGCTGTGTTGTATGGTGTTTTCAATTTCTCGTACCAAACATCTACAGTAGGATTAAGATACATCATTCGTCCTCGTACGTCAATCAGTGGTCCTCAATTCCCTCTAGCCTTCACCCTCACGGGAAGGCCGTCCGCCATCCGAAGCGTCAGCGACGCCACCTGCCGTGGTCGGTACCCGCCATCCACCTCTAGCTCGAACTCCTCCAGCACGCACGCCACAATGGACTTCATCTGGATGTAAGCCATCTCCTTCCCGAGGCAGATCCTCGGCCCCGCGTGGAACGCCATGTACTGGAACGGACTCTCCGGCCGGAACGTTCCCTCCGCCGCGTCCAGCCACCGTCCCGGCATGTACTCCCCCGCGTCCTTCCCCCACACCGACTCCATCCGTCCTGTCGCGTATGAGTTGTACGCCACGAACCACCCCGCCCCCACCGCTGTGCCGTCCGGCAGGACGTCGGCGGCCTTAGCCTGCAGAAAGTTCACCGGCACGGGCGGGTACAGCCGCATCGATTCCGTGATGGCCGCGTGCACGTAGTGCATCTCCCTCAGCTCATCGAGGTCGAAGCCGGCATTGTCGAGATCGCCCTGCGCACGGCGGGCGCGTACCGCGGCGACCTCCTCGCGGATACGGCGCTCCACGTCGGGACGCGAGGACAGCAGCCGGAAGAACCAGGTGAGCGCGGAGGACGTCGTCTCCCGCCCCGCTAGAAGAAAGCTGATCACCACGTCGCGGAGGGCCGTCTCCGTGTAGTTGTCGCTCTGGCTCGCCATGAACCTGGACAGAAGGTCGTGCTTCTCGGAACCCATGCTCATCTCCTCCCGCCGCGACCGGATGATGCGATCGGCGTAGCCGTGCACTATGGCGATTGACTCGCGTAGCCGCCGCTCGGATCCCAGATTAAACGCCTTCTTGATCTTCCAGAATCCCGGGACGGCGTACTGGAACCTTCCCGCGCTGAGATTGGCGGCGTCGCGGAACGCGTCAGCGAACCTGCTTTTCTCGATCGCAGCGCTTTCGGTCTCCAAGCTGCTTGCGCCGTCGCCGCCATCAAATTTCCACGAAAGAGTCTATAGCCGCCATCATCTCCATCCCTAGATCGGGAGGGATCTGAAGCTCTTCCCGACACCCTGTCGGAGGGGAGAATTCACCCTAGAGGCCTTCTTCATCACCATGCAAGCCTCCGGTGTGATGCGTGAGTAGTTCATCCTTGGACTATGGGTCCATGTAGTAGCTAGATGGTTGGTTCTTCTCCTTTCTTCTACCATGTTTAGATCTTATGAGGTCCGTTAATGATCAAGATCATCTATTTGTAATCATACATGTTGTGTTTGCGGAGATCTGATGGATATTAAGATGCTATTTCGGATTGATTATTAATTCTATCATGTCTTTGTTATTTGTGATCTTGCATGCTCTCCATTGTTAGTAGATATCTTAGCCGAGTAGATGCTAGTGACTCCAAGAGGGGGTATTTATGCTCGATAGCGGGTTCATGCCTCTAGTAATCTAGGGAAGTGACAAAAATCTCTAAGGTACTAGATGTGCTGTTGCTACTAGGAAGAAAACAATAATCCTTTGTTCAAAGAACAATCGTATTGTTTACTTTACACGCAATGCGTAATGCAATTATCTGTTGCTTGCTACTTAATACTAGAGGGGGTTCGGATTGATAACCTGAAGGTGGATTATTAGTCATAGATGCAGTTGGATTACGATCTATGTATAATATTTTAATGCCCAATCAAATCTCATAGGATTCAAGATGATTAATATATGCATGTATGCTTTCTCGATGTTTGTCAACTGCCCCGCTGTAATTTGTTCACCCAACATGTCATTTATCTTAAGGAGGATCACCACTAGTGAACTATGGACCCCGGTCCTTTCTTTTACCATCAATATACAACTGTTTACTGCTTTCTATTTACTTTCTGCAAGCTATTACTATCTTCTACACAATACGTTTAATCCTTTGTTTTTAGCAAAACCGGTGAGATTGACAACCTCACTGTAAGTTGGGGGAAAAGTTCCGTGGTTGTGTTGTACAGGATTCCAAGTTGGAAACAACACCTTGGAGGTGTTTCCTTGCTCCTACTGGTTCGATAACCTTGGTTTCATAATTGAGGGAAAGCTTGCTGCTGTGCTCATCATACCTTCCTCTTGGGGTTCCCCAACGAGCTCGATATATTTTGGGCCATCAAGATCTTTTTCTGGCGCCATTGCCGGGGAGTCAAGTACATCTTCACAATGGGAGTCTCTCATAACCAATCTCTTTACTTTGTTATTTTTGTTTTGCTTAGTTTATTTTTGCTTTGTTTGCTTGTTTCTTTATCAAAAACACACACAAAATTAGTTGTACTAGTTTGCTTTCTTTATTAAAAACACAAAAAAGTGACTAGTCTTGAAAACACTAAGTTGTGTGACTTCACTAGCAACAACAACAATGATTTCATGTGCACACCTATTGCTCCACCTGTTCATGAAGCTACTTTCTTTGAAATAAAACCTGCTTTACCCAATCTTGTTATGAGAGAACAATTTTCTGGTATTGGTAATGAAGATGCTGCTGCTCATCTAAATAACTTTGTTAAACTTTGTGAGATGCAAAAGCATAGGGATATAGATGGAGATATTATTAAGCTTAAATTGTTTCCTTTCTCTTTGAGAGGAAAAGCTAAAGAATGGTTGCAATCCCTAACTATAGATAGTATTGATTCTTGGACTAAATGCAAAGATGCTTTCATTGGAAAATACTATCCTCCTACTAATATTATATCTATGAGAAGTGAAATAATGAAATTTAAACAATCTGATAATGAACATGTTGCTCAAGCTTGGGAGAGAATGAAATCTTTGGTAAAGAATTGTCCCACTCATGGACTGACTGCTTGGATGATTATCCAAACCTTTTATACAGGATTGAACTATTCTTCAAGAAATCTACTGGATTCTGCTGCTGGAGGTACCTTTATGACCATTACTTTGGGTGCTGCAACAAAGCTTCTGGATAATGTGATGGTTAACTATTCTGAATGGCACACTGAAAGAGCTCCACAAGGTAAGAAGGTAAACTCTGTTGAAGAAACCTCCTCCTTGAGTGATAAAATTGATGTTATTATGTCTATGCTTGTTAATGGGAAATCTCATATTGATCCAAATCATGTTCCCTTAGCCTCTTTGGTTGCTCAAGAAGAGCAAGTTGATGTGAACTTTATAAGAAATAATAATTTTAGCAACAATGCCTACATGAATAATTTTGGTAATAATAACTATAGGCCATATCCTCCCAATAATGGTAATGCTTATGGAAATTCCTACAACAATAATAGGAGTGCTCCCTCTAAACTTGAAGTTATGCTTAAAGAGTTTATTAGTAAATAAACTGCTTTCAATAAAACTATTTAGGAAAAACTCTCTAATGCTGAAAGAAATATAGCATCATTGGCTGAAGCACAATCTTCTTTGAATAAAATGGCTGCTAAACATGAAACTATTGATAATCCCTTTGCTGCTACTAATGCCATACAAGTTAGAATTAATGAAAATGTTAGATTATTAGCTGAATTGCATGCTAAGTGGGAAAGAGAAGATGAAATTGCTAGAAATATTAGTGTTTCTACTATCACTACCACTACTGTTGAAGCTAGTAATAGCTCTACTACTTTAGATAATAATTATGATATTGATCTTGATGGTTGCAGTATCTATGAATTAATTAAGTTCCTACAAAAGCTTGCTAAAAGTCCTAATGCTAGTGCTATGAATATGGCCTTTACAAAACACATTACTGATGCTCTCATAAAAATTAAAGAAGAAAAGATGAAACATAAAGCTTCTATTCCTATGAAACTAGAAGATGGTTGGGAACCCATCATTAATATGAAAGTGAATGATTTTGATCTTAAGGCTTTATGTGATCTTCATAGTAGTGTTTCTATTATGCCTAGAAAGATTTATGATATGCTTGATTTGCCACCATTGGAAGATTGTTATTTGAATGTCCCACTTGATGATAATGCTAAAAAGAAACTCATGGGGAGTATTAATGATGTTATTATTATGGTTAACAATGCCTATGTCCCCGTTGATTTCTATGTGTTTGGATGTTGAATGCAATGCTTCTTGTCCTATTACTTTGGGAAGACCTTTTCATAGAACTGTTGGTGCCATTATTGATATGAAAGAAGGCACCATTAAATATCAACTCACACTCAAGAAAGGTATAGAACACTTACCTAATAAGAGAGAGAAGATTCCTTTTGCCTCTCCTATGAAAACAAAATTTGCTCTTAATGCTTCTTCATTTGAGAACACTTGATTCTTTTTCTTGCTTCTTATGCCTAACTTAAAGGCGTTAAACAAAAGTACTTATTGGGAGATAACCCAAAAGTTTTAGATGAGTCTTGGAAGTTATTGCTTCATTAATAACCTATCCTTATCCTTTTTATTTGCTTTTTGTGCCAAGAGTAACCTCTAATGAGAGAGAAGTAATTCTTGGGAAAGTTGTTGTCCCAAAACAGATTTTTGTGCTTCACCGTAAAAAATCGTGTAAAATCTCTGTACGTCGTTTTGAGGCGTTAATTTTTGTGATTCTGCCCCAGGTTGTTATATAACTTTAGTTAGTTCAACACTTTTCGATTTGAGCAACAGAAGGTCTTTGAAAAAATTGGTTTTTACCTGCTGGTCTGTTTTGACAGATTTCTGCCATTATTTGCATTTGCTTCTTGTTGGTTCCTTTTTGAGTTATCTTTGGGGTATTCAGCTTTTTGAGGGAAGTGCTTCAATAGCTTGTGTTTTAATGGAAGTTTTATTGGTGTTGAAACTGAACCCAAAGACTTATTATCTTGAGTGCACTAATGTTGCTAATAAAGATTGTGTGAAGTTTTGTATGAAGGAAAAATTTCAGGTGTATGGAGAGAATGATGTAATGAGATGAAGAATGGACTAAAGCTCAAGCTTGGGGATGCCACGCGTGACACCCCAAGAAATATCCAAGAAGTACAAGCGTCAAAGCTTGGGGATGCCCAAGGCATCCCCTTCTTCATCAATAAAATCCCAGGTTTCTTCCAAACACATCATTTTTATTGTTTCATGCACAGTTGTGTTGTTCTTGGAGCGTCTTTGTTTTTGTTTTTGGTTTTCGTTTTCTTGGTTTTCTTAGTTTGCTTGAATAAATTGGTTGGACCCCCTCTTTCATACATTAGTTTTCAAATAGTTTGGTTTGGATTGGAAAAGAGTAGGAAAGTTCATGCTTAAGTGGTAAAAGGAGCTTGTTTTTGACTATGGCCTATGCTTTGTCATGCCATGCTTGATATTGTTTTGGCTTTATGCTTAGTGATCTTTGTTGTAGCATGACATGTTATAAACAATTGAGATTGCTTAATGTGCCTTGGAAGAATCATGCGTTGTTTTAGCATATTAAAGCATAGTATTGTGGTATTCTCCTTTGATACTTTATTTGGGTCGACTTGGCGCATGCTCACACCATGTTTTGACTATCCCAAGTTACCATAGCCTTTATGATCCTTTGGTTTCGACTTGTAATATCACTTTATGCTTTAATTAATGATGTTTTGTCGCTTTGCATGATTATGGCCATTATTGCTCTCTTAGTCGGTCGCTCCCAGTCTTTTGCTAGCCTCCATAACCAAGTATGAGTTCCACTCATGCATCCAACTCCAAATAAAACCAAGTTATTCCAAAGAGCCCACTATACCTACCTATTAGCATTTGGTATTCCAAGTATATTCATGTTTTTATCTACCTTCCGAATTAAACTTGTTATGAGAAAACTAGTGATTAAAGGTCTCACAAACTTGATGGAACACTTTAATTTTCTTGCCCTTAATAAACTTGAACCATTGTGTTGTCTATGTTGTATATGCTTGCACTTATATGTTGGGGATTAGCAGAACCATGCTGTCATGGGGAACGCTTTCAACATTGCACTTCTACTTTGTACCTAGTTGATATCATGCTCTTTTGTCTATGGATTGTTGGGTCCGTAGCATAGAAAACAAAAAAAATTCCTACGGTGTGAACTACACGCCAAGATCTATCTACTAGGTACAAAGCAACGGGTGGAAACAAGAACTTACCCTCGTAGACAATGAGCTTTGTTAACGAGTAGGAACTCGTGGTTGATGTAGTCGTACACTTGCCGATCTCAAGATCGTGATGAAGTCCAACAGGTCCAGCTCCAGCACGTCCATCAGATCTAGCTCCAGCACCACCAAGTCCAGCACCGCAAAGCAGCGGTGCATCCGTGATCGCACACACGTCCGGTACCCCGACAACCTCCGTCCCTCGCTCCAGCAAAGCAGCGGAAGCAGTAACTCCTTTCTAGATAAAGCCACCGGGAACATGTATCTCGCTAATCCGAGACCATGGGGAATAATATTAGAGGGGGAGAGAGATCCTTCACAAGGAGGTGTGTGTGAGAAGTGAGGAGGGGGTGGCCTTTTATAGGAGGGGGGGTGCCCCTCCTTCATGGCCGGCGCATGGAGGAGGTGTCTCTTCACCTCCTCCATTCATGTGGTGGTAACTCCCTCCACATAAATTTGCCCCTTCACATTCTCTTTTAAAGTCTCCACTTTAAATGCATTAAATTTCTCCAAATTTAATGCTCTCTCATTTCATAAAACTCTTTTATTATTTTTATTCAGAATTTTGTTAATTACTTTAATTAACAAACATTCACATAAAACCCCCTGCAACATTTCAATATTACATGCAGAACCAATTTCAGCAATTTCACCCGAAACAGTTTTGGTGTCTATTGAAATAATTCCAGCGCTTTCTTAAATCTTTATCTGAAACATATTTGCTCCAAATGGTGTCGGTATCCCTTAAGTGTGTCACCCTACGGTTTGCAAATAATGCAGACATGATCGAGACCCCTCTTCGATCAATAATCAGCAGCAGGACCTGGAGATCCATACTGACTCCTACACATTCAACGGTGACTTCTGTGATCGTGAGAACCTTTAACGCTAGTAACTAAATCCCTTTGTCCCGCGATATATTACTTGTCCGAGATTCAATCATCGGTATATCCATACCTAGTTTGATCTCGTTATCGACATGTACTCTTTTCTCGTTCCCGTGATATAACATTCTAGTGATCACATCACTTGCTTGCAAGCTATTTCAATGTGATATCACCGAGAGGGCCCAGAGTATATCTATCCGTCATCGGGATTGACAAATTCCACTCTTGATCCATGAGCCTCAACATAACACCTTCGTAGTAATCGAACCCATCTTTATAGTCACCCTGTTACGGTGTGACGTTTGATGTTATCAAGATACTCTTCCGGTGTTAGCAATTAACATGATCTCATGGTCTAAGGATAAAGATTACTTCGTATGATGTTATAGCAATATAAACATAATGACTTTGATCGTAATGCTATACTTCGGATGAATGTTCATCACATCATTCCACCAATGGTGTGACCTTGTTATTAAGAACATCCAATGATCATGATCAGGAAACCTTGATCATCTTGTTAAACAACAAGCTTGTCTATAAGAGAGGCATAACTAGGAACCCTTTTTGTTTATTAAACACACATGTATTGATGTTTCTGATCAATACAATTCTAGCATGTAAAATAAACATTTATCATAAACATGGAATAAGATAATAACCACTTTATTATTGCATCTCTGCATATTCCCTTCATCTCCCACTTGCACTAGAGTCAATAATCTAGTTTGAAAAACTTTGCGTATTGAACACCTATGGCTTTACGGTGTTGCATATACATTGCTAGTGGTTAACATAATCTCTAGATCATAGATTTCAGGTCCGTGTGTATTTGCATGTCTCTGCGTCTCTACGCATCACTCATTCTCAAATGAGATGGCATTGTATAGATTTGGTCCTTTGGTGAGACCTTTAGTTCGTTCGGCTCAAAATATGTTGATATTATTGTCACACAATATATCTTCATAGTATTAGCCCACTTTGAACCACACCTAGTTTGATAACAAACTACTTAACTCAAATGCCCTCCTTTGCTGCTACTATAGCAGTTATATACTTAGCCTTTTTTTTGTAGTATTCGTCACAATGTCTCAACTTTGGAACTCATCCAAATCCATCATGGAACATCCTTTCCATTACATTGTGCTACCCATAGTCTAAATTGAGATAAATTTAATTTGTATCTTGTGAAAAAACTAGTATCAATGTAACACTTTACAATGAACTACCTTTAACTATTTGTCACTTATACATTATATATTCTTAGTTCTTCCAAAGCTCATAAGAATATCTTTACTATTGTCCAATGATCATCTTATGAATCATTCTGCTATATGCTCATAACATTTAGAGCATAGGACATTCTGGATATATACATATCATGGTATAATCGATCAAAATCTTCATGTGATTTTACTCACCAAGTGTTGAAAAACTTGAATCTTGATACAATCCTTTCCATGCAGCAAGAACCTTTCTTGTTGTTTCCATATTGAACCCTTTCAATATCTTATATATGTATGTCTGGCACAACCATATTAGCGCCTTAATCTATCCATATAGATATTGATGCCTAATATTCTGGGTTTGCCCATGTCTTTCATCGAAATCTTATTTTAATGAAATCCTTAACTTGTGTCAATTCAATATACATCATTTCCAATCAACAATATGTCCTCTACATAATGTATTAGAAATATGTCTCAGCGCTCCCACTTAATTTCTTGCAAATGCAAGCATCTTCATCATCTCCGATGAATTTAAACTCTTTTAACAGTTTCATCATGGTGAAGATTCCAACTCCGCTATGCTTACTTCAACTATTGAAGTTTGCATGCCCTTTTAGCACCCTTTGAATTAACAAAACCCTTCGGACCATGTGTTGTACACGTCCTAGGTTACCGTTCTTTTAGAAGAACCTTGTTTTGTTTATTCAACTACCATATACCAAATTATATGTAGTGGTTGCTACATTAATCCGTCAAGACTAAATATCGTTATGAAAGATCAAATCTTGTCATAGTCAACTCCTTGAACATTGTCGTAAACTTCTTTCCGACATGTCGACTATTTCATAGATGTTAAACATCCATGTCTATTTCTTTATAGATCCAAACATGACCGATAGGCTTCACGCCTTTCCGGAGGGTCTTCCAAGTTCAGAAACTTGATTTCTCGTGTATGGATACTATCAGTTCTATGACTTCTAGTCATTTTATGGAGTCAGGGCCCATCATCGCTTCTTTGCATGTAGTCGGTTCATCATTGTCAAAACAATAATGACTTGCTTATCAAATCTTACTATTTGATTCTTACCGACCCACACGGTTCTATAGGAACTCTAATCTTCGAGATCACACCTTTTGTAATCACGAGAGCCATGAGCATTGTGGCCACCAGGACACTTTCCGACGCTATTACTTAGCACATATAGCTAAGGTTCAACAACCTTATCAAAGTTCTATTTTCCTCCCACTTAACTTTTCACGAAAAATTCCTTCTCAAGAAACTTGACGTTCCAAGTAACAAACTCTTTTGTCCTCGGTGTTATGGAGAAATTCCCAACAATGTCTTTGGGATAACCTACAAAGACATGTTTATCCGACTTTGGTTGTAAACATTTTACTTAAGCATAGCATACCAAAATTTAAGAAAAGACAATTCGGGTTTTATCCCAAACCATAACTCATATGGTGTCATTTCAATGGATCATGATGGTGCTCTTTTCAAAGGTAAAAGCGGTAGTCTCTAAAGCTTCAATCCTTAAAACATAATGGCAGTTTTATAAATGACACCCTTGATCTTACCATGTCAAACATGGTTTGATTTTATCTCTCGAATATGCCATACTCCTATGGTTTATCGGGAAACACAAATCATGGAACAATTCCTCAAGTCTTAGGTGTTTTTGCTAAACATGTAACTCAAATATCTTCCTTTATGATCGAATCACAAACTCTTTATTTTCTTGTTACAATGATTTTCCACTTCATCTTGAAAGTCTTTGAACAATTTTCAAATGTTTCATACTTCTTCCTTATTAAGTAAATATACAGATATATTCACTCAAATTTTCGGAGAAAGCATATGAAGCAAAAAGATCCATCGCATATGGCTACACATAATGGACTATGCACATCAGCATGCACAATTTCCAATAAGCTAGTCATCTGTTCCTCTCTGGCCTATGGACGGAGTTTCAATTATCTCGAGGAAAGTCTCACATGCGTCAATTGATTAAAATCAAAGGCTCCAAAAATCCATCAACATGGAGTTTCTTCATGTTTTCTTTCAAATATAATTTAAACAACGATGTCACTTCATAAGTGATCTTTCAATCATTTTTCTTGCGACATTTTAGCAATAGTGTTTATGGATGTGATTTCTCCAACTAGACTTGTAAAAGTTCATCCATCCTTTATTGAATACGGTAATTATTTGAGCAGCCATTGTTCTCATGATACCGGAACAAAATAACAATTATTTAAACAAATCTTGAAGGCTTGGTTTGATGACAACGAAAAACACAATAACACTTTATTTGTTTTCGATGAACATCATCACTCATTCTCTTGCTAGTTACTTACGCCATTGTAGTTCATGAATTGCGTTGTCCTGTATGACACTTCATACCAACCAATTCGGTATCCAATACCTAAGAACCACATTGTTTAACAAGCAAGGAATATAGCCGTAACATGTATATCTTCTATATACCTAAGTTGGACATCTCCAACCTTTTATTTTCTGCCAAATATTTTATAGATTCTCTTTCAGCAATTCCTTTTCTTTTAAAAGAATCTATCAACATCAATAGTGGTGTCATCAACATGACACATGGTACAAAGCGTATATAGTCAAATACTAATACCTTTGGACTTGCACTTTGAAGTGGATCACCATCATCAAATGTTTGGTGTTCTTTCAAAAATCCATTCTTTAGTAATCTATTAGTGCAGTAAACATTTTACTTACATCTTCTATTCATCCTTATCATGACAACTTTCATGATCAAGCTACTATAGCCTATAAGGAAGAATCGCGAGTATAATATCAGTTCCCAAAACCTTTTTGGTAGATTCGGATGCCTAGCATCTCCATCCTTCACAAATTCTCATACAATATGGGAACATGTATTTTGCTAAATTATACTCTATCATAATGCAACCAAAAACATTGTTTCAGATATCACAATATCTTGATGGTTTCTGAAACAATTTCCAGCTCCAATATAATCTTGATATTGAAACAACCTTTTGAATATCAATAATCATGGAGGCAAACATGATACTTTAGATACTAACATTGGAATTCTTACTCTTGATTTAATACTACTTATTAAACTTCATGGAGTAAATAGAGTTTGCTGAACGTTTGCAATAGGACTTATAAACTTTATATTGACATTCAAAACAATACGATACCAGTTCGTAAAGTAAATATCCAGAATTCTATAGTTCTATTATCTCAAATAAAAATTAAGCATAAGGTAGAAAACGAATGCCAATGACTACAACAAATTATGCAAATTCACTTCGATTTAGTTTATGACAAATTTAGTTCGACTAATCCAAATTAGAAATGAACTCCCACTCAAAAACGACATCCCTCGTGCCTTTTTGGTGATTACATGAACCAAATCCACTACACCAAGTCCGATCATCACGTGAGTCGGTGTAGCTTCAAAGGCGAGCATCAATATGGTCATCACATCAACTATATGACTCATGCTTAACCTTTTGGTCCGTGTTCCGAGGCCATGTCTGTACATGCTAGGCTCGCCAAGTAAGAACCTTAGTATTCGCGTGTGTAAAACTGTCTTACACCCATTGCATGAAAGCGTAGAGTTGAGAACACCCGATCATCAAGTGATGTCTCGAAACATGATCCATAGAACGGTGCATACTTAAGGAAGAACACATTTTATCTTGATATTTAAATGAGGGATCATCTTACAATGCTCTGAGCCAAACTAGCAGTATAAGATGCTAACATCTAATGTGTAAAGTGAGATGATATGGTCCATGCATTTGATCTCTATCACTTGCATCGTGGTATGATCTCTATCATTCCTTTGTGTGTAAGGCCAAGGTCTATGGAACTTACACGTTGAGTGTGTTGTAAGAGTATCTATCATACATCTACTTACAACAATACCATATCAAGACACTAGCCCAGCAACGATCTAAACTAGATGCCTCTAATTTATCAATTGCAAGTTTTACGTGGCTTAGGGCTTTCGGAGATAGAACCGTTCTTACCTACAAACATGAACCACAACGAGGATAACTAAGTTATTAGCAACTCGTTGTAAATCAGATATTGACTATAGTAGGAGAGACATATACCCGCCAGCCACTTATGCAAAACAAGTTGCATGTCAGTCGTGGAACCGGTCTCATGTACGATGACATGTAAGGTTGGTCCGGGCCGCTTCATCCCACTATGCCACCAATATCCAAAATACATGAAAGAAGTAATAACATGATCATCATCACCCACATATAAACATATGTGTACTACCCGTGCAAAGCACCTACGCATAGATCAGGCTCTGATACCACTGTTGGGTCCGCAGCATAGAAAACAAAAAAAATTCCTACGGTGTGAACTACACGCCAAGATCTATCTACTAGGTACAAAGCAACGGGTGGAAACGAGAACTTACCCTCGTAGACAACGAGCTTTGTTAACGAGTAGGAACTCGTGGTTGATGTAGTCCTACACTTGCCGATCTCAAGATCGTGATGAAGTCCCGATGAGGTCCGGCTCGACGTCCATCGATCTAGCTCCAGCACCACCAAGTCCAGCACATAAGCGGCGTGCATCCGTGATCGCACACACGTCCGGTGCCCGACAACCTCCGTCCTCGCTCCAGCAAAGCAGGAAGCAAGAACTCCTTTCTAGATAAAGCCACGGAACATGTATCTCGCTAATCCGAGACCATGGGGAATAATACTAGAGGGAGAGAGATCCTTCACAAGGAGGTGTGTGAGAAGTGAGGAGGTGGCCTTTTATAGGAGGAGGGTGCCCTCCTTCATGGTTTCAGCATGGAGGAGGTGTCTCTTCACCTCCTCCATTCATGTGGTGGTAACTCCTCCACATAAATTTGCCCTTCACATTCTCTTTTAAAGTCTCCACTTTAAATGCATTAAATTTCTCCAAATTTAATGCTCTCTCATTTAATAAAACTCTTTTATTATTTTTATTCAGAATTTTGTTAATTACTTTAATTAACAAACATTCACATAAAACCCCCTGCAACATTTCAATATTACATGCAGAACCAATTTCAGCAATTTCACCCGAAACAGTTTCGGTGTCTATTGAAATAATACCAGCGCTTTCTTAAATCTTTATTTGAAACATATTTGCTCCAAATGGTGTCGGTATCCCTTAAGTGTGTCACCCTACGGTTCGCGAATAATGCAGACATGATCGAGACCCCTCTCCGATCAATAATCAGCAGCGGGACCTAGAGATCCATACTGACTCCTACACATTCAACGACGACTTCTGTGATCGTGAGAACCTTTAATGCTAGTAAATAAATAACTTTGTCCCGTGATATATTACATGTCCGAGATTCGATCATCGGTATCTCCATACCTAGTTTGATCTCGTTACCGACATGCACTCTTTTCTCGTTCCCGTGATATAACATTCTAGTGATCACATCACTTGCTTGCAAGATATTTCAATGTGATATCACCGAGAGGGCCCAGAGTATATCTATCCGTCATCGGGATGGACAAATCCCACTCTTGATCCATGAGCCTCAACATAACACCTTCGTAGCACTGAACCCACCTTTATAGTCACCCTTTTACGGTGTGATGTTTGATGTTATCAAGATACTCTTCCGGTGTTAGCAATTAACATGATCTCATGGTCTAAGGACTAAGATTACTTCGTATGATGTTATAGCAATATAAACATAATGACTTGATCGTAATGCTATACTTCGGATGAATGTTCATCACATCATTCCACCAATGGTGTGACCTTGTTATTAACAACATTCAATGTCTATGATCAGGAAACCTTGATCATCTTGTTAATCAACAAGCTAGTCTATAAGAGAGGCATATCTAGGATCCCTTTTTGTTTATTAAACACACATGTATTGATGTTTCCTATCAATACAATTATAGCATGCAAAATAAACATTTATCATAAACATGGAATAAGATAATAACTACTTTATTATTGCCTCTCGGGCATATTCCCTTCATGGATGTCGTCGGTGTGAAATGAAAGGGGAGCTTGTAAGTCCATGGAGTTATGTATGTGTGTTAGAGAAACGCCTTGGCCGCTGGTCTAATCCATGCTGTCTTGGTGGAAACCTGCAGCGTAACCATAATGAGCTGTCTATGAAGCATTCTTCTTATAAAAAAGAGTCATATATTGATAAAAAGAAAAAAAGAGACATGAGAAAAGAGGAAAGAGAGAGAAAAAACACCATTTTCCCATGGTAAATAAGAAGATTGTTGAGATGCTCGTATTCTGCTTGCCTTGTCATTTTGATATGGGGATTCTTCCGTATCATCGGGCAAGGGGTACCCCGTTGGCGGTTCTCTATGATACAAATGTACTTACTATGACAAGAACTTACCGGTAACTAAACTTGAGTAGCATGAGGAGCGGCCCTCGTATTCAAGGGACATGAGATTTCCAACTTATACTTTGTCAAGCATATACTCCATAGTTTGTTCACTTTAACCTTAATCACTTCAAGATGCTTATGATAGGGGCAATGAGAGCTGAAAGCTAATAAGTACCATAATTTTTGGAAGCTCTTTATGAAACTTGAGTCCCTGCTTCCTTCTATGAAGGCCTTTCTTTTACTTTTATGTTGAGTCTCCACCTTCTATCTTTATGCACCTATTGAGAGAGCATAGTGGCCATTCTTAGTTCTATGTGCATTGTCCCAAGACTTGTTGATTGATGCATAATTTTGATATTACTTGTTCTTAAACTATTTGTATCTAGTCACCCTTATAAACTTTGAAGGTGTCCTATGCGTTTATGTTTGCTACTCTATGAGGGACAAGTTGAATGCCATTATGCTATGTTTTCTTTATGTGAAACAAACAAACGTCTTGCAAAGCATTGCTATTCATGAATCTTTTGTTTGTGCCTTTTCATGTTACAACATAGTTGCTATGTCTTATTGTTAGAACTTTGTCTTTCATGCTACGTTGAAGTACTATGATCCCAGCTATCAATGTTTTACAAATACTTTGATCAAGTTTATGATGGTGCATGTCACCTCAAAAATTATTCTTTCTTTTTATCATTTACCTACTCGAGGACGAGCAGGAGTTAAGCTTGGGGGATGTTGACACGTTGCAAACGTATCTATAATTTTTTATGTTCCATGCTTGGTTTTATCTACTTTCTTATGTTTTCTCCACACTTTGGAGTACTTTTTATACACTTTCTTGGACTAACCTATTAACAAGATGCCACAGTGCCAGCTGCTTGTTTTCTGCTGTTTTTAGTTCTAGGAAAGTCAGAAAATGAATATTCTCGGAATTGGACGGGACAAAAGCTAAAGTCAGTATTTCACCGAGGGGGACACGGGCAATCTGAGGCGTAGAGGGGCCCGGAGGCCGCCACACCACCTGGCCGCGTGGCCAGGCCTGGCCCGCGCTAGGGGGTGGTGTGGCCACCTAGGGCACCCCCTCGGCCTCCCCTTTCGCCTATAAGATGCCTCCGATACAAAAACCCTAAGTACCCGATCAAAATTCCACGAAAGAGTCTGTAGCCGCCGTAATCTCCATCCCTAGATCGGGAGGGATCTAAAGCTCTTCCTGTCACCCTACTAGAGGGGAGAATTCACCCTGGAGGCCTTCTTCATCACCATGCAAGCCTCCGGTGTGATGCGTGAGTAGTTCATCCTTGGACTACGGGTCCATGTAGTAGCTAGATGGTTTGTTCTTCTCCTTTGTGCTACCATGTTTAGATCTGTGAGCTCCGTTCATGATCAAGATCATCTATTTGTAATCATACATGTTGTGTTTGCAGGGATCTGATGGATATAGAGATGTTATTTCAGATTGATTATTGATTCTATCATGTCTTTGTTATTTGTGATCTCGCATGCTCTCTGTTGTTAGTAGATATCTTGGCTGAGTAGATGCTAGCAACTCCAAGAGGGAGTATTTATGCTCGATAGTGGGTTCATGCCTCTAGTAATCTAGGGAAGTGACAGAAATCTCTAAGGTACTAGATGTGTTGTTGCTACTAGGGAGAAAACAGCAATCCTTTGTTCATAGAACAATCGTATTGTTTACTTTACACGCAATGCGTAATGCAATTATCTGTTGCTTGCAACTTAATCTTTGGAGGGTTCGGATTGATAACCTGAAGGTGGATTATTAGTCATAGATGCAGTTGGATTACAGTCTATGTATAATGTTGTAATGCCCAATCAAATCTCATAGGAGTCAAGATGATTAGTATATGCTTGTATGCTTTCTCGATGTTTGTCAATTGCTCCGCTGTAATTTGTTCACCCAACATGTCATCTATCTTAAGGAGAATCACCACTAGCAAACTATGGACCCCAGTCCTTTCTTTTACCATCAATCTGCAACTGTTTACTACTTTCTTTTTACTTTCTGCAAGCTATTACTATCTTCCACACAATATGTTTAATCCTTTGTTTTAGCAAAACCGGTGAGATTGACAACCTCACTATAAGTTGGGGGCAAAGTTTTATGGTTGTGTTGTGTAGGATTCCAAGTTGGAAACAACACCTTGGAGGTGTTTCCTTGCTACTACTGGTTCAATAACCGTGGTTTTATAACTAAGGGAAAAATTGCTGATGTGCTCATCATACCTTCCTCTTGGGGTTCCCCAATGAGCTCGTTATATTTTTGGCCATCAAGGGTCTGGGGGGTGTCCTACGCCAGATAGCTTGCCTATTTAAACGGGTCAGATTTCTGAGAGCCACTTCATATTCTTTACATCCTGGTGTAGCTATTCAAATTTGGTGAGTTCTTGTTCCTCTAATATCCTTATTATTGTGTTTAGGTACTGTCATCTGATTAAATCTTTTATGATGCAGATCTCCTGGAGCACATCTTGAGATCTCCCACTACATAGCTTCCTCTGTTCCCACTAGAGGTGAATAGTACCCACACTTGTCATAGGAATGGACGAAATGAATTGTGTTTTGTGCCAGCAACCAGTGCAAAACTGTGGCATCCACTCTAACACGCGTGCAGTTTCTTTTGACCTGATTATGATGCAGGGATTTCAAAATGGAGTGGCAAGTTACATCATCAGAAGATGTTTTGTAAATTTAATACTTCAGTTTCATTTGTTAAGTACTGAATATTCTGCAATTATATTTGGTTCCTTGTTGTCATCTAGCACCATCTTGTTACTGCCCGCAAGTAGAATCTATATTGTAGCATATATATTCTAGTAGTATGAATTCAAACAATTGATTTCTTGAATGTACTCCTATCATAGTGCACTAAATAATGTGTTTGATTGTAATGAAATTTCAGGTTGTACCTTGCAAATTCAAGGAACAACTTGAAAAGTTTGCAAATTCAAAGAACAAGATGGTGGCTAGATGTAGGAATAGGCATACCTAGAGAAAGAAGTTTTAAGGACAACCATTTGTGGGCCTTACTGGTCATCCCTTGTTAGGACATATGATATCCAGCAAGGTGAGGTTGTCTCTTTTAGGTATGTGGAATAGGACAATAGGTTTGACATCACAGTGACTGAATTTGTGAACAATATCAAGGTTGAGAAGCCTATTGTTGCAGATGGAGGTATGATTGCTGAATTCATTGCAAACATTATATGATTTCTTACATAGTGTATACTCTTGTTTTCAACATTGAGCAGTTCTTTACTGTGTGATGCCTGAAATTAGATCCATACTTCACAAGACCATTTTCTCAAATATCCGAGAAATTAGTGAGGAGAACATGGCTACCATAAATTATGGTATCTACAATGTGTTGGCTCTAAAACCAGGGCAAGAACTAGATGAAGAAGAATTCTATGAGAGTGTCAATGAGATGCAGTTTATGGTGCACAAGTACAACCAGGAAAATGTTCAACTAGATGCATTGGTAAGTTTTTGCTACACATTACTCACTTTCTTGATGCCATGTTTTAAATTAAATTCTCACTAGCTACATATTCCAGTACCTTTCTACAAAGCCTTTCAGAGAAGTTGGATGCCCCTGGCAAGGACATCCAAATCTGTCGACAAGATAATTTGATGTGCCCCTTCAAGGCTGGTACCACATGGAAGATGAAGAAGACAAAATTGCATTTAAAGTAGGGTGCCAGGAATTCAGAGAGGAGTCAAATATAGTGGAGGGATCTCTGTTGCTGATCATTGCAGAGCCAAGGCATGGTCACATTTGCCTTGATTTTGTGGAGATTGAAGATGATCACTCCTTCTTTTATTTGTAGTGTGTTGAAACAATGTTTGTAGTTTCATGTCATGTTTGAGTGTATTGGAACAATGTTTGTAGTTTCTTGTCATGTTTATAGTCTATTGGAACAATGTTTGTAGTTTCTTGTTATGTTTGTAGTGTATTGGAACAATGTTTGTAGTTTCTTGTCATGTTTGTAATGGGTTGAACACGATTTTCATATTCCTATCATGTTTGTTAATTACTTTCATGATGTGCACAATGTTTGTAGTTCAATTTTTTGTACTGTTATTTAGTTCAAATTTGTATGTCTATAACGCCTACAATATTCTGAATTTTGTAGTATTCAGAACATGGGCACATAGACTACATTGTCATCAGATGGTTCAGCCCTTTTGATGTGGCCCTTTTCTTTTGCAGATAAGAGAAAGCAAGGTCAAGTCGTTAATATTTAGTCCTTTTTCTTTTGTGTTTAAGTCCCTTAACCTTTTCAAGTCATACAAACATATCCCTAATCTGCCTCGTTCTATAGATCCTAGCCTTAAAAAATAAGCAGCGTCCCCGAGATCCACCGCAAGCGCGCCGTCCAGATCCATTGCTAGCATGACATCGAGATCCTGCGGGATCAATGGAGCGAGGTCAACTCGGTGGATCCGGATCTCACGGCGGCGCCAACGAGCACGGCAGTGCGAATAAGCAGGAGCAAGGCGGCGCTCAGAGGCAGGAGCATGGAGGTGCTCGGAGGCAGGAGCACGGCGCTGCGTACAATCAGGAGCAAGGTGCGCTCGGAGGCAGGAGCATGGCACCGCGTACTATCAGGAGCAAGGCAACATGTATAATCAGGAGCAAGGCAGCACTCAGAGGTAGGAGCACGGCGGCACGAACAAGGAGAAGCCCAGCAGTGAGTACAAGGAGAAGCACGACGGCGCGAACAAGGAGAAGCATGGTGGTGAGTACAAGGAGAAGCACAGGGGCGCGAACAAGCAGGAGCAAGGCGGCGCGAACAATCAGGAGCACGGCGGCGAGTACAATCAGGAGCACAGCATCGCGTACAATCAGGAGCACGACAACGAGTACAAGGAGGCACCATCGGCCTCCTACCAGCAAGCAACGTCAGCCGATCCGCGAACCAGCTACCTCAGGTGCCCCTTCTAGACTGATTGATGAGGCAGGAAAATTAGGTATGGAACCCCCTACTCATCTATTTTACTTCTCTGGTAGAGTAGTAATTAACTGGATAAATTGTTTAGGTAGTAGATTGGACAAGTCTTGGATGCAATCACCTAGACATTCTGTGATCTATGGAGCTAGTGTCGTTATGTTCATAGAGTATGCTTTCACTAATTCATCAATTGATGGGAAGATCATTTGTCCATGCAAAACATGTGGGAACAGATTCTGGTTAGATTTAGATACTGTCCATGAACATCTAATTTGTCAAGGATTTATGAAAGGTTATAGTAGCTGGGTATATCATGGAGAATCTATGGACAGACCTACACATAGCCAGTCTAATGAAGACCAGGATAGTAGCCAACTTAATGAAGACCAGGATAATAGTCAACCTAAATAATATGAGATGGAACAACAACTTCTACATGAATATGGCATGTTTGAAAGAGGTGTTTTAGGATCGGATATAGGGGAGGAGAGTGATAGTATAGATGATGATGAAGATGATGTTAAATCATATGTAGATTTTGTCAATGATGGTAAAAAGGAGTTATACACAGGCTACAAAAGCTTCTATAAACTTCAATTTCTTGTTAGGCTCCTTAACATAAAGAATGTTGGCAGTATGACAATAGATACTTTTGAGGATGTGTTATCACTATTCAGAGATGCATTACCAGAAGGGCACTCTCTACCTAGGAAATTTCATGAGTGCAAGCAATACATAAATGCTGTTGGGCTTGGATATAACAGCTATGATGCTTGCATCAATGACAGCATAATTTTTAAAGGAGATAATGAAAATGCTAAAGTATGTCCTGTTTGCAATACAAGTAGATGGAAGACTGAAAAGAGTGTAGTGGGTGGAAAAAGGATTAACATGGTTCCTAAAAAGGTTATTAGACATTTCCCACTAGTAAAAAGAGTTAGGAGGATGTTTATGTCATCCAAAACAGCACCACTGATGAGTTGGCATTCTGAAGGAAGAACTAAAGATGGTTTGATGAGGCATCCTGCTGACTCAACTTCTTGGAAAAACTTTGATAGAAAATGGAGCAAGTTTGCTAAAGAACCTAGGAACATCGGATTTGGGCTATCCTATGATGGATTTAATCCATATAGAAACATGAACCTATCCTATAGTATTTGGCCTATAATATTGATTCCTTACAATGTGCCGCCATCAGATTGTATGAAAGAGTCAAACTTCATTTTATCAGTTATTGTAGTGGTAGAAAGGCTCCAGGGAAGGATATAGATGTTTATTTTGTAGCTTGTTATAGCTGAACTGCAAGTGTTATGGCATAAAGGTGTTCTTGTTATGGATTCTACATTTGCAAAGAAGTTTAGAGTTTATGCTGCTCTCTTGTGGACTATTAGTGACTGGCTAGGAAGAGGCATATTAAGTGGTGAAAGTATTGTTGTATGCTCCCATTGTCTGCTAGGAACTTTCTCCAGAAGGTTGAAGCATGGTCACAAGGCCTGCTATTTAGGTAACAGAAGATTCTTACCAACTGATCATGCCTTTAGGCCTGATTCTAAGTCATTTGATGGGAGTGTTGAAATTAGGGAACCTCCTATTCAACCTATAGGCCATGAAATATCAGAAATGACAATGGGTATAGAGACATCATATGGAAAATTGCAGAAACAAAAGAGGAATTCAAAGAAGAAGAGGAGAAGAGATGAAGGGGAAGAAGAAGAGGAGAAGGAGGAAGTACACACTATCAAAACAACCTTCAAGAAGAGAAGCATATTTTCCAATTAGAATATTGGGATGATCTACTTGTTAGGAATAATTTGAATTCAATGCACACAAAGAAGAATGTTTTTGACAACATTGTCAACACACTGCTAGATGTAGATAAGAAGACAAAGGATAATGTAAATTTAAGACCTGATCTCAACAGGCTGAATATTAGAGAAGGACTCCATGTTGATGCATCTCAAACTAAAAATGCATGGCCTAGACCAATATTCTACATGAACCTTGCTCAAAAGAAGATGTTTTGCAGATTCATCAAATATGCTAGGTTTCCTATAGGATATGCCTCAAACTTAGATTTCAAAGTGAGGTTAGAATATAATAGGCTAGTGGCATTAAAAACCCATGACTGCCACATAATAATGGAAAGATTTGTTCCCTCTTGTTGTTAGTAGAACATTGCCTGAAGAAGTAGCTTGGCCATTGATCAGACTAAGCAAATATTTCAAAGTTGTGTGTGCCAGAGTTGTTGATGTAATGGATATTCAGAAGATGGAGGATGAGATACCCGAAATATTATCACAACTAGAGAAGATATTCCCTCCCTCTTTGTTTGATATAATGGAGCATCTTGTTATACATCTGGCAACAGAAGTTAGGATAGCTGGTCTAGTTCAGTTTAGTAACATGTGGTCAACTGGAAGATTTATTGGCAAGGTTAAAGGTTCTGTATGTAATAGAAGCCGTCTTGAAGGCTCTATTGCATAAGGATACAGTTTTGATGAAACTATATCATTTTTCTCAACATTTGTCCATGATTATAAAAGAAGAGTCGATGGAGTGCCTAAATGCAATGATACTTCTACATATATGGTATTTAAATATCTGACCATCATTGGAAGACTTCTATCTTCTAGCTATCAAGTTGAAGAATTAGATTTCATTTCTTGGACCAAAGCATAAGAACATATTCTCTTTAATTATCCATTAGTTGCATTCTATACCGAGAAACACAAATTAGTTCTATATGTTAATGAAAGAAGAAGCAAGAGAGAGGTGGAGAATGAACATCATAGTAATTTCCTTAGCTGGTTTGTGGACTATGTACAATCACAAGTTGTCAAAGGAATTGGAGTAGATCCAGAAATTCTCCTGCTGGCACATAAGCCATACATGATGGTTAAAAAGTACAAGAGTTACTCAATCTATGGATGTGTTTATCATACATCCTCATATGCACATGGAAAGAGCTCTCAATGTAATGGGGTTATGTACACTAAAACAAAATGGTGTTGCAAAATATGGAAGAATAAAAGAAATTGTAGAGCTGAACTATTCAAATAAAGGGAATATGGTGATGTTCAAATGGGACTGGATTGAACATACTGGCATTAGAGATGATAGTTTTGGAATGACTCAGGTCAACTTCAGCCATTCAAATGAACAAATGTCCAGTTAACCTTTTATTCTAGCTAGTCAAGCAAACCAAATCTATTATGTGCTAGATCATGCTGATGAAGATTGGCATTTTGTTGTGACTCCTTCAATCAGATATAATACTAGTTCATGTAAGCAATCTGATAATAGTAGATCATGTATGTGTGCACATTACGTATTTGTTTCTTAGTTGATCTTTTTTAATAAAATTGCAGGAACAAGCTTGTTGGAAAGTCAGGAGAGGAGGCAGAGCTAAACATTAGGTTGGAAGCATTAGGAATTGTTCCCAAAGGAAATATGAATACTGGTAATACTAGTACACAAGTATTTCCAAGATTTATTATGAATGGTAGAGGCTTTCATAACAATGCAGAGGTAATTTATCATCACTGTCTTGTAAATTATTAATGACTTGCTATTTTTGTAGAATTACAGTGAATATGTAATTTATGAGGATACCGATCTAGTTATAACAACTTGCTAACTTCCTGTAGAATAATATAATTTGTGAAGAAATTCATGAGGATACTGATCATGAGGAGGATGAATATGATAGTGATGACATAACAGTAGTTGGCTCTGACAATAGCTCTGACAAGTAAAGAAGATAATGCAGACATGATTGTAGAAGGTTTGTGCACATAGTCAATAGCTCTTGTAATCTCTTAATGTACCTAAATTCTATAAAACTGTTAGATGAAGATAAGAAGAGGGTAAGAGAACCAACTGTGTTGAAAGGATTTTGGAAGGACTTTGATCCTAGCAATAAAATAGCAATGGAGTTAAACCATCTGGGCCAGCCATGTGGTTACACATCAAGCAAACTTGCTAACTTCATAGCAAGTTTGGTCAGCGGAAAGGAGATCTCCTTAGGAGCTACAAATTGGAGTAAAGTTCCAAATCATGAAAAAGAAAAGCTCTAGAATACAGTGAAAGTAAAGTATGCAATGACATATTTGATATGCATGGTTTCCATTATTTCTAGTTGCATGTTAAATTCTAGTTAATTAATGTTATAATGACATTTGATAGGCATTTTTTTGCTCTGGATGAAACTTTGAAGGAATGGGTACTGAAATCAGCAAGTAAGAAATGGAAAGACTTTAAATGTGTGTTGAAGAAATCTTTCTTCAACAAAAAATTGTCAATGCAGACCAATATTGAAAATGGCTGTAAAGATAGAACACCACCCAAACAGTGGGAATGGTTATGTAAAACATGGTGCACTAGGAAAGCTAAGGTAAGGATGCAGAGACTCATATTTTACCTATGCATTGATAGTGAAAGTATATGTAATCATACTGAATACTAATTCATACAGGCTTTGAGTAAGCAAAATAAAGCAACCAGAAGTGCACAGGCAAATTCAACTCATACTACAGGATCTAGAAGTTTTGATGTGGTACTAGATCAAGCAGTAAGTTGTTGTATGTAATAAGTTCTTATTTGCATAAGCAAACTGTCAACACCCGGATTTTTAATCCCAGATGCCTATTATGCCATACATCGCAATCCCAGGATTACCATTTTTGCGAGACATAACAGATTGGACATCACAGTATCCATTACAAACCATAATAAGGTCTTACAAATAAAGGATCTCATGATCCAGTCTTAATATAAACAAGCAGCGGAATAATAAGCGTAGTAGTGGGCTCCATCTTCAGGGTGACAGGCAATGCTGACGATGGTAGATGATCCTAATTGTCGAAGACGTCCTGCTGTCCATCCTCCTGGTAGTCCTCCTCATAGTCTGGCCACGGGAATAGCCAGGGACAAAGCCATGAGTACTCTTTAAGTACTCGCAAACTATCACTAACAAGTAAGGTAGTTCTAGTAGGAATCTTAAGCTCTAGGTTTTTTTGCAAAAGCCAGATTTATCTAAACTCAGTTTAGAAGCAAAGAACACTAAGTTAATGTTCTAAATCACTTAAGTGGGAACCTAGTTTTCATATTCACAACCCTATTGTGGTCATGTAAAAATCATAGTTCACTTCACAAGTCATTTTGAAAACATCTGATGACGGAATAGTATCGCCACTCCAACTGTCCATGACCGCGGACGCGGCTATTCGAATAGTTTGACACTCTGCAAAGGTGGTACACTTTCACCACAAAATTCGATACATCCGTCAGGGATAACCCTGAATCAATCATACTTAGTATGCGGATAATCAATCATAACCTTTCAATTACACACACTAGTATAGGCACCTCCCCTATGAGCTTGGCCTCCCAGCCATGGCCATCTGCCATCCTGGGCACTGCATAGGTGGACAATTCACACTCACGAGGTAGCCTCAGCTCAAACCTCTTCAGCGAGGGAACCCATACTAAGGCATATAATCTTATAGCTAATCCCTACCCAATTCGGGTATTGTGGTTGTACGGTAAAATTGGAATGGTATCGCATCCGAACCCAACCATCAGTTTTTGTAAAAGGGCTAAGGCTCATGCCTCAACATTTTCATCATCAAATCCTTTTGTGTCCATAACACATGTCAAAACATTTCAATAGAATGAAACATCATTCCAAGGTTTTCATAATCATTTTCACCAAGTATTCCCATCTAAAGTGATCATCTTTTATGCTTAGCACTAGCCACTAAGGTTAAGAGTGTTCACTAATGAGGGGTGCTAATCTTCAATCTCATGCCATAGAATGACATCTAAGTATAACTAGATAGGCCTAGTTTTATACTCTTTATGCTATCTATACTAAAAGTAAAGAACTTTAGTAAAGTAAAAGAATAAAGCTTGCAAGTAAAACTTGGGATTGGTATAAATCAAAGTGTATAACCAAGCATGCCTAATGCATCTTGCTTGGGTTAAAGCTTGCATTTAGTGATGGCTTGCCTTGATTGGTACAGTGATTGAAGTTTTCCTCTTCTTCTTGTGGGTAGAACTCCTCCTCGTATCCAGGGTCGGTACTATCGTCTATAAATAAATACAGGATACACAATCACTAAACAATACTTAACTACTTCTATTTAGCAAACTAAGGTTCACACTTGATGATCTAGCATCATCACAATCATCACATGAATAAAGAACTAGTTTTATTTATCTTATTTGAGCAAAGTAATTTCTACTCATTGAAATTAATTAAGATTTAATATTCTCCAATTTAAAATATGGTATCATGTGGACACATGTCATCACCACTTATTCTAATACGTGGGAATGTGATTTAAAGGGTTTGTTACAATTTATAAAGTTTTAAGATTATTATTTAATAGATTTAAAGTGACTAGAAATGCCTAAATAGCATTATTTTGGTAGTAGTCCAAAGTCGCTGCATCCAAACTTAAATATTTTTACATATTCAGATAGATATTATCAAATGTGATTTTTGAGAGTTGGAAACAACTCAAAAGCTATTATGGTTGATTTTTGAAAAAAAATTGAATGTAGAAAAGTCTCTGTCTTGTTATTTTTGGTATAGATGATCTCTGACTCCAAATGATTTAAATCCAACGGGTTTGGATAGATAATTTAAATATCTTTTTAACAAAATTTGAATCATGCAATTTGGTTTAGTTAAACTCTCTGAATTGATTTTTTAATATGTGGATAGAAACTAGTTTAAACTTAAATGGAAAAACAATTATTTGAATCTCCAGGCCAGCGCGAGAAGCTAAATGGGCCGACCCAGCTACACTACGTGGTGCAGCGGGCTACTGACAGATGGGGTCCACCAGTCAGCGACTGTTCTAACGTGAAACTGTATCTTTCAACCAGAGCCCTACGATTAGAAGACAGATCAACGGATACGGTTCATCATCAACACCGAACTACTCCGACGAGGAACTAAACCTAGCGTGGTGTTGGGGGTCTCGCGGGGCTCACCTCGGCTCCAGCTAGGGTCGGCGATGGGGGCAATCAACGTGGTAGAAGACGGCGAGGCGAGGTGTGGTCATGGCAGGGCTTGGGGTGGTCGAAATCAACGACGCCCTTCTCCTCCAGCAGCGGCAGGCTTCGGCCAAATTCTGGCAAGAGAGAGCTCGCCTTGCTCCGGGAAGAAGTGGGGGAGTGGCTGTGAGGAGTGGGGAAGGTGTTGGTGTGGAGAATGGAGGCAGGGGTGGCCTCCTTTTATAGTGCGGCAAGGGGACCGAGCGGTGCGGCGCGAACTCGACGGTGGCGTCGCTACAGGCGGCTATTGTCGTGGCGGAGGTAGGTGGACGGTGTGGTGTTCATTGGCGGTTCTCACGGGCGTCAAGGTGAGGCGTGGGGCAGCGTGGTTCGGTCGGGAGCATGCGGTGCTCCACGTGGAGGCAGAGGTGTTTGCGATGGCGTGCGACAGCTGCGGGTCGCGTGCCGGCGAACGGGGTGGTCTGCTAGGGTGCTATGATCATGGCGGGCATGCACTTGCGCGGTGGACCAGGGCTTGGCTTCGACCGTGCGGTGGACAGAGGGTGGCGGTGGACTGTGGCGCACCTTCTAGACATCCTGGATGGGCGCGGGGTGGTCTACTGCGAGCTGGCCGTGGTCGGCCAGCGGTGACCAAATTCGGGTGGCGCTCCACTGTGCTCCAAGGCGAAGGGGATTTGTCTGGGTGCTGGTTAGACTTAGGGGAGACAGGGGTTTAAGAGGGGGCCAAATTGTCGACTAATTACTTTGCACAACTGTGAAGTTAGGTAGAGGGTTAATTTGTGCAGGCAGGGTGTTTGATGAAATGGCCGCATGAAACAAAGTTTGGAAATTTTGATTCAAATTTTTTGAGTGATCTTAAGTTAAGCTTGAGAGTCTATGTTTTCTTGGAGAGGTCAAGGGGAATTGATTTGATAGGTTTTTGAAAAAGTGGGATCTTAACAAATACACTTGATTCAATTTTTAAATGTCCTTTAAATAGATTTGGAAAATGTTTTTGTAAGTTTGTAAAGTGGGCCTTGATACACTTTTACTTGGTCTAGCAAGGGGTGAAGAAAAATGGAATTGGTTCTGTTAGAAATTCTCTTCTAGGAACACTCAAAGTGACATAGTGATTAACTTTGGCCCAAAATGACCATTTGCTTTATTTTTTCATATTTGATTTCTTTTTCTTTCGATTTTGTTTGTAACTAGTCTAGATTATGTAGCATTCACCTTTAAACCATTTCACATCATTTGCAGAAATCAAGCAAGGCATAAGCACTCAATTCTACACTAAGGCAAACACACATGCATTCATATTCATTTTATTAATAAAAGTTTTTGTTAACCCTAATCTTGGTGATTTGGATTTGATAATCTTGATTAGAAGTTTTGGGGTGTTACAAACCTTCCTTCCTTAAACAAAATCTCGTCCCGAAATTTAAAAAAAACTAGGAACTAAAGAGATCTAGAAACTCAGTCCTAATGTAGTCCTTTCGCTCCCAGGTAGCTTCCTCTTCGGTATGGTTGCTCCATTGGATCTTGAGAAACTTGATACTCCGGATCCTGGTGGTTCTGAAGGCTTCTTCCAAAATATGAATGGGCACTTCATGATACGTCAAACCCTTGTAGATATCTATGGCTCGGTGATCGATGTTCTTGAAAACTTCGGTCTTCTCCGGAACTTCTAAGCATTTGCGAAGTAACGAGATGTGAAACACATTATGGATGGCTGACATCTCCTCTGGCAGTTCCAGTTGATATGATAGTTTCCTCGGCAAATTCAGAATCTTGAAGGGTCCAATATATCTGGGGGCTAACTTTCCTTTTAGCTGAAAACGTTGCATTCCTTTCAAAGGCGACACTTTGAGATACACAAAATCTCCGACATTGAAGATCAGGTCTCAACGTCTCTTGTCAGCATAACTCTTCTGTCTGGATTGGGCGGTCTTGAGGTGCTCACGGACTTTGTGAACCTTCCGTCGGCTTCCCGTAGGATATCGGGTCCGAAAATCTAACTCTCTCCTACTTGCGACCAATTCAAGGGGGTACGACACTTCCTTCCATACAGAAATTCAAAGGGGGCCATTTGCAAACTAGCTTGATAACTATTGTTGTATGAGAATTCTGCGAAAGGCAAACAATCTTCCCATTTTGATCCATACTCTAGAACACAAGCTCTCAACATATCTTCTAAGATTTGGCTGACTCCATCGGTTTGCGGGTGATAAGTTGTGCTGAAGTTTAGCTTGGTTCCTAATCCTTCTTGGACTTTCTACCAAAATATTGAGGTAAACTGGGTTCCTCGATCCGATACTATGGTCTTGGGGGTTCCATGTAAATTGACGATTCTAGCAATGTATAGCTCTGCTAGCTTCGAACTCTGGTAGGTTATCTTGACAGGTATAAAATAGGCTACCTTGGATAGTCTATCAACTATGACCCAAATAGAGTCATTTCCCCTACTAGAAGTAGGCAAACCGGTGATAAAGTCCATTCCGACAGAATCCCATTTCCATTCCGGAATCTGCAATGGTTGCAAAAGTCCTACGGGTCTCTGATGTTCCGCTTTGACTCTCTGACAGATATCACACTTGGCTATGTAGCTTCCGATTTCTCTCTTCATCTTGTGCCACCAAAATTGCTCCTTCAAATCCTGATACATCTTCGTTCCTCCGGGATGGATAGAATAAAGAGTATCATGAGATTCTTGCATGATAACTTGCTTCAGCTCCGAATCTGCTGGCACACAGATACGTCCTTTGTACCACAAAACTCCTTCTTCATCTTCGGTGAATCCGGGTACCTTTCCTGTACCAATACGACGCTTGATTCCGTCGATACTTGCATTTCCCTTCTGAGCTTCCTTGATCTGACTGATCAAAGTGGGTTGAAGTTCAATGCTAGCTAAAAATCCTTTGCTAACTAGCTCTGTTCTGAACTGCTCCAATTCTTCATGCAAACTTGGCTGGTTTTCTTTGATCATGTTGTTTAATGTACATGGCAACCTGCTAAGAGCATCCGCTACCACATTGGCTTTGCTGGGGTGATAGTGAATGTCAAGGTAATAATCCTCGATTAACTCTATCCATCTCCTTTGCCTCATATTCAGCTCCTTCTGGGTGAAAATATACTTCAGACTCTTGTGATCCAAATAAATCTCACAGCGGTTACCCATAAGGTAATGACGCCATGTCTTCAAGGCTAAAACTACTGATGTCAGTTCAAGATCATGGGTAGGGTAGTTTTGCTCACGCTGCTTTAGTTTTTGGGATAGATATGCTATGGCTTTGCCTTCTTGCATCAACACACATCCGAGACCAATCTTGGATGCATCACAATACACATCAAAAGTCTTCTTGATATCTGGCATAATCAATATTGGGGCTGAAATCAATCTCTTCTTGAGCTCTTGAAAACTTGCTTCACATTTATCCGTCCATTCAAACTTCTTATCATTCTTCAACAATTGGGTCATCGGTCTTGCGATGCTCAAAAATCCTTCGACAAACTTGCGGTAGTATCCCGCTAATCCGAGAAATGCACGGACTTGGGTTTGAGTGGTTGGGGCTTCCCATGCTTCAACATCTTTGATCTTGGCTGGATCAACAGCGACTCCTCCTGCCGACACAATATGTTCGAGGAATCCTACTTCCTTCAACCAGAATTCACATTTGCTAAACTTGGCATACAACTGATGCTCTCTAAGGGTTTCAAGGATGGTTCTTAGGTGTTGCTCATGGTCTTCTTCTGACTTGGAATAGATTAGAATATCATCGATAAAAACAACGACAAACTTATACAAAAAGTTCATAAAAATCTTATTCATGAGATTCATAAAATAAGCGAGGGCATTGGTTAATCCAAAAGACATGACAGTATACTCATATAATCCATATCTGGTGGTAAAGGCGGTCTTTGGAATATCCGTTGCACGAATCTTGAGTTGATGATAACTAGTTCTAAGATCAATCTTAGAGGACACTCTGGCACCAGTCAACTGATCAAATAGATCCTCTATCTTTGGCAGTGGGTACTTGTTCTTGATGGTGACATCATTCAGCTTCCGGTAATCCGTACACAAACGGTTACCTCCATCTTTGTTATCCACAAACAAAATAGGCGATCTCCATGGCGATGCGCTTGGTTGAATCAGACCTTTCGCCAACATAGCATCAAGTTGCTTCTTCAGCTCCACTAATTCAGGTGGGTTCATACTATAAGGTGTCTGGGCTATGGTTCCAGTTCCAGGAATCAGTTCAATAATGAATTCAATATCCTGATCTAGGGGCATACCGGGCAATTCATTTGGGAATACATCGGGGTATTCACAGACTACTCTGACTTGGTCTAGGGTTGGTTGGGCTAGACTGTTGTTGCATTTTAACTGATGGGGCAAGGTCTCAGATACATGCTCTACTGATACTCTAGTACTACTGGTCATGGTTATAGCTTTCTTGGCATAGTCGATCAATCCTTTATGTTTCGACATCCAATCCATTCCTAGTACTACTTCCAAACCTTTGGTTCCAAGAACTATTAGATTAACATAAAAATCTATTCCATGGATTCGGATATGTACAGCCTTGCAAATTTTTCTAGCTTTGGTGGTTGAACCAGGTATTTGAACTATCAGAACATGCTTCGGTTTTGTTGGTTGAATCTTACTAGTGCATGCAAATTCTTCTGTAACAAATGAGTGCGATGCTCCAAAATCAAACAACACTCTTGCAAGTACTGACTTAACAGAAAACATACCCAGTACGACATCTGGCGCTTCCCGAGCTTCTTCAGCATTCATGTGGAACAGACAGCCGTTGCGGTTGAGCGAATTCCCTGGTGCAAATCTTCTTCCAGGCTGAACACGGCGTTGCTGCTGAGCTGGTGCATTCACATTGGTGGCTGCTGCAAGCTTCTTGGGACACTCGTTGGAGTAGTGACCCTTGACTCCACATTCAAAGCAAGTAATCTGGGACTTATCTTTGGCTGCAACATGCACAACATTGCTTCCAGTCCTTGGGGCAGTATTGTTGTTGTTGGACTTGGGCGGTGCACGGTTGAAGTTATTGGAGTTGTCAGGGTTGTTGTTCTGGTTTCCTCCAGACTTCAGGTTTCCTCCGCTACGATTGGGATAGCTTGGACGGATCATTAGGGGTCTGTTGTTTCTCGGAGCATATCCTGCAGATGGGTTGGGGCGATACTTCTTAGTATGGTGGGATCCAGGCTGGTTCATCATCGTGCGCTTGCGATTGTCATTGGCTTGGTTGATCTTCCCTTCCATCTAAATGGCAGAGTCTACTAGCTCTTCTAGATCTTCAAAACGGATGTTGACTAATACATTCTGCATCTCATCATGTAATCCATTCAAGAACCTTTCCTTCTTCTTGGCTTCAGTGTTAATCTCATCAGGGGCATATCTAGCTAGTGACAGAAACTTGTCACAGTACTCAACTACCGTCATCCTTCCCTGCTTCAGTTCTCTGATCTCATCCCTCATCCTGGTGACTAAACCTTGGGGCACATGGGTGCGGCTGAACTTGATCTTGAATGCTTCCCAAGTCATCATCTGACCGTCGTTCATGGTACGGGTGCTATTCCACCAGGCTCTTGCATCTCCTGCCAGACAATGGGTGGCAAACAATACTTTCTCATTGGCTTCAAATCCTGCGACCTCCAGATTGTTCTCCATGGTTTGCAGCCAGTCATCGGCATCTAAGGGATCCTCAGACTTATTAAAGATAGGTGGGTTGGTATTCTAGAAGTTCTTAAGCTTGGATCCATGGTGATCTTGGTTTCTGTGACCTTGATTATTGTGGGCCATCTGAGCTATCTGTTGCAGAGTGGCTAGATTGGCTTGGCGTTCGGCTCTACTAGCTTCACGGTCAGAAACTAGCATTTGCAGAATCTGCAGCATCGGGTCCTAGGATGAACTGCTTCCTCTTTGATTTCCACGAGGCATCTGAAGATTGAGATAGATAATGAGATAAGAGGGAAATTCTATGGTTCATGGTTTTGTTCAAAAAGCTTTAAACTTTGAGTTTGACTCAGTTTTGGAAAACTAACAACTTCTTCTCATTCATTCATTCAAAGCACACAATACAAACACACACCACACACAAACATAAAACAGATGGTTTTAAGAACCATTCTGTGAAGCTACAATACAATGGGACCGGTACAACTCATTCCTACGGTAGTGATCAAGTGCATCTAATCATCATCAATGAAGTCGGAATCATCATCATTAGTGTGGAACTCCATGGCATCATCCTCCAGGCAGTCATCATCGCCACTGAGGTAAGAGTAAAGATCTCCACGGATATCTTCACCTTCCTCCTCCTCCTTTGCTTCAAGCTGGACTTCCTGTTCATGGATGGTCTTCTCGAGATTTGCCACCTTCTTGCGAAGACGATTGATGGTGCGATCCTTCTTGTCGCGCTGACGACAAAGTGATTGGCGCTCCCTGGCGAGAATGGCGAGGGTATGGTCCTTCTTGACGGCAATGGCAAGATTGTGGTTGGCGTAGGCTCGGGCATTGTCCAACTCCTTCTGCCTATCATACAGCATGAAGTCAAGATTGTCCACCTGGTGCTTCAACTCTGGGTGTCCTGGCATCTCCAATGGCAATCCCATAGAATCACGCCTTGCGAAGTGCGCAAAGCGAGTTCCCTGGATCAAGTTGATTTTTTGCCCACACAGACAGGCAAGAGCTTCATGCATAGCCCTAGCTAATCCATCTAGCCAGTTGTTCTCATGCAAGGTGAATTGAATCTTCTCAGAAAGGGGTGCTTCCATCTTGCCTCTGAGATCTGCAACTATCAGCCATTGTAGATCTCCTCCGATGTGATCGTTGAGTTGAGCCCCGAAGAATTCCGGATGCGGGCGCTCTAGATGCTCTGATGGTGCTTCCAAGTCCCTCTCAATGATCAGGTGACCTCCGTTCCCCAACTGGTAGAACTTGCAATACTAGATCTCCATCTACAAGAATTTAGCATGAGTAAGTTAGTGAGGTGATCAAGTGTGTCAATAGATAGGATTGTAAGAGTTTTTGAGGAACATGGTTTTTTTTGAAAGAATCTCAAGGATAAGAGGGGGAATAAGTTTTCATAAATACTCACTTCTTTTGTTTTTGAAACTAAGTTTTTTTTCGGACGTCCGTTCTAACTAGGGCCTCCTATGGTCAGGATGGCTCTGATACCAACTTGTCAACACCCGGATTTTTAATCCCAGATGCCTATTATGCCATACATCACAATCCTAGTATTACCATTTTTGCGAGACATAACAGATTGGATATCACAGTACATCATCCATTACAAACCATAATAAGGTCTTACAAATAAAGGATCTCATGATCCAGTCTTAATACAAACAAGCAGCGGAATAATAAGCATAGCAGTGGGCTCCATCTTCAGGGTCACAGGCAATGCTGACGATGGGAGATGATCCTAATTGTTGTAGACGTCCTGCTGTCCATCCTCCTGGTAGTCCTCCTCATAGTCTAGCCACGGGAATAGCCAAGGACAAAGCCATGAGTACTCTTTAAGTACTCGTAAACTATCACTAACAAGTAAGGTAGTTATAGTAGGAATCTTAAGCTCTAGGTTTATTTGCAAAAGCCAGATTTATCTAAACTGAGTTTAGAAGCAAAGAACACTAAGTTAATTTTCTAAATCACTTAAGTGGGAACCTAGTTTTCATATTCACAACCCTGTTGTGGTCAAGTCAAAATCATAGTTCACTTCACAAGTCATTTTGAAAACATCTGACGACGGAACAGTATGGCCACTCCAACTGTCCATGACCGCGGACGCAGCTATTCGAATAGTTTGACACTCTGCAGAGGTGGTACACTTTCACCACAAAATTCGATACATCCATCAGGGATAACCCTGAATCAATCATACTTAGTATGCGGATAATCAATCAATACCTTTCAATTACACACACTAGTATAGGCACCTCCCCTATGAGCTTGGCTTCCCAGCCATGGCCATCTGCCATCCTGGGCACTACATAGGTGGACAATTCACACTCACGAGGTAGCCTCAGCTCTAACCTCTTTCGCGAGGGAACCCATACTAAGGCATATAAGCTTCCGACTAATCCCTACCCAATTCGGGTATTGTGGTTGTATGGTAAAATTCGAATGGTATCGCATCCGAACCCAACCATCAGTTTTTGTAAAAGGGCTAAGGCTCATGCCTCAACATTTTCTTCATCAAATCCTTTTGTGTCCATAACACATGTCAAAACATTTCAATAGAATGAAACATCATTCCAAGGTTTTCATAATCATTTTCACCAAGTATTCCCATCTAAAGTGATCATCCTTTATCCTTAGCACTAGCCACTAAGGTTAAGAGTGTTCACTAATGAGGGGTGCTAATCTTCAATATCATGCCATAGAATGACATCTAAGTATAACTAGATAGGCCTAGTTTTATACTCTTTATGCTATCTATACTAAAAGTAAAGAACTTTAGTAAAGTAAAAGAATAAAGCTTGCAAGTAAAACTTGGGATTGGTATAAATCAAAGTGTATAACCAAGCATGCCTAATGCATCTTGCTTGGGTTAAAGCTTGCATTTAGTGATGGCTTGCCTTGATTGGTGCAGTGATTGAAGTTTTCCTCTTCTTCTGGGTAGAACTCCTCCTCCTCGTATCCAGGGTCGGTACTATCATCTATAAATAAATACGGCATACACAATCACCAAACAATACTTAACTACCTCTATTTAGCAAACTAAGGTTCACACTTGATGATCTAGCATCATCACAATCATCAAATGAAATAAAGAACTAGTTTTATTTATCTTATTTGAGAAAAGTAATTTCTACTCATTAAAATTAATTAAGATTTAATATTCTCCAGTTTAAAATATGGGATCATGTGGACATGTCATCACCACATATTCTAATACATGGGAATGTGATTTGAAGGGTTTGTCACATTTTATAAAGTTTTAAGATTATTATTTAATAGATGTAACGTGACTAGAAATGCCTAAATAGAATTATTTTGGTACTTGTCCAAAGTCACTGCATGCAAACTTAAATATTTTTACATATTCAGATAGATATTATCAAATGTGATTTTTGAGAGTTGGAAACAACTCAAAAGCTATTATGGTGTAACACCCCGTCCACTCCTGGGCCTAGGGGTGTCACTCCTGGCAGCTTAATAGGATATCTAGACTGGACCCACAGACCAATACTAGTCTTTTCTACGCACTTTGTCCTCACTCATGCGCACCCGATTACCCACTTCCCGGTCGGTCACCCATCCTAGAATTGCTCTAGGCCAAGCACGCTTAATCTTAGAGTTCTTTTCGAATGAGCTTCCGGAAAAGAAGTTGCAACTTGTTGATATGGGTATCCTATGAATCCTATTACGCCATGTGCCTGGATCTCACATACACCCACCCTTTAGAAGATCGATGCCCTCATCGATCAAGCACACCCCAGGAACGTTCCTCTTGGCACGTGTCTGTGCGTCCAGTGCCGGCACATGTGCCATGTCGTGTCCACTCCGGGCCACGCGCGCCATGCTCCACATGTCCCGACACTGACCCGCACACACCCGTGTAATCGCAAGGGTCGGCTCTGATATCACTTGTAACACCCTGTCCACTCCTGGGCCCGGGGGGTGTCACTCCTGGCAGCTTAATAGGATATCTAGACTGGCCCCACAGACCAACACTAGTCTTTTCTACGCACTTTGTCCTCACTCATGCGCACCCGGTTACCCACTTCCCGGTCGGTCACCCATTCTAGAATTGCTCTAGGCCAAGAACGCTTAACCTTAGAGTTCTTTTTGAATGAGCTTCCGGAAAAGAAGTTGCAACTTGTTGATATGGGTATCCTATCAATCCTATTAAGCCATGTGCCTGGATCTCACATATGGTTGATTTTTGAAAAATGTTTGAATGTAGAAAAGTCTCTGTCTTGTTATTTTTGGTATAGATGATCTCTGACTCCAAATGATTTAAATCCAACGGGCTTGGATAGATAATTTAATTATCTTTCTAACAAAATTTGAATCATGTAATTTGGTTTAGTGAAAATCTCTGAATTGATTTTTGAATATGTGGACAGAAACTAGTTTAAACTTAAATGGAAAAACAATTATTTGAATCTCCAGGCCAGCGCGGGAAGCTAAACGGGCCGGCCCAGCTACACTACGCGGCGCAGAGGGCTGCTGACAAATGGGGTCCACCAGTCAGCGACTGTTCTAACGCGAAATGGTATCTTTCAACCAGAGCCCTACGATTAGAAGACAGATCAACGACTACGGTTTATCGTCGACGACGAACTACTCCGGCGAGGAACTAAACCTAGCGCGGCGGTGGGGGTCTCGCGGGGCACACATGGGCTCCAGCTAGGGTCAGTGACAGGGGCAATCGACATGGTAGACGACGGCGAGGGGAGGCGCGGTCACGGCAGGGCTTGGGGTGGTCAGAATCAACGACGCCCTTCTCCTCCAGTAGCGGCGGGCTCCGGCCAAATTCCGGCGAGAGAGAGCTTGCCTTGCTCTGGGAAGAAGTGGGCGAGTGGCTGTGAGGAGTGGGGAAGGTGTTGGTGTGGAGAATGGAGGTGGGGGTGGCCTCCTTTTATAGTGCGGCGAGGGGACCGAGCGGTGCGGCGCGGCTCGATGGTGGCATCACTACAGGTGGCTATTGTCGCGGCGGAGGTAGGTGGACGGTGTTCCCTGGCGGTTCTCACGGGCGTCAAAGTGAGGCGTGGGGTAGCGTGTTTCGGTCGGGAGCATGCGGCGCTCTGCACGGAGCCAGAGGTGTTTGTGGCGGCATGCAGCAGCTGCGGGTCGCGCGGAGGCGAACGGGGTTGTCTGCTGGGGTGTTGTGATCATGGCGGGCATCCGCTTGCACGGTGAGGGCAAGGCGCGAGTTGTGCGAGCTGGTCGGGCGCGGCGAGATGGCGCGCTCAAGACATGGCACAGAGAGACGGGGCGTGGCGTAGCTAGGGTGGTCCAGGGCTTGGCTTCGACCTTGGGGTGGATAGAGGGTGGCGGTGGACTGTGGCGCACCTTCTGGACATCATGGATGGGTGCAGGGTTTTCTGCTGCGAGCTGACCGTGGTCGGCCGGCGGTGACCAAATTTGGGCGGCGCTCCACTATGCTCCACGGCGAAGGGGGGATTTGTCTGGGTGCTTGTTAGACTCAGGGGAGACAAGGGGTTTAAGAGGGGACCAAATGGTCGACTAATTACTGTGCACAATATTGAAGTTAGGCAGAGGGTTAATTTGTGTAGGCAGGGTGTTTGATGTAATGGCCGCATGAAACAAAGTTTGGAAATTTTGATTCAAATTTTTTGAGTGATCTTAAGTTAAGCTTGAGAGTCTATGTTTGCTTGGAGAGGTCAAGGGGAATTGATTTGATAGGTTTTTGAAAAGGTGGGATCTTAACACATACACTTGATTCAATTTTTAAATGTCCTTTAAATAGATTTGGATAATGTTTTTGTACGTTTGTAAAGTGGGCCTTGATCACTTTTACTTGGTCTAACAAGGGGTGAAAAGAAATGGAATTGTTTCTGTTAGAAATTCTCTTCTAGGAACACTCAAAGTGACCTAGTGATTAACTTTGGCCCAAAATGACCATTTGCTTTATTTATTCGTATTTGATTTCTTTTTCTTTTGATTTTGTTTGTAATTGGTCTAGATGATGTTTCATTCACCTTTAAACCATTTCACATCATTTATAAAAATCAAGCAAGGCATAAGCACTCAATTCTACACTAAGGCAAACACACATGCATTCATCTTCATTTTATTAATAAAAGTTTTTGTTAACCCTAATCTTGGGTGATTTGGATTTGATAATCTTGATTAGAAGTTTTGGGGTGTTACACAAACTCAATTAATACTAGAGAAGTTTTGACAGTTTGTAAAAACATTTGTCAGGAAATAAAAGAAGGTAGAAGAATAGGAAGAGCTGAGCTATTCTGTATGACACACACCACAACCAAGGGACTACTAGTTAATGATTTTGCTGCAACAAATATGGTAAGTATTGAAGAACTACTTATTATTGTATCTGAATGATTATCTTGACATAGAAAATGTCTCTAAATTATATCTTGTTTGCAGAAAACTATAAAGTAGAATTTTGAAAAGAATCCTACACTAGTTGGTGAGGACATACATGATTTGATTTGTATTCCAGAATCTTCCCAAAAAGTAGTAGAAGGCATGGCTATGGGCTAGTTGTTGGTAGAAAAGGAGCTGAGCAGCTTGCATATGCATTAACTGAACTTGAAAAAAGCAAGAAAGAGAACAAGGAACTAAAGCAGGTTGTGCATAATTTGATGGTAAAGAGTGAAAAGATGGAAGATGAGATGATGCAGCAAAGGAATCAAATGAATCAGATGATGGTCCTATTTCAAGCTTCTCAAAATAACCACACATTGCATGCAGAGAAAACAGTACATGAAGCAAAAGAAGGGAGTGAACAGAAATATAAGGAAGATTTGTTAGGAAGCAAGCAATCCAAATCAAAGGCTCCTGAAGTTGCTGAAGGTAACAACACAATGAAAACCAAGCACCTCAAGGAATCTTATTCACCTGAAAAACAAGCTCCTCAAGGCATCCTTAAAACCAAGCAGCTGAAGGTATCTATGTAACCAACTTTATCCATTTTGATACATGTGTACATATAGATGAACTTTGTCCATTTTGATATTCACATCTATGTAAGCAAATTTGTCCATTTTGTAACCAGCTGAAGTTGATACATTTTGTTACTTTTGCGAGAAGATAGATGATATTCACAAAGTGAAGGTTCAAAAGTCAGAGGAAAATAAGAAAAGAAACAAGAAGGATAACACTGTCAAGAACAAGAAAGATTTTGTCATCAAATCTAGGATGGAAGTGGGTTTAACAACACCTAAAACAAATACTATGGCAGCACTAGGAACCATTAAGAAAGTTGAAGATGAATTTGTTGAAGTTATAGTCAACATAGTCATGTGTAGTCACACCATATTGCCACAAGCAAAGGGAAGAGTGACCCACATGGGGCATGCTCAATCACATTGCATCCCATGGCCTAAGAAAAATTCTTGTGCTATAGTTACAATTTATTGTACTATAGTTCCTGCCACTGATATTGAAGAATACACTTGTAGGTTGTTGACACTAATGATATTGACATGAATAATGTTGAGTTTTTCCACAAACTTGACAAAGACTGGAGAGTTTGAGGGAAGTATTCTCCAATTGCTGTTAAGCAGGTATGTTTTGTTCCATCAAGCTCAATATCATAATTGAAGAACATAATGCTAGACTACTTAACATAAAGAAATTGCTTTCAAATAGGCAGATCGTATTCCATCAAGATCAGTATCAAAATCGAAGAACAAAAAGGGTTCACAAGTTCCAGAGGGTTCACAAGCTCCAGAAGATTCACAAGATCCAGAAGTTTCACAAGTACCAGATTATCAGGTTCGAATAAGCACAAGGAAGAGGAGAAAGACTACAAAAGTTCTTGAATCACAGGAGTGTGAAAACCAGATTATTGAATCTGAATGTTGATTGTGAATGTTGATACTGAATGTTTAGTTGAAAACCTGACTGTTGCTTCTATAGGAGAATGTTATTTGATACAGAATGTTGGATGTGGTAAATTAATGTAGCATTTGGATGTGCATTTATTCTGCATCTAAACCTCAATTTACATAACACTTTTGCATTTGCTGTAAAAGGTAAAAGGAGGCAACATACATAGTGCCTCTAAAACTAACTTTACAAGCCAGTTTTGGATATGCCTTGCAAAATAAAAAGAGGCATTACTAAAATGTGCCTCTAAAACTAACTTTACAAAGAACTTTTGGATATGCCTTGCAAAATAAAAGGAGACATCATATAAAGTGCCTCTAAAACTACTTTACAAGGCACTTTTGGATATGCCTTGCAAAATAATAGGAGGCATTAGCAAATGTGCCTACAAAAATACTTTACAAGGCACTTTATAGATATGCCTTGCAAAATAATAGGAGGCATTAGCAAATGTGCCTACAAAAATAGTTTACAAGGCACTTTGTAGATATGCCTTGCAAAATAATAGGAGGCATTAGCAAATGTGCCTACAATAATACTTTACAAGGCACTTTTTAGGCATGCCTTCAAATACATTTAATGACCCTAGCGCATTTGGCATTTTTTTGCCTTGAAAAATTATTGAAGGCAATTTGACTACTTTTAAAGGCACTTTTTAGGCATGCCTTCAAATACATTTAACGACCCTAGCGCATTTGGCATTTTTTTGCCTTGAAAAACTATTGAAGGCAATTTGACTACTTTTAAAGGCACTTTTTAGTGCCTTCTATTTAAGAACGTGAGGTGATGCCGGTTGCGGTGGAGACGACATCGCCATAGATGATTTCTTGTTCTGAGCATGCAACTGATGCGGAAATGCGATCCCCCTTAGGAGGGGCCCGACACCATCTCTGCTCTCCATTTATTGGAGATTCGTGCTACGCGTTTTACAAAATAACCCTCCCACCTCAATTCTTTAGTCCATGCTTCATACACGATTCATACCAGATTCAGTCATTTTCAGGCCTCATACCAAGTTGCTTCATACACGATTACTACCAACAATGTTTTCAAATAGTATCAAGATGATGGATTTAAATTGACACATTTTTATAGTTTCTTCATGATTCAGTACCAATTGCACACATTTTTCATGGAATATTTTTCATAGTTTTTTCTTCAATCTATATCTGTAAACATGTATGAATCTTTACAAAACATGTATGAATCTTCACATTTCAACAACTGGATACAAATTTTGTTCAAATATACAAATAATCATCATACATTCAAAAATTCATCATAGTTTCATATAGGATTCATCAAATAATCATACACAAATATTGAGAATAATAATCATACACATAGATTTTCACACACTATTTGAAGAAATCCATATGAGATTCATACAAGTTCATACACTATCTGATCTGGAATTTTGATAATCATACACAAGTATGAGATTCATCAAAATCCATATGAGATTGAAGAAATCCATATGAGATCATACACTATCTGATCTGGAATTTTGATGATCCAAGCAAGATTCATAGCAAACCCATACAAGTCCAGATTCACGAACTGAATGAAAAAATCCCCAAAAAAGAAAATCCGTAGATTCCCAGATTCACGAACGGATCAAGGCAAGTTTAGAAAGAAAAAAGAAAAAAATGGAGATTTGGTCCGTGTCAACACCCGGATTTTTAATCCTAGATGCCTGTTATGCCATACATCGCAATCCCAGGATTACCATTTTTGCGAGACATAACAGAAGTAGTACCACAGTACATCATGCATTACAAACCAATATAAAGGTCTTACAAATAAAGGATCTCAGGATCCAGTCTTAATATAAATCAAGCTGCGGAAATTAAACGTAGTAGTGGGCTCCATCTTTAGGGTCACATGCAATGCTGACGATGGGAGATGATCCTAGTTGTCGTAGACCTCCTGCTGTCCATCATCCTGGTAGTCCTCGTCATAGTCTGGCCACAGGAATAGCCAGGGACAAAGCCATGAGTACTCTTTAAGTACTCGCAAACTATCACTAACAAGTAAGGTAGTTCTAGTAGAAATCTTAAGCTCTAGGTTTATTTGCAAAAGGCCAAATTTATCTAAACTGAGTTTAGAAGTAAAGAAAACTAAGTTAATGTTCTAAAGCACATTAGTGGGAACCTAGTTTTCATGTTCACAACCTTGTTGTGGTCAAGTCAAAGTCATAGTTCAATTCACAAGCCATTTTGAAAATATCTGACGACGGAACAGTATGGCCACTCCAACTGTCCATGACCACGGACACGGCTATTCGAATAGTTTGACACTCTGCAGAGGTGGTACACTTTCACCACAAAATTCGATACATCCGTCAGGGATAACCCTGAATCAATCATACTTAGTATGCGGATAATCAATCATAACCTTTCAATTACAAACTCTAGTATAGGCACCTCCCCTATGAGCTTGACCTCCTAGCCATGGCCATCTGCCATCCTGGGCATTGCATAGGTGGACATTCACACTCACGAGGTAGCCTCAGCTCAAACCTCTTCCGCGAGGGAACCCATACTAAGGCATTAAGCTTCCGGCTAAACCCTACCCAATTCAGATATTGTGGTTATACGATAAAATTGGAATGGTATCGCATCCGAACCCAACCCATCAATTTTTATAAAGGGCTAAGGCTCATGCCTAAACATTTTCATCATCAAATCTTTTTGTGTCCATAACACATGTCAAAACATTTCAATAGAATGAATCATCATTCCAAGGTTTTCATAATCATTTTCACCAAGTATTCCCATCTAAAGTGATCAACTTTTATGTTTAGCACTAGCCCCTAAAGGTAACAGTGTTCACTAATGAGGGGTATTAATCTCTAATCTCATGCCATAGAATGACATCTAAGTATAACTAGTTAGGCCTAGTTTTATACTCTTCATGGTATCTATTCTATTTTTCCAATACTCATAAAGCACTAACTAAAAGTAAAGAACTTTAGTAAAGTAAAATAAATAAACCAGGCCTAATGCATCTTGCTTAAATTAATACTTGCAAGTTTTAGCTTGCATAGTTCTAGCTTGCAATTAGTGATGGCTTGCCTTGAGTAGTGCAGTGATTGAAGTTCTCTTCTTCTTCTTCTTTGCAGTACTCCTCCTCCTCGTATCCCGGGTCGTTACTATCGTCTATAAATGAATACGGGATACACAATCACCAAACAATACTTAACTATGTCTATTTAGCACACTAAGGTTCACACTTGATGATCTAGTATCATCACAATCATCACATGAATTAAAGACGTAATCCTATTTATCTTATTTTAGAAAAGTAATTTCTACTAATTGAAAATACTTAAGATTTAATATTCTCCAATTAAAATATGGGATCATGTGGACAAATGTCATCACCACATATTCTAATACATGGGAATGTGATTTAAAGTGTTGGTCACATTTTATAAAGTTTAATATTATCATTTAATAGATTTAAAATGACTAGAAATGCATATATAGCATTATTTTGGTACTAGTCCAAAGTCACTGCATGCAAACCTAAATATTTTTACATATTCAGATATATCTTATCAAATGTGATTTTTGAGAGTTGGAATCAACTCAAAAGCATTTATGGTTGATTTTTGCAAAATGTTTGAAGTTGAAAAAGTCTCTGTCTTGTTATTTTTACTATAGGTGATCTCTAACTCCAAATGATTTGAATCCAATGGGCTTGGATAGATAATTTAAATATCTTTCTAACAAAATTGGAATCATGGAATTTGGTTCATTGAATCTCTCTGAATTGATTTTTGAATCTACTGATAGAATGTGGTTTCAACTAAATTGGAAACATTCCTATTTGAATTCACTAGGCTGCGCGGGAAACTAAATGGGCCGGCCCAAACTGCACAATGCAGCATGAGCGCGCAATAGTGGGGAGTGGAACGTTGTGAGGAATTGAGGCAGAGGGGGTCTCTATTTATACAACGGTGAGGGGACCGAGCGGGATGGGTTGCCATCTCCGGCGAGGGTGGTACAGCGTGCTATCGGCGTGGCTATGGGTAGGGGGCGGTGCGGTGTTCCCTGGCGATCATCGTGGGCTTAAAGGCGCGGCACGGGGCGGTCTAGGTTGGTCGGGCGCGTGCGATGCTCTGTGTGGGAGCGACGGCGTACGGGTGCTACGGGTCGCGCGGCGGCGAACAGGGGTGATTGGGAGGTGGTGGTGATCATGGCGAGTGTGCGCGTGCGCGGAGAGAGCGAGGCACGGTCTGTGCGAGCTGGTCGGCTATGATGCTCTGGCGCTCTCTCGGCACGGCGCAGAGAGACTGGGCACGGCGTCTCTGGGGTGGTCCAGGGCCTGACTATGGTCGATACTTGGACAAGGGGTGGCGGTGGACGGTGGCGTGTCTGGTGCGTGTCATGGGGGAGGGCGGCGTGGTTGCTGGCGCTCTGTCCACTATCGGCCGGCGAGTGTGGCTTCGGCGGCGGTGCACTGGTGCACAACGGTTAAGGGGAAGAGTGGTCTGGTGTTGCTCGACACTTGGGGAGACAAGGGATCGAAGAGGGGACAGTGGGGTGGATGATCACTGCTCCAAAATAGTGAAGTTAGGTAGTGCTTAATTAGGGTAAGCAAGGTGTTTGATGAAATGGCCGCTAGAACTTTAGTTTGAAATTTTCAAATGAAATTTGGCAAGTGATTTGGTCTTATGATTGAGTGTCTATGATTGCTTGGAAAAGCCAAGGTGAAATGGTTTGAGTGGTTTTCGAAAGTGTGATCTTACTACATACACTTGATTCAATTTTCAAATGTCCTTTAAATAGATTTGAAAATAGTTTTGGTGAGTTTGTAAAGTGGGCCTTGGTTCATTTTTACTTGGTCTAGCAAGGGGTGAAAAGAAGTAGAAATGTTTCTATTGGAAATTCCCTTCTAGGAACACTCAAAGTGGCCTAGTGGTTAACTTTGGTCAAAATGACCATTTGCTTATTTAATTCATATCTGATTTCTTTTTCTTTTGATTTTGTTTGTAATTGGCCTAGATGATGTAGTATTCACCTTTAAACCATTTCTCATCATTTGTAGCAATCAAACATGGCAAATTCAATAAATCACACATTAATGCAAACACACATGCATTCATATTAAATTTTTGGAATAAAAGTTTTTGTTAACCCTAAATTAGGGTGATTAGAACTTGATAATCTTGATTAGCATTTCTGGGGTGTTACAGTCCGGTGCCTTGGGCGTGTCCAGATCTTGAGAAAATCCAAATTACTCTTCGCCGGATCTAGGACATGTCCACCTATCACCGCCACCGAGTCTAGGATGAGGTCATGTTCCTTCTTCCACGAGCATCACGGGCCGATCTCGGGGGAGGAGGAGGTGCGGTAGGGGAGCTCGGGGGAGGAGGCCACCAGCGTGCTGGGGAGATCGGGGGAGGAGGAGGAGGCACGCTGGGGCGAGCTCGGGTGGGGTGCGACAAGGTGAGGCCGGAGCTAGTCGTGATCTAGGGAGGAGGTGGAGGAGAGGTAGGGGAGACAGAGGTAGGGGCGACGGAGGTGGGGGAGGAGAGGTGGGGGCGGGTCAGGATCTAGGGAAGGCGGCGGTGGGGGAGACGAAGGTGGGGGTCTATGAGAGAGGTGGGGGAGACCGACGGGTCGGGAGTTTGGGCTATGCCGCTGTGGCCTATGGTGCTCATCTCATCTTCTGGACTGCTGGTTAAATCTGAAATAACAGGGGGCAAAAATGCAAATATGTTGTGTGCGGTGACTGTGTTGACTTTGCACGAATCTCAACAAAAGTGTAGAAGAGATGGTGCCGGGGGCCCCTCATACATGTGGGAAATCCGTGTTGGCAACTATTGCCGGTCGATCAGCCACCGTTATACTCCTTCCCACATGGGCTCAGATTCGCTGATGTAGTCAGGTGACGTCGTGTCAATGACGCATGGGGCCCACATGTGGTGGAACCGCATGTCACTCACACGACCGGTGCTGTGGAATGGAGTATAATTTTGTTGCGTTATTTCTGCAATACTTTTTGTTACATTTAATGACAGGTCAACATTTGTCAAGCTAACGCGGAATTGACTAGATCATCACATTCAGCACATTGGTAGATCGATATTCCGCACAATATTCCATCCCATGCTTATACTCTACATATTCTGTTTGCAAAGGTTTTAACGTACTTCCTTGATCTCTTGTTCTCTCTCCCTCTCGGAGGCAATTCTAAGTCAAACATATTGCAACAATTACATCTCTACTACCTCCCAAAGGCCACTCACAGCTTAGTCATGTTGGAGATATGCCCAAGAGGCAATACTAAAGTGGTTATTATTATATCTTTATGTTTATGATAAATGTTTACAACCCATGCTATAATTGTATTAAGAGGAAACATTAATACTTGTGTGTTTTGTAAACATAAAAGAGTCCCTGGTAAGCCTCTTGTTGAACTAGCTTGTTGATTAATAGATGATCATGGTTTCCTGATCATGGACATTGGATGTTATTAATAACAAGGTCATATCATTAGGAGAATGATGTGATGGACATACACCCATAGTAAGCATAGCATAAGATCAAGTCATTAAGTTCACTTTGCTACAAGCTTTTAAATACATAGTTACCTAATCCTTCGACCGTGAGATCATGTTAATCACCATCACTGGATGAGTACTTTGATGACATCAAACGCCACTTCTGTAACTTGGTGGTTATAAAGGTGGCATTGGGTATTCTGAAAGTATGTATTGAAGCGCATGGATCAAGAGTGGGATTTGTCCATCCGAATGACGGATAGATATACTTTGGGCCCTCTTGGTGGAATGCCATCCAATTAGCTTGCAAGCATGTGACTAGGTCACAAGGGATGTCATATCATAGAACGAGTAAAGAGTACTTATCAGCAACGAGATTGAACTAGGTATGGAGATACCGACGATCGAACCTCAGATAAGTAAAGTATCACGTGACAAAGGGAATTGGTTTCGTATGTTAATGGTTCTCTCGATCACAAAGTCATCGTTGAATATGTGGGAGCCATTATGGATCTCCAGGTCTTGCTATTGGTTATTGATCGGAGATGTGTCTCGATCATGTCTACATAGTTCGCGACCCGTAGTGTGACACACTTAAGGTTTGATGTTGTTTAAGTAGATATAGAATGTGAGTTGGAGACTGAATGTTGTTCAGAGTCTCGGATTGGATCCAGGAAATCACGAGGAGATCATGGAATGGTCCGGAGAATAAGATTCATATAATGGAAGTCATCTTCCGGGGTTCAGAAAAAGTTGTCGGTATTTGACCGGAGCTTCTAGAATGTTCTAGAAGGGGCCACTAGTGGACCCGTCACCCCGAGAGGAACACCATGAGTTGATGGCATACTGCGGGGGGCCATGGCCTAGCCACACCAAGACCTAGGGGGCAAGCAGCAAACCTAGGGTTTGGGGAGGGGAAACTTGGGGGACAAGATTCCCTCTTTCCTCCTCACTCTTAAGCCGCCACTTGAAGGGGTGGGCCAAGGGGAACCCTAGCCACCACCCCCTCTATAAAAAGAGGGGAGGGGTTGGCACCCAAGGCCCCTTGCCCTTAACCCTATCCGCCACCTCTCTCCTCCCTCCTCCATCTTCCTGCTCCGGCTTAGTCGAAGCCCTGCAGAAATTCTCCTCCACCACCACCACCACGCCGTCGTGCTGCTAGGATTCCGAGGGTATTTACTACCTTCGCTGCCCGCTGGAACAGGGAGAGGAAGGTCTTCATCGACTCCGTATGTGTGACCGAGTGCAGAAGCTCTGCCAGAACGCAGCACCAGAAGGATCGTCTACGCGATCTTGAGATCAGCAAGTGATCGACCACATCAACCACGAGATCTGATCTCGCTAAAGGCTTTGGAACTTTGAGGGTTAGTTCTTATCTATCTCGTTGCACTTATCTCGTAGATTAGATCTTGGCTTTTCATAGATTGGATCATGGTTTTGTTCGTTCTTGCGGTAGAATTTTTTTTGTTTTCCCTGCTACGAACCCTACAGTGGTATCAGAGCCGAATCTATGCGTAGATCTGTTGCACGAGTAGAACACAATGGTTTTGTGAGCGTTGATGCTTTTTTGTCGCTTGCTTTTCGTGTACTTTGCATCTTGCGGGATGGTGGGATGAAGCGGCCTGGGCTAACCTTACATGTCGTCGCACATGAGACTTGCTCCATGCTCAACGTGCAACTTGCATTGCACAAGTGGCTTTGCGGGTGTCTGTCTCTCCCACCATAGTGAAGATCCAACTTACAATCTGCACTTGACAACACTTGTCTCAGCATTGTGGTTCTTGTTCGTAGGTAAGAACGGTTCTTATTTGAAAGCCCCAAGCCACGTGAAATATGCAAAGAAAATTAGAGACGTCTGACTTGTTTTTGCAGGGGCATGTGATGTGATATGGCCATGATGTGATTGTGATTATATTTGATGTATGAGATGATCCTTATTGTAATATGGCAACCGATAGGAGCCTAATGGTTATCTTTTAAATTGTTAAGACATGTGTGTCTATTCATCATGTAATAACTTTATTCCAAGTAGTTCTAATAGTTGCTATTAGTGATAGACAACTATGAAGCGGCACAACTAACCTTGACGCCACGTTGGTGATGATTGAGATCATGTCCGTGCTTTGGATATGGAGATCAAAGGCACAAGAAGAAAGGCCATGTCATATCACATATTATGAATTGCATGTGATGTTAAACCTTTATACATCTTGTATTGCTTAGATCGTGACGGTAGCATTATAAGATGATCCCTCTCACTAAATATCAAGTAATAAAGTGTTCGTCCTTAGTAGGCACCATTGCTAAGAGTCGTCGTTTTGAAGCATCACGTGATGACCAGGGGTTATAGATTCTACGTGTGCATACAACGGGTGCAAGCCAGATTTGCACATGCAGATACTAAGGTTAACCTTGACGAGCCTAGCATGTACATGCATGGCCTCGGAACACGGCATACCGAAAGGTAAAGCATGAGTCATATGGATGATATGATGAACATGTTGATTGTTCACCTTTGAAGCTACATCTTCTCTCATGAAGATTGGACTTGGTGTAGTGGATTTGGTTCGTGTAATCACCAAAACAACTCGAGGGATGTTGGTTTTGAGTGGGAGTTCAAATAGTAATATGATTAAAGTTGAACACAATTTATCATAAATTAAATCAAAGTGAATTTGCATAATTTGTTGTAGTCATTGGCATCCGTTCACCACCTTATGCATAGTTATAGTTGAGATAATAGAACTATAGAATTCTGGATATTTACTTTACGAACTGGTATCATATTGTTTTGAGTGTCAATATAAAGTTTAAAAGTCCTATTGCAAACTTTCAGCAAACTCCATTTACTCCGTGAAGTTTAATAATCAGTATTAAATCAAGAGTAACAATTCCAGTGTTGGTATCTAATGTTTCATGTTTGCCTCCATGATTCTTGATATTCAAAAGATTGTTTTAATACAAGGTTATCTAGGAGTTGAAAGAAATGTTTCAGAAACCATCACGTGTGAAAGATATTGATACATTGCAAATGTATCTATAATTTTTGATGTTCCATGCTTGGTTTTATCCACTTTCTTGTGTTGTGTTCCAACTTTGGAGTACTTTTATTATGATTTCTTGGACTAACCTATTAACAAGAGCCACGATTGCCTGCTTTCTGTTGTTTTGGTTCTAGAAAAGTCGAAAATGAATATTCTCGAATTGACGGACAAAGCCAAAGTGCCTATTTTTCCGGAAGGGATCAAGTGCGAATCTGAGAGACGGAGAAGGGGGGGCCGGCCACACCACAGCCACGCTGCGGCAGCTGGCGCCAGGTGGTCTGCCGCCCCAGACCCTCGGCCTCTCCTTCCGCCTATAAGTTGCCCTCGGGATGAAAACCCTAGGTACCCGATCAAAAATCCATGAAAGAGTCTATAGTCGCCGTCATCTCCATCCCTAGATCGGGGGGATCTGAAGCTCTTCCCGGCACCCTGCCAGAGAGGGGAATTTCACCCTGGAGGCCTTCTTCATCACCATGCAAGCCTCCGGTGTGATGCGTGAGTAGTTCATCCTTGGACTACGGATCCATGTAGTAGCTAGATGGCTGGTTTCTCCTCCTTTGTGCTTTCATGTTTATATCTTGTGAGCTCCGTTCATGATCAAGATCATCTATTTGTAATTCATACATGTTGTGTTTGCGGGATCCGATGGATATTGAGATGCTATTTCAGATTGATTATTGATTCTATCATGTCTTCGTTATTTGAGAACTTGCATGCTTTCTGTTGTTAGTAGCTATCTTGGCCAAGTAGATGCTAGCAACTCCAAGAGTTAGTATTTATGCTCGATAGTGGGTTCATGCCTCTGGTAATATGGGGAAGTGACAGAAATCTCTAAGGTACTAGATGTGTTGTTGCTACTAGGGAGAAAACAACAATCCTTTGTTCATAGAGCAATCGTATTGTTTACCTTACACGCAGTTCGTAAAGCAATAATCTGTTGCTTGCAACTTAATACTGGAGGGGGTTCAGATGATAACCTGAAGGTGGATTATTAGTCATAGATGCAGTTGGATGGCAGCCTATGTATTATGTTGTATTGCCCAATCAAGTCTCAAAGGAGTCAAGATGATTAGTATATGCATGTATTGCTTTCTCGGTGTTTGTCAATTGCCCCGCTATAATTTGTTCACCCAGCATGTTATCTATCTTAAGAAGAGCCACCTCTAGTGAACTATGGATCCTGGTCCTTCTCTTTACATACAATCTACAATCTTTTACTGCTTTGTGTTTACTTTCTGCAAACTTTTACTTCTTTCCATTCAATACGTTTAATCCTTTGTTTTCCGCAAAACACGGTGAGATTGACAACCTCATCGCAAGTTGGGGACAAAGTTCTATGGTTGTGTTGTGCAGGTCTCCACGTTGCTACTAGCACCGGTAGTGCGCCCTGCCAAAGCTTAGCTAGTAACACCTTTGAGGTGTTTCCTTGCTCCTACTGGTTCGATTAAAACCTTGGTTTCATAACTGAGGGAAACTTGTTGCTGTGCTCATCATACCTTCCTCTTGGGGTTCCCAACGAGCTCTACATCAACACCGCCATCAAGCATTTTTTCTGCGCCCGTGCATTGAGCCATCAAGCATTTTTCTCAAGCGCCATCTTGGAGTGAAGGACATCTTCACAAGGGGAGTCCCTCATAACCAATCTCTTTAGTTTGTTGTTTTTGTTTTGCTTAGCTTCTTTTTGCTTTGTTTGCTTGTTTTGTTTTTCAAAAAACACAAAAAAATTAGTTTTACTTGTTTGCTTTCTTATTTGAAAATCCAAAAAAATGACTACTCTTGAAAACACTAAGTTGTGTGACTTCACAAGCACCAACAACAATGATTTTATGAGCACACCTAAGCTGAAAATACTTTCTTTGAGATAAAACCTGCTTTGCTCAATCTTGTTATGAGAGAACAATTTTCTGGTATTGGTAATGAAGATGCTGCTTCCCATCTAAATAACTTTGTTGAACTTTGTGAGATGCAAAAGCATAGGGATATAGATGGTGATATTATTAAGCTGAAATTTTTTCCTTTCTCTTTGAGAGGAAAAGCTAAAGAGTGGTTGAATTCCTTAACTAGGAATAGTATTGATTCTTGGACTAAGTGCAAAGATGCTTTTATTGGAAAATACTATCCTCCTGCTAAGATTATATCCATGAGAAGTGAAATAATGAAGTTTAAACAACTTGATAATGAGCATGTTGCTCAAGCTTGGGAAAGAATGAAATCTTTGGTAAAGAATTGTCCCACTCATGGACTGACTGCTTGGATGATCATCCAAACTTTTTATGCAGGATTGAACTATTATTCAAGGAACTTATTGGATTCAGCTGCGGGAGGTACCTTTATGACCATCACTTTGGGTGCTGCAACAAAACTTTTGGACAATATGATGGTTAATTATTCTGAATGGCATACTGAGAGAGCTCCACAAGGTAAGAAGGTAAATTCTGTTGAGGAAACCTCTTCCTTGAGTGATAAGATTGATATGATTATGTCTATGCTTGTTAATGGGAAAACCCATATTGATCCAAATAATGTTCCTTTAGCCTCTTTGGTTGCTCAAGAAGAGCAAGTTGATGTGAACTTCATAAGAAATAACAACTTTGGCAACAATGCTTATGGTAATAATGCTTATAGGAACAATTTTGGTAACAACAATTATAAGCCATATCCTCCCAACAATGGTAATGCTTATGGAAATTCTTACAACAATAATAAGAGTGCTCCCTCTGAACTTGAAGTTATGCTTAAAGAGTTTATTAGTAAACAAACTGCTTTCAATAAAACTATTGAGGAAAAACTCTCTAATGCTGAAAGAAATATAGCATCTTTGGCTGAAGCTCAATCTACTTTGAATAAAATGGCTGCTAAACCTGAAACTAATGAGAATCCCTTTGCAGCTACTAATGCCATACAAGTAAGAATTGATGAAAATGTTAGACTATTAGCTGAATTACATGCTAAGTGGGAAAGAGAAGATGAAATTGCTAGAAACATTAGTGTTTCTACTATCACCACCACTAGTGTTGAAGCTAGTAATAGTTCTATTACTTTAGATGATAAAGTTGATTTTGATCTTGATGGTTGCAATATCTCTGAAGTTATTAAGTTCCTACAAAATCTTGCTAAAAGTCCTAATGCTAGTGCTATGAACATGGCTTTTACAAAACACATTACTGATGCTCTCATAAAGATTAAAGAAGAAAAGATGAAACATAAAGCTTCTAGTCCTATAAAGCAACAAGATGGTTGGGAACCCATCATTAATATGAAAGTGAATGACCTTGATTTCAAAGCTTTGTGTGATCTTGATAGTAGTGTTTCTATTATGCCTAGAAGGATTTATGTTATGCTTGATTTGCCTCCTCTTGAAGATTGCTATTTGAATGTTCCACTTGATGCTAATTCTAAAAAGAAACTCATGGGGAGTCTTAATGATGTTCTTATTATGCTTAATGATTCCTATGTCCCCGTTGATTTCTATGTTTTGGATGTTGAATGCAATGCTTCTTGTCCTATTACTTTGGGAAGACCTTTTCTTAGAAATGTTGGTGCCATCATTGATATGAAAGAAGGCACCATTAAATATCAACTCCCACTCAATAAAGGTATAGAACACTTCCCTAAAAAGAGAGAAAAGATTTCTTTTGCTTCTCCTATGAAAACAAAATTTGGTCTTAATGCTTCTTCATTTGAGAACACTTGATTCTTTCTTTGCTTCTTATGCCTAACTTAAAGGCGTTAAAGAAAAGTACTTGTTGGGAGATAACCCAAGAGTTTTAGACGAGTCTTGGAACCGCTCCTTATCCTTTTTATTTGCTTTTTGTGCCAAGAGTAACCTCTAATGAGAGTGAAGTAATGATTGGGAAAGTTGCTGTCCCGAAATAGATTTTTGTGCTTCACCGTAAAACTTCCTGAGAGATCTCTGTACTTAGGATTGAGCTGTAATTTTTTGTGCTTCTGCCCCAGGTTGTTATATAACTTTCGTTAGTTCAACACTTTTTTATTTGAGCAACATAAGGTCTTCAAAAAAATTCGTCTTTACCTGCTGGTCTGTTTTGACAGATTTCTGCCATTTTCTGCATTTGCTTCTTGTGGGTTCCTTTTTGAGTTCATTTGGGGAATTGAGCTTTTTGAGGGAAGTGCTCCAGTAGCTAGTGTTCTAATGGAAGTTTATTTGGTGTTAGAACTGAACCTTGAGACTTATTTATCTTAAATGCACTAATGTTGCTAATGAAATTGTGTGAAGTTTTGTATGAAGGAAAAATTTTAGGTGTATGGAAGGAATGAGTAATGAGATGAAGGATGGAATAAAGCTCAAGCTTGGGGATGTCACGTGTGTCACCTCAAGAAATATCCAAGAAGTACAAGCGTCAAAGCTTGGGGATGCCCAAGGCATCCCCTTCTTCATCAATAAAAATTCCAGGTTTCTTCCAAACGCTTCATTTTTATTGTTTCGTGCACAGTTGTGTTTTTCTTGGAGCGTCTTCCTTTTCGTTTTTGTTTTGGTTTTTAGTTTGCTTGGTTTGCTTAGTTTTCTGAATCAGTTGGTTGGACCCCCTCTTTCACACTTTGGTTTGCAAATAGTTTGGTTTGGTTTGGAAAAGAGTAGGAAAGTTCATGCTTATGTGGTAAAAAGAGCTTGTTTTTGACTGTGGCTACGCTTCGTCATGCCATGCTTGATATTGTTTTGGATTTATGCTTAGTATTCTTTGCTGTAGCATGACTTGTTATAAACAATTGAGATTTCTTAATTTGCCTTGGATGAATCATGCGTTGTTTTAGCATATTAAAGCATAGTATAGTGGTATTCTCCTTTGATGCTTTATTTGGGTTGACTTGGCACATGCTCACACCATGTTATGACTATCACAAGTCACCATAGCCTTTATGATCCTTTAGTTTTCAACTTGTAGTATCACTTTATGCTTTGATCAATGATGTTTTGTCGCTCTGCATGATTATGGCCATTATTGCTCTCTTAGTTTGTCGCTCCCAGTCTTTTGCTAGCCTCCAACACAAAGTATGAGTTCCACTCATGCATCCAACTCCCTAAACCAAGTTATTCCAAAGAGTCCACCATACCTACCTACTAGCTTATGCTATTCCAAGTATATTCATGCTTTTGTTTATCTTCCACTTGTTATGAGAAAACTAGTGATTAAAGCTATCACGAACTTGATGGCACACTTTACTTTATTGCCTCTAATAAACTTGAACCATTGGGTCCTTCTTTGTTGCGTATATGCTTGCGCTTTATAAGTTGAAATTAGCAGAACCATGTTTCATGGGGAACGCTTTCAACATTGCACTTGTACTTTGTACCCCGTTGATATCATGTTCTTTTGCTTACGGATCCCGACGGTGTGAAATAAAAGTGGAACTTGTAAGATCATGGAGTTTGTATGTGTGTTAGAGAAACGCCTGGGCCGCTAGCCCAAGCCATGCCTAATCATGGTGGAAACTTGAAGCATCACCATAATGAGCACTCTATGAAGCATCCTCAATAAAAACCTATGCAAATAGCAAACAAAAAGATCGCTGAGATGCTCATTGTCTGCTTGCCTTGTCATTTTGATTATGGGAAAGCTCCCGTATCATGTGCAAGGGGTACCCCGTTGGTAGTTCTTAATGATACACATATACTTACAATGACAAGAGCTTACTCGTGACTGAAGTTGAGTAGCATGAGGATCGGTCTTCGTAAGTAAGGGGCATGAGATTTCGGTTTATAACTTGTCAAGCATATCCTCTTAGTTGTGTCACTTTAACTTTAATCACTTCAAGATGCTTATGATAGGGGCAATGAGAGCTGAAAGCTATTAGTACCATAATTTTTGGAAGCTCTTTATGAGACTTGAATCCCTACTTCCTTTTACAAAAGGCCTTTCTTCCGCCATTATATTGAGTCTCCACCTTCTATCTTTATGCACTACTTTGAGAGCATAGTGGCCATTCTTAGTTCTATGTGCATTGTCCCAAGACTAGTTGATTGATGCATAACTTGTTATTGCTTGTTTGAAACTATTGTATCTAGTCACTCTTATGAACTTTGAAGGTGTCCTATGCATTTATATTTGCTACTCTATTGAGGGACAAGCTGAATACTTTTATGCTATGTTTTCTTTATGTGAAACAAACAAACGTCTTGCAAAGCATGTTATTCATGAATCTTTTGTTTGTGCCTTTTCATGTTGTATCATAGTTTCTTTGCTTATTGCTAGAACTTTGTCTTTCATGTTATGATTGAATTACTTTGATCCCAGCTTTGAGTTTTGCAAATACTTTGATCAAGTCTTTCATGGTGCATGTCACCTCAAAAATTATTTCTTTTTATCACTTACCTACTCGAGGACGAGCAGGAGTTAAGCTTGGGGATGTTGATACATTGCAAATGTATCTATAATTTTTCATGTTCCATGCTTGGTTTTATCCACTTTCTTGTGTTGTGTTCCATCTTTGGAGTACTTTTATGATGATTTCTTGGACTAACCTATTAACAAGAGCCACGATTACTGCCTGCACATTTCTGTTGTTTTGGTTCCGAAAAGTCGAAAATGAATATTCTCGGAATTGGACGGGACAAAAGCCAAAGTGCCTATTTTTCCGGAAGGATAAAGTGCGAATATCTGAGGCGGAGAAGGGCTGGGGCCGACCACACCACCAGCCACGCTGGCCTGGCCCAGCAGCCGAAGGTGGTCCGCCGCCCACACCCTCGGCCTCTCCTTCCGCCTATAAGTTGCCCTCGGGACGAAAACCCTAGGTACCCGATCAAAAATCCACGAAAGAGTCTGTAGCCGTCGTCATCTCCATCCCTAGATCGGGAGGGATCTGAAGCTCTTCCCGGCACCACGAGAGGGAATTCACCCTGGAGGCCTTCTTCATCACCATGCAAGCCTCCGGTGTGATGCGTGAGTAGTTCATCCTTGGACTATGGATCCATGTAGTAGCTAGATGGCTGGTTTCTCCTCCTTTGTGCTTTTATGTTTAGATCTTGTGAGCTCCGTTCATGATCAAGATCATCTATTTGTAATTCATACATGTTGTGTTTGCGGGAATCCGATGGATATTGAGATGCTATTTCAGATTGATTATTGATTCTATCATGTCTTTGTTATTTGAGATCTTGCATGCTTTCCGTTGTTAGTAGCTATCTTGGCCAAGTAGATGCTAGCAACTCCAAGAGTTAGTATTTATGCTCGATAGTGGGTTCATGCCTCTGGTAATCTGGGGAAGTGACAAAAATCTCTAAGATACTAGATGTGTTGTTGCTACCAGGGAGAAAATAACAATCCTTTGTTCATAGAGCAATCGTATTGTTTACCTTACACGCAGTTCGTAAAGCAATAATCTGTTGCTTGCAACTTAATACTGGAGGGGGTTTGGATGATAACCTGAAGGTGGATTATTAGTCATAGATGCAGTTGGATGGCGGTCTATGTATTATGTTGTATTGCCCAATCAAGTCTCAAAGGAGTCAAGATGATTAGTATATGCATGTATTGCTTTCTCGGTGTTTGTCAATTGCCCCGCTGTAATTTTTTCACCCAGCATGTTATCTATCTTAAGAAGAGCCACCTCTAGTGAACTATGGATCCCGGTCCTTCTCTTTACATACAATCTACAATCTTTTACTGCTTTGTGTTTACTTTCTGCAAACTTTTTCTTCTTTCCATTCGATACGTTTAATCCTTTGTTTTCCGCAAAACACGGTGAGATTGACAACCTCATCGCAAGTTGGGGACAAAGTTCTGTTATTGTGTTGTGCAGGTCTCCATGTTGCTACTAGCACCGGTAGTGCGCCCTGCCAAAGCTCAGCTAGTAACACCTTTGAAGGTGTTTCCTTGCTCCTACTGGTTCGATTAAACCTTGGTTTCATAACTGAGGGAAACTTGCTACTGTGCTCATCATACCTTCCTCTTGGGGTTCCCAACGAGCTCTACATCAACACCGCCATCAAGCATTTTTCTGGGCGCCGTGCATTGAGCCATCAGATATTGCGATATCTAAAACAATATTTTGGTTGCAACATGATAGAGTATAGTTTAAGCAAAATATACGTTCTCATATTTGATGAGAATTTGCAAAATATACGTTCTAATCCTCCAAAAATGTTTTGGAAAGTAACATTATACTCGTGATTCGTCTTTATAAGCTATAGTAGCTTGATCATGAAAATTGTCATGATAAGGATGAATAAAAGATGGAGGTAGAATGTTTACTACACTAAAAGATTACTAAAGAATGGATTTTGAAAGAACGTCAAACATTTGATGATGGTGAAATACTTTAAAGTGCTCGTCCAAAGATATTAGTATTTGACTATACATGCTTTGGACTATGTGTCATGTATATGGCGCCACTATTGATGTTGATAGATTCTTTTAAAAGGAAAAATAAAATGCTGAAAGAGAATCTCAGAAATATTTGGCGGAAAAGAAAAGACTGGAATTGTCCATCTTAAGTATATAGATGATATACATGTTATGGTTGTATTCTTTGCCTGTTAAACAATGTGACTCTTGGGTATTGGATACCAAATTGTATGGTATGAAATGTCATACAGGGCAACACAATTTATGAACTATAATGGCCTAAGTAACTAGCAAGAGCATATGTGATATGGGAAATAGTCCCCTGCCCATGGTGGCCACGGTGCATAGGGTAGCTGCCGTTGGATTAGATTTAGGGAGCACACGGTGTTAGATGTTAAATGGCAACTATCCATATTGCCTCTAACGGATTTTGACCGAGAGCACACGGCGGCAGCGACCGTGACCGCAAATTACACCCGTATTACACGGGGGACATGCATTGAACGGTGCACTTTCCAACCAGTCATCAAGTCGACCGCAATACACATCCATAAAATATGGTCGCGGAGAGAACACGTGCGTGGGGCATGGATATTAGCATTCAAACCGTATGCGGTAATATACATCCATTAAACTAGGTCTACGGCAAGCAACACATACGTGTTTCATGGAGTATCTTCATGAGGTAAAAAATCCATGTATCCCGTACTCAATACATGCATGCGATAATGATCAATGGTCATCAAGTCGGCGGCGATACACATGCATAAAATATGGTCGACGGAGAGAACACATGTGTGTTTTACCGGTTATGATAGATGGACAGAACACATGCGTGCTTCACCGGTCGGCGGCAAATGATAGATGTAAAGTGCAGATCACTGCGATTGCCTATTGAAGCTTCGATCGCACCCGCCTGCCGGTAACGGATTTAGAAGAGCAATATATATGATGTTAACGCACGAATGCGGGCACAGACTTAAGTATGGGCTATGCGGTCATGGATAGATTGGAGAATGCGGCGGTGCATAGCCAGTTCCTTTTGCAGGCGGCCGTGAGAAGAATGGATGGGCAACAGGCAGAATTTAATGACCCTTAGAGACCGTGATGGAAACCAGGCCGCGGTTTAGCGGCGACGCTCGGGAGTTCATCTCTAGAGCAATTCAGAGAAGTAGTACATGCGTACAGCATGACGGTCATGGTTTTTTTCCACGTTCTCAGCACGGTAGACTGAGATTGGTTCATTTTTCTTGCGATGGAATCTAGTGCTGAGCTGAAATACTAGTCCGCAATGGACTTTTGAGATTGTCTGGTCATAGTTTTCTTCTGATGTACACTTTGCATTCTTTTCTGACCTGCACTTTGCAATTTGTTCTCAGCAGGTTGGATCTGCTTGCTCCTTCCTTCAGATGGTTTAGTCAATTTATTCTGTAAATTTGGGATAGTCAATTGTCTAAAAATTTGGAGCAAATTTATGTATTGATTTCCTGGCATACACAACAAATGCATGCACCGTGCCCCTAGAGTACTATTGGCATACACATCTATTGTCATTTTTTCTCATGGCTATGGCTAGGGTTGTGCTATTTCCAAGGTAAGCTACTTGCTCAGTCTATGCATGCACCGTGCCCCTGAGCAACCTGTGAAAGTACCAATCGGTGTACGTTTCCCATGGTAAACGGTTAGCGGCGCATGCTGAATACGGTGGATGACGGACGAATCAACTCTATTAACTAACCATCACAACCGTTACCCGCTTACATCCATCAAGGAGCATATGCTCCACAAATCGAACGGTGAGCAAGGTATGCACCGTAGTCACCATGGGCAGGAAATCCATGTTGTATGTGACATTGTTCATCGGAAACAAATAAAGTGTTGTTGTGTTTCATGTTGACATTAAAGCTTGCCTTCAAGATTTGTTTTAATAATTGTTATTTTGATCAGGTATTATAAGAACAAAAGGTTGTTCAAATAATTACCGTGTTCCATAATAGATGGATGATATAGAAGTATAGTTGGAGAAATCACGTCCATAAAACTAATGCTAAAAATATCGCAAGACAAATGATTGAAAGATCACTTACGAAGTGACATCGCCGTTTAAGTTATATTGGAAAGAAAACATGTAGAAACTCCATGTTGTTAGAATTTTGGAGTCTTTTGATTTTGATCAAATGACACTTTTGAGACTTTCCTAGAGATAGTTAAAATGTCGCTCAAAGGCCAACGAAGAATGCACGACTAACTTATTGGAATTTGTACATCTTGATGTATGTAGTCCATTATGTGAAGTCATGAGCGATGGATTTCAACTTCATGTGCTTTCTCCGGAAATTTGAGTGAGTATATGTGTATATTTACTTAATGAGGAAGAAGTATGAAACATTTGAAAATGATCAAAGATTTTCAGTATGAAGTGGAAAACCATTGTAACAAGAAAATAAATAGTTTATGATTGGATCATAAAGGAACATATTTGAGTTACAAGTTTAGCAAAACACCTAAGATTTGAGGAATCATTCCATGGATTTGCATTTCCCGAAACACCATAGGAGTATGGAGTGTTTGAGATATGTAATGAAACCTTGTTTGTCATGGTAAGATCAAAGGTGTCATTTATAAAACCTGCCATTATATTTTAAAGATTAAATCTTTGGAGACTACCACTTTTACACTGAAAAGAGCTTCATCGTGATCCGTTGAAATGACACCATATAAGTTATGGTTTGGGATAAAACCCAAGTTGTCCTTTCTTAAATATTGGTATGCTAGGTATAAGTAAAATGTTTACAACCAAAGTCAGATGAGCATGTCTTTGTAGGTTATTTTGAATAACTGTTGGGTATTCCACCATAACATCAAAGACAAAAGTGTTTGTCGCTTAGAACGTCAAGTTTCTCGAGAAGGAATTTTTCGTGAAAAGTTAAGTGGGAGGACAATAGAACTTTGATAAGGTTATTGAACTTTAGCTATGTGTGCTAAGTTGCACAACGCTGGAAAGTGTTCTGGAGGCAGCCACCAGGCTCATGGCTCACGTGGCTCAAAGATTGAGGTCACGGAGATCTAAGTTCCTATTGAACCAAGTAGGTCGCGTAAACAATCAAATACCAAGATTTGAGAAATTAAATCATTATTGTTTGACAATGATGAACCAACTACATGCAAAGAAGTAATGATGTGCCCTGACTCCGTCAAATGGCTTGAAGCCATAAAATCTGTGATAGTTCCATATACGAGAAATCAAGTTTTTAAACTATGAAGACCCTCTAGAAAGGTGCAAAACCTATCGGTCATATTTGGATCTATAAAGAAATATACATGGATGTTTGACATCTATGAAATAGTCTACATGTTGGGAAAGAGTTTACGATAACGTTCAAGAAGTTGATTATGACAAGATTTGATCTTTTATAGCAATATTTAGTCTGGACAGATTAAAGTAACAACCACTACATATAATTTTGTTATATGGTAGTTGAACAAACAAAACAAGTTCTTCTAATATAATGGTTACCTAGGATGTGTACATGACATGATCCAAAGGGTTTTTTAATTCAAAGGATGCTAAAAAGGCATGCAAACTTCAATGGTTGAGTAAGCATCATGGAGTTGGAATCTTCACCGTGATGAAACTATTAAAAGAGTTTAATTTCATCGGAGACAGTGAAGATGTTTGCATTTGCAAGAAATTAAGTGGGAGCACTGAGACATATTTCTAATACATTATATGAAAGACATATTGTTGATTGGAAATTATGTATTTTTTATTGACAAGGGTTAAGAATTTCATTTCGATGAAAGACTTAGGCATAACCCAAATATTAGGCATCCATGTCTATATGGATATATTGAGGCACTAATATGGTTGTATCGGAAGTACATAGATGAGATATTGAAAGAGTTCAATATGGAAATGACAAGAAAGGTTCCTGTCGCATGGAAAAGGACTGAATCGAAATTCGAGTGTTTTGACACTTGGTGAGTGAAATCACAAGAATATTTTGATCAATCATTCTATGAGATGTACACATCCAGATATGTCCTATGCTGTAAATGTTATGAGCATATACCAGGATGACGCATAAGATGATCATTGGACGGTAAGTATATCCTTATGATCTTTGAAAGAACTAAGAATATGTTATGTAAAGGTGACAAATAGATAGTTAGTTCATTGTAAAGTGTTGCACTAATACTAGTTTTGTCACAAAATAAAAATTAAGTTTATCTCAATTTAAACTATGGGTGGCACAATGTAATGGAAAGGAGATTCCATAATGGATTTGGATGAGTTCCAAAGTTAAGACATTGTGATAGATACTACAACAAAATGCTAAGTATATGATTGCTATTATAGCAGCAAAAGAGGGCATTTGTGGCAAGTAGTTTGTTATGCAACTAGGTGTGGTTCACATCGGGCTAATACTATGAAGATATATTGTACGACAATTGTATTGACATGATTTAACCCCAAGGAACTAAAGGTCACACCAAAGGACCAAATTTATACAATGCCATCTCATTGGAGAATGAGTGATGTGTAGAGACGCAAAGACATGCAAATACACACGGACCTGAAAGTGTCAGATCTAAGGATTATGTTTACCACTAGAAATCGTGTATATACAACACTAGAAATCAATAGGTGTTGAATGCACAAAGTTTTTCAAACTAGATTATTGACTCTATTACAAGTGGGAGACTATTGGAGATATGCCCAAGAGGCAATAATAAAGTGGTTGTTATCATATCTTTATGTTTATGATAAATGTTTACATCCCATGATATAATTGTATTAAGAGGAAACATTAATACTTGTGTGTTTTGTAAACATAAAAGAGTCCCTAGTAAGCCTCTTGTTAAACTAGGATTAATAGATGATCATGGTTTCCTGATTATAGACATTGGATGTTATTAATAACAAGATCATATCATTAGGAGAATGATGTGATGGATATACACCCATAGTAAGCATAGCATAAGATCAAGTCATTAAGTTCACTTTGCTACAAGCTTTTAAATACATAGTTACCTAATCCTTCGACCATGAGATCATGTTAATCACCGTCACCAGATGAGTACTTTGATGACGTCAAATGCCACTTCCGTAACTGGGTGGTTATAAAGGTGGCATTGGGTATTCTGAAAGTATGTGTTGAAGCGCATGGATCAAGAGTGAGATTTGTCCATCCGAATGACGGAGAGATATACTCTGGGCCCTCTCGGTGGAATGCCATCCAATTAGTTGCAAGCATGTGACTAGGTCACAAGGGATGTCATATCACAGAACGAGTAAAGAGTACTTATCGGCAACAAGGTTGAACTAGGTATGGAGATACCGACGATCGAACCTCAGATAAGTAAAGTATTGCGCGACAAAGGGAATTGGTTTCGTATGTTAATGGTTCTCTCGATCACAAAGTCATCGTTGAATATTTGGGAGCCATTATGGATCTCCAGGTCCCGCCATTGGTTATTGATCAGAGAGGTGTCTCGATCATGTCTACATAGTTCGCGAACTGTAGGGTGACACACTTAAAGTTCGATGTTGTTTAAGTAGATATGGAATGTGAGTTGGAAACTGAATGTTGTTCAGAGTCTCGGATTGGATTTAGGACATCACGAGGAGATCCAGAATGGTCCGGAGAATAAGATTCATATAATGGAAGTCATATTCCGGGGTTCAAAAAAAGTTGTCGGTATTTGACCGGATCTTCTAGAATGTTCTAGAAGGGGCCACCAGTGGGCCCACCACCCCGGGAGGGACAACATGAGCTAATGGCATGCTGCGGGGGCCCATGGGCCAGCCGCACCAAGACCTAGGGGCCCAAGCGACAGACCTAGGGTTTTGGGGGGGGCACTTGGGGGACAAGTTTTCGTCTTTCCCCCTCCCTCTTGAGCCGCCACTTGAAGGGGTGGGCCAAGGGGGGAACCTAGCCGCCACCCCTTCTATATTAAGAGGGGAGGGGTGAGCGCCCAAGGCCCCTAGCCGCTACCTCTCTCCTCCCTCTTCCATCTTCCCGCTCTAGCTTAGGCGAAGCCCTGCAGGAATTCTCCTCCACCACCACCACCACGCCGTCGTGCTGCTAGGATTCCAAGGGGATCTACTACCTCCACTGCCCGCTGGAACAGGGAGAGGAATGTCTTCATCGACTCTGTATGTGTGACCGATCGTGGAAGCGCTGCCGGAACGCAGCGCCGGAAGGATCGTCTACGCAATCTTGAGATCGGCAAGTGATCTTCTACATCAACCACGATCTGATCTCGCTAAAGGCTTTGGATCTTCGAGGGTTAGTTCGCATCTATCTCGTTGCACTTATCTCGTAGATTAGATCTTGGCTTTTCCATAGATTGGATCTTGGTTTTGTTCGTTCTTGCGGTAGATTTTTTTGTTTTCCCTGCTACGAACCCTACAAGTCGTTCCCGTGGAAACAACATCGACATTTGATAGCACCTTTGATTCCGATGCCAAAGGAGATGAAGAACGTAGCTGGGTAAGACAACGTCCAGAATGATGTCGAGGAAGCGACGAGCACGTGGAGCTCACGGGCTTCAAGTGTGCACGGTGGATGGCGCCAATATTTCGAGTGTGCTTGGCAATACCGTCTGGTCTAGGCGCATGCAGCTCCATAATTTTCACCACATGACATAGACACACCCTAGAGAACATGTTGCCATGCATTACTCACATTGTTTTGAATTTGGGTCTATAAAACTACTCCCTATCGTCCTACAATAACTTGCTGGCAAGCTCAAATAGCTCGCCAAAAACGAGGGAATATTATCGAAGAGATATGGGTGGTAATAATTACCTCAATAGGAATGATATTAGGCAGTGTCACCACGTCATTAGTTTTCAAGTTGTTCCATGTGAAAAAAATTGTGTGGTGAAAGAAATTCCTCATTTGATTTCAACGAAAACACAACAAGCAAAATTTGTAAATACATTGCAAATGTGAAGAATTTCATAAACAATCTAGAAAACATTACCTTGGAGAAAAACCTTACTTTGGTGATTAATGTAGTTATAGGGAGGTGGAAAGCCAACCCAAAGCTTGTGAGGAGACTAATAGAGCTAGAGAATATGTCTATTTCTAGGATCCCAAACTAACCAAGGGTTTTAGTTCCGCGGACCCATGACTACTTGAATTTTGCATTTAGCTCCGGTAACTTGCTCACAACGAGCCCTAAGAAATTCCAAATTTCTTTGTGAAGCACTCGGCTTACTCTTTTCCACCTTTATCACAATTAGGAAGTAATCAAGCATGGCTGCTAGGTATTTTCGGCAAGAGACACTATTCTAGCCATGTTAATAGATTTTCCTTACAAAGGAGCCATTTTTTAGGACGGTCTATCCAAAATGTGTTTGGAAATAAAAATTCAATGGGTTTCCCTAGGAGGATGATAAAGCTTGGTACTTGATGGGGAAGTCAGCTTTTGCAGCCTAGAAGTCATGAATGATGCAATCAAGGTCGAAGTATTGACATCTCGTCGGGGCAATGGTGCTTTTGGACATATTGGTGCATAATACTATCACATGCTTGAAATTGTCGAGAATTTGCGCCAAGGGATAATCATCATTGACCTAGGATGGCGGTAAGATGATTACAACATCAACATACATGGATATATACACCAGGAAGAGACACACGTTGTTTGGCTTAAGTTTCAAGGTGAAGTAGCTGATGGAGAGGGTCGAAAGCAATGATGAGTAACGAAGGAAATAGAGGATCGTCCTGATGAAGATCACGTTAATCAAAGGAGATCTTCTAGAGTTCATCATCAGTATCAATTCATTGATGGTCGTGGATCGCTTTCCAGCTGCTGAATTTCATGGACGAAGGGTGGTGACTCCGAGCTCTGGCGCTGCAGACCTTCTGGCATCATCTCTTCCTCTTCCTCCAGGCCGGCGAGCCATCAAGGAGGATCTTCACGAGATTCGTTGCGGCGTTCATCGCCTCGCCATTATCGAGTGGTGCGGTCCCGGAGATGGCATGGGTGGCCGACGAGATGCTCACTTTCGTCGGTGGAGAAGGACCTGGTCGTGTTTTCAGAAATAGTTACAGGGTCCTTTGTGTAAAAATCCAAGACTGTGTTGCAAATAGTCTTTATGCTAGGGTCGATGTAATTTATAACCCATCGCTTCTCCTTAATACAGTTTCTCGAAGCTTAGGGGTCTATCCCGTGCCAAAAAAAAAAAGTCCCTATCATACTCTCGTGGTAATCAATTCCCTCTAGCTTTCACCCGCACCGGGAGCCCGTCCGCCATGCGCAGCGTCAGTGATGCCACCTGCCGCGGCCGGTACTTTCTGTTCACCACCAATTCAAACTCCTCAAGCACGCACGCCACGATGGACTTCATCTGAATGTATGCCATCTCCTTCCCGAGGCAAATCCTTGGCCCCGCGTGGAACGCCACGTACCGGAACGGGCTCTCCGGCCGGAACGTCCCCTCCGCCGGGTCCAGCCACCGCTCCGGCCGGTACGCCGGTGCGTCCTCGCCCCACACGGACTCCATCCGCCCCATCGCGTACGAGCTGTATGCCACGAACCACCCCGCTCCCACCGCCGTGCCGTCCGGCAGCACGTCGGCAGCCTGCGTGTTCAGCGTGTTAAACGGCACCGGAGGGTACAGCCGCATCGACTCCGTGACGGCAGCGTGGACGTAGTGCATCTCCCTAAGCTCGTCGAGGTCGAAACCGGCATTGCCCAGATCAGCGTGGGCGCGGCGGGCGCGCACGGCGGCGACCTCGTCTCGGATGCGGCGCTCCACGTCTGGGCGCGAGGACAGCAGCCAGAAGAACCAGGTGAGCGCGGAGGATGTCGTCTCCCGCCCCGCCAGCAGGAAGCTGATCACCACGTCGCGGAGGGCCGTCTCGGTGTAGCTCTCGCTCTGGCTCGCCATGAACCTGGACAAGAGGTCGTGCTTCTCGCAGCCCATGCTCATCTCCTCCCGCCGCGACCGGATGATGCGATCGGCGTAGCCGTGCACTATGGCGATGGACTCGCGTAGCCGCCGCTCGGACCCCAGATTAAACGCCTTTTTGATCTTCCAGAATCCCGGGACGGCGTACTGGAACCTGCCTGCGCTTAGATTGGCAGCGTCGCGGAAAGCATCTGCGAACCTGCTTCTCGCGGTCGCCTCCAAGCTTGCGCCGTCGATGTCGCCGTCTCCGTCTCCGTCAGGGAGCTGGCCCGGGTCGTGATCGAAGGCGACGCGGCAGATATTATCGAACGCGTACCGCTCGAGCGTGTCCTGGATGTCGATTGGCTGGCCGGAGCTCACCGCACGGCGCAGCAGCGGGATGAGCCTGCCGTGGAGCTCGCTGTGCACGCTCTGGGCCACGAAGACGCGCAGGGAGCGCGTGTTGAACTCGTAGCTGGCGGCCTTCCGCTGCGAGCGCCACGCCTCGCCGTCGGCGTTGAAGATGCCACGGCCGAGGAAGTCGTGGAGCAGGGACGCGAAGCGCGGGCCCTTGGGGAAGTTGTCGAAGCCGGCACGCAGGATGTGCTCCACGTTCGCCGGGTTGGCAGTGATGATGCCCCGCACGCCGCCCGGCCGGCGAAACACGAGCGTGCACCCGGGCTGGGACGCGAGCACCTCGGTCAGCCAGTCCATTATGCGGTGGCGGTTCGCCAGGAACTGTGGCAGGTGGCCGAGCAGCGGGTAAGGCTGAATCCCCGCCTTCTTGTCGACACTCCGGGCGGCACGAAGGACCAGGACTGCGCCGAGGAAGAAGAGCGGTAGCAGTAGCAGCAAGGCTGCCATCGCCATTGTCGCTAGCTGGGCTCTAGTGAACCTGTCGGGCAGTGCGTGGCCGCGTGGGGTTATCGATCTTCGTCGTTTATTAGAGTTTAGGTGAACAGGGAGAAGATAAGTAAGGAGAGGAGGAAAAGAGTGTGGTGGTGAGCGAACCGGTTGCGGTGGAGGCGCCATCGCCACAGGTGACTTCTTGTTCTAAGCACGCAACTGCTGCCGGTCGATCGGCCGCTGTCAAGGCATCCACCGTGGATGCGTAAAAAACCCACACCATAATTAAAAAAATACACTTTAAGCGCTATTCATGTATATTTTTTTTAGGCAACCGGCAGGAGCACTGCCTTTTCTATTAGAAGGGGGAAAAACAAACCACGACACATTGTACAGGAGAGGATTTTTAGATTATGGTAGGAAAATGCCAGAAAACCACCATGAGGACTGGAAAGAAAAAATAGAACCTAATCTGGCTCAGCGGGAATAGCTTGTATGAAGTTGCCGTAGGCTCTTTCCCTCTGTTGAATGTCATCCCGAGCGATGGAGGCCACCTCAATGTAGGTAAGGCGTTTTCCAGTGAAAATTCTTCGGTTTCTTTCCTTCCAGGCGTTCCAGAGGACATAGAGCAGCCGGCCGCTGAGGCGCTGTTGTGCTTTGGATGTCTTCCTATCGATCAGGTCATCCCACCATTCAGAGATGGAGGCAAAAAATTGGCCCTGATTACCCACAGCGTCGTTGTCCCAATGTTGGATGGTGGTCCATACCGCCGTCGTGAAGGGGCAATCTTTGCACAGGTGGACGGCAGATTCGGGGGCAGAACCACAAAGAGAGCAGGTTGGGTCGTGAGGCCATCCTCTAGCGGCGAGCATGTCTGCAGTGAGCAGCTTTCCGTGAAGGGCGAGCCAGGAGAATAGTTTACATTTCAGCTCGGCATGAGCGGACCAGATTTTCTGTGCTTTGAACTTCGAGAAACATCCATGGAATTGCGCGTGGTAGGCAGAGCTAGTGCTGTAGATGCCATCAGCCGTGAGTGTCCATCTAATGGAATCAGGCTGGAGCGTGGACAACGTGGTGTCCTGGATGAGGTCCCATAGCTGCAGGTATTGGGCCAACTGGATGGGAGTATTTAGTCGAGCAATGGAGCGGATCCAGTTGTTGTTGCGGAGTTCCTTAGCAATAGTCCTTTTCTTCCTGGTTGCAATCCTATACAGGTCAGGTGCCCACTGACTGATGGGGCCTAAGTCGCTCTAGTTGTCGTGCCAAAAAGAGGCCTTTTCACCATTCCCTAGAGTAATTCCCGTGGATGCTCTGAAGAGCGCCATGTTAGTCGAGTTGCAGGGGAGCCTCGAACCCACCCATGTACGCTCCGGGTCAGTCCATTGTAGCCAGGGCCATCGTAGTCGCAGGGCTCTTCCGGTGCGTTCAAGGTCAGGCATGCCCAGGCCTCCCAACGCCTTTGGTCTACAGACCGTCTTCCAGTTGACAAGCGCCTTGCCCTTAGCCGCATGCTCCCCTTCGTCGCCTGCCCAGACAAAGTTCCGGGCGATCTTTGTGATCTTCTTGAGCGCCCAGGTAGAAAGAGGAATGGCTGTGGCGTGGAAAGTAGCAGTGGCCATAAGGACCGATTTTTCGAGGGTTATCCTCCCGGGTCGCGCGATGTTTTTCCCGTACCATCCCGGAAGTTTTCTGGCGATTTTGTCGAGGAGGGGTTGGAGGTCCACTTTGCGAAGGCGACGGGTGTGCAGCGGTAGTCCTAAGTACTTTCTGGGGAAGGTAGCAAGTTTGGCCGGGAAGGATGACAGCAGATCCGCGATGTTGATATGCCCGCAATGCACCGGAAAGACCTCCAATTTTGCCAAGTTGGTGACGAGCCCACTGGCCCGACCAAAGCACTTGAGAATCTTAGAGATGGCGACGAGCTCCTCTTTCACCGGGTTGACAAAAATTCCGGCATCATCGGCATAGAGGGAGATTCTGCAGGTAGTCGATCTAGAGTGGATGGGGCTTAGAAGCCCGCTCGATGTCGCTTTGGCGGATGTCTTTGCAAGGTCGATGGCGAGGATGAATAGCATGGGGGAGAGGGGGTCGCCTTGTCTAAGTCCACGGGCGTGCCAGAAAGGCTTGCCAGGATTGCCATTGAGGAGGATTCTCGAGGATGCAGAGGCCAGGGAGAGACAGACCAGTTGCCGCGGTCGGGCGAAGCCTGTGGCGATCATCACCTCGATAAGGTAGGCCCATCCAACTGAGTCGAAGGCTTTTGATATGTCCAACTTCAGGAAAAAACTCGGGATCTTCGAGGAGTAGAGCTCTCTAATGAGGTTCTGCACATGTAAAAAATTGTCGTGGATGCTCCTCTTCTTGACGAAAGCACTTTGGCATTTTGAGACGATGTCTGGTAGCCTCGGGGCCAGACGGTTGGCGAGGAGCTTGGAGAAGATCTTTGAAAGGCTGTGGATAAGGCTGATAGGCCTGTAGTCTCCCACGGATGCGGCGTCTGCCTTCTTCGGGATCAGTATGATATTGGCACAATTTACAAGGTTGACGCAGTTTGCCCGGAGTTTGGACATATGGGAAATGGCGTTGATGACGTCGTTCTTCATAGTGCCCCAACAAGATTTGAAGAAAGCTCCAATAAATCCGTCAGGTCCTGGTTCTTTCTGAAGGGAATATGCCCGAGAGGCAATAATAAAGTGGTTATTATCTTATTCCATGTTTATGATAAATGTTTATTTTACATGCTAAAATTGTATTGATCGGAAACATCAATACATGTGTGTTTAATAAACAAAAAGGGTTCCTACTTATGCCTCTCTTATAGACAAGCTTGTTGTTTAACAAGATGATCAAGGTTTCCTGATCATGGACATTGGATGTTGTTAATAACAAGGTCACACCATTGGTGGAATGATGTGATGAACATTCATCCGAAGTATAGCATTACGATCAAAGTCATTATGTTTATATTGCTATAACATCATACGAAGTAATCTTTATCCTTAGACCATGAGATCATGTTAATTGCTAACACCGGAAGAGTATCTTGATAACATCAAACGTCACACCGTAACAGGGTGACTATAAAGATGGGTTCGATCTACGAAGGTGTTATGTTGAGGCTCATGGATCAAGAGTGGAATTTGTCAATCCCGATGACGGATAGATATACTCTGGTCCCTCTCGGTGATATCACATTGAAATAGCTTGCAAGCAAGTGATGTGATCACTAGAATGTTATATCACAGGAACGAGAAAAGAGTACATGTCGGTAACGAGATCAAACTAGGTATGGATATACCGATGATCGAATCTCGGACATGTAATATATCACGGGACAAAGAGATTTAGTTACTAGCGTTAAAGGTTCTCACGATTACAGAAGTCATCATTGAATGTGTAGGAGTCGGTATGGATCTCCAGGTCCCGCTGCTGATTATTGATCGGAGAGGGGTCTCGATCATGTCTGCATTATTCGCGAACCGTAGAGTGACACACTTAAGAGATACCGACACCATTTGGAGCAAATATGTTTCAGATAAAGATTTAAGAAAGCGCTGGAATTATTTCAATAGACACCGAAACTGTTTCGGGTGAAATTGCTGAAATTGGTTCTGCATGTAATATTGAAATGTTGCAGGGGGTTTTATGTGAATGTTTGTTAATTAAAGTAATTAACAAAATTCTGAATAAAAATAATAAAAGAGTTTTATTAAATGAGAGAGCATTAAATTTGGAGAAATTTAATGCATTTAAAGTGGAGACTTTAAAAGAGAATGTGAAGGGGCAAATTTATGTGGAGGGAGTTACCACCACATGAATGGAGGAGGTGAAGAGTCACCTCCTCCATGCGCCGGCCATGAAGGAGGGGCAGCCCCCTCCTCCTATAAAAGGCCACCCCCTCCTCACTTCTCACACACACCTCCTTGTGAAGGATCTCTCTCCCTCTCTAGTATTATTTCCCCATGGTCTCGGATTAGCGAGATACATGTTCTCAGTGGCTTTATCTGGAAAGGAGTTGCTGCTTCCGCTGCTTTGCTGGAGCGAGGGATGGAGGTTGTCGGGGTACCGAACGTGTGTGCGATCACGGATGCACCGCTGCTGCTTTGGACTTGGTGCTGGAGCTAGATCGATGGACGTCTTTGGGCGGACTGCTGGACTTCATCACGATCTTGAGATCGGCAAGTGTACGACTACATCAACCACGAGTTCCTACTCGTTAACAAAGCTCGTTGTCTACGAGGGTAAGTTCTCATTAGATGTATGTCCACCCGTTGCTTTGTACCTAGTAGATAGATCTTGGCGTGTAGTTCACACCGTAGGAAATTTTTTGTTTTCTATGTTGCGGACCCAACAGTGGTATCAGTGCCTGATCTATGCGTAGGTGCTTAGCACGGGTACTACACATATGTTTATATGTGGGTGATGATGATCATGCTATTGCTTCTTTCATGTATTTTGGATATTGGTGGCATAGTGGGATGAAGCGGCCCGGACCAACCTTACATGTCATCGTACATGAGATCGGTTCCACGATTGATATGCAACTTGTTTTGCATAAGTGGTTGGGGGGTGTCTGTCTCTCCTACTATAGTCAATATCTGATTTACAACGAGTTGCTAATAACTTAGTTATCCTCGTTGTGGTTCATGTTCGTAGGTAAGAACGATTCTATCTCCGAAAGCCCTAAGCCACGTAAAAATTGCAATTGATAAATTAGAGGCGTCTAGTTTAGATCGTTGCTAGGCTAGTGTATTGATATGATATTGTTGTAAGTAGATGTATGATAGATACTCTTACAACACACTCAACGTGTAAGTTCCATAGACCTTGGCCTTACACACAAAGGAATGATAGAGATCATACCACGATGCAAGTGATAGAGATCAAATGCATGGACCATATCATCTCACTTTACACGTTAGATGTTAGCATCTTATACTACTAGTTTGGCGCTTTCTGTAGCATTGTAAGGTCCCTCATTTAAATATCAAGATAAAATATGTTCTTCCTTAAGTATGCACCGTTCTATGGATCGTGTTTGCGAGACATCACGTGATGATCGGGTGTTCTCAACTCTACGCTTTCATGCAACGGGTGTAAGACAATTTTACACACTCGAATACTAAGGTTCTTACTTGGCGAGCCTAGCATGTATAGACATGGCCTCGGAACACGGACCGAAAGGTTAAGCCTGAGTCATATAGTTGATGTGATGACCATATTGATGCTCGTCTTTGAAGCTACACCGACTCACGTGATGATCGGACTTGGTGTAGTGGATTTGGTTCATGTAATCACCAAAAAGGCACGAGGGATGTCGTTTTTGAGTGGGAGTTCATTTCTAATTTGGATTAGTCGAACTCAATTTGTCATAAACTAAATCGAAGTGAATTTGCATAATTTGTTGTAGTCATTGACTTCTGTTCACTACCTTATGCTTAGTTTTAATTGAGATAATAGAACTATAGAATTCTGGATATTTACTTTACGAACTGGTATCGTATTGTTTTGAATGTCAATTTAAAGTTTATAAGTCCTATTGCAAACTTTCAGCAAACTCTGTTTACTCCATGAAGTTTAATAAGTAGTATTAAATCAAGAGTAAGAATTCCAATGTTAGTATCTAAAGTATCATGTTTGCCTCCATGATTATTGATATTCAAAAAGTTGTTTTAATATCAAGATTATATTGGAGCTGAAAAGTTTCAGAAACCATCATGTGTGAAAGATATTGTGATATCTGAAACAATGTTTTTGGTTGCATTATGATAGAGTATAATTTAGCAAAATACATGTTCTCATATTGTATGAGAATTTGTGAAGGATGGAGATGCTAGGCATCCGAATCTACCAAAAAGGTTTTGGGAACTGATATTATACTCGCGATTCTTCCTTATAGGCTATAGTAGCTTGATCATGAAAGTTGTCATGATAAGGATGAATAGAAGATGTAAGTAAAATGTTTACTACACTAATAGATCACTAAAGAATGGATTTTTGAAAGAACACCAAACATTTGATGATGGTGATCCACTTCAAAGTGCAAGTCCAAAGGTATTAGTATTTGACTATATACGTTTTGTACCATGTGTCATGTTGATGACATCACTATTGATGTTGATAGATTCTTTTAAAAGAAAAGGAATTGCTGAAAGAGAATCTATAAAATATTTGGCAGAAAATAAAAGGTTGGAGATGTCCAACTTAGGTATATAGAAGATATACATGTTATGGCTATATTCCTTGCTTGTTAAACAATGTGGTTCTTAGGTATTGGATACCGAATTGGTTGGTATAAAGTGTCATACAGGACAACACAATTCATGAACTACAATGGCCTAAGTAACTACCAAGAGAATGAGTGATGATGTTCATCGAAAACAAATAAAGTGTTATTGTGTTTTTCGTTGTCATCAAACCAAGCCTTCAAGATTTGTTTAAATAATTGTTATTTTGTTCTGGTATTATGAGAACAATGGCTATTCAAATAATTACCGTATTCCATAAAGGATGGATGAACTTTTACAAGTCTAGTTGGAGAAATCACATCCATAAACACTATTGCTAAAATGTCGCAAGACAAATGATTGAAAGATCACTTATGAAGTGACATCGCTGTTTAAATTATATTGGAAAGAAAACATGAAGAAACTCCATGTTGATGGATTTTTGGAGTCTTTGATTTTGATCAATTGACGCATGTGAGACTTTCCTCGAGATAATTGAAACTCCGTCCATAGGCCACAGAGAAACGGATGACTAGCTTATTGGAAATTGTGCATGCTGATGTGCATAGTCCATTATGTGTAGCCATATGCGATGGATCTTTTTGCTTCATAAGCTTTCTCTGAAAATTTGAGTGAATATTTCTGTATATTTACTTAATAAGGAGGAAGTATGAAACATTTGAAAGTTGTTCAAAGACTTTCAAGATGAAGTTGAAAATCATTGTAACAAGAAAATAAAGAGTTTATGATTCGATCATAAAGGAAGATATTTGAGTTACATGTTTAGCAAAAACACCTAAGAATTGAGGAATTGTTCCATGATTTGTGTTTCTCGATAAACCATAGGAGTATGGCATATTTGAGAGATGAAATCAAACCATGTTTGACATGGTAAGGTCAAAGGTGTCATTTATAAAACTGCCATTATGTTTTTAAGGATTGAAGCTTTAGAGACTACCGCTTTTACACTGAAAAGAGCACCATCGTGATCCATTGAAATGACACCATATGAGTTATGGTTTGGGATAAAACCCGAATTGTCTTTTCTTAAATTTTGGTATGCTATGCATAAGTAAAATATTTACAACCAAAGTCGGATAAGCACGTCTTTGTAGGTTATTCCAAAGAATTTGTTGGGAATTTCTCCATAACACCGAGGACAAAAGAGTTTGTTACTTGGAACGTCAAGTTTCTTGAGAAGGAATTTTTCGTGAAAAGTTAAGTGGGAGGACAATAGAACTTTGATAAGGTTGTTGAACCTTAGCTATATGTGCTAAGTAAAGCATGAAAGTGTCCCGGTGGCGGCCACAATGCTCATGGCTCTCGTGATTACAAAAGGTGTGATCTCGGAGATTAGAGTTCCTATAGAACCGTGTGGGTCGGTAAGAATCAAATAGTAAGATTTGATAAGCAAGTCATTATTGTTTTGACAATGATGAACCGACTACATGCAAAGAAGCGATGATGGGCCCTGACTCCATAAAATGACTAGAAGTCATAGAATCCGTGATAGTATCCATACACGAGAAAACAAGTTTCTGAACTTGAAAGACCCTCCGGAAAGTCGTGAAGCCTATCGGTCGTGTTTGGATCTATAAAGAAATAAGACATGGAGGTTTAACATCTATGAAATAGTCGACATGTCGGAAAGAAGTTTACGACAATGTTCAAGGAGTTGACTATGACAAGATTTGATCTTTCATAGCGATATATAGTCTTGACGGATTAATGTAGCAACCACTACATATAATTTGGTATATGGTAGTTGAATAAACAAAACAAGGTTCTTCTAATAGAACGGTAACCTAGGACATGTACATGACATGGTCCGAAGGGTTTTGTTAATTCAAAGGGTGCTAAAAGGGCATGTAAACTTCAATAGTTGAAGTAAGCATAGCGGAGTTGGAATCTTCACCATGATGAAACTGTTAAAAGAGTTTAAATTCATCGGAGATGATGAAGATGCTTGCATTTGCAAGAAATTAAGGGAACCTTGAGACATATTTCTAATACATTATGTAGAGGACATATTGTTGATTGGAAATGATGTATCTTGTATTGACACAAGTTAAGAATTTCATTAAAATAAGATTTCGATGAAAGACTTGGGCAAACCCGGAATATTAGGCATCAATATCTATATGGATAGATTAAGGCGCTAATATGGTTGTGCCAGACATACATATATGAGATATTGAAAGGTTTCAATATGGAAACAATAAGAAAGGTTCTTGCTGCATGGAAAGGATTGTATCAAAATTCAAGTGTTTCAACACTTGGTGAGTAAAATCACATGAAGATTTTGATCGATTATACCATGATATGTATATATCTAGAATGTCCTATGCTCTAAATGTTATGAGCATATCCCAGAATGATTCATAAGATGATCATTGGACAATAGTGAAGATATTCTTATGAGCTTTGGAAGAACTAAGAATATATAATGTATAAGTGACAAATAGTTAAAGGTACTTCATTGTAAAGTGTTACATTGATACTAGTTTTGTCACAAGATACAAATTAAATTTATCTCAATTTAGACTATGGGTAGCACAATATAATGGAAAAGATGTTCCATGATGGATTTGGATGAGTTCCAAAGTTGAGACATTGTGACGAATACTACAAAAAAAGGCTAAGTATATAACTGCTATAGTAGCAGCAAAGGAGGGCATTTGAGTTAAGTAGTTTGTTATCAAACTAGGTGTGGTTCAAAGTGGGCTAATACTATGAAGATATATTGTGTGACAATAATATCAACATATTTTGAGCCGAACAAATTAAAGGTCTCACCAAAGGACCAAATCTATACAATGCCATCTCATTTGAGAATGAGTGATGCGTAGAGACGCAGAGACATGCAAATACACACGGACCTGAAACTGTCAGATCTAGAGATTATGTTGACCACTAGCAATAGCGTATATGCAACACCAGAAAGCCATAGGTGTTCAATACGCAAAGTTTTTCAAACTAGATTATTGACTCTAGTGCAAGTGGGAGACTGAAGGGAATATGCCCGAGAGGCAATAATAAAGTGGTTATTATCTTATTCCATGTTTATGATAAATGTTTATTTTACATGCTAGAATTGTATTGATCGGAAACATCAATACATGTGTGTTTAATAAACAAAAAGGGTTCCTAGTTATGCCTCTCTTATAGACAAGTTTGTTGTTTAACAAGATGATCAAGGTTTCCTGATCATGGACATTGGATATTGTTAATAACAAGGTCACACCATTGGTGGAATGATGTGATGAACATTCATCCGAAGTATAGCATTACGATCAAAGTCATTATGTTTATATTGCTATAACATCATACGAAGTAATGTTTATCCTTAGACCATGAGATCATGTTAATTGCTAACACCGGAAGAGTATCTTGATAACATCAAACGTCACACCGTAACAAGGTGACTATAAAGATGGGTTCGATTACTTGAAGGTGTTATGTTGAGGCTCATGGATCAAGAGTGGAATTTGTCAATCCCGATGACGGATAGATATACTCTGGGCCCTCTCGGTGATATCACATTGAAATAGCTTGCAAGCAAGTGATGTGATTACTAGAATGTTATATCACGGGAACGAGAAAAGAGTACATGTCGGTAACGAGATCAAACTAGGTATGGATATACCGATGATCGAATCTTGGACATGTAATATATCGCAGGACAAAGGGATTTAGTTACTAGCGTTAAAGGTTCTCACGATCACAGAAGTCATCATTGAATGTGTAGGAGTCAGTATGGATCTCCAGGTCCCGCTGCTGATTATTGATTGGAGAGGGGTCTCGATCATGTCTGCATTATTCGCGAACCGTAGGGTGACACACTTAAGGGATACCGACACCATTTGGAGCAAATATGTTTCAGATAAAGATTTAAGAAAGCGCTGGAATTATTTGAATAGACACCGAAACTGTTTCGGGTGAAATTGCTGAAATTGGTTCTGCATGTAATATTGAAATATTGCAGGGGGTTTTATATGAATGTTTGTTAATTAAAGTAATTAACAAAATTCTGAATAAAAATAATAAAAGAGTTTTATTAAATGAGAGAGCATTAAATTTGGAGAAATTTAATGCATTTAAAGTGGAGACTTTAAAAGAGAATGTGAAGGGGCAAATTTATGTGGAGGGAGTTACCACCACATGAATGGAGGAGGTGACTCTTCCACATGAATGGAGGAGGTGAAGAGTCACCTCCTCCATGCGCCGGCCATGAAGGAGGGGCATCCCCCCTCCTCCTATAAAAGGCCACCCCTCCTCACTTCTCACACACACCTCCTTGTGAAGGATCTCTCTCCCCCTCTAGTATTATTTCCCCATGGTCTCGGATTAGCGAGATACATGTTCTCGATGGCTTTATCTGGAAAGGAGTTGCTGCTTCTGATGCTTTGCTGGAGCGAGGGATGGAGGTTGTCGGGGTACCGGACGTGTGTGCGATCACGGATGCACCGCTGCAGTCTTGGACTTGGTGCCTTTGGAGCTGGATCTCGATGGACGTCTTTGGAGCCGGACCTGCTGGACTTCATCACGATCTTGAGATCGGCAAGTGTACGACTACATCAACCACGAGTTCCTACTCGTTAACAAAGCTCGTTGTCTACGAGGGTAAGTTCTCATTGGATGTATGTCCACCCGTTGCTTTGTACCTAGTAGATAGATCTTGGCGTGTAGTTCACACCGTAGGAAATTTTTTGTTTTCTATGCTGCGGACCCAACACTTTCACCGAAGGCATGGAGAAGACCGCCTCCTTAATCTCATCATCGTCGAAGGGGGCGTCGAGGTCGGTTAGGTCGTGAGGGGTGTAGCCGAGGCCGTCCCAGTTGAGGCAGACCTGCCTAGGCGCTCGTGTCCCAAGCAAGTCGCTGAAATGATTCAGGAGCACCTCCTCTTTGTCCTTGGTCGTGATAGCCATGCCACCCACGGTGGCGAGCGATTGGATAAAGACATTCCTGCGACGACCATTCACCCTTGTGTGGAAGAGCTTAGTGTTGGCATCGCCCAGGCGGATCCAAATAAGTCTTGATCTCTGCCGTAGCTTAATTTTCTGGATGGCTAGCATCCCGACATAAGAAGCTTTGAGTCGTCTCCGCAACTCTCTTTCGTCATCCGATAAAGCTCTAGATTTCTCAGCGAGGTCAAACCTCCATATAAGCTCTTTGGCCATGGCTATCTGATGGCGCAGGACACCTGTGCATTGTCGTTGCCACTTCTTGAGGGCCTTCGCAGTGCGGGACAGCTTTATGTGAATTCTATGAATGGGGTCCATGACCTGGATGTCCTTGTGCCAGGCCTCCTCGACAGTTTCCTTAAAGCCTTCCATACGCACCAAGATCTTGTTCGAATTTGAGCGAGGACTTTCGGTCGTGGTCACACATCCTTGGAGCGAAGAGGGAATGATCGAGTAAGCGAGGTGATGGCTCGAAGATGTGCGTCCGGAAGAGAAAGTCCCAATCGTCAAGTAGAAAACATGGTCGATCTTGGTGAGAACTGGTCGGCTGGGCGTTTGACCAAGTGAAACGCCTTCCACCATGCTTGGTGTCTTTTAACTGTAAGAAGTCTCTTGCCTCTCTAAACTTGCGGATGAGACGGTGGTTGATGTTTAGGTTGTTCTTGTCGGAGGCTTTCGTGATGAGGTTAAAGTCGCCGACCAGGAGCCATTCATCTCTGACGAAAGGTTTAAGGGATCTGAGTTCCTCGATGAAGGCAAACTTCTCCGAATCCCCTTGTGGCCCCTAGACACAGGTTAGAGTCCATTTTATCCCCTCCTCGAGCATGGTGATTGTAGCGGAAAGCGTGTGATCCGTAATGTGGGGGTCCGGCAAAGTGAAGAAAGCACTTGAGGCTGCTAAAATGATGCCTCCCCGAGTGCCAGAGGCCGGAAGGCAGGCCGGAGAAAAAAAGGAACAGCTATCTCTGGTAATATCCATACAGACAATGGAGCTGCTGGGTGCGACCGCGCCGTCCCAGCGTCCCAGCGTGGCGCCCTTCCTCCACCTGCGCCTCTGTTGGTGCCTGTCATGCGCATTTTTCCCATGAGCCTGGTACCCATGAGGAGGCGGCCGTCCCTGGGTGCCGCGACCCGCCGATCCAGATCTGGAGGCGGCGCCGGTGGACTCCTCGCCTACGCGGTCTCCCCGCCTCGTCTCCTCGGGGTCGGAGGTGGTACCCGACTCGGCCCTGGTCTCCGCTTCACCGACCAGGGGAGGGGCCCATGCCTCCTCGCCTGCCTCGCCCCGCGGCAAGTCCGCCGCCATTAATGCGCCTCGCGTGCAGATGGCCGCCTTCAATGCAGAGGCCCTGCGCTCCATCATCGTGGTGCCGTCCAGCTGCCATAGGACGGACCGCCTTCAAGACCTGTGCACTCCGCCCACGGCGCCCCATGCCCAAGACTCTGAGGGATGGCAGTTCGTCCGGCCGCGCCGCCCGCGACAAGACGCGTCTCCAAGCCGCCATCAAGTCGAAGCCCGCCCACCCATCCCTCGCGGCCCCCAGGCCGAGGTAGCAGCTCGTCGCTTCAAAAGGCGCACCACAGGCCTTTGTGCTCGGTGTCTCGCCCCCGCCCACCACCACCAAGTTGCTGCCTGGCGCGACCCCTTCTGCTGCCCCACGTGCAATCTCTCTGGACACAAGGAGCGCAGCTACCCACTTCGCCTCACCCAAAGGTTGCCAGGGCCCGCCGACCGCGACAACCTCCTTCCATCCTGCAGCGGCCTGCTTCCTCCCCCCGCGCGTCGGGCGCTCTCTCCTGGGCTGTGGTCACCGCCAGCACCCCTGCTCGCGCTTCCACACCGACGCTCCCTCCTCCTCCGCCCATGGCTATGAGCGGAATCGGCGCGGCTGCGACGTGGCCAGAGGAGGACACAGTCATCATCGCGACCTCCTTCGACCTGGACCGGGACATGAAGCAATGGGCGGCCACGGCGGCCATCGCCTGGCCCATCGGCGGCAACCGCAAGATCGAGGCGCTCCCCATCGACCGCGCCGTCCGCAAAGAATTCCGGATCAGTCACCGCGACCTCACCACCGGCCCCTACCAGCCTGGGCAATTCCTGCTCAAATTCGAGCACAAGGAGCATTGTTCCGAGGTGCTCAAGAGGGGTCGCATCAAGGCCGACGGCGCTCTGCTACAGCTCCGCCCGTGGCGACCGCTGGAGAATGCCTTCGGGGCCTCGATGTCCTACCACGTGCGCCTCTGCCTGGAGGGCGTGCCTGCCTACGGGCACACGCCCTACGTTGCCGAGCGAATCATCGCGCGTCGTTGCTTCTTCGACCGCCTCGACGACGGCTCTGTCTTGATGTCCAGCGCTTGCTCCCTCGACTGCTGGGCGTGGACAGCCAATCCCAGCGCGATCCCGAAGGTGGTCTGGCTCACCTTCACCAGCCGCGGAGTGGGCGGCGTGGCCTCGGAGGTGTTCGTCGACGAGTTCAGGCCCACGGGGAGCAAACGTGGTGCCATGTTCCGGGTGATCGTGCACCTCGACAAGATGGAGGACTTCTCCTCTGCGCCGCTGGACTTCTTCGGTCTCTGCACCGACGCAAACGCCTTCAAGCCAACGCCGGTGTCTTTCAACTGGCACTACCTTACCGTCGATGGACAGCCTCCGGCCCCCATCCCCGAGCTCGAGGACGTCGAGGCCGCGGCGCGTGCTGCAGTGCTCAGCAGCCGTGGCAGGCGTGGCGACGACCACCCGCGCCTCCACCGCTACCGTCGGGATGATCGTGATGACGAGGATGCGGCGCGACGTGGGCGCAAGGACCATGGGGGCCACCGTGATGCAGAAGGCAGTCTCCGCCATGAACGCTCTCGCTCGCTGCGCCACAGAGAGACGGGAAGCTCCAGCCACGGACGGCACAGAGCCGCCGCGGGTGTGGCACCCACCACCCCCACCATGCCACGTCTTGCCCCGCTGCCTGATGGCGCTGGACATGGGCCTGCTCTCGTCTTTTCTTTGGAGCTGCGCGCGGCTCTCGCGGAGCAGGCGGGGGTACTACGCCTGGAGCTGTCCTCGCTGCTGGCCGACGCCATCGAGCCCATCATCGCCGAGTCCGCCGCCCAGCGAAGCTGGACCTCCCGTGCTTCGGACCTCCTCGCCAGGCTCGAGACCGATGCGGCGACACGGCAGCCCCTTTCTGGCCTCGCTGCCCGGAACGTCCATGACGACATCCTGGGGCAGGAGGCTGCCCGTAGTGGCATCGCGGGGCTAGAGCTCGTGGCGGATGGATCACTCGCCTCCGCAACGTGCCTGCTGGCACGCCTGGAGCTTGGGGTGCCATCTGGCTCGCTGGACGCCCCTGGGACTGAAGCCTGGCACGCATCCTCCACCCCGGTGTCGCCGTCCATGCGGCATGCGGCAGGGACAAGCGGCGACGGCCCCACCCCTCCTACTTGAGAAGACGAAGATGATACCAGTGGCGCCAACCTGCTCACGCTCCCAGCTTGTGACATCGACTCCCCCGACAAAGACAGTCTCGGGTCGCCGCTGAAGCGCTTCATGGGGGAACTGGCCCTGCCAAAGCCATTGCCGCTCATCTCCACCCCGCCGGCGCGCAAGAAGAAGGCGGGGCTGCCCGCGGGCTCCCCCAGAAGAAGTGGACGTCTTGCCGTCAAGAAAAAGGCCCGACAGCTCAAGGACGGAGCTGAGGCAGTCCAGGAGGTCATCGCTCGAGTCTGCGGGATCCTGGCACCGGAGGAATCGTTCGACGAGGAGTCACGCGACGCGTATCAGCAGATGTTTCTGCGTGCTCCTCTTGCTGCCGTCGCAATTGAGGCTATGGACGCGTTAGTCAAGCAGGTTAAGAAGCTCAAGAAAAAAGGCCTGGCGGCGACCCAGGACCTCCCCGTGAAGACCTGGGAAGCAGATGTGTAGCTCAGACTTTGTTCAGAGCAACCAAGGGAAGCGGCCCTACGTCATTGATGTGCTTGGCACCCATGCTTTTTCTTCTTGTATCGTTAGGCCTCCTTCAAAGGCAGCTTCAACGCCAGCTATGTACCAGGCTTCGATCGCAGGGTCCCTCTGCCTCTCTGCCACGAGCCTCGACCCCCTTCACGTGTCTCCTAGGTCTCCTTATGTCGCAAAAGAATGTTAATCTGCTGAATTGGAACCCAAGGGGTCTGAACAGTCCTGCTCGCCGCGACGCCGTTCGTGATATGGTGCGGGACTCGCACGCCTCTATCATCTGTCTTTAGGAAACCAAACTGGACAACGTAAATGATGCGATAATATCCGCCACGCTCGGCCCAAATTTCACTGCTATTCATGTACATAGCGAAGGCTATCCACAAGCTAAAAAGCTTAGGGGTAACCCATAAGCTTATGGGTAGTCCACAAGCAGTAAATAATAATATCTATTACATAGTAATATAAAATTAATTTCAGTCACAAGAATGTGTGTTTTTAGCTCTTACATGTGGGTCCCAGCTTATGGACAAATTTGTCTATGTACATTGTAGTACAATCAATTAGCTTATGGTGTAATATGTGGGACCTAACTTAATTTTTTTCACATACATTGGTGATGCCCTTACGCTCCTCCCCACATGGGCTCAGATTCACTGATGTAAAGTCAGGTGACGTTATGTCAATGACGCATAGGGCCCACGTGGTGGACTCGCATGTCACTCACACAACCGGTGTGAAATGGAGAGTTTTTCAATAACACTATTTTGTTGCGTTTTTTCTAATACTACAAATTTAGACAAATTTCTGATATATATTTTGAGACAGAGGGAGTACAATACTTTTCATTACGCTTTAATGAGGTCAGCTTGACAAGCTCCCGCAAAATCAATCGGGTCGTTACATTCAGCGCATCGACACTTGACAAGGTGGCCGTAATTTTTCTGAGAGGGCTTAGATTATAATTTTGTGTGTGTTTGCACCCCCTCAAGAACTCAACAATTCCATTTTGCCCCCCACCCTAGTCTTGGCAAGCTCCGCCACCGGAGGAGTGCAATGAAACATGTTTTCCGATGGTGAACCCTGAAAGTATGAAGGATCTGTGGCCTATCAGCTTGTACAATGTAATTTATAAGTTGGCATCTAAAGACCTAGCATACAGATTGAAGAAAATTCTGCCTGCAATCATCTTGCCAAATCAGAGTGCATTATCCGTGGGAGGTTGATAATGGATAATATACTTCTACCCTATTTCTCATTTTATAAAGAAGAAGAAGAAGAAGAAGAAGAAGAAGAAGAGGAGGAGGAGGAGGAGGAGGAGTAGGCAGGAGGGTTTTGGAGTGGTTGAACTTGACATGCGCAAGGCCTATGATAGGGTTGGGTGGTCGTTCATTGAGAAAATGATGAAGAGACTAGGATTTCATGGTAGATGGATCCAGCTGATCATGCTTTGTATTACTATGGTGAAATATCAATTCAAAGTTAGTGGTGATTGTACGAATGTGCTTATACCGCAGCTAGGGTTGTGGCAAGGGGGCTTCTCGGCAATGTTTAACAAGGCTGATGCGGATGAGTACTATGATCTATCACTTCTGATGGGTGCAACAAGACAAGTAGAATAAGTTGCACTAGCTTAGTTGGGAGGTGCTGACCAGACCAAAGAAAGAGGGGCACTAGGAATCTCTGACCTCTTTGGTTTCAATCTAGCGATGTTGTCTATACAAGCAGGGCGCATGCTAAACTCCCTTGATCCATTGTGTGAGAGAGTACTAAAGGCATTGTATTTCCTAGAGACCGCAATTCTCGAAGTAAAACCATTTCATGGTATATATTACACATGGAGAAGTATTTTGAAGGGAGTTCATCTTTAATGACGCATGGGGTGCACATGTGGTGGACCCGCACCCGCATGTCATCCACATGACCGATGGAGTGAAATGAAGACCTAGTCATTTTCAATAACACTACTACAATTTTGTTGCGTTTTTTCTCTAATACTTTTCGTTACATTTGATGATCCAACTTTCTGCAATACTGCAGTGAAATGAAGACCTATAGTGAAACAAAACTTTTGTTAGAAGGGATTTTCAATAATGGCGGAACTAATAATGGAGTATATAATGGAGCAGTAGAACATTCCAATTTCTTAAGTAGGTGGTGAACGAGAGCCATCATGTGCAAATTTGTTTAGTTGATTTGATGATCCTTTTTCTGAAATTCTTATTCTTTGTCATCGAAGATTTATTGTTTAGAACCTCCTAATGATTTGGGTTCACATATGTTTACTTTTCAATGTCCGATGTGCTTAGAATCAGCACCTTCGATGGCTCATCCAAAATGGAAAGTCAATTCTTGTGTTTTCTATTACACGTAAATAATTTTCTATGATTGGTTGCTTGTACTTTTTCAGCTTAGGTGTGTTCGCCCATTGTGATTTTTGATTTTATTGTTTCCAATGGAACATGGAGCAACCTATTCATCAAGGAGCTAGTTATTTATCAAGTCGTGATTTCTTCTCTTGTCAGTGGCTGATCAAGTTTTTGCTAATGTGAAGATAGTATTCTGAACTTTAGTAGTACACTTTAGGTTTTTGCATCTAGATTATATGCATATGGAGATGTAAAATCTCCAAATCTGATTGAGAATAAATAGTTCACATTTGGAAGCTAGCTGATGAACTCGAGTAGAATTACAACAGATAGCCTACCATTGCCCTTGCTGATGAACTAGAGTCCTACTTATCAATTTTTGCAGATGTACTAATATTTTCTAAATTCTGGGAGCATGGTTTTACGCTACATGCTAGGGCTGTAGAAGTCTATATTCCATCGTGTATGCTACTTTTAGTCCTACGATTTGTTTACTTGGATCTCTTATTTAAATTTTACAACCACCCAGTGGTCCTGTAAAGTATGGTTATCCTAGAAGCACAAACTATGCTCTATTCTACTTGAATTTTCTTGACAGTTATGTTTGCAGAGATGGAGTTTACATGCATTCAGGAAGTCAAGAAGGAGGTGTCTTAACAGTATTACTTTAAAGGAACAAGGGAGATCAAAAATAGATGGTTCTTGGTATTTGTTTCTTATTTTTTCTACATGGATTTCTTTAAAGTTTTCCTTTTTTAATTGGTGTTGTAAATAATATGAAACGTGCCTGAGATATCTTTTTACAATGTTTGTATTTTATTTTATGGAGCTAGAGCTTGCTTGGTAAGACATGCTATATATGTAACTAAAATCTAATCCACTAAGAAACTTCCAATGAACTTTTTCGTAGTGATCGATTCCAGGATATTAGACCATATCACCATGTTGTAGTAGCGAAATCTATGTGTTGTATAGTGTAGAAAATTTGGCTTTCCATACATGTATTTCTATTCGCATATAACACGACATGTATATTTTAATAAAAAAGGGAGTTATTCTCTAATACCTAATGGAAGAAATGAAGATATTCTCTACTTTATTGCTATGTCAAAATCGATGGAGAATATGGAGTTTATTGTAATTTCAGTCACCATCTTATAATTAGAGGCATGCTTTACTGAATTTGGGGCGAGAACCTCATTCGTGGTTTCTCTTATTGCTTTTCTACTTCATATGAGATCAGTAAATAAATAACGGACAATCAGGCCATTTCTGTGTACCCATGGTCCTACTAGAAGTTATTTTTTAGTATACCATGATATTCTTTTGCTGCAGATAAGCATGCCAGACTCTAATTCTAAACTAGGGTGAAGAACACTACACAGAAGTAGGTTTGTTCTCCACAAACATCTCTGGATTTCTGCTATGGTTCTTGTGTTTATAATGATTTTTAGAACTAACATATTTGTTTCTAATTGCAGCTTTTGATCAGGCTACTCCTGTAGAGGTTGTTCTCCGCGCGGAGGCTTTACGCAGTGTAGTTCATGCAAAGGAAGAAATAAGAAAAGACAGTAATAACCAATGAGCATTCAACATTTTTTCCAGGAGCTAATGATTATTTCAGGAGTTCATGATGCCTGACATGTTTGCTAGGAAAATATGGATATGAGAAAGCTAGCTGTTGGAGGCAGAAGATCATAAGCTAATTTGACATATGGATTTGTAGAGAGATTTATTTTAAAAATCAACACGCCCGAACTCACATATTTCCATGCGAAGAATGTATAGCAACTTATTTCTAAGATAAAAAATGAAAAATATTATTGCATTTTATGCATTTGATGGATAAAGCGTTCCAAAATATTCCAATACACACGAGAATGTCAGTCTTTCCTGTTTAAATACACCAGGTTGGTTGTATATTATTACATGAAGATGATAGGGATAATATTTCATATTTTGAAGTAACAAGCACTAGAGGAAATCGGTAATTTGCCGTAGGCCCCAGACCTACGGCGAAGGTTGAAATACTTACGGGAACTGTTTGCCGTAGGTAAAGTCACGATGAATCCATACGGTAAATTCGTTCGCGGCAACTGGCATATTTGGCGTGTGTTTTTCATCGGGCCTACGGCAACATGTTTGCCGTGAGTTATATCTCTGGCCACGGAAAACTGCACCTGACTGATGGCCGCTGGTTCCGTTACGTGTGTGGGACCCACTGTCAGTTATTTGTCGTGCGCATAATATAACCTTCGGCGAACTGCGGACTATTTGCCGTGAGCTCTCTCGAGAGTGCGGCATATCTGTTTGGTGGGCCCGCTTCCAAGGTTGCCGTGAGCAAAACAATACCTGCGGCAAGTAGGCCGTAGTTTGTCGTGAGTTAAACCGGGAGTGCGGCAAATCTGCTTGTGGGACACACATCCGGTAATGCCGTGAGGAAAACAACACCTACTGCAAATTATAGACAGGGCCCACCGCCTGCCTTTGCCGTGAGTGGTGCCTAAGTCTACGGCAAATATTGTGTTTGCCATGAGTCTCCCGTTGAAACTTAAATCAACTAGGAGTATACCACTATTTATTTTCTTGTACTAATCAGAGAACTCTTGTATGGTCTATAAGATTAGTTTCTCTATTTCTCTTCATAACTTCTATCAATGTTGCGGTGAAAGCAATGGTATATTTTAGTCGAGATATGTTAGAAATACATGCATTGTATGTGCAACTTTACTAGTATGTTTTATCGTATTTCCTTGCAACAAGTGTATCTCTTGTTCTCTCCCTCCCATATGGAGCACTGGCACTTAACTGCGCAGAATATGTATGACGTAACTCGAAGTTAAACATATTGCAACAATTGCATCTTTGCCTCCCATAGGTCACTCACAGCTCAGTTGTTCCCGCGAAACAACATCAACACTTGATAGCACCTTTGATTCCGATGCCAAAGCATATGAAAAACACAGCTGGGGAAGACAAGGGCTAGAATGTTGTCGAGGAAGCGATGGGCACGCCGAGCTCACGGACTTCGAGTGTGCGCGGTGGATGGCACCAATGTTTCGAGTGTGCTTGCCGAGACGGTCTGGTCTAGGCGCATGCAGCTCTGTAGTTTTCACCACATGGCATGCACGCCCCCTAGAGGACATGTTGCCATGCATTACTCACATTGTTTTGACTTTGGGTCTACAAAACTACTCCCTACTGTTGGCAACAAATTTGTGTGTGCCAACTCATTGAGAATCCAAGTGAAGAGTATTGTAGCAAGCGTGTTTTCTACATAAGGGTGACTCAAGGGTTTATATCAAACTCTCGGGGAATTAGCTAGAGACTTCTCCTCTTTTCTTATTCAAGAAAGCTACAAAACAAAGTATTTGCCTTGTGTCCCAAATTCTACCACGTGTTTGTCAAGCACAAGGTTCGTATTAGTAAAACTAAAATCAAAACTATAAATAAATAAAGTAAACAATCTATAACTAGATAAGAAAATAAAAAATAAGGTAAAGGTCTTTTTGCGGTTTTGTTTGTGTTTTCTAATAGTAAAAGTGTTTTTGTACTTAGGATTTAATTAATACAGAAAATATAAAAGACAATAAAAATGATGGAAAGTTGTTTCTTATAATAAAAAGTGGTATGGGGTTCACTTGTCTATTCTCTCTAAGGTGTAATGGATATATTCATAAGCAATATAATATGTATGACGCTTCATTATGTGTACGATAAGCATTTATATGGGCATCCTGTCCTATTTTAAAGATGATGCAGCACATCTCACTTATACTCCTCTAAAAAGAGAAAACTCCATGCAATCTAGAATTAAAAATAAACAGAGTATAGTCTTTGGTACTTTGACATGATGTTTGAATAATAAATATGCTACCTTGAACAAACATGATCATCTTGATTGCCACTAGATGATATTATAACACATGTATTCACTTAATTCCTAGCGAGGTAACAAAAGAAAGGTAAAAAACCATATTGTTTCTTGAATTTTTCTTTCACTATCCAGTCATCACCACCATGTTACTCCAACTAATACGTACACACGTCTTCCTCCCCACCCCCCCCACACACCCTATCATACATATTGGATCAAAATAAGTACTTAAGAACGAGGTAAATAATATGCATCTACCAATACATCTTACACATAATAGAATTCCAATCTCAAATATCAACTCATAGAATAATGATCCACCACATAGGAAATACATAGATAACCATAATCATGTTGGGAAGCTCATATGGTACTAAAAATATGATATCACAAGAGAGAAATAGATCGAGCTACTACCACAAACCCATAGTCCATAGGTGGAATACTCTCTCTTCATCATGGTGATGATGCTAGAGATGTTGGAGAAGGTATAGATCCCACCGGCGGTGGCTCGGGTGGCATTCCATCCTCCAATCTTCGCTGGTTCTATCTCTGTTTTGGTGATTTTGTGTTTCTGCACCGCCTCCTCTAAGTACGTATCAGGGGATTTTTTTAGGCGTTTTTAGGTTAGGACTTCGAATTAAGGCTGAAGATGGATGGATAGCGATGCTCGAGGTGGTAAAGAGCATGAGTGCCCCCCGGGTTGTGCCACCTGTCCTCTTTTGGGCCTCTGGGCCCCTCACGTGAGGTCCAAGTGCTCTAGGTCATCATCTTTCTGAAAAAATAATCCTCGAAAAATCACAGGCCAATTTGACTTTGTTTAGATCCCTGAAAGATAAAAATACACAAAATAGGGGACTCCTGTTCTACAGAGTTATAACCAAAATAAATAGGATCATTGGTAAATCGCCATAAATCAATATAAAACATGGATATCATATTATAATTTGCAAATATATGGGAATATGTATTAATAAACTACAAAGTTCATGTATGCATTTTACATGCATCAACATCCCCAAGCTTAACCTATGCTTCTCCTCGAGCATGAAGGTGATAAAACTAAGCATGGACTCTGGAGTTTGTTGTTATGTTGTTCAATATAATTCATTCTCATTTCTACACAAAGTTAAATGATTCATTCTTTAAGGAATAGTAACAAGCAAATGAGTTATAAAGTGGTATCTCTTATTCACTACATCTATGCTTAACAATATGTTAACTTGTATAAAACAAATGAAGTTAACATGAATAATTAAGTATGTAAAGTGCAAGTGAATGTGGATTGTGGATTGTGTACTGTTCTACTTTGGTCTTTTAGAATACCTATCATATATGCACACACTTGAAAAAGAAGATAGTAAGCAGGAATTAACATGGCAAGTAATGTTTAGCTTCCAAACACTACCCTTTAATTTTATGTTTGAAATAGTTCATCATTAGTGTTTGGTTCCATTGTCCCTCGTCTATATGATTCTTTTGGCATTATTTTCTAGACACTTTTTTGCTTCTTTCCACTCAGTACCTATCATGTACAAGTCTCGTGTGTCCTCCGCTGCTATCTTCTTTGGTTCCGTCCTCCGGATCATGGCAGCAGCCTGGAGCTTGACGATGGCCAGCTTCTCTTGCAATAGCGGATGAAGGCTCGTGGTGCCGATGAGGAAAAGGTTGGATTTGCTTTCTTCTCTCTCCGTTGCAACCATCAAGGAGGTGGCCAAGGTGAGGGATTGGAAGATTTATGCATGTCTCTTTGGTCGGGATCTATAGCTACTCATGTTGGAGCTCCCAAGCATTGGCAATCTTGTGCTACCACAATCCTTGGTCAAGGAGACCACCCCTCGTGGCGATTCTTGGCGAGCCACAGCTTCTTCAACCTCCTGGATCTCATGCCTTTTTGGAGTCCCCTCAATGTCTGTCACGGTGATTTTAGACACACCTTCGCCAAGTGGTTTTATCTCTGACATTGGAGCTACCAGTCGTGGCATCAAACATGTAATCGCCTTTGGTGGAGGACTCGGTTGCACTTTCCACTTTTCTTTGGAGTTTCTTTTTGTAAAATACCAGGGTCTTTTTGTAATTCCTTTCAAGTTTGAGGCCCTCTATGTAATTATACCCACAAATTAATGCAGCTCTGGACCCTTCTAGGTCCTTTCCCTTATTCAGAAAAAATGAAAGCATCCCCACCAGATCTAGCAATCATACTAGATTTGTGCGATCCGCTGGAGGACTAAGGATGGCAATGGGGCGGTTTGAGTGGGTAGACCAAAACCATATCTAAATGTAGATCCATCGGCCTCACTTTCGGAGATCCTGATGGATCAAAGGACGAAAATCTCCTCCATCGGATCCATCAGCCTTAGCAAATCGTGTTAGGAATAGCAAGTTAGAGATAGGCGGGCCTTTCGGGCTAGGGAGGGGAGGTTAGGCCTTTAAATGCGTCTGGCACATATAATGCGAAAACAAACTATGTCCCTAAGATGTGGGCCCCACGTGTCATGGATATCCACGGGGCAAAACCTCTGCATGTGCCCACCCCATGAATTAGTGGGTATCCACCCTATGAAATATGTGGGTGTAATTAGTCCTCCGTACCCTTATCAATCGGGTCAGATATCCCTGGATACCGGACTCCGTTGATAAAATCCTGATGGAGGACGAAAATCTCCTCCCGAAGATCCTCCTCCGCCTACCTCTGCTACCTTCATCACTCCCCCGCGACTCCCTTGTCTGCAAGCGCTAGCGCTGCCTCTTCTATGACTCCAAATTACTATGCCGCTTCCGCGCACACCACCGCAAAGCCCTACTCCTTGGCTTTTTCATCAATTGTGCCGATGCAATATCTTTCAAATCCATGCTACGCACGCCCAACCGCATCATGTCCTCACGCTTCTGCCTGCCATAGAGCCGGCACGAGCATTGGAACTTCATCGCCTGCCACAACAGCCTCGCCCTCGTCATCAACCAGACGCGTCTCGAGGCCATCATGTGGGACCCCATCACACGCCATGAGCATTGTGTGGCCTTTCCACCGGAGTTTGATGGCGGCCTTGCATATTGGTCAGAAATGCCACGCTGATGATTTGCACTTCCAGTGAAACCCATGACCAAGTGCATGACGACTGCGGTTTGCACCCTTTTAAGTTGGTCTTTGGTGCGCGACACCGGCATGACTAGTGAGCCCCAACATGCATTGGCTTGTTTCTATGATTCAGAATCCGACGAATGGGGGAATGTCATCTCAACAGTGACTAAGAGGCACAAAGGGCCATTCTAGACACCGCATCGAGCCTGCATTAGAAAATATTTTTCTAGGCCATCCAGTTCTGCGCCATGGAAACCCCGAGTACCCAGTTTGGCGAGCCGCGAGCGTGAACCCCATCCCCACCCCTGCGTTGGCGCGAAGAAAGTTTCAGCTCCTCCCCTTCCTTCTTACGCCGCACCAACCACCACTAATCCCGTTGCCCCATTCACTTCGGCCCCACTACGGTGAGCTCGCACCGTGATGGATGCCCCAACCCGCCGGTGGTTGCTGACTAGGTCGCGCCGCGTGGATCGACCCCACCCATTGCTCATGGGATCTCAAGCCGCCGCAACACCAACCGTCACCAAGGAGCTCATGGTCGACGACATCCAGGAACCTGCCCTCCCCAAATGCAAGCACAAGCAGTTGGGGTAGCATGTCGTCGCGACCAGAGATGCTGCTACTACTGCTCCCGCTCCCGGTGCCAGCGCGACCAAGCGGCAGAAGAAGCCAGCCATCAAGCCGAATAAGAAGCCGGTGGAGAAGAAGGCCGCCACCAAGAAGTGATGTCTACGCACTTCTATTCTTGTAGACAGTTGTTGGGCCTCCAAGTGTAGAGGTTTGTAGAACAGCAGCAAGTTTTCCCTTAAGTGGATCACCCAAGGTTTATCAAACTCAGGGAGGAAGTGGTCAAAGGTATTCCCTCTCAAGCAACCCTGCAATCAAGATACAAGAAGTCTCTTGTGTCCCCAACACACACAATACACTTGTCAGGTGTATAGGTGCACTAGTTCGGCGAAGAGATAGTGAAATACAAGTGGTATAGATAATTATAAGTGGTAACGGTGATGGAAAATAGCTTGATGGCGTGGAAAAGACTAAAGTAAAACTGAAATAAAGATAGAAGCAAGCAAACATGTAATAGATCTAATTGCAAATGGTGTTTCAATGTTTAGAAACAGGGCCTAGGGATCATACTTTCACTAGTGAACACTCTCATATAAATATCTTCTCTTTATCATACTACTCTTAACTACTCTCCGGTTGGACACTCTAATCCATGGTAGGGCTATAACAACACACCTCAAAGTAATCCTTTCCCATCTAGAAAACCCCACACTGTTACCTTGAGCACTAGATGGTTCCAACAAACACCACAATTTCATAAAGCCATCCAACTCCAAATATAACTCATAACAAGTATTTGTAATCTCTATCCTAAGTGCCACCATGGTGTGCACGCTGTCACTTTCACACACATGGGGAGAGCAGAGATCTATTAAAGCACTTGAGTAGCAAGGTAGATCTATAGATTACAAGCTCATGATCTCAATAAGATCATGCATAGACAGAGAGAGAGAGATGAACACATAGCTACCGGTAGAACCCTTAGCCTCGAGAGAGAACTACTCTCTCCTCATCATGGGAATCAGCAACGGTGATGGAGATAGTAGTGGAGATCAATGGAGATGGCTCCGGGGACACTTCCCCGTCCCGGCAGGGTGCCGGAATAGAGACTTTCTGTCCCCCGAATCTCCCTTCAGTAGCGGTGGTGCTGCGGAACTTTTCGTGGATTTCTGATTGACGGTCTAGGGTTTATGCATCGGGAGGCTTCTTATAGGCGAAGAGGCAAGGTCGGTGGGCGGCCAGGGGGCCCACACCACCTGGTGGCGCGACCAGGGCTAACCCGCGCCACCACATGGTGTGGCCGCCATGTGGCCCCTCTCTGTCTCGTCTTCTGGCTCCGTGAGTCTTCCGATAAAATATCAACTTTGGCTTTTGTCCCGTCCAATTCCGAGAATATTCATTTTCTGACTTTCTGGAACAAAAAACAGCAGAAAACAGGAAATTGGCACTGTGGCATCTTGTTAATAGGTTAGTCCAAGAAAGTGTATAGAAATACTCCAAAGTGTGGACAAAACATAAGAAAGTAGATAAAACCAAGCATGGAACATCAAAAATTATGGATACGTTTGCAACGTTCAACATCCCCAAGCTTAACTCATGCTCGTCCTCGAGTAGGTAAGTGATAAAAAGAAATAATAATTTTTTAGGTGACATGCACCATCATAAACTTGATCAAAGTATTTGTAAAACATTCATAGCTAGGATCATAGTACTTCCATCATAATCATGAAAGACAAAGTTCTAACAATAAGACAAAGCAACTATGTTACAACATGAAAAGGCATAAACAAAAGATTCATGAACAACTATGCTTTGCAAGACGTTTGTTTGTTTCACATAAAGAAAACATAGCATAGTGGCATTCAGCTTGTCCCTCATAGAGTAGCAAACATAAATGCATAGGACACCTTCAAAGTTCATAAGAGTGACTAGATACAAATAGTTTAAAACAAGCAATATGAAAGTTATGCATCAATCAACAAGTCTTGGGACAATGCACATAGAACTAAGAATGGCCACTATGCTCTCAAAGTAGGTGCATAAAGATAGAAAGTGGAGACTCAACAAAAAAGTAAAAGAAAGGCCTTCATAGAAGGAAGTAGGGATTCAAGTCTCATAAAGAGCTTCCAAAAATTATGGTACTTGTTAGCTTTCAGCTCTCATTGCCCCTATCATAGGCATCTTGAAGTGATTAAGGTTAAAGTGAACAAACTATGGTGTACATGCTTGACGAAGTATAAGTTAGAAATCTCATGTCCCTTGAATACGAGGGCCGCTCCTCATGCTACTCAAGTTTAGTCACCGGTAAGTTCTTGTCATTGTAAGTACATGTATATCATAGAGAACATAGCAGGTACCCTTGCCGATGTCTGGAAAAATCCCCATATCAAAATGACAAGGCAAGCAGACAACGAGCATCTCAACAATCTTCTTATTTACCATGGGAATATTGTGCTTTTTTCTCTCTTTCCTCTTTTCATATATCTCTTTTTTTATTTTCCTTTTCTCTTTTTTTCTCAATATCTGAATCTTTTTTTATAAGAAGAATGCTTCATAGACAGCTCATTATGGTTACGCTGCAGGTTTCCACCATGACAGCATGGATTAGACCGGCGGCCCAGGCGTTTCTCTAACACACATACATAACTCCATGGACTTACAAGCTCCCCTTTCATTTCACACCGACGACATCCATAGACAAAAGAGAATGATATCAACTAGGTACAAAGTACAAGTGCAATGTTGAAAGCATTCCTCATGACATCATGGTTCTGCTAATCCCCAACAAATAAGTGCAAGTATATACAACATAGACGACACAATGGTTCAAGTTTATTAAGGGCAAGAAAATTAAAGTGTGCCATCAAGTTCGTGAGAGCTTTAATCACTAGTTTTCTCATAACAAGTTTAATTCGAAAGTTAGATAAAAACATGAATATACTTGGAATAGCATAAGCTAATAGGTAGGTATGGTGGACTCTTTGGAATAACTAGGTTTAAGGAATTGGATGCATGAGTGGAACTCATACTTGGTCATGGAGGCTAGCAAAAGAGTGGGAGCGACCAACTAAGAGAGCAATAATGGTCATTATCATGCAAAGTAACAAAACATCATTAATTAAAGCATAAAGTGATATTACAAGTTGAAAACTAAATGATCACAGAGTCTATGGTGACTTGGTATAGTCTTAACATGGTGTGAGCATGCGCCAAGTCAACCCAAATAAAGCATTAAAGGAGAATACCACAATACTATGCTTTAATATGCTAAAACAACGCATGATTCTTTCAAGGCACATTAAGCAATCTCAATTGTTTATAACATGTCATGCTACAGCAAAAATCACTAAGCATAAAGCCAAAAAAATATCAAGCATGACATGACAAAGCATAGGCCACAGTCAAAAATAAGCTCCTTTTTACCACTTAAGCATGAACTTTTCCTACTCTTTTCCAATCCAAACCAATTATTTGAAAACTAATGTATGAATGAGGGGGTCCAACCAATTTATTCAAGCAAACTAAGCAAAATAAAACTAAAAACAAAAACAAAGACGCTCCAAGAACAACACAATCATGCATGAAACAATAAAAATAAAGTGTTTGGAAGAAACCTGGGATTTTTATTGATGAAGAGGGGAATGCCTTGGGCATCCCCAAGATTTGACGCTTGTAATTCTTGGATATTTCTTGGGGTGACATGCGTGGCATCCCCAAGCTTGAACTTTAGTCCATTCTTCATCTCATTACATCATTCTCTCCATACACCTGAAATTTTTTCCTCCATACAAAACTTCACACAATAGCAACATTAGTGCACTCAAGATAATAAGTCTTTGGGTTCAGTTTCAACACTAATAAAACTTCCATTAAAACACTAGCTACTGTAGCACTTTCCTCAAAAATCTCAATTCCCCAAAAGAACTCAAAAAGGAACCAAAAAGAAGCAAATGCAAATAATGGCAGAAATCTGTCAAAACAGACCAGCAGGTAAACAACAATTTTTTCGAAGACCTTCTGTTGCTCAAATCGAAAAGTGTTGAACTAACAAAAGTTAGATAACAACCTGGGACAGAAGAAAAAAAATTCACGCCTCAAAAGGACGTACATATATTTTACACATTTTTTTACGGTGACGCACAGAAATCTGTCTCGGGACAGCAACTTTCCCAATCATTACTTCTCTCTTATTAGAGGTTACTCTTGGCACAAAAAGCAAATAAAAAGGATAAGGAGAGGTTATTACTGAAGCAATAACTTCCAAGACTCATCTAAAACTTTTGGGTTATCTCCCAATAAGTACTTTTCTTTAACACCTTTAAGTTAGGCATGATAGTTTGAAAAGATGCTCACATAAGAAATATGAATTGAAGTAAAAGAGAGCATCAAGAAGCAAATTCAATGCACATTTAAGTCTAACCCACTTCCTATGCATAGGAATCTTGTAAAGAAACAATTCATGAAAGCACAAAGCAACAAGCATAGGAAAGCAAAACAAGTGCAACTTCAAAAATTTGAACATAAAGAGGAGAAACTTAATATTGTTGAGATACATAAAACCATGTTTCCCTCTCTCATAATAACTTTCAGTAGCATCATGAATAAAATTAACAATATAACTATCACATAAAACATTGTTACCATGAGCCACATGCATATAATCATTATTACTCTCATCACCATAATCATCAAATATCGGAGGCATATTGTAATCATTAATTTTCTCCTCAATAGTAGGTGGACTGAAAATATCATATTCATCATTGTAATCATCATATATTGGAGGTTTGGTATCATCATAAGCAACAGAATAGCTATCTTCCAAAGCTGGGGAACTAAAAAGATCATTTTCATAAAAACTAGCTTCCCCAAGCTTAGACTTTTCCATAGCATTAGAAATAATGGTGTCCAAAGAATTCATACTAACAACATTGCTATTAGCATGCAAATAAAGTTCCATAGGTTTTTTAATTTTCTCTTCAAACACTTCATGTCCTAACTCAAGATAAATACTATAAAGCTCTCTAATTTTTTTGTTGTTTTCCATTAAGCCTAACTAGTGAAAACAAGAAACAAAAAGACAAAATTGCAGAATCTAAAGGAAATAACTTCGAGCACTCACACCGGAGGATGTGAGTACCTTTTACCTTACCTCCCCAACAACGGCGCCAGAAAATAGCTTGATGTCTACGCACTTCTATTCTTCTAGATAGTTGTTGGGCCTCCAAGTGTAGAGGTTTGTAGAACAGCAGCAAGTTTTCCCTTAAGTGGATCACCCAAGGTTTATCAAACTCAGGGAGGAAGTGGTCAAAGGTATTCCCTCTCAAGCAACCCTGCAATCAAGATACAAGAAGTCTCTTGTGTCCCCAACACACACAATACACTTGTCAGGTGTATAGGTGCACTAGTTCAGCGAAGAGATAGTGAAATACAAGTGGTATAGATAATTATAAGTGGTAACGGTGATGGAAAATAGCTTGATGGCATGGAAAAGACTAAAGTAAAACTGAAATAAGGATAGAAGCAAGCAAACATGTAATAGATCTAATTGCAAATGGTGTTTCAATGTTTAGAAACAAGGCCTAGGGATCATACTTTCACTAGTGAACACTCTCATATAAATATCTTCTCTTTATGATACTACTCTTAACTACTCTCCGGTTGGACACTCTAATCCATGGTAGGGCTATAACAGCACACCTCAAAGTAAGCCTTTCCCATCTAGAAAACCCCACACTGTCACCTTGAGCACTAGATGGTTCCAACAAACACCACAATTTCATCAAGACATCCAACTCCAAATATAACTCATAACAAGTATTTGTAATCTCTAGCCTAAGTGCCACCATGGTATGCACGCTGTCACTTTCACACACATGGGGAGAGCAGAGATCTATTAAAGCACTTGAGTAGCAACGTAGATCTATAGATTACAAGCTCATGATCTCAATAAGATCATGCATAGAGAGAGATGAACACATAGATACCGGTAGAACCCTTAGCCTCAAGAGAGAACTACTCCCTCCTCATCATGGGAATTAGCAACGGCGATGGAGATGGTGGTGGAGATCGATGGAGATGGCTCCGGGGGCACTTCCCCGTCCTGGCAGGGTGTCGGAACAGATACTTTCTATCCCCCGAATCTCCCCTTCAGTGGCGGCGGCGCTGCGGAACTTTTCGTGGATTTCTGATTGACGATCTAGGGTTTATGCATCGAGAGGCTTCTTATAGGCGAAGAGACAAGGTCGGTGGGCGGTTGATACATTGCAAATGTATCTATAATTTTTGATGTTCCATGCTTGGTGTTATCCACTTTCTTGTGTTTTGTCCATACTTTGGAGTGCTTTTCATATGATTTCTTGGACTAACCTATTAACAAGAGCCACAAGCTGCCGGCTTTTCCGCTGTTTTTGGTTCCGGAAAGTCGAAATGAATATTCTCGGAATTGGATGGGACAAAAGCCAAAGTGCCTATTTTTCCGGAAGTCATCAGATGCCAGAATACGAGACGGAGAAGGGCTGGGGGCCGGCCACACCACCTGGCCACGCGGCCAGGCCTGGCCGACCCCATCACCCGCTCAGCCTCTCCTTCCGCCTATAAGATGCCCTCAGGACGAAAACCCTAAGTACTCGATCAAAAATCCACGAAAGAGTCTGTAGCCGCCGTCATCTCTGTCCCTAGATCGGGAGGGATCTGAAGCTCTTTCCGGCACCCTACCGGAGAGGGGAATTCACCCTGGAGGCCTTCTTCATCACCATGCAAGCCTCCGGTGTGATGCGTGAGTAGTTCATCCTTGGACTATGGATCCATGTAGTAGCTAGATGGATGGTTTTCCTCCTTTGTGCTTTCATGTCTAGATCTTGTGAGCTCCGTTCGTGATCAATATCATCTATTTGTAATTCTGCATGTTGTGTTTGCGGGGATCCGATGGATATTGAGATGCTATTTCAGATTGATTATTGATTCTATCATGTCTTTGTTATTTGTGATCTTGCATGCTTTCTGTTGTTAGTAGCTATCTTGGCCAAGTAGATGCTAGCAACTCCAAGAGTTAGTATTTATGCTCGATAGTGGGTTCATGCCTCTAGTAATCTAGGGAAGTGACAGAAATCTCTAAGGTACTAGATGTGATGTTGCTACTAGGGAGAAAACAACAATCCTTTGTTCATAGAACAATCATATTGTTTACATTACACGCAATCCATAAAGCAATAATCTGTTGCTTGCAACTTAATACTGGAGGGGGTTTGGATGATAACCTGAAGGTGGATTATTAGTCATAGATGCAGTTGGATGGCGGTCTATGTATAATGTTGTAATGCCCAATCAAGTTCCAAAGGAGTCAAGATGATTAGTATATGCATGTATTGCTTTCTGGATGTTTGTCAATTGCCCCGCTGTAATTTGTTCACCCAGCATGTTATCTATCTTAAGGAGAGCCACCTCTAGTGAATTATGGATCCCGGTCCTTTTCTTTACATACAATGTACAAACGGTTTACTGTTTTGTGTTTACTTTCTACAAACTATTACTTCCTTCCATTCGATACGTTTAATCCTTTGTATTCAGCAAAACATGGTGAGATTAACAACTTTATCGCAAGTTGGGAACAGAGTTCTGTGGTTGTGTTGTGCAGGTCTCCATGTTGCTACTAGCACCGGTAGTGCGCCCTGCCAAGGCTTAGCTAGCAACACCTTTGGGGTGTTTCCTTCCTCCTACTGGTTTGATTAAACCTTGGTTTCATAACTGAGGGAAACTTGCTGCTATGCTCATCATACCTTCTTCTTGGGGTTCCCAATGAGCTCTACATCAACATGAGCCATCAAGCATATTTTCTGGCGTCGTTGCCAGGGAGTCAAGGACATCTTCACAAGGGGAGTCCTCCATAACCAATCTCTTTACTTTGTTATTTTTGTTTTGCTTAGTTTATTTTGCTTTGTTTGCTTATTTCTTTATCAAAAACACAAAAAAAACTAGTTTTACTAGTTTGCTTTCTTATTTGAAAACACACAAAAATGACTATGCTTGAAAACACTAAGTTGTGTGACTTCACTAGCACCAACAACAATGATTTTATGAGCACACCTATTGCTCCACATGTGCCTGAAGCTACTTTCTTCGAGATAAAACCTGCTTTACTCAATCTTGTTATGAGAGAACAATTTTCTGGTATTAGTAATGAAGATGTTGTTGCCCATCTAAATAACTTTGTTGAACTTTGTGAGATGCAAAAGCATAGGGATATAGATGGTGATATTATTAAGCTGAAATTGTTTCCTTTCTCTTTGAGAGGAAAAGCTAAAGAATGGTTGAATTCCTTAACTAGGAATAGTATTGATTCTTGGACTAAATGCAAAGATGCTTTCATTGGAAAATATTATCCTCCTGCTAAGATTATATCTATGAGAGGTGAAATAATGAAGTTTAAACAATCTGATAATGAACATGTTGCTCAAGCTTGGGAAAGAATGAAATCTTTGGTTAATAATTGTCCCACTCATGGACTGACTGCTTGGATGATCATCCAAACTTTTTATGCAGGATTGAACTATTCTTCAAAGAACCTATTGGATTCTGCTGCTGGAGGTACCTTTATGACCATCACTTTGGGTGCTGTAACAAAGCTTCTGGATAATATGATGGTTAACTATTCTAAATGGCATACTGAGAGAGCTCCACAAGGTAGGAAGGTAAAATCTATTGAGGAAACCTCCTCCTTGAGTGATAAGATTGATATTATTATGTCTATGCTTGTTAATGGGAAAGCCCATATTGATCCAAATAATGTCCCTTTAGCTTCTTTGGTTGCTCAAGAAGAGCAAGTTGATGTGAACTTCATAAGAAATAACAACTTTGGCAATAATGCTTATAGGAATAATTTTGGTAACAACAAATATAAGCCTTATCCTCCCAACAATGGTAATGCTTATGGAAGTTCCTACAACAATAATAGGAGTGCTCCCTCTAAAATTGAAGTTATGCTTAAAGACTTTATTAGTAAGGAAACTGCTTTCAATAAAACTATTGAGGAAAAACTCTCTAATGCTGAAAGAAATATAACATCTTTGGCTGAAGCTCAATCTTCTTTGAATAAAATGGCTGCTAAACCTGAAACTAATGAGAATCCCTTTGCAGCTACTAATGCTATACAAGTAAGAATTGATGAGAATGTTAGACTATTAGCTGAATTACATGCTAAGTGGGAAAGAGAAGATGAAATTGCTAGAAACATTAGTGTTTCTACTATCACTACCACTAGTGTTGAGGCTAGTAATAGTTCTACTACTCTAGATGATAAATTTGATTTTGATCTTGATGGTTGCAACATCTCTGAAGTTATTAAGTTCCTACAAAATCTTGCTAAAAGTCCTAATGCTAGTGCTATGAACATGGCCTTTACAAAACACATTACTGATGCTCTCATAAAGATTAAAGAAGAAAAGATGAAACATAAAGCTTCTATTCCTATAAAACAAGAAGATGGTTGGGAACCCATCATTAATATTAAAGTGAATGACTTTGATTTCAAAGCTTTATGTGATCTTGATAGTAGTGTTTCTATTATGCCTAGAAGGATTTATGATATGCTTGATTTGCCTCCACTTGAAGATTGTTATTTGAATATCCCACTTGATGATAATGCTAAAAAGAAACTCATGGGGAGTCTTAATGATGTTCTTATTATGGTTAACAATGCCTATGTCCCCATTTATTTCTATGTTTTGGATGTTGAATGCAATGCTTCTTGTCCTATTACTTTGGGAAGACCTTTTCTTAGAACTATTGGTGCCATTATTGATATGAAAGAAGGCACCATTAAATATTAACTCCCACTCAAGAAAGGTATAGAACACTTCCCTAAGAAAAGAGAGAAGATTTCTTTTGCCTCTCCTATGAAAACAAAATTTGGTCTTAATGCTTCTTCATTTGAGAACACTTGATTCTTTCTTTGCTTCTTATGCCTAACTTAAAGGCGTTAAAGAAAAGTACTTATTGGGAGATAACCCAAAAGTTTTAGATGAGTCTTGGAAGTTATTATTTCAGTAATAACCGCTCCTTATCCTTTTTATTGGCTTTTTGTGCCAAGAGTAACCTCTAATGAGAGAGAAGTAATGATTGGGAAAGTTGCTGTCCCGAAACAGATTTCTGTGCTTCACCGTAAAAATTCGCGTAAAATCTCTGAACGTCTTTTTGAGGCGTGAATATTTGTGATTCTGCCCCAGGTTGTTATCTAACTTCCGTTAGTTCAACACTTTTTGATTTGAGCAACAGAAGATCTTCGAAAAAATTCGTCTTTACCTGTTGCTCTGTTTTGATAGATTTCTGCCATTTTCTGCATTTGCTTCTTGTTGGTTCCTTTTTGAGTTCTTTTGGGGAATTGAGCTTTTTGAGGGAAGTGCTACAGTATATAGTGTTCTAATGGAAGTTTATTTGGTGTTGGAACTGAACCTTAAGACCTTTTATCTTGAGTGTACTAATATTGCTAATAAAGATTGTGTGAAGTTTTGTATGAAGAAAAAATTTCAGGTGTATGGAAGGAATGAGTAATGAGATGAAGGATGGACTAAAGCTCAAGCTTGGGGATGCCACGCGTGTCATCCCAAGAAATATCCAAGAAGTACAAGCGTCAAAGTTTGGGGATGCCCAAGGCATCCTTTTCTTCATCAATAAAAATCCTAGGTTTCTTCCAAACGCTTCATTTTTATTGTTTCATGCACAGTTGTGTTGTTCTTGGAGCGTCTTCTTTTTCGTTTTCGTTTTTGTTTTTTGTTTGATTTTGTTTGCTTATTTTGCTGAATAAATTGGTTGGAACCCTCTTTCATACATTGGTTTGCAAATAGTTTGGTTTGGTTTGGAAAAGAGTAGGAAAGTTCATACTTATGTGGTAAAAAGAGCTCATTTTTGACTGTGGCCTATGCTCTGTCATGCCATGCTTGATATTGTTTTGGCTTTATGCTTAGTATTCTTTGCTGTAGCATGACTTGTTATAAACAATTGAGATTGCTTAATGTGCCTTGGATGAATCATGCGTTGTTTTAGCATATTAAAGCATAGTATAGTGGTATTCTCCTTTGATGCTTTATTTGGGTTGACTTGGCAGATGCTCACACCATGTTATGACTATCTCAAGTCACCATAGCCTTTATGATCCTTTAGTTTTCAACTTGTAGTATCACTTTATGCTTTGATCAATGTTGTTTTGTCGCTCTGCATGATTATGGCCATTATTTCTCTCTTAGTTTGTCGCTCCCAGTCTTTTGCTAGCCTCCACAACCAAGTATGAGTTCCGCTCATGCATCCAACTCCCTAAACCAAGTTATTCCAAAGAGTCCACCATACCTACCTACTAGCTTATGCTATTCCAAGTATATTCATGTTTTTGTTTACCTTCCAAATTAAACTTGTTATGAGAAAACTAGTGATTAAAGCTCTCACGAACTTGATGGCACACTTTACTTTTTTGCATCTAATAAACTTGAACCATTGGGTCCTTCTTTGTTGTGTATATGCTTGCACTTTATAAGTTGAAATTATCAGAACCATGTATCATGGGGAACGCTTTCAACATTGCACTTGTACTTTGTACCCCATTGATTGTTCTTTTGCTTACGGATCCCGGCGGTGTGAAATAAAAGTGGAACTTATAAGATCATGGAGTTTGTATGTGTGTTATAGAAACGCATGGGCCGCTAGCCTAAGCCATGCCTAATCATGGTGGAAACTTGCAGCATCACCATAATGAGCACTCTATGAAGCATCCTTAATAAAAACCTATGTAAATAGCAAATAAAAAGATCGTTGAGATGCTCATTGTCTGCTTGCCTTGTCATTTTGATTATGGGATAGCTCCTGTATCATGTGCAAGGGGTACCCCGTTGGCGGTTCTTTATGATACATATGTACTTACAATGGCAAGAGCTTACTTGTGACTAAAGTTGAGTAGCATGAGGATCGGTCTTCATAAGTAAGGGGCATGATTTCGGTTTATAACTTGTCAAGCATATCCTCTTAGTTGTGTCACTTTAACCTTAATCACCTTCAAGATGCTTATGATAGGGGCAATGAGAGCTGAAAGCTATAAGTACCATAATTTTTGGAAGCTCTTTATGAGACTTGAATCCCTACTTCCTTTTATGAAGGTCTTTCTTCCACCATTATATTGAGTCTCCACCTTCTATCTTTATGCACCTACTTTGAGAGCATAGTGGTCATTCTTAGTTCTATGTGCATTGTCCCAAGACTAGTTGATTGATGCATACTTTGATATTGCTTGTTCTAAACTATTTGTATCTAGTCACTCTTATGAACTTTGAAGGTGTCCTATGCATTTATATTTGCTACTCTATGAGGGACAAGCTGAATGCTATTATGCTATGTTTTCTTTATGTGAAACAAACAAACGTCTTACAAAGCATTGTTATTTATGAATCTTTTGTTTGTGCCTTTTCATGTTGCATCATAGTTTCTTTGTCTTATTGCTAGAACTTTGTATTTCATGTTATGGTTGAAGTACTATGATCCCAGCTTTGAATGTTTTACAAATACTTTAATCAAGTCTTTGATGGTGCATGTCACCTCAAAATTTATTCTTTCTTTTCATCACTTACCTACTCGAGGACGAGCAGGAGTTAAGCTTGGGGATGTTGATACATTGCAAATGTATCTATAATTCTTGATGTTCCATGCTTGGTTTTATCCACTTTCTTGTGTTTTGTCCATACTTTGGAGTGCTTTTCATATGATTTATTGGACTAACCTATTAACAAGAGCCATAGTGCCAGCTGTCTGTTTTTTGTTGTTTTTGGTTCTAGGAAAATCAGAAAATGAATATTCTCGGAATTGGACGGGACAAAAGCCAAAGTGCCTATTTTTCCGGAAGTCATCAAATGCCAGAATACAAGACGGAGAAGGGCTGGGGGGCGGCCACACCACATGGCCGCACGGCCAGGCCTAGCCCGCACCAGGGGGTGGTCTGGCTGACCCCCAGCACCGCCTCGGCCTCTCCTTCCGCCTATAAGATGCTCTCAGGACGAAAACCCTAAGTACCCGATCAAAAATCCATGAAAGATTCTGTAGCCACCATCATCTCTGTCCCTAGATCGGGAGGGATCTGAAGCTCTTTCCGGCACCCTTCCAGAGAGGGGAATTTACCCTGGAGGCCTTCTTCATCACCATGCAAGCCTCCGGTGTGATGCGTGAGTAGTTCATCCTTGGACTACGGATCCATGTAGTAGCTAGATGGCTGGTTCTCCTCCTTTGTGCTTTCATGTCTAGATCTTTTGAGCTCCGTTCATGATCAAGATCATCTATTTGTAATTCTGCATCTTGTGTTTGCGGGGATCCGATGGATATTGAGATGCTATTTCAGATTGATTATTGATTCTATCATGTCTTTGTTATTTGTGATCTTGCATGCTTTCCGTTGTTAGTAGCTATCTTGGCCAAGTAGATGCTAGCAACTCCAAGAGTTAGTATTTATGCTCGATAGTGGGTTCATGTCTCTAGTAATCTAGGGAAGTGACAGAAATCTCTAAGGTACTACATGTGCTGTTGCTACTAGGGAGAAAACAACAATCCTTTGTTCATAGAACAATCATATTGTTTACATTACACGCAATTCGTAAAGCAATAATCTGTTGCTTGCAACTTAATACTGGAGGGGGTTTGGATGATAACCTGAAGGTGGATTATTAGTCATAGATGCAATTGGGTGGCGGTCTATGTATAATGTTGTAATGCCCAATCAAGTTCCAAAGGAGTCAAGATGATTAGTATATGCATGTATTGCTTTCTCGATGTTTGTCAATTGCCCCGCTGTAATTTGTTCACCCAGCATGTTATCTATCTTAAGGAGAGCCACCTCTAGTGAACTATGGATCCCGGTCCTTTTCTTTACATACAATCTACAAACTGTTTACTGTTTTGTGTTTACTTTCTACAAACTATTACTTCCTTCCATTCGATACGTTAAATCCTTTGTTTTCAGGAAAACACGGTGAGATTGACAACCTCATCGCAAGTTGGGGACAGAGTTCTGTGGTTGTGTTGTGCAGGTCTCCATGTTGCTACTAGCACCGGAAGTGCGCCCTGCCAAGGCTCAGCTAGCAATACCTTTGGGGTGTTTCCTTGCTCCTACTGGTTCGATTAAACCTTGGTTTCATAACTAAGGGAAACTTGCTGCTGTGCTCATCATACCTTCCTCTTGGGCTTCCCAACGAGCTCTACGTCAACACGATCCATCAGCGGCCAGGGGGCCCACACCACCTGGTGGCGCGGCCAGGGCTAGCCCGCGCCACCACATGGTGGGGCCTCCCTGTGGCCCCTCTCTGTCTCGTCTTATGGCTCCGTGAGTCTTCTGGTAAAATATCAACTTTGGCTTTTGTCCTGTCCAATTTCGAGAATATTCATTTTCTGACTTTCTGGAACCAAAAACAGCAGAAAACAGGCAACTGGCACTGTGGCATCTTGTTAATAGGTTAGTCCAAGAAAGTGTATAGAAATACTCCAAAGTGTGGACAAAACATAAGAAAGTAGATAAAACCAAGCATGGAACATCAAAAATTATGGATCTGTTTGCAACATATCAAGATGCCAACCGCCAAGATGGTGTCCTTGACAGCTTTGATGATGGTGATGGGCGAGGCATCCTCCGCATCCACGATCGTGCACAAGGTGCTTGACAAAAGTCCCGCCCTTGATGATGTGCTAGAATCTTATGTTGAAATGCTCAACGATGCGTCCGTGAACATGATTCCCCGCTGCTCAGAGACTACGGAGACTACACCGATGTCATGGAGGATGGTCTCGAGGATGATGATTTCGGGGAAGAAGATGTTGATGGAAAAGGGGGAAGAGGTGCCAGAGATAGAAGAATGGGCGTTTGAAGGGGCGGTGGCCAAGGCGAAGGGGAAGACGGTGAGGACCGGCAACTATAGTGAATTTGAAGATGGGATCTTGATCAAGGCTTGGGAGGGAGTCTCGATGGATGCCGTGACCGGCACCGATCAAACCGGAAAGAGATACTGGCAACGCATCGAGGATAAGAGCATCTCCACTCGGCTTCCCAGCATGTCGTTGCCAGGGCATATTTTTGGTCCAGATGCCGAAATTTGGCCCAGTCGCGTTCCTAGGACCCCGGTTTCGTCCGGATTTGGACCAAAATATGTTCGGGCTTCCTAGGCCGTTCCCGGGGCGACGGGAACGCGCTGGGAACACCGGCAAAGCGAATTCGGCGGGAAAAGAGCCATCAACCGAGTGGACCCGCCCGATCAGCGGTAGAAGCCGAGTCGTCCTCATCCTCCCGCATCGGGACGCCACGAAGGACCGTCGGGCATTAACCACCGGTCTCATCGGCCACGCGTCGCTGTAATGGCGCGCCACCGTCGCCTCGGCTCCCGGACGGACTTGCGGGCATTAACGTCCTGCTGCTTCCCCTTTTCCCGTCCTCGCTGCTACACCCCTCCCGCCTTCGCCGCTCTCGCTCGGCCTATAAAACACGGCCGCACTGCTGGTTCACAGCACACTACCTCCTCCACCCTGCACCACCTCGAACGCGTGCGCGGCATCGTCATCGGTGAGCCCCGCACGGAGACCATCGACTGGGGTGTCGCCATCGACGAGGACTCCTTCACCATGAAAATGGCGATCGAGCGTTCTCTCCGCGAGGCCGCGCTGACATCGCCGTCCACAGAGCTGAACATCTTCGCCTGGTCCAGGGCGGACTGGGAGGAGGAGGAGGCACTATGCGTGCAGCGCCTACAGGAGCATGCCGAGCGTCGCGCCAGAGGGCGCTGTTCTTCCGCCATGCCCAGAGCGCGCCCCGCTCCCGCCTACCTTGGCGTGCCCCTCGTCGTCCTCGGCAGCAGCGGTCGTTAGCCCTTCTCAGCCGTGGAAGTACGGCGACCCGAGCGGGTAGCGGCGGCGACGATGACACAGTGGATCCCAAGTACACCAACTTCTACCGCCACTTCGGCATGTGAGGCGGCGTCATCGGCATCGGCGTCGGCGGCCTTGTTTTTTTCTGTTTTAGTTATAGTTTATCCTAATTTGGCCAAAATTCGGGTATATGTCCGAATTTGGCCAACTATTGTACGAACTCGTCGTTGCTTCATTAAAATCGCCTATATTCGTCCAAAATTCACCGTGTTTGATCAAATTTCGGCCAAACATGGGGACTCGGCCTAGGAACGCGAGTGGGAAAGAGGTCGTTCCCAGGGCCAACGAGTGGAGATGCTCTAAGTTCTTCAAGTTGATGCCACCTCTCTCTTCCACGCTAACTCGCTCATACCATTCACTCGAAGGACGATGGGATACCATCAAGACTGCATGTAGCCGATGGGACGGTTACATTGAGGCGGTGAGAAATGAGCCACCGAGTGGCACAAACACGGGTGATTGGGACAAAATTGCGCAAAGAAGGTACAAGGACATGCCAATGTCTAAGGACAAGCCATTTACGCTCAAGCATTGCTATGCCATTCTTGAGCATAACGAGAAATGGAAGATGAGAGAGCAAGAAGCACCATCACCAAGCCATAAGCTTGTCAAGTTGGAAGATGTGTAAGAGGGTGATGTGCTTGAGACCAAGAGGAACAAGAAGAGGACGGATGGAACAAAGATGGCAAAGGAAAAAGATCAAGAAGCAAGGCGAGGCCGCAAGTTTGTCCCTCAAGATTTATGTTATGGTGAAGTTTAAAGAATTGTTGATGATGAAGACATTGGAGGCAAAGAAGGAAATGATGGAGAAGAATCACTGAGAGAAGAAAGCAAAATGGAACATGCTCCGAGAAGATGTCAAGCGCAAGGCCAACTTGGAAGAGAGGAGAGCATGTGCCGACGAGAACTGGGCCATGGCAGAGCTCATTGCGGTGGATAATGTGACTATGATGATGAGCCTGACCGAGATGGATGAGTTCCTTCTAGAGTGGTGGAACCACAGGGAGATGGAGATCTTGATGCGAAGGAGGGAAGCAGCTCGTGTTGCCATGGATGCCCAAGGTGATGATGCTACAGCGAATGGTGGCGGTCGTGTGGATGATCTAGCAACCAACGGTGATGCTTGATGGCGTGCTTGATCATGCGCGTCCTGGATCATGTGATGCTTGATCATTGCTTGGTTTCCTGTTTTATGTATGATTTGAGTACTTTGACAATCGGTTTGGATGATTTATGTTGCTACATTCTCCTATTTATCAGATGATTTGTCGCTATATTTGCATAAACCCTGTTACTGTTTTGGTTTGTGGGCTAAAAAATGCAGTGCAGACCATTATGTGGTCCACATTTGCGGTGCCTGGTCTGCGCACATTTTTCCAGCCCGCAAACAACGTTCTGGGGTGCCCTCCATCAACGTACCTGGGCTTTGCGGTTTGAGGGGTCTGCTAGAGTTGCTATAATCATGGGATTCAAGAAGCGAGTCCCAACATCCTTGTTTGTAATTCAATTTATTGGATGTTTAATGGAGGCGAAGTCCTTGAATTTTATTTTGAAAGGCAGAGCTTAGTGGTGATCGCCAGGCCAGTAGCACTACCCCATGGGGAGAAGCATGGCGGCTTTGATATCTTGCGAACATGGGGAAACCGAGTTGGCTTTGCCATGTGGACAGAGATGGGCTAGGAAACATGGGAGAGGAAGGGCAATTCTCACAGTGTTGTCAGATGGGAGCGTCAGTAAACCATCAAACTTGACAAGCTCCCCCGGTGATTGCATATAGAGTTAAATATTACAGAGGGAGAGATGGTCGCGCCAAGAGATGGCCACCATTTTTAGTTCCATAGTTCTAAAACGGTGAGTCCACAAGGTGAGGTCGGAGATGATGTTCCTAATCGTTTCATTATAGGGTTGGTCGTAATGTCGAAAGATTTGCATGTTCCGCGCGTCCCATATCTTCCATAGGATGATCATGAGCATAAACGCCCATGCTAACGCGGGTAGGTGGGGTGGCATAGGCGTCTTCCAAACTTCCGCGAATGGGGAGTGTGTGGGGATGATGCCGATCTTGCCCAAACGTCAGCGGCAGATGGGCAGAGGAAGAACAGGTGTCCCCCGTCCTCGCGAAGTAGGCCGCAGCAGGGGCAGGTGTCGTAGTCGATGATGGTCTTCTGCGGTAGATTTGCCCTTGTGTTGAGCCTGTTTAGGTGTAGCAGCCAGGTGAAGATCTTGACCTTGTTGGGCACCGGCGAGGCCCAAATAACCGCGGCCCCGGGTCCTGCAGCTGCTCTTGAGAAACAGGTATGCACCTCTCGAGGAGAAGCACGTCCCCCCAAGAAGGAGGCGGGTGTCCGGCTCCGCGGAAACGTGATATCCTGCAACAAGGAAGACAAAGAAGCAAGCTCGTCCGTGGCAGCGACAGTTAGCCGATTACGCAGGCCCTCCTGGATGCCATTATGCAGAATATCAATAACAAATGCAGTAGATTTGGTGTGGTGGGAGTAAAGTGCTGGGAATGCGATCTGCAGGGGTTCAGAGAGTAGCCAACGGTCGTGCCAGAACATGACCGAGGAGCCACTATGTACGACACACTGTGTGATTTGCGAGAGGAGGGGGTGGGTAGTAATAATTTTGCCAAGGTAGGGTTTTTTGGATTGGTTGAGGGGGTGGAAGGGGGAGTGGTGGAGGAGCCAGTCTCTCCAGGGGATGAGGTTGTCGTGTAAAAACTTGTAACAAAATTTCAGCAAAAGACATACATTCTGTGAGTTAATATTTTTCACACCTAGACCTCCTAGATTCTTCGAGGAACACACTTTGTCCCACGCAACCAGGCACTGTGCGCCAGTGCATGTGTCCTCAGCCACCCATAAAAAGGCTCGTCTACGCTTGTCAAATAGTTGGATAGTTGATTTGGAAAGTAGGAAGGAGGACATGAAGTATGTGGGCAAGGAGTCGAGCACAGAGGATAGTAGGATGAACCTACCTCCTTTGGAGAGGAGGGTAGCTCGCCACCCTGCCAGGTATTTGTCACATTTGTCAATTATGGGTTGGAAGGCTGATGCTGGTAGCTTGAGTGGGGAGAGGAGTAGTCCGAGATAGGCCTGAGGGAAGGATCGGATGGGTGTTTGTAGAATGTTTGCGATGGAGTGGGAGAGGTCTTCGAGGATGTTCATAGGGACAAAGGTTGTTTTATGGAAGTTGATTTGGAGTCCGGTTGTGTTTGCGAAATGGTCGAGTATTTCTTTGAGGCGGGCAGCAACATCGGTGGATGCCTGGGCAAGAACTAGTGTGTCGTCGGCGTACTGGAGAACCAGGCATGGTAGTTGATTATCAATTGGATGGTGAGCACCCCGTTTGCTAGTTCCCTCCATATTAGTTGCTGAAGGATGTCTGCCACAATGATGAAGAGGTAGGGGAGAGAGGGTCACCCTGCCGTAGGCCAGTTTTGCAGTTTATCCAAGGTCCTGGGACCCCATTTAGGAGGACAGCAGTTTTCCCGATGAGCAGGATTTGGGAGATCCACGTGAAGAATCGCTGGGGGAAGCCACGAAAGCGAAGGATTTTTAGCAAGGATGCCCAGCAGACGGAGTCAAATGCTTTTCTAAAGTCCAACTTAATTACCATAGTGGGGGCTTTTCGCAGCAGTTTAGAAGGTCTGCTGCGTAGACGAAGTTGTCCGAGATACTCCTGCCAGATATGAATCCAGTTTGGTCACATGTTACGAGAAGCGGGATTAGGGGTTTAATTCTATTTGTTAGAAGCTTTACGATTGCTTTCATGGGGCAGTTCTGTAGGGATATAGGCCTGAAGGCATCTGGTGCCCTTGCTCCTTCATGCTTAGGGAGGAGTACCATGTAGGCCCTGTTTAGGGCGTCTAAGTTAGCGTTGTGGTGGAAGAAGTGTCGGAAAAGACGGATAATCCTAGGTTTGACGATTCCCCAAAAAAGCATGTAGAAGCCCGGCCCAAAGCCATCGGTCCCTGAGCTAGCCGTTTTAGGCATGTGTAGGAAAGCATCAGAGATCTCCTGATCCGAGAATGTGTTATCTAGGTGCCGGAGCTGTGGGATAGGTGCAGGATAGATGGTTTGAAGGTCAAAGTGCTAGGCGGGGGTGAACGTTGTTCCTAGCAAGTTCCTGTAGAAAGAGGTTAGGATCTCCATTTTCTGGGAGTGGTTGGTGAGCTCGGCCCCAAGGTGATCTAGGGCACCGATTTTATTACGACGCGTACGGGAAGATGCTGAGACGTGGAAGAATCTGGTGTTCTCGTCGCCGTCGATAGCGTATTTGATTTTGGATCTTTGTTTCTAGTGTTCCACGCGGTGTCTAATTGCCCGTTTTAATGAGGTAATGATGACACGCCGAAGTGCAATCTCGTGGGGGGATAGTTTCCTGGACTCCTCTAGCATGTCTAGGAAATTAATCACTAGTTTAGAGTTTGATTCTGCTAAGTGAGGGGGCAGCCTGGATTGGCGCTAGGTTTTTAGCGCGAAGCGTCATTTCTTTAGCACGGTGACAAGGCCCGTAGCACCGTTTGACTCTGTCGAGGGCCCGACGCAAGCTTTGACGATTGTGGGCCGATAGGAAGGGAAGGTGGCCCAGCTATTTTCGAATCGAAAAAACATGGGCCGCGATACCGACGTTGAGATGTCAGCAACAAGCGGGGCGTGGTCAGAGATGAAGCGGGTTATGGAGGAAATTGATGAGTTGGGGAAGTTTTCGTCCTAGGCTAGGTTGATGAAGGCACGGTCGATTTTTTCCAACGTTGGGTTTGCTCTATTGTTAGACCAGGTGAACGCCTGATCCATAAGCGGGAGCTCGATTAAGGAGAGAGAGTTAATTGTGTTGTTGAAGGCGTCTGCATCAGATTGTCTGAAGTTAGAGTTGTTCTTTTCGGAGGCGAAGCACATGAGGTTAAAGTCGCCCATTATGAGCCAGGGGGAGTTGACTGACGATTTGGGCTATTTCTTCAAGTGGTCCGTGGGAGCGTAGACGTTAGTGATAGTAAATTCTTTAGGGGACGAGAAGGAGGACAGACGAATAGATAGTGTGAAACGGTGAGATGTAGAGGACACAAGGATGAATAGATTAGAGGAGAGTGCCGAGAGGATTCCGCCAGCTGAGCCCATGACTGGGTTAAAGGCAGAGATGTCGAGTGATCTAGGTAGGAACGTTCTAAGTTTAGTTGCCGTAATATCACTAAGTTTGGTTTCCTGGAGTAGAACGATAGAGGGTTTGAGAGAGATTAGCTCGGCCAATACTTCGGCACATTTGTCTGCGTCGCCCAGGCCCCTACCGTTCCACGAAAAAATAGAGAAGGTGATATTTAACATATCCAAGGGCAGGTCACCAAGAACAGGCGGTGTGCGGGACGAACTGCTCGCAAGTAGTATAGTAGCTCCAGCACTTTAATAAAGGACAAACCGCTTACATAAAGATGGTACTTAGGGTGCGACTGACTACTTTCGTTAACTAGGGGGAGTTGACTGAAGCTAGGCATGATCTGTAACTGACACCAAGGGGAGGCTAAGCCACTAGACGCCGCTGGAGCGTAGCGTTGGGGGTGCTGGTCCTGGTAAACATCGTGGCGTGGATCCAGGACGCGCCGTGAGGAGTGCATGTCACTCATGGGGAGCTGGGCAGCACCATAGCTCCGCGGATGGCCCCGAGATCTCCCTCGTCGGCACCGCAGGCACCAGCGACATCCGCTAGAGCAGCATGGTCGCAGCAGGGCACCTCCAGGTTGGTCGTGAGCCCAGTGCCGTGCAGAGCGTCAGCCAGCCCGTCGGTCGCGGCAGAGAGGTCGAAGCTTGTGGCCTTGGCGTGGATGGCCTTGTCGACGATGGAGAGGAAGGATGCCTCCTCCTTGGCGGCAAGACGGTGGCTGCGGTGCAGCTTGGCGGCAGAGTCGTGGGCGCGCTTGGTGCGGACGCGGCGCTTGCAAGCCTCATTGACGTGGTCGACAGGCAGCAGCGGCCCACTAGACGCGCAGAAAGTGAAGGCAGCATCGGGGTTGAGGGCGCGCATGGAGGCCATCAGTTCATGGACGTCGACGACGACAGCTTTGGCCGCAGCCACGGCCTTGTTGTGGGCAGCGTCGGCCAGCAGGTCCAGCTCCTGGAGGCAGGAGGCGCGGCCGGCTGCACCATCGTTCGAGGCGGAGCCAATGTCCGGCACCACCTGTGGAGCCTCATCGTCGATGTCGTCCAGGCGGGATAGCATGCCCTGGCCGATGCTGCCAAAACCATGACGGGGTCCCGGAGCGCCGCCACGAGGGGAAGGAGGCGGGGCTCCACCGAAGAAGTCGTTGGGGTGCCCCGGAGCGACGCACCAACCAGGGATGATGCGGAGCCGGACGCAGATGATGCCCCCATCAAGGAGCCTGAGTACGAGGGTGGGAGTGACTGGGACCGCTGCCTCAATCTGCACGAAGGCGCGCATGCTAGAGTAGTCGTGGCCACGGAAGCAAGCAGGGTCGACCCAGCATAGCCGACCGACGTGGCCGAAGATGAAAGTGGACCCCGGCACACTCCATATCTCCAGAGGGAAGTTTGAGGCCTCAATCTCGACGAGGAGGTCGTAGTTGGTGGTGGAACGGTCGCCGGTGTCCTCTGGGTGGACGAATGCGATATCGATTCCGGCGAAGTGGATCGGGGAAGCGTGGACGGCCTCTTCGTGTTGCTCGTGGGAGTCGAACACCATGAGCGCCGACCCATGGGAGGAAGCGGCGAAGGTGAAGGCAACGTTGGGTATGCGCATCTCGACAGCCATGCGAATGTGGCCGAACAGGTGGAGCAGGGGCGTCTCAGGGACAGCGAAAGCGAAGCGGCCCGTGTCTTGCACCAGGTCTTCCGGGACGAAGACGTCGACGGGCGGCCCACCTAGCGTTGCACCGCCATGCAGCGGGAAGGCAATAGGCACCCCATGCAGGACACCGCTTTCTGCGCCATGCACGCCGTTGTCCGCAGCTGCCGCGGGCTGGAACTGGACGAAGCCCGCCTCGGTGATGTCGATGCTTGTGAGGAAGGGCTCGTTGTTCGTGGCCGAGGCTCGAAGGGAGCGCGGCGCAGAGTCATCGTCGGAGGAGATGATGATGGCCTCGTCTAGGGCCGTCGGCGCGGAGGAGCCCGCATGGCTAGCGGCGGAGGATCGCACGGTGCGGCGATGCGGACCCTGTGCGAGCCGAACCAGATCTCCGACGGTGGCGAGGACGGAGCAACCGTTTCCGCGTGAGCAGCCGAGGGCGCAGCCTTTGGGGAGGTGGGCGCCATTGCGGGAGGTTGGTTGAAAGGTGGGAAGTGGAAGGCTAGGGGGTGGTCGCCCTGCAGAAGCTGCGCTGCTTCATGCTCCACCTTGAGTCGCTGCAGTTCACAAGAATTTCTATAAAATACTAATGTCAGTTTTATGCTTACACAAACTTCTATACCGCAGGTAATACCCGTCTGTACATTCGATAGGTACCATAATTCAGTTACTCTATTGAGAATCAGTCAAGTTACTTTTGGTACATGTCTATAATATTGTTCATGTCTTTAAGGATTTGATATATGTTGTCTGGCCGTGATCATATGCATGGATTGTGCTATGGAAGTGTTCCCATTGTAGTTTCTAGCACGGGTATGTAGCAGTTAGAATTTCTCAAAATCTGAACTTGAGCCATCTACTCAGTGACTTGATTGGCATAGTCGAAAGCTTAAAACTGGTCATGCCCTTATTTATCTATATTAATCTTGCTGGTAGTCAGTCAATCTTTGCGAGCGAGAACTTTCTCCAGGGTGAAAACCTATAATCTTTGATCGGTCAACGACGGTGCTTATGCACTGTTTTCTTTTTGAAAGTATTGTTATTGGAGTGGAGGACTACTGATGTTGTTCTGGTGGTGTTAGTGTCGTTGCTTTGAGGAATAGTTCTCTATAGCGGGACTTTTCTTTTTTATAATTCTTCTTTCTTTTTTCTGGGTCGTGTGCATTCGTAAGACCGCTAGGGCATGCGTTGTTGTAGAGGCTGGGTGTAATTGATATCCTGTGATATTAATATATACTCTTTTCCAAAAAAGAAAGTCAGTCAATCTGATAGCGACCTGCATCTATCCTACCTTATGAAATGACTAGGAAAGTTCTACTAATCTTTTATTGAAGAGTCCTACTACTAGTGATGAGTTTATTTCTAAAATATGAAAAACAGGCACCGCTTTCTTTTGACTTCCGTAAGGCCAGATTTATTCAGAACTAATTATGTGTACTCATTTGAACTGAAATTTATCATTTGGTCATATCTGGTCCACTCGAATTTACTTTTAAGTTAATACTCATCTAAATTAAAACTTTATTTTTCTTAATTGGCAAAACCAGTTTGAGTATTTCTGTTTTTTTTTTTGAAATGGGGGTATTACTCCCCGGTCTCTGCATCGATCAATGCACACAGCCTTTATTAAAAACATAAGTCAAGTATCAAGTTTACAACTTAAGAGTTGGTAAAAATTGCCACAAAGATCAACCAGCGAAATAAGGTAAACATATAACAACTAAACATTATGTAGTCGTCTAGCATACTGCCAAGTAGCCTGGTTGAAGAACTCCCGAGCGACCGTCAACAGCCGTTTGCACCCGGACGACATGGCATCTCGGTGCCCAGGTGATAATAGGTACGCCCACAGCTGCACCCAATGCGCCATCATATGAATAACCTTTTCCGGGAGAAAATTGGTGTCGCTGCAGTATGTTGCATGCTCTGTCCATCATCGTGTCATCAGCATTGGGTTGATTTTGAATGCGTGAGCTAGACCGCACCTCAGCCTTGTCCACACATGTAATTCCCCCATACGCAATCACATCATTTGCCAGCAACAAAACCTCCAGGACAGGCCGGACTCGCCTGGTGAGCATCCACAGCCTGCAGCGGCACCGCCCCACCCGAACCAGCCTGCATGTTCGCCCCAGCAGAACTCGCACTAGCAATAGCACATGCAGTAACATCCACCTGCATCAACGTCTCTGCAGCACACGCGCTAGCAGCCTTGCGCATGCAATCTGCTACAGCAAGAATCGGTGAGCAAACAACAGTACCGAGCTGTGCCACAATCTCATGCATGCCATGACCCACGCCATGATCCGGCAGTCCAACAAAATCTGGAGTAGGAGGCGTTCCTCCTGCACACGGCAAAGCCTCCCGTTCATTAAACTCAGCCTCAAGAGATCTTGCCACTACATGATCATGCTCAACGATTAGGTTAGCCTCCTCCAAAAAATGACCCTCCTTACTTTATTTTGACACCATATCCGAGGCTGACATACTTGGGCTGTTAGACATAGCCCTCAAATTTCGTTTTGCCTCCTCAATACCCTTTCTCACCATTGGTGAAAATACCACCCCTCTTGTCATAGTAGTTTGCTGAACGGAACCATTCCCACCATTGCTACCCGAAACTAAATTAGAGTTACTGGAACTTGGCTCTTTAGGTACATTCCTATCAGAATCATGATCCATCTTATTCTCATCATTCATCTGTTCTTTATCCTTGTCGTGGCCATCATCACCATTTTGAGCATCAAACATAATCTCGTCCGCATTCTGCAATTTCTGACCTTCCTCCACAGCAAACTCAATATTATAAAAGCCCCTTTTAATGAACATATGCATATGTGGAGGAATTAAATTATAGTCAACACAGCCTATCTTAATTCGAAGAACACCATTCTTACGTGTATATGCCATGTCCACCGCCATTGTTTTTCCGAAAAGTGAACCCATACCCCATAAGGCTAGAAAATCACCTCGCACATCCTTTGGGATCCCCTTAACTAGGACCCAAACCTCCGGCAAAGTATACAAAGGCTCCTCCACCACTCCCCATTCATCAAAGGAGAGTTGCCAATGTGTGTCAGAAACATGATGCCTCCGTAAATTATTCAACCGTTGAACATCAAAGGAGAGTATTTCTGTTTTGAGTAGTTCCCTTTGCACTTGGCAGTAGACACGTCTTCCTTTACCTATTCATAACATTGTACAAAGGTTGTAGTTTTCTCTAGTTATACAAATGTATAGTGGTGGGCTGATCTAACAATTCACCTTTGCGGTCTCTTATAAGTTTTTCTTTTTCTTCAAAGTTTGATTGTTTTATTGGATTTTGTTTGCTTGTAGGCAGAGGAATTGGTGATGGAAGTGGAGTTGAAATCTTGCATAATAAATCAGACTATCTTCCTACGTCCTAGGTTGGCTGAAAAGGTTATGTATTATTTGTCTTCTACTTATTGTTTATAATTTGCTTGTGAAGATATTATTGCATCTTTAGGAAGCCCATCACCTCTTTAGCCAATTTTGATCAATATTTTCTTCGGCTCCTGGAATAGTTTGATGGGATGAAATGTCATTTCAGTACTTGCCCCTTTTTGTATTCACCCTCTTTATCATATGCTCGTAGAAATATAGACTTAGCTTTCTTGCCCATCTCCACCCCATACTTCATTTTCCTGATCTGAATCTCTATCACGACCCTGAATTTGATGTAAGCGTTTCAGTCAGAAACAGGGGACAAAACATAAAACGCAGAATCCGCCTTTGCTATTAGTTAGCTTCGGCAGCTAAGATGTGCACGGATTGGAGGAGCGTTGTTTATTTTTCGTATTTGCTACACTTACACTATTTTCCTATTGTAATCAGTTGCTTTACACTTGAGTACCAGAAAGGAGGTGTAAACATTGTCACTGTGTGGCTATATAACCTGGGTCTATTTGGAGACGAAGTAAGAAGAAAAACATATCATCTTGTTATTTACCTTTTTGCAATCATATCCTCTTTTCCTCCAAATTGGCTCAGGATCCTACAGATCATCCCCAATCCTTGTGCGATGCTGACATCTCCCCCCTTCTGTGCCAGTTGATTAAGTATAGTATAATCGCTCAACAGAAGCCTGATCATATGCATGGAGTGTTAAGTGGAAACCGAATTGAACCCTCCCGTGGCAACCACCAGGCGCCACCTGAGGGCCCCCAGATTCCGCCGCTGCCGACCTCCCTCCTCTAGATCCCATCCCTCCGCCGATGCCACCGGCATCGGCCGTGGTGGCGGTGGCCCCCTAGTACCTAAGGTGCTAGGGTGGCGGCTGCGGCGGTCTTCTTCGGATGGACGGCTGTGGCGGCACCGACGGAGCGAATCGGGGGCGGCATTTGGGGCGGCGACCTCGGCCAGGGGGCGTGGGTGCTCCTGCAGCTGCTTCAGGCGGCGGCATCACGCCATGGGCCTAGGGCATCCGCCTAGGCCCGTCGTCTTCTGGGCGACACAAATCGAGGGCTTGGGGAGGAGGTGTCGTGGTGACAGCGGGAGGCGATCTTGCGAGGACTTCCTCGGCGGCGCTGACGTGCGGCCGCCATGGAGGGCGACAGTTGCATCGGGTCTGCCCGAATCCGATCTGGACCTCTGGCTACGGACAAGGACGGAGCCAGCCATTAGGCTTAGAGGGGGCAGAATCATGTTGGAGGGGGCAAAGTAGCTCAAAATTGCTAAGGACAAGCATGGGTATCAAGTGATTTATGAAGAAAATCAAATTCTTGGGGGTGGCTTAGCCCCTGCTCGTCCCCCTCTTCCTCCGTCCCTGGCTACGGAGGCAGCTACACGCTAGGTTCTAGCGAGCCGCTTCAGTGGCATGCTGGATTGTCTTCTCTACCTCCGGCTGGTGGCGAGGGGGCTGCTGGCTCGGATTGAATAAAGGGGGTGGTCCTATGGTTCATCTCATGGCAAGATGAAGACCCGCTTGATGTTTGTCTCCATTGATCTGGTTGCAGTGTCGTGTTCCGGAAGGCTCCGCCAGCGAACTCCATAGTGCGCATATACCGATAGATCACTGGATCGGGTGGGATTCGGTCGTGCGCACCCATGTTTTTAATCTGGCCGTTTGAGTTCATAGGGAGCGTTTCGAAGCTCTGTTGGCTGTTAATATCATGGGGCATGTTCTCGTTCCATGGTGCCGACGGAGAATGTCATGAAGACCGAGATCTGAGGACTGGCAATGGTGGTTCGAGTCCGAGTGGTGATGAAGAATTAGCTTGGTGACTCGTGACTTGGTGCAGTGGTATGCAAGCGGGGGCGACAATACGGGTGAAGATTATGGTCCTATCTTTTAGGGTGAAAACTCAGGGTCTGGCCTTCATTGGTTGTGCTTGGCAATGGCTTTGTTGAAGGTATTGTTTTGAGAGCGTGGACTTTCTTCAGTGTGAAAACCTAGATCTTTGATCGGGCGATGACGGTGTTTGTGCACTGTTTCCTTCTTGGAGGCGTCGTTTTTGGAGAAGATGGACTTCTGGTGCTGTCTTGGTGGTGGTAGTACTGTTGTCTCAATGAATGAGGAACTGTACCGAGACTTTTCTTTTTTGTAATTCTTCTTTCTTTTTTGGCTGTGTGCATCCGTATAGCCGCTAGGGCAATGAGTTGTTGCAGAGGCTGGGTGTAATTGGTATCCTCCGACATTAATATATGCCCCTTTCCAAAAAAAAAAATCAAGTTCCGCCTATGCTATAGCAGAATGAAATATTCCCTCCGACCCATATTAGTTGACTCAAATTTGTCTAGATTCGGATGTATGTAGACATGTTTTAGTACTAGATACAATTGAATCTAGATAAATCCAAGTCAACTAATATGGGTCGGAGGGAGTAGTACTATTCATGTGGTGTGCTTTGTGCATAGAGTATTGTGAAGCTAGTTCTTGACTGTTTGAACTATAGCTAAAAAGGATTATAACCTTTGAACCTTAGCACGCAGGAGCAGTGAAATTTGGTCTGGCTAATACAGTTTGTCTGCTGTAACAGGATTTCAATGCTGCTTTTGGGGTTCCAAGATGAAGAGGTTTCTATGTTCGTTCTTACATGGCCATCTTGCAACTGTCAACCATGATGTGTGTGCCGTAGAACTGTCTAGTTTGGTAGAATTGACCATAATGGTTTATCCTTGTCGTACTCGGTGATTAGCGGAAATTTGAGTGAGTTCACTTTAGTTGACGCAGTAGACTTGACTCTTCCCACCTTATTTATGCAAGTAATACGGAGTATCATGCTTCATGGCTGTTTTGAGCGATTTTTTTCCGACGAGAGGCTTGGCCTATCAGATCTTCACCGGTCTTTCTGTCCTGGCCCGATGGAATAAATCGAGATGATTTATACTCTCTAAGTCTAAGTTGAGCAATTGGCCTCTGTCGACCGTTCCGATTTGATTTGCTTGCAGTTTAATGCAGACAAAAAAAAATCGGTGTTGACGTTTTGTATGGTCAAGGCTGAGTATAATTTACTACTCGATCGTATTAAACAAAACTTTACAAGATGCTTGGACAAAATGAACTTCGGTCTCTGATGCAAAACCTGACAGAACCCAGGCTGACGATTTCGACCGGACTGTGGACGGCCGGGTGCCACTCATCTGGCACATCCGGATTCCCTGCCCAGATGTACTCCTTCCCCGGAGCACGCCCTCGCACAACAGGGGAGAGGTCAGCGGCGCATGGGAGTTGGCCATGTGAGATGCCAAACCAGAGTTTCAGCTCCGGGATGTACTCGGCCTTGCCCACGCAAGGCATCAGCCAGTCGCCAGCCCAGCTCCACGTTTTCTTCGCCGTGTCGAAGCAGTAGGTGCCGACGTCGCTTACGGAGACGCATATGGCTTCGCCCACCACCGCGTAACAGGGCAGCGGTGATGATGCATCTTCTTCTTCTTCGTTGGCAAGACAGCAGGGCGGCAGGGGGGGTGACTCCACGTACCAGGTCTTCCCCTGGCCAGAGCCTTTGACTCGACGCTCGCGGCAGTAGAGGGCCTCGAACTGGTGTTTCTTGCCTGGGGAAAGAACCTTCTCCATGATGTAGAGGCTGTGATCATGTTCGTCGTCATCAACTGAGCTGTGGACGGAGATGGCAAAAGGGCAGGACTTTGGCGCGTGGAGGTTCGGCGTGGTTACCACGCAGCGCCTCTGGGTGTCGTAGTAGAAGAGGCGTGCCGCGCTGTCCGCGAAGAATACCTTGCTTCCGGAGAGAGTGAAGCCCTGCAAGTTCGGTTGGTCGAGATCTTTCATCGGACATGACGTTGGTCGGACGCTCAAGAGGACTCGCGGCAGCTCGATGCTCTCCAGCCCTGGCGAGGCGGCCCGCTGCGGGATTTTTCCCATGAGCCGCTGCTTCTACTACTGATGGGTAGAAGAATTGGTCGGGGTTGAGGCAGCGTAGCGAGTACAAGTGATTCTTGTGCTCCTTCCGAATCCAAATTAATTGACTTAGACTTGTCTAGACTCGAAAGGATATATTTTAGTGTTAGATACATCCGAATCTAGACAAATCGAAGTAAATTAATTTGGATCGGAGGGAGTAGTTTAAAACCACCAGGTTCAAACGCCGCTTCAAGCTCATGATTTCTCCTCCGATCCAAATTAATTAACTCAGATTTATCTAAATTCGGATGTATCTAATACTAAAACATGATTAGATACATTTGAATCAGAAAAATCTAAGTCAATTAATTTAGACCGGAGGGAGTACAAGAAAACTTAAAACTAACAAAAATTTATAAACATATCCTTGGGCCACCTAGCAACGACTACAAGCACTCGAGCGAGCTAAAGGCGCGCCGCCGTCCTTGCCCCTCCCTCAATGAGCCACACAAAGCTTGTGATAATTGAGCTTGTTGTAGTAGAAAATCGCCGTGCTAAGCCTCCAAAGAACCAGCACACGCGAGCAGCAACCGTCATCGATGAAAAGAAGCGTAGATCGTAGATCGGAAGGAACGCCGACCAAATCCAGCGAGATCCGTCAGAGACACACCTCCGACGACGCCATATGCATCGCCGAAACAGGGGCTAGATGGGAGGACATTATTCCATCTTCAGGAAAACGCCACCGCCATGTCTTTCTAAGTAACACACAAACCGTAACCAAACAGAAAAACGTAAAAAACAAAGCCCTCCCACTGACCAGGACTAGAATACACCGTGCCTCCATGGCCTTCTTCAGATCACCAGCACCGACGGGAGGCAAGGTGTCTCCTATTGGTTTCTTTCTTGGATATACATTTATGTTAGTCTGTGAAGGTATGAAATGATTAAAAGAGAGAGTTACATATACAAGTCCAAAGAATGGCCCAACACTCTCACCATACAACTCAACCAAAAAAGCCTAGTCTAAGGGAGAAGTTGGTGTAGTCCTCGTGCTCCTGCATAAGCCTATGATCTCGTATCGTATTTAATCGTGTCCGTAAGGGAAGTCGCAGAGGGGCGCTCGTTGTTGAAGACGACTGCGTTTTTATGCTTCCAAATTCACCATGTTGTGAGCATGGTTAACCACGAGATTCCTTTGCACATCTGACGTGGGTTAGATTGCACCACCAGAAACCACCACTCCGCAAATTCCCCCTCAACAGCGGGAGGTCCCGTGGTGGATCATATCCAAGACAAGACCTCGTACCAGATTGTTCGTGAGAAAGGATACCCTTATCGGATGTTCGACATAGTCTCCACCGACTGGTCATGCAAGTGATGCATGTAAAATGCATACATGAACTTTATAGTTTATTTTCACATATTCCAACATATTTGCATCATAGTAGTAGTTATTATCAATGTTCTTAATGGTTTCTAGGATTTTTTAAACAATCCACTCTACTCTAGTTCTAACTTTGTCTGGCAGATAAACCTTCTCTTATTATTTTGGACTTTACAGGAGCTACAAGACTCGAAACAGGGCAAGGTGAGAGCACACTTCGGAAAATTTTTGAGACAAACAAAATGAGCTGAAGTGGGCCACCAGGGGATTAATGGGATGCAAATGGGGCCCATGGCACGGTGTAACATCCTCGAATCGGTCCTATGCAAATTTTAGCGATTCCCGCCAAACCCACATAGAAACGATTCAAAGATGCCCGTCAGGCACTTGCGTGTGGGTAGAAAACGAAGTAATAACATTACACAATAGTCCACGATAGAACCCACAGAAACATATATATACAACAACGACTCCATGAGTCAAAAATATAAATATACAATACAAAGATTCAAATCACCTTAAAACGATACAACATCCGAGTACGGATAAGATGCAAATGGGGCTAAGAGCCCTAAAAAATAACCAATGGCGTCCATAACCCTGTTCAGGCCAAGCCGGAAGGGTAACCCTGCTAACGACGTCGAACTTATACCTGTTAAAACAAAAGGGGTGTCGACAAAGGGCAAAGGAAAAAAAAGCGGTCAGTACTGAGGACAGTACACGGCGAGGCTAGAATTCGGCGGCTCTCGCCTACATAGGCATGGTGGACTGAAGCGGCAGCGCAGCATGCACTAAACAATCTATAGAGATTCGATTCAACTGTCGGCTATTAGAGAGGGATAAGAAAGACCTATTCAGATCCAACCTGATAGTAACACCAAAACATACCCATCCTGCTGTTTCCCCCTCGAGACCAAACGAGGAAGTCAACCGAGGAACTCGCACAGTTGGCAGTTTTATGCAATCCGTTATAGTTGCAGCACTTACTAGTCAGATATAGATAGCATGAGTCATCCCAATATCCTAAGCAGTTGTTGGCACTTTTATTATCCATTCCATTATAGTGAAGTTGATTACTAGTCACATATTAAGTCAAATGTATAGCACTACTTTAGTTATGCTTATCTATGATCGAGATACTGTGCTCCAAGTCGTCCATAACCGTGGACATGGCTTTCAGAAAGATTTACCCTACAGGGGTGCACAAGTAGCAACACACACACGATCAACCTCGGAAAAACCAAATCAAAACCCAACGAGGCTTTCATGACAAAGCAATCACAGGATTCATAAAATATTTTAGGGGGGCACCCCATTAAGCTACCCGTAACGAAGTTGGCCGGCTCCGAGACGGACCCAAGGTTTGCGCTAATGGCTATAAACGACTGAGAACCCGAAAGTGTGACTGGGCTTGTCGATACAGCGAAACACTCCACAATTCCTAAACAGTACAGGTGCTCCACGCACAATTGCAAATAAAGCAGTAAAGCATGGCATAAGTACAGGATAGTAATAAAGCTCCAAACTAGTTTGTGGCCCCAAGAAATAAGAAATGAATCAAGCTCTGGCTAAGGGGGATCCATAGGGTCTCCCGGATGTGGATAGTGCGAATAATCAAGGAATAAGTATCAAATACTCGGGGCCTACAGGACACAAGTAAGCGTGGAAGAACCAAATATTAGCTATTGCCCACCGGTGCCTCTACATTAGTTATATCTATTCCCAGCATTTTAATTATCAGTTGAAATTAAAGTCATGATCATCTCCATCATTAAGCATGTGCCAACCTTCCAACAATGGTGGAACAACAACAACGCGAAGCAGCATCTGAGCAAGCAACTACGACTCGCAAGGCCGACTATCTATCAAACAACAGGCAATATGATGCGTCCAAGGGAATATAGAGGCTGTAAGAAATATAAATGGTGCATGGAAACTAAATCATCGGAATACGGATAACAATAGATCAACAGGAGGAAGTAAATACTATAATGCAAAATAGGTAGAAAGGGGGAGATTACTCGCCTGGAAAAAATTGTTGAAGATACATTATCCGAAGAACTTGTTGATACTCGCATCAACTCAATGGCCTAATCCGTGAAGAAGTGAAACACTATAAGAAACACCAGACCCCCGAACAGCTGCCGGACTGCTCTACTTATCTTCTCTCTCTTCAGCTCTCTTAACTGATATTCAAGAGAAAAGGATTCTAGAAAGACCAAATATACCGAAGGCTTCTTAGTCATTCTTTTCCGATCCTTATTGTTATTGTTCCTTTTCACCCCCAAGTTTGGGGGCCGGGGGGTTGATGAAACGAGCACTATTTAATACTACGACAGAAGATCGGGTATGATGCAGGTATGATGCATGACATGGCAAAGATGCGATGCAATTGGGCAATATTAAGCGGAAGCAGAGTCCCGACAGTTAATTAGAAGGTTCAAGTTATTTAGCTACCCCGCAATTTAAATGTTATATTAACAAGGCAAAACATGGCATCGGTTCGCTACACAAATTTAAATGAAGCCAAATAAGACTAAAATAGCCCGTATATAGTCTCCATATTTAATTATGAGGTGAATCGGCTAAAAGCCCCCAAACCGCATGATATCTGTGCAAAAATGAACAATTTAATATGAAACAGGTGATAATGTCATATTATAAAAATAGGGGTCTCGGAAAGGGGATCACATTAGGGTTCAACGAACTTGGTTTCGAGGGTTCAACAGGGTTCAGGTTTGGTCTCGGACTCCGTGATCAAGGCCTTCGGTTTCCATGAAGAAGATCTTGGAGTTCCGACCTCGGTGCCGATGACGGACTTGGAGTTCGCATCGGTGGACTTGAAGTACCGTATCGATAGTTCATCTTCGTGCATCGGCTCCGCCTTCTCTTGATGCCGTGTCGGTTCAGAAGTAGCCAAGGTAGTCGGGGTTGCGCGTGCCCTATCTCCACACATACATCACCACCTCCACATCTGCAACTTCGCGTATCCATCTCCACACCCGAGCATCACATCCTCACATAACACCACCTCAACACGCCACCAGATTACCACCTGCACATCACCAACACAGCTGAGCACCCACAACCACCGGCATAGGACCATCACAGTACCACACACACGAACAGATGCTGGAGTCCAACTTGGTTCAAACAACTAACCAACACTTGTGCACGTCAGGGGGATCTGTCAAGCAGGCACAGGGGAGACGAGATCGTGGGCCCCTTGGCAACGACAAGAGGAGCACGTCCCTGTAGACGGCGGCCAACGCGATGAGCGGGAGGAGGCCGAGGCGGAGCAGGGCCTGCTGACGTCGTCTATGCAAGGCAGCAAGGACGAGGGTCATCGCCGCTCTCCAGGATACGAGAAGGAGGAAAGCACGCGGAGCAGAGGGGGCTTTCATGGTGTCGGCGTCGGCATCGGCGAGGCAGAGAGGGGAGTCATGGAGGCGCGTCGCGGAGCTCGGGGCCGGGTCATCGAGGCGCTTGGGCGGCTCGGGGAGGAGGCGTCACAGGGTGGAGCTCTCTGGCAATGGCCTGGTAGCGATGGCCAGTAGAGGAGAGGGGCGGCGGCGCTCGCGACGGCTTGTCGCTGAGAAGGGGCACAAGCGAGGACCTCGTTGGCGCTCGAGAGAGGCGAGCAGAGGAGGGTGAGGCGCGGGGAAGCTCGGGAACAGCGGCGGGGCTCCGGGGCTTGGTCGATGACGGGCTCCGGGCGGAGGAGACGTCGACGAAGGCCCAGAGACGCAACAAGGCCGCGCCGGAGAGAGGCGAGTGGCATCGATCCGCGCGAGGAGAGAGGTGGCGGGGCCTCGGTGCGATGCGGGGAGGAGAGAGGCGAGAGGAAGCGAGAGAGGACGGGGCGCTGGGGATCGCGTGCGGGCGACGCGCGGGTTGGGGTGGGGCCAGGCGGGAGCGGGTCAAGGATTCCGTGCGGGGCTGGGGATCCGGGGCGAGGTGGTTAGCGTGTCGAGGCGTGTCGGTGTGAGTGGCCAGGGTGAGCACGGCCGGTCGCGCGCGGGGGTGTGTGCGCTATGTCTAGTGTGATAGCAGCTAGGTGTGGCGGCTGTGGGGTGGGGGTTAGGGCTTGGGTAGATTTAGACTAGGGTTTGGTTTAGATCTTTTAGGGTTTGATCTGCTGCGGTAGTAGGTGGCCTGGCCTAAACGGCTGGGCTGCCTCCCCTGGTACAAAACATTTTGATGTTATCTATTTATTTTATTTTGAATAAACTTTTGCAAATAGTTTTTAGACAAATAAAAGATTCGGATAGACCGGAGTTTTATTTTGAAATTAAGACGAGGGATATTTAGAAAACAAAACTAGGCTTTTAGAAAATAGTTTTAGGCGAACCATGCATTATGACTTGGCGATGCTCCAATGCAATGTGGCATGATGACATGAGCATGCAGTCATGATGATGCACAAAGGCAAAACGCAGCGATTTTCTAGTAGTGGTTTTACCGGGGTGCTATACGCGGTCTTCCTTGTAGGCCACACCACCCCACCTCGTTTGCATGTCGAGCGTCCGATGCTGTCTATTTTTGTGCCACCGCCTTCGTCTTGACATAAAACCATATATAAGAAGTGTCCCCGACGCGATCTCAGTACACACGGAGGCGGAGATTGAAAACCACGAAACAGAGAGTCCACAGACCGCCGCTGGAGGAAGATTGGAGAGAGAACTGGTGCCGGAATTGCCTATGGTAGCATCTCCTCTTTCACCAACGCCTCCTCGTCGCTCTCCACCATGAGAGTGGAGTAGTTCACCCCCTGGACTATGGGTTTGTGGTGGTAACTTAATCCAATCTCTCCATGTATGATCATTGTTGAAGTCCATATCATGTGCCTTGCTTGATTATGGATCTATCTATGTAATTCCTATGGTGGATATTGTGATATAAGATGATACTTGTTATGCATATACCATTGTGTTAGGATTTTATGGTTTGTCATACTCTGGAGATACTTCTATAATAAATGTAATGGTTTCTATTCATAATGTATTTTTTACCCCATGCCATGAGGTGCTTGATAACGCCAAGTATAGGTAGATGGCAGAGATACGGTAATGCACACAACAAATATGTGTACTAGTGTTTGGAGTGTTCACCATTAAGAAGTATGATGTATGTAAGTAATAGGTGGTCGGGTGACATACGACATATGTGTTGAGTGACAACAATACAACCAAACATCCTTTATTTGGGGGTAAAAAGGAAGAAGTATGTCGTGGTGGAGTGACAATAACCATATGATGGCCTTACGAGGGTGACAGAACAACACATATGGGTACTTCTTTCAACTATGTGTTTTAGGACATGTATCCATCATAAAAGTTATCATTAAAACATAATAATTTTGTGTAAGTTTTTATCTATAATACGATCACCACCATAGATAGAGAGAGAGAGAATTGAGTGAACCCATCTCCATCATTTCTATAAGAGAAAACATTTGTCTTGTCCTCTTATATTGAAGAGGATTGCGACACTTCATATTTACTATTTTATTGCATTTTCCTTTCTTATATTAAATCAACCTATTTGTTTCTATATCTTGTTTAGTGCATAACAACTAAAACTTGTGAACTTTAGTTGGAGAGAATAAATAGTCTTTTCTTCTTACTCATACGGATTGATACCCTACTTCCACATTGAGAGGTACTACAGTGATCTCATGCTCTTGGGGGTTATCAAGTACTTTTTTGGCGTCTTTGTCGGGGAGCTTAGCGCTAAGGCTTTTATTCCTGTGTGCACTAGATATTAGATTTAGTTTCAGTTTTGCATTATTTTTATTTTTTATTTTTTTATAGCTTGCAATCACCTAAGGTTGGGGAGGTTTACTTCTTTAAATTGTTTGGTTATGAGTTTCTCTTAGTTTACATTTAGTCATCTATCTGTTTTTTACTTTCCCTGTATAAAAAAACACAAAAAAATGAGTTCATTTGTGATGTTTATGGAATGTATGAATTATGTAAGTATGCAACCTCTATTGTTGAAACAGTTAATGACGAAGAAATGAAGTATTTAATGGAGGCATTAAATACAATTGCTCATAAGTTGTGTGATAAGCACAATGTATCTTGCTGCATAGATCAATATCCTAAGCATCTTAACTTTTAATGTAAGCTTGAGAGTATGCATATAATTTCCTCCTACCATAATAATGATTTTATGTACACTGGCATGAAGGCAGCATAAAAATTTACTTTCTTAATGGGAATTTTTGAGATAGTTATGTTTGTAGCAAATAAGGATGAAACTCGTAGCCTTACATCAGGAACTTGTTTGTAAGAATATTTCTTGAAGCTTGTTTGTAAGAGTATTTATATCCTTGAGTATTATAACAATCTTGTTGCTATCAATGAAAGATCTAATGGTTTGGAGGAACAAGAAGAAGAATATAGAGAAGAATAAAAGGTATTAGATGATCCTCCATCTCCTCACTCACCATGCTTTTATGATTTTGATTCTGATGATGATCAACACATGTCCAATGATATTATTATTGATAATAGTTCTGAAAATGATGAGAAATATGGCTTGGGCATGATGTATGATAAAACTTTGGATGATCCTCCTTGTGTAACAATAATACATGTGGCATAGGAAGATAAAATTATAATTTCAATTAATAATAATCTCTATGATGATAAACCTATACTTGATGAATCTATTAATACACATGATTTTTATGACAATTCATATGATAGTTGGGTAGAAAGAACTCTTGGTAAAGATGTATCTAGTAGTGCTATTGCTCCATAAAACTTGATCCATTATATGATAATACTCTAGATGATGATCATATTTGTGAAACAATGATGCTCGGTCATTGATTAAGGAGAATGTATTTGCATGTTATAATGACAACCATCCTAAAGTTGAAAGTGCTATAGAAACACTAATATTTTGCAGGAAGAAGACGAAAAAACTCCAAGCTTAGGGATTCCCATGCACCCCAGGAAAAGGAGAGTGATGAAGATTAACAAGGACAAACATATATCAGAGGGAGTATTAGGATTTAATATTTTCATTAAATGGGAAAATTCCTGCTTGTAATCCGCACGTGGAGAATCCCGCGATGAGAAAACCGACATAGTTAGTTATCCCTGGAGCATCGGCCTCCAGGAACCGCCGCAGTAGGCGTCGTTTCACCCCTATAAATATTTTAATCTTCGTCAATGAATTGTAATGGTCTTTGTTCTCTCGCTGTCTACTTCCAGTTGCAATAAGTTAGTACGTTTTGTTTTACAGTTTAACTGCTTGTCACAGACTCGCACCCAGTTGAGAAATCCCCCACCCTACAGTCTCAAACTCTGAACATTTTAGACTTTTGGTCCAGATGAACCGCCGCCGCCGCCTGTCGTCCACCACATCGCCGGCGACGGCGCCGCCGCTGGAGGACGAAAATCTCCTCCTGGAGATCCTCCTCCGCCTACCTGCGCTACCTTCATCACTCGCCCGCGCCTCCCTTGTCTGCAAGCGCTGGCGCTGCCTCGTCTCCGAACCCAAATTCATCCGCCGCTTCCGCGTCCACCACCGCAAACCCCCACTCCTTGGCTTTTTCATCAGATGCCCCGATGGAATCTCCTTCAAATCCATGCTGCGCACGCCCGACCGCATCCCGCCCTCGCGCTTCTGCCTGCCGCAGAGCCGGTACGAGCGCTGGAACTTCGTCGGCTGCCGCAACGGCCTCGCTCTCGTCATCAACCAGACGCGTCTCGAGGCCGTCGTGTGAGACCCCATCACACGCCACCAGCGCTGCGTGGCCTTTCCACCCGACTTCGACCGAAACTAGGCAATATGGGTCAGAAACGCCGCGCTGATGATCTGCGCTTCCGGTGAAAACCATGACCCCAAGTGCACGGCGACTACGGTTTGCACCCTTTTAAGCTGGTCTTGGTGCAAGGCACCGGCAGGATTGGTGAGCCCCAGCTTGCATTGGTTTATCTCTATGATTCAGAGTCCGGGGTATGGGAAAATGTCATCTCAGCAGCGACTAAACATGGTATTCATGACTCGAGTCCCAACATCCTGGTTGGTAATGCACTTTATTGGTTGCTTGATGGGGGTGACATCCTTGAATTTGATTTTCAAAGGCAGAGCTTATTGGTGATCGCCAGACCAGCAGCAGTACCCCTCATGGGGAGAAGTATGACGACTTTCAGATCTTACGAACACGGGAGAACCGGTTTGGCTTTGCCATGTGGACAGAGATGGGCATAGAAATATGGGAGAGGAAGGGCAATTCTGACAGTGTTGCCAGATGGGAGCATCAGGACATTATCGAATTTGACAAGCTCCCTCCACTGGTATCTAGAGAACGTTTTCATCTAGTGGAGTTTGATGAGAACACCAATGCAATATTTCTGGCTACATACTTTGGACGTACCTTCATGTTCCAACTCGAGTCGATGCAGTTCAGAAGAATTTTTGTAGGACATTACAGCCAGGTTTATCCGTACACTAATTTCTATACCGCAGGTAATACCCTGTCTCTACATTGGATAGGTACCATTATTCAATTACTCTTTTAAGAATCAATCCAGTTGCTTTTGGTACATGTCTATAATATTGTTCATTTCTGTATGGATTGATATATTTTAATGAATACTAGCTGAATGCTTGTGCTGCTATGAATCAAAATAAATTGACAATCACGTTAAGCTATTGCCATTGTCTCACTATGGCAGTTATTTTATCCTTAGTCCTAGGTCAGCTCGTGCCTTAAAGGTCGTGCTCAGATTACGTCGTGTCCTTGGGTTCACAACTATATATAGTCGTGCTTCTTTGTGACATGTGCCGTACTCTATGTGCGTTAGAGATATTCTATATTTAGGAGATATTTCAGTTCGTTTGGGAAGGAAAAAGCTTCTTTGTGTTTCATTAGTTAATTTTGCTATTTTTAGCAACAGGGTGATAAATGTGGATGAAACCACCACCAACGCATTTTTATAATAGTAAAGAAATCACGGTGTTCGTTTCTTTGTTAGGTTGGTCATCCGATGAAATTTTGTTGAACCGTACGAAAATAGAAGTATATAACTACACTCTGCTGTTGTCTGGCCATGATCGTATTCTATGGAAGTGTTCATATGTATGTAGTTTCTTGCACAGCTAATAGCAGTTGGAATTTCTTAAAATCTGAACTTGAACCATCTTAAATGTGTACTCACTGACTTGATTGGCACAGTCAGAAGCTTAAAACTAGTTGTGTTCTTCCTTTTAGTTGTTTCCTTTTCTTCTGAACTATATTATTTATCTTTTTTAATCTTGTTGTAGTCATTCAATCTGATAGCGACCTACTTCTTTCCTAGCTTATGAAATAATTAGGAGAGTTCTGTTAAGCTTTTAATGTTTTTATATGCCCTGCTACTAGTGATGAGTTCATTTCTACAAAATGAAAAACAGACACTACTTTCTTTTGACTTTTATTCAGAATTAATTATTTGTACTCATTTGAACTGAAATTTCTCATTTTGTCATATTTTGTCCACTCAAATTTACTTTTAAGTTAATACCCATTTCGTTCATTTGAATTAAAACTTTATTTTCCCTAAACGGCTAAACCAGTTTGAATATGTTCAACTCTACAGGTAGTGAGTACTACTCTTTTGAATAGTTCCCTTTGTACTTGGCAGTAGATGCGTCTTCCTTTACCTAGTTTTCTTCAGTAATACCAACATATAGTGGTGGGATGATCTAACAATTGCACCTTTGGGATCTCTTATAAGTTTTTTTTCCTTCAAATTTTGATTGATTCATTGCATTTTGTTTGCTTGTAGGCAGAGGAATTAGTGATGGAAATAGAGTTGAAGCGTCTTACAATACATCAGGCTATCTTCCTATGTCCTGGGTTGGCTGAAAAGGTTGTGTATATTTGTATTCTACTTGCTGTTTATAATTTCTTGTGAACATAGTACTTAGTTGTTGGTGCATTTGTGTAGGAAGTTCATCACCTCTTTAGTCAATTTTGATAAATGTTTTCTTCAGCTGCCTGGAATAGTTTGATGGGATGAAATAAATTACTAATTCAATTCAGTAGTTGCCCCTTTTGTATTCACACCCTTTATCACATGCTCCCCTATTTGGCTTTCTTACCCATCTCCACTCAATACTTCCTTTTCCTGATCAAAATCTTTGTCAGGACCCTGAATCTGATGAAAAAGATTTAGTCAGAAACAGGGGACAAAACATAAAACGCAGAATCCTCCTTCGCTATTAGCTTCGGCACCTGAGATGCTCACGGATGGAGTTATGAAGATCCTAGGGCCGGGAGTGGAGCGACGTTGTTCCATGTCGGTTTTGCTACAGTCTACTCTTAAGCATAGAAAGGAGATGTAAACCCTGTCAGCACGTTGCTATATAACTCGACTCTATCTGGAGACGGAGTAAGACCTCACCACCCCCCCCCCCCCCACACACACACACACACACCCCGTCACAGGATTCCAATGCAGCTTTTTGGAGTGCCAAGATGAAAGAATTTTCTATGATTCATTCTTATATGGCCATCTTGCAGCATCGTGTGCCGTAGAACTGTCTAGTTTGGTATAAATGACCATTATGATCTATCCACGTCATATCCATCGGTCAGCCAAAGTTTGAGTTCACTTTAGTTAACGCAATAGACTCGACTTCTTCCACCTGATTTATGCAAGTAGTAGTAATATCATGCTCTGTGGTTGCTTTTTAGTGAATTTTGCTGAGAAAGCTTGGCCTGTAGGTTCCATCGTGTGGCCTGACGGAGTAAATTGAGATGCTACCCGCTTCTCTAAATCGAGCAATTGGCCTCTGTTAATGGTTTCGATATTTGTTTTGCTGGCTCGGCCACTGCCTGCAGTTCCACTCGTGCAAAAAAGTAGGTGTTGACGCTTTGTATTGTATGTTCAAGGCTGAGTATGATTTACTACTACTAAACAAAAACCTTTACAAGATGCTTGGACAAAATAAAATATGGCTGGACCACTCCGGCAGTAACTTGTGTTGATGGTCCTGATGCGTCGTGACGGGCTATCCGATTCCCCCTTTATCCATGATCTGACAGAGAAATGGGGCATGAAGCTGCTGGGTGTGATGTTTGATACCGGAAGAGATGTCTGACAAGAAAGTGATGAAGGGATGAGAAAGAAGAGTGTGTCGGTTTGCTGAATAAGTTTGTTTTAAGTTTGTTCAGGTAGAGTTTGAACTTTAGTAAAGTGATGCAATAAAAAGAGTTTGGTTTTGTTTGTGGTAGAAGTGGGTGTAAGGGTAGTTCGGTAGGGCGTGTTTGGTTGCCCACGGAGGCGTTTCTGCCGGAAGAAACAAGCGTGTTTGGTTCCCCACGTGAGAAGTAATCATTGCACCGCACGGGTTTTTAGCACTCCTCGGCCTGGCTCATGAGGAGCGCTCAAATTGACCGTATTCATGGAGCCAACTTCTTCTCGCGCTCGCTTAGGAAAACAATGCATGCGCCTATGCGAGGGAATGATGGCAGGAGCTCACCTGCGTACGCGAAAATTCGACGAGAGAAATTGGGTCACCTTATGTAGATTCGCACTGCCTATTTACACCGCTCCGCCTCACCGCCGAATCCCACGCCACCATTCCCTCTTTCGAGCTCTCCCTCCAAATTCTCTTCTTCATTGGTGAGCAGGTAAGCAGCGGCGCCTACTCTGGTCGGTTGAGATCCTGTGTGGCAAGTCTTCTTCGTTCGTTTCTCCGTCATATCAACTCCATGATCCGATGTTGAGATCGCTATAAGAAAAATCTAACCATGTTGTGCAAATGTAGATCAACATGTGGCCGCTCCTAGTAGATCTGTTAGCATGTGGTCGCTCCTAGTTGATCTAGAGGTTGTATGGTAGATTTTCAGGTTGTAGTGTGGGGAATGTTTTGTGGAATGGTAGGTTCGTCGACTGAGCTTCTTTGTTGTATATTCCATGTATTAGGGATATTATAACTAGGCCAAGTAGGAGCTCTCTCACGACCTTATCATTTTTGGTTGTTCGATGTCGTTGCTATGAGGAATAGTTCTAAAAATATAGTTCTCCCGCTTAGACATGATAGCAGGCAAGGAAGAACAATTGTACATTTCTATTTTTCTTGACACCGTCTTAAGTACTCGGCACAATGCTGACTATGGTTATTCAGATTTCGGATGTAGGATAAGGTGAGCTCCTTGATCTGTCGACACCCGCAGTTATGCCTCTTTGATATGTGCCCATGCCTAATAAGGCATGCCCAAGGAAGATCGCAATGACATGGACATCATCTTTGTGGACCTTCATCCTCGACAAGGTTTGTCAGTTGGTCAAGAAAGAGGGTTCAGTTCATCAGAGGTCCTGAACAGGGTTTGTCAGTTGGTCAGGAAAGAGGGTTCAGTTCATCAGGGATTCAGGGAGCGGGACATACGAGCTATTGCAAATGATGTCTTCAAGTTCTGTGGCTGGATAGTTACATCGAGTAAGGTCTACAACCATATAAGGCATTGGAGAGTTAGGTAGGTTCAGGTGTTGAAAATCAAAAGGCTTGAGAATGTGCGCTGGATTGAGGATACGTCAGCTCTCATGATGGACGACTAGCATTATTATGAGCACATCAGAGTTGGATAAATTTGCACTTGCATCAATAAATTGAGTAGTTCTAAAGCTCACATATGAACTGTACGTTTTAACTAACTGCGTTCTCATGTAGCCTCAGCCAAATGGTACTGAGATGATCAACAAGACGATTGACAACTATGTTCAGATGAAGGTCATATACGGTGCTCGTATTCCTACTACGGCCATCTCTTTGACTACGTTAGACCGTGCTCTTTGTCACCTCATGGAGAACAAGGCACATGTGAGCGGGTATCTTGCTATGACCCCTGAACGTAGGATGAGATGGTTCACGACCTTCCTAAACAAGCACTACCTTTGATCAGCCGACTATGGTGTTGGAGGAGGTGCTGGTAGCGGTGTTGATGGTGATGAATATGATGTATATTTTAGAGTAGATAGGCTTGATGAAAACTGGTGCCAGGTATGTATGTTTTGGGCGGTGGTATTCAGTTATGACCCCTCGGTTTGTGATGAACTTGTGTTGCATCACAGACGGTTGTACGTCAACTCGTGCTGCAGCACAAATACGTGACCGTTTGGATTATGTGGATTCATTACTAAGATAGTTATCAGAGTAAATAATAGTGTTAGATTATTTCGGCTACAACTGCTATCCACGTCGTTCCGATTCTTTTCGGTCGTGGGATGGATGGATGTCCAAGAGGACACGCGGCGACGTCACAACAAAGCCTTACTCTACTGGGAGGTGGGACCTGCTGCGGGCCAGGGCGCAGGATTCCCTAATGCGTAGTTGTGTTGTGTGCGACGTCGTACCCCTCGTCGTTATGGTGGGTCGCGCGCGTGCCATGGGTCCACTGTCAGCGTACATGAGTAGGACCGCGTGCGGTGAGAGCTGGTTGGGCGCGACAAGCCTCTGCACCCACCGACTGGCGGGGCCTGCCTAAAGCCGACGTGGCGCCTGAAGGAGATATGCCCTAGAGGCCAATAAATAAAGTTGTTTTATTGATATATCTCTAATGTTCATAATAGTTTTGTATCATGCTATAACTGTATTAAGCGAAAACATTTATACATGTGTGGTATATAAACAACCAGGTCCCTAGTATTATCTAGTACTAATTTGTTGGACAGATGATGATCGTGGTTTACCAATCATGGACTTGACTAAAACGTCAACTTACAACGAGGTCACTTAATGAAGTGATGGACACACCCGACCGTAGAATTGCAATATGATCCAGTCACAAAGTTCATGGTTGTGATTTTACCAGAGCATAGTAACTTAATCCTTCGACCATGAGATCATATTTAATCACTATCTCCCGCAGCTGTTTGATCACATCAACCGCTATGACCGTAACTGGGTGGCTATAAAAGTATGCATTGGATATTTCAAAGGAATAGTTGAGACGTATGTATCGAGGTTGGGATTTGCCTGTCCGAGTGACAGATAGATACTCTGGGCCCACTCGGTGAGATTACATCAATGAGCTTGCAAGTACGTGACTAGGTCACAAGGATGTAGTATCACTAGAACGAGTAAACTGTTTGTCGATAACAAGATCGAACTATATATGGATACATGAGATCAGGTCTTGGACAAACCAGGTATCGATGTGCAAAAGAAATAAAACTCAACGTCTGAAGATTCAAGCGAACAACCAAATTTGTGGAATATGAAGGGATCATCATGTGTTTTCAGATACCGTTGTTGGTCATTGATTCGAGAGGTGTCTCGATCATATCTGAATATTTTTGAACCATAAGAGTGTCACGCTTAAGGGTAAAGACGTTGCGGGTTGATCCGTTGCCGATAGAGAAATAGGAAGAGAGAGAACCAGAAGCGTTCCGGAGAGATACTGTAGTGTTCTGAAACTATTCAAAATGAGTTTTGAATAAGGAAGAATTAAATAAAGCATATTTAATATTTAATTGGTAAATTAACATTAAATATTATTTAAATAAAAATAAAAAGGAAAAAAACCTACATGCGCCCTCCCCAAAAGTGAAGAGGCCCAAGAGGGGGAGGCGGCTAGGGCCGAGGAGGGACAAGGCGCCCAGGTGGGGGCTCCCAACCCGCCGGCCAGCCTTGGTGGGCTTGGCGCACGAGTGGGGCCCTCCCCAGGACGGCGGCAAGCCCCCCTCACACCTCGTCCAAGGTTTAGTCTTACCCCGGGACTTGGAGGGTGGGAGTGCCTAGATTTTTCCTATATATATAGGGGTGCCATCCCTCCTCAATTCTCATCCCACAATTGGCCTTTATCATTCTCTCTCTCCATCCCTCTCTCCCTCTCGTGTTGTTCCCAAGTTAGAACGTGCTCCACGAAGCAGAGAATTCTTCACCCAGCGCACGCTATCGTACTTCTGAAATCGGTCTAGATCTTATTCTTTAGCTGCCTTGCTGGACCGGGGGCCCAAGACACGTCTTTTACACCGGACGTGTGTAAAACTCGATGAGGCACTACCATTAGTGGCGTTGGATGCTTAAAGCCTTCTAGACCTTGAGGTATTCTACGCTCGGTTTCATCATCAACGTTTGTATTGGAATGTAATCCCGCGTTCGGTTTTTAAAGGTATGAATATCGTATCCCGCTGATTGATGTACTTCTCCATAGATAGATCTTGGGTTGGTGCGTTCTCGTAGTAGGAATTTTTTTGTTTTCCTCGGAACCCCTTCATTGCCGTGAGCCCATGTCGGGTGCTTATATCCGTGGTCGCAGGGCCCACCCAGAACATACGTCGCAGTGTAGATCGTAGAGGACCGCGGTTTCTTGTGGACGCGGGCTCGTCCATAGCCGACGTGGCACCGTAGACTATAGTCGTGTGCGTTTCATTGTGGTGAAGGGTCCCGCGGACATCTGATGTGGCATCGTAGGCTCAAGCCAACTATGGTTCCTCTCGGTGGTGGGGCCCACGCAGCGTCGACGTGGCCCCGTAGACTATAGGCGTGCGCGGTTTCTCGCAGACACGGTGCCCGTCCAGAGCCAACGTGGAACCCTAGACTATAGCCGGCCGCGATTCCTCGCGGTGGAGGGGCCCGCGGACATCTGATGTGGCATCATAGACCCTAGACGGCCGTGGTTCCTCGTGGCGGGGGGCCCACGGACATCCGATGTGGCATCGTAGGTCCTAGCCAGACATGGTTCCTCGCAGTGGGGGCCGAGATGGCAGCGTAAACTCTAGATGTCAGCGGTTTCTCGCGACGATGCCTTGCGGTGGGTCCCATTCACGGATAGACGTCTCAAGTGAGAGCTTGAGTTGCAAGCCTTACGGTTTCTCGGTAACGTGTTGAGTATAAAAACCATATCATCATTTTTTGAACTAACCATTCTTTAGCTCTCTCTTTTCTTTCTCTTTCTTTTCCTCGCCGCTGGCATGTTTCGGTTATCTCTAGTGGTCGCTCGCAAGTGTGGTGACCATACCAGGAAAGGGCGCTGCGGCTGCCCTCCGACGTTTGCCGTATCGCGTCCATGGTCAGATAATCTTGAAATTCACCGGCGTAGCCCCGTCTCTACGCTCTTTTTCGTCCTCTATTCTTCTCCCGATAGTCTTATGTTCGCCTCGCAAGTACACCTCTGCATGTCGCTTATTTATCTCTCTTCCTCTCTTCTCATCTCAACTTTTCTCTCTGACGCGCAGGAGCTGCCTACTCGACGGCAGTGGCATAGAAGACGACGTGTGGGAGGCGAAGCAGGTTGGTCTAGACCCAGACTACGAGCACGCTTCAAGCTGCCCCTAGCCTCTCACACCTCGATGTGATCGTTTGTTGGGGCTTGCTTTTGTGATGCGTGAGTTTGGGGCTTCTCTCACGATGCGGGAGGTCGACGAAGTCGTTAACTGTTGGTAAGTACCATCCTGTGTCTTCTTCCTTTTTCCGATTTATCTTTTTTTCGATGTTTTCCTATATCTTTTCATCGTTTTCGCTTTTTTCTATTTCCAATCTTGCATGGTGTCTATAAATTCTTTGAAAACTGAACACGTTGAACGTGAATCAATCGAATGCGAATATGTTGAATGTGATTATGTTGACCATAAAACGTTGACTGTGCCCGTTCTAAATCAGAATGTTCGAACTTGACGAGCTGAAAATGTAAAATGAAAACCGGACGACTAGCGATGAAAGCGAAGCGAATCGAGAAATGAAACACGTTAACGTTGCTCAGAAAAGAAATGTTGAAAAGCAAAAACGTTTAATGCGGATAGGTGGAATGCGTAAACGTTTAACGATGCAAACGTGCCAAATTATGCTATACAAAATCAACGAGATGAGAAATGTTAAATGAAAATTGTACGAGTAATGATGAAAACGGAACGAATAATGAGACGCGTTACCATTGCTAGGAAAATAAAAGTTGAAAATCGAACACGTTGGATGCGAGTAAGTCATGTGCAAATACGTCGAATGCAAGCATATTGACTGCGAAGATACCAAATCGTGTTGTTCAAACTCGATGAGATAAAAAGGTGAAATAAAAACAGGCTAATAACGATACAAACATGCTGAAGAATGTAACGGGTTAACGTTGATTAGAAAATAAAGGAGACAACAACTGAATGTGAGTAAGTTAAATACTAAAACGTCAGATGCGAGCACGTTAATTGCGGTTGCATTGAAAATCGAGATAGCTAGCTAAATAGAACGTAGCAAATCTTACTGTTAGAAATGGACAGAAAGTTGAATACGATCACGTGCGGCTATGTTGAAACTAGAGATAGCTAGACGAAGGAAAAATAGCAAATCGTAATTTTCGAGATCAACAAGATAAAAAAAGTAAAACGATATCCAGACGAATAACAATGACAATGGAACAAAAAAGTTACAGAAAGTAAAGAAACAGAAGTATAAGATAAATACGAAAAGAATAGCCTCGAGAAGAATAGCCTCGAGTATATAAAATATAGTAATTGTCATGAATATATGTCTTATCTTGATTTAGTCTAATATCATCTTATCATAAACTGTATAGCTTTCTCTTCTATCGACATTGTCTGTCTAAACGCATGTCCTACTAGATCAATCTCGCAGAGATATGTTTCGTTTGGTTTCTGTTGAAATATGTGATTGGATTATCGAAAGAAAACTCAAGAACTATCACGCGTCATCGATTATTTATATCTGTTAGATTTGCCGAAACATATGGTCTAAAGCATATTGGTACACGCGTGGTTCCATCGAAACGATGAAGCGAGAAACGATCGGATTATATAGGACACATTTTGAATAACAAACTGATGGGCTCGAATATTTCGCTCGCCATGTTTTACACGGGCAGATGGCCGCTATGTTTTCCTAACAGGCCATGCTCTGCGATATTTCATTCCACCTGGTCAAAAATGGTGGGCTGATTGATCGAGACATTCTTTTCGTTTTGGAATTACATAGAATAATGTGGGACGTTTTAGTCCCACCTCGCCAGTTTACTGGGAGTCAATGGGGAGCTTGCCAGCTCTAGTTGGGGGGGGGGGGGGGCAAAATACACAAAAAGTTCTAATATAAGCCCTCCAATATTTTTTCGTTCACGCATGTACCCAATCCTGGGGGAGCGGTGGCTCCTGCTGGCCTGAACGTAGCTCCCCCACTGCTGGGAGTCCTACCGGTTTATATACCTAGCTGAGATAGCTTTCATCAGCATTTGTATACCTTCTTTTGGTCACAATTTGTGAATGTAACAGAGCTTTCGACCATAGGAAGATGTCCATCCGTCTTTTGCCAGTCTTATCGTCGACGGAGTACCATTCGACCATGTCAGCATCTTCCCCGTCGCCACGATCTAAAGGTTTTTGTCCACGATGTTCTTTGTCCAAGTTCTCTTCTATCATGTCACTAACGATTTTCGTAACTCCGGTCACGAATTTCAATATCCCTGCTCCAGAAGGATGTAAAGTTTCCGCAAGGCATGCACGGGTGTACCTTATTTTCCTGCTTACAGACCATTCAACGTCCATGTTAACCTATTGTAAATGTATAGTCAAACGTTTTGTCTAACGGCCCCGCACCGGGAGCGCAAAGAAAAGTCTACTTATATGAATTACAATTGCCTGAACTTTGCTGTGTGCCTTGGCTTTTTGATGGGTAAGCTCACCACACCGTCTAGGAGGTAAGGCTCAAACGACTAACAACTTGCCAAAAACGAAGAAAACAGACAAGCAAAACAACTAGAACTTGGCTTCTCCACCGACACAGAAATCTGAATGTGAACAACCAAACGAAATACTCTTTAGGCACGAGAGGTTGAATTGACGCGCGCAACTTCCGCACAGCCATATTGCCCAGGTGCGCCAAAAGGACACGAGCAACCAAACACGCCCGTAGGTGTTTGTGAGAAGTGTGGAGCAAGATGTGAGGGTGGCAAAAACTATCCATATCTAGTTATAAAACATGTCTAAATAAATTCATATCTAGACAAATCTAAGACAACTAATTTGAGACGGAAGGGGTACTATTTCTCTGGTTTCATGCGAAAAATCAGAGACGGGAGCCCCTTAATTCGAAAAAAAAAGGTTGAGTAGTAGTATGATATACTGCTAAACAAAAACCTTTACAAGATGCTTGGACAAAATAAATTCGGCGTCCGATGTGGCTGGACCAGTTCGGCAATGTATCAGTCTTGATGCGTCGTGATTGGCGAGCTATCTTCTTCCCGCTTTACCAATGATATGAGAAGCCTGCTGCTACAAGCATCACGACTCAAATCTGTTGGATGCCGACTGCTGAATGCCAGTGGTAGTTGTTGTTACGATCGGACGGAATAATTGAAATCCATCTTTTCGTCTGAAGCAAAAGTAGGAACGGCTGCAGGAGGTCGGGGTCCAAAAGGGCGTCCATGGATAGGATGTAACAAAAAAAGAAGGGCTGAACGTTAAAGAGGCGCGAAGATGAGGAAGGATAAGATACGTGATAGATGCGACACAAGCTTCAGCATCGACAGCCATTGTATGTACACACACTTGCTCGAAATGCAAAGAGGGGCAGCTGCAAGTAGCATCGGCTCTCACGGCCGATTCCATGGGTGTCAGTTTGACGCTGAAAGAGAGAGCTGAGAGAGTATGGACATGTGAAGATTGATTGGACAGAGAAACACAACCGGTTCCGTAGATTCATTTATCGGAATGCGGAAATATAAGCATTATTTTTCAGAGTACACTGGAGACTCTTCTTACGCAAAAAGGAAATAATACGGACAGGACTGCTACAGAGACCTCGCGTACGCGAAGGAATCGAAAATACAAGGAAGCGAACTTTGACAATTTTGCGGGAATCAACCATGACCAGCACCCTCGACCGAGAGAGTCGAGGACGTAGCAATCATCATCGTCAATGCCGTGTGTTTGCAGGTAGGTGGTTGGTGTTCAGAGGAGGAGGGTGGTCTCGGCGATCATGGAGGTGACGACGTAGGGGTCCATGTTGGATGCCGGCCTGCGGTCCTCGAAGTAGCCCTTGCCCTCCTTCTCCGTGTCGCGGCCCACGCGGATGGACGCGCCGCGGTTCGCCACGCCCTGCAGGTACAAGTGTCAGCAGTCGAAGGTGAGCGGAAAGGAAGCAATCCAGGTGGCATGGCGCGTAGTACCCATTTGAAGGTGTTGATGTCGGCGGTCTCGTGGTGTCCGGTGAGGCGGCGCTCGTTGCCCTCGCCGTAGGCGGCGATGTGCTCCGTGTGCCGCTTGCCCAGCTTCTCGATGGCCTTCTTGATCACCTCGAACCCGCCTTCCTCCCGCATCGACTTGGTGCTGTAGTTGGTGTGCGCGCCGGCGCCGTTCCAGTCGCCCGGGATCGGCTTCGGGTCCAGGGAAAGGACCACTCCGGCAACCTCAGTGATCCTCTGCGATCCATCCAAGAATGTCCATTCAGTCAGTTGCAGCTCAATGATTCTCGATGAGAATCGAATCGAATCGAATCGAATATATTCGGAGGAACGGACCTCGAGGATGTAGCGGGCCACCCACAGCTGGTCGGAGGCGGCGATCCCGACGGACGGGCCGACTTGGAACTCCCACTGCCACACACACACCACACCAGAATCAGGTTCAGGTTCAGAACTGGTTCTCACAAGAGAGTTGCTGCATTCTGCAAGAGGATGTGTGGTACGTACCTGGCCGGGCATGACCTCCCCGTTGATGCCGCTGATGTTGATCCCGGCGTAGAGGCAGGCCTTGTAGTGGGCGTCCACGATGTCGCGCCCGAACGCCTTGTCCGCGCCGGCGGCGCAGTAGTAGGGGCCCTGGGGGCCAGGGTAGCCGCCCACGGGCCAGCCGAGGGGCCAGTTCACGTCCTTCTGAAGGAGGGTGTACTCCTGCTCGATACCGTACCTGGGTTTCGTTTTGGATTCATCACAGATAATTATAAGCCTATGATGAGCACTGTAATAATAAACAGAGAAAAAGGAAAAGAAAACTTGAAATCTGGGTACGTAGAAGAAGTATTCGTACCATGTCACCTCGGCTGCAACCTTCGGGTTGTCGAAGATCTTGGCAGCATTGTTCCTCTTGTTGGTGGGGATCGGCACGCCCTGTGGTGTGTAGCAGTCGCACATAACCTGAAAGGAATATTTGAACAGATTATTTAGCGCAAAATACAGTTACAAACTTGGGCTCTGCATTGGTTCAAGCTTTTCATTTACTTTACCGGTTGTGCTTGTCAAAACAGTTGACCTAATGCTATTGAAAAGGCCAACTGGTTTATTTTTCTACTACCAACAAGCTGAATTTCTCTAAGCTGTAATTTATGGGCCGAGTACTAGTAGCAGTAGGTCAACTTATGGAACCTTTGCCCTTTGGGGTGTTCATACAACAGGGACAACACCTGATTCTCCTGTTTAGAATCCCAAGATTCAGACTTACTTAGTACAAAAACGAAGCTCCTGATAATTACTAGTAAAATTGTAAAAACGGTAAACAGGACTTCACCGTGGTTAAAAATAACAACAAATATTTAAAATGGTTTTTTTTAAGGTATACATGTTCTGTCCTTTCCTGTCCTTTTTTGCGTGTATCTTACTTTAGTAGATCATCCTATATCCATGGTGCACAACAAGTTCAGAGTGAAACAATGACATGGAAGATAGAGCAGAGGAGCTTACAAGGATGTGGTCACCCCTCCTGAACGGGTCCTTGAAGATAGCTTGAGGGCTGAGAGTCACCAAGTAGAACAACAGCTTGTAAGTAAGCAAACAAGAGAAGAGAGTAGAAACTAGAAAGTAGATAAAACCATTGGAGGCGGCGAAGGAACCGAGATCGTACTAGAGGATGACTTCGCTGTCCTCTCCGGGAGCCTGGCCGGTGCTGGAGCCGTCGTAGTTCCACTTGGGCAGCTGGCTCGCGTCGGTGATGGGGCCGTTCACCGTCTGCTCGGTCGAAAAAATCAGTCAGACCCTGAGAAATATTTCACAAGTTCAGGTGTAGATCGTCGAATTTACTCACCCTTGCTTTGCTCCTGATGTCAATACCAGTTCCTCCAACCCTGAACAGAGAGAAACAAAGAATTGCAGATGGTAAAAGATCACGCAGATTGAACTCGATAGAAGAGCGTTAGGCTTGTAGCAGAATCAAAGATCGTGTTTGTAGAATGTCAGTGGTATAATTTCGCATGAGAGTAGTGTAATCTTGAAAAGAATCTCTGGTGGAATCTTTCGTTTTCTCTGTCAAGATCGGGAGCAGATGGAAAGCAGAGGAGGAGGAGGAGGAGGAGGCTAACCATAGGTACTCGACGATGATCTTTTCGGTGGTGTCGCTGAGGTCGAGGTTGATGAGGTCGGCGAGGCTGGCCATTGCTACTCGCAAAGGAGAGATGCTGGGATGGCGATGGGGAAGAAGACGATGAGATGAGATGAGATGAGGTGTGCAGCTCGAGAAGCAGGGGATGAGGAGAAAGCTGGGAGAGGCGACCGGTATTTATAGCAAGGAGTTGCCTACGCTCGCAAGTTTATTTTTCGCAACCGCGCTGATCTGATTTGTTTTTTCAGTTGTATTGACAGTTGAAGAAAGAGATACTCTCTATCTTTCTTTTTTTTGGGTACAGGATACAAACAATACCGCTTGTGTGGCAAGAACCTAAAGTAATAATCACATCAACTTGAGATGGGATTACACACGTATCCAATCCCTACTAGCTGTAACAAGCGATTTATATCGCGCCCGCGCGGTAAAAACCGCTATATTAGCGCGCCAGAAGCAATATTCCGTGGTCCAGCTGAAAAACAGGATGTACTGAATAAATTTTTGTGTGCGCTGTATTTTGCGCTATCTTTTGCCGAATATTCGTTGCGCCGGCTACCACGCGCTCCATAGCTCTGGCTCGCGAGCGAAGAGGCAACCGCTGAGCTGAAATTTCTCCGCCCCCTCGTTGTCCCCTTCTCCATTTCCACTCACCCACTCCGACGACGCCGCCGCGCCGATTCGTCCCCCGCCCGGCGCTCTCCCGCTGTAGATCCGCTGCCGCCGTGCCTCCACAAGGCCATCGCGGAGCCGCCAGCGTGGTAAATTGAGCTAGCCGCTGTTGTCGCGCCCTCCTTTTCCTGGCCTCCGCCTTCGCCGTCGTGCGCCTCAGTCGATATGGTGAAGCCTCCGTGATATCGCGATGAGCTCGATGGCGACTGATGGCTCAAAATATATCGAGATTGTTGGGAAACCCCAAGAGAAAGGTATGATGAGCACAGCAGCAAGTTTTCCCCCAGTTATGAAACCAAGGTTATCGAACTAGTAGGAGCAAGAAAACACCTCCAAGATGTTGTTTCCAACTTGGAATCCTGCACAACACAAGCACAGAACTTTGCCCTCAACTTACAGTGAGGTTGTCAATCTCACCGGTTTTACTGAAAACAAAGGATTAAACGCATTGTGTGGAAGATAGTAATTGCTTGCAGAAAGTAAACAGTAAACAGCTGGTAGATTGATGGTAAAAGAATGGACCGGGGTCCATAGTTCACTAGATATGATTCTCCTTAAGATAGATGGCATATTGGGTGAACAAATTACAGCGGAGCAATTGACAGATACCAAGAAAGCATACATGCATATACTAATCATCTTGACTCCTATGAGATTTGATTGGGCATTACAACATTATACATACCATAATCCAACTGCATCTATGACTAATAATCCATCTTCAGGTTATCATCCGAACCCCCTCCAGTATTAAGTTGCAAGCAACAGATAATTGCATTAAACAAAGTGTGTAAAGTAAATAATACGATTGCCTCATGGACAAAGGATTATTTTTTTCTCCCTAGTAGCAACAGCACATCTAGTACCTTAGAGATTTCTGTCACTTTCCCAGATTACTAGAGGTATGAACCCACTATCGAGCATAAATACTTCCTCTTGGAGTTGCTAGCATCTACTTGGCCAAGATAGCTACTATCAACGGAAAGCATGCAATATCACAAATAACAAAGACATGATAGAATCAATAATCAATCTGAAATAGCATCTCAATATCCATCAGATCCCCGTAAACACAACATGTAAGATTACAAATAGATGATCTTGATCATGAACGGAGCTCACAAGATCTAAACATGGTAGCACAAAGGAGGAGAACCAACCATCTAGCTACTACATGGATCCGTAGTCTAGGGATGAACTACTCACGCATCACACCGGAGGCAGGCATGGTGATGAAGAAGGCCTCCAGGATGATCTCTCCCCTCCGGCAGGGTGCCGGAAAGAGATTCAGATCCCTCCCGATCTAGGGATGGAGATGGCGGCGGCTATAGACTCTTTCGTGGAATTTTGATTGGGTACCTAGGGTTTTTGTCGCGGGAGGATTTTATAGGCGAAGGGGCAAGGTCGGTGGAGTACCAGGGGCCCACACCAGGTGGCGGCGCGCCTAGGGCTGGTCGCGCCACCCTAGGGTGTGGCCGCCCCGGTGCCCCTCTTCGTCTCCCCTTCGGACTCCGTGTTGCTTTGGGTAATATATGACTTTGACTTTTGTCTGGTCCAATTCCGAGAATATTTCCTTACTAACTTCTCTGAAACCAAAAACAGCAGAAAACAGGCAACTGGCACTATGGCATCTTGTTAATAGGTTAGTTCTAGAAAATATATGAAAATACTCCAAAGTGTGGACAAAACATAAGAAAGTAGATATAAAATAAGCATGGAACATCAAAAATTATAGATACGTTTACAACGTATCAGCGACGATGTCCTCTAGCAGCTGTGAAGCAACTTGGCACCTGCAAGGTGCTCGTCGAAAGCCTCGCCTGGTATGTCTCATCGCTAAAGCGCCTTTATTCGTAGATTTTTAGTTTGTTGGTATATGAAGTTAGTTCAATTACATGTTTTTAGATGAGTGCATATGATTCATCGGATGATGAATTTGATATTGAGGAAGAAGAGAACATATACATGCTATTGGCTTGGCGCGCCAAAAAAATGCCAACATGCGTGGCTCAGTTTTTGGTAGATAAAAGTTGTGGAGAGAACGGATCGAAGGACACAATAGACTCGTGCGGAGCTATTTTAACAAAAATCCGACATACCCCGAGAGCTACTTTCGTCGGTGTTTTTGGATGAGCATCGTCTTGCTCAAGCACATCGCGAAGGAGGTGAAGAAGCATGATCGATTTTTTGAGCAATGGAGGAATTTTGCCCGAGAACTTGGGCATATCACCTATCAGAAGGTGATCGCCTCCTTGTGTATGTTGGCATACGGTATTCTAGCGGATTAGTTGATGACAACTGAGCTATGGGTGAGATTCAATATATCAAGTGTGTCAAGCGTTTTGCGGTAGCAATAGTGCAAGTGTTCAGCGGCACATACTTGAGAGCCCCAATGCTCAAGACACGACTAAGATTTTGGAGGTGAACAAGGCTCAAGGGTTTCCAGGTATACTTGTCTCAATTGATTGTATTCATTGTTGTTGGAAGAATTGTCCTATGGTATGGCATGAACAATTCAAAGGCCGCAAAAAAGATTTCACTATAATCCTTGAAGTTGTGGCCAATCACGAGACTTGGATTTTGCATGCATTCTTTGGAATGCTCGGTTCGTGCAATGACCTCAATGCTCTTCAATGGTCACCACTTATGACAATGATTGCATTGGGTGAAATTCCATTGCTCGAGTTTGTAGTAGACGGACACAAATACAACTATGGCTACTATCCTTCCGACAACATCTACCCAAGGTGTAAACATTTGTGAAGTCGGTTCATAAACCTGAAGGTAAGAAAAAACTTGGCTTTCATAATACACAAGCGGCAGCTAGGAAAGATGTTGAGAGAGCATTTGAGATTTTGCAAGCCCAATTTGGTATTGTGGTAGTACCGGCTAGATTTTGGGGCCAAGAGATCTTTTGATATATCATGAACGCTTCTATCATCATGCATAATGTGCTCGTAGAGGATGACCATGGCAAAGATGTAGATTACTCCTACTATGACTTGATGGGGGTTCCCATGCAAGTGAGGAGGAGAGAAGATAGGGTGGCATGTTTCATCGCCTCTTATAACTCGATTCAGTGTGGTGAGGTGCATGATGATCTTCAGCATGATCTCATCGAGGAGTTATGGAAATGGAATGGACAATAAAACAATTAGTGTCTACTTATTTGTATATTTGTTTTATTGTTGAAAAACAATTTATTGCATTATTGTATTGTTGATGAACAAGTTATTGTATTTGTTGTATTGTTGATGTATTATTTGATTTTTTTGTAATAATAATAGTTAGACAATTTATTTTAGATTTATTTGTTATAGGTATGCCATAGAGGTAAATAATAAATATGTTTATTATAATATCTTATTATTTCATAGTAAGTTTTATGCCATGCTATAACTGTATCAATCAAAAACATTGGTACACATGTGGTATGTAAACAAACCAAGTCACTAGTAGCCTCTATTCAACTAGTTCATTGGTCAACTGATGATCAAGGCTTCCTGATCATGGACATTTATGTCAACTGACGATGAGGTCATATCATTAGTTAATCATGTAATGGACACGCTTATCCAACATAAGTATTGCAACGCGATCAAGTCACAAAGTTCATCGTGATAATTATGAAACGAAGTAACCTACTCCTTAGACCATGAGATTATATCTAATCACTATCACCCAAGGTTGCCTTGACTGTATCAACCGTCACACTATAACATGATGAATATAAAGGTGTATCTCACGTATTCCAAAAGGATAGATCGAGGTGTATTCATCAAGATCGGGATTTGTTCTCCCGCGTGACGGGAAGATACACCGGGACCACTCGGACATCCATGAAGCTACGCAGCGTATGACTAGGTCATGAGGATGGAATATCATGGAATGAGTTAAGAAGCACTTGTCCGTAAAAAAGATTCAATTAGGTATGATGATATCAATGATCATATCTTAGACAAGTCAAGTATCAAAGTAACAAAAGGAATTGCACTCGATATTTATGGTTCAAACGATATTTAATCGTGGAATGCGCAGGGGTCATTATGGTCATCCAGGTTCTGTTGATGATCATTAGTTAGAGAAGCGTCTCAATCATGTTTGTTGTGTTCCCGAATCGTAGGGTAACAAACTTAAGGGTTCAATGACACTTAAAGATAGTTTTGGAATCATTGGGATCACCAAACTGAAGAGAAGAGAGAACCGGAAATGTTCGGTGAGAATCCAAAGGATGTTCGGAGTGATCCAGGTGTTTCGGATCATAGGGATTAAATAATATGTATTTAATATAAATTAATGTAATTAATATTTAAATTTGATTTTAGGACCAGTCCACCCTAAATGGGCCCCTCCCAGAGGGAGAGGCCCATGTGGGAGGACACTGCCCCAAGAGGAAGATGGGGGCTAGGTGGCCTAGGGTTTGGTGGCACGCGGGGTAGGGCCCACCCCTAGATGCCACCTCCTTACCTCCTGAACGCCACCTCCTAGCCTAGGGCGCCCCATCACGCTTCCGCTATATAAGGAGGGGCACGTGGGGAGGAGAGACACACCAAGCCCTTGAGGCATTTTCTCTCCCCTCCACTGGAGCTCTCTTCTCTCTCTCTCTCTCTTGTTAGCTTTCACGATCGCGGTTCCAAAACAAACTGTGCACATGGGAGAAAACTTCACCATCGGCCATTGTCGTGTTGCTGGTACCTTGGTCTAAAATTTCTACTTCTACAATCTCGGTTGGATCAGAGAAACCGAAAGTCGTTGTTGAGCACCAAACGTGTGCAAAACCACGGAGGTGCTGCCAGTTGTGGAACCTGGTTGTCATATGAGGATCAACACGACCTTGAGGTCGGCTACATTATTCGAATACATCATCCATGTTCATCGTGAATGTTAAATGCTCTTGGTCTACAAGGGTATATCACCAAAACCTTCTTGTTACAGCATTACTCATTGATAGATCTTGGTAGTTAGTGTACGCTAGACATGAAAAAATATTGTTTTCTATTGCGAACTCCTTCATTATTTTGGTGTGTTTGATCTTCTTGATTGTATATATGTGTGGGTATACTGTTTGTGTAGGATATATGTGTGGGTATACTGTTTGTGTTGGTCGCAAGCTGTAATTTGCAGCACCTGGTGAAGTGATGTTTGCCGCACGGTGCAAAATAACGCCTCTCGTGAAGCTATCGCTAGCGCCACGCGCTAAAACTGCAAATAGGTGCTACAAATGGATGTTAGCGCACCTGAATTTGCTGTTGGGGTTGCTATAAGTTCACCAATCTAGATTTTACCAGTAATTGAAGCAAAGTGACATGTCTTACTAGACAACTTTTAACACTGGTGATTCTAGAATTTACCACATTTAAGAATGCAGAGAAATTCTAAAACCCTAAACTCGTTATTAGGAGACATGGCGTTGTTGGTCCTATGTGCCAGTCCAAGCAACAACTATAACAAGCAAGTAGGATTGGCACACTCTGTTAGTTCTTCACATGCTCTAGGTAGAATTCTCCGTAGTATCGGTTGATTTACATGTGGAGTCAAGGTAGAAGTTGCACACTGAGAGACTTTATATAGCTTTGAGGCGTAAACCAACACATAACTATGTGATTGCATGCTGAAGAAGTAGGGAGGGGGCGGGGATCATGTGGCATCAAGTCAAAGTCAGGTCTAGAGAATAGGGGGACAAACCGCTATCTCTATCAACGGAGAGGTGGGACCATACTGTCGCAACAAGCGGGGGGTGCGTCAAGGGGACCTCCTCTCCCCGTTGCTCTTTAACTTCATCGGGGAAGCTCTTTCAGCCATTCTTGTTGCCGCTAATCTGTCAGGTCACATCCGAGGAGTGGTCCCTCACCTGATTCCAGGAGGAGTCACGCACCTACAGTATGCGAATGACACGCTCATCATGATCCAGTAAGATGACCGAGAAATTGCCAATCTCAAATTCTTGCTTATGTGCTTCGAGGATATGTCAGGCCTGAAAATTAACAATCACAAGAGCGAGGTCGTGGTGATGGGTCAACCACTTGAAGAGCAATAGAGAATTGCTAACTTACTTAACTGCAAGTAGGGGCATTCCCTTTTACTTACCTTGGCCTCCCTATCTCAGATCGCAAACTCATGATGGAACAATGGTTGTTCCTCGTGAGGAAGTTGGGGGCAAGGATAGAACCCTAGCTCATCCGCTTTCTCTCCTCGGGGGGAGACTCATCCTGACCAACTCCTGCCTAGACAGCCTTCCTATATTTGATATGGAACTGATCCTGCTACAAGACGGGATACACGAGAAATTTGACTCGGTTAGATCCAAATTCTTTTGGGAGGGTACGGGCCCCAAGCGCAAATGCCATCTAGTTAACTAGTCGGCGGTCTGTCGGCCCAAAGAACAAGGCGGTCTAGGCCTGCTTAGCACCAAAAAGATGAACATTGTGTTACTGCTGAAATAGATCTGGAAGTTGTATCAAGGAGACAACTCCATCTAGCCGAACATCATCCGTGCCAAGTATGGCGACGCCAACGACATCTTCGCGGGTTCAAGGCAAGGGGGTTCTCAGTTTTGGAAAAGCCTTCATAAGGTCAAGCATCACTTCAAGGCAGAGGCCAAACACCAAGTGGTTGACGGTGCTCGGACGATGTTTTGGTTGGACTGGTGGTTGGGGGAAAGCCCCATCCATATGCGATATCCAGGTCTCTTTGCCATCTGTGACAACCCGTCTGTATCGGTGGCGGAAGTCTGCCTGCCCATAGAAATCAACCTCCGCTTTCGCTGGGCCCTAGATCAGGAGGGGGTTGCGGCTTGGTTTTCTCTTGTGGATTAGCTCGAGGAGGTGACCCTTTACACCGGATAGGACAGGATCCGGTGGCACCCAGAACAATCCGGGGAATACACGGTGAAATCCATGTACAGCATACTGACACAAGGGGTGGCAGTAGCGCACTGCAGAGACATTTGGGCAGCCAAAATTGCCCTGAAAAATAAGATTTTATCTTAATAGTTTGCCATACACCGCCTACCTTCGAATGAACTCATCGCCGAGCGGTACGGACCCTCTAATGGTGCCTGTGCCCTATGTGGGGCAGGGGAAATGCCACCCACATATTCTTCTCGTGTTCTTTGGCAAAGTTTGCTTGGGGGGCACTTTGCCAGATCCTTGGGTGCAATTGGCATCCCACTAGCTTCGCCCACTTTTTCGCTATTCTCTCGGGTTTTTCTGGGCAGCCGCAACGTATGCTTTGGTTCTTCATTGTAGCCCAATCGTGGGCGTTGTGGCTTATTCGTAACAAGCTAACGGTCGAATCGATCGAAAGTGCTGCGCCACCCAGTTGATGTACTGTATAAAATGATTATTTGTTTGCAGCTATGGAAGCTTAATGTCAAGGAGCCGGACAAGAGGGCATCACATGGATAGCTAATGATTAAGGCTGATGTACCTCAAGATGGCGCCTGGAAGCAGCGTCTCGTAGTATGATATGGAGTAGTGTGTCGTTCGTCTTGGGTGACGTGGACTCCCGTTTCCTCTTATGTTTGGCTAAGTTGTAGGCCTCAACATGGTTGTAATGAGATACTGGTGTTGACTTTGTTGGCTTTATTAATTTAAAGCAGGACATTGTGTCTATTATCTAAAAAAAAGAATAGGTTTATATTCTTAAATTTGGTAAAATATGGAATTATAGATGTTATACAATCTTGTGAGTTGTGTAAAAAAAACCTAGAAAATCTTATCGGTGAAATTGTTTTCAAAAAGGAGAAAATACTTTTAAAATTAGACTGGCTGTTTTGAATTCATTGTGTCGACAATTTCAACATGTAGGGCCTACTTCCCATAAAAAAAGGGAAAGAAATACGGATAAAACGGCTTCATGCAATGCAAGGTGCAATTTGTCAAATATAATCCGGTAGATTGTTAGAGCGTGTACAATGCAAAGTGCTTGAAAAAGTGGTTGGCGAGGTAAACGAGGCCTTTCTAGCCATGTAAGATAGCATCCGTGCAAGGAGTATTGCTCGTTTAGGCCCAATGCCTATGTGCTGCTTATATATGTATTTGACCAGTACTAAATAGTACTTCATGATAGATCATCTAAGCATCTACAAAGAGAAGTTTGCACTAATGTAAATGACATCAATATAGGTGTCTAAAACGATATGGCGCTATCCTCCCTCTTTAGGCATTTACACGCAAGCACCCAGGTAGTACATGCCCTTAGCGGCACGGCAGACGGCGGTGGAGGTAGACCTTCTAATTCGATCTAAGTTGGTCATTTCGTGTGGGAGTTCACTTCCCCCTGTTTTTGCCCTTTGTTCCGTTGGATGATGGTACGTGTCCGGAGCCCATCTCACTGTTTCAAACTAAACTTCCTATAAAAGGAGTCCAAGGTCTGACCTTTTCCCATATATGCAAGTTGCAGGCTTCCGCAAGCAACCAAAGAAACATTGGAGCTTCTGGTTCGTTACCTATACTTCTCACATGATTACATAGCAAATACAGTAAGAAACATTGGTGCATTCTTTTTAGACGATTGAAGCTTTTTCTAGGCATTGGTTGGCATCCATCTACCCGAAGGGGTGGACTACATAAAAATAGCAGCACTTTTTTTTTTCGTTCTTGCTGTTATCTTTTGCTGTTCATGGCGATGCAGTTGGCACCGTGTAGCCATCACCAGGCCTTCAATAGGAAACATCAGCCAAGGATAAGGCTGCCAAATTGATACACGGAGCCTTTCATAAAATACACTGCCCTCCTCGCCACAAAACCATCGATTGGCTCACCCATCAGCATAGACGATGACGTTTGCTGGAACCGACGAAAAACGGCCGGCGCCTGCAAGAACAATGCCATTCGCTGTATTCCGCTGTTCTGCCGCGCATTCCCGAGTCTTCAAAGATGAGTTGACGATTCTCTACAACTTGTAAAAAGTTGTTTAGACCTGAGAAGGGGAGAGTGTACAAGACTGATTTGTTATTCGATGGCATAATAATGGGAAGTAAGTAGGAATAAAACAAGTAATCTCTTGGTTCAAGATTCCCACATTACTATTGGTTTCACCTCCACCAATCTTATTTTTTTGTTCCTTAATCTGTCCAAATTATTCAGCCAGCCTGGCCTTGTTGATTCTATAACGTTGTCAGCTAAACCAGCAGCTAATCAGAGGTAGCATTCCAAGATACCTGTTGCATCTCACGTCGTCCATTCCCCGCGCAGTGTTGGTTGACTTTGCATCTACTTCTATATTGTTTGGCATCTTTTTCTCCCTTGTCCTTTTCTTGTAATAAGAAATTGACTTTTGTACGGCGTGCAAGATCGTCACTTGATGCGGGACAATTTGACAAACTGTCAGTGTTTTAGCACATCGTTCCCCTTTTGATGTCTTCTACGTTTCTCCAATCATTGGAGGTTAAGACAGCTGACATTTTCACCCATGTTCTCTTAAGATATGAGTGTATAGTCTTGAAGAAGGGCTCTTGTGCAGGGATCCTAACTGAGTTTTAATAAGTTTACCTTATGTTCGCAGGACTAATCGTTTTGCAGATCGACCAGATGATACAGGCATGTACTATATATATATATTCTTTTGCGCTGTACTATTTTTTTTGTCTATGTTACATGTGTATATATATCCATTGGGCACTCCCCCTACGTATACATACCGCGCAAGCGCAACAATACCAACAACCGTACATGTGTTCATACGGGGTTAGTCCAACCTTTGAGGCTTCCGGTGTGACAGAAAATATGAAGACGATGTCCCTTTAGGCTCTTAAAAGTCATGTCAATGTGTCTTTGTTGTTCCCCCAAGAATCAACTAGCCGGTTTATGTTTCTTAACTTGTTTTCAAGAAATCAAATTGCACTTCGCTGTCCATTTTCTGTGAAGAATCTTGCATCTGCGTTGCATCACTGCCTTGTACTAATTGGTCATGGAATCTATTTCTCAGCACAGTTTGTTGTTAATAGATTGGAAATCTTTTTTTAGGAAGAAAGGTCAACCACGATGCTCTTTATTCTGTACTATCTCTCCACATCAAGACCTTGTAAAACTTCACTATTTTTCTAGGGAACTTGAACTATTTATTCAACGTGCAATGTTCTCAACTCTCTTTGTTTAAGTGAGAAAACTAAAGCATCAACAACTTACGCTCTCATCTATTTAAAAATGGGATAAAAGAACATGTTTGGGGTCTTCCTCTCAACCCATGGTACTGCCATCAGGTGTAACAGATACCCCTCTTTTATCTCCAAACTGTCATTCATACCCCTACTCGTTAGAGTACAACAGCTTGAATTACCTCTGCTACATTCTGATCAATGTAGTAATTGAAAAAAGACTAGTCGATAGTATAGACAATTTCGGTGACACTGTATAAGAGCAGCCTATCGTCAAAGAACTTGGTTTAGTCAATGTGACATCCCCTCGCTCTGTCCTCATGCCGCGAGGTTTTTTTTCCGAAGGCCACCATGGTGGCGCTGGAGACCTTACCTCCCTCGGACACTGGTGGCGAACAAAAATACATAAGAAGAACCGAGCTATCAGAAAAACCCTAGCCCTAAATTATGCACGATTCGGCCCTTGATGAATCCTCGGTTGTTCAGTGTAACAGCTTACAAAACTAGCAAAAGCCTCGAAGAATCCTTACATGAGGATGTGTTCTACTATGCCAAGCCTGCTCGATCTGCAATTTGGGAGTGGTATAAGCCGCTGCAAGAAGCCATCACCGGGCCATGTGGTGCAAACCGGCAACATTGAGATATACACATAACAGAAATTAGCATCAAATCAGCACAAAATCGTCTGTGTGTGTTTCACTGTGCAAAAAGAAGGGGCAGGGGGCACCGTAACAGTGAAGCAAGATATAGGCAAAAAAAAAGTAAGGATGAAAAGGAAGCTGGCTTTACCTAGAGCCACCAGATAGCCAATGAATTTGTTGCTGACAAGATTGGATAGAAACGTGCGAGCCTGATGGTTGGATGAATTAGGACCGGTCGTACTCCTCTTCTTACTTGGCCTAGCAGAGCGCCTGCAAATCGATCTCAGAATCTATACCCCGGACACATATATTCCCAGCATATCAAGACCAATCGATGCAGAAGGCTGCAAAACAAGCGTACAAAACGCACGTGATTTCGCTGGATCAACTTGCTAACGTGGCCACATTTGGACAGTGTGCGAATATCACCTTACAAAATCTTGTGCCATGTGATAACAATCCTTGTCTTGCGCCAATTTCTTGCATGCCCACGTCACAACAGACAATAGCGAGAAAGCACATATTTTTGTCACGAACAATATTTTATAGCACCGGGTGAATGCAAAGATCTGTAACAAAGGACCTGATGTGGTCCTAAGACTACAAACTGTAAGAACAACAATGTACATTGCTAAAATACTAGAGGAGAGAAGCAAATTTGAAGGGGCCAAGTTCGAAAATGCATATTTAATGGCATAAGAGTATATATGCCAGGTAGCAAAGGTAGGGACAGAAATTTACACCGCATCTCTGAATTTATTGGAGACTGATAAGCAGAACAGTTGTTAACATATCTCCAAATACTACTATGCTCATTTGGCCTTCAATTGAAAAATTACAGAAACCAGATGAGCAGTAAAACAGCTAAGAAAAAATAAGAATGGCTAAAGACAGTGGAAACGAGCTTTCTCCAACAAATAATTGCCGTCCCATGACAAAATCTAGGAACAAAACAAAAAAGATTACACTCTATGTACCCCCTATGCAACCTCCTTTGGAAAAAACTAAAGGAGACTAACCAAGCCCCAACAAATTTGTGACGATCCGTCCTGCAAATGTATCATACCACAACCATCCATCCATATGCATCATGAAATGACTCTGGATGTTCTAGAAGGGGGCCTGTTTATCTCTGGTATTGGGGAGGAATGTGATTCTTCGTATCTTTGAATCTCCTGCATACAATTTACAAATGTTTACCTAGCAATCATCTTTCAGAGTAAAGGCAGCTTTAAAACACAAAAGTTGTTAAATTAAATGCAGTCATATTTCGTTAGGATGAATAAGAATACCGATGCAAAACAAGAGTCTGTGATCAAAGAACATATATGAATTTGAATAGCTATGTAACACAAAATAAGCTCAGCCTCCAATGTAGAAGTAGACATGAGAAACATATTAGCAATTTGAAGGGAATAACAAATACATTTTCAGATTAGCTATATACATTTAAGTGGCACAGGTTTATTTCAAAAATAGAAGTTGCAGTGGTTCATGCAGGCCTGCCGCCCAAACAGGTTATCTGAAGATCAGATATTTTGTAAATGAGATGGCTCACATAACCAACCAACCAGGGATGAAGGAGTAATATTATAACTGTAGTATTCGAGGAACAATTATGGAAAGGCAGTCAAACCCAACGAAAACACAATTCCTAATTGCATAAATGCTTGACTTTCTAAATACTCTAATTACATCAGAAGAACCTTCTTTTAAAAATAAGGATCCTGATTTCTAGCTACTCAATTAGATATAACATGATCCTCCGTTTAAGAACAGGCAACATTTCGAACACAGGTACAGTCACCGTTACGTCATATGAATATTAATAAAATATAAAAAATGTTATATTGTAATATATTTTGGATGAATATAATAATACCAATTTGACTTCTTGAATCTAAATAATGTTTACAGATTAATTAGCAATCATTTATCAAAGTCAGAGAAGCTTGATTACATGTTCCAGGACTGTCTAAACGAAGGTAGTAACAGGATGTGTGAATGTAAGGCTAAACAGTACCTGCGATAACATTACTGCTGAAGTGGATTTTCGAGTTTGCAGTTGATTCTTCAAATGGTCTCGGTGATGCTGCTGCATGATCTCGAATTGCTGGAGACGTGATGGAAAATTGATTGCACTATAGTTTGGCATATCTTGATTCCGATTGCCATCTTCCGTCACTTGTAGAATCTGAGAGTATGGATTTGCAGAAGATGTGCGCTTGAGATTTTCACTGAAAGGGACTGTCTTCAGTCGAGTCCTCAAGATCTTGAAGGCCGCACTTTGCTGCATATACATATATAATATATATAATATACTCTAAAGTCTAAACCAATTAAATGGTTATAACTCCAAAGTACAAATTTTCAGAAGGGGATACGTGTGAAAACAGCCAACAACCCTTCAAACAAGATCTGGTCTTCTGTACTTAAAAAGGCATCAACTGTGGTACTCGTTCTTAGAAGAATGAAATATTCAAAAGGAGTAAAAAGTCCATTCATGGTAATTCATGTGCTGAGCAGCTGGAGAGGCGAAGGTGAACACAGCAATCTGGGGATTTGTTTATTTGACTTTCATAGAAACAGTTGTATACTAAGCTGTGTGAAGAGGAAGAGTAATGTTATAGGTCTTGTGTGAGCAATATGCACCATAGTTTAACACCACGTGTGTTCCAAAATTGAAGAAATATAACCTTCAGACGTTAACGACGACAAGGTCCACTGCATGTTTATCTTTGTGAATTCCCTTATGCATCAGAACTCTCTCCAACATCACAAATCGGAAACAGCATACTCATTGAACTATTAAAACAGGCTGTAGGGATCACATTTGAACATACCTGAGGCAAGAGCATCAGGAGACCGTAAAGTGTTTTCAGAAGCCAAGTGTGTTTTCCAGGCTCAAGAAGCTGCATGTATTTTTCGAAGTATATTAGTGGACTGGCATAGCATATCAAATATTAACCATCATTGAAAGAGCCAAACCTCTGTATTAGGTCTAATTGTATTAACAAAGAAAATGTCTAAGACTCACGACACAATTTTCATAGTGTATCTGTGTTGGCTTCAGGGTAATCTTATCTGAATGTGAAAGCCCCAGGAGAGAGCAAAACTTTTCAGGAAAACATAATACCAAAAGATGTGGCTACGTGAAGTATAATACTATGTCACAAAGATGCATTCGGATCTATCATGTTATGTTACATTCGAAGTAGATTAAGTGTCGAAGTAGGATGGTTAAATGCCAAACCTATCAGAAAGGGAGAATGAAAGAAAGGAAAAACAGGGACATCCAATTACTGGGATGGGATTAGTCAGAAAAGGCAGCTTTACCTGTAAACGCAAGTAAGCAAATACTGGAGTCTCCAGCAGACGGATCAATTTGTCCAACTGCACCAAAAACTTCACATTTATATCTTCTTCTCCCAGAGACTGAATAACAGAGCTTGCATGATTGTATGCCTATAAACATTGGATAAGATCATCAAAGATGAACAGAGTGCAAGTAAGCAACAAAAATAGCAAATCCATCATTATCACCTGAGCAAGTAGGCACAAGCTAATTGTAGCCATTGGAGAGTGGCACCAAGAAGGGTATAAAGATACAAATAAGTCCTTCCCACGAGAATCCACCAATGACTTCTTAAGAAGAGACCGCAGCTCGGCAAGTTCAGTCGATGTGAGCAAAATCAAATTCAATGCCTGCAAAAAAAATGCTTATTTACACAAAAATTGCATTTAAAATATCTAAGCAGCTAAAAATGTATCAATTAGGCATACCTGAACCATGGTGGATGCAAAATCAAGGTCACCTTCCTTCTCGAGAATAGTAGAGAACTCTCGGTAAACTTTTTCAGCACCCAGAAGAACACAGAGTCGACGAACTATCAAAGCACCACGCCTGCACGCAGTGCAATAAATCATTTATCTGATAGGTCATTAACCAAATATTACCGTATCGATCCTAACCCACAGAAATTCGTTAAGGATGTTCAGAATCAGCTCTAGAGCAGGAAAAGGTGCATACTTCTCCAGCAGAACATGATTGTTGTGGAAAGTGCGGATTAAGTAAGACACAAGATGATGGAAGTGATGATACTCTTCAGCTATGCGTGCATGAACTTCCAACACTAAAAGGACAACCTGCATAAGTAAAAATGCTGTGATCAAACTGCCATGGTTGCTGATGAGCTAGCAAGTTCTTTTTAATGAAGAAGCAAAACAAGGTAACTAATTATACGCCACACTACTTTACAATACAATGACTTCAGCACGAAAATTGTTCACGCCATATATACAGCTATACTGGATCATGTCATTTTGCGGTAACTGTGGATAACTGGATCTAAACATCCAATTTAAGATTCACTGAGCAAAGGATTACCATTTCAGACTTACAAAGGGCAATAACAACACAAAGTGAACTCTCTAGCCAATGGCAATCATAATAATGATAGTGGATAATGGTCCCATTACAGTGACCATAGGTGCAAGCATATAATCTCACTCCCATGTACAAAATGCTTTGGAGAATCATATGGGTGAGAGTTAGATGGGACTATTTGTCCAAGAACGTCTAAGGGTCCAAATGTCCATAACTATGGTTCATCAATGTACCTCCTCTTTTGAAACTAAGCAACCTGTACCTTACAATGTGTTTCAACTGTACAAGATTTTGTTTCCAAGCTTTGTCTACACAGTAAAATACTAAAAACTGGTAGTGCAGTTTGCTAGGCTTTCTCAAACAGCTTACCGCATCTGAAGGATCGGAGAGTGCATTCAGAAGTGGTTCAAAAATGCCATCCAGGTACCCCAAGAACTGTTCCACACAAACATGTAAGATCAATCATAAGGTTATCAACCAATACTTCTATACTCAAATTGAACTGCAATTTTCATCCTCTGAGGAGATAAAATAAGCACTTGGAACATTTTTTAAATATTAGTTATGCAAGCACCAAACTGTTGAGTATAGTGCTCTATAGTACAAAGAAGTGTATAGTTTCCAATACCTCGGTACGATATCGAACTAGCAAAGTGGAAAACCAGTGCAATGCCTCAATCCGAGTGGCTTCATGTTCACTATTCAATTCTCTGAAATAGAAAAGGCCAATGCCACATCACAAACTCCAAGCAAATAGAAATCTCAAGTTAAGAGTGATTTTGCACATTTATACGAGTGTTGCAAAGAAACAAAATATGGTCATCTGACAGGGTAGTGCCGAGCAATTAACTGGAATACGGATGATTACACAGAATTATGCTGCAATTTAATTCGACCTAATATAGTATATAACTGATGTTGCTAATCTCAGAGATATTTAAAAACTATTTAAAAGACCAACACAATTTCCAAACAGAACATGACCATAATTTGCAATTGCTAGTTTCAAGAAATATAGTGAGTTCTAACATACTGTTGGGCTTTACTGGGCTGTTCAAAGCCACTGGATAATGGGCTGTTGGCCTGGATTTGGGGAATTAAATAATCTTATGCTGCCAATTAAAAAAATACGTTCATGGACCTTAACACTAGTCAAATTAACATATGCATGACAATTTTCCTACAGTAACCATTTAATCAGTAGCCATATCGTGTGTTTTACAACACTGAACTGCACAATACGTACTAACACATGGAAATATAAAGGATAATATGCAACATAACACAAACCACATTTAATACGTAACTAAACAGATAAAAATATATTCAATGGCTTGAATAGAGAACCTCTCTGCAATTACGAGAATCGCTCCAATGTCAAATCCCTCGGTTTGATCAGCTTTTATAGCTCGGAGTTCCTCATTAGTTTCACGTGCAACCTAGCAAACAAAGAAGCAATAATTAATAAGCACACGGTTTATATCTCAAGAATAATCTGAATATAGGCAGAAAAGAGGAAGTACCACTCGGATTTTCTCCTCTTCGTCAGAGATGCATGGTAAGATAGCTCCCAAGATATCTGCATAGTAAGGGACTAGCTGTTCCCCACCAAGCTTCACGAACTCGTTGATCTGCACTTTCAAGCATACATAATGTAATAGTACTGCAATAAGACTCTAAATATTAAATTCCTGAAAACATGCAAGACAGGAATTACCCATGTGATGGACGTCAAACGAGTGAATTCATCAGTAGAGCCTGCCCTCCGAACAAGAATTTCAGCCATACGACCATAATCTACATTCTTCTCATTTAAGGACAGATAATCAGCATTGAACGACAGAGTGAGAAAAATGAAAAAATACTTAGCAAGTTAGCTTGTTCAGATAAATACAGACACATAAATAGAGTAATGTTCACCAGACAAGATATTTATTGCATTCACAGTGTTTACAGACTGATTAGAATTACAAAAGCACAAGCAGATTTACTAAGTATAGACTTACTGGTGAATTTTTTATTTCCTGCAGAAACTCCAAAAGTGTTGCATCTACTACATTTACAGTGTTTGCAAACTGATAAGAGTTACAAATGCAGACAGTTTTACTAAGTATAGACTTACTGGTGAATTTTTTATTTCCTGCAGAAACTCTGAAAGTGCTGCATCTGCCTGCTGCCGAATCTCGTGACTGGAATCACTCAGCATATTAAATAAACCTGCAGAGTGGAGAAAGCACAAGGTATGCTTAACTGTCAATACAAGTAATATACTGAGAGGAAAGAGAGGCGTTACCATCAAGAAAATCAGGAAGGAAACCAAGCATGTCAATATCAGGCACACTGTCTAAAACTGTGATCCATCCCACCAAAAATTGTCGCACATAAGGATTCAGCACATTCATGCGCTCTCTCAAGAGTGGTATAAATTCTTCTATGCTAAAAATGTAAAATTAAGATAAAGGTGACAATCAGAATGGATGCTAAAATTAAAATGAGCACAATTTCAGTACAGAAAAAAAGTTATATGGTGTACCTGAACTGATCACTCTCAGTTACAATATCCTGGTTAATAAATAATTAATTTATCAGGGGAATTAAGAAAATAATACACACTATATGGGATGTTTATAAACCAAGCCATACCTTGACAAGCCTGTCAAGAAGATGAGCTGCACTCTGCACATTTGCATCGGAGTCTGCTGACAGTTTGCATAGAGCATCAAAAATCTTGTTGAAGTAGATGATAAAATCCCCTCTTACAACCTGTAGATAAAGCATCACATTAGTGTAAGCATACATATCACTCATGTAACCTTACTCGACGAAATGTTCACCTTTGCTATGTTATATAGCGCTTCACAGGCATAGTAGCGCACTCTGCTATCTTGGTCCAGGAACGAATTAAGCACAGGAGGCACAATTAGCTGGAAGCACACAGGAATGGAGCTTATTATGCAAACAATTGAAACCAAGAGAATAATTACACACCCAAAGAATGTAGAGCTGAGACATGATCAATCACAGTCCTAACTTAGCTGGATAAATGAACAGCTTAAAAACGCTCTATGCTTTACACATCAGGTTAAAGATGGATGAAATTACCAATAGATATGCTGCAGTTTGGTAGGTTTTACGATCTAAGATAAAAACTGCCAATTATTGTTTAAGTCTTCTTGCTCGTGAATATTCTGTAGAAAAGCATGCCTAAGAATATAGGCACCTATCTGGTACACAACTTTGAGAAGCCGTAAAGAACAGCGTATTGGCTATTAACTATAACTTGTCTTGTTACTCTGATAAGTCACATGATATTAAGGATCGTCCATGGTTCAAAAGATAAACATGACTGTGTTTTCTCTTTTCTGTATCGACACATTACATGGTGCTACAGGGACACAAGCAAAGTTACTTAGGAGCCGTACTGGCATGGCATATCACAGGTCAGCAACCATATCATGCAAACTTCGTCTAAGTTCTGCCTGTGTGTAGGGTGACACAACAATCAGAATGGTACCCCACCCAACAAGACCACATGCTGCACTAACGTGGTGTGGATGTGTGGGTGGGTGGTGTGGGGGGGGGGGGGGGGGGGGAAACACCAATGGCATGTGACATTTTTGTTCCTGGGTCCAATATTCAACCCCATTAGTGCACAAATATTTGGTAGAACCATGCCAGAAAACCCCCCAATAACTTTCTTCCAAATCAACTCTAGCAGACAGCAAGGCAACAATAATATGCCCCTAAGATCCTCGTATCCTGCAGGTCGCAATATGAACCAAAAATATACAGAACTAATAAATCCAGTACATCAAATTGCTCCCAAAACATGATTGCCAGACGGGAAACGGGCAGCCCCTTGCTCCCAAAACATGATTGCCAGACGGGAAACGGGCAGCCCCTCCCTGCAACCATGGTGAATCCACACTTCGCTTTAGCACTAGTAAGGACTACATACAATCCCATCCAATCAGTCCTAAGTCACCTCTTTTAGGGGAAGCTTTGCAAATCTTTCCATTCCTAAGTGGCTGAGTCCCAACACTTGAACGCTGGTCTAAATAAATGTATAAAAAAAGTAATAGCTAATGAAAAACAACAAGAGCCAAGTGATTAAAACATTCATTACTATTAACTAGAAATAAATCAACATTAATCACGAGAACGCAACTGCGACTTTGAAGCAAGGTAAATTCATTCAATAAATATTTAGCAAAACTCACGAATCCTATTGGCTACATCGGCACTACCAATAGCAATCCAGTCCCATGGTTGGCCATACAGTTCATGTGACACTTCATAGGATGAAGGCAGGGAAGGAAGTCTTAAGCCATATAGACACAGAGATAGCACTATAGAAAACTAATTGGAACAAACTAGATGGAATTTCAATATTTAAATGATCAATTGCCAAACCTCGAGGTGCTGAGCAGCCTCACTGGTGAGTCCTACAGTTACAGCCGCAAGACCAATCAATCCGCCCTGCTAACAACAAGACACCATTGAACTCGACAAATCTGATCCCCCGTCAGCAGCAGAAACAAAAGTAATAGGGATCCAAGCAAACCTTCCGGTGGTTCGCCTGCGGTGAGTAGGTGAAATCGTTTGTGAGAAGACCGATCACAGCGGCTATCTTCTCGTGCTCCCCAGCTGTAGAGAGCTGCTTCACGATCCCCTCAATCTACACCAAACACAAATTTCCACCTCAAATCCCTCGCGAATGCTCGAACGAGAACCCCCGTCCCGATTCTCTCAAGCAATCGTAATCCCTCACCTCGAGCGCGGCGTTCTTCCGCTTCTCGTAGAGCTTGTCGGCGAGGTTGCGCAGCACGGCGCCCGGGATGATGGCGAGCGCGTCGGCGGCCATCGCTGGAGAAACCGCAAGAGCAGATCCCCGCCGCTAGAGCCTCCCGATCGCCGGCGATCGCCGCATCCGCCGCGGCACCTCGCAGCCACACAAGACCCGACGACCGCGACGCAACCCTAACCCCGGGGAGGCGAAGGCCACGGGGACCACGTGAAAACCTAGAGCCCTAAGCCCAGCCCTCGAGCTCACGAGCTCGCGCGGGGCAGCCAAAACCACGACCTGGTAAGGGATTTGGATTTTGGAGGTGGAGACGATGGTGGTGTGATCTGGAGGATGGAGGAGGGGATCGGGAGGGCGCTCTTCTTCTCCTTCCCAGGGGTAACGTTTACCGTTGTGGCGGCCATTAACGGCGCCTGTTTCCCGTGGGTGCGGGTCCAGTGTGGAGGCGACCCTGCCAGGTGGGGACGGAGATCTGAGCCTGCAGTGGACGGTGCAGAGGGCTCTGTGTAGGGTCTGTCTGGAGCGGTGGACTGGCTGTCTTCGCGCGGCAATTGGCTTGAGTGGTGGGGCTTGGGTGGTCTTGGTGCAGGAAAGCCGTGTCGAGGAACAGGTGACAGGACACGGAAAGGTCACGCGTACACTGGGTGTATCCGAGGAGGGTCCCGCGGTCGTGTCTGCATCTTTGCACGGGAAAGAAAGAGGGTTTGCTCGTTCTATCGTCATACCGGTAGGATTTTGTTTTTACCCATTACAGATGGACGCTTACAAATACGTCTCGTGTATACGCATGCACACCCTATTTGTATAATTGATCACCTATGGGAGACTGGGTGAGAGACAGATCGGCCAGATATTGGGATTAATGAAAGGCAAGCGCTAGGCGTCCCCCAATCTTCCTGCTCCTTTGCGGGTGATACGTGTCCCCTAAATCGTCCCAAATCCATTGCTGCAAAACACTATTTTATTACAAACTAGAAAAAAAACCGTACTTTGCACCGGGTCAAAATAGATGATTTTTGTTTTTTAAAAACCTCTCAATGTACCGGCACTTAAAAAATGCACTATTTTTATACTTGGAAAATTCATATTTTTACCCAAATACATCTTTGTTAAGCTCTATTGTGTTGTAAATTAATTTCTCTTTTATATCGAATGAAAACTCTACTTATGCTTATCTTCTAGCATAACAAAAAGTTATTAAAAAGATTTTAAAACAAACAGAAAATATTTTATATAAAAAAGAGGAGACCATCTTGCCCACTGTGACCCAATAGGCAGCCGAGTCGGTGGAACCTCCTGCTTGATCCCGAGAGCCCCACCATAGTCAGCTCGATCCCGAAAGCTCCCAGATCCCCGTCACTGAGCTCGATACGAACCACCTCGTCGCCAGAAGCATAGGCCCCGCAGCCTCGCTCGATCCCTTCTGCCTCGCCCACGCTCACATCCAAGTGTGGCTAGCACCGGCCTTACCCCGCGCCACCACGCCTCTCCAGCTACGCCCAACATCGCCGGGAGCACCCCCAGGATGACGAGCACGTATGGCTCAACCCCGAGCATACAATTTAACCGCTAGCTCCATTCCCGGCCGGCCGCGGACGTCTGCCTCCTCCCCTTTTCCTCTTCGCCGCTCACCCGCCTCCCTTTGTTCCTCCGACCGGTCTCCCCCAGCGCGCATCCGGACGGACAGAACTTCCGTGGGCAAGTGTGTCCTTTCCGCTCGTTGTCCCGCTCGACGGCCTCAGGTCTTACAGTTGCCACCGTCGTTCCGGAATCCAATGTCATCGCACCTGCGTGCTCGACCTCGACCTACTCGGATCACCGCGCGACTCCTGATCCTCCGGCGAGCCCCACCGCTCGGCTCGCGCCCATCCCTGTCGCCTTGTTTCCGGACAGTAGCTCGGTCCTCGATTTCTCCAAAGCCGTTCGAGTTTGTTTACGGAACCATGTCATGGGTGGCGATGGAATAAAAGGGGGACATTTTTTTTCACTTGTGGGGGTTGTGGGGGTGTGCGGCTTTTGTAGAAAACTTTAAAAAAAATATATGTCGTTGTTTTAATGAACGTCGTCAACCATATGTCGAAATGGATTTTCATACTTCCTCCGTACTGAAAAGTACTGAAAAGGATGCCGCAAATTTATCAAAATTTGTATGAATCTAGATATATTTTACTATATAGATACAACTAAAATTTGAAAATTTAAAACATCTTTTTTAAGACGAAAGGAGTACATAACTGCATGTACTATTTGGAATACACAATGGTACGACACACTTATCCTCTATGTACTCACTATGTACTCACATAAGGCAGAGGTGAGGCTCAAGTCGGCATGATGGACACCTTGTCAGTCTCACAACGTGCTACTACAATGTTTTTGAAAAAATAAATTTTCTGGAGTGTTTTAAAGTTTAGAGAAACCTTTTTCTTTTCCCTTTTTTCGTAAAAAACATACTACCTACCATAAAAGGACTTTGATTAAAAAAGAGGTGAGAGATCTTTACCCAGCTAGCCCACGTGTCTCAACCTAACTCTCACCGATATCTTATCCTCAACCACTGCACGACATCCACTCGTCCAGTCGCCTGGCTCGTTCTCTTCTCCTTACGAGTGTTGCGCCGCCGCTCCAAGCGACCACGCATGTAATATAAATGTAGCTGACCAAATCCCATCCGCTCACTGTCCTTGCCGCCGCCATCATCATCACAACATCAGGTCCTTCCCCGAGCCCTTCCCTCCTGTGAGCCCGCTCTACAAGCTCGGCCGACGCCGACGCAACTCCATCCCCATGAATCCCCCTCGCCTCGCCACTCGCCCAGCTTCCTTCTTTGTCCGCTCTGTCCCCCCCATATGCTCGCACACTTCTACCGCTCTGCAAGCTCGGCCGACGCCCGACGCAGCTCCATCCCCACGAATCGCCTCGCCACTCGCTAGCTTCCAATATTGTTGTCGCTCACCTCTCGTGTTTCCTGGACCGCTTGATCTGTTCCCGCCGTCTAGCATAGCAACGGTGGACGCCAAGGCCCTCTCTCCCGACGGTGGCCCTGCTTATCTAATTCTGAGGCGGCTTAGCTGATTCCAGTTGCTTTGCAACCGCATATAAATTGGTGTCATTTGATATAAAGAAGTGATGTGGGACTATTTGCTCATCGGTACAGAACCTAAACTACTTGCTCATCCGTACATAATTGAATTTATTTATTCGGTTGCGTTAATGGATGAAAAGCCCGGGATGAGCCAGGACAGAGGCCAAGTTAGTCTGAACGAATCGTTAATTCACTTATTATCCGGTGCCTGGCGTCCAGCCCAGGAGGCCAACGTCTCAAGCGACAAATAGGACATTTTTATATCCGTATGAAGCGATCAAGAGTCCATCACGATAGGAAAGCACCCGATGCCCCAGTTCCTCGTTGTCAGCTTATTTTTTTCTTTTAACCGTTATTTCCACTTGGGGTGGCTTGGTGCGTAATACGTGGTTTTGTGGGAGGGTAAAAGGGTCCAGAAAAGTGTTGGACCGGAAGAAACAATCTGTCCTTTATTATTAGGTATAGATGTCTCCGCTTTTCCTTCTGAAGCAAAAAAAAAGGTTCGTTACAGAAAATAGAACGTCCCGCCGGAGACCTCGCCGGAGACCATGCAGCAAAATATTATGCTAATGTAGCAAAACCGACTTCGTCGGATACATCGTCGGAAAAAACTCGCTGGTGACTATGCTAGAGACCTTGTAGCAAAAAGTTGGCATTGTTGTAGCAAAACCACATAATGGTTATAGCAACAAAGTTTTTCTAATGTAAAAAAAAACTAATTTCACCAGAGACATCGCCGGAGACTCTCGCCCGTAAACATCGCCAGACACCTCGTAGCAAAAACTTTGCACAATTGTAGCAAAACCTCAAAACTATTGTAGCAAAAACCATTATGGTATGTAGCAAATTCCCATCCCAGCAAAAAATCTCTAAAATGCAAAATCCAGAGTAGCAAATCCAGGGGCCTTCGATAGCAACAACCAAAGCCTCTAGTAGCAAATCCACCGCCGTCGGTAGCAAAATCCATCGTAGTAGATAGCTTGATCTCTACCACCATCGGCGCCCGCAGCACGTACTCGTGGGAGCGCCACCATCGGCACCGACAAAACTAACATCGGTGCGGGCAGCGCCACCACCGACGGGGATAGCGGGCGCCGACGGAACCCCTAGGCGGTGTGGACCTGCATGAACCTTGGAGGCTCCGGGTGGCGAGCGCCGGCGAGCAGGCATCGACGCATCTCTATCGCTGGCGAGCAAGCCCATACGCCGCCTTCGTCGGCGAGCTCATGGGGACAAGGAGGGAGGCGATGAGCTCCGGAGGCGAGATCCCCACGACGAGCTCCGACAGTGCGCCGTGATGCGGGCTGATAACCCACAAGTATAGGGGATCGTGTGTAGACTTTTCGATATGTAAGAGTGTCGAACCCAACAAGAAGCTAAAGGTAGGATAAATGTTCTCTCAAGTTCTATCAACCACTGATACAACTCTACGCACACTAAACGTTTGCATTATCTAGAAAATAAAACTAGAGCAATAATACGAGTACTAGAGATAGCTTTGCATGATGATAAATAACAAGAAAGTAAAGCTAGTTGCTGCAGCAATAAAATACACTAAACTAACAGAACTATGAGTGTGGAATAGTGATGGTAATTGTGGTGGCTTTGTCCAAGTTTAAATAGCGAATAGATCGGGTTCATTGTCTTCGATGCAGTTTTCTATGTGGGAGAGACTAAATATACATGCGCTTTACTATTTATAATTACATGTACTATATGATTGGATTGTTAGCAAACATCCGTAAGTACTAACAATACATTAAGGTTTCCCCAACCATAGCCTTAAGTTTAATGGTCCTCTTACTCCCATACGTGCAATATTCTGGTTCGCGTCCTCAGGTTTCTGTCACTCCGGCAAAACTCCTCCTTCCTTTTACACATACTACAAACCCTACGATGTTTAATCCATGCGCGCACAAATATAATGGACACCAAAGGACTGTACCATATCAACATACAACTCTAATGAACTAAAGACGTTCAACCATTCAATATAAGAACAAAGAAACTACATAAACATGACATAGATCATAGGATTATAACTTATAGCATCAAACACCATGTTTACATAGGACGGTATAGAGGTGTGTGGAAGGATGAACCACTGCATACTAGGAGGATTAGGTGATGGAGATGGTGGTGAAGATGGTGAAGAGGGGCGGCCATGTGGGACTCCTTCCCGCCCGGTATCATCAGAGCACCGCCCCTTAGCCCCCTTCCTTCATGGCTTATTGGGAGCCCTCCCCCATAGAGATGGGATCCATGTGGGAGGTAAAAACGTGACTTTGGCGGCTGCAAATTCGTGGGTGGAGGTGTCTTGGGCGAATTAGATTTCCTCCCTTTATATAGCTTCTCGGATTCCCGTCACCCCATCTTGGGCTGCAGTAAATCGGGCCTAGCGGGCCCGTCCGTACTCGGAATCAGCTAAATTTTAGTTGAAGAGTTTTCCATTTGACGCCGTCTTCGACCCGAAACGGGACCATCTTCAAAAAGAGTTCTGAGACAGATTTCTAAAAAAATCCCAATTTGACTCCAACAAGGTTTCCACTTGTATTCTTGGTAATAACTTTGTGCACTTTTGCAACTATTAGTAGGTTAGTCCAAATAAATCATAAACTTTATACAAAAAGGAGTGTCAAAGGCATATTATTAGCATAAAACCATCAAAAATTATAGATACATTATGAACGTATCAACATCCTCAAGCTTAGTTCCTACTCGTCCTCGAGTAGGTAAACGATAAAAACAATATAATTTGTTAGGTGACATGCAGACAACACAATCTTGATCATCATTATTGTAAAAGCGTTGATAGTTGAGATCAAAGGTACTCTAAACATGAATATGAAAGATAGAGTTCTAACAATATAGCAACTATGTTGTAACATGAAAAGATACAAACAAAAGATCATGAATAACAAGCATTGAAAGAAGTTTGTTTGTTTCACATATAGAAAACATAATAAGAGTGGTATTCAGCTTATCCCTCATGGTATAGCAAAACATAAATGCATAAGGCACCTTCAAAGTTCATAAGGGTGACTAGATACAAATAGTTTAAAAACAAGCAATATCAAAGTTATGAATCAATCAACAAATCTTGGGACAATGCACATTAAACTAAGAATGGCTACTATGCTCTCTCAATAGGTGCATAAAGATAGAATATGGAGACTCAACATAAAAGTAAAAGAAAGGCCTTCATAAAAGGAAGCAGGGATTCAAGTCTCATAAAGAGCTTTCAAAAATTATGGTACTTATTAGCTTTCAGCTCTCATTGCCCCTATCATAAGCATCTTGAAGTGATTAAGGTTAAAGTGAACAAACTATGGAGTATATGCTTGACAAAGTATAAGTTGGCAATCTCATGTCCCTTGAATACGAGGGCCGCTACTCATGTTACTCAAGTTTAGTTATCGGTAAGTTCTTGTCATAGTAAGTACATGTGTATCATAGAGAACCGCCAAGGAGGTACCCCTTGCACATGATACAGGAGCTATCCCATAATCAAAATGACAAGGCAAGTAGATAATGAGCATCTCAGCAATATTCTTATTTACCATGGGAAAATGGTGCTTTTTTCTCTCTTTCCTCTTTTCTGATCTTTTTTTATCAATCTCTATCTCTTTTTTTATAAGAAGAATGCTTTATAGATTGCTCACTATGGTGATGCTGAAAGTTTCCACCATGATTAGGCATGTCTTAGGCTAGCGGCCCAGGCGTTTCTCTAACACACATACATAACTCCATGGACTTATAATCTCCCCTTTCATTTCACACCGACGACATCCATAAACAAAAGAGCATGATATCAACTGGGTACAATGTACAAGTGCAATGTTGAAAGTGTTCCCCATGACAGCATGGTTCTGCTAATCCCAACGTATAAGTGCAAGCATATACAACATAGATGACACAATGGTTCAAGTTTATTAGGGGTAAAAAAGTAAAATGTGCCATCAAGTTCGTGAGAGCTTTAATCACTAATTTTCACATAACAAGTTTAATTCGGAAGGTAGATAAAAACATGAATATATTTGAAATAGCAAATGCTAATAGGTAGGTATGGTGGACTCTTTGGAATAACTTGGTTTTATTTGGAGTTGGATGCATGAGTGGAACTCATACTTGGTATGGAGGCTAGCAAAAGACTAGGAGCGACCAACTAAGAGAGCAATAATGGCCATAATCATGCAAAGCGATAAAACATTATTAATTAAAGCATAAAGTAATATTATAAAACGAAAACTAAATGATCATAGAGGCTATGGTGACTTGATATAGTCTTAACATGGTGTGAGCATGCATCAAGTCAACCCAAATAAAGCATCAAAGGAGAATACCACAATATTATACTTTTGAATGCTAAAACAACGCATGATTATTTCAAGGCACATTAAGCAATCTCAATTGTTTGGAACAAGTCATGATACAGCAATAATCACTAAGCATAAAGTCAAAACAATATCAAACATGACATGATAAAGTCTAGGCCACAGTCTAAACAAGCTCCTTTTGTACCACTTATAAGCATGAAGCTTCCTACTCTTTTCCAATCACCAATCAACTTATTTAAAACCACATATGAATGCATGGGTCCAACCAATTTTTTTAAGAAAACCAAACAAAAGAAAACTAAAAACAAAAACAAAGACGCTCCAAGAACGACGCAATTGTGCATGAAACAATAAAAATGAAGTGTTTGGAAGAAAATCTGAGATTTTTATTGATGAAGAAGGGGATGCAGTGGGCATCCCCAAGCTTTGACGCTTGTACTTCTTGAATATTTCTTGGGGTGACACGGATGGCATCCCCAAGCTTGAGATTTTTTACATACTTCATCTCATCACATTGTTTTTCCCTACATTTTAAAATTTCCTTCATACAAAACTTCACATAATCTTCATTAGCAACATTAGTGTATTCAAGATAATAAGTCTTTAGGTTCATTTTCAACACAAGTAAAACTTCCATCAAAACACAAGCTACTGTAGCAATTCCTTCTAAAAGCTCAAGTGCAAAGAGAACTCAAAGAGAAAGAGATTAAGAGGCAAATGCAAATAATTGCAGAAATCTGTCAAAACATACTAGCAGGTAAAAACCGATTTTTTCGAAAACCTTCTGTTGCTCAAAGCAAAAAGTGTTAAACTAATGAAAGCTAGATAAAAACCTGGGGCATAAGCGCAGAAAATTACAGCTCAATTCGATGTACAGAGATTTTTCACGATTTTTTATAGTGAAGCACAAAATTTTGTTTCGGGACAGCAACTTTCCCAAGTCTTACTTCTCTCTCATTAGAGGTTATACTTGGCACAAAAACGAAAATAAAAGGATAAGGAGTGGTTACTACAGAGGTAACAACTTCCAAGACTCAAAGAAAACAAATGTAACTGGTGTTTGATGCTAAGACAAATAAATAAAAAGATACAAATGCTCCAAATTTATTCAAATTTCTATGCTTCTCAAAAAACAAAGTTTAAAGGTTTGCAAACCGAGGGGTTATTGAAGAAACTTTTGGCCATTCTTCAATTTCTCTGTTTGGTGTTCCTTATTCTCTGTGAAAAAACTTCAACATAAAAACTTTCACATTCTTTTCTGCGGTTTTTAACTGAAAAGCTTCCATGGAAAGATTTGTTTTGGTTTCATAGGCATGAACACAAGTGTTCAAGGTCGACCCCCACTTAACCATTACTCATCTTTCCAATCACTTTCCTTTTTGAAAACATTTTTAGGTAACAAGTATAACTAAATTTTTTGTAATTCACATTCCCTATCCATACTAAGATAGAGAACAACTTAAAACTGAAAGTAAAAACTACTTAGAGATAAAGCAAACAAGTGCACACAAAAATATTCACCCACATGCTATTGCTCCCCGGTAACGGCGCCAAAAAAGCTCTTGATAACCCACAAGTATAGGGAATCATGTGTAGCCTTTTCGATAAGTAAGAGTGTCGAACCCAACGAGGAGCTAAAGGTAGGATAAATGTTCTCTCAAGTTCTATCAACCACTAATACAACTCTACGCACACTAAACATTTGCATTATCTAGGAAATAAAACTAGAGCAACAATACGAGTACTAGAGATAGCTTTGCATGATGATAAATAACAAGAAAGATAAGCTAGTTGCTGCAGTAATAAAATACACTAAACTAATAGAACCATGAGTGTGGAATAGTGGTGGTAATTGTGGTGGCTTTGTCCAGGTTTAAATAGCGAATAGATCGGGTTTATTGTCTTCGATGCAGTTTTCTATGTGGGAGAGGCTAAATATACATGCACTTCACTACTTGGAATTACATGTACTATATGATTGGATTGTTAGCAAACATCCGTAAGTACTAACAATACATTAAGGTTTCTCCAACCATAGCCTTAAGTTTAATGGTTCTCTTACTCCCACACATGCAATGTTCCGATTCGCGTCCTCAGGTTTCTATCACTCCGGCAGAACTCCCCTCTTCCTTTTACACATACTACAAATCCTATGATGTTTAATCCATGCGCGCACAAATATAATGGACACCAAAGGACTGTACCATATCAACATACAACTCTAATGAACCAAAGACGTTCAACCATTCAATCTAAGAACAAAGAAACTACATAAACATGACATAGATCAGAGGATTATAACTTATAGCATCAAACACCATGTTTACATAGGACGGTATAGAGGTGTGTGGGAGGATGAACCTGTTGGGGATCGGTGCGGAAAACAAAAATTTCCCTACGACGGAACCCCAGAAACTTAGCATAGGATCTATCTATGTAGTAATGCGGTAACAGCCGGAGCATAGAGAATACATACCCTTGTAGACCGTACGCGGTTAACGTTCATGAGAAGCGTGGTTGAGTAATCGTGCTCGTAGCCGACCTCAAGGTCGTGAAGCTCCTCATGAGTCACCTTGCTCCTTCTTGATCTTCATCATCTTCATCGTGCAACAGCTCGGCTCACGACATTCAAAGCGCCCCAAGTGTTGCGCCTTGTGTCTTCGTACACATCCGTGCGATGAGACCTCCGGCTCCCGATCCATTTGGGAGTGCGGAAGTTGATATCCGACTAGGAATCCACTGCGAACGGCGTACTGCAGGTGTGCCTTGATCGCACAGCCCAGACTTGGGGCCATGGTCACAAGGTATAGAGAGAGAGAAGGAGAAAGTCAACCAAAGGACTTCTCCAAATATTGGTGTGTTTAATCCCACCCATGGGCACCCCTTTATATAGGGGGAGGGGGTGTGTCCTCCCCTTTGGGTTTCCCATGTGGGACTATTCAAGGGAAAGGGGGGAGGCACATGGGCCTTAATGGGCCAGCCAGCCTGGGGTGGGCCCCACCCCGCGCACAACCCTAGGCTGGCCGGGTGGGCCCCCTCAAGGAGCCTGGGCCTTGACCCCTTGGCCCTTAGCCCTTCCCTCCTCCGGTTTTCCCTCATGGGCCCTATTTCCCTAGGAAGTTTGGTCCATTAGTGGAATAACTCTTCAAATTAGATTTTAATATTATATTTAATATTAATTACACTAATTAATATGTAAATACATATTACAAAATCCATCTTGACCCGAAACACCTTTCGGCTCCCTTTCGATTTCCTCCGAATGACTTTGGATCTTTCCCGGAATGATTCCCGTCCTTTATTCTTTCTCCGAACAACTTCGGATCTCTCTGCGGAATGATTCCGGCTTTCTCTTTCTCTATTGTCATTCCGTCTTACGAACGATCGCTCTCATCGTACCCTTAAGTGTATCCTCTCATGGCTCGGGAATGCTCTAGACATGATCTGTATCAATGATCAACAGAGGGACCAGGGATGTCCATGTGACCCCTATGCATTCCTGATGACAATGTCGTTTGAACCGTCTAAATGTAGCATCCTATTCCTTTTGTTTCTCGATACAACTTGTCTGAGATCCGATCAATGGTATCCTATACCTTTATTCAATCTCGTTCACAACAAGTTATGTTTTCTTGTTACTATGATATTGCATCCCCGTGACCTAGTCACATGTTGCAACATTTATAGATGTAATCTCACCAAGCCTGCCGTATGTATCTTTACCCATCATGTGGGTGAACAAATCCCGGTCTTGCAGTCACACGTCACCTACTGTTCCTTCGGAATACCCAACGTACACCTTTATGGCCACCATATTACCAGATGACGGTTGATGCAGTCTAAGCAGCCTAGGGAAACAGTGAGTAATATGAGCTCACGGTCTAAGGAGAAGGAGTCTAGGTATAGTTGTTGCAACAATGAACTAGATGACTTGATCGTGTTGCAATCCTTCGAGGAATGTCCAATCACATCATTCTCCAATGATATGATCTTGTTGTCAGTCGGCATAAATGCCCATGATCTTGAAACCCAGATCATCTTCGTGACCAATGAGCTAGTATGAATAGAGGCTACTAGGGACTTGGTTGTTTCATACCACACCTGTACCAATGTTTCTACTTGGCACAGTTATAGCACAATATGAAAGTATTATAAACTAATTGAGATATGATAATAAAAACCTATTTCTTATTTGCCTCTAGGGCATATCTCCTCCAGTATCCCACTTGCACTAGAGTACAAATAAACTAGCTCGCATTTTACTCATATAAACCATATACCATATGCGTTTACAGATCATGCATGCTCATGAGAAACGTCATGTCCATGTTCTGTTTTACCAGATCATTATGTCTTTTGCAAATCGTTAATGTCTTCCTAATTTTGACATTCACACCATTATCTTATAATGGGTCGAAGTATTTGTTTAGCAACAAAGCGAGACTTTTGTTTCTAGTGTTTATGATGACTGTCGTTTTCACCGTTGTCATCTAAACTTCAAAACACACTTTGCTATCCTTTGTGTATATACTATAGTCATGGCAGCAAGCGAGGCGGATTCCGTGAGCCTACGGACGTTAGATCAACCTCGAGGGCTTTCTCATGGGCACTGGGCCCTGGGACACATCATTCTACGTTAAAAGCGAACTAGCCCCGCCACAACATTATACAACACTTTAGATGGTACCCTTATCTATTATTATAAATGTAGCCATCGAAACATTAGTGCACTCTATGCAACTTTCGATGTTTTTCGTTCACCTCGCTTCCTACTTGACTTTAATCTGTATTTACAGGAGTTTCCAACATATTCCCTTATAACATAACCCTTTATTCTTTAAGATATGTCATCCTTTTATGGATTTGGAAAACATGTCTACAGTTCTCTACTAGACACTGTGGATAAACGTAACTCAACGTTCCGTGATTCAAACTTGATCACTTTTAAACGTTCCTTATTTGGATTACATATTATGCTAAGTTATCATCATGGTTTTCTAAGATAGAACCTATGTCTCAACATAGTGGATGACGATCATCCTTTTCTTTCTTTCAACCATTGATGTCAAACTTAATACTATTCCTACTTTGAGTTATTAGGGACCAGTTCCTCAATTAACTTCTATTCTGAAACCCCTTTCAAAATCCTTTAAGGAATACTACATAATATCATAATACACCTATTATAAACTTCTACATCTTATAAATCATTATTTATAAGTATTTGCGCTTTCATTCTTAACATACTTAAGAATTACTCTATAAGCTCCCACTCAAAAATATGTCAATCACATATTGTTTCAGGAAGGCTTTCATAGCTCCCACTCAATTTTATGCAAATTGCATGTCTACTCACTATTTTGAATAACTTCAAAATCCTTTGATCAAATATCAAACTTGGAGTTTTACTATGAGAAACTAGTACTATTACTAGTTCTGAATCCTCTAGACATTCAGCACACTTGAATCAAATTCATTTGAATTTGTCCAATACTTGACAAATTGTGCTTTTGTCATTCACCCCCTTTTCCACTATGGCTTTGCAGTCATTTGGGAAAATTCCAAGTAACTCCATTTACTTGTGAGATTCAGCAACAAATTGCTTTCCAATCTCAAGGGAATTTCGATTCTAGGATTTCTCATAATTCTAGTTTACCATTATTTCCTTAGTAGTACATAGGCATGTCATATTCCAAGAATCATGACAAATGATTCACAAATGTCTCCATACAAGATATGGATTACATTTTGAATCCTACTATGTGTAGTGAAAACACTAGTGGGGAAAACACAATGATCAATATCATTGATTTTTTCCTTCTGTAAAGAGAGTCATTCAGGAACATTGTCCGTTGCGCTTCTCAACACTCTGACGCAGGGTTTTGAATCCTCATCGTGTTTTACACTATTTTCCATATGCCCCATAATTGAGAAATGTCACTCAAAGTGATCTTTCTCAAGAATGTACCAAAATCCAAGCAATACGAATCTTGCTTTTCTTTTGGTTTTAGCTATGGATTTTGTATTCAAAATTTACAATGAATAGTCTACAAGGACTTATTAGCTATTGTTTTGGTTATATAGAATAACCCGAAAACTTTCACGAATTCAAATGGTTCACTACCTTCTAATTGAGTGCTAACTATTTCTAAGCAAACGGTCTCTACATCTATACTACAACGATTTATTTGGTGCCTTCTATTCAACCCATTTTTGATATCTAATATCACATTGTGATGCTTTGTATTTTGACGTTTCAAAATGCTTTGCATTTCACAATTACTTTTATGCCATTATTATAAAGTTGAATTTCATTATTATTGATCAAATCATAGTAATTAGATTCTCTTTTATATATATACCCTTTGTTGATGAAACTCTTTGATCAAATAAAATAGTCTTATGTTTCCTTTGGTAAACTTCTTTACACATTTGAACAATCATTTAATGATAATTACCATTTTCGTTAAAACACAATACATCGGATATGTATTTACTTTTAACAATTCATTAAACACTTTGTATTCAAGTAATACTCGGTGTTCAAGTTAATTTGCCGAACTTAGGCATGATTTATATGTTGGAGATATGCCCAAGAGGCAATAATAAAGTGGTTATTATTATATCTTTATGTTTATGATAAATGTTTACATCCCATGCTATAATTGTATTAATCGGAAACATTAATACTTGTGTGTTTTGTAAACATAAAAGAGTCCCTAGTAAGCCTCTTGTTAAGCTAGCTTGTTGATTAATGGATGATCATGGTTTCCTGATCATGGACATTGGATGTCGTTAATAACAAGATCATATCATTAGGAGAATGATGTGATGGACACACACCCATAGTAAGCGTAGCATAAGATCAAGTCATTAAGTTCGTATTGCTGTAAGATTTCAAATGCATAGTAACCTAATCCTTCGACCATGAGGTTATGTTAATCACCATCACCGGATGGGTACTTTGATGACATCAAACACCGCTTCATAACTGGGTGGTTATAAAGATGTCATTGGGTATTCTGAAAGTATGTGTTGAAGCGCATGGACCAAGATTGGGATTTGTCCATCCATATGACGAATAGATATGCTCTGGGCCCTCTCAGTGGAATGTCATCTAGTTAGCTTGCAAGCATGTGACTAGGTCACAAGGGATGACATAACATGGAACGAGTAAAGAGTACTTATCAGTAACGAGGTAGAACTAGGTATGGAGATACCGACGATCAAACCTCGGATAAGTAGAATATCGCGTGACAAAGGGAATTGGTTTCGTATGTTAATGGTTCTATCGATCACGAAGTCATCGTTGAGTATGTGGGAGCTATTATGGATCTCCAGATCCCGCTAATGGTTATTGATCGGAGATGTGTCTCCATCATGTCTGCATATTCACGAACCGTAGGGTGACACACTTAAGGTTCGAAGTTATTTTAAGTAGATATGGAATGTGCGTTGGAAACCGAATGTTGTTCGGAGTCTCGGATTGGATCCGGGACATCACGAGGAGATCCGGAATGGTCCGAAGAATAAGATTCATATATTGGGGATCATTTTCTAAGTTAGGAAATGTTCCGGAGTGTTTGTATGGAGATTCTAGAAGGTTTGAATGTTCGGAAGGTTCTAGAAGAGTTCTTGGTGTTTGCTTAAAACCAAGAAAGGGTCAAAGGAAACCTTGTGAGGCGAGACACGGATTCGTGGAGGAGGACTCTCCCCTTCCCAACTGCCGGCCATGGGAGGGAGTCCTACTAGGACTTCCCTCCCAGCGCCTCCCTCCTTTAAATAGAAGGGAGGGCGCCTCCTAACCCTCTCTCTCATAACAAGCTCTAGCCGCCTCTCCTCTACCTTGGCTCTCCTCTTAGGCGAAGCCTGCAGAATTCTCTCCTCCACCACCACCACCACACCGTCGTCGCTGGGATTCCGTGGAGAAGATCTACTACCTCCATTGCTCATTTGGAACGGGAGAGGAAGGTCTGCTTCGACTCAGACGCAGGACCGATCATGGAAGTGCTTTAAGCAACGCCGCGGAAGGATCGTCCACACGATCTTGAGATCGGCAAGTGATCGACTACATCAACCCCGAGATCTAATCTCGTAACGCTTTCGGATCTACGAGGGTTAGTACAAATCTATCTCGTTGCACATGTCTAATAGATTAGATCTTGGCTTTTATCTAGATTAGATCTGGGTTTTGTTCGTTCTTGCGGTAGAATTTTTTTGTTTTCCATGCTACAAACCCATCAGTGGTATCAGAGTCGTGTCTATGCGTAGATCTGTTGCACGAGTAGAACACAATGGTTTTGTGGGCGTTGGTGCTCGTGCCGTCTTTTGCTTTGTGTACTTTGCATCTTGCGGTATGGTGGGATGAAGCGGCTCGGGATAACCTTACATGTCATCGCACATGAGACTTGCTCCACGCTTGACGTGTAACTTGCTTTGCACAAGTGGCTTTGCGAGTGTCTGTCTCTCCCATCATAGTATAGATCCAATCTACACTTTGCACTTGATAGCACTTGTATCAACGTTGTGGTTCAGTTTCGTAGGTAAGATCCGTTCTTATTCGAAAGCCCCAAACCATGTAAAACATGCATAGAAAATTAGAGGCATCTAACTTGTTTTTGCAGGGGTTTTGTGATGTGATATGGCCATCATGTGATTGTGATTATATTTGATGTATCCAATGATCCTTATTGTAATATGGCAACCGGCAGGAGCCTAATGGTTGTCTTTAATTCTGTTAAGACATGTTTGTCTATTCATCTTGTAATAGCTTTATTCCATGTAGTTGTAATAGTTGCTGGTGGTGATGGACAACCATGAAGTGGCGCCACTGACCTTGACGCAATGCTGGTGATGATGGAGATCATGTTCGTGCTTTGGAGATGGAGATCAAAGGCATAAGAAGAAAGGGCCATATCATATCACACTAATTATGAATTGCCTGTGATGTTAATCCTTTATGCATCTTGTATTGCTTAGATCGCGATGGTAGCATTATAAGATGATCCCTCTCACTAAATATCAAGTAATAAAGTGTTCGTCCTTAGTAGGCACCGTTGCTAAGACTCGTCGTTTCGAAGCATCTCGTGATGATCGGGTGTGATAGATTCTACGTGTGCATACAACGGGTGCAAGCCAGATTTGCACATGCGGATACTAAGGTTAATCTTGACGAGCCTAGCATGTAAAGACATGGTCTTGGAACACGGAATACCGAAAGGTAAAGCATGAGTCATATGGATGATATGATGAACATGTTGATTGTTCGCCTTTAAAGCTACATCATCTCACGTGATGATCGGACTTGGTGTAGTGGATTTGGTTCGTGTAATCACTAAAACAACTCGAGGGATGTTGTTTTGAGTGGGAGTTCTTTTGTAATTTGGATTAGTCAAACTCAATTTATCATAAACACAATCAAAGTGAATTTGCATAGTTTGTTGTAGTCATTGGCATCCGTTTACCACCTTATGCTTAGTTATAGTTGAGATAGTAGAACTATAGAAATTCTGGATATTTGCTTTACGAACTGGTATCGTATTGTTTTGAGTGTCAATCTAAAGTTTGAAAGTCCTGTTGCAAACTTTTAGCAAACTCCGTTTACTCTGTGAAGTTTAATAAACAGTATTAAATCAAGAGTAACAATTCCAGTGTTAGTATCTAATGTATCATGTTTGCCTCCATGATTCTTGATACTCAAAAGATTGTTTTTAATATCAAGTTTATCTAAGAGCTGAAAGCAATGTTTTAGAAACCATCATATGTGAAAGGTATTGCGATATCTAAAACAATATGTTGGTTACAACATGATAGAGTATACGTCCTCATATTTGATGAGAATTTGTGAAGGTTGGAGACGCCAGTCGTCCTAATCCTCCAAAAGGTTTTGGAAAAGAAATATTATACTCGCAATTCACCTTTATAAGCTATAACAGCTTGATCATGAAAGTTGTCATGATAAGGATGAATAGAAGATGTAAGTAAAATGTTTACTACACTAAAAGATTACTAAAGAATGGAATTTTGAAAGAATGCCAAACATTTGAAGAAGGTGATCCACTTCAAAGTGCAAGTCCAAAGGTATTAGTATTTGACTATACACACGTTGTACTATGTGTCATGTGAATGACACCACTATTGATGTTGATAGATTCTTTTAAAAGAAAAGGAATTGTTGAAAGAGAATCTATAAAATATTTGGCAGAAAAGAAAAGATTGGAGATATCCAACTTAGGTATATAGAAGATACATGTTATGGTTGTATTCCTTGGTTGTTAAACAATGTGGTTCTGCGGTATTGGATACCAAATTGGTTGGTATGAAGTGTCATACAGGACAACACAATTCATGAACTGCAATGGCCTAAGTAACTAGCAAGAGAATATGTTATGATGTTCATAAAAAACAAACAAAGGGTTGTTGTGTTGCTCGTTAACATCAAAGCTTGCCTTCAAGATTTGTTTCAATAATTGTTATTTTGATCAGGTATTATGACGACAAAAGGTTGTTCAAATAATTACCGTATTCCATAATAGATGGATGATATACAAGTCTGGTTGGAGAAATAACGACCATAAAACTAATGCTAAAATGTCGCAAGACAAATAATTGAAAGATCACTTGCAAAGTGACATCGCTGTTTAAATTATATTGAAAGGGATACATGAAGAAACTCCGTGTTGATGGATTTTTGGAGTCTTTGATTTTGATCAAATGACGCTTGTGATACTTTCTTGGAGATAATTAAAACTTCGTTCGTAGGCCAAAAGAGGAACGGACGACTAACTGATTGGAATTTGTACATATTGATGTATATAGTTCATTATGTGTAGTCGTGGACGATGGATTTCAACTTCATATGCTTTCTCCGAAGATTTGAGTGAGTATATGTATATACTTACTCAATAAGGAAGAAGTATGAAACATTTGAAAATGTTCAAAGACTTTCAAGATGAAGTGGAAAATCATTGTAACAAGAAAATAAAAAGTTTATGATTGGATCATAAAGAAAGATGTTTGAGTTACAAGTTTACCAAAACACCTAAGATTTGAGGAATCGTTCCATAGATTTGCATTTCCCAAAACACCATAGGAGTATGGAGTGTTCGAGATATGTAATGAAACCTTGTTTGACATGGTAAGATCAAAGGTGTCATTTATAAAACTGCCATTATATTTTAAAAATTAAAGCTTTAGTGACTACCGCTTTTACACTGAAAGGAGCTCCATCGTGATCCGCTGAAATGACACCATATAAGTCATGGTTTGGGATAAAACCCAGGTTGTCCTTTCTTAATTTTTTTGGTATGCTAGGCATAAGTAAAGTGTTTACAACCAAAGTCGGATGAGCATGTCTTTGTAGGTTATTTCGAATAACCATTGGGTATTCCTCCATAACACCGAAGACAAAAGTGTTTGTCGCTTAGAATGTCAAGTTTCTTGAGAAGGAATTTTGGTGAAAAGTTAAGTGGGAGGACAATAGAACTTTGACAAGGTTGTTGAACCTTGGCTAATATGTGCTGAGTTGCGCAGCGTCGGTAAATGTCCCGGAGGCAGCAACAATGCTCATGGCTCACGTGCCTCAAAGGTTCTAGTCACGGAGATCTAAGTTCCTATTAAACCAAGTAGGTCGGGTAAGTAATCAAATGCCAAGATTTGAGAGTTAAATCATTGTTGTTTGACAATGATGAACCGACTACATGCAAAGAAGCAATGATGGGCCCTGACTTCGTTAAGTGGCTTGAAGCCATAAAATCCGTGATAATTCCATACACGAGAAATCATGCTTTGAATTTGAAAGACCCTCTAGAAAGGTGCAAGACCTTACGATGATATGGATCTATAAAGAAATAGACATGGATGTTTCACATCTATAAAATAGTCGACATGTCGGAAAGAGTTTACGACAATGTTCAAGGAATTGACTATGATAAGATTTGATCTTTCATAGCGATATTTTGTCTGGACGGATTAATATAGCAACCACTACATATATTTTGGTATATGGTAGTTGAACAAACAAAACAAGTTCTTCTAATAGAATGGTTACCTAGGATGTGTCCATGACACAATCCAAAGGGTTTTGTTAATTCAAAGGGTGCTAAAAGAGTATGCAAAACTTCAATGGTTGAAGTGAGCATCATGAGTTGGAATCTTCACCGTGATGAAACCGTTAAAGGTTTAATTTCATCGAGACGATGAAGATGTTTGCATTTTGCAAGAAATTAAGTGGAGCTAAGACATATTTCTAATACATTATGTGAAAGACATATTGTTGATTAGAGATGATGTATCTTTTATTGACACAGGTTAAGAATTTCATTTCGATGAAAGACTTAGGCATAACCCAAGAATTAGGCATCAATGTCTATATGGATAGATTGAGGCGCTAATATGGTTTTGCCAAATGTACATAGATAAGATGTTGAATGAGTTCAATATGGAAACAACAAGAAAGGTTCTTGGCCGCGGAAAGGACTGAATCAAGATTCAAGTGTGTTGACACGAGATTCAAGTGTTTTGACACTTGGTGAAATCACAAGAATATTTTGATCAATCATTCCTTGAGATGTACACATCCAGATATGTCCTATGCTCTAAATGTTATGAGCATATACCAGAATGACTCATAAGATGATCATTGGACAATAGTAGGGATATTCCTATGATCTTTGGAAGAACTAAGAATATATTACTTATATAGTGGTGACAAATAGTTCATTGTAAATTGTTGCATTGATACTAGTTTTGTCACAAATTAAGTTTATCTCAATTTAAACTATGGGTGGCACAATGTAATGGAAAGAAAGTTCCATAACGAATTTGGTTGAGTACCAAAGTTAAAACATTATGACAGATACTACAACAAAAGGCTAAGTATATGACTGCTATTGTAGCAGCAAATGAGGACATTTGCGTCAAGTAGTTTGTTATCAAACTAGGTGTGGTTCATAGCGGGATGATACTGTGAAGATACATTGTATGACAATTGTATCAACATGATTTAATCCCAAGGAACTAAAGGTCTCACCAAAGGACCAAATTTATATGATGCCATCTCATTGGAGAATGAGTAATGCGTAGAGACGCAAGGACATGCAAATACACACGGACACAGGAAGTGTCGATCCAAGATTATGTTTACCACTAGCAATAGTGTCTATACAACACCAGAAAGCCATAGGTGTTGAAAGCACAAGTTTTTAACTAGATTATTGACTCTAGTGCAAGTGGGAGACTGTTGGAGATATGCCCAAGAGGCAATAAGAAAGTGGTTATTATTATATCTTTATGTTTATGATAAATGTTTACATCCCATGCTATAATTGTATTAGCCGGAAACATTAATACTTGTGTGTTTTGTAAACATAAAAGAGTCCCTAGTAAGCCTCTTGTTAAGCTAGCTTGTTGATTAATGGATGATCATGGTTTCCTGATCATGGACATTGGATGTCGTTAATAACAAGAGCATATATTAGGAGAATGATGTGATGGACACACACCCATAGTAAGCGTAGCATAAGATCAAGTCATTAAGTTCGTATTGCTGTAAGCTTTCAAATGCATAGTAACCTAATCCTTCGACCATGAGGTTATGTTAATCACCATCACCGGATGGGTACTTTGATGACATCAAACACCGCTTAAATGGCGGGTGGTTATAAAGGTGTCATTGGGTATTCTGAAAGTATGTGTTGAAGCGCATGGACCAAGATTGGGATTTGTCCATCCATATGACGGATAGATATGCTCTGGGCCCTCTCGGTGGAATGTCATCTAGTTAGCTTGCAAGCATGTGACTAGGTCACAAGGGATGACATAACATGGAACGAGTAAAGAGTACTTATCGATGTGAGGTAGAACTAGGTATGGAATACACGATCAAACCTCGGATAAGTAGAATATCACGTGACAAAGGGAATTGGTTTCAGATGTTAATGGTTCTATCGATCACGAAGTCATCGTTGAGTATGTGGGAGCTGTTATGGATCTCAGATCCCGCTAATGGTTATTGATCGAAGATGTGTCTCCATCATATTCGCATATTCACGAACCGTAGGGTGACACATAAGGTTGAAGTTGTTTTAAGTAGATATGGAATGTGCGTTGGAAACCGAATGTTGTTGGTCTCGGATTGGATCCGGGACATCACGAGGAGATCCGGAATGGTCCAGAAGAATAAGATTCATATATTGGGGATCATTTTCTAAGTTAGGAAATGTTAGGAGTTTGTATGGAGATTCTAGAAGGTTTGAATGTTCGAAGGTTCTAGAAGAGTTCTTGGTGTTTGCTTGAAAACCAAGAAAGGGTCAAAGGAAACCTTGTGGGGGCGAGACACGGATTCGTGGGGAGGAGGACCTCCCTCCCAACCCAGCTGCCATGGGAGGAGTCCTACTAGGACTCCTCCCAGCTCCTCCTCCTTTAAATAGAAGGAGGCGCCCCCTCTAGCCCTCTCTCATAACAAGCTCTAGCACGCCTCTCTCCTCTACCTTCGCTCTGCTCTGGCTTAGGCGAAGCCTCGAATTCTCTCCTCACCACCACCACCACACCATCGTGCTGGGATTACATGGAGAAGATCTACTACCTCCATGCTGTTGGAGCAGGAGAGGAAGGTCTGCTGACTCACGCGTGTGACCATTGGAAGGCTTAACGCTTGGCCGGAAGGATCGTCCACATGATCTTGAGATCGGCAAGTGATCGCCTACATCAATCCCGAGATCTAATCTCGTAACGCTTTCGGATCTACGAGGGTTAGTACAGATCTATCTCGTTGCACATGTCTAATAGATTAGATCTTGGCTTTTATCTAGATTAGATCTGGGTTTTGTTTGTTCTTGCGATAGAAATTTTTAGTTTTCCATGCTACGAACCCATCATTATACGTGAGAAGAAATCGAATGACTTTCACATATTATCACATAACTTCGAATTTAAACAATGGTTTTTCATTCATCAATGAATATATCATTAAGTTGAGTATTTTAAACAAGGCATTTTAATATTTTACAAATGTTCATGCATTATCAATTAGTTTCAAACAACAAGGATAATTCACACATAATCAAACAAGACATGAACACGAATAGAAATCATTCATAAAAGTAGAACAACTGTTTGTTACAAACTCTAATATGAATAACCGTCTCACGAAGTGTGAGACGTACTAAAGAAGTTCACAATCTCTTGATTACAGTAATCATCCTAAAACTCAAACTAAATGATAAATGTCGAGGGGGAGTTTCGTCGGCCGTCATCATCATGCTCGCCATCAACACGCAACGTCACCTCCTCTCCAGCAAGCACCTCTCATGTAGAAGGACCTGTTTTCAGCAAAACAGAACAAGTATCAGATATACTTAACACTGCAAATGTGTTTGCAAGATTATAACATTTATAAAACTGTATATCAAATATATACCTTTGTCATTGATGACCTCTCCGGTGATTGGTTCAACCTTTATGTTCCTGAAACGTAATATGAACTCATGGAAATCCAATGCTTCCGTATCACCACTCATGATGCTACTCCGGACATGTCTTTCGTAGCTGGGAGGCAACGACCGAAGCAGTACGTCTATCACAAATGGATCAGCCATCCAGTAATCCATGAAGTGAACCAGTATTGTGTGTGCATCAAGCATGCGCTCCAAGTGACCCTTCAAACATGTATGCTCCTCCATCTGTATTGAAAGGAACTCTCCAAGCAGCTCGTGCTTCCACATGTGCACATGGCCTATGAACTCTGCTCTCAGCTGATCCACCATCGAATATGGATCAAGATCACCCATGAGCGGATGTAGTTCATCTACCATCCCGTAACACATTATTATCTGAATGTAGGTGGACATCTCTTGACGATAGTAGCGGTCTGCTAGCTCTTGTGGGGTCTCATAGTAGTCTGGCTCAGTCAAATCCATCGTGCGGCGTATAGTAGTCTGGCTCAGTCAATTCCTAGTAAGGAGATCATTCAGGCGCACAAGCCAACTAGGGAAGTTGGATCCATCAAGTCTAAGTTTCTCACCCTTTACCCAATCCTCAATGACAAAGTAAGCTTCACGGTGAGCCATCTACATTTATAATTGCAAAAGGCATTTAGACTAAGTTTATAATTAAATGAGTTAATAATAACTCCACTCAGAAACACCTATCCCCAAAAGGGTTCCTAGTGATAACACGACCCCTATCAGCCACATCTCCCCCGATCGTCACGGCCATCAATGTGGGTTCAAGGGTGGATGCTAAACATCGGTCACATCATTCATGCGACTCGTGCTCGATCTTTCGACCATCCGTGTTCTGAGGCCATGTCTGCACATGCTAGGCTCGCCAACTCAACCTTAGTGTATTTTCTATGCAACATGGCTTACACCCACTGTATGCGAACGTAGATATGTCTGACACCCAGGCATGTAACCCTGGATCGCCTCATACCGAAGAACTTTCTTGGTGGTGCACACTAAGGGGGAACACAATCGTTGGTAATTTTAACAGGAATCATCTTATTAGGCTACCGTCGAGTATCTAATACTAGCACACAATAAGACATACAAACAATAACATTGAATGTAAATGCTATGTGATATGGTCCTTCATGTCGTGATCTCCATCCGCCGTCACCGGGTTCCGGCATCGTAGACACTAGGGTACCGGTGTCTTTCCGACGTGGTGGTTCATCACCTCCGTGACTATCTACTACTATGTAACAAAAGGTAATCACTTTACCTTTGCCACAACCATATCACAAAGCAACGCCCCCCGCAAAACAAAGTTAGATGCCTCTACTTTATCTTTGCATGTTTTACGTGGCTGAATGGGCTTTCGCACAAGAACCATTCTTACCTACAAACTTTTAGCACAAACTGATCAAGTAGTTGTCTCTACTACACCCCTTTCGGTGCCCTCCGTTGCAAATGGCATACCAACTAATGCGAGAGAGACAGACACCCCCCTAAGCCACTTTATACGGTACAAGCCGTATGTCAAGCATGGACCAGTCTCGCGAATGAATGCGTAAAGTCGGTTGGGGCCGCTTCATCAAGCATTACTGCGGTATACACAAGTACACGTGGGAGGGTAACAACTAAAAGATCAACGCCCACACGCTACATCTCATGTGTTCTACCCGTACTAGCATTACTACGCATAGATCTAGCTCTGATACCAATGTAGGGGTTCCGCGTATAAAAACAATAAATTTTACTCTACGCCCCTGAACCCCTGAAGCTGCCAGGACATATCTATTAGTAATACAATAACGGGAGGGGCTTTTTGTGAACTTACCCTCGAAGACCGAAAAGCGTTGTCAACGCTCAGGAGAGCGTGGTTGATGTAGATGAGCCGAAGCCGTCCTCAAGGTCGTGATGAAGTCCTTGCGCTCCTTGGCTCCAACGACTTGAGTGCCTCAAGTGCGACACCTCGTGGGGAGTTACACATGTCCGGTTCCTGATGATGACTCCCGCTTCCCTGATCCAGCAACAATTGCGGAAGTAGAGCTCCCGGATCTGAATCCGCAAGCGATAGGCGCCTCATGTGAAGATGTCTCTCACTCAAGTGATCCGGACTTGGGACCACGGTCACGAGAGAGAGGGGGAGAGAGAAAATATCAACTAGAGGTCCTCCCAAAAGTGAGAAGACCTTTATTGATTATTGGTGTATTTAAATTGGCCAAATACCCCCACTATATATAGGGGGTGGGGAGGGGAGGTACTACCTCCCTCAAAGTCCCGGGATGGGACTAAAGGAGAGGAGGAGGGAAGGGTGGCCGCCGGCCACCCTAGTGGGCCCCGCGTGGGGGGGAGGGGGGCTAGGCCCAATCGTCCTCCCCCTTGCCCCTTCTCCCTCTCTCCTTTCCCCTAATGGGCCCTCTTCCTCCGGGAATTGGCCTATTAAGCCTTTGACCATTTATTTGATTTTTCTCTTTATTAAATAATTATGAATAAATGATTAAATCAACATTTAATATTCATTCACATATTATTCAATCTCTGTGGCCATGGAACACCTTCCACCTCCACTCCGGACATCATCCGGACTTACCGAAACCCTTCCGGTTTTCTCTCTACAACTCTTCGGCGATTCTACCGATCCTATAAACACTCTCTAAGCATCATCAAGCCCTTAAGAGTGATACCCCACGGTTCGGGAACACTCCAGACATGGTTGGGACACTCCTGCACCAATGATCGACAGAGGGACCTGGATGGCCATGTGACCCCGGTGCGTTCCACGAAGATCTTTTGTCGTTTGAACCGGGACAGTCGTGTCTTATTCCCTTTGTCTCTCGATACTTGCATTGCCCAAGATCTTATCAATGACATCACCATGTCATGTTCAATCTTGTTACCGAACAACGCTACTTGACTCGTTCCGACAAGTGATATCCCCGTGATCAAATCACACGTTGCGCAACTATTGGATATAACTTCTCCGAGTGGGCCCTTCGAGTATCTTACCTTCACATGGACGGACAAAATCCCGCTCTTGACATATATAGCCTCAACGGTTTCCTCCGAGTACCTGAACACACCTTTATAACCACTGTATTACCAAGTGGCGCTTGATGTTATCAAATCACTCTTGGGAGACAGTGATTTATATAGCCTCACGGTCTAAGGAATAGTCTACGGAGATCCATTTATAATCAGCGTAACTTGAACTTCGTGACATGATCGGGTCACTATGTTTAGGTTGGGTATTGGTTCATCATCTCATTCTCAGAATGAGATGACCTCATTTCCAACTGGCATAAATGCCACATGATCAGGAAACTTGATCATCTGTTGACCAATGAACGAGTGACTACAGTTTCACTGGGAACCCCTGGTTGTTTGTATATCACACGTGTATTGATGTTTCCACTCAATATAGTTATAGCATGATATAAAACTTAATCATAAACTATATGAAATATGATAATAGTCCTTACTACTATTTGTCTCTAGGGAATATTTCCAACACAAGTACCAAAAAATAAAACGCGACCAAACACAGAGATGACTGCAGGGTATCACGGGCTGAGTGGAAGTGGGCAAGAATTTCCACTGGTACTACCGGCATCACAATATTCCCGAGTGGTACTTCTGGTCAACTACTAGCCCAAGTACTAGTAAATATGCATAAAAACAGAAAGGGTGATGGGGGCGTTCCCATTCTCACTGGAACTAGACCGGTAGTTCAACCGGTACTACCGACGCTAAAAGTGGCCTAGCGGTACTTCCGATGAAGAATCGGTACTTCCGGTCAGGGAAACTCTAGAACCAAAACTACCATAACTTTTGCATCCAAACCAATTTTGTTGGAAAGATAAAGACATGTGTATCATAAAGGGATAAAATACAATGAATAAATATGTGAGGTATCTCCCAAGATGTGGAGCCAAAAAACCGCAAGATCAAAACCGCATAAGATGTTCAAGGGAAATTTGTTTCTGATGAACTAGAGCTTGTTATGAAGATAGCCACAAGCTCTAGATCCTCACATGGAAAAGATCCAAACAACAACTAAGAAAATATGATGCTATGAATGCAAAGGTTTAAGCTCTCCCAAGAAAACGAACGAGCTACTCACTTGAGATCCCTTCTTGATAGTATGGCTATCTATCCTAAACCTAGTCTCGTAACAACTACAAGAGACTGGTAAACTAGAAAACCTATCAAGATCATACCTTTGCCTTGACCAATCCACTTGAACTTGATGTACATGATCTTGTCTTCCTCAAGATGGAACATCTTTCTTGATTGCTCTTTCTCGCGCTTTGCTTGACGAAGACTTGTGAATTGCTCCCCCATACTCCATGGGGAAACCTCTTCCTTGAACTTGTCTTCATCACGCCATGATCACTGAGGATGGAAAGCTTTAAACATGTGATATTCTAGAGATGGCGCATCTTGAGCTTGCACTTCATTTCTTCTAACTCTAATAGGATGATGTCTTGAAGATAACCATGAGGAACTCCATCTTCTTCTTCAAGACACGTTTGATATTCTTCTTCTACATGATTCCAATGGGTACAAAGCCCTTAGACATTGCTTCTTCTTCATTTCTTCATTTTTCAACCTTGAAACAAACACATGGCCCAAGCGATGCCAATGGACAAATCCTACAATTGAAACTTAATTCAAATATTAGTCCATATAGATTGTCATTAATTACAAAAACCACACATGGGGCACAAATGCACTTTCACCTAGGCTGGCCGGCAGTGGGGAGGGCCCCTGATGAGTGCATATTTGCATCATGTTTTACGTTATTATTTTGCATTGTAGATGTAGCATCTTGGTATTTTACGGTGCTTGCGCGCATATTTTATGTCTGCTTTCACCAGGATCAGGATAGATGATGGATCCAATGGATACAATTATTGAAGCAGTTGTACTGTGGAGAAAAGGAGTAAAAAACAACATAAATCGCTTATTTGGGAAATATTAATAATACCTGAAGAAAACCAGAAGCGAACAAAGGAGACAGAGAGCGTAACGACCAACTATATGGCGGGAGAATTTATTCCACCCGTATAGCTCCAGCCGTATAGTTGGCGCCGCCTCCGCCTCGTCAAATAGTTTCAGTCCGTGCAATTGGTTCGAGGAGACGACATACAGAACACCCAGAAATTGCATAAGCCTCACCTCTAGAAGGCATCTGGAGGGGGAACTCATTCGCTAGGGATCCATTTTCGCCCTGCGCAGATCCGGGAGGCTAAGGCATCGATCTTCATCATCCACCGCTGCATCACCACCATCTCCATCCATCCCATCTACATGTTGTCTAGATCTTGTTGGAATTCCTATACTCGTTGTGGATTTATCCAAGTACTATTCATCTATGATTGTTTCCATTATCATTGTTATGATGTTGATTGCCCCCATGTCTGAGTAGATCATTAGTTCTCAGGGAGATGGAGAAACCCTAGTATGAGATTGAAATAATATAAAGTATATTATGATATTCATCGCTGTGACCATGTGTTAGATTCTCTACATCTTGATGTTGAGAGAAGTCGATCTCTCAATATTTGCCTCTCGTGGGGACTTGATGGAGGAAACTACTTGTTGGTAGACGGAGGCGTGCTAACACTTACGGTGACTATAAAGCTGTTAGCAATCCTTACGTATCAACTTGGAAATCGGAGAAACTCACGGAACACTATCCATGCCATGGGATACGTCCTACGGGATTACGTCCCTTAATAGCGCAGTAATTCGATTGATGTCGATTGCTGACTACTGTGGTTATGAGAATGATGTGAGCATCAGTTGTTGCCTATTTGTCCACATACGGAGTTCCTCCCACACATACATAGTTGAGAATGTTCATGATGATAATCTTTATCTTAGATCTTTACAATACTAGTGGTGTATCCGCTGCTCCCTAAGAACTCTTTTTCCCTACTGCAGTTCCAATCTCTCTTACATACACGATACTTACTTTCTGTATTAAGTTATTTTGCTTTACTTTATTATTGCTCTTATACCCAAGACCCCAAAACACCTTTTTACACATTACTCACATTTTATCTTGTTACTTAGAAATTTATCTAGCATTTCTATCGCAATATTTATTTCAAGAATTATTAGACTTTAGACTCTTGCTCGTTGTGGGATCAATATCGAAACTAGCTACAAACGATATGTGCACTTGCAGTCATCAACCCCCACCCCACATGCCTTGCCCGCCATGGGCCCTTCCCTCCAGGAAGGCCCATCTAGGTGGGATTTATCCTTTTTATTAATTAAATTCATATTTATTCATTAATTCATATAATTAATAATAAATACACATTAATTAATTCTTTTCGCATCGAAACACCTTTCGAACCCATCCGAACAACTTTGGTTTCTCCCTGGAATGATTCCGATTCTCGCACTTCTATTCTCTTATAATATCATATCAACCCTAAGCGTCTCTACCCTTAAGTGTGCCACCCTTACGACACAGGAATACATAAACATGATCAAGACCTCTCTTCGATCAATGATCAACAATGGGATTTGAAAACCCATGATGGCCCCCATGCATTCCACTAAACAACTTGATCGCTTGAACCTTAAACATCGAGTCTCATTCCCTTTGCTCTACGATACCTGGTTTGTCCAAGATCTGATCTCAAGTATCGACATACCTAGTTTGATCTTGTTTCCGATAAACACATTTACTCATTCTCGTGATATTACATTCACATGACCTAGTCACATGCTTGCAAGATTTCATAGATGTAGTCTCACTGAGTGGACCCAGAGTATCTATCTGACCCCGAGATAGGCAAAATCCTTATCTCGATGCATACACCTCAACATACCCCTCTAGAATACCTGATAGACACCTTTATGATCACCATGTTACGATGTGACGGTTGATGCAGTCAAAGAAGCCTCAGATGGTAGTAATTAAATATGATCTCACGGTGAAAGGAGTGATTTACTATGTTTTACTAAATATCGCAATGTTGAACTTTGTGTCTGGATCTCATTGCAATACTATGGTTAGGTGTGTTTCCATCACATAATTCATCCAATGAAGTGATCCCGTTGTCAATAGACATAGATGTCCATGATCGGGAAACCTCGATCATCAGTTGCCCCATGATCTAGTCGTTGATACGTTGTAAACGTATCTATAATTTTTAATGTTCCATGCTTGTTTTATATCTACTTTCTTATGTTTTGTCCACACTTTGGAGTATTTTTACTCATTTTATGGAAATAACCTATTAACAAGATGCCACAGTGCCAGTTGCCTATTTTCTGCTGTTTTTGTTGGGGTTCGCAGCATAGAAAACAAATATTTTCCTACGATGTGAACTATACGCCAAGATCTATCTACTAGATACAGAGCAACGGGTGGATATACATCCATGGAGAACTTACCCTCGAAGACAACGAGTTTTGTTAACGAGTTGGAACTCGTGGATGATGTAGTCGTACACTTGCCGATCTCAAGATCGTGATGAAGTCCAGCAGGTCCGGCTCCAGCACGTCCTTCAGATCCAGCTCCAGCAAGTCCAGCACCACCAAGTCCAGCACCGCAAAGAAGTGGTGCATCCGTGATCGCACACACGTCCGGTACCCCGACAACCTCCGTCCCTCGCTCCAGTAAAGCAGCGGAAGCAGCAACTCCTTTCCAGATAAAGCCACCGGGAACATGTATCTCGCTAATCCGAGACCATGGGGGAATAATACTAGAGGGGGAGAGAGATCCTTCACGAGGAAGTGTGAGGAAGAAGGAGTGAGAGGAGGGCCTTTTATAGGAGGAGGGGAGGGTGTCCCTTCACCTCCCCCATTCATGTGGTGGTAACCCCCTACACATTAAAATGCCCCTTCACATTCTCTTTTAAAGTCTCCAGTTTAAATGCATTAAATTTCTCCAAATTTAATGCTCTCTCATTTAATAAAACTCTTTTATTAATTTTATTCAGAATTTTGATAATTACTTTAATTAACAAACATTCACATAAAACCCCCTGCAACATTTCAATATTACATGCAGAACCAATTTCAGCAATTTCACCCGAAACAGTTTCGGTGTCTATTGAAATAATTCCAGCGCTTTCTTAATCTTTATATGAAACATATTTGCTCCTAAATGGTGTCGGTATCCCTTAAGTGTGTCACCCTACGGTTCGCGAATAATGTAGACATGATCGAGACCCCTCTCCGATCAATAATCAACAGCGGGACCTGGTGATCCATACTGACTCCCACATATTCAACGATGACCCTTGTGATCGTGTGAACCTTTAACATCGTAACTAAATCCCTTTGTCTCGCGATATATTACATGTCCGAGATTCGATCATTGGCATCCAAATACCTAGTTTGATCTCGTTACCGACATGCACTCTTTTCTCGTTCCCGTGATATAACATTCTAGTGATCACATCACTTGCTTGCAAGTTATCTTAATGTGATATTACCGAGAGGGCCCAGAGTATATCTATCCATCATCAGGATGGACAAATCCCACTCTTGATCCATGATCCTCAACATAACACCTTCGTAGCACTGAACCCACCTTTATAGTCACCCTCTTACGGTGTGACGTTTGATGTTATCAAGATACTCTTCCGGTGTTAGCAATTAACATGATCTCATGGTCTAAGGACTAAGGTTACTTCTTATGATGTTATAGCAATATAAACATAATGACTTTGATCGTAATGCTATACTTTGGATGAATGTTCATCACATCATTCCACCAATGTTGTGACCTCGTTATTAACAACATCCAATGTCCATGATCAGGAAACCTTGATCATCTTGTTAATCAACGAGCTAGTATATATGAGAGGCATTACTAGGAACTTTGTATTTTGTTTATTAAACACACATGTATTAACGTTTCCAATTAATACAATTATAGCATGCAAAATAAACATTTATCATTAACATGGAATAAGATAATAACCACTTTATTATTGCCTCTCGGGCATATTCCCTTCAGTCTCCCACTTGCACTAGAGTCAATAATCTAGTTTGAAAAACTTTGCGTATTGAACACCTATGGCTTTCTGGTGTTGCATATACGCTATTGCTAGTGGTTAACATAATCTCCAGATCTGACAGTTTCAGGTTCGTGTGTATTTGCATGTCTTTGCATCTCTACGCATCACTCATTCTCAAAGGAGATGGCATTATATAAATTTGGTCCTTTGGTGAGACCTTTAGTTCGTTCGGGTTAAAATATGTTGATATTATTGTCATACAATATATCTTCATAGTATTAGGCCACTTTGAACCACACCTAGTTTGATAACAAACTACTTAACACAAATGCCCTCCTTTGCTGCTACTATAGAAGTTATATACTTAGCCTTTTGTTGTAGTATCCGTCACAATGTCTCAACTTTGGAACTCATCCAAATCCATCATGGAACATCCTTTCCATTACATTGTGCTACCCATAGTCTAAATTGAGATAAATTTAATTTATATCTTGTGACAAAACTAGTATCAATGTAACACTTTACAATGAACTACCTTTAACTATTTGTCACTTATACATGATATATTCTTAGTTCTTCCAAAGCTCATAAGAATATATTTACTATTATCCAATGATCATCTTATGAATCATTCTGGTATGTGCTCATAACATTTAGAGCATAGGACATTCTGGATATATACATATCATGGTATAATCGATCAAAATATTCATGTGATTTTACTCACCAAGTGTTGATACACTTGAATCTTGATACAATCATTTCCATGCAGCAAGAACCTTTCTTGTTGTTTCCATATTGAACCCTTTCAATATCTCATATATGTATGTCTGGCACAACCATATTAGCGCCTCAATCTATCCATATAGATATTGATGCCAAATATTCCGGTTTTGCCCAAGTCTTTCATCGAAATCCTATTTTAATGAAATTCTTAACTTGTGTCAATAAAAGATACATCATTTCCAATCAACAATATGTACTCTGCATAATGTAATGGAAATTTGTCTCAGCGCTCCCACTTAATTTCTTGCAAATGCAAGCATCTTCATCATCTCCGATGAATTTAAACTCTTTTAACGGTTTCATCATGGTGAAGATTCCAACTCCGCTATGCTCACTTCAACTATTGAAGTTTGCATGCCCTTTTAGCACCCTCTGAATTAACAAAACCTTTCGGACCATGTCATGTACATGTCCTAGGTAACCGTTCTATTATAAGAACCTTGTTTTGTTTATTCAACTACCATATACCAAATTATATGTAGTGGTTGCTACATTAATCCGTCAAGACTAAATATCGCTATAAAAGATCAAATCTTGTCATAGTCAACTCCTTGAACATTGCCGTAAACTTCTTTCCGACATGTCGACTATTTCATAGATGTTAAACATCCATGTCTATTTCTTTATAGATCCAAACACGACCGATAGGCTTCACGCCTTTCCGGAGGGTCTTCTAAGTTTAGAAACTTGATTTCTCGTGTATGGATACTATCACGGATTCTATGACTTGTAGTCATTTTTTGGAGTTAGGGCCCATCACCGCTTCTTTGCATGTAGTCGGTTCATCATTGTCAAAACAATAACGACTTGCTTATCAAATCACACTATTTGATTCTTACCGACCCACACGGTTCAATAGGAACTCTAATCTCCGAGATCACAACCTTTGTAATCATAGGAGCCATGAGCATTGTGGCCGCCACCGGGACACTTTCCGGTGCTGTGCTACTTAGCACATATAACTAAGGTTCAACAACCTTATCCAAGTTCTATTGTCCTAACACTTAACTTTTCGCGAAAAATTCCTTCTCAAGAAACTTGACGTTCCAAGTAACAAACTCTTTTGTCCTCGGTGTTATGGAGAAATTACCAACAAATTCTTTGGGATAACCTACAAAGACGTGCTTATCCGACTTTGGTTGTAAACATTTTACTTATGCATAGCATACCAAAATTTAAGAAAAGACAATTCGGGTTTTATCCCAAACCATAACTTATATGGTGTCATTTCAACGGATCACGATGGTGCTCTTTTCAGTGTAAAAGCGGTAGTCTCTAAAGCTTCAATCCTTAAAACATAATGGCAGTTTTATAAATGACACCTTTGATCTTACCATGTCAAACATGGTTTGATTTCATCTCTCGAATATGCCATACTCCTATGGTTTATCGGGAAACACAAATCATGGAATAATTCCTCAAATCTTAGGTGTTTTTATAAACATGTAACTCAAACATTTTCCTTTATGATCGAATCATAAACTCTTTATTTTCCTGTTACAATGATTTTCTTCACTTCATCTTGAAAGTCTTTGAACAATTTTCAAATGTTTCATACTTCTTCCTTATTAAGTAAATATATAGATATATTCACTTAAATTTCTAGAGAAAGCATATGAAGCAAAAAGATCCAGCGCATATGGCTACACATAATGGACTATATACATCAACATGCATAATATCCAATAAGTTAGTCATCTGTTCCTCTTTGGCCTATGGACGGAGTTTCAATTATCTCAAGGAAAGTCTCACAAGCGTCAGCTGATCAAAATAAAAGACTCCAAAAATCCATCAACATGGAGTTTCTTCATGTTTTCTTTCCAATATAATTAAAACAACGATGTCACTTCATAAGTGATCTTTCAATCATTTGTCTTGTGACATTTTAGCAATAATGTTTATGGGTGTGATTTCTCCAACTAGACTTGTAAAAGTTCATCCATCCTTTATGGAATACGGTAATTATTTGAACAACCATTGTTCTCGTAATACCGGAACAAAATAACAATTATTAAAACAAATCTTGAAGGTTAGGTTTGATGACAATGAAAAACACAATAACACTTTATTTGTTTTCGATGAGCATCATCACTTATTCTCTTGCTAGTTACTTAGGCCATTGCAGTTCATGAATTGCGTTGTCCTGTATGATACTTCATACCAACCAATTCGGTATCCAATACCGGTATCCAATACCTAAGAACCACATTGTTTAACAAGCAAGGAATACAACCATAACATGTATATCTTCTATATACCTAAGTTGGACATCTCCAACCTTTTCTTTTCTGCCAAATATTTTAGAGATTCTCTTTCAGCAATTCCTTTTTCTTTTAAAAGAATCTATCAACATCAATAGTGGTGTCATTCACATGACACATAGTACAAAGCGTGTATAGTCAAATACTAATACCTTTGGACTTGCACTTTGAAGTGGATCACCATCATCAAATGTTTGGTGTTCTTTCAAAAATCCATTCTTTAGTAATCTATTAGTGTAGTAAACATTTTACTTACATCTTCTATTCATCCTTATCATGACAACTTTCATGATCAAGCTACTATAGCTTGTAAGGAAGAATCGCGAGTATAATGTTAGTTCCCAAAACCTTTTTGGGAGATCCGGATGCTTAGCATCTCCATCCTTCACAAATTCTCATACAATATGAGAACATGTATTTTGCTAAATTATACTCTATCATAATGCAACCAAAAACATTGTTTCAGACATCACAATATCTTTCACACATGATGGTTTCTGAAACAATTTCCAGCTCCTATATAATCTTGATATTAAAACAACTTTTGAATATCAATAATCATGGAGGCAAACATGATACTTTAGATACTAACATTGGAATTCTTACTCTTGATTTAATACTACTTATTAAACTTCATGGAGTAAATAGAGTTTGCTGAAAGTTTGCAATAGGACTTATAAACTTTAAATTAACATTCAAAACAATACGATACCGATTAGAAAGTAAATATCCAGAATTCTATAGTTCTATTATCTCAATTAAAACTAAGCATAAGGTAGTAAACAGATGCCAATGACTACAACAAATTATGCAAATTCACTTCGATTTAGTTTATGACAAATTGAGTTCGACTAATCCAAATTAGAAATGAACTCCCACTCAAAAACGACATCCCTCGTGCCTTTTTGGTGATTACATGAACCAAATCCACTACACCAAGTCCGATCATCACGTGAGTCAGTGTAGCTTCAAAGGCGAGCATCAATATGGGCATCACATCAACTATATGACTCATGCTTAACCTTTCGGTCCGTGTTCCGAGGCCATGTCTGTACATGCTAGGCTCGCCAAGTAAGAACCTTAGTACTAGCATGTGTAAAACTGTCTTACACCCGTTTGTATGAAAACGCAGAGTCGAGTACACCCGATCATCACGTGATGTCTCGAAAAACGATCCATAGAACGGTGCATACTTAAGGAAGAAAACATTTTATCTTGATATTTAAATGAGGGATCATCTTATAATGCTACTAAAACGCCAAACAAGCAATATAAGATGCAAACATCTAATGTGAAAAGTGGGATGATATGGTCCATGCATTTGATCTCTATCATATGCATCATGGTATGATCTCTATCATTCCTTTGTGTGTAAGACCAAGGTCTATGGAACTTACACGTTAGGTGTGTTATAAGAGTATCTATCATACATCTACTTACAACATTACCATATCATGACACTAGCCCAGCAACGATCTAAACTAGACGCCTCTAATTTATCCATTGCAAGTTTTACGTGGCTTAGGGCTTTCGGAGATAGAACCGTTCTTACCTACAAACATGGAACCACAACGAGGATAACCAAGTTATTAGCAACTCGTTGTAAATCAGATATTGACTATAATAGGAGAGACAGACACCTGCCAGCCACTTATGCAAAACTAGTTGCATGTCAGTCGTGGAACCGGTCTTATGTACGATGACATGTAAGGTTGGTCCGGGCCGCTTCATCCCACTATGCCATCAATATCCAAAATACATAGAAGATGCAATAACATGATCATCATCACCCACATATAAACATATGTGTACTATCCGTGCAAAGCACCTACGCATAGATCAGGCTCTGATACCACTATTGGGGTTCGCAGCATAGAAAACAAATATTTTCCTATGATGTGAACTATACGCCAAGATCTATCTACTAGATACAGAGCAACAAGTGGATATACATCCATGGAGAACTTACCCTCGAAGACAACAAGTTGGAACTCGTGGATGATGTAGTCATACACTTGCCGATCTCAGGATCGTGATGAAGTCCAGCAGGTCCGGCTCCAGCACGTCCTTCAGATCCAGCTCCAGTAAGTCCAACACCGCAAAGCAATGGTGCATCCGTGATCACACACACACCCAGTACCCCTACAACCTCCATCCCTCGCTCCAGCAAAGCAGCGGAAGCAGCAACTCCTTTCCAGATAAAGCCACCAGGAACATGTATCTCGCTAATCCGAGACCATGGGGGAATAATACTAGAGGGCGAGAGAGATCCTTCACGAGGAGGTGTGAGGAAGAAGAACTGAGAGGGGGGCTTTTATAGGAGGAGGGGAGGGTGTCCCTTCACCTCCCCCATTCCTGTGGTGGTAACCCCCTCCACATTAAAATGCCCCTTCACATTCTCTTTTAAAGTCTCCACTTTAAATGCATTAAGTTTCTCCAAATTTAATGCTCTCTCATTTAATAAAACTCTTTTATTAATTTTATTCAGAAATTTGATAATTAATTTAATTAACAAACATTCACATAAAACCCCTGCAACATTTCAATATTACATGCAGAACCAATTTCAGCAATTTCACCCGAAACAGTTTCGGTGTCTATTGAAATAATTCCAGCGCTTTCTTAATCTTTATATGAAACATATTTGCTCCTAAATGGTGTCGGTATCCCTTAAGTGTGTCACCCTACGGTTCACGAATAATGTAGACATGATTGAGACCCCTCTCCGATCAATAATCAGCAGCAGGACCTGGAGATCCGTACTGACTCCCACATATTCAACGATGACCCTTGTGATTGTGTGAACCTTTAACGTCGTAACTAAATCCCTTTGTCTCGCGATATATTACATGTCCAAGCTTCGATCATTGGCATCCAAATACCTAGTTTGATCTCGTTACTGACATGCACTCTTTTCTCGTTCCCGTGATATAACATTCTAGTGATCACATCACTTGCTTGCAAGCTATCTTAATGTGATATCACCGAGAGGGCCTAGAGTATATCTATCCGTCAACGGGATGGACAAATCCCACTCTTAATCCATGAGCCTCAACATAACACCTTCGTAGCACTGAACCCACCTTTATAGTCACCCTGTTATGGTGTGACGTTTGATGTTATCAAGATACTCTTCCGGTGTTAGCAATTAACATGATCTCATGGTCTAAGGACTAAGATTACTTTGTATGATGTTATAGAAATATAAACATAATGACTTTGATCGTAATTCTATACTTTGGATGAATGTTCATCACATCATTCCACCAATGTTGTGACCTTGTTATTAACAACATCGAATGTCCATGATCAGGAAACCTTGATCATCTTGTTAATCAACGAGCTAGTTTATATGAGAGGCATTACTAGGAACTTTGTATTTTGTTTATTAAACACACATGTATTAACGTTTCCAATTAATACAATTATAGCATGCAAAATAAACATTGATCATAAACATGGAATAAGATAATAACCACTTTATTATTGCCTCTCGGGCATATTCCCTTCAGTTTTTGGTTTCAGAAAAGATGGAAAAGAAATATTCTCGGAATTGGACCGGACAAAAGCCAAAGTCAATATTTTACCAGAGGACTCACGGAGCCAGAAGACGAGATGGAGAAGGGCCACGAGGTGGCCACACCACCTGGTGGCGCGGGCCAGCCCAGGCCGCGCCGGGGGTGGTGTGGGCCCCTCGAGCCTCCACTAACCTTGCCCCTTCGCCTATAAAATCCTCTTGGGACAAAAACCCTAAGGACCCGATCAAAATTCCACGAAAGAGTCTGTATTCGCCGCCATCTCCATCCCTAGATCGGAAGGGATCTGAAGCTCTTCCCGACACCCTGCCGGAGGGGAGAGATCACCCTAGAGGCCTTCTTCATCACCATGACTGCCTCTGGTGTGATGCGGCAGTAGTTCATCCCTGGACTACGGGTCCATGTAGTAGCTACATGGTTGGTTCTCCTCCTTTATGCTACCATGTTTAGATCTTGTGAGCTCCATTCATGATCAAGATCATCTATTTGTAATCTTACATGTTGTGTTTGCAGGGATCCGATGGATATTGATATGCTATTTCAGATTGATTATTGATTCTATCATGTCTATGTTATTTGTGATCTTGCATGCTTTCCGTTGTTAGTAGCTATCTTGGCCAAGTAGATGCTAGCAACTCCAAGAGGGAGTATTTATGCTCGATAGTGTGTTCATGCCTCTAGTAATCTTGGGAAGTGACAGAAATCTCTAAGGTACTAGATGTGATGTTGCTACTAGGGAGAAAAACAACAATCCTTTGTCCATGGGGCAATTGTATTGTTTACTTTACACACTTTGCTTAATGCAATTATCTGTTGCTTGCAACTTAATACTGGAGGGGGTTCGGATGATAACCTGAAGGTGCACTATTAGTCATAGATGCAGTTGGATTACGGTCTATGTATAATGTTGTAATGCCCAATAAAATCTCGTAGGAGTCAAGATGATTAGTATATGCATGTATGCTTTCTCGGCGTCTGTCAATTGCCCCACTGTAATTTGTTCACCCAACATGTCATCTATCTTAAGGAGAATCACCTGTAGTGAACTATGGACCCCGGTCCCTTCTTTTACCATCAATCTACCATCTACTATTTACTGTTTACTATTTACTTTCTGCAAGCAATTACTATCTTCCACACAATACGTTTAATCCTTTGTTTTCAGCAAAACCAGTGAGATTGACAACCTCACTGTAAGTTGGGGGCAAAGTTCTGTGGTTGTGTTGTGCAGGATTCCATGTTGGAAACAACACCTTGGAGGTGTTTCCTTGCTCTTACTAGTTCGATAACCTTGGTTTTATAACTGAGGGAAAACTTGCTGATGTGCTCATCATACCTTCCTCTTGAGGTCCCCAACGAGTGATGACCCACAAGTATAGGGGGTGTATCGCAGTATTTTCGATAAGTAAGAGTGTCGAACCCAACGAAGAGCAGAAGGTGCTGGCTAGTGGTATGGATCAGGAATTCGCTGCAAATACTTAGCAAACAGAATTTTAGGGTTTTTTGATATATCAAGTAAACAAAGTACGAGTAAACAAAGGACAATAGGAATAAATGCAGCAAGTGGCCCAATCCTTTATGCAGCAAAGGACAAGCCGGTTGTATTACTTAAGATGACCAAACGTTCTCGAGGACACATGGGAAGACTGTCAAGTGCTTTCGCTTCATATAGTTGATTAATCTTCTTTAGCTTTCTAAGTGTTGTGTGGGTGAACTTGTTCTAATGTACCACCCCATCCAAGACTAATACATACTTGTGATTATACCCCTTGCAAACATCCGTAAGTACAAGAAAGTAATTAAGGTAGAAACCTAACCACAGCTTTAAACTCTAAGACCCTTACGTCCCTTGTGCAATGGTTTCCTAACGGGGGTTCGGGTTTCACACTCCGCAACCCCTACGATTAGTAGCCAAATACACAATGCATTCCCCTAGGCCCATATAGGTGAAGTGTCATGTAGTCGACGTTCACATGACACCACTAGAAGAAGTACACCACAACTTAAATAACAATCTATTGAATCTTTCTCAACACAACTCCACTACTAACAACAAGACTTCTCCCATGTCCTCAAGAACAAAACGAACTACTCACACGACATCATATGGATCATGATCAGAGATGAAATAATGATGTATAACAATCTGAACATAAACAATAATTCAATGGTTCACTCAATAGCATCAACTACAAAGAGTAATCAACACTGGGAAAGTTTCCCCTATGAACTATGTAAGATTCAACGCAATTGTTACAGCAATATGGAGATGGTGATGAGGGAGCTGATGGTGATGATGGTGGTGATGATGGTGATGATGATGATGATCCCAATGAAGTCCAGCTTGATGGTGGTGTTGATGGCGACAATCTCCCCTCTCCGGGAAGGAATTCCCCCGGCAGAAATCTGTCTACCGGTGAGATCTTTCTCTCTCGGTGTTTTCCGCCCCGCAGAGGCGGCGGAATCTTTTTGTGGTTGCTCCCCGAGTCTTAGGGTTTCGGGAGGATGATATACGCCAGAGGGGAGAGGCTGGAGTGGGCCAGGGTGGCCACACCACCTCCTGGTGCGACCTAGGCCTGCCCGCGCCATGGGGTGGTGTGGGCCCCCTGTGGCCCATCTCCACTCCATCTTCTGGCATCCTTAGTCTTTTGGAAAAATAGGATTTTCCGCATATTTTCCCGGATTTTCTGATCTTCGCGAATTCTGCCTCCAAACATCACCTTTTCCATCAGAATCCTGACTACATCGGTCCATGCTCCAAAAGTCATCAACCATGCAAAAATAGATGAAATAACATAAGTATCACCTCTCAATATGAAATATATCAATGAATAATAGCGAATTAAGACATAGAATAGTGATGCAAAATTGACGTATCAACGAACTCGATATATTTTGAGCCATCAGTCGTCTAGAGGATACTAGGGATCAGATTTGTTTACATACCACACGTGTATTGATGTTTCTGCTTAATACAGTTATAGCAATGTATAAAACTATTATAAACATATGAGATATAACAATAAAAATATCTTTATTATTGGCCTATAGGGCATATCTCCAACAGTCTCCCACTTGCACTAGAGTACAAATAAACTAGTTTACATTTGGCAAGAATCTAACACCAATAGCATCCTGGTGTTGATCATGCTTATATCGTGGTAAAGGCTTTGTGAATGGATTTACGACATTTAGATCATATGTACTTTGCAAATCCTAATGTTACCATCACTAACAAACTCTCTTATTACATGGTAACACTAGAGTATGTGCTTGGCAGTAGAGTAGAACCTATATCTTTCGTGTTCCCAATGGCCCCCATGTTGTCGCAGTAGATGCACATAGGGTCATGCATGCTTGGGAACACTCCAAGTTTGATGATGTACTTCCTTAACCACACAACTTAATTCGCCATTTCGAAGCAGCAATGTACTCTAATTCCATTGTAGATTGTGCTACCAAGGATTGCTTTCAACGCCTCCAGCTGATCGCGCCACCATTCACCAAAAACACATACCCTATTTGAGATTTCAAGTCATCTAGATTAGTGCTGAAACTTGCATCCATGTAACCAGTTACATCAAGTTCTTCATCATGTCCTCCAAAGACAAGAACAATATCCTTAGCTCTTTTCAGATACTTAAGGATATTCTTAACTTTTGTCCAATGACCCATCACTAGGTTACTTTGGAAACATCTCGTCAAACTAAGAGCTATGGCCACGTCCGGTCGAGCACTCAGCATGTCATAAATGATAGAACATATGCCTCAAGCATAGGGGATGACCTTCATCACTTCCATATCATCACTCCGTTTTGGACATTGAGTCACACTCAATGGTTTACCTTTCATGTCGGGAAAGAACCCCTTTTCTGCCTCATCCATTTTGAACGTCTTTAGAACTTTTTCAAGCTAAGTACTCTGACTTAGTGCTGATAGGCGCTTTGATCTATACCTATAGATGTTAATGCCTAATATGTAAGCAGCTTCACCCATGTCCTTCATGGAAAATTTACTATTTAAATAATCTTTCACGTTATTCAGAAGATTCACATCATTCCCAACTAGTAATATGTCATCCACATATAGTACTAGGAATGTCACTGAGCTCCCACTCACTTTCTTATAAATGCAGGCTTCTTCCTGATTTTGGAGAAATCCAAAACCTTTGATAACTTCATCAAAATGAAGATTCTAGCTCTGAGATGCTTGCTTTAGTCCATAAATTGAACGTTGAAGCTTGCACACTTTTCCAGCATCCTTTGGATCAGTAAAACCCTCTAGTTACATCATATACAACTCTTCCTTATATTGCCATTTAGGAACATGGTTTTCACATCCATATGCCATACTTCATAATAGAAATGTGCAACAATTGCTAGTAGAACCTGAATAGACTTAAGCTTCGCTACAGGAGAGAATGTCTAGTCATAGTCAACTCCTTGAATTTGTCGGAAACCCTTTGTGACAAGTCGAGCTTTATAGACGGTGACATTACCATTGACATCAGTCTTTTTTCTTAATGATATATATTCTCGGCAACCTTGTGACCTTCGAGAATATCCAGCAAAGTCCATACTTTGTTATCATACATGGATCCTATTTAGGATTTCATGGCTTCAAGCCATTTCTCGGACTCAGGGCCTTCCATTGCTTCCTTGTAGGTCGTAGGTTCATCTTGTTCAGCTAACATGACCATGTTAATGATACGTCATAAACGTATCTATAATTTTTGATGCTCCATGCTTGTTTTGTATCAACTATCTTATGTTTTGTCTACACTTTGAGGAATTTTTATACATTTTCTAAAACTAACCTATTGACAAGATGCCGCAGTGCCAGTTGCCTATTTTCTGCTGTTTTTGGTTTCAGAAAAGCTAGTAAAGAAATACTCTCGGAATTGGACAAAACAAAAGCCGAAGTTCCTATTTTCCCGACACGACATAGAAGTCCAAAGCAGAGATGGAGGAGAGCCACGAGGCGGCCACATCATAGGGTGGCGTGGCCCCCCTAGGCGTGCCAGGCTCGGGTGTGGGCCCGTGGGGCGGCCATCGGCCTCGCCTCTTTGCCTATATAACCCCCCCGAGACGAAAACCCTAAGGGAGGATCAGAATTCCGCAAAAAGTTCCGCAGCCCTGCCGCCACCAAATAGGAGATTTGGGGGACAGAAGTCTCTGTTCCAGCACCCTCCCGGGACGGGGAAGTGCCCCCGTGATACGTTGCAAACGTATCTATAATTTTTGATGTTCCATGCTTGTTTTATATCTACTTTCTTATGTTTTGTCCACACTTTGAAGTACTGATGGCCCAAAATATATCTAGCTCGTTGGGGAACCCCAAGAGGAAGGTATGATGAGCACATCAGCAAGTTTTCCCTCAGTTATGAAACCAAGGTTATCAATCCAGTAGGAGCAAGGAAACACCTCCAAGGTGTTGATAGCTGGACTTATGTAGGGCGCACTACCGGTGCCAGCAGCAATGTGGAAACCTGCACAACACAACCACATAACTCTGCCCCCAACTTACGGTGAGGTTGTCAATCTCACCGGTTTTGCTGAAAACAAAGGATTAAACATATTGTGTGGAAGAAAGTAATAGCTTGCAGAAAGTAAACAAAAAACAGTAAACAATTGTAGATTGATGATAAAAGAAAGGACCGGGGTCCATAGTTCACTAGTGGTGGTTCTCCTTAAGATAGATAACATGTTGGGTGAACAAATTACAGCGGGGCAATTGACAAACATCGAGAAAGCAATCATGCATATACTACTCATCTTGACTCCTATGAGATTTGATTGGGCATTACAACATTATACATAGACCGTAATCCAACTGCATCTATGACTAATAATCCACCTTCAGGTTATCATCCAAACCCCCTCCAGTATTAAGTTGCAAGCAATAGATAATTGCATTATGCATTGCGTGTAAAGTAAACAATACGATTGTTCTATGAACAAAGGATTGCTGTTTTCTCCCTATTAGCAACAACACATCTAGTACCTTAGAGATTTTTGTCACTTCCCCAGATTACTAGAGGCATGAACCCACTATCGAGCATAAATACTAACTCTTGGAGTTGCTAGCATCTACTTGGCCAACATAGCTACTAACAATGGAAAGCATGCAAGATCACAAATAACAAAGACATGATAGAATCAATAATCAATCTGAAATAGCATCTCAATATCCATCGGATCCTCACAAACACAACATGTAGGATTACAAATAGATGATCTTGATCATGAACAGAGCTCACAAGATCTAGACATGATAGCACAAAGGAGAAGAACCAGCCATCTAGCTACTACATGGACCCGTAGTCCAAGGATGAACTACTCACGCATCACACCGGAGGCTTGCATGGTGATGAAGAAGGCCTCGTGGTGAATTCTCCTCGGCAGGTGCCAGGAAGAGCTTCAGATCCCTCCCGATATAGGGATGGAGATGACGGTGGCTACAGACTCTTTCGTGGAATTTTGATCGGGTCCTTAGGGTTTTTGTATCAGAGGCATATTATAGGCGAAAGGGGAGGCCAAGGGGGTGCCCTAGGCGGCCACACCACCCCATGGCGCGGGCCAGGCCTGGCCATGGCCAGTGGTGTGGCGGCCCTGCCCCCCTCCCTGCCTCAGATTCTCCGTGTGTCCCCCGGTGAAAAACTGACTTTGGCTTTTGTCCCGTCCAATTCCAAGAATATTCATTTTCTGACTTTCCTGGAACCAAAAAAGCAGAAAACAGGCAGCTAGCATTGTGGCTCTTGTTAATAGGTTAGTCCAAGATAGGGATGGCAATGGGTACCCATCACCCGTTTACCCGGTGGGTAAAAACCCTATTAGGGTAAGGGTTTGGGATAGAAAAATACCCATAGGTATATAAATGGATAAATTCTAAACCCATCGGGTGTGACGGGTACAAGTACGGGATCAGACAACCCACACCCATGTACCCATGTACCCATCTACATATCTGACAAGTGGACCTCTGATATAAAATTCTAACTTAGATAATCTATTTTGTCCCATTAATCTCGATAGGCCAAAACAACACACATATTTCACGCCTGGTCTCTCCATTTACCGGGGTATATTAATGATTGTTGAGCGCATGCATCCTCTTTTTCCTCTATTGCCGTAGTCCATTCCCGTAACTCCAGCCTACTATCTCTAGGATTAATTGAGATAACGTAGCATACTTTATTTTGATGTGTATTTTGTGGTCTTATAAACGGTTAAATTACCTATTTTCTTGTGTGAGTTTGTGAACTTAATTTATTGTGTTGATGCTTATAAATTATATTGTTAAATGTTGTTTTCTACAATTTTTTTGTTCATTTTAGTGTGCCGTATATACGAGTATTTTAACCCGCGGGTACCCACTAACCCTGACGGGTGACATGTATGGGAAAAACTTGCACCCATTGACGGGTATGGGTGCGGGTGATGGGTAGAGTCGGGGAGAACGGGTACGGGTATGGGGTGGCTCCACCCGCACCCATACCCTACGGGTGCCATCCCTAGTCCAAGAAAGTGTATAGAAAGTACTCCAAAGTATGGACAAAACATAAGAAAGTAGATAAAACCAAGCATGGAACATAAAAAACTATGGATACGTTAGCAACGTATCAACATCCCCAAGCTTAACTCCTGCTCGTCCTCGAGTAGGTAAGTGATAAAAAGAAAGAATGATTTTTTAGGTGACATGCACCATCATAAACTTGATCAAAGTATTTGTAAACATTGATAGCTGGGATCATAGTACTTCAACCATAACATGAAAGACAAAGTTCTAACAATAAGACATAGCAACTATGTTGCAACATGAAAAGGCACAAACAAAAGATTCATGAATAACAATGCTTTGGAAGACGTTTGTTTGTTTCACATAAAGAAAACATAGCATAGTGGCATTCAGCTTGTCCCTCATAGAGTAGCAAACATAAATGCATAGGACACCTTCAAAGTTCATAAGAGTGACCAGATACAAATAGTTTAAGAACAAGCAATATGAAAATTATGCATCAATCAACAAGTCTTGGGACAATGCACATAGAACTAAGAATGGCCACTATGCTCTCAAAGTAGGTGCATAAAGATAGAAGGTGGAGACTCAACATAAAAGTAAAAGAAGGGCCTTCATAGAAGGAAGCAGGGATTCAAGTTTCATAAAGAGCTTCCAAAAATTATGGTACTTATTGGCTTTCAGCTCTCATTTCCCCTATCATAAGCATCTTGAAGGTGATTAAGGTTAAAGAGACACAACTAAGAGGATATGCTTGACAAGTTATAAGCTGAAATCTCATGCCCCTTACTTACGAAGACCGAACCTCATGCTACTCAACTTTAGTCATAGGTAAGCTCCTGTCAATGTAAGTACATATGTATCATAGAGAACCGCCAACGGGGTACCCCTTGCACATGATACAGGAGCTATCCCATAATCAAAATGACAAGGGAAGCAGACAATGAGCATCTCAGCGATCTTTTTATTTGCTATTTGCATAGGTTTTTATTGAGGATGCTTCATAGAGTGCTCATTATAGTTATGCTGCAAGTTTCCACCATGATTAGGCATGGCTTAGGCTAGCGGCACAGGCGTTTCCCTAACACAAATACAAACTCCATGATCTTACAAGTTCCCCTTTTATTTCACACCGCCGGGATCCATAAGCAAAAGAACATGATATCAACTAGGTACAATGTACAAGTGCAATGTTGAAAGCGTTCCCCATGATACATGGTTCTGCTAACTTCAACTTATAAAGCGCAAGCATATACGCAACAAAGATGGACGCAATGGTTCAAGTTTATTAAGTGCAAGAAAGTAAAGTGTGCGATCAAGTTCATGAGAGCTTTAATCACTAATTTTCACATAACAAGTTTAATTCGGAAGGTAGATAAAAACATGAATCTATTTGGAATAAAAAATGCTAATAGGTAGGTATGGTGGACTCTTTGGAATAACTTGGTTTTAGGAGTTGGATGCATGAGTGGAACTCATACTTGGTTGTGGAGGCTAGAAAAAGAGTGGGAGCGACCAACTAAGAGAGCAATAATGGCTATAATCATGCAGAGCGACAAAACATCATTAATCAAAGCATAAAGTGATATTACAAGTCGAAAACCAAATGATCATAAAGGCTATGGTGACTTTGGATAGTCATAACATGGTGTGGGCATGCGCCAAGTCAACCCAAATAAAGCATCAAAGGAGAATACCACAATACTATGCTTTAATATGCTAAAACAACGCATGATTCTTCAAAGGCACATTAAGCAATCTCAATTGTTTATAACATGTCATGCTAAAGCAAATATCACTAAGCATAAAGCCAAAACAATATCAAGCATGGCATGACAAAGCATAGTCCACAGTCAAAAACAAACTCCTTTTACCACTTAAGCATGAACTTTCCTACTCTTTTCCAATGCAAACCAAACTATTTGAAAACCAATGTATGAAAGAGGGGGTCCAACCAATTTATTCAGCAAACTAAGAAAACCAAGCAAACGAAAACCAAAAACAAAAGTGAAAAAGAAGATGCTCCAAGAACAACACAACTGTGCATGAAACAATAAAAATGAAGTGTTTGGAAGAAACCTGGGATTTTTATTGATGAAGAAAGGGATGCCTTGGGCATCCCCAAGCTTTGACGCTTGTACCTCTTGAATATTTCTTGGGGTGACATGGGGTGGCATCCCCAAGCTTGAGCTTTAGTCCATTCTTCATCTCATTACATCATTCTCTCCATACACCTGAAATTTTCCCTTTATACAAAACTTCACAATCTTTATTAGCAACATTAGTGCACTCAAGATAATAAGTCTTTAGGTTCAGTTTCAAAACCAATAAAACTTCCATTAAAACACAAGCTACTGAAGCAATTCCCTCAAAAAGCTCAATTCCCCAAAAGAACTCAAAAAGGAACCAACAAGAAGCAAATGCAAATAATGACAGATTTTTGTCAAAACAGACCAGCAGGTAAAAACGATTTTTTTCGAAGACCTTATGTTGCTCAAATCAAAAAGTGTTGAACTAAAGAAAGTTATATAACAACCTGGGGCAGAAGCACAAAAATTTACGCCTCAAAACGACATACAGAGATTTTACACGAATTTTTACGGTGAAGCACAAAAAACTGTTTCGGGACAACAACTTTCTCAATCATTACTTCTCTCTCATTAGAGGTTACTCTTGGCACAAAAAGCAAAAAAAAAAAAAGGATAAGGAGCGGTTATTAGTGAAGTAATAACTTCCAAGACTCATCTAAAACTTTTGGGTTATCTCCCAATAAGTGCTTTTCTTTAACGCCTTTGAGCTAGGCATGATAATTTCGATGATGCTCACATAAGAAATATGAATTAAAGTAAGAGAGAGCATCAAGAAGCAAATTCAAAACACATTTAAGTCTAACCCACTTCCTATGCATAGGAATCTTATATGCAAATAAATTCACAAACAACAAAGTGATAGGCATAGAAAGATAAAATGAGAGTAACTTCAAAACTTTCAGCACATATAGAGGTGTTTCAGTACCATGAAAACTTTTACAACCATATTTTCCTCTCTCATAATAATTTTCAGTAGCCTCATAAATAAACTCAACAATATAACTATCACATAAATAATGCTTGTCCTGATCTATAAACACTAGAGTTTTATTATAAACATTTTCAAAAGAATCCTAAGGAACATAACATTCATCCTCCTTTAGTAAGCATGTGGGACAATCAAATATTGTAGGGGGTAAAGAGTTACTCTCATTAGAAGGTAGTAATGGGTAGATCCATTCTTCATCCTCTTGATCATCACTCTCCTCCTCTTTTTCATCCAATGAGCTTCCAGTTTCAGCAATTTCTTCTTCCATAGGCTCCTGCAGGGCATTAGTCTATTCCACTGGTGGAGAGCATCTATTAAGATATTGAAGAATATAGTCATTTTCTTCCTTGTAATTATCAAAGAAAAATTGAAGTATATCATAAACCTTATATTTATAAGGTGCATCATCAGTATTTTCAAGCAAATAAGCTAGTTCGAATGCAGCCTTCCAAGCAATAAATTCTTCAATTTGTTCCACATCATAAAAGTCATAATTTCCCTTAACATAAAAAGATATGGTAACATCATCATTATACTTGCATTAAAAAGGGAGGTGTTTATACCTCTTGCAGCAACAAGATTTATCAAAGCAATAAGTAACATTATAAGTAGAGCACACATTTATAGCAATGGTATACAATTTATCAATTTGTTTCCATAAGTGTTTCCCTTTTTGTGAAAAGCGGTGTTCCTTATAATAATATTTTTGTTCTTCCGTGAACCCACCTTGCCAATTAGATTCAATTTCAAAGAAACCAACCATTGATAGAAAGCCTGATAAAGCAAGACAATAACAGACCAACGAAAATAACAACTATAGTAGGAACTAATTTTTGTATGTTTTTGATAAAGAAACAAGCAAACAAAGCAGAAATAAACTAAGAAAAACAAAAACAACAAAGTAAAGAGATTGGTTATGAGGGACTCCCCTTGTGAAGATGTCCTTGACTCCCCGGCAACGACGCTAGAAAAATAGCTTGATGGCCCAAAATATATCGAGCTCGTTGGGGAACCCCAAGAGGAAGGTATGATGAGCATAACAACAAGTTTTCCCTCAGTTATGAAACCAAGGTTATCAATCCAGTAGGAGCAAGGAAACACCTCCAAGGTGTTGCTAGCTGGACTTTGGCAGGGCGCACTACCGGTGCCAGCAGCAACGTGGAAACCTGCACAACACAACCACAGAACTCTGCCCCCAACTTACAGTGAGGTTGTTAATCTCACCGGTTTTGCTAAAAACAAAGGATTAAGCGTATTGTGTGGAAGAAAGTAATAGCTTGCAGAAAGTAAATAGAAAACAATAAACAGTTGTAGATTGATGATAAAAGAAAGGACTAGGGTCCATAGTTCACTAGTGGTGGTTCTCCTTAAGATAGATAACATGTTGGGTGAACAAATTACAGCGGGGCAATTGACAAACATCGAGAAAGCAATCATGCATATACTACTCATCTTGACTCCTATGAGATTTGATTGGGCATTACAACATTATACATAGACCGTAATCAAACTGCATCTATGACTAATAATCCACCTTCAGGTTATCATCCTAACCCCTCCAAGATTAAGTTGCAAGCAATAGATAATTGCATTACGACACGTGTAAAGTAAACAATACGATTGTTCTATGAATAAAGGATTGATGTTTTCTCCTAGTAGCAACAACACATCTAGTACCTTAGAGATTTCATCACTTCCCTGCATTACTAGAGGCATGAACCCACTATCGAGCATAAATACTAACTCTTGGAGTTGCTAGCATCTACTTGGCCAAGATAGCTACTAACAACGGAAAGCATGCAATATCACAAATAATAAAGACATGATAGAATCAATAATCAATCTAAAATAGCATCTCAATATCCATCGGATCCCCGCAAACACAACATGTAAGATTACAAATAGATGATCTTGATCATGAACGGAGCTCACAAGATCTAGACATGATAGCACAAAGGAGAAGAACCAGCCATCTAGCTACTACATGGACCAGTAGTCCAAGGATGAACTACTCACGCATCACACTGGAGGCTTGCATGGTGATGAAGAAGGCCTCCAGGGTGAATTCTCCCCTCCGGCAGGGTGCCGGGAAGAGATTCAGATCCCCCCCGATCTAGGGATGGAGATGACGGCGGCTATAGACTCTTTCGTGGAATTTTGATCGGGTCCTTAGGGTTTTCGTATCGGAGGCATCTTATAGGCGAAAGGGGAGGCCGAGGGGGTGCCCTAGGCAGCCACACCACCCCCTGGCGCGGACCAGGCCTGGCCGTGCGACCAGGTGGTGTGGCCGTCCTTTGGCCCCTCTCCGTCTCGTCTTGTGGCTACGTTTCCCCTTGGTGAAATATTGACTTTGGCTTTTGTCCCATCCAATTCCGAGAATATTCATTTTCTGACTTTCCTGGAACCAAAAACAACAGAAAACATGCATCTAGCACTGTGGCATATTGTTAATAGGTTAGTCCAAGAAAGTGTATAAAAATACTCCACAGTGTGGACAAAACATAAGAAAGTAGATATAAAACAAGCATGGAACATCAAAAATTATAGATACATTAGCAACGTATCAACATCCCCAAGATTAACTCCTGCTCGTCCTCGAGTAGGTAAGTGATAAAAAGAAAGAATAATTTTTGAGGTGGCATGCACCATCATAAACTTGATCAAAGTATTTGTAAAACATTGATAGCTGGGATCATAGTACTTTAACATAGCATGAAAGATATACTTCTAACAATAAGACATAGCAACTACGTTTTAACATGAAAAGACACAAACAAAAGATTCATGAATAACAATGCTTTGCAAGACGTTTGTTTGTTTCACATAAAGAAAGCATAATGAGAATGGTATTCAGCTTGTCCCTCATGGAGTAGCAAAACATAAATGCATAGGACACCTTCAAAGTTCATAAGGGTGACTAGATACAAATAGTTTAAGAACAAGCAATATCAAAGTTATGCATCAATCAACAAGTCTTGGGACAATCACATTAAACTAAGAATGGACACCATGCTCTCTCAATAGGTGCATAAAGATAGAAGATGGAGACTCAACATAAAAGTAAAAGAAAGGCCCTTCATAGAAGGAAGCAGGGATTCAAGTCTTATAAAGAGCTTCCAAAAATTATGGTACTTGTTAGCTTTCAACTCTCATTGCCCCTATCATAAGCATCTTGAAGTGATTAAGGTTAAAGTGAACAAACTATGGAGCATATGCTTGACAAAGTATAAGTTGGCAATCTCATGTCCCTTGAATACGAGGGCCGCTCCTCATGCTACTCTAGTTTAGTTACCGGTAAGTTCTTGTCATAGTAAGTACATGTGTATCATAGAGAACCGCCAACGGGGTACCCCTTGCCCGATGATACGGAAGAATCCCCATATCAAAATGACAAGGCAAGCAGACAATAAGCATCTCAGCAATATTTTTATTTACCATGGGAAAATGGTGCCTTTTTCTCTCTTTCCTCTTTTCCCATCTCTTTTTTTCTTTTCTTTTTTCTCAATCTCTATCTCTTTTTTTATAAGAAGAATGCTTCATAGATTGCTCATTATGGTTACGCTACAGGTTTCCACCATGATTAGGCATGGATTAGACTAGTCGCCCATGCGTTTCTCTAACACACATACATAACTCCATGGACTTACAAGCTCCCCTTTCATTTCACACTAATGACATCCATAGACAAAAGAGCATGATATCAACTGGGTACAATGTACAAGTGCAATGTTGAAAGCGTTCCCCATGACAACATGGTTCTGCTAATCCCCAACATATAAGTGCAAGCATATACAACATAGATGACACAATGGTTCAAGTTTATTAGGGGCAAGAAAAGTAAAGTGTGCCATCAAGTTCGTGAGAGCTTTAATCACTAGTTTTCTCATAACAAGTTTAATTCAGAAGGTAGATAAAAACATGAATATACTTGGAATAGCAAATGCTAATAGGTAGGTATGGTGGACTCTTTGGAATAACTTGGTTTTATTTGGAGTTGGATGCATGAGTGGAACTCATACTTGGTTATGGAGGCTAGCAAAAGACTGGGAGCGACCAACTAAGAGGGTAATAATAGCCATAACCATGCAAAGCGACAAAACATCATTAATTAAAGCATAAAGTGATATTACAAGTCGAAAACTAAAGGATCATAAAGGCTATGGTGACTTGGGATAGTCATAACATGGTGTGAGCATGCGCCAAGTCAACCCAAAATAAAGCATCAAAGGAGAATACCACAATACTATGCTTTAATATGCTAAAACAACGCATGATTCTTTCAAGGCACATTAAGCAATCTTGATTGTTTATAACATGTCATGCCACAACAAAAATCACTAAGCATAAAGCCAAAACAATATCAAGCATGACATGACAAAGCATAGGCCACAGTCCAAAAACAAGCTCCTTTTTACCACTTAAGCATGAACTTTTCCTACTCTTTTCCAATCCAAACCAATCTTATTTGAAAACTAATGCATGAATGAAGGGGTCCAACCAATTTATTCAAGCAAACTAAGCAAACGAAAACCAAAAACAAAAACAAAAACAAAGACGCTCCAAGAACAACACAACTGTGCATGAAACAATAAAAATGAAGTGTTTGGAAGAAACCTGAAATTTTATTGATGAAGAAGGGGATGCCTTGGGCATCCCCAAGCTTTGACGCTTGTAATCTTGAATATTTCTTGGGGTGACACGGGTGGCATCCCCAAGCTTTGATGCTTGTACATCTTGAATATTTCTTGGGGTGACATGGGTGGCATCCCCAAGCTTGAGCTTTTTTCCATTCTTCATCTTATTACATCATTCTTTCCCTACACCTGAAAATTTCCTTCATACAAAACTTCACACAATCTTCATTAGCAACATTAGTGCATTCAAAAGATAATAAACATTTGGGTTTTAGTTTTAAAACATCAAAACTTTCATTAAAAACACAAGCTACTATAGCAATTCCCTCAAAAAGCTCAATTCACCAAAAAGAACCCAATAAGAAATCGATAAAGAGGCAAATGCAAATAATGGCAGAAATCTGTCAAAATAGACCAGCAGGTGAAAACCGATTTTTTTGAAGACCTTTTGTTGCTCAAATCGTAAAGTGTTGAACTAATTAAAGTTAGCCAACAACCTGGGGGATTTATTCAGAAAATTACAGCTCAATCCTACATACAGAGATTTTTCACGAATTTTTACAGTGCAGCACAAAAATCTGTTTCGGGATAGTACTTCCCCAAATCTTACTTCCCTCTCATTAGAGATTATTCTTGGCACAAAAATCTAATAAAAAGGATAATGAGAGGTTATTACAAAAGTAATAACTTCCAAGACTCAAGAAAACTATTGGGTTATCTCACAAGAAATACTTTTCTTTAACGCCTTTGAGCTAGGCACGATAATTTCGATGATGCTCACATAAGAAATATGAATTGAAGTAAAAGAGAGCATCAAGAAGCAAATATGGAACAAATTTAAGTCTAACCCACTTCCTATGAAAAATAGTCTTATAAAGAAACAAGTCATGAAAGCACAAAGCCACAAGTATAGGAAAGCAAAACAAGTGCAACTTCAAAATTTTCAACATAAAGAGGGGAAACTTAATATTGTTGAGATACATAAAACCATGTTTCTCTCTCTCATAATAACTTTCAGTAGCATCATGAATAAAATTAACAATATAACTATCACATAAAACATTCTTATCATGAGCCACATGTATAAAAGAATTAATACTCTCCCTATAAGCATAGTCATTCTTATTAATTGTAGTGGGAGAAAATTCAACAAAATAGCTATCATTATTATTCTCATCACCATAATCATCAAATATACGGGGCATATTGTAATCATTAATTTTCTCCTCAATAGTAGGTGGACTAAAAATATCATATTCATCATTGTAATCATCATATATTGGAGGTTTGGTATCATCATAAGCAATAGAATAGCTATCTTCCAAAGCTGGGGAACTAAAAAGATCATTTTCATAAAAACTAGCTTCCCCAAGCTTAGACTTTTCCATAGCATTAGCAATAATGGTGTCCAAAGAATTCATACTAAAAACATTGCTATTAGAATGCAAATAAAGTTCCATAGGTTTTTTAATTTTCTCTTCAAACACTTCATGTCCTAACTCAAGATAAATACTATAAAGCTCTCTAATTTTGTTGTTGTTTTCCATTAAGCCTAACTAGTGAAAACAAGAAACAAAAAGACAAAATTGCAGAATCTAAAGGAAATAACTTCGAGCACTCACACCGGAGGATGTGATTACCTTTTACCTTACCTCCCCAAAGAATAGCAGAAAATAGCTTGATGTCTACGCACTTCTATTCTTGTAGACAATTGTTGGGCCTCCAAGTGCAGAGGTTTGTAGAACAGCAGCAAGTTTCCCTTAAGTGGATTACCCAATGTTTATCAAACTCAGGGAGGAAGTGGTCAAAGGTATCCCTCTCAAGCAACCCCGCAATCAAGATATAGGAAGTCTCTTGTGTCCCCAACACACCCAATACACTTGTCAGGTGTATATGTGCACTAGTTCAGTGAAGAGATAGTGAAATACAAGTGGTATGGATAAAAGACAACGGTGCCAGAAAATAGCTTGATGGCGTGGAAGAGACTATATGCAAACTGAAATAAAGATGGCAGCAAGCAAACATGTAACAGATCTAGTTGCAAACGAAGTTTCAATGCTTAGAAACAAGGCCTAGGGATCATACTTTCACTAGTGAACACTCTCATATAAATATCTTCTCTTTATGATACTACTCCGAACTACTCTCCGGTTGGACACTCTAATCCATGGTAGGGCTATAACAACACACCTCAAAGTCCACTTTCCCCATCTAGATAACCCCACACTGTCACCTTGAGCACTAGATGGTTCCAACAAACACCACAATTTCATAGAAACATCCAACTCCAAATATAACTCATAACAAGTATTTGTAATCTCTAGCCTAAGTGCCACCATGGTGTGCATGCTGTCACTTTCACACACATGGGGAGAGCAGAGATCTATTAAAGCACTTGAGTAGCAAAGTAGATCTACTTGATTACAAAGCTCATGATCACAATATGATCATGCATAGACAGAGAGATGAACACGTAGCTACCGGTACAACCCTTAGCCTCGAGAGACAACTACTACCTCCTCATCATGGGAATTAGAAATGGTGATGGAGATGGTTCCGGGGGCACTTCCCCATCCCGGCAGGGTGCCAGAATAGAGACTTTATGTCCCCCGAATCTCCCCTTCGGTGGCGGCGGCGCTGTGGAACTTCTCGTGGTTGGAGGCTGGATTATTTAGGATTTTCGTATCGGAGGCATCTTATAGGCGAAAGGGGAGGCCGAGGTGGTTCCCTAGGCGGCTACACCACCCCCTGGCGTGGGCCAGGCCTGGCCACGCGACTAGGTGGTGTGGCCAGCCTCTGGCCCCTCTCCGTCTCGTCTTGTGGCTCCGTGTCCCCCTCGGTGAAATATTGACTTTGGCTTTTGTCCCGTCCAATTCCGAGAATATTCATTTTCTGACTTTCATGGAACCAAAAACAGCAGAAAATAGGCAGCTGGCACTGTAGCATCTTGTTAATAGGTTAGTCCAAGAAAGTGTATAAAAATACTCCAAAGTATGGACAAAACATAAGAAAGTAGATATAAAACAAGCATGAAACATAAAAAATTATAGATACGTTAGTGATACGTCCAAAATGTATCTACTTTCCCGAACACTTTTGCTATTGTTTTTCCTCTAAACTTGTGTGATTTGTATACAACTAACACGGACTGACGCTGTTTTCAGCAGAATTACCTTGGTGTCTAGTTTTTGTGCAGAAAATCAACTATCAGGAAAAATCCCAAAAAATATGCCAAAAATCCTATTTCACCAGAAGACTCACGGAGCTAGAAGACGAGACGGAGGAGGGCCACGAGGGGCCCACACCACCTGGCCGCGCGGGCCAGGCTAGGCCGTGCCTAGGGGTGGTGTGGCCGCCTCGGTCACCCCCTCGGCCTCCCTCTTCGCCTATAAGTTGCCTCTTAACCTAAAAACCAAGGGGGGTTCGACGTTTTTCTAGAAAGAGTTCCGCTACGCCGCCACCAACAGATTCCGCGATTCAGAACCAGAAACTCCGTTTTGGCACCCTGCCGGGACAGGGAATTAGAGGAGATCATCGCCATCATCATCACCATCACTTCTCCATCAACCGTCCATGTTTCCCCCATCCATGAGTGAGTAATCCCCCGCTGTAGGCTATGGGGATGGTAGGGATTGGATGATATCGTTCATGTAATGGCTTCAGATTGTTAGGGCATGGTGCCAAGTATCTATTATTAGTGCTTTTTGACTTTGTTGCAACTTGTTATGCTTAATGCTTGTCACTAGGGCCCGAGTGCCATGATTTCAGATCTGAACATGTTATTGATTCATTATGATAGTATTGTTTATGGTCTTACCTGCAAGTTGTATACATATATTGTTGTTCGGAACCAAAGGCCCCGGCGACAAAGAATCGATAACCGGAGGGGATGGCTTTGATGTGAGGATCACATGTGTTCACGGTGTTAATGCTTCGTGCTCTATTAAAAGGAGCACCTTAATTGCCAGAGTTCCCTTGAGGCCTCGCTCAAACGGGTCAAGGTGACAAAAGATGTTGTGCAAGTTCTCATTGCGAGCACGTACAACTATATATGGAACACATGCCTATGATTATTTAGTACCTGGATGCTTTATCTTATTTATCTGCAAATGCTCTATATCTTGATTGCTATATGAATTGTCTTATCCATGCAACGCCCGTCCATCCATCCCTATGCCTACCGCGCTTTAATCGTACTGTTTACTGCAATTGTTACTACTGTCTTTACTTTCACTACTGCTATTACTTTGCTACTGCTACTACAAAACTGTGGCCTATGCTTTGTCATGCCATGCTTGATATTGTTTTGGCTTTATGCTTAGTGATCTTTGTTGTAGCATGACATGTTATAAAAAATTGAGATTGCTTAATGTGCCTTGGAAGAATCGTGCGTTGTTTTAGCATATTAAAGCATAAGTATTGTGGTATTCTCCTTTGATGCTTTATTTGGGTTGACTTGGCGCATGCTCACACCATGTTATGACTATCCCAAGTCACCATAAGCCTTTATGATCCTTTAGTTTTTGACTTGTAATATCACTTTATGCTTTGATTAATGATGTTTTGTCGCTTTGCATCATTATGGCCATTATTGCTCTCTTAGTTGGTCGCTCCCAGTCTTTTGCTAGCCTCCATAACCAAGTATGAATTCCACTCATGCATCCAACTCCTAAAACCAAGTTGTTCCAAAGAGTCCACCATACCTACCTATTAGCATTTGCTATTCCAAGTATATTCATCTTTTTATCTACCTTCCGAATTAAACTTGTTATGTGAAAATTAGTGATTAAAGCTCTCATGGACTTGATGGCACACTTTACGTTCTTGCACTTAATAAACTTGAACCATTGCGTCCATCTTTGTTGCGTATATGCTTGCGCTTTATAAGTTGAAGTTAGCAGAACCATGTATCATGGGGAACGCTTTCAACATTGCACTTGTACATTGTACCTAGTTGATATCATGTTCTTTTGCTTATGGTGGTGTGAAATAAAAGGGGAACTTGTAAGATCATGGAGTTTGTATTTGTGTTAGAGAAACGCCTGGGCCACTAGCCTAAGCCATGCCTAATCATGGTGGAAACTTGTAGCATAACCATAATGAGCACTCTATGAAGCATCCTCAATAAAAACCTATGCAAATAGCAAATAAAAAGATCGCTGAGATGCTCATTGTCTGCTTGCCTTGTCATTTTGATTGTGGGATAGCTCCTGTATCATGTGCAAGGGGTACCCCGTTGGCGGTTCTCTATGATACATATGTACTTACAATGACAAGAGCTTACTTGTGACTAAAGTTGAGTAGCATGAGGTTTAGTCTTCATAAGTAAGGGGCATGAGATTTCAACTTATAACTTGTCAAGCATATCCTCTTAGTTGTGTCACTTTAACCGTAATCACCTAAAGATGCTTATGATAGGGGAAATGAGAGCTGAAAGCTAATAAGTACCATAATTTTTGGAATCTCTTTATGAAACTTGAATCCCGACTTCCTTCTATGAAGGCCTTTCTTTTACTTTTATGATGAGTCTCCACCTTCTATCTTTATGCACCTATTTTGAGAGCATAGTGGCCATTCTTAGTTCTATGTGCATTGTCCCAAGACTTGTTGATTGATGCATAACTTTGATATTGCTTGTTCTTAAACTATTTGTATCTAGTCACCCTTATGAACTTTGAAGGTGTCCTATGCATTTATGTTTGCTACTCTATGAGGGATAAGTTGAATGCCACTATGCTATGTTTTCTTTATGTGAAACAAACAAACGTCTTGCAAAGCATTGTTATTCATGAATCTTTTGTTTGTACCTTTTCATGTTGCAACATAATTGCTATGTCTTAGTGTTAGAACTTTATATTTCATGTTATGTTGAAGTACTATGATCCCAGCTATCAATGTTTTACAAATACTTTGATCAAGTTTATGATGGTGCATGTCACCTAAAAAATTATTCTTTCTTTTTATCACTTACCTACTCGAGGACGAGTAGGAGTTAAGCTTGGGGATGTTGATACGTTGCTAACGTATCCATAATTTTTGATGTTCCATGCTTGGTTTTTATCTACTTTCTTATGTTTTGTCCACACTTTGGAGTACTTTTTATACACTTTCTTGGACTAACCTATTAACAAGATGCCAAAGTGCCAGCTGCCTGTTTTCTACTATTTTTGGTTCTAGGAAAGTCAGAAAATGAATATTCTCGGAATTTTACGGGACAAAAGCCAAAGTCAGTTTTTCACCGAGGGGGACACGGGCGAGTCTGAGACGGAGAGGGGCAGAGGGCCACACCACTGGCCCGCAGCGGCTAGGCCTGGCCCGCTCCAGGGGGTGGTGTGGCCCGCCTAGGGCACCCCCTCGGCCTCCCCTTTCACCTATAAGATGCCTCCGATACAGAAACCCTAAGTATCCAATCAAAAATCGAAGAAAGAGTCTGTAGCTGCTGTCATCTCCATCCCTAGATCGAGAGGGATCTGAAGCTCTTCCCAGCACCCTGCCGGAGGGGAGAATTCACCCTGGAGGCCTTCTACATCACCATGCAAGCCTCCGGTGTGATGCATGAGTAGTTCATCCTTGGACGACGGGTCCATGTAGTAGCTAGATGGTTGGTTCTTCTTCTTTGTGCTACCATGTTTAGATCTTGTGAGCTCCGTTCATGATCAAGATCATCTATTTGTAATCCTACATGTTGTGTTTGCGGGGATCCGATGGATATTGAGATGCTATTACAGATTGATTATTGATTCTATCTGAAGGAGATATGCCCTAGAGGCAAATAATAAATAGGTTTTTATTGTCATATCTCAATTAGTTTATAATAGTTTCATATTGTGCTAGAACTGTGCCAGGTGGAAACATTGGTACAGGTGTGGTATGAAACAACAAAGTCCCTAGTAGCCTCTATTCATACTAGTTCGTTGGTCACGAAGATGATCTGGGTTTCAAGATCATGGGAATTTATGCCGACTACAACGAGATCATATCATTGGAGAATGACATGGTTGGACATTCCTCGAAGGATTGCAATACGATCAAGTCATATAGTTTATTGTTGCAACAGCTATACCTAGACTCCTTCTCCTTAGACCGTGAGCTCATATTACTCACTGTTTCCCTAGGCTGCTTTGACTACATCAACCGTCATCTGGTAATACGGTGGCTATAAAGGTGTATGTTGGGTATTCCGAAGGAAAAGTAGATGACATGTGACTGCAAGACCGGGATTTGTTCACCCACATGATGGGTAAAGATACATACGGCCGTCTTGGTGAGATTACATCTATAAATATTGCAACATGTGACTAGGTCACGGGGATGTAATATCACGGTAACAAGAAAACAAAATTTGTTGTGAACGAGATTGAACAAGGTATGGGATACCAATGATCGGATCTCGGACAAGTTGTATCGAGAAACAAAAGGAATAGGATGCTACATTTAGACGGTTCAAGCGGCATTGTCATCAGGAATTCATAGGGGTCACATGGACATCCCTGGTCCCTCTATTGATCATTGATATAGATCATGTCTAGAGCATTCCTGAGCCATGAGAGGATACACTTAAGGGTACGATGAGAGCGATCATTCGTAAGACGGAATCACAGTAGAGAAAGAGAGAAAGCCGGAATCGTTCCGCAGAGAAATTCGAAGTTGTTCGGAGAAGGAATAAAGGAAAAGACCAGAAAAGTGTTTTCGGATAAATGGGATTTTAAATATATATTTATTATATGTTAATTGTGAATTAATATATTCTAAATAATATTTAAGTTAATATTTATAAAGACAACTTTTTTTATTAGGCCAAATTCCTGGAGGGAAATATCCTAAAAGAAAAACAAAAAAAAAAATAAAAAAAAAAAGAAAAGAAAAACGCGTGGGCGGATGGATAATATCCACCGAGCCGCTTCCAGGACAGCTCAACCCGGCCCAAGAGGAGTCATGGGAGCCAGCCGTGCCGCTCATTGGCGGGCAATCAATCAGCCAAGCGAAGCTGCAAAGTGGGCGCTGCGAGGCGCGGGAGGAAGGCTGGTGGGCCGCCGGATTTTGGCCCACCTGGGCCAACGCTCGTCAGGCTACCGCTGGACGGGATTCAAAGCCAGGCGCGGGTGGGCCGTGATGGGGATATGCCGATGGGGGTATGCTCAGCAGTAGGTTTCGAGTGGGCCAGAAGGCCCGTGAGTACGCCTGGAGGACAGCGACTGGACTCTGAGGAAAGGAGAGGCCCATCGATCGCGATCGGGAGCCTGTAAGCATAATGTAAGCCCACCGGATTAGGTCAAAGCCCGGATCCTTATCTTGTTCGGGACAGCTTGTAAACCCCCGTGAGGTGCTTCATATATAAACCTCCCTAGGGTATCGTGAGACTTACGCTCCATCATACACCCCTCAAGCGACTTCGCTGCTTAGCCACCGAGCTCGCCACCCCAGAACTCGCTTCTCTCATAATCTAATCTAGCAGAGTAGGTCTTTTCTCCAGGGGCGAACCTGGTAAACCTTGCATCCGCCCATCTCGCACCGCAGATGGCCGCCAACTCTTCCTCATGAAACTCTCAATCGCTGCGATCGCCGTGGCCATTTCACGCAAGGGCGCCCACCGTGGGGCATAGCGGATCGGCTCGAAGTTCTACGGGGAGACCCTATTCGCCGATCGAGCGGCCACTCGCCACGGGCCGCATGATCGCCATCGGCGGGATCTTGCAGATCCTGCCCAGCAGCTACATCCCGGTGTCGCGTCCGGTCACGCACGCCGCGGTGATGCCGATCGGCTCCATCAACCTCTTCATCGGCTTCACCGGCGCCGTCAATCCAATCGCGAGGATGATCGTCGGTGGGTCGCCTCCACACCGTGATCTGCTCTCGGAGTAGCAGGTCCGCTGCATCAGGGGCCTCGTCACCGAGTACGACTCGGCTGCTAGCGACGCGGTCGAGACCAACGTCGCCTCCAACGACGATGCCCTAAACGCCAACGCCGACTCCATGACCCCTGCATCGGCTAATGGATCCGTCACCGCCGCGTCGTGGGAGGACTCCATCACGCGAGTCTCCAACCCCGAGGATTTTGAGGACCCCTCCATCCTGGGGATCTTCGACTCTAACTCCGGCTCGGAATCCCCCGAGGATTTTCGCGCCAGATCCAATCGCTTCAACGCGATCTACATGGCAGGTAGCACAGCCGCCGCGCTAGATCCATTCTCCACGCCGATTCCGCCAACCGCGACGGCCACGGAGGTGGAACAAGCCTGCCTGCGGCTCCAGGAGGCGCAACGCAACGAACTCGTCGAGCGCGAGAAATACCGCCTCGAACAAGAGACGGCAAAGGAGTTGTCACTCTATCACCAGCGCCGCATCAGGACCCGCTTGAACCCCGATGTTCAGGGACGCGTCCTGAACTTCAACGACGAGGGCGACCCCACACGCGCCGCCGAGCGCGAACATGGCGATAACGCGCCGCCAGGAGGAGGAAACCCCGCGATACCACCACCTGGGGCAACAGCGACTGGGGCCCCTCCACCACCCATGGGCCATGCGCCCCCACCAGACCAACCACGGATCATCATCTCGCCTCAAGCCCAAGACGCCAACGGGCTACCACTTTACTCCACCCCGATGGACAACATCGTCGCGGCCGATGCCGCGATCGCCAACCTTGATGTCCAAGGTGACGACGCGCTACAGATCTAGTACGCCAAGGCCCTACTCGTCAGGGCCGTCGAGCAACAAGCCGCGGGGGCGGATGTATTCCCGCTCGTCAGCAAGCATGGCGACATCAAGTGGCCACCCCCACCGTGGCCAACGCAATAGTTTGCCCACCACCCCAACCCCTGGCAAACCAACCGCGGGCCGCCAACCCCGCGTTGTCGACCAATGAGCTGCGACCTGCGAACAACACCGTCGCCGCAAACGGGCAACCACTCGACGCCCGAACGCACATCATCAACAATCAGGCGTGGCGGTTGCGCCAACCCTACGACCTGTGACACACCCTCGCCAACCGCGGCGACCCAGAGCCAAGAGGCTCGCTCAGCCGAGTCAGGCCACAATGCTTTGGACCCATGATACGCGAGAAAAAATACCCCGCCAACTTCAAGGCCCCCAAGGAGATCGAGAAGTACGACCCGACGTATGACCCTGCCGTTTGTCTGGACACATATCTCATGGCAATGGGGATCGCAGGCCACACCGACCTGCTCGCCGCTCGCTACCTCCCACTGATGATGGAGGGTGCGACCCGACAATGGATCAACACGCTACCCGCTGATAGCATCGATTCCTAGGAAGAAATGCAGGACGCCTTTGTCAGGCACTTCGAGGGCTCTTACACCCGCACCACCACCATCGAGGACCTGGAGCGATGCATCCAGGGACAACGCGAGTTGACCCACCGGTGGATCCAAAGGTGGCAAGAACTGTGGATAAACGCCTCCGGCATCCACCCAGACACGGCGATACATTGCTTCAAGAACGCGTGACGGTACGAACCTCTAGTCGCCAAGATCAAGAGGGTCTACCGGACGCTTGACAACATCCCCGACCTCCTCAAGATCGCCAAGCGCAACGCGGAGGAAGACCCCAACCAAGACTCCGACGACGAGTTGGGAGGAAGAAGGCGCACTAGCATCCACGACAGTGGGCGCCTACGCGACATGCGCTAGAGCAACACCCGCATCACCGGCAAGCGCTGGACCGATGGGCGAGTCGACTTCGTCGCCAACACCGGCTACGGCCAACGCGACTCCAAGAACTACCGCCGCGACGGAGGAAACTACCGCGACAGCGGGAACTACCGCGCCAACAACGCGACGAGGCAGAAATTCGACCCCACCGCCCTGCTCAATCAGCCCTGCATCTATCACAGCAGGGAGGGAAAACCCGCCACCCACACCACCGCTGACTGCCACTCTCTCAAAGAGATCGAGAAGGCGAGGCGCGCGTGGGAGGACCCCAACAATAACCAACCGTAGGACAACGGGAACGGCGGCGGCTTCGGAACCGCCGTCGGGTCGCTACATACCTTCACTGGGCTCGGCACCAAGCGTGAGAAGAAGGTACTCGCCCGCGCGGTCGCCGTCAATGCGGTGACGCAAGTCGACATCCCCCGCTTCCTAAATTGGTCCGAGCAGAGCATCACTTGGAGTCGCCAGGACCACGCGCCAAGAATCGAATATCCAGGGCGAGTTGCCCTGGTGGTCAGGCCAAAGGTGACCGACTACTGGCTGCCCAAGACGCTGATGGACGGCGGGAGCTCCATCAACATCTTGTACCTCGACACATTCAAAAGGCTCTAGCTCCCAGAAGCAGCCATCGAGCCAACACTGACGACCTTCCACGGCATCGTCCCCGGTTGGAAGGCGTACCCGATCAGAAAGGTGACACTGCCAGTCACCTTCGGCACCCCGGCAAACTACCGCACGGAGAGAATCGTCTTCGAGCTGGTGAACTTCCACAGTCCCTACCACTGCGTCCTGGGCCGCCAGGCATTCGCAAAGTTCATGGTGACCCCACACTACGCCTACAACATGATGAAGCTCCCTGGGCCGAGCGGCATCATCACTGTCCACGGCGACCCTGATATGCGAAGAAAAAGGCGCTGAGCTCGCCGACACCGTCATCGCCGCGGAGACTGACCACGCGGTGGAGCTCGTTAAATACGCGGGCAACATCAACAAGGACGATCCCACCATCCTTAAGAAACCAATCGCTGCGAACTCCATGTTCGAGGCGACCACGCACACCCGCACCGTCGAGCTCGTCCTAGGTGACTCCAGCCAGACGGTCACCATCGGGGCGCACATGAGCCCCGCATAGGAAAGCAGGCTCATCGAGTTCCTCTGTGAGAACCGCGACATCTTCGCATGGAAGCCATCTGACATGCCAGGTGTCCCGAGGGAACTTGCTGAGCACAAACTCAATGCAGACCCCAAAGTGTGACCAGTAAAGCAGTCGCTACGGCCCTTCAATGAAGAGCGTCGTCGAGCAATCACCGAGGAAGTCTAGCGCCTGCTAGCCGTAGGCTTCATCGGCCAATCAAGTACTCCAAGTGGCTGGCAAACCCAGTCCTGGTTCTCAAAAAGAATAACACATGGAGAATGTGTATCGACTACAGCAATCTCAACAGCGCCTGCCCGAAGGAGGAGTTCGTCCTACCGCGCATCGATTAGATCATCGACTCGACCGCAGGATCGGAGTCGCTGTGTTTTCTCGACGCCTAATCTGGGTACAACCAGATCAAGATGGCGGTCGAAGACGAGGAGAAGACGGTGTTCATCACGCCGTTCGGCGTGTTCTGCTACACGGCCATGACGTTTGGCCTCAAGAACGCAGGCGCCACATACCAGAGGTGCATGCAGGAGTGTCTAGCGAGCCAAATTGGCCGCAACATCCATCTCTACATCGACGACGTGGTGGTAAAATCCACCCACCAGGATGATCTGCTCGCCGACCTAGCAGAAACCTTCGCAAATCTGCGGAGGTACAACATCAAGCTGAACCCCAGAAAATGCACCTTCGGTGTACCCACCGGGCAATTCCTGGGGTATGTAGTCTCCAAGCGAGGCATTGAGGCCAACCCCACAAAGATCAACACCATCGCGCGACTCGGGAAACCTGAGTGCCTGCACGACATCCAAAAGTTGGCAGGGCGAGTCGCGGCTCTCAGTCGCTTCATCCCCCGGCTAGGCGAGAAGGCAATGCCCATATACCGCCTGATGCGCAAGAAACCAACGTTCCAATGGGACACAGAGGCCGACAACACACTGAAAGCACTCAAAGAAGTGCTACTCGCGGCACCACTACTCGCCGCGCCACTCGACAGAGAGCCAATGCTCGTCTACGTCGCGGCCTCCAATCGGGTCGTCAACACCGTGATGGTCATCGAACGACCAGAAGAGGGCAAGGAGCGCCCCATACAGCGCCCAGTATACTACATCAGCGAAGTCTTAACAGACTCACGACAACGCTACCCACAATACCAAAAACTGGTGTACGCGGTGTTCCGAGCACAGCGGCGACTCCCGCACTACTTCCAGGAGCACCCAATCATGGTGGTGTCCTCCGCGCCCCTGTAAGACATCATACGCAATCGCGAGGCGACTGGGCGAGTCGCCAAGTGGGCCGTCGAGGTCGGTGTCCACAACATCAAGTACGGGCCCCGAAAAGCGATCAAGTCGCAAGCCCTGGCTGATTTCCTTGCCGATTGGGAAGAAGCACAACAGCCAGAGAAGCTCCCATACCTCCACTACTGGTCGCTCCACTTCGACGGCTTCAAGAACGCCGATGGCGCGGGGGCTGGGGTCATACTGACCTTCCCCAAAGGAGACAAGCTCCACTACGTGCTCCACCTCAACTTCAAACCCTGCACCAACAACATGGCGGAATACGAGGCCCTCCTCCATGGTATGAGAGCAGCCAAGGAGATGAACATCAATCGCCTGCGATGCTACGGCGACTCCGACCTAGTCGCCGGCCAAGTGGCCGGGACATGAGACGCTGTTTCCCCAACAATGATAGCATACCGCCAAGCCGTCGACCTATTGGGAGGACACTTCGACGGCTATTCCATCGAGTGGATCGACAGGCGTAAAAACGAGGAGGCAGACGCCCTTTCCCGCATCGGATCGGCTCGAATGGCGCCACCAGTAGGCGTCTTCCTCGACATCATCCACAAGCCCTCCGCCAGCCCACCGAAGGAGATCGACGTAGGGATCCCACTGCAACCAGAACCGGCCTTAGTCGCTATGGTTGTGGAACCTAGCAACTAGACAGCGCCATACGTCGCCTTCCTAGAACACAAACTCCTACCGAGCAACGAGACAGAGGTGCGAATGATCGTGCGCCGCTGCAAATCCTTCATCATCATCATCAACGGTGAGCTCCACAATCGCAACGTGACCGGCGTGTTCCAGCGCTGCGTACAGCCAGAAGAAGGCCGCAAGATCCTCCAGGACATTCACGCCGGCGACTGCGGCCATCACGCCGGCGCCAAGTCGCTAGTCGCCAAGGCCATGCAGCACGGTTTCTACTGGCTCACCGCACACGCCGATGCCACCGACGTCGTCCAAAGATGCGTCGGATGTCAGAAGTACGCCAACCAGACGCACCTTCCTGGTTCGGCACTCAAGACAATCCCCATCACGTGGCCATTCGCCGTATGGGGCATGGACATGGTCAGCCCGTTCAAGAAGGCCCCATCTGGCTTCACTCACCTCCTGGTCGCAGTCGACAAGTTCACCAAATGGGTGGAGGCCAAGCCGATCAAGAAGTGAGATGGCAAGACGGCTACCAAGTTCCTCCATGAACTCATCTACCGGTACGGCTACCCACACAGCATCATCACGGACAACGGCACCAACTTCGCCAAGGGGGACATGGCGGAATTCTGTGAGGAGCACGACATACGACTCGACCTCGCATCAGTCGCTCACCCGGAGTCAAATGGCCAAGCAGAGCGCGCCAACCAGAGCGTCCTCCACGGTCTCAAGCCGCGACTGCAGGTGCCCCTTGAGCGCACCCCAGGATGTTGGGTCGACGAGCTCCCCTCTGTGATATGGGGGATCCGCACCTCTGTCAACCGATCAACCGGGTTCACACCCTTCTTCATGGTGTATGGCGCCGAGGCCGTAATGCCAACAGACCTGGAGCATGACTCCCCTCGAGTCGCCAACTACGTCGAGGCGGCCAACGAGACCGCCCGCCAAGACAGCGTCGATCAACTTGACGAAGCACGTGACCTGGCTCGCTCCCCACCGCCATATACCAGCAAGGACTTTGCCGTTATCACAGCCACCGAGTGCGAACTCGCACCTTCCAGGAAGGCGACCTGGTCCTACGATTGGCCCAGGACAAGAAGGGCATGCACAAGCTCTCCCCCCCATGGGAGGGGTCGTTCGCCGTAGGCCGAGTCCTTGGCAATGACGCCTACTACCTCATCGACATACGGGGTGATGGCCAGTTGGAGGTCGGGAGGCCATGGAACCTCCTCCGGAAGTTCTACACCTAGAACCACACAATGTACTCTGTCAGAATATATAAATGAAATTCAGTCGGATCATACAAATTGTGCCCACTCGCCATATTCTTGTGCCACTCGCACTCGTACACGCAAGCAATACGCCATTCACGGAAGTCAACCTCTGGTCGAGCGACCGGCATGGCAAAGTAGTGCGGCACAAGGGCACCAGAAGTATTCGGGCCTTGTGTCGTCCACGAAAAACGCTAACCTGGAGCTGCCATTGGAGTCGCCTAGCTCGACTGGCCCACCGGGCCAAGACATCCGATACACGCTTCCCACAGCGACCTGTTCCCCCCACCCTCGAGCAAAGCGACTCGAACGGTTAAGTACCACGCACGGGGACTCTGCAAAACAGGAACCCCACACGGTTCGGGAACACACCTAGTAAGAGAGCTGCCTCGGGCTCGCCAAGCGACTGGCTCTCTGGGCCAGGGAAGGAGACGCGTTATAAACAACGCATTCACAACCTGCAACAGGATCACGACCAATACGGTCTAAGAAAAATGCTCGGGGACTCGTTCACAAACGAACCCCACTCGAGCTCGGGGACTCGCCACTCAGGAGACGCGAGGGATAAAAACAAACACGAAAACAAATCAAACACATAGAAATACACAATCGAGTTATACCCCATTAAAGGGCGGACGCGCTCGGGGACTCGCTCAAATTGTTGAACAAAACACCCCCTTAATCATAACCTAAGTCGACCAAGTCCCTGCGACACGGATTACAAAAACATCATACAATGTTCGCCACTTGGCATCTATTACAACTATTACATTTGATTACTCCACAGGCTACTCCACAGGCCCTGACGAAGAAGAAGCGCCACCACCCTTGACGCGCACAAAGGGCCGCCACGGGTTCACCGGGTACGAGGTCAGCAACTTCGCCAACGACGACCGGAAGGGCTGCTCCGACTTCATGTCGTGGTGCTCCGGCTCGGGGTCGCGAGGTGCCAGCACTGTCTCCTGGTACGGCAGAAGATCCCCCATCGCCAAGACACGGTCGGCATAAGGAGTGGCCTTCGCAGTCAGCTTCAGCACCTCTGACATCTCCACCGTGCCGGTCGCCGAAGGATAGCCACTCATGACGTCGTCCAGATCGAAGTCGTCCGGGAAGTGCGGGAGGCCCAAGCTCAACGTTGTGGTGGCCCCGCGCCTGAACACGGAGCGCGTCATCCACTCCACAACCGCGGGCACCTCATCCAGATAGCGCCACACCTCCGTGAGCCTCCCAGGGATGACTTCGGTGAGAGACATGCCCTGGAGGGCCGCCTGGACACACAACGTTGAGGCCGTGGCAGCATTCACCACGGCAGTCATGCACTGCGAAGCGGTATACGTCTGCACCACCGGGTCGCTTTGGGCTACCATACCGAAAGTCGATGTCGCGAAACAATGAAACCCCCAAAAGCGGAGAACCGACAAAAGGATGAGGCAAAATGATAGAAACTCAACAAGAAGCTTGCGGCAATTCTCCTTGACGTGCTTCTCCAAAGCGGCTTGGTCGTTATGCAGCCCCACGATAATGGAGTCCGTGGCCTTGCGTTCCTCCTCAGCGGCGGCGATGGCAGCCTTTGCACGTTCTTCCGAAGAAATTGAGGCCGCCTTAGAATCCTCCAACTCCTTGACTAGGGAGGCCACTCGCTCATTCGCCGCGTCCAGTTCGGCGAGTAGGACATACCCCTCACGGGCCTTGGAGACCTCGTCCAGGAAACCATCTGCAAGTGGAGATGTCAGAGTATTGAACAAAACCAACTCATAACAAGCAAAGAAGAACAACGTCAAACACTTACCGATCCTCTCCTGAAGCCGCCGGTTCACCTCTTGCGCCTCGCGCAAATCACGCTCCAAGCGCTCTCAAGCAAGCCGCCGATCGATCGACTCTGCAGAACCGCAATACACCGAGACCAGCTAAGCATTGGGAAGAAAAAATTAAGACCAGTTCCCAGCCGCTGAAATTCAGCGACTGGAGAAGGAAGAAAAAATTAAGACCAGTTCCCAGCCGCTGAAATTCAGCGACTAGGAACTCGGGGACTGGAGAAGGAAGAAAAAATTAAGACCAGTTCCCAGCCGCTGAAATTCAGCGACTAGGAACTCAGGGACTGGAGAATACAGGAAAGTAAAGACAATTCCTAGCCGCTGAAATTCAGCGACTAGGAATTCAGGGACTGAACATACCTGAATAGCAGCGCCGAGCATCTTCTGAAGTTCGGCGGCGTCAGTCGACGGGACCGTGAAGGAGGTGCGCCCGCAGCGGGCCTCAATCTCCGCGTCCACGATCTCCGGGAACTGCGGAGATTGCGCATCCGCACCGCCTCGAAACCCCCTCGCCATAAAGCGAGGGAACGTCGCCGACGCCTGCAGGGCGCTGGTCGCCGCCGACACCTCCGGCGCGGACAAGCTGGCGCTGGCTCGATCGTCGCCGACCTCTTCGACGAAGCGGCGCAGAAGCTGGCTCATGGCGCTTCCCGGTCGCGGGCCGCCGCCTTCTGTTTCTTCACGACTTCAGCAGACGCGACATCCTCGGAGGCCTTCCTCTTCTTGGGTAGATCACCCTCCCTCGCGACAGTGGTCGGGGGAATCTTGGCAACCGAAGGGCGACCAATCTTCTTAACCCCCGACCTGCACGAGCCCATCTAATCAGCACAGCCACAATACGAAAGAAGCAAAGCAAATCGGGACAAGGAAGGAAGACTTACTTGGCGACTGGAAGAACGCGAAGCCCGGTACTGATATGGGTAGGCTTGTCCAACTCAGGACCCAGCTTGCGACTGAGCCCCCACTCAAATACGTCTGAAGCCCACGAAACCAAGGGCTTCCTTGACGACGAAGCCGCTGTCGCCGGGATCTCTAGCTCTGACGCCGCTGCCTTCGACGGCAGTGGCGACTTGGGCGGTGCTACGTCGGTCGCTTCTTGGCTTGGGACTCCCGAGGTCGATGGCGCGATTGAAGCCAAGGGAGCCTCTACCACCACCTCCGCGTCCTCTCCCTCCAACCCCTTCGTCGGGATTGCGGCCCTTGGGACCTTGTGCGAGACTTCAGGAGACCCTTCGCCGTCGGAGTCGTCGTCCGACCCGAACACCACTGACGACCTGACCGATGATGCAGGCCTTTTTGCCGGCGACTTGGGCCGGCGTGGGGGCTTCGATGGCGTAGCGGTGCACCGGGACGTCTGCTCCTGGGTGACCTCGTCGCCTTCTTCGAACTCGTCTAGGCTGCGGCTCGCTTCGACCTCTCGTTGTTTCTGCATTCGGGTCTTGCGGGCCACGGGTGCTGGGGGAGCGACCTCTTCTTCCCCGTCGCTATCGGAAGGATCCCCCTCAGAATCTTCCTCCAGTTCCTGGGGAACTTCTTCATCAAGTGGAGGGAGCCAGCCCTCCAATACCTGAAAAATCTGAGAACCACTGCGAGTCAAAACAGGCCAAGCGAAAAGAATGAAATTGGAATACGAACGCAGCGATTGGAAGGAAGACTTACTGTAGGGGCTTCGTTCTTCACAGGAGTATACGGGGCGACTCCGACCGCTGCGCCCGTGAACTCCGCGTCGGTGATCTTCTTCAGGGCGGCCTTGTAATCTTTGGCCTCCCACGACTCCGTGCTGGTGCGAGATGGATCATGTTTCCCGCTGTACTCGTACATCCAGCGTGGATGAGCCGCCAGCGGGACCAGGCGCCGCCCGAGCCACCAATTGTAGAGGTTGATCGGAATCAACCCTTGGTCCTTTAGCTTCTGGATCTGGTCCATCATATCTGCGACGGCCATTCCCTGATCTTTAGGGAGCTTCTTTGGCGCTAGTCGGCAGGGCTCGCTCCTCTCGGCGACGAATTCGGGAAGGGAGACCTCGCCGGAGGGAGTAGCTTCTTTGACATAGAACCATCTTTTCTTCCACTCGCTGGCGGCCTTCTTCGGCAGGAGGAGCTTGACGAAGTTGGCCTTTGGCTTTAATTGGAAGGTGACCTCGCCTGCGGCCAGCATCAAGCCGCCGGACGCCTCGCGCCCGATGCGGTCGTGGAAGAGCTCCAGCCACAACGGGATGTATGGCATGCAGCCAAGGTAGCACTCGCAGAAGGCGACGAAGATCGCCAGCTGCTCGATGCTATGCGGACCAAGATCTGAGGGCTTGATCACGTAGTACGTGCAAAAACGGCGGAAGAAGAGCGAAGTGGGGAACCCTAAGCCCCTCTCGAGATGGCTGGTGAAGCAGATGAACTCGTCGGGTCGCGGTTTCGGCTCGGTCTCGGAAGAGGGGGAACTCGCCAATTCCCCTTGTGGAGCACCCCGACGTCCTCGAAGGATTTCAGCTGGGCTGTGGTGCACTTGGATTTTCCCCACGAGCCTTTGTGAGAGTGAAAAGTGGAATCGCTCGACGCAAGGAGAATAGGTCGGGAGGAAGCAGAAAGGAAGAGCAAGTGAGGAAGGATGAAGAATGCGAAGCAGGATTGCGAAGCTGATCCATCACTCCCCTTATATGGGAAAAGTCACCCGCCAAATTCGGGATAGCCGTTACCCACAGTAATTGCGCCGTAGTTACCGTTGGAAATTCCACCAGATAGTTTGACTAAGGTTGACGGTCCAACTCCTGTGGTCCACTCGCCACTCGCCAATCTCTCTTCTCGCCAAAGTGACGACTGGGCAGCAATGATGTTCATTAAAGTGATGAGTGGGGCTGTGGGGAAATTCTCCTAGGCATTAATAGAGTCCATCGCCGATTCGACTAGACGCCCAAATTGGGCTCGCCTACTTCAAGCACCAAAGGACGCCCGTGCCTGCATCAACGATGGCCTCGGGGACTACGGATGGGGATATACCGAAGGGGGTATGCTCAACAGTAGGTTTCGAGGGCCAAGGCCATGAGGCGCTGAGGACAGCGACTGGACTCTGACGAAAGGAGAGGCCCATCGACTGGTGACTGGGAGCCCAGAAGCGTAATAGAAGCCCAGTCAGATTAGGTCAAAAGCCCCGGATCCTTATCTTGTTCGGGGACAGCTTGTAAACCCTGGTGAGGTGCTTCATATATAAACCTCCCTAGGGTATCGTAGAGACTTACGTTCCATCATACACCCCCTCAAGCGACTTGCTGCCTAGCCGCCGAGCTCTCCACCCCTGTAACTCGCTCTCTCATAATCTAATCCAGCAGGAGTAGGTCTTTACCCTCCGGGGGGAGAACCTGGGTAAACCCTTGTGCATCTGCCCCCATCTCGCACCGCAGATGGCCGCCAACTCTTCCTCACGAAACTCTCAATCGCTGCCTATGGCAGCGACTGCCGTGGCCATTTCCACGACAAGCCGGACCAAGGCCCACCCGGCCGGCATCACCCAGGCAGCTACTTGTTGTTGCCCCTTTGGTTGATGGGCTGGTCATAAATCGGCCCATCTGGCTGGAAAATTCCTTTTACCTATTTTTCCTTTACTATTAGTCCCACATGACTAACCCAAAGGGGAGGGCACACCCCCTCCCCCTATATAAAGGGGTGCCCATGGGTGGGATGAGATACACAACTTGAGAAGTCCTTTGGTTGACTTTCTCCTCCTCCCTCTCTCTAGTCTTTGTGACCATGGCCCCAAGTCTGGGCTGTGCGATCAAGGCACACCTGTAGTACGCCATTGCGCTGCAGGGATTCCTAGCCGGATATCAACTTCCGCACTCCCGGCAGGATCGGGGAGCCAGAGGTCTCATCGTGCCCCGGATGTGTACGAAGACACGAGGCGCAACACTTGGGGCGCTTAAATGTCATGAGCCGGAGCTGTTGCACGATGAAGATGACGAAGGAGCAAGGGGTGACCTGCGAGGAGCTTCGCGACCTTGAGGTCAGCTACGAGTACGACTACTTCAACCATGTTCCCTGCGGAACGTTAACCGCATACGGTCTACAAGGGTATGTATTCTCTACGCTCCGACCGTTACCGCATTACTACATAGATAGATCCTAGGCAGTTTCTGGGGTTTCAACGTAGGAATTTTTTTGTTTTCTGCACCGATCCCCAACAGTGGTATCAGAGCCGATCTATCCGTAGGAGTGCTGTATGGCCAGTACACACAAGTATTGTGCGGGCATTGATCCCTTAGTTGTTACCCTCTAACATGTACTTATTTATATCGTTGTATTGTTTGATGAAGCGGCACGGACCGACCTTACGCGTATTCGTACGCGAGACTGGTTCCACGCTCAACATACGGCTTGTACCGTATAAGTGGCTAGCGGGTGTCTGTCTCTCATTCAATAGTTGATATAGCATTTACAACAGAGGGCCCCGAAAGGGGTGTAGTAGAGACATGGATCCATGTTATGGTTGGAAAGTTCATAGTTTAGAAACGGTTCTAGTGCGAAAGCCCTAACAACCACGTAAAACTTGCAATAGATAAAGTAGAGGTGTCTAACTTTATTTTGCAGGGGGCATGTGATTATAATATGGCATTGGTCGTTACGAAGGTAAAGTAGTTTACTTTTTCTGTTACTAAGTAGTATAGTAATAGTCATTGTTCCGATGGACGACCTGGTGGAGGCGTTGTGGACTTGGCGTCAAACCAAGGACACAATGGAGATCATGCCGGAGCGCTCGATGGAGATCAAGGCGCAAGAAAGACCATATCATATCACATTATACATATGATGTTGATACCTGTTTTACATCTTATTGTGTGCTAGTATTTAGATACTCAACGGTAGCAAATAAGATAATCCCTATTTAATTCCAACGTTCCGTGTTCCCCTTGTGTGTGCACCACCAAGAAAGTTCTTCGGTATGAGGCGATCCAGGGTTACAGGCCTGGGTGTCAGACATATCTATGTTCACATACAGTGGGTGTAAGCCATGTTGCACAGCGAATACACACAAGTTAGATTTGGTGAGCCTTGCACGTTACAGACACGTGGCCTCGGAACACAAGAGATCGAAAGATCGAGCATGAGTCACATGGATGATGTGATTGACATTGTTGAATGTCTACCTTTGATACTGCACTGATGGCCGTGATGATCGGGGGAGGTGTAGAGGATAGGAATCATGTGATCACTAAAATCGTCCAGGAGATGACAATTTTAGTGGAGACAAATTATAAATTGATCTCTTATTATAAACTTAGTGTAGATGTCTGTTTGCAAATATCTTAGTAGATCTTAGCCTATCCCATTGAGGTCCTTTGCGACCATGGGAATATATTGCTTAATTTGGAACTTAGCAAATGGGTCCAACTTCATAGATTAATACCCATGCCTGAGGGATATCCTCATAAAAGGTGATCTTCTCTTCTTGATACAATAACCATTAGGAGATAATTCGATGACTCCAGAATGTTTGGAAAAACACTTAGCAATCTTGCATTAGAGCTAAGAACTCTTGGAAGGGCTTGTTTGCAATGGAGGTCATGAATGAAAAAGTATATAAAAGATATACAAAATTATAAATGTGCTTTTTGCAGAACTCATTGCAGTTTGCAAAGTATTTGATACTTGTCCCGTTTTGTGAAAACATGATGATCTGCTTGAGAATTGTTGGTTTTGAGGCAACGTGACTTAATGACGGCAAGCAAAACAGTTGATGGCCGACATCACCTCTTCCCTCAAAATTTGTCATTTGGATTAGTGGACTTGAATATAATTTTGTAATCCTAGTTTGTGTGTCTTGCTTTTGGCGAGATGATTATTCATATGAACAAGTTACAAACCAGTTTGTACTATTCTTATGAACAATACCTTATGGTCACATTACAATTACAAATAAGTTATTCTCATCACTATGTTAATGATAATAGTTTAATCATTTAAAAAAAGATTAGAATGCTAAAATATATCCAAAGTTTAATAATGAAATGAAACTACAGTTTAAGTCATTTTGGTTATTGTAGGTTCTTTATGAAAGATCGGGGTCCTAGATGCTCAATCTAGAGACTTTGCAAAACCATGCTTCTCAGGCAGAATGACTAAAACTCCGCATTCTGGTAAAACGGTGATATGCGAAGAAATGTTGAATCTTATACACAGTGATGTATCATATTTTCAACAAGTAGTGGAAATCATTTATTGTGGACTTAAGTGAATAAGTGTATTACTTAATGAAACATGAAGTTTGAAATGATTTGAATTGTTCAAATGAGTTCATAACTAAATGGGATATTGAAATTAACAAGAACACGAAGTCTCTTCGATTTGATCGACACGGCTAAAGTACTCAAGTTAAGTTTAGCATAAAAGGAACTTGTGAAAGATGTTTCACAAATTATGATAATTGGATGAATTCAAACTATGTTGAAATATCTAAACATCATAATCATTATGTATTAAGATACATATGGTACAATGTTATCTCTTATCGGGGTTATAGTTGTCGTTTAGAGTTAGAGATCAAAATAAGCAAGCACTCATTTGAAATACAAAGGAACATCTAAAAGATTCATGGAAACAACACCATAAGTGTTATGGCAAGTTCGAGTTTTTGGAGATTTCGACAAGTCGAAGTCGTAACGAATAAAACAAGTCTTTGTAGAGCATTCTTAGGAAGCTATGAATGCATCTTCCACAAGAGACAAACCTTCTGTTGTCCTAAGTTGATGTGTCTTGATGAAGATACAGGTGGAAGAAAGTAAAATATCAAAACAAGGTATTTGACCTTACCTCAAAATTGTTGAGTGGCACAGCGGAATTTGTTTCGTGAATCCAAACTCTACAAATAGAGGATAAACTAATGATAATGATCATAAAGTTTCAGGGAATACTTTTATTAAAGAAAGTAGGATTCAACTATATATTCTACAAGTTTGTGGAATTATATTGTTGATTCACTTGTCATGTTTTGAACAAGACATACCTACGAATTACAAAGAAGCGTGATGGACCTAAGTACGAGAAATGAATGCTCATTGAAATCTCATTAGTGGAATTCTCGATTTGATAGTGATCAAAGAATTTTGGAATGTCCAAGGTTATCGAGAGGTCCTAGATTTGAGTGGGAGCAAATCAGCTTGGCTAATTCATAATATGTAGCTGACATATTTTGAGTGGGAGCTAAGTGAAATCCCTGGATCTCAAACATGAATGTCATATTTGAGTGGGAGCGTGAAATCATTCTAGGATATGTGGACGACATATGTGAATGATGTAATTGGTGTTAATAACGTTTAAGTTAGATAAATAAGGATGAAGTTGAAGTTATTAAACAATAAGATCTATCGAGATAGATGGGCGAGTTTAATAAACACTGAATGTCAAATGCTTCCTGGACTTGATTCTGAAAGATGTTCAGAATGTCCTAAGACAAGATTCTGAAGAAGTTCAGAATGGAACAAGGTAAGAAAGAAGTTCTTATTGTATGAAGCATTGAGTTAGTATTGCAACTATTGTTGAAAGAAAGAGATGTGTTGCATCTCCTATGCTCCAGTCATAGGTTCTTCCATATAACCATGTTGTATACTTGACGTAATGTGACCCGAGGTTCTGGTTGGTAGGAAAAAGCCTTAACTATAAGAACATGTCTTTAAGTGATTCCTGAGTTGATCACTGAACCAGAATTAAGTTTTTACATAAATGGCAAGAAGCAATGTAAGTGGCATAGATGCATTTCATGCACTAGGATCTACATAGATATAGAAGTATAAAGGCTGCATCTGATGTGATGTATAATGTTGTGGCGGGGCTAGTTCGCTTTTAACGTAGAATGATGTGTCCCAGGGCCCATTGCCCATGAGAAAGCCCTCGAGGTTGATCTAACGTCACTATAAGCTCCTAGAATCCGGCCTCGTTCTGCTGCCATGACTATAGTATATACACAAAGGATAGCAAAGTGTGTTTCAAAGTTTAGATGACAACGGTGAAAACGACAGTCATCATAAACACTAGAAACAAAAGTCTCACTTTGTTGACAAACAAATACTTCGACCCATTATATGATAATGGAGTGAATGTCAAAATTAGGAAGACATTAACGATTTGCAAAAGACATAATGATCTGGTAAAACAGAACATGGACATGACGTTTCCCATTAGCATGCATGATCTGTAAACGCATATGGTATATGGTTTATATAAGTAAAATGCGAGCTGGATTATTTGTACTCTAGTGTAAGTGGGAGACTGAAGGAGATATGCCCTAGAGGAAAATAATAAATATGTTTTTATTTTCATATCTCAATTAGTTTATAATAGTTTCATATTGTGCTAGAACTATGCCAAGTGGAAACATTGGTACAGGTGTGGTATGAAACAACAAAGTCCCTAGTAGCCTCTACTCATACTAGTTCGTTGGTCACGAAGATGATCTGGGTTTCAAGATCATAGGCATTTATGCCGACTAACAACGAGATCATATCATTGGAGAATGATGTGGTTGGACATTCCTCGAAGGATTGCAACACGATCAAGTCATATAGTTCATTGTTGCAACAGCTATACCTAGACTCCTTTTCCTTAGACCATGAGCTCATATTACTCACTGTTTCCCTAGGCTGCTTTGACTACATCAACCGTCATCTGGTAATACGGTGGCTATAAAGGTGTATGTTAGGTATTCCGAAGGAACAGTAGATGACATGTGACTACAAGACCGGGATTTGTTCACCCACATGACGAGTAAAGATACATACGGCCGGCTTGGTGAGATTACATCTATAAATATTACAACATGTGACTAGGTCACGAGGATGTAATATCACGGTAACAAGAAAACAAAACTTATTGTGAACGCGATTGAACAAGGTATGGGATACCAATGATCGGATCTCGGACAAGTTGTATCGAGAAACAAAAGGAAGAGGATGCTACATTTAGACGGTTCAAACGACATTGTCATCAGGAATGCATAGGGGTCACATGGACATCCCTGGTCCCTCTGTCGATCATTGCTACAGATCATGTCTAGAGCATTCCCGAGCCGTGAGAGGATACACTTAAGGGTATGATGAGAGCGATCATTCGTACGACGGAATCACAGTAGAGAAAGAGAGAAAGCCAGAATCATTTTGTAGAGAAATCCGAAGTTGTTCGGAGAAAGAATAAAGGAAAAGACCAGAAAAGTGTTTTTAGATAAATGGGAATTTAAATATATATTTATTATATGTTAATTGTGAATTAATATATTCTAAATAATATTTAAGTTAAGATTTATAAAGACAACTTTTTTTATTAGGCCAAATTCCCGGAGGGAAATAGCCTAAAAGAAAAGCTGCAGAAAGGAAAAAGGAAAAGGAAAACAGCCCACATGGGCGGCGGATAATATCCGCCGATGATAGGACCAAACCAGCCATAGCCGCTGCTGTGCCATCTCAACCCGGCCCAAGAGGAGCTCATGGGAGCCAGGTCAGGTTTGCCATTGGTCATTGGCGGGCAATCGCCCACCCGGCAGTGTGGTCCATCGAAGTGGCCAGCGCCAACCACCTGGGCGAGCTGCACGACGGGCGCTACGGGGCGCGGGCGGAAGGCTGGTGGGCTGCCGGATTTCGGCCCACCCGGGCCGGCGCTCGTTAGTCCGTTGCTGGCGGGATTCAAAGCCAGGCGCGGGGTAGGCCACGCCAAGGCCCACCCGGCCGGCATCTCCCAGGCAGTTGCTTGTTGTTGCCGCTTTGGTTGATGGGCTGGTCATAAATCGGCCCATCTGGCTAGAAAATTCCTTTTACCTATTTTTCCTTTACTATTAGTCCCACATGGCTAACCCAAAGGGGAGGGCACACCCCTCCCCCTATATAAAGGGGTGCCCATGGGTGGTATGAGATACATAACTTGAGAAGTCCCTTAGTTGACTTTCTCCTCCTCCCTCTCTCTAGTCCTTGTGACCATGGCCCCAAGTCTAGGCTGTGCGATCAAGGCACACCTGTAGTACGCCGTTGCGCTGCAGGGATTCCTAGCCGGATATCAACTTCTGCACTCCCGGCGGGATCGGGGAGCCGGAGGTCTCATCGTGCACCGGATGTGTATGAAGACACAAGGCGCAACACTTGGGGAGCTTAAATGTCATGAGCCAGAGTTGTTGCATGATGAAGATGACAAAGGAGCAAGGGGTGACCCGCGAGGAGCTTCACGACCTTGAGGTCGGCTACGAGTACGACTACTTCAACCACGTTCCCCGCGAAACATTAACCGCGTACGGTCTACAGTGGTATGTATTCTCTATGCTCCGGCCGTTACCGCATTACTACATAGATAGATCCTAGGCAGTTTCTGGGGTTTCAACGTAGGAATTTTTTTGTTTTCCGCACCGATCCCCAAAACTATCATGTCTTTGTTATTTGTGATCTTGCATACTCTTTGTTGTTAGTAGATATCTTGGCCGAGTAGATGCTAGCAACTCCAAGAGGGAGTATTTATGCTCGATAGTGGGTTCATGCCTCTAGTAATCTGGGGAAGTGACAGAAATCTCTAAGGTACTAGATGTGTTGTTGCTACTAGGGAGAAAATAGCGATCCTTTGTTCATAGAATAATCGTATTGTTTACTTTACATGCAATGCTTAATGCAATTATCTGTTGCTTGCAACTTAATACTGGAGGGGGTTCGGATGATAACCTAAAGGTGGATTATTAGTCATAGATGCAGTTGGATTACGGTCTATGTATAATGTAATGCCCAATAAAATCTCATAGGAGTCAAGATGATTAGTATATGCATGATTGCTTTCTCGATGTTTGTCAATTGCCCCGTTGTAATTTGTTCACCCAACATGTCATCTATCTTAAGGAGAGCCACCACTACTGAACTATGGACCCCGGTCCTTTCTTTTACCATCAATCTACAACTTTTTACTGCTTTCTGTTTACTTTCTGCAAGTTATTACTTTCTTCCACACAATACGTTTAATCCTTTGTTTTTCAGCAAAACCGGTGAGATTGAAAACCTCACTGTAAGTTGGAGGCAAAGTTCTGTGGTTGTGTTGTGCAGGATTCCAAGTTGGCAACAACACCTTGGAGGTGTTTCCTTGCTCCTACTGGTTCGATAACCTTGGTTTCATAACTGAGGGAAACTTACTGCTGTGCTCATCATACCTTCCTCTTGGGGTTCCCCAACGAGCTCGACATCAACCACGAGCCAACATACACCCCCTATACTTGTGGGTCATCAAGACTATTTTCTAGCGCTGTTGCCGGGGAGCATAGCTCTATTTATCAATTTCACTTGGAATCACTATTGTTCGCTGCCATTCATCCATCATGGGTAAGTCTCGTGATGGCAAGGTCCCTATTTTACCATCCACTACAAGGAGAGGTACGGTTTTGAACACCTCCGTTGCTCTTGATTCGCCATCTGTTATGAGTAAGCTCCTTACGCCACCACATACACATGCTACACACACTGCTACTACTGCTGAATTTGAAACTTCTGATACTTATGATGATGCTTCTACTGTGCTTGATAAGAGTGGTTCATTAGGTCCTTTCCTAGATACTACGATTGCTAGAACTATAGCTGGAAATACTGAAACTCCTAATGAAGACACTACTACACCTATTAGTTCAACTGAGTCTAGAGAGAGCTATGATATTGAAGACGGTTATATAGAGATGACCAATGAATTTATTAAAGAATGTCAAAACACCCTTGATAGGAGTGCTATTAAGAGTCTCCTTGAGAGGCATACTATAAAACCCAAATTGTCTCCTAATGCTAAGTTTGCTACATCTCCCATAAACATTAAAGATAAGGATTATGATTTCTCTCTTGATTTATCTTACATAACTATTGTTGAGAAAGAACCTTTTTGTGGGACTAAGAATGAAAGTGTTGTAGCACATATGACTATGCTTTCTATCATGAGTGGCTTATTTTCTGATGATATTAAGACACGCACCTACTTTGTTGCTAAAATTTCCCCTTTTTCACTGAAAGGAGAAGCAAATACTTGGTTTAATAATTTACCTCCTGGATCTATTGATAGCCCTGATTGCTTGATTAGTACCTTCCTTCAGAAATATTTCCCTTCTAGTGCTAGACATGCTATTTTGCAGGAACTTTTTGATTTTAAACAGGGAGAAAAAGAGATATTGCCTGAATCATGGGCAAGGTTTTGTGCTTTGATTCATGCACAGGCTGGATGTCCATTACCTAAAAATGAGCTCCTTGATATATATTATAATGGACTAACTGAAGAATCTAGGACATACCTGGATAGTTGTGCTGATTGTGTTTTCAGGAATAGAACTCCCAAAGAAGTTGAGGAATTAATGGCTAAAATAAGCAAGAATTATGAAGCTGGACTTCATCTGAGCCAACTACACATGAGTCAACTACACCTGAGTTAACTGTGCCCGAGCCAACACCAACACCAAACCAAAGAAGAGGGGAGTTATTGAACTAAATGATGAAGTAATGAAGGAAGCTAAGAAATGTCTTAAGGAGAAGGGAATTAAAGCTGCAGATGTGAAGAATTTACCTCCTATAGAAGAATTATGTAAGCCAATCCCCCACTCATCCACTATTGAGGTACACTCTCTCTAACATTTTGATGAAGGTAATATTCCTTTCTCTAAAACTCTTGATCAATGCTTAGAAGAATTTGATGTTTTTATTGTTAAGCAAGATAATTTTAATAAAAGGGTGCAAAATCATTTAATGGAAACTCTAATGATGTTAAAATGCTTGTTAAACATTTCCAAATGGTTCAAACTCAAATTGATCAGCTATTAAAGTACAAAAAGACTTGCTAGTTAATGCTGCTAAATAAATACATGCTTATGAAATTAGAACTAGAAGTGGTGTTGCTACCCATGATCCTCTATATCCTGAGGGGCATCCTAAAAGAATTGAGCAGGATTCTCAACAAGCTGAAAATAGTCGTATTACTCCCAAGAAAAGAAAAAAGAAACATAAAACTATTGCAGAATCCTCTGAATCTGCTAAAGATCTTAATAGTATATCTGTCTCTGATGCTGAAACTGAAAGTGGTAATGAGGAAAATGATGTTCCTGATAAACAAAAAGTTGAAGAAGAACCTGAAAGGCACACTAAGAATTCTAAATACACTAAAGAAGATTTCGTTGCTAAGAAACATGGTAGTGAAAGAGAGCCTTGGGTCCAAAAACCTATGCCTTTCCCTGATATGAAACACAAGTCAAAGGAAGATGAACACTATAACAAGTTTTGTGAGTGGATGAAACCTTTATTTTTGCAAATACCTTTGACTGATGCTATTAAATTGCCTCCTTATTCAAAGTATATGAAGGATATTGTCTCGAATAAAAGGAAGATCCGTAATGAAGAAATTTCTACTTTGCTTGCTAATTATTCCTTTAATGGTAAGGTTCCTAAGAAACTTGGAGACCCAGGGATTCCAACTATTCCTTGCTCTATTTAAAATAGTTATGTTAGAACTGATTTGTGTGATTTGGGAGCAGGAGTTAGTGTTATGCCTTTTTCTCTCTATAAGAGACTTCAACTGGAAACTAATACCAACTGATATATCTTTGCAAATGGATGATAAATCTACTAATATTCCTGTTGGTATATGTGCGGATGTACCTGTTCAAGTGGCTCATAATTGCTTGATATTAACTGATTTTGTTGTGCTTGAAATGCCTAAAGATGATAATATGTCTATTATTCTTGGGAGACCTTTTCTTAATACTGCAGGAGCTGTTATTAATTGTAATGAAGGAAAGGTGACTTTTAATGTTAATGACAAGGAACATACTGTCTATTTCCCCAAGAAGATTGATAAGACTTATGGTTTAAACTCAATTGAACATGTTGAGGTCATCCAAGTTGGAGAAATATATTGTCCCATACCACGAGAAAAATATGAAACTATTATGATTGGGACCATTGCTACCAAGGTTGAGGTAACATAATCATTAGTGGAATACAAATTTTTGTTTCATATAAAATTGTTTTGGTAACAAGACCTAATCAACCTTGTTAACAAAGGGATTTTATGATGGGTTCGTAGCATGGAAAACAAAAAATTTCTACCGCAAGAACAAACAAAACCCAGATCTAATCTAGATAAAAGCCAAGATCTAATCTATTAGACATGTGCAACGAGATAGATCGGTACTAACCCTCGTAGAACCAAAAGCGTTACGAGATTGGATCTCGTGGTTGATGTAGTCGATCACTTGCCGATCTCAAGATCATGTGGACGATCCTTCCGCCCATGCTCGCAGCGCTCATGATCGGTCACACGCTTGGAGTCGGCAGACCTTCCTCTCCCTGTTCTAGCAAGCAATGGAGGTAGTAGATCTTCTCCACCGAATCCCAAAGACCTGACGGTGGTGGTGGTGGTGGAGTAGAGATTCTGCAGGCTTCGCCTAAGCCGAGCAGCGAAGGAGGAGGAGAGAGCGGTGGCTAGGGTTTGTTATGGGAGAGGTCTAGGGGTGGCGCCTCCCTCTATTTAAAGGAGGGAGGCCATGGGAGGAGTCCTAGTAGGACTCCTCCCTCCTTGGCCCGGATTGGGAGGGAGGAATCCTCCCCACGAATCCGTGTCTTGCCCCACAAAGACTCCTTGATCCTTTCTTGGTTTTCAAGCAAACTCCAAGAAATCTTCTAGAACCTTCCAGAACATTCCGAAACCTTCTAGAATCTCCATACAAACACTCCGGAACATTTCATAACTTAGAAAATGATCCCCAATATATGAATCTTATTCTCCGGATAATTCCGGATCTCCTCGTGATGTCCCGGATCCAATCCGAGACTCCGAACAACATTCGGTCTCCAACGCACATTCCATATCTACTTAAAATAACTTCGAACCTTAAGTGTGTCACCCTACGGTTCGTGAATATGCAGACATGGTGAAGACACCTCTCCTATCAATAACCATCAGCGGGATCTAGAGATCCATAACGGCTCCCACATACTCAACGATGACTTCGTGATCGATAGAACCATTAACATACGAAAACCAATTCCCTTTATCACACGATATTCTACTTATCCGAGGTTTGATCGTCGGTATCTCCATACCTAGTTCTACCTCGTTACTGATAAGTACTCTTTACTCGTTCCATGTTATGTCATCCCTCGTGACCTAGTGACATGCTTGCAAGCTAACTAGATGACATTCCACCGAGAGGGCCCAGAGCATATCTATCCGTCATATGGATGGACAAATCCCAATCTTGGTCCATGCGCTTCAACACATACTTTCAGAATACCAATGACAGCTTTATAACCACCCAGTTACGAAGCGGTGTTTGATGTCATCAAAGTACCCATCCGGTGATGGTGATTAACATAACCTCATGGTCGAAGGATTAGGTTACTATGCATTTGAAAGCTTACAGGAATACGAACTTTAATGACTTGATCTTATGCTATGCTTACTATGGGTGTGTGTGTCCATCACATCATTCTCCTAATGATATAACCTTGTTATTAATGACATCCAATGTCCATGATCAGGAAACCATGATCATCATTTAATCAACAAGCTAGTTCCACAAGAGGCTTACTAGGGACTCTTTTATGTTTACAAAACACACATGTATCAGTGTTTCCTTATAATACAATTATAGCATGGGATTTAAGCATTCATCATAAACACAAAGATATAATAATAACCACTTTTATTATTGCCTCTTGGGCATATCTCCAACAGTCTCCCACTTGCACTAGAGTCAATAATCTAGATTACTTGGTAATATACCAAACACCCATGGCGTTCTGGTGTTAGTCATGCTTTGCTCTAGGGAGAGGTTTAGTCAACGGATCTGCCACATTCAGATCAGTGTGTACTTTGCAAATCTTTATGTCACCATCTCGGACATACTCGCGAATAGCATGGAAATGTAGCTTGATGTGCTTCAGCTTGCTATGTGACCTTGGCTCCTGTGCATTAGCTATGGCACCTGTGTTGTCACAGTAGATGGCCATCGGGTCCAACGCACTCGGAACCACGCCAAGTTCAGTAATGAACTCCTTCATCCATATGGCTTCTTGTGCAGCCTCCGAAGCAGCTATGTATTCCGATTCAGTTGAAGATTTCGCCACAACGCTTTGCTTGGCACTCCTCCAGCTCACTGCAGCACCATTCAAAATAAATACGTATCTAGACTATGACTTCGAGTCATCCGGATCGGTGTTCCAACTAGCATCAGTGTAACCATTTACAACAAGCTGTTCATCACCTCCATAAGAAAGAACCATATCCTTAGTCCTATTCAGGTACTTTAGGATATTCTTGACCGCTGTCCAGTGCTCCATTCCAGGATCACTTTGATATCGCTAGTCAAACTAACGACATGTGCTATATCCGGTCTTGTACACAGCATGGCATACATGATAGAACCTATGGCCGAGGCATAGGGAATATTATTCATCTTTTCTCTATCTTCTGCCGTAGCCGGACTTTGAGTCTTACTCAAGGTCTTACCTGACAACATGGGCACGAACCCTTTCTTGCTCTCTTCCATTCTAAACTTCTTTAGAACTTTGTCTAAGTATGTACTTTGTGAAAGCGCTATTAGGCGTCTTGATCTATCTCTATAAATCTTGATGCCTAGAATATATGCCGCTTCGCCAAGATCCTTCATTGAAAAACTATTATTCAAATAGGTTTTGACGCTATTAAGAAGTTCTATATCATTCCCAATCAACAATATGTCATCTACATATAGTACTAGGAATGCTACAGAGCTCCCACTCACTTTCTTGTAAATACAAGCTTCTCCATAAGTTTGTATAAATCCAAAGTTTTTGATTACTTTATCAAAACGTTGATTCCAACTCCGGGATGCTTGCTTCAGTCCATAAATGGAGCGCTAAAGTTTGCATACCTTGTCAGCATCACTAGGATCGACAAAACCCTTGGGTTGTACCATATACAACTCTTCCTCAATGTCACCATTAAGGAACGCCGTTTTGACATCCATCTGCCAAATTTCATAATCGAAATATGCAGCAATTGCTAACAAAATCCTTACAGACTTTAGCTTCGCTACTGGTGAGAAAGTCTCATCGTAGTCAACACCTTGAATTTGTCGGAACCCTTTCACGACAAGTGGAGCTTTATAGACGGTAACATTACCATCAGCATCTGTTTTTCTTTTGAAAATCCATTTGTTCTCGACAGCCTTACGACCATCCGGTAAGTCCACCAAAGTCCATACTTGGTTTTCGTACATGGATCCCATTTCGGATTTCATGGCTTCTAGCCATTTGTCGGAATCTGGGCTCACCATAGCTTCTTCATACGTCGCAGGGTCATCAGTGTTGTCCACCAATATGACGTTCAAGGCAGATTCATACCAATCAGGAGTGGTATGAACTCTCTTTGACCTGCGAGGTTGAGTAGTAACTTTGTTCGAAGTTTCATGATCACCATCATTAGCTTCCTCTCCAATTGGTGCAGGCGGCACAAAAACATCTTCCGGTGCTGCGCTACTCTCAACTCCGAGAGAAGGTTCAATAACCTCGTCGAGTTCTACTTTCCTTCCAGTCACTTCCTTCGAGAGAAACTCCTTCTCAAGAAAGGATCCATTCTTGGCAACAAAAACTTTGCCTTCGGATCTATGATAGAAGGTATACCCAATTGTTTCTTTAGGGTATCCTATGAAGACGCATTTCTCCGCTTTGGGTTCAAGCTTATCAGGTTGTAACTTCTTTACATACGCTTCGCAACCCCAAACTTTAAGGAACGACAACTTAGGTTTCTTACCAAACCACAATTCGTATGGTGTCGTTTCAACGGATTTAGATGGTGCCCTATTTAAAGTGAATGCGGCTGTCTCTAATGCATAGCCCCAAAATGATAGTGGTAAATCTATAAGAGACATCATAGACCGAACTATATCTAAGAGAGTTCGATTACGACGTTCGGACACACCATTACGCTGTGGTGTTCCCGGCGGTGTCAACTACGAAAGTATTCCACATTTCTTTAAATGCATGCCAAACTCATAACTTAGATATTCACCTCCGCGGTCAGAACGCAGAAACTTAATCTTCTTGTTACGATGATTTTCCACTTCACTTTGAAATTCCTTAAACTTCTCGAAAGTTTCGGACTTATGTTTCATAAAGTAGACATACCCATATCTACTTAAGTCATCCGTGAAAGTGAGAACATAACGATATCCACCACGCGATGCTACACTCATTGGACCGCACACATCGGTATGTATTATTTCCAATAAGTCTGTAGCTCGCTCCATTATTCCAGAGAATGGAGTCTTAGTCATTTTTCCCATTAGACATGCTTCGCATCTTTCAAGTGATTCAAGAAGTCCATCAGAATGGAGTTTCTTCATACGCTTCACTCCAATGTGACCAAGACGACAGTGCCACATGTATGTAGAATTATCATTCAATTTTATTCGTTTAGCATCTATGTTGTGAACATGTGTATCACTACTATCGAGATTCAATAAGAATAAACCATTCATCTCAGGTGCATTACCATAAAAGATATTACTCATATAAATCGAACAACCTTTATTCTCAGACTTAAAAGAGTAACCGTCTCGCAATAAACAAGATCCAGATATAATGTTCATGCTTAACGCAGGCACCAAATAACAATTATTTAAATTTAAAACTAATCCCGAAGGTAGATGTAGAGGGAGCGTGCCGACGGCGATCACATCAACCTTGGAGCCATTTCCAACGCGCATCGTCACCTCGTCTCTTGCCAGTCTTCGTTTATTCCGCAGCTCCTGTTTCGAGTTACAAATATGAGCAACCGAACTAGTATCAAATACACATGCACTAGTACGACTACTAGTAAGATACACATCAATAACATGTATATCGAATATACCTTTCTTCTTGATGTTGCCGTTCTTCAGATCCGCCAGGTACTTGGGGCAGTTACGCTTCCAGTGACTAGCACCCTTGCAGTAGAAGCACTCAGTTTCAGGCTTAGGACCAGCCTTGGGCTTCTTAGCAGGTGCAACAGCTTTCTTGCCATCCTTCTTGAAGTTGCCCTTTTTCTTAGGCTTGCCCTGTTTCTTGAAATTGGTGGTCTTATTGACCATCAACACTTGGTGCTCCTTCTTGATCTCCACTTTAGCAGTTTTCAGCATGGACGATAGTTCAGGCAACGTCTTGTTCATGCAGTGCATATTGTAGTTCATCACAAAGTTCTTATAACTCGGTGGCAGTGATTGGAGGACACGGTGAATCCCCAACTCATTAGGAATCGTTATCCCCAACTCTTGGAGCTTGTTTGCGTGCCCAGACATGGTGAGCACGTGCTCGCTAATGGAGCTTCCCTCTTCCATCTTGTAGGTAAAGAACTTTTCGGAGGCCTCATAGCTCTCCACAGCCGCGTGAGTCTCAAAAATGAGCTTGAGCTCCTTAATGATCTCGAACGGTTCGTGGTGCTCAAAACGCTTCTGGAACTCCGTTTCTAAACCATACAGGATGGCACACTGAACTGTGGAGTAATGATTTTTTCGAGTGGCGTAAACATTCTTTACGTCATCGGTGGCATCATCTGCAGGTGGGTCACCTAGCGGTGCTTCGAGCACATAGGTCATCTGACCAGCCCTGAGGACAATCTTCAGACCACGGAGCCAGTCCGTGAAGTTGCTTCCATTGTTCTTAAGTTTTTCTTTCTCTAGAAACGCATTGAAATTGATGGAGAGGTTCGCCATAATCTACAACAAATTTGCAAGTAGTTTAGACTAAGTTTATGATAAATTGAGTTCAATTTTAATTCTTAAATTAACTAGGCGAACTCCCACTCAAAACAACATCCCTCACATTGTCTTAGTGATTACACGAACCAAGTCCACTACACCAAGTCCGATCTTCACGAGAGAGGATGTAGTTTCATCGGTGAACAATCTTCATGTTCATCATATCACTTATATGATTCATGCTCTACCTTTTGGTATTCCGTGTTCCGAGACCATGTCTATACATGCTAGGCTCGTCAAGATTAACCTTAGTTTCCGCATGTGCAAATCTGGCTTGCACCCGTTGTATGCACACGTAGAATCTATCACATCCGATCATCACGAGATGCTTCGAGACGACGAGTCTTAGCAACGGTGCCAACTAAGGACGAACACTTTTATTACTTGATATTTAGTGAGAGGGATCATCTTATAATGCTATCGTCGCGATCTAAGCAATACAAGATGCATAAAGGATTAACATCACAGGCAATTCATAATTAGTGTGATATGATATGGCCCTTTCTTATTATGCCTTTGATCTTCATCTCCAAAGCACATACATGATCTCCATCATCACCAGCATTGCGTCAAGGTCAGTGGCGCCGCTTCATGGTTGTCCATCATCACCAGCAACTATTACAACTACTTGGAATAAAGCTATTACAAGATGAATAGACACGCAGGTCTTACCAGAATTAAAGACAACCATTAGGCTCCTGCCAGTTGCCATATTACAACAAGGATCATTACATACATCAAATATAATCACAATCACATGATGGCCATATCACATCACAAAACCCCTGCAAAAACAAGTTAGACGCCTCTAATTTTCTTTGCATGTTTTACGTGGTTTGGGGCTTTCGAATAAGAACGGATCTTACCTACGAAACTAAACCACAACGTTGATACAAGTGCTATCGAGTGCAAAGTGTAAATTGGATCTATACTATGATGGGAGAGACAGACACCCGCAAAGCCACTTGTGCAAAGCAAGTTACACGTCAAGCATGGAGCAAGTCTCATGTGCGATGACATGTAAGGTTAGACCGAGCCGCTTCATCCCACCATACCGCAAGATGCAAAGTACACAAAGCAAAATACGGCACGAGCACCAACGCCCACAAAACCATTGTGTTCTACTCATGCAACAGATCTACGCATAGACAAGGCTCTGATACCACTAATTGGTTCGTAGCATGGAAAACAAAAAAATTCTACCGCAAGAACAAACAAAACCCAGATCTAATCTAGATAAAAGCCAAGATCTAATCTATTAGACATGTGCAACAAGATAGATCGGTACTAACCTTCGTAGAACCGAAAGCGTTACGAGATTGGATCTCGTGGTTGATGTAGTCGATCACTTGCCGATCTCAAGATTGTGTGGATGATCCTTCCGGCGCCGCGTTAAGCAGACTCCGTAATCGGTCACACGCGTGAGTCGGCAGACCTTCCTCTCCTGCTCCAAAGCAATGCGGAGGTAGTAGATCTTCTCCACGGAATCCCAGCAGCACGACGGTGTGGTGGTGGTGGTGGAGTAGAGATTTCTGCAGAGCTTCGCCTAAGCCAGAGCAGAGCGAAGGAGGAGGAGAGAGGCGGCGGCTAGGGTTTGTTATGGGAGAGGTCTAGGGGGTGGCGCCCCTCCCCTCTATTTAAAAGAGGGAGGCACCATGGGAGGGGGAGTCCTAGTAGGACTCCCCTCCCTCCTTGGCCGGCGGATTGGGAGGGGGGAGGAATCCTCCTCCCCCATGAATCCGTGTCTTGCCCCACAAAGACTCCTTGATCCTTTCTTGGTTTTCAAGCAAACTCCAAGAAATCTTCTAGAACCTTCTAGAACATTCCGAAACCTTCTAGAATCTCCATACAAACACTCTGGATCATTTCCTAACTTAGAAAATGATCCCCAATACATGAATCTTATTGTCCGGACAATTCCGGATCTTCTCGTGATGTCCCGAATCCAATCCGAGACTCCAAACTACATTAGGTCTCCAACGCACATTCCATATCTACTTAAAACAACTTCGAACCTTAAGTGTGTCACCCTACGGTTCGTGAATATGCAAACATGATGAAGACACCTCTCCTATCAATAACCATCAGCGGGATCTGGAGATCCATAACGGCTCCCACATACTCAACGATGACTTCGTGATCGATAGAACCATTAACATACGAAAACCAATTCCCTTTGTCACACGATATTCTACTTATCTGAGGTTTGATCATCGGTATCTCCATACCTAGTTCTACCTCGTTACTGATAAGTACTCTTTACTCGTTCCATGTTATGTCATCCCTCGTGACCTAGTCACATGCTTGCAAGCTAACTAGATGACATTCCACCGAGAGGGCCCAGAGCATATCTATCCGTCATATGGATGGACAAATCCCAATCTTGGTCCATGCGCTTCAACACATACTTTCAGAATACCCAATGACACCTTTATAACCACCCGATTCTGAGCGATGTTTGATGTCATCAACGTACCCATCCGGTGATGGTGATTAACATAACCTCATGGTGAAGGATTAGGTTACTATGCATTTGAAAGCTTACGAATCTGAACTTTAATGACTTGATCTTATGCTACGCTTACTATGGGTGTGTGTGTCCATCACATCATTCTCCTAATGATATAACCTTGTTATTAATGACATCCAATGTCCATGATCAGGAAACCATGATCATCATTTAATCAACAAGCTAGTTCCACAAGAGGCTTACTAGGGACTCTTTTATGTTTACAAAACACACATGTATCAGTGTTTCCTTATAATACAATTATAGCATGGGATGTAAACATTCATCATAAACACAAAGATATAATAATAACCACTTTTATTATTGCCTCTTGGGCATATCTCCAACATTTTAATGAACAAAACAATGTTTTCACCATGATTATCTTTGCTTACTTTTTTTATCCATTTTAGTTTTTGTTTTCACTTAGTTTACTTTTCTGTTGTTAGTTGCTTGCTTATTAGAGTGTCTTAGAACTTCTGAAGTTTTAGTTTTGATTTGCTTTTGCATCTTTTCGAAAAATCTTTCTGTCAGAAAATCATTCATCTGTACCTGAAAATTGCTCAAAAATAAAGTGTCTCGAAAAATCCCAGAAAATTCATATTAAATTTTTACGTGAAAAAAGGGGCAGAGAAGTGCCTGGAGAGTACCGGGGGCCCACCAGGCAGGCACACCACCTGGTGGCGTGGCCATCCTAGGGGTGCGCCTGGCCATGGTGTGGGCCACCCCTGGCCCTCCACTCACTCTCTCACTTCCCACTGCCTTCTCTCTCCCGAGAAAACACCAGCTCATTGCTCGAAATCGTGTTCTTGCTGTTCTTGCCCACGATTTTTCAATCTCCTTGCTTAGCCCATCTTTGCTGCTGAAATTTGGAGCAATTGTTCTCCGGTATGTGACTCCTCTGCTTGTCCAAGTAGATTTGTGTTTAGTGGTTTGTATCTTGAGTATTTTGCTGTTGTAGGTGACAGGTTATGAGAGCTTGTAAACTTTTTCAATGCTTAGATATATTGTTTTGATGCATGTTTAGGCCTCTTGCAAGTCCATATGAGTAGTTCCCTTCATTATGTAATCACTTTGCAATCACTTGTATGATGGTTGTCCTAAATTTTAGAAAAGAAGATGAATGAACACCAACTCAACCAACATGAACTAAGGGTGCCTGAGGTTATGAAGCTTCACTGAGAGGAGGAAGTTTTTCCTTCCATCTATCCATGCCTCGAATTCATGAGGGCTGCAGGGATTTCTCAGGATTTCCATACTTTAATTGCTAATGTAGGATTGGAGCATTTTGTGGAAGATGAACCTTACCAATTTGTGAAACTAACTATGTCTGTGGTGTAGGACTTTTGATTTAGTTGCTCTTTTCCTAACCCCATGGTTCACTACAAAATTTACAATATAGCTGTCAACCTTCCTTTTGATGACTTTTGTGCAGCTATTAAAGTACCCCAGTGGGGATCATGTGAAAGGATTAAAGAGCGACCTGCACCACTCATGGACTTGTATGCGGAGATTTGCTAAGGGAGCAGCTTCTCAAAGGAGAGTGGAAAAATCCGTAATATTCATCTCCCGTCTATTCGCTACTTTGCTTACTTTATTGCCAAGTGTGTTCTCGCTAGGAAAACTACTAATAAGTTATCCTCATATGATCTAGCATTCATCTCAGCTGCTTTAAAACAAGATAGGACTTATAATTTGGGTGCCTTGATAGCTTTCCGTCTTGTTGCTAACCGCGAGAAAGGTGGACTTTGTGGAGGCCTCATCGCCTCTCATTTATTAGCTTTGCATGGTGTAGTGCCTCATCATTTATACCTACAGTTTCCCATACAGAGGCTTGAACTTAATTCCATGATACAGCATAAATTTGTTTCTTCTTGGGCTAATTTGAGTGATTTGTCTTATGAAATAACCTTTCTCAAGGCTAGTTGGAGAAGGAGTAAGTCCGAGCGAGTTGTTCTTTTGCCTGCACCTGTTTTGTTTAACCTTGATATCAGGGTAGGATGGTCACTCACCGAGGAAGAACTCGTTGCATACTTGGGAGAGCTCTCCCAACAGGAGCAGGATACTGGAAGGGAGGTTACAGATGATTCGGTCCAGCCCTCGAATGAGGGGGAGTCTTCATATCAGCAGCCTACCTATGATTGGGGAGCTTCTTCTTCTTCCCCAGGGCCTAACCATGATCATTATTATGATGACCCGCCTGCTTAGAACCCTTACCCGCGTTGGGGTTGATACCTACTTAGGCCAAAAGCCTAAGCTTGGGGTGAGGTACACCGACATCACACTCATCTCCATATCACGTTCCGTTGGTACTTTGTATATCCATGCTTCATTCTCTTTTAGTTTTCATTCTTTCTTTACTTTTGCTTTCTAAAACACAAAAAGACCAAAAATATTTCCGTTGTTTCTCTTTGTTTGCTTCTTTTTCTGTTTGCCTTGGTTTGCTTCTTACTTTTTGCTTTGTTTGAACTATTCGAAAAACTCAAAAAGATTTCGCTTTGCTTGTTCTTCCTTTTTGTTCTTGCCTTTAAAAATCAAAAACACCAAAAATATTTGTTGTTCTTCTTTGGTTTTGTGAAGTTTGTTGCAGGGTTCAGCATTCCTCAGTGGAATTTGGTTTCATGTTATTATTCAAGCCACACAAGTGAAGGGCAATAATGAGGATTAATGACAACTTGAGGTATGGTAAGAGGCTGGTAACGAACTCTATTTGTTTTCATTTTTGTACATATACTCATCATTGTGGGCATGCTTAGCCTATTCATGTAAGGTGTATGTTATTTATGGATGCTTAGTAGTTCTTGCTTTCCTATGATTAGTTCCAGCTTGTTAATGGTTTGTAGCATGTCATATGAATGTTTGCTTGCATTGTTCTATTCATCACTTGGTATGACACTGTGGAATCCTCCTCTAAATGTTTCACTTGAATTGACTTGGCACATGCTCACGCATGCATATGACTGAAACAATAAATCAGTTAAGCCTCGATGAATTATTTTGCCTCAGGGGTCTTGAATCACTTTCATGCCATGATTAGTCCTGTTTTGTTCCAAGCATGATTATGACAGTTATTGCTCTCTCGTTTGTTGCTCCCTTACTATTTCTAGCCTTCACTTGCACTGAGTATGAGCTCTACTCGTGTTTCCAACTGCCCAAAACCAATATTGCCAAAAGTGTCCACCATACCTACCTATTAGCATCATTTGCTTTTCTGTGCATATTCAGTATGCCTTATTTTCTTCCTAATAAAATGTTTGCTTGTTATGAGAAAGTTAGTTAGTAAAGCTCTCACGAACTTGATGGCACACTTTATTTCTTGCACTTAATAAACCTGAACCATTGTGACTGTCCATGAAAGTTATATGCTTGCAAATTATAGGCCGGGGATTAGCAGAATCATGCTGTCACGGGGAATGCTTTCAACACCGGTAAATATATACCCAGTTGATATCATGCTCTTTTGTTTTAGGATGTCGTCGGTGTGAAATAAAAGGGGAGCTTGTAAATCCATGGAGTTATGTATGTGTGTTAGAGAAACGCCTGGGCGGCTGGTCTAATCCATGCGTAATCATGGTGGAAACCTGCAACGTAACCATAATGAGCAATCTATGAAGCATTCTTCTTATAAAAAAGAGAGAGATAGTTATTGAGAAAAAGAAAAAAGAGATGATGAGAAAAGAGGAAAGAGAGAAAAAAGCACCATTTTCCTATGGTAAATAAGAAGATTGCTGAGATGCTCATTGTCTGCTTGCCTTGTCATTTTGATATGGGGATTCTTCCGTATCATCAGGTAAGGGGTGCCCCGTTGGCGGTTCTCTATGATACGCATGTATTTACCATGACAAGAACTCACCGGTAACTAAAGTTGAGTAGCATGAGGAGCGGCCCTCGTACTCAAGGGACATGAGATTTCCAGTTTATAGTCTGTCAAGCATATAACTCGTATTGGACCTCACTTTCACCTTAACCATTTAAAGATGCTTATGATAGGGGCAATGAGAGCTCAAAGATAATGAGTACCATACTTTCAGCATTTGGAAGCCTTTCAAACTTTTCAAAACCTTTTCATTCCCTTGTTGAGTCACCACCTATTCTATGAGCACTTTCTTGAGAGCATAGTTGTCATTCTTAGTGTGATGTGCTTGTCTCAAAACTTGATTAATTGTGTCATGACTTTGATGTTTGTATCTTTGATATCTTTACTTCTAGTCTTCACTTGAACTTCAGAGGTGCCTTGGCATTTTATGTTTGCTCTACAATCAAAGGCAAGTGAGATACCACTCTATCATACCTTTTTATGAGCATTGCAATGTTTCTTATGTTTATGTTTCATGCTACTTACTATTTTTGAGTTGGAATCTCTTCATAGCTTGCAATGACTATTAAGTAAACTTTGTTGCATACTCTTTATTATGAATTACCTGAGTAGTTGATCATATGCTGAGAATATATACATCTTATGAAGCAAATGTGTTCGTGAAAGTTTCTTTTATTGCACTCAGTTTTCAACTGAATTGCTTGAGGAGAAGCAATAAGCTAAGCTTGGGGGAGTTGATACGTCCAAAACGTATCTACTTTCCTGAACACTTTTGCTATTGTTTTTCCTCTAAACTTGTGTGATTTGGATACAACTAACACGGATTGGTAGCTATTTTCATTGAATTACCTTGATGTCTAGTTTTGTGGAAAATCAACTATCGGAAAAATCCAGGAAAATATGCCAAAATCCTATTTCACCGAAGACTCATGGAGCCGTAAGGCGAGATGGAGGAGGGCCACGAGGGCCCACACCACTGTCACATGGCTGAGCCCAGCCAAGCCACTGGGGTGGTGTGGCTGCCTCGATCACCCCCTCGGCCTCCCTCTTCGCCTATAAGTTGCCTCTTGACCTAATAACCAAGGGGGGTTCGACGTTTTTCCAGAAAGAGTTCCGCTACACCGCCACCACCAGATTCTGCAATTCAGAACCAGAAGCTCCGTTCTAGCACCCTGCTGGGACGGGGAATTGGAGGAGATCATCGCCATCATCATCACCATCGCTTCTCCATCAACCATCCATGTTTCCCCCATCCATGAGTGAGTAATCCCCCGCTGTAGGCTATGGGGATGGTAGGGATTGGATAAGATCGTTCATGTAATGGCATCAGATTGTTAGGGCATGGTGCCTAGTATCTATTATTAGTGCTTTTTGACTTTGTTGCAACTTGTTATGCTTAATGCTTGTCACTAGGGCCCGAGTGCCATGATTTCAGATCTGAACATGTTATTGATTCATTATGATAGTATTGTTTATGGTCTTACCTACAAGTTGTATACATATATTGTTGTCCGGAACCAAAGGCCCCGAAGTGACAGCAATCGGGATAACCGGAGGGGATGGCTTTGATGTGAGGATCACATGTATTCATGGAGTGTTAATGCTTTGCTCCAGTTCTCTATTAAATGGATCACCTTAATTGCCAGTAGTTCCCTTGAGGCCCGGCTTCAAACGGGCTGGCAGGACAAAATATGTTGTGTAAGTTCTCATTGCGAGCACGTATGACTATATATGGAACACATGCCTATGATTATTTAGAACTTGGATGCTTTATCTTATTTATCTACAAATGCCCTATATCTTGATTGCTATATGAATTGTCTTGTCCATGCAACGCCCGTCCATCCATCCCTATGCCTACCGCGCTTTAATCGTACTGTTTACTGCAATTGTTACTACTGTCTTTACTTTCACTACTTCTATTACTTTGCTACTGCTACTACAAAACTGTTGCTACTGATAAACTGCTGTGAGAAAGATTGTTTCTAGGTGCAGCTGAATTAACAACTCAGTTGTTAAGGCTTATAAATATTCTTTGACTCCCGTTGTGTCGAATCAATAAATTGGGTTTCACTTCCCTCAAAAATACTGTGATACACCCACTATACTTGTGGGTCATCAGTTAGCAACGTATCAACGCTCATTGGTCCACATACATTAGTATGTATGATACCCAATAAGTCCGTTACCCGCTCCATCACTCCGGAGAATGGTGTCTTGGTCACCTAGCCCATAAGGCATGGTTCACATCTATCGAGAGATTCAAAATCTAGCGACTCCAAAAGTCCATCAGAATGGAGCTTCTTCATGCGTTTCACACTGATATGGCCCAAACTGCAATGTCTTATATACATGGAATTATCATCACTATGCTTACATTATTTGGCATCAATGTTATGGATATGTGAATCATTACAATCAAGATTTAATAAGAACAAACCATTACTTTCCGATGCACAAGCATAAAATACATCATTCATATAAGTTGAACAACCACTTGTTTATGAATTAATGAATAACCATCTCACAACTAGAAAGATCCACTCACAATATTCATGCTCAACGCAGGTACAAAGTAACACTTATTCAAAATTAAAACTAATCCCAAAGGAAGACGTAGAGGGAGAGTGCTGACAGCCATCACATCCACCTCGTGGCCGTTGCCAACACGCATCGTCATCTCGTTATTCACCAAGCACCGCTTATTCCACAACTCTTGCTGAGAGTTACAAATGTAAGCAACAGATCCAGTATCAAGTACCCAAGTGTTGCTCCTAGAACTTGTGAGGAAAACATCAATAACATATATATCACATATACCTTTCTCTTTAGCGGTAATCTTGTCGGCCTTCTTATCCTCCAAGTACTTGGAGCAATTGCACTTCTAGTGTTCGTCCCCTTTGCAGTAGAAGCACGTGACTCCAGGCTTGGGTCTTGGATTGGGCGCCTTGGAGGAACCGACAATAGGCTTGCCATCCTTCTTTGGTTTGCCCCTCTTGCCCTTACCCTTCTTGTCAGTCAAGGCAGTGTGCTCCTTCTTGATTTCCACCTCAACATGTTTGAGCATAGCAAACAAATCAGACAAGGTTTTGGTCATCCCCTGCATGTTGTAGTTCAAGACGAATCCTTTATAGCTAGGGGCAACGATTACAGCACCCTATCAATCGCCAGTTCGTCATGCATTTTACAATCCAAGTCGTTTAGGCGCTAAACGTACCCAGACATTTTGACTACATGCTCGCTCATGCTGATGTGCTCTTCCATCTTGGCCGAGGAGAACAATTTCAAGGTTTCATACCTCTCAACCCTGGTTTGCGGTGCAAAGATAGCTTTGAGATCAGTGATTATCTCATAAGCACTCATCTTCTCAAAGCACTTTTGCAGGTCAGCCTCCATGGCATAAAGCCCGAGACTAGAATACATTCCTCTCATCCTCAGGAGCGAAATCTGTGGGTTTGTCACCCAACGCAGCTTCTGGTGCATATGATAGCTTCTAGCGAACGAGGATAATCCTCAAATTGTGGGACCATGCGGTGAAGTTTGACCCATCATTTTTAAGATTTCCTTCCTCAAGGAAAGTGCCTAGGTTGAAGGTGGGGCAAGGCATCTACAATGATATTTGCAACGATATCAAACTTATGTTCATAATATGAGTTCATGTTTAATTAAACTAAATTACCATAACTCCCACTTAAACGAACATCCCTCGTCGTTGTTTTAGTGATTACATGATCCTAATTCACTATAACATCTCTGGTCATCATGGTCGATGGTATAGCTTCAAAGGTAGACATCGACATGTCAATCACATAAATCATGTGACTCATGCTTAAACTTTGCGTCACTTATGTTCTAAGGCCATGTCTGTACATGCTAAGCTCTCCAACGTTAACCTTAGTGTATTGTAGTGCAACATGGCTTACACCCACCATATGGGAACGTCGATATGTCTAACATCTGATCATCACAGTGTGCTTCATAAAGAAGAACTTTTTAGTGGTGCACACTAATGAGAGAACACGACTGTTAGAATTAAGTGTGAGGGATCATCTTATAATGCTACCATCATGAGTTTAATACTAGTAGAATAATATGCATAATTAATCAAAATCATATGTAAATAAGTTATGCGATATGATATTGTCCTCGCGCCTTGATCTCCATCGAGTGCGTCAACATTGCACCAGGTTCACGACGCCTCCATGCCGTCGGCAGTTTATTTCATAAACACTTACCTAGACCATACATATCACATGTCCTACAAAATAATGTCAGATGCCTCTACTTTATCTTTGCATGTTTTACGTGGCTCTATGGGATTTCGCACAAGAACAGTTTCTTACCTACAAACATAAACCACAACATGGATTGACAAGTTGTCTCTTTAAGCCCCTTTTAAGGAACGTCCTTTATAAATATCATATCAACTAATGTAAGAGAGACATGCACCCACTAGACACTTATATGGTACGAGCCATATGTTGAGCGTGAAATCAGTCTCGTGTGAGGTTACGCGTAAGGTCGATTCAGGCTACTTCATCGAACATTGCCGCGATATGAATAAGTACACGTGGGAGGGTAATAACTAGAAAATTAATGTCCACGTATTTCTATATGTTCCACTCGTACTATCACATGTACGCATAGATCGGCTCTGATACCACTGAAGAGTTCCGCAACAGAAAATAAAAATTCTAACGACAAGAACAACATAGCCAAGATCTATCTATGTAGATGTAAAATAATGAGAGAGATTCAGTGTTCATACTCTTGAAGACCGAAAGCAGGATTATGTTCCCGTCCAACGTTGCTGATGTAGATAAACAACGTAGCCGACCTCAAGGTCGATAAGGCATCTAAGCGTCTAGCACCATAGTTGGTGATGCCTCCGAAGTTCTATACATGTTCGGTGTACAGGTGTTTCCCGGACTCCAGTCCAGTAAAGCAGCAGAATAAGAATATCCGGACCAACTCCAATAGCATGACGGCGTTCGTATGGTGGAGAAATCTCTACCTCGTTGTGCACGGTCCGGACTGGGGAACATACACGTGAGGGAGTGATGGCAACAACTCCATGTGTACCAACTTGTTGGGACTCCAAGTGTGTAGTGTTGTAGCAAGCGTATTTTCCCACAAGGGTGACTCGAGGGTTTATATCAAATTCTCGGGGAATTGTCTTAGAGTTATCTTTTGTTTCTCCTCTTCAAGCAACCTACAAAAAAGTCGTTGCCTTGTGACCCAACTTCACCATGTGGTTGTCAAGCACAAGAATTCGTATTAGTAAAACTGAAATAAACTTCTAAATAAATAAAGTAAAATAATTGAAAGGACATTTACTGTCTTAATCACTTTTGGTGTTTGTTAACAACTAGTAGACCTTTTTACAGTTTGCTACTGTCTACAGGTTGATATTTTACTAAGTGAAAAGGACCATTGGCCTGCGGAACATTCCCTGCATTGTTACCTGTCTCTTGGGAATTCCAGACCAGAGTCTCCGGTGTGGTCCGGAGTTTCCCCACGAGTCTCTGGAGGGGGCTTCAGTTTTCCTGCCTGGGTCAGCCAGAGAGGTGGTCCGGAGCTTGGTCCGGAGTCTCCGGTCCGTGCCTCAGGCCGGAGTCTCCAGTGTAGAGGGACCGGAGTCTCCGGTCCACTTGGCTTCCAAGTGGGCTGGGTCATTACATTTGTGGTCCAGAAGGCTGGTCCAGGCCCGCCGAGTCTTGGTGTATGGGCCGAGTCTCGTCCGACTCTTCTCCAACGGCCAGAAAACGGTTCACTGGTGCGAAGGGCTATAAATAGAGGACCTTATCCCTTCCTTCAGCTGCCCGTCCACCTCAAGAACACCATGTCCATTTGAGGCACCAAATCAACAAGATCTCTTCATCCAACCATCCAAAGTCATTGATATTTGGAGAATCGAAGGAGGAGGCCTTTACATCTTCACCAAGAGAGATCTTCATTTCCCCCTTATTCACTTGAGGGCCCCTTGATCTAGTGTTTCATTGGAAACCCTAGCTTGTGATTTAGTTATTACTAGCTTGTCTTTGATTGTTTGATAGCTAGCTTGTACTTGGGAGCCTCCAATTAAGTTGTGGATGTGTGCCCCGAACTCGTTGTAAAGGTGCCGGCTTCCACCTCGAAGGTTGCCATATAGTGGAAGAGGTGAATCGAATGAAGGAAATATGCCCTGAGAGGCAATAATAAAGTTGTTATTATGTATTCCTTATATATGATAGATGTTTATTTTGCATGCTAGAATTGTATTGATCGGAAACATCAATACATGTGTGTTTAATAAACAAAAAGGGTTCCTAGTTATGCCTCTCTTATAGACTAGCTTGTTGATTAACAAGATGATCAAGGTTTCCTAATCATGGACATTGGATGTTGTTAATAACAAGGTCACACCATTGGTGGAATGATGTGATGAACATTCATCCGAAGTATAGCATTACGATCAAGTCATTATGTTTATATTGCTATAACATCATATGAAGTAATCTTTATCCTTAGACCATGAGATCATGTTAATTGCTAACACCTGAAGAGTATCTTGATAACATCAAACATCACACCGTAACAGGGTGACTATAAAGATGGGTTCAGTACTACGAAGGTGTTATGTTGAGGCTCATGGATCAAGAGTGGAATTTGTCAATCCCGATGACGTATAGATATACTCTGGGCCCTCTCGGTGATATCACATTGAGATAGCTTGCAAGCAAGTGATGTGATCACTAGAATGTTATATCACGGGAACGAGAAAAGAGTGCATGTCGGTAACAAGATCAAACTAGGTATTTGGATACCGATGATCGAATCTCGGACATGTATTATATCAAGAGACAAAGGGATTTAGTTACAAGCGTTAAAGGTTCTCACGATCACAGAAGTCATCGTTGAATATGCAGGAGTCGAGATGGATCTCCGAGGTCCGCTTCTGACTATTGATCTGAGAGGAGTCTCAATCATGTCTGCATTATTCGCGAACCATAGGGTGACACACTTAAGAGTTACCGGACACCATTTTGGAGCACATATGTTTCAGACGAAAGAATTGCAAAGCGCGGGAATTGTTTCGATAGAAACCGGAAATTGTTTCGGGTGAAATTGCAGAAAGTGGTTCTGCATGTGATATTGAAATATTGCAAGGGGATATATGTGAATGTTTGTTAATTAAAAAAATCTGAATAAATTTAATAAAAGAGTTTTATTAAATGAGAGAGCATTAAACTTGGAGAATTTTAATGCATTTAAAGTAGGGACTTTAAAGGGGAATGTGAAGAGGCATTTTAATGTGGAGGGGTTACCACCACATGAATGGGGGAGGTGAGAGGTCACCCGCCATGCGCCGGCCATGGAGAGAGGGGGTACCCCCCTCCTCCTATAAAAGGCCACCCTCTTCCTCCTTCTTCCCGACACCTCCTTGTGAAGGATCTCTCTCCCCCTCTAGAATTATTCCCCCATGGTCTCGGATTAGCGAGATACATGTTCCCGGTGGAATTTCGTCTGGAAGGAGTTGTTGCTTCTGCTGGATCGCTGGAGCGAGGAGGTGGAGGTTGTCCGGTGGCTTGAACGTGTGTGCGAGTACGGATGCGCTGCTGAGTTCCGGCGCTCGGACTTCCACTCGATCTTGAGATCAGCAAGTGTACGACTACATCAACCACGAGTTCCTACTCGTTAACAAAACTCGTTGTCTTTGAGGGTAAGTTCTTGTTGGATGTATGTCCACCTGTTGCTTTGTACCTAGTAGATAGATCTTGGCGTGTAGTTCTCATCGTAGGAATTTTTTTGTTTTCTATGCTGCGGACCCCAACAATGGTATCAGAGCCTGATCTATGCGTAGGTGCTTTGCACGGGTAGTACACATATGTTTATATGTGGGCGATGATGATCATGTTATTGCGTCTTCTATGTATTTTGGATATTGGTGGCATAGTGGGATGAAGCTGCCCAGACCAACCTTACATGTCATCGTACATGAGACCGGTTCCACGACTGACATGCAACTTGTTTTGCATAAGTGGTTGGCGGGTGTCTGTCTCTCCTACTATAGTCAATATCTGATTTACAATGAGTTGCTAATAACTTAGTTATCCTCGTTGTGGTTCATGTTCGTAGGTGAGAACGGTTCTATCTCCGAAAGCCCTAAGCCACGTAAAACTTGCAATTGATAAATTAGAGGCGTCTAGTTTAGATCGTTGCTGGGCTAGTGTATTGATATGGTATTGTTGTAAGTAGATGTATGATAGATACTCTTACAACACACTCAACGTGTAAGTTCCATAGACCTTGGCCTTACACACAAAGGAATGATAGAGATCATACCACGATGCAAGTGATAGAGATCAAATGCATGGACCATATCATCTCACTTTACACATTAGATGTTAGCATCTTATACTGCTAGTTTGGCGCTTTCTGTAGCATTGTAAGATGATCCCTCATTTAGATATCAAGATAAAAATGTGTTCTTCCTTGAGTATGCACCGTTCTGTGCATCGTATTTCGAGACATCACGTGATGATCGGGTGTACTCGAATTTACGCTTTCATAGGAATGGGTGTAAGACAGTTTTACACACGCGAATACTAAGGTTCTTACTTGGCGAGCCTAGCATGTATAGACATGGCCTCGGAACACGGACCGAAAGGTTAAGCATGAGTCATATAGTTGATATGATGCCCATATAGATGCTCGCCTTTGAAGCTACATCAACTCACGTGATGATCGGACTTGGTGTAGTGGATTTGGTTCATGTAATCACCAAAAGGACATGAGGATGTCGTTTTTGAGTGGGAGTTCATTAGTAATTTGGATTAGTTGAACTCACTCTATCATAAACTTAGTCTAAATAAACTTTACAAATTCTGTAGATGGCACCACCTTTTAATTTCAATGTGTTCATGGAGAAAGAGAAACTTGCTACGAATGGTAGCAACTTCACGAATGGGCTATGAATTTGAGGATTCTCCTCCTTTCTTTGCACAAAAGCAATATGTGCTAGATGTGCGCTAGGACCCACCAGCTCGATGCCTGACGAGGAAAAGAATGTCTATGTGACTCGTCAGAGGACCACAACTTAGTTCATTGCGACATCTTGTATGGGCTAGAGCGAACTTGGCGTTTCGAAAATGGCAATGCGTTTGATACCATGGGAGAATTGAAAATGATTTTCGATACCCATGCTGCCGTAGAGAGTTATAATGCTACTGAAAAGTTCTTTAGATGCATGATGGAGGAGAACCGCTCCGTTAGTGAGCATGTACTCAAAATGTCTGGGTACGCCGATAAGCTTGTGTCCTTGGGAATAACGATTCCCATTGACTTGGGCATACATCGTGTTCTCCAATCTTTGCCACCTAGCTACAAGAGCTTCGTGATGAACTATAATATGCAGGGCATGAAGAAGACTCTTATTGAGCTTCTGTCAATGCTTAAGACTGCAGAAGTGGAGATTAGGAAAGAACATCAAGTGTTGATGATCAATAGGACCACAAGAAGGACAAGAAAGGCAAGCACAAGGGAAAGAAGGGTGGCAAATCTGTTGCCGCGCCTGAAAAGAAACCCCGAGCTGGCCCTAAGTCCAATACCGAGTGCTACTATTGCAATAGGACTGGCCATTGGAAGCGCAACTGCCCCAAGTATTTGGCAAACAAGAAGTCCGGCAAGGCAAACAAAGGTATATGTGATATGCATGTTATTGATGTGTACTTGACTAGTACTCGCAGTAGCACCTGGGTATTTGATATGGGATCGGTTGCTAATATATGTAACTCGGTTGAGGGGTTGCAGAACAAATGACAACTAGCAAGGGATGAGGTCAGGATGCGGGTCGGCAATGGATCAAAAGTTGATGTGATCACCGTCGGGACGCTACCTCTCCATATGCCATCCGGATTAGTTATAAACCTAAATAATTGTTATTTGGTGCCTGCACTGAGCATGAACATTGTATCCAGATCGTGTTTGATGTAAAGTGGTCATTCCTTTAAATCTAAAAACAATGGTTGTTCGATTTATAAGAATGATATCTTCTATGGTCATGCACCTATGTTGAATGGTTTATTTCTGATGGATCTCGATAGTAATATTACGCATATTCATAATGTTAATGCTAAAAAGATTAAACTTGATAATGATATATCTGCATATATGTGGCACTGCCGTCTAGGTCATATTGGTGTTAAACGCATGAAGAAACTCTATTATGATGGACTTTTGGAATCACTTGATTTTGAATCATTTGATACATGTGAGCCATGCCTTATGGGCAAGATGACTAGAACGCCGTTTTCCGGTTCAATGGAACAGGCGACAGATCTATTGGAAATCATACATACTGATGTGTGTGGACCAATGAGTGTGTCGGCGCGAGGTGGATATCGTTATTTTGTTACTTTCACGGATGATTTGAGTAGATACGGGTATATATCTATTTGATGAAACACAAGTCTGAAACTTTTGAAAAGTTCAAGGAATTTTAGAATGAAGTGGAAAATCATCATAATAAAAAGATCAAATTTCTACGGTCTGACCGTGGAGGAGAGTATCTAAGTTACGAGTTTAGCACACACATGAAAGAGTGTGGAATCGTTTCACAACTCACGCCTGCCGGAACACCACAACGTAATGGTGTGTCGGAACATCGTAATCGTACCTTATTGGATATGGTTCGATCTATGATGTCTCTGACTGACTTGCCACTGTCATTTTGGGGTTATGCACTGGAAACAGCTGCATTCACTTTAAATCGGGCACCATCTAAATCCATTGAAACGACACCGTATAAATCATGGTTTGGAAACAAACCTAAGTTGTCATTTCTTAAAGTTTGGGGATGCGATATTTATGTGAAGAAACTTCAGCCGGATAAACTCGAACCCAAAGCGGAAAAATGCGTCTTCATAGGATACCCTAAGGAAACGATTGGGTATACCTTCTATCACAGATCCGAGGGCAAGGTTTTTGTTGCCAAGAATGGATCCTTTCTTGAGAAGGAGTTTCATGAAAGGTGTGAGTAGTCGGAAGGTAGAACTCGAAGAGGTTATTGAACCTTCTCTTCATGAAATGGCGAGTAGCGCAGCACCGAAAGTTGTTTCGGAGTTGACTTCACCTAATGAAGAGAGAGCTAATGATATTGATCATGAAACTCCGAAAGAGGACACTGCCGAACCTCGCGGGTCAAGCAGGACACGTGCAGCTCCTGAACTGTACGGCAATCCTATTGTGAATTTCATGGTTGATGAAATGGATGACCCTATGACGTATGAAGAAGCGATGATGAGCCCGGATTCCAACAAATGGCTAGAAGACATGAAATCCGAGATGGAATCCATGTACGAGAACCAAGTTTGGACCTTGATGGACTTACCTCACGATCGAAAGGCCGTTGAGAATAAATGGATTTTCAAAACAAAAACTGATGCTGATGGTAATGTGACCATCTATAAGGATCGACTTGTCGCAAAGGGGTTTCGACAAATTCAAGGAGTTGACTACGATGAGACATATTATCCCGTAGCGATGCTTAAGTCAGTTAGGATTATGTTAGCAATTGCTGCATATTTCGATTATGAAATATGGCAGATGGATGTCAAAACTGCGTTCCTCAATGGTAATATTGAAGAAGAGTTGTATATGATACAACCTAAGGGTTTTGTCGATCCTAAGGATGCTAATAAGGTGTGCAAACTTCAGCGATCCATCTATGGACTGAAGCAAGCATCCCGGAGTTGGAATGTCCGCTTTGATGAGGTGATCAAAGAGTTTGGATTTGGCCAAACTTATGGAGAGGCTTGTATTTACAAGAAAGTGAGTGGGAGCAATGTGGCATTTCTGATATTATATGTGGATGACATATTATTGATTGGAAATGATATAGATCTTTTAAACAGTGTTAAAAGTTATCTAAACAGCAAATTTTCAATGAAAGACCTTAGTGAAGCGTCATATATATTAGGCATTAAAATCTATAGAGATAGATCAAGGCGCCTAATTGGGCTATCGTAGAGTACATACCTTGATAAGATATTAAAGAAGTTTAATATGGACGGAAGTAAGAAGGGGTTCTTACCTATGTTGGAAGGCAAGACATTGAGTAAGACTCAAAGTCTGCTGGAAGGAAGAAAGAGAGATGATGGATAAGATCCCCTATGCCTCGGCCATAGGCTCTATTATGTATGCCATGCTATGTACAAGACCGGATGTGGCACATGCTATTAGTTTGACTAGTAGTTACCAATCTGATCCAGGTTCGGAACACTCGATAGCGGTCAAGAACATCCTCAAGTACTTGAGAAGAACTAGGGATATGTTTCTTATATACGGAGGTGAAGAAGAGCTAGTCGCTAAGTGTTATGTCGATGCTAGCTTTGACACCGATCTGGATGACTCTAAGTCTCAATCCGGATACGTATTTCTCTTGAACGGAGCAGTAGTTAGTTGAAGGAGTTCCAAACAACCTGTGGTGGCTGGATCAACAACGGAGGCGGAATATGTTGCTGCTTCAGAAGCGGCGCAGGAAGCGGTTTGGATGAAAGAGTTCATTATGGAACTAGGTGTGGTTCCTAGTGCGTTGGACCCGATGGTGATCTATTGTGACAACAATGGAGCCATAGCCAACACGAAGGAACCGAGCTCTCACAAGAATTCCAAGCATATTAAGTGTCGGTTTCACTCCATCCGCGAGCATATCAAGGATGGAGATATAAAGATTTGTAAAGTACACACGGACCTAAATGTAGCAGATCCGTTGACTAAAGCTCTCCCTGGGCAAAACATGATCAACACCAGAACTCCATGGGTATTAGATTTATCACTACGTGAACTAGATTATTGTCTCTATTGCAAGTGGGAGACTGAAGGAAATATGCCCTGAGAGGCAATAATAAAGTTGTTATTATGTATTCCTTATATATGATAGATGTTTATTTTGCATGCTAGAATTGTATTGATCGGAAACATCAATACATGTGTGTTTAATAAACAAAAAGGGTTCCTAGTTATGCCTATCTTATAGACTAGCTTGTTGATTAACAAGATGATCAAGGTTTCCTGATCATGGACATTGGATGTTGTTAATAACAAGGTCACACCATTGGTGGAATGATGTGATGAGCATTCATCCGAAGTATAGCATTACAATCAAGTCATTATGTTTATATTTCTATAACATCATACGAAGTAATCTTTATCCTTAGACCATGAGATCATGTTAATTGCTAACACCTGAAGAGTATCTTGATAACATCAAACATCACACCGTAACAGGGTGACTATAAAGATGGGTTCGGTACTACAAAGGTGTTATGTTGAGGCTCATGGATCAAGAGTGGAATTTGTTAATCCCGATGACGGATAGATATACTCTGGGCCGTCTCGGTGATATCACATTGAGATAGCTTGCAAGCAAGTGATGTGATCACTAGAATGTTATATCACGGGAACAAGAAAAGATTGCATGTAGGTAACAAGATCAAACTAGGTATTTGGATACCGATGATCGAATCTCGGACGTGTATTATATCAAGAGACAAAGGTATTTAGTTATAAGCGTTAAAGGTTCTCACGATCACAGAAGTCATCGTTGAATATGCAGGAGTCAGTATGGATCTCCAGGTCCCGCTTCTGACTATTGATCTGAGAGGAGTCTCAATCATGTCTGCCTTATTCGCGAACCGTAGGGTGACACACTTAAGAGTTACCGGACACCATTTTGGAGCACATATGTTTCAGACGAAAGAATTGCAAAGCGCAGGAATTGTTTCGATAGAAACCGGAAATTGTTTCGGGTGAAATTGCAGAAAGTGGTTCTGCATGTGATATTAAAATATTGCAAGAGGCTATATGTGAATGTTTGTTAATTAAAGTAATTAACAAAATTCTGAATAAATTTAATAAAAGAGTTTTATTAAATGAGAGAGCATTAAACTTGGAGAATTTTAATGCATTTAAAGTAGGGACTTTAAAGGGGAATGTGAAGAGGCATTTTAATGTGGAGGGGTTACCACCACATGAATGGGGGAGGTGAGGGGTCACCCCCCATGCGCCGGCCATGGAGAGAGGGGGTACCCCCCTCCTCCTATAAAAGGCCACCCTCTTCCTCCTTCCTGACACCTCCTTGTGAAGGATCTCTCTCCCCCTCTAGAATTATTCCCCCATGGTCTCGGATTAGCGAGATACATGTTCCCGGTGGCATTTCGTCTGGAAGGAGTTGCTGCTTCATTTGGATCGGGAGCGAGGAGGTGGAGGTTGTCCGTGGCTTGAACGTGTGTCTTGATGCGGATCTTCGAGTTGCGGCGCTCGGACTTCCACTCGACCTTGAGATCGGCAAGTGTACGACTACATCAACCACGAGTTCCTACTCGTTAACAAAACTCGTTGTATTCGAGGGTAAGTTCTCGTTGGATGTATGTCGACCTGTTGCTTTGTACCTAGTAGATAGATCTGGCGTGTAGTTCTCATCGTAGGAATTTTTTGTTTTCTATGCTGCGGACCCAACATCGAACCCATTGGGGAGAGGTTCATCGGAGAACAAGGGAGGCCTCTCGTGGCGTTGGTGGTTTGATACCACCCCCTCTGCAAACGTAGACGTACTTCCCCTCAAAAGGAAGGAACTACGAGAAACAAATCCTTGTGTCTCCTAGTGCTCCACTTTGGTGACTTCTATCCTTTACCGCACTTTACTTGTCTAGTTATTGCTTAGTTAGCACTTGTTTGTCATATAGGTAAATTCACTTTAGTTGCATAATCTAGAGAATTTACCTTTCATGTCAAACCCTAAATTGAAAAAGAGTAAAATTTGAAGTAGCACCTATTCACCCCTCCTCTAGGTGTCCATACGATCCTTTCAACAATATATAACTAGACAAGTAAAGTAAAAGCAATAATACAAAGGTATTTCTATGTTTTTGTTTTTGTTTGATAATAGTGAAAGTATTTTTGTATTTTCAAAATTAATAATTACAGGAAATGTAAGTGATGATAATGGTGTTGGAAAGTTGTTTCTTATGATAGATGTTGAACCGGGGTTCATGAATTCACTTGTCTATTCTCTTTTTAAGGTGTAGTGGACATTGAACGATTCTTAAGCAATATAATATTGTTGAAATTTTATTATATGTTTGATAAATATTTATATGGGCATCAAGTCCTATCATAGAGATGATGCAACGCATCTCTCTTCTACTCCTATAGAAAGGGAAAACTCCAAGCAATCTAGAATTAAGAATTATTAGAGCATAGCCTTAGGTACTTTGACATGATGTCTGGATTACAAATAGGCTACCTTGAACTAACAAGATTATCTTGGCTGTCACTAGATAGTTATAGTACATGAATTCACTTAATCACTAGTGAGGTAACAAAAGAGAGGTAAAAGTCATAGTAGATCTTGAATTTTCTATCACTATCCAATCACTACCACCATGTTACCATCTAATACACATGTTCCCCTACACATGCGCTCTTATACATGTTGGATCAAAACAAGTACTTAAGAATGGGGTACATAATATGTATCTACTAATACATCTCATACATAAATAGGTTCCAATCTCATATATCAACTCATGGAATAAAGATCCACCACATAGAAATTACATATATGACCATAATCATGTTGGGTATCTCATATGGTACTAGATCTATGTTAGAAAAAGAGAGAAATGGATCAAGCTACAACCACAAACCCATAGTCCAGAGGTGAACTACTCCCTCTTCATCATGATGATGGTGAAGATGTTGGAGAAGGTAAAGATCCCACTAGCGGCAGCTCTGGTGGCGTTTCCTCCTCCAATTTTCACTGGTTTTGTCTCTATTTTGGTGTTTCTGTGACGCTCCCTTCTAAAGGTGCATCACCCATGTCCAGGTCTGGCCGCCTCCTCTTCCCAGCTCAGCCATGGACGGAGGAAGGAGACAACCTCCTTATCTTCTGATTTCTTTTTATTTTTAGATTTTTTAATTGGGCTGACCAGTGGGTCCCCCTGCCATGTCATCTAAGTGTGGTGGGTCCCCATGTCAGTTCCAGTGTCAATTCGACTAGAATGCCAGGTTAGCGCACATTGCAAAAAAAAAATGCACTAGAGTGGTGGTTTTATGCGATTTAAACGAAACGTGGTGGTTGTTGGAATTTTTTACAGAAAAGTGGTGATTTTTTGATATATACTCCAGCTACAGCAGGCAGCTGCAACATCCAAGCTCATCTTTAGCACGTTTGGTTGTTGGCTCTCACTGTGGATTCGATGGAGAATATTCACGCAACAGCCATGGATATAGAAGGCCCCAACCGGGAGATGGGCCACAACCGAGATCCGTAACGCCGTAATCACGGGAAGACCGGCAAATCAACACGGAGGAACCCGTCAGTTTCCGGTGAAAAAGGAATTTACATGCGAAAAAAAGAACGGAAGATGGATCCACGCGGAGCTGAAGCTGTGAAGCGGTACAACACGCGACGTGGCTGCCGACCATTAGAGAAATCTAGGAATCTACAGTAATGATTTCACTTTCGGATCGCTAAGAGTCCGCTAATCGGTCGATCTTTTATATAGGTATCTATTCTTCTACTAGCCCCTGCTGCAGATCGTTAGGGGGACGAGCCATTGGTAGGGGTATGGCCCTGCTCGCCCCCTCCCCCCCCCCGCCCCTCCCTACTCGCAGTAATCAAGGTTCACTACATGAAACTGCCAAGGCGCCGACGGCCATACGCTACGCCGATGGCCAAATATCGGGGCTGTCGGCGTACATGCACGAGTCGGGCCAGCCAGCGTACGGGCCGTCGGCGTAATCAGGCTGTCGGTATAGCCTGTAGCCGTCGGTGTAAGTGGACCTCGTGTGGGCCTAGTTTTCTGATCCGTGACGGCGTCGGTGTTATGCCGACGGCTTGGCCGTCGGCCCAGTCTGTAAGGTTACGCCGACGGCTCGGCCGTCGGCATAGGTATTTTCCATTTTTCCCGCAATAAACCTAGAAAAATCATAACTAAATCATTATAAATTAGAAAAATACATATAATATATTAAAATTTGCAGAAAAATAAGATCTATCTATCTAAATTCAAATATTATATATTTTTGTTGAATATAATAAACTTGTAGAGAAAGCTAGGGGCTAGACCAATGGTGCCCTCGGATTAGGGTTTCGTCGGAGAAGGACGTCTGACGTCCGGAATGGCACGAGAACATGCGTATGACCCTAGCATACATGCACAAGTATGGTGGAGTGCTCCTATATGAAAAACCTAGCTCCCGGGCACGACCTTCTATGGTGCATGCAATTGGTCCGTTTTCCAGGCTTCCATTCTAAGAACAAATGTTCAAAACTTTGTCATCGTCCGGGAAGTTCTTAGCCAAGGTACCCTAAAACTAACCTTGGTTTATGCCTATGTGGATTTTGGTTGAACAGATTCAACTGCATGGCGAGTGATTGCTGCTACGGTGCTACCATGGAAATCAACTTAGCACCCGGTGCAAATAATTAAATTCTCTACTAATTTTCTTCGTAAATGAACACGCATTGGTAGGGGGGAAAATCAGTTGAAAACGTCTTGGATTCAACACAGCGAAACCACGCGCGAGTAAACAGAAGATCTGACTATTCTTTTTCAAGTCCTCTTTTCCTTGTTGTGAAAAGGAACTCTCCAACCACATGTGAGACATACATAGAAAGCGCAGCACGTCCGTTCAACGCTATATACTCCATGAATGTTTCACCGCGACAGCTCTTCTTCCGTGTCGCCAACGACGACAATGTCCACGTTGAAGGAGCCAGGCTGTGCAGGCACGAGCAATCCCCTGCTGCTGTTGCTCAGCATCGTCGTGACCTCGTGCATGGTCGGCCTGTCCTCCGCGCTGTCCTGAACGCACAGGAGAGCGACCTGGATGCACCTGAGAACGTCCATCTCCTGGTACTCCTCCCCCAGCGAAGGATCGACCAGCTCATCGCATCTCTGGTCTCTCCATAGTTGCCAAGCCTGTATATGTGAGGAAATTTCTCTTTAGCAATTAGAATGCTCCACATACATAAAAAAAATACGGAATACGTAGTAATGTATGATGGCTTGCATACAGTGCTCGAAGCAAAATGGTGATTTCTTAAGAAACTATTTTACTTACATATTTCCTGAGCTCGTGCGATTTTCCAGATAGTATGTAGGAACCAGCGGCCCTCTTTCCACTTACGATCTCAAGGACTAGGATGCCGAAGCTAAAAACATCGGACCTTGTCGAGTAAACACTCTGGTTGTAGTATTCCGGCGCTATGTACCCACTGAAATGGAGCAGTTAGACAATATGGATAAGTATTAAGTAATCAAGGGAATCTGTCACGAAGAAAATGTCGGGAGAAGCCATGGCAAGTGATCAATCATCCTGATTTCCGGACAGAATCTATCATTATGTTACGTTGTTGCAGATTAGTTAGAAAGAGAGTAATCTTCTATTCTAAAATATACTAAAAACAATATAGAGATCTTTTCAAAGCATCACGGTTGATCCACGTCATCATAATTATTTGGGTGGTTGGATTAAATATCTATGGCTACAATGTAATCAAAGAGCACATGTCCCAAAAGCTGATGGGTGATAAAAAAAACACTTCTGATCAATACGTACGGGAGCTTCAAAACTGACGATGGAAAAAACTGATACAGCCTGATTTTTTACTTACATGCGCATAAAAAAGGTAACATCAAACCTGATCGACGTGAGAATACTAAAATACGAGTCGCTTATTTTCGAATGGAGGGATTAGAGAGTAGGACCCTAAAATGCCGGATGCACAATGGTGCCAGAAACACACTCCTCGCATGACATACAAACAGTCAAAGCACCGCTATATCACAAAACCACCGCGAGAGAAAAATACAAAAGGATAAGCCATAAGAACCATTTGTTGCATGCGATATGTTGATTCATATGAAAATACCAAATTATTTACGATGTCGCGGAGAACAAGAGACTTTATTAGTTACAGAAGGTCAAGGGAGCCGGTCGGAAGATTGAAACATAAATTTTAGAATCAAATAGACAGCAAGGCTCTTTCATGGATGATTCACCTGGTCGTGCATCTTATTTTTATAAGAGAAAAAGGTGTTTAAGTTCCACACTAACATAAGAAAAATAGCATCTTTACATACTCTAGTGAGAATAAAAACTCATTGACGGGTATTTTCTTATATAAAGCTTATCATCCATACAATCACATACTCAAAACATTGATTATTCTTACATGACAACCTATCACACTCTAGAATTCCTCTAATTTACTATTTACGTGATCAAAGCACAATACAATACAATACAATACAATACAAAACTGAATGTGCTGGAGATTATGATAAACTACAAAATATATGGTAATAAAAAAAATGCAAACAATTAGACAAAGCCAATAAGCCTTTATTGTGTATGACTCCATCTTAACCAACAAGACATTGTCGTGACGAACACATTAATATGGCATAACTACATTACACTCCATAGATTTATTAGTGTTTCCCTCACCTCCTATAGTTTATTAGTTATTGAATGTCAAGGAAACTAGGCGGAGTCTAAATAAGTTCTTTTCATTCAAAACGAAAAGGTCATAGATGAGGTTCGGCTTGGATGGGAATTATAAAGTCAAAGAGGCGGCTAGGCCTTGCATGGGTGATTCATATGTTTATTCATCTTTCTTTTACAAGATAAAAGACATAAAAGTTCAACACTAACATAATAAAGAATCTTTACAAACTCCCTAAGAATACAAAATCATGAACGAATATTTTTTCGAAAAATAGCAAAAAAAAGCTCGCGTCAATCTACTGCAACCTACAAATCTTGCCTTAATCAATTACACAACCAAAGAACAACACAATACAAAAAATGAGATATACTGCCGATTATAAGAAAATGAAAAATATATGACCATCAATCAAATCAACCAATTCTCATTAATGGACCTCAACTCAACCTAAACATTACATCGATAATGCATAAACATACTATTAACTATCCATATAACAAAATGAAGTCTACTTTGAAAACAACATATCGTAGGAGATGCATAATATGGTACATAAAAGAGACATGCCATGAGTTCTTATAGAAGCAAAATATTTGATTGACAATTTAGTGGACCCTCTTTTTATTAGATCACAAATAACCAATGTCAATAAATATGTTTATACTAGATCAAAACTAACATATTCTCATAAATATGTTTGAGAAAATCATAGTAAGTATATTTTTCATTGTTGTACTTACTCAAATCAAAATCAATAGATCATCATGCATGTACTTGAACATATCACAAACAATAGATCTTCGTAAAGTGTATCATGCTTAATAATTCAGAATAGGTCAAAGTGTATCAAGTTTAATAATCAATAATATATATTTATTAAGTGTATAAAGTTTGTTTAACAATAATATAGCATACACATAAAATACACATAAAAATCATATATAAACATCATCCAAACTAATGTAAAATTTGAAGGACTAAAGCTAAAAAAGTAACTGATTAACTCAGCTTGTATAGAATCCCTTACACTTTGTACATAAGCATGCAAGCATATGTGTCATTGTCACCTTAGCTGATGAACATGATATATTGAAGGAGGCTGGATTTCATTATACAAGATCAAAATTTAGTGTTAAAAGGTGATTTAGATTGGGTTTTGGTAACTGGATTTCATCTTGACGACACATTCATTCATAGCATGTTGGCACAACTGGAGACAAATAAAATAGAGATATCAACCAAACGACAGGTGGAGAATCAATGTTTGGTTATTAAGCATGTGTTTTCTTAAAGGAGAATGGTGATACCACTATAGAAGCTTCAATACAAATAAGACAGGTTGTTGTTAGAAGATCTCAGTGACAATGTCTGCTTCAAAATAGAAAAACAATCTACTGTTTTTTATAAAGAAGTTTAGAGTCGTTTTCATTTTTTAATTCTTAGGAATTTCCATCTAGACAATTTACTTTTGACGATAATAAATCCGATTCAATAAACCACGCTCATCTGGTTTATTTTGTTGTGGGTATAATCTTCTGGGAAACAATTATTTGTCATGAGTTCCTAAGGTGTTCCTAACTATGATGTGATTAAATACATATTTATGTAAATTTCTATGTATGGTTTATTTTTTTATTTTGTGTTTCGCATGGAAAATTCTATGTTTTCTTATCCTTATAATTTGATGGGGCATGTCATTGCAATTTGAACTCAAGTAGAGTAGAAAATATGAAGAATGACCATGATGCTAAAACTATGCTAACCATGCATGTTACATGACACTGAAACTACAAGTGAGCCAGAGCGTAGAATTTCTTGATTGACGAGTAGTTTAGATGGCACGTTGTTACAAAACAGATACATAATATTGCACAAACTGGGAAATAGTATAAAATTTAGACTTTAAACAAAATTTAATGCCCATTGTTACAAATATGTAAATAAATAACTAAAATATGAGAAAAATAAAGTAAGATAAAAATAGGATAAAAATTATATAGGTACGATTTCCAGAGAGTAAACAATGGTCCAAATTATATATTGTAGACTCTTGTCTAGGACGTCACATATTTCATAACAATATGAGAGTTAATATATTTTAAGAACAAATGAAGAAAATTAGAAGTACAAGATCAAATAGAAGTAACATTACAATTCTTGCTTTTTAGTCAACCTATATAGTAACAAATATATTTTGATTTACTTATTTAAAAAATATTTCTCTTCTGTAAGAGTGGTTAACGATCATAGGGTAGTTTTTCAAATACACCCTAATTATTTTACAACCTGATTGCTAGCCTTGATTATTGATCTAGCATCACATAAAGACTATCAGCTAGCTCACAACCTAAACTTTAATTGCATGTACTAATTTGATGTCATGTAGGAGCTCAAAACCTAAACTTTAATTGCATGTACTAATTTTATGTCATGTAGGAACCGCACATATGGTCTGTGACATATTGTTTTGTAAATATCTTAATAATCATTACCTTTCAATTAAAGATGAATAATGATGTTTTGTACGTACATGATTTATTAGTTTGTGTGGTGGCTATATAATGTAATAGTTTTGATCGTGTAATGTGAGCATCTCCATAAATTTATAAATGTTTTATTCCTATCAATTCGGACACACTAAATATGATCCTCCTCCAAAACAAAACAACTAAAGGTGATGCCCTCGTATTTGAGAAGACCATCATGCTAGTTAAGGAAATATAATAATGCACTCTATGTATGCTTAGTTGACTTGAGTTTGTCTTTTTTTGTGGGGGACTTGAGTTCATCATTGACTTGAATAAGTTGACACCGATGTTCATAAGTCACTTGGATTTGTTATAGTACTACAATCTATAAGCTGTAGATGACTAGCTAGACAACTCTAATAATAGACCCTGCTATACACACGACACATTTCGTATGATTCTTGTCTGACACACCAAATTAGTCCGTCCATGGAGCTAAGCAACCATGCAGAATACCACAGAATGTTGCGTTGTACGCGGATCGGACAAAAATTGTTGTGTGTCGAGTAGTTCCGCTAATAATATGCCTGATGCACACTCTATCGAAATGCGAGTGTACTACTAATTTTGCCCAGTCCAACATGAAATCTACACGTACATTCGCTGCTATCTTACACAATATGATGAGTATTAAGTAATAAGATAATCAAAAAAAGGGGAGAATCAATGGCAAGTGACCAATCATCTCCAGAGTAGATTTGTTTAATATTATGTCACATTCTTGTGGATTTGTTACGGAGAAGAGTAATAAAGAAAATAATGATACTCTGTAAGTACGTGTAGTTTGACTTGAGTTCTTCATTGACTTGAATAAGGTAACATCGATGTTGAGAAGTCGTTTCGATTTGTTATAATCATACAGTAGTACATACAAGTTGTGAAGTGCGAAAGAGTCCTAACCAGATAGCTCTATTTGCCTCCTACATACTCAATCAAAATGCAAGTGGTAGTACTTCCTTTCCCACTCAACGTGGAATCTACGTGTAACACTAGCACACTATAATGTAACAGCATTGCCTAAAAAGCTGTACTTAGTCTCAACCAACTAGCCAATTTGTTAATTTTATCTTTTCAACTATCTAATGTAGAAACCACATTATTTACCTTTGCAATCATGCATATTAATTCTAGAATAGAAAAGTCAGAGAGGACAAACCCTTACAATGTTCCCATTGCCGTCGTCGTACTTGATTCTGTCATGTTAGAGAGGCATATCCTGGCAATCCCAAAGTCAGAAATTTTGGGATTCATCTCATGGTCTAGCAGGACATTGCTTGGTTTGAGGTCTCGGTGGACTATGCACTCATGGGCATAGTCGTGCATGTAGAGAAGGCCTTCCGCAATCCCTTCAATTATGCGGCGACGCACGGGCCAATTGTTCTTTGCTTTGGCTCCTATGAAATCCCAAGTAATGCTATAAGTGGAAATGAGCTACCCACATGGAAACACACTGTTGTTAAACCGTAGCAATTTTTCTTCTTACTGGATGCTGAAGATGGACATACCATAAATTGAGTCCTCCAAGCTTCCATTTGGCATATATTCATAGACGAGTATCATCTCTTTGCTTTTGATGCAGCATCCGAGAAGCCTTACTAGATTCTTGTGTTGAAGGCTTGCGATGAGTTTTATTTCATTCTTGAACTCCTGGAATCCTTGTCTAGAGTTTGGCGAGAGCCGTTTAACTGCTATCTCCTGGTTGTTACTGAGACGACCCTGATGAAGTGTATATGATCCATATATGTTTGCAGATATATGTTAGGGACATGTTACTTGATTTTCAGGATATAGTAATATCAAACTTTTTTTATAGAATGGAAGTTTTCATTATGTCTGGTCTTCAATTGATGCATATAGCCCAAAAATTATTATAAGAGCGATGTGCAAGAAAAACAAGCATACCCAAAATGTGCGGCAGGCCATACAATATTAATATTTTACTAAGCAGTCTCACTCAGTGGGAGCTTTTATTATGTTGTTTTACCAAAAATTTGACAACCACAGAAGCATTTCAATTTCTTAGGTTCAATGGTACCTTTTCCTTTATATATGTTTCTAAGACATTTTATTGACATGTGACAAGAAAAAAGAAATTGCAACAAATGTAGTTAACACTGTAAATATCCAAAACTACAAGTAAAAAAGAAACATCTAAAATTATATTAACATGCAGTTAGAATAAAGAAGTGGAAACAAGATGTCAAAATCCAAACGGATTAGCAAAAAAACGAGGATACTAAATGTGTCAAAAGAAAATAAAAATAACATATGCTAGCTCACATCTCTTGGATGATGTTTTTGATACAACGTGGTGAATGGATACGTGGTATAAATTTGCAGTTGTGATGTGAAATTATGCTTGTTTGGGAGTAGAACACCATAAATAAAATTGATTACTAGGATAGTGCTAGTTAATTTAGGTTCCGCTCAGAACAATCAAATACCAAAAAATATAGTACACGAAACAGAACATGCATGCAATTAGTATAGGCAATCACCTGGTAAACAGGACCAAATCCACCTTCTCCAATTTTGTTTCGCTCGGAGAAGTTATTCGTGGCATCTCTTATCTTGGAAAACTGGAACAGCGAGAACCTCGAGTCACATCCGCTCACAATTTCCTTCTCTAACATCACAAGATCCCTATGCAATATCAGCTCTGGTCTCGCAGAAATGTTGATGGTGAGAAAATGCAAAAAATCAGTTTCATACGCAGGAGAAAACCGGAAGATGGGTACGTTGACGGTTATATTGTTTACTCACCTCTTACTTGTCTGACGATGTATGGCCTTAGGATCGTCAGGATGATGAATAGTACTAACGCAGGCACTCCAAATATGACGATCTTCTTTCCCGTGCTTAATTTCTCTGAGGTGCATCGATGTCATATGACCAGTAAGAAAATCAAGGCAACTATGAATGGCTAGCTAGGTTGACTTTGTAAAAAAACAAAGTTGTCAGGGCCCCACATGGAATTACGATGACAACTTTGGGTTACCGTCGCTTGGACTTGCTAGAGCGGGCATGCTATCTTCATATAAATTTTGAAAATATAATTAGGGTCTTTTTTATTTTATTTTTACATGGAAAATTCCTGAGAGTAACACGTGTACTACATGCATATACAAGGCCTTTCAGGGTTGTGACTGGTTATTTTTCAAAAACCACTTGCCTATAGCTCCCTGTATACATGAGGTGATATTTATTGACGATCATTTTCGTGATGTCAACAAATTCTAACAAGAATTAGTAACTATCATGAAGACATATAAGTGGATAATACGAAGAACTGGCGCTATAACTTACTCACTCTGTTTGGGATTATAGGTCCTACGCGTATACCTAGGTCATTAATTTGATCAATAAAATACAAGTTATATAACACAAAAATTATAACATGATAGTCACAAAAGTTTCTAATAGTATAATTTTTATATTATTCTATTTATATTTTGTTTGTCAAATTGACAATCTAGTTAACCGTGCGTGACCTATAATCGCAAAAACGGAGGGAGTACTAGGCAATGAGATAGAGGAGAGTGTGAAGTCAGTAGACCTTTTGGCATGTTCAGTTTGAGCGTGTTGTTGGTTTCCATGAAGAAGAGATCCTTCTCATACCGCAGGTTGCACCGAACACCAAGGATCCTCCCGCCGACCTGGCTCTTGGTCGCGCTGCCGAACTGCAGCGGCATCTGCTTGATGATGCCGTCGAGGCAGCTCTTGCACTGCGGCCCGGTGAGGTCCGGCGTGCACTGCACCAGCCCGTACACCACGCTGACGCCCTGCTCGCCGAACCACGACTCGCCGGTTGCGTACAGGTTCGACGTGTTGAAGGCGGCGTAGTCGGCCATCTTGCCCATGAGAGCCACGGCCGTCCCGATGAACCGCGCCGCCGCGCCGGCCCCCTTGACGGAGTTCATGTTCATGCCGGACCACTCGGGCGCGTTGGCGAGGCTCGAGAGGGAGTACTCGTCGTCGGTGAACCGGAGCATGTACTGGTCGTAGTAGACGGTGGAGTCCAAGATCCGAGGGCAGGCGCTCTCGATGGCGTCGACGAAGGCCTCCTTGAGGCCGTTGGTGCAGTCGGCGCCGCCGTAGTCGCCTCGGCAGAGCACGAGGCCGTAGACCTTGTAGGGAGCCTCGCCGGTGCTGGCCTTCGCGAACCCTGACGCACGGGCTCTGGCGGCGAGGGCCGCGCCGAGGTCCCGCAGGTTGGACCGGTAGCTGCTGTTGGCGGTATACGTGCCGGCGCTTTGGTTGCAGTTTGTGAACAGTGGGCTCACGGTGGCGGAGGCAGCCTGCGTGATCGCCGTCGCAAGCAGGAGGATGAGAAGGTGGAGCATGGTGGCTGAGTTTCGATCAGTAATTAGTCGCGCTTAGCTAGCATGGAGACTGGAGGCCGCAAGATGGACAGTAGTAGCCTTTTCACAAGAGTCGCACGAGGTTTTGTGAAGAACGGAACGCGCTTCAGCCAAACGAGCTGCCAGTTGAAGAAGCTGGGTGATGAAGTTCGTTCCACTTGTTTTCAGGTAAATTGATTGGGCCGACCTTGGATAGTGAAGGAAATTGCTGCGAGTATTCCATCCACCAGTGCAAATATTCGTTGATTCCGACCTCTCTGTTCTTTATTGCGAGATTAGCCTCTCTGACTATCCAACACGGGATATACAAATCCTTGAACTTCATCGTCGTCCTAGACGACGACTGCTCGTTCTGGATTGGGTTGGACATTTCTTCCCAACTGCACAACTTCAATAAACTAATATAGCATCCACAGCAGTTAGTCCGAAATAGCCGGTTGCTGACACCAGCTCCCTTCCTCCTCCCGGGCGACTCCGGAGGCACCCCTCCCTAAACCCAAAAACTCTCCTCCCGATCTCGGCGCTCCTGGCCGCTGCTGCCGCGACTGCCCACCCCGTTGAAATTGACAGAGGGTTGGCTGGAGAGGTGTGCTTGGATGCGGCGCATGGGGGGGGGGGGGGGTGGGGGTGGTGCGGTGTTGACGGAGGGCACAGGGCGGCGCGGCCAGGCTGATGGTGCCTGCTGAGGTCCAACGGGGCGGCGATGAGGAGCTGGCGGCACGTGGCCCCGAGGTAGCCGCCGGTAACCGCCAGATGCAGCCTGCGGCGCGTGATCTGGGGCTTTGTTGGGTCTCGATCTGGACTGGAGGCGCCCAAGACGAGCTTCTGGTGTGGGGGTCACACGATTCTCAACCGAGTCTTCCTGCTACTGCCTTGTCTGCTGCTTTTGTTTTGGATGCTGACCGGCGACGTGGGGGCCTGCAGGTCTTGAGAATAATGGAGGTGGTCCTAGGGTTTCTCTCGCGCCAAGATGAAGATTTGTTGGATGCAGGCCGTTGTTGATCTGAGAGGAGTGGCGAGTTTCGTAAGGCTCCGCCGGCGAACTCCCATGGGTGCATATGCCTGAAGTTTGCTGGATCGGAAGGAATTCGGTCGTGCGTACCTGTGTTTTTGCTAGCCATTTGGTTTCAGAGGGAGCGTGTCGAAGCTCTGCCACCTGTTACCATCATGTTTCAAGTCTTTAACGATCCATGGTGAAGTCATAAGCGGAGAATGTCTTGAAGACAGGGACATGAGGGCTAGCTGTGGCGGATTGAGTCTTTGTGACGATGAGGATCTGGTTTGGTGATCTGTGACTCGCAGCAACGTCTATTGGAGGGGGCGACAACACAGGAGAAGTTCACAGTCTTACCTTGCAGGATGAAAAACCAAGGTCTGGCCTTCGTTGGTTGTGTCTGAAAATGGTCTTGTAGAAGCATTGTTTTACGAGTGAGAACTTTCTTCAGGGTGAAAACCTAGGATCTTTGATCGGGCGATGACAGCTCTTGTGCACTGTTTCCTTCTTGTGGACGTCGCTTTTGGAGGGTTGGACTTCTGGTGTTGTTTTGGTGGTGCTAGTGTCGCTGCTGCTAAGGATCTGATCACTATAGCGTGCCTATTTTTTTTTTGTAATTTTTTTTTCGGTTGTGTGTCCGTAATACCAATACGGTATGCCTTGTTGCAAAGGCTTGATATAATTGTATCTCCATAGTATTAATTTATGCTCCTTTCTAAAAAAAAATTGAAATAGCCCAAATCTGAACAGTAATAATTCTTGGAACAGCCCAAATATAAAATGTTACCAGTGGTTATAATAATATTTTGTATTGTGACACGGAGGGAGTATTAGATATCGTGTACCTTCTTCCTCTAACTCGAGCAAAGGGAGGGCGCCGCGTTCATGGTCGCCGTGCTGCCGGTGGTTACGTTCACGATGCTGGAAACGTTTGGATCGCTGATCGCAGTGGTGCAACAGGAGCACACGCCCCACGCGCGCATGCGCTAGCGCAAGTCAAGGATCACACAACTCGTCCTTCTCGGTGCCGGTGATACCCTTGATGTACAATACGATAGTACGAATGGAGAAAGACCGAAACGATACCTATGGATCCAAATGAGCTATATATGGGTTTTCCCTTAAAGAAAATACAATATATGGGTTTTATAGGGGAGGTGGTCTTTTGGCCCCCAGTGCATATAAACCTATTATGAAAAATATATTAAAAATAAAATTGAAATTGTTAAAAAAATCTGAATGAAAATTACGCATGTACATCCGAATATTCTATGTTCGTACATAAGTTTTCAGAGCAAATAAACATTTTATGTGGCTTGTGTAAAAACGACAAAAAACATGTTCATGAATAGACACGTTGGAGCACTGAAATTTGCCTTTTTTATATGGGATAACTAAAATGTTCTTTTCACCTACAAACTTGTGTACTTCAGATATTCAGATATACATGCAAATATTTTTTAGAATTTTTAATCTTTTGAAATGTGTTTTCACACAATAGGTTCATTTGCACCCGCGAGTCGGATTGGATTTCCAGGTTTTTATAGGGGTATAAGTTTAGTTTACTAATTAAGCAATTTGACCATCATGCCCTCTAATACAAAGAGGTACGATTTTAATCTTCACCATTGATGTAATTACGGGGGGTACTCAAGAACACCACATAAATGGCACGACTTTTCCCCTAGCGAAAAACCTAGGGTTTCCCTATCCTCCGACAACGATGGTTGCCGAGAGTTTCTCTGATCGGCAACATGGGTATGGAGAGAGGTGAATTAGTCAAAGGGAAGAAGGATCTTGTCGATGAAATCCTCGGACGACTCAACCTGGAGGAGGAAAAAGATGGAGGGTTAGTATGGGGGAGGAGATGAAAGAACCACCGAAAAAGCTAGATTTTTTTTGGAAAGGAGTATATATTAATATCGCGGAGACACCAATTACACTCAGCCTCTGCAACAACGCATGGCCTAGCGGCCTTACGGATGCACACAGCCCAGAAAAAAGGAAGAACAATTACAAAAAAAGAAAAGTCCCGCTACAGAGAACTATTCCTCAAAGCAATGACACTAACACCACCAGAACAACACCAGTCGTCCAACCACTCCAATAGCAACGCCTTCAAGAAGGAAATAAAGCACAAGCACCGTCGTCGCCCGATCAAAGATCATAGGTTTTCACCCTGGAGAAAGTCCTTGCTCGTAAAACAATGTCTTCAACAAGACCATTGCCAGGCACAACCAATTAAGGCCGGACCTTGGATTTTCACCCTGCAAGGTAAAACTGGGAACTCCTCCTGTGTTGTCGTCCCCATAAACAGTCGCTGCTGCGAGTCACAGATCACGCAGCCAGTTCCTCGACGCCATAAAGACTCAAACCACCATCATAGCCCTCATCTTCCTCCTTTCCTGACATTCTCCGCCTCTTACTTCATATGGATCGTCGAAGACATGACGCATGATGGTAACAGATAGCAGAGCTTCGCAACGCTCCCACTGAAACCAAACGGTCAGAAAAACATGGGTGCGCACGGCCGAATACCTTTCGATCCAGCAATTTCCAGACATATTCGTCCATGGGAGTTCGCCAGCGGAGCCTTCCGGAATACGCTGGTCCAGATCAGATGAACGAGGGCAAGTAACAGGCAGATCTTCGTCTTGTCGCAGAAGGAACCCTAGGACCGCCCGCCATTATTCGCAAGACTCGCAGCCCCCACGCCGCCAGCCACCATCCAGCAGGAGAGGGCAACATAGGAGGGGCCAACAAGTACTTGGCTACAGAATCACCGGCGTGTACCACCGGAACCCACGGCCGAAGCCCTCGCTGGACCGAACGACCCAGATCTGACCAGATCTGATCCGATCTTGGTCATCCAGGCACAGATCGCGCCGCCGCCTCCTCGTCGGAACGGCTACAGGGCGATGCGTCGCCGCCTCCATGTCTCCTCTCCGCTGGAGGGCCTCAAGCCCTGGCCTCCCGGCCATGCCGCCCAGTGCCCACCGCCGGCGCCCCACCATCCCTCATGCGGCACCACCTGGGACACATCCCCTTCCCACCATCAGTTCCAACGAGATGGGCGCCGCCACTGCCGCCGGAGCCGGCAGCAGCGACGGCCGGGAGGATAGGGATCGGGGGGAGGCGAGAGGGAGGGAGGGAGCCTCTGGAGCCGCCCGAGGGAGGACTCGGGAGGGAGGAAGGGAGAGTCTGGATTCTCTGGGTGTGCTGTAGTATAGTATCCGGAAAAAAAAAACCCAGCTAGATGGCTCGCGATTGCCAAGGTTCACACATCGGAGGGTTCAGCCCCATCGCTCTCTATGTAGATATGTGATCGGCATGGAACCTTGCGAGGAAGGTTGCGTGGAGGAAGATTAAAGACAATCTTTTTACAGTACAATTTGCTTGTCTTGGCAACTGGAACAAAGCCATGATTATGGGATCGTAGTTGTTGCATAAAAATAGGCAGTGATAATGGAGAAATACGATGGATTCCCAAACCCTAGATCCATTGTACTTGATAGGGTAGTTGTATGTGTTGGGCAACGCGTAGACCCAAAACAAAAACTTTTTTGCTCCAGCAAGGTCTCCGGCGAGCCACCCCAAGATCTGGCTAAGGTCAAAGGAAATAGTATGTACCTCTCGACGCGCAGGTGCGGAAGCTGAGGAAGCGCGTCACGGTGGTTGATGACGGCAAGTGTATAAATCAATTGTAGCTAGTTTTGAAGTAAAGATATCAAACCCACAAAGAGATATTGGTAAAGGTCTTTATGTCCCTCGTTACTATCTACCAAAGTATACTTATAAGCTATCTTTGGTCTCAAGTAAATGATATTTGAATGGTTTATGGTTGTTTGCAGAAAAATAATTAAAACAAGTAACAAGATTGTATAGAAGCGTGGTTGAACTCAATAGGGCTAAAACATTCTCGAGGATGTAGGATACACTACTAGCATAGTATTATTGTTATATGTAATCAAGATAACATACTCCTTGTGTCATGATATGTGTGAAGAGAGCCCATAATAAGATGTTCACGACAAGGCTCGTAAAAAGCCACTTTGTTGAGCCAAGTGTGAGGTCACCTCTAAATAACCACTACGATGTCTGAGAGCAATCACCCATACAAACCACCCCAATTAAGGGTTTTCCCATGGATATTTTCATTAGCTTAGGGAGTCCCTCTTTAATCCTTCTTTGACCGTGTAGGTTACGAGCCGACAATCTATCACGGGGCATTCCGGGTACGCTTCCAAGACACGTCCAAAGGATTTCTCCATCCCTTTAGTCCCGAAGGCAAATGATATGCGGCCGACTACGCATACCATCTAAAGAGAGATCAAAGACAAATCATAATTATATCATATACAAGCAAGTCATATGGACACAAGAATATATCATCTTTATTACAAGTTCATAATGGTGCTAGGGTTTCTCCATCTCCCCAAGAACAAAAGAACTACTCACTCATGAAAACAATCAACAACATCATCATTATCAAATGAATAGATTAAATTATGGGGGTAGATCTAATGCAAACCACAATTAGATCTGGAATTACAAAGAGATCTAATAGATGAAAGATAGAGTAATGGTGTGATGAAGATGCAGCGGTTGATGATGAAGAGGATAATGCGTTGTCCTCCAATGATCCGCAAAGCAGCCAGGATTTTACTCCAGCCAAGTTCCTCCTTCAGATCCCTCTCGAATGTGGTGTTTCGTGGTTTCTGGTGGCTGTGAATGTCGGATCTCCCTCTCGTCTTTGCCAGAGAGAAGTATTTGACGACACGGTCACGATGGAGCCTGGTACGGGCGGGCGGTACGGGCAGGCTCCGCCCGTACCAGTGGTCGTTAATCATACTGATGCATCCCCTTCGATTGGTATTCTTCCAGGTGCAAAGGCAATTTCATAAAATAACTTTTATCACTTAGAAATATCATATAATTACACAATATGACATCTCTAGTTGATATGTTCTTATATGACTCAAAGATTTGGGATCCTGTTGAAATAAGAACAAAACAGTGCACGTATGCGCAGTCAAAAATCTCTACTCTATTTATGCAAAAAACAAAAGGTAAATATGCTTCAATTTTAGACGCATCAGTGGTGTCGTACGTTCCCCTCGTCTCGTACGGCTCCGGTGAACTTCTCGATCCTAGGACCACCTCGTCGTCGGCTCTGTGCTCCTCCTAGCATTTGACTTCACCGCCGCCCAACATCGCCAACGAGCACCGCGGGTGTGGTGTCTCTGCTGTCACACACATATACAAGATGGAACAGCAACAAGAGAGATGCTAGTCTCGGTATTGCCATCGTGGGGCAGGAAGGTGGTTGCCAAGTCTAGCGAAACCCTAGGAAGCAGCACTAGATTCAAAACCCTTGTCTTGTCCGTCGCCACCCGCCTTCCTTTATATATGCAGTAGGTGAGGGCACAGAACCCTTCTGTCCCTCGGTCTTAAACCCTAAACCTGGTCAAAGTGGGTCCAACCAATTGACACGTGTCCCTGTCCGAACAAGTCCAACTTGTCGGCTTGTGATAGTCAGATCATCATCCACCTAGTCCCGCTCTCTTAAGTGTGTGATCTCGCAGGCTTACGGTAAGTCGGACATAGATTAGGTAATCATTCAGTTAGAGCAGTAGCTCAGTGACTTTCCGACTAGAGTTGATAATTGGTAGCGGCCTCTAGCAAGATTTGTCGACTCTCGGTTTATGCAAGTGCCCTAATGTGATGATCTGTTTGAATCCCTTTGCCTCACGATATTGGTGATAAACCACAGGGGAGATTCTGTCATCCCAGTGCCAGTTTACTCTCTTCTCGTTGCAGTGATAACTAATTCCCTCTGGCTTCACTAAGTCGGACTACCTTGATCAACACTTGATCGAGTAGCGCATGGCAATGCTTCTAAATCATATCACACGAGAGGGCCTACAGAATATCTCTCCGAGATGGAGGGGCAAATTCCGTCTTGGCTGATCCATGTCACGCAGCTTGCTTCGAAGTCGGCGAAAGACCACCCTTATGACTCCCAGTTACGACGAGCATTAGATGGAGTCAAAGCCGGCTTTTCCACAACTTGGATCATGCAATCCCCTTAGGTCTAAGGATTCTATTGTGTTAGTCGGAGTGTATGACGGCGTTCTCATGTCCTACTAATCTTTGGATCGGTCCAGCCATCATACCTCTTCCGAGTAGCCAATGTAAGGCGGATAGCATATCCATGCTCATGACACGTGAAACATTGTCATCTTCTGACTTACAAATTAGTCTCGGCAGTGAGTTTCCCTCCCAACCTCAAACGACTAAGGACAAACTAGCTATAGCTAGATATAGGTATATGGTTCCACACCTGCAACAATTGCAGGTACATATACAACTACTCTAAGCCGGATACTGGGTTACAAACACAAGGAGAAATGTGAGCCTCTAGGGCATCATTCCTAACAGCCTCCCACTTGCACTAGAGTTGAATACTCAAGCATCTCTAGGCCTTAGGCATCTCATGCACATCGCTCTTACGTGCACCTCAAACTTAGGTTGTGGAAGCGGCTTGGTCAATGGATCTGCAACATTTGCATCCATGTGTACCTTGCATAGCTTAATTTCTCCGCGATCAACGAACTGCTGAATCAGGTGAAAATTTTTGAGTATGTGTTTGTTCTTCTGGTGTGCATGTGGCTCCTTAGCTTGCACCAGTATTGTCACAGAACACGTCTAACGGACTGGACAAGCCCAAAACAACACCGAGTTCATTCAGAAAATTTCTGATCCAAACCCCTTCTTTTGTCGCCTCTGAGGCAGCAACATACTCAGCTTCCGTAGTAGAATCGGCCACCGATTCTTGCTTGGAAATCTTCAGCTCACTACACCTCCATTACTATGAACATATAGCCGGATTGCAAGCGTGAGTCATCCAGGTCGGTCTGAAAGCTAGCATCCATGTAACCTTTTACACCTAGCTCTTCCTCACCACCATAGACTAGGAACTCATCTTGAGTACGTCTCAAGTACTTAAAGATATTCTTTACTGCTGTTGAGTAGCCTTCACTAGGATCCGACTATGCTCAGCTGGTTGGTATGTTCCCTGATTGCATCACTCCAAGTGGGGGCAACAATGACAGCATCTGTGGTCACCTTGTTCAGCTACTGGGCTTTGCTTATGAGGTTGCAACTTCTGAAGACCCTGTTGTGAACTACTAGCTGGATGTAATGGATTTCATCTTCCACGAGATGACTGATGCTATGTACAACAATCTCTCTATCGTGTATGCTCCCTACATAATGATGATCATCAAGAATATGCTTCCTCATGAGGATTTCGGTGACAATCTTGATGGCGTTCACAAATTCAAGAAGATCTACAAGTCTAGGAAGACCTCTCACCCCTCTACAGCTCACGGGTCCTTTATGGGAGATGCTAGGGCGAGCGGGAGGAGGTCCCCGGTGCCATCTATTGCCAGGGAAGTGAAGCAACTAAACTGGTTCCAGTGCAACATTCTTTGTATGGGAGTTGACACCCACAAGGGGCAGTATGAGGCATACAGGCAGCATCATGACATGGCTCACACTCGGCATCTTATTCTTCAGCATGTTTCTAGGGCATTAGGACCTCCTCCTACCAAAGCAACTCCCACTCTGTATGCTCAATGGAACACTTCAGGCACCAACTATGGTGAGCTTGAGCATCACTTGTTTCCGAGAGAACCTACTCTACCGGCCTCACCACCATAGACTAACAACCTTACCAACAACACCATTGGGACCACAACATGGTGAAAGAAGAGTGTCTTTGTTGGGATTGATAGCAGAGATGATGCAATACCCACAAGATTGATCACGACCAGCAAAGGAGTAACTAAGAACCTCAACAAACATGTAGAAATCAGACTCCAGATAGTTCTCGCATGTCATCCACTTCATGGTGCGACGCTCATCCCCACACACCATGAGAGTGGAGAAAAACTGCTTCACCATGGAAGTATCATAAGAACACTAGAGCTCCATGAGATGATGCAGCCCCATCTTCTTAGTCATAGCCAAAGCTTCAGCACACTGAGGCATATGGCATGCATCGGTCAGATCGATAGGACGCATGGGATGAATCTTCAGGCGGTCATAAACATCATCAAAGATAAACTTGTGGTGAGCACACCAAAAGTGAGAGTCCCCAAGCTCCTCATCAATATTAGCCTCCACATACAAGTCACACTGACGAATAGCTGAATATGAAATGATGTCCATGCCCTTGTAGCTGACCCAAGGCTGCTTACCCTTCTTCTTGGAACCAGCTTGAGACCTCTTTTCCTTCTTAGCCCTTTCTGCCATCCTAACAGTCTCTCGTTTCTGCCTCCTCAACTCAACCTCGTCAACAAGAACACCTTCTTCATTGCGACTGAAGTAGTGAGCACGAGGACGACGCTTGTATGTCTGAGAGATCCCATGAGAGCCACCCATGAATTGAATGAGGTGGATAGGAAGTAGATAGGAACACACACAAGTCCAGTAGGAGTGTTAAAAACAGTAGAGGAACAACCACAAGCCAATCACATGTCAAACCATAGTCTAAGATTAACTTCAGCAGGTGCAAACCTTCCAGGCCGGGTAATCCTTCTGAGTCAGGGGCGGATAATCCGGCCCTGGCAAAATTTTGCAGATCATCTCAGATGCAAAGTTCAAACATAGATCGGGCAACGTGGTTGTTAGCCTACGATTTTTAACAAGCAAAGAGGTACAAGGGCAACTTCTAGACCGAGTTCCAACAACAAACAACAACATCTATGCAAAATATGGGAGTGGGGAATTTACCCTCACTCATTGGGGGAAGAACTCGGAGGAGAAGGTACCCGGAGGAGCTACGAAGAACATCCAGGGGTGGAGAATCCGGCGGTCAGAACGGCATCGGGGAGGACCGGGGATGCCGGCGACGGCTGGGAGAGGAGTTGGGGGTCAGAGTGAAATGGTTGCTCTGTTTGAGCCTTTTCACCTAACGCCCAACCCTAAGCACATGAAACTACTCGGGCCGGATAATCCGGCCACCCAGGGTGCGGATAATCCAGCCTTCACCAACTATTCTATTTACACAGAAATTGGGCCAGCATAACCCCTCAAAAAACCTCACAAGATAAACAGTGGGCGTGTGTGCAAAATAGATGGTTCAAGGTGGGAGAAGGGCTTAGGTTTAGATAGCCAAACTGAGATCGTACTACACACCAAGAATTGCAAAAACCAAGAGAGTGAAAGGACAATTATTGGTGTGTTTTCCATAAGAACACAATATAACCAATGAAAGAACCTCAAAAGAACCAACTCTTCATAAAGAAGAGGGCGGTGGCCAAAGCCACCATGTAGGAGTAGATGGCATGACACCGCGAAGATGTATCTTGGGTTTATAGCCAATACTCATCAATAAACTCACATATCACAAAATTATATTAAGAGAAATGATTTATCTTGCTTTCGGCATTATGGGGGGAGGGTTAGCCCAATAATCAGGACCACACCCCCTATATCCATGCCCACACCTAAACAAAATAAAGGAAGAGATATAGGGGAGTATGCAAGGGAGATCAAGTCAAGCTCCTTGAATCAAAGATATTTAGCTCATTCCTCAAGTAACAAAACCTTGCTTCATCAAGTGCCTTCGTGAAAATGTCTGCAAGCTGATTCTTCAAGCTCACAAAATATAGGTCAATATCTCCACGAGCAACATGGTCTCGAATAAAATGATTGCGGATCTCAATATGTTTAGTCCTTGTGTGCTGCACTAGATTGTATGAAATTTTAATGGCACTTTCATTATCACATAAAAGAGGCATTTTGTCACAATTGACATTGTATTCCTTTAAAGTTTGCCTCATCCATAGTAATTGAGTGCACACACTTGCAGCAGCTACCTATTCCGCTTCGGTGGTGGAGAGAGATATGCAATTTTGCTTTTTAGAAGACCAACATACCAAAGACCTTCCCAAGAATTGATAAGCTCTAAAAGTTGACTTCCTATCATCCTTGTCACCGGCCTAATCAAAATCCGTATAACCACATAAAGAGAAATTAGAGCCATTGGGATACCATAGACCAAAATTAGGGGAATGAACCAAATATTGAAAGATTCTCTTGACTGCCACCAAGTGGCTTTCTTTAGGAGCCTCTTGATACCTTGCACACACACCTACACTCAACACAATATCGGGTCCAGATGCGCAGAGGTAAAGAAGAGAGACGATCATGGACTAGTATACCTTTTAGTCCACATCTTTACCATTGGGATTTAATTCAAGGTGACGCTTCATTTGCAACGGGGTAGCAACACCATTAAGATCGGTCATCTTGAATATCTTTAGCATGTCTTGAATGTATTTTGCTTGATTAATAAAAGTCCCTTCTCGTAGTTGCTTGATTTTGAAACCAAGAAAGAACCTCAACACGACCATCATAGACATCTCAAACCTATTAGTCATAGGCTTTAAAAATTCATCGTTAAAAGCTTGTTTAGTTGAGCCAAAAATAATGTCATCAACATAGAGTTGGCATATGAAAAGCTCCCCATTAACCTTCTTAGTAAAAAGAGTGGGGTCAATTTGCCCAACTTAAAACCCAGTCTAACAATAACTCTTTAAGATGCACATACCACGCACGTGGGGCTTGTTTAAGGTCATAGAGCGCCTTATCGAATTTGTAGATGTGGTTTGGAAAGTTGGGGTCCTCGAAGCCCGGCGGTTGCTTAACATAGACCAACTCATGTAATGGACCATTAAGAAAGGCACTTTTAACGTCCATTTGTTGTAATTTAAAGTTATGATGAGATGCATAAGCAAGGAGGATACAGATGGACTCAAGGCGACCCACTAGAGCATAAGTCTCGCCAAAGTCGATGCCTTCCACTTGGGAAAAGCCTTGTGCCACAAGTCTTTCCTTGTTCCTCACAACAATTCCATTCTCATCTTGCTTATTCTTGAAGATCCAATTTGTGTCGATAACATTGCGACACTCTTTAGGCTTCTCAATGAGCTTCCAAACTTTGTTGTGCTCAAAATTGTTGAGCTCTTCATGCATAGCCACAATCCAGTTCGAATATTCAAGAGCTTCAAAAACCTTCTTGGGTTCAACCATAGATATATGTGCTTGATGGTTGCTGAATTTTGCAAGTTCACTCCTAGTGGACACACGTCTCCTTAGATCACCCACCACTTTATCAAGTGTGTGACCTCTGAGTTCAAGATTCCTTTTAGCTCGTGCCTTGTGACGAATTTCAATTTCTTCATTGTTCCTTAGAGGGATAAATTCATCATCTTGCTCATGATCTTGACTATTAGTTTGTTCAGCAGATTGTTTTGTGCTGGCAGTTGGAGATGAAGCAGGCCCTTGATCTTGACCAGCACCCGTAACAGGAGCATGTTGTACTGAGCTTCCAGGGACGGATAATCTAGCTGAGGGAGTGGATGGATAATCTGGCCTAGGAGTTTCAGCAACATTTTCATCGTTCCTTGGTGGTGAAGGTGATGCAGGGCCGGATAATCCGGCCTCCCTAGCCGGATAATCTGGTCTGGGACTTTTAGCTTGATGATCTTTAGAAGATTGTTGTGTTGGTGCATCAGTAGTTGGTTCAGCAGGTGAGGTTTGTTGATCTTGTGTAGATGAGGGCTCTACTTGAATAGGGCATTGTCCTTCCCAATCCGCACAAGGGGTTCCTCAACAGGGCGGTAGAATCCCACACCCATTCTTCTTATGGATTCTTGTGGTATTTCAACATCTGTATCACAAACATCAACTTGCCCCACATGGGATCCATCATTATCTTCAAACACCACACTACAAGATTCCACAACAATCCCAGTGGTCTTGTTGTAGACTCTATAAGTGTGGGATTCGGCGCCATAACCAACAAAATACCTTCTAAAGCCTTAGACTCTAATTTAGATAAACCAACTCCTTTAATGAGAAAGAAACACTTACAATAAAATACCCGGAAGTATGAAATGTTCGGCTTGTTACCGGTAAGTATCTCATATGGGGTCTTATCCAAGAGCTTGCGGAGGTAGAGCCGGTTTGACGAGTGACACGCGGTGGATATGGCTTCATCCCAAAAGTTGTATAGTGACTTGAATTCAACCAACATAGATCTTTCCATATCCATCAAGGTTCGGTTCTCACTCTCGGCTACACCATTTTGTTGAGGGGTATACGCAGCGGAATATTGATGTCTTATCCCCTCTTCACTCAAGAATTCATTCAGGGTGTAGTCTTGAACTCGGAGCTATTGTCGCTTATTATTTCCAATATGGGGACACTGTGTTGATGTTGCACCTCATTGGCAAAGTCAATGACAATTTGTTGAGTTTTATGTTTCGGCTTGAAGAAGTAAACCCATGTGTATCTTGAATAGTAATCAACAATCACCAGGCGATACTTCTTACCACCTAGGATTGCATGAGATGGAGGACCAAAGAGATCTACATGGAGAATCTCTAGGATCCTCTTTGATGAAATAATTGTCTTCCTTCGATGGGGAGAGTCGTGCATCTTTCCTTCAACACAAGCCCTTTGATTTGGACTTGTCACCATAGGAGACGGTTATTTGATCATGATTAGGCCTCATCTCCATGATGATATCCTTTCTTCCGATCATATGACTTGTGCATCCACTATCAAGCCCCCATTTCGACCCATCGGAAGCATAGCCCTGCAAGAAAATTACTTCTTGGTTTTAGGTACTCATTTTTCAATGGGTCCTCTCATGTTAGTAACAAGGGTCTTTGGAACCCAAATAGACCAAGCAATATAATTATCATAAAAACCTACATAACTATCATACACGTCACCATAATAATCACAAAATAACTCATAATGAGGATTATTAGACCCTGCAAAACCAACATAGTCAGTTTTGTCCTTTGTGATGTTCTTTTCAATGGTGCTTGTATTTGCTTGAGGATTCTTGGTCTTCCTTTATTCTTCTTCTTCTTCTTGGTCTTGGGAACATAACCAAGTCCCTCATTTCCATTGTTTGATCTTTTCTTGCTCAATATCTCATCAAGAACTTCCTTACCTTTGGGCTAAGATGACTTGGCAAGCTCAACTTTCAACCTTGCATTTTCTTGAAGGATGTCTTCGTGATTGCACATCGGTGTAGAGGTGCTAGGGACATCATACTTGGTTAGTCGAGTTTGGAGCTGGTAATGAGACTCGTTGAGAATAGAGTGTTCACTCTCCAAAGCCTTGTGAGCAATGTCAAGTGCCTCATACTTCTTGGAGAGTCTAGCATGAGCAGCCCCAAATTCAACCTTCTCTCTTTTTAATTTCTTTACCTTAGCAATAGCATGATCCCGTTCCTTCAGAAGTTTGGTCAAGAGTTCGTCATTATACTCCTCAATTGAATCAAGTCTCTCTTTAAGAGAGGCCCAAATTTCTTCTTCTTCTAGAGCATTTTTCAAAGATGCAATTTCCATTACATCCTCCCTTTCAATTCTGCCCTTTTCTTCAAGGAGTTCTTCCGAGTGAGAAAGTTGACTCATGAGAGCCTGAAAATGCATTTTGCATTCACCTTGCAAGTTAGTTATAAAACAATCCAATGCAATAACTTATTCGTTAACCTTAAGACTAGTGGCATCATCCATATTGGTATTCATGGTAGTCTTAGGAAAAGAAGTGATGGTAGGTGATACCTCGGAACCTCTTGCCATGAGGCAAGTGACGTTCTTTTTGTAGATATTCTCATTTGGAGAATCAAAGAGTGAAGTGGTTGGTGTAGACGTAGTGGCTATTGAAACCACCTCTCTTGAACTATCATCACCCTCTTCATCTTCACTAGCGGATGAGTACTTCTCTTGGGCTACCAACACAATCTTTGGTTGTTTCTTGTAAGAGCCATTTTTCTTGAAAAATGTCTTCTTGCGAGGAGCCTTTGACTTTTCTTTAAGAATTAATCTTCCCATGGTATTCTCTACTTTGATAGGGGCTTTCGGCTATGAAGTGCATACGGTCATTGCAATTGTAGCAAGACCTCATTCTTGCGCTCAAGTTCAGATTTTTCTTTGGTCGGGTCCTTCCAAAAAATTCTTGCGTGGAACGCCATGTACTCACCATGAGCACACTTAACCTCCTCGGGATAGCTCATGGAGACTATGTCAAATATCCTATCATTTTCATCTTGCTCAATGACATTGGCCTTCAATGCAACATTCACGCATTTTGCATTCCAATTGCTCAGGCACGAGCATCTTCGGTGTTCTTCACCGGAACTTTGAATGCAACCATTTATTACATGACTTTGTTGGAAGTCATTTGGTGATAGTTGTGTCTACCTTGTAAGATCTTCAAATCGGTGGGCTCAAATGGCCAGGGCACGCATCCACAACTAAATTGGAGGCTCCCGTGATGACAACAAGCTGCCACAAGAACAAGTTAATCAATAATCGAAATTGAGATCTAGAGATTTGCAAGAAACACTAGATCAAGAATCATCCAAGTGAATGGAGGGGAAGTGAAGATCTTGATTGATGCCAATGTAGATCAAAGTCTCCTCCTTCGATTCCCCAAAGCCTGGAGCCTTTGAGTGGTTTAGGATGGAGATTGCGCTTGAATCAATGTGAATTGGGCAGAGCTTTTTCGTAGGATCCAAGAGATCTGAAATGGGTATCTGAGGGGCTATTTATAGCCCCACTCGAAAAGCTATTGTTGGACGATTTTGGGGCCGGATCATCCAGCCTAAGTAGGGGCCGGATTATCCGGCCGGGGCAAACATCTGGCCTTAGCACAGACAATCTGGACAAAAAGTCTAGCCCCTCACTGCATGACGCGCCTTGGATGCCTTTGCCAAAAATACTGGAGGGGCGGAATATCCGGCCCCTGGAAGGGAGGATTATCCGGCCTCGGCGAATGCTCTGGCCCTGGCCGATTAATCCGGGGGGGAATTCTGCCACCTTACTGCATGACGTGTTTTGGTGGCATTGGCAACACCCTAGGAGCGGATTATCTGCCCCCCCTGAAGGGGCGGATTATCTGGCCTGGGTGAATGCTCCAGCCCTGGACGGTTAATCCAGGCAGAAACTCCGCCCCCTTCCGCATGGCGTGCCTTGTTGGCTTTGGTGAACTTGGTAGGGCGAATAATCCAGACCTTGGTAGGGGCAGATAATCCGCCCCTCCCCAAGACTGTGGTTTAGTAGTATTTGGGTGGAAACATTGTTCTGCACACTAAACACACAATTAAATAATCCCTGGCATTGTTATCTAACACACAAAATACTAGGGATCATAAATGTTCTTTCAACTTCATGGTGAGTTTAAGTAAATATGTGTATTTACTTAATGAAACACAAGTTTGAAACTATTTGAATTGTTCAAATGATTTCATAATGAAGTAGATATAAAATTAACAAGAATTCACAATCTATATGATTTGATCAAAGTGATTATGAATTCAACTTAATAGCAATTTGGCATAAAAGGACTTGTGAAAAACTGTTTCACAAATCATGATGATTTGATGAATCAAATTGCGTTGATAAGCCTGAAACATCATAATCATAATGGATGAAATACATATGGTCCAAAATGATCTTCGGATGGATTAATGTTAGGAACTAGTGTTAGAGATTGAAATAGTTAATACTCAATAAAGTATAAGGAACATCTAAAGATTCATGGAAACAACACCATATGAGATACGGCAAGCTCGAGTTTCTAGAGATTTTGATAGTTCGAGATTGTTGCAAATAATAAATATTTATGGTGTATTATTAGTAAGACTATGAATACAAATTCCAAACTAATACTGAAAGAAGACAAAATATGTATTGTCTCAGCGTGGTACTTCTTTGAGAAATTGTTTTCTTATAGAAGTGTGAGTGGAAGGATATAAGTGTAAGCTGAAGTTTTAGCTAATACATTATAAAAGTAGGATTCAAGATTTTGTTCTGCCACTTGCAGAATTTCATTCTTGATTCACTTGTCTTCTTATTGAAATAAGACATACCTACGAACTACAAATAAAGATTAATGGACATAAGTCCAAGAAATGACTTAGAGCCATGAAATCCCAAATTAAGTTACATTTGAGATGATAAAGTAAAAGTTACTTGATCTCAATAAGTAATGGTATTTACTTAGTCCTTCCCAGTAAACTACAAAGTTGGAAGGATGAAAATGAAACTGAAAAGGAAGACATAAAAGGTTGTTTTGTCATAAAGGATGTTTGTGACAAATGCTTAATATCTGCTGGATTTGATCAGCAAATAAGTCCAATTTGGAAATTGGTAAAGGGCTAATCAAAACTGCAGAGTCTTCAAGAGTTTGAAGAAAAGGTTGTAACTAGTACAACGGGCAGGTTTTGACCAATCAGGAATTGCTGAAGTCTTGTAGCAAAAAATTCTAAATTTGATGAAAGACCAAAGAATTTTGGATTCGCCAAGATTATCAAGAAAGTCTGTGAATTGAGTGGGAGCTAAGAAGTTTTTCAAGTCGAATATGTGGATGACAGATTTGACTGGTAGATGAGTGACATCCTAGAATATCAAATATTGATGAAATATTTGAGTGGGAGCGTAACAATGTTCTTGAATATGTAATTAACATATTAGTGAACAATGTGTTGGGTATTAGAAATGTTTAGATCATTACATGGATGGAATTTAACTTATATTAAACATACATGATCTATATGAATATATCGAGATGTTTAATAAACATTAAATGTCGAAATACCTCGAGTATTCTGAAAGAAGTTCAAAAGGACCTAGTTGAGATTCTGAAAATAGTTCAGAATGGATTCAAGTAAGGAATTATTTTTTACTTGAGAAATTAGGAGAAGTATTGAGTAGTGACTCAGTATTCATGACAATGGTGAGAAATAAATAGAGATGTGTCGCATCATCTGTGCCTTGGCCATAGGTTTTCAACAAAAACCCATGTCAATTATACTTGACATAATGTGACCCAAGTTCCTAAATGTAAGAACAGGTTTTTGAGTTGATTAAAGTTAATTACTAAACCAGAGTTAAGTTTAGATCAAAGGGAGCATGGCCAGGGATCAAAGTTGCAAATATTGCAATTTGATCAAAGTCTATATAGATATAGAAGCATTAGAATACTTCAGAGTAAACAGAAGTGGTTTTGGTTTAAGAAAGTTTGATTTTTGACTAAGTGTGTTTTATAGATACACATGGCATCGTGAAAGTACAATTGATTGATAGATCGTAGTTGTATACTAAAAACAAAAGTCTCACTTTTTTGCCAAAATGAAATGTTGTAAATGTCAAATAGATGATATTAATTATTTGCAAATAGGACCTTATGAATTTGGTAAAACAAATTTAGGACAGGCAGTCCTCCATGAGCAAGCATGATCAATAGACGCATATAAGATATTGTTTATGATTATTAGCAGTGCAACTAGATTATTTGTACTCTAGTGAAAGTTGGAGACCGAAGGATTAGTAGCAGCGCAACTAGATTATTTGTACTCAAGTGAAAGTTGGGGACTAAAGGAGATATGCCCTAGAGGAAAATAATAAAGGGGTTTATAATCATATCTCATTAGGTCATAATAGTTTCATATCATGTTATAATTGTATCAAGTGGAAACATTGATATAGGTGTGGTATATAAACAAACCTAGGTCCCTAGTAGCCTCTATTCAACTAGTTCATTAGGCAGCTGATGATCAAGGTTTCCTGATCATGGTGCTTCTATAGCCAATTGACAATGAAGTCATACCATCTGAGATGGTGTGATAGATATTTCCCACTGGTGATTGTTGCAACATGATCATGTCACTTAGTTCACAGTTGTAATTGTCAGAAATAGAGTGTCCTAATCCTTAGACCATGAGATCATATTAATCACTATTGCCCAAGGATTGCTTTGACTGTATCAACCTTCATGACCATAATTGGGTGACTATAAAGGTGCATGTTGGGTATTCCGAAGGGGCATGCTGAGGCCTATACATCAAGATCAGGATTTGTTCTCCTGTGTGACTGGAATATACACCAGGCCCACTCGGTGAATTGCATCATAAGTTGTGCAACGTATGACTAGGTCACGGGATGGAATATCACGTGAACGAGTAAAACATTACTTGTTGGAAACGAGATTGAACAAGGTTTCATGATACCGATGATCAAACCTCGGACTAGTCTTGTATCATAGTAACAAAGGGAATTATACATATCATTAAGGTTCGACACAGAGGTGATTCGTGGAGTGCATAGGGGTTAATATGGGCATCCTGGTCCTGCTATTGATCATTGATTGGAGATCGTCTCGATCATGTCTATGACATTCCCAAACTACAGGGAAACACACTTAAGGGCACTACGACTAACGAGGGGTTAACTCATCAATTCCCATCATAGATGGACTTAGGTTCAAGGAAGTGGGGAGCGTCGGAAGCATCGATTGGCTAGCAAACAAGCACACAAGGGACACAAGGTGATAAGGGTTTAACTCGTCAATGCCCATTGTTATGGACTTGGGTTTTGGAGAAGAAGGGAGCGTTGGAGGCGTCAGTCGGCTAGCAAACAAGCACACAGGGACGCAAGTTTTACCCAGGTTCAGGCCTCGTAGAGGTCCCTACTCCTGCTTGTCTGCTCTTGGAATTAACGAAGGAATCGAAGATTACAGGGGCGCGTAGATGCAATTTAGCGAGAGTTGTGGAAACTAGGGTTGTGTGTGTCCTCCTCGCCGCCCCCTCCTAGCCTTTATATAGATAGGCTAGGTCTCGAGTAGCAGGTCGAGTCGGTTACAGATTAGGGTTTTCCCTTTAAACTTTCTATCTTAAGCTTCTTCTTGTCTCGCAAGCAATCGAGAGTCCGTGGGCCACTCGAATTCTTCATTTGGTCCTTGGCAACGGTGTGGGCTTCCGCCGTATCTGGACCATATATAACGAACTCGAGTACCCATAGGGTATACCATGTCAGTAGCCCCCGAGTGTCCAGTGAAATCGCAGATTCGACTGGGGACTTTATGGAGTCTTTTCGAGTGGACGACTAAGTATATTTTCAAGTGTTCTATTTATGTCATAGGGATTGTTGATATACGTGCCTGATTTGTCCGATGTATCAGTATCAATTAACTGCCTTAGGGCAAAACAACGCAATCTACTCAAACTCGAGTCGCCAGACTCAAATTCGGAAAAGTGCTGGCGTAATTCGACTCAAGCCACAGAGGTCTTACAGGAGTCGAATTCCAGTGTATAAGTGTGAGCACTCGACGCGTCCATCAAGGCATGTTCATCGTACCTTCAAGCACGGATATGTTCCTGGTAGTGCGCAGCAAATGCGTTGCCAGGCCTTATTCAGGTCTTATCTTCACGTTGTAAGCGCGGCATCCGAATTTTTGCTATCACGGAGATGATTCGGGTGGCCCAGGAGATGCAGTCTCTTTGTAGGGATAGTATGAGGCAGAGTCGCCATAGCCTTCGGGTGTGGATGTTATCGACACACAGTACGATGTACAAATAATCATACGGTGCACGACCAGCTCTCCCTATGGGAGTAGCCCCCGAGTGCCTGGTTGAGTCGAGACGGTGAGGACTAAAACTTTGTCTGTTCTGTCGTCTTTTGTTGCTTGTTTCAGTCGAATTTGCTTCCGACGCTCCCTATGGGAGTAACCCATAATCCTCAATCGAATCGTTGATTCGAGTGGTGGGTATGTCCTGAATGTTCTTATACCTATATAAAGATAAATCGTAGGTTGCGCGACCAGCACTCCCTATGGGAGTAGCCCCCGAGTGCTTGGTGGAGTCGAAGACTCGAGCAAGGACTAAAGTAGTCGAAATCTTCTGCTGCTAAACTTGATGACATCAGTGCTGACGGTGTGATGACCTCAGTTTCCCGTGTGAGCGGCTTTGACGGGACATGACGAATGGTGGGTCCCACTTTTTGACATTGATTTGACCAGGCATGCGTAATCTTCTGTTTTAACTACGTCTCCTCGATTTCCGCATGTAATGGAGATAGTGGGGGATGGTTCATGTTTTGGCTTCACCACGTGTCGATGGCGATGTGCGCCACGCGTCCAGTAGGGTTTCTGCTGGCCGTTGGATGGCATCCACGAGGAGGGTTTCTGCTGGCCGCTAGGCTAGCACAAACGATGCCACTCGCGTATCTGCCGATGGAATTTCCATGGGTGAGCATGATAAGAGGGTGCGACTGGTGACCAAATACACCGTCAAGCAGGTTCTCCCGAGCGAACCAGTCGTGCCCCCTTTCGATGCTTCTAACCCTTCTCCTGAGGTAAAAGTGTTCTGCGAAGTAGTTTCCTTTGTCGACTTACTTTATGATGTTTTGACATATGTTGTCGTATTTTCTGAATGTAGGACTAGAAGGTGTCTCCTAGCTTGCCCCCTCTGCCTGAGGGGATTATCCCATGTGAAGTGGATGAAGAAGACGAGTCGGGGTCGACCGTCCCAATCGAAGAGGATGAGGGAGCCCCCGAGTCCAGCGACCAGGACACTCACAAGCGTTCCCGCAGCGAGGACTCGGATGCCTCATCGCCAACAACGCCAGAAGGCCCTTATGTTGTTGCAGAGGAGCCAATCCCCGCCATTTCTGTGCGCTCCATGGCTCCTCCTGCCCGGAAGAATCTTCGATTGCCAAAGGAATTGTCGGAGTCAGAGGAGCAATCCTTCGACCTTGATAGATTTGACTGGTAAGTTCTATATTTGCGACCTCATTTTGGTTTCTTATTTGAGTTGTTGTTTTTCCTGAAGCTTTTGCTTGATGTGTGTTCCATTCAATGATGGGTTCGTAGCATGGAAAACAAAAAAATTCTACCGCAAGAACGAACAAAACCCAAATCTAATCTAGATAAAAGCCAAGATCTAATCTATTAGACATGTGCAACGAGATAGATCTGTACTAACCCTCGTAGATCCGAAAGCGTTACGAGATTAGATCTCGGGGTTGATGTAGTCAATCACTTGCCGATCTCAAGATCGTGTGGACGATCCTTCGGCGCGTTCGGCGATGCTTCTGCGATCGGTCACTGCGTCTTGGTCGGCAGACCTTCCTTTCCCTGTTCCAGCGAGCAGCAGAGGTAGTAGATCTTCTCCACGGAATCCCAGCAGCACGACGGTGTGGTGGTGGTGGAGTAGAGATTTCCGCAGGGCTTCGCCTAATCTGGAGCAGAGCGAAGGAGGAGGAGAGAGGCGGCATCTAGGGTTTGTTATGGGAGAGGTCTAGGGGGTGGCGCCCCCTCCCCTCTATTTAAAGGAGGGAGGCGCCATGGGAGGGGGAGTCCTAGTAGGACTCCCCTCCCTCCTTGGCCGGCGGATTGGGAAGGGGGGAGGAGTCCTCCTCCCCCACAAATCGGTGTCTTGCCCCACAAAGACTCCTTGATCCTTTCTTGGTTTTCAAGCAAACTCCAAGAAATCTTCTATAACCTTCCAGAACATTCCGAAACCTTCTAGAATCTCCATACAAACACTCGGGAACATTTCCTAACTTATAAAATGATCCCCAATATATGAATCTTATTCTCCGGACAATTCCGGATCCCCTCGTGATATCCCGGATCCAATCCGAGACTCCGAACAACATTCGGTCTCCAACGCATATTCCATATCTACTTAAAACAACTTCGAACCTTAAGTGTGTCACCCTACGGTTCGTGAATATGCAGACATGATGAATACACCTCTCCGATCAATAACCATCAGCGGGATCTGAAGATCCATAATGGCTCCCACATATTCAATGATGACTTCGTGATCGATAGAACCATTAACATACGAAACCAATTCCCTTTGTCACGCGATATTCTACTTATCCGAGGTTTGATCGTCGGTATCTCCATACCTAGTTCTACCTCGTTACTGATAAGTACTCTTTACTCGTTCCATGTTATGTCATCCCTTGTGACCTAGTCACATGCTTGCAAGCTAACTAGATGACATTCCACCGAGAGGGCCCAGAGCATATCTATCCGTCATATGGATGGACAAATCCCAATCTTGGTCCATGCGCTTCAACACATACTTTCAGAATACCCAATGACACCTTTATAACCACCCAGTTACGAAGCGGTGTTTGATGTCATCAAAGTACCCATCCGGTGATGGTGATTAACATAACCTCATGGTCGAAGGATTAGGTTACTATGCATTTGAAAGCTTACAACAATATGAACTTAATGACTTGATCTTATGCTACGCTTACTATGGGTGTGTGTCCATCACATCATTCTCCTAATGATATAACCTTGTTATTAATGACATCCAATGTCCATGATCAGGAAACCATGATCATCATTTAATCAACAAGCTAGTTCCACAAGAGGCTTACTAGGGACTCTTTTATGTTTACAAAACACACATGTATTAGTGTTTCCTTATAATACAATTATAGCATGGGATGTAAACATTCATCATAAACACAAAGATATAATAATAACCACTTTTATTATTGCCTCTTGGGCATATCTCCAACAGTCTCCCACTTGCACTAGAGTCAATAATCTAGATTACATGGTAATATACCTAACACCCATGGCGTTATGTTGGTCATGCTTTGCTCTAGGGAGAGGTTTAGTCAACGGATCTGCCACATTCAGATCAGTGTGTACTTTGCAAATCTTTATGTCACCATCTCGGACATACTCGCGAATAGCATGGAAACGTAGCTTGATGTTCTTGAGCTTGCTATGTGACCTTGGCTCCTGTGCATTAGCTATGGCACCTGTGTTGTCACAGTAGATGGCCATCGGGTCCAACGCACTGGGAACCACGCCAAGTTCAGTAATGAACTCCTTCATCCATATGGCTTCTTGTGCAGCCTCCGAAGCAGCTATGTATTCTGATTCAGTTGAGATTTCACCACAACGCTTTGCTTGGCACTCCTCCAGCTCACTGCAGCACCATTCAAAATAAATCATTATCCGGTGTGACTTGAGTCATCCGGATCGGTGTTCCAACTAGCATCGGTGTAACCGTTTACAACAAGCTGCTCATCACCTCCATAAGAAAGAACCATATCCTTAGTCCTATTCGGTACTTTAGGATATTCTTGACCGTTGTCGATGTTCCATTCGGGATCACTTTGATATCGCTAGTCAAACTAACGCATGTGCTATATCCGGTCTTGTACACAAGATGGCATACATGATAGAACCTATGGCCGAGGCATAGGGAATATTATTCATCTTTTCTCTATCTTCTGCCGTAGCCGGACTTTGAGTCTTACTCAAGGTCTTACCTGACAACATGGGCACGAACCCTTTCTTGCTCTCTTCCATTCTAAACTTCTTTAGACTTTGTCTAAGTATGTACTTTGTGAAAGCGCTATTAGGCGTCTTGATCTATCTCTATAAATCTTGATGCCTAGAATATATAAACCGCCAAGATCCTTCATTGAAAAACTATTATTCAAATAGGTTTTGGCGCTATTAAGAAGTTCTATATTATTCCCAATCAACAATATGTCATCTACATATAGTACTAGGAATGCTACTGAGCTCCCTCACTTTCTTGTAAATACAAGCTTCTCCATAAGTTTGTATAAATCCAAAGTTTTGATTACTTTATCAAAGCGTTGATTCCAACTCCGGGATGCTTGCTTCACCATAAATGGAGCTGAAGTTTGCATACCTTGTCAAGATCTTTAGGATCGACAAAACCCTTGGGTTGTACCATATACAACTCTTCCTCAATGTCACCATTAAGGACGCATTTTGACATCCATCGCCAAATTTCATAATCGAAATATGCAGCGATTGCTAACAAAATCCTCACAGACTTTAGCTTCGCTACTGGTGAGAAAGTCTCATCGTAGTCAACTCCTTGAATTTGTCGGAACCCTTTCACGACAAGTCGAGCTTTATAGACGGTAAGATTACCATCAGCATCTGTTTTTCTTTTGAAAATCCATTTGTTCTCGACAGCCTTACGGCCATCCGGTAAGTCCACCAAAGTCCACACTTGGTTTTCGTACATGGGTCCCATCTCGGATTTCATGGCTTCTAGCCATTTGTCAGAATCTGGGCTCACCATAGCTTCTTCATACGTCACAGGGTCATCAGTGTTGTCCACCAACATGACGTTCAAAGGCGAGTCATACCAATCGAGTGGTACGAACCCTCGTTGACTGCGAGGTTCTGCAGAACCGTTCAAGTTTCATGATCACCATCATGAGCTTCCTCTCCAATTGGTGCGGCGGCACAAAACATCTTCGGTCTTTGCGCTACTCTCAACTCCGAGAGAAGGTTCAATAACCTCGTCGAGTTCTACTTTCCTTCCAGTCACTTCCTTCGAGAGAAACTCCTTCTCAAGAAAGGATCCATTCTTGGCAACGAAAACTTTGCCTTCGGATCTATGATAGAAGGTATACCCAATTGTTTCTTTAGGGTATCCTATGAAGACACATTTCTCCGCTTTGGGTTCAAGCTTATCAGGCTGTAACTTCTTTACATACGCTTCGCAACCCCAAACTTTAAGGAACGACAACTTAGGTTTCTTACCAAACCACAATTCGTACGGTGTCGTTTCAATGGATTTAGATGGTGCCCTATTTAAAGTGAATGCGGTTGTCTCTAATGCATAGCCCCAAAACGATAGCGGTAAATCTGTAAGAGACATCATAGACCGAACTATATCTAAGAGAGTTCGATTACGACGTTCGGACACACCATTACGCTGTGGTGTTCCCAGCGGTGTCAACTACGAAAGTATTCCACATTTCTTTAAATGCATGCCAAACACATAACTTAGATATTCACCTCCGCGGTCAGAACGCAGAAACTTAATCTTTTTGTTACAATGATTTTCCACTTCACTTTGAAATTCCTTAAACTTCTCGAAAGTTTCGGACTTATGTTTCATAAAGTAGACATACCCATATCTACTTAAGTCATCCGTGAAAGTGAGAACATAACGATATCCACCTCGCGACGCTATACTCATTGGACCGCACACATCGGTATGTATTATTTCCAATAAGTCTATAGCTCGCTCCATTATTCCAGAGAATGGAGTCTTAGTCATTTTTCCCATTAGACATGCTTCGCATCTTTCAAGTGATTCAAAATCAAGTGAATCAAGAAGTCCATCAGAATGGAGTTTCTTCATACGCTTCACTCCAATGTGACCAAGGCAGCGGCCACATGTATGTAGAATTATCATTCAATTTTATTCGTTTAGCATCTATGTTGTGAACATGTGTATCACTACTATCGAGATTCAATAAGAATAAACCATTCATCTCAGGTGCATTATCATAAAATATATTACTCATATAAATCGAACAACCTTTATTCTCAGACTTAAAAGAGTAACCGTCTCACAATAAACAAGATCCAGATATAATGTTCATGCTTAACGTAGGAACCAAATAACAATTATTCAAATTTAAAACTAATCCCGAAGGTAGATGTAGAGGGAGCGTGCTGACGGCGATCACATCAACCTTGGAGCCATTTCCAACACGCATCGTCACCTTGTCTCTTGCCAGTCTTCATTTATTCCGCAGCTCCTGTTTCGAGTTACAAATATGAGCAACCGAACCAGTATCAAATACCCAGGCACTACTACGACTACTAGTAAGATACACATCAATAACATGTATATCGAATATACCTTTCTTCTTGATGTTGCCGTTCTTCAGATCTGCCAGGTACTTGGGGCAGTTACGCTTCCAGTGACCAGCACCCTTGCAGTAGAAGCATTCAGTTTCAGTTTAGGACCAGCCTTGGGCATCTTAGCAGGTGCGGCAACTTTCTTGCCGTCCTTCTTGAAGTTGCCCTTTTTCTTAGGCTTGCCCTGTTTCTTGAAATTGGTGGTCTTATTGACCATCAACACTTGGTGCTCCTTTTTGATGTCCACTTCAGCAGTTTTCAGCATGGACGATAGTTCAGGCAACGTCTTGTTCATGCAGTGCATATTGTAGTTCATCACAAAGTTCTTATAACTCGGTGGCAGTGATTGGAGGACACGGTGAATCCCTAACTCATTAGGAATCGTTATCCCCAACTCTTGAAGCTTTTTGCGTGCCCGGACATGGTGAGCACGTGCTCGCTAACGAGCTTCCCTCTTCCATCTTGCGGTAAAGAACTCTCGGAGGCCTCATAGCTATCCGCATGCGTGAGTCTCAAAATGAGCTTGAGCTCCTTAATGATCTCGAGCGGGTCGTGGTGCTCAAAACGCTCGAGCTCCGTTTCTAAACCGTCTGGATGGCACACGAATCGTGGAGTAATGATTTTTCCGAGTGGCGTAAACATTCTTTACGTCATCGGTGGCATCATCTGCAGGTGGGTCACCTAGCGGTGCTTCGAGCACATAGGTCATCTGACCAGCCCTGAGGACAATCTTCAGACCATGGAGCCAGTCCGTGAAGTTGCTTCCATTGTTCTTAAGCTTTTCTTTCTCTAGGAACGCATTGAAATTGATGGAGAGGTTCGCCATAATCTACAACAAATTTGCAAGTAGTTTAGACTAAGTTTATGATAAATTGAGTTCTACTTTAATTCTTAAATTAACTAGGTGAACTCCCACTCAAAACAACATCCCTCACATTTTCTTAGTGATTACACGAACCAAGTCCACTACACCAAGTCCGATATTCACGAGAGAAGATGTAGTTTCATCGGCGAACAATCTTCATGTTCATCATATCACTTATATGATTCATGCTCTACCATTTGGTATTCTGTGTTCCGAGACCATGTCTGTACATGCTAGGCTCGTCAAGATTAACCTTAGTTTCCGCATGTGCAAATCTGGCTTGCACCCGTTGTATGCACACGTAGAATCTATCACACCCGATCATCACGAGATGCTTCGAGACGACGAGTCTTAGCAACGGTGCCAACTAAGGACGAACACTTTATTACTTGAAATTTAGTGAGAGGGATCATCTTATAATGCTACCGTCGCGATCTAAGCAATACAAGATGCATAAAGGATTAACATCACATGCAATTCATAATTAGTGTGATATGATATGGCCCTTTCTTCTTATGCCTTTGATCTCCATCTCCAAAGCACGGACATGATCTCCATCATCACCAGCATTGCGTCCAAGGTCAAGGCGCGCTTCATGGTTGTCCATCATCACCAACAACTATTACAACTACTTGGAACAAAGCTATTACAAGATGAATAGACACGCATGGTCTTAACAGAATTAAAGACAACCATTAGGCTCACGCGTTGCCATATTACAACAAGGATCATTGCATACATCAAATATAATCACAATCACATGATGGCCATATCACATCACAAAACCCCTGCAAAAACAAGTTAGACACCTCTAATTTTCTTTGCATGTTTTACGTGGTTTGGGGCTTTCGAATAAGAACGGATCTTACCTACGAAACTGAACCACAATGTTGATACAAGTGCTATCGAGTGCAACGTGTAGATTGGATCTATACTATGATGGGAGAGACAGACACCCGCAAAGCCACTTGTGCAAAGCAAGTTACATGTCAAGCGTGGAGCAAGTCTCATGTGCAATGACATGTAAGGTTATCCCGAGCCGCTTCATCCCACCATACCGCAAGATGAAAAGTACACAAAGCAAAAGACGGCACGAGCACCAACACCCATAAAACCATTGTGTTTTACTCGTGCAACAGATCTACGCATAGACAAGGCTCTGATACCACTGATGGGTTCGTAGCATGGAAAACAAAAATTGTCTACCGCAAGAACGAACAAAACCCAGATCTAATCTAGATAAAAGCCAAGATCTAATCTATTAGACATGTGCAACGAGATAGATCTGTACTAACCCTCGTAGATCCAAAAGCGTTACGAGATTAGATCTCAAGGTTGATGTAGTCGATCACTTGCCGATCTCAAGATCGTGTGGACGATCCTTCCAGCACCGCGTTCCAGGCGCTCGCATCGGTCACTGCGTCTTGGTCGGCGGACCTTCCTCTCCTGTTCCATGAAAGGAGGTAGTAGATCTTCTCCACTGAATCCCAGCAGCACGACGGTGTGGTGGTGGTGGTGGAGTAGAGATTTCTGCAGGGCTTCGCCTAAGCCAGAGCAGAGCGAAGGAGGAGGAGAGAGGCGGCAGCTAGGGTTTGTTATGGGAGAGGTCTAGGGGGTGGCGCCCCCTCCCCTCTATTTAAAGGAGGGAGGCGCCATGGGAGGGGGGGTCCTAGTAGGACTCCCCTCCCTCCTTGGCCGGCGGATTAGGAAGGGGGCCTATGAGGAAAAACCCACCAGGATTCTGGAAACAACTGAGAGGATTACTTGTACCAAGACTATCAGGTTTTGCAAAGTTCAATGGAATCACCATCCCGAGGAAGAGGCCACGTGGGAACGTGAAGAAGACCTGAAGAAAGAACACCCACACCTATTTGCTAACCAACCTGAATCTCGGGGACGAGATTCTTCTTAAGGGAGGTAGGTTTGTAACATCCCAAATTTTTACGATTTCAGATGTTGCTAGAAACATGCATCATATCCTTGCATCATGGCATCACACAATTAAAACCGCATCGAATACTTTCCCCTAAACCCTATAGTCAAACAAAGACTAAAAAGGGTAAAACAAAATCTAACCTCCTAAACCTTTGCAAAAGTGTTATTTTATAACCCCATTCTAATCCTCTTCTTTTTACAAAATTTTAGAGACCAATCTCACTTAATTCAGAGTCCGTTTGCAAAAGTTGTGAAACATTTGGTGAAACAGAAAAAAATAAAAAGATTAAAAAAAAGAGATCCTAGCCTAACAGGCCGGCTAAGCCAGCCCGTGTCCTACCTACCGCCACTTGGCAGGCAGGCCAGACGTAGTGGCGTGGTGGGCCCGAACGCTAGCAGAACCGCTTGGCCCAAGACACGTAGCCATGACCCAGACAGGCGGGCCCCACCGCGTTATCGTCTCCGTGGAGATCGGGATGGACTCGACCTCGCCGGGGTGCCAGGAACGACCTCCGGCCGAATCAGAGTTTGGTTCCGTGACCCCCGCCCCAAGTCCTCTGGACTATTTAATCTGTGCCCGGCCGCCCCAAAACCCTAGCCCCTTTTTGCTCGCTGTACCGCCGCCCGCGAGCTCGCCGGAGCAACGCCGCCGCCGCCCGACGGTGACCCTTCCGAAGAACCCTTGCTCTTTTCTTCCCCTTGCAGTACCCGTTTGTCTCACGCCTCTTTTCCTCTCTGTCGTGCACCACAACCACCACAATTCCTCGCCGGAGTCTTGCCGGAATCCGCGAAGACCAGCCACCATTGGACACTACTCGAGGGGGAGATAGGCGACGTCACCCTCGGGAACAGAACCGTAACGGAGAGGCGGTCGTCGTCATCTACTTCGTCGAGTCAGGGGACATCCGCATCGCCGCCACCGACCACCGACGACGCGCCACCGCCGTACACCGTCACCGTCGAGCACGCGACCGTCGCTGTCGTAGGTAAGTCACCGCTTCCCCCCTCTGTCCGTTAGATCGCGAAGGAACGACCCAGATTAGATAGGACTACCGAACCGGTACCAACGAACCGCATCGCGTTGCATGGCACTTGCCGCGTCAGCGTGCCGTGTCAGCGCCGCGCGCCCCGCTGGCCCAATTCCGAGCCGCCACTTGTCGCCTGCGTAGCTGTCTGTCTGTTCTGTTTTTTTAATAGACAGATATTGTTTTAATCTTGTAAAATTCGTAGTAAATCAAATACTTGTCCAAAAATTGCATATAATATACCGTTGGATTCACAAAATTGTGTAGAACACAGATCTACAATAATATCGCTGTTTTACTGCAGCAATCTTGCAGTAGGATTTCAAGTTTAGATTAGAGTATTTTAGTTCTAGAAAAATATCTGTAGATCCGTTTTAGTTGATTCTTGTTGCGTTGGCTTTGTATCTACGAGACCTTCTGTGGAAAATTGTTATAACTTGCTTAGAGTGTTCAGATCTGTTTCGAGGTAGATTGGAGGTGTAGATCTATTACTAAGCTTGATTATTTAGGTATTAACCCAAAATACTTAAAATTTGTGGGGAATCGATTCTAATGACATCCCCAACTCAACAACACCACAGAATAAGACCCTTGGTCGAAATTGAATCCATCCTTGCATATTACCATGTTGTATGCATGCATATTCACCTTCGTGGCATTATTTTTTGTGTAATTTGTGATTGGATCTATGTTTGTGTTTCGATAGATTATTCGGAGTGCGCTGAGGAGTACTGTTGTGTAGAGTGCTGCTTGGATCAAGGCAAGTTACACCACTTGTTCATATTAATGTCCATGTTTTTAACTATGCATGTTTTACTCTTCAAATCTTGTAGTATGCATGTGTAGGTCTTTAGTAGTTTTTCCTATTACTATTTTCGCAAATGCGGTTTTGTAGTATGCCATGAGTAGCTTTATACTTAGGATTTTCCGTCCTATTAGGTTCCCCTGTTTTTGCTAAGTATTGCTTGCTATGCTATATATATATACTAAGTACCGTTGGGGGGTTCGAAAGACTCAAAATTTTCTAAGTATGAAAGCTCTCTCGAGCGAACCTTTTCCTCTCAAAACCCCCTTCAAAATAAAACTAAGTTTTCTTCTGGGAAGAATGGTTGTCGGGACAACGAGTGGAGTTTTGGTGGAGGACGGCCGCCCAGGAATCAAAGAAGTCTGCCATGTTTCAGAATTCAGAAGCTTCCAGTGCAACCACAATACATATGGGCTCTGTCCTGGCTTGGTACTTAGTGGGAAACCTCACCGGGGTACCAACATTTGGAGGTTCTTGGCATGGTTGGATCCAGCTGGTAGAGGGGCTACTAAGGGAAGGCGTCGCCATGGTCTTGTCTGTAAAAGGACTTGATCGTGGATTATGGGGAAAGTGCACAAACTCTCGAGAGTATTGAAATATGATCGATCAGCCGTGTTCACGGAAACAGAACAACATTGAGCATATGAAGGATGGAGCCTCTAAAAGATCTTCCTCTCTCTTTTCCGAACTTAAAGTTTTATAAACCCCAAGGCGTGAGTAATATCGCCATTGGGTGGGATTTTGGGAACTTGGTGCGTAATATCCAAGTGCTAGGTTGATTGGGCACTTGGTGAGTAATATCCACGTGTTCCATTCGACTCTATACTACCTATCAAAGTTTACAAAGTAGGGTAATCTCTTCCTCTTTTTTTATTACATTGAGAAAATTGGCCTTATGCAAATGAACCCCAAAGCCTACTCTTAGCCTTGCATATAGAGGTAGTCTTACTCTTTCCTTGGTGTAATTTGCTAATACATTCAAAGTATTGACCCAACTTGTTGGCTGCACGTCTTATGTGCAGAATCCGAAGACTGAAAGGTGCGTAGGGGTCGCGGGTCTTCACGCAACTAGCCTGAGGCGTTGATGGACTCAAGTTTTATTTAGTTTCCGCTGTTTTATTTGAGCTAGCTATAAACTATGCAAGTTGTAATAACTATACTCTGGATTATTCGTGTAATAATGACTTGTGTTTTACATGATATTCATCGACTGTGAAGTGCTAGCTTTTGATCCAGGGACTAGCATGTTAATCACAGGAACTTAGGATCCTTAACGATCCGAGGTCGCAACAGATAGATAATCCTCAGGCACGACTGCGCCTTCTTCAAAAAGTGAAGCACTCGAGAAGCACGATCCTGCAGGGTCACAAGTGTGATTGCACGATCATGGTCCACCCAAAAGTATCCACTCGCCTGCAATTGCTCCTGGGTCAAATCGTGCATTCGAACAGAGATCCGGTCTTTTTCATCCTATGTATGACGAGCACTGACAACTACACCACACAAAAAGACAAAGTATGAAAGACATGCATTGCCGCGACTGACTACAGGAAAATATAAGAGGATAGAAGGCTAACATTTGAACTGTTCACTCAGCTGTGCCACCTCCTCCAAAAGATACTTTTCGCGGGCAGAGGCCTTCTCCGCCTTCGACTTACATACGTCTGCACTACCATGGAGGATGGGAAACTCACGCTCCGGTTGCTTAATGCGATTACGCAGTCACGAAAGCAAGGACAACTCCTCCACCTTTGAGCGCGACTGCGCCACGGTTTCATCGGCTGATGGAAGATCATGAGGATCACTTGAAGGACCACTCGATGTACCCTATCACGAACCAAGCAAAAGTAAATAAGAGGCCGAGGATACATTGACGAAAGGCTTATATGCATTCAAACATATCAAAGTCTTGACTGGGGTACCCCCATAAAAGCATTGTTCCACAATCAAAAGGCCAAACACTAGAGCTATTACACAGACAGACTACGGAACAATTTTCTTCGACTTGGACTTGGGCTTCGGGGGCTTCATCGCATCCGTGGCAGACTTCGACGCCACGGACTTGCCAGTAGTACCCCCAGATGCCGCAGCCTTTGCAGCCTTCGCTTGACGCAGCTCCTCGGAATACTTGGCGAGTGTCTCGATAAGCTGAGGACCATAATTTTTGCATTTACCAGCAAAGGGAGCAAACACTACCTGCTGGCCTCCAGCGTCGACAGACATCGCCTCAGAAATAGCGGCAGGATCCATCTCCACGCCATGGGCTTGCACCATTGCGAGTGCCATGGTGGTGCCGACGGAGCGCTACGAGTTCTTGAAGTCCACGGGGATTCCTCCAGCCAGGGACTCCACCAAGTCTCCAAGGTTGTCGATCAGTCCGGCCTTGGGAGTTAAGTCCTCGCGGATACGACTGAGTACATCCTTGGCCTTCCCCAATGTCTCCTGGAGGGACATGCTGCGGTCTTCGACTGCAGCGACAGCACCAGCCAATGCATCGTCGCGACGAAGGGCCTGGGCGTCAAAGCTCAGGCCGCCGACATCTACATAAAGAAAAGTGTTGGTACGATACCATGATGTCGAAGCAGGAAACAAAGACAATTCAGCAGAAAGAATACCCGAGAGGGACTTAGCAATCGAGACAAGCTGCTCCTCGAGCAACTTCTCCCTCTTGGCATTGGAGGAACACAAGTCTTCTTCGTGCTTCCGCAAGTCCTCCTCGCACTTTTGCGATTCCTCCAAGGCCACGATTGCTTCGTCGTGACTCTTCGCTGCCGCAACAAGCGCCTTTTCAAGTGAAGCGACACGACGCAGAAGTTTGCTATGCTCATATGCAAGAGGGGATGTATCATCAATCGCATCCAGACACTTCACCAAGGCAAACTACAAAGGTAATACTAACCTTCGACAACACGATGGCGATTGTCAAGTCGTGCATGCTGTCGACCCATCTCCATGACTTGCTCCGCCAGGCGGACAGCCTCCTTTACGACGAGCTACATTAGAAGAAACCAAAAGTTCAGCAACAACACCAAGTATATATTTGACTGCCAACAGATCAAAGAGATGCTTACATGGCCCTCCAGAGACTCCGAAGATGCCTGCCGCGCAGTCGTCTGGGTAACAATCTGGTGCTCCCCAGCATGTGGGGAACTCGATGAATTATGCCCAGAGTGGGCCGCCAATGGAGGAGAAGGAGACCGCTCGGCCACCTTTTTGGCCTTGGAGTCCGCGACTCCGGACTCCTTCACAAATTGGACGTCGTCAGAAGACGACGCCACCGCTTCACTGTTGGAGATATGCCCAAGAGGCAATAATAAAAGTGGTTATTATTATATCTTTGTGTTTATGATGAATGTTTACATCCCATGCTATAATTGTATTATAAGGAAACACTAATACATGTGTGTTTTGTAAACATAAAAGAGTCCCTAGTAAGCCTCTTGTGGAACTAGCTTGTTGATTAAATGATGATCATAGTTTCCTGATCATGGACATTGGATGTCATTAATAACAAGGTTATATCATTAGGAGAATGATGTGATGGACATACACCCATAGTAAGTGTAGCATAAGATCAAGTCATTAAGTTCGTATTGCTATAAGCTTTCAAATGTATAGTAACCTAATCCTTCGACCATGAGGTTATGTTAATCACCATCACCGGATGGGTACTTTGATGACATCAAACACCGCTTTGTAACTAGGTGGTTATAAAGGTGGCATTGGGTATTCTGAAAGTATGTGTTGAAGCGCATGGACCAAGATTGGGATTTGTCCATCCATATGACGGAGAGATATGCTTTGGGCCCTCTCGGTGGAATGTCATCTAGTTAGCTTGCAAGCATGTGACTAGGTCACAAGGGATGACATAACATGGAACGAGTAAAGAGTACTTATCAGTAACGAGGTAGAACTAGGTATGGAGATACCGACGATCAAACCTCGAATAAGTAGAATATCGCGTGACAAAGGGAATTGGTTTCGTATGTTAATGGTTCTATCGATCACGAAGTCATCGTTGAATATGTGGGAGCCATTATGGATCTCCAGGTCCCGCTGATGGTTATTGATCGGAGAGGTGTCTTCATCATGTCTGCATATTCACGAACCGTAGGGTGACACACTTAAGGTTCGAAGTTGTTTTAAGTAGATATGGAATATGCGTTGGAGACCGAATGTTGTTCGGAGTCTCGGATTGGATCCGGGACATCACGAGGAGATCCGGAATTGTCCGGAGAATAAGATTCATATATTGGGGATCATTTTCTAAGTTAGGAAATGTTCCGGAGTGTTTGTATGGAGATTCTAGAAGGTTTTGGAATGTTCTGGAAGGTTCTAGAAGATTTCTTGGAGTTTGCTTGAAAACCAAGAAAGGATCAAGGAGTCTTTGTGGGGCAAGACACCGATTTGTGGGGGAGGAGTTTTCCAGTTGAACCTCGTCCAAAGGAACCGTATCCTTTAGTGGTGTTTCAGCCATTTCTGGGTGACACTTCTTTAGTTGCGACACATGGAAAACATCATGAACAGTCAACACTTCGGGCAATTCCAACTGATATGCAACCTCCCCTCTACGGGCCAAAATCCTATAGGATCCTATGAATCGAGGTGCCAGCTTACCCTTGATTCCAAATCTCTTAACTCCTCGTAGTGGTGAAACTCGGAGATATGCTCGATCTCCCACTTTGTAAGTTACATCCCTGCGCTTGGAATCGGCATAACTCTTTTGCCTGGATTGGGCTACTTTTAACCTGTCTTGAATCTGTCTTACTTTTTCTTCGGCATCCTTGGTCAGTTCAGGTCCAAACAAACTATGTTCTCCAACTCCACTCCATAGCAGCAGAGTTCTACACTTTCTGCCATATAGAACTTCGAATGGAGGCATCTTGATACTAGTTTGGTAACTATTGTTGTATGAGAATTCCGCATATGGCAAATTATCATCCCAACTAGACCCATAGTCTAGCGCACAGGCTCTAACATGTCCTCCAAGATCTGGTTAACTCTTTCCATTTGTCCATCTATTTGCGGGTGGAAAGCAGTACTAAACTCCAGTCGTGTCCCTAGAGACTCGTGTAGCTGTCGCCAAAACTTCGAGGTGAATTGGGTACCTCTATCAGAGACAATCCCTTTGGGTACACCATGAAGGCTTACGATCCTTGACACATAAATCTTGGCAAGTTTTGCACTTGTATAGGTGGTCTTTACGGGAATAAAGTGGGCCACCTTTGTGAAGTGATCGACCACTACCTAGATGGAGTCATACGTAGAACGAGTCCGGGGTAGTCCTATGATAAAATCCATGCCTACCTTGTCCCACTTCCAATCGGGCGCAGGTAATGGCTGCAGCAGCCCTGCTGGTTTTTGATGTTTGGCCTTGACTCTGTTGCACACGTCACACAAGGAGATGTATTCAGCAATTTCTCTTTTCAAGTTATTCCATCAGAATCTATCTTTCACATCCATGTACATCTTCGTATTACCAGGATGGATTGAGTACGGTGAATCATGAGCTTCCTGAAGAATTAACTTCCTGATATCGGGGTCATCGGGAACGCACAAACGCTTCTCATACCAAAGTGTCCCTTGTTCATCCGTATGAAACCCTTTTGCTTTACCCTTGCTTATATTGGCTCTTATCTCTTCCAACTCTTTGTCCCCCTTCTGGGCCTCTTTGATTTGGTCCAGAAGCATTGGCACTATCTCCATAGTTGCTAAGTATCCCTCCGGAACTATTTCCAACCTGAGATCCTTGAATTGCTCACATAAATCATTTGGAATTTCTCCCGCGGTAAGTCCATTTACATAGACCTTCCGGCTTAAGGCGTCAGCCACAACATTGGCCTTTCCAGGATGGTACTGCAGGTCCAAGTCATAGTCCTTGATGAGCTCAAGCCATCTCCTTTGCCTCATATTTAACTCCTTTTGAGTGAAGATATACCTAAGACTCTTGTGATCCGTGAACACATCACAATGTTTGCCCATGAGATAATGTCTCCATACCTTGAGCGCATGCACAACAGATGCTAGTTCCAAATCGTGTGTGGGGTAGTTATTCTCATGGTTCTTAAGTTGTCGAGAGGCGTAAGACACTACTTTTCCATCTTGCATCAGTACACTACCAAGTCCTTGTCGAGAAGCGTCGCAATAGACTTGGAAATCCCTTTGGATGTCAGGGAGACACAAAACTGGTGCTGTTACTAGGCGCTTCTTCAATTCTTGAAAGCTTGATTCACATGCCTCGGTCCATTGGAACTTCTTTTCCATCTACAAAAATTCTGTCATAGGCTTTGCTATCTTGGAAAAGTTTTCAATGAACCTTCGGTAATATCCTGCAAGGCCCAGGAAACTCCTGATATCACCCACATTCTTAGGGGACTCCCATTATGTCACGGAGGCTACCTTACTTGGGTCCACGACAACTCCTCTAGCTGACACAATATGACCAAGGAATCCCACTTCTTTCAACCAGAACTCACATTTGCTAAACTTGGCATACAACTTGTGTTCCCTTAACTTTTCCATAATTAGGCGCAGATGCCTCTCATGTTCCTTCTCGTCCTTGGAGTATATGAGTATGTCATCAATGAATACCACAATAAACTTATCCAAGTACTCCATGAACACCTTGTTCATCATAGTCATGAAGTATGCTGGGGCATTGGTTAAGCCAAAAGACATCACGGTATACTCATACAATCCGTATCTTGTGGTGAAGGCTGTCTTGGGTACATCATGTTCCCGGATCTTTAACTGGAAATAACCTGATCGGAGATCAATCTTAGAGAACACACTAGCTCCCTTTAATTGGTTGAACAGGTCGTTAATGTTGGGTAGAGGGTACTTGTTCTTGATTGTCACTTCATTCAACGATCGGTAGTCCACGACTAGTCTCTTGGTTTTATCCTTCTTCTCCACGAATAAGACAGACGCTCCCCAAGATGACGCACTTGGTTGAATGAAGCCTTTGCCCAATTGCTCCCTAAGTTGTTTCTTAAGTTCCTTCAACTCATCAACATCCATCTTGTACGGTCTCTTTGCTATCGGTCCAGTACCAGGCATCAAGTCAATGAGAAACTCGATGTCTCGGTCAGGAGGCATCCCTGGCAATTCTTCCGGAAACACATATGGATACTCCTTCACAATTGGCACATCCTCCAAGCTAACCCCCTTAAGAGAGTTCACCATACTTCCTTTGAGTGCGAAAGCTGACTTAAAGCGGATCCATTTCTTATCCGGAGTAGTGAGTGCGATAGTCCTTTTGGCACAATCTATGACTCCTTCATATTCGGTCATCCAATTCATGCCCAAAATTATGTCTAATCCTTGTGATTCCAGAACGACTAGGCTTGTGGGAAAGATGTGTGCCCCAATCCTTAATTCTAACCCACGGCATCAGAGTTTGCCACTATTTCTCCTCCAGGAGAGCTTACCCTTAGGGGAGTACTAATAGTCTCTGTAGGTATCTTGCCTCTATCCACAAATACCCTTGATATGAATGAATGTGATGCACCAGTATCAAAAATAACAACTGCGGGGGTGGAGTTAAGCTTGAACTTACCAATCACGGAGTCAGGTGCCTCACGAGCATCCTCCACGGAGACATGATTCACCGCGGCTTTGACAAATGGATTCGGCTTCTTCCCATTTCCATTACCACTGCCATGGTTATGTCCGTTGCCATTCCCATTACCATTCCCATTCTTCATATTTTCGGGGCAAGTAGTTGCATAATGCCCTGTCTTGTTACACTTGAAGCATGTCACTTCACTCAGATCCTTCCCATTGCCATTTCCATTGCGGTGTTTATGACCATTGTGGTTATGTCCTCCATGACGATGACCATTGTGGTTATGGCCGTTGTGGTTGTGGGGTGGTGGTGACAAAGTGCGTTGCTTCTGATATGGGGCTGAGTTGTGCTTGTGTGAGGTGGACTTTCTCTTTCGGTTCTCTGTACTCCTTTGCTTTGCTTCAACCACAACTGCCCTGTCCAGAAGTTCCTGATAGTTATCAAACTTCAGAGCCACAAGCTGAATGGATATCTCATCATTAAGTCCCCTTAGGAACTCCTCCTGTCTCTTGGCATTAGTGGAAACATCATCAGGTGCATAATGTGCCAGCTTGCTGAAGAGGTCCCCATACTCGGAGACAGAGCGGTGCAGTTGTTTCAAGTCGCAGAACTCACGTCTCTTTAGTGACATGACACCCGCGGCTACGTGATGAGTACGAAAAGCCGCCTCAAACTGGTTCCAGGTGATAGCTTCAATATCAGGGTGGGTGACCTGGTAATTATCCCACCATTCAGCAGCTGGTCCCTCAAGTTGGTGCGTAGCAAAGCGCACCCTGTCAGCTCGAACAACTTGGACAGTGTCTAACTTCTTGTTGGTGGCGTGGAGCCAGTCATCTGCCATAATTGGTTCAGAACTACTTGAGAAAATTGGAGGGTTCAACCTCAAGAACCGAGTCAGGCGATCTTGTTGGGGCGGTGGAGGTGGTGGAGGCGGCGGGTTGTTGTTGTTTTGCATGTTTTGAGTGAGGAGTTGGATCAGCTAATTCTAGGAGTTCAGAAGTTGTGCTATCTCTAGGGGCATGTTGTTGTTGTTTCCACGTCTCGCCATCTGTGGGGTTTGGGAAACAAGTTAAGAAATAGATAGAAAGCCTAAGGAATAAACTCCTACCCTTATGTAAACATGAGAAAAGCACATGTGAAAAGCAAGGCACACATAGCACATAGATTAACACAACTCAATCAAGTTTAACTAAACCAAAATAGTTTTGGTACTCATTACAATCGCGAACAACGTTTGACTATCGAATAAAGGTGGTCCAACTATCTACTCTACTCATCATCCACTTCCTCATCCTCAATAATGAAGCCTTCCTTCTCCAGCAGTGACTTGTATAACTCCATGTCCTTCGTCGTGGCTTCAAGCTTCTCCTAAAGTTCCTTCACCTCCTGCGGCTCTGATGTAGCAGCTTCGAGCTTCTCTTGAAGTTCCTTAACCTCTTGCAGCTCCTGGGTAGCAGCTTCGAGCTTCTCTTGAAGTTCCTTCTTCTCCTTCTGCAGCTTCTTGATCAAGCTTAACCCCATAGTCACGGGCGTGATCTTCTCCTCCAAGCTCCTCTTGGCTGCTCGCAGGTCCTTCAACATGGTGGCAAAGTTCTTGAACTCCATCTCGTTTTTTGCGAGCACGAGACTTTGTTCCCCAATCCTCTTGTTCTTATATTGCACCCTCTTCTCTTGATTAGCGAACTTATTGTCTTGGGCGGTGAGCTCCCCTCCTAGGGACTTGATCTTCTCTTCCAGCTCCTCGATCTTCTCGTCCTTCTCCTTGACTAGGGCGCATAGCTCGTCATTCCTCATGATCTCAAGGCAGCTCCCCTTCTCAAGATCGTTGATGTGGGACTCCAAGTCTTGATATTGGATCCTTCGACGCTTGCATGTCTTCCTTTCCTCCGGGGTTAACTCGATTGGAACTCCCTTCTCATCACGTCTTCCAAAGAGTTTGATGTAGTGGCCTTCAACCTCTTCATGGTGGCGTCCACAAAGGCGTCCAACGAGATCCTGCATGCTGATGCTAAGTCCTTTCTCCTTGGAGTTGCTGGTGACGTTGAGTACAATGACCTCTGTCTTGGGTTCAGACTTGCTGCGCCCCAGTTGGATGACTTCAATCGCCCAACATCCTTCCTTGTGCATCTTCCTCAACTCGCTCCCCTTGATTGATGGCATGGGCAACTGCAATGTCTTGATGATGTCCAGAAGGCATTCCCCAAAGCGCAGGCACTTGATGTCTTCGGCGGTGTCGTAGTAGAAGGCCGGGATCTTTAGGTTAGGAGAAGGAAAATTAGGCACAAAGTAATAAGGAAGAGAATTACTAGAAGAGCATAAGTAACTTAGAAGAAAAAGGAAGGAAAAAACACACAATGGTAAAGGTGGTTTCCAATCCTAGGGGTCACGTCCTATAGGCAACTTTGTGCTCTGATACCATCTGGTGCGACCTCGGCTCGTTAAGGATCCTAAGTCCCTGTGATTAACATGCTAGTCCCTGGATCAAAAGCTAGCACTTCATAGTCGATGAATGTCATGTAAAACACAAGTCATTATTACACAAATAATCTAGAGTATAGTTATTGCAACTTGCATAGCTTATAGCTAGCTCAAATAAAATAGCGGAAACTAAATAAAACTTGAGTCCATCAACGCCTCAGGCTAGTTGCGTGAAGACCCGCGATCCCTACGCACCTTTCAGTCTTCGGATTCTGCACATAAGACGTGCAGCCAACAAGTTGGGTCAATACTTTGAATGTATTGGCAAATTACACCAAGAAAAGAGTAAGACTACCTCTACATGCAAGGCTAAGAGTAGGCTTTGGGGTTCATTTGCGTAAGGCCAATTTTCTCAATGTAATACGAAAAGAGGAAGAGATTACCCTACTTTGTAAACTTTGATAGGTAGTATAGAGTTGAATGGAACACGTGGATATTACTCACCAAGTGCCCAATCAACCTAGCACTTGGATATTACACACCAAGTTCCCAAAATCCCACCCAATGGCGATATTACTCACGCCTTGGGGTTTATAAAACTTTAAGTTTGGAAAAGAGAGAGGAAGATATTTCAGAGGCTCCATCCTTCAGATGCTTAATGTTGTTCTGTTTCCGTGAACACGGCTGATCGATCATATTTCAATACTCTTGAGAGTTTGTGCACTTTCCCCACAATCCACGATCAAGTCCTTTTACAGACAAGACCATGGCGAAGCCTTCCCTTAGTAGCCCCTCTACCAGCTGGATCCAACCGTGCCAAGAACCTCCAAATGTTGGTACCCCGGTGAGGTTTCCCACTAAGTAATAATCTAAGACATAGCCCATATGTATTGTGGTTGCACTAGAAGCTTCTGAATTCTGAAATATGGCAGACTTCTTTGATTCCTGGGCGGCCGTCCTCCACCAAAACTCCACTCGTTGTCCCGACAACCATTCCGCCCAGAAGAAAACTTAGTTTTATTTTGAAGGGGGTTGTGAGAAGAAAAGGTTCGCTCGAGAGAGCTTTCATACTTAGAAAATTTTGAGTCTTTCGAACCCCCCAATGGTACTTAGTATATATATAGCATAGCAAGCAATACTTAGCAAAAACAGGGGAACCTAATGGGATGGAAAATCCTAAGTATAAAGCTACTCATGGCATACTACAAAACTGCATTTGCGAAAATAGTAATAGGAAAAACTACTAAAGACCTACACATGCATACTACAAGATTTGAAGAGTAAAACATGCATAGTTAAAAACTGGGACATTAATATGAACAAGTTGTGTAACTTGCCTTGATCCGAGAAGCACTCTACACAACAGTACTCCTCAGCACACTCCGAACAATCTATCAAAACACAAACATAGATCCAATCACAAATTGCACAAAAAATAATGCCACGAAGGTGAATATGCATGCATGCAACATGGTAATATGCAAGGATGGATTCAATTTCGACCAAGGGTCTTATTTTGGGGTGTTGTTGAGTTGGGGATGTCACTAGAATTGATTCCCCACAGATTTTAAGTATTTTGGGTTAATACCTAAATAATCAAGCTCAGTAATAGATCTACACCTCCAATCTACCTCGAAACAGATCTGAACACTCTAAGCAAGTTATAACAATTTTCCACGGAAGGTCTCGTAGATACAAAGCCAACGCAACAAGAATCAACTAAAACGGATCTACGGATATTTTTCTAGAACTAAAATACTCTAATCTAAAATTTTAATCCTACTGCAAGATTGCTGCAGTAAAACAGCGATATTATTGTAGATATGTGTTGTACTCAATTTTGTGAATCCAATGGTATATTATATGTAATTTTTGGACAAGTATTTGATTTACTACGAATTTTACAAGATTAAAACAATATCTGTCTATAAAAAAAAGAAACAGAACAGACAGGCAGCTACGCAGGCGACAAGTGGCGGCTCGGAATTGGGCCAGCGGGGCGCGCGGCGCTGACACGGCACGCTGACGCGGCAAGTGCCACGCGGCGCGATGCGGTTCGTCGGTACCGGTTCGGTAGGCCTATCTAATCTGGGTCGTTCCTTCGCGATCTAACGGACAGAGGGGGGAGGCGGTGACTTACTGGCAATGATGTCGCGTGCTTTCACGATGACGGTGTCGGCGGTGGTCGGTGGCGGCGATGCGGATGTCCCCTGACTCGACGAAGTAGATGACGACGACCGCCTCTCCGTTGTGGTTCCGTTCCCGGGGGTGACGTCGCCTATCTCCCCCTCGAGCAGGGTCCAACGGTGGCTGGTCTTCGCGGATTCCGGCGAGACTCTGGCGAGGAATTGTGGTGGCTGTGGTGCACGACAGAGAGGAAAAGAGGCGTGAGACGAACGGGTACTGCAAGGGGAAGAAAAGAGCAGGGGGGTGTTCGGAAGGGTCACCGTCGGGCGGCGGCGGCGTTGCTCCGGCGAGGGCGGCGGCGTTGCTCCGGCGAGGGCGGCGGCGTTGCTCCGGCGAGGGCGGCGGCGAGCTCATGGGCGGCGGTACAGCGAGCAAAAAGGTGCTAGGGTTTTGGGGCGACCGGGCGCAGATTAAATAGTCCAGAGGACTTGGGGCGGGGGTCGCGGAACTGAACTCCGATTCGGCCAGAGGTCGTTCCTGGCATGCCAGCGAGGTCGAGTCCGCCCCGATCTCCACGGAGACGATAACGCGGTGGGGCCCGCCTGTCGGTGGCCGCGAACGCGCTGTGCGGGCTGCTAGCGGCGTCTGCTGGCGTTTGCTGGGCTGGCCCACGCGCTACACGCTGCCCGCTCTGCTAGGCGGGGCGGTAGGTAGGACATGGGCTGGCTTAGCCGGCCCGTTAGGCTAGGATCTCTTTTTTTTAATCTTTTTTTTGTTTCACCAAATGTTTCACAACTTTTGCAAACGGACTCCGAATTAAGTGAGATCGGTCTTCTAAATTTTGTAAAAATAAGAGGATTAGAATGGGGTTATAAAATAACACTTTTGCAAAGGTTTAGGAGGTTAGATTTTGTTTTACCCTTTTTAGTCTTTGTTTGACTATAGGGTTTAGGGAAAGTATTCGATGCGGCTTTAATTGTGTGATGCCATGATGTAAGGATATGATGCATGCTTCTAGTAACATCTGCAATCGTAAAAATTTGGGATGTTACACTATCAGACGATGTTTTCGCTGGACGCCATCCCTTCGAGCTTGTTGGCTCTCCTGGCAAAGTTTCAGGATTTGAGTGCAGTTCACGAGTGCGTGCGGCAGCAGTTAGTGGCCAATGCCAAGGCTGCTTTGTCGCTGGTGCGATTGCATAGGCCAGATGTAGATGTTGCAGCTGTTGCCGCTAGGCCGAAGACCCCGCCGGAAGGTTTGACCTGGAACATGGTTCCACATTATCAGGCAGTTGATCGCCCAGCTGAAGAAATCGTCGACTTCTTCGAGGAGCAGACGAACGTTCTTCTGTTGCAGCAGTAGCTTTAGGTTGTATCATGCGCATAATTGTACAAGTGTTGTAAAGTTCATATGGATATGTTGGATGTAATTAATTTCTATGGATATGTAAAGAGCTTGCTAGCTTATATGTTTTGCGAGTGTATTTGTACTCTGCAGTTCCTTTTCGTTAACCTGACTTATTTTATCTCAGCACCTTGCCAACCTGCAGGTGCGTTGCAACTGGGTTGGCGTTTTATCAAGGGTTCGATTGATGTTGTGTCAGCTACTCGGGATACTGCGACTTGTTCGTAGAACGAGGATGTTAAAGGGTGGCGTAGCCCCCGAGTGATAAGATTGCTAGAAAAATGAGGGGAAAACATAGAGTTTCGAGGCACTTAGCTTTATTTATTCGCAGAATAGTACGAGGTATAATGTGTGGCTAGGTAGCCTGGCTGAATAGCCTTATTTGTAATGTAAAAACTACTAGGGGTAGAAACGACACAACTGTGCGACGTTCCAGGGATTGGAGTATGTGACTCCTATCTTGAAATCTTTAAGGCGATAGGCGCCACCTGGGATTACTTATGTAATCACGTATGGTCCCTCCTAGGGAGACTCGAGCTTGAGATGCCCCTGTTGCTTGAGTCGCAGGACCAGGTCTCCTTCGACGAAGGATCTTGGGCGTATCCTTCTGCTATGGTAGTTGCGGAGGCTCTGCTGGTAGATCGTTGATCTTTCTGGTGCGATTTCGCGCGCCTCATCAAGAAGGTCGATGGAGTCTTCGAGTGCGAGAGTCGACTCCTTCTCACTGTAGGCGACCACCCGTGGGGCATTGTAGCGTACTTCTGCGGGTAGCACCGCTTCAGCGCCGTGCACCATGAAGAACATGGTGTATCCCGTGGCACTGTTTAGAGTTATGCGCAAGCTCCAAAGTACGAATTGCAGCTCATCTAGCCAGCATCCTGCGGCTTGTTCGAGTGGCCAGAGGAGTCGCTTCTTGATTCCACCGCAGACGAGGCCGTTGGCCATTTCGACTTGATCGTTGGTCTGTGGGTGAGCTACCGAGGCGTAGGTTATGCTGATTCCCAGGTTTTCGCAGAATTCCTGGAACTCCTTGGAGGTAAAGTTCGTCCCATTGTCCGTGATGATGATATGTGGCACACTGAAGCGGTAGACAATGGACTCAAAGAACTTGACAGCGCTGGCTCCTGATTGGTTTGTCACCGGCATGGCCTCGATCCACTTGGTGAACTTGTTGACTGCGACAAAGAGGTATACGTAACCTCCTCGCGAGGATCTCGGGAGCATGCCGACCATGTCGAGTTCCCACTATGCAAAGGGCCAAGCCAATGGTATTGGCCGGAGTTCCGCGCCTGGTGCGTGTGATTTGTCCGCGAATCGCTAGCAAGCGTTGCAGCGCTGGACGATGTCCTTAGTGTCGCCCATGGCTGTGGGCCAGTAGAATCCAGCCCGTAGAACTTTGGCGATGAGGGCGTGACTGCCAGCATGGTGTCTGTGGGTCCCTTCATGGATGTCGAGGAGGATGGCCCTTCCGTCCCTATTGGAGACGCACCGTTGGAGTACTCCTATGATGTTGCGCTTGTATAGTTCGCTGTTGATGACGGCGAATGCCTTGGATCATCGGGCAATGTGTCGCGCGTCAGTCGGGTCGTCAGGCAGCCTCTTGCTGAGAAGATATGTGATGTAGGGTTGAGTCCAAGAGGGCTCGATCATCATGACGCCCATTGGTCCTTCGAGTCCTGTGTCGAGCTCCAGGTCGTCGAGTGCCATTGGCTCATTGGGTGGCGTAGACCCCGAGTCTGTTGACGCGCTTGCTTTCTTCTCTGTAGCCTTTGGCTTGATGGAGCGTTCGCAGATACGCTCGAGAAATACCCCAGGTGGTATGGGGGCGCAGGTGGAGCCGATGTTGGCGAGTGTGTCCGCCTCTTCGTTGCTTTCGCGGCCTACGTGCCGCAGTTCACAACCGTCAAAGTCCCCTTCGAGTGTGTCGTAGAGGTCGCGATAAGCGATCATGTTGTCATTCAGCGCGTCGCACTCGTGCATTGTTTGGTTGACCACCAGTTTGGAGTCGCCGTAGATGATGAGCCTCTTGGCGCCACAGGCCTTCGCCATCCGCATCCCATGGATTAGGGCCTCGTACTCAGCTTGATTGTTGGAGGCAGTGAACTGCATTCGCGGAATGTATTTCAACTTGTCTCCTTAGGGCGATGTCAGTATGACACCTGCGCCAGCTCCGTCCTTTCGTTTGGACCCATCGAAGTGCATTGTCTAGAGATAGGACATGTCTGATTTTTCAGGGAGCTGGTTCTCCATCCAGTGCACGAGGAAATCAGGGAGTACTTGCGACTTGATTGCGTCGCGCTTTTCATATGTAATGTCTTGTGGAGACAGCTCGATTCCCCAAAGCGCGACTCGTCCGGTGGCATCGGGGTTGTTGAGGATATGCCCGAGCGGGGCGTCATTGACCACCACGATTGGGTGCTCCTGGAAGTAGTGGCGCAGTTGCCTGGCTGTCATGAAGACGCCATATGCCAGCTTCCGGTAGTGCGGGTACCGCTATTTTGTTGGCATGAGCACCTCGCTGAGGTAGTAGACCGGGCGCTGGACCCCGTGGACCTTGTTTTCTTTGGCTCGTTCCACCACGAGCACCGTGCTGACCACTTGGTTGGTGGCGGAGATGTAGAGCAACAACGGCTCTTTTTCACGTGGAGTCACCAATACTGGCGAGGTGGATAGTAGATGTTTGAGGTCTTCGAATGCTTCTTGCGGCTCGTCTGTCCACTCAAACTTGTCAGTTTTGCGGAGAAGTTGGTAGAAGGGCAGTGCCTTTTCGCCCATTCGGCTAATGAATCGACTGAGCGCCGCGATTCGCCCAGCGAGCTGCTAGACGCCTCTTATGTTCTTCGGCTTCTCCATGGCCAGTATGGCTTTTATTTTCTTCGGGTTTTCCTTGATCCCCCTCGCGGACATGAGATACCCGAGTAGTTGCCCAGATGGTACACCGAAGGCACATTTGTCCGGATTGAGCTTGATCCAGTAGCGGTCTAGGTTGGCGAAGGTTTCACGTAGATCGTCGATTAGTGAGGCTTCCTCTTTTGTTTTGATGATGATGTCATCAACGTAGACTTGGATGTTGCGACCAAGTTGATTCTTGAGACAGGCCTGCATGCACCACTGATAGGTGGCGCCTGCGTTTTTTAGCCCGAAGGGCATCGTGTTATAGCAGAACACACCAAAGGGCGTCGTAAACGCTTTTTCTCTTGGTCTTCCTCCTTCATTCGAATTTGATTGTAGCCTGAGTAGGCGTCGAGGAAGCAGAGGCGTTCACATCCTGTGGTGGAGTTGATGATTTGGTCGATTCGCGGCAACGGGAAGTGGTCCTTTGGGCAGTGCTTATTCAGGGAGGTGAAGTCCACGCACATCCATATGATATCCGTGTCTTTTTTAGGTACAAGCACTGTGTTGGCGAGCCAAGTTCTTTCTTTGATCTCGCGTATGAATTTGGCATCGAGGAGTCTGTTGATCTCCATTCCGACTGCCTTTGCTCTTGGTTTAGACAGTCGCCGAATTGTCTGTTTGACTGGCCTTGCGTCTGGATTTATGTTGAGTGCGTGCTCGACGAATTCCCCGGGAACCCCTGGCGTGTCTGCTGGACACCAGGCGAAGATTTTTCCAGTGCTCATGGAGGAATTCGACGAGCGCGAGTTCCTATGTAGAACTCAAGTTGTTGGTGATGAGGGTTGTCTTGGTCGGGTCTGTTGGGTGGACCTGGACTTTCTTCGTGTGCACCAACGAGTCGAAGGATAGGTCGGGTGAACTTGGCCTGCTCAGGGGAGGTAGACTGTTGTCTGTCGACTCCTTTAATCTTGCGAATTCCTCCTGCATGCCGAAGGACTAGGAGATTCTGTTGAATTCCCTATCGCAACTGTCGAACCTCTCGAAGTTGCCATTGGTTGTGATTACGCCGTTTGGACCCAACATATTCATATGCAGGTAGGCGTAGTGTGGCACTGCCATGAACCTCACGAACGCGACACGTCCGAGGATGCAGTGATATTGTGAAGGCCAGTGGACGACCTCAAAGTCGATGCGCTCTCGCCGAAAGTTTTGCGGCGTGCAGAAGATGACGTTGAGGTTGATTTTTCCCAGGGGATATACGCCTTTCCCTGGGATGATGTCATGGAACGTTGTGTCTGAAACTTCCAGACACGTTAGAGGGATACTCATCGCACACAAGGTACTTGCGAACATGAGGTTAATGCCGCTGCCGCATCCATGAAGATGCGACTCATGTCGAAACCCCCAATCTACGCCTCGAGTACGAGGGGACAGTGGCCTGGACGAGGAACTTGGCGCGGGTGGTCACGCCTGTCGAAGGTGATGCAGGAGTCGCTTCCACTGAGGTACTCAGTGGTGGAAGCTGGAGAGTTTATTGCCAAGTTGACTTGGTGAGTGATGGCCTTCTGCACTCAATTTTAGGGACGCCCCTTTTGGATCATCCCCATGTTGCTCACGGGTCGTGGGTATGGTTCGCCTCCGTGATGCTGGACCGGTGTGGCCACTGGTGGTGGTTGTCCGGGCGGTGGTGGAGGAGCTCCATGTGCCATGGCGCCTAGGGCGACTCCATAGCCCCTGTTGACTGTGTCGCGATTCATCTGAGCCAGGCCCTCGTGGAGTTTAAGAAACTCGCGGCAGTCCTTGAGAAGGTGGCTGGATTTTTTCTTGTCGTCGTGCTTGTCGATGTAGAACTGCACGTTGCACGGCCCGGACAGTTTGTCCTCAATGGTTGTTGCGGGTGCCTCTTCACGAGTGCAGCGCTGCCACACCTGCGTGGTTTTCTGGAGTCGCGGTATCCACCGCTACGATAGCCGCTATTGCGGTTGTCGTCGCGTTTGTCAGCATAGCCGGCTACGACCATGTTGACGTCGTCACGGTCATCATAGATGCGCATTCGCCGCTTGCCTCGACGGTCGCGTCTGCGCCCGAGGTCATCGTCGTTGTCGGAGTAGGTGCGATTTTTCACCGAATCCTCTCCGTCGGCCCACCGATTCGCAATTTCCATTAGGTGGTCGATTGTTTTGGGCTTCGAGCGGCCCAGCTCCTCCCTAAGCTCTATGCGGCGAACACCGCCATTGAACGCGTCGATTGCGTGGTCTTCCGAAATGTTTTCCACAGAATTCTTGATGATGGACCACCTCTAGATGTACAAGCATAGCGATTCGCTCGACCTTTGCTGGCAGCCCCTCAGCTCTTCGATTGATGTGGGCCTTTTATAAGTGCCCTTGAAGTTGCGCACAAAGTTGTAGACCAGCTCTTCCCAGCTGCGAATGGATCCGCGCGGGAGATTGTTGAGCCATGCGCGGGCGGCGCCCTATAGCTGTAGCTGCAGGCATTGCATGGTCGTGCTTCCACTCCCACCATGTAGCCTGATGGAGGAGATGTGGTCCTCTAGCCAGATCTTTGGGTCTTGTATGCCGTCGAATTTTGGGTTCTCCGACAGGAGTTTGAACCCTTTAGGCATTCGCTTCTGCCTGATGGCTCTGCTGAAGCATCTGGCACCGCATAGTTCAGTCTCGTCCTCTTTTGAGTCAGTCAAACGGGCGCGTCTTGCCCTTGATTTGTCAATTTTACGCTGCGTGAGGTCATCGCACACATCGTAGTCGTGATCGTGCCGCCATGAGCGGCGACACCGAGACAGATCGTGACTGTCATCACTGGATGAGGGCGAGGAATAGTGTTTTGCCAGAGCCTTGCCTTTCTTTGGCTCCGGCATTGGCTCCTTGACGAGGGCGGCCTCAATTAGCCCCAGGCCCGCGATCATAGATCGGTACATGGCAGCTCGCGGATCTCCAGCTGGCGGCTGGTTGTTGAGGAGGTACATGGTGGCCGCTGTCACCGCGGCTTGTGGTGTCTTTGGGACCACGTTGCCCCGCGTGTCGACTGTCATAGAGCTGAAGTCGAGGACTTTTGCAGCTTCTATGTGTTTTTGCTCGGTGAGATGGGCCATCCGAGATCGCCTCTTGTTGGCCATGTACTCGTTGCCTTTGGAGGAGGATCCTCCGTGGGAGGAGAGCCCAGCTCGTCGAAGACTCGACTCATCCGCCTCCTTTTTATGTGCTTCGAGTTGCATGATTGCATGTAGTTGGCGTCTGTATTCCTCCTTTAGTAGCCAATGGTAGCCCATTAGCATGTCCTACGGCGTGCCGGGAGCAGAGGATTGCCTCGTAGAGCTTCTCGGCAACGGGCCTACTCGTTGTCGTTGAGTTTAATCATGACACGCTCTCCCGTGTGTTCGTTCACCATGGTTGGCGGTTCGACTATCGCCCGTTGTTGACAGCCGCGCCGTTGCCACCGTTGGTGGGGCCACCATTCGGCGTGCTGTCGTTGGGTGGTTCAGCGCCGTTGGGAGGTCCGGTGCCAGATCTAGGGCCCGCGTTTTCGCGATTGGCGGTGGTGTCGCCTGTGTTGATGACTGTGCACATGAAGTGGTTGGGGAAGCTGTTGCTCCCGCAACTTTCAAATCCAGAGCCGTAGGCTTCATCTTCAGTGGCCAGGTCACCCAGATCGGATCCGCGACTATTGTCGCTGTCCGTACTCCTAGCTGTTGCTGAGGTGTTGAGCTTGCTGAGGGTGTCGATTGTTGGCGGGAACCATGATGCTGGAGCAATCGTGGGTGCCATTGGTTGGTCAGTCATGCGAAGCGTGCCCATCTGACCAACCTGGAAGCGGAAGCTCCCAGTCGCTAGACTGATTCCATCGCCCACGGACTCAAAAGCCGGGCGAGTGGCCGACTTGTGGATGGTGAAGTCAAACGCGCTGAAGAGTTGGCGAATCTCCGTTGTTGCAGAGTTGTAGATCGCGGTTGATAGGGCCGAAGAAGCTGCGACATTAGCACTCCCAATTCCCACAGACGGCGCCAATTGATGAGGGTTTAACTCGTCAATGCCCATTGTTATGGACTTGGGTTTTGGAGAAGGAGGGAGCGCTAGAGGCATCACTCGGCTAGCAAACAAGCACACAGGGACGCAAGTTTTACCCAGGTTCAGGCCTCGTAGAGGTCCCTACTCCTGCTTGTCTGCTCTTGGAATTAACGAAGGAATTGAAGATTACAGGGGCGCGCAGATGCAATCTAGCGAGAGTTGTGGAAACTAGGGTTGCGTGTGTCCTCCTTGCTGCCCCCTCCTAGCCTTTATATAGATAGGCCAGGTCTCGGATAGCAGGTCGAGTCGGTTACAGATTAGGGTTTTCCCTTTAAACTTTCTATCTTAAGCTTCTTCTTGTCTCGCAAGCAATCACGAGTCCATGGGCCACTCGAATTCTTCATTTGGGCCTTGGCAACGTCATGGGCTTCCGCTGTATCTGGAGTGTATATACCGAACTCGAGTACCCGTAGGGTATACCCATGTGACAAGGTTTACCCAGGTTCAGGCCTCGCAGAGGACCCTACTCCTGCTTGTCTGCTCTTGGAATTATCGAGGAGTCGAAAGTTACAGGGGGTGTGATACGTCCAAAACATATCTACTTTCCCGAACACTTTTGCTATTGTTTCTCCTCTAAACTTGAGTGATTTGGATGCAACTAACGCTGTTTTTAGCAGAATTGCCTTGGTGTCTACTTTTTGTGCAGAAAATCAACTATCAGGAAAAATCCCGGAAAATATGCTAAAAATCCTATTTCACCTGAAGACTCTAGGAGCCAGAATACGAGAAGGAGAAGAGCCAGGGGTGGCCACACCACCTGGTGGCGCGGGCCAGGCCAGGCCGCGCCAGGGGGTGGTGTGGGCCCCCCAGGCACCCCCTCGGTCTCCCTCTTCTCCTATAAGAAGCATTCTGACCTAAAAACTCCGGGGGGTTCAACATTTTTCTAGAAGGAGTTCCGCTCCGCCACCACCACCAGATTCCATGAAACAGCACCAGAAACTCTGTTTTGGCACCCTGCCGGGACGAGGAATTGGAGGAGATCATCGCCATCATCATCACCATCGCTTCTCCATCGACCATCCATGTTTCCCCCATCTATGAGTGAGTAATCCCTCGCTGTAGGCTATGGGGATGGTAGGGATTGGATGAGATCGTTCATGTAATGGCATCAGATTGTTAGGGCATGGTGCCTAGTATCTACTATTAGTGCTTTATGACTTTGTTGCGACTTGTTATGCTTAATGCTTGTCACTAGGGCCCGAGTGCCATGATTTCAGATCTGAACATGTTATTGATTCATTATCATAGTATTGTTTATGGTCTTATTTACAAGTTGTATACACACGTTGTTGTCCGGAACCAATGGCCCTGAAGTGACAGATATCGGGATAACCGGAGGGAATGGCTTTGATGTGAGGATCACATGTGTTCATGGAGTGTTAATGCTTTGCTCCGGTGCTCTATTAAAAGGAGCACCTTAATTGCCAGTAGTTCCCTTGAGGCCCCACTGCAAAGGGACTGGCAGGACAAAAGATGTTGTGCAAGTTCTCATTGCGAGCACGTATGACTATATATGGAATACATGCCTAGGATTATCTAGTACTTGGATGCTTTATCTTATTTATCTGGAATTGCCCTATGTTCTGATTGCTATGTGAATTGTCTTGTCCATGCAACGCCCGTCCATCCATCCCTATGTCTACCGCTTTTCGAATTCTCTCATTTCGCTATTGCAATCTGTCTTTACTTTACTACTGCTGCTACTTTACTATTCCTACTACAAAACTCTTGCTACTGATAAACAATTGTGAGCAAGATTGTTTCCAGGTGCAGCTGAATTGACAACTCAGTTGTTAAGACTTATAAATATTCTTTGGCTCCCGTTGTGTCGAATCAATAAATTGGGTTTCACTTCCCTCGAAAATACTGCGATACACCCCCTATACTTGTGGGTCATCAAGACTATTTTCTAGCGCCGTTGCCAGGGAGCATAGCTTTTTTATCAAGTTCATTTGGATTCTCTATTGTTCGCTGCTATCCATCCATCATGGGTAAGTCTCGTGATGGCAAGGTTCCTATTTTACCATCCACTATAAGAAGAGGTACGGTTCTGAACACCTCTGCTGCTCTTGATTCACCATCTGTTATAAGTAAGCTCGTTACACCACCACATACACATGCTACACACACTGCTACTACTGTTGAATCTTAAACTTCTGATGCTTATGATGCTGCTTCTACTGTGCTTGATAAGAGTGGTTCATTAGGTCCTTTCCTAGATGCTACGATTGCTAGAACTATAGCTGGAAATACTGAAACTCCTAATGAAGACACTACCACACCTGTTAGTTCACCTGAGTCTAGTGAGAGTTATGATATTAAATATGGTTATGTTGAGATGACTGACAAATTTATTAAAGAATGTAAAAACACCCATGATAGGAGCACTGCTAAGAGTCTCCTTGAGAGGCGTACTATTAGACCCAAATGGTCTCCTATTGCTAAGTTTGCTGCTTCTCCCATAAACATTATAGATAAATATTATGATTTCTCTCTCGATCTATCTTACATAGCTATTGTTGAGAAAGAACCTTTTTGTGGGACTAAGAATGAAAGTGCGGTAGCACATATGAATGAACTTTCTACCATGAGTGGCTTGTTTTCTGATGATATTAAGATGCGTACTTACTTTGTTGCCAAGATTTTCCCCTTTTCACTGAAAGGAGAAGCTAAAACTTGGTTTAGTAATTTACCTCCAGGATCTATTGATAGCCCTGAGTGCTTGATTAGTACTTTCCTACAGAAATATTTTCCTCCTAGTGCTAGACATGCTATTTTGCAGGAACTTTTTGATTTTAAACAGAGAGAAAAAGAGGTATTGCCTGAATCTTGGGCAAGGTTTTGTGCTTTGATTCATGCACAAGCTGGAAGTCCATTACCTAAGAATGAGCTTCTTGATATATTTTATAATGGAATAACCGAGGAATCTAGGACATACCTAGATAGTTGTGTTGATTGTGTTTTCAGGAATAGGACTCCTAAGGAAGCTGAGGAATTAATGGCTAAAATAAGTAAGAATTATGAAGATTGGACTCCTCCTGAACAAGCTATACCTGAAGCAATTGTACCTGAACCAACTATTCCGGAGCCTATTCCAATATCAAAGAAGAGGGGAATTATTGAATTAAATGATGAAGTGATGAAGGAAGCTAAGAAATGTCTTAAGGAGAAGGGAATTAAAGCTGCAGATGTCAAGAATTTAACTCCTATAGAATAATTATGTAAGCATATTCCCTACTCATCCACTATTGAGGTGCACTCTCTCCAACACTTTGATGAAGGTGACATCCCTTACTCTAAACCTCCTGATCAATGCTTAGAAGAAATTGATATCTTTATTGTTAAGCAAGATAATTTTAATAAAAGGGTGCAAAATCATCTAATGGAAAACACTAGAGCTATTGTTGAGTTGAAAGATATTGTGGAAAGAACCTCTAATGATGTTAAAATGATTGTTAAACACTTTCAAATGGTTCAAACTCAAATATATCAACTTGTTAAAGTACAAAACGACTTGCTAGTTAATGCTGCTAAAGAAAAACATGCTTATGAAATTAGAACTAGAAGTGGAGCTGTTACCTAGGATCCTCTATATCCTAAGGGGCATCCCAAAAGAATTGAGCAGGATTCTCAACAAGCTGAAAATAGTGGCTCTACTCGTAAGAAAAGGAAAAAGAAACATAAAACTGTTGTAGAACCCTCTGAACCTGCTATAGATCCTAATAGTATATCTATCTCTGATGCTAAAACTGAAAGTGGTAATGAAGAAAATGAAGTTCCTAATGAAGAAAACGTTGAAGAAGAACCTGAAAACCACACTAAGAATACTAAATACACCAAAGAAGATTTTATTGCTAAGAAACATGGTAGTGAAAGAGAGCCTTGGGTCCAAAAACCTATGCCTTTCCCTGATAAGAAACACAAGTCAAAGGAAGATGAACACTATAGTAAGTTTTGTGAGTGGATGAAACCTTTATTCCTGCAAATTCCTTTGACTGATGCTATTAAATTGCCTCCTTACTCAAAGTATATGAAGGATATTGTCTTGAATAAAAGGAAGATCCCTAATGAAGAAATTTCTACTTTGCTTGCTAATTATTCCTTTAATGGTAAGGTTCCTAAGAAACTTGGAGACCCAGGGATTCCAACTATCCCTTGCTCTATTAAGAACAGTTATGTTAGAACTGCTTTGTGTGATTTGGGAGCTGGAGTTAGTGTTATGCCTCTCTCTATATATAAGAGACTTCAACTTGAAAAATTAATACCAACTGATATATCTTTGCAAATGGCTGATAAATCTACCACTATTCCCGTTGGTATATGTGAGGATGTACCTATTCAAGTGGCTCATAATTTCTTGATATTAACTGATTTTGTTGTGCTTGAAATGCCTGAAGATGATAATATGTCTATTATTCTTGGGAGACCTTTTCTTAATACTGCAGGAGTTGTTATCAATTATAATCAAGGAAAGGTAACTTTCAATGTGAATGACAAGGAACATACTATCTATTTCCCCAAGAAGATTGAAAGGACTTATGGTTTGAATTCAATTGAACATGTTGAGGGCATTCAAGTTGGAGAAATATATTGTCCCATACCAAGAGAAAAATTTGAAACTATTATGATTGGGGACTATTGCTATCAAGGTTGAGGTAACATAATAATTAGTGGAATACAAAGTTCTGTATCATATGGAATTGTTTTGGTAGAAAGACCTGATCAACCTTGTTAACAAAAGGATTTCATTTAACAAAACAATGTTTTCACTATGATTATCTCTGTTTACTTCTATTCTATCCATTTTAGTTTTTGCTTTCGTTTAGTTTTCTTTTTGTTGTTAGTTGCTTGCATGTTAGAGTGTCTTAGAACTTCTGTAGTTCTAGCTTTGTTTATTCCTTGCATCATTTTTCCAAAAAAAAACGGTCTGTCAGAAAATCATTCTTCTATGCCTGAAAATGCCCAAAAATAAAGTGTCTTGAAAAATTCCAGAAAATTCATATTAAATTTTTACGTGAAAAAAGGGGCAGAGGAGTACCTAGGAGGTACCAGGGGGACCCACCAGGCAGGCACACCACCTGGTGGCGCGGTCTGCCCTGGGTGGCGCCATGCCCTGGTGTGGGCCACCCTTGGCCCCCCACTAACTCTCTCACCTGCCACTTTCTTCTCTCTCCCGAGTAAGCTCCAGTTCATTGCTCAAAATCGCATTCTTGCTGTGCTTTCTCTCGATTTTTTTGATCTCCTTGCTCAGCCCATCTTTCTTGCTGAAATTTGGAGCATTTGTTCCCTGGTATGTGACTCCTCTCCTTGTCCAAGTAGATTTGAGTTTAGTGGATTATTTATTGAGTATTTTGCTGCTGTAGGTGACAGGTTATGAGAGCTTGCATGCTTGTCTGATGCTTAGAGATATAGTTTTGATGCATGTTTAGGCCTCTTACAAGTCCCTATGAGTAGAATCCTTCATTATATTTACTTTGCAATCACTTGTTTAATAGGTGTTTAAATTTCAGAATAGAAGATGAGTGAGCACCACCTAAACCAACATGAACTATGGGTGCCTGAGTTCATGAAGGTTCACCAGGAGGAGGAAGTTTTTCCTTCCATTTATCCATGTTCTGAGTTCATGAGAGTTGCGGGAATTCTTCAAGATTTCCACACTTTGGTTTCTAATGCAGGGTTGGAGCACTTTTTGGAGGATGAACCTTGTCAATTTGTGAAGCTAACCATGTCTGTGGTGCAGGATTTCCAATTTAGTCACACTTTGCCTAACCCCATGGTCCACTACAAAATTTACAATATTGTTGTCGACCTTTCTCTCGATGACTTTTGTGCAGCTATTAAGGTACCTCAATGGGGATCATGTAGAAGGATTAAGGAGCGACCTGAACCACTTATGGATTTATACGCAGAAATTTGCCAAGGGAGCAGCTTCTCGAAGGAGAGTGGGAAAATCCGTAACATTCATCTTCCCTCCATTCGCTACTTTGCCTACTTTATTGGCAAGTGTGTTCTTGCTAGGAAAACTGCCAATAAGTTATCTTCATTTGATCTAGCATTTATCTCTGCTGCTCTTAAACGAGATACGTCTTACAACTTAGGTGCTTTGATAGCTTTCCGTCTTGCTGCTAACCGTGAGAAAGGTAGAATTTGTGGAGGCCTCATTGCTTCTCGTTTGCTAGCATTGCATGGTTTAGTGCCTCATCATCTAGACCTACAGTTTCCAATAGAGAGGCTTGATCTTAATTCCATGATACACCATAAATTTGTTTCCTCGTGGGCTAGTGTGAGTGAGTGATCTTAATTCCATGATACAGCAGGATTTGGTTTCATATTATTATTCAAGCCACACAAGTGAAGAGCAATAATGAGGATTAATGACAACTTGAGGCATGGTAAGAGGCTGGTAACGAACTCTATTTGTTTTCATTTTTGTACATATACTCATCATTGTGGGCTTGCTTAGCCCGTTAGTGTAGGGTGTATGTTATCTTTGGATGTTTAGTAGTTCTTACTTTCTTATGATTAGCCCCAGCTCGCTAATAGTTTGTAGCATGTTTTATGAATGTTTGCTTGCATTATTCTATTCATAACTTGGTATGACACCATGGTATCCTCCTCCGAATGTTTCATTTGAATTGACTTGGCACATGCTCACGCATGCACATGACTATAATAATCAGTTAAGCCTTGATGAATTATTTTCCTTGAGGATCTTGAGTCACTTTCATGCCATGATTAGTCATGTTTTGTTGCAAGCATGATTATGATAGCTATTGCTCTCTCGTTGGTCGCTCCCTTACTATTGCTAGCCTTCACTCACACTGAGTATGTTTTACTCAAGTTTCCAACTCCCTAAACCAAATATTTCCAAAGTATCCACCATACCTACCCAATAGCATCATTTGCTACTTCCGTGCATATTCATTATGCCTTGTTTTCTTCCGAATAAAATGTTTGCTTGTTATGAGAAAGTTAGTTAGTAAAGCTCTCACGAACTTGATGCCACACTTTATTTTCTTGCGCTTAATAAACCTGAACCATTGCGTCCTTCTTTGTTGCGTATATGCTTGCGCTTTACAAGTTGAAGTTAGCAGAACCATGTTTCATGGGGAACATTTTCAACACTTCGTTGGTACTTAGTACCTCGTTGATATCATGTTCTTTTACTTATGGATCCCGGCGGTGTGAAATAAAAGTGGAACTTGTAAGATCATGGAGTTTGTATGTATGTTAGAGAAACGCCTGGGCCGCTAGCCTAAGCCATGCCTAATCATGGTGGAAACTTGCAGCATAACCATAATGAGCATTCTATGAAGCATCCTCAATAAAAATCTATGCACATAGTAAATAAAAAGATCGCTGAGATGCTCATTGTCTGCTTGCCTTGTTATTTTGATTATGGGACAACTCCCGTGTCATGTGCAAGGGGTACCCCGTTGGCGGTTCTCTATGATACGTATATACTTACAATGACAAGAGCTTACTTGTGACTGAAGTTGAGTAGCATGAGGATCGGCCTTCGTAAGTAAGGGGCATGAGACTTCGATTTATAACTTTTCAAGCATATCCTCTTAGTTGTGTCACTTTAACCTTAACCATTTAAATATGCTTATGATGGGGGCAATGAGAGCTCAAAGCTAACGAGTATCATACTTTCAGCATTTGGAAGCCTTTCAAATTATTTAAAACCTTTTCTTGTTGGGTCTCCACACATTCTCTGAGCACTTTCTTGAGAGCATAGTTGTCATTCTTTGTGCTTGTCCCATTACTTGATTATTTGTGTTATGACTTTAATGCTTGTATCTTTGATATCTTTACTTCTAGTCATCATTTGAACTTCAGAGGTACCTTGACATTCATAATCAAAGGCAAGCGAGATACCACTCTATCATACCTTTTTATGAGCATTGTAATGTTGCTTATGTTTATGCTTCATGCTACTTATTATTTTTGAGTTGGAATCTCTTCCTAGATTGCAATGCCTATTAAGTAAACTTAGTTGCATACTCCTTATTATGAATTGTCTAAGTAGTTGATCACATGCTAAGAATATTTACATCATATGAAGCAAATGTGTTCGTGAAAGTTCCTTTATCGCACTCATTTTCAACTGAATTGCTTGAGGACAAGCAATAAGCTAAGCTTGGGGGAGTTGATACATCCAAAACGTATCTACTTTCCCGAACACTTTTGTTATTGTTTCTCCTCTAAACTAGTGTGATTTGGATGCAACTAACGCCGACTGACGCTGTTTTCAGCAGAATTGCCTTGGTGTCTACTTTTTGTGCAGAAAATCAACTATCAGGAAAAATCCCGGAAAATATGCCAAAAATCATATTTCACCCGAAGACTCCAGGAGCCAGAATACGAGACGGATAAGAGCCAGGGGTGGCCACACCACCTGGTGGCGCGGGCCAGGCCAGGTCGCGCCAGGGGGTGGTGTTGGCCCCCCAGGCACCCCCTCGGTCTCCCTCTTCGCCTATAAGAATCCTTCTGACCTAAAAACTCCGGGGGGTTCAACGTTTTTCTAGAAGGAGTTCCGCTCCACCGCCACCACCAGATTCCACGAAACAGCACCAGAAACTCTGTTCTGGCACCCTGCCGGGACAGGGAATTGGAGGAGATCATCGCCATCATCATCACCATCGCTTCTCCATTGACCATCCATGTTTCCCCCATCTATGAGTGAGTAATCCCCGCTGTAGGCTATGAGGATGGTAGGGATTGGATGAGATCGTTCATGTAATGGCATCAGATTGTTAGGGCATGGTGCCTAGTATCTACTATTAGTGCTTTATGACTTTGTTGCGACTTGTTATACTTAATGCTTGTCACTAGGGCCCGAGTGCCATGATTTCAGATCTGAACATGTTATTGATTCATTATGATAGTATTGTTTATGGTCTTATCTACAAGTTGTATACACACGTTGTTGTCCGGAACCAATGGCCCCGTGGCGATGTAAATCGATAACCGGAGGGAATGGCTTTGATGTGAGGATCACATGTGTTCACGGAGTGTTAATGCTTTGCTCTGGTGCTCTATTAAAAGGAGCACCTTAATTGCTAGTAGTTCCCTTGAGGCCCCACTGCAAACGGGCTAGCAGGACAAAAGATGTTGTGCAAGTTCTCATTGCGAGCACGTATGACTATATATGGAACACATGCCTAGGATTATCTAGTACTTGGATGCTTTATCTTATTTATCTGCAATTTCCCTATGTTCTGATTGCTATGTGAATTGTCTTGTCCATGCAACGCCCGACCATCCATCCCTATGCCTACCGCACTCGAATTCTACTGTTTACTGCTATTGCAACTGTTGTCTTTACTTTACTACTGCTGCTACTTTACTATTCCTACTACAAAACTGTTGCTACTGATAAACTGCTGTGAGCAAGATTGTTTCCAGGTGCAGCTGAATTGACAACTCAGTTGTTAAGACTTATAAATATTCTTTGGCTCCCCTTGTGTCAAATCAATAAATTGGGTTTCACTTCCCTCGAAAATACTGCGATACACCCCCTATACTTGTGGGTCATCAGGGTGCGCAGATGCAATCTGGCGATGGTGTGGAAACTAGGGTTGTGGATATCCTCCTCGCCTCCCCCTCCTAGCCTTTATATAGATAGGCTAGGTCTTAGGATAGCAGGACGAGTCGGTTACAGGTTAGGGTTTTCCCTTTAAACTTCTATCCTAAGTTTGTCGTGTGTTGCAAGCAGTCGAAGTCTCCCGGGTCACCCAAATCTTGACCGGGCCTTAGCAATGTCATGGGCTTCTTCAATTCTAGACCGTAAATACCAAGCTCGAGTACCTATAAGGTATGCTCATGTCAGTAGCCCCAGAGTGTCCGGTTGAATCGCAGATTCGAGTGGAGACTTATGAAGCCTTCGAGTGTATAGTCGAGAGTGTTTTTGAGTGCTCTAATTTGTATCATAGGGATTATCGATGTACGTGCCTGATTCATCCAATGTATCGAGATCAGTTAACTTCCTTAGGGAAAAACAACGCAATCTATTCAAACTCGAGTCCGTGGACTCGAATTCGGAAAAGTGCTGGCATAATTCGACTCATGCCACGGAGGTCTTATAGAGTTGAATCCCAGTGTATAAGTGTGAGCACTTGACGTGTCCGTCAAGGCTTATTTCATCGTACCTACAAGCATGGATTATTTCTGGTAGAGCACAACAGGTGCGTTTCCAGGCCTTCTTCATGTCTTATCTTCACGCTGCAAGCGTGGCATCCGAATTTTGTCATCATAGAGATGATTCGGGTGGCCCAGGAGACGCAGTCCCCTTGTAGGGAAAATATGAGGCAGAGTCGCCAAAGCTTTCGAGTGTGGATGCAGTCAACACACAATTATGTACAAGAAAAATCATAGGGTGCGCGGCCAGCGCTCCCTATGGGAGTAGCCCCCGATTGCCTATTCGAGTCATAGACTCGAGTGGGGACTATGAGCATTTTTTACTGCTATCGTATTTTACTTTTTTCAGTCTAATATGCCTTCAGCGCTCCCTATGGGAGTAACCTTGAGTCCACAATCGAATCGTTGATTTGAGTGAAGGGTTTTGGGAAGAAATACATTGTCATAATGCTTGGAAGTCTATAAATTTTACCGGGTGCGCGGTCAGCGCTCCTATTAGGAGTATCCCCCGAGTGCTTGGTCGAGTCGAAGACTCGAGTAAGGACTAGATTAGTCGGAAGATGCTCCTATTAGAGTTCATGATGTCAATGTTGACGATGAGGTGACCTCTTTTCCCCGCGTGAGCGGTTTTGACAGGACGTGACGAAAAGTGGGGCCCCATTTCTGACTTGGATTTGACCAGGTGTGCGTAATCTTTGATTTTAATTGCGTCTCCTTGATTCTCGCGCGTAATGGGAGGAGTGGAGTGACGGTTTGTAGTTTACACTACCACGCATTTATATCGATTTGTGCCACACGTCGGGCTGGTGCACTTCTGGCCGTTGGATTGCATCCATGGTGAGGTTAAGTAGGGATTTTCTATGCAGTAATTTTCCCCACAACTCATCTTCTTCCTTGCGCGCTGCCTCCATTGCTGCTCCTTGCTGCTCTATTGCTCGCACCTCGTTGCTACGCTGGACGGCCTCCGAACCTTTCCCAGCTACTTCCCGCGCTCCCATCGCAAGCGCAAGATGGGGAAAAAGAAGGGTGCTTCTACCGCTGGATATGTGGCCACCACTATTGCGGCCAAGAAGAAGGGCATCACTGCCATGGGCGCCAGCACTACCACCACGGCTGGGAAGAAGAAGGGCCCATGCACGTGTGTCACGAATGGATCATGGCGGTAGACCACCATCAAGGAGACAGAGCTCTTCAACTAGCGCCAAGATGGTGCTCTCCCCACTATGGAGGATGACTGTCAGATTCCTAGCGACGAGGTAATCCCCAGTCCCCCTGCCGGATTTCGGGTGATGTTCCTCGCTTTTATCATTCGTGGTCTTTCTCTCCCCCTTCACAAGTTTGTGAGGGGGTTACTCTGCTTCTACGAGCTCCGGCTGCATCAGATGACCCCGGACTCCATCCTTAACATCACTTGCTTCATCACCCTTTGCGAATGCTGGCTCGGAATCGAGCCACACTTTGGCCTTTTCAAAAAACTCTTCAAGCTAAAACGCCAGTCGGGTTCTAGGTCAGTAGTCTATGATATAGGACGCTGTGGTATCCATGTAGACCCCAATGTCAACTACTTCGCCATCAACTTCAATGCATCTGTCCAAGGTTGGATGGGGAAGTGGTTCTATATTCACGACCAGAAGGTTGATGAAGAACATTTCGGACTCGCGCCTTTTGATCTGAAGGCAGAGTGCAAGAGGAGGAGGTCGTGGAAGAACACGGTGATTCCTGGTGAAGCTGAGGAAACTGAGGCTCTGTATCAGCGCTTCTGTGACCTCAAACTCCACATGGGGAAGGAAGTAGGCGGTGCAGACCTCATTCGCACTTGGATGCATCATCGGGTGCAGCCACTGCAGGCCAAGGTGCATTCGATGTGTTGCTGGACTAGCTTTGAAGATGTCACTCACATCTCGCGAGAGAATATTTCTTCGGGCGAGATGGACAAGAGGTTTCAGCTGTTGACCAGGTACATAGCCAAGGAGAGAATCCCTAGTGACTCAGCCGTGCCTCCCTTCTGTGCGAGTCATCCTCCGCCTGAGGTGGATTTTCTTGTGATCTCTTCTTGTTTTTCGATTGCCTGCTAGGTTTCCTTGTATACTGATGTTTTTCCTTGCACCAAGACTAGAAGGTGACCACTGTGCTGCCTCCTCAACCGGAGGGAGTAATCCCTCGTGAGGCCAAAGAGGAAGATGAGTCGAGATCTACAATCCCTATTGAGGAAGAACGAGAAGCCCCTGAGTCCAGTGGGAACGGGGCTCGCAAGTGCTCCCAAAGCGAGGATTCGGACGGATCATCACCGATGACGCCGGAGGGTCCCCCGACTATGGTAGAGGAGCTGATTCCTGTTGTGCCTGTGTGCGCCATGGCTCCTCCTCCGCGGAAGAAGCTAAGGACATCGAAGGAGGCGTCCGAGGACTCTTTCGATCTCAACAATTTTGACGGGTATGCTTTACACTCCTGTTAGTTCGTCCTTATGTCCCACAATCTTTTTGCTTGAAGTTGCTTCGTATGTTTTGTAGCCAAACTGCGTCATCATCGTACGACAACTGTCTCTTCGTGAAGGAAACTGGAGTCGCAGACTCCAAGGACAAGGAGGTGGTGGCACAATCTCCTCCCCAGGTGGCAGCCAACTCTGGTGCCAATTCTTCGAGTTTCCCCCATGCCGGGGGCACCAGATGGTTGCCCAGACATCTATTCAGAAGGAAACTTTGGAGTCCCTAGAGGAGCATGTAAGTTTTCTTATCTTTGGCAGTTGAAATTGGGTTGATGCTCATGCTTCCCTTTTGTAACTTATCTTGAAGGAATCCACTCGCCTCGTCGAACAAGTTATTTACTTGGGCTATCAGCATCCTTCGCTGGAAGCTCGTCATCGTGCCTTCGAAGGTGAAGTCATACTCTTTTCTTCCGTGTTATTTGTGCAAAAATTGGCGAGCTTAAGTCGTGTTATCTTCTGTTGCAGGTGAGCATAATGAGCTTATTCGTTGTGTCGATTCCCTCCAGAAGGGTCTTGCCGCCACGGAGAAGAAACGTGATGAGGCACTCGAAGCCCTGGAACGTTCTGCCCAGGAGTCTAAGACTCGCGAGGAGGACCTACTAGCGGCTGCAGCTCATAGGGAGAAGGTGTTCACGGATCAGCTTCTCTTTGTTGCTGAGGCTCTATCAGGTATGATGATACGTCGTTGTTTGTGTCTTCTATATTTGCCATTGTGTTCGCTATGCTTAGCTATGTCCTTTGCAGATGTTCCCCAAGGACGAACTCATTGACGATCTTGAGGGCCTTGTGGAGTCCTTTGCTGAAGGCATTCCCATAGACTTCAAGAATGCTCAGAGAGGAGTCGGAGCAACCATGGGACTTGCCATGGCGATGGCTCATGGTGTTGAACTGAATCCCAGCGAGGTCTCCAAGGCGATGCCAGTTACCGCGGATGGCCAGCAGGTAGTCTTTGCTCCTTTTTCTACTCGTTGTCATAAATATGGGCCTCGGCTCATTGAGACACTCGCAAAGTACTCAGTGGAGCTGAGGCGAGCAAAGACGGAAAAAGCCATAGCATCAGAGGTTGTAACCGAGAAGATTGTGGCGTCGGAGACTGCCATAGACTCGAGGAAGCCCCCCAAGTGCCAATGCGTAGCTGTAGGTTGTTGCTTAGTTGCCTTTTGTAATAGTTTAGTTTCCCCCTTGAATTGTGCCTTGTGGGGGTACCCCTTTTGAGACTTGTTGAACTTTGATGTTTCTGCTATGGTGTTTATTTATGAATGGTTGGTCTTATTTGTCTCTTGCTCTGCCTGGAATAGGGTCCTTCGAGTGGTCCATCCGACTCACCTCCCACCGATGAACCTGTGGCGCAACCACATTCAAAAGTGGAGGAGATGTCGTTGTTGTCTCGATTGCGCAACTGCATAAAACATTTGGAGCGAGAGATGCCCATGATCCGTGGTAGCACGGACGTGTGGAAGTCGAAAGTTGAAAAATCCATTGCACGCGAGAAGTACCTTCTGGGCGAGGTGGCTCAGCTGAACGAGCAGTTTAAGTGTTAGTTCTCTATCTTCTTATCCTTTCCTAGCCACTCGTGGTGTCGCTTTGTCTTTACGCTTTGTACTGCATTTTGTAGTTGTTAGCGCTCATCATTCGCAATATGAGAGAGATCAAGTCACCATTCGACTGAACTACTTGACCCAGGAGCAGCTGGAAGCTAGTGGGTACTTTTGGGTTGATCCCGATCGTGGAGTCGCGTTGGCGATGTTGCAGGACCGTGCGTCGCAGGTGCTCCTTTATTTGAAGAAATCGCAGTTGTGCCTCAAGCATATTTTCCAGGCGATGTTCCCCTTGGATGTGGTTCCTTCAAGCTTGTTAGCTTTACTAAAGAAATTCAGGATGTCAGCGCGGTCCGCGAGTGCGTACATTAGTAGTTAGTCGCGGGTGCCAAGGCTCCATTGGCACTTGTTCGCCTGTATCGGCCTAATCGGATATCACAAATGTTGCCGCTAGACCGCCGCCCCCGCCAGAAGGGATGGCATGGAACATGCTGCCACATTGTCGGGCGGTTGATCAGCAAGCCGAAGATATCATCGAGTTGTTCGAAGAACGTACCAATGTTCTCCTTTTACGGCAATAGAGTAGTATGAACCTGCACATAGATGCATAGGTGTTGTAAAGTTCGTATAAGTGTGTCGGGTGTTTTTGTTACTCGTTTTATATGTAAAAGCTTGCTAGCTTGTATATTTTTTGAGTAGCTTGTACTTTGCAGTTCCTTTTCGTTAGCCTGACACATACTCATCTCATCATCTTGCCAACCTATTAGGTGCGTTGCAGCTAGGTTGGTTTTACCAAGGGTTCGATTGATAATACGTCAGCTATTCAGGCTACTGTGTTATTCGTGTAACGAGGTGGAAAGGGTGGTGCAACCCCCGAGTGATGCAATTGCAAGTAAAAATAGAAACACAAAGTTGGAGGCACTTAGCTTTATTTATTCGTAGCATATCAGTAGATACAATGTGTGGCTAAGTAGCTTGGCTGAATAGCCTTATTTGTAAAGTAAAAACATCTAAGGGTAGAAACAACACAGTTGCGCAACATTCTAGGGATTGGAGTATGCGACTCCACTTTCTAGGTCTTTAAGGCGGTATGCGCCACCTGGGATTACTTCGGTAATCACATAAGGTCCCTCCCAAGGGGACTCGAGCTTGAGGTGCCCTTGTTGCTTCAGTCGCAGGACCAGGTCTCCTTCAACGAAGGACCTAGGGTGCAGCCTTCTGTTGTGGTAGTTGCGGAGGTTTTGCTGGTAGATCGTGGATCTTTCCGCTGCAATCTCGCGTGCTTCATTGAGGAGATCGACAGAGTCTTCGAGTGCGAGGGTTAATTCTGCCTCGTTGTATGCTACTACTCGTGGGGCTTTGTAGCGCACTTCTGCGGGTAGTACCGCCTCGGCGCCGTGTACCATGAAGAACAGGGTATAACCTGTAGCGCTATTTGGAGTTGTGCGCAAGATACATAGTACTGATTGTAGCTCCTCGGGCCAGCACCCAGCAGCTCTTTCGAGTGGCCGGAGTAGCCTTTTCTTGATGCCACCACAGACGAGGTCATTGGCCTTTTCGACTTGACCGTTGGTCCGAGGGTGCACCACTGAGGCGTAGCTAGTGTTGATTCCCAGGTTTTCGTAGAAACCCTAGAACTCATTCGAGGTGAAGTTTGTCCCATTGTCTATGATGATGCTATGCGGCATCATGAACCGGAAGACGGTGGACTCGAAGAATTTAACAGCTCTGGCTCCTGATTAGTTTGTCACCGGCATGGCCTCGATCCATTTGGTGAATTTTTCAACCGCGATGAGGAGGTAGACGTATCCTCCAGGTGAAGATTCTTGTAGCTTGCCGACCATGTCGAGTCCCCACTACACGAAGGGCCAGGCGATGGGTACTGGCATGAGCTTTGCGCCAGGTGCGTGCAGTTTGTCCATGAATCGCTGGCAAGCGTTGCATCACTAGACGATGCCTTAGTGTCACGCATTACCGTTGGCCAGTAGAATCTAGCTTGCAGAGCTTTGGCGACGAGGGCGCGACTGTCGGCGTGATGGCCGCAAGTGCCTCCGTGTATCTCGAGGCGGATGTCTCTTCCATCTTCGTTGGAGACACAATGTTGAAGGACTCCTGTGATGTTGTGCTTGTACAGCTCGCCTTGATAAGGGCAAAAGCCTTGGATCGTCGTGCTATATGACACGCATCTGTCAGGTCATCTGGCAACCTTTTGTTGAGCAAGTATGTGATATACGGTTGTGTCCAGGATGGCTTGATCATCATGACCTCCATGGGACCTTCAAGTCTTTCATCTTGATCCGTGTCCTCGAGTGCCTTCGGCTCGTCAGGTGGCGTAGCCCCCGAGTCTTTTGGCATGCTGGCTTTCTTCTCTGGAGCCTTTGGCTTGATGGAGCACTCGCAGATTCGCTCCAAAAATACTCTAGGTGGCATCGGGGCACAAGTGGAGCCAATGTTGGCGAGTATGTCCGCCTCCTCGTTGCTCTCGCAGCCGACGTGTCGCAGTTCACAGGCATCAAAGTCCCCTTCAAGTGTATCATAGAGGTCGTGGTAGGCGATCATGTTGTCTCTTAGAGCATCGCACTAGTTCATGGTTTGATTTACCACCAGTTTAGAGTCGCCGTAGATGATGAGTCGTTTTGCGCCACAGGCTTTGACCATCCGCATCCCGTGGAGTAGGGCTTCGTATTCGGCTTTGTTCTTGGAGGTGGTGAACTGCATTCGCGGAACATACCTCATCTTATCACCTTGTGGCGATGTCAGGATGACGCCCGTGCTAGATCCTTCTTTACGTTTGGATCCATCGAAGTGCATTGTCCATAGATAGGACATGTCTAGCTTTTGGGGGAGCTGGTTCTCTATCCAATGGACGAGGAAGTCCGGGAGTACTTGTGACTTGATCGCATCTCGCTTCTCGTATGTGATGTCTCATGGAGACAGTTCTATACCCCAAAGCGTGACTCGTCTGGTGGCATCGGGGTTCTTGAGGATGTGCCCTAGCGGAGCGTCGTTCACCACAATGATCGGGTGCTCCTGGAAGTAGTGGCGCAGTCGCCAAGCCATCATGAAGACGCCGTACGCTAGCTTCTGATAATGCGGGTACCACTGTTTTGTCATCGTGAGCACCTCGCTGAGGTAGTAGACTGGGCGTTGTACCCCATGGACTTTATTTTCTTTGGCTTGTTCCACTACGAGCACAGTAATAACCACCTGGTTGGTGGCGGAGATGTATAACAACAACGGCTCCTTTTCTTGAGGTGTTACCAACACCGGTGAAGTAGAAAGTGGATGCTTGAGGTCTTCGAATGCTTCTTGTGCTTCGTCTATCCATTCGAATTTGTCAGCCTTGTAGAGGAGCTGGTAGAAAGGCAGCGCCTTTTTGCCCATTCGACTGATGAATCGACTGAGCGCTGCGATTCGCCCAGCTAGCTGTTGGACGCCTTTTACGTTCTTCGGCTTCTCCATGGCCAGTATGGCCTTTATATTCTTTGGGTTGGCCTCGATCCCTCTCGCGGAGATGAGGTACCCGAGAAATTGCCTAGATGGTATCTGATGACCCACAAGTATAGGGGGTGTATCGCAGTATTTTCGAGGGAAGTGAAACCCAATTTATTGATTTGACACAAGGGGAGCCAAAGAATACTTATCAGCCTTAACAACTGAGTTGTCAATTCAGCTGCACCTAGAAACAATCTTGCTCACAGCAGTTTATCAGTAGCAACAGTTTTGTAGTAGGAATAGTAAAGTAACAGCAGTAGCAAAGCAAAGACAGTAGTAACAAAAGCAGTAACAGTGGGATTCGAAAGTAGGCATAGGGATGGATGGACGGGCGTTGCATGGATAAGACAATTCACATAGCAATCAGAACATAGGGAAATTGCAGATAAATAAGATAAAGCATCCAAGTACTAGACAATCCTAGGCATGTGTTCCATATATAGTCATACGTGCTCGCAATGAGAACTTGCACAACATCTTTTGTCCTGTCAGCCCGTTTGCAGCAGGGCCTCTAGGGTACTACTGGCAATTAAGGTGCTCCTTTTAATAGAGCACCGGAGCAAAGCATTAACACTCCGTGAACACATGTGATCCTCATATCAAAGCCTTTCCCTTCCGGCTACCCGATTTACATCGCCGGGACCATAGGTTCCGGACAACGATGTGTGTATACAACTTGTAGATAAGACCCAAAACAATACTATCATAATGAATCAATAATAAGTTCAGATCTGAAATCATGGCACTCGGGCCCTAGTGACAAGCATTAAGCACAACAAAGTTGCAACAAAGTCATAAAGCACTAATAAAAGATACTAGGCACCATGCCCTAACAATCTGATGCCATTACATGAACGATCTCATCCAATCCCTACCATCCCCATAGCCTACAGCGGTGGATTACTCACTCATAGATGGAGGAAACATGGATGGTCGATGAAGATGATGGTGGAGATCGATGGAGATGGCTCCGGGGGCACTTCCCCGTCCAGGCAGTCTTTGGAGCAGATACTTCGTCCCGAATCTCCCCTTGATTGGCGGCACAGCGGAACTTTTCGTGGAAAAACGTCGAACCTCCCGAAGTTTTTAGGTCAGAAGGCTTCTTATAGGTGAAGAGGGAGACCGAGGGGGCGCCTGGGGCCACCACACCATGCCCTGGCGTGACCAGGCCTAGCCCGCACCTGGGGGGTGTGGCCAGCCCCTGGCCCTCCTCCGTCTCGTATTCTGGCTCCTCGAGTCTTCTGGAAAAATAGGCACTTTGGCTTTTCTCCCGTCCAATTCCGAGAATATTCATTTTCTGACTTTCCTGGAACCAAAAACAGCAGAAAACAGGCAGCTGGCGTTGTGGCTCTTGTTAATAGGTTAGTCCAAGAAATCATATGAAAAGTACTCCAAAGTGTGGACAAAACACAAGAAAGTGGATAACCAAGCATGGAGCATCAAAAATTATAGATACATTTGCAATGTATCAACATCCCCAAGCTTAACTCCTGCTCGTCCTCGAGTAGGTAAGTGATAAAAAGAAAGAATAATTTTTTAGGTGACATGCACCATCATAAACTTGATCAAAGTATTTGTAAAACATTCAAAGCTGGGATCATAGTACTCCAATCATAACATGAAAGACAAAGTTCTAGCAATAAGACAAAGAAACTATGATGCAACATGAAAAGGCACAAACAAAAGATTCATGAATAACAATGCCTTGCAAGATGTTTGTTTGTTTCACATAAAGAAAACATAGCATAGTGGCACTCAGCTTGTCCCTCATAGATTAGCAAACATAAATGCATAGGACACCTTCAAAGTTTACAAGAGTGACTAGATACAAATAGTTTAAAACAAGCAATATCAAGGTATGCATCAATCAACAAGTCTTGAGACAATGCACATAGAACTAAGAATGGCCACTATGCTCTCAAGAAAGTGCTCATAGAATGTGTGGAGACTCAACAAGGAAATGAAAAAGGTTTTGAATAGTTTGAAAGGCTTCCAAATGCTGAAAGTATGGTATTCATTAGCTTTGAGCCCTCATTGCCCCTATCCTAAGCATCTTTAATGTGGTTAAGGTGAAAGTGAGGTCCAATCTGAGTTATATGCTTGACAGACTATAAACTGAAAATCCCAAGTCCCTTGAGTACGAGGGCCGCTCCTCATGCTACTCAACTTTAGTTACCGGTAAGTTCTTGTCATCGTAAGTATGTGCGTATCATTGAGAACCGCCAACGGGCTACCCCTTGCCCGATGATACCGAAGAATCCCCATATCAAAATGACAAGGCAAGCAGACAATGAGTATCTCAGCAATCTTCTTATTTACCATGGGAAAATGGTGCTTTTTTTCTCTCTTTCCTCTTTTCATAAAACTCTTTTTTTTCTTTTTCTCAATAGCTATCTCTCTCTTTTTTTATAAGAAGAATGCTTCATAGATATCATTATGGTTACGCTGCAGGTTTCCACCATGTCAGCATGGATTGAACCAAATGACCAGGCGTTTCTCTAACACACATACATAACTCCATGGACTTACAAGCTCCCCTTTTATTTCACACCGACGACATCCGCAAACAAAAGAGCAAGGTATCAACTGGGTATATATTTATAAGTGTTGAAAGCGTTCCCCGTGACAGCACGGTTCTGCTAATCCCCAGCCTATAATTTGCAAGCATATAACTTTCATGGAGAGTTCACAATGGTTCAGGTTTATTAAGTGCAGGAAATAAAGTGTGCCATCAAGTTCGTGAGAGCTTTACTAACTAACTTTCTCATAACAAGCAAACATTTTATTCGGAAGAAAACAAGGCATATTGAATATGCACAGAAGTAGCAAATGATGCTAAGAGGTAGGTATGGTGGACACTTTGGAAATATTTGGTTTAAGGGAGTTGGAAACATGAGTAAAACACTCAGTGTAAGTGAAGGCTAGCAATAGTAAGGGAGCGACAAACGAGAGAGCAATAATGGCCATAATCATGCAGAGCGACAAAACATCATTGATCAAAGCATAAAGTGATACTACAAGTTAAAAACTAAAGGATCATAAAGGCTATGGTGACTTGAGATAGTCATAACATGGTGTGACCATGTGCCAAGTCAACCCAAATAAAGCATCAAAGGAGAATACCACTATACTATGCTTTAATATGCTAAAACAATGCATGATTCATCCAAGGCACATTAAGCAATCTCAATTGTTTATAACAAGTCATACTATAGCAAAGAATACTAAGCATAAAACCAAAACAATATCAAGCATGGCATGACAAAGCATAGGCCACAGTCAAAAACAAGCTCTCTTTACCACTTAAGCTTCCTACTCTTTTCCAAACCAAACCAAACTATTTGAACACCAATGTATGAAAGAGGGGGTCCAACCAATTTATTCAGAAAACTAAGCAAACCAAGCAAATGAAAACCAAAACGAAAAACAAAAAAGAAGACACTCCAAGAACAACACAACTGTGCATGAAACAATAAAAATGAAGCGTTTGGAAGAAACCTGGGATTTTTATTGATGAAGAAGGGGATGCCTTGGGCATCCCCAAGCTTTGACGCTTGTACTTCTTGAATATTTCTTGGGGTGACACGCGTGGCATCCCCAAGCTTGAGCTTTAGTCCATCCTTCATCTCATTACTCATTCCTTCCATACACCTGAAATTTTTCCTTCATACAAAACTTCACACAATCTTTATTAGCAACATTAGTGCATTCAAGATAATAGGTCTTAAGGTTCAGTTATAACACCAAATAAACTTCCATTAGAACACTAGCTACTGTAGAACTTCCCTCAAAAAGCTCAATTCCCCAAAAGAACTCAAAAAGGAACCAACAAGAAGCAAATGCAAATAATGGCAGAAATCTGTCAAAACAGACAAGCAGGTAAAGACGAATTTTTTCGAAGACCTTCTGTTGCTCAAATCAAAAAGTGTTGAACTAACGAAATTTAGATAACAACCTGGGGCAGAAGCACAAAAATTCATGCCTAAAAAAGACGTTCAGAGATTTTACACGAATTTTTACGGTGAAGCACAGATATCTGTTTCGGGACAGCAACTTTCCCAATCATTACTTCACTCTCATTAGAGGTTACTCTTGGCACAAAAAGCAAATAAAAAGGATAAGGAGCGGTTATTACTGAAGTAATAACTTCCAAGACTCAACTAAAACTCTTGGGTTATCTCCCAACAAGTACTTTTCTTTAACGCCTTTAGTTAGGCAAAAGCAAAAACTGCTATGGATAAAATGGAAATAAGCGGAGATAATCATGGTGAAAACATTGTTTTGTTCAATGAAATCCTTTTGTTAACAAGGTTGATCAGGTCTTGCTACCAAAACAATTCCATATGAGACAAAACTTTGTATTCCATTAATGATTATGTTACCTCAACCTTGATAGCAATAATCCCAATCATAATAGTTTCAAATTTTTCTCTTGGTATGGGACAATATATTTCTCCAACTTGAATGCCCTCAACATATTCAATTGTATTAAAACCATAAGTCCTTTTCAATCTTCTTGGGGAAATAGACAGTGTGTTCCTTGTCATTAACATTGAAGGTCACCTTCCCTTGATTACAATTGATAACAGCTCCTGTAGTATTTAAGAAAAGGTCTCCCAAGAATAATAGACATATTATCATCTTCAGGCATAATAGTTTGAGAGGATGCTCTCATAAGAAATATGAGTTCAAGTAAAAGAGAGCATCAAGAAGCAAATTCAAAACACATTTAAGTCTAACCCACTTCCTATGCATAGGAATCGTGTATGCAAATAAATTCGCAAGGAACAAAGTGGCAGGCATAGGAAGATAAAACGAGAGTAACTTCAAAACTTTTAGCACGTAGAGAGGTGTTTCAATACCATGAAAACTTCTACAACCATATTTTCCTCTCTCATAATAATTTTTAGTAGCCTCATGAATAAACTCAACAATATAACTATCACCTAAAGCATTCTCTTCATGATCTAAAAGCACTAGAGCTTTATCATAAACATATTCAAAAGAAACCTTGGGAACATAACATTCATCCTCCTTTAGTAAGCATGGAGGACAATCAAATAATGTAAGGGATAAAGAGTTACTCTCATTAGAAGGTAGGCATGGGTAGCTAATCCATTCTTCCTCCTTTTGTTCATCACTCTCCTCCTCTTTTTCATCTAATGGGATTTCAGGTTCATCAATTTCTTCTTCCATAGGATCCTGCAAGGCATTAGTCTCTTCCATAGGGTCCTGCAAGGCATTAGTCTCTTCCATTTGTGGAGAGCATCTATTAAAATATTCAAGGATATGGTTATTTTCATCCTTGTAATTATCAAAGCAAAATTTAAGTATACCATAAACCTCATACTTATAAGGTGAATCATCAATATTTTCAAGCAAACTAGCAAGTTCAAAAGCACCCTTCCAAGCAATAAATTCTTCAATTTGTTCCGCATCATAAAAGTCATAAATTCCTTTAGCATAGGAAGATATGGTATCATTATCACTATACTCACATTGAAAAGGGAGGTGTTTATACCTCTTTCTGCAACAAGACTCATCACAGCAATAAGTAACATTATAAGTAGAGCACACGTTTCTAGCAATGGTATACAATCTATCAATTTGTTCCCATAAGTGTTTCCCTTTTTGTGACAAGCGGTGTTCCTTATAATAATATTTTTGATCTTCCGTGAACCCACCTTGCCAATAAGCTTCAGTTTCAAAGAAACCAACCATTGACAACAAGCATGACAAAGCAAGACAATAACAGACCAACGAAAATAACAACTAGAGTAGGAACTATTTTTTTGTATTTTTGATAAAGAAACAAGCAAACAAGGCGAAAATAAACTTATCTTGAACAATAATGAATCCAAGTGGACTTGATAAATAAAGCTATGCTCCCCAGCAACGGCGCCAGAAAATAGTCTTGATGACCCACAAGTATAGGGGGTGTATCGCGGTATTTTCGAGGGAAGTGAAACCCAATTTATTGATTCGACACAAGGGGAGCCAAAGAATACTTATCAGCCTTAACAACTGAGTTGTCAATTCAGCTGCACTTGGAAACAATCTTGCTCACAAAGTTTATCAAGAGTAACAGTTTTGTAGTAGGAATAGTAAAGTAAAGTGAGCAAAGCAAAGACAGAGTAACAAAAGCGATGAAATAAGGATTCGAAAAGGGTAGGCATAGGGATGGATGGACGGGCTTTGCATGGATAAGACAATTCACATAGCAATCAGAACATAGGGCAATTACAGATAAATAAGATAAAGCATCCAAGTACTAGACAATCCTAGGCATGTGTTCCATATATAGTCATACGTGCTCGCAATGAGAACTTGTACAACATCTTTTGTCCTGCCAGCCCGTTTGCAGCGGGGCCTCTAGGGAACTACTGGCAATTAAGGTGCTCTTTTTAATAGAGCACCGGAGCAAAGCATTAACACTCCATGAACACATTTGATCCTCACATCAAAGCCTTTCCCTTCTGGCTACCCCGATTTCTGTCACTTCAGGACCATAGGTTCTGGACAACGACATGTGTATACAACTTGTAGATAAGACCCAAAACAATACTATCATAATGAATCAATAATAAGTTCAGATCTGAAATCATGGCACTCGGGCCCTAGTGACAAGCATTAAGCACAACAAAGTTGCAACAAAGTCATAAAGCACTAATAAAAGATACTAGGCACCATGCCCTAACAATTTGATGCCATTACATGAACGATCTCATCCAATCCCTACCATCCCCATAGCCTACAGCGGGGGATTACTCACTCATAGATGGAGGAAACATGGATGGTCGATGAAGATGATGGTGGAGATCGATGGAGATGGCTCCGGGGGCACTTCCCTGTCCCGGCAGGGTGCCGGAATAGAGACATTTTGTCCCCCGAATCTCCCCTTCGGTGGCGGCGGCGTAGCAGAACTTTTCGTGGAAGAACGTCGAACCCCCCGAAGTTTTTCGGTCAGAAGGCTTCTTATAGGCGAAGAGGGAGACCGAGGGGGTGCCTGGGGCCACCACACCATGCCCTGGCGTGACCAGGCCTAGCCCGCGCCTGGGGGGTGTGGCCAGCCCCTGGCCCTCCTCCGTCTCGCATTCTGGCTCCTAGAGTCTTCTGGAAAAATAGGCACTTTGGCTTTTGTCCCGTCCAATTCCGAGAATATTCATTTTCTGACTTTCCTGGAACCAAAAACAGCAGAAAATAGGCAGCTGGCACTGTGGCTCTTGTTAATAGGTTAGTCCAAGAAATCATATGAAAAGTACTCCAAAGTGTGGACAAAACACAAGAAAGTGGATAACACTAAGCATGGAGCATCAAAAATTATAGATACATTTGCAATGTATCAGTATGCCGAAGGCACATTTGTCCGGATTCAGCTCGATCCGGTAGCGATCGAGGTTATTGAAGGTCTCGCGGAGATCGTCGAGTAACGGGGATTCCTCCTTGGTTTTGACGATGATGTCGTCGACGTAGACTTGAATGTTATGACCAAGCTGGTTCTTGAGGCAGGCCTGCATACACCACTGGTAGGTGGCCCTGCGTTTTTCAGCCTGAAAGGCATCGTTGTGTAGCAGAAGATACCAAAGGGTGTGATGAAGGCTATTTTCTCCTGGTCTTCCTCCTTCATTCGAATCTGGTGGTAGCCTAAGTAGGCATCGAGGAAGCAGAGGCGCTCGCATCCCGCGGTGGAGTCGATTATCTGGTCGATCTGCAGCAAAGGGAAGTGATCCTTTGGGCAATGTTTGTTTAAGGAGGTGAAGTCCATGCACATCCGCAAGATATTCGTGTCCTTTTCAGGAACGAGCACAGGGTTTGTTTCCCAGGTGCTTTCTTTGATCACGCATATGAAGTTAGCATCGAGGAGTCTGTTGACTTCCATACGACTGCTTTTGCCCTTGGCTCAGATAGTTGACGTATCGTCTGCTTCACTGGTCTTGCTTCAGGATTCACATTGAGTGAGTGCTCGGTGAATTCCTTGGGAACTACTGGCATGTCTGTTGGACACCAGACAAAGATTTCCCAGCGCTCATGAAGGAATTCGACGAGCGCGAGTTCTTATGCAGGACTCAAGTTGTTGGCGATGAGGGTCGTCTTGGTCGGGTCTGTTGGGTGGACCTGTACCGCTTGGTGTGGACCGATGTGTCGAGGATTGGTCGGGTGAGCTAGGCTTACTCAGAGGAGGCAGACTGTTGTTTGTCGACTCCTTCAACCTTGCCAGTTCCTCCTACATGCCGAAAGACTGAGAGATTCTGTTGAATTCCCTGTCACAGCTGTCGGACCTCTCGAAGCTTCCGTTGATGGTGATAATGCCGTTGGGGCCCGACATCTTCATCTGGAGATAGGCATAGTGTGGCACTTCTATGAACCTCGCGAACGTAACATGTCCGAGGATGCAGTGGTATTGTGAGGGCCAGTTGACCACTTCGAATTCGATGCGCTCTCATCGGAAGTTAGCCGGCATTCCGAAGATGACATCCAAGCTGATCTTGCCCAGGGGGTATACGCCCTTCCTTGGGACGATGCCGTGGAATGTTGTGTGTGAGGTTTCTAGGCATGACAGGGGGATTCGCATGGCATGCAAGGTGCTTACGAACATGAGGTTGATGCCACTGCCGCCATCCATGAAGACGCAACTCATCTCGGAGCCTCTGATTTGCGCCTCGAGCACCAGGGGACAGTGACCTGGGCGAGGTACTTGACGTGGGTGACGCTCTTATCGAAGGTAATGCTGGACTCGCTCCCACTGAGGTACTTAGTGGTGGAGGGTGGAGAGTTCATCGCCAAATTGACTTGGCGAGTGATGGATTTTTGCACCCAATTTGATGGGCGTCCCTTTTGGATCATTCCCATGTTTCCTAGTGCCCGAGGGTACAATTCGCCTCTGTTGTTTTGGACTAGCGTAGCTGCAGGTGGTGGGGGCCCGGGTGGTGGTGGTAGCGCTCCATGAGCCACGACGCTCGGGGTAGCCCCATAGCCCTGCTTTACCGCGTCGTGATTTATCTGAGCCAGACCTTCATGGAGCTTGAGGAACTCGTGGTAGTCCTTTAGAAGGTGGCTGGATTTTTTCTTGTCGTCGTGCTTGTCGATGTAGAAGTGTACGTTGCACGGTCCGAATAGTTTGTCCTGGATAAATGTTCTAGGTGCCTCATCGCGAGTGCGGTGCTACCACACTTGCGTGGTTTTTCTGCTATCGCGGTATCCACCACTACGGTATCCGTTGTTGCGGTTGCTATCATAGCGTTTGTCGGTGTAGCCAGTCGCGACCATGTCGACTTTCTCGCAGTCCTCGTAGCCGCGCATTCGGCGCTTTCCTCGCTGATCCCGTCTATGACCGAGGTCGTCATCATCATCTGAGTGGACACGGTTTTTTACCGAGTCCTCTCCATCGGCCCACCTATTCGCGATCTCCATATGGTGGTCGGTTGTTTTGGGCTTTGAGCGGCCCAGCTCCTCTCTGAGCTCTCTGCGGTGCACGCCGCCATTGAACGCGTCGATTGCACGGTCCTCAGAGATGTCCTCTACAGAGTTTTTGATGATGGACCATCTCTAGATGTATGAGCGCAGCGACTCGCCAATCTTCTGGTAATAGCCTTTTAATTCTTTGATTGCTGCAGGCCTTTTGTAAGTGCCCTTGAAGTTTCACACGAAGCTGCAGACCAGCTCATCCCAGCTGCGAATCGATCCGCACGGGAGGTTATTGAGCCACGCACGGGCGGCACCTTGCAGCTGTAGCTAGAGGCATTGCATGGTCGTGCTCGTGGTTCCACCGTGTAGCCTGACGGAGGAAATATGATCCTCCATCCAGATCCTCGGGTCTTGGAGGCCGTCGAATTTTGGGTTCTCTGATGGGAGCTTGAACCCCTTTGGCATTCGCTTTTGCCTTATGGCTCTGCTGAAGCAGCTAGCGCCGCAGAGCTCTATCCCATCGTCTTCCGAGTCAGTTGAGCAAGCACGCCTCACGCACATCTTGTCGACTTTGCGTTGCGTGATGTCATCGTGCGCGTCATAGTCATAGTCGTGTCACCGTGAGCAGCGTCGCTGTGACAGATCATGGTTGTCGTTGCTTGAGGAGGAGGAAGAGTAGTGCTTAGCCAGAGACTTGCTTTTCTTCGGCTGCGACACTGGATCTTTGATGAGAGCAACCTCGACTAGTCCTAGGCCAGCGATCATAGATCAGTGCATGGCGGACTATGGGTCCCCAGCTGGCGGCTGGTTGTTAAGCAGGTACATAGTGGCTGTCGCCACCGCTGCGTGTGGTGTTTTGGGGAGCACATTGCCCCATGTGTCCACTTTCATGGATGAGAAGTCGAGGACTCGAGTGTCCTCCGCTCGCTCTTCTCGGTGAGGTGAGCGACTCGAGATCGTCTTCTGGCAGTTGTATGATCGTTGCCTTTGGAGGAGGATCCTATGATGGAAGAGAGCTGAGCCTGACGAAGGCTCGACTCGTCTGCCGCCCTTCTGTGCTCGTTGAGCTGGGCGATTACTTGTTGCTAGCGCTTAAACTCCTCCTTGAGCAGCCAGTGATAACCCATCAGCATGTCTTGCGATGAGTTGGGAGGTAGAGGGTTGCCCCATAGGGCTTCCCTGCAGCAAGTCCACTCAGCATCGTTTAGCTTGATCGGCACGTGCTCCTAGGTTGGCTCATTCTCCGAGAGATTCAGGTGGTCCTCTGGGATGGGCCCTTCTATCCCATTGTTGGTGGGGGCACCGTTGGAAGGGCCACCGTTTGCGACTGGGATTCCACTGCCAATGCTGGTGTTGTCCCGAGTGTCGCCATTGCCGCCCATGTTGATGACGGCGCACATGTAATGGCTAGGGAAGTTGTTGCTCCTGTAGCTTTCAGATCCAAAGTCGTAGGCTCCATCTTCTATTGCCAGATCGCCTAGATCAGACTCGCAACTGCTGTCGCTGTCCGTATTCCCAACTAATGTCGGGGCATTGAGTTCGCTCAAGGTACCGATCGGCAGTGGAAACCACGATGCTAGAGCAATCTCGGGAACCTTTGGCTAGTCAGGGAGGCGAAGTGTGACTAGCCGACCAACTTGGAAGCGTAAGCTCCCGATCGCCAGGATGATTCCATCACCCACGGACTAGAAATCCGGGTGAGTGGCTGGCGTGTGGACGTTGAAGTCGAAGGCACCAAAGAGGAGGCGAGTATCCGCTATTGCGGAGTCGTAGATTATGGTTGATGGGGCCTAGGAAGCCGCAACATCAGCACTCCCGTTTCCCACAGACGGCGCCAATTGACGAGGGGTTAACTCATCAATGCCCATTGTAGATGGACTTAGGTTCGAGGAAGTAGGGAGCGCTGGAGGCATCGATCAGCTAGCAAACAAGCACACAGGGGACACAAGGTTTACCCAGGTTCAGGCCTCGCAGAGGACCCTACTCCTGCTTGTCTGCTCTTGGAATTATCGAGGAGTCAAAAGTTACAGGGGGTGCGTAGATGCAATCTGGTGATGGTGTGGAAACTAGGGTTGCGGATATCCTCCTCACCGCCCCTCCTAGCCTTTGTATAGATAGGCTAGGTCTCGGGATAGCAGGCCGAGTCGGTTACATGTTAGGGTTTTCCCTTTAAACTTCTATCTTAAGTTTGCCGTGTGCTGCAAGCAGTCGAAGTCTCCCGGGTCACCCGAATCTTGACTAGGCCTTAGCAACGTTGTGGGCTTCTTCAATGTTGGACCGTATATACCAAGCTCGACTACCTATAAGGTATGCCCATGTCAACGACGCTTAGAGATCTTCATGTAAGATGGAATCATATAAGAGAGAGAAAACGGAATCGTTCCGGGAGAGATCCGATGTTGTTCGGAGAAAAAAAAAAGGAATAGACCAAAAGGTGTTTCGTATAAATGGCAATTTATGATATGCATTTATTATACTCCCTCCGTCCCAAAAAGGATGTCTCAAGTTTGTCTAAACTTGGATGTATCTAGACACTATTTAGTATATAGATACATCCAAATTCATACAAATTTGAGACATCCTTTTTGGGACAGAGGGAGTATGTTAATTATGAATTAATATATATTAAATAAATATTTAATTAAAACTTATAAGGCAATTTCCTCAAGAGGAAAAAACCCGGAGGGAATTGGCCTAGGAGAAAGTCTACTAGAAAAAAGATAGAAAACAACACAAAAACATTGTTGGGCCGCATTTGACCGGCCCACGTAGGTGAGAAAGCGTACGGGCGCTAAGCGCTGCTCAGGCGGGCAGCTATTGGCCACTGCTAGCGGCCTGCTTGGGTAGGCCCAACACGGGCGCACGGGGGCGTCGGTAGGCGTGGCGAGCCAGACGCGTTGGCGGGTCGTGCGCGTGCATCCGACCCAAACAGGTCCCTGCCACCGCGCGAGTGATACCTTCCATCCGGATTACGAATGTAGTATAGCTTTTTATTCCCTAGTAGACCTAGGTTTATCAAATCCTCAGGAAGCAAAAAGCATAGTGAAGTTACTTTAACGGACCTTCGGGAGTTTTAGAATTCCTTTTGTGTTTTTACCGGACCAAGAGTTTGTTGTCTTTTGTTGTTGTCGATGATGGAGAGAGAGGACCTAGGGCTTTCAGTTTCACTTGTAGTTGTGCAAAACATCTGATGGGAATAAAAGATAATAATAAAGTATGCATGTAATTGTTAGAGCAAGATAAACTATATGTAGGCAGTGCATCCATAATTGCTATTGCCTCCACAACCACTTATAGCAATAACCTACTAGTCTCATCCATAGAAGAAAGATAACTAATGATAGGCATAGTGACATCACCTTTAATCCTAAGTAAATCCCTCACATACAACCGTACTACCCCTTCTGTCATTGGGGTTCCCAACCTGCAGATTAGTCATTACTCATACTCCCTATACTTGGCTCAATCCTCAGGGTCTTGGGTACCTGACAAGTCCTTGGATTGAGGCAAGAGATGATACAATAATCATCATGTCATACAAACTAATACATGATCCCATCTATGATAAATAACATGCACAAAAGCTACATGGCTAGGCCGAAGCCCTTAGCCCAAGGAGGATTACTCACACATAGAGACGAAATCAAAGATCATAAACATTGCAATGGGAATCATGAGATTGATAGCAAATAGTCTTAAAATGTCACCAATCAAAGATGAGATCTATTATTACAAGTGGTGCCATATGGATATGGTGGTGGAGAATGGTTTGGAGATTAGATCTAAGTCTATTCCTACGGCGGCTCTTCGGTGTTGTGGATGCAGGGTTCTGGTGGCGAGGGGGTCGAGGAAGCGCCCTTTTCTTGTTGCCCGAGGCCTCTTTATATAGGGGCCCCTTCACGAAAGTTGTTCTATTTGACCTAGCGGTGGCGGCAGCAACTATACGACCGCAACTATACGGCCAGATTTTTATTCCCACCGTATAGTTGGTCGTTAAAGCGTCTGTCTCCACTTCACGACTCCTGGTTTCTTTGGGTTCTTGGAAATCTCGTATCTTTGACTTTAATGTAGTGATTCCCATAATCAAACGTCATTATCTGCGTAGGAAAAAATAGCAAGAAAGGATTGCATACCCCTTTGATCATTAGACATTAGTGGCAGGATTTAGAGAGATATTTCATCAAAAATATGAATAATATCCAGTTTAAATGTGGACGTAGATGGCTATATTTCAGAGCCATCAACCTCCCCAAGCTTAAACTTGATCATCCTCGAGCAAGAAAACCAAAATCAAAAAGGAACTCAGCATTTAAACTGAAATAACGAGATGATGATCTTACTCATGGTTGGTAGTCTCATGTTTCCTCCACTTCATAAATCTGAAAAACTTCAGCATAGATAGAGTAATGGCAAGCATATCATACGGGGTTTTATGCATCCTTGTAGCGCAGCAAAATTATTGTTAATATGGATGATTCAAATGAGTAAACTTTATTCCATGTCATGTAATCAGCTCATAGGCTTGCCTTTGAACAATAAAGTATAATCATGTAAAATTGAGAGTGTGAGAGTTGTCATGAAAAGCATATACACTAGAGTATCTCAATTTTCCCACATCATTAAATCAAGACTTTTCAAGTACTACTTTGCCACTCATTGTCCTTCAAGAATTTCAGTTCTTAAGTAATTGAGAGCATGCCAAAAAAATATTAGTTTATCGGGTTGTGATAGACACTCGTGGCATTACTAAGGTTTTTGTTCCTTTTGCACAATGATTACTCATATCAGCTAGAGGAGTGATTCCATCATGAACACAGCTACCCGGGAGTGCCAAGAATCTTTCCCATTATAACATAGCTGCTATGTATGTTTAATCAACTCATTGCCGAAATCTAGGAGTTTCCTCCATGAAGATTGTTCGTAGGCTAGCGGAGTTGTTGGCATCCCATGAAGTTTGACACGCATAAAGCTATGTCATTCTTATGAGTAACAAGTCAAACTTTGGCATGCTCACAAAAACCGCTAAACATTAATTCAATCGAACAGATACTTTTAAAGAGAGCTATCAAGTAAATCATTGTTTTCTATGGTGTTGAGTGTCTCTAGAAATAAGCCTTCAATACTAAACACTTCAACACCCAAGCCTTCAATTGTGAGACTTTTTCTTATTACAATTGTTTAGCAAATTTTTAGGCAAGACTTGGTTAACTATAAGAGCTGGAACAAAACGTACCCAACTAAATATCCATGCAAACAAAACTTTACTACAATATAAAGACTTACTCCACCAATATAATATCTCAACATTTACTACTAACTAGCATGGGTTTCTAAAACTTCAAAAGTGGGGAGTCATAAGGCGTACCTCTCGTTTGGTACCACTGGCCACTGCTGTTAGCAAGCCACGCGGGCTAGTGTCGGCCCACCCGGCTAGACAGTGGAGGCCGCCGCCACTGTGAGTTGTTGTTGCTGCTACTGGGCCGCGCCGCGGGTGGCCCACCCGGGTGCACCTGCTGGCCTAGCCGACTGGTAGCTCTTTGATGACTGCAAGTGCACAGACCAATTGTAGCTAGTTTCGAAGTAAAGATATCGAACCCATAGGGAGCTATTGGTAAAGCTCTTTATGCCCCTCGTTACTCTCTACCAAAGTATACTTATAAGTTGTCTTTGATCTCAAGTAAAGGGTGTTTGGAAGGTTTATGGTTCATTGCAGAAAAGTAATTAAAACAAGTAAAACAAAACAAGTAACAAGTTTGTGTGAAAGCGTGGTTGAACTCAATAGGGATAAAACGTTCTCCAGGATTTAGGATACACCACTAGCATAGTATTATTGTTATGTGTAATCAAGATAACATACTCCTTGTGTCATGATATGTGTGGAGAGAGCCCCATAATAATATGTTCACTACAAGGCTCGTAGGAAGCCACTTTGTTGAGCCAAGAGTGAGGTCACCTCTAAATAACCACTGCGATGTCTGAGAGCAATCACCCATACAAACCACCGCAATTAAGGGTTTCCCCGTGGATATCGTAATTAGCTTAGGGAGTCCCTATTTAATCCTCCTTTGACTATGTAGGTTACGATCCGACGCTAATCTATCACGGGGCATTCCGGGTATGCTTCCAAGACACGTCCAAAGGATTTCTCCCTCCCTTTAGTCCCGAAGGAAAATGATATGCGGCCGACTACACATACCTTCTAAAGAGAGAGATCAAACACAAATCATAATTATATCATAGACAAGCAAGTCATACGGACACAAGAATGGATCATATTTGTTACAAGTTCATAATGGTGCTAGGGTTTCTCCATCGCCCCAAGAACAAAGGAACTACTCACTCATGGAAACAATCAACAACATCATCATAATCAAATGGAGGGATAAAAGTATGAAGGTACATATAATGCAAACCATAATTGGATCTGGAAATACAAAGAGATCTAATAGATGAGAGATGGGGGTAATGGTGGTAATGAATATGTAGCGGTTGATGATGAAAGGGATGATGTGTTGTCCTCCAATGATCCGTGAATCAGCTAGGATTTTACCTTAGCCAAGTTCCTCCTTCAGATCCTTCTCAGATGTGGTTTTTCGTTGTTTCTGGTGGATGTGAATGTCGGATCTCTCTCTTGTCTTCACCAGGAGAAAGTATTTGACGAGGCGGTCACGATGGCGCCTGGTGACGGTGCATTGCACAAAGGCCGTCAATGGCCGTATCGATCGTGCCTCCTCCTTGTTTGGTATCCATCTAGGTGCGAAGGTAAATTCATAAAGTGACTTTTATCACTTAGAAATATCATATAATTACACAATATGACAGCTCTAACTGATATGTTCATGTATGACTCCATGATTTGGGATCCTGTTGAAACAAGAACAAAATAGCACGCGTAGGCGCAATGAAATACAAAGATCCCTACTCTATTTATGCAAAATCAAAAGGTATATATGCTTCAATTTTGGACTCATCACTCTTTTTACCTATTTCCTTTGTCTAATTTTAGTCACACACGGGAGACCATAGGTGGTAAGTACCCCTCTTCCACCTATATAAAGGGGTGCCTGATGCCTGCAAGTGCACAGATCGTTTGTAGCTAGCTTTGAAGTATAGATATCGATCCCACAGGGAGCCCAAAGGTAACTGTTTATGAGTGAAGTCTCGATCACACCCAACATTGTCGTAGGTCTTCGAGTGAATTGAGTGCAAGTGTTGAAATTAGAATGGAATTTGGATTAAACTGGGTGTATTTAAATAAAACTAAAATGTAAACTTCAAAAATAAAGAGCATAAAAGTAAAGAACGATTTGGTTGTTTGTTGTTTTCTGCAGATGGCAAAAGAAGGCGCGGGGAGATACAATTCATGGTGATAGTGACTATGCCAGGTGGACGAATGGTAAGTGTAACAATTATAATCTTATAAGTATATGTGTAGGCGAGCAACCCATAATTAGCCGGAACTCCTCTTGGTAGATTTCGTCCCAACTTCAATAATCCTACTAGTCTGTTACCAAAACCATGGTCAGACACTAGACGATTAAGACCCTTCAGGTTGCTTAGCGGTTAAGATCCTTGGATTGGACTAATGCAATAAGCACGGTGGTTACTCGTTATCCTCGAGTCTACTAGTTTTCCATTGATATCCCCAAGTCACTTGGGGGTCGCCGGTCAGCTAGCGAACAAGATCCTATCTATGTAGAACAAAGCATCATGTTGTCTGGACCCTTAATTAGACAACAAGCATTAGGCATACCATAGATAGTCAAGCACACATAATATAGTAATTAAAATTAATCACAAACTAATGGAAATATATGGAGGCACATCACATCTCACCAATCCCTTACATCTCCCATGCCCAAGGAACTTACTCACACATGAGAGAAGAAAGCATCATCGATATAATTAAACAAAGGGAGTTCTTCTCGATATTACCATGGAGATCCACAATAAGAATAGAAAAGTAATCCAACACAATTCAAGATAGGAAGAAACAATCTCAAACCCTAGTCTTGCAAGGTGAAGATCTCTCTCTCTCTCTCAAGTACAAGTAATGGCTATGGGGGTGTATTGGCTAGGAGGTCAAAGATTGTTGAGCGAGATGAAGAACAACTTCCCCTTCTTCTCTGGATCTCTTCTTTCTACTTTTTGGATGGGATGGCAGCTGCGGTGTTGTGTGGTGTGGCCTCTTCATGGAAGTTATCCCTTTTGACAAGACGGAGGTGGCGGCAGCTATACAACAGGAACTATACGGCCAGAAAAATGTTCCCGTCGTATAGTTGCTCGTTTAAGCCTCTATATGCTTCCCTCGATTGCTTCCAAAGGGAGACTTGCTTGTTTTTGCCTAAATATTGTGTTTCTCTAGTTAAAACCTTCTGTTGACGTTTAGAACCTGAAACACACATTAAAAACCAAGTTTTCTTTGCTACCGAAGTATTGGCGTTAGATAAAGCTAGAAAATGATCAAATTCGGGAGAAAACCATCAATAAGAACCATAAAAATGTGTCGAATCTCACAGCTATCAACTCCCCCAAGCTTAGATGTTGCTCGCCCTCCAGTGACAAGGAAATAAGGAAGAATAGCGGAGATTTGAGACTAAAATAAAAGAACTTACAAGCTTGAATTGGTGTCAAATTCTTTTCTTCATAATCCCTGAAATCTTAAACATGATCATACAAGTATTCACAAGATTGCACTGAGTACACTTCCTAACCATGTATATCTTGTTAACAAATAAATCATATGCCCGAGCAAGTGTCAAAACTTCAGCTAGGAAAGTGAGACTAAATCTTTTGGTGTCTCTCTTTGTTGAGAGATGAAAACTTTTTGCTCTTGTTCCTTCAATCAATTAAGAGTACTCAAGTTGGCACCAAAACATTCAATTTAAGAACAACTCATCTATTCCCATGTCAAAATTTCCAGACTCTCAAAGCACCTTTTTTCTTTCTTTGCCTTTCAAAAACTTCAACTCTTTCATAGAGAAATCATGCCAGTATTTTTAACATGTTAATTGGGACTGTGTTGTGCACTCGTGACCATGCCAATAAATAATTGTTGAGCAATAATGGGTCATAGGAGTACTACAACTTCACTTGGAACATGAAACCATGAGGAGACTGAAATTTTACCCGTCATAGCATTGCTGCTACAGACGTTTTACATAACTCAATAGCCGAAATCAAGTGGTTTCCCACATTTAGATCGTTCACACAAATGGAGTTAATAGTTCCCCATGGAGCACGATAGTGTTGTAATGACATGCGTAAAGCAATATATTACGGTAATTATTAGAAAAGGCAGTGGCATAATCTCTACTACTTCGAAGCATCCATTTTATCAAACAATTTCATTCAAGGGTACTATCGAGTCTATTTATATTAAGCTCAAATGGGATGGAGTAGTTCTAAAATCAAATTCTTTGGGATAAACATGGACTCAAGTAATCTTTTGGATGCTTTTTCTTGTTGTAAAAATGTAGGAAATATTTTTAACCAAGTTCTTGCTCATTATTTCAAAGCTAAAAAGGAGACACTAGCAAAGGAATAGAATTTATAGGATAACGAGCTAAGTGGGGAGTGACTCCAGTCCAAGCGTGTAAATAATTGTAGGATCGATTTAAGGTTGCAGAAAAGGTGATGAAAGGAATGTGATACCTCCTCTTGCTTGCTTCATTCTCGTATTTGGGCCGAACCCCCTTTGTATTTCCATATTGCCAAGTCACCTGAAATCGAGCAATCTCCGTGAGAAACAAAGAAATGAACTCGCAATAAAAGTTACAACTAATTTTTTTGTATTTTTGTTTTAGGAATGCAAACTGAAACTAAACATGCAATTTTGAAGAAATAAATCAAAAGAAGAAATAAAAATATGAATGCAAGGTTTGGAGGTTTTTCAAACCTCCCCCATGCTTAGGCTATTGCCAGGCTCAGTTGTTGCCGTTGTTCGGCGGCTAGCGTGGATACTACTGGTAGAAGTCGGGGAAGTGGGTCATGAAGTGACTGAAGTTGTGAGTCAAGGCACTCACATCTTCATTCACTCCTTGTAGAGTGTGATCAATCTTCCCAACATGCTGGTTGAGCTGCTGAAATTCTTGATAGGGGACATAGTTGTACCCCTACTGCGACTGGTTGGGCCATGGGTCCTAGGATCCCGTGTTGTTGTTGTTCCTCCCAAGCAGGGTTGTATCCCTGCTCATCCTCATTCTCCTGCTCATCCTCGTCATGTTTCTCTCCTTCTTCATCTTCCTCTTGATCAGGCTGGAGTTCAGCCATGATCTCCATCACTTGATCCTTGGTGAGGATCCAAGTATCCTTCTCCACAATCGAGAAGGCTTGTGGAAAGGGCAACGAAACCTGCTCACCCTGTGTATCACCAAGATAACTAAACTGATAGGCTCAGAGCCTCATGTTAGCTTGGTAAACACCAAGGAAGCCACAAGCAGTTAGATACTTGATGTCCATAAGTTTGGAGCCGTCAACAGGTTGCATAACAGGTAATGTAATATTTAATGCATGGTAAAGGTGGGTTACCAATCCACCAATGCGGATATCACCTTTCATCTTGTTGCTTTGGTGAAAAAAGTGCTGGATGAGTAGAGCTACAGGATTAGGGCTTTGCGGTGCATCGGGGAAGAGAGCCTTGGTGATCATTGCCATGTCCACATTGGCCATGAAATCGGTATCTCCTCTTCCCAGTAGTGTGTTGGCGAGGAATAATGCGTAGTAGCGAATTGTTGGGTTCTGAATGGTGGACATCTTATTCTGGTAGAATTCGCTGCCACCATTAACAGAAATAACCTCCTAAGTTTCTCCACTTGTCACGCAATAGAGGTTAGTAACAGTTGACTCCCCAACGTGAGGGAAGCCGAAAGCATCACAAAATTGCTCAAAAGTTATTTCATAGTGCTCCTGGTTCATGGTGAAGCTTACCGTGCACGCATTACCTTTCTCCCTGTGGTCGTCATAGAAGGAGGCAAGGAACTCATAGGTAAGCTCAGCGTAGGTGTTGGGCTTGCGTAGCCGAGTACTGTTAGCCCGGCCTTGTTACACATGAGGTCGAAGTCCACCTTCAACCCTACCGCAGTGAGAAATCTATGGTCGGCCCAACATGTGGGCAGCACCCTCCTCGATGAAACTATGGCCAACTTGGGGTTGAGCTCGGCTCGGGATCCCGAGCTCTCGCCACGTTGGCGCTTGCTCTTGCCAAAAATATTACCATTTTTTTCATCTTGATGCACTGAAAAATTTCACCATAAAACCTTAGGCATATAGTTTCTACATGATATACGAATGATTCTACATGGAAAAATTCAATCCTAATGTGAGAAATCAATAGGGAAAATGAAACAAGCTTGAGTTCATCCACTAGATCAATGTGAGAGTTTCAACCATGGAAATCTGAAACTAAAGCATAGATAGGGAGAGAAACATACCGATATGTTGATTCCCCCACTCAAACGAATGAAATCTGCGAAGAATCAAGAGTTCTAGCAGCGTTTTGAGAGGTTTGGAGAGAGAATATGAGAGAAAAAATGAGGAGGGAGAAGAAACCTAGCCGCCCCGACGCAATTTTGTGGTCGCACCAAACTATACAGCCGCAACTATATGGGCGGGATATGTTGTTCATGCCATATAGTTACGACGGCACCGCCAATTAGGGTTTCTTTATGGAGAACACAGCTATATGGACGCAACTATACGGTCGGATCATAATGATCCCGCCGTGTAGTTGGTCGTTAAACCGTATATACCCTCGAGATAAATTTCTAAAATTGCGATCGATATCTATACGGCCGGAATTTTTATTCCCTCCGTATATTTGGTCGTTAAACCGTCAATACCTTTGAGAAGAAAATGTACGAAGGCATCGATATCTATACGACCGGAACTATACAGCCGGCATTTTTATTCCCGTTGTATAGTTGGTCGTTAAACCGTTAGTACCTTTGAGAAGAAATTGTACGAAGGCATTGATATCTATACGACCGGAGCTATACGGCCAGAATTTTTATTCTCGACGTATAGTTGGTCGTTAAATTCTCTATTCATTCGAAAGAAAATTTGTTCATGGCAAAGATACCTATACGGCTAAACTATACGGCTGAAATTATTATTCTCGTTGTATAGTTGGTCGTTAAACCATCAGTAGTCATCAAAAAAATTCTATTTCTTCGAGAATACCTTCTTACCCCGAAATTTAGTGAAATACCTTATTTTTTACAAGAAAATGACAGTAGAAACTATCTACCAACATCAGCATGCAACGAGCAGAATTTTAGTCTTTGTAGATAAAACTCAAACTTTTATTTTTATACTTATTCTATACTTGTTCAATAGATGTTTCTACTACTTTTTGAAAGCTGCATCTTCACGGGCGTGCTTCCGCGAGAATGTCTGTGAAAAAGTTATAAATTGCGATGAACTTTTTATTCTTTAGTTTATTTTATTGATGCGATGGATTGACTCCCATTAAGCATTTTATTAAGAATGGTTGAATAACTCAACCCCTTCTCTGTTCTCGAATTCTTACCTTGGGTTGCCCCTTATCAAAGGCACTTACCACATGAACTCGTTTTGCCGGTGGAATATATCTTTCTCCTGCTTCTAGCTTCTTTGGAAAATACCGGATGATTTTAGCATCATAAACATTGAAGATTATTTTTCCCTCAGCACAATAAACTAATGCCCCTGTAGTACTAAGGAAAGGTCTTCCAAGTATTATGGATAATTTTTCATCCTCTGGCATCTCAAGAATAATGAAATCAGTGGGAATAACATGCTCATCTATTCTAAGTAGAACATCCTCAATCATACCAATGGGTTGTTTAGTGGACTTGTCAGCCATCTGTAAAGTGATAGTAGTAGGGGAATACTCCCCTAATCCTAACCTTTTATAGAGGGAGTATGGCATTACACTAACCTCCTGCACCTAAATCACACAAGGCATTGTGAATATCAGTTTTGCCTATTGAGCATGAAATAGTTGGTATTCCAAGATCTCCCGATTTAGACAATAGCTTCCCATTAGTAGGATAACTAGTCACCATGGCAACAATTTCAGTTATCTCTTTCTTTCTACTAAGGATATCACGGAGGAATTTAGAATAGGTAGGAACTTTGATTGCATCCGCAAATGGAATTTATAGACGAAGGTCACCAAGTGCCTTTGTAAAAGAATCATAGATTACCTGATCTGGTGCTTTCTTTTTCGATCTGGATAAGGAAGCTTTTGCTCACCTCTCTTATTTTTGTCTTTTACCTTTTATGGGGGGTCAGGCTCTCTTGTTGCTTTCTTTTGTTTTTTCTTATCACTCTTCTTATTTTCTACTACAACAACTTAATCTTCATTTCTTATCTCTTTTTATTCTCTTGGATCAACCGTCTCTACATCAGAGTCATAACGGTCATCCTGTGTATCACCTTGGTCCTCCTTAGTTTGATCTTGTGTTTCTTGAGCAGTTTCATCTTGAGGATCCACCAGTGTATCATCTTCTTGGCTTGCTTTGAGTAAGGCTTTTTTCCTTTTGCTCTTTTTCAGCTTCATATTCTAGTGGTCCTAATGGTCCTGTAACAACTGCACCTCTTCTTGTAACAACATTAGTAGAAACAGGAATATCTATATCATCTCGAAGAAAAATTTGATAACCAGATGCTATTTGTTCATGTTGTATTTCAATCCTACTAAGATACTTGTGAAATAATTTTATTTCTTGGCCAATCTCATCATAATTTTCCATGAGTTCTACCAAAATCTTTTTATGTTCTTGAAAGTGCTTATGCAGGTTATTACGAGATTTTGCTTGTCGATGTTTTAATTCTTGAAAAACTTTTCTAGTTTCATCTTCTTCAGTTAAAACTTGTAACAAGTCTACTTTGTTTTCCTTAACAAGTTTAGAAGGTATACCTTTTTCTTTCATTGTTTTGCATACTTCAGTCATAAGATCAGGAGTTATCCGAAGTATCCCTTTTTCCAGCTTAGTGCCGAAGTCAGGATTATATAAAGAATCATTCTTAGCCCTAGTAGACATCAATTCCAAACATTCTTTAATAGTTAAAGTATTTATCGATCCTCCTGCTGAGAAGTCAAGCAACTCTCTACATTGAGTATTAAGACCATGGTAAAATAAATGGCAAATAGTTGATTTAGAATAGCCATGATTAGGAATACTGTTGATCATTCCAAAGAATCTATCCCAGGCTTATGGGTAGTTTTCTCCCACGTTCTAACTAAAGTTGCCTATATTCTTTCTAATTTCAGTTACCTTTTTAAAAGGATTAAACCTATTTATGAATTTAACAATGCAGTTTTCCCAACATTAATGTAATGCTGAGGGAGATAATATAACCAGTCTAGAGCCTTACCTTTAAGAGACCAACAAAATAATTTTAGACGAGAGAAGTCTCTTGGCAAACCTTTTGGTCCAAGTGATGTTATCACATCGTCGAACTCTCTAAGATGTCTTCCTGGGTCTTCATCTTCCCTTCCACTGAAAGCTTTTTCCTACAAAATTTTAATAATTCCACCATCAAATCGATATTCTCTAACTCCAGGATTAGGGAATTCTATTAGTTGTTTAAGAAATTCAGAACTTGGAGCACTGTATTCTTTGAGGTTTTCTCAGGTTTCTTGGGAGTTGTCCTAGAGATAGCATGATTTCCATAATATCTCAGGTTTTCAACTTCAACTTTATTTGATCTTAAAAGTTTTTCAATAATCTCCTCGCGCCTTTGAGCAGGCACACGCTCAATATAATCTGGTAAATAGGTCCTACCAGAGCGTGTAGACCCTTTGTCTCCCAGGGAGAACATTTTGTAGTAGTAACACCTAAAATGTCAAGAGACAAACACTTAGCACTTAGCTCCCCGGCAACGACGCCAAAAAATAGTTTGATGTCTGCAAGTGCACAGATCGTTTGTAGCTAGTTTCGAAGTATAGATGTAGATCCCATAGGGATCCCAAAGGTAAGTGACATAGGTATGATTACTCGGACGCTTATGATTCGCTACCCTATACTGGGTAAAAGGCTTATGGCCCATGAAGATTTCAGATGATAGCCCAAGGAAGCAACCGACAAAGACTTTGATTGTACTAGGAAAGAGTCTCTGAACCGACAATGTATTGGTATTGCAATCACGCGTATGTAAAACCTATCCGCATACAACTTTGAGACCCGACCTATTATATATAGGACAGGAGAATCCCAAGCGAGGGTATAGAAAATCTCCTAGGCAACTTGTAATAGTGCGATTCTTCAATATTCAGGCGACTTTGACTTCATTGTTTTCCTGACATCCGACGAAATCCCCAGCATTCTCTTTTTTGCGAAACCCTAAGTCCTTCACCATGGACATTGCCGAGGTTACCCCTCGTCAATTGGCGCCGTCTGTGGGAAACCTAAACGCTGGAACCATGGATTCGGCGGACCGCTCTCCACCAAGCATCAACCCGACAAAAGCAGTTCCACGCCCGCCCACCCCTGTATTGGTACTCGCCGATTTCAACGGCGGGTCTGATCTAATCGTAGGAAGCTTCCACTTCCAAATAGAAGACCCACAAGAATCGCACCCTTCGTCCCTGATAACATTAGGATCGTTGGTGGAAAAACCTACGCCTAGGACGGTACCAGCATCTTCCGTCGGGTCCTCCATGGATGCCACAACACAGATCGGAGCAGGCGAAGAAAGCGAGCAAATCGAGATGGATTTGTGGTACCTTGATTGTCTTTATGACAATCTCTCCTTCGGATCAGATCCACAGCTAACCACACCGCACGGAGCAAGCCAGGAAAATTCAGAACCCGAAGAAAGCAGCGAAAACGTCGACTTCAAAATAAGGATGGCAAAGATTTACCCAGAACTACAATTTCAGAATACCAACAGTGCGTACTTCAGAGCATAAGACAACGTCACCAGCCCACGCATAACATGCCACCAAGTGTGCATGGTCAATGGGAACACCTCAAGACCATGCGACTCTAACGGTAACCCTATCCTCAACCCCAATGGTATTTTATCAGATGACAATGCAGGAAATCATAGCAATGAAGGGGACCACGGAAACAGAGGAGAAACGGCGAATAACCGCATAGTCCAAGGAAGAGGCGGAGAGCCACATGAAGGAGAGAGGCGAACTCTTCAGCTACCAGCAGCGGCATGGCAAAGGGCAGGGGAAGCAATTTCAGGAGCAGTCCCGATGACACCGGACGCTTCACATGAGGATCTATTAGCATATCAATATCTGCTTCATAACAAGAAGAGAGACCTACTCAGGATGCAAAGGCAACTCGACGAAAGAAAGAGATTAGCCGACGAATCCAGCTTACGACGGGTACAGCTAAGCTCTACCCGAGGATCAGGGAGCGTAACAGGAGGAGCACCACTAGGAAGGAGAACATCTCGATTGGTGAATATCCTTCAAGCAGAGAGAGACGGACTCATTTGCGATCTTGATCTATCGTTCATGTCGATCGATCAAGCAGGAAACATCAAGGCAAAAACGGCCCAAGCAGCCATCATGGCTGTGCAAACATATCTGCTCACAACTCAGCCCGCACCCGACGATCCTTGTGTGGCCCTCCACCGCTCTGCCCTGATGAACCTTGGCATGGTGGGAGCCTCCCTCGCAGAAGCAGAGCAAGGAATCATGCGACAGCCCGATAGATCCCCACGTTGTCGTAGCAGCCCTCGGCAAGTGGGACACACCCGACGATCTCGATTGCCACACTAGGCACACCTCGTAGGACACGGGCCGCGAAGCAACACAAGAAACGACAACACACAGCACAGGAACGATGGGTCAAGAGACAAAAACCGCAGCCAATGAAACCACGATGAATACAACGAAGACGATTATGAGCTATGCGGGTCCAGTTGTTTCACTCAGCGGATTCACAAAACCTCAGTGCCCAAGGACTTCAAACTTCTGCACGACCGCCAAAAGTACGATGGACTCCAAGAACCCGAAGCATGGTTAGCAGATTATTTGGCCACTGTCAAGTTACAAGGCGGCTCCACACCTACCACAATGCAAAGCTTACAACTACACCTCACCGGCGCCGCAAGATCATGGCTTAGGCAGCTACCTAAGGATTCCATCGGCAGCTGGAATGACTTAGAAGATAAGTTCATCCGGCACTTCCAATCCATGTTTAAACAACCTGCATCCTTGGAGAAGTTGCGAGCATACAAACAAAAGTTTGGGGAATCAATAAGAGCTTTCATCCAACGATGGAATATCATAAAAAACTCGGCTAAGTCCATGTCCGATGAAAGGGACATCGATGCCTTCAACGACGGCCTCCATCGCCAAGAATTCATAGAAGAATTGGGACGGGTTAAACCCAAATCAATCTCACAGCTAATGGAAATAGCAAATCGCTGGGCTGATGGAGAAGACGGGTTGCATAATAAGCGTACGTGATCACCCAAGGAAGACAGGGATAAACGCGGCAATGATAGAAGAAGAAGGAACAACGATGGAAACACGGGACCAAGTTACGTTGCAACCAGTTTCTCGGTGAAGGTAACAACAGAAGCAACGACTACAACAGCGGGTACCGCCATAACAGGGATGATGTCGGAGGAAGCCAGTCAACACAACAGTATCAGCCAAGAGCTCGAGATCCACCTATGTCCGCAATGCAAATGCTAGAATGACCCTGTAATATGCACTTCTACGTCAACTCGGGAGGCAGGCGACAAACTAACCATCTCATGAAAGACTGTCAAACATTCTTGAAGATGCAGGAGCTATGTAATGCAAAAGCAACCGAAGCGGCAAACCAAGGATACGCATCTACGCCTGGCATGTTAGCCATCGACGCACCACCACCACCATCACCAGCAGTGCCACCATAAAACACAAATGATAAAAACGGTGAATACCCTAGGTCAAAAGGGGCAATGTCAATGATTCAGAAGGGGCATCCATCCAACAGAACCCAGAAGCTCATCATAAGACAAATCAATATGGCGGAAACAACAACATCAACCACACCCAAATATCTCCATTGGTCCGAGTAAGAAATCACATTTAGTCGAGCCGATCACCCACTTTGGGTCCCATGACCAGGTCACTCAGCCTTGATAGTCGAAGCACAAATCGGCGGGTTCGATATGATCAAAGTCTTCATGGACGCAGGAAGCAACATAAATCTAATCTATGCAAAAACGTTACGAACAATGGGCTATCCCCTGGACAATCTCGCGCCAACAGAAACATCTTTCCATGGAATAGTACCAGGTAAAGACGAAATTCCTTTAGGAAAAGTATTTCTTGACGTTGTTTTTGGTTCCAAAGTAAATTTCAGGCGAGAAAAACTTGAATTCGAAGTCATGGACTGTCCATCACAATATCATGCGATCCTGGGACGACCAGCCTTCGCACGGTTCATGGCAGTTCCGCATTATGCGTACCTAGTCATGAAAATGCCACCACCAAAAGGAATCATCAAGGTAAAATGAAGCTTCACACGAGCCGACAATTGTGATCGGGAATTCAACAAAAAATCTGAATCTTTCGGGATGGAAACGGAGTTCGAACAACTCAAAACTTTAGCAATTGCAGAACCACTAGAAGTAGCGCGTGTCAATCCCGATCAGGCCTTTGACACCGCAAAGGACACAAAAGAAGTACAGATTCACCCCGTCGACCCGACGAAAACAACATTTGTGGCTTCCAATCTTGGTCCCGCATAGGAAAGCATGCTCATCGAGTTCCTCCATGAGCACTGGGAGATTTTTGCATGTCTACCTTCTCACATGTCGGGAATTTCCAGGGAACTTGCTGAGCATACATTAAATTTGGATCCAAAGGCGAAGCTAGTAAAGCAACTGCTTCGTCGCTTCGCAGAACCAAAGCGTAAAGCCATTGGAAAGGAGCTCCATCGCCTTACTGACGCCAATTTTATCAAAGAACTAACAAAAGCAGAGTGGTTCGCAAACCTAGTATGTGTTCCAACGAAAAACACTACAGAACTTCGGATGTGCATCGACTTTACTGCACTGAACAAACATTGTCCAAAAGGCCACTTCCCATTTCCGCGAATCGACCAAATAATCAATGCAACCGCGATATGCGAACATCTTTATTTCTTGGATGCTTACTCAGGATACCACCAGATTAGGATGAAGGAAGAAGATAAGGAAAAAACGGCGTTTATCACGCCTTATGGTGTATTCTGCTACACAACAATGCCCTTTGGCCTCAAGATCGCCGGAGCAATATATCAGCGGATGATGCAGAAGTGTTTGGGAAGCCAAATAGGCACAAACGTACAAGTATATATCGATGACGTTATAGTTACAACAAGACAAGGATCTACGCTCATCAAGGACCTCGAAGAAACATTCAAAAATCTCCACAAGTTCAGCATTAAACTGAACCCGAAGAAATGCTCCTTTGGAGTCTCGGCAGGGCAACTCCTCGGATATTTGGTATCAGCAAGAGGAATCGAGACCAACTCCAAGAAAATACAAGCAATTTTAACAATGAAGAAGCCAACAAATCTACGTGGCGTACAGCAGCTGGCAGGGCGAGTAGCGGCACTCAGTCGTTTCATTGCAAGACTAGGAGAAAAGGCGTTGCCATTTTATGCCCTCATGAGAAAATCGGAGAAATTCGAATGGACGGAAGAAGCTCAGCGCGCCTTTGAAGATCTTAAAAGGACACTTTCGACATCTCCTATCGTCGTGTCACCAAAAGAGAAAGAGCCTTTACTGCTTTATATCGCTGCCACAAATCAGGTGGTCAGCACGGTTTTGGTCATGGATGACCCGAAGAATGGAAAACCCATGGTGTACAGAGGCCAGTCTACTTCCTGAGCGAGGTATTATCGTCATCCAAACAAAGGTACCCACATTACCAAAAACTAGTACATGGGGTATTTATGATAGCACGAAAACTACGCCATTATTTTCGGAACATCCGATCATTATGGTCAATGAAGCACCTTTGTCAAGCATCCTCAACAATCTAGAAGAAACTGGGTGTGTCTCTCTATGGGGCATCGAATTATTCCCTCGAGACATCACGTATGAGAAGCGCAAGGCAATCAAGTCACAATTTTTGCCGGATTTTATCACAGAATGGACAGAGTTGCAATGTGCGGGTCCACCTGACCTTTCTATTGCCTGGACAATGTACTTTGATGGATCAAAAAGTACAGAAGGAGCAGGGGCAGGAGTCATACTAGTATCACCACAAGGCGACAAAATGCGTTATATACTTCGGATGAGCTTTGCAAACGCATCCAATAATGAAGCTGAATACAAGGCCTTGTTGCACGGCATGCGAATGGCCAAAGCTTGAGGTGCAACTTGCCTCAAAATATTTGGAGACTCCAATCTTGTGGTGCAGCAAGCAATGAACAAGTGCGATGCCGTCAGCGATAACATGATTGCCTACCGCGATCTATATGGTGTTATGGAAGCTCAATTTGATGAATGCAAAGTGTCGCACATAGGGAGAGCAAGCAATGAAGAAGCTGATAATCTGGCAAACATTGGGTCCTTATGCTTACCAGTGCCACCCGGAGTTTTTTGGGAAGAAATAACGGAACGATCGATCAAAGGAAAAAGAGTCTCCGAGGTTGTAGCACCCAAAACAGGAAAAAAGAGTAACCCGCGAAAAGACTCGGGGGCTCCATCAGCGACCAAGAGTATGGAAGAGGACATTAAGAGGAAGAACAGGAAATTGGAGAGGTCGTGCTAATTGAATCTACATGGATGTAGCCGTATATAACATACATGACCAAGGGTGAGCTACCCGAAGATGTGATAGAAGCCCGACTAATCACCTGAAGATCGAAGGCCTTCAGAATAATCAAAGGGGAGTTGTATAAGAGAAGTATTTCGGGAGTGTTGCAGTGCTGCGTAACACCCGAAGAAGGAAAAATCATACTTAAAGATATACATGAAGGAGTTTGTGGTCATCATGCTAGTAGCCGAGCAATTGCTGCCAAAGCATTCAGGGCAGGATTTTACTGGCTCACTGTAGTTCAAGATGCAAAAGATATCATCAGGACATGTGAAGCATGTCAATGTTTCGCAACAAAGCCTGGAGCACCCGCTGCTGAGTTAAATCCTATACCTCTGGCCTGACCTTTCGCTCAGTGGGGACTTGTTATGGTGGGAAAACTTCACAAATCATCGCCAGGAGGACACGTCTTTCTGCTAGTAGCATTCGACAAATTTACTAAATGGATCGAAGCAATGCCTGTCACCACCCAAGACGGAACTTTGGCTGTGAAGTTCATCAAATCCATAGTGTTTCGGTTCGGTGTACCAAACAGCATCATTACAGACAATGGAACTAATTTCACTTCCAATGAGTTCACGAAGTACTGCCAGGAGATGGGCATCAAAGTAAGCTATGCCTCGGTAGCACACCCGCAAACAAATGGACAAGTAAAAAAGCCAATGGACTAGTAACTGATGGGCTCAAGAAAAGACTACTAGCACCACTTGACAGAGAAAAAGGAGCATGGGTTGATGAATTACCATCTGTCTTATGGAGTTTGCGTACAACCCCAAATAATTCGACACAAGAGACACCTTTCTTTTTGGTCCATGGCGTAGAAGTCGTGCTTCCTGTTGAAGTGTCACATGAATCTCCAAGAGTATCTGTATACGATGAAGAGGAATCAAGAAAAGCGCTCTAAGATGATGTGGATGCACTTGATGAAGCTCGAGATGAAGTCGTACAAAGAGCAACTATGTACCAGCAAAACTTGCACAATTACCACGGCCGAAGATTGCGGCCTAGGTCCTTCGCAGTAGGGGACCTAGTTCTTCGCCTCAAGCAAGATGGACACCGAAAGTTAGAATCGCCATGGGAAGGACCATACATCGTCACAGAAGTTATTCCCGGAGGAGCATATCGACTACAAGACAAGAAGACAGGAGTAAATTACTCAAATCCATGGAACGTAGCATAGCTACAACGCTTTTACGCATAAGATTACTTACAATATGATAAGATTTAAAGTTTGGCTTCTTAAGCCAGAATATCCAGGCCAACGGCTAGGTGCCATCCGCCTAAAGAATAATGTATAATCGATTTTTCGTCTTATGTATAAAGAGATAAGTTTTTTGTACCTTAAGCTCTTTATTATTGTTTAAAAGATCTATGTTTTTCATCAAGCTAACAACAATTATGAGCCTATGTCCAGATACAGGCATCCAAACATAGCCTTGGGGGCTACTCCCATCGGGAGCGCTGGTGCGCACCCGATAGAAATTCAATTATGTATGATTAAAACAAAAGTATTCATGATTGGAAATACCTTTGAGTTTTACATCAATGTATCCTCAAATAGGTATCCTCAAAAAGATTACTCCCATCGGGAGCCAGTATAAAACATTAAAACTATCTGATAAAGTCAGAAATATTGGCAGCCCAGTAGGCCAACCACCAAAAAAGCCAAAACTCACGGATCGCGCTCAAACGCGACAGAAATCCGAATGTCATGTTCAAAAACATGAAGGTAAGACCCCAGGATTCGTCCTGTGTGGCATGGTAATCGCACAAGAATGCGCTCTGTTAGTAAAATACCCGTATCAACGATACGTTGAAAAATCCCGACGGACGCGTTGGGTACCCGATAAAATAGAAGCTGGAATTCAGTATTCGGTAAGACCTCAGCAGCCCGAACTGAATTACGCCAGTAATAAATTCCTAGTTCAGGCCCAGGGGCTTGAATTTGATGTAGGACAACCTTGTTTTTTCCCAGGAGCAATTAACTGATTCCGATCCGTCGGAAGCATCAGACTCATTGTACCAAATCCCTATGAAAAATAAAGAGTAAATAGATAAACATAAAGGAGAAGGAAAAATAAAATTTGAGAATCAACCTAAAACTGCGGTTCAAGTAGAGTATCGGGGGATACTGACATAGGTATGATTACTCAGACGCTTATGATTCGCTATCCTATACTGGGTAAAAGGCTTACGGCCCATGAAGATTTCAGATGATAGCCCAAGGAAGCAACCGACAAAGACTTTGATTGTACTAGGAAAGAGTCTCTGAACCAACAATGTATAGGTATTGTAATCACGCGTATGTAAAACCTATCCGCATACAACTTTGAGACCCGGCCTATTATATATAGGACGGGAGCCCAAGCGAGGGTACAGAAAATCTCCTTGGCAACTTGTAATAGTGCGATTCTTCAATATTCACATGACTTTGACTTCATTGTTTTCCTGACATCCGATGAAATCCCTCGCGTTCTCTTTTCCGCGAAACCCTAAGTCCTTCACCATGGACATTGCCGAGGTTACCCCTCGTCAGTAAGTGTTTATGAATGAAGTCTCTATCACACCCAAAGTTGTCATAGGTCTTCGAGTGAATTGAGTGCAAGTGTGGAAATAAGAATAGAATTTGGTTTAAACTGGATGTATTTAAATAAAACTAAAATGTAAACTTCAGAAATAAAAAGCATAAAAGTAAACAACGATTTGATTGTTTGTTGTTTTCTGCAGATGACAAAGAAGGCGCGGGGAGATACAGTTCATGGTGATAGTGACTGTGTTAGGTGGACGAGTGGTAAGCGTAACAATTATAATCTTATAAGTATGTGTGTAGGCGAGCAACCCATAATTAGCCGGAACTCCTCTTGTTAGATTTCGTCCCAACTTCAATAATCCTACTAGTCTGTTACCAAAACCATGGTCAGACACTAGATGATTAAGATCCTTCAGGTTGCTTAGCAATTAAGCTCCTTGGATCGGACTAATGCAATAAGCACGGTGGTTCCTCGTTATCCTCGAGTCTACTAGTTTCCCATTGATATCCCCGTGTCATTCGGGGGTCAACGGTCTACTAGCGAGCAAGATCCTATCCATGTAGAACAAAGCATCATGTTGTCTAGGCCCTTAATTGGACAACAAGCATTAGGCATCCCACATATAGTCAAGCATACATAATATAGTAATTAAAATCAATCACAAACTAATGGAAAATATATAAAGGCACATCACATCTCACCAATCCCTTACATCTCTCACGCCCAAGGAACTTACTCACACATGAGAGAAGAAAGCATCATCAATATAATTAAATAAAGGGATTCCTTCTCAATATTACCGTGGAGATCCACAATAAGAGTAGAAAAGTAATCCAACACAATTCAAGATAGGAAGAAACAATCTCAAACCCTAGTCTTGCAAGGTGAAGATCTCTCTCTCTCTCTCTCAAGTACAAGTAATGGCTATGGGGGTGTGTTGGCTAGGAGGTCGAAGATCGTGGAGCGAGATGAAGAATGTCTTCCCCTCCTTCTCTGTATCTCTTCTTTCTCCTTTCTGGATGGGATGGCGGCTGTTGTGTTCTGTTTTCGCATATGGACACTTCATGAAAGTTGTCCCATTTGACAAGACGGACGCGGCGGTAGCTATATGGCGGGAACTATATGGCCGGAAAAATGTTCCCGCCGTATAGTTGCTCGTTAAAGCGTCTGTTTGCCTCCCTTGATTTTTTCCAAAAAGAGACTTGCTTGTTTTCGCCTAAATATTGTGTTTCCCTTGTTAAAACCTTCTATTGATGTTCTGAACCTGAAACACCCATTAAAAACCAAGTTTTCTTTGCTACCGAAGTATTAGCGTTAGGTAAAGCTAGAAAATGATCAAATCTAGAGGAAAACCATCAATAAAAACCATCAAAAATGTGTTGAATCTCACATCTATTAGTATCCAAGTTCACTGCTTCATCCGTATTTAGCTTCACCTTGCATCTCGGTGGTCTAGTCCACCCCTTTCTCACAAGGGTTATTTATTCGTTTGCCACTTGAGGCTTCTATGTACTCAGTTTTACCACTAGATCCAAATCATCCTCAGTTTTACCACTGCCTTGGGCGCACTTGCTCTAGCGAGGCCAAACGGCCAGGTTTGGCCCGATTCCGTCTTGTGCCATTAGTGGTCGGGTGGGTCCAGATCTTACACGTGGGACCGGGCAATGGTGCTCCCGCCCCTTTTCTCGCCCTTGATCTTACAGGTGGGACCACGAGCACCATCACCCCTATTCTCGCTCTCGAACCACCCCTGCTCCCGCGACCACCAACGCCGCCACCTGCGTCTGGCCGCCCGACGTGTCCACCTGCTCCACCGCCCTCTCCTCTAACGCCACCTGATCCACTGCCGTTGTATTGAGACGCCACCACTAAGGCGCTTGTTTCGCTAGTGTTCCCGCCACCTGCTCGACAAAATGGCGAGCAGCAGCAACTACCTTGATGAGGCAGGGGTCGGGCCGGAGATCCTCCGCATCCACGACTGGGTTTCTGAGGGGTAAGTATTGTCACTGTTGAGCTTTTTTGTGCATTGCAACAGTCAATTCCACATGGTTTAATTAGTTTTGTAGTTGATTTTGGTATTGGTGTGCTAATTGTCTCTCTGTTTTTTGTGGGTTAGGATGGAGTTGCGGTTTGCTTTCTTGGTGACCATTAGAAGGGACCGGTACATCGTGGATGCAGATGATAAGAAGAAATTCCAAGGAGGGTTCGATTATCCGTTGCCAAGTTTTAGACAGTTTGGGGAGGTAATTTGCAGTCCATATCCTTGGGGTTTGCATGATGAAGTGGAATTCAGATACTACGATGGAGGAACAGAATGGGTGAAAGTTAGCAATGATGCAGAGCTCGCTACCATCTTTGCTGAGCATAAGGAGAAAGGGAAATTTCATGTGAGGCTGCAAAATGACGTGGTCGTGCCAGCACTTGGACCTTCTCGGGCAGAATCACATCATCGTAATGGCAGCTCTAGCCATAACAGTTCAGTTAGGGGACCTTCAGTTAGTGCACAGCGACATGGTGGCTCGACAAGCATGGACACCAGCATTAGGGTCCCCCAAGAAGTGGAGCCTGACTACGTAGATTATGAAGAGAGGCTATATTCTAATGTTGTTTGGAATTTACGACGGGCATGTCGTGCTGAAAACCAAGATGAGGCCGACAATGATGCTTCTGTAATTAATGACGAGGAGGGTGAGCAGGAAGACCTTCCACCTGTTCAATGGGACCCTAAGAACCCTCAGATGGAAGAAGGTTTCATTTTTTCATCCATGAGTGAGTGTAGAAATGCACTTGTGGCGTACTGCATCAAAGCAGAACATACATTCATAGTTGACCATAGCGACATTGTTCATTACAGAGTGCACTGTCCGACTGATGATTGTCCATGGAGGATGCACGCATCTAAAATGTGAAATAACATGAATATTCAGGTCAAAGTGAACCCTTTTAGGCACACATGCCTAGAATCAACCCTTAGAAAGGAAACAATCAGTAGAGCCAAGTCAAGATGGGTGGCTGATGAAGTAAAGCGGTGGGTGATAGAAAACCATCAAGTGGGTACAAAGGAGTTGCAGAAGAACCTCAAAGAAAAGTTCAAGATAGAGATACCATACATGAGGGTGTTCACTGGTAAACAACATGCTATGGAATCTATTTATGGTAATTGGCAGGAAAGTTTTAAAATGTTGTATTCATTCAAAGGTGAAGTGGAGAGGACAAGCCTAGGTAGTATTGTAGATATTGACCACCACTCCGTGGAGTACACATTGAGGGGAGTGGCAATGACCAAGGAATGCTTTAGGAGGGTTTTTGTCTACTTTGAGGCTTGTCGCCGGTTTTTTTTGGAAGGCTGTAGGCCCTATTTAGCTATTGATGCAACTTTCCTCACAGGGAGGTTTAAAGGATAGTTAGTAGCAGCTTGTGTAGTCGATGGACATAATTTTGTATCTCTAGTTGCATACGGTGTGCTGGAGACAGAGTCTGAGGAGAGCTGGACTTGGTTTTTTGCAGAATCTGCACCAGGCTATTGCACATCCCAATGGGTTGGTAATTCATACAGATGCCTGCAAGGGTTTAGAAGTGGTCGTGGACAATGTGTTCCCTAGGGTAGAGCATAGGGAATGCATGCGTTGATGGGTCAAAATGTAGAGCTTGTTGGGAACCGCAAGAGGAAGGTATAATGAGCACAGCAGCAAGTTTTCCCTTAGTTATGAAACCAAGGTTATCGAACTAGTAGGAGAAAGGAAACAACTGCAAGGTGTTGCTAGCAACTTGGAATCCTGCACAACACAACCACAGAACTTTGCCCCCAACTTACAGTGAGGTTGTCAATCTCACCGGTTTTGCTGAAAACAAAGGATTAAATGTATTGTGTGGAAGATAGTAATTGTTTGCAGAAAGTAAATAGTAAATAGTAAAAAGTAGATGGTATAGCAATGGTAAAAGCATGGACCGGGGTCCATAGTTCACTAGAGGTGATTCTCCTTAAGATAAATAGCATGATGGGTGAACAAATTACAGTGGGACAATTGACAGATTTGAGAAAGCATACAATGCAAATACTAGACATCTTGACTCCTATGAGATTTGATTGGGCATTACAACATTATACATAGACCGTAATCCAACTGCATCTATGAATAATAATCCACCTTCAGGTTATCATCCGAACTCCTTCCAGTATTAAGTTGCAAGCAACAGATAATTGCATTAAGCAAAGTGTGTAAAGTAAACAATACGATTGCCCCATGGACAAAGGATTTCTATTTTCTCCCTAGTAGCAACAGCACATCTACAACCTTAAAGATTTCTATCACTTCCCCAGATTACTAGAGGCATGAACCCACTATCGAGCATAAATACTCCCTCTTGGAGTTGCAAGCATCTACTTGGCCAAGATAGTTACAAACAATGGAGAGCATGCAAGATCACAAATAACATAGACATGATAGAATCAATAATCAATCTGAAATAGCATCTCAATATACATCGGATCCCCGCAAACACAACATGTAAGATTACAAATAGATGATCTTGATCATGAACGGAGCTCACAAGATCTAAACATGATAGCACAAAGGAGGAGAACCAACCATCTAGCTACTACATGGACCCATAGTCCAAGGATGAACTACTCACGCATCACACCGGAGGTAGGCATGGTGATGAAGAAAGCCTCCACGGTGATCTCTCCCCTCCGGCAGGGTGCCGGGAAGAGCTTCAGATCCCTCTCGATCTAGGGATGGAGATGGCGGCGGCTACAAACTCTTTCATGGAATTTTGATCGGGTCCTTAGGGTTTTCGCCCCGGGAGGCTTTTATAGGCAAAGGGGCAAGGTCGATGGAGTACCAGGGGGCCACACCCCCTGGTGGCGCACCCCCTAGGACGCGCGGCCACCAGGTGTGGCCGCCCTGGTGCGCCACTTCGTCTCCCCTTCGGTCTCTGTATTGATTCGGGTAAAATATTGACTTTGGCTTTTGTCCCGTCCAATTCCGAGAATATTTCCTTACTAGCTTTTCTAAAACCAAAAACAGCATAAAACAGGCAACTGCACTATGGCATCTTGTTAATAGGTTAGTTCCAGAAAATATATAAAAATACCTCAAAGTATGAACAAAACATAAGAAAGTAGATATAAAACAAGCATGTAACATCAAAAATTATAGATATGTTTACGACGTATCAACATCCCCAAGCTTAACTCCTACTCGTCCTCGAGTAGGTAAGTGATAAAAAGAATAATTTTTGAGGTGACATGCACCATCATGTTTGTAAAGCATTGATAGTTGGGATCAAAGTACTCTAACATGAACATAAAATACAGAGTTCTAACAATAAGAAATAGCAACTATGTTGTAATATAAAAAAGGTACAAACAAAAGATTCATGAATAACAATGCATTAAAAGACGTTAGTTTATTTCACGTATAGAAAACATAATAAGAATGGTATTCAGCTTGTCCCTCATGGTATAGCAAAACATAAATGCATAGGACACCTTCAAAGTTCATAAGGGTGACTAGATACAAATAATTTAAGAACAAGCAATATCATAGTTATGAACCAATCAACAAGTTTTGGGACAATGCACATTAAACTAAGAATGGTCACTATGCTCTCTCTATTGGTGCATAAAGATATAAGATGGCGACTCAACATAAAAGTAAAAAAGAAATAAGTCGAATATCATAAGAGGGAAGCAAGGATTTCAAGTTTCATAAAGAGCTTCCAAAAATTATGGTACTTATTAGCTTTCAGCTCTCATTACCCCTATCATAAGCATCTTTAGGTGATTAAGGTTAAAGTGAATAAATATGAGGATATGCTTGACAAGTTATAAGTCGAAAATCTCATGCCCCTTGCCTACGAGTACCAGACCTCATGCTACTCAACTTTAGTCACAAGTAAGTTCTTATCATTGTAAGTACATGTGTATCATGGAGAACCGCCAACACGGTACCCCTTGCCCCATGATACAGGAGCTATCCCATATCAAAATGACAATGCAACAAACAATGAGCATCTCAACGATCTTTTTATTTGCTATTTGCATAGGTTTTTATTGAGGATGCTTCACAGAATGCTCACTTTGGTTATGCTGCAAGTTTCAACCATGATTAGGCATGGCTTAGGCTAGCCACCCAGGCGTTTATCTAACACATATACAAACTCCATGAGCTTACAAGTTCCCCTTTTATTTCACACCGCCAAGATCCATAAACAAAAGAACATGATATCAACTGAATAATAAGTGTAATGTTGAAAGTGTTCCCCATGACACCATGGTTCTGCTAATTCTCAACTTATAAAGTGCAAGCATATACGCAACATAGATGGACGCAGTGGTTCGAGTTTATTAAGTGCAAGAAAGTAAAGTGTGCCATCAAGTTCGTGAGAGCTTTAATCACTAATTTTCACATAACAAGTTTAATTTGGAAGGTAGATAAAAGCATGAATATACTTGGAATGGTGTAACACACCATGCATAAGAATGTATAGTGGACTCTTTGGAATAACTTGGTTTCTTGGGGGTTGGATGTTGATGGCTCGGTGTTGATGCAGAGCTCGTTGGGGAACCCCAAGAGGAAGGTATGATGATCACATCAGCAAGTTTCCCTCAATTATGAAACCAAGGTTTAATCGAACCAGTAGGAGCAAGGAAACACCCCAAAGGTGTTGCTAGCTGAGCCTTGGCAGGGCGCACTACCGGTGCTAGTAGCAACGTGGAGACCTGCACAACACAACAACAGAACTCTGCACCCAACTTGCGATGAGGTTGTCAATCTCACCGATTTTGCTGAAAACAAAGGATTAAACATATCGAATGGAAGGAAGTAATAGTCTGCAGAAAGTAAACACAAAGCAGTAAACAGTTTGTAGATTGTATGTAAAAGAAAGGACTGGGGTCCATAGTTCACTAGAGGTGGCTCTCCTTAAGATAGATAACATGCTGGGTGAACAAATTACAGCGGGGCAATTGACAAACATCAAGAAAGCAATACATGCATATACTAATCATCTTGACTCCTTTGGAACTTGATTGGGCATTACAACATTATACATAGACCGCCATCCAACTGCATCTATGACTAATAATCCACCTTCAGGTTATCATCCGAACCCCCTCTAGTATTAAGTTGCAAGCAACAGATTATTGCTTTATGAATTGCGTGTAAAGTAAACAATACGATTATTGCTTTACGAACTGCGTTTAAGTAAACAATATGATTGTTCTATGAACAAAGGATTGTTGTTTTCTCCCTAGTAGCAACAGCACATCTAGTACCTTAGAGATTTTTGTCACTTCCCTAGATTACCAGAGGCATGAACCCACTATCGAGCATAAATACTAACTCTTGGAGTTGCTAGCATCTACTTGGCCAAGATAGCTACTAACAACGGAAAGCATGCAAGATCTCAAATAACAAATACATGATAGAATCAATAATCAATCTAAAATAGCATCTCAATATCCATCGGATCCCCGCAAACACAACATGTATGGATTACAAATAGATGATCTTGATCATGAACGGAGCTCACAAGATCTAGACATGAAAGCACAAAGGAGGAGAACCAGCCATCTAGCTACTACATGGATCCGTAGTCCAAGGATGAACTACTCACGCATCATACCGGAGGCTTGCATGGTGATGAAGAAGGCCTCCAAGGTGAATTCCCCTCTCCGGTGGTCTTGGAAGAGCTTCAGATCCCTCCCGATCTAGGGATGGAGATGACGGTGGCTACAGACTCTTTCGTGGATTTTTGATCGTGTACTTAGGGTTTTGGTCCCGAGGGCAATATATAGGCGGAAGGAGAGGCCGAGGGGGTGCTGGGGTCGGCCAGACCACCCCCTGGCGCGGGCCAGGCCTGGCCACGCAGCCAGGTGGTATGGCCGGCCCCCAGCCCTTCTCCGTCTCGTATTCTGGCTCTAGATGTCTTCCGGAAAAATAGTGACTTTGGCTTTTGTCCGGTCCAATTCCGAGAATATTCATTTTCTGACTTTCCTGGAACCAAGAACAGCAGAAAACAAGCAGCTGGCACGGTGGCTCTTGTTAATAGGTTAGTCCAAGAAATCATATGAAAAGTACTCCAAAGTGTGGACAAAACACAAGAAAGTAGATAAAACCAAGCATGGAACATCAAAAATTATAGATACATTTGTAATGTATCAACATCCCCAAGCTTAACTCCTGCTCGTCCTTGAGTAGGTAAGTGATAAAAAGAAAGAATATTTTTTAGGTGACATGCACCATCATAAACTTGATCAAAGTATTTGTAAAACATTCAAAGATGGGATCATAGTACTTCAATCATAACATGAAAGATAAAGTTCTAGCAATAAGACAACGAAACTATGATGCAACATGAAAAGTCACAAACAAAAGATTCATGAATAACAATGCTTTGCAAGACGTTTGTTTGTTTCACATAAAGAAAACATAGCATAGTAATATTCAGCTTGTCCCTCATAGAGTAGCAAATATAAATGCATAGGACACCTTCAAAGTTTAAAAGAGTGACTAGATACAAATAGTTTAAAACAAGCAATATCAAGGTATGCATCAATCAACAAGTCTTGGGACAATGCACATAGAACTAAGAATGGCCACTATGCTCTCAAAGTAGGTGCATAAAGATAGAAGGTGGAGACTCAATATATAAGTGGAAGAAAGGCCTTCATAGAAGGAAGTCGGGATTCAAGTCTCATAAAGAGCTTCCAAAAATTATGGTACTTATAGTTTTCAACTCTCATTGCCTCTATCATAAGCATCTTGAAGGTGATTAAGGTTAAAGTGACACAACTAAGAGGATATGCTTGACAAGTTATAAACCGAAATCTCATGCCCCTTACTTACGAAGACCGAACCTCATGCTACTCAACTTTAGTCACAAGTAAGCTCTTGTCATTGTAAGTACATATGTATCATAAAGAACTGCCAACGGGGTACCCCTTGCACATGATACAGGAGCTATCCCATAATCAAAATGACAAGGCAAACAGACAATGAGCATGTCAGCGATATTTTTATTTGTTATTTGCATAGGTTTTTATTGAGGATGCTTCATAGAGTGCTCATTATGGTGATGCTGCAAGTTTCCACCATGATTAGGCATGGCTTAGGCTAGCGTCCCAGGCGTTTCTCTAACACACATACAAACTCCATGATCTTACAAGTTCCACTTTTATTTCACACCGCTAGGATCCATAAGCAAAAGGACATGATATCAACGGGGTACAAAGTACAAGTGCAATGTTGAAAGCGTTCCCCATGATACATGGTTCTGCTAATTTCAACTTATAAAGCGCAAGCATATACACAACAAAGAAGGACCCAATGGTTCAAGTTTATTAGATGCAAAAAAGTAAAGTGTGCCATCAAGTTCGTGAGAGCTTTAATCACTAGTTTTCTCATAACAAGTTTAATTTGGAAGGTAAACAAAACATGAATATACTTGAAATAGCATAAGTTAGTAGGTAGGTATGGTGGACTCTTTGGAATAACTTGGTTTAAGGAGTTGGATGCATGAGTGGAACTCATACTTGGTTGTGGGGGCTAGCAAAAGACTGGGAGCGACAAACTAAGAGAGCAATAATGGCCATAATCATACAGAGCGACAAAACATCATTGAACAAAACATAAAGTGATACTACAAGTTGAAAACTAAAGGATCATAAAGGCTTATGGTGACTTTGGATAGTCATAACATGGTGTGAGCATGCGCCAAGTCAACCCAAATAAGGCATCAAAGGAGAATACCACAATACTATGCTTTAATATGCTAAAACAACGCACGATTCATCAAAGGCACATTAAGCAATCTCAATTGTTTATAACAAGTAATGCTACAACAAAGAATACTAAGCATAAAGCCAAAACAATATCAAGCATGGCATGACAAAGCATAGGCCACAGTCAAAAACAAGATCTCTTTACCACTTAAGCAAGAACTTTCCTACTCTTTTCCAAACCAAACCAAACTATTTGAAAACCAATGTATGAAAGAGGGGGTCCAACCAATTTATTCAGCAAACCAAGCAAATGAAAAATCGAAACGAAAAACGAAAAAGAAGACGCTCCAAGAACAACACAACTGTGCATGAAACAATAAAAATGAAGCGTTTGGAAGAAACCTGGGATTTTTATTGATGAAGAGGGGGATGCCTTGGGCATCCCCAAGCTTTGCCGCTTATACTTCTTGGATATTTCTTGGGGTGACACGCGTGGCATCCCCAAGCTTGAGCTTTAGTCCATCCTTCATCTCATTACTCATTCCTTCCATACACCTGAAATTTTTCCTTCATACAAAACTTCACAGAATCTTTATTAGCAACATTAGTGCACTCAAGATAATAAGTCTTAAGGTTCAGTTCTAACACCAAATAAACTTCCATTAGAACACTAGCTACTGAAGTACTTCCCTCAAAAAGCTCAATTCCCCAAAAGAACTCAAAAAGGAACCAACAAGAAGCAAATACAGAAAATGACAGAAGTCTGTCAAAACAGACTAGCAGGTAAAGACAATTTTTTTTGAAGACCTTCTATTGCTCAAATCAAAAAGTGTTGAACTAACAAAAGTTAGATAACAACCTAGGGCAGAAGCAGAAACATTCACGCCTCAAAAGGACATTCAGAGATTTTACACGAATTTTTATGGTGAAGCACAGAAATCTGTTTCGGGACAGCAACTTTCCCAATCATTACTTCTCTCTCATTAGAGGTTACTCTTGGCACAAAAAGCAAATAAAAAGGATAAGGAGCAGTTATTACTGAGGTAATAACTTCCAAGACTCATCTAAAACTTTTGGGTTATCTCCCAATAAGTACTTTTCTTTAACGCCTTTAAGTTAGGCATAAGAAGCAAGAAAGAATCAAGTGTTCTCAAATGAAGAAGCATTAAGACCAAATTTTGTTTTCATAGGAGAAGCAAAAGAAAACTTCTCTCTCTTCTTAGGGAAGTGTTCTATACCTTTCTTGAGTGGGAGTTGATATTTAATGGTGCCTTCTTTCATATCAATAATGGCACCAACAGTTCTAAGAAAAGAACTTCCCAAAGTGATAGGACAAGAAGCATTGCATCCAACATCCAAAACATAGAAATCAACGGGGACATAGGCATTGTTAACCATAATAAGAAAACCATTAATACTCCCCATGATTTTCTTTTAAGTATTATCATCAAGTGGGACATTCAACTAACAATCTTCAAGTGGAGGCAAATCAAGCATATCATAAATCCTTCTAGGCATAATAGAAACACTACTATCAAGATCACATAAAGCTTTAAATCAAAGTCATTCACTTTCATATTAATGATGGGTTCCCAACCATCTTCTTGTTTTATAGGAATAGAATCTTTATGTTTCATCTTTTCTTCTTTAATCTTTATGAGAGCATCAGTAATGTGTTTTGTAAAGGCCATGTTCATAGCACTAGCATTATGACTCTTAGCAAGCTTTTGTAGGAACTTAATAACTTCAGAGATATTACAACCATCAAGATCAAAATCAAATTTATCATCCAGAGTGGTAGAAGTATTACTCGCCTTAACACTAGTAGGTGTGATAGTGGAAACACTAATATTTCTAGCAATTTCATCTTCTCTTTCCCACTTAGCATGTAATTCAGCTAATAGTCTAACATTTTCATCAATTCTCACTTGTATGGCATTAGTAGCTGCAAAGGGATTATCATTAGTTTCAGGTTTAGCAGCCATTTTATTCAAAGAAGATTGAGCTTCAGCCAAATATGCTATATTTCTTTCAGCATTAGAGAGTTTTTCCTCAATAGTTTTATTGAAAGTAGTTTGCTTACTAATAAAGTCTTTAATCATAACTTCAAGTTCAGAGGGAGCACTCCTATTATTGTTATAGGAATTTCCGTAAGCATTAGCATTGTTGGGAGGATATGGCTTATAATTGTTGTTACCAAAATTATTCCTATAAGCATTATTGCCAAAATTGTTATTTCTTATGAAGTTCACATCAACTTGCTCTTCTTGAGCAACCAAAGAGACTAAGGGAACATTATCTGGATCAATATGGGCTCTCCCATTCATAAGCACAGACATAATAACATCAATCTTATCATTCAAGGAGGAGGTTTCCTCAGAATTTACCTTCTTACCTTGTGGAGCTCTCTCAGTATGCCATTCAGAATAGTTAACCATCATATTATCCAGAAGCTTTGTTGCAGCACCCAAAGTAATGGTCATAAAGGTACCTCCAGCAGCAGAATCCAATAGGTTCCTTTAAGAATAGTTTAATCCTGCATAAAAAGTTTGGATGATCATCCAAGCAGTCAGTCCATGAGTGGGATAATTCTTTACCAAAGATTTCATTCTTTCCCAAGCTTGAGCAACATGTTCATTATCAGACTGTTTAAACTTCATTATTTCACTTCTCATGGATATAATCTTAGCAGGAGGATAGTATTTTCCAATGAAAGCATCTTTGCACTTAGTCCAAGAATCAATACTATTCCTAGTTAAGGAATTCAACCATTCTTTAGCTTTTCCTCTCAAAGAGAAAGGAAACAATTTCAGCTTAATAATATCACCATCTATATCCCTATGCTTTTGCATCTCACAAAGTTCAACAAAGTTATTTAGATGGGTAGCAGCATCTTCATTACCAATACCAGAAAATTGTTCTCTCATAACAAGATTGAGTAAAGCAGGTTTTATCTCAAATAAAGTAGCTTCAGGCACAGGTGGAGCAATAGGTGTGCTCATAAAATCATTGTTGTTGGTGCTAGTGAAGTCACACAACTTAGTGTTTTCAAGAATAGTCATTTTTTTGTGTTTTCAATAAACAAAGCAAACTTGTAAAACTATTTTTTTTGTGTTTTTGATAAAGAAACAAGCAAACGGAGCAAAAAGAAACTAAGCAAAACAAAAATAACAAAGTAAAGAGATTGGTTATGAGGGACTCCCCTTGTGAAGATGTCCTTGACTCCCCAGCAACGGCAACCGAAAAATACTTGATGGCTCGGTGTTGATGCGGAGCTCGTTGGGGAACCCCAAGAGGAAGCTATGATGAGCACAGCAGTAAGTTTCCCTCAATTATGAAACCAAGGTTTAATCGAACCAATAGGAGCAAGGAAACACGCCAAAGGTGTTGCTAGCTGAGCCTTGGCAGGGCACACTACTGGTGCTAGTAGCAACGTGGAGACCTGCACAACACAACCACAAAACTCTGCCCCCCAACTTGCGATGAGGTTGTCAATCTCACCGGTTTTGCTAAAAACAAAGGATTAAACGTATCGAATGGAAGGAAGTAATAGTTTGCAGAAAGTAAACACAAAGCAGTAAACAATTTGTAGATTGTAGAGTAAAAGAAAGGACCGGGGTCCATAGTTCACTAGAGGTGGCTCTCCTTAAGATAGATAACATGCTGGGTGAACAAATTACAGCGGGGCAATTGACAAACATCGAGAAAGCAATACATGCATATACTAATCATCTTGACTCCTTTGGAACTTGATTGGGCATTACAACATTATACATAGACCACCATCCAACTGCATCTATGACTAATAATCCACCTTCAGGTTATCATCCGAACCCCCTCTAGTATTAAGTTGCAAGCAACAGATTATTGCTTTACGAATTGCATGTAAAGTAAACAATAAGATTGTTCTATGAACAAAGGATTGTTGTTTTCTCCCTAGTAGCAATAGCATATTTAGTACCTTAGAGATTTCTGTCACTTCCCCAGATTACCAGAGGCATGAACCCACTATCGAGCATAAATACTAACTCTTGGAGTTGCTAGCATCTACTTGGCCAAGATAGCTACTAACAACGGAAAGCATGCAAGATCACAAATAACAAAGACATGATAGAATCAATAATCAATCTCAAATAGCATCTCAATATCCATCGGATCCCCGCAAACACAACATGCAGAATTACAAATAGATGATCTTGATCATGAACGGAGCTCACAAGATCTAGACAAGAAAGCACAAAGGAGGAGAACCAGCCATCTAGCTACTACATGGACCCGTATTCCAGAGATGAACTACTCACGCATCACACCGGAGGCTTGCATGATGATGAAGCAGGCCTCCCGGGTGAATTCCCCTCTCCGGCAGGGTGCCGGAAAGAGCTTCAGATCCCTCCCGATCTAGGGATGGAGATGACAACGGCTACAGACTCTTTCGTGGATTTTTGATCGGGTACTTAGGGTTTTGGTCCCGAGGGCAATATATAGGTCGAAGGAGAGGCCGAGGGGGTGCTGGGGTCGGCCAGACCACCCCCTGGCGCGGCCAGGTGGTGTGGCCGGCCCCCAGTCCTTCTCCGTCTCGTATTCTGGCTCTAGATGTCTTCCAGAAAAATAGTGACTTTGGCTTTGTCCCGTCCAATTCTGAGAATATTCATTTTTTGACTTTCTTGGAACCAAAAACAGCAGAAAACAGGCAACTGGCACGGTGGATCTTGTTAATTGGTTAGTCCAAGAAATCATATGAAAAGTACTCCAAGGTGTGGACAAAACACAAGAAAGTAGATAAAACCAAGCATGGAACATCAATAATTATAGATACATTTGCAATGTATCAGATGCATGAGTGGAACTCATACTTGGTACATGTGGAGGCTAGCAAAAGACTAGGAGTGACCAACTAAGAGAGCACTAATGGCCATAATCATGCAAAGTGACAAAACATTATTAATTAATGCATAAAGTGATATTACAAGTCAAAAAACTAAATGATCATAGAGGCTAAGGTGACTGGTACATAGTCTTAACATGGTGTAAGCATGTGCCAAGTCAACCCAAATAAAGCATCAAAGGAGAATACCACAATATGATGCTTTTGTATGCTAGAACAACGCATGATTCTTTCAAGGCACATTATGCAATCTCAATTGTTTGGAACAAGTCATGCTACAACAATAATTACTAAGCATAAAGTCAAAGGAATATCAAACATGACATGATAAAGTCTAGGCCACAGTCAAAACAAAACTCCTTTTGTACCACTTATAAGCATGAACTTTCCTACTCTTTTCCAATCACCAATCAACTTATTTGAAATATATGATATGAATGCAGGGGTCCATCAAATTTATTTAAGCAAACTAAACTAAATAAAACTAAAAGCAAAAATGAATACGCTGCAAGAACAACACAATTGTGCATGAAACAATAAAAATGAAGTGTTTTGGAAGAAAACCTGAGATTTTTATTCATGAAGAAGGGGATGCCTTGGGCATCCCCAAGCTTTGACGCTTGTACTTCTTGAATATTTCTTGGGGTGACACGGGTGGCATCCCCAAGCTTGAGCCTTTGTCCATACTTCATCTTATCACATTATTCTTCCCCTATATTTGAAAATTTTCCTTCATACAAAACTTCACACAATCCTCATTAGCAACATTAGTGTATTCAAGATAATTAGTCCTATGGTTTAGTTTCATCACAAGTAAAACTTCCATTAAAACACAAGCTATTGTAGAAATTCCTTCTAAAAGCTCAAGTGATCAAAGAGAACTCAAAGAGAAAGAGATTAAGAGGCAAATGCAAATAATGGCAGAAATCTGTCAAAACAGACCAACAGGTAAAAACGAATTTTTTCGAAGACCTTTTGTTGCTCAAATCGAAAAGTGCTGAACTAACGAAAGTTAGATAATAACCTGGTAATAAGCACAAAAAATTACAGCACAATCCTAGGTTCAAAGATTTTTTAGGATTTCTTACAGTGGAGCACAAAAATCTATTTTGGGACATCAACTTTCCCAAGTCTTACTTCTCTCTCATTAGAGGTTATTCTTGGCACAAAAACCACACCAAAAGGATAAGGAAAGGTTATTACAGAAGTAGTAACTTCCAAGACTCAACAAAAGAAAAACTTACTGAATAAAAATTTGGGTTATCTCCCAATAGTGCTTTTCTTTAATGCCTTTCAGCTAGGCATAGGAAGCAAGATTCAAGTATTTTCGAATGAAGAAGCATTAAGAACAAATTTTGTTTTAATAGGAGAGGCAAAAGGTATCTTCTCTATCTTATTAGGGAAGTATTCTATACCTTTCTTGAGTGGGAGTTGATATTTAATGGTGCCTTCCTTCATATCAATAATAGCACCAACTGTGCTAAGAAAAGGTTTTCCCAAGGTAATAGGACAAGAAGCATTGCATTCAACATCCAAAACATAGAAATAAACGGGGACATAGGTATTGTTAACCATAATAAGAACATCATTAATACTCCCCATGAGTTTCTTTTTAGCATTATCATCAAGTTGGACATCTAAATAACAATCTTCCAATGGTGGCAAATCAAGCATTTCATAAATCCTTCTAGGCATAATAGAGACACTAGTATCAAGATCACACAAAGCTTTGAGATTAAAATCATTCACTTTCATATTAATGATGGGTTCCCAACCATCTTCTAATTTCCTAGGAATGGAAGCTTTATGTTTCAACTTCTCTTCTTTAATTTGCATGAGAGCATTTGTAATGTGTTTTGTAAAGGCCATATTCATAGTACTAGCATTAGGACTTATAGCAAGCTTTTGTAGGAACTTAATTACTTCAGAAATATTGCAACCATCAATATCAAAATTAAAATTTACTTCAGAAATACTGCAACCATCAATATCAATATCAAAATTACCATCCAAGGAAGTAGAACTATTGTCTCCCATATTAATGGGGACTTCATGTGGTTTGCTAGCATCAACATTAGTGGTGGTGATAGTACAAATACTACTATTTCTAGCAATTTCATCTTCTCTTTCCCACTTAGCATGCAATTTAGCTAACAATCTAACATTTTCATCAATTCTAACTTGTATGGCATTAGTAGCAGCAAAGGGGTTTTCCAAAATTTCGGGTTTAGCAACCATTTTATTAATCAAAGAGGATTGTGCTTCGGACAAAGATGATATATTTTTTTCAACATTCGAAATTTTGGATTGCAAACCAGGAATTTCCCTATTTAAACTCTCAAGTTGATGACTAATATTTTTCAAAATAGTAGATTGTTCCTCCATGGTTTTAGTAAATAATTTATTCTGCTCATATTGCATTTGCATGAAGTTTTTAGTGGCTCTTTAAACTTATGAAATTATTTCTTCACTAGGCATTCCAGATTTACCATGATAACCATAAGTATTATTAGGAGGGTAAGGCCTATAATTGTTATTACCATAAGCATTATTGCCAAAATTATTATTTCTAAAAAGTTCACATCAACTTGTTTTTCTTGAGCAACCAAAGAGGCTAAGGGAACATGATTTGGATCAATATGAGCTTTTCCATTAACAAGCATAGACATAATAACATCAATTTTATCACTCAAGGAAGAGGTTTCTTCATAAGAATTTACCTTCTTGCCTTGTGGAGCTCTCTTAGTGTGCCATTCAGAATAGTTAACCATCATATTACCAAGGAGCTTTGTTGCAGCACCCAAAGTAATGGTCATAAAGGTGCCTCCAGCAGCAGAATCCAACAGATTTCTTGAAGAATAATTCCGTCCCGCATAGAAGGTTTGGATAATCATCCAAGCAGTCAGTCCATGGATGGGGCAATTCTTTACCAAAGATTTCATTCTTTCCCAAGCTTGAGCAACATGTTCATTATCAAATTGTTTAAATTTCATTATTTCACTTCTCATAGATATAATCTTAGCAGGAGGATAGTATTTTCCAATGAAAGCATCTTTGCATTTAATCCAGGAATCAATACTATTTCTAGGTAGGGATAACAACCATTATTTAGATTTTCCTCTCAAAGAGGAAGGAAACAATTTAAGCTTAATAATATCTCCATCTATATCCCTATGTTTTTGCATCTCACAAAGTTCAACAAAGTTATTAAGGTGAACAGCAGCAACATCAGTACCAACACCAGAGTATTGTTCTTTCGTAACAAGATTGAGCAAAGCAGGTTTAATTTCAAAGAAAGCAGCTTCAGGAACATGTGGAGCAATAGGTGTGCACATGAAATCATTATTGTTGGTGCTAGTGAAGTCACACAACTTAGTGTTTTCAGGAGTATTCATTTTTTGGATTAAAGCAAGCCAAGAGAGGTAGAAACTAAAATAGGAACTAAATTTTTTTATGTGTTTTTGATAGAAAGAAAGAAACAAACTAAGCAAAACAAAAAAAACAAAGCAAAGAGATTGGTTGTGAGGGAATCCCCTTGTGAAGCTGTCCTTGACTCCTCGGTAATGACGCCAGAAAAAGTGCTTGATGGCTCAAAATGTAGATCTCGTTGGGAACCCCAAGAGGAAGGTATGATGAGCACATCAACAAGTTTTCCCTCAGTTATGAAATCAAGGTTATTGAACCAGTAGGAGCAAGGAAACAACTGCAAGGTGTTACTAGCAACTTGGAATCCTGCACAACACAACCACAAAACTTTGCCCCAACTTACAGTGAGGTTGTAAATCTCACCTGTTTTGTTGAAAACAAAGGATTAAACGTATTGTGTGGAAGATAGTAATTGTTTGCAGAAAGTAAATAGTAAACAATAGATGGTATAGCAATGGTAAAAGCATGGACCGGGGTCCATAGTTCACCAGAGGTGATTCTCCTTAAGATAATTAGCATGCTAGGAGAACAAATTATAGTGGGGCAATTGACATATTTGAGAAAGCATACAATGCATATACTAGACATCTTGACTCCTATGAGATTTGATTGGGCATTACAACATTATACATAGACCATAATCCCACTATATCTATGATTAATAATCCACCTTCAGGTTATCATCCGAACCCCTTCAAGTATTAAGTTGCAAGCAACAGATAATTGCATTAAGCAAAGTGTGTAAAGTAAACAATACGATTGCCCCATGGACAAATGATTGTTGTTTTCTCCCTTGTAGCAGTATCACATCTACAACCTTAGAGATTTCTGTCACTTCCCCATATTACTAGAGGCATGAACCCACTATCGAGCATAAATACTCGCTCTTGGAGTTGCAAGCATCTACTTGGCCAAGATAGTTACAAACAACAGAGAGCATGCAAGATCACAAATAACATAGACATGATAGAATCAATAATCAATATAAAATAGCATCTCAATATCCATCGGATCCCTACAAACACAACATGTAAGATTACAAATAGATGATCTTGATCATGAATGGAGCTCACAAGATCTAAACATGATAGCACGAAGGAGGTGAACCAACCATCTAGCTACTACATGGACCCATAGTCCAAGGATGAACTACACACGCATCACACCGGAGGCAGGCATGGTGATGAAGAAAGCCTCCAGGGTGATCTCTCCCCTCTGACAGGGTGCTCGAAAAAGCTTCAGATCCCTCCCAATCTAGGGATGGAGATGGCGGTGGCTGAAGGGAATATGCCCGAGAGGCAATAATAAAGTGGTTATTATCTGATACCATGTTTATGATAAATGTTTATTTTACATGCTAGAATTGTATTGATCAGAAACATCAATACATGTGTGTTTAATAAACAAAAAGGGTTCCTAGTTATGCCTCTCTTATAGACTAGCTTGTTGATTAACAAGATGATCAAGGTTTCCTGATCATGGACATTGGATGTTGTTAATAACAAGGTCACACCATTGGTGGAATGATGTGATGAACATTCATCTGAAGTATAGCATTACGATCAAAGTCATTATGTTTATATTTCTATAATATCATACGAAGTAATCTTTATCCTTAGACCATGAGATCATGTTAATTGCTAACACCGGAAGAGTATCTTGATAACATCAAACGTCATACCGTAACAGGGTGACTATAAAGGTGGGTTCAGTGCTACGAAGGTGTTATGTTGAGGCGCATGTATCAAGAGTGGGATTTGTCCATCCCTATGACGGATAGATATACTCTAGGCCCTCTCGGTGATATCACATTGAAATAGCTTGCAAGCAAGTGATGTGATCACTAGAATGTTATATCACGGGAACGAGAAAAGAGTGCATGTCGGTAACAAGATCAAACTAGGTATGGAGATACCGATGATCGAATCTCAGACATGTAATATATCGCGAGACAAAAGGATTTAGTTACTAGCGTTAAAGGTTCTCACGATCATAGAAGTCATCGTTGAATGTGTAGGAGTCAGTATGGATCTCCAGGTCCCGCTGCTGATTATTGATCGGAGATGGGTCTCGATCATGTCTGCATTATTCACAAACCGTAGGGTGACACACTTAAGGGATACCGACACCATTTGGAGCAAATATGTTTCAGATAAAGATTTAAGAAAGCGCTGGAATTATTTCAATAGACACCGAAACTGTTTCAGGTGAAATTGCTGAAATTGGTTCTGCATGTAATATTGAAATGTTGTAGAGGGTTTTATGTGAATGTTTGTTAATTAAAGTAATTAACAAAATTCTGAATAAAAATAATAAAAGAGTTTTATTAAATGAGAGAGCATTAAATTTGGAGAAATTTAATGCATTTAAAGTGGGGACTTTAAAAGAGAATGTGAAGGGGCAAATTTATGTGGAGGGAGTTACCACCACATGAATGAGAAGGTGAGGGGTCATCCCTTGGGGAGCCGGCCATGGGGAGGGGTACCCTCCCCTCCTCCTATAAAAGGCCCCCCTCTCACACCTTCATACTCACACCTCCTCGTGAAGGATCTCTCTCCCCCTCTAGTATTATTCCCCCATGGTCTCGGATTAGCGAGATACATGTTCCCGGTGGCTTTATCTAGAAAGGAGTTGCTGCTTCCGCTGCTTTGCTGGAGCGAGGGACGAAGGTTGTCGGGGTATCGGACGTGTGTGCGATCACGGATGCACCGCTGCTTTGCGGTGCTGGACTTGGTGGTGCTGGAGCTAGATCTGATGGACGTGCTGGAGCCGGACCTGCTAGACTTCCTCATGATCTTGAGATCGGCAAGTGTACGACTACATCAACCACGAGTTCCTACTCGTTAACAAAGCTTGTTGTCTTCGAGGGTAAGTTCTCCATGGATGTATGCCCACCTGTTGCTCTGTACCTAGTAGATAGATCTTGGCGTGTAGTTCACACTGTAGGAAATTTTTTGTTTTCTATGCTGCGGACCCAACAGTGGCTACATACTCTTTCGTGGAATTTTGATCGGGTCCTTAGGGTTTTCGTCCCGGCAGGCTTTTATAGGCGAAGGGGCAAGGTTGGTGGAGTACCAGGGGGCCCACACCCCCTGGTGGTGTGACCCCCAGGCCACGCGGCCACCAGGTGTGGCCGCCCTGGTGCGCCACTTCGTCTCCCGTTCGGTCTCCGTATTGCTTCGGATAAAAAATTGACTTTGGCTTTTGTCCCGTCCAATTCCAAGAATATTTCCTTACTAGCTTTTCTAAAACCAAAAACAACAGAAAACAGGCAACTGGCACTGTGGCATCTTGTTAATAGGTTAGTTCCAGAAAATGTATAAAAATACCTCAAAGTATGAACAAAACATAAGAAATTCGATATAAAACAAGCATGGAACATCAAAATTATAGATACGTTTATGACGTATCATTCGTCACCTTGCTGCAAATTTTGGGAAGAAATTCAAAGGGAAGGTGTATGTCGATAATTTGTGGCCAGTGTCTTTGACTTGTAGTGTGAAGAAGCACAACTACCACATGAGGCAGCTATACAAGAATGACAAAGTGCAGGAATACTTGGAAACACACCACTCCAAGTTATGGGCCAAAAGCCAATTTAGTGAACTGAGCAAAGTTGACTATGTGCATAATAATCTTGCAGAGTCTTTCAACGCAATGATCCGGAAACTAAAGGGTCTTTATTTGGTGGATTTGCTTGACAAAATAAGGATAGAGTACATTAAGAAGTTTCATGTTCATGCAGGAATAGCCGCGGAAAAATTCATGGGCCACATTATCATCCCATCCGTGATGAATGAATTGAAACACAAAACAAGAGGCTTGGAAATGGACATGACTCTTTGCTCGACCACCACAGCAGAGGTGTCATTTTTGGATAAAGAGAAGAGGGAATGGAGATATCCAGTGGATTTAGAAGCTAGAACTTGCAGTTGTAGGCAATGGCAGATAACTGGGTTGCCATGCATTCATGCCTTGTTTTTCATCACAACTCTCTCTAGTCAAGTAGGGAACATACAACAGTATGTGCATAAATACTACTCAGTTTCAAGGTTCAAAGCTACATATACACATGCCCTACCTACTCTAGAGGGAAAACAACAATGGGACATAGTGGACCCTGGTTTCAAACTTTGTGCTCCAGTTTTGAAGAGAGCAGTAGGTAGACCAAGGAAGAGTCGAATAAGACCTCGTAGTGAAGGAGCTAGACTTGGAGCAAGGAAGCATAAGTGCACAAGGTGTGGTGGGTCTGGTCATTTTGCAAAGTATTGTGATAACACAGTAGATCCAGCATTTGAAGAGTGTTTCAACGATGAAAATGATGGTCAATAGCCGGTTGCAGATGATGATCAAATGAGGCTCTAGATGGTGATAAAAATGATGATCAAACTTATGATCAAAATGAGGCTTCAGATGATGATCAAACTGATGATCAAATTGAGGCTCCAAATGATGATCAAAATGACGATCAAATTGATGATCAAATTGAGGCTCCAAATGATGAGCAAAATAATGCTCCAACTAAGGCTCCAAATGATGGTGACCAAGCTTCTGTGGTTGTGAGTTCTGCTTGGTATGTAAATCTTGCCAATACTATTTTACATTTATCACTTGACATGATCTCACAACCCTTTCTGTTTGGGTTGTACAACCCTGTGGTAGGTTCGAACAAAGTGGTGGCAGTGAGCTCTGAGGTACTTGAGGTACCGACAACAAAGAGGAGAAGAGTAGAAGAGAAGAGCACAATGAGCACAAGGAGCACAAGGAGGAAAGTGGTGGCAATAAGCACAATGATCACAAGGAGCAAAGTGGTGGCAAGAACCAAGTATAATGTTTAAAACATTACGAATGTTGTTGTATTTGTGTTTAATAATGTTGGACCTATGTTATTTGAATGTTGCAATGCTTATTTGGACCAATGTTGTTGTATTTCTGTTTCCAAGTATGTAGACTTTGTTTATATGACATAAGAAGACTATTTGGTCAAACCTAACTTTGTTTATATGACCAAGGTTTTTCATTTTTTGATTATTTTTGAATTTTTAAGCTCATTTGAGTATTTGGTCAAACCTAACTTTGACCAACATTTAAACTAGTTTTTCAAATTAAAATGAAAAACTAAGTCTGGATCCTTCTTAGTCATTCCAAACTGAAGCTTTGGTGTGGTTTTTGAAACTTAAAATTGTTCCAAATCTAAACCCCTTCTCTTCACCCTTGACTTCGTACAACAGAGTTCGAGATATCACATATTGTACATGAACCTTCTGTTTGAAACTATATAGATCTTGTTTATCGACTTGAATCCTTAGTATATGACATAAGAAGACTATGTGCGCATGTTTTTCATTTTTTTGATTTTTTAAACTTTTTATGCTCATTTGAGTATTTGGTCAAACCTAACTTTGACCAACATTTAAACAAGTTTTTAAAAATAAAATGAAAAACTAAGCCTGGATCCTTCTTAGTCACTCCAAAATGAAGTTGTGGTGTGGTTTTTGAAAGTTTTTATGATCCAAACATAAACCCCTTCTCTTCACCCTTGACTTCGTACAACAGAGTTCGAGATATCATATATTGTACATGAACCTTCTGTTTGAAACTATGTAGACCTTGTTTATCGACTTTAATCCTTAGTATATGACATAAGAAGACTATGTGCGCAGATTTTTTTTTTAATTTATTATGCTTATTTGAGTATTTGGTCAAACCTAACTTTGACCAACATTTTAAACAAGTTTTTAAAAGTAAAATGAAAAACTAAGCCTGATCCTTCTTCGTCACTCCAAAATGAAGCTTTGGTGTGGTTTTTGAAACTTTTCATGATCCAAACCTAAACCCCTTCTCTTCACCCTTGACTTCGTACAACAGAGTTCGAGATATCACATATTGTACATGAACCTTTTGTTTGAAACTACGTAGACCTTGTTTATTGACTTGAATCCTTAGTATATGACATAAGAATACTATGTGTGCAGGTTTTTCATTTTTTTTAATTTTTTATGCTCATTTGAGTATTTGGTCAAATCTAACTTTGACCAACATTTAAACAAGTTTTTCAAAAGAAAATGAAAAACTAAACCTAGATCCTTTTTAGTCACTCCAAAATGAAGCTTTGGTGTGGTTTTTAAAACTTTTCATGATCCAAACCTAAACCCCTTCTCTTCACCCTTGACTTTGTACAATAGAGTTCGAGATATCACATATTGTACATGAACCTTCTGTTTGAAACTGTGTAGACCTTGTTTATCGACTTGAATCCTTAGAATATGACATAAGAAGACTATGTGCACAGGGTTTTATTTTTTTTGAATTTTTATGCTCATTTGAGTATTTGGTCAAACCTAACTTTGACCAACATTTAAACAAGTTTTTTAAAAGAAAATAAAAAACTAAGCCTAGATCCTTCTTAGTTACTCCAAAATGAAGCTTTGGTGTGGTTTTTGAAACTTAAAACTATTTCAAACTCATTTGAGTATTGGTCAAACCCTAGTCAACTCGCTTCCAAACCCTAAACGATCTAACCCTAGCGCTGAAGAATGAACGTCGATGTAACCCTAAGGCTGAACTGCAGCCGTCCGATCGTCCTTCTAGAAGGAATCTGTGGGCAGGCTTCGACGATCCGTGATAAGCTCATTCTACTATCTAATTGGTTGGACGCTTTTTTCTCAACACAGATGGGCGTTCCGAGCGGGCACGCTAGGTCGACCGTTGGGCCGTGTCGCGGTCTGTGCTCATGTCCGTTGTGCAATGCGCGGGCATGCTAGGTCTCAGCCTTTCCAGGCATGCACGGGAAGCGACGACGTGGCCATGCATGTGCGGGAAGCGACGATGTCACCATGCATGCGCGCCTCACCGCAGCAATTCATTGCAACAGAGCCATTAAGTCGATTCACATGTGCACGAAACGATGATGTTCGCATGCATGCGCGCCTCGCCGCAATGACTCGGCCACCTCCTCAATTCAGATTCACGCGCCGCTGCCTGCTAGATTTAGTTTCACGCGTCGCCACCTCCTCGATTTAGTTCCACGTGTTGCCACCTCCTCAATTCAGACGCATGGATACACACGCATTTATACGCCCATCGTTTCATTGCTAACCCTAACCCTAACCCACTGTTTCTAGCCTATTTATACACCCCTTTTACTCTCCCACACACCACCCAAACCAGAGCAGAAATCTTCACACCAAACACCAAGAGAGCCCTCCATCCTCTCGCCCCAAGCACCACCGAAGATGCAGTACTATGGACCAACCTTTCACTGGCCGCCTACCGTGTCGGAGCTGCACTACCCGGTGGGTGTCCTTGTGGAGAGCATGGTCCGTGTGTGGGCGTAGTCGAGGTGGAGGGGCCTCGTCGAGCTCGCCCGCGACTTCCTCACCGTCGGCTTTGCCCACCTCCCACGAGGCTCACCGGTGATGTATTGCCTCAATGAAGTTTATGACGGCGTCGCCCTCAAGTTGCTCACAGTCACCTTCACCAACCTGTTCGACGCATACGTGCTGCTTGGCCAAGTCTTTTGGTGTGGCTGTGAGTCAATCTTATTCACGATGTACAACATATTCACCAATATTGACTCCATCTTATCGACCGCAAACCAGATGCACTGCCTCCCCTACAAGGAGGAGGAGTGAAGTTGAAGACGGTGGTGGTAAAGGTGGCCAAGGTGGAAGAGAAAGTGCAAGATGAAGATGTTTGTGAAGCTATCCCGGAGAAGTTGTTTGTCAATCTTGTCATGCATTTAGTTTACCCTCGAGTTTTTAGTTTCATCGTGTTTATTGTGTTTTTCTATGTAGTGTGTCGTATTGTGTTCGTGGACTTATCTATGTAACGACGGTCGCATTTGCATCTTATTTACCTCGTGTAACCATTTGTGTGTCCAAAAGTGTTCATGTTAGTGCCCAAAGATCTCATCATTATGTGTTGAAAGTTTTCACATGGCTACCAAACTAGTCTATAAATTGGGTAATAACTAACAAGTAGTAGACGTGTTAGGACATGTTTATTACCAAGTTAGTCTGCAAATAAACACTACCTTTATTACCAAGCTAGTCTACAAATAAACACTACCTTTATTACCAAGCTAGTCTCATCATCAAGTTATTCAAATGAATGGTGTGTTAAAGTGCCCAAAGATAAATAAGTGGTGTGTTGAAAAATGTTTGTGCCCAAATGATTTTTATGTGTGTTGAAAAGTGGCCAAAGATCATTTATCTGTGTATAAAAATACAACATGCTCATGAAAATGACAAACACGACATGTATTTTTAAACCCTAAACCCAATCACGATATATAGGTAGCATTCTTCCCTTTACTTCTCAACATCTTTCTATCTGTCCCACTAGTTACCAGCGCAACCCTTCACACTACTAAACCACGCGGACATGTGTTCGAATCCTAGCCGCACCAACCTTTTTTGTTTATTTTCCAACCCTTCTCATTTTCCCACTCCTAATGGGCATAATTCGATGGAGTTGGCCCATTAGTCAAGCCGACACTAGGCTCTCGGCTCTGGGATACTTTTTTTTACAGGAAGTTTTTTCCATTTCTTTTCCCTTACAAATGATAACAAGCCATTTCTCATTTCAACCATTTTTCATACAATTTCAAGCTTAGAAATTCCTCCCAAATTCATTCCTTTTCATACAATTTAAACATTACACCGGGTGCAATTACCATACCACCTACAAATTCCCAAATGTAATTGCAAATTTGTGATTGCTCTTCGAGCTTCCTAATCTTCTCGTTCATCCTAATTAGCTCAGTAGCTACCTCCCTATCAATAAGTGCTCCGCCCTTTGTCTCCTCTGCCAGATCTCGCGTTGTGGCCGCTATCGTCTGTGGCGGGATTGGCAACCATTCTTCATGCTCTTTGACAAGCTCATTCATCAGCATTTGTGCCAGAACATTGACCCAAAGGAAGAAGCATTTCATCTGCAAGCACGCTAAATAGATTAACCCCCGTATTTCTCAAGGATCCCGATCACAAAAATTGCGAAAATGCACTTCAGTCTCTTACCCCATTCGCGATGCACACGTAGAACATACGATTGGTGTTCTTGGATGTGCGCGAAAGCCTCCTATCAACGCCCGCCCGGCACCACGAACAAAGGAAGATCGACATCTCCACACGCATCCAATTCTCGATCCGCGAGGTGGCGCGGGAGATTGAGGAAGAAATGGAGCTTGATTCCTGCTCACCACTGCGAGCTCCTACCCCGTCCCCCGCCTCCAATTCCTGCTCAATGCTACGATCTCCGCCGACGCGTTCCACCGGTTTTAACACGCGCGCGACCAACGGTTCTCTACGCGGTCCCACATGCGGCAACAGTCGCATTTTTGAAATGTGTCTCCACCCGGCCCCACGCGCGGTCCCACAAGCAGCAACGGCTGAGTCAAGAATGTTGACCTGGTGGAAATGGCAGCATCAACGGAACGAGTTCGGGCACCCGAAGCAGTGGTAAAACTGAGGCTCACAACCCTACTTTTGTTTTGTGTGCCGTTGAGTTATTTGACACCATTGCTTTAATAGATAGTGCAAGTCTACTTGGGGATGGGGCATTGCCTTTGTGCTTGATTTCTCTACGGTGCCACCACATAAACCAAGCCTCGATGACAATTACTTCCTTCACCTGCAAGCTTATGAGCGATCATACGATCAATGTCTTTGTTCTCAATAGGTGCTCCAACACCACACTCCCTGATCGATCCACATCAATGGTGCTATGGATGTAGCTTTCTAAATCAAGCGCTCTCCATACTTCTCGTGCCCTATCACATTGGAAGAGCATATGTGATAAATCCTCTGCTCCCCAATCACACATAGGGCATATGTCTGTTGGATAGGATGCACATACATGGTATGATTCCATATAGAGCTCGCCATACATTTTTTTACCTTAAACGGGACATACAACTTCCAACACTCACTCCAAACAGGATTAACCTGGGAGTTTTCTGTGTCGTCTCTCTGTTAGAGTTTAGCGCCTGAAAACAATAATTTTTCCTACGCAAACAACCCTAATGCCAGGATCTACCTATTAGTAATGCAGTAACAGGAGGGGATTTTCGCAAACTCACCAAGTTGAAGACCAAAGAGCTTTGTTAACGTTCGGGAGAACGTGGTTTATGTAGTCGTACCAACGTTGACCTCAAGGTCGTTCTGAACTCGGACAGCTCCACCGACTCAAGTGACTCCGATGGCTCGAACGACTCGAGCGCCACAAGTGAAGTGCCTCGTAGGGGGTCACACGCATATGATGTTTGATGATGACTCCCGGACCCTGATCTAGCAGAGATTGCAGAAGTAGATCTCCTAGATCCAGAATCCCCACGACACGACGGTGCTCCATGGTGAAGAACACTCTCGTTCGCGCAGCCCTTGCAGAAGTAGATCTCCTAGAGCCTAGCATGTATAGACATGTTTTACCATGATGTCCACAAGGCGCTCATGAATCATTTCCATGATATCCAATTAGTCTTCCAGGCTGGTGTCTTCCCTCATCTTGGTTGAGAGGAATTCATCCATGTATTCAAACACCATGATTCTGACTTGATATGGAAAGAGCATCTTAAGTCCTTTGGCTAGGCTAAAGGCCTCAATCTCATGGAACGGTGCTCCCAGAGCAGGCTCCATGACATGAACCATAGTGTATTTAAGTTTCATGAAGGTGTCACGTCGGGCACGATAATCATGATCATCGGGCAATCCGGTGAAGCCCACGGGAAAATCTCTTAGTGATTCTCGTAGCACATAGGTCAGATCGTGGAAGATGAGGAGGTTCCTCAGGCGTTGGTACCAGTCTATGAAGTTGGACCCATCTACTTTGAGTTTCTCATTCTCCATGAATCCCTCAAAACCAAACAAAGACTTGGGTTTTGACATGATCTACACAAGTTTTGCAAAGACATTTATACTAAGTCCATAATATGAGTTCAAATTATAATCACATTATATTAGATGAGCTCCCACCAAAACAAACACCCCTAAAGAAGTTTTAGTGATTACACGATCCCAACTCACTATGTCACCCCCAATCGTCAAGGCTGGCAACATAGCTGCAAAGGTAGACTTTCTCCAATGTGATCACATTATTCATGTGACTCATGCTCGACCTTTCGATCATCCGTGTTCTAAGGCCATGTCTGTATATTCTAGGCTCGCCAATTCAACCTCTAGTGTATTCAATGTGCAACATGTCTTACACCCACCGTATGCGAAAGCAAATATGTTTGACACCTGATCGTCACGGTGCGCCTCATAACGGAGAACTTTCTTGGTGGTGCACAATAAGGAAGAACACAATATTGGTATTATATTAAGAGACCATCCTATTAATGCTATTGTCGAGTATCTAATACTAACATAAACAAGATGCACACAATTACACATCAAATGTAAATAAGTGTGATATGACATGGTCGTAGATCGCCGTGCCATGATCTCCATCGTGCGCTCCGGTGTGTGGCATCAAGCCCTTGATGCCACCATCCTATTACTACAACTTAGCAACATGAAAGAAACTGCTTTACCTTTTACTTTGACCATATCATATCACAAGCCTCTGCAAAATAAAGTTAGACGCCTCTACTTTATCTTTTGCATATTTTACGTGGCTGCTAGGGCTTTCGTACAAGAATCGTTTCTTACCTATGAAAATGAACAAAAATGTTTATTAAATAATTGTCGCTATTACACCCCTTTCAGGACTCTCCGTTGTAAATGGTTTACCAACTACTGCAAGAGCAACTGACACCCCCAAGCCACTTATATAGTACAAGCCATATGTCAAGCGTGGACCAGTCTTGTGAATGAACGCGTAATATTGGTTGGGGGCGCTTCGATCAAGTAGTATTGCGGTATATGATGTCTACGCACGCTTCTATTCTTGTACACAGTGTTGGGCCTCCAAGTGCAGAGGTTTGTAGAACAGCAGTAAGTTTCCCTTAAGTGGATCACCCAAGGTTTATCGAACTCAGGGACGAAGTGGTCAAAGGTATCCCTCTCAAGCAACCCTGCAATCAAGATACAAGAAGTCTCTTATGTCCCCAACACACCCAATACACTTGTCAGGTGTATAGGTTCACTAGTTTGGCGAAGAGATAGTGAAATACAAGTAATATGGATGATTATAAGTGGTAATTGCAATCTGAAATAAGAGCAGTAGCAAGCAAACATGTAATGAGACTGATTGTAAACAGTGTTTCAATGCTTAGAAACAAGGCCCAGGGATCATACTTTCACTAGTGGACACTCTCATATAAATATCTTCTCTTCATTATGCTACCCTGAACTACTCTCCGGTTGGACGATGTAGGGCTATAACATCACACCTTAAAGTTCGCATTCCCCATCTAGATAACCCCTCACTATCAACTTGAGTGCTAGATGGTTCCAACAAACACCAAAATCTCATAGAGACATCCAACTCAAATTATACTCATGATAAGTATTTCTGTAACCTTAGCCTAAGTGCCACACGGTGTGCACACTGTTAACTTCACACATGTGGGGATAAGCAGAGATTAATTAAAGCACTTGAGTAGAAAAATAGATCTACTTATTCAACTAGATTACAAAGCTCATGATCTTAATAAGATCACGCATAGAGAGAGAGATGAACACATAACTACCGGTAGAGCCCTTAGCCTCGAGAGAGAACTACTCCCTCCTCATCATGGGAGTCAGCAATGGCGATGGAGATGGCGGTGGAGTCGATGGAGATGGCTCCAGGGGCACTTCCCCGTGCCGGCAGGGTGCCAGAACAGAGACTTCTGTCCCCCAAATCTCCTCTTTGGTGGTGGCGGCGTTGCGGAAATTTTCGTGGAATTCTGATCCTCTCCTTAGGGTTTTAGTCTCGGGGGGTTTATATAGGCGAAGAGGCGAGGTCGGTGGCCACCCGAGGGGCCCACACCAGGGCCTGGCACGCCTAGGGGGGCGCCACCCTATGGTGTGGCCGCCTCGTGGCTCTCCTCCATCTCTGCTTTGGACTTCCGTGTCGTGTCGGAAAAATAGGAACTTCGGCTTTTGTTTCGTCCAATTCCGAGAATATTTCTCTGCTAGCTTTTCTGAAACCAAAAACAGCAGAGAACAGGCAATTGGCACTGCGGCATATTGTCAATAGGTTAGTTCCAGAAAATGTATAAAAATACCTCAAAGTGTAGACAAAACATAAGATAGTTGATACAAAACAAGTATGGAGCATAAAAAATTATAGATACATTTATGACATATCAAGCATCCCCAAGCTTAACTCATGCTCGTCCTCGAGTAGGTAAGTGATAAAAAGAATAATTTTTGAGGTGACATGCACCATCACAATCTTGATCAAGGTATTGTAAAACATTGATAGCTAGGATCATAGTACTCTAACATAAACATGAAAGATATAGTTCTAACAATAAGACAAAGGAACTAAGTTGCAACATAAAAAGGTACAAAGAAAAGATCATGAATAACAATGCATTAAAAGACATTTGTTTGTTTCACATACAGAAAACATAATAAGAGTGGTAATCAGCCTGTCCTTCATGGATTAGCAGAACATAAATGCATAGGTCACCTTCAAAATTCATAAGGGTGACTAGATACAAATAATTTAAGAGCAAGCAATACCAAAATTATGAATCAATCAATAAGTTTTGGGACAATGCACATTGAACTAAGAATGATAACTATGCTCTCTTAATTGGTGCATAAAGATAGAAGATGGAGACTCAACATAAAAAGATAAAAAGAAAGCCCTTCGCAGAAGGAAGCAGGGATTTCAAGTTTCATGAAGAGCTTCCAAAAATTATGGTACTTACTAGCTTTGAGCTCTCATTGCCCCTATCATTGGCATCTTGAAGTGATTAAGGTTATAGTGACACAAATATGAGGATATGCTTGACAAGTTATAAGTTGAAAATCTCATGCCCCTTGTGTACGAGTACCGAACCTCATGCTACTCAACTTTGGTCTCAAGCAAGTTCTTGTCATTGTAAGTATATGTGTATCATAGAGAACCGCCCACGAGGTACCCCTTGCCCCATGACACAGGAGCTTTCCAATATCAAAATGACAAGGCAATAGACAATGAGCATCTCGGTGATCTTTTTATTTGCTATTTGCATAGGTTTTTATTGAGGATGCTTCATAGAATGCTCACTATGGTTATGTTGCAAGTTTCCACCATGATTAGGCACGGCTTAGGCTAGTCGCCCAGGCGTTTCTCTAGCACACATACAAACTCCATGAGCTTACAAGCTCTCCTTTTATTTCACACCACCGGGATCCATAAACAAAAGAACATGATATCAACTGAATAATAAGTGCAATGTTGAAAGCGTTCCCCATGGTATCATGGTTCTGCTAATTCACAACCTATAAAGTGCAAGCATATAAGCAATATAGATGGACACAATGGTTCAAGTTTATTAAGTGCAAGAAAATAAAGTGTGCCATCAAGTTTGTGAGAGCTTTAATCATTAATTTTCACATATCAAGAGTTTAATTTGGAAGATAGATAAAAACATGAATATACTTGGAATGGTGTAACACACCATGCATAGGATTTTATAGTGGACTCTTTGGAATAACTTGGTTTTCTTGGAGGTTGGATACATGAGTGGTACTCATACTTGGTATAGGTGGAGGCTAGCAAAAGACTAAGAGCGACCAACTAAGAGAGCAATAAAGGCCATAATCATGCAAAGTGACAAAACATTATTAATTAAAGCATCAAGTGATATTACTAGTCAAAAAATAAATGATCATAGAGGCTAAGGTGACTGGTTTATAGTCTTAACATGGTGTAAGCATGTGCCAAGTCAACCCAAATAAAACATCAAAGGATAATACCACAATATTATGCTTTTGTATGCTAAAACAACGCATGATTCTTTCAAGGCACATTAAGCAATCTCAATTGTTTGAAACAAGTCATGCTACAACAATAATCACTAAGCATATGTTCAAAGCAACATCTAGCATGACATGATAAAGTCTAAGTCACAGTCAAAACAAGCTTCCTTTTGTACTACTATAAGCATGAAACTTCCTACTTTTCTCCAACACCAATCGACTTATTTGAAACAACTCTCAAAGATAATAATCAATAAAGACCAGAGAGCATGTCTCACCCATCTACAAAGAAGAACTAAAAAGTTCTAAGCCAAAAGAATAAGAAAACTAAAGCTAAACGCAGTGCTAGCAAAGGAGAACACTCACAAAATAATAAGAGTGAAAACTAGAGTGTTCTAGACAATGAATAACAGGGCGTGTCTCTCTCTAAAAGAAGTGTGTTGAGATCCAACCAACTTATTGCAGCAAAGAAAGGAAAAGAAAACTAAAAACAAAGACGCTCCAAGAACAACACATAGTGCATAAGGTAATAAAAATAAAGTGTCTTGAAAGAAGACATGAGATTATTGATGAAGAAGAGGATGCCTTGGGCATCCCCAAGCTTTGACGCTTGTACTTCTTGAATATTTCTTGGGGTGACACGGGTGGCATCCGCAAGCTTGAGCTTTTGTCCATACTTCATCTCATCACATCATTCTCTCCCTACACTTGACAACTTCATTCATACAAAACTTCACATAATCTTCATTATCAACATTAGTGTATTCAAAATAATAATCCTTTGGGTTTAGTTTCAACTCAAGTAAATCATCCATTAAAACATAAGCTGCTGTAGCAATTTATTTTAAAAGCTCAAGTGAAGATAACTCAAAAAGAAACCGATTAAGAGGTAAATGCAAATAATGGCAGAAATCTGTCAAAACAGACCAGCAGGTAATGACCGATTTTTCGAAAATCTTCTGTTGCTCAAATCGAAAAGTGCAAAACTAACAAAAGTTGGGTAATAACCTGGGCATAAGCACAAACAATTACACATAAATCCGACGTACTGAGATTTTTCACGATTTTTTACAGTGATGCACAGAAATCTGTTTCGGGACAACAACTACCCCATATCTTACTTCCCTCTCATTAGAGGTTATTCTTGGCACAAAAACCAAACAAAAAGGATAAGGAGAGTTTATTACAAAGGCAATAACTTCCAAGACTCAACAAAACAAAAATAAACTGAATGTAAAAATATAATGGGTTGTCTCCTAAAAGCTCTTTCTTTATAGCCATTAAGATAGGCATGATAATTTTGATGATGCTCACATAAGAAATATGAATTAAAGTAAAAGAGAGCATCAAGAAACAAATATGGAATAAATTTAAGTCTAACCCACTTCCTATGAAAAATGATCTTGTAAAGAAATAAGTCATGAAAGCACAAAGCAACAAGCATATGAAAGCAAAACAAGTGCAACTTCAAAAATTTCAACATAAAGAGGGGAAACTTAATATTGTTGAGATACATAAAATCATGTTTCCCTCTCTCATAATAACTTTTAGTAGCATCATGAATAAAATTAACAATATAACTATCACATAAAACATTCTTATCATGAGCCACATGCATAAAAGAATTAATACTCTCCACATAAACATAGTCATTCTTATTAATTATAGTGGGAGAAAATTCAACAAAATAGCTACCATTATTGTTCTCATCACCATAATCATCAAATATAGGAGGCATATTGTAATCATAATTAATTTTCTCCTCAATAGTAGGTGGACTGAAAATATCATACTCATTATTGTAATCATCATATATCAGAGGTATAGTATCATCAAAGTAAGTTTTCTCCTCCATGCTTGGGGGACTAAAAATATCATGCTCATCAAAACCAGCTTCCCCAAGCTTAGACTTTTCCATAGCATTAACAATAATGGTGTTCAAAGAATTCATACTAATAACATTGCTATTAGCATGCAAATAAAGTTCCATAGGTTTTTTAATTTTCTCTTCAAACACTTCATGTCCTAACTCAAGATAAATACTATAAACCTATCTAATTTTGTTGTTGTTTTCCATTAAGCCTAACTAGTAAAAATAAAAATAAGAAACAAAAAGATATAATTGCAGAATCTAAAGGAAATAACTTCGAGCACTCACACACCAGCAATAGTACTAGAAGATAGCTTAGTAGCCAGAAGATGTGAGTACCTTTTACCTTACCTCCCCAGCAACGGCGCCAGAAAATAGCTTGATGTCTACGCATGCTTCTATTCTTGTAGACAGTGTTGGGCCTCCAAGTGCAGAGGTTTGTAGAACAACAACAAGTTTCCCTTAAGTGGATCACCCAAGGTTTATCAAACTTAGGGAGGAAGTGGTCAAAGGTATCCCTCTCAAGCAACCCTGTAATCAAGATACAAGAAGTCTCTTGTGTCCCCAACACACCCAATACACTTGTCAGGTGTATAGGTGCACTAGTTCAGCGAAGAGATAGTGAAATACAAGTAATATGGATGATTATAAGTGGTAATTGCAATCTGAAATAAGAGTGGCAGCAAGCAAACATGTATTAGGACTGATTGTAAATGGTGTTTCAATGCTTAGAAACAAGGCCTAGGGATCATACTTTCACTAGTGGACACTCTCATATAAATATCTTCTCTTCATTATGCTACCCTGAACTACTCTCCGGTTGGACGATGTAGGGCTATAACAACACACCTTAAAGTTCGCATTCTCCATCTAGATAATCCCTCACTATCACCTTGAGCACTAGATGGTCCCAACAAACACCACAATCTCATAGAGACATGTAACTCAAATTATACTCATGATAAGTATTTCTGTAACCTTAACCTAAGTGCCACACGGTGTGCACACTGTCAACTTCACACACGTGGGGATAAGCAGAGATTAATTAAAGCACTTGAGTAGCAGAATAGATCTACTTATTCAACTAGATTACAAAGCTCATGATCTCAATAAGATCACGCATAGAGAGAGATGAACACATAGCTACCGGTAGAGCCCTTAGCCTCGAGAGAGAACTACTCCCTCCTCATCATGGGAGTCAGCAATGGCGATGGAGATGTCGGTGGAGTTGATGGAGATGGCTTCGGGGCACTTCCCCGTCCCGGGAGGGTGCCGGATCAGAGTCTTCGGTCCCTCGAATCTCCTCTTCGGTGGCAGTGGCGCTGCAGAACTTTTTGTGGAATTCTGATCCTCTCCTTAGGGTTTTCGTCTCGGGGGGGGGGGGGGTATATAGGCGAAGAGGCGAGGTCGGTGGCCGCTCGAGGGGCCCACACCAGGGCCTGGCGCGCCCAGGGGGCCACGCCACCCTATGGTGTGGCCGCCTCGTGGCTCTCCTCCATCTCTACTTTGGACTTCCGTGTCGTGTCGGAAAAATAGGAACTTCGGATTTTGTTTCGTCCAATTCCGAGAATATTGGTTTACTAGCTTTTCTGAAACCAAAAACAACAGAAAACAGGCAACTGGCACTGCGGTATCTTGTCAATAGGTTAGTTCTAGAAAATATATAAAAATGCCTCAAAGTGTAGATAAAACATAAGATAGTTGATACAAAACAAGCATGGAACATCAAAAATTATAGATACGTTTACGACGTATCAGTATTCGCAAGTACATGTGAGAGGGTAACAATTATATGATCAACACCCACACAATCAACATATGTTCTACCTGTACCAACACAACTATGCATAGATCGGCTCTGATACTACTGTTGGGGTTTAGCGTCTGAAAAACAATAATTTTTCCTACGTAAACAACCCTAATGCCAGGATCTATCTATTAATAATATGGTAATGGGAGGGGCTTTTCACAAACTCACCAAGTTGAAGACCGAAAAGCTTTGTTGAAGTTTGGGAGAACATGGTTGATGTAGTCATACCGACGAAGACCTCAAGGTCGTTCTGAACTCATATGGCTCCACCAGCTCGAACTCCATCGACTCTAATGACTCTGATGGCTCGAACGACTCGAGCGCCACAAGTGTAGCGCCTCATAGGGGGTCACACACATACGATGTTTGATGATGACTCCTGGACCCTGATCCAGTAGAGGTTGCGGAAGTAGATCTCCTGGATCCGAAATCCCCGCGGCGTGACGGTGCTCCGCAGTGAAGAACACTCTCGTTTACGTAGCCCTTGAAGTGGGGACACACTCACAAGAGAGAGAGGGGGAGAGGAGGGCACTTGGAGGGGGAAGCCTTAAAGCTTGGAATTTATTGATGTGTTTAAATCCCTCCCTATGCCCTCCTTTATATAGAGGGAGGGGAGCCCCAAAGTCCAATGCCTAAGCAATATGGGACTAAAGGAGAGGAGAAGACGAGAGGCCACCTAGGTCGTCCAGCCAAGGCCTCCTTGTTCCCCACGTGGGCACCAAGGGGGCCCAACCGGCCACTCCTTCCCTCTCTCCTTTGGGTGCCCTCCCTCCTGGGCCTTTTACCCTTAGGGAATTGACCTGTTAAATCATATTTAAACCATTAAATAAATATAAATAAATGAACAATTTAATAATTAACATATATTTACATATTATTTAATTCCTATTGCAACGAAACTCCTTCCAAACAACTCCGGACACCCGTCGGACTTTCCTGGAACCCTTCTGGTTTCCCCTTTTCTTTTCTTCGGTGATTCCTATGATAGCAAAACAATCTCTGAGCATTGTCAAACCCATAAGCATGCTACCCTAACGGTTCGGGAACACTCTAGACATGGTCGAGACCCCTCTCGGACCAATGATCATCAGCGGGACCTAGATGCCCATAATGATCCCTATGCATTCCATGAGAATCGTTGTCATTGAACCATTAAACATAGAGTCCTATTCCCTTTATTACTCTGATACTTTACTTGTCCGAGATCTGATCAACGACATTGCCATGTTGAGTTCAATCTCGTTACCGACAAGTACAACTTTACTCGTTCCGAGCTATGCCATCTTCGTGACCTAGTCACACGCTGCAACTTTATGGATGTCATGTCTCCGAGTGGGCCCAAAGTATCTCTCTGTCACGCGGAAGAACAAATCCCGCTCTTGACATATACGCCTCTACATGCCCCCTCTAAATACCTAAAGACACCTTTATGATCACCGTTTTACCGAGTAACGTTTGATGCAAACAAGGCACTCTCAGGTGACAGTGATTAAATACGGTCTCATGGTATAAGGATTTGGTTACTACGTTTCCCAGTCATTGTAACAATGAACTTCATGACTTGATCGTGTTACAATTCCTGTGTTGGTTATGTCCATCACTTTCATTCACCTAATGAAATGGCCCTATTGTCAATTGACATAAATATCCATGACCGAGAAACATCGATCATTGATTGACCAATTAACTAGTGTCTAGAGGATCACTAGGGACTCTGGTGGTTTACATATCACACGAACTTAATGAAATATGTCAATAATCTATATTATTATTTGCCTCTAGGGCATATATCCAACACTCTCCTCCTAGCTCGACTACCAAATTGGTGTTTCCACTCCATATGATAAGCGATCTTATAGTGAACACCCCACTCTTTGTATGATGCCAAGTAATTGAATCTAAGTCAGGAGACCTTTTTGTTCCATATGACTCCTAATACAACCAAACAAAGACATGCAAGCTTGTAAGATTTGCCATTTACGATCCCACGAGGAACAAACACTTCGCGTCGCCCTCCCCGCGGGCAGCCGAAGCAGATCTAAACCCTAGTCCCCTCACCCGCCCCACCCTCGTCCCCTTCCCGCTGCCATTGGCGGCGGGTACTCCCTTACCCTGCGCGAGGTGTCCTATGCAGAGCGGAGGAAACCCTGGCGCGCGGTGCGACACAACGAGGGAGGCTTCCTGCATATCGAGGCAGCGGCAGGAGGGGGAGGGGATGGTGCGCTCGGCAGCTATGGTCCGGTGGCAACAGGGGCCCAAGCTCGCGGATCTTCGGCGGTCGTGGCGATTAACACGATAACAACGCCCCTTCTTCGACCGGGTGTTATTGGGGTGGACCGGAATGAGGCCGGGATGGTGCCTGGCGGAGCCGACCTCCAAGCCCTTGCCCTTGGCCCAGATCGGGCCCCGTACAGCCTGATTCGGGCTGGGTAGGCCCTGTTGTCTGAATGGTTCCAGGGGCTCCCGGGAGGCCTGGGAGCCCACCCTCGGTCAGGTGACTAAGGTGCTAGATCAGGGCCAGCGGGCTTGGATCCGGTGATCGCCCGACAGCTCCGAAGAGGAGCTACGGAGTTGACTTGCGTGGCTCGTCACTCTGATCTGTCCACGTCCTATTTGGCTAGACTGCCCTCACACGCCCGCTCTTAGGAAGGTGTCATGGTGGTGTCTTCCACGCTTGTTGTGCGAGATCTCGGATGCCGAGGCGGCGGCACCGAGAGGTGGACTGCGCGGACGTCTGTTCGGCGGGCGACGTGGTGGTGGTTCCTATCCTTGGTCATGTGGATGGCGAGGAGAGGGTGTTGGCGGTGCTTCGGCTTTGGCAGCTCCTAGATCATGTGTTGGAGGCCTATCTTGGGGACAACGGGCGTGGCAGAAGATGGGGGCATGGTATGAAGGTTTTTCTAGGTGAAAGCTCAGTGCTTCGGCACCACCGGTGGCGATGCCTGCGGGTACCATTACCCTCTTGGGGGCACCAGTGCGACTACCTTCCTCGCGATAGGGCTCCGGGTGAAAACCCTTGACCGTTGGTCTCGGCGATGGCGACACGGTGTGTCGTTACCCTCTTGGGGGCGTCGTCGTGGAGCCCCGGTTCATCCCGGTCTCGGCTCTTTGTCCTCGGTGGCAAGTTTAGGTCTTCTGCGGTTTTCTTATTTATTTTGATCTGCTTTGTAGAAGGGGTTTCCCCTCCATCTTGTATCTGTTCGGTCGATGTGGCTTTATTCTATAAAGAGGGTCAAAAGCCTATTTCGAGGGGGTAAGATCATCTCCACTCGTCCCCCTAAAGGTAAAATGGGGGCGCCGACGCACAAAAACTCGCCCATCCCTCTCCCCCAAATAAAATTTTTATCCGACAGGTGCTCAATAAACATCCGGCGGCCCCAGCCCAACCCCCTGCCACAGGGACCGGGGGCTTCGGCTACCACTTTTGGCCCCACAAGTCCACCGAGCAGCCTCTCCATAATATTTACTATTGGGGGAATGGGCGAAGCTACATGGGGACATGGGTGTAATGTACATTGTACACCCATTATTTTTTCCACACGACTTTGATACCAAGAAATATGTACTAAATAGATTAGAAAAAATGAGTAAAATTGTGCTTTTAGGAACCCATTGCTTGGACGCTGCAAACTCTCCGTTGACCGTTAGTTCTGCAGAAAAAACGAGTAAAATTGTGCTCTTATCTGTTAGTTCTGTAAAAAGAAAAAAGATGTTGCAGAACTACACCCATTGCTTGGACGCTGGCTCCGCCACTGATTGGGTGCATGACTGGTAAGTACCATCCCCTATAACTAAAAATCATCCGGCGTCTTCGTATACGTGCTACCGTCGGAAACCGTATTAGAGGACGAGTGGAGATGCTTTAAGATTTGCCATTTAGCACATTTTTTGTATCACTAGTATGTTTGAGACTGAGGCTCCATTGCTGGGCTCAATCCGAATGGGCTTCAACTAACATACACACACGACACAATTACGACCCGGACAATTTCCGCATTGGAGCCAATGGTAAAAGTTGCCCTGTCCTAAAAAAGAAGTTCTGGCTGGGGCCAATGGTAATTTCACGGAAAGGAAAAATTCCCCAACGCGCCACTGCCAAAACACGGAACCCGCCCACGGAAACCTCAAAACCCCAAACCAAACCTCGCATCGAACCGTTCCCCACTCACCCCGTCGCGCTCTAGGGTTTTCCCCGCCTACCGGCCACCCCCAGTCCTAGCAGAGGCGCGGCGCCGACCATGGCGTGGGCGGAGGACGAGGCCATCGGCCCCGACGTGGCCTCTGCGGGCCTGCACGTATCGGAGCGGATCGGCCGCGACGCCGCCGCGCATCCCGACCTGGAGGAGGCACTCGAGGCCTCGCGCTACGCTTCCCACCCCTACTCCTCGCACCCCAAGGAGGTAATCCCCGGCGCAACCTGCCGCTTACTGTATTCTAGAGGATGTGCGCGCTTGAGTCGTTCGTCCGCAGCAGCGTATGTTTGGGCGAGGTATTTTATTTGCTGTATCTGGAACTTGCTGCCGAGTACTAGTAGTTTTTGGGGATTGGCGGAAGTTTTTAGTCTTCCCGTTTATTTGGGTTAACCTAGGGCGTGAAGCTCTGAAATGGACTTGAAATTGGACCTGTTTATTGGATATTGGTAGAGAAGTCCGGTGAATTTTCTCCATGGTGCAGTGGTGTATCATTTTGACAAGTTTGGCTGTTTACGAGGAATTTCGTGGCAAATGCTGTGAAATTTAATCCAAAATTCTGGGAAACAAACTAGAGCTTATAACTGTGTGTATTTTGGAACTTACACTGGAGACTAAATCAGGGGGATTCTAGATTTGTTGTGACCTTTGTGATCTGGGTTGGACATAAGAGGAAATAAGTATGCAGTGACAGTTTAAGCTTTGCAATATGCCCGAACTCTCACCTAAAATAACATTACCAACCACCTCGTGAGGCAGTGAGCTTCCTTATATTTGCGAGCAGGCCTCAGCATGTAAGCGTTTGGGCTTGGCTATTAGTCGGAAGAATTGCAAAGGATGCATCTGAGCTCAAGCAGAGCTTAATCACGTCTCAATGTAAGCTCATTGGTATCGTGCAACGGTATTTCACAGTAGACATTCTAGCACTAGACCTCCATGTGTGAAAACACACTTGTGTCTAGGTGTGTATTAGTAGAATGCATGCATATATTCAGTGCTAATTTCTAATTGCGCTGAGCTCCAGCTTAAACTTAATAATCCTGATAGTTGAGTTTGGGTTTGAGCTGAGCCAATGTAACCTGTTGAGCTTCTCTGCAGCCTTACCTGCAAACTCTCCCGTTGACCGTTAGTTCTGCAACATCTTTTTTCTTTTTGCAGAACTGATAGATAAGAGCATATGCCAGAAAGGCATAGTTTAACACTATTTTTACTTCTTTTGGATCTTTCAACCGTCGGTAGTTAACAAACTCCATTTTATATTCCAGAGTGTGCAGCACACTACTACCAACCCAGTGGCATCCATGTTCTTGCTGTGTGGAGATTATTCAAGTGTTCCTTTACCCACACACCTTAACTCTTTTAGGTGGCGAGCATCCTTGATTTCAAATTCTAGCCATTGGGAGCAAAATTAATGAATTCAGGGCTATTTTTTTTGATTGTTTATATGGAAAGAGCTAGGTTTTGTGGATAAATACTTGTTTCTGTATTTACTCATGAGGAGTCTCACCTGAAGCTTGAGAGATCTCGGAAGTATTTGCCTAAAAAAGGGAGATCCTTAAGTCATGCTAATCATTTCCATGGTATTGGATAATGACGATTAACGAGGGGCATATTGACATCTTTCCTTACTCCTTAATTACAAAAAGTCGGACATTTGCATTCATGTGAATTGAAGGGTCTAGCAAGGCCTAGTCTTTTCTACCATCTGTGTTTGTTCTGAGTTATATCCTGATGTTATTATGATTTTTTTGCATGTATTATTTTGTCTTTTAACTATATAACATTCTTTATGTTCTGCTGCAGTGGCCTCCTCTGGTAGAAGTTGCTGAAACTCGGCAGCTACCTCCTATGCTGATCGAAAGATATAATGCAGCTGCTGGTGAAGGAACAGCCCTTTGTGGAATATTTTCTGAAATACACCGGGCCTGGGCAACTGTCGACAATTCATTTTATGTTTGGCGCTTTGATAAGTGGTAATTCACTATTTTTGCATATTCATCCCTTTTGCTGACATACAACTTAAGCTAAGCAATACTGTAGCCCTACTTCATGATGCTAGTCTTGTTTGCTTTGTATCTAAAAGCTATTTCCATCATGTTTTTAAGGGGTATCCTTTAGGGATTCTTAGGCAACACTTAGGTGGTATGGTGCCCTGGCAGCGCCTTGGAATTTCGCCCGCCTTAGGCGCTTAGGTGCTCTCTTAGGCGTCAGAGCGGGGTTAGAACGCTTTAAGATGCCTAACCGCCTTAGAAACCGCGACTTCCATTGTTATCAGTAGTTGCCAGCTGTATTTTTCCAGAGAATGCCTTAATATTGGGCCTTTCCTTTCCATATGCGTGTTTGTGTGGATGGAACTGAGTTAACTGTGTGTTTAGTCTGCGAATTAGTTTCTGTACACTGAAGTTGCTTGTCTAAGCAATCCTAATATTTTGACCATTGATCTTAATGTGCATATTGGGTAGGGGCTTTGTACCTGACCATCTCTATCAAGCCAATCATCTATTATTATTGATGAAGTTGTATCTTCTTTTATTGCATATTACATTTGGGAAACATTATTGTATAGTTGGTGTTGAAAATCATCTTCCTATATTTACGTGTAATTGAGTATGTGGCAAAGATCAAGTCTGATTAGCAAAAGTGATTTTCACCTTTTATATAGTAACATCCAGTGATGCAAACAATCTCACTTCTCTGTGGAGTCTAATATTAAGTCCCCTCACTAGTGGTAGGCGAAGTTTTGTGGCTAACCGTCTAATGCGTGGCATATGTTTTTCTCTATTTACCAGGGATGGCCAATGCCAAGATCATCATGCGGATGAGCAAGCAATTTGTGCTGTTGGACTTGCTAGAGTAAAGCCTGGGATTTTTGTTGAAGCTATTCAATACATTTTAGTATTAGCAACTCCTGTGGAGGTAAGGATGCTTGCGAGTTATGCTTTTTAACTGTAATCTACATGCATGCCAAACTTCAGCAATGCAAAGTACTTTATGTTGCTAACTTACTGTGCAAAGTTTGAGGATGTATGTATCCATTCCAAAATAATTGAAGTTCTAGTTTTGTCCTAAGTCAAACTACTTTGAGTTGACCAAGTTTAGAAAAACATATCAACATCGGATGCTGTAAATATTGACAATTTTTTCTCTAAAATCTGGTCAAATTAGAGAAGTTTGACTTAGGAAAAAACTAGAACTTCAATTATTTTGGAATGGATGGAGTATTATATTACTCTTTCATTTTATTACATTGTCATAAAATTTCAACCATTAAGTTGTAAACTGAAAGCAACTTGAAAACCTCTTAATACAGTTTGGGAAGGACCAAATTTTCCATTTGCACCAATCTATTCTCGTTTACATATCAAGCTAGTACTGAAATTTACGGTTAACAAAATGATGGACACTACTCTTACATCTATCTTTAGTTTTTTTTGTGTGTGACAGATATTTGTGTTCCACAGTGCTTGACTATGGGAGCACTTATTTCTTTTGAAATACTTGCCTTTTTCATTAAGTAAGAAGAGAGTAAGAATTGCCCGCTATATGTGGAATAGCTGAAGACTACAACTGATTGAAAACAATGTTATTTAGTGAAATTTCATCTGTTGGAGGATGACTGCATGATAACATCAAATAAAACTTTTCTGCTTAATTGAGGTTGATATGCCTGCAAATTCTTTGGTTATGTATTTTTCTTTTTGTTGAGTTTCCTTTTATTGATCGACATTTACTGTTGTGAACCTGCAAATCTTGCAAGCTCTTTCATAAGTTTCTATTTATGACTCTTATTTTCGAGCCAATATACACTCACCTACATCTATTCTGCCAGCTGATACTAGTTGGAGTTTGCTGTTCTGCTAGTGCTGATGGGACAGATCCATATGCTGAGCTTTCATTGCAACCTTTACCTGAGTATGTGATTTCTACTGATGGTGTCACAATGACGTGCATCACATGTACAGACAAAGGTCAAATTTTCCTGTCTGGACGTGATGGGCATATATATGAATTGCAATACACAACTGGTTCAGGCTGGCGTAAGCGCTGCCGTAAAGTTTGCTTGACCACTGGTTTAGGCAGTCTTCTTTCCAGGTATCTGCTGTAAAGTCAGAAATCTGACTTTTTGCTTTGCTTTGCTTATTAATGTTTTTTTTAATTTCTTCCTGGTCACATGCTTATTCAGCTAACATAATTTTCAGGTGGGTCGTGCCAAATGCCTTTAAATTCTCTGCTGTTGATCCTATCGTGGATATGGTTATTGATGAGGAGAGGAACACTATCTATGCACGTACAGAAGGCATGAAACTGCAACTTTTTGATTTAGGAGCCAGTGGTGATGGTCCTTTGAAAAAAATCACTGAAGAAAAAAACCTTGTTGATCCACGAGATGCCCCTTATGGTGGTCGTAGACCTAATGCACCAAGAGCTTCACGATCCCCGAAGCCATCAATAGTATGTATATCACCCTTATCAGCCATGGAATCAAAATGGCTCCATGCTGTTGCTGTTTTATCAGATGGCAAGAGATTATTCATTTCTACATCAGGTGGAAGTAGTTCTTCAGTTGGACTGAACACTAGTTTGCAGAGGCCAAGCTGTTTAAAAATTGTTGCTACTAGGCCTTCCCCACCTCTAGGGGTTGGTGGTGGACTCACATTTGGTGCTGTTTCTGCTGCTGGCAGAGCTCAGCCGGAGGATCTGGCATTGAAAGTGGAGTCTGCTTTCTATTCTGCTGGTGCTCTCATAATGTCAGATTCATCTGCTACAGCTATGTCCTCCCTTTTAGCTGTGCAGAAAGATTCTGCTGCCCAGTTATCCCTCCCCAGCACCTTCGCAACAGCTTCTAGAAGCTCTAGGGCTCTCCGAGAAACAGTCTCTGCTTTGCCTGTTGAGGGTCGGATGCTTTGCGCCTCCGATGTGTTCCCACTTCCGGATGCTGCTTTCATCATGCAGTCTTTATATGCAGATGTGGAATGCTTTTCAGCCTTCAGCAAACCTTCTGAGAAGGCCTCTATAAAACTGTGGGCCAAAGGCGATCTTCCTACCCAACATATCTTACCTCGGAGGAGGATTGTAGTATTCAACACAATGGGTTTGATGGAAGTAGTTTTTAACAGGCCGGTTGACATCCTAAGAAAGTTGTTTGATGGGAACACCTTGAGATCACAAATAGAAGAGTTCTTTAACCGCTTTGGTGCTGGAGAGGCTGCAGCAATGTGCTTAATGCTAGCTGCAAAGTTACTTTATGCCGAAGATAGTCTGATAAGCAATGCAGTCTCTGAGAAAGCTGCTGAAGCATTTGAGGATCCTGGACTTGTTGGAATGCCTCAACTTAATGGCACTACTGCTTTGTCTAACACTCGAACTCAGGCTGGAGGCTTTAGTATGGGACAAGTTGTTCAGGAAGCAGAACCTTTGTTTTCTGGTGCATATGAAGGGCTTTGCTTATGCTCATCGAGACTGCTGTATCCAGTGTGGGAACTTCCAGTTATGGTGGTTCGAGGACGTTCCAGTGATCATGGGGATGGTGTGGTTGTTTGCAGGCTTTCTACTGGTGCCATGAAGGTTCTTGAGAGTAAGATTCGTTCATTGGAAACATTTCTAAGATCCAGAAGAAACAAGAGGAGAGGACTTTACGGGTATGTTGCTGGCCTGGGTGATTCTGGTTCCATACTGTACAAAACAGGGCCTACCATTGGCGCTGGTGTCCGTAACAATGGAAAGAGTCCCTACCGCATTAGAGACACAGATGGTGCAGATCAAGCTGCATTAAATAAGAAGCCACGGTCGCTTTATACATCAGCAGAACTAGCTGCTATGGAGGTAATATTTCTGAAATTTGTTAAGAGAAAATCTTAATTTGTTTGCTCAATACTTTAGTTGGATAAACAGGTGAGGGCAATCGAGTGCCTTAGGCGGTTGCTTCGAAGGTCCGGTGAAGCACTTGTTCTACTTCAACTTATTTGTCAGCATAATGTTGCTCGCTTGGTTCAGACATTAGGCAATGATTTGCGCACAAAGTTAGTTCAGTTAACATTTCATCAATTGGTATGCTCTGAGGATGGTGACCAGCTTGCAATGCAGCTTATTTCTTCACTCATGGAGGTAGCACTCTCCTCCCCCCCTCCTTCTATCCAAACCACCAACAAGGAAAAGATGCATCATTCATAAATATTTATGTCTGTACTTTCACGTGATTTTTCAGTACTACATTGGTCCAGAGGGCCGAGGAACTGTCGAGGATATCAGCACTAAGCTGAGGGAGGGCTGTCCTAGCTACTTCAACGAGTCAGACTACAAGTATTACTCGGCAGTGGAAAGTCTTGAGAAAGCATCTATGCTAAACAACCATGAGGAGAGAGATGTTCTTGCTAGAGAAGCCTTCAATCTGTTGACAAAAATTCCAGACTCTGCTGATTTGAGTGCTATTTGCAAGAGATTTGAGAACCTACGGTTAGTTGCTTGCTGAACTATCTTTGTACACAATGAATACATTATATAAATACTGAACACTTGGATTTATTCTGTCTGCGAACTGATGTTTCCTCTATTTTGCTGGCTGTGAGTTCAGATTCTACGAGGCTGTAGTGCGCTTGCCACTACAGAGAGCTCAAGCGCTTGATTCCAATGCTGGTGTTACCAATGGGCAAATTGATGCAAGACATCATGATACAATAACTGCACAGCGTGTACAATGCTATGAAATAGTTATGAATGCTCTGCGTACCCTCAAAGGTGCTGGGAGAAGTGGGCAACCTAGTCCAATGATTGCCCTTGATCCAGCTTCTCGAAGCAAATGTATCAAACAGATTATTCAACTAAGTGTCCAGTGGCCAGACACAGTGTTCCATGAACATCTATACAGGACACTTATCGAGCTCGGTTTGGATAATGAACTTTTGGAGTATGGAGGCTCTGATTTGGTTGCTTTTCTTCAAAGTGCTGGCCGTAAGCATCAAGAAGAGGTGATTCCTAATAACCATGTGGCATTATTCGACATGTATTTATTATTTTGTCTAAACTGGAAATTTTGTCGACATGTTGGACCTGATGGCCTCGTCGAAGAGTGTTTAGTAGAACATCTTGTCATTTTTGTAGTTTTGTTGCATCTATCTTTATAGGTCCACAACTGCCCCTCCATTCATGCACACTATTGTCCTGGTAGGAGTAGGACCCATGCATCTTAATAAAATGTGGACTGAAACTATTAATATGATTTCCCTTGGTTAATATCCTGTTTATTGCCAGCCAAAAACTACATTATCTGCTTAGGTTTGCATGTAGCCAGGCTATATCTTCTCTAATATACCAGCCAGATCCAATCACACTACCATGCAATTGTTCCTGCTACGTAGTGTTTTTCCTGCTTTGTTAGTCTTGGAGTGTCATCTACTCCTCTTCAAATACTGGTTATATTATTCCTTCAGTTAGAAATACCTTTGTGTTTGCTAGATCTTTCCAGGTATCAAGTGGGTATGCATAAAATCATCATAACTTTTACTCAGTCCAAATCTGTACCCTGTTTGAAATATATGCATGTTGCGCTGTCCTGATCTGCTCTTCTTCAATTTTAAGGTTCGAGGAGCTCCTAGGTTGGACGATTTAGGTGCACCTATTTCTACCAGTCAAACGAAGTATCTTGAGCTCCTAGCCAGGTACTATGTTCTCAAGGGGGAGCATATTGCTGCTGCCAGGATGCTATTGATATTGGCAGAAAGGCAGTGCTCCAATGCTGAAGAAGCTCCTGCTCTTGACCAGAGGTCTCCTCCAGATTTCTGCTTCTTTCGTTTAACTCTGCATTTCCATGCATATATGGATTAACACCTAACTTCACAATCCAGGTACCAATATCTGAGCAATGCTGTGCTACAGGCCAAAAGTGCAGGCATTACTGCCGATTCGTCGAGAAATCCTATCGATAGTAGTACAGTGGATCTACTTGAAGGCAAACTTGCAGTGCTTCGGTTCCAAATGCAAATCAAACAAGAACTGGAGTCTGTGGCTTTGCGGCTTGAAAGTGTTCCAAGCAGTTCTGAATCACCTAGTGATCCCTTTCCCCGTGATAATATTCTAGCTGACTTAGAGTCTGCCAAGGATGCGAAGGACAAGGCGAAAGAGCTTTCACTGAATCTTAAGAGTATTACTCAGCTATACAATGACTATGCAGTTCCATTTAATCTTTGGGAGGTATGATTTTCTGCGACTCATGGAATTCTAGTTGGATCACAGCATTGTAACATGATGCACTAATCTCTCAGCTTATGGATTAAATTTTAATGCTTGACGTTGTGGAGCTAAATATTAGCAAATGGGCTTCTCAAAATATCCATACTTGATGCTTCCATGGAATCAAATCAACCTAAAATTGATTATCATGCTCATCTGCATTTTACTTATTCACCTAAAATTGAACTGTAACCAGAATCGAAGTTATTATGCATTAAAGTTGAATGAGTTGATGGATGTGCACTCTAAGATCATGCATGCGTCTGTTCACCTTGGAACATGTACTACTAGGAAATCATGCTGCTAGTGTTGTTCTGTTTTTTCCTTGAAAACTAAATAATTGATGCGGCTCATCAATTTGGCTACTTTCGGAACCAAAGAATTGCGAGACTACTCAGCAAACTAACACTATGGCTGCGGTGTTTTTGACTTTGTGGGTTGGGTCATGCATTTGTACTTACCAAGTGCCTTTATTTGGGTAAGGCTTATGTCTGGTTTCGGCAATTACTACAGAACTTGATGACTCGAAGCTTATTGTTTATAGGTTTGCCTGGAAATTCTCAACTTCGCAAATTACTCTGGAGATGCTGATAGCAAGATTATTAGGGAAATTTGGGCCAGACTCCTTGACCAAACACTTACAAGAGGTGGTGTAGCAGAAGCATGTTCTGTGGTGAAGAGAGTTGGCTCCAAACTTGATCCTGCAGATGGAGCTTGTTTACCTTTGGATATAATATGCCTTCATCTTGAGAAGGCTGCCTTGGTACATACATCTATTAATGTATTTTTTGTACTTAGCACCGTTGCACTTCACATGGGGACTAATAGCATCATGCTCATATCTACAGGATAGGTTAAGTTCAGGGGCAGAATTAGTTGGTGATGAGGATGTTGCAAGAGCCCTTCTCGGAGCTTGTAAAGGTCTAGCTGAACCTGTGCTTGCTGTGTATGATCAACTGTTATCGAATGGCGCAATTGTGCCCTCACTTAATCTGAAGCTGCGCCTTCTGAGATCAGTTCTTGTAATTCTTCGTGAATGGGGAATGTCGGTCATTGCACATAAGCTAGGCACAACAACTGCTGGGGCTTCGTTCTTTTTGGATGGGACATTTTCGCTGAATCAAACAGGGTCTTTGAACAAAGGCGTTCGAGATAAAATAATTAGTTTGGCCAACAGGTAAGCAACTTACATACTCCCTCCGACCCATATTAGTTGACTCAAACTTGTCTAGATTCGAATGTATCTAGCACTAAAACTTGACTAGATACATTTGTTTTTAGATGAATCTAAGTCAACTAATATGGGTCGGAGGGAGTAATACATTTCTGTGTCAGATCTGTTGCAAAGTTCCCTTTCATTCCTAGTGTTTTTACTGCATAGTGATATTAATTGCCCTATGCATGCAAATAGACATCTACTAGATTGTGTGGATGTTCTAACAAGCAAGCAGCCATGAATCAGGAAATCAAGGCTCAGTTCTTGGTGCTAACTTTATAAGCTGCTGAAAAGTAGCGTTATGATACTGTACCAAAACACCCTTTCTGCATCATAGTTAGATATATCTATCCTATTTTCTCTGTTAGCCACAGATTCAAAAAACCCTTTCTGCAGAACTGTACCAAAAGCGCTTGTTACCAAATGGTAAAATACGGAAATCTGGTGCAGCAAAACAGGATTACCTTAATCGACCACAGTGCCAAAAATCTAAAAATGGACTGTTCTTTCAACAGCTACGATTTGAATTGGAAGTTTCATTTTTTGTCTTTGCTGCCTCAGTTTATTTGATCCTTTGTAACCTTGCCATATAATAACTTCTAATCAGCGAGTCAAATTGCTAATCCTGTTTGTTCATACTTGCTACTTGAATGTTACTTCAGTAAATCATGTAACTGCATATGGTATATGCTTACATTGTGTTCTCATCTTCAGGTATATGACTGAGGTGAGGCGATTAAACCTTCCGCAGAACCAAACAGAAAATGTCTACAGAGGTTTCCGTGACCTAGAGGAGAAATTGTTGTCTCCTTATTAGCCATTCTTTATGTCTTCTCGGTATTGTAAAGCATGGGATGCACATTTGTTGTTGTACCAAGTATGGGAATAAAGCCAAAGACATCTTGATTCTACTGGACATGATCTCTCATATGCTGTCATCCATGTAGTGGATCTTTTGTGCAAGAACCCAAGGCTACCCAGGAGGGCATCACGAATCAGATTGTACATGCAAACCATCTTTTATTTCTTCAGAAGTTCGCTTGGATCTGCAGAACTGTTTGCTTCAATTGGGGAAACAGCAGGGTACTGAATCTGATCTCTTTGTGCAACGTGAACTATGCCTGCTGTTGTTTCAGTTTGTTGTGTTATGTGTACCATCAGGTTGTACAGCTCCATGGGTAAATGATTTTTTTCAAGTTTGTCTCTAGCGTTGTTTTTTCTTGGTTAGAACATCATTTCTATAGCAGAAAAATTGTTACTGGTATAATGCATTAATTTTTTACTGTTGCATAGGGTACACTTGTTTGTTTCTGGATATTGCCACATTAAACTATGATGACCTGAGTTTTGTGCTGTTGTCATGCACATGGATCCCTAACGCTGTTCTGAATCTTACACTTCTTGAAACTGAAACACAGATGTCTTGCTTTTTTTTTTTTGAGGGTGAAAGTCTGGGCGTTATTGCTTGAGCGTGGAAGTATCTGGTGATGTACTGAAGCAGTCATGTAAAAAAGCAGTACATGCCCATGCCTATTAATATGCGTACTTTTCTTTTTTGGTGCTAAGATAATTCGTTTACCCTTTGATATTTTATGGGCTACAACTCAGGCTGTAAGTGGGAATGGGCTGCCCACGGACCGCCAGCCCATCCCACCTTTTTACGTTTAGTGGAGACCCATTAGTTAGAGAAGAAAACATTTGGGATCCCACGGTTCTTCCGTTACCGCCGCCATGCCGCCAGGAGATGGCCTCCATGGCGATGGAGGTAGCCATGCTGGGAGGAACTGCCTCACAGTCCCTGCTTCCTCCCCGCAACGAGGGAGGTGACTGCGACTTCGAGGTCAAAGGTCCCATTCTGATGCTCCATTATCGTTGAGGAGCAGCGGGAAGACGACGCCGTTGTCGTGGAGGAGGGCAAGCGATCTGTGTCTGCCAACCTCCCTCTCCTCCTCGTGCTCTCAGCCGTGTGTGGACCTCGCCGAGCTGCTCCCCCTCAAGGATGAGCTGAAGCTGCTGTGTGCGGACCTCCTCGAGGCCGGACTACCGCGCCTTCATCGCCTGCCTCCGCATCTTGGACGACGTCGCCTGCTTGGTACATGCCCTTGCCAACCGAGTCCCCCCAATCTGCTGCTACTAGTGCTCCGATTGAGAGGCAGATGCTATTTCTTGGCGAAATTTGAACCATACGCTATTCTGTTTCTGGGTATTAAGCATGTTTTGTGCTCAGCTCCCTAATTATCTCCTCAGAGACACTTGGGTATCAGAAATTCCACAACATAAGGGGAAACAAGAAACCATGATTTCCGCAAGGAATCGATGAGCATGAACGTGCAGGTATAGTAGCTTCCAGAATTCATTGTTAGTTTGAGTGAGCATAAATGCATAACTAAAAGAAAAAATACAGTGTGTTTGAGTAGCTGCAATTTTTGCAAAGCATATGTCTCAATCATACTCGTAATATCCCTGTTCAGGGCAGTTCCTTCCATCAGCAATTTTTTGGTTGCTTTTTGTCTGCAATTTTCTTCTATAGGAATTCTAGGAGTAATACTAACTAGTACTCCAATTTGAGAGCTTTGTTTTCAGTTGGCTCATTGGCAAATTGCTTATAGTATGACAAGAGCAAAATCATCAATAGAAGTCACACTAGCATGATGTTACTGGAAGTCATCTTCACTGTGTACTCTGAACTGATTACTTTACAATTGGAAATAACGATAACTGTAATGTAATGAAGTCACTGCATTCAGGAAATTCCACTCTTCAAGGTTATACTCCCTAGTCCCTAGTGCCTACCGAAAGTATGTTTGGTGAAGCCTGGAAAGAAATTGACCAATAACCAGTGATTTGGTGAAGTCGTAACATTACTATGCTAATTTCCTTGACATCATCTTGTTTCATGTCACTTCTTCTATTGTCATGGTACGGTCATTTAGATGGAAACTGCTCAGTGTTTGATCCGTACAAGATCAACACTGTTTGAATTGAATAATCAGTGCTAGGGGTAGTTCATGTGGACAACAAACTTAGATTCATATGGTGCTAATCAGATATTAGCTGAAAGGGATATCACTCATCTTGTTATACATTCAGAACAAGATCTAAAAGAAAGCGAACAAAATAGCCAAGTGAAACTGGGTATTTTCTGAATATTTTCTACTACTTGCAAAATACCATCTCTTCTTTCTAAATATTTACTGAATATTTTTCTGAATATTGTCTAATACTTGCTAAAAGAAAAGCAAGGCAATCTGGAACTTGCCAAATACTTGCTAAAATCCTAGAAACAGTGTAATTTTTGGTATGCCAATATTTGGGCATGCCATGATTACTGGCATTGCATTATTTTGTGTCATTTTATGCAACTGCATATGCGAGATTGATCCCGGCGATCTGCGGATGCCGAAGCCTGGAGGTGGCCGGTGATGATGGGGTCCAACACTCTGGTCCCAGAGCACGGGCCGGCAACGTGCTCGGCGAGCCGGAGCCTGGATTCGGTTTCGCTGGCCTTCTACCCTAGTTGTTGTTGTCGGTGAGAAGAAGACAACAACATGGTGGGTGACCGCCTCAAGGTGGCCCAGGTGCTAGGCGAGCCCTGCTGCTGCTGGGGACAAGGTCGCCGGAGATCTGCGCGGGGCAAGGCGATGCGCTGGGGCGATCGATCAGGGGTAAAAAGGTAATTACCCTTTGTTTTGAGGGCTATCGGAAAATGCTTCCACGACTTACAAAAGTGGACGGAGGGAGGACCTAGAATTAAGGTAGATATCCGTTTGTAAAAACTCTTTCATACATGTGCATCGAGCTTAGGATGTCCATGTGAATTTTGGTTAAAGTACATTCTTCTTTGTTATTTTACTAGTCCGTAGGATGATCTTTCTTTGTTATCTTTCAAGAGCTTTGTACTTGATTAAGGTTTGAATATTAAAAAATTTCATCAATTATCCAGGGCATCATTCCAGCATACACGATAAGAAACAACATGCAAGTGATCACTGATACTCCATGTACTAGAGTAGAAGGCAATAGACTGTATCTAATTAGTAGGACATTTCCTTTGTACTAGCTTGACCATGTACTGATATTTTGAAAAGGAATGATATTTCCTTTGTATCCCTAATATTCATGTGTAATCACATTTGAAAAAGAATGACCTTGTGTACTAGTGTGATGAATCTGGATGCCTTTTTTCTGAACTTGTGCGATGAAGCTAGCTGATCTTTCATGTGAATTGTACCTGTGTGATCAAGCTAGCTGCAGGTAGCTCTCGTGGGTATGTACCTGAAGCTGGCGGGTATAGGTGGGAAAATGGGTGTTACTTAAGACTAGCAGATTTAAATAGTCAAGTAGCGAAAGCCCATTACTTTATACGGTACAGGTGGGGCTGCTGGTGGGCAGCCGTGAGCGTGCCCACCTACGGCCTGAGCTACAGCTAAGCGTGACAAATCCACAACGTGAAGCATCTGCTCAGCACACATCATCCCATGCATAACACGCTCGAAAATCTGGGCATTCAAAACAAAATCCTACTCTCCCTGCGTTATTACACCCGAAGCATTCACGCCAGCAAGGCTCCATAAAGCCTACCTCCTCTGTAATCTTTGTTACAATCATCATGACGGTAGAAGCTTCATTTAGGAAGACCTTGGCATTCCTTTTTTCCTCCATATCTCCCAAGATATCAACCTCGCAAGTGAAGCTAAGACCTTCCTTGATTGGCCTTGTTTATGTATCTTCTCCTTCCACCATTCTTTGACCGATCAAATATCCTGCCAACTAGTTAGATCAACATCATGAAGATATAGCCACTCTTTGATTAAGCTCCACACCCTCTTTTCTCTAATCTATTCGCCGTTCACACTATTTTAGATGATTAACCAAGCAAAGAGCTTGCACTTAGGAGGGGCCTAAGGTTTCCAAACCAAGGAGGGCATGGAGGATATAGTTTGTCCCAAGAATTGCATAGCATAGGCCGTCTTGGAGGAGTAGCATCCATCAATAGAGAGCTTCCAAAAGATATCATCTGGCATGTTTGCAATAAGTTGGACCTATTGTAGAGCTTCCCAAAGCCTGCAGAATTGCACAAGATGATCTAGTGTGAGGCCGTCTTGAGTGCTACCTCGATTTACCCAACTTTGTTGCTCCAAAGCTTTCCATATGGTGCAATTGTTCCTTTGTCCATGGGTATCCTTCCATTAAGCCAAGAAGCTTTCCAAAAAGAGCGTGTTGTTCATTTCCAATGGTCACGTTAGTTGCTGCCGCAAAAAAGGTCAATGTCTTGAGGTGTGCAAAGCGTTCCAAGGCCGGCCCAAGGTTTGGCTTCATCACTCCATTCTTGCCAAACCATCTCACGCGAAGAGATGTTGCAAACTTCTTCAAACTGAGGATTCCAAGACCACCATATTCTTTGGGCTTACGACCCATTTCCCAATTTACTTTGCATTTTTCATCGGTGACTTTGTCACAAGCCGCCCATAGAAAAGCTCTTCTTATGCTATCGATCTTCGTGAGAACTTCAATTGGGATGTTAAGCGCGGTAATGAAGTAGATGGAAATACTAGTGAGCACCGATTTGACAAGAGTTGCACAACCGACCATGGCCACATGCTTGCTAAGCCATGGGACGAGTTTTGCAGCCATTTTGTATTCCAAAGGTTTAAAATGAATTCTTTTTAGCCTAAATATCAAGAGGGAGTCCAAGGTACTTCATGGAGAATGTTGTGCAGGAGGCCATGAAAGCTTGTAGGATGTGGTTAAGCTCTATATCAGCACACCTTATGGGAGTAACTTGACTTTTGGAGCAATTTGTGACAAGCCCAGTAGAATCTCCAAAACTTTGGAGGGTGTTAGCAAGGAAGTTTATGTCATCTTTGTTGGGGGCCAAACAAATAACGGCATCATCGGCGTAGAGGGAGGTACGAACCATGGGTGCTCTCCCACGAAGCTTTTGAAGTTTTCCTTGCTCAGTGGCTTTGCGGAGAATGTGGTAGGGGGTCAATGGCTAGCACAACAAGGAGTGGCGAGAGAGGGTCCCCTTGTCGTAGCCCTCTCCCATGCTTGATGGGGTCACCGACAACACCATTGAGAAGCACCCTAGAGGACGCGGTAGAAAGAAGCGCGGGATCCAGTATCTAATTTTGCTTAGGAAGCTTAGGTGAAGCAACTCCATCAAATAGTCCCACTGAACCGAGTCAAAAGCCTTTTGATGTCAAGCTTAAATAGGAGCATTGGCGTCTTGGTCTTGTGGAATTTTCTTGCCAAGTTTCTTACATAGAGAAAATTATCATGTATGCTTCTCTTCTTTATGAAAGAACTTTGAGTGTTGGAGACAAGCTTGTTCATGTGAGGGGCAAGTCTAGTGGCCATCATCTTGGAGATAAGCTTCGCAATGGCATGGATGAGGCTAATGGGGTGGAAATCGGTGACTTATCCGGCCCCTTATTTTTTGGGCATGAGAGCAATGTTGGCAGAGTTGAGCCAATGAAGATTTTCGGAGTGTAGGCTTGAAAATTGGTTGATCACCGCCATTACACCCTCTTTAATGGTGTTCCAACAAGCCTTAAAAACACTCATGTAACCATCCAGACCTGGCGCTTTGTTACTAGCCGTTTTTTGACCACAAGTTTAACCTCTTCCTCTGAGAACGGCTCACAAATAGCACTAAGATCACATTGTGGTGTTGGAATTGTAGCCCAACTGAAAGTTTTAGAGCACGAAAGGGCCTTTTTGATGACATTTTTTTGACACTCCCGAGATCAGGGTTAAATAAATCCCAGACCTTAATATGACATAAGCCTAACCTAGAGCTTGAGGATGTTCAGTGAAAAATCGGTAACATAACAGTGACCCTGTGACTCAAAAATTATTATAGCAAGCTCATACCTGAGCAGAGAACCAAAATATTACAGGCAAAGGTCACCGACCACAACTATCAAACAACGGAATACAAAATTATGCTATTAAGTATAGCAAACTTAACAAATGGCCTAAGAGGCTTGAAACATAATAATGACGTACCAGCCCATAGATTTCAGGCTGCCGGGCGGGAACCCCAAGCTACTCGTTGGTGTCGATGTCGTACCAAACTCATCTTTAGGGGAACACTTACTCTGTTACAAAATATCAACAAAGCAAGGGTGAGTACAGGGTGTACTCCACAATATTTATGGCTGGTGGAGTTCTTTTGCATAAAGCTATCTTTGTTTATAAAATAAGAGGGAGATAAGCTCATCTAATCAGATTATTTCAGAAGGGGATAAGAGAGCGGCATCTCTAACTAAATTGATCATCATATCTTTGATATCCATCAAATCATCACCACATCTTAACTAGGATCACCCCCTCGTACCCATGAGGAAGCATTCTTAAGCACACATTGATCTGCCAAGTTTTACGATTAGGTTATAGTTCTCTATGATCTTAGAATCTGGTCACCAAGCGTTCATAACTGTGAACACGGCTTTTTGAAAATATTTAACCCTGTAAGGGTGTACAACTTTACCCACACCTACTAACCGACTCTTAATGTCATTGCATAAGCCCTTTTCTTTGGAAGGCCAGCAAAGGGTAGTTAGACACGACCTTTACCTTGCTTTCTCCTAGTCCATGAGTCACCAAGAGAGGGTTGTCTCGGCCCAATCTCTATGTCCAAGAATCAGGAGTACTCCCGGAGCCTCCTTCCTCCTTGTACATGCCCTATATGATGCACCATCTTCAACCTATCCAAATATGCAGATGCCAATTCTCAAACTATAGACTCATGGATCAGACTAGGCAAGTTAGTGAGTCGAGGAGGTTCCCATAAATCCCAGTATGGTTGTACGCTTGTCTCGGTTCCAAAGGCAAGAACTCGGGTCCTAGTGGTGGTATGGGACTACAAAAACCACATCCCACCGTGGCCTCCCATACAAGCCTTAACATGTTTAACCTCATATCACCTTCATACCTCCTTTTCCTGTCATACTAGATTCATTGCATTTGATACATCATCTGAATGAACCAATATTAACAGCTAAGCATGCCATATATATAAGCTCTAGCAATGCATACAAACCAAACCTAGTTATGCTAGGAGCAGTGGATAAGGTAATGTAATCTCAAAGAGAGTAATGCAACAAATAGGATACTCTATCTATCGATAAAAGACCATAGTAGAATCGTATACATCATGGCAAAAATTGAGATGATTTAAAAGCATGAGATTGTATAATGGTGGGGCTATGCTTGCCTTTGCTCGTTGATAACCAATAAGAAGATCTTCGGAACCTTGTACTTGACTTGGTTACAGTTGTTTAAGTATTGATCTTCTATCTTCGACGGTGTTGATCTCCGTCTTCGATCTCGAACTCGATATTGTATTCTACCGGAAAGAACCAAACACTAGAAATATAGGGAAACACCCATGGTATCGATGCAATGATCGAACAAGAATGATGATATGACAACTAACATAGTATTCAGATGACATCATAAAGCATGCTTGACCATTTGAAACAGGGCCCGAGATAGTTAAAGTTCATTTGGTTCTTCTAATAAACTTGTTAGTTAAAATTGCTTAATAATGCATAATTTTGATGCTATCAGATAGATATCATTTTTCTGAACATTTTGATATATTGTACATATTTTTCTGATTTAATATGAATTAGTTATGATTTTCCTAATTTTAATCCATTTTAAAATCATTTTAAAACAATTAAAAATTTGTGGAAATATTCAAATTATTTAACCACTTGGCCCCATGTGTCATAATTTTATTAATTTCAGAAATTATTTTCCAAAATTATTAAAAGTCTGACAGACTAGGCCCACATGCGTGTTTTTATTTTCATGAAATTATTAGAACAAAAGAAAAGGGGTTACTGCCTCATGCTGACGTCAGCAATGGTGAGCTCCCAGGTGGAGCACAAATCAGCCGATTGGACGCGTACGGGGCTGCAGGGAGGGTCGCGCTAGAACGAGCAGTTCATGACGAGTAAGATAGTGGCGACGCCACTCGAAATAGGTCGCTGGAACAAGGCAGGCGACGGAGTGCTACGGCGGACGACGCACGTCGCGGGGAAAACTATGAAGCAAGCGCGGGAAGGGAAGGTACCAGGAGATTCAGAGGCTCACCACAATGCTTACAGAGGGGTCATTGAGCTCGGGGGAGGCCGGAATCGACAACGAGGGCAGCAGCTGGAGTCGAGGATGGAGGTGCTGATTGTAGCGTCTGGGAAATCTTTGGCTTGCGCGCGCTGGCGAGAAAAACCAGTGGAGCACGAGGTTCACGATGGCTAGCTCAGAGAGACGAGGGATGGTCGGAACTAGCGGGGCACCGGAGCACCTGCGACTAGGGTTCGTCGGCCAGCGAGGAATTGGGAAAGAGGATAGGAATCTGCGTCGGCGACATGGGCACTTGTAGGCGGCGAACAACGGCTTAACGCGAATCACACATCCTGGCGAGAGCGGGCGGCAGAGGCGCTGCTTGGCCTTAGCGCGAGGAGGAAGAAAGAAGAAGGACGACGAAGGGATACAGGATGGCTAGGCCACGCTTGGGCTAGAGATGGGCCGTGGCGAAGGAAGAGGAAGCGGGTTGGTTTGCTAGGCTGCGGCCTGTGAAGCTCTTCTGCCTTTTTTTGAAACTGTTTTATATTTTATTTTCTCCTTTTGTATTTATATTTTCAAATTCTTTTCTATTTTGAACATTCTGAAAATACCAAAGGTTTGCAATTATTTTAGAAATACTCAGGGCCCTTGTATCCAGTTTGGGCTGCATATTTTTTTGATATTTTTTTGAAATATCAAAACTATTTGAGAGGTTTTCAAAGAGGGAGGGGAAAACTAGGGTTTAGGGTTTTGCTTTTTTTTTCTTGTAAACATTTTTTATTAGCAAAAATAAACGATGCTCATGATGCACAAACAAATTCTAATGCTCCGTGACCCAACCATTGTTGTGTTTGAGGCGATGGATATGATTCTTTCTTCTCCGGGCATCAACACGAAGGTGGAAATATCTAGTGTTAGCGTTTCCCTCTTTCAAAATAGTAATTCTTGAAGCTTGCCCCTTTCTTGATCTTTAAAGGCCCGTTAAGCCAATAATTCTTCTCTTTAATCTTGTCCCAAGTTCTCTCTCCTCATCACTAAGTGATCTACTTTGTTGTGCCAAGTCAAGTCGAAGGCTGACTTCCAAAGCCATATATAACCCAATCTTTGCTTTGGAGAAGAGAGATTTTCTCCAAATTCTTAGCTTTTTCCCGGTGTTCTTGAGCTTATGGAAGAGTCATTGGAAAGGCTCCACGTGTCTAGTGCCCTCACTACATTCCTTGTTGATCACCTCTTGGAAACCTAGCATTTTTATCCAAAAAATTTCGAAGCGAAAGAATTTTGGTTTCTTTGGGCCACTATCATTTGCAAGGAGAGGGCAATGGTCAGACAATGAAGAGGAAATGTCATTGAGGATGTGATGCGAGAAGACGACTTTCCAATGTCCATTGCAAAAGAAAGTATCAAGTTTGCTCATTGTTGGATCTTGTTGCTCATTGCTCCATGTATATTTCTGATTTTGAAGGTGAATTTTTTTAAGACCACAAGTATTGAGAGCATTTCTAAATCGCACAATTCAGCTCCTATTGGAGTTGGCTCTACTTTTGTCTATAGCTCGATGGCTTGGTTGAAGTCAACCGTAACTAGCTTAGCCTAAATTATGTATTCTATTCACTCACATTTTTTTCCAGAAGTGTAGACAATGCTTAGCTATAACACGCGATTACTATGAGAAGTGTTTGCAAGTCGTTGAGGAAAATAAGATCAAGTCCAAGCAACTCATTTTCAATAAGAATCGTTATACATGTTGTTACCCACAAATCGTTGGAAGATAAAAGTCGTATCAATTTTTGTAGTTGTGACATGGATCTTCCAACGTTTGTCCACTTGGGCACGATGACTTTGCATCACATGGTTATTCCCCCATGTTACCAATTAGTTCAAACCGTCCATCATTTGTGTTTACTTCAATATTGTTCTCTTCTCCCAATTCCCTCATTATTTGCTGTGATTCAGCTAGCAGATCCTGCATCCGCGATGTATCAAAGATGTATGATTTTTGCTGAGTAAGAATGATGAGGCTCCTCAAGCACATCATGTATCTCTGCCTGAGGGAGTTCAACACTATGTCCCGTGTTTGAGGCTGCAATAATAAATATGGCGTTAGAATGGCTAGTTTTGTGCTGTGACTGCAGATGCCTCACCGAGTGCATTTTAACAAACATAAGGATCTAGCATACCTCGTTGTAAAGTGAAATACACTTGCACAGAGCTTGTTCAAGATATTGATAATCGAACTGAAACAGAGAGATCCAAGTCAGCCAAGACAGCGAAGTTAAATTAGGCATGAACAATGCAAAACAGGTAAGGCTGGTCAAGTGTGCCAAAACAGCTGTATCCGCTATACATATACCAAAATTTTGCCATACATATACCATAAAACAATAACCCCAGTTAGACCATTATTCGGTAAAAATCAATTTATAAGGCTCAGCAGCATTGTCCTATTGAAATAGGCATTAGAGCAATAAGTCACATCCCATATATTGCAACAAATTCTAAAGAATCATCTGTGTTGACCCATCGTGAACGGAAGAACAATATGAATAGAACAACATACATTACTAAAACAAAAGATAAATGAAGCAAGTGTACAAACGCAGTCAAGTTGATAAAATCTACAAAATGATAAATATATCCAACAAGCATCGTGGCGTATCTGACCTTTTCAAATTTATGAAAATGGATCCGCAACGTGGTATCACCCCTCAGATGTTTATCTGGCCATATGAACAGCCGACATGTGTCTGATATGCCTGCAGCATCAATTTTGAAGTATCCATGCTTCATACGTTCCAGAGGAAGCTTTAGGAAGAGTGCATGTTTCTAGAGCAATCATTGTTATTTTAGAAGCAAACAAAGGAATGGTGTAAGATTTTATTCAATCATTGCCAAATGCATAAATGAAGCATTAGAAAAGTACTGATGGTGCCCATGCCTGCATTGTTATTCTTCCAGTGTCAAGAAGCCCAACAATTTGAAGTGCTTCCAACTACAATAACAGTATGTATTATCAATAAAAAAAATGGCATTCACACATCGTACCTGGTTAAAAAGACAATGACAATAAATAAAATTCCAATGTTTCATAATCTTAGCCACAACACTGCTGCATCAAGTGACAGATGAATTCCAGGATGCTGGAAGACCATTCTTGCGTAAGCGATTTTGGATATGATGCTTATGTTTGTGTTATGCCTTCATGGAGTATGGGGTTTACATATTATTTGAGGGCATGCTGTTCTATGCTGAAATGGCTGAAGAGAAGGACCTAAAAGAAAGGGAATATGATAGCAGACACAGTGCGGCATGCAGAAAACCCCAGAAGAAACAAATCTGAGAGCTGCGAATCTAACGAATTTTTAACCAGTGGAGAGAAAACTAAATAACCACGAAAGCAGGAAAACAATGTAAGAATGGCAAAGGGATGGACACCAAAAGCTTATAACAAGATATATCCCTCCTTTGATGAGTAGAAGACATACAAGTAAAGCTGTTGCTGCAATCCGCTCTCTTTCCATTGCAAATGCATTGTTTGGTTTTTTCCGATCTTCCCACAAAGTATTCAATATTCCTTGTGTTATCCTACCATGATGAAACATTTATTAGCCTCATTGGGATCATGGAGATCAAAAACTTGAAACACATGTGGAGCTAAATGGAATACCTTATTGAATCATTGACAAGTCGTTCTCCCCTCACAAGGTGAGATCTACGCAGGTCATTTTTCACTTTGATATCACTAATTATACTAATCAGAGTTAGGTTTGCCAGGCGTACCAATGTACTTGCTACCTGTAACAATGAGACCATCATACAGTATGTAATTAACCACTGATAGAATGTGATTGTTATAAACAAAATCCAGTTCCAGACTGGCTCTGCTAGGTGGCCGGTATCACGTTCTAGGTTTCGAGCCCCCGGCAGAGAGTAATCGACCATGTGAGCCAAGTCATACTAGATGTGCCATATGGGCCAAATGAGTCATCCCATATACATATATCACATGTGAAAAAGGATTCAAAACGCTTGTTTGAAAACGTTCTCTAGAGAACTGTATAAGGTATCTTAAGAAGGGGGAATTTCCATGTAACAAAGCTTGTGAGATACTCCCTCTGTTTCAATTTACTCTACGTGTTAGCAAAAGCTCGGGTACCAAGAAGACCACCGAGAGAGCTCCTTTTCACCGTAGCTGGACCTGTTTGCCCCTGATAAAGTCCATGCATCAACTAGTACACTCACACGGTCACACCACACCTCGTCTCCTCTGCCAGAGCACGCGCAGCGCCGCGAGGGTGATTGGGTCTTGCCGGCCACGGCCAAGCACGAGCTGGGACTATCGTCGGGAACCCAGACCAGTGCACGGACGCTGGAGATGGTCACAGCCAGATGGCACCGAATCAAGGTCGTCGGCCTCGTCGCCGTTCGTGCTGGACAGCAATTTCTCGAATTCAAAGGTCGAGGTACCGCTGTCGGTGTCCATGTCCAAGCACTTCCTCATTCTTGCCGTCACCTGCGACCAGGTCGTAGTTGAGCTGCTTGCTGACACCGGCGACAAGCATGCCGTTGTGGTCTAACTGTTGCCGACGCTCGCGAACTGCTTGCCGTCGTGGCCCAGCTGCTTGCCGACGCTCGCGGAGAGCTTGCCATGGTGTTCAGCTGATTGCCGATGCCGCCGACCAGCTCGCGCCATGCACCTTTCGTCCGCTCCGTCGCGCGCTGATCCATGCCACGGCCATCGCGTTCCTTGAAGCCGAGATTGGCCACACACACAGATCCACAGCGCGGCTCTCGCGCGGCTCATCGCCATGGCTGGGCGTGGCCGATCACGAGACCACGAGATCGAAGATTGAGGGGGCGAGGAAAAGGGGGCGGTGGCCAGAGGGGGGATTAGAAGGAATCTCACACGAGGTGAAACTGCAAGCAGAAGTGGAGGGGGTAATTTCGGAATCTGTCCCACCCAAATGGCAACGCGCAGAATAATATGGAAAACCCCGAAAAAACTTAGGCGCAGAGTAAACTGGAACAGAGGAGTACTACCAACTGTGAGCAATTTAATGATAACTGGTTACAGTATTTTCATCTCGTAACCACAACATGTCAATCTACTATAAATCAATAAACAACTCAGAATCTAAATATAAGGCACCAGAAACCTGGATATGGTCTTCAGATAGAATCTTTTTTCTCGCTGCGAGGCATCTAAACATCATAAGACACTGAAACCTGAGTTAGAAAACTTAAAAATGGCCAACGAATCAAAAGAACAGCTTTTTTACCTTTCCAATAATTCTTCTGATTCATTCACATTCCCTATGATTCGAAGAGTAATACCTAAGTTTTCGGCTGCAATTGTAGTATCCAATGAATTCCATCCCTATCAAGCATTTCCACAGATACATTTCAGCAGTTTCAATAGGGATGATGCAATCAAGTGTCCTTGTCCTGTCCGCCTTTTCCTTTTCTGTTTTCAGTTACTACTCCATTCCATATTATCTGTCACAGATTTGTCTAGATTCACTTGTATCTATACACTAGAACGCGTCTAGATACAGTCGTATCTAGACAAATCTGCGACAGTTAATATGGAATGGAGGGAGCTTTCATTTTGTTTCCTGGATGTTCTAACAAAAAATAGTATGACTGCTAGTTTGATTAGAAGCCACGGAATATTTTCACATGATTTCTACAAGTACTTTAGATGTCGTTGAGCGGTCAAGGATCATCGCTGTGCTATTATGGGTAGAATTTACCTGTTGAAATACAAGGATTTTGATACTGATACGCTAAATTTGCATATTAAGGATTCTACTGAGCTAAGTTTCCCTCTAGCTATGTTGGCATGTTAAAAGCACTGTGATGTTATTCCTCTTAATTTGTACATCTAGTCTACCTAAAGAGTGAGGCAAGAGTGAATGGGAGACATTGCTGCACCAGTGCATTTAACACTGTGAGTTTGTGGCTGTGCTTCACACTTGAATGAGGATGTAGTCACACATCATTCTTCCTTGACACCCCAATCAACCTTGAATAAATAAACGACTAAAATACTTGCGTTAGGGGGAAAGATAATGAAGACCTCGAAAAAAATCAGTGTCACTAACGCAAGCACCAATATAAGGTCCACATTATATTCAAGAACAACTGAAGAAACACTGTAGGAGTAAAGCTACATGCGCATACCTTCAAAAGCTCCAGACTGTGTAATATTTTCCTTTGCAAAATTTCAGCTTCAGCCAGTTGCTTTAAATTCACCAACTCCTGAAAAAAATTGAATATTAAACATGAGTATAAAGCCACAGATTTTTTTTGCGAAAGCGTAAAGGCTTTGCGTTTCAATGCTTTGATATAAGAGATTTACTTAGAAGCCAACACCGCACCATACAACACAACACATTAGAGCTAAGCGGTGGGGAGGGGGATCAAAGCACGTATGCCGATCGCTCCAGCAGGAGGCTACATGTGCCAGGTAGCACGTTGTCGAAGACGACAGTGTTGCGACACTTCCAAATCCACCATGCCGTGAGCATGACCAACAATGAGGTGCCCTTGCGCAAAGCCGTCTTCCACCACTCCACGAAGTCGTCTTCCACAACCGGTGGCCTAGTCTTGGATCAGATCCAGGACTGCAACTCATACCAAATCGTCCGTGAAAAGGAACAACCGGTTAGAAGGTCTTACATGGTCTCCTACAACTGGTCAATACAACGGCCAGCATGTGGGATGTTGGAGCCCCCGCCTCGCTAGCCTATCTCCTGTCTAGCAATGGCCCTGGCACAAAAGCCAGGCGAAGAACTTGATTAACGGGGGAGCCCAAGAACGCCAAATGAGCTTCCAAGATCTAGACACAATTGGCCCCCGAAGAGGATCTCGTAGCTAGACTTGACTGAGTATTGCGTATCGGTCGTCCATCACCATAACAGCTTGTCTAGCATTAGCTACACATCCCGCACCTTAATCCCTATCTGCACATATTGCATAGGGCCAACGAACTCAGAGCGCCCTAAATACCAGCAATCCAACAACGCTCCACCAGCGCCTCCCTCACCATATTGTGCTTCGGAGGGTGCTTTGAGATTAGCGTGAAGAGTTCCGCCACTATCTCACGGATGGCCTTCCCATCTATCCATCGGTCCATACAAAAATGAGTTGTTGCCTCGTGGCCAGCCACCATCTAGGTGGAGGCATCAAACACTTGGGGGTGCTGAGACGCATTGCACCCTGGGAGTTGGTGATGATTATGTCGCTTTACGCGGACGACGACGTAGTCATCTTTTTCCACCCGGACGAGACGAACATGTGCGTGGTTCGCGCAATTTCTACGCTCTTTGGTGATGCATCAGCGCTATGCACCAGCTTCGGCAAGTGCCCAGTGCCCCCGATCGCCTTCTCAAAGGAGGAGGCCGTGGAAGCGGTGGCGGTTATGGAGTGCCAGTTGGCACCCTTCCCCGTCTAATACCTCGGGGTTCCCCTAGCGGTGAAACAACAACCGACCTCGGCACTCCTAGTCCTACCCTTGGTGGATAGTATAGTTGACTGACTCCTTACTTGGAAAGCATCTATGATGGTGAAGGCGGATCGCTTTACCCTTGTCAAGTCGGTGCTTGCGGCAATCCCACCAGATTATTGTGCTCAGACTCAACATGAAGGTCCTCAAGCGTGTAGAAAAAATCTATAGGGGTTTCCTCTGGGCAAGCAGAGCAGTAGCGAACGGTGGCCACTGCCATGTCAACTAGTCTAGGTTTCGTCGCACGGTGAGATATGACGGCCTAAGGATCCCAAACGTTGCTCGCACGACGATCAACCTGTGGACACATTGGATCTGGAGGATGCGTACCGACCCATTGTGACCTTGGCACAACCTCGATATGCAGTGCTGAAGAGACAAGCTCCGGCTTCTTGGCCTTAGCCAACAACCTGTTGAGCGTGTTAATCACTAATTTGAACAATAGCGGCGACAAGGGGTCTCTCTGTCTCAGGCCCTGAGCATGCCATATCGGGGGGCCTAGCTCGCCATTGAGCATCACCCGTGTACCCGTGGAAAGGAGGATGGAAACCAATTCTCGGAATCTTGAACCAAACCCCACCTTCCGGAGCACCTTTAAAAGCGAACACCAGGACACCAATTGGAAATCATGAGCACCATAACTCAGGTTCTTTTAACCTATGGAGTAGGCAAGTCATCTACTAAACCAACATGAAATTGACATGAATGCAGCGCTTCTGAATGAAGGCGCATTGATTCTGCTGAACTAGGGCTCACAACCTAGGGGCCATTATCGAAGCCAAGACCCTAGGAAATCAAGGTACAAGTACACCTGGTTTTTAGCCGTGTCTAGCAAAGCATGTAACTGATCAAAGAAGGCCTTGATCATGTCCACGATGACGTGGTCGTGGACCTAAAGGTTATGGATACGTTCTTGTCTCAGATAGGATACGTTATTGACCACCTCCCGTGTTATCATAAGATGCAATTTCACACAATCCACCTTTTATCGGCCCAACCCGTCAGTTGGTGTGTCGTGCGCTTCATCTTAGAGACGTGTCGTCGAAATCGATTGGGATCCCCATCAGCTGTATACCAGGAGGACTCCACCATGTCACTGAAGCCATAGAGCTTCATCCGGTATATCTAAAACTGGAATGGCTTCTGACCGGTCACTAACGGCATGCAGTCGAGAAGCAAGCATGGGACAATGGTCAGAGATAACTATCGATAGGCAACATAGATTGCAACTACCATGCAACTCTTCCTAGTCGACCGTGCAAAACATTTTGTCAAGCCTAGCAAGCGTGGGAGTTCCTGCTCATTAGACCACATGTGTCGTCTGCCGTGGAGGAAGATCTCCTTCAACTCACAATCGTTCAAGGATCTCCTAAACCAAGCTATCATATGGCGGTAAAGATTATCATTGTTCTTATCATTGTCACAATAGATCATTTTGAAGTCTCCGCAAACTAGTGCGGGTTAGTCGCACCTTCTTTAGCTCCGAGAGGAAGGCGATCTTGTCCGCGTCCTCATGTGGTTCATACATGTAGGTCAACCACAAAGGCGTCCCACCCGAATGGATTCCCCAAGTTGTAACGCTCTTAAGATCCACATGTGCGCTATCAAGCCGAACCACCCTGATTTCTCCACACCACAATAATACCACCTCTTGAATTGGATGCCGACAAATATAAATAAACATCAAAATCCATGCCTAATGTTTCCATTACGATAAAAAGCGATACAACTGCAACTTTGTCTCTAGCATACATAAGGTTGTCGTAGAAACAATGACAAAAAGGCGGTATATCTTCATACGTAGTCGCAACACAATATGAGTAGAGGGCGGGCGTGTACGGTGGCCTTGCCGTACAATAACAAGCTTTGACACAACAATGTTTTTTGAATATGTATGGTTGCCGAAACTTAATCCTGTGTTAGGAAGGTGTTGAGGGAGGCTTGAGCCAAAGGAAGTCTTATTGAGTCCACCTTCAAAACATTCTTACTCAACATCGATTCGAGCTGAAGCAAGTCTTCTCGAATTTGACCCTAGGCTCTTGAAGCAAGTCTTGGAGCTCTAGTGCTCTCCTCTTGATTTCATTCAAGAGGGAGTGAGTTGAGTATCTACTCATGGGGGCTATTTATAGCCTAGGGATTCTTGACAAATGAGCAAGGCTACCCTTGTGATAGGTGGAGGGGTGATTGAGGTAATGTTCGGTCCATGAGCCTATGTAGACTAGGGATGGGATGTTGTGTATAGTCCATGGTGAGTAGCCCACAAATCCTTACACCTAGTGGGCTTCTTTGCTTGCGCCCTCATGTCTTGACTTCTCCTTTTATGTTTCTTCCTCCTTTGACATGTTGACCATGGCTTGTTGCTTGGACTTTCTTTGACTTGCCTAGACTTTGTCAATTTGCCACATGGTTGCCACATAATATTTGGTAGGAACCCTGGAAGGATTATTTACTCTCACAACACATACAATGGACCCACTTGTTTGGCGACAAGGCTCCTAACACATGTACGACGTGCACAATCATTACCACACATATTACACACTACAACATATAGTCGTACGACATTGGAATGTCTAAACACCCGAGGGAGGGGTTAAGGTCAGGCCACCACTAGGCGACCACCAGAAAACTTTGGATGGGGCGTAGCACATCCCAAATTGCCGAGAGAGACCACTCACACAACTGGTACAAGTTTATAGACCACCAGTGCGAATTTTCTCTAACAATTCAACTTACAATAGATTATACACAACACAACTTCTACATACACTATATGGTCAATGCCTCGAGCAATTTCCCGTTAGCAGTATGCATACACGGGCTCAACTGCTAAACAACATTTTACAATCCATTGTTTATCGTTTATCTAATCTCGGAGAAACTAAAGAATTAGGGATCTAAGCAAGAATTTAGCTTGTCAACTTTTGGGACATGTTTTAGGCCTCATCTAGGGCGTGTTTGGTTGCCTGCAGAGGCCTTTCTTCCATCCCGCAGGAAGAAAAACGGGTGAGTGGTTGGCCGGCCCATCTGGAATTCGTGGCCCCCACGCCCCTTAAAGCACCTTTTTGTCTGCACGCGGGAGAACGCCCAAATCGGCCGTTTCCACGGGGACAGGCTCCACGCATCCGGAAAGGGGGAAAGCTGTGCTCCACGCGTGCAAGCTCACAGTTGGCGCGAGATCCCGCTTTCCCCCAAAAGACGGCGGGAGAAATTTCATCACCGCTCGCCGATTCGGAGCCCTATTTATCACCGCCATTCCCCCCACTTTGAGCTCTCTATCCCACCAAGAGCTTCACTGACGAGCAGGTAAGCGGTGGCATCGACGACGGTGGCTATATGACGGCAACGTGTAGGCGGTCTTCTTCCTCTTCTCTGAGATCTTCACCGGCTTCGTACTTTGTTCCTCCGATGCGGGTGAGTCTTTTAAACCCTAGATCCGGTAGCTCGGATCTTGTAGCACCTGGTAGATCTGACTATGGATTGCGGTAGATCTATTGTAGTATGCCTATGAATTGCATGATGTAGTGGTAGATCATTGATTTTGTGGCCGTATTGCATATTTAGGTTGCTTGCTAGCGTAAGACGGTGGTATGCTTGTGTTCATGTGTAGGTTGTTTTGTTTAGGTGATGATTTGTGCAACGGTAATGGTGTAGATGTCGATAATGCTTGCTAATGTAGTAGATCTGAATATTGCTCATGCATTATAGGACATGACCCAAGAACAGTTCAGCCAGCCCATTTTCGAGTCCCATGAGACCTTCGTTGCTGAGACCTAGCCCACGCCTATACTGCTCACTATCCGCAGCGTGCAAAGGTCGTGTTTGCGCCTACCATGACTTCCTATACAGTGGAGCAGATTGCAGAGCAAACCGTCGCAATCATGGCCAAGAAAAGGCCATAAAGGCTGGCAAAGCCCACAACGCAGACCATGATAAGGGGATGAAGTCCACCATGAAGTGGGAACCATTCCTGTCCACCTTCGTGCTGAACAAGATGTGTGAGATCATCAAGAGCGGCGTGAGGACAGAGAAGGGGTTCAAGGAGGTGCACCTGAACACTATTGCCAAGAATGTTTTTGAGTTATGTGACATTGAGGTATCCTCATAGCAGGTGTACAACCACCTGCGTAAGTGGAGAAACCAGGTGGATTCATGTGTCCAATCTTAGAGACCTTAGGGTGCTTAGAGGGATGAGTACACTTCCACCATCATCCTGGAGGATGCGCACTACAGGGGCCATATCTCGATACTAACTATTGTTTCTGTTCGTGTACTAACCTCCATTTTATTCCAACTAGCTAGCACTAACCTCTCTGCAACTCCCTGTCCCAGGATCACCCCAAGGATGCCGAGCACCTCAACAAGCCAATCGCCAACTATGCCTAGATGCAGCAGATCTTCTCATTTGGCCTTGCCACTGGCGGGTTCCAGTGAGCCTCTTGGGGCACCTAGCCCTAAGTATGTGCATACCAGGAGTCTGACACAGTGGTCATTAACGATGGGGGCGAGACCGATCATGTGAGATGGTATATACTAACCCCTCACATGATGGAGAACTTACGGTGATAGGATTACACCCCTTTTTTGATGTGGTGGTAGGATTACACCATAGAAGTTAGTTGATCGGTAGGATCGCACTTGCTTGTTAGATTGAACTACTGATGCTTTTGCCTATTGACCATGAATGCTTAAGTTGTTTATGTTGATTAGCTTGTGTTCTGAACTTGATCTGCCTACTTTACTTGTGATCCTTATGTTGCATATGTTCTGTCTCCGTAGAAATACATCTGGTATGTGGTGTACTACGACAACATGTCAGGAATCTATAAGACATGAGAGGAGTGCAGCGAACAAGTGATGGGTTACAAGTACAACCACCATAAAGGGTTTAAGACTCTACAGGAGGCACAAAAATCCTTTTCAGAGTTCTTAGCACAAGGTACTCCACAGCTTGCAACTCAACAGGTTTATCCACCATAGGTTGCAACTCAACAAGTTGTAGCTCCACAACTTGCAGCTCTACGCGGCGAAAGTATGATCAAAGACTTCATTATCATCGGCCTGGTCATGTGGATTGTGTACAACCTGTTGTTCTAAATCATGTGATCACATGTAAGACCTTAAACCCTGAACTACTAGCTGGTAAGCTCACCACATATGGTACGAGGTAACCATACCGGGCCGTATGCGGGCTGACAAACGTTGTGCGTTGCATCAGCCGAGCAACCAAACAAAGTGGGCATGAGTGCTGCCTTCATGCAGCCAACCTCTTTGTGGACAACCAAACAAAATGCCTAAACATGCCCAAGCCCAATCTCCCCGCATGCAGCATCCACCAAGCCAACTCCCAAAAAGCGGGAAATATGAGTGCGACTAACCAAACACGCCCCTAGTGTTTCACTCTCTGCACCCAACCCTACAATGTCCTTATTAAGTTTCATGAACCAACCAATAGAACCAAAAGTACGAATTGATGGAGAGAATATGGCAATCCGCGTATACTTTAACACCTCCTCTCTTGTTGTCTCAAATCAAGGAGGAAGCAGGCCTTTGGGCACGAGCAGGAGGACTGGGCCTTAGAGCCATGCTGTCAGCAACACGAGATGTACACTAGGTTTCTTTCCCTAGCTTGTTGTAATGGCCTCTTGTCAATTAATCTCAGGTGTCTGAATAAAGTGTCATCGTGTCTAGGTTCAATTAGACAGTTTCAGTTAGGCGTCAGCTATTTCCTAGGAGAGGATAGGATAGTTTGTTTCAGTCTTTTGGCTTTGACCCGATCATCGTGTTGTAAACTCGATAACCTGGATGTGGGATGGCGCGTTTGTTGTGGGCATCGTGTGCTCTGACACGATCGATCTTTCAGTGAATAAAAGGAAGAGAGAAACAGAAAAACTACAAGGTTGCACAGAGTGGGCGATCTTGATCCGTGTCCAGCTCTAGGGCGCTAGCCTCTAGGAAGCCATGGACACGGACGACACGCCGGAGCGGCAGGCGCTCGTTGCCATCCTGCGCTCTGTCCCAATGGAGATGGTGCAGGTGCTCGCGGCGAAGGACAACGCGAAGGCGGCATGGGACACGGTGAAAGCCATGCGCGTCGACGTTGACCGCGTTCGGGAAGCGCGCCGCCAGCGTCTCCGCAAGGACTTTGACGTGCTGGCTTTTAGGAGCGGGGAGACAGTGGAGGATTTCTCCCCGCGCGTCTCCGCCATCGTCAGCGAGCTGATCGCTGGGCGACACCACGTCAGAGCTCGACGGTGTCTAGAAGATCCTGCGTGTCGTGCCACCGAGGTACGGGCAGCTGGCCTGCTCAATTGAGACGCTGCTCGATCTCAAGAATCTCTCAATCGACGAGTTGAGTGGTCGTCAGGCGGCGTCCGAAGGGCGCGGTGAGCCAGAGCAGGACGAGCGCGGCCGTTTGCTCCTCACGAAGGAGGAATGGCGCGCCCGCGCCGCGAACCGCCACCACGGGTAGGAGGATCTGGGTCCAGTAGAAGGCAACACAAGGACAAGGACCGGCCGAGCGCCGGCAGCGGCAAGGACGGGGCGCGCGGTGGCGGCCCATCCAAGGAAGATAAGTGTCGCTACTGCGGCAAGAACGGGCACTAGGCCCGCGAGTGCCGCAAGAAGAGGGATGAGGAAGCACAGGCGCACCTTGTCCAAGGTGAGGATGAAGCCGATCCTGCTTTGCTGTTCGCGGAGATTGAGCTCGAGGCTGCGTCGGCCGTCCCTGCCCAGGTCGATGCCGCAATGGCATTGGCTGCAACCGCACTGCCTCTAACACCGGCCACACCAGCGCAAGCAGCCATCTTCCTCAATGAAGAAAAGGCCAAGGTCGTCCCTAGACGCGACTGCGACCCCGTCGACCCTGTCTGGTTCCTGGACACTGGCGCGTCCAACCACATGGCAGGGAATCGTGCTGCGTTCGTCGAGCTCAATGAGTCAGTGTGCGGCAACATCAGGTTTGGTGATGGTTCTGTGGTGCAGATCATGGGACACGACACCATTGCCTTCAGTATCGATGGAGGCCCACAACGTGCATTCTCCGACGTGTACTTCATCCCCAGGTTGAAGAGCAGCTCGTCAGCCTCGGGCAACTGGACGAGCACGCCTGCGACATCAGGATCAGACATGGCGTGCTGATGATCCGCGACGGTCGCGGCAATCTCATTGTCAAGGTAAACCGTGCGCCAAATCGTCTTTACAAGCTCACCATGAAGCCAGTGCAGCCAGTGTGCCTCATGCTCCGTCACGACACAGCATCGTGGCGTTGGCATGCACGCTTTGGGCATGTCCATCTCGAGGCTCTACAGAAGATGGCACGCGAAGGGATGGTGCACGGCATGCCAGCCCGTCGAGCCCACCGGCGAACTGTGTGAGGCATGTCTCGCTGGGAAGCAGCGCCGCACGCCCTTCCCACAACAGGCAAAATTCAGAGTGGAGGAACCACTCGAGTTGGTGCACACAGACTTGTGTGGTGCAATCACGCGGCCCACGCCCGGTGGCCGCTACTACTTTCTGCTGCTCGTCTACGACTACAGCCGTCATATGTGGCTCGTACTGTTGTCGACGAAGGATGAGGCAGCGACAGCTCTGGAGCGCTTTTAGGCAGAGGCGCAAACGGAAGGCCGCTGCCAGCTGCGCACTGACCGCAGCGACGAATTCACCTCCAGCACCCGCCCACTTTGCCGACACCGGCGTCAAGCGCTACCTCACGACGCCCTACGCGCCGCAACAGAACAACGTGGTGGAACGCCGCAACCAGACCGTGGTGGGCATGGCGAGGTCAATGATGAAGGCCAAGAAGATGCCCAGCCACTTCTGGGGAGAGGCGGTGACGACGGCCGTGTACGTGCTGAACCGTGCGTTCACGCGCTCCATCGACGGCAGAACTCCATACGAAGAAGCCTGGCACGGGAAGAAGCCCAGTGTCGAGCATCTCCGTGTCTTCTGAATAAAGTGTCATCGTGTCTAGGTTCAGTTAGACAGTTTCAGTTAGGCGTCAGCTATTTCCTAGGAGAGGATAGGATAGTTTTCAGTCTTTTGGCTTTGACCCGATCATCGTGCTGTAAACTCGATAGCCTGGACGTGGGATGGCGCGTTCGTTGTGGGCATTGTGTGCTCTGACACGATCTTTCAGTGAATAAACGGAAAGAGAGAAACAGAAAAGCTGCAAGGTTGCACGCAGCACAAACCATTGTCTCCCTCCCTGAGTCCTGAATTTCTGTTTTTTTCTAGCAGCTGGTTCGAGAGATTAGAGAGGCCACACCTCTTAGGAGGATTGTAACAAACCCTACCTTTTCAATGAATGAAACACAAAGGTCCTTTGTGTTTTCTCAATTTAACACCCCCTCTCACGTGTCACCTGGACAGAAAGAGGGCAAGAGCAATTTTTTATTGCAAAAGCCGGGACTTAAACCCAAGACCTCTGCCTTGATACCATAGTAAGTTTCATGCACCGACCAATATAACGAAAAGCCCAAACTAACTAAGAGAAGGTGAGCAATCCATATTACTTCAAAAGTTCTAACTAATTGTACAGAACTATGCTGGATATTGTATTAAAGGAATCTACTCCCTCCATTTCAAAATATAAGATGTTTTAGCTTTGTGAAGCTAATGTATCTAGACCCCTTTTAGCATGTAGGTTCGGAGAGGTTCAGAGTGAACCTACACACTAAAAGGGGTCTAGATTCATTAGCTTCACAAAGCTAAAACATCTTATATTCTGAAACAGAGGGAGTATCAACCTCGAAGGATACCATCATAAATGAGTGACCTCCAAAATGTAGACACTAAGGTTTTAATATTATATATTTATTTTTTTAACATCGTGGGCGCACATGTCATGTGTCAGAAAACTAAAAAGCATCGCTAGCGTATTCCATTTATAAACACAAACACAGTTGAAACCCCAATGCATAAGTTAAGGAAGTCCAGTGGTCACTGAGAGCTAGGAAATTTCATTAGGTGCTTACAATAGAGAGAAACATCCTTCTTTGTATACACGCAGGTGATTCGCCGAGTCCAGCTTCCTAAGTTAATCCTCATTAAACACTTCCATGCACAAAAGATAGATTGCATCTATTCTGAAATGGTAAACATACCTCCAGTATCCTAATGGACTCTCGAGCAAGAGCTTCTGCATCTTTTCCTTTCCTTTGCTGACTTAACACCTAAGAACAGAACAAAAAATAGGTTTAGCCATTCATGAAGGACACAATTAGATAGTTCGAGATAGCATTTCCCTGGCAAATACTTTCGCTCAAGAAGGGTATATATGGAAGCACTTCATGCAAGAACAAAATTCAGTTCTATGCAACAGAATATTCACAACCAAGCCAGCTTCATGGCAATATTAAAATTAGCTTCACAGGGAGAGAAATGCATAACTACTGCCTTGCAGGAAAAATAGAAATCACGAGCTATGATCCATAGCTATTGAGTTTCATTTCATAGCTGATCAATAGCATCAAAGCCATGTTTTCTCATGTACTCTCAGAAGGCACTGTAATCCAATCTTCCTCAAGACATGTTCATGTATTTCACAAGTTCAAAAGACACAATATGTTTTGGTGACGGAAAGAACCGGTGGGTGTGCACCAAAAAAGGGAGCAAATGCTGACACAACTGTTCCTGCTACTTTCTCAGAGTAGAATGCTCTCTGTTAGGTTGTGTTTCTAGCTTACAATGCACCGGAGCAAAGTTGAGCCTTCCTCTCCTCCTGAGTCCTGACACCTGAACTACACTAATGGAGGTGTGGAAGCACGGATACACACGAGTGCCAAGTGGGGACAGCCGCTGGAGCTTTTCGTGGAGTCTGACAGTAGTATGCAATGGTGGAGGCAGTTGCAAGCTCCTAGCTGTACCAACGGAGACATTTGTGGATACAGTAAATGTACGAGGCAATTAATGTTGCACAAGGAAAATTGTTATACGCTTGGTAGGATAGTAACCTAAACCTTGACAGCAGCTGCACCTCAAGGAAGGAGACCAGGATTAGATTGGTTTATTTCTTGCTTAATTCTTTTTTTCATAGAGGTCCTCTTTATGTAGGCCTAGCAAGACCAAATCATATATCTTACCTCTAATTGGCTTAAAGCCCAAGCTAAAAATATCTTCCTAAACTAAAGGATAAACTATGTAACTGAGAGATTAGGGGGATCTTATCCCTTATTTTAGAGAACCAAGTGCTAGCTTGGTGGCTTGAACTCACGGTGGTGAGCTCGCCCACCCGGGTTCGAATCGCGCTATTCGCGGTTTAACTAAACAGGGTGCTATCCGCATGAAAAACGCCTGGAGAGGTCTCGTTTCTACCTAACAACGTATAGCCAAGGGAGGGAGCATTCCCCCGTTGGTCAATGGTTCGTTATCCCTTATTTCATTGGTGTGCTCAAGCTTGAGTTGATGAGTGATTTGAGTAATTCGCAACTGTATTATTGCACACTCTTGACAATGTTTGCAGGCTGACATATCAGGTGACTCAGTTCGAATTGACATGTTTACTCGTTAATCAAATACTCCCTCCGTCCTAAAAAAGGATGTCGCGAATTTGTCTAAATTTCGAATGTATCTATATACAAAATAGTGTCTAGATACATTCGAATTTAGACAAATCTGCGACATCAATTAGCATGGCCATTAATAATATCCATGAACTTTACATAGTTTCCACCAAACAATGTAATGGTGTTAGATATGCTTAATAAATAAATACTTCCTTTCCTCTCTCCTCAAAGCCACTGGAGCTCAGGGCCGAATATAGCTAGGTGTGTGCGCGTTGTATCTTGATCAGTGCGTAGTTTAGCTAGAAATTCGCCCATTCTATCTGGTTTTCTGTTAATTGTCTGGGCAACTCCATTCATTTTAGTGAAATGCAGAGATCCTCCTATAAGAGAGATGCCTCTCTACAAAAAAAAAGAGAATATAGAGTAGTAACTTATACAGCAACCCAGCAGTTTTACCACGGCAAGAAGGAACATTGTATTTGCATAACCTGGGTGACCAGGCCCCATAACACGCCCTTCTATCTACATGGAGAGATAAATCACGTTAGAAGTACAAAACATAATTATCTTAACCGAAATATTCAAACATGCAAAGAAAAAGGAGGTCAAAGAATTAACGTTTAGTACCTTTAAAGCACGCTGCCAAAAGAAGCAGAAGATGTGTAAGAAGCAAGTTTAAACTGACGAAAACATGCATATATCATATAAAAACTTACTGGGAAAATATACTGTTTTGCTAATTCAGTAATTCCCAGTCGACGCCAACAACTGCCGATCTGATGTCGAGATGCGTGGAAGAATTTCACATTTTGTGAATAAACAATAAATTTTTATTGCACTAGATGAACTTTTTTTTGCAGTGTTATTGAATGCTATGTTTCTTTAAGAATTCTATGATTTATAATGATGTTATGATTCTATAAGAAAACATTTGAGTTATATGTTACTAAATTATGCAAGTTGGATGAAATGGCGCTCATTATTCAGGTCTGCAAAGGATAGTTTTAAAATTGCTCCATGATTGCTCCCATAAGAATACAAGAACTACATATTAAGGTAAGAACCAGAAAGTGGTACTGTTCTGATATATTTATTCCATACAAACTATTGCCAATTTTTCCAGAACAGCAGGGGAGGGCCCAGCTGAGCTATTACATAACATTTCACAACTTTTCAAACAGTATAGCATGACATAATTATTAAAAAAACATAAAAACTGAATTAGAAAATACATGAGGTAACGATGGGTAGGTACCTCATAACATGTCTGAGCATGATCAAGCCTGCCTCGAATACGATAATAGTGTCCAAGATTATGCAAAGCTGTTCCAACCCTACAAGAGGCATGCAAAATATATTTTTTGCAATTAAAAAACACCACATATCCGAAGTTACTGAAAGATAATATAGAACAAATCCAGTCTAAATCTTACAGTACCGTATATCACCAGGTCCAAATGATTGCTCCAGGATTTCAATTGCTTCCAGATATAATGGTTCAGCCTTCTTATACTCTTTTCTTGACCTATAAAACTCCGCCTGCAAAACTTATTATGATATTAAAACAGGGAACACAAGGAATGTCTCTTCATGCAAGATTAGTACTAAGAGAGGTTTACGATAGTTCACCACGGGACAGTATGCGGCCTAACCTATTTAAGTTTGTACATAAAAAACCATTGAGTGCCCGTGTGTCAAATACAACCCATACAACGTAATGCACTTGGGAGAATATAGTGGTATATAAGGAATTTGGTACAAGATGCCAAGAATCCGGGTCATTTAAAGTTGTCTGGTTGAGGGATCTTAGGTGGTTACTGGTGTAATGGATATCAAATGATAGAAAGCAAGATTGGACCCCAAAATACAGTGCATGAAATCTAATATTGGTACATCCAAGTATTTTGAATTCTAAAGCATAAATAATACTACCAAGCAAGGTTTCTTTAGTTCAGTTATTAGTCTAACTCATTTAATTTGTAGTCGTATCATATATAGGTTAAGTAGTCCGTACCCCACCTCTAGAGAGCCTATGTGTATGTAGCCTTATAAGTAAAAAAAAGCAGTGATACCTAGGATGAACTAGGTATCAATTTTATTAAAGTAGAAGCTAAGGTTCGAACCCAGGCTGGCTAGCCCACCAGTAAACAGACATGGGTGCCTCCTATGCAGTTTAACTATTACAAATGTAGACATAGACCTAGGATGAACTAGGCATCAATTTTAATTAAAGTAGAAGCTGAGGTTCAAACCCAGGCTGGCTAGCCCACCATCCATGGTGCTAGCCAGTAAGCATACCTAGGTGCCTCCTATGCAGTTTAACTAATACAAATGTAGACATATTTATATGTATAATGCTACGATATAATGTTAAAGGCAAGTGAATATGGATATGTAAGGGACTGTTTCATTCAATCTCTAACCTTGTCAAACTTTGCCACAAATTTCTTGCAAAACTCTTGTGAGTTAGGCCAACAAAATCTGAGCGCACTTTAGCACCCCTAAGAGAATCTTGCCACATCTTTTGAGTCTATGACACAAGACCCAATAAAAGGAATCTTTCCTAGGGTGTGGCTGCAAACGAATCCATACTTAACTCAGTCAAACTTGCCTAACTTAGAGAGTGACAACGTGTGGTAATGTTTGGTTATGAGCCCAAATGGGCCATATAACTCATAATACAGCTTATGGACTTAAGTGAGTGCTGCATTTCCATTCACTAGAGAGGAAAACAGAATGTTCTTCAACCTCCATTCATAGTCAGTAGTAACCCTTACCAAGTTGTTCAATGCCCATCTGACACGTGGATCTCTCGGTCCAAATCCTTCTTTAGCTTCATGCAGGGCTGCCTTGAAGAACATCTCAGCTTCATCTAGTCTTCCCTAGAAAACGGATATAAATGGATATAATAGGTTAACATTCACTTACTGTAAAGGTCAAACGCAGAGTAATTAACTATACATGCACCCTTTCTTTCCTCTTCTCATGTAGTCATACTCGAAGGAATATTATTTTGTTAAAAACTTGTAATGCACATGGCATATGGTCCAAATGATCATAATACTTAATGCAAATGTTCAATGGTGCCACGGTATCCTAACTGAAGCAAGTTTTGGAATATGTACTTATGAAAAGTTGCTAAATGCCTAAACCCAAGCTTTCAAGTATTGGTAATCCAAAATAGCATGAAAAATTACCAGTAAGTTTCAGTATATGAACATGAAAACATCATATACTCCCTCCGTCCCAAAAAGGATGTCTCAAGTTTGTCTAAACTTGGATGTATCTAGACACTATTTAGTATATAGATACATTCAAATTCAAACAAACTTGAGACATCCTTTTTGGGACGGAGGGAGTAGTTTACTTACGAACTAAACCCTTCCAGTTCCTCATGGTTTAATGAAGGAGCTGAAGGGCTTTCGCACATAGTAAGAGTTGCAGCAGGTAAACAAAAATTGCGGACCAAACGAGTTATACGGAAATTGGTCAGGACCATGGCGTAAAGCACTAGAGTTATTCTCTCTAGGTTATGATATATCAATATGATTGTGATCAAATTCTGCATCATTTTTGGAGAACAATATCGCAAAGGGGAACTACGTTTGAACAAAGGTTGAAACTATAAAATGTAGTAAGTTTTCTCAGAAAATAATGGTAAAAGGTGGGTCAAATGAAGCTAAGGGTAAGAGATACTTGCTTTAAGGAAAAGATATTGTGCTTTACTAGTGAAGATTCTCCAGTTGACCGTGTGTTCATTTGAGATCACTGAACTATCTTCAATCCGGCGTAGACTAGTAACATCTGCATCAGCGTGCCCACTTGTTGTAGCAGCTGGAGTAACTGAATCATCCTGAGCCAACACAGAGTTTCCCAGGCTAAGAAAAACAGCTGTAAGAAACTGATGTTAGGATCACACGGTATCAAATGTGAGTTTTACTTCATTAAATTAGAAAAGTAAATTCATAGTGAGTTAAGTTCCTGCAAATCAATTTACGAAGTATTAAAGATTGAAGTTCGGAAATAATGGGACAAGTTGTGAGGCTTATGGAAGAGCCCCATGTTGGTAGCAGGAGGGCAACAAACCTAAATTAACACTTTCTCTGTAAAATATTAACTAGTTTAGAGTGAAAGTGGGGTGGTCCCATGGGCGGACCGAACGGGTGTGCCGTGGCACACCCAGAAATTTTCAAGATTTTTTTTACCTACTATTATTCAGCCTCCAAAATAGGCCCATTAGCAAAGGAAAAAAAGGAAGCGAGCAAACCGGTCAGTTAATCCCCAAATCTTACCGCTCAATGCCAGAACGCCTCAGCCTCACGCTCCAGCGGACACCGCTGACGCCCGCACACGCTGACCCCAGTCCCCTGCATCCCCTCGCCCACCTCCCCCCTGCTGCCCTGCTTGCCCTTGCCGACATCCCCTCGCTGCTCGTCGCTCGGACGGATCGATCACGATCAGCCAGCCGGAGGCCCGGAGAAGGTAAAAATCCCCATCCTATTTCTAATTCTTTCCCACGAATTTTAGGTGAAGAGGGAAGCTTGCCCACGAAACCCTCCCTAATTTATGCCTCGGCCACTCGACGCCCTGCCCGCAGCCCGCTTGTTGTGGCTGGATGTAGCCTTTAGCCCTCCGTATATTTGCGAAATTACCTCGAATTTGTCCCTATGTTTGTTGTAACTGTAGGGACAGGATTGATTATGAAGAGAAAAGAGTGATAGTTATATTGCGTCTCTTTTCCGGAATCATGAAACAAAGATTGCATCTTCTTCAGCACCCTTGGTTACAACCGATGAGCAAATCGAAGACGATGGGGTTTTGTTGAATTGTCTTCATTCTGCACCTCCCGTCCAATCCAATACTGAGAGTGAGAATGAAACCGAAGACGCAACACCACATCCACCATCATATGATGCTCAATTTGGTTCATACGATCTAGGGGAAAGGATTCCTATTTCAGCATATGATGTTAATGGTCAAGATGTTGTTCAAAGAGGATATATCAGAAAAGGCCCATGCCAACCATTTACACATGCCTTCCCAACAAGGACAATATATGGTAAACACCGATACTTCAGTTTTGTTTGGTTAGAGCTATACAAATGGCTAGAATACATCATCACAAAGGATGCTGCGTTTCGCTTTGTTTGTTATTTGTTCAAAGGGAGATCCAATGGGGGCCCTGGGGGTGATGCCTTTGTGAAAGGTGGTTTTAGAGATTGGAGAAGACCCAAAGCATTTGGGAAATATGTGGGTGGTGTTGTTAGCATTCACAACCAAGCTCAACAGAAGTATAACTTATTTGTTACGCCCAACACAAAAATCAGTAATGACTTGTCCATATCCTTGCAAAAGAGGGATCAAGATATTGTTAATGCAATGGGGCTTGTTAGATTGGCAAAGGATAAAATGCGACGTATGAGGTCTCATGGATGGGAATGATTTTTTGCAAAGGTAACATTATTTTGCCACAAACATCGTATTGAAGTTCCTTCACCGGAGGATAATTATGTGGCTCGTGGAAGATCACGATGGTATTATGAAATACAAACAAATGATGAACGCTAGAGACGAGAAGTGTATCTTGGTGTTGTTGATCAAATTATTCAAGAACTTGAGAATTGGTTTGATGAGGTTAACATGGAGTTGCTTATTTGCATGTCGGCTATGAATCCGTTGAATTCGTTTTCTTCTTACGATGCTCAAAAGGTAATGAAACTTGCCCAATTCTACCCCAATGACATATCAAGCTCGGATTTTATAAGACTTGAATACCAACTTGATACCTTTATCAATGATATGATGAACGGATGATAGGTTCAAATGTGTAAATCATCTTGGTGAGCTCTCTATTATGCTTGTTGAAACAAACAAGCATGTTGTTTATGATCTTGTCTATTTACTTCTCTAGTTGATATTGCTCTTACCGGTGGCGACGAAGAGTGTTGAAAGAGTTTTTTCTTCAACGAATCTAGTAAAAAATAAGTTGAAAAATAGTATGGGTGATGAGCTCTTGAATCATTGCTTAGTGACATTTATTGAGCGAGATGTGTTCTTGAAAGTAAGTGAATATGACATTGTTGAAACCTTCATGGGAATGAAAGAGCGTAGAATTACCAAATCCTAGTGATGTAATTTTCTATTTATGCTATATTTTGTAATGTAAGAATTTGTTCATGTTTTGAGTATTGGAATCATGCACATTTGAAACATATGTATTGAAGTACAATGTTGTGAATCAATTAGCTATGCATATTACTCATTTGGCAAGTTTATATCGCACAAATGTTGGTGCGAAAAAAATTAGGAGTGTGCACACCCTCCAATTTTTTCCTGGGTCTGCCACTGGGTGGTCCTATCTTTATAAGGTAGCTTTTTGGAATGCGAATGCTTTACATTCGTACAATTGGTACTAGTCTACTAGAGCCTGGTTCTAATATCTCTGGCATGGTGTACACAAGTGTGTGAATGAATGATTGACATGGGTTCCTGTGGGCAGTCATGCCTGTGTGACTATCGGTTGTACGCTGAAGGGTCCTATGAGCTTGAGGGACTCTTACTGCATGGTAATGTGTTGAGCAACCACACCGGAGGATCCAACACCATTGGAGGTTTTGGTGGCAAGGAGCTCCATCAGTTTCTCCAAGGCCTTAGCCAACTATTGGTTGTTGCCTTTGTCCCTCATCTTCTCCTTTCAGCACTACCACCAATTGCTCTAAATCCACTGCCTCCTGCAGCAGATCTAGACTTCCCCGTCCTTCTTCCCACCACCAGAGAGGTGCACCTCCCAGCAGCAATCTCTGCCACCATCGCCACCAAACCTTGCTCTGGTACCATGTAAAAACAGAAGAGGGGTGAGGGTAACTAACCTACTTGAGCAGTCATCACTTGGCTCCCTAGGTTTCTCCAGGAGAGAACCCTCCAATATATATGTATAGCACCAGCTACATACATGGGTCGCATGGGCCCGATACTATATAAAAACCCAGTAACGGTTCAACACTCTCCAAGTCCATTGTTTCCTAAACTCATGTGTAAGAACCCAGAGGATTACAAATTGTTGCACGAGTGTTGGGAGAGGGTGGGCTCCACAAAATGTAATTTTTAGAAACGCATCAGCTACCATTAGACCATTTGCTTGTTTCTTAGCATGCACAATTAGCTTGTTTCTCAATCTAGTGAAAAGACAACCCTCCATCTAATTTTCTACTCCACCTACAGCGTCAAGTGGGATCCACTTATATCCCACTTCTAGTTCTCAAACTTTGAACTAGATATCTTCAAATGAACTAGGAGATATAAAGGGGACCCAACTTGCATCCCAACCTCACCCAAATGCTGACATTGCATGCGCCCTTCTTAGTAGCAAGTGATATGTGTACTCTTAGCCCAACTATTTTCTTGTACAAAATTTTATGATTAAGCAACAACTCAGCAGTGTGCAATCCATGAAAAAGGAGATGCTACATATGCAGACCTGCTTGCCCAATCAGTATAGCACCAAACGACGAACCCGACCGTCGATTCGAACTGTCACTGAAGTTACCATCATTCGATTCAGAACCTGAGGAAGAAAATCATGCATTTTGTCAAAATAATTCTGACAGCAAACATGAGCAATGTCACTCTTGGCCGCACTAGAAACAACAGCAGGGCAAATGAAAATTAAAAATTGATTAACCAAGCAAGTTTAGTCTTACGTTGTGAAAAAGGTGTTGAGGCTTGTAAAACTGATTCTTTCTATCGAATGCACCGGCACACAAGCTTTGCGTCGAGAAAAATAAATAAATATTCAATTCAGAAATAGTTTAACCAACAAAGCTACCATCATGGTTTAACCAAGCATTAGTATTGCATATTCCGTGACGGTTCAGTAACTCCTAGGAGACTCAATATTACACACAGGTTGCAGTATTGCTCTTGCACATTTGAGTCTGATCCCATGATGCAAAGGAGATACCAAGATGGGGAAAAGGAGCAAACACACACCAACCTTGGGGGATATGTTGAATTATCCCTAATCTACTCTTAATTCCTGGTGTTCCGCACCTATCTCTCAATGTATCCATCGAAACAACCGAAATCAACATCAGCACGATATTTTCTCGCAAAATCCACTCAATGTGGTACAAACGCAGGGTGCATCACAGATCCAACCGCTCAAACCAAATAAAATTGCAATAGTCCACCACGCTGCAGCTATTCCACTGCTAAAATGAACTGTCCAGGACCAGCCAGGGGGTCCTGTGGGGGATAATACGAGACCACAAAGCGGAGACTACACACAAGGTCACAAGATACAAGGGAAAGTGCTCACCTGAGGAGGAGGCCGCGCCGGCGGACGCGGGCGGTAGGTGGGATCTCCGCGAAGACGGCGCGGCGGCGAGACGACCTGCCGAGGCGAGGCGGGCGCTCCGCAGCAGCGAGAGCAGCCGTCCTCGCAAGGACATGTTCTGTTTGTGACTGAACTGACACCGGGCCTCGTGGTCTGGGGGTTAACGAGCCAGTGTGAAGGGCTCTGGGAGAGAGAAAGCTTTTAGGCCCCACCGCGGGCCCTGCGTCTGGGTAGTCAACAGTGTGATCCCTTGCCTCTTCCTCCGCCGCCCCCACCGCCGCCATGTCCCCCGCCGCCACCGCCGCCACCGCCGCCCGAGGTCTCAAGTCCATCTCCCGCGCCGCCCTCTCCTGGAAGCCGGTGAGGGGAGCCGGCATAAGAGTTCCCTAAACCCTGAAGCGCTGACTGACTATTTGACTAACTCATTTTCCATCAATCAGACGGGTCGGCCACAGCAAACGCTCGCGGCGGCGGTGAGCAGGTCGGGCGTGGGGCTCCACTCGGGCAAGCGCGCCACCGCCACGCTGATCCCCGCGCGCGCCGGCGAGGGGAGGTACTTCATCGTGGAAGGGGAGGAGGCGAGGGTGGCGGCGGAGGTGGGGAATGCTGAGGCGCAGTCAGTGCTCTGCACCACGCTGCGGAGCGAATGCGGCGTTGCGCGGGTGCGCACGGTGGAGCACCTGCTCTCGGCAATGGAGGCCCTCGGCGTGGACAACTGCCGCATCGAGGTCAGCAGCGGCGACGAGGTGCTTGGCTGCTTGCCCTTGTGCTGATGTTCAATGTCTGGTTCCACTGCAATATGTATTTTCCGATTTATGTGAACTGTTAAGCGATGACAGATTCCTTTGCTTGATGGATCAGCGCAAGAGTGGGTAGAGGTGATACAGGGCGCAGGTTTGTGTGCGGCCGAGGATGTCGGTGGACAAAAGTTGGAGAAAATGGCACCCAAAATTGACGAGCCTGTTTACTTGCGGAAGGATGATTGCTTTATAGCTGCATTTCCTTCCTCGCAGATCCACATCACCTATGGAATTGACTTTCCAAAGGTATGTCTCATGCCTTCCTTGTTTTAAGACCACGAAATGTTATGATGTTTGGCTCATTCTTTCTTTTTTCTGCAATTATGGTGGGCTCTTCTTTCCAACTTTTCTATCTTTCTGGTGTTGTGTGCCCCTTAATTCCGCTGCTAACTATGTGATTGGCACGTAATTTGGTTTATATTTGGTTGAACAATGAATTGCTTTTGAAAATTCTAAGTAACTGTGGAGCATGATGGGGAATAAGAATGCTATTTTGTTGCTACAAAATTCATCCGAGGTCAGCAGTCCGAAGTTGACTTAGTTTTTTAATCACGCATGTCATGATTTGGTAGGTTAGATTGTTTCAATTTAGTCGTTAGTTTGGCTTACTTTGCGCATGTTCTAATAATTTATGGTGGAGGCAAAATTGTTAGAGCTAGGAGCCTGTCACATTGCTGATGCATAGAACAGTAGTTGTTCATACAAATAATGTGTACCAGGACATCGAATGTAAGGTTTAATATTTTAGTGCATAATATGATAGAAGTGTCAGCACCTTCATTTTCTTTTAATATCTGCATTAAGAAAATGTTTATGCAAATGCCTTGTGTTGGCAAGGACATGAAGAAGAGGAATATTAGCTAGATTTTATAACTACTCAATAAAACTTTGATAGAGCGATAAAAGCATTTCGAAGATATGTTAGGACTTGAGCTAACTATGCATCCTGTTGCAGGCACCGGCAATCGGTTGTCAATGGTTCAATACTTTCCTGGATGCTGATATATACTCAAGCAAGATAGCTCCTGCAAGAACGTTCTGTATATTTGAAGAGGTTTGCTCATACATTAACTGATGATGATCTGTAAATCCACTGAGTATTGTTTTTTCGCTTTTTTCACTGTACTCTTACAAGAACATCTTCCATGATAAACCTATATTGGCAATGTCATTTATTTATCTGTACTTACTGGGAAATTAGTATCTCTTTCTCATATGGAATAGGTATCATGAATTTTCTCCAATAATAATGGCAGTGCAACTCCCCTAGCACATGGTTTGGTTCTTATGTACTCCCTCTGTTCCAAATTATAAGATGTTTTAGCCTTTTTCTAAAACGCATGTATCTAGACATCTTTTAGTGTGTAAGTTCGGAGCAAAGTGAGTGAACCTACACACTAATATGCGTACTTTATCATGGTTTCATGGTGTGTAACATTATATTTTAGAACGGAGGGAGTACTTCATCATGGTTTCGTGATGCGTAACATTTAGATTCTTTTTCACCTCTCCGACTAATGGGTAACGACACGAATATTGCATGACTAAGGACTAAAGTATTTCTTTCATTTCCCTTAAAACCAGTAGCCCAATCTGTGTTTTATCTTTTCTGTTGGAAAGTTTGCAGAATTACTGGCTACATCTTGCACCCCCAGCAGTTTTTTGGCCTTGTCCTTATTAATTTCATATGAATGCAGACACTCACTTCTTCTTTCTGCAATTCCGAGTTATTCAGGTTGAAAAAATGCGTAGTGCTGGGCTGATAAAAGGAGGATCACTAGAAAATGCTAGGGTTTGCAGGTGAAGAATAATGTGCTGAAATATGTGTCTTGTGTTTGTAGTCCATTTTAGCTTTCTGTCCGTGTTGGTATAGTTTTAATAAGTACATCTGATTATGCCTACAGATATGAAGAAAATCATCTGGCTTCAGGGGAAAAATAATCTTCTCATCCATAATTTAGCTGCAGCATCAACAACTTTATTGTTAATATCATTGAAGAATAACTGAATGAGTAGGCACTCGCATGGTTGTAGTTGCTATAGCTTTATAAAATAAATATGTATGCTTGATATGAATTTGTAAAAGTATAATTTAGTATATGAATTTGCATTGCTAATATCTGACATAGCTTAATTTAATTGGTGTCTAACTGCTTATGTAGTTCATACTTCACATAATAGCTTTGCAGTAACATTATAACTGTTGTATATGCGTATGCATTATACTTGTGTTGTAGTAATTGACCATCCTCATGTCAATTTAGTTAGATAATGATATACTTGTTTGGCATTTGACAGTATGACTGATGGTTGGCTAAATCCGCCACTGCGTTTTGAGGATGAACCTTGCCGCCACAAGATTTTAGATCTTATAGGTGATTTCTCGCTTCTTGCACGGAATGGCAGCCAAGGTTTTCCAATTGCTCATGTAGTTGCTTACAAGGTATGTTCTTTAAATTCAGTTGACTATAACATCGTTATTGTATGATGTGGCTACCACATCTTATATGTTCATAGTGCATCATTTTTTTCACTGGTACTACAATGATCGTGTGCGTTCGTGTTCCAGGATCATTTGGATTATGTATGTTTAGCACTGGTTAGATTCCAGCCAGTCCTTCTTTATGTCTGATTTACTCCAGCTTCCATTTGCAACTTATCTTCTATTAAGAAAATCTCTGAGCTACTTCAAGAATATACTTGAGATTACTTCATGATAAGAAAATATTGAAATTAAAAATCCTGTGTGTTTTTGCTCAGCTTGTTTACTTTTGTAAGTCCACGTCTCATTTTGTAGTGTCAGTTACTCACAAAGCAAACACTCGATACCTTTTGTAGTGGTAGGCAATAAGACTATGCAGTTCATGACAATGAAAACTATGAATACTGACTCCTGACCAATGGTAGCCCAGAGATCTAGTCAAAGTTTGGCAGAAGTCGCAGTTGATCCGAAAGGGAACATCAGTTACCAAGTAAAAAAGTATGTTTATTCCGTTATCGCGACGGGCTCAACTAAAGGTTTTGCAAGTTGCAATAAACACTCATTGTTCTGATTGTGACCTTGAACTAGAGACCGCCCTTCTGTTTTTGTTGGCACATCATGTCCTCTTGCTTTCACGTACTTCACTGTAACATGTGGTCCTGAGAAAACAGGGTTTATCTTAATTGATAGTACTAGCATATAGCATATTCCCTGCTAGATTTAATTTTACGCACAAGAACAATCTATCTGATAGAATGAGTTGTAGAGCATCGTCCTAGTCTGGTACTCCTATGTTATCTTGTTTATCCCTAGAGCTCTGTAAATCAGTTTGTGACTTCTGAACCTCATATTTCCTTTTATTTTTCTGAGACAAAGGCTGGCCATGCCCTGCACACCAAGTTTCTACGTCATTTATCGGAAAAAATGGCTGCGGACCAATGATTGGTTGGTTAGCCGCGGTGAAGCATATGGTGGGTGATGTTTATATATTGGTGATAGTGGTGCTCGAGGAAAAGATGGTGCTAATGAAGCTTATCTCAGGGTGATCATCATCTGATGACCCTCATCCTAACAGTGGGACAAGTGCCAGATTTATTGTTGATCTATCAAGATGTTCTGTTCCGTATCTTTGGCAAGCAGTGTCTGTAGTCACATAAACCTGTGGTATCATGTGCTTTTGGAAAATTGAGCTGACGAATCGTGTATGCACTCCATGTATTGCAACAACATGCTCAAACATTTCTGCATAAGTGAAGAGAAATACTCCCTCCGACACAAATTAGTTGACTTAGATTTGTCTAGATTCGATTGTATGTAGCCATGATTTACTACTAGATACATCCGTATCTTGACTATCTTGATAAATTTGAGTCAACTAATTTGGGTCGGAGGGAGTAATTGTGTGTTTGTGTGTGCCCAGATAATAACTGAACTGAACTGAACATAGCTCGGCCTGAACCTGTTCCGGCGAATTTTTGCATTCGATCTGGAATCCTGGACGCACGATGCTGCCATCCGGTGGTCGCCACGTCGAAGGTTCCTCCGTTTTGCTGCCTGGATAAGTTCGAAGGAAGCTGAGGTGCCGTATAGGGCGCAAGGCTGCGGATGGACGTGTGGATGCCAAGCTCTGAAAGCGACGGGGGTCGTGTCTTTACGGAGGTAGCAGTCGACTCGCTGTCTCGCCATGGTGGTGGTGGTGGTAGTAGGCTGATTGATGGAGATCTAGCCGACCGAAAGCGCAACACGTTCCCGGAAGTGGTGGCGGCTCGCGGCGGGTGTGGCGTTGCCTGCCTCCCCCGTGCGAAAATCCAAGTCGTACTTGTCTTCCTTTGGTCGAGGAGGCGAACTGGCGCCCCGGATCGAGGCAAAGCAAAGCTGTGGTAATGCAAAACGTGCGGTGCTGCCCGAAGTGTTGTTTTATCGCCGGTGTTAGCTTTATGTTGCCACGTGGGTTGGTCAGAGTTGGAAGGCGTGTTAACTTGGCTGCTCTGGCGATTCATGGATTTGGGCATTGGGTCCGGCCATACTTGTTTGGTAGCCAAGGTTTCGGACGGGAAAACTCACGCACCTGCGCCTCCAAGGCTTCGTTTCGTGCGGCAGGGCTCAATAGACTGTCCGACAAGTCTAGCCCGCTCCTGCTCCACAGGGAAACACGCATCCTGTGGGCCATCCATGGCAGTGACGGAGAGCCTTTGTTCTTGCCCACCTATTTGGCGTCCCTTTTCCTGGCTCCAATTCATTTCTCATGTCCCGTCGCTCTAGTTTAGCATCCCCTCTCCTAGTCCCGTTCGCCCAACCCACGCCGTCACCACCATGCCGCCGAAGCGTATGGGACTTTTAAGAAGGTTTGCAAGAAGCGCTGTGTCAAGGTTGAGCCATAAGGGATGCGGGATTTCGAGTGGTCGGATGCCTGCATGCGCCGGAAGTTCGCCACGTAGGAACGCAACACATGATGCCACATGGAGAAGAAGGATGCGACCGTGGCAGCGGTGAACCATGTGATAAGCCAAGGGTTCAGGGAGCGGCTATCAAGGGAGCACCAAGTCATCATTTTGGACGGCTCCGAATCTACCCCACATGATTGAGTCATCGTTGACCCTAGGTTACTTCCAAGAAAGCACGGACGCGACACTGCTCTTGACGAAGGATAGTTTTCATGATCCCTCCACAGTGTCACTTTTGAGAAACAGAAGCGAGTTTATTTGTTCGGCGGATGGCTCGAGCCAGCAGGTTGGATCTCAAAGATAAAGATATATAGAGAATATGAGGAATCCCTCAGACGTTATTCATAAGGCGATCGAGAGATCGTATAGTGTGTCTACAAGATGATCTTCATGGGCTTATAATGACGCCCGACGAGAGAGATGAATCTAGAGCTGTGACTAAGGCTAATGGCAAAGACTTGGGCGATTATGACATATCCTTCTCAGGTGAATGTCTTCGGGTACTTATAGGCGTTGATGGTAGTCGAGTCCTTCTTAGTCATGTCAGATCTTCATCTTGTCTTGCACATAATCGTGATCTCTAATATTATTTGTACGTTCATCTGGTATTCGGGATCTTCAGAGAGTCGTCTTATAGCCCCACGGGTCAGGTCGGTTGAGGTTAGGGTGGTTTGAGAGCTTCTAGATGCTGGCCTTCTGGTCCTTCATCGTCAGAGGTCGCCGTGGACAGGAATCGTGGGTTCAGGCCCATGTCGAGTACATGCCTGAGTCCACCCATCACCAACAAGGCCCCGATCAGTACCTTCAATAAGATGCCATTCCTTGTAGTAGAGTTATTGTAGCTCGTACTCAACCTCCGCCTGGTGAGCTCGATGACTTCTTCTTGATCTTGAGGCGTGAGGTCCTTGTTCCTGGTGCAAGGTCTCCGGCATGTGTAGATGTATCGATCACGTGGACCTTCCCGTAAGCCCGTCCTTAGTGCAGCTCTGATGAGCCTTCCCATCTCAAATGTCCCAGGGTAATGGGCTTACGACGAGGTCCTGCAAAAGGGTTAATAACAAAAGGGAAGAAAACAATCCTCTTGTGTTGTGGTGTGAGTACCTTAAAGACCAGAGGAGGTCTCCGGGAGAGGTCCCATATATGACATGGAGTACCGAACTGAGAGGTCAAGAGGTACCCGTAATTTCAGTTCTTATCATGTTGGTACCTTGCTTGTGGACCCATCTGACACAGTGAGATCGTAGTGGGGTTTAGGTCTAGTCTAGGATGACATAATCAATGACGTAGTATGATGCCTTAACTTCTTTTGTGACTTAAGGAGGTTTGTTGAGAGGAACTTTCCCGAGGCTATGAGGACCTAAATCAGAACCGGTTAATGAGGTCTTTTCCATTAACTTTTGCTTTCCAGAGCTTTGTCTGTCGCGTGGGAATCGGTTCCGTCCGGTGAAATTAAAGGTGGTGATCATAATGAGATTCCTGCCCACGATGTTGACTAATGGGAAATGACCTTACACGAGCGCATAGTTAATCTCTTGCTCTCGCCATGCAGTTATCCCTTGGCTCCTGCCCTTAAATGGAGCTCTCTTTTGACCCGGTGGTCCATACCCGTAGACCTGACCTTACGGGTCGTGACCTTTCAGGGTTCTTCTTCCATAAATACCGCTACTGAGACCTTTCCGTTTGTATCCTTTCCAATTTTCCTCCCCTACTCCATCAGAAAAACCCTTGCTTCCAAGCGTCCACTCTGTGGCCGGCAGAAATATCTCCCTCCGGAGGAGAGAAATCTGACATACCCAGTATGCGGAGAGGACGGCGAGAGCCCGCCGTAAGGCTGGAGGAGCTCCGTCGCTGATTGCGCCTCTTGACGAGGTAGTGATCCTTGGCTGACTACATGATATTAATGCCGGGAGGGCCACAGAGACGCGCAATGCTTTGGCGATGCCATCGGGAAGCGTCCCCGCACGCCAATCTCTTGACAGCGACGGTTAATATTCCTCTTTCTGCACTTTTCTTGATCTCATACATGTTCCCCCAAGGGTTCCTCGGGTGCTATCGCTGAATTTTTTAGCTTTTGATTGTTCTGTTCCTAGTGTCCCTAGGTCCGGTCTTCTTATTCCCCTATTTTCTGTCGAGGTAGCGACGGATCCATTGGCAACGACTTCCTTCGTCGACCGTGATCCCGGGAGCGAAACGGTAAGGAAATTGTCCTTCCCCTGAATCTTTAGGTATTAAGACTGATCTTCCTGCTTTTTATATCGTTCTCTTGCCTAATACTCCCTCCGTTGTTCTTGAGTAGAGCCACCAGATTTATGCAACGATGGAAGACGTGCTGAAGGGCATCGATCTGCAATCGGCGGACCGCAGGTCCCTGGTGAGGGAGATACTCGGGCTTGGAGGAGCCCTAGTGGCCAAGAAGGATCACCCAGGAGTCCTTTTCTCGGTTACTTGACGAGAACGTTGACCTCCGCCATCAAATGAAGATCTTGGAAGATCTCCATCAGAAGAACTAGGAGGCAATGGACCCTGTTGGAGATCAAAGGGACAAGGCCCACACTGAGCTTGGTGAGAAGGAGTTCATGATGAGCTTGCTAAAGGAGGAGAAGATCTGGCTGGAAGAAGAGGTCCTCCAGGCTCGCCTTCAGCTCGACGAGGTCCTCTTATCCTGTGCCAAGGACGATGAGGTTTTTGCTAACTCTGTGGCGGCCCTGGTGGCCACCGTCCGTCGTGTTGATGAGTTTGGTTTGATTCCTCGTAGAGAGGGAGCTTAGCTATGTAAGGGAGCCCTGCTCCCCGCTTCCCAGTTCCTCTCATTTTGGAGCTAAGGAATCCTTTTGTAAATAACCTTCTTTTGGTTGCTATATAAATTCTCGCTGCTTTCTCTAAGGTCTCTTCCAAGTATACACCATTTATGCCCCGCATCATTCTGTCTGGGTGGCTCGAGTACACTGGACAGAAAAAATGGTGACGCGGTAAGTCTAGGGGGGTCCCGATGATGCGTCGAGTTGTAAGTTCCCAAGTCATGGCCCTGAGGCCGGAGTGCAGGTCGTGGTCCGGGGACCGGAGTGGTGTAGGGCCGAGGCTATATTAACTCGCTCCCCGGCGGGCACCATCGTGTTGTCTAGTCATGACTCCCTCACTCTCCAGACATGTAATATGGGGTTACAGGTGATAGTCTAGGTCAGGTACAAGTGTCAGTACCTCCTGAGTAGTGCCTATCTCCACCTCATACCAACTATGTCAGAGGTAACTTAGGACCCACAAGAGTTCCCACGTCATCACGTAGTGCGCTCTCCCAGATTTCCGCAACCCGCTCCCTATACTTGTACCCTAGCAATTCATAAGCTGGTTGGGTTGCTCAATGCTTGAGCAAGGTGAACTATGGAGGTTAGGTTACGTAACTGTGTAGGTTTTTCGGCTCTAGGGCCTTGGTCCTAAGAACATGAAGTATGCCAAATACGGGTTTTACACCGCTAGCAGTTTTTTCTGCCCCTCCAGAGCGGTGAGGACCGCGACCTATACGGGTGAAGAGATGTAGTGTTGGAGAAAGGAATTCTAGTACTCATTAAGGTCTTGAAAAGGGGATCTTCTCAGATGAAAAATTGTGTGAGCCTGCAGAGTAGGAGCCCCTGGGTGTGTAAGGGTTTGAGTAGAGACCTTAATTCCTTGTACATCATTGTTTTCACAACAATGGAAGTTTTGAATCCCGAGAACTGAAATTGCGGGATACCATCGTAGAGGATGGTAGTTATTGCACTTCCGCTCCATGTTTGGGATGTTTTCGCCCCTAGGGAAAGTCACGGATCATCATCTTCCTAGACTTCATATTCTTATGGGGATATTGGGCTTCTACCCATGCATTAACATTGCGAATGGGGTGCTTGTCGCTGCCATGCAAGGGGTTTCTATTCCCCTTGGGGCTTTGGCAGCCAAGACGTCTAAGGGAGAGGGGATCTCCACGCGGACCGTCCTGGTCCTTGCTTGCGTCCCCATGTCCTATCCTAGCGCCAATCGTGGGTTGGTTTTCCACGAGGGCTTCCCGATCCGATATCTTGCCGCTACATCACTATGGTGTGTCCTAAACGCGGGGTTGTGTCGCCTACCGGGAGGTTAGCTCCAGACGCTATCGGTGAGCTATGTTCCTCCGGGAGGTGTTTGATAGCGCACATGAGCTGCTTTCTTGCTCTGCTCCTGATGCCCCAAAACATCCTTACCGCGGCCTTCCTGATACCCGAGCTGGCTAGCCTGAGTGTACCGGATGTCATGTCGACGCACCGTGTTGCTAACATGGTCCGCTCATCCCCCTGCCAGGAATTTGGTTGTCGGGAGGTGAGTGCGCATCCCTATTTTTTCACTTGACTTGGTCGGACTGACTCCTCCATATAAGTGTCCCCAATCCTTCTCTTTTCCTGGCGTGTTGTTCTTCTGTGAGGGATCCTAGGCAGGGGCTGTATCATTTTAACTGCATTGATCGCACTCTGTTGCATGCTTCAAGGATTCCATGATTGTGATCACTCCCTCCTTAGGTCTAGGGAGCTTGAACATTAGGTAGGTGTAGTTGGGGATACCCATGAACTGTGAGATCTACGAGCGCTCGACGAGGACGTTGTAGACCATGGGGAAGTCGACGGTCTCAAAGACGCATTGCTCCATACATAAGTTATCCCCGCTACTGAACGTGACTGGCAGAGTGATCTTCCCGATTAGTTAGTGGGCCACTCCGGGTATTATTCCGAAGAATTGATTTGAGACCAACCGGATGTAAGAGCTGGGGACATGTATTTTTCCCAAGGTATCCACTGTAATGATTTTGAAGGAGCTTCCTCCGTTCATCAAGACCTTATGGACGGTGGTGTTGGCGGTAACCGGGGAGACTATCATAGGTAACCTGCCTAGGTAGGTCAGGTTGTCTAGGCAATCATTGAATCCGAATGTGATAGGCACGCTGGCCTATGCTAGCTTAGAGGTGGTCCCATGCTATGCCGAGAGGATTGTGTTACAGACCTCCTTGACTTCCCAGTGTGAGGAGTACCTATGTGATCCTCCCCACAAGTGATTTACCTTGGGACTGGTCTGGTGATCGTTGACGCTATAGAGGAAGCCGATGCTCCCTCCGATTGCGTATTGTCTTGTCCCGATAGCCCCAAGGTCTTGCTACAAAGGTCTAGCGGGAGGCCCTAGAGGTCCGTCGGGGTGGTGCCCTAGCTGCTGCTGGTTCGGGTTGACGCGCCGCGATGGTTCAGGTGGCGGAGGTTTGCCTTCCTATGAAGCCTTGGCCACGTCCTTGAGCCACGAGATGATGACTCAGGAGTTGGCCCTTCCGTGTGAGGCTGTAGCATGGAAATAGCACCAATTCTCCATGGTACATTCCTCTAGTGGGATCCAGTGCCACCGGGCTTGCTCTCGCCATTGTCAACGACCGAGCTCAAGTGTCTTGATCTTGGCTCTTGTCTGGTGTGGGATGGGAAGCTCTAGGGTTGGTGGAGTTCCATTGTGGGATCAGTGTTGGTCATCGTGAAGGATCAATCTAGCTCATCATCGGGAGGTGATGATGGAGGAACCAAATCAATAATGAAGTATTTGGGTATTGAAGAGGAGGATTTGGATGATATGGTGTTCGAAGAGGAAGGGCCGCCACCGATAGAAGCTACACGATGGCTCGCCACTTCTAGGGTTTTTACGGAGGGGGACTACTCCAACTTTCGGTTTTACAAAAATATGCGCTCTACCTAGGATTCAGTGCAAGAAGCGAAGACAAGAACACTAGAGGGTAATCTTCATACCTTTCAATTTGCATTCCTTGGAGATTGGGATAGAGTTATGCAAGGAGGACCATGGACTTTCCACGAAAACCTAGTCATGATAGAGCCATACGATGGTTTTACCAAACCATCTACCATAGATCTGTTCCACATTGACATATGGATTCAGACCCACGATCTCCCGATCGAATATGCACCCATGATCAAATCCCTGGCTGCTAAGCTGGGTCGTTTCATCACATCATAAGGGGTATCCAATAATTTTGAGGGTAACTTCTTTCGAGACAGGGTTTAGCTTAACATCAGGAAGCCTATGAATCTTGTAGTCTTGATGGTCCGTGCAGGAAAACGCGAGCCATTTCTTGTGAAATATGAGCGGCTACCTAATTGGCGCCAAGTGTGTGGACACATGGGGCATGAATATAAAGACCATGGGGATGGCCTCCATGCACCACAAGCTCTTGTGTTCAAAACCTTCATGCAGAGTGGATGATCCATAGAGGAGGAGGTTTTGTGCGCAGTAGACGTGGTACAGGAAGATCCTACGGCCTGACTAGTGGTTTTTGATCCCCTATGGATCCATTGTATGGTGCTAATACAGATATGGATGATGATGATTTTGATGGGAGCGGGAAGAGAGGGGCTGAGCACCAAAATTCTATTGGTCTAGTGCAGTCGTCATAGGGACTAGCCTGGATAGAGTTGTAATCTCGGTTGATATGGCAGACACTATTGGGATGACCGTCTCTTGTTTTGAACCAACAACACCACCTAGCACCAATCCGGTGAGGGATTCAAAAAGGAATAAAATAAGAGGTTAAGATAGTTCATATGACAAATCAAAAAATGGCATGTTGGAGGGCTCCCTCAGGGAGTACCGTCAAGCCCAATGAGTCTTTTATCTTGAACTGCCGATTAGCGGGCAATGCCTCAATAGTTCATGAGCTGCGTGATTTTGTCAAAAAGTTTGCATCGGCTATTTTCTTTATTGTAGAAACTCAAATAACAAAAATTGTTTCAAATCCCTAGCGATTACTTTAGGCTATGATAAAGCTTATGATGTTGGTAGTGATGGTAGGAAAGGAGGTCTGCGTATTTATTGGAACAATGATATAAATGTGGAGATTTTGGGTTACTCGCAGTATCATATTCATGAAGTTGTTGATGCCATTGGTGATATTCCGTGGAGGTTAATGATAACCCCCAAGAGCAGGGGATCACTATAGTACCTCTCAGTGTGGAAGTAGGGTATTGATCCGCAGGAGAAAGAAGGAAAAGCTATCTATTCTTTACAACTAAAGTGTCACAAGTTTTAGTTGATTATGCACTAAACGAGTTTAAAGAACAAGGTGGTTGATTTAAGGCTTGGAAGTGTAACATAACAAAGAAAGAATGTAAAAGTGACCCAATCCTCTTCAATGCAAGATGACAGGACAAAGGTTTTATCTTATAGGAACAATGGACATGGGTTCATGGGTTCACTCAATCCTCTCTCTCCATCTATGGTGATGAACATGTTATAGATAATAAAAGTACACACAGTTGTTATGTTTTAGTGGTAACTTTATGGTGGCTACATGTCTTAAAACACATAGTTGAAAGAATTACTCCTTTGTGCTTCTAGGTCACCCTTGTAATAAGGCTAGCATTTGGTTATTGTCACACCACACATCATACTTCCCCTTTTTACCCCTAGATAAAGGATGTTTGGTAGCATTGTGTCGCTCAATACATATGTCGATGTCACTCGGCCACCCATTAACTATATACATCATACTTCTTAATGGAAAACTTTCCAAACACTAGTGCAATGATTCATATGTTGTGTGCATTACCATATGTCTCTCATCTACCTCCACTTGGTGGTGTCAATCACCTCATGACATGGATAAACAAGGAATTTTGTATAGATCAAACCATTACATGCATCATAGAATATTTCTAAAGTATGAAAAACCATAAAATATCCAACACAACGGTAAATGCATAACAAGTATTATCTCATACCACAATATCCACCATATAGGAATTACATAGATAGATCCATACTCATGCAAGGCACATCATATGGACTTCAACAATGATCATACATAGAGATATTAGATCAAGTTACCACCACAAACCCATAGTCTAGGGGGTGGACTACTCCCCCCATCATCATGGAGAGTGATGAGGAGACGTTGGTGAAGGAAGAGAGGTGGCTAGAGGCAATTCCGGCAATGGTTCCCCCTCCAATCTTCCTCCGGGCGGTGGCCTGCTGGCTCTCTGTTACTTGGTTTTCAATCTCCCCCTCTGTCCATCTCGATAAAGGCCACTAGGGGATATATATAGATGGTTTTAGGTCAAAACGAAACGAATGGCGGTGGAATCGACGACATCGGAGTTTCAAGGGTTGAGATAGCACCAGTGGTGCGTCCTAAAGTAAATGGGCTGCCATTTTCAGTTCGTTGGGACCCTCAGGCCCTACTTTATATTGTTGTATTCGTATTGAAATTATCTAACAGATCCCGTTGACCTACCTCCGTTTCAATTTCTGTAGCTCCAGGAAAGTCAAAAACACTAACAAAAGATTTTTTTGCCAGACGGAGTTAAAACCAATAGAGAGGGGATTGTTCAGAAAATCCCCAAAATCATTAAAAACATTGGTAATAACTACTAATATGATGCAAATATATTGGAATTCATAGCAACAAACTACAAAGTTCATGTATTCATTTTACATGCATCAACATCCCCAAACTTAACTTATGCTCGTCCTCGAGCATGAAGGTGATAAAACTAACATGTGCTTTGGAGTTTGGTGCTTCTTTTCACTAGCAAGTATCACAAAAAGTTAAACAGTTCATTTGTTTAGAGAATAACAACAAGAAATCATAGCTTAAAGTGATACTTATTATAATATCATACTTGATAACCCAATATTTATATTGACTAACACAAATGCATATAGTACTATGAGGCAATAGCACATTCTTCGCATAGAGAAAATTATATATATGTAGTGACGGTCCTATGGTCAGAATATTTGGCAAAGGAGGTTGGAAAGAGTGTATGGATATCAAGTAGGGAATATCATATGTGAGACACAAGCTATCTTCCAAACACTATCCATTAAGTTTATGGTTGAACCATCTTCATCATTAGTATTTGGTTCCATTGCCCCTCATTACCTGATTCTTTTTGGCATTCTTGTTTTGGAACTTTTTGATTCTTTCCCCTCTTTGTTTTTTCTTTATATTTCTATGTCACTTTTTTCTTGTTTTGATTTTTGGGAAGCCCTAGCCTCTGCATACTCACTCTTCTCACCTTTTGATATCATATAAATATTTGGAGGGTTTTTGCCCTCATCTTAGCGGTGGTACCCCTTCTATGGAGGGTTTTTGCCCTCATCTTTTAGTGTATGCATCCTCTTATTGCTTTTTGGGAAGGGGTACTATATTCCTAGTGAGTTTGTGGTCACCCCACGACTAACTTCTCCATGTCACCCATACCCATAATATAGTGTTTGGAAGCTAAATAATGACTCACACATGATAGTATACTTTGGGATATAGCTTGAGCTATTTGGGTAGGTGTTTCCCGTATAAATGCTAAGTTTGTTTTGCTAAAGTAGGTTGTTTCAATATGGTGGGGCTAGCAATGGTAACCATTTGACCTTCTACATGAATGCAAAGTGCCCATAGTACTAAGTCATTTCTAGAAGACAATATAAGCATTGAGCGCCATTTATGTTGAATATAAGAACTAGCACAAGATGGTACACTTGTAAGTTATCACTCCATAAAGCATATGAAAAATCCAACCTAAAGCAATAACATGCATAGTTTGTTTCCCCCTTTTTCTATTTCAAGCAAGGCATTCAATCAAACATGGAATTTATTAAAACATGGCATTCATTCATGGGATAGTTTATTTCAGTAGTTCTTTCCTAAGCATGCAAATTATCAATCATGGTGGTCCTATTTATTTCCAACATATCAAGCAAAACTAAACATAACACTAAACAAAGATGCTCCAAGTTTCTACGATCATTCTATGTTGCTCAAAAAACAAAGTTCAGAGGTTTGCAAACCAAGAGTTTTATAGGTCCAATGGGGTGCCTTGGAAATCCCCAAGCTTATGGTTTTCACCATTCTTGGATAGCTATTGGTGTGATGTTCCACCATTCCCTGTTAAAAAACTTCAACACATAACTTTCTCACATTTCTTTTCTATGGGGTGACATTAGTGGGTACGAAGATATCAAGCTAGCTATGATAAAATGTCCAAATAAAATTTGGTTTTAAATGTCCATAGAATTACTTAAGTTTCCAACATCCATGATATATCAAAAGACTCAAAAATAATCAAATCAAAATCCAAAGAGACCACTCTTGCAACAAAAGATAGATTATGTCCAGAAAAACAACAGCTGCAAAACGCATTTATTTCGCCCACTTAAACATGTTAGAATGTTTTCCAATTTTTGGGTATATAGAGTATGAAAAGTTGCAACTACAGTATAAATATGAGAGCAATCGGAGTTACAGAAAAATCGGAGATTTTTTTACTAAAAAGAGTTTGTGCAGGGATTTTCTTCTCCATATGTTTTGTCAACTTTAAAACATCCAAATGGGTTCAGCTTGGTACTTTATTGAAAACTCCATAAATAAAACCAAAATAAAACTCTCTTGCTACAGAAAGAGTGCAAAAAGAAAATCCAAAATAAAACAAACTGGTTGCCTCTCGTAAAGCGCTTTCTTTATAGCCATATAGCTAAGCTTACTTACTTGTTTCAAGTGATGTGGAGATCATGTGGTAGCTTGTACCTTGGCGCTACCTCCTTCTTCCTTGGGAAGTTTTCCATGCATAATACCAGGGTCTCATGGTGTGTTCATACAAATCAAAATAATAGTCAAGTTAAAACATGGTAACAAGCAACACAAGATATGGAAACAATAACAACGAAGTCTCACCTTCTTCCTATGCATTGGCATTTTATATATGACTAAATCAAAGTAAGTAGAGGCATACCTTTGCATATCATCAGTAGGTGAACACAACATATAATAACTAGAAGCATAAATAGGGCACTTATCACCTCCTCTTTCATAGTAGTTGCACTCAGAAAATCTAATATTGTAACCATTCAAAGCATGCAAGTTCATAGAGTCTTTCATGTAAAGAGGATTATAACTGTCATGAAATTCATTAGCATGCTTTCCTATTTCAAATAGTTTCTAGTACTTTTCAATATCAAGATCATGGTTGTAACATGAATTTTGCAAACCACTTATATATTTCCTAGCAAGTTCATATTTCTCCTATAAGGTTAAGCTAGGAGAACTCAAAATAAAGTAGGACTCTTACTAATAAGAGAATCATCATGGATAACAAGTATATCATTTCTATCCTTATGTATTATATATGGAGGTTTATCAATAAGCATAGGACCATCATCTAAAGCATTATCATATAGCATATCTAAGAAACACTCCTCGTTATCAATAATTTTACTAGTAGCATTACTAGCAAGCAAAGGAGCATTATTAGTTTCATCATAATAGCATGGGTTTTCATATATGGAGATATAATTTTTAAATGGACAATTATCATAGCACAAGTTCTCATAAATGACAAATGAGTTTTGAGTTTGAGTGTTACTATCATCTTTGAGAGGTTCCCATACATCCCCAAGCTTATGTTGGACCATATCTTCTTACTCCTCTTCATTCTTCTCTTCTTCTTTGGGGCACATGGGCATCCCCAAGGTTAGGCTTTTGTCATCTTCTTGTGCTCATCACTCTCCTCTTCTCAGGGGTGCATGGGCATCCCCAAGCTTATACTTTTGTCATCTTCTTCCTACAAAACATGAGTGCTTTCTATGGCACTTATTTTGTAAACATTAGTACAAGGAGAAAGATTCAAACTTTTAACATATATAAATAATAATTTTCTCATATAGTTATTACTAGAAGACAACATTTTCTAGTGCACACAAGAATATAAACTTAAGCGCTACGCTCCCCGACAATGGTGACAGGAAAGTACTTGATAACCCTCAAGAGTAGGGGATCACTGTAGTACCTCTCAATGTGGAAGTAGGGTATCGATCCACATGAGAAAGAAGGAAAAGCTATCTATTATCTACAACTAAAGTATCACAAATTTTAGTTGATTATGCACTAAACAAGTTTAAGGAACAAGGTGGTTTATTTAAGGCTTGGAAGTGTAATGTAACAAAGCAAGAATGTAAAAGTGTCCCAATCATCTTCAATGCAAGAGGACAAGACAAAGGTTTTCTCTTATAGGAATAATGGACATGGGTTCATGGGTTCACTCAATCCTCTCTCTCCATCTCTGGTGATGATCATGTTATAGATAATAAAAGTAGACACAATTGTCATGTTTTAATGGTAACTTTATGGTGGCTACATGTCTTAAAACACATAGTTGAAAGAATTACTCCTTTGTGTTGCTAGGTCACCCCTCTAATAAGGCTAGCATTTGGTTATTGTCACACAACACATCATACTTCCCCTTTTCACCCCTAGATAAAGGATGTTTGGCTGCATTGTGTCACTCAATACATATATCGCAGTCACTCGGCCACCCATTACCTACATACATCATACTTCTTAATGGAAAACATTCCAAACACTAGTGAAATGATTCATATGTTATGTGCATTACCACATCTCTCTCATCTACCTCCACTTGGTGATGTCAATCACCTCATGACAGGGATAAACAAGGCATTTTGTATAGATCAAACCATTGCATGCATCATAAAATATTTCCAAAGTATGACAAACCATAAAAGATCTAACACAATGATAAATGCATAACAAGTATTATCTCATACCACAATATCCACCATAGGAATTACATATGGACTTCAACAATGATCATACATAGAGAGATTAGATCAAGTTACCATGACAAACCCATAGTCTAGGGGTGAACTACTCCCTTACCATAATGTAGAGTGATGAGGAGACGTTGGTGAAGGAAGAGAGGCAACCAGAGGTGATTCCGGCAGAGGTTGCCCCTCCAATCTTCTTCCGGGCGGCGGTCTGCTGGCTCTCTATTACTTGGTTTTCAATCTCTGCCTCTGTCCATCTCGAGAAAGGCCGTGAAGGATATATATATTGATGGTTTTAGGTCAAAACAAAGCGAATGGTGGTGGAATCGACGTCATTGGAGTTTTGACGGCTGAGATAGCACCAGTGGCGCACCCTAAAGTAAATGGGCTGCCATTTTCAGCTGTTTGCGTCCCTTGGGCCCTATTTTAGCTCGTTGTATTCATATGGAATTTTCTAACAACTCCCGTTGACCTAGCTCAGTTTCAAGTTTTGTAGCTCCTAGAAAGTCAAAAACACTAATAGAAGATTTTTCAACTAGATAGAGTTAAAACCAAAAGAGAGGGGATTGTTTATAAAATCCCCAAAGTCATTAAGAACATTGGTAATAACTATTAATATGATGCAATTATGTGGGAATTCATATCAACAAACTACAAAGTTCATGTGTGCATTTTACATGCATCAGTTAACATGTATCTGTGGAGAAGCTATAATAAGGAGAGATATAGTACATGGAATATGATGAAGGTGTTGGAAATATGCCCTAGAGCAAATAATAAGGGAAGTTTATTATCACATTTCATTATTTCATGATAGTTTTAGACCATGCTATAACTATGCCATTTAGAAAAAATTGTATACGTGTGGTATGTAAACAAACCAAAGTCCATAGTATCCTCTATTCAACTAGTTCATTGGACAACTGATGGTCTAGGTTTCCTGATCATGGGCATTTATGCCAATTGACAATGAGGTCATATCATTAGTGAATGATGTGTTGGACATGCAATCTTGTGAATACTTGTATGATCATGTTTAAGATTGCAGGAATTGTGAAGAAAAGAATTTGACACCAATTCGAGCTTGTAAGTTCTTTTATTTCATTCTTGAATCTCCATTATTCTTCCTTATTTTCTTGTCACTCGAGGGCGAGCAACATCTAAGCTTGGGGTAGTTGATAGCTGTGAGATTCGACATATTTTTGATGGTTTTTATTGATAGTTTTCTTCTGGATTTGATCGTTTTCTAGCTTTACCTAACGCTAATACTTAGGTAGCGAAGAAAGCTTGGTTTTAATGTGTGTGTTTCAGGTTCTGAACGTCAACAGAAGGTTTTAACAAGAGAAACACAATATTCAGGCGAAAACAAGCAAGTCTCTCTATGGAAGCAATCGATGAAGGCATACATAAGCTTTAACAAGCAACTATACGGCGGAAATATTTTTCTGGACGTATAGTTCCCGCCATATAGTTGCCGCCGCCTCCGTCTTGTCAAAAGGGACAACTTTCGTGAAGAGGCCAGACATGAAATCATAACACATCAGCCGCCATCCCATCCAGAAAGGAAAAAGAGGAGATCCGGAGGAGGAGAAGATGTTCTTCATCTCGCTCCACGATCTTCTACCTCCTAGCCATCACATCCTCATAGCCATTACTTGTACTTGAGAGAGAGAGAGATCTTCACCTTGCAAGATTAGGTTTTGAGATTGTTTCTTCCTATCTTGAATTGTGTTGGATTACTTTTCTATTCTTATTATGGATCTCCATGGTAATATCAAGAAGAACTGCCTTTATTTAATTATATCAATGATGCTTTCTTATCTAATGTGTGAGTAAGTTCCTTGGGCGTGGGAGATGTAAGGGATTGGTGAGATGTGATGTGCCTCCATATATTTTCCATTAGTTTGTGATTGATTTTAATTACTATATTATGTGTGCTTGACTATCTGTGGGATGCCTAATGGTCGTTGTCCAATTAAGGGCCCAGACAACATGATGCTTTGTTCTACATAGATAGGATATTGTTCGCTAGCAAACCGACGACCCCTGAGTGACATAGGGATATCAATGGGAAACTAGTTTAACTCGAGGATAACGAGAAACCACTGTGCTTATTGCATTAGTCTGATCCAAGGAGCTTAATTACTAAGCAACTTGAAGGATCTTAATCATCTAGTGACTGACCATGGTTTTGGTAATAGGCTAGTAGGATTATTGAAGTTGGGATGAAATCTACCAAGAGGAGTTCCGGCTAATTATGGGTTACTCGCTTACACATATTTATGAGATTATAATTGTTACATTTATCATTCGTCCACCTGGCACAGTCACTATCACCATGAATTATATCTCCTCGTGCCTTCTTCGTCATCTACAGAAAACCACAAACAATCGAATCGTTCTTTACTTTTATGCTTTTTATTCCTGAAGTTTACATATTAGTTTTATTTAAATACATCCAGTGTAATCCAAATTTCATTCTTATTTCTAGACTTGCAGTCAATTCACTCGAAGACCTGTGACAACTTTGAGTGTGACAGAGACTTCACTCATAAACACTCACCTTTGGGCTCCCTGTGGGATCAATATCTATACTTCAAAACTAGCTACAAATGATTTGTGCACTTGCAGACATCAAGCTATTTTCTGGCGCCATTGCCAGGGAGCTAAGCACTAGGTGTTTGTCTCTTGACATTTCAGGTGTTACTACTACAAAATGGTCTCCCTAGGAGACAAAGGGTCTACACGCTCTGGTATGACCTATTTACTAGATTATTTTGAGCGCGTGGCTATTCAAAGGCGCGAAGAAATTATTGAAAAACTTTTAAGATCAGACAAGGTTGAAGTTGAAAACCTGAGTGATTTTATGGAAATCATGTCCATTTACAGGACAACTCCCAAGAAACCTGAGAAAACTCTCAGAGAATACAGTGCTCCAAACTCTGCTTTCCTTGAACAACCAATAAAATTTCCTAACCCTGGAGTTAGAGAATATCGATTTGATGGTGGAATTATTAAAAATTTGCAGGGAAAAGCTTTTAGTGGAAGGGAAGATGAATTCCCAGGAAGACATATTAGAGAGTTTGACGATTTGATGACAACACTTGGACCAAAAGGTTTGCCAAGAGACTTCTCTCGTCTAAATTTTTTCGTTGGTCTCTTAAAGGTAAAGCTCTAGACTGGTTATATTCTCTCCCTCGCCATTACATTAAATGTTGGGAAAACTGTATTGTCAAATTCATAAATAGGTTTAATCCTTTTAAAAAAGGTAACTAAAACTAGAAAGAACATATGCAACTTTAGTCAGAACATGGGAGAAAACTACCCACAAGTCTGGGATAGATTCTTTGGAATGATCAATAGAATTCCTAATCATGGCTATTCTGAATCAACTATTTGCCATTTATTTTACCATGGTCTTAATACTCAAAGCAGAGAGTTGCTCGACTTATCAGCAGGAGGATCGAGTAATACTTTCACTGTTAAAGCATGTTTGGAATTAATGTCTACTAGGGCTAAGAATGATTCTATATAGAATCCTGATTTTGACACTAAGCTAGAAAAAGGGATGCTTCATATAAATCCTAATCTTATGCCTGAAGTACGCAAAACAATGAAAGAAAAAAGTATACCTTCTGAACTTGTTAAGGAAAACAAAGTAGACTCATTACAAGTTTTTACTGAAGAAGGAGAAACTAGAAAAGTTTTTCAAGAATTAAAACATCGACATGCAAAATCTCATAATAACCTGCATAAGCATTTTCAAAAACATAAGAAGATTTTGGCATAACTCACAGAAAATTATGATGAGATTGGCCAAGAAATATAATTATTTCACAAGTATATTAGTATGATCGAAACCCAATGTGAACAAATAGCATCTGGTTATCAAATTTTTCTTTGAGATGATATAGATATTCTTGTTTCTACTAATGTTGTTACAAGAAGAGGTGCAATTGTTATAGGACCATTAGGACCACCAGAATATGAAGCTAAAAAAGAGCGAAAAGAAAAAGCCTTGCACAAAGCAAGCCAAGAAGATGATACACTGGTGGATCCTCAAGGTGAAACAGCTCAAGAAAGACAAGATCAAACCAAGGAGGACCAAAATGATGCACATGATGACCGTTATGACTCTGATGCAGAGACGGTTGATCCAAGAGAAGAAAAGGAGACAATCAATGAAGATGAATTTGTTGTAGTATAAAAGAAGAAAAGCGATAAGCAACAACAAAAGAAAGCAATAAAAGATCATGATCCCCCACAAAAGGTAAAAGACAAGAATAAGAAAGGTGAGAAAAAGCTTTCCTTATCCAGATCGAAAAAAGAAAGCACCAGATCAGGTAATCTATGATTCTTTCATCTAGAAATTCCATTTGTGGATGCAATAAAAGTTCCCACCTATTCTAAATTCCTACGTGATATTCTTAGTAGAAAGAAAGAAATAATGGAAACCGTTGCCATGGTGACTAGTTATCCTGCTAATGGGAAGCTATTGTCTAAATCGGGATATCCCGGAATACCAACTATTTCATGCTCAATTGGCAAAACTAATATTCACAATGCCTTGTGTGACTTAGGTGCAGGAGTTAGTGTAATGCCATATTCCCTCTATAAAAGGTTAGGATTAGGGGAGTATTCCCCTACTACTATCACTTTACAGATGGCTGACAAGTCCACTAAACAACCCATTGGTATGATTGAGGATGTTCTACTTAGAATACATGAGCATGTTATTCCCACTGATTTTATTATTCTTGAAATGCCAGAAATGAAAAATTATCCATAATACTTGGAAGACCTTTCCTTAGTACTACAGGAGCATCAGTTGATTGTGCTGAGGGAAAAATAATCTTTAATGTTTATGATGCTGAAATCATCCGGTATTTTCCAAAGAAGCTAGAAGTGGGAGAAAGATATATTCCACCAGCAAAATGAGTTCATGTGGTAAGTGCCTTTGATAAGGGGAAACCCAAGGTAAGAATTCAAGAACAGAGAAGGGGTTGAGTTCTTCAACCATTGATACCTTGGATCCGGATTACGGATGTAGTATAACTCTTTTTCCATAGTAGACCTAGGTTTATCGAATCCTCGGGAAGCAGAAGCATAGTGAAGTTACTTTAACGGACCTTCGGGATTTTTAGAATTCCTCTTTTGTTTTTACCGGACCAAGAGTTTGCGTATTTTTGTTGTTGTCGATGATGGAGAGAGAGGGCCTAGGGCGTTCGGTTTCACCAGTAGCTGCGCAAAACATCTGATGGGAATAAAAGATAAAAATAAAGTATGCATGTAATTGTTAGAGCAAGATAAATTATATGTGGGCAGTGCATCCATAATTGCTATTGCCTCTGCAACCTCTTATAGCAATAACCTACTAGTCTCATCCATAGAATAAAGAGAACTAATGATATTCATAGTGACGTCACCGTTAATCCCAAGTAAATCCCTTTACATATATGCCGATTACTCGTCACTAGGGTTCCTAACCTGCAGATTAGTCATTACTCATACTCCCTATACCTGGCTCAATCCTCGGGGTCTTGGGTACCTGACAAGTCCTTAGATTGAGGCAAGAGAGGATACAATAATCAGCATGTCATACAAACTAATACATGATCCCATCTATGATAAATAACATGCATAAAAGCTACATGGCTAGGCCGAAGCCCTTAGCCCAAGGAGAATTACTCACACATAGAGATGAGATCAAAGATCATAAACATTGTAGTGGAAATCATGAGATTGATAGCAATAGTCTTACAATGTCGCCAATTGAAGAAGAGATCTACTATTACAAGTGGTGGAATATGGCTATGGTGGTGGAGATATTAGATCTAAGTCTATTCCTCCGGCGGCTCTTTGGTGTTGTGGATGGAGATCTGGAGGTGGCTGATGGTCTCGGGAGCTGCTCTTTTCTCGTCATCCGAGGCCTCTTTATATAGGGGCCCCTTCACAAAAGTTGTTCTGTTTGACCTAGCGGTGTTGGTGGCAACTATACGGCCGGAACTATACGGCTGGAATTTTATTCTGGTCGTATAGTTTGTCATTAAACTGTTTGCCTCCTCTTCATGGCTCCTGGTTTCTTCGGGTTGTTAGAAATCTCGTATCTTTGACTTTAATGTAGTGATTCCCATCATCGAACGTCGTTATCTGCGCAGGGGAAAATAGAAAGAAAGGATTGCATACCCCTTTGATCATTAGGCATTAGTGGTAGGGTTTAGAGAGATATTTCATAAAAAATATGAATAATATCCAATTTAAATGTGGACGTGGATGGCTATATTTTAGAGCCATCAACCTCCCCAAGCTTAAACTTGATCGTCCTCGAGCAAAAAAACCAAAACCAAAAAGGAACTCAACATTTAAACTGAAATAACGAGATGATGATCTTACTCATGATTCATAGTCTCATGTTTCCTCCACTTTATAAATATGAAAAACTTTAGCATAGATAGAGAAATGGCAAGCATATCATATGGGTTTCATGCATCCTTATAGCGCAACAAAATTATTGTTAACATGGATGATTCAAGTGAGTAAACTTTATTCCATGTCATGTAATCAACTCATAGGCTTACCTTTGAAAAATAAAGTATAATCATGTAAAGTTGAGAGTGTGAGAGTTGTCATGAAAAGAATATATACTAGAGTATCTCAATTCTCCCACATCAATAAATCAAGACTCTTCAAACACTACTTTCTATTCATTGTCCTTCAAGAATTTTAGTTCTTAAGTAACTGAGAGCATGCCAAAGATTCTATTTAGTTTATCGAGATGTGATGGACACTCGTGGCTTCACCAAGGTTTTTGTTCCTTTTGTACAATGATTTCTTATAATACCCAGAGGAGTGATTCCATCATGAACACAACTACCTGGGAGTGCCAAGAATCTTACCCATTATAGCATTGCTGCTACATATGTTTAATCAACTCATAGCCGAAATCTAGGAGTTTTCTCCATGAAGATCGTTCGTGGGCTAGCAGAGTTGTTGGCATCCCATGAAGTTTGACACACATAAAGCTATATCATTCTTATGATTCACAAGTCAAACTTTGGCATGCTGAAGAAAACCGCTAAACATTAATTCAATCGAACAAATCCTTTTAAAGAGAGCTATCAAGTCAATCATTATATTCCGTGGTGTTGAGTGTCTCTAGAAATAAGCCTTCAAGACTAAACACTACAACACCCAAGCCTTCAATTGTGAGACTTTTTCTTATTACAATTGTTTAGCAAATTTTTAGGCAAGACTTGGTTAACTACAAGAGCTGGAACAAAACATACCCATGCAAACAAAATTTTACTACAATATAGAGACTCATTCCACCAATATAATATCTCAACATTTACTACTAACTAGCATGGGTTTCTCAAACTTCAAAAGTGGGGAGTCATAAGGCATACCTCTCATGTTTGGTTCCACTTCTCTCTTCCTTTTTGATTAGTTTCTTGGAAACTCAAAGTCAATCACTCTTCCTGCAAATACATGAGAACCTCGAGGCGGAAAGAAAAGAAAGAAGAGGGAAAATAAAGATAAATGGAGAAATCTTTTTGTTGTTTTTAAGAGAGGGAATTAAAGAATAGAAAATTGGTGGCAAAGCTCAGCTAGAAAATCTCGAAAGCAAAAAGAAATAACTAAAGATAAAGTGTTGGGGAAACCAACACGAGTGCTTATAAACTCGAATTAAAAACATAACCTCAAAATGAATAAAAGCAAACAAACGCCAAATAAAGATAAATGAGGAAACTTCCCCAAGCTTAGGATTTTGCAAGCCCTTCAAATCATTGTGGTGGCGGGAAAAAGTCGTTACTCCAGTTCGCAAATTGAGTTGATAAATTACTAGTTGATTCTTGGAGGTTCAAAGAGAGGCTATGCATCCTCTCCACAGTCCCTCCAAGTTCTTGGAAGTCTTGGTATGTAGCGAACCGGGTTGATGGTTGCTCCTCTTGATAAGGAACTTCTTGCTCCTCTTCTTGGTCCTCATCCTCATCCAGGATCTCCTCCTCGGGTTGGTGTTGCTCAACGGCCTGCAAGTCATATAGCAAACGTCCTTCCTCGATAGACAAAAGACCATTAGGCAAATGAGCGGGGTAGATACACCCAGCTCCAACAATGTGCAGGTAATAAACACCACCTCTCCTAGTGAGGATTCCACAAGCTTTTAAAGTAGAGAAACCAACACGTCGCTCACCTAGCACAGGTTACAACTCACCTAGGTTGATGCCTAGGGCAGTGGCAAGCACGGTGATGACGCCTCCACCTGTGATTGGTCCTTGGCTTTGAGAGGAATGGTGCTCCAGGTAGCACACAAGGATTGCGCCCAAGTTGAGTGACAAGTTGCAGTTGTTGAAAGCAGCCTTTGCAAGGACTAAGATGTCCTCCTCATTGAGTCTCGTGAACTCATTATGGGCCTGCAAGGTATTAGCAATAACATAGAACAAATAGCGAATTACATGATGTAGAATATTCTTCCCCTTGCTCACTCTAGAAGTGAAGCTCATTCTACTATAATATTGTTCCGTGGAAGGGTCTAAGCCAGTAAAGGATGCACGCAAGTCATTATCATTATTGTTTGAAAAATTAAAGAATGTGCACCATTCATCTAGTGATAAAGTATAATTGTTGTTCATGAGCCGGAAAGAAATCCAGTCTTCTCCATGCCATAGTTTAACGGTCCTTTGCCAAGAACTTAAAAAATCAATGGTTAACCGGTGATAGGTAGGCACATAATTGAATACAAAGTTTTGTAGGCCTACCCTATTGCAAAGTAAATTAAAGTCATCAGAAATACCGAGTTGGTTCAATATAATGGGGCAAGCCCACTTAGTTTCCTTCACTTCTCTATTCTTGATCCTGTCGAAGCGATCATGTTGGAGCTCATTCCTGAACCGTATCCCCATGCATTCTTGAGGGACAGCCCGAGAAGCGCTAGTGGTGGCATGAGCACGAGTTTGGATCCTTGTGTTCATCATCTAAAAATAGCAAGGAAAAATAAAACTTTTTGATCCAACAATAATAGGCATAACATATTCCTCATCATAGCACATTAAAGAATCCCCTCAAAATAATAATCTAGGCAAGAGAATCGTGGCAATTAGTTCATAGTAGGTCTCACCCTAGATTGATAATGACGATAGATTGAAGATGAATTTACAAAAAGTAATTGGAGGATCGGAGGAGAAACATACCGTAGATCACTTGTGTGCGAGGAAATCGAATGAAATTGAGTAGATATGAAGATCTCTTGAGATTTTGAGAAGGTTTGGAGGTAGAAGAAAGAAAATGATTGATGTTTTGGGGTTGGAGGTACGTCCCGTGGCGTTTTTGTGGTCGGGCGCAACTATACGGGCAGAACTATGCAACCAGAATAATGTGTTCCTACCGTATAGTTGGTCTGCTGTCAAAATTTTAGGGTTTCCACCTGGCGACACAGTTATACGGCCAGATCTATACGGCCGGAACAATATGTTCTTACCGTATAGTTCGTTGTCAAACCGTCTGTACCTGGAAAAATAATTTGTACAAAAGCATCGATATCTATACGAATGGAGCTATACAACCGGAATTTTTATTCTCGCTGTATAGTTGGTCGTTAAACCATCAGTACTTTTAAAAGAAAAAAAAATGATGGCAAAAGTATCTATATGGCTAGAATTTTTATTCTCGCCGTATAGTTGGTCGTTAAACTCTTTGTACCCATCAAAAAATTTCCGTTTCTTCGAGAATTACTTCTTATTCTGAAACTTAGCGAAATACCTTGTTTTTGACAGAAAGTTGACAGTTAAAATTATCGACCAACAACGACATGTATATAACAGGATTTTTAGTACTACCGAACTTCTTCTCCTCAACTGGAGTTTTCTAGCACTCTTTATTAAACATAAACTTAAACTAAAACTTAAAATTTTTACTCAAACCTTTATTTCACATGGGTTGCCTCCCATGGAGCGCTCTTTTATGGTCAATAGCTTAACCTTAATGTTGCTTACTTAGGCTAGATGAGTGGAACACCCACTCCAAAATAGTTGGCCTTCAAACTGATGGCCTCCTTTTCATAATGCTTGGCTTTCTTCTTCCTAGGGAAATGAATAACAAAAGGATCCTGTGAAGGCAATTGAAGCTTCACGTTTCCTTCATGGAGATTAATCAAAGCCTTAATAGTTCTTAAGAAAGGATGACCTAATATAATAGGATTAGTAGCATCTTCAGGCATGTCAACAATAACAAAATCAATAAGAGCATGACAGCCTTTAATGAATACTAAAGTATTCTCCTTAATTCCTACAACTTATTTGTATGTGGAATCTGCAAGATGTAGTTTTAACTCGGTGATTTCAAAAGAGACAAGATTTAACTTATTAAAAAGACTCTTTGGAATGGTTGAAACGCTTGCACCGAGATCACAAAGTGCAGCTATCTCGTTGGTCCCAATTTTAATCTTAATAGTAGGCTCAAATATATCATCAAGCCTAACAGGTAATTTTTCAGCAATTTTCTTATATTCTTCTTCAAGCTCATGTACCTTTATTGCTACCTGATTAGCAAAGTGTTGATACATCGCTTCATCATTTCCTTCGCTTACCGGAATCTTGATGTTGATCCTTTTTACAAGATCTTCAACGGTGTAACTTTGTGAGGAGTATTACTATAATCAAGTTCTTCAGGCTCCTCCCTTTGGACTCTCATCATCTTGAGGTCTTCAACAGGATTGGGCTCAGCTTTACCTACAAATTTAGCTAGAATGAGAGTTTGACTCTCGGTTATCTTACCTAGCTATGACTCAACAATCCTCGTCCTTTCTTGGAGGGCCTGCAAATCATTCCTCAAACTTACAGCTTGGTTAGATAATATACCAAGCATAGCATCATGGTTCTCCGTTATTTTAACAAGAATATTGTTTTGCTCATTTTGTGAGTCTATGAAGGGTTTAAGTGTTTCTTGGAGACTACCATTACTTGATCCCATATTATTATTAGAGTTAACTGCAGGACTAGAATAGTGTTTTTGAAAATTAGGATTATAATTTTTCTTCCAAGAAGGGTTATAATCATTATGAGATATGAAGTCTACTTCTTCAATATTAGTTTCTGGGATAGCTCTTACCTGGGTTTCCTTACCTTTTACGGCTAATATGATCTCATCCAGCTTAGCATTGAGTTCTTCATTTTCTTGTGGTGAGACGGAGTTCACCTTCTTCGTGTTTGATCTTTCCACATGCCATTGGGCATGGTTGTCTTGCATATTGTCTAGCAGCTACTTTGCTTCGGTAATATGTTTACCCATAAATGTTCCTCCAGCTGCAGTATCAAGCATACACTTAGACATAGGATTAAGATCATTATAAAATAAATGGAGGATTAACCAATCTTCCATCCCATGGCTAGGACAGTTTCTTAAGAATTCTTTCATCCTCTCCCATGCAAGCGCTAGTGGCTCACGCTCTTCCTGTCTAAAACCAGTATAGATCTTAGTTGCATAGTCTTTGCAGGTGGGAAAAATTTAGTCATAAATAAAGAAGTACATCCCACCCATGATGTAATAGTATTTTTAGGCAAAGCTAGCAACCATTCTTTTGCTCTTCCTCTAAGAGTGAAAGTAATTAAGCGCAATTTTATCGCATCGAGGTCAACATATTTTATGCACATCATATCACATATTTCAGTGAAAGTATTGAAGTGCATACCTGCGTCCTCAACAACAGAGCCTCCAAATTGATTCTATTGAACCAAACTTAAATAATGGGGCTTAATTTCATAGTCATCAGCAGCAATTGTTGGCTGAGTAATAGGAGTACGTAAATAATCATTATTGGGAGTTGCAAATTCCCCAAGCTTTTTTCAGCCATATTTCCTATGTTTTTGGGTTTTCTTAAACAAAGACATGATAATAATAAAAACAAGAATTTGAAGATTAACTATTTTTTTTTGTTTTTTCAAATGAAGCAAACTAACAAAATTAAAACAAGAATTAAAACTAGCAAAGTTCCTACTAACCTCACCAGGGTAGCTATTGCTTCCCCGGCAACGGCGCCAGAAAAAGGGTTGATACCTTCGATCCGGATTACAGATGTAGTATAGCTCTTTTTCCCTAGTAGACCTAGGTTTATCGAATCCTCGGGAAGCAGAAGCATAGTGAAGTTACTTTAATGGACCTTCAGGAGTTTTATAATTCCTTTTGTGTTTTACCGGACCAAGATTTTGTGTCTTTTTGTTGTTGTCGATGATGGAGAGATAGGGCCTATGGCGTTCGGTTTCACCAGTAGCTGTGAAAAACATCTGATTTGAATAAAACATAAAAATAAAGTATGCATGTAATTGTTAGAGCAAGATAAATTATACATGGGGAGTGCATCCATAATTGCTATTGCCTCCGCAGCCACTTATAATAATAACCTACTAGTCTCATCCATAGAAGAAAGAGAACTAATGATATGCATAGTGACGTCACCGTTAATCAAAAGTAAATCCCGCACATACATCCATACTAGCCCATCTGTCGCTGGGGTTCCCAACCTGCAGTAGTCATTACGCATACTCCCTATACCTGGCTCAATCCTCGGGGTCTTGGGTACCTGACAAGTCCTTAGATTGAGGAAAGATAGGATACAATAATCATCATGTCATATGAACTAATACATGATCCCATCTATGATAAATAACATGCACAAAATCTACATGGCTAGGCCGAAGCCCTTAGCCCAAGGAGAATTAGTTACACATAGAGATGAGATCAAAGATACATTGTAGTGGAAATCATGAGATTGATAGCAATAGTATTACAATGTCGCCAATCAAAGAAGATATCTACTATTACAAGTGGTGGAATATGGCTATGGTGGTGGAGAGATTAGATCTAAGTCTATTCCTCCAGTGGCTCTTCTGTGTTGTGGATGGAGATCTAGAGGTGGCTGATGGTCTCGGGAGCTGCTCTTTTCTCGTCGCCCGAGGCTTCTTTATATAGGGGTCCCTTCACGGAAGTTGTTCTATTTGACCTAGCGGTGTTGATGGCAACTATACGGCCGGAATTTCATTCCGGTCGTATAGTTGGTCGTTAAAGCGTCTTCCTCCTCTTCACGGTTCCTGGTTTCTTTGGGTTGTTGGAAATCTCGTATCTTTGACTTTAATGTAGTGATTTCAATCATCAAACGTCATTATCTATGCAGGGAAAAATAGAAAGAAAGGATTGCATACCCCTTTGATCATTAGGCATTAGTGGCAGGGTTTAGAGAGATATTTCATAAAAATATGAATAATATCTAGTTTAAATGTTGATGTGGATGGCTATATTTCAGAGCCATCAACCATTCTTAATAAAATGCTTAATGGGAGTCAACCCATCACGTTAATAAAATAAATTATAGAATAATATGTTCATCACATTCATACAACTTTTTCACAGACATTCTTGCGGAAACGCGCTCATGAAGATGCATTTATCAAAAAGTTGTAGAAATATCGATTGAACAAGCATAGAATAAGTATAAGAATAAAAATTTAAGTTTTATCTATAAAAACTAGCTTAATCATTTTTGTCCATGTCAAAAAGTGAACCTCCAGTTGAGGAGAAGAAGTTAGGTAGTACTAGAAATCCTGCTCTATACATGTTGTTTTTGGCTGACATTTTTTACTCTCATTTTCTGTCAAAAACAAGGTGTTTCGCTAAGTTTCAAGATTAGAAGGTATTCTTGAAGAAATAGAATTTTTTTGAGGAGTACTGAAGGTTTAACGACCAACTATACGACGGGAATAAAAATTCCGGCCGTATCGTTTGGCCATATGGATATCTTTGCCATCAACAAATTTTCTTTCGTAGGTTCAGAGGATTTAACGACCAACTATACCGCAGGAATAAAAATTCCGGCCGTATAGTTCCGGCCGTGTAGATATTGATGCCTTCGTCGAATTTCTTCTCAAAGGTATTGATTGTTTGACGACCAACTATACAGCGGGAATAAAATTTTTGGCCGTATAGTTATCGAGGCCTGTCCAAGAAAATTTATCTCGAGGACACATATGTTTTGTTGACAAACTATACGGCGGGACTATTATGATCCGGCTGTATTGTTGCACCCGTATAACTATGTTCTGGCATAAAGAAACCCTATTTGGCAGCTCCGCCGCAACTATACGGCGGGAACTACATATCCTGCCCGTATAGTTGCGACCGTATAGTTCGGCGCGACCTCTTAATCGCGCCGGGGTGGCTAGGTTTCTTATCCCTCCTCACTTTTTTCTCTCATATTCTCTCTCCAAACCTCTCAAAACCCACCTAGAATTGTTGATTCTTCGTGGATTTCGTTTTTTTGGGTTGGGGAATCAACAGATCGTGCATCAAGATGAACAAAATGAAGGAAATCTGCCCTGAGAGGCAATAATAAAGTTGTTATTATGTATTCCTTGTATATGATAGATGTTTATTTTGCATGTTATAATTGTATTAATAGGAAACGTCAATACATGTGTGTTTAGTAAACAAAAAGGTTCCTAGTTATGCCTCTCTTATAGACTAGCTCGTTGATTAACAAGATGATCAAAGTTTCTTGATCATGGACATTGGATGTTGTTAATAACGAGGTCATAACATTTGTGAAATGATGTGATGAACATTCATCCGAAGTATAGCATTATGATTAAAGTCATTATGTTTATATTGTTATAACATCATACGAAGTAATCTTAGTCCTTAGACCATGAGATCATGTTAATTGCTAACACCGGAAGAGTATCTTGATAACATCAAACGTCACACCGTAACAGGGTGACTATAAAGGTGGGTTTAGTGCTATGAAGGTGTTATGTTGAGGCTCTTGGATCAAGAGTGGAATTTGTCAATCCCGATGACGGATAGATATAATCTGGGCCCTCTCGATGATATCACATTAAGATAGCTTGCAAGCAAGTGATGTGATCACTAGAATGTTATATCACGGGAACGAGAAAAGAGTGCATGTCGGTAACGAGATCAAACTAGGTATTTGGATATCGATGATCAAATCTCGCACATGTATTATATCATGAGACAAAGGGATTAAGTTACTAGCATTAAAGGTTCTCACGATCATAGAAGTCATCGTTGAATGTGCAGGAGTTAGTATGGATCTCCAGGTCCCGCTTTTGATTATTGATTTGAGAGGGGTCTCAATCATGTCTGCATTATTCGCGAACCGTAGGGTGACACACTTAAGGGTTGCTGAACACCATTTGGGAGCACATATGTTTCAGACGAAAGAATCGCAAAGCGCTGGTATTATTTCAATGGAAACCGGAATTATTTCGGGTGAAATTGCAGAAACTGGTTCTGCATGTGATATTGAAATGTTGCAAGGGGTTTTATGTGAATGTTTGTTAATTAAAGTAATTAACAAAATTCTGAATAAAATAAATAAAAGAGTTTTATTAAATAAGAGTTGCATTAAATTTGGTGGAAATTTAATGCATGTGAGTGGAATTTTGGGTGGAGGCAAAATTGATGTGAGTGGAGCTTCCACCACATGAATGAGGAAGAGGTGGGGGCACCCCCCTTGGCAACCGGCCATGGGAGGGTAGGATCCCCCCTCTCTTATAAAAAGCCCCCCTCTCCTCCCTCACAAAGCACACCTCCTCGTGAAGGATCTCTCTCCCCCTCTAGATATATTCCCCCATAGTCTCGGATTAGCGAGATACATGTTCCCGGTGGCCTTGCATCTGCAAGGAGTTGCTGCTTCTGCTGAGTCGCTAGATCGAGTAGGTGGAGGTTGTTCGATGGCTTGAACGTGTGTGTGAGGACGGATGCGCTGCTGATTTGCGGCACTAGGACTTCCACACGATCTTGAGATTGGCAAGCGTACGACTACATCATCCACGAGTTCCAACTCGTTAACAAAACTCTGCTGTCTTCGAGGGTAAGTTCTCTATGGATGTATATCCACCGTTGCTTGTATCTAGTACATAGATCTTGGCGTATAGTTCTCTTCGTAGGAATTTTTTGTTTTCTATGTTGTGAACCCAATAGTGGTATCAGAGCCTGATCTATGCATAGGTGCTTTGCACAGGTAGTACACAAATGTTTATATGTGGGCGATGATGATCATGTTATTGCATCTTCTATGTATTTTGGATATTGGTGGCATAGTGGGATGAAGCGGCCCGGACCAACCTTACATGTCATCATACATGAGACCGGTTCCACGACTGGCATGCAACTAGTTTTGCATAAGTGGCTGGCGGGTGTCTGTCTCTCCTACTATAGTCAATATCTGATTTACAACGAGTTGCTAATAACTTGGTTATCATCGTTGTGGTTCCATGTTCGCAGGTAAGAACGGTTATATCTTCGAAAGCCCTAAGCCACGGAAAACTTGCAATGGATAAATTAGAGGCGTCTAGTTTAGATCGTTGCTGGGCTAGTGTCTTGATATGGTAATGTTCTAAGTAGATGTATGATAGATACTCTTACAACACACTTAACGTGTAAGTTCCATAGACCTTGGCCTTACACACAAAGGAATGATAGAGATCATGCCACGATGCATATGATAGAGATCAAATGCATGGACCATATCATCTCACTTTACACATTAGATGTTTGCATCTTATATTGCTAGTTTGGCGCTTTTAGTAGCATTGTAAGATGATCCCTCATTTAAATATCAAGATAAAATGTGTTCTTCCTTAAGTATGCACCGTTCTATGGATCGTGTTTCGAGACATCACGTGATGATCGGGTGTACTCAACTCTATGCTTTCATACAACGGGTGTAAGACAATTTTACACACGCTAATACTAAGGTTCTTACTTGGCGAGCCTAGCATGTACAAACATGGCCTCGGAACACGGACCGTAAGGTTAAGCATGAGTCATATAGTTGATATGATGCCCATATAGATGCTCGCCTTTGAAGCTACATCGACTCACGTGATGATCGGACTTGGTGTAGTGGATTTGGTTCATGTAATCACCAAAAGGATACGGGGGATGTCGTTTTTGAGTGGGAGTTCATTAGTAATTTGGATTAGTTAAACTCAATCTATCATAAACTTAGTCTAAATAAACTTTACAAATTCTGTTGTAGATGGCACCACCTGCTTTTAATTTCAATGTGTTCATGGAGAAAGAGAAACTTGCTGCAAATGGTAGCAACTTCACCAACTGGGCTATGAATTTGAGGATTCTCCTCACTGCTGCACAAAAGCAATATGTGCTAGAGGCGCCGCTAGGCCCCCCACCAGCTCCTGATGCCCCTGACAACGAAAAGAATATCTATATAACTGGTCAGGAGGACCACAACTTAGTTCATTGCGGCATATTGTATGGGCTAGAGCCAGAACTTCGAAAGCGTTTCGAAAATGGTAATGCCTTTGATACCATGGGAGAATTGAAAATGATTTCGATACCCATGCTGCCGTAGAGAGTTATAATGCTTCTGAAAAGTTCTTTAGCTGCATCATCGAGGAGAACAGCTCCGTTAGTGAGCATGTACTCAAAATGTCTGGGTACGCCGATAAGCTTGTGTCCTTGGGAATAACGATTCCCATTGACTTAGGCATACATCGTGTTCTCCAATCTCTGCCACCTAGCTACAAGAGCTTCATGATGAAATATAACATGCAGGGCATGAACAAGTCTCTTTCGGAGCTTCTGTCAATGCTTAAGACTGCAGAAGTGGAGATTATGAAAGAACATCAAGTGTTGATGATCAATAACACCACTGGTTTCAAGAAGGACAAGAAAGGCAAGCAGAAGGGAAAGAAGGGCGGCAAATCTGTTGCCACACCTGAAAAGAAATCCCGAGCTGGCCCTAAGTCTGATACCGAGTGCTACTATTGCAAGGGGACTGGCCATTGGAAGTGCAACTTCCCCAAGTATTTGGTGGACAAGAAGGCCAGCAAGGAAAACAAAGGTATATGTGATATTGTTCCATGCTTGGTTTTATCCACTTTCTTGTGTTTTGTTCCAACTTTGGAGTACTTTTCATATGATTTCTTGGACTAACCTATTAACAAGAGCCACAGTGCCAGCTGCCTGTTTTCTGCTGTTTTTGGTTCCAGGAAAGTCAGAAAATGAATATTATCCGAATTGGACGGGACAAAAGCCAAAGTGCCTATTTTTCCGGAAGAGATCAAGTGCCAGAATACGAGACGGAGAAGGGCCAGGGGCCAGCCACACCACCTGGCCGCGCGGCTAGGCCTGGCCTGCGCCAGGGGGTGGTGTGGTGGCTCTCGGCACCCCCTCGGCCTCTCCTTCCGCCTATATATTTCCCTCGGGATGAAAACCCTAAGTTCCCGATCAAAAATCCACGAAAGAGTCTATAGCCGCCGACATCTCCATCCCTAGATCGGGAAGGATCTGAAGCTCTTCCCGGCACCCTCCGTAGAGGGGAATTCACCCTGGAGGCCTTCTTCATCACCATGCAAGCCTCCGGTGTGATGCGTGAGTAGTTCATCCTTGGACTACGGATCCATGTAGTAGCTAGATGCCTGGTTCTCCTCCTTTGTGCTTTCATGTTTAGATCTTGTGAGCTCTGTTCATGATCAAGATCATCTATTTGTAATTCTACATGTTGTGTTTGCGGGGATCCGATGGATATTGAGATGCTATTTCAGATTGATTATTGATTCTATCATGTCTTTGTTATTTGAGATCTTGCATGCTTTCCGTTGTTAGTAGCTATCTTGGCCAAGTAGATGCTAGCAACTCCAAGAGTTAGTATTTATGCTCAATAGTGGGTTCATGCCTCTGGTAATCTGGGGAAGTGACAGAAATCTCTAAGGTACTAGATGTGTTGTTGCTACTAGGGAGAAAACAACAATCCTTTGTTCATAGAACAATCATATAGTTTACTTTACACGCAGTTCGTAAAGCAATAATCTGTTGCTTGCAACTTAATCTTTGGAGGGGTTCGATGATAACCTGAAGGTGGATTATTAGTCATAGATGTAGTTGGATGGCGGTCTATGTATTATGTTGTAATGCCCAATCAAGTCTCAAAGGAGTCAAGATGATTAGTATATGCATGTATTGCTTTCTCGGTGTTTGTCAATTGCCCCGCTGTAATTTGTTCACCCATCATGTTATCTATCTAAGGAGAGCCACCTCTAGTGAACTATGGATCCCGGTCCTTTCTCTTTACATACAATCTACAATCTTTTACTGCTTCGTGTTTACTTTCTGCAAACTTTTACTTCTTTCCATTCGATACGTTTAATCCTTTGTTTTCTGCAAAACACGGTGAGATTGACAACCTCATCGCAAGTTGGGGACAAAGTTCTGTGGTTGTGTTGTGCAGGTCTCCACGTTGCTACTAGCACCAGTAGTGCGCCCTGCCAAAGCTCAACTAGTAACACCTTTGCGGTGTTTCCTTTCTCCTACTAGTTCGATTAAACCTTGGTTTCATACTGAGGGAAACTTGCTGCTGTGCTCATCATACCTTCCTCTTGGGGTTCCCAACAGGCTCTACATCAACCATGCACCAGCACTTTTCTGGGCGCCGTGCATTGAGCCATCAGATATACATGTTATTGATGTGTACTTGACTAGTACTCGTAGTAGCACCTGGGTATTTGATAAGGGATCGGTTGCTAATATATGTAACTCGATTCAGGGGCTATGTAACAAGCAACAACTAGCAAGGGATGAGGTCACGATGCGGGTCGGCAATGGATCAAGAGTTGATGTGATCGTCGTCGGAACGCTGCCTCTCCATATGCCGTCGAGATTAGTGATAAATCTAAATAATTGTTATTTGGTGCCTGCACTGAGCATGAACATTGTATCCGGATCGTGTTTGATGCGAAGTGGTTATTCCTTTAAATCTGAAAACAATGGTTGTTCGATTTATATGAATGATATCTTTTATGGTCATGCACCTGAGATGAATGGTTTATTCCTGTTGGATCTCGATAGTAGTATTACGCATATTCATAATGTTGATGCTAAAAGGATTAAACTTGATAATGATATATCAGGATATATGTGGCACTGTCGTCTAGGTCATATTGGCATTAAACGCATAAAGAAACTCCATTCTGATAACTTTTTGGAATCCCTTGATTTTGAATCATTTGATACATGTGAGCCATGCCTTATGGGCAAGATGACTAGAACGCCGTTTTCTGATTCAATGGAAAGGGCGACAGATTTATTGGAAATCATACATACTGATGTGTGTGGACCGATGAGTGTGTCGACGCGAGGTGGATATCGTTATTTTGTTACTTTCATGGATGATTTGAGTAGATACGGGTATATCTATATGATGAAACATAAGTCTGAAATCTTTGAAAAGTTCAAGGAATTTCAGAATGAAGTGGAAAATCATCATAACAGAAAGATCAAATTTCTACGGTCCGACCGTGGAGGAGAGTATCTTAGTTACGAGTTTAGCACACATATGAAAGACTGTGGAATAGTTTCACAACTCGCGCCTGCCGGAACACCACAACGTAATGGTGTGTCGGAACATCATAATCATACTTTATTGGATATGGTTTTATCTATGATGTCTCTGACTGACTTACCACTGTCATTTTGGGGTTATGCACTGGAAACCATTGCATTCACTTTAAATCGGGCACCATCTAAATCCATTGAAACGACACCGTATGAATTATGGTTTGGAAACAAACCTAAGCTGTCATTTCTTAAAGTTTGGGGATGCGATGTTTATGTGAAGAAACTTCAGTCGGATAAACTCGAACCCAAAGCGGAAAAATGCGTCTTCATAGGATACCCTAAGGAAACGATTGGGTATACCTTCTATCACAGATCCGAGGGCAAGGTTTTTCTTGCCAAGAATGGATCCTTTCTTGAGAAGGAGTTTCTCGCGAAAGGTGTGAGTAGTCGGAAGGTAGAACTCGAAGAGGTTATTGAACCTTCTCTTCATGAAATGGCGAGTGGCGTAGCACCGGAAGTTGTTTCGGAGTTGACTTCACCTGATGAAGAGAGAGCTAATGATAATGATCATGAAACTCCGAAAGAGGATACTACCGAACCTCGCAGGTCAAGCAGGACACGTGCAGCTCCTGAACTGTACAGCAATCTTGTTATGAATTTCATGATTGATGAAATGGATGACCCTGCGACATATGAAGAAGCGATGATGAGCCCGGATTCCAACAAATGGCTAGAAGCCATGAAATCCGAGATGGAATCCATGTACGAAAACCAGGTTTGGACCTTGGTGGACTTACCTCACGATCGAAAGGCCGTTGAGAATAAATGGATTTTCAAAAGAAAAATTGATGCTGATGGTAATGTGACCATCTATAGAGCTCGACTTGTCGCAAAGGGGTTTCGACAAATTCAAGGAGTTAACTACAATGAGACTTTCTCTCCCGTAGCGATGCTAAAGTCGGTTAGGATTATGTTAGCAATTGCTGCATATCTCGATTATGAAATATGGCAGATGGATGTCAAAACTGCGTTCCTCAATGGCAATATTGAAGAAGAGTTGTATATGATACAACCTAAGGGTTTTGTCGATCCTAAGGATGCTGATAAGGTGTACAAGCTTCAACGATCCATCTATGGACTGAAGCAAGCATCCCGGAGTTGGAATCTCCGCTTTGATGAGGTGATCAAAGAGTTTGGATTTGTCCAAACTTATGGAGAGGCTTGTATTTACAAGAAAGTGAGTGGGAGCAATGTGGCAATTCTGATATTATATGTGGATGACATATTATTGATTGGAAATGATATAGATCTTTTAAACAGTGTTAAAAGTTATCTAAACAACAAATTTTCGATGAAGGGCCTTGGTGAAGCTTCATATATATTAGGCATTAAAATCTATAGAGATAGATCAAGGCGCCTAATTGGGCTATCGCAGAGTACATACCTTGATAAGATATTAAAGAAGTTTAATATGGCGGAAGTAAGAAGGGGTTCTTACCTATGTTGCAAGGCAAGACATTGAGTAAGACTCAAAGTCCGGCTACGGCGGAAGAAAGAGAGATAATGGATAAGATCCCCTATGTCTCAGCCATAGGCTCTATAATGTATGCCATGCTATGTACAAGACCGGATGTGGCACATGCTAGTAGTTTGACTAGTAGGTACCAATCTGATCCAGGTTCGGAACACTAGATAGCGGTCAAGAATATCCTTAAGTACTTAAGAAGAACTAAGGATATATTTCTTATATACGGAGGTGAAGAAGAGCTAGTCGCTAAGTGTTATGTCGATGCTAGCTTTGACACCGATCCGGATGACTCTAAGTCTCAATCCGAATATGTATTTCTCTTGAACGGAGCAGCAGTTAGTTCGAGGAGTTCCAAACAACCTATGGTGGCTAGATCAATGACGGAGGCAGAATATGTTGTTGCTTCAAAAGTGGCGCAGGAAGCAGTTTGGATGAAGGAGTTCATAACGGAACTAGGTGTGGTTCCTAGTGCATTGGACCCAATGGTGATCTATTGTGACAACAAAGGAGCCATAGCCAACGCCAAGTAACCAAGGTCTCATAAGAATTCCAAGCATATTAAGCGCCGGTTTCACTCCATCCGTGAGCATGTCAAGGATGGAGATATAAAGATTTGTAAAGTACACACGGACCTAAATGTAGAAGATCCGTTGACTAAAGTTCTCCCTAGGGCAAAACATGATCAACACCAGAACTCCATGGGTGTTAGACTTATCACTATGTGAACTAGATTATTGTCTCTACTACAAGTGGGAGACTGAAGGAAATATGCCCTAAGAGACAATAATAAAGTTGTTACTATGTATTCCTTGTATATGATAGATGTTTATTTTGCATGCTATAATTGTATTGATATGAAACATCAATACATGTGTGTTTAGTAAACAAAAAGTTTCCTAGTTATGCCTCTCTTATAGACTAGCTCGTTGATTAACAAGATGATCAAAGTTTCTTGATCATGGACATTGGATGTTGTTAATAACGAGGTCACAACATTTGTGAAATGATGTGATGAACATTCATCCGAAGTATAACATTATGATCAAAGTCATTATGTTTATATTGTTATAACATCATACGAAGTAATCTTAGTCCTTAGACCATGAGATCATGTTAATTGCTAACACCGGAAGAGTATTTTGATAACATCAAACGTCACACCGTAACAGGGTGACTATAAAGGTGGGTTCGATTACTGAAGGTGTTATGTTGAGGCTCATGGATCAAGAGTGGAATTTGTCAATCCTGATGATGGATAGATATACTCTGGGCCCTCTCGGTGATATCACATTAAGATAGCTTGCAAGCAAGTGATGTGATCAGTAGAATGTTATATCACGGGAACGAGAAAAGAGTTCATGTCAGTAACAATATCAAACTAGGTATTTGGATACCGATGATCGAATCTCGGACATGTATTATATCATGAGACAAAGGGATTAAGTTACAAGCGTTAAAGGTTCTCACGATCATAGAAGTCATCATTGAATGTGCGAGTCGAGATGGATCTCGGTCCGCTTCTGATTATTGATTTGAGAGGGGTCTCAATCATGTCTGCATTATTCGTGAACCGTAGGGTGACACACTTAAGGGTTGCCGAACACCATTTTGGAGCACATATGTTTCAGACGAAAGAATCGCAAAGCGCTGATATTATTTCAATGGAAACCGGAATTATTTCGGGTGAAATTGCAGAAACTGGTTCTGCATGTGATATTGAAATGTTGCAAGGGGTTTTATGTGAATGTTTGTTAATTAAAGTAATTAACAAAATTCTGAATAAAATAAATAAAAGAGTTTTATTAAATGAGAGTTGCATTAAATTTGGTGGAAATTTAATGCATGTGAGTGGAATTTTGGGTGGAGGCAAAATTGATGTGAGTGGAGCTTCCACCACATGAATGAGGAAGAGGTGGGGGCACCCCCCTTGGCCTCCGGCCATGGGAGGGGAGGAGCCCCCCTCTCCTCCCTCACAAAGCACACCTCCTCTTGAAGGATCTATCTCCCCCTCTAGATATATTCCCCCATGGTCTCGGATTAGCGAGATACATGTTCCTAGTGGCCTTGCGTCTGGAAGGAGTTGCTGCTTCCGCTGATTCGCTGGAGTGAGGAGGTGGAGGTTGTTCGGTGGCTTGAACGTGTGTGCGAGGACGGATGCGCTGCTGATTTGCGGCGCTAGGTACCGACCTTCCTATGACTAATACATACTTGTGATTATACCCCTTGCAAACATCCGTAAGTACAAGAAAGTAATTAAGGTAGAAACCTAACCACAACTTTAAACTCTAAGACCCTTACGTCCCTTGTGCAATGGTTTCCTAACGGGGGTTCAGGTTTTTGTCACTCCGGCAACCCCTACGATTAGTAGCCAAATACACAATGCATTCCCCTAGGCCATATAGGTGAAGTGTCATGTAGTCGACGTTCACATGACACCACTAGAAGAAGTACACCACAACTTAAATATCAAACCATTGAATCTTTCTCAACACAACTCCACTACTAACAACATGACTTCTCCCATGTCCTCAAGAACAAAACAAACTACTCACAAGACATCATATGGATCATGATCAGAGATGGAATAATGATGTATAACAATATGAACATAAACAATAATTCAATGGTTCACTCAATAGCATCAACTACAAAGAGTAATCAACACCGGGAAAGTTTCCCCTAAGAATTAATGCAAGATTCAACTCAATTGTTACAGCGATATGGAGATGGTGATGAGGGTGCTGATGATGATGATTATGATGATGATCTCGATGAAGTCCAGCTTGATGGTGGTGTTGATAGCGACGATCTCCCCTCTCCTGGAAGGAATTCCCCCGGCAGAAATCTGTCTGCCAGAGAGATCTTTCTCTCTCGGTGTTTTCTGCCCCACAGAGGCGACGGAATCTTTCTGTGGTCGCCCCCCGAGTCTTAGGGTTTCGGGAGGAATATATACGCCAGAGGGGAGAGCCAGAGGTGGGCTAGGACGGCCACACCACCTGGTGGCGCGGACTAGGGTGGCCCGCGCCAGGGGGTGGTGTGGGCCCCTGTGGCCCATCTCCACTCCCTCTTCTGGCAGCCTTCGTCTTCTGAAAAAATAGGATTTTCCGTATATTTTCCCGGATTTTCTGATCTTCGCGAATTTTTCCTCCAAACAGTACCTTTTCCATCAGAATCCTGACTGCAGCGGTCCATGCTCCAAAAGTCATCAACCATGCAAAAATAGATGAAATAACATAAGTATCACCTCTTAATATGAAATATATCAATGAATAACAGTGAATTATGACATAGAATAGTGATGCAAAATGGACGTATCAACTCCCCCCAAGCTTAGACTTCGCTTGTCCCCAAGCGAAACTAAGCTCAATAAACATGACCTCAGGTTTATGGAGTGAAGAGTCGATAAAAGAATACAGACAAGAAGCATCACATTCATCAATACATAGATCATAATAGAAGACAACTCACTATTATATAACTCAACTTGCAGTAAGTAAAGGAAACACAATAAAGATAAATAAAGTGAATCATAATTGGTATTGGCAAACTTAGCTCTTGGTCGAAGAATAGTTGATAATTTGCAAACCATCCTACATGATAACTTCTCTATTCATGATATGACTCTACTAAAAAGGTAAAAAGATAGAAGATAGTGATGTGATACCGCGACACTCCCCCAAGCTTGGAACAAACCAAGGGGATGCCAAACCTGATGACGAATTACTCCTTTGGTGGTGGTGGTATCCTCTCGATGAGCTTCTTAACCAATTTCCACAAGTCCTCAATCTCGAAGGTGAGAGTACGAATCAACTCCGAGTTGTGCTTGATGCGGTGCATGATCATGTCAGATTGTGGATCCCAGCTCTTGTGATTCTTTTTCCGATCTTCTTCCTTGCGGTCTTCTTTTCCTGCATGGTTATGAATAAAGGTATGGAAGGGACTCTTGGTGCTTGGAGAAGGTGTCCATGGTGCCAAACAGTGACGCGGAGGCTTCCCTCCAGTTGACATCCGTGCAGTCCTTCTGATCCTGACAGGGTACGCCACCACTCCAATGCTTGCAATGGTAGTGCCGGTGTGCTTTGCCTCCTCTTCACCTTCACTCTTAATATCCTTCTCCTGCCCGGGGTCTTGGAGATCTTCCTCCATAGGCTCCTTTCCCTTATCCTTCGCAGACACTATTGTGCTTCTAAACTTTCAAGAATAGTTCCTGGCAGAAACAGATCGAAACAAAAACACGACGAAAACACGATATACGAACCTCGGGAGATCCGGGGGGTTATATATTACGAAGTTTCATATCAAAAGGAAGGTACTGGGAGAAAATGAGTCGGAGATGGAGGCTGAGGTGGCCACACCACCTGGTGGCGTGGCCAGGGGTGGGCCCGCGCCACAGGGTGGTGTGAGCCACCCTGGCTCCGTTTCCGCCCCTCTTTCGCTTCGTAGCTTTCCTTATTGACTAAAAACTGCAAACATATAGCTAGATAGTATTTTTGCAGAACTTTTCTTACCAGAACTGTTACCTAATTGAAAACGGACTCTACAGGTCTCTGAATTTGGTCCTTGATAATTTTTTCCGGAGTTATAACTTGAAAGGCATCAACATCTTCATTGTAAGAATCTCCCGCAATATAGTGCTTGAGTCGCTGCCCATTCACTACTTGTGTAGTATTATCTTTTAAAGAAGAAATTTTTATTGCTCTCGAACGGTACACTTCTTCAATAATGAAGGGTCCTTCCCATTTTGACAGTAGCTTTCCTGGAAAAAAATCTGAGACGAGACCTATACAATAGAACTTTCTCACCAACATGGAATTCTCTCTTAAATATTCGCTTGTCATGCCATCTTTTAAATTTTTCTTTAAAGAGACTAGCATTTTCATAGGCTTCACTCCTCCATTCATCTAAGGAACTTAAATCAAATAATATTTTCTCACCCGCGAGCTTACAATCTCTATTGAGTTCTTTAACTGCCCAGTAAGCTTTGTGTTCTAATTCTAAAGGTAGGTGACAAGCTTTCCCATAAACCATTTTATGAGACATCCCCATAGGGTTTTTGTAGGCAGTCCTATAAGCCCATAAAGCATCATTCAACTTTTTAGCCCAGTTTTTTCTAGATCTATTAACAGTCTTTTGCAAGATGGATTTAATTTCTCTATTTGATAACTCCACTTGCCCACTAGTTTGGGGGTGATAAGCTGAAGCAATTCTATGATTAACATCATATTTAGCAAGGGTCTTTCTAACACCACCATGAATGAAGTGAGAACCCCCATCAGTCATGAGATACCTAGGCACTCCAAACCTAGGAAAGATAACATCCTTAAGCATTTTTTACAGAAGTCTCCCCATCAGCACTCTTCGTACGAATGGCTTCTACCCACTTGGTAACATAATCAACAACAACAAGAATATGAGTATAACCTTTCGAGGGAGGAAAAGGACCCATAAAGTCAAATCCCTAGCAATCAAAGCGTTCAATAACTAGAGAGTAGTTCATAGGCATTTCATTGCATCTAGAAATATTACTAACACGCTGACATTCATCACAAGGTAAAACAAATTTTCTTGCATCTTAAAAAAGGGTAGGCCAGTAGAAACCTGATTGTAGCACCTTTTGCGCAGTTCTATCTCCTGCATGATGTCCTCCATAAGCACTACCATGACATTTACGCAATATCTCCTTTTGTTCATATTCTGGAACACATCTTCGCATAATACCATCCACTCCTTTATATAAGTGTGGGTGATTGTTGGGGGGATACCCCCGAGTAGGGTCACGCCGGGGTATAAAGGCCGAGTTAGCCGAGGTACGGCAAGGTCAAAGCGAATGCTGGCCGAGTTACCTCAAGGCAGGCCAAATCTCGGGGTAAGCCGGACCAGGGGTGTCCACCTAACGGGGTCTCATCTGACTTAAGCCGTAAGTCGGATAGATGAATCTAACTTGTATGCAGGAATAGGTGTGACCGGATCAACTACGATCTGGGTCATAGCAAGCTTCTAGGAGAAGGAAGGTATCTCGTTGGTCAAAAGTAGCCCGGGTACGCACAACATGAGCGAAGCGCACAGGGGCAGGACCACCGAGGCGTGGCCGACAGAGGTGACGACGCCGATGTCGGCTGACACGGGCGCCGCAGAGGCTCACATAGCCTCTGCATGGATGACGCGGGGGAAAAGCAACCCGGTCGGCTTACTATTTTGGGAGGAGGCATATTCCCTGGAATATGCCTCCACGTATTCCCTAAGTGGAGACCTAGCCACTCCTATATAAGGGGGGCTAGGGCCTCTATAGAAGGGGTTGGTCTCAATTGGGTTGAGCTGACTGGATTGATCTCTAGAGGCTAGTTTTACTTGGTTCCCGAGGGCTAGCTAGCGCGGAGAGTAAGAGAGTACCTTCTTCCTCCTCTCTCCAATACAGCTCGAGGAGCACTTGTAATCTGTGAAGTGAATCAAATACAAACCTTCTGTGTGAGGAATCACCTCACTATCCCTCCCTGGATTCCCCTAGTGCTATTAGTCCCCACCTCTAGCCTATCCATGGCATCTGTCGTGACGCCACCACGACAGTTGGCGCCCACCATGGGGCTAGTGGCGCTAGCAGGGGTCAAGATCCGGACGGGAAACCTCATCGGCACCGGCGAACGCATCGTCTCCAGGCTCGTTCAACGCTTTGGAGCGCTGGACTTTGTCAGCGACAACGCTGGCTGCTTCGGCATGCGCCCACTTCCGTGCAACGGCCTCTTTGTCAAGCTCGGTGTGCATAAAGTCTACGTTGGTGTCGATGTGTCGTGCGTTCATCCGCGACACGTCGTTGAGGCAGGGGAGCCACCCCTTAGCATGGTTCACGGGGCGCATATCACTCGCTCCCCGGACCGTGCTGAGGTGATGATGACTGCGCCAGGCGCGGGCGTAAGCAAGGATCCAGCACCAGATCCGGAGGTAACACCTAAGGCACCGAGGAAAGGTAGAGGTCCTCCACTAGAGAGGCCTGAGAATGTACTGAGAGAAGCTATGGATAGCTTGGCAAACCCGGTAGCAGCAGTGGTAGATCCGTCTCGGGCACAGGCCGAGCTAGAGGAAACTAGGCAAAAAATTCTAGAGGGAGCGAAAAAGATAGCTGCGGCTCAGTAGTCGTTGAACATGACGCTGCGTGAGTACACAAAGGCAAATAAAGTAGATGCTGTAAAAGTGAAGGGGAGAAATCTCATGAGTGAAATGAACAAACAGGGTGATACTAGGATTGAGGAGTCAGAGAACTGTTTGTCCGTGAACAACTGAAGTATAGTACCGGCAAAAACCTCGAGCGATGGATGCAGCTGCGTCCGAGTTAGAGGGTCTAACGGGTGAAGCCCGTCAGAGACAGCAAGATAGGGTCAATGAGTTGGTTCGGATCGCGAACAGGCAAAATGAGGAATTGCTCAGGGCTAACCCGGAGAGAGTTGGGGCCTCCAAGATCATTCATTCGGCGGTGGGTAAATCGGAGAAATCCCCTGGAGCCGCATCGTCTCCTCATGGTGGTCCTAGGAGAGAAGAGGTAGTAACCTCGGCCAGGAGAAACAAACAGATCGTTCCGTATGACCCGACAAGAGCAGGAAAAGCAAAAGAGGTACAGAGAAATGATGATCGACGAAGCGTAAGCCAAGGTGAAGCTGGCCGAGGTAACCACGACCAAGGCAATGCCGGTCAAGGAAACGTTGTAAATGGCAATGCCAGATAGCACAACTCGGCAGGGCAACCGCAGCAGCGGAATATACCAAGGCAAGAGCAAAGTGCTGGCCGAGGTATGCAATAGAGAGGTGCACCACGAGAGCAAGACCGGTATAACGATGGAGATTTGGAAATGGTGAATGCAGGATACCCAAGGCCGGATTATCATGTGATAGGGTCGAGATTGGGAAGCAGGATCGATGCTGATGACGCCTTGAGTTGAAACTGGATCGACTGTATAGGTCGGCGCAGATTGAAAGTCAGGGTCCTCCGGGTCCTGTGTGTTTTGGACCCCGGATCATGAAGGAGCCACCGGTACCTAACTTCCAGTTACCCAGAGGCACAAAGACGTATGACGGCAGTACTAAGCCGGAGGACTGGTTGATAAACTATGCTACAGCTATGAAAATTGCGACATGCAGCTTGAGATGGGCTGAGAGATACGTACCCCAGATGTTGGAGGGGCCAGCAAGGGTATGGTTAAACAATTTGCCGCCCGGAAGTATTAACTGCTGGATCGATTTTGAGGAAATGTTTATCAGCAATTTCTCAAGTACGTATCAGAGGCCAAATAGGCCACAGACCCAATCTATGTGTAAGCAGAGACCGAACGAGATAGACCGGGAATTTTTAACCCAGTGGTGTACCGTGAGAAACTCGTGTGAGGGTGTGATAGAGTTGCAGGCCATATCATGGTTTGCGCAGGGGTGCAGATATGCAAGCGAGCTATGGCAGAAGTTGCAAAGGAAAATGCCAACCACTTTGGCAGAGATGATCCGGATTGCTGATTCGTATGCTTTGGGTGATCTGACTCAACCTAGGCTCATGTCAAACGAGTCGAATGAGGAGTACTACCAGAGAGATGGAGCCGGATCATCCCGGAGGAATGATTACAGAGGTAAAAGAAGAGATGATAGACCGGATCACCGGTACAGTTCGCAACAAGTTGCAGCTGTGAATCAAGATCAGCCTGGAACAGGGAGTAATCAACGTCAGAAAACTAGAGGGCAACAATGTACACCAAGAAATGATGGCAAGAAAACTTAGACGCCAAAGCAGAAGAAAAAGTGGCAAGAAAATAAGAACCGTCCGAGGTACACTTATGAGTCGATGTTGGATCAGCCGTGTAAATTTCACGCGCCAAATCCGAGTAACCCAGCGGGTCATACAACGAGGCAATGTGAGTGGATGCGTAAGATAGAACAAGGTGGCTCGTGGAATGCTCAGGCACCCCGGAATGATCAACCTCGGCAGGAGTTACCCCGGCAACAATTGCTCTCCGGAGCAAACACGCAACAGCTAATGTTGCCTCCCCCTCTGCCGAGGTATGATAACCATGAGAGAAGGGATGCAGTGCATCAAGTAGAAAACCAGCATCAGCCGGATCAGAGGTACCCCGGAAATGAGGGGAGGAATGAGTACAGGGAGCATCATCAGAGTTACTGTGTGTTTACCACTAAGGAAACCGATAGAAAGAGCTTGCAGCGCTGATATATGGAGGTCAATGCGGTAATACCAGCGGTGACGAGGTATATGCCTTGGTCGGACCAGGAAATTACCTGGAACATCAAAGATCATCCCAAGCTTATGCCGAGTCCTGGTTCGTATGCGTTAGTGCTGGATCCGACATTCATTGGGCCTAACATCAACGTGAGGTTCTCCAAGGTACTGATTGACAATGGCAGTAGCATTAACATCATGTATGCGGACACAATGCGCAAGTTGGGTATCTCGGAGAACATGCTCCAAGCTACAAGGACAACTTTCCATGGCATTGTGCCAGGCATCTCTTGTGAGCCAATAGGCAAGGTCCGGGTTGACGTATTGTTCGACACAAGAGATAACTGCCGAACCGAGAATTTGGAGTTTGAAGTGGTGAACTTGGAGAGTGCATATCACGCGTTACTCGGAAGACCAGCATTGAACAAGTTCATGGTGAGCTGTCACATTAGTTACTTGAAGATAAAGTTGCCCGGGCCAAATGGAGTGATTACCATGGCTGGGATTTCCGATGTTCCATTGAGTGTGCCTCAGCCGGGTCTAACCTAGCCGAGTCACTCGTGATTGCGCAAGAGAAAAGAAAAATCTAGGAGGTGGCGGCATTGGCTCAGTCCGCGCAACAGTGTATGCCGACACTGAGTAACCCGCATGGCAGTGTCTCATTCCAAGCCACGAAGGATACCAAGAAAGTGCCTGTTGATGATATGTTCCTAGAGCGCATCATAACAATTGGTGCCGGGTTGAATGATAAATAGGAAAGCGAGCTCGTCAACTTCCTCCGTGAGAATCGGGATATTTTTTCTTGGTCCACACAGGACTTGCAAGGTGTTCCGAGGGAGTTGGCCGAGCACTCTTTGAACGTGAGACCCGGAGCAAGGCCGGTGAAGCAACCTCTCCGCCGCTTCGCCGAAGATAGGAGAAAAGTCATTGGAGATGAAATAGCTCGGTTACTAGCAGCAGGATTTATCATGGAAGTACTTTACCCGGATTGGATATCTAATCCGGTGCTGGTGGAGAAGAAGAAGGATGATCCGAATGTGGCAGTGGTTTGGCGTATGTGTATCGATTACACGAACCTGAACAAGGCGTGTCCAAAAGATCCATTTCCACTGCCAAGGATAGATCAGGTCATAGACTCAACTGCTGGATGTGAACTCTTGTCATTCATTGATGCGTATTCTGGTTTCCACCAGATACCTCTGAATCCGCATGATCAAATAAATACTGCATTTATCACCCCGTATGGGGCTTATTGCTATCGCACCATGCCGCTTGGTTTACGTAATGCAGGGGCAACATACCAAAGATGTATGCAGAAATGTTTGCACGACCAAATAGGTCAAAATGTACAAGTGTATGTGGATGATGTGGTTATCAAGACCAAGGAAAGCAAAACGCTCCTTGACGATATCAGGCAGACATTCGCGAACCTAAGAAGGTTCCGGATGAAGCTTAACCCGGAAAAATGTACCTTCGGTGTCCCGGCTGGAAAATTACTCGGATTTCTCGTATCCAGCCGAGGTATAGAAGTTAATCCAACTAAGATCCGGGCCATTGAACGAATGGAGCTGCCGAAGTGTCTTAATGATGTCCAGAAGTTCACTGGTTGCCTGACATCGTTAAGTCGGTTTGTATGTCGGTTGGGAGAAAAGGCATTGCCTCTCTATCAACTCATGAAAAAGTCGGACAAGTTCATATGGACGCCGCAGGCCAATGAAGCATTTATAAAATTAAAGAAAATGTTAGCCACTGCACCAGTGTTAGCCTCCCCACTATCAAAGGAGCCAATGTTGCTCTACATAGCCGCAACCAGCCAAGTTGTAAGTGCGGTGATTGTGGTAGAGCGAGACGAAGAGGGTAAGTCGGTGCAAAGGCCAGTGTATTATCTGAGCGAGGTATTATCTGCCTCAAAGCAGAATTACCCACACTATCAAAAGGTGGCCTATGGTGTCTATATGGCAGCTAAGAAGTTGAAGCATTACTTTGAGGAGCATCCCATCAAAGTAATATGTGAAGCTCCCATATCCGAGATAATGAGTAACAAGGATGCGAGTTGCGAAATGGGCAATTGAACTAGCTCCCTATGCACCACAATATGACAGAAGAGAAGCAATCAAGTCTTAGGCTGTGGCCGACTTTTTTGTGGACTGGGCCGAGGTACAATACGAACCACCGCTACCAGATCCGAACTACTGGAGGATGCACTTTGACAGGTCAAAAACAAAAACCAGGCTAGGTGTCGGAGTTGTACTTACCTCGCCAAAGAAGGACCAGCTGAAATATGTGCTGCAGATCCATTTCACAGCATCAAACAATGTCGCTGAATATGAAGCACTTGTGCATGGGCTAAAAATGGCAAAAGAAATTGGGATATGTCAGATCCAATGCTTTGGCGACTTGAATTTGGTAATTCAGCAAGTATCGGGGCTGTGGGACGCACTTGATCCAAACATGGCATTATACAGATTCCATGTGTAGAAAATATCTGCTTATTTTGAGGGATGTGAATTTCGTCATGTACCCCGGGTGGAAAATGAGGCTGCCGACATGCTGTCGAAGCTCGGATCAACCCGACAAGCAATTCCACCGGGCGTGGCATTAGAGCACCTCAGAAAACCAGCTATCAGACCGTCCCTAGAAATCGACTCGATCTACGTCCCGGAGGATACAGAATCCGGAGCTGTGCCCATGGACGTTGACATGGGAGGTGGTGCGCGAAACCCGGGGACTGTCTCAGCAAACCCGGGGACTGCCTCGCAGGACCCGGGGACTGCTCAGCGTGATCCGGTTGAAGTTATGCCGGTGGATCAGATGGAAATTGATGAGGATGTGTTCCCTGTGCGAGCAATACCAGCCTGGGCACTGCCTATAATTCAATTCCTGAAAGATGGAACGTTACCCACTGAGGAGGTGCTATCCAGGCAAACTCAGAGGAGAGCAAAGGCATACACAATCATCAATTCCGAGCTATACAAAAGGAGTGTGACTAATGTCCTCCAGTGATGCGTTGACCCGGAAGAAGGGCTTGACATCCTCCGAGATATACATCAAGGGGATTGCGGCCATCATGCCTCGTCCCGAGCCTTAGTGGCAAAAGCTTTCTGGCATGGATTCTACTGGCCAAGTGCCTTAGAACAAGCAGAAGATCTGGTGAGAAAATGCAATGGTTGTTAGAGGTATGCTACCAAGACACATATGCCTATGTCGGAACTCAAGACCATACCAATCACATGGCCATTTGCCGTATGGTGTTTGGATATGGTTGGCCCGTTCAAACCAGCAAGGGGGAATATGACTCACATTTTGGTCATGGTGGATAAGTTTACAAAATGGATCAAAGTGAAGCCAATAAGAAAGTGTGATGGAGCTACGGCCATAACATTTCTCAAAGACGTCATCTTGAGATACGGTTATCATCACAGTATCATAACTGATAATGGCACAAATTTTGCTGAAGGAGCATTTGTGCGATTCTGCCGGGATAAGAAGATCCGGCTGGACGTTGCCTCGGTAGCTCATCCCGCATCGAACAGACAAGTGGAAAGATCCAACGGATTAGTACTATCCGGGATAAAACCCCGGCTCATTGAGCCGCTGCAAAGATCAGCGGGGTGCTGGATAGAAGAACTACCAGCGGTACTGTGGAGTTTAAGAACAACTCCAAATCGATCAACATGCTATGCGCCATTTTTTCTCGTATATGGGGCAGAAGCTGTATTACCAGCCGACATAGAGCATGATTCGCCTAGGGTCACCCAATACACAGAAGCCGAAGTGCCAGAAGCCCGGCAAAATGATGTTGATCTGCTAGAAGAAGCGAGAGAATTGGCATTGTCTAGATCCGCCATATATCAGCAAAATCTCCGACGCTATCATAGCCGGAAAGTAAGCCCCCGAGTTTTTCGGGAAGGCGATCTGGTGCTCCGGTTGGTACAACATACTACTGGCATGCATAAGTTATCCCCCATGGGAAGGGCCGTTCATTGTGAGCAAAGCATTGCGCAATGATTCTTATTATCTTATCGATGCAAAGCCATAGGAAAAGAACAAGGCGGACAGGTCCGGCGAGGAATCTAAGTGTCCATGGAATGTAGCTCTACTTCGTCCTTTCTACACTTAGCAGAGAAGTGTATGTATCCGAGTCTTCTCATATGTCGGTATGTATGCCGACAATGAGCCTATTAATGAAATGTTGGCACCTCAAGCAGTAACTCGGGGACTGCCTTAATAATATTTGTTGTCTTGTATTATTTGTGCGTCAACTGGAGTAAGTTGTTCTACTTAACTCGGATTAGTAGTGTGTGAGCACCAAAAACCCAACTCTTCGACTTGCTGCTATCCAACAAGATTTGGCTTCATGGCAAGCAAGAGAACAAGTTTGGAATTGCGTAGCACATGAAAAACGACTAAGGAAAAGAACTTAATCGAGCTGACGTTTGTTTTTCGGACTAACCTTGTATTTACTTTCAAATTATTATGCTGAATTATTTTGAGCTAAGCCTAAAGTTTCCAAGTATTGTTAAGACAATTTTTGAAGCTCGGATTCGTAAGTCGTGAAACCAAATCAAGGTAGACACGAACCGAACTAGAAGATTGGATGAACAAGAAAATGAAACTCGGGGACTACGCCCAAGTTAATCCGGCATAAAAACTTAGTAGCAAAATATCACATGTGTACTGGATACAATTCCACCCGGCATACCGGGGATCTGATAAATTTTAAAGTGTTTTCACTCAAGGAGCAGCAGGAGGAGGAAGTTCGGCATCATCTTCGCTGTCTTCGATGTCGGAGGCATCGCCCTCTTCATCCTCATCCGAGCCGTCTTCAACATTCTCAGCATTTTCGTCACCAGAGGCTGTGGGCGCAAGCCTGGCGCCGAGCTACCCACTCCAGGTCACTGGTCCATTTGGATCCGGTGCTCATGCGCGGTAAGAGGTTGAGGTCGATCTTCTCGTACCACGTAAGTACGTAATGGAGAACGGTCTCAGCTGCGACACGTCCAGCGGACTCCCTCCAAAGGTCGAGCTATGTCTCGATTTCCATCAAGTTTTCAGCAAGAGCTGAGGTTCCCTCTGGAGTATCTTCGGCAGGCCAAAACGTGTTGAAGATTCGGACTGCAACGTCAAGGAGATCCTTGCCATAGTTCTTAATGATTTCCAACCGAGATGACAGGCTGACCAACAGGTCCTCCATGTCATAGGGAATGTCTTCACCGTCAGGAGCAACGAGAGTACCCCTATCTCGGCAGAAATTAGCAATAGCGGCGCTCGCAATGGCAGTGCCCTCTGGAAATTTGCCTGAAAACGAGATAAGAGAAGCAAGTAAGGAAAATACATGTGAAGTAACCCGGAGAAATATGTCGGATAAGGGAAAGGAACTTACGTAAAATGTGGCTGTGGATCCGGGTCAATTCCTTGGTACAGTCATCGCGTCTTTTGCGGAGTTACACAAGTTCAATGTTCGCCGACTCAAGCTTGACGTCGGCCTCCTGGAGAAGTTCTCGGTCCTTGGCAATTTGGAGATTGAGGCGCTCGCGCTCTTCAGTATAGTCCTGGCCAGCCTTTTCAAGCTCAGATTGGTGCTGCGCTTTCAATTTCTTCATCTCTGCTTTGAGCTTGGCGATCTCATCATCCTTGGTTCGGAGGAGGGCAAGCTCATCGTCTTTCTTTTTGAGCTCGGCCTGATGCTGCCCTACTTGTTCGAGAAAATGCAGCATCATATCAGGCACGGGCACACTATCTTCCAGCGATACTGAAATAGTTTGTTAACCCGGCAAAGCTGAGGTATGAATGTTTGTCGAGCCAAGGAGAAAAGGAGATAGAAAGCAAAGCAAGGTTGCGCAAAAGTAACTTACCCTTGATCTGCTCAAGATTCTTCCTCATAAGCTTATTCTCAGCCTCCACCCCAGCTGCGAAAACCGAATGACGGATTAGTTCGGCAGAAGAGATGAGGGGAAAACAGAAAAATGTGAAGAAGAGAACTTACCCCTTTTCTCGTGCTCAGCGAGATGTGCATTATGCTTTGCGAGCAGCATTTTGTGAGTGTCCAGGAGACGCTGAAACTTAGCACTCCGGCGGTTGGTGGTCACCTGAAAAGAGTACAAAAATATAGCTTAGGCCTTGTGCATATTCAAAGTGTACAAGATCCGGGCCAAGTGGAACTTAACCCGGCTCTAGGTGTGTGCATATTCGAAGTGTACAAGATCCGGGCCAAGTGGAACTTAACCCGGCTCTAGGTGTGTGCATATTCGAAGTGTACAAGATCCGGGCCAAGTGGAACTTAACCCGGCTCTAGGTGTGTGCATATTCGAAGTGTACAAGATCCGGGCCAAGTGGAACTTAACCCGGCTCTAGGTGTGTGCATATTCGAAGTGTACAAGATCCGGGCCAAGTGGAACTTAACCCGGCTCTAGGTGTGTGCATATTCGACGTGTACAAGATCCGGGCCAAGTGCAACCTAACCCGGCTCTAGGTGTGTGCATATTTGAAATTGTCAAGGAGCTACGTTAGTTTTCTAAGGAGCATCCGGCCGAGTAACAAGTTACTCCCCCAGAGGCTCGGGGACTAATGGTTATATCACTAATACATAAAGCATGCTAAGGAAAAGGGGAAGTAACGTACCTCCATCATCTGACCCGCGAGGTTAATTGCCTTAGTGGATGTGTTCATTTGAGCGGAAAACTTGGTAGGACCGAACTTCTCTGGGAGGTCGTCGTTGTAGACGAACTCCGCCTTGTTCTAGTTGTTCATGAACTCGATCAAGGTCGGAGGGTATCGTTCGCCGCTGAGCATGTGGGGCGCCACCAAGCCCTTGGCATGTGCTTCCCTCCTCTCAACCTGAGCAAGGGTCGGGTTGGTGTGCAAAACGAGTTGCTGCGCATTAGCTGGCTCGGCAGGGGCGTCCTTTGATGCTGGAGGCTTCTTGGAAAGCATGGACGCGAGAGTGTGCTGTCCAGCCTCGACGGACGCTGCCCTGGTGGCGTTAGGGGCCTTTTTGCCTTTGGGCTGCTGAGAGGAGGAAGTGGTTGCAGCAGATTTACCCTTGGGAGCTGCCTGGGTGCTTTCTCGCCGAGATTGAGAATACTCGGACGAGGCGGAGGGGCTTGGCGTCGCTGCCATTGCTCTCGATGCTGCTGCTGCTTTTGCTGCTACTACTGGAGTTGGTGCTGATGCTGGTGCTGGTGCTGTTTTCTTCTTTGGAGGAGGTAATGAAGTAGACTCGGTAGTAGCTGGTTGCAGCGGAGCCTAAATGGTGGATGCCGCTGCCTTGGCTGGGCCAGTCTCCCCCGCTCCGAGGTTGCCCCCCTCTTGACGAGGTTGGCTGGAACCCGGAGCAGCCGCTGAACCCTCCGGAATAGGGCTTAGCAGGCGTGAATCGTCGCCACGAGGGGGAGAAGGGCTAAGTCGGAGCGGCGAAGCGATGCTAGATCCACTCTAGGGGACCTGAACCGCAGCCCTGCCGAATCAAATAGTGTCAGATGAGAAACTATAACAATGCAAGAACAAGTAAATGGCAGAGAGAAAAAGAGGCTTACGCATCCGAGGTCAGCGGCTCCTTGGGCTTCCGAGCCCTTCGTGCTGGGTCCTTGGTTGCAGGCTTGGAGGCAGTCTTATCCCCGGACTTCTTTCGCTTTTTGGCTGGCTGAGAAGGTCCGGAGGATGAAGTGGATGCGGCTTCCCTTTTCTTCTTTGGCGCAACGAGAGGTCACCCAGCAAGGGAGGGTCCTCATGGATCTGCCCACCGGGGTTAGCTGATGCCAGAAAAGCATAAGAAAGGGGTACAGCGTCAAATGCTTCCATCACCTCAACATCCGAGTCATCTTCATCATCGGGCCAATCCCTAATGGAAGAGAGTTTACCAGTGGGTCGCTTGGTCGCGTCAGCCATTGGGATGAACATCTCCTGATCCGGTTCTTCGTCGTCCGAGGTCTCCCGGTCATGCGAACATTTGAGGGTGGGATCGGTGCCATCCTCAATAGTTTGCTGAAGGAATTGCTAAAGGAAAGAAAAGACGATAGAGTTAAAGATACAGCAGCAACCGACATAAGATCTGATTCGGAGAAAGTTTGTGGCACGAAGCTTACCACGGGAGGAAGCCTATCCCGGCAATAGTGCTCAATTCCCCACGTCCACTCAGAGGAGAAGTCCTTGTGGGTGGTGAAGAGGGCCTTGACCCGGCGATAGATTTCTGTGTTGCTCAGCTCGAAAGACGAGGTCTGGTTGGGGTCGCGGCCCCAGCTCATGTGGCACACCTTGTGAGTGCGTTTGTGGAGAGGGGAGATCCGGTTGCGGACGAATGTGATCATGGAATCCTCATTGCACAACCCGAGCTCCTTCAGCTCCGCGAACCTTTTGTTGACCTAGTTAGCCAAGACTGTGGGCTTCTTGGGGACAATGTCCCACAACTCCGGGTTAGGAGGACCCGGAGCATAGGGGCGAAGCCGGATCAGGTCTTCAGTGCCATCGTTCTGAACATAAAAGAAGGTCCGGGCCCATCCTTTGCAGGAGTCTAGCCCGGTAACCCGAGGAAATACGGAGGACCACAGGGTGTAGCGGATCCCATGACGCGATGCATTGATGCAGTTAACAAGGAGGCAGGCCAGACGTGAGGTGCGCTACAGTGATAACTGACAACTACTGCAGCGGTTACTATGGCTGGCCCTTAAAATGAGGCAACCTAATGATTAGACTCCACGTGGGGAAGCGTACGAGAGAAGGAAAGATAACCCGGATGAGATTATGGTAACCCGGCCAGCAAGTGAAAACTTGAAATGTGCCAAGGGAAAGTAAACCCATGAGATCCGATATAAGAGGTAACTCGGTGAAGGAGCACAAAGCTCTGTAAAATTGAACCTGTTGTGGCCTTAGTGGCTAAGGCAACTAAGACCGCACCAGCTTTGGGGACTAATGTTGGGGGATACCCCCTGGTAGGGTCACGCCGGGGTATAAAGGCCGAGTTAGCCGAGGTACGGCAAGGTCAAAGCGAATGCTGGCCGAGTTACCTCAAGGCAGGCCGAATCTCAGGGTAACCCAGACCAGGGGTGTCCACCTAACGGAGTCTCATCCGACTTAAGCCGTAAGTCGGATAGATGAATCTAACTTGTATGCAGGAACAGGTGTGACCGGATCAACTACGATCCAGGTCATAGCAAGCTTCTAGGAGAAGGAAGGTATCTCGCTAGTCAAAAGTAGCCCGATGCACGACATGAGCCGAAGCGCCTGAGGTGACCACTTGGCGTGGCCGACGGAGGTGACGAAGCTCACGTAGCCTCTGCCTGGATGACGCGGGGGAAAAGCAACCCGGTCGGCTTACTATTTTGGGAGGAGGCATATTCCTTGGAATATGCCTCCACGTATGCCCTAAGTGGAGACCTAGCCACTCCTATATAAGGGGGGCTAGGGCCTCTATAGAAGGGGTTGGTCTCAATTGGGTTGAGCTGACTGGATTGATCTCTAGAGGCTAGTTTTACTTGGTTCCTGAGGGCTAGCTAGCAGGGAGAGTAAGGGAGTACCTTCTTCCTCCTCTCTCCAATACAGCTCGAGGAGCACTTGTAATCTGTGAAGTGAATCAAATACAAACCTTCTATGTGAGGAATCACCTCACTATCCCTCCCTGGATTCCCCTAGTGCTATTAGTCCCCACCTCTAGCCTATCCATGGCATCTGTCGTGACGCCACCATGACAGTGATGTCTACGCACTTCAATTCTTGTAGACAGTTGTTGGGCCTCCAAGTGCAAAGGTTTGTAGAACAGCAGCAAGTTTTCCCTTAAGTGGATCACCCAAGGTTTATCGAACTCAGGGAGGAAGTGGTCAAAGGTATCCCCTCTCAAGCAACCCTGCAATCAAGATACAAGAAGTCTCTTGTGTCCCCAACACACCTAATACAATTGTCAGGTGTATATGTGCACTAGTTCGGCGAAGAGATAGTGAAATACAAGTGGTATGGATAATTATAAGTGGTAATGGTGATAGGAAATAGCTTGCTGGCGTGTGGTTGACGTGGGAAAAGACTAAAGTAAAACTGAAATAAAGATAGAAGCAAGCAAACATGTAACAGATCTAATAGCAAACAGTGTTTCAATGCTAGGAAATAAGGCCTAGGGATCATACTTTCACTAGTGAACACTCTCATATAAATATATTCTTCTTTATGATACTACGCTGAACTACCCTCCGGTTGGACACTCTAATCCATGGTAGGGCTATAATAGCACACCTCAAAGTTCATCTTTCCCATCTAGAAAACCCCACACTGTCACCTTGAGTACTAGATGAGTCCAACAAACACCACAATTTCATAAAGATATCCAACTCCAAATATAACTCATAACAAGTATTTGAAATATCTAGCCTAAGTGCCACCATGGTGTGCACGCTGTCACTTTCACACACATGGGGAGAGCAGAGATCTATTAAAGCACTTGAGTAGCAAGGTAGATCTATAGATTACAAGCTCATGATCTCAATAAGATCATGCATAGAGAGAGATGAACACATAGCTACTCGTAGAACCCTTAGCCTTGAGAGAGAACTACTCCCTCCTCATCATGGGAATCAGCAATGGTGATGGAGATGGCAGTGGAGATCGATGGAGATGGCTCCGGGGGCACTTCCCCATCCCGGCAGGGTACTAGAACAGAGACTTTCTATCCCTCGAATCTCCCATTCGATGGTGGCGGCGCTACGGAACTTTTCGTGGATTTCTGATTGATCATTTAGGGTTTTGGTATCAGGAGGCTCTTATAGGCGAGAGGGGAGACCGAGGGGGTGCCAGGAGGGCCCACACCATGCCCTGGCGCGGCCTGGGGTGACCCGCGCCTGGGGGGTGTGGCCAGGCCCTGGCCCTCCTCCGTCTCGTATTCTGGCTCTGTGAGTCTTCCGGTAAAATAGGAACTTTGGCTTTTGTCCCGTCCAATTCCGAGAATATTCATTTTCTGACTTTCCTGGAACCAAAAATAGCAGAAAACAGGCAACTGGCACTGTGGATCTTGTTAATAGGTTAGTCCAAGAAATCATATGAAAAGTACTGCAAAGTTGGAACAAAACATAAAAAAGTAGATAAAACCAAGCATGGAACATCAAAAATTATAGATACATTTGCAATGTATCAACATCCCCAAGCTTAACTCCTGCTCGTCCTCGAGTAGGTAAGTGATAAAAAAAAAGAATAATTTTTTAGGTGACATGCACCATCAAAGACTTGATCAAAGTATTTGTAAAACATTCAAAGCTGGGATCATAGTACTTCAATCATAGCATGAAAGACAAGGTTCTAGCAATAAGACAAAGAAACTATGATGCAACATGAAAAGGCACAAACAAAAGATTCATGAATAACAATGCTTTGCAAGACGTTTGTTTGTTTCACATAAAGAAAACATAGCATAATAGTAATCATCTTGTCCCTCATAGAGTAGCAAATATAAATGCATAGGACACCTTCAAAGTTCATAAGAGTGACTAGATACAAATAGTTTAAAACAAGCAATATCAAATCTATGCATCAATCAACTAGTCTTGGGACAATGCACATAGAACTAAGAATGGCCACTATGCTCTCAAAGTAGGTGCATAAAGATAGAAGGTGGAGACTCAATATATTGGTGGAAGAACGGCCTTCATAGAAGGAAGTAGGGATTCAAGTCTCATAAAGAGCTTCCAAAAATTATGGTACTTATAGCTTTTAGCTCTCATTGCCCCTATCATAAGCATCTTGAAGTGATTAAGGTTAAAGTGAACAAACTATGGTGTACATGCTTGACGAAGTATAAGTCAGGAATCTCATGTCTCTTGTATACGAGGGCCGCTCCTCATGCTACTCAAGTTTAGTCACCGGTAAGTTCTTGTCATTGTAAGTACATGTGTATCATAGAGAACCGCCAACGGGGTACCCCTTGCCCGATGATATGGAAGAATCCCCATATCAAAATGACAAGGCAAGCAGACAACGAGCATCTCAGCAATCTTCTTATTTACCATGGGAATATGGTGCTTTTTTCTCTCTTTCCTCTTTTCATAATCTCTTTTTTTTCTCTTTTTTCTCAATATAGGACTCCTTTTTATAAGAAGAATGCTTCATAGACAGCTCATTATGGTTACGCTGCAGGTTTCCACCATGTCAGCATGGATTAGACCAGCGGTCCAGGTGTTTCTCTAACACATATACATAACTCCATGGACTTACAAGCTCCCCTTTCATTTCACACTGACGACATCCATATACAAAAGAGCATGATATCAACTAGGTACAAGTACCAAGTGCAATGTTGAAAGCATTCCCCATGACAGCATGGTTCTGCTAATTCCCAACAAATAAGTGTAAGCATATACAACATATACGACACAATGGTTCAAGTTTATTAAGGGCAAGAAAAGTAAAGTTTGCCACCAAGTTCATGAGAGATTTAATCACTAGTTTTCTCATAACAAGTTTAATTTGGAAGGTAAACAAAAGCATGAATATACTTGGAATAGCATAAGCTAGTAGGTAGGTATGGTGTACTCTTTGGAATAACTTGGTTTAAGGAGTTGGATGCATGAGTGGAACTCATACTTGGTTGTGGAGGCTAGCAAAAGACTGGGAGCGACAAACTAAGATTGTAATAATGGCCATAATCATGCAGAGCGACAAAACATCATTGATTAAAGCATAAAGTGATACTACAAGTTGAAAACTAAAGGATCATAAAGGCTTAGGTGACTTGAGATAGTCATAACATGGTGTGAGCATGCGCCAAGTCAACCCAAATAAAGCATCAAAGGAGAATACCACTATACTATGCTTTAATATGCTAAAACAACGCATGATTCATCCAAGGCATATTAAGCAATCTCAATTGTTTATAAAAATTCATGCTACAACAAATAATACTAAGCATAAAGCCAAAACAATATCAAGAATGGCATGACAAAGCATAGGCCACAGTCAAAAACAAGCTCTCTTTACCACTTAAGCATGAACTTTCCTACTCTTTTCCAAACCAAACCAAACTATTTGAAAACCAATGTATGAAAGAGGGGGTCCAACCAATTTATTCAGAAAACTAAGAAAACCATAGCAAACGAAAACCAAAACCAAAACGAAAAAGACGACGCTCCAAGAACAACACAACTGTGCATGAAACAATAAAAATGAAGCGTTTGGAAGGAACCTGGGATTTTTATTGATGAAGAAGAGGATGCCTTGGGCATCCCCAAGCTTTGACACTTGTACTTCTTGGATATTTCTTGGGTTGACACGCGTGGCATCCCCAAGCTTGAGCTTTAGTCCATCCTTCATCTCATTACTCATTCCTTCCATACACCTGAATATTTTCCTTCATAAAAAACTTCACACAATCTTTATTAGCAACATTAGTGCACTCAAAATAATAAGTCTTTAGGTTCAGTTCTAACACCAATAAAACTTCCATTAAAACACTAGCTACTGTAGCACTTCCCTCAAAAAGCTCAATTCCCTAAAATAACTCAAAAAGGAACCAACAAGAAGCAAATGCAAATAATGGCAGAAATCTGTCAAAACAGACCAGCAGGTAAAGACGATTTTTTTCAAAGACCTTCTGTTGCTTAAATGAAAAAGTGTTGAACTAACAAAAGTCAGATAACAACCTGGGGCAGAAGCACAAAAATTCACGCCTCAAAAGGACGTACAGAGATTTTACACGAATTTTTACGGTGAAGCATAGAAATCTGTTTCGGGACAGCAACTTTCCCAATCATTACTTCTCTCTCATTAGAGGTTACTCTTGGCACAAAAAGCAAATAAAAAATATAAGGAGCATTTATTACTGAATTAATAACTTCCAAGACTCATCTAAAACTTTTGGGTTATCTCCCAATAAGTACTTTTCTTTAGCGCCTTTAAGTTAGGCATGATAGTTTGAGAAGATGCTCACATAAGAAATAAGAATTGAAGTAAAAGAGAGCATCAAGAAGCAAATTCAAAGCACATTTAAGTCTAACCCACTTCCTATGCATAGGAATCTTGTAAAGAAACAAGTTATGAAAGCACAAAGCAACAAGCATAGTAAAGCAAAACAAGTGCAACTTCAAGACTTTCAACATAAAGAGGGAAAACTTATTATTATTGAGATGCATAAAACCATGTTTCCCTCTCTCATAAGAACTTTCAGTAGCATCATGAATAAAATTAACAATATAACTATCACATAAAACATTATTATCATGACCCACATGCATAAAAGAATTACTACTCCCCACATAAACATAGTCATTTTTATTAATTATAGTGGGAGTAAATTCAACAAAATAGCTATCATTATTATTCTCATCACCATAATCATCAAATATAGGAGGCATATTGTAATCATAATGAATTTTCTCCTCAATAGTAGGTGGACTGGAAATATCATACTCATCATTGTAATCATCATATATTGGAGGTTTGGTATCATCAAAGTAAACTTTCTCCTCCATGCTTAGGGACTAAAAGATCATTTTCATAAAAACTAGCTTCCCCAAGCTTCGACTTTTCCATAGCATTAGCAATAATGGTGTCCAAAGAATTCATACTAACAATATTGCTATTAGCATGCAAATAAAGTTCCATAGGTTTTTTAATTTTCTCTTCAAACACTTCATGTCCTAACTCAATATAAATACTATAAAGCTCTCTATTTTTTGTTGTTGTTTTCCATTAAGCCTAACTAGTGAAAACAAGAAACAAAAAGACAAAATTGCAGAATCTAAAGGAAATAACTTCGAGCACTCACACCGAAGGATGTGAGTACCTTTTACCTTACCTCCCTGGCAACGGCGCCAGAAAATAGGCGTTTGCCGTGGGAGGTTCTTCTTCTTTAATCCTCCGGTGTGAATACCTTTTACCTTACCTCCCCGGCAAGGGCGCCAGAAAATAGCTTGATGTCTACACACTTCTATTCTTGTAGACAGTTGTTGGGCCTCTAAGTGAAGAGGTTTGTAGAATAGCAGTAAGTTTTCCCTTAAGTGGATCACCCAAGGTTTATCGAACTCAGGGAGGAAGTGGTCAAAGGTATCCCCTCTCAAGCAACCCTGCAATCAAGATACAAGAAGTCTCTTGTGTCCCCAACACACCTAATACACTTGTCAGGTGTATAGGTGCACTAGTTCGGCGAAGATATAGTGAAATACAAGTGGTATGGATAATTATAAGTCGTAATGGTGATAGGAAATAGCTTGCTGGCGTGTGGTTGACGTGAGAAAAGACTAAAGTAAAACTGAAATAAAGATAGAAGCAAGCAAACATGTAACAGATCTAATAGCAAACAGTGTTTCAATGCTAGGAAATAAGGCCTAGGGATCATACTTTCACTAGTGAACACTCTCATATAAATATATTCTTCTTTATGATACTATGCTGAACTACTCTCCGGTTGGACACTCTAATCCACGGTAGGGCTATAACAACACACCTCAAAGTTCATCTTTCCCATCTAGAAAACCCCACACTGTCACCTTGAGTACTAGATGAGTCCAACAAACACCACAATTTCATAAAGATATCCAACTCCAAATATAAATCATAACACGTATTTGAAATCTCTAGCCTAAGTGCCACCATGGTGTGCACGCTGTCACTTTCACACACATGGGGAGATCAGAGATCTATTAAAGCACTTGAGTAGCAAGGTAGATCTATAGATTACAAGCTCATGATCTCAATAAGGTCATGCATAGAGAGAGATGAACACATAGCTACCGGTAGAACCCTTAGCCTCGAGAGAGAACTACTCCCTCCTCATCATGGGAATCAGCAATGGTGATGGAGATGGCGGTGGAGATCATTGGAGATGGCTCCAGGGGCACTTCCCCGTCCCGGCAGGGTGCCGGAACAGAGACTTTCTGTCCCCCGAATCTCCCCTTCGGTGGCGGCGGCGTTGCGGTACTTTTCATGGATTTCTGATTGATCATTTAGGGTTTTGGTATCGGGAGGCTCTTATAGGCGAGAGGGGAGACCGAGGGGGTGCCAGGAGGGCCCACACCATGCCCTGGTGCGGCTTGGGGTGACCCGCTCCTGGGGGGTGTGGCCAGGCCCTGGCCCTCCTCCGTCTCGTATTCTGGCTCTATGAGTCTTCCGGTAAAATAGGAACTTTGGCTTTTGTCCCGTCCAATTCCGAGAATATTCATTTTCTGACTTTCCTGGAACCAAAAATAGCAGAAAACATGCAACTGGCACTGTGGCTCTTATTAATAGGTTAGTCCAAGAAATCATATGAAAAGTACTCCAAAGTTGGAACAAAACATAAGAAAGTAGATAAAACCAAGCATGGAACATCAAAAATTATAGATACATTTGCAATGTATCAGTGGGTCATCCCAAAAATAATGCCTCAAATCATAAAAGAACTTCCTTCTTTGCTGAGCTGTGAAAGTTGGAGGCAAATACTTGGAGACAATAAAGTTAGCATAATCAGCGTACCAAGGGCTCATTCTTACCCCTACCGCAGCCAACTGTTCATTTGGGAAACTATCATTAACAGGCATAGGGTCAAAAGAGATGTTTTCCAATCGAGATAAATTATCAGCTATAGGGTTTTCAACACCTTTCCTATCTACTATATGTAGATCAAACTCTTGTAAAAGCAGCACCCATCTAATAAGCCTAGGCTTAGCGTCCTTCTTCGTCATAAGGTACTTAATAGCAGCATGATCAGTATGAATGGTGACTTTTGAGTCTACAATATAGGGTCTAAACTTATCACAAGCAAAGACGACAGCTAGAAATTCTTTTTCAGTAGTAGCATAATTCCTTTGAGCAGCGTCTAGAGTCTTACTAGCATAATGAATATCGTTTAGCTTTTTATCAATTCTTTGCCCAAGGACAGCACCTACAGCAAAATCACTAGCATCACACATTATTTCAAAGGGTAAACTCCAATTAGGTGGTTGAATAATAGGAGCTGTGGTTAAAGCCTTCTTAAGAGTTTCAAAATCTTCCTTACAATCATCATCAAAAACAAAGGGTACATATTTTTGAAGAAGATTAGTGAGGGGTTTTGATATCCTAGAAAAATCTTTAATAAACCTTCTATAGAAACCAGCATGACCAAGGATACTATGAATACCTTTGATGTCTCTTGGACATGGCATTTTCTCAATTGACTCAACCTTATCTCTATCAACTTCTATGCCTCTTTCAGAAACCTTATGCCCAAGGACAATCCCTTCATTAACCATGAAGTGGCATTTCTCCCAATTAATAACAAGATTAGTTTCTTCACACCTCTGCAAAACTTTATCAAGGTTGTGCAGACAATTATCAAAAGAAGTTCCATAGACAGAAAAGTCATCCATGAACACTTCCACAATTTCCTCATAGAAACCGTGAAAGATAGCGGACATGCATCTTTGAAAAGTAGCAGGAGCATTACATAAACCAAAAGGCATACGTCTATAAGCATAAGTTCCATAAGGGCAAGTAAAAGTAGTTTTTTCTTGATCTTGTTGTTTAACAGCAATTTGAGAGAAACCAGAATAATCATCAAGAAATAAAAAATGGGTCTTTTTAGACAACCTTTCCAACATTTGATCAATAAAAGGAAGCGGGTAATGATCTTTCTTAGTAACTTTGTTGAATTTCCTAAAATCAATGCACATCCTATAACCTACTACTATTCTTTGGGGAATAAGCTCATCATTATCATTAGGAACAATGGTAATTCCTCCTTTTTAGGAACACAATGAACATGACTAACCCATTCACTATCAGCAATATGGTAAATAATACTAGCATCAAGGAGTTTCAATACCTTATTTCTTACCACTTCTTTCATCTTAGGATTTAAACATCGTTGGTGCTCTACTACTGGCTTTGCATCTTGCTCTATATTGATAGAATGCTAGCATATAGTAGGTGAAATCCCTTTTAAATCATCCAGAGTATAGCCCATAGCTCCTCGGTGTTTCTTCAAAACCTCCAATAACCTTTCTTCTTCCTTCCCTGAAAGTTTAGAGCTAATAATAACAGGATATATCTTTTTATCATCAATATAAGCATATTTAAGATCATCAGGGAGAGGTTTTAGATCGAAGGCTGGATCCTTTTTAGGTGGCAATGTGGTACCCAAGTCTTCTATAGGCAAGTTATTCTTAAGCATCTTGGGTTGACGACGGAGAATCCCGTCAATCTCATTCCTTTCTTCCATGAAGATCTCACTTTCGTGATCTTCCATAAATTGCTGCAAAGCATTGTTAGGAGCAAGAGAAATAGAAGCAAGTTGTTCAACTCTAAAATCCTCATTATGGGTTTCCTCTTCACAAGGTTCTTTAGTAAATTTCGAAAAATTAAACTCATAAGATTCCCCATCAAACTTAGTCAAGATTTTCTCCCCTTGCAATCTATAATAGCTCCACAAGTACTCAAAAAAGGTCTACCAAAAATGATAGGATAAGTTTTACTAGCAGTTGAACCAAGTACTAGAAAATCAGCAGGATACTTAATCTTACCACAAAGAACTTCCACATCTCGTACAATACCAATTGGAGAGATGGTCTCTCTATTAGCAAGGTGAATAACCACATCAATCTCTTCCAATTCGCAGGGACTGATTTCATGCATAATTTCTCTGTAAAGCTCATAAGGAATAACACTGGAACTTGCACCAATATCACATAAACCATAATAGCAATGATCACCAATTCTAACGGAAAGCACAGGGACACTAGCCTTTTTAGTTCTATTAGGATGTGAAACAATATTAGAAGCATTCTCACAAAAGACAATGTGTCCATCTTCTATGCTTTTAGTGACAAGGTCTTTCACAATTGCTACCACAGGTTCAACGTTTATTTGTTCATCAGGTTTTACAGTTCTCTTTTCACTTTTAGTGATTACACTAGTTATCATAGGATGATCCTTTACCTTATCTCAGAAGGGAATCTTCTCGATATAAGGTTCAGGTAAGATGTGATCAATAGTGCAATACTCAGCACTCCCAACGGGAACACAGTCAACAATATCTTTATAAGGTGCATGGTACTTGTTCCATCCCCTTTTTGGAATTTCAATATAAGAAGCAAAAGCCTTAAAACAGTTTGTAATAACTTGTAAATCAAGACCATAAGCATTGCTAATATTTTGAAAGTCATCAGTTCCCATAAAAGATTCAATGCATTCATAATCATAATTTATACCTGACTTTCTTCCTTTGTCATTCTCCCAAGCTTTAGCATTATCTTGAATACGGTCTAGAAGGTCCCATTTAGCTTCTTCTTCCATGCGGGTGAATGATCCAGCACAAGAAGCATCCAATAAATCCTTATCATGTAGAGGGAGCCTTGCATAAAAGATATTGATAATAATATTGTTGGGGAGCTCATGAATGGGACATTTGAGGATTAGTAACTTTAATCTCCCCCAAGCTTGAGCTGTACTCTCTCCATCAAGATGCCAAAAGTTGTATATTTGATTCCGATCTTTATGAATCACACTAGGAGGATAAAACTTTGAGTAAAAGAGAGGTACTATTTCCTCCCATTCAAGAGCTAGACCATTCTTCAGCAGCTTATACCATTCCTCAGCTCTTCCTTTCAGTAATAATGAGAATAACTTCTTCTTAACTTGATCTGTAGTAATACATGCACACTTGAACAACCCGCATAATTCGTGTATAAAGAGTAAATGATCACCGGGATGGGCAGTTCCATCCCCAACATAGTAGTTATCCATAACATGATCAATAATTCTTGTAGGTATTTTAAAAGCATCATTCTCAGTAGGTGGTGGTTCGTCTACTATCTTAGCAGTGGTAGTAGAATTGCCAAATAAGAAACTCAGGGAATTATCCATAACAAAAATAAAGCAACTAACAGAAGTAAACAATACTCACATTAGAGGTTTCCTTTACCAGTTCCACTCTCCAATAGCGCTTCACTCCCCGGCAACGGTGCCAGAAAATAGTCTTGATGACCCACAAGTATAGGGGGTGTATTGCAGTATTTTCGATAAGTAAGAGTGTCGAACCCAACGAGGAGTAGAAGGTCCTGGCTAGTGGTATGGATCAGGAATTCTCTGCAAATACTTAGCAAACAGATTTTTAGGGGTTTCTGATAATGCAAGTAAATAAAGTATGAGTAAATAAAAGACAGTAGGAATAAATGCAGCAAGTGGCCCAATCCTTTATGCAGCAAAGGACACGCCGGTTGTATTACTTAAGATGACCAAACGTTCTCGAGGACACATGGGAATACTGTCAAGTGCTTTCGCTTCATATAGTTGATTAATCTTCTTTAGCTTGCTAAGTGTTGTGTGGGTGAACCTGTGCTAATGTACCGACCTTCCTAGGACTAATACATACTTGTGATTATACCCCTTGCAAACATCCGTAAGTACAAGAAAGTAATTAAGGTAGAAACCTAACCACAGCTTTAAACTCTAAGACCCTTACGTCCCTTGTGCAATGGTTTCCTAACGGGGGTTCAGGGTTTCATCACTCCGGCAACCCCTACGATTAGTAGCCAAATACACAATGCATTCCCCTAGGCCCATATAGGTGAAGTGTCATGTAGTCGACATTCACATGACACCACTAGAATAATTACACCACAACTTAAATATCAAACCATTGAATCTTTCTCAACACAACTCCACTACTAACAACATGACTTCTCCCATGTCCTCAAGAACAAAACGAACTACTCACAAGACATTATATGGATCATGATCAGAGATGGAATAATGATGTATAACAATCTGAACATAAACAATAATTCAATGGTTCACTCAATAGCATCAACTACAAAGATTAATCAATACCGGGAAAGTTTCCCCTAAGAACTAATGCAAGATTCAACTCAATTGTTACAGCAATATGGAGATGGTGATGAGGGTGCTGCTGATGATGATGGTGGTGATGATGATGATGATCCCGATGAAGTCTAGCTTGATGGTGGTGTTGATGGCGACGATCTCCCCTCTCCGGGAAGGAATTCCCCAGGCAGAAATCTGTCTGCCGGAGAGATCTTTCTCTCTCGGTGTTTTCCGCCCCGCAGAGGCAACGAAATCTTTCTGTGGTCGCCCCCCGAGTCTTAGGGTTTCAGGAGGAATATATACGCCAGAGGGGAGAGCCAGAGGTGGGCCAGGGCGGCCACACCACCTGGTGGTGCGGCCTAGGGTGGCCCGCGCTAGGGAGTGGTGTGGGCCCCCTGTGGCCATCTCCAATCCCTCTTCTGGCAGCCTTCGTCTTCTGGAAAAATAGGATTTCCGTATATTTTCCTAGATTTTCTGATCTTCACGAATTTTGCCTCCAAACAGCACCTTTTCCATCAGAATCCTGACTACAACGGTCCATGCTCCAAAAGTCATCAACCATGCAAAAATAGATGAAATAACATAAGTATCATCTCTTAATATGAAATATATCAATAAATAACAGTGAATTATGACATAGAATAGTGATGCAAAATGGACGTATCACTAGGACTTCCACACGATCTTGAGATCGGCAAGCGTACGACTACATCATCCACGAGTTCCAACTCGTTAACAAAACTCTGTTGTCTTTGAGGGTAAGTTCTCTATGGATGTATATCTACCCGTTGCTTGTATCTAGTAGATAGATCTTGGCGTATAGTTCTCTTCGTAGGAAATTTTTTGTTTTCTATGCTGCGAACCCAACACAAAATTGGTAGCATTTTTTGCAAGAGCAAGCGCCAATGTGGCGAGAGTTCAGGGCACTAGGCCGATCTCAACCCCAAGTTAGCCATAGTTTCATCAAGGAGGATGATGCCCACACGTTGGGCCAATGATAGCTTTCTCGCCACGGCAGGGCTGAGGGCGGACTTCGACCTCATGTGTGCAAATTCAAGGCTAGCACTACTCGCCTATGCAAGCCACAATACCTACGTCGAGCTCACCTATGAGTTCCTTGCCTCCTTCTACGATGACCATAGGGAGAAAGGTAATGCATGCACGGTAAGCTTCACCATGAACCAGCAGCATTATGAAATAACTTTCGAACAATTTTGTGATGCTTTTGGCTTCCCTCACGATGGGGAGTCAACTATTACAAATTTATATAGCGTGACAAGTGGAGAAACTTGGGAGGTTGTTTTTGTTAACGGTGGCAGGGACTTCTACCAGAAGAAGATGTCCATGATTCAGAACCCAACAATTCGCTACTAAGCCTTGTTCCTCGCCAATACACTATTGGGAAGAGGAGATACCGATTCCATGGACAATGCGGACATGGCCATGACCACCAAGGCACTCTTCCCCAATGCACCACAAAGCCCCAATCATGCGGCTCTACTCATCCAACACTTTCGTCACCAGAGCAACAATACAAAAGGTGACATTCACATTGGTGGATTGGTAACCCACCTTTCCCATGCATTAAACATTATATTACTTGTGATGCAACCTGTTGATGGGTCCAAACTTATGGATGTCAAATATTTGACTACTTGTGGTTTCCTCGGTGTTTACCGAGCTAACAAGAGACTCCGAGCATATCAGTTTGGTTATCTTGGTGATGCATAGGTTGAGTAGGTTTCGTTGCCCTGTCCACTAGCCTTCACGATTGTGGAGAAGGACAACTGGATCCTCACCAAGGATCAAGTGGTGGAGATCATGGCTGAATTCCAGCCTGATCAAGAGGAAGATGAAGAAGGAGAGAAGCAAGATGAGGATGAGCATGAGCATGAGCATGAGCAGGAGCAGGAGCAGGAATACAACCCTGCTTGGGAGGGACAGTAGTAGTAGGGGGGATCCTAGGACCCATGGCCCAATCAGCCGCAGCAGGGGTTCAACTACATCCCCTATCAAGAATTTCAGCAGCTCAACTATTCTCTGAGAGTTTTCTCATGTTTCTTGGGAGTTGTCATGTAAATGGACACGATTTCCATAAAATCACTCAGGTTTTCAACTTCAACCTTGTCTGATATTAAAAGTTTTTTAATAATTTCTTTGCGCCTTTGAATAGGAACGCGCTCAAAATAATCTGATAAATAGGTCCTACCAGAGCGTGTAGAACCTTTGTCTCCTAGGAAGACCATTTTGTAGTAGTAACACCTGAAATGTCAAGAGACAAACACTTAGCGCTTAGCTCCTGGCAATGGCGCCAGAAAATAGCTTGATGTCTGCAAGTGCACATATCGTTTGTAGCTAGTTTCAAAGTATAGATATCGACCCCACAGGGAGCCCAAAGGTAAGTGTTTATGAGTGAAGTCTCTATCGCACTCAAAGTTGTCACAGGTCTTCGAGTGAATTGACTGCAAGTGTGGAAATAAGAATGAAATTTGGATTAAATTGCATGTATTTAAATAAAACTTAAATGTAAACTTCAGGAATAAAAAGCATAAAAGTAAAGAACGATTCGATTGTTTGTGGCTTTCTGCAGATGACGAAGAAGGCGCGGGGAGATATAATTCATGGTGATAGTGACTGTTCCAGGTGGACGAATGATAAATGTAACAAGTATAGTCTTATAAATATATGTGTAGGTGAGTAACCCATAATTAGCCGAAACTCCTCTTGGTAGATTTCATCCCAACTTCAATAATCCTACTAGCCTATTACCAAAACCATGGTCAGTCACTAGACGATTAAGATCCTTTAGGTTTCTTAGCAATTAAGCTCCTTGGATCAGACTAATGCAATAAGCATAGTGGTTTCTCGTTATCCTCAAGTCAAACTAGTTTCCCATTGATATCCCTGTGTCACTCGGGGGTCACCGGTCTGCTAGCGAACAAGATCTTATCTATTTAGAACAAAGCATCATGTTGTCTAGGCCCTTAATTGGACAACAAGCATTAGGCATCCCACAAATAGTCAAGCAGACATAATATAGTAATTAAAATCAATCACAAACTAATGGAAAATATATGGAGGCACATAACATCTCACCAATCCCTTATATCTCCCACGCCCAAGGAACTTACTCACACATGAGAGAAGAAAGCATCATCGATATAATTAAATAAAGGGAGTTCTTCTCGATATTACCGTGGGATCCATAATAAGAATAGAAAAGTAATCCAACACAATTCAAGATAGGAAGAAACAATCTCAAACCCTAATCTTGCAAGGTGAAGATCTCTCTCTCTCTCTCAAGTACAAGTAATGGCTATGAGGGTGTGATGGCTAGGAGGTCGAAGATCGTGGAGCAAGATGAAGAACGTCTTCTCCTCCTCCAGATCTCCTCTTTCTCCTTTCTGGATGGGATGGCGGCTGCTGTGTTATGATTTCACGTCTTGCCTCTTCATGAAAGTTGTCCCTTTTAACAAGACGGAGGCGGCGACAGCTATATGGCGGGAACTATACGGTTGAAAAATATTTCCGCCGTATAGTTGCTCGTTAAAGCTTTTGTATGGCTCCCTCGACTGCTTGCAAAGAGAGACTTGCTTGTTTTCGCCTGAATATTGTGTTTCTCTTGTTAAAACCTTCTGTTGACATTCACCTGAAACACACATTAAACCATGTTTTCTTCGCTACCGAAGTATTAGCGTTAGGTAAAGCTAGAAAATGATCAAATCTAGAAGAAAACTATCAATAAAAACCATCAAAAATATGTCGAATCCCACAGCTATCATGTATGCATCGAGATTGGGATTTGGTCACCCGCGCAACAAGAAGATACACCAGGCCCACTCGGTGAGATTACATCCATAAAGCTGCATAGCGTGTGACTAGGTCACGAGGATGGAATATCATGGAAACGAGTTAAGCAGCACTTGTCAATAACAAGACCGAACATGGTATGTTGATCCCAGTGATCAGATCTTGGATAAGTTAGGTATCAAAGTAACAAAGGGAATTGGTTCAAATGACATTGATATCATGGAATGCATATGGTTCATTATGGGTATCCAGATCCCACTAATAATCATTGATCCGAGAAGCATCTCAATCTTGTCTATGATGCTCCCAAACCGTAGGGTAACACACTTAAGGGTTCTACGATGCCTGGAGATTGTTTTGGAATCATTGGGATTACCAAAAGAAAGAGATGAGAGTGTCAGAAGTATTCCATGAGAAAACCAGAACCATTCTGGGAGGATCCGAAGTGGTTCAGAGTGAACCAAAAGGAGTTTTGGGTCAAAGGGGATTTAATAATATTTATTTTATATTAATTGTTGGAATTAATAATAGATAAATATTTAAAAGTAAATTTAAAGGGAACCCCACCTTAATGGGCCAATCCCCGGAGGGAAAGTCCTAAGAGGCAAGCTGCCCCATGGCGAGCCGCCGCCTAGGGCATGGCGCGGAGTGGGGCCCACCCGACTGTCAGCCTCCCATGGGCTAGGCGCGTGGGGCCCACCCTGGTCGGCCGCCTGCCTTGCGCCTCCTCTGCTCCCTTTCCTTTAGTTCCACCCCGGTACTTAGAGGTACATGTCTCTCATTTTCCCCTATATGAGAAGGGTCTTATGGGAGGGAAAAGAAACACAATAATTGATTAATTCCTAAGGCAATTTCCTTATGGATTTTTTCCTCTCTCTCTCTCATTGGATCTCGTGTGCGTGGTTCCAAAAAGAACTACATGCGTAGGAGAGACGCAACTTCAACACGTCGTCACGCTGCTGGATACCTAGTTCCAGAAGGTCTACTTCCACAATCCCGGCTGGATCAGGGAGAACGAAGATCGTCATGGAACACCAGACGTGTGGGAGACCACGGGGTGCTGCCACTTTTGGCACCTGTATTGTCGTGCAAGGAGAAATGTGACATTGAGGTTAGCTACGAGTACGACTACATCACGCTTTTGGTCTACAAGGGTATGTCACTGAGACTCTCTCCATTATAGCATTACTCCTGAATAAATCCTAGCATTCGGTGTTGCGCTAGATAAGAAAAAATATTGTTTTCTGCTACAAACCCCTCCAGTGGTATTAGAGTTGATCTATGCATGGCATTGCTTGTATGGTTAGGACACATGATGAATGTGGGCATTGATCCTATAGTTGTTACCCTCTCACGTGCACTTGTTTATATCGCGACACTTTTTGATGAAGTGGTTGGGACCGACCTTACGCGGAATCTTACACGAGACTGGTTCCATGCTCAACATATGCCTCATACCATATAAGTGGATGGCAGGTGTCTGTCTCTCTTTCTGTATTTAGTATGGAATTTTCAACGAGGGGCCCCGAAAGGTAGAAACAGTCCTATCACGAAAGCCTAACTGCCACGTAAAACTTGCAAAAGATAAAGTAGAGGCCTCCAACTTTATTTTGTAGGGGGCGTGTGATTTGATATGGTCATGGCGGTGGTTCAGGTAAATTAGTTTACTTTTCTGTTGCTAAGTAATAGTCATTGCTTCGATGGACGACAAACCGATGGCATCGAGGACTTAGCGTAGTACTGGTGGGCAAGATGGAGATCATGCCGAAGCGCTCGATGGAGATCAAGACGCACAAAGAAGGACCATATCATATCACTATAACTGCATGTGTTGTTAATCCTCTATGCATGTTATTGTTTGCTAGTATTAGATACTCGATGGTAGCATTATATAAGATGATACCTAATTAAATACCAACAAAAGTCCCTCGGTGTGCACCACTAATAAAGTTCTTCGTTATGAAGCACGTCGTGATGATCGGGTGTTAGACATATCGATATTTGCATACCGTAGGTGTAAGGTATGTTGCATAGCAAAATACACTTGGGTTAAATTGGCGAACCTAGCATGTATAGATATGGCCTCAGAACATGAGAGATCGAAAGATCGAGCATGAGTCACATAGATGATGTGATCAACATTGTAATGTCCACCTTTGCAGCTATATCATCGGCCATGAAGATCGGCATGGTTTAGTGAATTGAGATGATGTAATCACTAAAACTGTCTTAATGATGATAGTTTTAGTGGAAGCTCGATAATTTTTTTGATTATAATTTGAACTTGTATTGTGAACTTAATCTAAGTCTTTGCAAATATCCTTATAGATCATAGCCATTTCCAATGTTCAGGACATCTTTAGTCTGTTCTTAAATAGTGAGAAACTTAAACTAGATGGGTCAAACTTCACCAACTGGTACCAACGCTTGAGGGACGTCCTCACTAGGAACAATCTTCTCTATGTTCTACAACCAATAGGAGATTTCCTCGAAGACTTCATGGGTGAGAAATATGATGTATATTTTCAAGCTCGCTATGACACTTTCATGATAGTTGATGCATGTAAAATGCATACGTAAACTTTGTAGTTTATTGATACATATTCACACATATTGGAAACTTATATAATGTTATATCCATATTTTATATTGATTTTGGGGGATTTACCAATGATCCCCTTTATTTTGGTTATAACTCTGTAGTACAGAAAACCCTGTTTTGTGTATTTTATTTTTTAGTGAACTAAACAAAGTCAAACGGAGCTAGGATTTTAGTAAAGACAATATTTCGCAAAGAGGAAGGCCTAGAGCACTTGAACCTCACTAGAAGGGCCAAGAAGGCCAAAATAAGGTAGGTGGCGTGGCCCACCAGGGTGCACGTGCCACCCTACCGCTTTTGGCCCTCGACCATCCAATTCACTTCAATCTATCACCCACACACTTGTTTTGACCTAAAAATGTCTATATACATACCCCTGGCGGCCGTCCTCGGCACATACAGAGGCCGAGATCAAAAACACCAAAATAGAGAGTCTGCTGGCCACCACCGGAGGAAGATTGGAGGGGAAACCACTGTCGGAATCGCCTCCAACCGCCTCTCCTCCTTTGCCAATGTCTCCTCATCACTCTCCATGATAAGACGCTACAAGAAATGTCTCCATCTGCAATACTTTGGCCCGTTGAGCATCGTAGAAGGCGCCTCTTCCGTGATGATTTTCTTCGCTCGACCGTGGCTGATGGAAAACTTTTTCCATTTTTGCGGCCCTCTACTATGATGAAACCACTAAAAACATGGACGATGCTCAACTGGCCCATGGCAGAAGTAAGATTTTCGGTTCCTCACACGATGTTGACTGAGAGAAATCTTTTGAGGCATGTGGGTCTCGGATATCAGTGTCTCTAGTGGACCATAATTTTTGGTCGAGCCTCCCTAATTTGAACTCGATAACGATGCATCCACCGTTTAATCAGGCTTCTGGGTCCCTTATGTCAGCCTCTCATTAAAAGAATCGTGTGTATGATGGAATTTTTTCTTTCACTCGCGCTACCCTGTTCTGAACCTCATAGCTTTGCTCGATGCTTCTGCCATTTAGTCAGGCTATTGGGTCCCACATGTCAGCCTTTATTAGAAGAAATGTGTATATGATGGAATTTTTTTCTCGGTCGCGCCTTTCGGATTTGAACTCAATAACATTGCTCGATGCATCAGCTGTTTAGTCAGGTTGGTGGGTCCCCCATGTTAGCCACTCACTAAAAGAAACATGTGTACAATGGAGTATCTATATCCGCTCGCGCCTCCCTATTTCGAACTTGATATTGTTGCTCGATGCATCATCCGTTTATTCAAGTTGGTGGGTCCCCCATGTCAGCCTCCTCTGTAGAGGAAACATGTGTATGTTGGACATTTTTTCGTTCGCGTCTGCCGTTTGACCTTGGTAACGTTGCTCGATGCGATAGTCATATATGGTCTTGCTACTTGGCCCTAATGTCAACCTCTCTAGACAATAAACATGTATATCTTGGTCTTATTTTCTCTGGTTTGTGACCGCCATTGTACCCTTGCCAATGTTACTCGATGCAGTAGCCATGAATGTTCTGACTAATGGGTCCCTGATGTCAACCTCTCTATACAAGAAATGTGTCTATGTTGGACTTTTTCTTTTAGTCACGTCTGTTACTTTGACCTTCTTAACATATCTCAATGTAGCCGTGTATGTTCTGGCTGGTAGGTCCCTGATGCCAGCCTCTCTGTAGAACTACTTAGCTTTTTCTTTTCAAACCTGCCCATTAAACTTGAGGGACGCTGCAGTGGGTCCATGGCCGTAAAGCAATATTGGTAAAAGAAAAAATGTGAACCCATGATACATATATGTACGCACAGAGGATTCGAAGTCAAGACTTTCAATAGATGTAAACTGAGTGTGTTGCCACTACGCCAAATATATATCTAGAAAAGTTATCATTAAACATTTATTAGTACCTATAACTTCTATATTAGTCTTCTTAAAAATATTTTGTGTGTCCATGTTTATCTCTTCTAAAATAAAAAGGTAGCACTCCTGGCATCTCAATTTATAAAATGCAACCTAATGGAGTAGTTTCTTAAAACATGGGTTGACAGAGTTTTTTAAGAGGTGGGGGCAATGGACAAAGGCCGAATTAAAAAGATTTTGGCTATTCTACATAGGATTTACTCCATGGGATCCTTTCTCAAATTTTAATGGGCTGTGCTTAGCAGTCCCCTGACCCCAAAAAGGTCGAATTAAAAGATTTTAGGCTAAAGAGGGACCGAATGGGCTAGCTTTCATCTGTTCGTTAATAAAAATGCATTGTGTTGTGGCTCGGCAGGATTTGAAATAAAAGAACTCACTAAGGGAGGAAAAATAAGAGATACTCCCTCTATCCACAAATAAGTGAGTTGGATTTATGTAAATTCGAATGTATCTAGAGACGTTCTAGTGTATAGATACATACAAATCTAGACAATCCCAAAGTCACTTATTTTCGGATGGAGGGAGTAGTTATTTTGACAGATATTCATTTATAAAAACTGTTTAGAGAGAATCAATTGTTTTAGCACTAAAAAACTTGGTGCACGGTAAGTTTGCCCCTCAGGGTTCAATCTGCTTATTCCCTAGCAGCCCATGGCCAAAATACAAATTAAGATGGAACACAATCATTGTCATAGTAGTTGGTAACATAGGGAACCGTCATATAGATACAGATATACCAAACCAATACGTGCTAGTTATAGCTCCAGTCCAGTAAGAGGTTGTCATAGTTTTACCACCCATATATGATGAGTGGAAATAAGACAACCACATAATTAATTACAAAAGCATGCGACCAAAGAGCTAGACAACTAGGAACTTCATGACCAACATGCGGCATTCAGGGCAGCGAGATACATCGACATTGACCATTCTTCTGATGGTAAGTTTGGCTGCTTTCTGGAACTTGAACCACCTAGAAGTAGCTGCCAAGCGCCTGTCAGTCCACTTAATGGCATAGAGTCTCTTGATGTGCACTCCTTCGCTCTGCATCTTGAAGACTATTGTGCCCTTTCGTCTAGCCTAGAGTTGCTTTGTGGCACTCTTAGGCAATTTATGAGTCAAAGCAAGAGATAGAGCACAATTAATAAGAACAATGCACTGAATCATGTGAAACTTAAGGAGAAGACATTCAAGGCAGTTTATCTACTGTCATATACTCACAAACATAGTCATATGCGACCTGGTGATCACACATGTGTAGGATAAGATGTGACAAGGCAGTGCCCGAGATGCTGTAGGATCTTATGTTGGTGCTTGTGCTGGGTCTAGTGCCGGTGTTGGTGGTGCTTGGGCTGGTGCAATAGCTAGTGCTGGTGCAGGAATTGGGAGTGGTGCAGGAGATGGTGCCGATGTGGTTATTTGTAGGTGCTGGTGTAGGAGCCGGTGCCGGCGCCAACAGCTTGATGCTGGATTTCCTTTGAGGGGTAGGTAAGATGACTGCAGGAGTGGTAGAGGCATATGAGATGTGTACAAGAAAAATGCTCTCTTATACAACAATTACTCATAAGATAGTGATCAGAGAATATGATGAGTATACAAGCAAATTAAGTTACTACTTCTATTCTTTCTCCTTATGTCAATAGGTGTCGGTGCCACTACAAGAAAAGTTGGCCTTTACAACGGACGCTTTTTGTGGTTGAAGGCCTATTTTTCGTGGTTAAGAAGTCTTCCGCAACGAAGGCCTCCGTGGTAAAAGCCCCATCACAAAATAATCTACCACGGTTTTTCCCTGACCGTGGCGGATCACACCCTTCAACCACGGAATTTCGTGTCATCGTAGATCGGTTTCGCCAGCCCCGTTGACTGTTGACATCATGCGAACTGCCATGTTTCAGGTGCCATTAACGGCCGGTTAATGCTGTTAACAGTCACAAAGCCGCGGTGGAAGCCAATGCCCGCTAATTATTAAGTGGGTTGATCCATTAAAAAGCCCAATAATAAGGAAGTTTGTTACTGTTTCGGCCTATCAGAGGTGCACTGATTGAAGGGGTCCCACCACTTTGCAGCCCAGCTGAGGCCTTTTTAATTTTTGGTTTGTTATTGTTTCAGCATGTTGTCGCCTTTGCTGCTTAGTGGGGGCCCATCATATTGCAGCCCAACTGCGGCCTTTTAACTTTCTGGTCCGTAACTATTTCGGCCTGATGACGGCCTGAGCTGCTTAGTGGGGCCCATCATATTGTAGCCCAGCTGCGGCCTATTAACTTTCCACCCCGTCACTGCTGTGGCATGCGTACGACTAGCACTGCTCACTGGGGGGCCATCACATTGCAACCCAAATATGGCCTACTAATTTTCTCGTTCGTTACTGTTTCGGCCTGCTCACGGCCTGCATCGCTTTAGGATAGTCTTTTACTGTGCGACCCAACGAAGTCCTGCTATACATACGTCTCGATACTATTCTGGTCTGCTATGTGACGAGCCAATTTCTTTGGAGCTTTATTGTACATCCCATTTAGGCCAACCAGTTTTAGTATCGACTACTGTTTCGTCCCACAAAAGGCCCAACAATTATATTAAACCCCATAACTCAGTTGGGCCCGTAATTGTTCATCACGTTTTCGGACCGTTGTTGTGCATGGCAACTCAGGAGGCCCATTTACGTATTCTACAATTACAACACATTTATTATTTTGAACGGTCTGTTACTATTTCAGCCCGCTAATGGTCGAGCTGGGAACACCATATTACATCAACAGGAAAATTTTAAAATTTATTATAAACCAGAATTTCGACAGAAACTAGATGAAGCATTATAGAGACGCTAGATATGGGTTGGAAAAGGGTTTCTGCTATAGAGCTTATATCGCCATACATAACAGCTGAACAAGAACATATCAAGTAGACGGTCAATCCAATCTTGTCGATCGTTCAGTTCATGTATCTCTTCGCATGTAATGGTGATTATTGCACATGTTTTCTATGTTTGTTGTTTAATTAAATCAATTGTTTGGAGTATGATCGTAACACCTCTCTATGTGCTGGAAAAACTAGAATTGTGGACATAGTGGGCCAATGCAAGCAATAACCACTATTGCTGCTTCTCTGCGAAATGACCTCCACACTTAGCATAGGAGTCCCCTTCTACTTGCATAGCTTCATGTGCAGCTTGAAACAAAGACAACAAATCAGCACAATATACCAGCTCAGCCATCTTATATGTAAAATATTTCTAATGCATCATTGGCCTGACACAACGGAGCAACCAATCAACAATGTGACTCATACATCTCTTTCCAAAATAATAGGACTAGTCGACGACCTAGACCGATGCGAGCATGTGCCAGAATCACAGCCACTCTATGGAACAAACGTTACAAATTATTTGTAGGCTGAAACTAAGACAAATTAAGTCACAACAGCAAAGCAGGAAAAACACCATGTTTGTTATCGAGCAATTTCAAGATCGGCATTGTCCCTATATAACAAATCTAGCAATCAACATTTGTGTCTCATGCAGACTAACTAAACTAGAGTGTGAGAATGAATGTAGTGAATTAAGCGACTAGACACTTTCCCTCGTAAACTAATCATATCACTGCACGACGGAAATATAAAAAATATAATAAGAAGGGGTGACTACGATTCATTGAGCTACTTAGAACTGGTCAGGACAACAAGCATTAACCTGTAAAATAAAAATAACATTTAAAAATGGTCTATAGTATGAACTAGCTAGATCATTGTGTAGTTCGAGAACTTATGGTTGCACCTCTAACCACAGAAGGTGGCACTGTTTTAATAATCAGCAAACTAAGATAGTGCTTCAGAAAAACAAGCAATAGATCAAGTGTGCACCTAAAATAGACTAGCAGGATCATTTCAGAGAAACAAGATATCAACAACCATTGTGCTTTTTAGTAGCTAGATCATTCAAATATTTTTATCGTCTAGCCAATAAAAAAAGAAAAACAAAATGACGAGTCATTTGCTGCCAAAAAAAATAGTTGGATGCAGCCGAAAATTAGCACAAAACCTTTTTTGTAATGCCTAAAACTATTGTATTTCCAATAGCTGATAGTATCATTGGACATATACCCAGCCAACTAAGAAAATCTAGTAGACAAACAAGCAAATAATACAAGGTCAATAAAGTATTTAAACAATGTATGGCTGGTATGAAGTAGCAGATCAAATTAAGCAGAATGTGCATTATTCTGATAGAAGCATTTTGTGCAGCATATAGAGTAGGTAGCTAGAAAATAAAGCAATCATACACCATGTGCATCATATAAACTGCTAGATTATTTGAAAACAAATATCCAACATATATAATGTCAATAAAAAGAGTATGAGCTCCGTTATGCACATTATATCCATAGGAACCATGACAGAATATCACATTCTTTCAAAAGAAGCCTACCTCTATATCTCGATCTGAACCATGCTGAGATTAAAATCACTGACCGGCTGGTAGATCTCTATCATATAGAGGAGATTATGTGGCGATAGAGATCCTAGATTGATTGGCTTTCTGAGGGGGGTAAGAACTCTATTTTTTCACCAGTGAGTTAGTATGCGTAGACACACAAATTTAATCAAATCCTTGACAAGGCTTGATGGACAAGTAGTTGATGATCAGGTTGAGATGAAACAATAACATTGGACTCCTACAAAACCTTGTGAAAGGGCATGTGTGCCCCCATGTGTGTTTTTGATAATTAATGACAATCTCTATGGACTAATATGTGCATTGATTTACACTTGTAGGAATTGTCCATTAGCATCGATTGGACCATGTGTTGGCTTCAAGGTTGAAGAAATGAAGATCAAGAAGCAATATACAAGGGCTTTGGGCCTTTCGGAATAATGTTGAATAAAAAGAAGGATAAATAAGATAATATCAAGAGTGTCTTGAAGAATAAGATGGAGTTCCTCATGAATATCTTCAAGAGATCATCCTAGTGGAGTTAGAAGAAATGATGTGCAAGTTCAAGATGCGCCTTCTCTAGAAGATCTCATGCTTGAATCTTGCCATCCTAAGTGTTCATGGATTGATGAAGACAAGCTCAAAGAAGAGGTTTCCCCATGGTGTATGGGGAGAAATTTGCAAGTCTTCATCAAGCAAGCATCGCAAGAGAAATCAAGAAAAGTGTTCCATATTGAGGAGGACAAGATCGTCTACATCAAGATCAAGTGGAATACTCAAGGAAAAGGTATAATCTTGATAGGTTTTCTCTTTTTCTAGTCTCATGTTTGTAGTTGGGAGACCGGGTTTAGGATAGAACCATACTATCAAGAGGGGCTCTCTAGTGAGTAACTCGATCGTATCTTTCGGAGAGAGCTCAAACCTTTGCATACTTAGCATCATCCTTCTTGGTTGTTATTTATATCTTATCCAAGTGAGATTATATATCTTGTGGTAATATTCATAACAAGTTCTAGTTCATCAAAAACGGAATATCTTATTGCGTTTTTTATCTTGCGGGTTTTCTGGCTCGACACCTTGGGAGATATATCACATATATAAACTAGATATTTTCTCCCTTGGTGGTATATAATATTTCCATATTTTTGGATGCTACTTGTTTTTATCTTTCCAACAAAATTAGTTTCAACCTATTCGGAGTTTCCAAGGTCAAGTGTTTGTGTTTTGTGTTTTGGAGGTTTTATCGGTTCGCCTCTTTTAGAGAGTTCAAACCTTTAATCTTGTGGTTTTATATCCATGGTTGGACAATGATGTTTCTCTACATGATATTGTATCTCTTGTTGTCCTCTTCGAAACGAGCCCAAGATCATCAAAATCGGAGTCCAGATGCAAAAGTTATTACCGTTTTCGTACCGAGTGTCCGGGAGTTGTGAAAATCTAGTAGTGCCGGGAAAGTCCGTTAGTATCTGGAAAAATTCCGGTAGCGGGAATTGTGTTTTTGGGCTGCAACTGTTGGATTTTGGGGGGACCTATTTAAGAGGCCTTTTTCCCCAATGGTTCCCCAACTCTTCTTGCAAGTTTTCTCCTCCATTGTTGACCTTCCCAAGCTTGCTATCTCTCAATCCCTCCAATGATTCTTGCATCTTCTTGAGGGAAAAGAGAGAGGAGATCTATATCTACATTTCTACCAATCAATCACTCCTCTAAGTGAGGGTAACCCATTGGATCTAGATCTTAGAGTCTTTTGTGGATTTCCTCTTGTGTTCTTCCTCTCTTATTCCCCCAATATCTTTTGTAGCTTTTGTGGAATTTGGGAGTGAAGGACTTGCCATTGCATTAGATGCATCGGTTTGAGTTCTCCGAGTTCTCCTCAGAGGATTTGGTTGGTGAAATCAAGAATCTTGTTACTCTTGGGTTCTTGGAACCCTAGACGGTTAAGTGGCCTTTGTTGTGAGTTCTTCAGGCCTACAATTAAGTTGTGGAGCTCTTCCCAAGTTATTGGCTAATACCTTCGATCTGGGTTCACTTATGTAGTATAATAGTTTTTTCTCTAGAAGACCTAGATTTAATAGAACCTTGGAAAGAACTGCTAAAAGGAAATAAAAAGGACACGTCTATAAGACTTTGTTTGTTTGTTTTACCTTAGTTTACTGGACCAATCTAGTCCTTGATGAATCTAACAACGAGGCTGTTATAGCTTGGCCCTATAGCGAAATAGACGCGTTGCAACGCATTGCTAGGTGAGGAAGTTACCATGTATTCTCTCTCTACTCTGTTTTTCTATCTTTTGCCATGAATTCTGAGTGAGTGACTAGTGTAACCACTGGCATGAGGGAGAAATAAAATCCGCAATCTTGGCCAAATAACCCACCGACAAAATTTCCTACATCCTCTCTATCCATCCCGGCAGTACACCTGCATCGCGATGGCGACCATGCCTGCCTTGGACACATATCCATCTACTCCCAAGCTCCAGCCATATTTGCCCCCATGGTTCTGATCACAATACTTTCTTATTCCTTGATTACCACATGCATCATCTATGGGGTTTCCTTTGATTAAGTAGGTCGGTGACAAGCATGTGAATGTAGTTCATAATGTTGTTACTTGCTCTTTTTTGCGTGTTGAATTTATGTTGTATATTAACATTTTAATATCAAAGGCTGAAGCTTCTGCAGATAATTTTGATTCACTTTGTTGGTTGCAATGTGCAACAATAATTTGTTAATATGTCCTAAATTTTATTGTATTTCAGTCGACTAAACTTATTGTGCTAGAGTTCTGATTATCCATATCCGATGTCTCCATGTCTAGGAAAACATTTGTGGTCTTCATGTTAGCATCATGTGCTTATAGCTCTTAATATTCTGAAGATTGAAATGTTCAAATATACTAGATTTTGTATTAAATGGCTTTATTACTAGAAAATAAATATAAGTAAAAGAAAGAAACAAAGCTTTTCATTTACCATTATATATGTTGGCGGCTTTCCTGATTCTACATGTTTATCAAGTCAAACAAAAAAGAGTCAAGCTAGTAAGGACATCCTAGCTCAAAAGTATTATCTTGTAAGCATGCATCTTATTACATTAATTCAGCTTACGTAAGTCAACACTGACCCTTGTATATTTCCACTTGATTCTTTTTGATCCCTCTCCTAAACTGTGTGCCATGATATAGAAACATAATTCAGGATTTCAAGTGGTTCACCTCCCATCTATGAAAATCTAGGTATACTTTGCTATTTTCCAAATCTCTTTGTAATTTATTTAATAATAAATAGGGAGCTATGTGGTATGCCCATCGTAGGCCCCGATCTAGGCGAAAAAACACCACCCACTCGATGTGTTCGGCGATGCCCAATCCTAAAAAGTTCACAAGACTGCAACCAGTCTTCCCTTACCTGCCCTGGAGTGGACATGAATGAAGAAGACGCCGTTGCTGCACTTGTGCTTTCCCGCGTTGCCGCCAAACCCATGGGCATTGGAGACTCCTTCGACCGGATGGAGAAGGCACTACATCCTACATTCCTTTCAACTACATTAATTTTCTAAAAAATAGTCTAAATTGTTATTGTTTGCTTTGCATGGGTTATGGTAGTCCTGAGATTTGATAATGTCCTATGATATTGTTGTGGAGAACGAAGAGAACGTAAGGGCCCGTAAAGAAATTTGACTCATCAAATTGATTGATAATCTAAAGCATGGGTAAAATGATGTCTATTTTGAATTATTCGGATATTATTGGAATGATTAAAGTTGAACCATATATAGTATGGACGAATTCTATAGTGAATAATTGTTCTTCACTTGATGATTAGAGTTGAACTATTGTATGGAGGAAGGTTATCCTACTGTAGTCTTTGCTCGAAAGATTTATTGTCATGTACTTAGACGAGCAATTGATCAGTTTGTAAAATGATTGTGTGCTTAATCTAGATTGTCTACTTTTTTACCTTTTTGTACACATAACTTTTCACATAAATTATACCGGGTACAAGAGAAGAAACTCAAAAAGCCATGGCAACGCATGGTAATTCAACTAGTACTTTTATAATGGGTTGAATCAATGGATGGAGATAGGCCAGGTTTGAAGATCCACCTGCAGCTGCATGATGGCTCAATACACGGCGCCCAGAAAAGTGCTTGGTGCGTGGTGTTGATGTAGAGCTCGTTGGGAACCCCAAGAGGAAGGTACGATGAGCACAGCAGCAAGTTTCCCTCAGTTATGAAACCAAGGTTTAATCGAACCAGTAGGAGCAAGGAAACACCTCAAAGGTGTTACTAGCTAAGCTTTGGCAGGGCGCACTACCGGTGCTAGTAGCAACGTGGAGACCTGCAAAACACAACCATAGAACTTTGTCCCCAACTTGTGATGAGGTTGTCAATCTCACCGTGTTTTGCGAAAAACAAAGGATTAAACGTATCGAATGGAAAGAAGTAAAAGTTTGCAGAAAGTAAACACAAAGCAGTAAAAGATTGTAGATTGTATGTAAAGAAAAGGACCAGGATCCATAGTTCACTAGAGGTGGCTCTCCTTAGATAGATAACATGCTGGGTGAACAAATTACAGCGGGGTAATTGACAAACACCGAGAAAGCAATACATGCATATACTAATCATCTTGACTCCTTTGAGACTTGATTGGGCATTACAACATAATACATACACCGCCATCCAACTGCATCTATGACTAATAATCCACCTTCAGGTTATCATCCGAACCCCCTCCAGTATTAAGTTGCAAGCAACAGATTATTGCTTTATGAACTACGTGTAAAGTAAACAATACAATTGTTCTATGAACAAAAGATCGTTGTTTTCTCCCTAGTAGCAACAACACATCTAGTACCTTAGAGATTTCTGTCACTTCCCAGTTACGAGGCATGAACCCACTATCGAGCATAAATACTAACTCTTGGAGTTGCTAGCATCTACTTGGCCAAGATAGCTACTAACAACGGAAAGCATGCAAGATCTCAAATAACAAAGACATGATAGAATCAATAATCAATTTGAAATAGCATCTCAATATCCATCGGATCCCCGCAAACACAACATGTAAGGATTACAAATAGATGATCTTGATCATGAACGGAGCTCACAAGATCTAAACATGAAAGCACAAAGGAGGAGAAACCAGCCATCTAGCTACTACATGGATCCTTAGTCCAAGGATGAACTACTCACGCATCACACCAGAGGCTTGCATGGTGATGAAGAAGGCCTCGTGGTGAATTCCCTCTCCGCAGGTCTTTGGGAAGAGCTTGATCCCCGATCTAGGGATGGAGATGGCGGCTCAGACTCTTTCATGGATTTTTGATCGGGTACCTAGGGTTTTCGTCGAGGGCAACTTATAGGCGGAAGGAGGCCGAGGGTCTTGGGGTCGGCGGACCACCCCTCAGGCGCTGGCCCACGCCTGGCCAGTGGTGTGGCCGCCCCCAGCCCTTCTCCGTCTCGTATTCTGGCACTTGATCCCTTCCGAAAAATAGGCACTTTTGCTTTTGTCCTGTCCAATTCCGAGAATATTCATTTCCTGACTTTTCTGGAACCAAAAACAATAGAAAATAGGCAGCTGGCACTGTGAGTCTTGTTAATAGGTTAGTCCAAGAAATCATAATAAAAGTATTCCAAAGTTGGAACAAAACACAAGAAAGTGGATAAAACCAAGCATGGAACATCAAAAATTATAGATACATTTGAAATGTATCAACATCCCCAAGCTTAACTCTTGCTCGTCCTCGATTAGGTAAGTGATAAAAAGAAATAATTTTTGAGGTGACATGCACCATCAAAGATTTGATCAAAGTATTTGCAAAACTCAAAGCTGGGATCATAGTACTTCAATCATAACATGAAAGACAAAGTTCTAGCAATAAGCAAAGAAACTATGATACAACATGAAAAGGCACAAACAAAAGAATCATGAATAACATGCTTTCCAATACGTTTGTTTGTTTCACATAAAGAAAACATAGCATAAAAGTATTCAGCTTGCCCCTCAATAGAGTAGCAAATATAAATGCATAGGACACCTTCAAAGTTCATAAGAGTGACTAGATACAATAGTTTCAAACAAGCAATAACAAGTTATGCATCAATCAACTAGTCTTGGGACAATGCACATAGAACTAAGAATGGCCACTATGCTCTCAAAGTAGGTGCATAAAGATAGAAGGTGGAGACTCAATATAATGGTGGAAGAAAGGCCTTTTGTAAAAGGAAGTAGGGATTCAAGTCTCATAAAGAGCTTCCAAAAATATGGTACTTATAGCTTTCAGCTCTCATTGCCCGTATCATAAGCATCTTGAAGGTGATTAAGGTTAAAGTGACACAACTAAGAGGATATGCTTGACAAGTTATAAACCGAAATCTCATGCCCCTTACTTACGAAGACCGATCCTCATGCTACTCAACTTTAGTCACGAGTAAGCTCTTGTCATTGTAAGTATATGTGTATCATTAAGAACCGCCAACGAGGTACCCCTTGCACATGATACGGGAGCTTTACCATAATCAAAATGACAAGGCAAGCAGACAATGAGCATCTCAGCGATCTTTTTATTTGCTATTTGCGTAGGTTTTTATTGAGGATGCTTCATAGAGTGCTCATTATGGTGATGTTGCAAGTTTCCACCATGATTAGGCATGGCTTAGGCTAGCGGCCCGAGCGTTTCTCTAACACACATACAAACTCCATGATCTTACAAGTTCCACATTTATTGCACACCGCCGGGATCCGTAAGCAAAAGAACATAATATCAATGGTGTACAAAGTACAAGTGCAATGTTGAAAGCGTTCCCCATGGTACATGGTTCTGCTAATTTCAACTTATAAAGCGCAAGCATATACGCAACAAAGAAGGACCCAATGGTTCAAGTTTATTAGAGGCAAAAAAGTAAAGTGTGCCATCAAGTTCGTGAGAGCTTTAATCACTAGTTTTCTCATAACAAGTGGAAGGTAAAAAAAGCATGAATATACTTGGAATAGCATAAGCTAGTATGTAGGTATGGTGGACTCTCTGGAAAAACTTGGTTTAGGGAGTTGGATGCATGAGTGGAACTCATACTTTGTGGTGGAGGCTAGCAAAACACTGGGAGCGACAAACTAAGAGAGCAATAATGGCCATAATCATGCAGAGCGACAAAACATCATTGGTCATAGCATAAAGTGATACTACAAGTTGAAAACTAAAGGATCATAAAGGCTTATGGTGACTTGTGATAGTCATAACATGGTGTGAGCATGCGCCAAGTCAACCCAAATAAAGCATCAAAGGAGAATACCACTATACTATTCTTTAATATGCTAAAACAACGCATGATTCATCCAAGGCACATTAAGCAATCTCAATTGTTTATAGCAAGTAATGCTACAGCAAATAATACTAAGCATAAAGCCAAAATAATATCAAGCATGGCATGACAAAGCATAGCCACAGTCAAAAATGAGCTCTTTTTACCACATAAGCATGACCTTTCCTACTCTTTTCCAAACCAAACCAAACTATTTGCAAACCAAAGTATGAAAGAGGGGGTCCAACCAATTTATTCAGAAAACTAAGCAAACCAAGCAAACTAAAAACCAAAACGAAAACGAAAAATAAGACGCTCCAAGAGAAACATAACTGTGCACGAAACAATAAAAATGAAGCGTTTGGAAGAAACCTGGGATTTTTATTGATGAAGAAGGGGATGCCTTGGGCATCCCCAAGCTTTGACGCTTGTACTTCTTGGATATTTCTTGGGGTGACACGCGTGGCATCCCCAAGCTTGAGCTTTAGTCCATCCTTCATATCGTTACTCATTCCTTTCATACACCTGAAATTTTCCTTCATACAAAACTTCACACAATCTCATTAGCAACATTAGTGCACTTAAGATAAATAAGTCTCAAGGTTAAGTTCTAACACCAAATAAACTTCCATTAGAACACTAGCTACTGTAGCACTTCCCTCAAAAAGCTCAATTACCCAAAGGAACTCAAGGAGGAACTAACAAGAAGCAAATGCAGAAAATGGCAGAAATCTGTCAAAACAGACCAGCAGGTAAAGACGAATTTTTTCGAAGACCTTATGTTGCTCAAATAAAAAAGTGTTGAACTAACGAAAGTTAGATAACAACCTGGGGCAGAAGCACAAAACATTACAGATCAATCCGACATACAGAACTCTCTCAGGAATATTTACGATGAAGCACAGAAATCTATTTCGGGACAACAACTTTCCCAATCATTACTTCACTCTCATTAGAGGTTACTCTTGGCACAAAAAGCAAATAAAAAGGATAAGGAGAGGTTATTACATAGGTAATAACTTCCAAGACTCATCTAAAACTCTTGGGTTATCTCCCAACAAGTACTTTTCTTTAACACCTTTAAGTTAGGCATAAGAACCAAAGAAAGAATCAAGTGTTCTCAAATGAAGAAGCATTAAGACCAAATTTTGTTTTCATAGGAGAAGCAAAAGAAATCTTTTCTCTCTTTTTTGGGAAGTGTTCTATACCTTTCTTGAGTGGGAGTTGATATTTAATGGTGCCTTCTTTCATATCAATGATGGCACCAACAGTTCTAAGAAAAGGTCTTCCCAAAGTAATAGGACAAGAAGCATTGTATTCAACATCCAAAACATAGAAATCAACGGGGACATAGGAATCATTAACCATAATAAGAACATCATTAAGACTCCCCATGAGTTTCTTTTTAGAATTAGCATCAAGTGGAACATTCAAATAACAATCTTCAAGAGGAGGCAAATCAAGCATATCATAAATCCTTCTAGGCATAATAGAAACACTACTATCAAGATCACACAAAGCTTTAAAATCAAAGTCATTCACTTTCATATTAATGATGGGTTCCCAACCATCCTCTTGTTTTATAGGAATAGAAGCTTTGTGTTTCATCTTTTCTTCCTTAATATTTATGAGAGCATCAGTAATGTGTTTTGTAAAAGCCATGTTCATAGCACTAGCATTAGGACTTTTAGCAAGCTTTTGTAGGAACTTAATAACTTCAGAGATGTTGCAACCATCAAGATCAAAATCAACTTTATCATCTAAAGTAGTAGAACTATTATTAGCCTCAACACTAGTGGTGGTAATAGTAGAAACACTAATGTTTCTAGCAATTTCATCTTCTCTTTCCCACTTAGCATGTAGTTCAGCTAATAGTCTAACATTTTCATTAATTCTTACTTGTATAGCATTAGTAGCTGCAAAGGGATTCTCATTAGTTTCAGGTTTAGCCATTTTATTCAAAGTAGATTGAGCTTCAGCCAAAGATGCTATATTTCTTTCAGCATTAGAGAGTTTTTCCTCAATAGTTTTATTGAAAGCAGTTTGTTTACTAATAAACTCTTTAAGCATAACTTCAAGTTCAGAGGGAGCACTCTTATTATTGTTGTAAGAATTTCCATAAGCATTACCATTGTTGGGAGGATATGTCTTATACTTGTTGTTACCAAAATTGTTCCTATAAGCATTGTTGCCAAAATTGTTATTTCTTATGAAGTTCACATTAACTTGCTCTTCTTGAGCAACCAAAGAGGCTAAAGGAACATTATTTGGATCAATATGGGCTTTCCCATTAACAAGCATGGACATAATTATATCAATCTTATCACTCAAGGAGGAGGTTTCCTCAACAGAATTTACCTTCTTACCTTGTGGAGCTCTCTCAGTATGCCATTCATAATAATTAACCATCATATTATCCAAAAGTTTTGTTGCAGCACCCAAAGTGATGGTCATAAAGGTACCTCCAGCAGCTGAATCCAATAGGTTCCTTGAAGAATAGTTCAATCCTGCATAAAAAGTTTGGATGATCATCCAAGCAGTCAGTCCATGAGTGGGACAATTCTTTACCAAAGATTTCATTCTTTCCCAAGCTTGAGCAACATGCTCATTATCAAGTTGTTTAAACTTTATTATTTCACTTCTCATGGATATAATCTTAGCAGGAGGATAGTATTTTCCAATAAAAGCATCTTTGCACTTAGTCCAAGAATCAATACTATTCCTAGTTAAGGAATTCAACCACTCTTTAGCTTTTCCTCTCAAAGAGAAAGGAAACAATTTCAGCTTAATAATATCACCATCTATATCCCTATGCTTCTGCATCTCACAAAGTTCAACAAAGTTATTTAGATGGGAAGCAGCATCTTCATTACCAATACCAGAAATTTTTTCTCTCATAACAAGATTGAGCAAAGCAGGTTTTATCTCAAAGAAAGTATTTTCAGCCACAGGTGGAGCAATAGGAGTGCTCATAAAATCATTGTTGTTGGTGCTAGTGAAGTCACACAACTTAGTGTTTTCAAGAGTAGTCATTTTTTTGGGTTTTCAAATAAGAAAGCAAACAAGTAAAACTAATTTTTTTGTGTTTTTTGAAGAACAAAACAAGCAAACAAAGAAAAAAGAAACTAAGTAAAACAAAAACAACAAAGTAAAGAGATTGGTTATGAGGGACTCCCCTTGTGAAGATGTCCTTGACTCCCCGGCAGCGGCGCCAGAAAATTGCTTGATGGCTCAATACACGGCGCCCAGAAAAGTGCTTGGTGCGTGGTGTTGATGTAGAGCTCGTTGGGAACCCCAAGAGGAAGGTATGATGAGCACAGCAACAAGTTTCCCTCAGTTATGAAACCAAGGTTTAATCGAATCAGTAGGAGCAAGGAAACACCTCAAAGGTGTTACTAGCTGAGCTTTGGCAAGGCGCACTACCGGTGCTAGTAGCAACGTGGAGACCTGCACAACACAACCACAGAACTTTGTCCCCAACTTGCGATGAGGTTGTCAATCTCACCGTGTTTTGCGGAAAACAAAGGATTAAACATATCAAATGGAAAGAAGTAAAAGTTTGCAGAAAGTAAACACAAAGCAGTAAAAGATTGTAGATTGTATGTAAAGAAAAGGACCGGGATCCATAGTTCACTAGAGGTGGCTCTCCTTAGATAGATAACATGCTGGGTGAACAAATTACAGCGGGGCAATTGACAAACACCGAGAAAACAATACATGCATATACTAATCATCTTGACTCCTTTGAGACTTGATTGGGCATTACAACATAATAGATAGACCGCCATCCAACTGCATCTATGACTACTAATCCACCTTCAGTTATCATCCAAACCCCCTCCAGTATTAAGTTGCAAGCAACAGATTATTGCTTTACGAACTGCGTGTAAAGTAAACAATACAATTGTTCTATGAACAAAAGATCATTGTTTTCTCCCTTGTAGCAACAACACATCTAGTACCTTAGAGATTTCTGTCACTTCCCCAGATTACCAGAGGCATGAACCCACTATCGAGCATAAATACTAAATCTTGGAGTTGCTAGCATCTACTTGGCCAAGATAGCTACTAACAACGGAAAGCATGCAAGATCTCAAATAACAAAGACATGATAGAATCAATAATCAATCTGAAATAGCATCTCAATATCCATCGGATCCCCGCAAACACAACATGTAAGGATTACAAATAGATGATCTTGATCATGAACGGAGCTCACAAGATCTAAACATGAAAGCACAAAGGAGGAGAAACCATCCATCTAGCTATTACATGGATCCGTAGTCCAATATGAACTACTCACGCATCACACCGGAGGCTTGCATGGTGATGAAGAAGGCCTCCAGGGTGAATTCCCCTCTCCGGAAGGGTGTCGGGAAGAGCTTCAGATCCCTCTCGATCTAGGGATGGAGATGACGGCGGCTACAGACTCTTTCATGGATTTTTGATCGGGTACCTAGGGTTTTCGTCCTGAGGGCAACTTATAGGCGGAAGGAGAGGCCGAGGGGGTGCTGGGGTCGGCCAGACCACCCCCTGCGCGGGCCAGGCCTGGCAGCGCGGCCAGGTGGTGTGACCGGCCCCTAGCCCTTCTCTGTCTCGTATTCTGGCACTTGATCCCTTCCAGAAAAATAGGCACTTTGGCTTTTGTCCCGTCCAATTCCGAGAATATTCATTTTCTAACTTTTCTGGAACCAAAAACAATAGAAAACAGGCAGCTAGCACTGTGGCTCTTGTTAATAGGTTAGTCCAAGAAATCATAATAAAAGTATTCCAAAGTTGGAACAAAACACAAGAAAGTGGATAAAACCAAGCATGGAACATCAAAAATTATAGATACAATTGCAATGTATCATTACACATCATATGGGATAAAAGATGATAATAAGCATAGTCATGTGTGATGGTTGAATAGGGATAATCTCTTGCGGGCAACACATCCTAATATACTAGAGCCCCCATGATGCAGCGGTCATAACAATAGTCTTTTAATCCAACCGAGTGTACCACGAAGCAACGGGCTACAAACGATTATTAAGTGTTAAACACGGATCAAAGCATTAAGTGGTGATGTTATTATGATCCCAAATTGGTCGCTAAGCGAAGACCATACTACCCTTTCTGTCACTGGGGTTCCTGTGAGATCGCCGCTAGCCAAGTATCTCACCTCAATCCTTTATCAATCTATGGGATCTTGGGTACCTACAAGTCTACAGATCGAGATAAGAGACAAAGAAACAAATGGTACAAATCTCTATTTGCAAACAAAACACAATACTCCCATGAATTAGATGCACATAATTGCTGTGAGGTTTCTCTACAACCCGCAACCCATGAGTACTACTCACTCATGACATATACATCTAAGATAGAAAACATTATGCAAAATACTTAGATTGAAATCAAATATTCTTACAATGGTCACAAAATCACAAGGAGATATAAAGTTCAAAGCAATTGCTATGACTAATGGAGGGGATGGATGATGGAAGTGATGAACAATGGATTAACAATGGTGTGGATCTCCTTTGGTGGTGGTGTGATGTAATCTGAGAATGGCGGCTCTCTGGTCGGCGGCTGGAGCCTCAAACTATATAGGCATCTTCACGAAAGTTGTAGGGTTTGACGAGATGAAGCCGCCGCCACATGGTACGGGCAGACGGTACAGGCAGGCCCTGCCCATACTAGTGGTCGTTAAGCTTGCTGTCGCCTGGGAATGGCTTCCGAATTACTTGGCCTTGTGGACTTTCTCAAAAACCTTCATTATGACTCCTGATTTCGCATTAAAAAGTGTGATTTCTTGCATAACACAATTGAAAGCAAGTTTTTGCATATCTTTGCAATTATTAGTCATTAGTGGCAAGGATTGAGAGTTTCTTGTCAATTTCTTGACCAAAAACAATGTTTAAACATGGTGGAAGATGGCTATTTTTGGAGCTATCAACTTCCCCAAAGCTCATACCTTGATCGCTCTTGAGCAAGAAGAAACAAAAGAACTATAAGGAATTCAGCGTTTAAACTTGAAATAACGAGAATAAGACTCACTCACGGTTGGTAGTCATATGCACTCAACACTTCATTCATTTGCAAGGCTTATCAAAGTTAGAGAGATGACAAGAGTATTATACAAGCTTTGGTAAGTCAAGATAATCAAAGTAAAGTTTAATATAAGTATAATTAACTAGAAGTGTAGAAATCAATCCAATTCTTCTAGTTAACTCCCAGCTTGCCAAGGTACACTAAAATGTTTAAATAGCATAATTGAGTAAGAGAGTTTCATGTCCTAACTAGCATAACAACAAAGTGTCTTATTTATACCCACATCAATAAATCGAATCTATCAAAAGCACTTCTAATCCAATCATTGTTTTTCAAGAAAATTTATAAAGTAGTAACGGGACCATGCCAAGGACTTGTTGTGTGGATCTTCATACATATCTCTTTTCTTTTTTTCTCTCTTTTTCTTCTTCCTTTTTCAAGGATCATTGGCTGTTTCTTTTACAAGTGCCTGCACAACCTTTGAGAGTACCAATACTTTTGCCCATATATTGACACGTATGCCACTCATGTCATCAACTCATAGCCGAAACCCGAGGTTATACCATAGATCGTTCAAAACCTAGCGGAGTTGTTGGCATCCCAAAGGTGTGCATGAGAAACATAGAACTTTTTCTTTCTCTTTTTTTATGCTAGTACTGCGGTTTGATCCACAAGGTTAGCTTTGGCATGCATCACAATTACCACTATACTTCATTTCAATCAAACAACTCCTTTCATTAGTTTCGTCAAGAATATCAAAACAACTATGGGGTTAAGTATTTTCAAGGGTATACTCTCAAGACAATCATTCATCAAACAAGTCGTCAATTTCAGACTTTTTCTTATTATACTTGTTTGGTAATATTATTTCCAAGGAAAGACTTGATTAGCTAAAAGAACTAGAGCAAAATCTTCAACAACTAATCATCATACTAACAAAAAGCTCTACTCTAACCATATTAAATTACTCCCACTAGCATGTCATCTTAGCAAATCGACCAACTAGGATAAACAACTCAAACTTCAAAAGTGGGAGACATAGGACATACCTCTCATAAGTGACTTCATCATCCTCTTCCTTATAGGGATGTGTTCCTTCAAGAACTCAAACACGATTACTCTCATAATAATATTAAAGCAAAGAGACAAAATGCGAATCCACAATTACGAAAAAAAGGAAAAACGAAAAAATATTTTTGTATTTTTAAGGATAGGGATTAAAGAATAGAAAAGGAACTTGTTACCAAGCAAGGGACTAAGAAAAGAAAAACAAACAAAAACAAAAGCAAACTAAAAACGAAAGCAACTAAAAAGCAAAGGAAAAAGTAAAGTGTTGGAACAAGCCAACACGAGTGTTTCAAAGCTCCCAAGGAGCTGGAGTACAACCTCATTATTACACAAATAAATTTTCCGAGGGAACACATTCCCAAGCTCAGGATTTTGCAAGCCCTTTTGTTGCTCATTGTGGTAGCGGTGGATAGTCCCTCATGTTCCATTGGCTGCTCCAATCATGGAACTGGGTGGCGAGGTTTGCAGAAGCATCTCGAAGGTTGATGGAGAGGTTGTTCATGTTTTGAATATTCCCTTCGAGCGCATAGATATATTCATAGGTGGTGTAGTAGTTTGGTGGTTGCACATCTTGTTCGGGTCCCTCTTGTTCTACTTCTTCATCTTCTCCTCCTCCTCCCACGAGTATTTCTTGATGGGGTAGATTTGCTTCAACCTGCGCGTCAAAACACAAATGTCCATCCTCGATAGAGAAAGGACCATTAATTAGGGGAGTTGGGATCAAGTGATATGCTTCAGGTATATCAAGGAAGTATCTACCATCAGTTCTAGAAATCATACCACATGCTCTTAGAGTAGAAAGACCTAGACAGCGGCTTCCTGTCAACAGTTGGATGTTACCTAGGTTGATGTGAAGTGTTCATGCAAGAATGGTGACAATCCTCCTCCGCATATGGGTCCTCAAGATTGAAGAGACTGATGTTTAAGGTAAAACACAAGAAGAGTGCCCAAATTTGGCATTAACTTACAATTAATAATAACAACTTTTGCGAGGATCATCATGTTATCCTCATTAACTCTAGTAAACTCACCACATACATGCAAGGTGTTAGCAATAACATAAAACAAATATCGAATAACAAGATGATCAATTTGGTTCCCCTTGGGTGTGTTTCCATGAATTCTCATTAAATTAAAGTACTGCCAAGATGCAGGATTTGAAACAAAAGTAGTGGAGCATATGTCTGTGGCGTTGTTGGAAAACCCAAAATGTTGAGCCTATTGGTCGAGTGTTAAGGAGTACTCATGATTCATAAGACGGAAGTTTATGCGATCAACTCTAGGCCTTTGATCCTCGAAACAATAGTGAGGCTCCACCGTATGTGTCAAGGTGCTGAGGAACTCAAGTGTCAAGCGGTGGTACGTGGCGATATCCTGAAAGACAAAGTCAAACAAACCAACACTATTGCAAAGTAAATTGAAATCAACATGAATGCCAAGTTGGTTCAGGATATAGGGACACATCCACTTGGTGGACTTGATTTCTCGGTGCTTGAGACGGTTGAAACAATTCAGCTAAAACTCCTCAGTGAACTCAATACCAATTGACTCGGGGGTCAACGTATCAACGGGTAGTGCAGAAGGTTTCGCAGCCATCACACGTGTACAGCTCCTCGCGTTCATCTAAAACAAAATAAATAAATATTACAAATAAAAGATTTTAATCCAATAAAAACATAGCATAAACGATTCTCCATACTAGTTACAAAAGAAACTCCTCTAAAACAATACTAAGCATGCTCAAAAATTAAGATTAGATCAAGAACAAGACCTAAGTCTAGATTGACAATGGTAAATACTGAGTGAATTTTTAGCAAAAATAAGTTGAAGTTCGAAGGAGAATCATACCTTAGATTGATTGAGAGTGCGAGGAATCGAAGAAGGATTGGGTAAATTTGAAGATCCAATGGAGGTGGTATTGAGTTTGGAGGAAGAATAAAGAGAAATATTTGTTTTGGAGATTATTAGGTTACCTCCTCGTGTTGTTTATCGCGGCCGCGTACGTGGTACAGGCGGGTCGTACGGCCGGAGCCCGCCCGTACCAGGTGACATACTTTGGGGGTGACGAATCCCTTCCGGTGATGCACTTGGTATGGGTGGGTGGTACGGTCGCACGCGCTCGTACTGCTCGTCGTTATTCATTCAGTATCTTGGCTTAAAATCTGAGAGTTTGCTCGAGGGCACGGTACAGGCGCGCTGTACGGGCGCGTCCGACCATACTAGTGGTCGTTAAGAGCACTATTTCCTAGGACAAAATTCAGAATTTCTATCTTCTCGTGCCTCGATGTGGTACGAGCACATGGTACGGGCCCTTCTGGCCATACCACGGGTCGTTAAACATCCTGTGAGCTGCAAACCTCAAAGAATTCGATTAGTAGCTCTGTGTGTCTTTGAACATCTTATCAAAGGACAAGATAGCAGCAGGTATACTATATAAAAATCGGCAATACCTCTTAGGCCATATGTTAGTAAAATAAAAGATCGAGAATTACCTTATTTCTTCTCCTCTCTCTAAAGGTCTTCTTGAACACTCTTTATTAGAAACAAACAAAACGAAACAAAAACAAAACTAACAAGACTAACACATAGTAAAAAACTTTATTTTACATGGGTTACCTCCCATGAAGTGCTTCTAGTTAAGGTCAATTAGCTTGACCCCGATGGTGATCATTTAGGTTTAGTGAGTGGAATGCCCACTCTAAAGTAATTGGATTTCAAAGTAATTATACCATCATCATCATTAGGCTTGGCCTTCTTCTTCCTAGGAAAGTGGACTATAAAAGGATCTCTAGATGATATCCCTATTCTCACATTCCCCTCATGTAAATTAATTAAAGCTTTGATAGTTCTTAGGAATGGCCTACCTAAAATTATAGGTGCTATGGGATCTTCATGCATGTCCATAATAACAAGATCAATAAGAGAGGGACTACCTTTGATTTCAACAACGATATTTTATTTTATTCCAACAGCTTGTTTATAAGTTCAATCCACTAAATGGAGTCTCAATTCAGTAGTAACAAATGGCCCCAAGTTTAGTTTGTCAAATAGGCTTTTAGAAATTGTTGAGACGCTTGCACCAAGATCACAAAGTGTGGATATCTCATTAACTCCTAGCTTTATTTTAATAGTGGACTCAAATATATCATCTAGCTTAGTAGGAAGCTTAGCAGGTAGTCTCTTATACTCCATCTCTAAATCTCGGACTTTAGATGCTACTTGTTGTATAAATTGTTGGTACATAGCATCATTACCTTGTTCTATATCGGGATTCTTTACGGTGATCATCTTTAGTAGATCTTCCATGGTATATTCCGGTGTTGGCGCGTTGCTATAATCCAGCTCTTCAGCCTTTTCTTCATTGGTTACCACCCTCATCATCTTGAGGTATTCTACCGGATTTGGCTCAGGCTTTCTAGAAAACTTTGCTAGTATGAGAGCTTGGCTCTTAGCTAGCTTCACCAGCTGAGCTCCACGATCTTTGTACTTTCCTATAGATCATGCACATCATTTCTAATTGCAACTTCTTGGTTAGATAATTTTCCTATACTACTTTCATGGTTCTCCGTGATTTTAATAAGCATATTATTTTGCTCGGTTTGATCTTGTATAAAAGTTCTAATAGTTTGCTCAAACGAGAGATTGCCATGATTTTCTCCATTATTATTATCATGATTGTTGTAAGGAGCTCCTGCAGGATTAGAATAATGTTTTTGAACATTAGAAGCATAATTGTTATTTTTCCATGCAGGATTAAAAGGGGTGCGAGCTATAAAATTGACATCATTAACATTGGCAGCGATAGCATTAACTTGGGTATCTTCTTTATGAAAGGAATATGCCCGAGAGGCAATAATAAAGTGGTTATTATCTTATTCCATGTGTATGATAAATGTTTATTTTGCATGCTATAATTGTATTAATTGAAAACATTAATACATGTGTGTTTAATAAACAAAATACAAAGTTCCTAGTAATGCCTCTCATATAAACTAGCTCGTTGATTAACAAGATGATCAAGGTTTCCTGATCATGGACATTGGATGTTGTTAATAACGAGGTCACAACATTGGTGGAATGATGTGATGAACATTCATCCAAAGTATAGCATTACGATCAAAGTCATTATGTTTATATTTCTATAACATCATACGGAGTAATCTTAGTCCTTAGACCATGAGATCATGTTAATTACTAACACCGGAAGAGTATCTTGATAACATCAAACGTCACACCGTAACAGGGTGACTATAAAGGTGGGTTCAGTGCTACGAAGGTGTTATGTTGAGTCTCATGGATCAAGAGTGGGATTTGTCCATCCCGATGATGGATAGATATACTTTGGTCCCTCTCGGTGATATCACATTGAAATAGCTTGCAAGCAAGTGATGTGATCACTAGAATGTTATATCACGGGAACGAGAAAAGAGTGCATGTTAGTAACAAGATCAAACTAGGTATTTGGATACCGATGATCGAATCTCGAACATGTAATATATCATGAGACAAAGGGATTTAGTTACGACGTTAAAGGTTCACACGATCACAAGAGTCATCGTTGAATATGTGGGAGTCAGTACGGATCTCTAGGTCCCGCTGCTGATTATTGATCGGAGAGGGGTCTCGATCATGTCTGCATTATTCGCTAACCGTAGGGTGACACACTTAAGGTATATCGACGCCATTTGGAGCAAATATGTTTCAGATAAAGATTTAAGAAAGTGCTGGAATCATTTCGATGGAAACCGGAATTGTTTCGGGTGAAATTGTAGAAACTGGTTCTGCATGTGATATTGAAATGTTGCAGGGGGTTTTATGTGAATGTTTGTTAATTAATGTAATTGACAAAATTCTGAATAAAATAAATAAAATAGTTTTATTTAATGAGAGCTTGCATTAAATTTGGTGGAAATTTAATGCATGTGTGAGTGGAATTTTGAGTGGAGGCTTTTTATGGGAGTGGGAGCTCCGCCCACATGAATGTGGAAGAGGTGAGGGAACCACCATGGCTGCCACGCCATGGACCTTGGGTGCCCCCCTCTCCCCTATAAAAGGCCCCCCTCTCCTCCTCACAAAACACACCTCCTCGTGAAGGATCTCTCTCCCCTCTAGTTATTCCCCATGGTCTCGAATTAGCGAGATACATGTTCCCGGTGGCTTTATCTGGAAAGGAGTTGCTGCTTCTGCTGCTTTGCTGGAGCGAGGGACGGAGGTTGTCGGGGTACCGGACGTGTGTGTGATCACGGATGCTTTGCACCGCTGGACTTGGTGGTGCTGGACTTGCTGGAGCTGGATCTGATGGATGTGCTGGAGCCGGACCTGCTGGACTTCATCACGATCTTGAGATCGGCAAGTGTATGACTACATCCACGAGTTCCATCTCGTTAACAAAGCTTTGTTGTCTTCAAGGGTAAGTTCTCTATGGATGTATATCCACCCGTGGCTTGTATCTAATAGATAGATCTTGGCGATAGTTCCCATCGTAGATTTTATTTTTGTTTTCCATGCTGCAAACCCAACAGTGGTATCAGAGGCTGATCTATGGGTAGGTGCTTTTCACGGGTAGTACACATATGTTTATATGTGGGCGATGATGATCATGTTATTGCATCTTTCATGTATTTTGGATATTGGTGGTATAGTGGGATGAAGCGGCCCGGACCAACCTTACATGTCATCGCACATGAGACCGGTTCCACGACTGACATGCAACTAGTTTTGCACAAGTGGCTGGCGGGTGTCTGTCTCTCCTACTATAGTCAATATCTAATTTACAAAGAGTTGCTAATAACTTGGTTATCCTCGTTGTGGATCCATGTTTGTAGGTAAGACCGGTTCTATCTCCGAAAACCCTAAGCCACGTAAAACTTGCAATGTATAAATTAGAGGCGTCTAGTTTAGATCGTTGCTGGGCTAGTGTCATGATATGGTAATGTTGTAAGTAGATGTATGATAGATACTCTTACAACACACCTAACGTGTAAGTTCCATAGACCTTGGCCTTACACACAAAGGAATGATAGAGATCATACCATGATGCATATGATAGAGATCAAATGCATCGACCATACCATCCCACTTTACACATTAGATGTTTGCATCTTATATTGCTAGTTTGGCTTTTTAGTAGCATTGTAAGATGATCCCTCATTTAAATATCAAGATAAAATGTGTTCTTCCTTAAGTATGCACCGTTCTATGGATCGTGTTTCGAGACATCACGTGATGATCGGGTGTACTCGACTCTACGCTTTCATACGACGGGTGTAAGACAGTTTTACACACGCGAATACTAAGGTTCTTACTTGGTGAGCCTAGCATGTATAGACATGGCCTCGGAACATGGACCGAAAGGTTAAGCATGAGTCATATAATTGATGTGATGACCATATTGATGCTCGCCTTTGAAGCTACACCGACTCACATGATGATCGGACTTGGTATAGTGGATTTGGTTCATGTAATCACCAAAAAGGCACGAGGGATGTCGTTTTTGAGTGGGAGTTCATTTCTAATTTGGATTAGTCGAACTCAATTTGTCATAAAATAAATCAAAGTGAATTTGCATAATTTGTTGTAGTCATTGGCATCTGTTCACTACCTTATGCTTAGTTTTAATTGAGATAATAGAACTATAGAATTCTGGATATTTACTTTACGAACTGGTTTCGTATTGTTTTGAATGTCAATTTAAAGTTTAGAAGTCTTATTGCAAATTTTCAGCAAACTCTATTTACTCCATGAAGTTTAATAAGTAGTATTAAATCAAGAGTAAGAATTCTAATGTTAGTATCTAAAGTATCATGTTTGCCTCCATGATTATTGATATTCAAAAGTTGTTTTAATATCAAGATTATCTAGGAGCTGAAAAATTGTTTCAGAAACCATTATATGTGGAAGATATTGTGATATCTGAAACAATGTTTTTGGTTGCATTATGATTGAGTATAATTTAGCAAAATACATGTTCTCATATTGTATGAGAATTTGTGAAGGATGGAGATGCTAGGCATCCGGATCTCCCAAAAAGGTTTTGGGAACTAACATTATACTCGCGATTCTTCCTTATAGGCTATAGCAGCTTGATCATGAAAGTTGTCATGATAAGGATGAATAGAAGATGTAAGTAAAATGTTTACTACACTAATAGATTACTAAAGAATGGATTTTTGAAGGAACACCAAACATTTGATGATGGTGATCCACTTCAAAGTGCAAGTCCAAAGGTATTAGTATTTGACTATATACAATTTGTACTATGTGTCATGTGAATGACACCACTATTGATGTTGATAGATTCTTTTAAAAGAAAAGGAATTGTTGAAAGAGAATCTATAAAATATTTGGCAGAAAAGAAAAGGTTGGAGATGTCCAATTTAGGTATATATAAGATATACATGTTATGGGTGTATTCCTTGCTTGTTAAACAATGTGGTTCTGAGGTATTGGATACCGAATTGGTTGGTATGAAGTGTCATACAGAACAACACAATTCATGAACTGCAACGACCTAAGTAACTAGCAAGAGAATAAGTGATGATGTTCATCGAAAACAAATAAAGTGTTATTGTGTTTTTTGTTGTCATCAAACCTAGCCTTCAAGATTTGTTTTAATAATTTTTATTTTCTTCCGGTATTACGAGAATGATGGTTGTTCAAATAATTACCGTATTCCATAAAGGATGGATCAACTTTTACAAATCTAGTTGGAGAAATCACATCCATAAACATTATTGCTAAAATGTCGTAAGACAAATGATTGGAAGATCACTTATGAAGTGGCATCGCTGTTTGAATTATATTGGAAAGTAAACATGAAGAAACTCCATGTTGATGGATTTTTGGAGTCTTTTGATTTTGATCAATTGACGCTTGTGAAACTTTCCTCGAGATAATTGAAACTCCGTCCATAGGCCAAAGAGGAACAGATGACTAATTTATTGGATATTATGCATGTTGAGGCATATAGTCCATTATGTGTAGCCATGTGCGATGGATCTTTTGGCTTCATATGCTTTCTCCAGAAATTTGAGTGAATATATCTATATATTTACTTAATAAGGAAGAAGTATGAAACATTTGAAAATTGTTCAAAGACTTTCAAGATGAAGTGAAAAATCATTGTAACAAGAAAATAAAAGAGTTTATGATTTGATCATAAAGGAAGATATTTGAGTTACAAGTTTAGCAAAACACCTAAGATTTCAGGAATTGTTCCATGAAATTGCATTTCCCGATAAACCACAGAAGTATGGTATGTTCGAGAGATCAAATCAAACATTGTTTGACATGGTAAGATCAAAGGAGTCATTTATAAAATTGCCATTATGTTTTAAGGATTAAAGCTTTAGAGACTACCGCTTTTACAATGAAAAGAGCACCATCGTGATCCATTGAAATGACACCATATGAGTTATGGTTTGGGATAAAACCCGAATTGTCTTTTCTTAAATTTTGGTATGCTATGCATAAGTAAAATGTTACAACCAAAGTCGGATAAGAACGTCTTGTAGGTTATCCCAAAGAATTTGTTGGGAATTCCTCCATAACACCGAGGAGAAAAGAGTTTGTCGCTTGGAACATCAAGTTTCTTGAGAAGGAATTTTTCGTGAAAAGTTAAGTGGGAGGATAATAGAACTTTGATAAGGTTGTTAAACCTTAGCTATATGTGCTAAGTAGCATGGCCTTGGAAAAGTGTCCCGGTGGCGGCCACAATGCTCATGGCTCCCGTGATTACAAAGGGTGTGATCTTAGAGATTAGAGTTCCTATTGAACCATGTGGGTCGGTAAGAATCAAATAGTAAGATTTGAAATAGAAGTCGTTATTGTTTTGACAATGATGAACCGACTGCATGCAAAGAAGCAACGATGGGCCCTGACTCCATAAAATGACTTGAAGTCATAGAATCCGTGATAGTATTTATACATGAGAAATCAAGTTTCTGAACTTGGAAGATCCTCCGGAAAGGCCTGAAGCCTATCGGTTGTGTTTGGATCTATAAAGAAATAGACATGGATGTTTAACATCTATGAAATAGTCGATATGTCGGAAATAAGTTTACGGCAATGTTCAAGGAGTTGACTATGACAAGATTTGATCTTTCATAGCGATATTTAGTCTTGACGGATTAATGTAGCAACCACTACATATAATTTGGTATATGGTAGTTGAATAAACAAAACAAGGTTCTTCTAATAGAATGGTTACCTAGGACGTGTACATGACATGGTCCGAAGGGTTTTGTTAATTCAAAGGGTGCTAAAAGGGCATGCAAACTTCAATAGTTGAAGTGAGCATAGCGGAGTTGGAATCTTCACCATGATGAAAATGTTAAAAGAGTTTAATTTCATCGGAGATGATGAAGATGCTTGCATTTGCAAGAAATTAAGTGGGAGTGCTAAGACATATTCCTAATATATTATGTAGAGGACATGGTGTTGATTGGAAATGATGTATCTTTTATTGACATAAGTTAAGAATTTCATTAAAATATGATTTTGATGAAAGACTTGGGCAAAACCGAAATATTTGGCATCAATGTCTATATGGATAGATTGAGGCTCTAATATGGTTATTCCAGACGTACATATATGAGATATTGAAAGGGTTCAATATGGAAACAACAAGAAAGGTTCTTGCTGCATGGAAAGGATTATATCAAGATTCAAGTGTTTCAACACTTGGTGAGTAAAATCACATGAATATTTTGATCGATTATACCGTGATATGTATATATCCAGATATGTCCTATGCTCTAAATGTTATGAGCATATACCAGAATGATTCATAAGATGATCGTTGGACGATGGTAAAGATATTCTTATGAGCTTTGGAAGAACTAAGAATACATGTATAAGTGACAAATAGTTAAAGGTAGTTCATTGTAAAGTGTTACATTGATACTAGTTTTGTCACAAGATACAAATTAAATTTATCTCAATTTAGACTATGGGTGGCACAATGTAATGGAAAGGATGTTGCATGATGGATTTGGATGAGTTCCAAAGTTGAAACATTGTGACGGATACTACAACAAAATGCTAAGTATATGACTACTATAGTAGCAGCAAAGGAGGGCATTTGTGTTATGTAGTTTGTTATCAAACTAGGCGTGGTTCAAAGTGGGCTAATACTATGAAGATATATTGTATGACAATAATATCAACATATTTTAACCCGAACAAACTGAAGGTCTCACCAAAGGACCAAATTTATACAATGCCATCTCATTTGAGAATGAGTGATGCGTAGAGACGCAAGGACATGCAAATACACACGGACCTGAAACTGTCAGATCCGGAGATTATGTTAACCACTAGGAATCGCGTATATGCAACACCAGAAAGCCATAGGTGTTCAATACACAAAGTTTTTCAAACTAGATTATTGACTCTAGTGCAAGTGGGAGACTGAAGGGAATATGCCCGAGAGGCAATAATAAAGTGGTTATTATCTTATTCCATGTTTATGATAAATGTTTATTTTGCATGCTATAATTGTATTAATTGGAAACATTAATACATGTGTGTTTAATAAACAAAATACAAAGTTCCTAGTAATGCCTCTCATATAAACTAGCTCGTTGATTAACAAGATGATCAAGATTTCCTGATCATGGATATTGGATGTTGTTAATAACGAGGTCACAACATTGGTGGAATGATGTGATGAACATTCATCCAAAGTATAGCATTACGATCAAAGTCATTATGTTTATATTGCTATAACATCATACGGAGTAATCTTAGTCCTTAGACCATGAGATCATGTTAATTACTAACACCGGAAGAGTATCTTGATAACATCAAACGTCACACTGTAACAGGGTGACTATAAAGGTGGGTTCAGTGCTACGAAGGTGTTATGTTGAGTCTCATGGATCAAGAGTGGGATTTGTCCATCCCGATGATGGATAGATATACTTTGGTCCCTCTCGGTGATATCACATTGAAATAGCTTGCAAGCAAGTGATGTGATCACTAGAATGTTATATCACGGGAACGAGAAAAGAGTGCATGTTAGTAACGAGATCAAACTAGGTATTTGGATACCGATGATTGAATCTTGGACATGTAATATATCACGAGACAAAGGGATTTAGTTACGATGTTAAAGGTTCACACGATCACAAGAGTCATCGTTGAATATGTGGGAGTTAGTACGGATCTCCAGGTCCCGCTGTTGATTATTGATCAGAGAGGGGTCTCGATCATGTCTGTATTATTCGCGAACTGTAGGGTGACACACTTAAGGGATATCGATGCCATTTGGAGCAAATATGTTTCAGATAAAGATTTAAGAAAGCGTTGGAATCATTTCGATGGAAACCAGAATTGTTTCGGGTGAAATTGCAGAAACTGGTTCTGCATGTGATATTGAAATGTTGTCGGGGGTTTTATGTGAATGTTTGTTAATTAATGTAATTGAAAAAATTCTGAATAAAATAAATAAAATAGTTTTATTTAATGAGAGCTTGCATTAAATTTGGTGGAAATTTAATGCATGTGTGAGTGGAATTTTGAGTGGAGGCTTTTTATGGGAGTGAGAGCTCCACCCACATGAATGTGGAAGAGGTGGGGGCACCACCATGGCTGCCATGCCATGGCCCTTGGGTGCCCTCCTTCTCCCCTATAAAAGGCCCCCCCTCTCCTCCTCACAAAACACACTTCCTCGTGAAGGATCTCTCTCCCCCTCTAGTTATTCCCCATGGTCTCGGATTAGCGAGATACATCTTCCCGGTGGCTTTATCTGGAAAGGAGTTGTTGCTTCTGCTGCTTTGCTGGAGCGAGGGACGGAGGTTGTCGAGGTACCGGACGTGTGTGCGATCACGGATGCATCGCTGCTTTGCGGTGCTGGACTTGGTGGTGCTGGACTTGCTGGAGCTGGATCTGATGGACGTGCTGGAGCCGGACCTGCTGGACTTCATCACGATCTTGAGATCGGCAAGTGTACGAATACATCATCCACGAGTTCCATCTCGTTAACAAAGCTTTGTTGTCTTTGAGGGTAAGTTCTCTATGGATGTATATCCACTCGTTGCTTGTATCTAATAGATAGATCTTGGCGATAGTTCCCATCATAGATTTTTTTTGTTTTCTATGCTGCGAACCCAACACTTTACCCTTTACTATATTAAGTAGCTCGTCTACCTTAGATGTAAGCTCTTCATTATTTACCTTGGTAATTGAACTTACTTTCTTTGATGTTCTCTCAACATGCCATTGGGCATGATTATTTTGCATATCATCAAGTAACTTCTTTGCAACACTCACTTGCTTTCCCATGATTGTTCCTCCTGCTACAGTATCTAGCAAAGACTTAGACATTGGGTTAATACCATTATAAAACAAATGTAACATAAGCCATTCTTCCATCCCATGACTAGGACAGTTCATTACGGCTTCTTTCATCCTTTCCCACGCAAGCGGTAGTGTCTCACGGTCTTCTTGTCTAAAGCTTGTAATGTTGGATCTTAGCTGCATAGTTTTAGCTAGGGAAAAAATTAGTCATAAACAAATTAGTACATTCCTCCGAAGACTTAATAGTGCCCTTTGGTAGAGCTAGCAACCAATCCTTAGACTTTCCTCTAAGATAGAAAGGAAACAATCTTAATTTAACAGCATTTGGATTTACATCCATAATATGCATCATGTCGCAAATTTCAGTAAAAGTGTTTAAGTGCAAACCCAAATCCTCAGAAGATGAGCCCCAAATTGGTTTTGTTAAACCAAACTTAAAAGGTTAGGCTTTATTTCATAGGTTTCCGTATCAACAACGGGCTGAGTGATAGGTGCACGAATAAAATCATCAGTGGGAGTAGCATACTCCCCAAGTCTCTTTTGAGCCATGGCTCTTATATTTTTGGTAAAAAAATAAGTAAGTAAAGAAAAACAAATAACAAGTAACTATTTTTTTGGGGTTTCAAATAGATAACAAGAAAGTAAACTAATAATAAGAAATAAAGTACAAACTAATAATAAAACTAAAACAACGTCTCTAGTGACCTCGCCAGGATAGTGAAATTGCTTCCCCAGCAACAACGCCAGAAAAAGGGTTGATACCTTCGATCCGGATTCACAGATGTAGTATAATACTTTTTCCCTAGAAGACCTAGGTTTAATCAAACCTTGGAAAGCAATGCTAAAATTAAATAAAAAGGACACGTCTACAATACTTTGTTTGTTCGTTTGTTTTACCTTAGTTTAACGGACCAATCTACTTTACTTTTATAATGTGTTGAATCAATGGATGGAGATAGGCCAGGGTTGAAGATCCACCTACAACTGCACATCATATGGGATAAAGGATGATAATAAGCATAGTCACGTGTAATGGTTGAATAGGGATAATCTCTTGTGGGCAACACATCCTAATATACTAGAGCCCCCGTGATGCAGCGGGCATAGCAATAGTCTTTTAATCCAACCGAGTGTACCACGAAGCAATATGATACAAATTATTATTAAGTGTTAAACACGGATCAAAGCATTAAGTGGTGATGTTATTACGATCCCAAATGGGTCGCTAAGCAAAGACCGTACTACCCTTTCTGTCACTGGGGTTCCTATGAGATCGCCGCTAGCCAAGTATCTCACCTCAATCCTTTATCAATCTATGGGATCTTGTGTACCTACAAGTCTACAGATCGAGACAAGAGACAAAGAAACAAAAGGTACAAATCTCTATTTGCAAACAAAACACAATACTCCCATGAATTAGATGCACATAATTGCTGCGAGGTTTCGCTACAAACCGCAACCCATGAGTACTACTCACTCATGACATATAGATCTAAGATAGAAAACATTGTGCAAAATACTTAGATTGAAATCAAATATTCTTACAATGGTCGCCAAATCACAAGGATATCTAAAGTACAAAGCAAGGGCTATGACTAATGGAGGGGATGGATGATGGAAGTGATGAACAATGGATGAACAATGGCGTGGATCTCCTTTAGTGGTGGTGTGATGTAATCTGAGAATGGCGGCTCTCTGGCAGACGGCTGGAGCCTCAAAATATATAGGTGTCTTCATGAAAGTTGTAGGGTTTGACGATACAAAGCCACCACCACATGGTATAGGCGAACGATACGGGCGGGCCCTGCCCGTACTAGTGGTTGTTAAGCTTGTTGTCGCCTAGGAATGGCTTCCCAATTACTTGGCCATGTGGACTTCCTCAAAAACCTTCATTATGACTCCTGATTTCACATTAAAAAGCGTGATTTCCTGCATCACACAATTGAAAGCAAGGTTTTGCATATCTTTGCAATTATTAGTCATTAGTGGCAAGGATTGGGAGTTTCTTGTCAATTGCTTGACCAAGAACAATGTTTAAACACGATGGAAGATGGCTATTTTTTGAGCCATCAATGACCTTGGTGGTGATTATTGGGATCCTCCAATTAAGTTGTGGAGATTGCCCCAATCTTGTACGGGTTTGATGACCGCCCTTAATTGTCCCATAGTGGATCGGGTGCTTGCCGTGTGACGGGTTCTCGGGAGAATTGGGTGAGGCCTCTTGTGGCACTACTGGTCTTAGTACCGCCCACCCCTCCAACAATACGTACTCCCTTGTTGGGAGGAATTCGGTAAAACATCGTCGTCTCCGTCTGCCTCGGTTATCTCTACACCCGAGCCTTTATTTATGCACTTTACTTTGTGATAGCCTTCTTGCTTGAAGTCATATATATTGCTATCACATAGTTTATTGTTTTTCCTAGCATAATTTGTTGGTCCACATAGGTGAACCATAGTATATATAGGATTTGTGCTTGGCAAAGTAAACACTAGTATTATTCTGCCTTTTAAGCCCATCTCATAAAAGTTTTAAACTACCCATTCACCCTCCCTCTAGGTGGAATCCGTGTTCTTTCACCTTGTACACATCTGATTGTGTCTAAGGGATGGACAAGGTCTTGGATCTAGTTCCTAGAAAGGTAACGAATGACATGAACATGCTACTAATAAAGCATTTTGATCCAGGTGAGGTCAAGAAATCATTATTTCAAATGTTCCCAACAAAAGCACCTAGCCCAGACGGATATCCATCTCATTTATTTCGAAGACACTCGGATGTTTGGGGGGAATATCTCACTAGAGTTGTCTTAAGAATTGTTCAAGGCAAAGAGTATTTGGATTGAATTAATGCTACTATCTTGGTCCTAATTTTGAAGGTCAAAGGCCCTACAATTTTGTCTCACTTTAGACCTATTAGTCTACGCAACTTTTTTATAAAATTGCCTCAAAATTTATGGCTAATCATTAGAAGCTGATACTTCCTAATATAATATCTAAGGAGCCCTTCATCCTAGGTGGATTAATAATTGATAACATAATTTCAGCATATGAATGTTTGCACTTCATGAAAAGGAATAGACCAAAGATGAATAGTTATTGTGCCTTGAAGATGGATATGATGAATGCATATGATCATGTGGAATTGTACTATTTGGAAGGGATCATGCAGAAGTTGGGCTTCACTCAACAATGGATTTCAGTGGTAATGGGGATGGTTAGATCAGTCTCTTTTTCCATTCTTTTTAATGGAAGCAAGTTGGAGGAATTCAAGCCAACTAGGGGTATTTGACAAGGTGATCCTATCTCACCTATCTATTTTTATTAGCGGTAGAGGGCCTTTCGTGCCTGTTAAAAAATACTACTCAGTCATCGCACCTCGGAGGTATCAAGGTAGCACCATTGGCCCCGTCAGTGAACCACCTGTTTTTTGCAGATGACAGCCTGTTGTTCTTCAAAGGTAGTAGAGAGGGAGCAGAGGAGTTATCAAGTATCTTGAGTGTTTATTGTGAAGCTTCTGGGCAGAAGATTAACAAGGAAAAGTATTCAGCTTTATTCACAAAAGGTTATCCTCAACCTATTCGTGATGAGGTAAAATTGATTCTGGATGTTGGTAATCCCCAAGAGCAGGGAATCACTACATCACAACTCGATAAGTATTTGAGTGTTGAACCCATGAGGAATTGAAGGTAAACTAACTATTCTCTAAAGCCCTATAACCCACTTATATGCCTTTCATGCAAAGCAATGAACTAGAGTGTGTAAGGTACTTTTTACTTCTAACTAGAAAACTGTAAAGTGCTAAAAGTAATACATAAAGTAAAACTATTGCAAGTAAAGTAAAAACAAGTAAAAGTAACAACAAGTAAAAGTAAAAGTAGGTAACTCAAGGGAAAAAATGTTCTAGCAAGTTGTCATTCATTTGGTTGTAACAATTAGTGAATCATATAGATAGTCTTTATTGTTTCTTCTACAGAGGAGCCATACATAGGTGCATCCATGTTAATGTGCAATTACACCCCTAGTGATTAATCCCAATGCCGTTTCCAAGAAATCAAAGGAGTTATTAAGACATAAAGTCCAACCACTGTTGTAAGTTTCAAGGTCCCCATAACTTATCCCCTGTTAGTTAACCATCAATTAACATAACATGCATATTTAAAACTTGGGACACAATTTCTGTCAATCTCCCGCCATCCCTCCTCCTAGAAACATGAAACGGTGACAACCTTATGCACTCCCCAACATATGTATGCACTCATATATCAGTACATAATACCATCGTAGAAGATAACTTACTTGTATGCAACCAACAACAAACTATTTCACAATTGCCATGAACATATCACTACTCAAACATAGACATAACGATACAATGATCATGGGAAAACAATATATTGCATCACACATCATGTTTTCCAAGAGATTATAGTAGAGGGATGGAGATGATCTCGCTACAGATATTGATGATGACCACACCGGAGGGGGTGGAGGCAACCATAGACGATTCTGGCAGTGGCTCCCCCCTCCAATCTCTGCTAGTGGTGGCCTACAAACTCTCTGCTTATGTGTTTTTTGATCTCCTCCTCCGTATATTCTGAGATGGTGTCAGAGACCCTTTTTATAGAAGGTTTTAGATCAAGACAAAGATGATGGTCATGGAATCGATGACATCCGAGAAACGAGGTGAGAACAGAGGGTGGTGGAGCAGCCACAATAGTACCCTGTGCAATGGGGCCCCATGTGCATCCCATTAAGCCCCTGGTGACTTCCTTTGCCCTGCTAGATGCTCCTTGAAAATTCCGAAGCATGCTCTCCGACCTTTCCTTTTTTGGAGTCTCATAGCTCCTGTAAAGTCCAAATAGTAAGAGAAGGTATTTTCTGCCAGACAGAGTTAGATCCAGAGGATGGGGGATTGTTTATAAAATCCCCAAAATCAATGTAAAACATGGATATAACATTCTATAAGATACAGATACATGGGAATATGTGTAAATAAACTACAAAGTTCATGTATGCATTTTACATGCATCTGATGTGAGCACCAATTCTCTCAATAACCGCTATCTTGGTATGCCTACTGATGGGATAATTCTTCACATGACACTTCAAGTTTCCAAAGGATTGTATATGGGGCGAAGTGAAAGGATGACCTGAAAAACTTTTGTTTATAGTGGGTAGAGAAGTGTTAATCAAGTCAATTGCACAAGCTATCCCTATTTCTTCTATGGCATTTTTCAGGTTGCCTTAGGGGTTATGTGAGCATATTAACACTCTTATTCGACAATTTTGGTGGGGAAGTAAGGAGGGAAAGAGGAAGCCGCGTTGGGTTTCTTAGGAGATAATAACTAAGCGAAAGTTTATGGGAGGTCTCGGTTTTAGGGATATTGAGATCTTCAACTTATGCTTGCTGGCTAGGCAGTCTTGGAGAAATCTTCAGGAACCAAACACAACCAACAACAAACTATTTCACAATTGCCATGAACAGATCACTACTCAAACATAGACATAGCGATACAATAGATCATGGGAAAACAATATATTGCATCACACATCATGTTTCCCAAGAGATTATAGTAGAGGGATGGAGAGGATCTCGCTGCAGATATTGATGGTGACCACGGCGGAGGGGGTGGAGGCAACCAGAGGCGATTCTGGCAGCGGCTCCCCTCTCCAATCTCCGCCAGAGGTGGACTACAGACTCTCTGCTTATGTATTTTTTGATCTCCTCCTCCGTATATTCTGAGATCGTGTTAGAGACCCTTTTTATAGAAGGCTTTAGATCAAGACAAAGAGGATGGTCGTGGAATCGATGACATCCGAGAAACAAGGTGAGAACAGAGGGTGGTGGAGCGGCCATAATAGTACCCCGTGCAATGGGCCCCCATTTGTATCCCATTAATCCCCTATTGAATTCCTTTGTCCTACTAGATGCTCCTTGAAAATTCCGAAGCATTCTCTTCGACCTTTCCCTTTTTGGAGTCTCATAGCTCCTGTAAAGTCAAAATACTAAGAGAAGTTATTTTCTGCCAGACAGAGTTAGATCCATAGGATAGGGGATTGTTTAGAAAATCCCCAAAATCAATGTAAAACATGGATATAACATTCTATAAGATACAAATACATGGGAATATATGTCAATAAACTACAGAGTTCATGTATGCATTTTACATGCATATGATGTGAGCACCAATGCTCTCAATAACTGTTGTCTTGGTATGCCTACTGATGTGGATAATTCTTCACATGACACTTTCAAGTTCCTAAAGGATCGTATATGGGGCGAAGTGAAAGGATGACTTGAAAAACTTTTTTTGCAGTGGGTAGAGAAGTGTTAATCAAGTCAATTGCACAACTATCCCTATTTTTTTCTATGGTATGTTTCAGGTTACCTTAGGGTTTATGTGAGCATATTAACACTCTTATTCGACAATTTTGGTGGGGAAGTAAGGAGGAAAACAGGAAGCTGTGTTGGGTTTCTTAGGAGACAATGACTAAGCCAAAGTTTATGGGAGGTCTCGGTTTCAGGGATATTGAGATCTTCAACTTATGCTTGCTGGCTAGGTAGTCTTGGAGAATTCTTCAGGAACCAAACACTTGAAGTGCAAGAATCCTCAAAGCTATATAATTCCCCGATTGTTCTATTTTGGATGCCGAGTTAGGCTCGCACCCTTCACATATATGGCGATCATTCTTGATGGAAGAGAGGTACTTGTCTAGGGTTTAATTCACTGGATTGGGGATGGTTATACCGCTAATATATGGGAGGATAATTGGTGATGATCTTATGAATCCTATTATTTTATTGAAAGATAATCTGCCACCGAAGGTTCACGAGTCAATTGATGAGACAACGACTATATGGAACGAGGGGTTGCTTCGAGAACTCGTCCTACCTATGGATGTGGATGCAATCATGAGTATTCCGCTATGTACCCGTAGACACAAGGGTGAGTGGCATGGAATTATGATCGCTAGGGGACCTTTTCGGTCCGATCAGCATATTGTATGATAGCGAATACTAAGCAAAACCAGGAGAATTCTTTTGAGGCTAATGCTGGTTCTTCTCATGTTGCAAGGGATCACAAGGGACAGATTATTTTTGGAAAACTATGGTGCCGTCTAAAGTCCGTGTATTCCTTTGGAGGCGCTCCCAACAATCTTTACCAATTGCTGATCTGCCACAACATGGAAATATGTCAAGGACGAGTACGTGCACATTGTGCGGGGCAATAGATTCATGGAGGCACTCACTGTTGGATTGTAGTATGGCCGCTAGTGTGTGGACTCTCTCGGTCGAAGACATGGTAGAGCATATGATGAACAATGGAGAACCAAATGCCAAGCAATGGCTATTTGAGATGATTGAGTCACTCCCTCATGATCAGTTTACGAGGATGACAATTACTCTTTGGGCAATATGGACATCACTGCACAAAGCTATTCGCGAGGACATATTCCAGAGTCCCCTCTCAACACATGGTTTTATTGATTCCTACTTGCAAGAGCTCCAATATATCGCTAAACCTTCCATAAGAAGAGCTAACCAACCTTCAGTTAGAGCTCTAGACAAGTGGATGGCTCCTCCGTCAAGCCTGACAAAGTTCAACGTTGATGTTGCGGTATCAAGGACGGAGATAGAGGAGTTGCAGGGGCAATTTGCAATTTGCAGAGACTGCAATGGCGTTTATCTTGGTGCTTCGGCCGTGATTTTCCCTAGGATCACTGATGCCCCAACATTGGAAGCTCTTGCATGCCGTGATGCTTTGGGGCTAGCCGAACTTTACTAGTTTGAAACTTATCATAAGGTAATTCTCCGCCTACCTTTACTTTATTTTGAATCCTTTGTTTATTCAGAATTAAACCTAGGGATCACACGAATGGTCATTGCGTCAGAATGCAAATCCATAGTGTCGGAGATGGCAGAAGGAACAATGGGGAGATATTCAGCTATCATTACAGAGATTAATTCCCGCTCAAAGAAGTTCCAACTCTGTTCTTTTGTTCATGAAGGTAGAGCCTCGAAATTTGAGGCACACAACCTAGCTAAGTATTCTGTATCAAACGATGTAGGATGCCATGTGTGTCCGGCTGTTACATATTCCGAATCAATTCCTGTAAACAATTACGATTAATCAATAAAGCCTAGCGGGTTGTTCTTAAAAAGAAAGAACAGTTGCTGTTTTTCTACCACCGGAGCTACTTGCAAAAAATAAAGAAAGCAGCAGTACATCTGTTCCACGGACCTGACTAAATCCACTTGACTAGTAATTGTCAACAAAATGATCCACTTGACTAGCATTTCAATACTACTAGTGTGCGGCTGTGCCTGCCATACGCACAAAAGATTCGCCGTCAGGTGGATTTTGTTAATTACTACCGGCTAACGGAAACAGGCATGGCCACATATCCTTTCTCGGGGGGCGACACAGGAATTGACGAGCGAAAGAACTCCAAGATGATTCCCCACGGCAGCTAATGGCGCCCACGCCATCTATCGGAGGCTTGCACAGAGGTTGCCAGGATCCAGATCTTCCTTTCTCGTCCTGTGCCAATCTTACAGTCGATCTACCACTGCTGGATTGCTAGCTGAAGCACGGTCCAAACCGTACGCACTAAAAAAATCGAGTAGATCGGCGACGGTGGGCGCAGGCAGCGAGCAGTGGAGCCGCCGGTGGTGTGATGTGGGGCCGAGACTTGAGAGCTCTCGGCGTTTTGTAAGCCCTGTTTGGTGGCTTCCTCTTTTGCGTTGGCAGCTGCCCACTGGTGGTGCCACAGCTAGTGTAGACCTAGACAGGTTTCTCTTGGCGGCCGAAATGCCCAATGACTTGTCCACTTCTGATTGGAGCCAGGATGCCATTTCTGTCCTGAACGACTAATCCAAGTACACCGACATGATGTACCAATATTTTGGCTTAGTTAGCGGGACTACTATCTGTACTATAGTGTAGTGCTTTTTTTATAGTAGAACCTTAATGTGGCGTGGTTTACTGGTCACGTGTTCAAACCTCGGTATTTTCATCTATAGAAGTTACCAATACATTTTTGGAAAATAACACGTAGAGAGAACATATATCTATGATATTCCAAAAAAAAAAGGTTAAAATTTGGACACATCTCGATAAATAAATAAAGTATAAATTTATGTGAAAATTAGTTAATCTTAGTTGGTCTTTGAATTCGGACCATAGCACCAGGACAACAATTTTATCCTCTTCTGTTTTTCAAATAGATGGAATTTTATAGATTGCTTGCACAAATGTTGTTTCAATCAAATCAAGAAGAAACCGCGGAAGAAAAGCAATGGTTGTTCGGGGATAGGTCCCTCAATGAAAGTATTAAAAAATCTAAAGTAGATTGGCAAGAAAGAGCAGTTGGTCATCTCGGAAAGATAGATAAAGCTAAATTTAGGAAAGCAAGCTAGGAAACCCTAGATAGGAGCAATCCGTTCCACCACTCCTGTGAATTTAGGGCATAATCACCCGCGGAGCAACTAGGGTACTCAACACTGTAGTAGTACAATCGGTTGTCTTTCTCTAGCCAATAACACGACAAGAGGTGGACAACAATGAAATTGAGGGTAATGACAACAAACTCAATCCCAACATTTAATGCAAATGGCTCTGAATGGTCTAAATATACGAATTATTCGACTGAGATGGGTTTACCTCACACGTTTGTAGAAACATTTTCGAAAGAATAGACAAGATCCACCAGATAATAAATTGGTACGCCACGCGCGGATGCTCCGGCGACGGGGGCACACTCTGTTTTTTCCTTCAAAATTTCACGAAGATTATAGACATGTAAACCGAGGACCCGTGCATCCGGTTCACCACAGAGCCCCTCGTACCAATACGTTCTCTATTCCATGGCCACAGGAACTACTTGCGCACGCCACACACGTTCACGTGCTCCGTATGCAAGCACCCAAGCATGACCTGTAGAGGACTTCATTCGAGGAGCTTGTGAATCTATGGTCATGAGCTTTATTCTGCATTAAAAAGATGCATCGCCGCAGTTTTTATGAAATGCATAAAGACCAAACCTACGTTTGATCTGTGATGGGTACTATGGTGCCCCTGGGTTCGTACCAATCCATGATTTTTTTTTTTGGGTGGAGGGCTTAGATGGAATATATTTTGTCTAGCTCTGCCACCGATTGGCACATACTAGTAGCGCTTCTGCTCCTTATAACTCAACATCATGGATTCACGATTATTTAAGCAATTCTATTGGCCTCAATTTAGTTTTTAGATTAACCAAATTTCGACATTCATTTGGAAGTTGTCCATTCATACGCTTTCTTTTAATTAATTCTCAAATGAGCTTAGTACTCACACGATGGTAATGGCAATAAATTAATTGGATTCTCAAATCGGAATGGATTTACTGCCCTGGCTATAACCTTGAAGTAAGCTATCAATGGTAGTAGTATTGTTTCTACCAAATTTAGCAAATGTTCAACAAAAGCTGTTACACATGCAGCTCCCTCTGCTTCACCAACCCCCCCACCACAATATCATTTCTAGAAAAAATAGAGTATACATAATCTGGTGACCGTACTATGCATGGTGAAAGGAGTATATGATATCTCAAACTGCATTTTGTGCAAGGAAAATATAATAACACAAATTGCATCATATCTATGTGATATATGTCGTAGTGGATTTACTAAATAGCCTACAACAGCTTATTTTACACCAAATTGACCATCTTGAGTAATCAAAGAGTCAAGTAGCTTGCCCAAGTGCTGGGAGAAGTACACATATGATTCGTCCCATCATGTCCTCCTGCCAGCCTAGTACATTTGGGTATGCTCGTGTATAAAAGGCCAAGTCCAATCACATGCAGCGCACATATATGGCGTCACCTCATAGGCTTAAGAAATCATATATCCTCAACCACCGGTAAACCTTAGCCAATCATAGGCCACATCCAGTAGTCTTTATATTATACTAATGTGCCTTTTTCTTGTGTGGCCAACTTTGCAGCGGTTCCACATGACAGTGGTGCAACGGCAATGTGTGATGAGGACCTATGTATTCAAAAACACATAAGATAAAGAACTATGCAAATGTCCAAATGATTTGATGTATTTTTAAAATACTAAATACTAAAGCTAAACTATTTGAACAAAATGATTGTACCTTTTCCGTCTCAATATGTGTTCCACATGTATTAGATAGGTTTAAATTCGACCACCAGATAAGGATACACAAATTATATTATATAGGGAATTGATCTAAATCGATTTTCTCTATGTAAACCCTAGGCACGAAATTTGGAGGATTTTAATTTCTTTGACATATTCCATACAATTTTTTTTATTGACTCAACCTTTGAAAAGATTTAATGTTTTCTTTTAAGCAATCAAAATATGACATAAAATTCAAATTGACCAATCAAGGTTACTATGTGATTTTGTTGCATGCCATGGCACTACGGGAGACACTTCCTTTTTAACTTAGCCAGACCCAAATATTTTCCCTAAACACTCGTGTTTTCACTTAACCAACTTATTCACTACCTTATGTAGATGATGTTTTAATATGATATGTGTAGAACTTCTCCATGCACTCAAAACCTTGGAATGCCATCTATAATGTGAGTGTTGCTTCCTCGCCATAGTCACTTTAAACGATCAACACTGAATCACCATTTATCGCAATATGCTTACTGAGGTGTATATAGTTACCAAAATGAAAAGCGTCATTGGATCATATCCAAATGCCAAACCTATTTATAGGAGCGTGTACACATGATATATTGGCTGAACATTCACTTTCATAGCTTTAGAGAAATATCAAAATTTTAACATTGATAAGGCGATTGTGTTGTGTAAACAAGAACACAAAACCTTAACAAACTAATGGCAATATCCATCATCTATGCCTAGTTTACTAATGCCTATTTTGTTTATATAACATGTAAATGTAGTATAAAAAATCAGACTTGTAGAGTCTAGTTTCTCCGTGCATGTGTTCACATGGGTGAGTATATGTGTGTTGTGTGAGCGTCTGTGTTTGTATTGTATTTCTTTAAAAAGCTTCTATAGAGGACGTAGAAAATAAGAGGAGAGCATATCTAGTGATAACACAAGTTACGTGGTACCACGATCCAAATCTTTACAATTCAAATTAGCAAGCTTTAAAAATTTTGAAATAAATTTGTGGATATTCACAAGATGTGGGTTTACAATCCCTACGATTTGCGGAACCAAATTCTAAATGCACGTAGAGAATAAAAAAGATAAATCCAACATGAATAGCGCCAAAAAGACAAAAACATGAAATGACACTATTCACATAGCAATTTGTATTTTTTATTTCTCTATGCGTATTTAGAATTTGGTTATGAAAATTTTAAGAAATGTAAACACACATCTCGTGAACACCCAAAATTTTGTTTCGAATTTTTTTGACACTTATAAATTTTAATTCTAACATGTGGTATCATGGTATCATACGAGGTGTGATACTACCGGATATTTCGTGAAAAAAGATACTTACACGTATATGATTTTTAAACAGAATATGATACTCCCTACGTCTATAAATAACTGACCTGGATTTATGATGTATACAGTAGAATTCATCGAAATACATTTGAATTTAGAGAAACCAAGTCAGTAATTTCTAGACGGAGAGAGTACATTATACCGGAGACAGTTGACGAACGTCGCAGAACGCCATTGAAAGGTATCACCAATTACCAGTACAATCCAGCTAATCTTAACAGCCGTGACTATCCCATCCGGAAGGAAAGCTAATTAATTCCTTCCCCCGAATGGCCTAAACCTGGAAGGAAATCACGGAATTATGGAAAGAAATCAGTGGAAAATCAATACGTAGCACAACCTGTTTTAAAAAGGAAGCGCCGGGTAGCCGCCAGCTCAGCGCGCACGCAGGCCATCCCAGCCCCAGTCCCAGCCCCAGCCGCCGCAAGTGGAAAGTGCAGCACAGCAGCGGGAGGGGAGAGAGAGAATCATTAACTCCTAATCGCTGCCCCGCCCGACAAATTTTAATCACTGAAATCTCGTAATTTACTTACTCTATTTACTAATCACGCTTAGCGATTTAGTCTCCTCCTCCTCCCTCCTCTCTCCTCTCCAGCCCACCACCTCTCCTTCCTCCTCCCCTGCTGCTGCTCCCTTTCCCCCCCAGCCCTCTCCACGTCCGAATCCGCAGCTCCAGAGGCGGCGCCGCTGCCCGAGTCCGAAGCCACCTCGCGCACAGGACCGGATCTGCGGCCGCGATGGAGGCGATTGGCGCGTGATTCTCCGACAGGGCGAGAGGCGTGGTGCTGCTCTGCTTTCGCGTGGGATGGCGCCGCCGGAGGAGGCCGGCGGCGGGGATCAGTTCCCGGTCGGGATGAAGGTGCTGGTGGTGGACGACGACCCGACGTGCCTCGCCGTGCTCAACAGGATGCTCATCCAGTGCCGCTACGACGGTGAGCGGATTGCCTTTGCCCCCATCTCCTTACCGTCTCCCTTGCTGTGCTGTGCTTGTCCTGTGTTGTTCTGCTCCCAACTTGATTGGTTGCTCAGATAATTTTGACAGTCTACAAGTTTCGTTGATTCATATAGTTGCGTTTTTGTGCTTTGATTTGTCCCGACCCGAGTGAGTTGGAAAGCTCATGATGCTTAGCGGTTTGATTTGCTCTTTCCGTGTTTCGGGGGGATTTTTTAACGGTCCTGTAATCCTCTGTTTCGAAAAAATTGTGCTCCCTTCCTTCCCTGTTTCCCGTGTCTGCGATTGGATTCGTGACGTCTATTTGCATAAGCACTGGCGATTGTGTTGGAGATCTGAGAGGACTCGTTGTATCAGAAGAATCTGTGTAGGCTCGTGTCTATAGTTGCTGATTGCTACTTATTTCGAAAAAAATATTAATCCTTTAGCAGAAGTATTATGATTATATTCTGGGGATTCACGCGAGCTTCAAATTGCGATTCTAGTACATCCTAACACATGCGGTGTCTTAGGAACAGATAGTCGATGCACCTGTTTTGGGCCTATTATTACCGTGGCAATTTTTTGGTAGGCCTAATGGCTGACAATTTGAGGTGCCGCAACACACTGTCAATATAACCACCAGTTAGTAATGCTGTACATATTGAACCTATTATCTGCTGCATATATGAAATCCTTGTTTTTAAAACGATTTATTATCCTTTGCGTATAGTTTCCACTCCGGGCGCGAATGCCCACAACTGTACATCACACTTAAGAGGAAAATAACATAAGAAGAGAATCATGCTCCTGATTCTGTTGTATTGCTATTATGACTTTCGCTTAATTTCCCTATTCTGTACATAGTGTATTTACTACCCATTCATATGGGTAGCTTGCCCAAGGAAGCTTCAAGGTTATTGGAGATTGTACTCCCGAATCCACAGTTAGTGTGTTATGAATGCTAGTTCGGTACAAGACCTATTACAGGGGGTAGTGGGGAGGGGACAAAGTCTGTCTCCATTTGGTGGACATAGGGTTTGAGATATTGACTGTACACAAAGCATCAGGAGCTGTTGGACTTGAATGTCTTATCCATTGTTGCTCGAATCAAACAATTTACCTACCATAAGATATAAACAAAAACGCTAGGTAGAGGGGTGCCCATTCCAAAGGTCAGTCTACCATATTGTACTGTATGTCCTCCATTATATGTTTTTTTCTTCTTACATCATGCTGCTTGCTATTCTTAATTGATTTTTCCTTGCGATTATATTTACAGCCAGTTTAATCATATACTCCTTTTTTGTGCAGCTACAACTTGTTCTCGGGCCACAGTAGCTTTAACTATGCTGCGAGAGAACAGGGGTGGTTTTGATGTTATAATTAGTGACGTTCACATGCCTGATATGGACGGATTCAGGTTACTTGAACTTGTCGGTCTTGAAATGGATCTTCCAGTTATTAGTAAGTAAATTCTACTATCTCCTTTGTTCAAGATTGTTTTTTCTACTATCTCATATCCAGTACGCTCACCTGTGAATGAGATGCGGTACTAAAGCTTGTTCATAATGTTTCAGTGATGTCTGCTGATTCAAGTACAAATGCTGTAATGAAAGGAATTAAACATGGAGCATGTGATTATTTGATCAAACCTGTCAGGATGGAGGAGTTGAAAAACATCTGGCAACATGTTGTAAGGAAGAAATTTACTGGAAACAAGGAGCACGAGCATTCAGGTAGCCTAGATGATACAGATCGTACCAGACCAACCAATAATGATAATGAGTATGCTTCCTCTGCAAATGATGGAGCTGATGATAACTGGAAATCTCAGAAAAAGAAACGGGATAAAGATGAGGATGACAGTGAATTGGAAAGTGGTGATCCTTCTAATAGTTCGAAGAAACCAAGAGTTGTTTGGTCAGTTGAGCTCCATCAGCAGTTCGTAAATGCAGTTAATCACCTTGGAATAGACAGTAAGCTTTTTTTTACCTGCTTTTGTACTTATTTTATTACTTATGGTGTTCATTAGTATACTCTTCGTAAGTATGATATGCCAATTAAGTTCCTTCTAGATTGGCTTTATCGAGTAATTTTTGTTTACCATTGAACACTTGTAATTTAGAAGTATGCCACACCTCTCCACTTTCGTTTTTCATTTTGTTTATAATTTCTGTTACAGAAGCTGTTCCCAAGAAAATCTTGGAGTTGATGAATGTCCCTGGTTTAACTAGGGAAAATGTTGCCAGCCATTTGCAGGTTTGATTATGGTTTTCAGTCATGGTACCTTTTAGTATCCTTATTGAGCATGATGTGTTGGACTTATCACTTTTGTTTACTGGTGACTTTTACTCTCGTGAATGTTAGTACTTTATGCTCGAAGAGTTTACTCTAGGTTAGTTAGCAATAGAGATTAAGGGCTTTCTCACAGAATTAACTTTAGACTTGACTTTCAGAAATTTATGCTTTAGTGACTACGGCTCCGCTCCACGTTTTGCTGTAAAATGTAGTTGCATCAAGTTGTTGATTTAACTGGGAAAATATCCTGAGAACACATATTGACTAACTCTTTTTAGTAATTTTAGATTTTTTTTACCAGAAGCATTTTTTTATGTTTTGATGCTAACATGTCAGTCATCCCCATTATGCATTTTCAAACTTGAATGTTCCATTAGTCCCAACAACTTATATTTCCTGATGTTTGTTGAGCCCAGGACTGTCCTTGTTTATAGATTTTTTATCATTATTACCTCCTGATTCATCATGTAATTGTTATAGTTACTGTATGTTTTCTGCTAGGCAGTATGTTGTGTTCATTTCCTTGTGGTAACTTTATGTCAGTTATACGAAAATCATGGTGACAGAAATACATTTCTTTTCTGTTTGCAGAAATTCAGATTGTATCTGAAGAGGATAGCTCAGCATCATGCAGGAATGGCCAATCCATATGGTGCGTCTGCTTCTAGTGCTCAAATGGCCTCATTAGGAGGACTTGATTTCCAAACTTTGGCTGCTTCAGGTCAGATTCCTCCTCAAGCCCTGGCTGCTTTGCAAGATGAGCTCCTAGGACGACCTACGGCCAGCCTAGTGTTGCCTGCAAGGGACCAGTCGTCTTTACGACTTGCTGCAGTCCAAGGAAATAAGCCCCATGGAGAAAGAGAAATAGCATTTGGTCAGCCCATATACAAGTCCCAGAATAATTCATATGGGGCATTCCCCCAAAGCAGCGCTGCAGTTGGAAGAATGCCTTCTTTTTCAGCTTGGCCCAATAACAAACTTGGCATGGCAGATTCAACCAGCACTCTGGGTAATGTGAATAATTCTCAGAATAGCAATATAGTCTTGCATGAATTGCAACAACAGCCAGATACCATGCTGTCAGGAACCCTTCACACTCTTGATGTCAAACCTTCTGGCATAGTTATGCCATCTCAGTCACTAAACACTTTCACAGCTAGTGAGGGCCTCTCTCATAATCAAATTCCTTTGATTGTACCTTCTCAATCGTCAGGTTTTCGAGCAGCCATTCCTCCATCCATGAAGCCTGAGTCTGTCCTCCCAACTTCTCAATCATCAAACAGTCTGTTAGGTGGGATTGATCTGATTAATCAAGCTTCAACCAGTCAGCCTTTCATGACTAGGCATGGAGGAAATCTTCCTGGTCTCATGAACCGTAACTCAAATGTAATTCCATCACAAGGAATGAGTAGCTTTCAAACTGGGAATAATCTGTTTCTGGTTAACCAGAATTCCATGGGAATGGGCTCTAAACCACCAGGTGTTCTGAAGACTGAGAGCACTGACTCTCTTATCCAAAGCTATGGTTATGGTAACAACCATATGGATTCTGGCTTGCTGTCTTCTCAGTCAAAGAATGCACAGTTCGGTTTTCTGCACAGTCCAAATGATGTCACTGGTGGCTGGTCTTCTTTGCAAAATATGGATAATTATAGGAATACTGTTGGGCCAAGTCACCCAGTGTCCAGTTCGTCTAGCTTTCAGAGTTCCAATGCGGCCCTTGGAAAATTGCCTGATCAAGGGCGAGGAAAAAACCTTGGGTTTGTTGGGAAAGGTACTTGCATCCCGAACCGCTTTGCAGTGGATGAGATTGAATCTCCAACAAACAGCTTGACTCACAGCATTGGAAGCAGTGGAGACATCCCTGACATTTTCGGATTTAGTGGGCAGATGTGAAAGCTTCTTGAATTTGTAAGTAGGTAAGCATCATTTCCTTGGCAACTTTGTTATAATGTTCATGATACTGTTTCTTTTTTTTTAAAGAATAGCTTTTTTCAGTTTCAAGCTAACAATACCTTTGTGTTTCCCCATAAATTTGAACTTCCGATTGTATTATTTGTTGTGTATTTGTATTGATCCTATTTATTGTGCTCTCACTTGGTAGCTCTTACAGTAGCCTTCCTCAACCTGAGCATACTGTTCAAGCTAATCTCACCGTAGCCTATTGGCAATCCTCATGCATTATGTTCATCACTTGAGAAATTATATCATTTTTTTACTTTACATTATAATTGAAACACCTGTTTTCTAACAGAATTATTTACGTTGTGCAGGGTGATCACTGGAAACAATTTAGTGGTTTGATGAATGGTTGCTCGTATTTTTCGTTTCATCTTTCTTCTCTGTAATTGGTTTATAAAGGGAATAATTTATGTGACAGCCTGTTGAATCTTGGTTTATAGAAAGTTTTTCGGTTTAAAGAAATTTGAATGACCTAGTCCCATGTGTCATAGCTCCTTTCCCTAGCTTATTTTATGTGTTTATTAGTCCCATCTGACAGCATTTTTTGTATTCCCTCCGTCCGGAATTAGCCCACGTATCTAACATGTTTTAATGTATAAATACATGTTAATCTAGACAAATTTGAGTCGGGTAATTCCGGATTGAGGGCGTACCATAGTTTCTGCTCATCCTTATGCCGTTTCTAACGTAGACTTAAAATGGCCTCTGGTAAAAAAAACATGACCGTCTTGGCTCTTTCTTTATACAGTCTTATCACTGCTAGCAACCCCGTAAGTCAAATTTAGTTCAAACTAGAGTAATTTTGCTGAATTTTTCTGAACTGGAGTAAACCAATTTTGACTATGAAGCGGGGTGGACCGGGTGCCACTTTGCAACCCTAATCACTGCCATTCGCTGAAACTGTAGAAGTTTGTAGAAGTTGTTATTGTTTATTTGTTATTAAACTAGCAATATGTGCTTGCATATACTCCCTCCGTTCGGAAATATAAGACATTCTAGCTTTGTGAAATGAATGTATCTAGATACTTTTAGTGTATAGGTTCATTCCGAATCTCTACGAATCTATATACTAAAGGACGTCTAGATCTATTCGATTCACAAAGCTAAAACGTCTTATATTTCCGAACGGAGGGAGTACTGGTCAAATCCGGCCTCTGAAATACACGTTTCAGCCTATCTTGTGGTTTCATGGATCATGGATGTAAAATTATCACGTTGCCCATTCGTGTTAAGTCTGGACATAGTTCTACATAGATAATTGAGGAAATAGAACACAATATATTTTATCTGTTTGGAAATAAATTACTCGGATCTGTCTAGATTCACATGTATCTACACACGAAAACGCGTCTAGATACTTGCAAATCTAGACAAAATTTTGAGTGACAGGAGTACATAAAATCTCAATCGGTATCTAGACGTCTTTTAGTGCCGAACTTACACACTAAAAAAGATGTCTAAATACGTCGTTTCACGAAAGTTAAAACGAGGGAGTATATATATATTTTTTTCATGTAGCCAAGCCACGTAGGTTGCTAATCTCTTATGGCTAGCAGTGCTTGGTTTATGCTATCCTCGGCAGTAGCAGTTCCAGCAGCAGGATCTTCACAGTCCTGCTCTTGTGCCGCCACGAGATCAGCTGCCATCCGCGCGCGCTGTCTGTCTGCTGGGTACGTGCAGTAGAGCAAGGAGTAAGTGGCGCAGCAGATGACCATCGGCACGGCGATCTCGGCGAAAACTGCCTTGGCCAGCGCGGCGGCGTTCTCCCGTTCGGTGGCGACGCCGGACGAGACGGTCGGCTTGTAGCCGAAGACCCGCTCGGCCAGGACGCCCACGAGGGCTGGCGCGAACGAGGCGAAGATCGTCTCGAAGAACCTGTCCAGCGCGTACACCGTCGTCCTCGCCTTCTCCGGCACGATCTCCGCGAGTATAGGACTGGAAAAGAAAGACAACCGCCGACCTGATGAGTCCTATGCAAGAGTGGTAGGTAGGTGGTGCGACCATCATTCATTAGTACTCACTCACTTGTTGGTGGCCGCGGGGCACCAGGGCATGACGAAGCCCAGGACGAAGAAAACGGCGGCGTACGCGGCCATCGCCGACGGGTCGCCGGGGAGCGCGAGCAGCAGGACGGCCGCGATCGGAACCGTCGACGCGGTGCTCACCTGCGCCAGTGCGACCCTGCCGGTGTCCGGGAACCGCCGCGCCATGTGGTCTCCGATGAACCCAGAGAAAAGTGCGCCGAGCCCTCCGGCCAGCACGTTCAGGTTGTTGATAACGGTGGTCTGCCAGCGGCTGAACCCCACTAGCTCCAGCCACATGACGGCGAAGGTGAGTGCCGATCACGGCACCGACCCGGCCACTCCCTGCGCCACCAGGATCTGGAACGTCGGTATGCGCACCACGTCCTTGGCCTCCATGACGAGCTCTCTGGCAACCGAGACCACGTCCTTGTTGGAGCTGCTCGCCGGACGGGGGTCCGAGGCGAGGAGCCACGTCGAGACGGCGAGCGCGATGCTGAGAAGCGCGAGTACGTGGAAGGCCAGCCGCCAGCCGGGGACGCCGAGGAAGGTCGTGGGCGCGAGCAGCACGCCGAGGGAGCCCCCCACCATGGCACCGACGCGGCTCGCCATCATCAGCCACCCGAACGCCGAGCCGCGTGTGACGTCGTCGCTGTAATCGGCCACCAGGGAATAGATTGCCGGCACCACCAGCGCCAGCCCGACGCCGTTAAACCCCCTCGCTATGGCCATCTGCAAAAGTAGCCAGTGTTTATTCCCACCGTATCCGCCCAGAAAAATACAAGCTGAAAACTGCAAAAGAAAAATACAAGGCAGGCCGCTCTCCCGCTCTCCGATTATCAGTGTGACGTGAGACGCGAGTGAAGTAGTACGAGGAGGCGGCTGGATGCTTACCTGGAGAAAAGTACCGGAGACGCCGACAAGGAGCGTAGCGGCGGCCCAGAGGAAGGCCCCGACGGCGACGACGCGCGCGCGGTCGTGGCGCGCCGCTGCGCAAGCCGCCAACGGGTAGCACACGGACTGCACTAGCGCGCGGCAGAGCGTGAGGGAGCCCAGAGCGGCTGGGGACGCGCCCAGTGCCACGCCGACCTCCTTGTACACAGCCGGCAGCAGCGCCTCGTCCGCGCGCTCTAGCAAGGACGCCACGGTCATCAGCACTAGCGTCCATTGCCGTAGCTCGTCGGAGCTCCTGCTACCTTTTCCTACCATTCCCATACTCGATCAGGAAAGAAACCCCGTAGATTTTTTTTGAAACAAGAAGAAACCCCGTAGATGAGTTGTCGCTAGACCCTGAACGTTATATATGTTGCGTTGCAGGCATTATTTTTGTTTGGAGGGCATTGACCTAGTACCTGATTGGACGGTTGTAAATGCTTGCAAGTAAGCCACAGTGAAAATTTCTTGAATTCTGATAGCTACCCGGGCGACACGAGTTCCACGGAAGGATATTTGATTCTTTTCTAGATTGGCTATAGATATTTATAGTGACAGAATTTGTATTATTAAATCGCAAGTAACACGGGTGATTTATTATTAATTTGGAGGACATCACTCTGTTTTAGTCGTAACTCATGTACGTGCAGCTATAGTGAAAATCGGTTGCTCAAGCTGAGCAGTTTTTTTTTTTTTTTTTTTTTTTTTTTTGGTAGAGTATACACCTTGACATTGGTGTAACATCGGAACTGTACTCTCTCACCTCTAATACTCGGCAGAAGTTCACGCTGTGATTTCAGTTGTGCGCATATGTTAGGAAATCAGCCGGATTATGTTCTTTTCTTCCGAAACCTATGTTTAATGAACTTCTAGTCCTTCAGTAAATAAGTACTCCCTCAGTTTCAAAATATAAGATGTTTTAGCTTTGTGAAAGAAGTATATCTAGACTTTTTTAGTGTTTAGGTTCATTCCAAATCTAGATGAATCTACACACTAAAAGAGTCTAAATACACTCCTTTCACAAAGCTAAAACATCTTATATTTTGAAACGGAGGGAGTATATCTTTGCTCTTGTGATATGATCGATCTACGTTTTTTGTTAGAAATACTAGTTGATTCAAGTTGACAAATGACTAACATTTGAAGATATATTTGTGCTCTCTCGTGAAAAGTTGACAACTGATACTTACTTTATGAAAGGCCCCCATTTAGACGTACCCAATCCTCTCCATGGACGGTCGCTGTTTATAAACGTGAGTGAATCAAACGTCGTGGTAGAATGTCCACACCACAATCCAGCCCTGGATCACCTCCCCGTATCCCAAACTTGGTAATCAAATCAAGTAAAAGAATGACACCTAGGGAAGTAGGCGGACGTCGACCTAGATATCCGAGAGTGTCCGTCTAACCTATAGCTAGTTAGTTAATCACCTAATGCTCTAATCACTACGCAGTAGTACCTAGCTAATTAATTTTTCAGCGGACCATCTGCCTGCATTCCTACCTAGACGGCTAATACAACGCCAAGAGAATGGCTAATACAACGCCAAGAAGGCAACACCAATACACCGCCACATGGCATACAACGCAACCCACAACAACAAAGCATTGGTGATTCTCCTTGCAACGTCTCCTGCCATGAATGGAGAGAAGGCGAAACACCGAGCTCCCAAGCCACATCACGATCAAAGGAGGAGACTTTAGAAAATCGACTATGCCTCAAAGATGGCACAACCAACACACCGTCCGCCCATGTGCGCTAAGGTAGCGAGCGAGCGACGGGGCAGGGCCGCAGGGCCGCCCGAGAGGAGAAGCCAACCGAGAAGCTCCGCCAGTGATGTACATTCCGCGGACTAGCAATGCATCTAGACAACACCTCCAAGAAGGAGCCGACACCGTGGTGCCAACCTGGACTTTCTTCTTGCCATTCTGGGGACTTCATAGGCAACCTAGACAACACCTCCAAGAAGGACACGACACTACGATGCTTCCATTATCCGATCCGGCGACTTGAATCTAGGGTTTCTCCTTGCGCTCGATGTGGGAAAGCACCAGCAGTGCCAAGACAACGCCCCCAAGAAGGAAGCAGCGCCCGCAGGTGTTGCCATCACTAGCTGAAAGCTGGGCTTTCACCCCGACAAATCCGCATCCCCGAGATCCTACGAAAAAGGCAGACACTTGAGCCACCCTTGGCCGCACCACTGATGAGAGGGGATCTGAACCTTAATGTCGACGAAGGAGGTGCGAAGATCGTCGTTCCACCTCCACCATAGGACGGACTGTATGATGGACATCCAGCCCATCGCTGCCGCTTGTCAGGTTACCGACACAACCACGGTTCTAGGAGGACGCCATAGCTAGGAGCCACCACACCCTACTGCCAATGACCCAACCCTCAAGCCCGAGCAAGCCTAAAACTGCCGCCTGCATCAGCATGGGTGCCACCCCTAGTAGAGATTGAGCCCCTGTCATCGTTGCCAACGATCCACCTATCGATGGGATCTCGCTGCCCCGCACCGCCAGATCTAGTCGGGGCGCCTACAGGAGAGGCTGTCGCCTGAGGTGAGAGGCTCCACCACCGCCATCCCCACCGGGCTTTGCCCGATGAAGCCTCCCGGTGGCGGCGAGGGAAAGGAGTTGTGTGGGCATCCAACGGTGGTAGAAACTAGGGTTTAGCCCACGTCGCCCTTCTGCGAGAGCGTTTCCGAGAGAGTTTTGTAGGCACTTGTGGTGTTCAAGATGAATAGCTACAAGGCTACCTGACACGGTAGAGATATTGATGGAACAAGTGGAGGCAACTCTTAGCAGACTCTCTCTTTTGCCATCTATATTGAAGCCCATTCCTACGTCGAGTTCTCTAAGTGAGCTTGGTGTTGGATCCGTGGATGATAGAGGAGCAGACATCTATAGATGTTTTTATCCTCATGTTGGCAAAAGTTCATTGTTAGTGTTCATCTTACCCTCTATTCTGTATACTACTGAGCTTGAGGCCATCGTCGCGGTCGTGGCTCCAATGTTGCAGATCATTCCCGAGCTTAGGGAGCTTTGTGCGAGCCCTACTTCACCTCTGTCAGTGGAGAAGGTGGACTTGTCGGTGAAAGGGCATTTTCTACCTTAGTGATGTTTTGATGTTTGTTGTCAACACAAGTGAGTTTTTACCGTGTGCTAAGTATACTGCGGGTCTTATCTTTAAAAAGGCACAAGATGGTGTTCTATCTCGCAATGGAGAAGATTTCAAAAATTAATCAAGAAAAGGCTGCCTGAAATGGAAGGTGTGGTAAGAAGCGTCCCTGGGTTCGGAGACTCCGGGGTCCAGGACCGGAGACTCCAGTGTGCTTGGCTGGAGACTCCGGTCTGGTCTCCGGCCTAGTCTCCTCCCCCCAGGATTGCTCTCTGTATGCCACCCCGGAGTGTGGCCTGGAGTCGAGCACCCCCCCGAAGACTCCGAGGCAGGTGTTCAGAGACTCCAGCCTAGTCTCCGGGGTCCTCGAACTGCTCCCAGTATACCTTCTCCCCCTTGGAGATGGGGCTGGAGTCATGTGCTCACCTCGGAGACTCCGACCCTGGGGACCGGAGACTCCGGGGTTAGTGGACTACAACGACTCTATTTCAGGGGGGCTATAAATACGACCCTTCTTCCCCAAGTGAATATTGTGGCTTCCACTCTGTCTCCTCCATTGTTGTTGAGCTTAAACCTCCAAGAACTCCCTCCGAAGCCACTAGAACTTGATGCCCCTTTGGGAATGAAGGGAGGAGACCTAGACCTAGCTTTCCACCAAGAGGATTTGTGTTTTCCCACCATTTGTGTAAGAAGTTGTTGCTCTAGGGTTTGAGGAAACCCTCATTTGAAGAAGCCGCCTTCCATAGATCACCCTCGTGTGTAAGAGATTTAGGGTCATCTTGCGAGCCTCCAATTTAGTTGTGGAGAAGTGCCCAAGGATTTGTACAAGGTTTCGATCGCCTCCTTCAAGGACACCATATAGTGGGTTGTGTGCTTACCATGAGGCGGGTACGCGAGAGAATAGGGTGAGGACTTCTGTGGCGCTGGTGGTCTTAGTACCACCCACCCCTCTAACAGAGACGCACTTTCATTCAAAAGAAAGGAACTTCGGGAAAACATCTCTGTGTATACCCTCGGTTATTTCTATCCTTTACTCTCTAGTATCGTTGTTTGCATGCTTGCTTGTCATATAGGTTCTCTCACCTAGTTGCATATGTACGGAACTTACTGTGTGTGAAGCCTTAATTTGAAAAGAAGTTAAAAATTGAGTAGCGCCTATTCACCCCCTCTAATCACTTATACCGATCTTTCAGTCGGTGACCTTGAGTTCGCCTGAGCGAATAGACGTGGCCTCCACCAATGGTGGACACATAAAATTTGAGAAGCCTAGGAAAAAAAGTCTAAAATACCAAAACATAGATAAAATCTCTATAAAAAATTGTAAAATATGAGTGTTGAGCCAACGGGCAGCCTAGACTATAGGGTGGTGGGTCCTCCATTGGGCTCCGCACCCATTCCACCTCCGACGACACATAACTCTGATGCTCTCTTTGCAAAAGAGCTTTGTGACTTGCTCTGCAGCTTAGAGGCTGCTTGTCTTGGAACTGTAAAGGTGATTGCTTGCCTCCTAACAAGGTCGAAAATCAAGGGAAAAAAAGGTGTGTGTGATTTTCATTAGACCATCATTTGGGGCATTCAGAAGGAAAAGTCAATCAGGTGCAAACACAAGAAGAGTAGCAACATAGAAAAGGCATATGTGATTGCTCGAGAGATTACTTTGGTTTCTCGTCTTGTCCTCTTATTTTTGGTTGTTCTATGACTTTGGTGCTTTCTGAAGGAGATATGCCCTAGAGGCAAATAATAAATGAGTTTTATTATCATATCTCAATTAGTTCGTAATAGTTTCATATTGTGCTATAACTGTATCAAGCAGAAACAAGGGTACAAGTGTGTTATGAAACAGACAAAGTCCCTAGTAGCCTCTATTTATACTAGTTCGTTGGGCAACCGATGATCAAGGTTTCCTGATCATGGAGCATTTATGCCAGTTGGCAATGGAGTCATATCTGATATGATGGACACTTCCCAAAGATAGTCATTGTAGCACGATCAAGTCACAAGGTCCATTGTTGCAATAGTTAGAAGCGAAGTTTCCTTTTCCTTTGACCATGAGATCATATTAATCACTATCTCCCGAGGCTGCTTTGATCACATCATCCATCATGTCCGTAACTGGGTGGCCATAAAGGTGTGCATTAGGTATTCCAAAGGAATAGTTGAGGCTAATGTTATCAAGATCGGTATTAGCTCACCCGCGTGACGGGAATATACACATGGCTAGCTTGGTGAGATTACATCCATAATGTCGACAACATGTGACTAGGTCACGGGGATGGAATATCATGGGAACAAGTGAAACAGAACTTGTTGGTAACGAGATTGAACAAGTTATATGATACCGATGATCAGATCTCGAACAAGTAGTATCGAAGAAACAAAGGGAATTAGACTCGATGTTTATGGTTCAAACAACACCGTCTTCGTGGAATGCACATGGGTCATTATGGGCATCCCGGTCTCACTGATGATCATTGATAGAGATCATGTCTATGACGTTACCCATGCAGTTGGGGAAATACACTTAAGGGGCCGATGATCTAGATCTTCTATAAGATGGAATCATAGAGAAAGAGAGAAAGACATAATCGTTTCAAAGAGAAAAGATCCGAAGTTGTTCGTAGGAAGAGAAAGGAAAAAGCGACCGAAAAGTGTTTCGGGTAAAAATACATTTATTATATATTAATTATGAATTAATAGTCCCTCCATCCCAAAATATAAGGCGCCTAAGGATTAGTCAAAATTCAAAAAAAAATTAAGTTTGACCATGATTATACACAAAAATATAAAAAAATATAATACTAAATTAATATCAATAGATTCACCATAAAGTATATTTTCTTAATATGTCCATTAAATGTTGTAGATGTAGATATTTTTTTCTAAATATTTGGTCAAAGTTAGTAAGGTTTGACTTTTGACGAATCCTTAGAGGTCTTATATTTTGGGATGGAGGGAGTATATATTAATTAAATATTTAAATTCAAATTTATAGGGAAACTTCCTCTATATGCCAAAACCCCGAAGGGAATTGGACCAGGAGGAAGCCATCCTGGAAAATGGAAAGAAAACAGCAAAAACAGCCACTTTTGGGTCGTTTCTGACCGACCCAGGTAAGCACCAAGCGGACAAGCGGACTGGGCTGGGCGCCGTACTAGGCAGCACGCAGCCAACCACTATCGCTGGGCCCCAGCCGGCAATCCCACCCGAGCAGGCGTAACACCGGGCGCTGGTGGGCCTTAAGCTGGCCCACCCGGGTTTCTCCTCCGCCCCGCCTTAGCTGTCGGGCTGCACGCACTGGCCGACCCATCCCGGGTTGCAAGCCGCTATGTTGTGGGCCACGGGGGCCAGTGCTAGCCCACCTCGGGCTCTGGCCGCAGCAGCCAGCTGGACACGGGTGGATGATACCTTCGATCCGAATTACAGATGTAGTATAGCTTTTTTCCCTAGTAGACCTAGGTTATCGAATCCTCGGGAAGCGAATGCGTAGTGAAGTTACTTTAATGGACCTTCAGGAGTTTTACAATTCCTTTTGTGTTTTCACCGGACCAGTATTTTGTGTCTTTTTATTGTTGTTAATGATGGAGAGAGGGACTAGGGCGTTCAGTTTCACCTATAGCTGTGCAAAACATCTGATGGAAATAAAAAATAGAAATAAAGTATGCGTGTACTTGTTAGAGCAAGATAAATTATATGTGGGCAGTGCATCCATAATTGATATTGCCTCCGCAACCGCTTATAGCAATAACCTACTAGTCTCATCCATAGAAGAAAGAGAACTAATGATATGCATAGTGATGTCACCATTAATTCCAAGCAAATCCCTCACATATAGACGTACTACTCCTTCTGTCCCTGAGGTTCCCAACCTGCAGACCAGCCATCACTCATACTCCCTATACCTGGCTCAACCCTCGGGGTCTTGGGTACCTGACAAGTCCTTGGATTGAGGCAATAGAGGATACAATAATCATCATGTCATACAAACTAATACACAATCCCATCTATGATAATTCACATGCATAATTGCTACATGGCTAGGCTGAACCCCTTAACCCAAGGAGAATTACTCACACATAGAGATGAGATCAATAATCGCAAACATTGTAATAAAAATCATAAGATTGATATCAATAGTCTTACAATGTCGCCAATTGGAGAAGAGATCTACTATTATAAGTGGTGGAATATGGCTATGGAGATGGAGAAGGGTTTGGTGATCTGTGGTAGAGACTTCTAGATGGTGCGGATTCTGTTTTCTCATCGCTCGAGGCTTGTTTATATAGGGGTCCCTTCACGAAAGTTATTCTGTTTGACCTAATGGTGGCGGCGCCAACTATACGACTGGAGCTATACGGTCGGAATTTTTTCTCCGACCGTATAGTTGGTCGTTAAAGCGTCTACCTATGTTGTAAGGCTCCTAGTTTCTTTTGGTAGTTGGAAATCTCGTATCTTTGACTTTAATATAGTGATTCCCTCCTTTAGATGACATTATTTGCGTAGGAAAAATATAAAAGAAAGGATTGCATACCCCTCTGAATATTATCATTAGTGGCAGGGTTTAGAGAGATATTTCATCAAGAATATGATTAATATCCAGTTTAAATGTGTACGTTAGATGGCTATATTTCAGAGCCATTAGTGGCACGATGGCCCACCCGGGATCCAAGTTGCTCAACTGCTAGTGCGCTGGCTTGGCCAGGCCCAACCGGCCAGCCCCATATTTTGCCTATTTCCTTTGCAATTGGAGTCCCACATGGGGCACCCAATGGTCGGGGTGCATACCCCTCCATCTATATAAAGCGGTGCCCATGGGTGGCAATATGAAAGGGTAATTGCCCCTATGTGTGGTTTTGGTGATTAATGACAATCCCTATGGACTAATGTTTTAATTGAGTTTTATATGAAGGAATATTCCATAGGTCATGGTTGTAGACCATGTGTTGGATTCAAGTATGAATGCCATGAAGATAAAGATATACCTTGAGTATTGGCATCAAGATCATCGAGTTGAAGAGAATAATATAATATGATCAAGATCTTGTGTGATCTCAATAGAAGAATTTAAGATATGGCTCTAAGTCGGTGTCATTATAGCCTCATTAGTTGAGATATGGATGACTAAGATTTAGATCATGTAATCAAATGAAGATTTCTATATGTACCTCAAGATATTGAGATGGAGAATGAGAAGATACATGGTTGACCAATACAAAGAGTGATTTCAAGTTGGTCAACGCATGCAGCATAAAGAATGCATCACATGGATCTTGTGTATGGTAAGCCTTGTCAACGATGCATCCAAAACTAACCCATTATATATGCGCCATTGTGTTTTATATATTGGTTAGGCATCTTTTCATGGGCATGCATCAAAAGTGTCACATCCCAAAAATTTCCAAATTTTGAAATGTGAAAATTTTAAACAAAATGAAGAACCAAGTTCTTTGAAATTCAGAAGGAACAAAAACTTTTGGAACATTTAATATAATGCCTCCAAAACCCAAGCCAAACAAAATGATTTTTGTTTGTGAAGTGGTGTGCATGTTTTGAAAATCCCAATTCATGAAGCATGCATGAGCATCTTGCCTTGGTTGCATTTTAAAAACCTAAGAGAAGTGAAAAATATCTTAAACCCTAAAACTCTAATTATTTGTTAACACTAAGAACAACACAATACTATGGATATACTCCATATTTATATTACACAAAATAACTCCTATGTGGGCTAAAAAGATAAAGGACAAAATAATAAGACAATAGAAATTGGTTTCATCCAATTTGGAGCCATGGATAAAAAGATATGAAATATTTTGAGAATATATTTAATAAAGGCAATATTAGCTATTAAAACCAAAGTGAATAAATTTGGTTAGAAAAATTTGAGTTAGAAAGTAAATGTGTTCTATAATGCCCTAAAAACCTAATTTGAGTTTTACAAATTTTTAGAAATTTGTTTGATTCAAATTGGATCATTAAACCAAAAGATATTTAAGAAAACAGAAAAAGAAAAAGAAAAAATGTAGAAAAAAAAACAGAAGCAACAGCTCGGCCCAAACCCTAGCCCACTAAGCCCACCCGGCACTCCCCTTTTCCCCTCTGTTTATCACCGTTCCCCCCTTCACCCCCTCTCACTGACACCACGACCCCACCTCCACGTCACTCGCCAGCTCACCTTCTTCCACCGAACGACAAACAACCCTCTCCCTCCCCGGCCGTTTCTGTGTCGATTCGGTTCAATTAAATTCGAGCATTTCTGCGGATGATTCTCCACTCCGACGACGCCCTCTTAATCCTCACCCCCTCCTCTCCGTTTTCCCCTCAGAAACCACCACCAGAGAGCCCCCAGGCCCTCCGAATTCGACCTCGAACCACTGCGGCCACAGACGAGCTCCGACGAAGATTCCGGCGAGAACCGACAACCCCACGCCCCCCTCTCTGTCCTAAAGCTTCGCCATGCTCTGGCGCATCTACTGACGCTTTCCCATGATTTTTCTGTGCCTAGGTCGTTGCCACGGTCGCCACCGGCGTCACCCTCTGCCGCCGTCGTTCACCGACGAGTTCCGGTGAGTCACAGGTTCCCGCTGCCTTACCTTGGCCACCGCAAGCTTCTACACGAACTGGCGCACCTCCCTGATGCCTTGTTTTGTCTGCTCGAGCCCCAGGTCGACGACACCGTCTCGGAGACACGAGCTCCGCCGTCGGCAAGTACTCCGGCGAGGAATTCCCGGCGAATCTGAGCGCCCCTTCATCGACCGCGAGCATCCCCGAGACCACCTCGACCGCGGCGATCGCTGGTAATAGTCCACGGTCTCCCTGCCCCTCTAGAACCACCAGAGCACCACCCGTCCGACGCGTCGCCGCCACGCGCAGAGGACCAACGCCGCCAGTCCGTGGCCAAGCACTGAGATCCGTTGGATCTAGATTCTAGGGCTGAGATTAGATCACTAATCGAACGGGTACCGATTAATCTGGATCGCCCGTTGCCACTTAAAATCCAACAGCCCGCAGTAGTCGATCCACCCGAACCGGTACCGGCCAATAAGAACACGCCACGTCGCCCAGGCTATTTGTTTAAATTAGAAAATAAACAGAATAAATCTTAAACTTAGAAATTCAATAATTTTTGATCCACAAATCAGAAAAATACAAATTTGGTGTCTATGGATTCAGAAAAATAAGACCTTTATTATAGAGGCCTTGTTTCACACTTTTGCTTCTGAAAAATTTGAATTATAGGCAGAACCTTTTTAGGAGTATTTTACCCATAAAAATTGTTTTGTAAATTATTTTTGGGTGAATCTTTTTGCTATGGATTGCGAATTGAACCCTCTGTCCAGTGAGACCAAAATATAGATTTGGTTGGCTATGCCTAATAGCATGGGAATTATTTAGTGAGTCTAGCCTTTCCAAATGCTAGAAATTATTGCTAATTGTTACAATTGCACAAATGGTTGCATCTGTAACCTTGCAATTGTAAAATGTTCAGAAAACACTTAGTAGTGTTCAAAACCTTTGTTATAACAATTTGTGCAATAAAATTGCCATCTTGCATGCTTAGCCCTACTATAGATTCAGGGTGGAATATACCATATTGTGATTATATGAAGTGTTGGAAAAAAATATATGTTTTATATAATAAAACAAGGACTCAATGAATCACCTGGGTGGAGTGTGGATACTCAGTTGAGAATAAGGTGGCAACGAAGGGAACCATGTCTATGGCTATCTCTTTCGTGTGTGCACTAGGAGAACACCACCCAGGAACTTAGAGATTGAACATGTTTCTCGTACAGTGGCTTCCGTGTATAGCCACATGCCAAATGGGCTCTGGCTTAGTCAATTACATAGTGGGAGACCCATGCATTGGTACCTCTTCAGGTTAACTGGAATTATGCATTGGAGGTTTATCCTTGCATTGGTGCCTGGTAGATGTGCTGGCATTATGTATTGGGAGGACTCCTATGGAAAGACTTTGTCACATTCTCGATCTGCCGATACTCCATCTTGGTGAGTACTAATCCAACGGCCACTGGTGGCGTCAAGACGAGATTGTGTCTTGTGGGTAAAGTGTACAACTTCTGCAGAAGATTAAATTCTAAGTACTTAGCCGTGTCCCCGGTTATGGACAACTCTGAGCAACTAAGGCCTGAAGCTATGGAAGATCTCGACATTCTAATTTCTCAAAGTAAAACTTAATGGTGACAACAAGAGATTAGAAGAACTTGGAGTTTGCCAAGGAGTTCAGAAAGTTGTTGAAAGATCAAAACTATTTTTACAAACATAGGATAAAACCATATTGCTTTCTGCAAATGAGACTAAGATCTACTTAGCCAAATGTGCATGTAGTGATAGTCCAACTTATATTCACAAACTTGTGACACTTGCCAATACATTCAAAGTATTGACCCTTTTGTGGCTGCAACCTATCATGTTGCAGGTTGTTCTGTTGATGAGTGAGGATTGATGATAGAGGTTATGAGTCTGCACCCAACATGTTTGCCTGTGGCACATGAAGATGAAGGACTCCATGCTTTACTTGTATTCTGCTGCTTTGTAATAAGATAGCCTATGGCTATGAGTTTGTAATAAAGTATTCATATTCTAGATCATGCGATGTAATATGACCTTTGTATCTTGATATTACATCTTAAACTGTGGGTGCTAGCTATTCGATCCAGGGACTAGCACTGTAATCACAGGGATTCAAACCAAGCCAGGTTTGGGTCTTGACAGATGGTATTAGAGCATTGTGTTGCCTGTAGGTTCGTAACCCTAGGAATTGGACAAACCCCTTGTTAGGAATGAACTTATATTTTTATACTTATTAGATTTTCTCGTATACCTTGATCATTCTTTACTAAATCTCTTCTCCTTCAAACATGTAGAGGACCAGCCTTTGCTTTCTCTAAGGACCTTGAGGATGGATCATGCCAACAAGGAGATCAAGATACAAGTTGGGACAAGTCCTCGAGCTTGCAAAATATGTGGAGAAGTAGGCCACACCTCTAAGAAACATCAAGATCAATGTCCCTTTTGTGATCACAACCATCCAGTTGGAGAATGTCCCACATCTCAAGTTACTTGTTACCTATGTGAAGGAACCAACCACATTCCTGCCAAGTGCCATCTTGACTTCATAGTGCAACAAGTGAAAGAACAAGTGAAGGATGGAATGTATCAAGCTCTTGGGAAGAAATAAGAAAACCTTAGCCATATCACCTGCTCCAAATGCAAGAAAGAAGGACACAATATCAATGAATGCCCAGAGAAGGAAGTGCAAGAAAACCACAACAACACCTCAAGGAAAAAGACTCGAGACATGACAAAAGTGTTTTGCCATCGCTGCCGGAAGATAGGACACTTCACCGATGATTGCCCAAATCGAAAGAGAGCTCCCACTGATGTTATCATAGTGCGAACCATGAGACATTAGATTGCCTACCAATTATCATGTTCGAGTTATTGATATCGTGTTAGCATATGGATCATGCCAACCTATGTGGTATGACCATACTAGGTTGCTTGTTTAAAGAAAACTTGTTGCTTTCTTCTATAATGAGTTAAAGTCAGAAGTTGCTAAGTGATTGGTTGCTTGATGAACGTTTGATTAAACTGGTTTGTTTTGGGTTGAGTGTGTTAGAACTCCCTTAAACCTATCTATCTATATGTCTATCTATCCTTACTTATCCCTATTAAACCAACAGATGCCTCTAAGACGCGCCAATGACCATGATAACAATGGAGACAACAACAACAATGAAAATGAGATGCAACAGATGATGACTGCATAGACTCAGCTAATGCAGATGATGACACAATTCATGGCAACCATCAACAATCAGAATCAGAACAACAACAATAATAACAACAATCCACCACCTCTGGATATGCTCACTAGATTTCTGAGGTTGAGACCTGCAAAGTTCTCTGGTACTTCTGATCCAATGGTAGCTGATGGCTGGTTACGTTCAGTGAACAAAGACCTAGTGACTGTTGGATGCTCTGATGCTGAGAAAGTGAGATTTGCAGCGCACTTGCTTGAAGGCCCTGCAGCTACGTGGTGGGACAACTTTCAAGTCACTCACCCCATTGAAGAAGTGACTTGGGAAATATTTGAAGATGGTTTTCGCACTAATCATATCTCTTCAGGCGTGATGAGTCTGAAGAAGAAGGAGTTTCACAACCTTAAACAGCGTCACCGCAACATTGCTGAATATATTGAGGAATTCAACAATCTATCACGTTATGCTCCAGATGATACTGATACTGATGCTAAGAGGAAGGAAAAGTTCCTAGATGGACTGAATGATGAACTTTCCATGCAATTATCGATGCTTATGTTCCAACTTATCAATCACTGTGTGACAAAGCTAGAATTTTAGAGAGTAAGAAGGACAAAGTTGAGAACAGGAAGAGGAAGCATAGCTTTGACAAATATCACTCAGGATCATCACAGAAGATGCGTTCATTCAGAAAGGACAATGGAAATTCTGGATCACATCAGCATGAAGGAAATGGACATAATCACCATCACCAGAATCATCACATCAATAATGGAAGTGGTAGTAACAATGTGAATGGTACTAACAATGGAGATAACCGTGGTCAGAATCAACATAATGATCCCAAGAAAGACATTAGCCAGTTGCAGTGCTACAATTGTAAGCAACTTGGACACTTTGTAGCAAACTGTCCTGAGAGGAAGAAGAAGAATGAGAATGTTGGAGACTCTAATGGGAGCAATTCCAATGTGACCCAGAAAGGACATGTGAACCACATCAACATGTATGGAACCCTTGAAGAACTAGATGGTGTGGAAGGTAAGCTTTAGCTAACTTAATTCAGTGGTATAAGAATCTCAAGATGGAGAAATGTTAACAACCTTTGGATGTCAATCTTTTGGACCCTTAGCCAAGTGAATCAAATGCAACCCAACAAAGTTTCCTTTTAAGGGTGGTAGCACCCAAGTATCCTAAAACCCAACCTATTATTTCTAGCCTTCTCGAATCTCGGGACGAGATTCCTTTTAAGGGTGGTAGTCTGTCACATCCCAAAACTTTCCAAATTTTGAAATGTGAAAATTTTAAACAAAATGAAGAACCAAGTTCTTTGAAATTCAGAAGGAACAAAAACTTCTGAAACATTTAATATAATGCCTCCAAAACCCAAGCCAAACAAAATGATTTTTGTTTGTGAAGTGGTGTGCATGTTTTGAAAATCCCAAATCATGAAGCATGCATGAACATCTTGCCTTGGTTGCATTTTAAAAACCTAAGAGAAGTGAAAAATATCTCAAACCCTAAAACTCTAACTATTTGTTAACACTAAGAACAACACAATACTATGGATATACTCCATATTTATATTACACAAAATAACTCCTATGTGGGCTAAAAAGATAAAGGAAAAAATAACTCCTATGCTTAGCCCTGCTATAGATTCAGGGTGGAATATACCATATTGTGATTATATGAAGTGTTGGAAAAAAATATATGTTTTATATAATAAAACAAGGACTCAATGAATCACCTGGGTGGAGTGTGGATACTCAGTTGAGAATAAGGTGGCAACGAAGGGAACCATGTCTATGGCTATCTCTTTCGTGTGTGCACTAGGAGAACACCACCCAGGAACTTAGAGATTGAACATGTTTCTCGTACAGTGGCTTCCGTGTACAGCCACATGCCAAATGGGCTCTGGCTTAGTCAATTACATAGTGGGAGACCCATGCATTGGTACCTCTTCAGGTTAACTGGAATTATGCATTGGAGGTTTATCCTTGCATTGGTGCCTGGTAGATGTGCTGGCATTATGTATTGGGAGGACTCCTATGGAAAGACTTTGTCACATTCTCGATCTGCCGGTACTCCATCTTGGTGAGTACTAATCCAACAGCCACTGGTGGCGTCAAGACGAGATTGTGTCTTGTGGGTAAAGTGTACAACTTCTACAGAAGATTAAATTCTAAGTACTTAGCCGTGTCCCCGGTTATGGACAACTCTAAGCAACTAAGGCCTGAAGCTATGGAAGATCTCGACATTCTAATTTCTCAAAGTAAAACTTAATGGTGACAACAAGAGATTAGAAGAACTTGGAGTTTGCCAAGGAGTTTAGAAAGTTGTAGAAAGATCAAAACTATTTTTACAAACATAGGATAAAACCATATTGCTTTCTACAAATGAGCCTAAGATCTACTTAGCCAAATGTGCATGTAGTGATAGTCCAACTTATATTCACAAACTTGTGACACTTGCCAATACATTCAAAGTATTGACCCTTTTGTGGCTGCAACCTATCATGTTGCAGGTTGTTCTATTGATGAGTGAGGATTGATGATAGAGGTTATGAGTCTGCACCCAACATGTTTGCCTGTGGCACATGAAGATGAAGGACTCCATGCTTTACTTGTATTCTGCTGCTTTGTAATAAGATAGCCTATGGCTATGAGTTTGTAATAAAGTATTCATATTCTGGATCATGCGATGTAATATGACCTTTGTATCTTGATATTACATCTTAAACTGTGGGTGCTAGCTATTCGATCCAGGGACTAGCACTGTAATCACAGGGATTCAAACCAAGCCAGGTTTGGGTCTTGACAAAAAGTAAAGATCTCATATATCCCATGAGAGGATGACATCAAGTGGTGATCATCATCAAGGTTGAGAAGGGCAAGTTCAAGATAAGCATCTCAAGAAGATCATTTTCTTGAAGCATGCCATCCATATTAGTGATAATGTAATGTGAAGACGTGCCTTAATAAACATATCCCATAGTGGTGTATGGGAGAGCAAACTATGAGTCTTCACGAAGCAACAATGATCAAGTGAAGCATTTCGGCTTGGATTGAGTTTGAAGCATTATCATCAAGATCAAGAGGGATGCGCAAGGCAAAGTTATGGCCTTGCTAGGTTTTCCTTTTACAGGTCTCAACATGGTTGTTGGGAGACCGGGTTGCAAGATAGATAGCCACACTATCAAGAGGGGCTTTCAGTTGGGTAACTTGATCACATCATCTTACGAAGCTCAATCCTTTGCATACTTTTCATCTTCCTATTTTGTTGCTTATTGATGTTTCTCCATGTGAGGTTCTTGAGCTTGTTTCTAGCTCTTCAACAAGCCCAAGTTCATCGAAAACGGAATTCATATGCATCTTCTATTGTGTTTTCGAGTTTGGAGGTTTTACCGGTTCTTCTTATAGGGAAGCTTCATACCTTTCTTAATTTGGTTCTATCCTCCTTTGTTGTACTATGATTTTTCTCTGCTCCATCTTGTATAGCTTGTTGTCCTCGTCAAAACAAGCCCAAGACATCGAAATCAGAGTCCGGATGCAAAAGTTATTGCGTTTTTCGTGAAGTGTGTTTCATCCCGTTTGTGGATCCCGTCCGACCGGTTCCCATACAAGACGGTTCAGTGCCAACACCGATAGACCGGACCATAGACCGGATTTTCTGTTTTTCGCGACCAAGCCTATTCCGAGTTGGTAAACGGAGCCATTCCGGTCTATAGGATGGTCCACCGTCCTAGGGATCGAATTTCCCGGTCCCTGGGCTGGTCCAACCGACTTTTAGACTGGATTCTCGCAGGAATCCTCCCAACGGACATATTTGCTTTCTCCTATATACGGGGGTTATTCCCCAACGTTTTGGGGGTGTTCTTGACCAAGAAATTGACCACCATTATTGAACCTCTTGAGCTTGCTTCCTCCCCTTCCCTCCTATGATTCTTGCATCTTTTTGAGGGCTTTGGAAGAGGAGATCTAGATCTACAATCCCACCAATGAATTCCTCCTCTGAGTGAGGGGAACCCATTGGATCTATATCTTTGAGTCATATGTTGATTTCGACCATTGTTCTTCCTCTCTAATTCCTCCCTAGCACTTGTTGCTTTCACAGGATTTGAGAGTGAAGGATTTGAGAACCCTTGATGTTCTTACTTTGCATTCTTGGATAAGTATTGAGCTCTCCATTATGATTTGTTCGAGTGAGAGACCATGAGCTTGTTACTCTTGGAGGGTGACCTCCTAGTTGTCTTGGCGGTTGGTGCCATAGTATCCTCATCATGGAAAATTGTGAAGATACCCGAGATTCTCCTTCGTGGAGCAAGTGAAGTGGTTGTGGAGCTTGCCATCTCCAAAGTGGAGGAAAACCTATTCCTTTGTGGGATAGACTCGGAGAATAAGGTGAGACTTCGTGGCATTGAAAAATCCTTTGTGGAATCCCACACCTCTGTAACATGACATACCTTCTTGTAAGGGAACACGGGAATATATCTTCATCTCCACGTGCCTCGGATATCTCTATACCCGAGCTTACTTTCCTTGTGATATCCATCGAGCTTGAAGTACTTATATCTTGCTTATCTCTTGTGGCCAATATCTTGTGCTATCTTGCTTAGCTTAACTTGTTGTTGGTTCACTTAGTTGAGCCTAGTGTATTTAGGTTTTGTGCTTGTAAGATAAACGTTAGTTTAATTCCGCATTCTATCAAGCCAAAACCGTATTAGTTTTGAAATTTCCTATTCACCCCCTCTAGGTAACATATCCTTTCAATTGGTATCAGATCAAGGTCTATCCTTGTTTAGGCTTCACTGCCTAAAGTGTAAAGATGTCGTCTAGTAGTATAGTGCATAATGACACAATTATCTTTGATGGCACAAATTATGCTTCATGGTGAAATTTCTTGCTTTGTACTCTTTGGACCTTGTGTCCAAATATTGAGCGATTTCTAGATGTAGGTTTTTCTCCTCCGATGGATCCTCAAAATCTATCTTTAGAGGATGATAAAAAATTACATCTCGAAGGTCAAGTATCTAATGAGCTTATTTTCTCTTTGAGCCCCACAGTTAATTTGTTCTTAACGATAGTAAAGCACAAGTCATCTCACAAGAAGTTGATCAAGCTTAAAGAAATATTTGGTGGTTCCATCTCTCATATTGTCGGTGCTCTCTCCGAGGAGCTCTCTTCTCCTTCACATCATGAAGAGCTCCAAGTTGCTTCCACCTCCGGCCATGATGAGTTCTCATCTTCATCCACTTCACCAACATGTAGCAAGACACAGTCATGAATGAAGATTCAAGAATATCCTCATCTTCATCCTCCCGTGCTCACATGTGCCTTATGGCAAGAGGATCAAAGATATCTCCTACTTTGGATCCCAATATATATTTTAAAGATAATATCAATGATAATGATGATAGTAATGATGACATTGATGAGGATACTAGTGCTCTCGTGCTTGAGTTGACTTTTTTGTGTACCTCTCTTAATGGGAATAATAAGGTCGTTGCTTGTCTCAAACATGATATGGACACCATAACTAAACAAACGGGAACCATAGAGGAGTTGGATTTCCAACTTGATGGTGGGAGTCGGAGATTCAATCTCCTTAAGCAAGAGCTTGCTGAGGAGAAGCACACAAATTGTCTCCTCATACAAAAAATTGAATCTTATGAGCTTGAAAAGGAAAATTCTATTAATGATGCTAGTTCTACTAACTCTACTCCTTGTGAAGCATCTATATTTAAGGAGAATGTTGAGCTAAGGGATCAACTTGAGTTGCTAACTAACAATTATGGGAAATTGGAAGAAAGTCATGAAAAGCTCTCGGCCTCTCATAATGATCTTCTCATCTCCTATGATGGGATAAAGCTAGCTCGTGAGGCAAGTATCACTAAGGTAACATCTTGTGAGCCTCATTTGGACTTTAGCACAACTTCTACTCAAAATGCTACATTACCATGTGCTAGTCCTAGTAATCCACCTAGTCAAACTATTGATATACCTTGTGTTGAGTTACTTGCTTTGCCTTGTTGCTCTAACAATGAAGCTTCTACTTCCTCTAGTACCTCTATTTCTACTAACCATGTAGAGGAAATCAAAGACCTCAAGGCCCAAGCCATTTCTTTGAAGAATGACTTGGAAAGGAATCATGAAGGCAAATCCACACTCAATAATATTTTGAGTGTGCAAAAATCCCCTAATAATAAAATTGTACTTGGATTCAACTTCAATAACAATAACAAGTCCAAGAGCAACAAGAAGAAGGGCCAAGACCAAGTCAAGAATTCGGCCAATATTATTTTCTTCAAGTGCAAGGTTGTAGGGCATCATGTAAGATCTTGTCCATTAAAGAAAAAGCACTTGAGTGAGAACCAACAAGGGAAGTGGCCACAAGTTCAAGGTTAAGCCTACTCTCAATCTCAAGTTGATGCTAGGCCACTTCCTAATAAGAATCAAGATAATGCTCCCCAATCCAAGAAATAAATGAAGAAGAGAAAGGGAGAATTTGTTGATACATATGTCGTGAGAAGGGGCACTTTGCCTCTTCATGTTCAAACGGTACCTTATCTAACCCTATCATTGTTGATGATGATTATTCTCTTGGGAAGGATAAGTATGGCAATGTGTTTTCCAAGTTTGTTGGAACTTAAAGTGGTCTCAAGAAGATAACCATTTGGGTTGCCAAGTCTAGTGTGACTAAACTCTTAGGACCCAACTTGGTTGGGTACCAACAAGCTCAACCTTGATCAATAGGTGTTTGTGGAGGGCATTGGAGACTTGGCTAACTAATGAAGAATTAAGGGATCTTCATATATTATATTTGATCAAGCCAAGTTATAAGGATTATCATCTCCCTACCATATACCCAACGCGCCTCTTTGCGGTAACTCGAACTCAATTATTTTCTATTGTAAGTTACTTGCCCCTTTACATGTTTTGGTTTTGTACCAAGTATGTGTTTGTATTTGTTGTGCCTAATGTTTGCCTATTTTGTGTATTCAAGTATGTCTAGGTGTTTGGCACATCATTTGCTCATGTGTTTGTTTTTAGCCTCTAATGCATCTTGATGATATCTTATTTGGACCTTTTTGAGTGGTTAATGGAACATCCCATTTTGGGGGAGGGATATGCCTCGCGCATCTCTCAAACCTTAAAATGTGTGTACATCAGTACTACCATTTTGTATTGATATTGCAAGCTCATCTAATCACCATGTGGTGTGTCATACTCATGAGAAATTCAAATTCTAAATGTCTATTAATTATCTCTAGTTGAGGTTGCTTTGCCTCTTAATAAAAAAATTGAATATCACATTATGGGGGAGTAATATGCTTCTTTTGCATATCACAATCCTAGGAAATGTGAACATATGAGGTAGTTCCACTTAGAGTTGATATTATTGATTATCTTGTTTCTAGGTGGCATGTTAGCTCAAACAATGTCCTTTTTTTGTTAGAAGCTTTTAGTGCTCGTATTTTAGGTCTTTGTTTGAGTAAGAAATTCTTGGTGCAACCTTCCTCAAATACATATCTCTATATCTTATTTGGGAGACCATTTGCTTCAAGTTATTCTAATCATTTCTTTGCATGATTGTGTGACTAGTTGAAGCTATCAAGAATCTCTATCTTTGCATAGTGCTTAATATTTTTATTCCTATCCTATGCTTTTTATTGTGAATATTTATCTTTAATATCCGTGCAAGATACCACCGGAAATCAATATACTTGTGTGTGGTAGCATTTATGGATCGTCTTCACCTTGGATTTAGCCTCTTATTGCCTTATTTTCTTTCCAATTTTTTGTGTGGCTCCTATTGCCTTCCTTGGATTTTGAACATCTCTTTGATGATGTTTTTGATTATTATGAAATCTGGTTTAGCGGAAGACAAACCTTTTCTTCTCGGAACCTTGTGCCATTGTGAAAAGTGTTAATGGTTTGGTTTATTTGTTGAAACCATGCTCTTTTGGGAGTTTGTTATCTCATTCTTTCTTCTCTATTTTATTTGCTTGAATGAGATAAGTATTTGAGCATTTGTGTTTTTATTTCATCTTTTATGCTCAATAGTTTTTCCTTGGTTCATTTATTGAACTTTGTTGAATGAATCTTGTGTTGATTTGGTTCTTTGATATAGTTTGGACAATGATGGGTCCAAAATTGAAGCATATTTACATTTTGTTTTTGCATAAATAGAGTAGGGATCTTTGTATTTCATTGTGTTTGCACGCACTATTTTGTTCTTGTTTCAACAGGATCCCAAATCATTGAGTCCTATATGTACATATCAATTGGAGCTATCATATTGTGCAATTATATGATATTTCTAAGTGATACAAGTCATTTTATGTATTTACCTTCGCACCTGGGAGAATACCAAGCGAGGAGGAGCAATTAGTATCGATAATGACTGGTGGTACGGATCGAGACCGCCCGTACCAAGTGCCATCATGACCGCCTCGTCAAATACTTTCTCCTGGCGAAGACGAGAGATAGATCCGACATTCACAGCCACCAAAAATCACGAAAAAACACATCTGAAAGGGATCTAAAGGAGGAACTTGGTTGGGGCAAAATCCTAGCTGCTTCATGGATCATTGGAGGACATCATCTGCCCGTACCAAGTGCCATCGTGACCGCCTCGTCAAACACTTTCTCCTGGCGAAGACGAGAAAGAGATCCGACATTCACAACCACCAAAAACTACGAAAAAACACATCTAAAAGGGATCTGAAGGAGGAACTTGGTTGGGGCAAAATCCCAGCTGCTTCACGGATCATTGGAGGACAACACATCATCCCCTTCATCATCAACCGTTGCATCTCCATCACCACCATTTCCCCATCTTTCATCTATTAGATCTTGTTGTAATTCTAGATTCAATTATGGTTTGCATTAGATCTACCTTCGTACTTTTATCCATTCATTTGATTATGATGATGTTGCTGATTTCTTCCATGAGTGATTAGTTCCCTTGTTCTTGGGGAGATGGAGAAACCCTAGCACTATTCTGAATTTGTAATAAAGATGATCTATTCTTGTGTCCATATGACTTGCCCGTCTATGATATAATTATGATTTGTGTTTGATCTCTGTCTTTAGATGGTATGTGTAGTCGGCCGCATATCATTTTTCCCTCGGGACTAAAGGGGGGGGGGAGAAATCCTTTGGACGTGTCTTGGAAGCGTACCCGGAATGGCCTCGTGATAGATTGGCGCTGGCTCGTAAACTACACGGTCAAAGGAGGATTAAAGAGGGACTCCCTAAGCTAATTACGATATCCACGAGGAAACCCTTAATTGTGGTGGTCTGTATGGGTGACTACTCTCAAACATCATAGTGGTTAGAGGTAACCTCACTCTTGGCTTAACAAAGTTTCCTCGTACGAGCCTTGTAGTGAACATCTTATTATGGAGCTCTCTCCACACATCTCATGACACAAGTATTATGTTATCATGATTACATATAACAATAATACTATGCTGGTGGTGTATCCTACATCCTCGAGAATGTTTTAGCCCTATTGAGTTCAACCATGCTTTCATACAAACTTGTTACTTGTTTTCTTTTACTTGTTTTAATTACTTTTTTGCAAACAACCATAAACCTTTCAAACACCATTTACTTGATATCAAAGGCAGCTTATAAGTATCCTTTGGTAGAGAGTAACAAGGGGCATAAAGACCTTTACCAATAGCTCTCTATGGGTTCGATATTTTTTACTTCGAAACTAGCTACAATTGATTTGTGCACTTGCAGTCATCAGACAACAAATGTGTTGTCACAGCTTGTATGTCTTCTTGAATTTTTTGGTGATTTATCCAAATTAGATCTTCATTGGATCTTGAAAGTATCATGCATGCATGTTTACTAAATGTATATCTTATATCATGTTTTGCTTTCTTTGATCTGATATATAGGTTATACTCTATCAAATCCTTAAATGACTAAGATGTGCATGAAATTCAAATTTCATCTCTAAATATGCACATATTTTTATGGAGTGTATCCTATATGTTGTGGTTAGTCTAACCACTTTGGACCCAATAAGTTTGGGGACCAAGATGTACTTGAATGTTATTTTAGGTACATTGGAGATGCAATGGATGCTTGTCTGATCTATAAGGAAAGTGTTGTCACCACATGATAATTGGAGATAATCTAGGATGATCGAAGAATTATTATCTACTACATCATACCATTGCTATATCGGTAACAAGTATCTTATTCATGCATACTATTCTTCCATCCAATCTCTTGTAGGTTGCATCTTGGCATGATTTCTTTGTTTGTAAATGTTGCGGTATTTGCAAGGATCTTTGAAAGACTTATTTATCCTTATTACTTATGTGAGTAATTTGACATGATGTATATAATGGGGAGAATATAAAATCATGTTCATGATTCACCAATCCCAAATATGTCTTCTAGCAATTTATTTCATATCAATTCCTCAAGGTACTCTCATGTGCAATATTGTTGAAATTGCATTGAATCCTTCCTTTCGATACTTGTTTCCTTTCTCAAAATATCCCAAATAGCATTAGTTACCTTAGTGTTAGTTGTGATGTTTTTGAGGTTTTTTGTTTTTCTTTGGTGAAGTTCATTGATATACCATGAGATAAAATAGAGCCATAGGCTATATATGCACTTAAGCAAAATATCCTTTTTGGTGTATCTTATGACTTCCTCTTGGATATCATCTATTGTTTTTATTAACCTCTTATGCGTGGATGTTTCTTTGTGGATTATTCTCATATTTTGTCGACTTAGAAACTTATATACACGAGAGTGTTAATCTCTCGCCTTGATATCCTCGCTCTTTGCCGACCATCTCTCTTATCCTCTTGGTTTGGTCTTGATTTATGAGTGCTCGGTCTACTTTTATTGCATCTTCACGCACTCATATCTCATATTTGGTTTAGTTTGGACTTAAGCTTGTCTTTACAAGTGTAATGATTTATATCTATACTCATTGTATCTTGGTTGTTTTCTAATGATATAGAGGGAATGAGGATTCTATGTTTGTGCATATTGTATTCAAATGAAACAACTAGTTTATGTACGAACTTTGGGGAGCTTCCTTATTTCATTTAGAGCACTATTTGTCCATTTGATTATTTGGATCTTTCGATTGCTTTCTTCATCCGTTGAAGTTTCTTCACCTTGTTATCCTTTTAGCAATATTTGATCCTCAATAGAGTTTGATTTCCTCCAAGTATCCATCATTGGATATGTGCATATGATTTCACTCATATTACGAGTAATGCACACCTTGGGTAGGAACTCATACTATATTGTCCTTCTAACCTTGTCATCCATTTTTGCACTTGTTGTCAATGGGAGAGAAGTGTAGAGGGTATTAGGGAAATGGTTTTTATACTTAAGATTGGTTTGTTATTAAGTGTTTGCCTTTCATGCATTTCATCTTTATTATGTTTTGCATGGTTGAATATATAGTGGAACCTCTCCCAAAGGTTATGCTTGACAATGTATGCAATGAAATTCAAGTTCATCACAAGTGCATATATTGTGGGGGAGTTTGCTCTATATATGTTGGTTCTACTCACATCTCCAGCATTAGTTGTAGTTTGTGTGACTACAATAGGTTTTGATATGGGCTAGTATCTTTGTCTTACTTAACCGTATCAAATACAACCTCTCATATACAACTTATTCTCAGATGAGTTGCGTACTTGTTTTTAATATTCATTATATAAACCCTCTTGTTGTGATTGTCATCAATTACCAAAATGGGGGAGATTAAAAGGGCAATTGCCCCTATGTGCGGTTTTTGGTGATTAATGACAATCCCTATGGACTAATGTTTTAATTGAGTTTTATATGAAGGAATATTCCATAGGTCATGCTTGTAGACCATGTGTTGGATTCAAGTATGGATGCCATGAAGATAAAGATATACCTTGAATATTGGCATCAAGATCATCGAGTTGAATAGAAGAATATGATATGATCAAGATCTTGACAGTGTGATCTCAATACAAGAATTCAAGATATGGCTCTAAGGTAGTGTCATGATAGCCTCATTAGTTGAGATATGGGTGACTAAGATTGATATCATGTAATCAAATGAAGAGTTCTATATGTACCTCAATATATTGAGATGGATAATGAGAAGATACATGGTTGACCAATACAAAGAGTGATTTCAAGTTGGTCAAAACATGAAGCATAAAGAATGTATCACATGGATCTTGTGGTATGGTAAGCCTTGTCAACTATGCATCATAAACTAACCCATTATATATGTGCCATTGTGTTTTCTATATTGGTTAGGCATCTTTTCATGGGCATGCATCAAAAGTAAAGATCTCATATAGCCCATGAGAGGATGACATCAAGTGGTGATCATCATCAAGGTTGAGAATGGCAAGTTCAAGATAAGCATCTCGAGAAGAACATTTGCTTGAAGCATGCCATCCATATTGGTTATAATGTACATGTGAATACGTGCCTGAATAAACCTATCCCATAGTGGTTTATGGGAGAGCAAACTATGAGTCTTCACGAAGCAACAATGAGCAAGTGAAGCATTCCAGCTTGGATGGAGTTTGAAGCATAATCATCAAGATTAATAGGGATGCTCAAGGAAAAGGTATGGCCTTGCTAAGTTTTCCTTTTACCGGTCTCACGGCAGTTATTGGGAGACCGGGTTATAGGATAGATAGCCACACTATCAAGAGGGGCTTTCGGTTGGGTAACTTGATCACATCGTCTTACGGAGCTCAATCATTTGCATACTTTGCATCTTCCTATTTTGTTGCTTCTTGGTGTTTCTCCATGTGAGGTTATTGATATTGTTGCTAGCTCTTCAACAAGCCCAAGTTCATCTAAAACAGAATTCGTATGCATCTTCTATTGCGTTTTCGAGTTTGGAGGTTTTATCGGTTCTTCTTATAGGGAAGCTTCATACCTTTCTTAATTTGGTTCTATCCTCCTTTGTTGGACTATGATTCTCTCTGCTCCATCATTTATAGCTAGTTGTCCTCATCAAAACAAGCCCAATACCATCGTAATCGAAGTCCGGATGCAAAAGTTATTGCATTTTCCGTGAAGTGTGTTTCATCCCGGTTGTGGATCAGGTCCGACTGGTTCCCATACCGGACGGTTCAGTGCCAACACCGGTAGACCGGACCATAGACCAGATTTCCCGTTTTTCGCGACTGAGTCTATTCCAAGTTGGTAAACAGAGCTGTTCTAGTCTGTAGGCCGGTCCAGCGGCCTGGGGACCCAGTTTCTGGTCCCGGGGCCGGTCCAACCGACTTTTAGATCAGGTTTTCATAGGAATCCTCCCAACAGCCATATTTGCTTTCCGCTATATAAGGGGGTTCTTCCCCAACGTTTTTCGGGTGTTCTTGACCACGAAATTGACCACCATTGTTGAACCTCTTGAACTTGCTTCCTCCCCTTCCCTCCTATGATTCTTGCATCTTTTTGAAGGATTTGGAAGAGGAGATCTAGATCTACAATTGTGACACCCTCAAGATTAAGGCTAGACAAATCCCAGACCTCCGTCTGATATAAGCCTAACCTAAATCTCGAAAGCATACAGAGAAAGAATCGGTAACATTACAGTGACCCTACGACACAAAAGTTATTACAGCAAGCTCATAACTGAGCAGAGAACCAAATTATTACAAGCAGAGGTCACTGACCACAAACATCAAACAACAGAAGGCAAATTATGCTATTAAGTATAGCAAACTTAACAAATGGCCTAAGAGGTCTGAAGCATAACGATGACGTCCCAATCCATAGATTCTAGGCTGCCGACCGAGAACCCCAAGCTACTCATCCATGTCGATGTTGTAACAAACTCTTCTTCTGTGGTAACACTTACCTGCTGCAAAAGTGTCAACAAAGCAAGGCTGAGTACAGAGTGTACTCCGCAAGACTTATGGCTGGTGGGGTTACTTTGCATAAAGCTATCTTTCTTTGTAAAAGTGGGAGGAAAGCTTGAATAATAGAACCTTTTTAAAAAGGGGTAAGAGAAAATGATATCTCTAGCTTTGATCTTCTTTTGATATCCACCAAAACTTTATCAGCTGAACCTACCAACTAGAATCACCCCCTCGATCCCTGAGGAAGCATCCTTAAGCACACCTCACATCTCTTGTCAAGTTTTACGTGTTGGGTCCGCAACATAGAAAACAAAAAAAGTCCTACGATGAGAACTATACGCCAAGATCTATCTACTAGATACAGAGCAACGGGTGGACATACATCCATGGAGAACTTACCCTCAAAGACAACGAGTTTGGTTAATGAGTAGGAACTCGTGGTTGATGTAGTCGTACGCTTGCCGATCTCAAGATCGTGTGGAAGTCTGAGCGCCGCAAATCAGCAGCGCATCCGTACTCGCACACACGTTCAAGCTACCAGACAACCTTCACCTCCTCGCTCCAGCGAATCAGCGGAAGCAGCAACTCCTTCCAGACGCAAGGCCATCGGGAACATGTATCTCGCTAATCCGAGACCATGGGGGAATATCTAGAGGGGGAGAGAGATCCTTCACGAGGAGGTGTGGTTTGTGAGAGGGGAGAGGGGGGCTTTATATAGGAGGGAGGGAGACCCCTCCCCTCCCATAGCCGTTGCATGAGGGGGGGGACTCCAACCTCCTTCATTCATGTGGTGAACCTCCACTCACATAAACATGGCCTCCACCCAAAATCCCACTCACATGTATTTAATTTCCACCAAATTAAATGCAACTCTCAATTAGTAAAACTCTTTTATTTATTTTATTCAGAATTTTGTTAATTACTTTAATTAACAAACATTCACATAAAACCCCTTGCAACATTTCAATATCACACGCAGAACCACTTTCTGCAATTTCACCTGAAATAATTCTGGTTTCTATCGAAACATTTCCTGTGCTTTGCAAACCTTTTGTCTGAAACATTTGTGCTCCTAAATGGTGTCCGACAACCCTTAAGTGTGTCACCCTACGGTTCGCGAATAATGCAGACATGATTGAGACTCCTCTCAGATCAATAATCAGAAGCGGGACCTGGAGATCCATACTGACTCCTGCACATTCAACGATGACTTCTATGATCGTTAGAACCTTTAACACTAGTAATTTAATCCCTTTGTCTCATGATATAAGAAATGTCCGAGATTCTATCATCGGTATCCAAATACCTAGTTTGATCTCGTTACCGACATGCACTCTTTTCTCGTTCCCGTGATATAACATTCTAGTGATCACATCACTTGCTTGCAAGCTATCTTAACGTGATATCACCGAGAGGGCCCAGAGTATATCTATCCGTCATCGGGATTGACAAATTCCACTCTTGATCCATGAGCCTCAACATAACACCTTCATAGCACTGAACCCACCTTTATAGTCACCCTGTTATGGTGTGACGTTTGCTGTTATCAAGATACTCTTCCGGTGTTAGCAATTAACATGATCTCATGGTCTAAGGACTAAGACTACTTCGTATGATGTTATAGCAATATAAACATAATGAATTGATCGTAATGCTATACTTTGGATGAATGTTCATCACATCATTTCACAAATGCTGCGACCTTGTTATTAACAACATCCAATGTCCATGATCAGAAAACCTTGATCATCTTGTTAATCAACAAGCTAGTCTATATGAGAGGCATAACTAGGAACCCTTTTTGTTTATTAAACACACATGTATTGACGTTTCCTATCAATACAATTATAGCATGCAAAATAAACATCTATCATATACAAGGAATACATAATAACAACTTTATTATTGCCTCTCAGGGCATATTTCCTTCATTATGATTAAGTTATAGTTCTCTATGATCATCACGTCTGTTCCCAAGTCGTCCATAACTATGGACACGGATTTTTGAAAAGATTATTACCCTGCAGGGGTGCACAACTTTACCCACACGTACCAACTGATTCTTAGTGCCAGTTAACATTAGCCCTCTTCCTTAGAAGGCCGACAGAGAGTGGTTAACCACGACCTTTACCTTGCTTTCGCCGAGACCATGAGTCACGCCCTAAGGAGATTCCGCCGTAACGGGTCAAGTCGCAAAGTCGGTCCCTAGAGATGTGAACAGGGTTTGAGATTACGGAGGTCGTGCCTCTCCCATTCCCTGCCACACTTACCTACCTGTATGAATGCACCTCCTCCACCTCCTTCGAGAACAACCAGAATGCATATGTCAAATGGAACGTCCGAACTATGTGACTCATGGAATCTACTAGTCAAGTTAGTTGGTCGAGGGGGTTTCCAGGCCCCCTAGTGGTACTACACTCATTTTGGTTCAAGAGGCAAGAACTCAGATCCTAGTGGTGGCAAGTATGGGACTACAAAAAAACCACAACCCATCGTGGCCTCACATACAAGCCTTAGCATGTTTACCACACATCTCTGATCATACCACGTCATCATGTACAACTAGGTTCATTAGTAGCTATGATTCATCAACCGGATGGATCAGCGGTAACAGCTAAGCATGGCTAAGCAAAGATGAATATAGCAGCTCTATCAAAGCTCATAAGCCAAACCCTAGTTATGCTAGGTGCCGTGGATCAGGAAATATAGGCTAAAAAGGAGAACATGCATCAGATAGGATTAGTATATCTATCGATAAAAGACTTTAGAATTGTATGCACATGGAAATAATGAAATACTTTGAAAGCATAGGATTATATCATGTGTGGGGCTTTGCTTTCCTTTGCTTGTTGATACCCAACTATAGATCTTCGGGTTCATCTGCTTGTCATCGTTCATCGATATCCTTCTATGGTGTTGATCTCGGTCTTCAAACTTGAACTCGATATCGTTGCCCACATCAACTCCGAGGTCTACCGAGAAGAAGCAGAAACACCGGAAAGGAAAGCAAAAATCAACACATGGCATCGATGCAATGCTCAAGCAAGGATGATGATATGACTAGTTAAATTGTATTTTAATGAAACCCTAAGGCATGCTTGGTAATTTAAGCGGGGTCCGAGAGGTCCCTAAGGAAGCATCCTTAAGCACACCTCACATCTCTTGTCAAGTTTTACGATTAAGTTATAGTTCTCTATGATCATCACGTCCATTCCCAAGTCGTCCATAACCGTGGACACGGCTTTTCGAAAAGATTATTACCCTGCAGGGGTGCACAACTTTACCCACATGTACCAACCGATTCTTAGTGCCAGTTAACATTAGCCCTCTTCCTTGGAAGGCCGACATAGAGTGGTTGACCACAACCTTTACCTTGCTTTCGCTGAGACCATGAGTCACACCCTAAGGAGATACCGCCATAACGGGTCATGTCCCGAAGTCGGCCCCTAGAGATGTGAATAGGGTTTGACATTACAGAGGTCGTGCCTCTCCCATTCCCTGCCACGCTTACCTACCTGTATGAATGCACCTCGTCCACCTCCTTCGAGAACAACCAAAATGCATATGTCGAATGGAACGCCCAAACTATGTGACTCATGGAATCTACTAGGCAAGTTAGTTGGTCGAGGGGGTTTCCATGCCCCCGTGTGGTTGTACGCTCGTCTTGGTTCAAGAGGCAAGAACTCAGATCCTAGTGGTGGCAAGTATGGGACTACAAAAACCATAGCCCACCGTGGCCTCCCATACAAGCCTTAGCATGTTTAACTCACATCTATGATCATACCATGTCATCCTGTCCAACTAGGTTCATGCGTAGCTCTGATTCATCAACCAGATGGATCAGCGGTAACAACTAAGCACGGCTAAGCACAGACGAATATAGCAGCTCTATCGAAGCTCATAAGCCAAACCCTAGTTATGCTAGGAGAAGTGGATCAGGGAATATAGGCTACAAAGGGGAACATGCATCAGATAGGATTACTGTATCTATCAATAAAAGACTTTAGAATCGTATGCACATGGCAAGAATGAAATACTTTGAAAGCATAGGATTATCATGTGTGGGGCTTTGCTTGCCTTTGCTTGTTGATACCCAACTATAGATCTTCGAGTTCATCTGATTGTCATTGTTCGTCGATATCCTTCGATGGTGTTGATCTCGATCTTCAAACTTGAACTTGATATTGTTGCTCACATCAACTCCGAGGTCTATTGAGAAGAAGCATAAACATCAGAAAGGAAAGCAACAATCAACACATGGCATCGATGCAATGCTCAAGCAAGGATGATGATATGACAAGTTAAATTGTATTGTAATGAAACCCTAAGGCATGCTTGGTAATTTAAGCGGGGTCCGAGGGGTCCAAACCCTAATTCGGAGAAACCCCGGATGCATATGCGAGGGGTTATTTTGTTCTTCTAATTATACTTATGATTAAAGTTTCTTAACAGATCATGATATGAGTCTATTGTGTAGATCTCATTTTTCTGAACATTTTGATATATTATTTGTATTTTTCTAACTTAAAATGAATTAGTTATGATTTTTCCCAATTTAAATCCATTTTTAAATCATTATTAAAACAATTAAACATTTTTGGAATTTATTAAATTATTTTCTAGCTGGCCCCACATGTCAGACTTTTATTAATTTCAGAAATCATTTCCAAAAAGAATAAAACCCTGACAGACAGGGTCCACCTATCAGCATTTTCATTTAATAAAACAATTACAGAAAACAATTAGAATAAAAAGAAAAAGGGTTATGACACCACGCCGACGTTAGCAATGGAGAACCTCCTCTGCCAAGCAAGGATCGCTCGTTCCTTTGCGTGTGGGGCAACGAGAGCAGGTGCACTGGACGCAGGCTTTCGCGCTGGACCTAAAGGTGGCCGCACCGCTCAAAATAGGTCACCGGAGCCACGCCTGTGACGAGCTTCTGCGGTAGCGATGGACGATGATCGATGCAGGGGCGACTGAGAGTAAGAGGGAGCGAGATAGAGGGTCCACAAGGACCGCTGGCTCACCACGAGCACGATGACAAGGTAGGTGGAGAGAGGGGAGGCCGGGAGCGACGACATGGACGGCGGCGAGCTCCGTCGGTGATGAAGAAGATGACGATGTGGGGCTCGACTCAGAGCACCTCGGCTCGATTCATTCCGGGAGGAGGAAGAGGGGAGCACGGCGGTTCTCTAGGGCATTGATACGTCCATTTTGCATCACTATTCTATATCATAATTTACTGTTATTCATTGATATATTTCATATTAAGAGATGATACTTATGTTATTTCATCTGTTTTTGCATGGTTGATGACTTTTGGAGTATGGACCGTTGCAGTCAGGATTCTGATAGAAAAGGTGCTGTTCGGAGGCAAAATTCGCGAAGATAGGAAAATCCAGGAAAATACATGGAAAATCCTATTTTTCTAGAAGACAAAGAAAGCCAGAAGGAAAAGTGGAGATGGGCCATAGGGGGCTCACACCACCCCCTAGCGTGGGCCACCACAGGCCGCACCACCCGGTGGTGTGGCCTCCCTGGTCCACTCCAGCCTCCCCCTCTGGTGTATATTATCCTCAGAAACCCTAAGACTCGGGAAGCGATCACAGAAAGATTCCGCCGCCTCTACGGGGCGGAAAACACCAAGAGAGAAAGATCTCTCTAGCAGACATAATTCTTTCGGGGGAATTCCTTCCCAGAGAGGGGAGATCATCGCCATCAACACCACCATCAAGCCGGACTTCATCGGGATCATCATCATCATCACCACCACCATCATCTCCACCAGCACCATCATCATCACCTCATACCGCTGTAACAATTGGGTTGAATCTTGCATAGTTCTTAGGGGAAACTTTTCCGGTGTTGATTACTCTTTGTAGTTGATGCTATTGAGTGAACCATTGAATTATCGTTTATGTTCAGATTGTTACATATCATTATATCATCTCTGGTCATGATCTATCTGATGTCTTGTGAGTAGTTCGTTTTGTTCTTGAGGACATGGGAGAAGTCATGTTGTTAGTAGTGGAATTGTGTTGAGAAAGATTCAATAGTTTGATATTTAAGTTTTGGTGTACTTCTTCTAGTGGTGTCATGTGAACGTCGACTACATGACACTTCACCTATATGGGCCTAGGGGAATGCATTGTGTATTTGGCTACTAATCGTAGGGGTTGTCGGAGTGACAGAAACCTGAACCCGCGTTAGGAAACCTTTGCACAAGGCACGTAAGGGTCTTAGAGTTTAAAGCTGTGGTTAGGTTTCTACCTTAATTACTTTCTTGTACTTGCGGATGCTTGCAAGGGGTATAATCACAAGTATGTATTAGTCCTAGGAAGGTCGGTACATTAGCACAGGTTCACCCACACAACACTTAGCAAACTAAAGAAGATTAATCAACTATATGAAGCGAAAGCACTTGACGATATTCCCGTGTGTCCTCGAGAATGTTTGGTCATCTTAAGTAATACAACCGGCTTGTCCTTTGCTAAAGAAAGGATTGGGCCACTTGCTGCATTTATTCTTATTGTCTTTTATTTACTCATACGTTATTTACTTGCATTATCAGAAACCCCTAAAAATCCGTTTGGTAAGTATTTAAAGAGAATTCCTGCTCCTAGCCACTCACCAGCACCTTCTGCTCCTCGTTGGGTTCGACACTCTTACTTATCAAAAATACTGCGATACACCCCCTATACTTGTGGGTCATCAAGACTATTTGTTGGCGCCGTTGCCGGGGAGTGAAGCGCTATTGGAGAGTGGAACTGGTAAAGGAAACTTCTACTGTGAGTATTGTTTACTTCTGTTAGTTGCTTTATTTTCAATATGGACAATTTGCTGAGTTTCTTATTTCGTAATGCTACTACCACTGCTAAGGTAGTAGATGAACCACCACCTGCTGAGAATGATACTTTTAAAATACCTACAAGAATTATTGATCGTGTTATGGATAACTATTATGTTGGAGATGGAACTGTCCATCATGGTGATCATTTGCTCTTTATACACGAATTACGCGGGTTGTTCAAGTGTGCAGGTATTACAACATATCAAGTCAAGAAGAAGTTATTCTCATTATCACTGAAAGGAAGAGCCGAGGAATGGTATAAACTGCTGAAGAATGGTCAAGCTCTTGAATGGGAGGAAATAGTACCTCTCTTTTATTCAAAGTTTTATCCTCCTAGTGAGATTCATAAAGATCGGAATCAAATATACAACTTTTGGCCTCTTGATGGAGAGAGTACCGCTCAAGCTTGGGGGAGATTGAAGTTACTAATGCTCAAATGTCTTATTCATGAGCTCCCTCACAATATTATTATCAATAACTTTTATGCAAGGCTCCCTCTACATGATAAGGATTTATGGGATGCCTCTTGTGCTGGATCATTCACACACATGGAAGAAGAAGCTAAATGGGATCTTCTAGACCGTACTCAAGACAATGCTGAAGCATGGGAGAATGACAAAGGAAGAAAGTCAGGTATAAATTATGATTATGAATGCATTGAATCTTTTATGGGAACTGATGATTTTCAAAATATTAAAAATGCTTATGGTCTAGACTCTCAAGCTATTGCAACTTATTTTAAGGCTTTTGCTTCCTATATTGAAGTCCCTAAAAATAAGTGGAATAAGTATCATGAACCATATAAAGATTTTGCTAAGTGTGTTCTTGCAAGAAATACTGAAGTTTATACTGCTAATCATGCTTTACGTGAACCTTACTTTGAGAAAATTCCTTTCCTAGTTAAGATAAAGGAACATTCTATGATAGCTAGTATGGTTAATGAAAGTACAAGTAAAGTTGTTGAACCTGATGAGCAAAATGATGAACCTATAATAGCAAATGTGAAATACTTTGTCACTAAATATGTGGAAGATGGACACACTATCCTCTGTAAGGATATCCGTAATATTGTTTCACAAACTAGTGTTATGAGAGCTAGTGTCCCTGTGTTTTCTGTTAGGATAAGTAATCATTGTTACAATGGTTCTTGTGATAGCTATATCATTAAATTTATGCATGATACTGAAAGTTATTATGAGAGAGGGAAGACTGTTCTCATGCATCTCAATAATATCAAGTTTCCTTGTTTTATGCTTAAAGTCTTTATGTTGCACTTGTTTTGCCTTCCTATGCTAGCAGTCCCTGGTTTCAACAACTTTTTGCTTAAAAAACTCCCTTGCATAGGAAGTGGGTTAGACTTAAACATGTATATTTTTGTTTCTTAATGCTCTCTTTCACTTCAATTCATATGCTTATGTGAGCATCATTGAAATTATCATGCAAATCTTAATGGCTATAAAGAAAGAGCTTTTTGGGAGACAACCCATTATATTCTTGCTTTCAGTTTGTTTTTGTTTCTTTGAGTGTTGGAAGTTATTACTTCGGTAATAACCTCTCCTTATCCTTTTTGTTTGGTTTTTGTGTCAAGATCAACCTCTAATGAGAGAGAAGTAAGATTTGGGAAAGTTGCTATCCCGAAACAGATTTTTGTGCTTCACCATAAAAAATCATGAGAGATCTCTATATGTCGGATTGAGATGTAATGTTTTGTGCTTCTGCCCCAGGTTGTTATTTAACTTTCGTTAGTTTTGCACTTTTTGATTTGAGCAACATAAGATTTTCGAAAAAAGTGATCTTTACCTATTGGTCTGTTTTGACAGATTTTGCCAATCTTGCATTTGCTTCTTAAATCTATTTCCTTTTTGGGTTCTTTTTGGGTTTTTGGAAGGAGTTGCTACAGTATCTTATGTTTTGATGGATTTCAGTTGAATTTTTATGTTAAAAGGTTTATTACCTCGCGTACACTAATGTTGCTAATGAGAAATGTGTGAAGTTTGTTTGAAAGAAATTTCCAGGTTAGTGGAGAAAATGGTGTAATAAGATAGTGAAAGGTCTTATGACTTGAGAAATATGTGTATGAAGATGAAGATATTGATGTTATTCAAGCTGTGACTCCGGAAGAATCTATCAAAGACCAAATTCAGAGACCTGCAGAGTTTGTTTTCGAATAGGTAACAGATCTGGTAAGAAAAGTTCCACGAAAATTCTATCCAGTTGTATTTTTGGAGTTTTTATCCAACAAGGAAAGCTACGAAGCGAAAGAGGGACGGAAACATAGCCAGGGTGACTCACACCATCCCCTGGCACGGCCCCCCTGGTCGCGCCAGCAGGTGGTGTGGCCGCCCCGGACTCCATCTCCGACCCGTTTTCTCCCAGTACCTTCCTTTTGTTGTAAAAACCTCGTAATATATAATCCCCCGGATCCCCCGAGGTTTGTATATCGTGTTCTCGTCGTGTTTTTGTTTCGGTCTGTTTTGTTTAGATGTCGTTCAGGGGTTCATCTTCAAAGGATTATGAGCTACGACACCGTCGCGAGCGCCATCACAATCTTGAGCAGAAGACCTCCGTAGGATGGGTGGAAGAAGAAAGGATCGCAACTAGGCGTGAAGACATGGATCGGAACGGTAGGGAGGAAGTAAAGGACATGACAGAAGGCATGAAGGGGCTGATACCTCCAACTCTAGATCTCAGTTCCTACCCTGCAGTAGTGGAAGCTCTACGAGTAACTGATGAGTTCTGCGACAAGTACCGAGTCTTGAGGAGGAAGGTGGATATGCTTCAAGAGGAGAATAACAGGCTTCGCAAGATACTAGAAGATTTCCTCACACCAATCGAGAGAATACCACCACCACCGAAGGAGTAATCCGTCATCAGGTTTTGGCATCCCCTTGGTTTGTTCCAAGCTTGGGGGAGTGCCGCGGTATCATATCACTATCTTCTATCTTTTTACCTTTTTAGTAGAGTCATATCATGAATAGAGAAGTTATCATGTAGGATGGTTTGCATTATGGAAGTGTCCCCCCTCTCGTTAGATATCTATGTATCCCTTGGAGTGAGTTGCCGTTATGGAATGTTAATGAGAAGTTCTATCATTTACTCTTTTGCATATCTTATATTTGTCATGGTGGTGTCACGGTAGATGCCATGGATAAGCTAAAGGTGGGGACAATATGCACTAGAGGAATCCAGGGAGGGATAGTGTGGTGATTCCACACACAGATGTTTTGTATTCAGTTGGTTTCCACGGTTTACAAGTGCTCCTTGAGCTGTGTTGGGGAGAGGAGGAAGAAGGAACTCTCTTACTCTCTCCACTAGCTAGCTCTCATGGACCAACTAGAGATCTACCAAGTAAAGCTCAACCCCTTCTACAGATGCCCTAGCCCTCCTTATATAGGGGTGGCTAGGTCTCCAATTAGGGCATACATGGAGGCATATTCCAGGGAATATGCCTCTTCCCAAAATAGTAAACCGACCAGGTCTCTTTTCCCTTAGCGTAAGCCATGCAGAGGCTACGTGAGCCTCTGCGGCGCCAGCGTCATCTAACACAGGCAGCGTCACCCTTGTCGGCCACGCCTCGGTGGTCCTGGCCTGTGTCTGCTTCGCTCACACTCTGCGTACAACGACCTCCTTTTGACCAGCAAGATACCTTCCTTCTCTTGCAAGCCTGATATAACTCGGATGATGCCTGGTTAATCCGGCCACACCGCTACCTGCATACAAGTTATATAAATCCTGCCAGCATATGACATAAGTCGGTCGGGACTCAGTTAGGTGGACATCCTCTGGTCCGGGTTACTCCGTGATTCGGCCTGCCTTGAGGTGACTCGGCCAGCACTTGCTTTGACCTTGCCGTACCTCGGCTAACTCGGCCTTTATACCCCGGCGTGACCCTACCCGGGGGTATCCCCCCAACATTAGTCCCCGAAGCTGGTGCGGTCTTAGCGGCCTCAGCCGCTAAGGCCACAACAGGTTCAATCTTACCGAGCCTCTTGCTCCTTTTTCCGAGTTACATCATATCCTGGATTTCATTGGCTAGCTTTGCCCTTGGCACATTCCGAGTTTTCACTCGCTGGCCAGGTCACCCTATAGTTATCCGGGTTATTCTTCCTTCTCTCGTACGCTTCCCCACGTGGAGGGTAATCATTATTTTGCCTCATTTTAAGGGCCTGCACCAGTTACTGCTGCAGTTAATGTCAGGTGTTACTGTTGCACATGTCACATCGTGTCTGTCTCCTCGTTAACTGTATCACCATGTCGCGTCGTGGGATCTCCTGCGCCTTGTGGCCCCTCTTGTGGCTCGTCTCTGATTGGATGATCCGGATTATACACGGCCACACCATGTGGACCTTCTGCACCGCACGATCCCACTACCCCGCTGGGGCGTGGTTAAATAGGGGAGGGGCGCGCCCCTTGGGACTTTTCCCCATTCCAGTGCCCCTCTGCCTCTTCTTCTTCTTCCTCCCAATGCGGTGACGCGCCGCCGCACCTTGCTTAGCTTAGCGCGCTGCGCTGCGTTCCATCTGCGCATCTCGTCGCGCCAGCATCATGCTGCCACACCGCTGATAGGGCTAGTGAGGACAGCGACCTGGACATGACCGAAGAGGAGCTCACCGTCGCGGAACAGGAGATGGAGGAGGATGCAGAGAACGCCGAGCGTGGTGCCTGGGCTGGGTCCTGGGTATGCCAGGACGACCTCGACTGGCTCTACTGCACGCGTCGTATCCCAGAGGGCGTCGTTGCCCGTCTCGCCGCCGAGGAGCTCGCTCCCTCACCCAATCCGGGTGAGTTCGTAGTGTTTCTCTCCCACTTCCAGCGCGGATTCGGTCTCCCCGTTAGTGATTTCTTCCACGATTGGCTCAACACCTATGAGCTTCAACCGCACCACCTTCCGGCAAATGCCATCACATCTCTTTCTTCCTTCGCCTCCACCATTGAGGGGTATGTCAGATTGTGGCCCACTAAGGAGCTTTGGATCCGGTTTTTCGGTCTGCGCCGGAACGTGATTCCGAATAAAGAGCTTGACCTAGAGGGCAAACAACTCACGCAGTTCGGCGCTGCTTCTATCGGTCCCCGGAAACAATTCGTCTTTCCTCGAGTCACGGGGCTTGATTCTTGCAAGGGCTAGGCCCAGACCTTCTTTTATGTCAGAAATGGCACGACTGAAGATCTGATCCGGCTGCGCCCCTACGCTCCGGGTCCTCCTAATCCGAATCTGTGGGACTGGATCTCCAAGAAACCCACTGTCCTGGCGAACCAAGTCAACAAACGGTTCTAGGAGCTGAAGGATGCCGGGATGCGCAATGAGGATGTGATGATCACTTTCATCCGCAACCGGATCTCCCCTCTCCAGAAATGCACACATAAACTTTGCCACATGAGCTGGCGCCTTGACCCCAACCGAACTTCCTCATTCGAGTTGAGCAACACCGAGATTTTCCGCCGGGTCAAGGCCCTCTTCACTACTAACAAAAACTTCTCTGCTGATTAGGAGTGGGGGATCGAGCACTTCTACCGAGATAAGCTCCCTCCTGCGGTAAATCCCGTGATCCAATCTTCTTCCGAGTTATATCATATGTCAGAATTTGCTGTTTGTTTGATCTCTTTGCATTTTCTTCTCAGTTGTTTCTTCAGCAAACCCTCGAGGATGGCACCAAGCCTTCTCTCAAGTGCATGAATGATCGAGATGCCCCGGACGAGGAGGAGCCGGATCAGGAGATGTTCCTGCCATTCCCCGATGCCACCAGACAACCCACCGGTAACTTCTCTTCCTTAAGGGATTGGCCTGATGATGAAGATGATTCCGACGCTGAGGTGATGAAAGCATTTGATGTTGTCCCCCTTTCTTACGCCTTTCCGGCATCAGCTAACCCGGGTGGGCAGATCCATGAAGATCCTCCCCTCGCTATGGGCGAGCCTGTCCCAGCCGCATCAAAGAAAAGGGCGGTTGCATCTGCTTCTTCCTCCGGAACTTCTAAACCAACCAAGAGGCGAAAGAAGTCCGCAGACAAAGCTGCCACCAAGCCTACTACTAAGCCCATAACCCGGAGGGCTCGCAAGCCCAAGGAGCCTTTGACCTCTAATGAGTAAGTATCTTCTTCCTTATCCAATTTTCTACTTCGTGTTTTGCTATTCATTTGTTCTTCCTTTGTTATAGTTTCTTATCATTCATTGTTTGATTCGGCAGGGCTGCGGTGGAGGTTCCTCAGAGCGGATCCGGCATCGCCTCGCCGCTCCGACATAGCCTTTCTCCCTCTCGTGGCGATGATACACGCCCGTTGAGCCCCATCCAGGAGGGTTCAGCGGCTGCTCCGGGTTCTAGCCCACCTCGTCCAGATGAGGGCAACCTTGGTGCAAGGGGAAGTGGCTCCACCTCGGCTCAGCCGCAACCAGCTACCTCCGAGGTACCCACATCACCCTCGCGAAGACAAGCACCAGCACAAGCACCAGCGCCAGCACCAACAGCAGCAGCGCAAGCATCAGCAGCACCACCAACTCCCTCCGCCTTGTCCAAGTCTTCCAAGACTCGGCGAGAAGACACAACTAGCACCAAGGCTAGCACCAAGGCAGTCCCCAAGGGCAAATCCGTAGCACAAACCTCAACCTCCCAGAAGTAGCCCAAGGGTAAGAAAGCTTCTGACACCGCTAGGGTAGCATCTATTGAGGCTGGACAGCGCACTCTCGCGTCCATGCTTCCGAAGAAGACCCCACCGAAGAAAGGCACCTCTGCTGGGTCAGCTGATGTGCAACTTGTTCTTCACACTAGCCCCACCGCTGCACAAGTTGAGAGGAAAGAGGGCCACGCCAAGGGTTTGATCGCGCCCCACATTCTTAGCGGAGAACGCTATCCTCCGACCTTGATCGAGTTCGTCAATAACTGGAACAAGGTGGAGTTCGTCCATAACGATGATCTTCCGGAGAAATTTGGGCCTGCCGAGTTTGCTGCACAGATGAACACAGCTGCTAAGGCAATCAACCTTGCCGGCCGAATGATGGAGGTACGCTACCTTGCTTTCTCTTTAACATGCACTAGTGCTTAGTGATATAACCATTAGTCCCCGAGCCTCCGGGGGAGTAACTTGTTACTCAGTCGGATGCTCCTTAGAGAATTAGCATAGCTCCCTAGTAACTTCAACTATGCACACACTTAGAGCCGGGTTAAGTTCCACTTGGCCCGGATCTTGCACACTTCGAATATGCACACACCTAGAGCCGGGTTAAGTTTCACTTGGCCCGGATTTTGTACACTTCGAATATGCACACACCTAGAGCCGGGTTAAGTTCCACTTGGCCAGGATTTTGTACACTTTGAATATGCACACACCTAGAGCCAGGTTAAGTTCCACTTGGCCCGGATTTTGTACACTTCGAATATGCACACACACCTAGAGCCGGGTTAAGTTCCACTTGGCCCGGATTTTGTACACTTCGAATATGCACACACCTAGAGTCGGGTTAAGTTCCACTTGGCCCGGATTTTGTACACTTTGAATATGCACATGACTAAGCTATCCTTTTGTACTCTTTTTAGGTGACTACCAATCGCCGGAGCACTGAGTTTCAGCATCTTTTGCACACACATAAGCTGCTGCGCTCGAAACATACTACGCTTCTCGCCGAATTCGAGAAAAGGGGTAAGTTTTTCCTTGGCATTTTTCCCATTTCTCTTTGTCTTTTTCCGCCGAACTAATCTGTCATTCGGATTGGGCAGCCGGAGTGGAGGCTGAGAACATCCTTATGAGGAAAAACTTGAACCAGATAAAGGGTAAGTCATTTTTGCTTAATCGTCCTCCACTACATGCTCACATGGTATGAGAAAATCAACCTCAATCTTCTTGAGCGCATGCGCACCGGATCAAGGTGGTCCAATGATCCAGATTGGATAGCTCGGTGCAAGGCTTATGCCCATAGCCTCATTCAGTATGCCCCCATCCATCAATGGAACGAGGGACCAAGCTTCCTTGGCGCTGTCGACGATGAATATGTCGAAGATGGTTCAGGTGAGGAGGAGGAGGACGAAGCCTCGGACGTCGAAGAAGATGAAGACGATGTTGAAGCCGAGGCCGGAGTTCCACCTGCTGGCGCCGAGTTACCTCCCCCTGCTGCTCCTTGATCAAACACTTTGTAGTTTATCAGATCCCCGGTATGCCGGGTGCAAATGTATTAAGCACACAAGTTATATTTTGCTACTAAGTTGCTTGTGCCGGATTAACTTGGGCATAGTCCCCGAGTTTCATTTTCTTGTTTCTCCAATTTCGTGGCTCGACTCGTGTCTACCTTGGTTCGGTTTTATGACTTACGAGTCTGAGCTTCAAAATTTGACTTAACAATACTTGGGAACTTTAGGATTAGCTCAAAATAATTCAGCATAGTAAACATAAAGTAAGCATAAGGTTAATCCGAATAAAAAATGTCGGCTCGATTAAGTTATTTTCCTTAGTCATTTTTCGTGTGCTACGCAATTCCAAACTTGTTCTCTTGCTTGCCATGAAGCCAAATCTTGTTGGATAGCAGCAAATCGAAGAGTTGAGTTTTTGGGTGCTCACACACTACTAATCCGGCTTAGGCAGAAGCAACTCACACCAACCGACATAAAAATAAATAACAAGTATAGAAGACAACGAATATTATTAAGGCAGTCCCCGAGTTACTGCTCGAGGTGCCGCGATTTCATTGATAAACTCATTGCCGGCATACATACCGACGAATGAGAGACTCGGATACACACACTTCTTTGCTAAGTGTAGAAAGGACGAAGTAGGGCTACATTCCATGGACGCTTAGATTCCTCGCCAGACCTATCCGCCTTGTTCTTCTCTTGTGGTTTTGCATTGATGAGATAATACGAGTCATTGTGCAATGCTTTGCTCACAATGAATGGCCCTTCCCATGGGGGGGATAGCTTATGCATGCCAGCAGTACGTTGTACCAACCGGAGTACCAGATCACCTTCCCGGAAGACTCGGGGGTTTACTTTCCGGCTATGATAGCGTCGGAGATTTTGCTGATATATGGCGGATCTGGACAATGCCAATTCTCTCGCTTCTTCCAGCAGATCAACATCATTTTGTCGGGCTTCTCGCACTTCGGCTTCTGTGTATTGGGTGACCCTAGGCGAATCATGCTCTATGTCGGCTGGTAGTACAGCTTCTGCCCCATATACCAGAAAGAATGGCGTATAGCCTGTTGATTGATTCGGAGTTGTTCTTAAGCTCCACAGTACCGCTGGTAGTTCTTCTATCCAGCACCCCGCTGATCTTTGCAGCGGCTCAATGAGCCGGGGTTTTATCCCGGATAATACTAATCCGTTGGATCTCTCCACTTGTCCGTTCGATGTTGGGTGGGCTATCGAGGCAACGTCCAGCCAGATCTTCTTATCTCGGCAGAATCGCGCAAATGCCCCTTCAGCAAAATTTGTGCCATTATCTGTTATGATACTATGAGGATAGCCGTATCTCAAGATGATACCTTTGAGGAATGTTACGGCCGTAGCTCCATCACATTTCCTTATTGGCTTTACTTCAATCAATTTTGTAAACTTATCAACCATGACTAAGATGTGGGTCATGTTCCCTCTTGCTGGTTTAAACGGGCCAACCATGTCCAAACACCATACAGCAAATGGCCAGGTAATTGGTATAGTCTTGATCTCCGACATTGGCATATGTGTCTTGGTTGCATACCTCTGACAACCATTGCACTTTCTTACTAGATATTCTGCTTGTTCCAAGGCACTTGGCCAGTAGAACCCATGCCGGAAAGCTTTTGCCACTAAAGCTCTGGATGAGGCGTGATGCCCACATTCCCCTTGATGTATATCCCGGAGGATGTCAAGCCCTTCTTCCGGGTCAACACCTCGCTGTAGTACATTTGTGACACTTCTCTTGTATATTTCGGCATTTATAATTGTGTACGCCTTTGCGCGCCTCTGAATTTGCCTAGAAAGCACCTCTTCACTGGGCAAAGTTCCATCCTTCAGGAATTGAAATATGGGCAGTGCCCAAGCTGGTATAGCTCACACTGGAAACACATCCTCATCTATTTCCATTTGCTCCACCGGCATAACCTCGGCCGGATCATGCTGCATAGTCCCCGGGTTCTGTGAAGCAGTCCCCGGGTTTCCTGAACCACTTCCCACGTCAATGTCCATGGGTACATCTCCGGACTCCGGATCTGCCGGGATGTAGATTGAGTCGGTTTCTGGGGACGACCTAATAGATGGTTTTCTGAGGTGTTCTAGTGCTACACCCGGTGGAATTGCTTGTCGCGTTGATCCGAGCTTCAACAATACGTCGGCAGCCTCGTTTTCCAGCCGGGGTACATGGTGAAACTCGCATCCCTCAAAGTACCCAGATATCTTTTGCACATGGAATCTGTACAATGCCATGTTTGGATCAAGAGCGTCCCACTGCCCTGAGACTTGCTGAACTACCAAATCCGAGTCGCCAAAGCATTGGATCTGACGTATTCCAATTTCTTTTGCCACTTTGAGCCCATGCACAAGTGCTTCATATTCGGCGACATTGTTTGACGCTGCGAAATGGATCCGCAGCACATACTTCAGCTGGTCGTTCTTTGGCGAGGTAAGTACAACTCCGGCGCCTAACCCGGTTTTTGTTTTTGATCCATCAAAGTGCATTCTCTAGTAGTTCGGATCTGGTAATGGTGGTTCGTATTGCATTTCGGCCCAATCCACGAAAAAGTCGGCCACAGCCTGAGACTTGATCGCATCTCTCCTGTCGTATTGGGGAGCATAAGGGGCTAGCTCAATTGCCCATTTTGCGATTCAGCTGCATGCTTGTTACTCATTATCTCAGATATAGGGGCTTCACATATCACTTTGATTGGGTGTTCTTCAAAGTAGTGTTTTAGTTTCTTTGCCGGCATATACACACCATATGCCATTTTCTGATAGTGCGGATAGTTTTTCTTCGATGTGGATAATACCTCGCTCAGTTAATAGACTGGCCTTTGCACTGACTTACCCTCTTCATCGTGCTCGACCACCACCACTGCACTTACAACTCGATTGGTTGTGGCTATATAGAGCAACATTGGCTCTTTTGATAGTGGAGAGGCTAACACTGGTGCAGTGGCTAACATTTTCTTTAATTGGATGAAGGCTTCATTGGCCTGTGACATCCATACAAACTTGTCCGCTTTTTTCATTAGTTGATAGAGAGGCAATGCCTTTTCTCCCATCCGACATACAAACCGACTTAAAGACGCCAGGCAACCAGTGAACTTCTGGATATCGTTAAGACACTTCAGCAATTCCATTCTCTCTCTGGCTCGGATTTTAGTTGGGTTAACTTTGATACCTCGGCTGGAGACGAGAAATCCGAGTAATTTTCCAGCCGGGACACTGAAGGTACATTTCTCCGGGTTAAGCTTCATCCGGAATATCCTTAGGTTCGCAAATGTTTGCCTAATATCTTCAAGGAGCGTTTTGCTTTCCTTAATTTTTATAACCACATGATCCACATATACTTGCACATTTCCACCAATTTGATCGTGCAAACATTTTTGCATACATCTTTGGTACGTTGCCCCTGCATTACGTAAACCAAAAGGCATGGTGTGATAGCAATAAGCCCCATACGGGGTGATAAATGCAGTCTTTATTTGATCATTTGGATTCAGAGGTATCTGGTGGAAACCAGAATATGCATCTATGAATGACAACAATTCACACCCCGCAGTAGAATCTATGACTTGATCTATCCTCGACAGTGGAAATGGATCTTTTGGGCACGCCTTATTCAGGTTCGTGTAATCGATACACATACGCTAAACCACTGCCACATTCGGATCATCTTTCTTCTTTTCCACCAGCACCGGATTAGATAGCCAATCCGGGTAAAGCACTTCCATGATAAACCCAGCTGCTAGGAGCCGAGCTATCTCATCTCTAGTGACTTTTCTCCTATCTTCGGCGAAGCGGCGGAGAGGTTGCTTCACAGGCTTTGCTCCGGGTCTCACATTCAAAGAGTGCTCGGCCAACTCCCTCGGAACACCTTGCAAGTCATGTGTGGACCAAGCAAAAATATCTCGATTCTCACGGAGGAAGTTGACGAGCTCGCTTTCCTAATTGTCATTTAACCCGGCACCAATTGTTATGGTGCGCTCTAGGAACAGATCATCAACAGGCACTTTCTTCGTATCTTTCGTTGCTTGAAACGAAACACTCCCATGCGGGTTACTCAACGTCGGCATATATTGCTGAGCGGATTGAGCCAATGCCGCCACATCCTGGATCTTTCTCTTTTCCTGTGCGATCACTAGTGATTTGGCCAGGTTAGACCCGGCCGACGCACACTCAATGGAACGTCGGAAATCTCCATCTATGGTAATTACTCCATTTGGGCCGGGCAACTTCATCTTCAAGTAGCTGATGTGATAACTTGCCATGAATTTGTTCAGGGCAGGCCTGCCGAGGAACGCGTGATACGCACTTTCTAGGTTCACCACCTCAAACTCCAAATTTTCAGTTCGGCAGTTATCTCGTGTGCCGAACAATACGTCAACCCGGTCCTTGCCAATGGGCTCACACGAAATGCCTGGCACGATACCATGGAAAGTTGTTCTGGTAGCCTAGAGCATGTTCTCCGAAATACCCAACTTGCGCATCGTATCCACGTACATAATATTGATGCTGCTGCCATTGTCTATCAGCACCTTAGAAAATCTTACATTGATGTTTGGCCCGATGAACGTCGGGTCCAGCACTAACGCATACGAACCAGGGCTAGGCATGAGCTTGGGGTGGTCCTTGATATTCCAGGTGATTTCCTGATCCGACCAAGGCATATACCTCGTAACTGCGGGCATTACCGCATTCACCTCCATATGTCGGCGCTACAAACTCTTTCTATCTGTTTCCTCTATAGTAAACACGTAATAACTCTGGTGATGCTCTCTGTATTCATTTCTCCCCTCATTTCCGGGATACCTCTGATCCGGCTGATGTTGGTTTTCTACCTGATGCACTGCATCTCTTCTTTCATGGTTTTCATACCTCGGTGAAGGGGGTGGCAACTTTAATTGTTGCGTGTTCACTCCGGAGAGCAATTGCTGCCGGGGTAACTCCTGCCAAGGTTGATCATTCCGAGGTGCCTGAGCATTCCCCGAACCACTTTGTTCTATCTTCCTCATCCATTCACATTGCCGAGTCATGTGACCCGCCGGGTTATTCGGATTTGGTGTGTGAAATTTACACGGCTGATCCAGCATTGCCTCATAGATATACCTTAGACGGTCCTTATTTTCTTGCCACTGTTTCTTCTGCTCTGGCGTCCAAGTTTTCTTGCCATCATTTCTTGGAGTCCATTGTTGCCCTCCAGTTTTCTGACGCTGATTACTCCCTGCTCTGGGTTGATCTTGATTTACAGCTGCAACTTGTTGCGAACTATACCTGTAATCCGGTATATCATCTCTTCTCTTACCCCGGTAGTCATTCTGCCGGGATGACCCGGCTCCATCTCGCTGGTAGTGCTCCTCACTTGACTCGTTTGACACAAGCCTAGGTTGAGTCGGATCACCCAAGGTGTACGAATCAGCGATCCGGATTGTCTCTGCCAGTGTAGTTGGCATATCCCTTTGCAAATTTTGCCATAGCATGCTTGCATATATACACCCTTGTGCAAACCATGTTATGGCCTGCGACTCAATCACGCCCTCACACGAATTTCGCACTGTGCACCACCGGGTTAAGAACTCCCGGCCTGTCTCATTCGGTCTCTACTTGCACATTGCTAGGGTATGTGGCCTATTTGGCCTCTGATACGCGCTCGAGAAATTACTGACAAACATTTCATCAAAATCGATCCAACAGTTGATACTTCCGGGTGGCAAATTGTTTAGCCATACCCTTGCTGGCCCCTCCAGCATTTGAGGTACGTATCTCATAGCCCACCTCAAGTTGCCTGTAGCAATTTTCACTGTTGTCGCGTAGTTGATCAACCAATCCTCCGGCTTGGTGCTACCATCATATGTTTTTGTGCCTCTGGGCAACTGGAAGTTCGGTACCGGAGGTTCCTTCATGATCCGGGGCCCAAAACATGCAGGACCCGGCGGACCTTGACACTCAATTTGCTCCGACCTATAAAGCCGATCCAGTTTTAACCTGGCGTCGTCGGGCATCAAGTTCTTGCTTCCCAACCTTGACCCTATCACATGATAGTCCGGCCTAGGGTATCCTGCATTCACCATTTCCGAATCACCATCATTGTATCTATCTTGCTCCTATGGAGAGGCTCTATGTTGCATACCTTGGCCGGCACTTTGCTCTTGTCGTGGTATATTCCGCTACTGTGGTTGCCCTGCACCCGCCGAGTTACGCTGTTTGTCATTACCATTCTCAGCATTTCCCTGACCGGCATTGCCTTGGTCGTGGTTACCTCGGCCAGCTTCACCTCGGCTGACACTTCGTCGGTCCTCATTACCCTGCACTTCTTTTCCTTTCCCTGCCCTTGTCGGGTCATATGGGACTATCTGTTTGTTTCTCCTCGCCGAGGTTACCACCTCCTCTCTTCTTGGGCCACCATGTGGCGATGATGCAGCTCCAGCAGATTTCTCCGGTTGCCTACTGCTGAATGAACGACTTTGGAGGCCCCAGCTTTTCCCGGATTAGCCCTGAGTAACTCTTCATTTTGTTTGTTCGTGATCTGAACTAACTCATTGACCCTATCCTGCTGTCTTTGCCGGGCTTCACCCGTCAAACCCTCTAACTCGGCCGCAGTTGCATCTGCTGCTCTGAGGTTCTTTGCCGGGGTACTATACTTCGGCAGTCCCACGGACAGAATGTTCTCTGATTCCTCAACTCTAGTATCACCCTCTTTGTTCATTTCACTAATGAGGTTTCTCCCCTTTATTTTTACAGCATCTACCTTATTTGCCTTAGCATACTCACGCAGTGTCATGTTCAACGACTGTTGAGCCACTGCTATCTTTTTCGCACCCTCTAGTATTTTCTGCCTAGTCTCCTCTAACTTGGCCTGTGCCTGAGCCGGATCTACTGCAGGTGCTATGGGGTTCTCTAGGCTATCTATCGCCTGCTGTAGAACATTCTCTAGCCTCTCTAGTGGAGGACCTCTACTTTTCCTCGGTGCCTTTGGTGTTACCTCCGGATCTGGTGCCGGATCCTTGCTCACGCCAGCGTTAGGCGCAGTCATCATCACCTTGTCACGGTCAGGGGAGCGAGCAATACGCGCCCCACGAGCCACGCTAAGAGGTGGCTCGCCTCCCTCGATGACGTGCCACGGATGAACGCACGACACATCGATAGCAACGTAGATCTTGTGCGCGCCAAGCTTGACGAAGAGGCCGTTGCGCGGGAGGGGTCGCTTGCCGAAGCAGCCAGCATTGTCGCTGACAAAGTCCAGCGCTCCAAAGCGCTGAACAAGCCTGGAGACGATGCGTTATCCGGTGCCGATGAGGTTTCCCGTCTGGATCTTCACTCCTGCTAGCATCGCTAGCCCCACGGTGGGCGCCAACTGTCGTGGTGGTGTCACGGTAGATGCCATGGATAGGCTAAAGGTGGGGACAATATGCACTAGAGGAATCCAGGGAGGGATAGTGTGGTGATTCCACACACAAATGTTCTGTATTCAGTTGGTTTCCACGGTTTACAAGTGCTCCTTGAGCTGTGTTGGGGAGAGGAGGAAGAAGGAACTCTCTTACTCTCTCCACTAGCTAGCTCTCATGGACCAACTAGAGATCTACCAAGTAAAGTTCAACCCCTTCTACAGATGCCCTAGCCCTCCTTATATAGGGGTGGCTAGGTCTCCAATTAGGGCATACGTGGAGGCATATTCCAGGGAATATGCCTCTTCCCAAAATAGTAAACCGACCGGGTCTCTTTTTCCTTAGCTTAAGCCATGCAGAGGCTACGTGAGCCTCTGCGGCGCCAGCGTCATCCGACACAGGCAGCGTCACCCTTGTCAGCCACGCCTCGGTGGTCCTGGCCTCTGTCCGCTTCGCTCACGCTCTGCGTACAGCGACCTCCTTTTGACCAGCAAGATACCTTCCTTCTCTTGCAAGCCTGATATAACTTGGATCATGCCTGGTTAATCCGGCCACACCGGTACCTGCATACAAGTTATATAAATCCTGCCGGCATACGACATAAGTCGGCCGGGACTCAGTTAGGTGGACATCCTCCGGTCCGGGTTACTCCGTGATTCGGCCTGCCTTGAGGTGACTCGGCCAGCACTTTCTTTGACCTTGCCGTACCTCGGCTAACTTGGCCTTTATACCCCGGCGTGACCATACCTGGGGTATCCCCCCCAACAATATTAGTTTTCAATTCATGGTTATATGATTGATCTTGTCATTAGTATTGGTTTCACTTTGGGATCATGGAATTAATTTAGTTGGTTTTGGCAAACCTGGCTCGGTCAGTAGCAACACTATTTTGAGAATTGAATGAAAAAGATAAAAGTACTCTAAAGAAATATAATTTCATCATCTTTCTTTCTTGATTTGCTCATAAGTTTAGTATTCTCTAGTTAAGATCTTTTGTGCTTCCAAGGAAGATTGCATGTTTGTTTTTATCACTTGTATGTTTGTTTGTTTCCTTCAACTCTTATGCTTGCTACCGAGCCTTGCTAGCCAAAAACCTGTACTGAGAAGGAATGCTTCTCGTGCATCCAATCCTCAAACCAAAACCTATGCCATTTGTGTCCACCATACCTACCTATTAGCATTATTTCTATTACAAGTAAATTCAGGTCTTTATCTACCTTCCAAATTAAACTTGTTATGTGAAAATTAGTGATTAAAGCTCTCACGAACTTGATGGCACACTTTACTTTCTTGCACTTAATAAACTTGAACCATTGTGCCCAACTATGTTGCGTATATGCTTAGCACTTTATAAGTTGTGAATTAGCTGAACCATGCTATCATGGGGAACACTTTCATCATTGCACTGATACTTTGTACCTAGTTGATGTCATGTTCTTTTGTCTATGGATGTCATTGGTGTGAAATGAAAGGGGAGCTTGTAAGTCCATGGAGTTATGTATGTGTGTTAGAGAAACGCCCGGGCCGCCGGTCTAATCCATGTTGTCATGGTGGAAACCTGCAGCGTAACCATAACGAGCATCTATGAAGCATTCTTCTTATAAAAAAAGAGATTGAGATTGAGAAAAAGAGAAAAAGAAAAAAAGGAGAAAAGAGGAAAGAGAGAAAAAGCACCATATTCCCATGGTAAATAAGAAGATTGCTGAGATGCTTGTTGTCTGCTTCCCCTGTCATTTTGATATGGGGGTTTCTTTTGTATCATTGGGCAAGGGGTACCCCGTTGGCGGTTCTCTATGATACACACGTACTTACTATGACAAGAACTTACCAGTGACTAAACTTGAGTAGCATGAGGAGCGGCCCTCGTATTCAAGGGACATGAGATTTTCAACTTGCAACTTGTCAAGCATATCCTCATATTTGATCACTTTAACATTAACCACCTAAAGATGCTGATGATAGGGGCAATGAGAGCTGAAAGCTAATAAGTACCATGATTTTTGGAAGCTCTTTATGAAACTTGAAATCCCTGCTTCCCTCTGTGAAGGGCTGATGACCCACAAGTATAGGGGGTGTATCGCAGTATTTTCGATAAGTAAGAGTGTCGAACCCAACGAGGAGCAGAAGGTGCTGGCTAGTGGTATGGATCAGGAATTCTCTGCAAATAATTAGCAAACGGATTTTTAGGGGTTTTCGATATAGCAAGTAAACAAAGTACGAGTAAATAAAAGACAGTAGGAATAAATGCAGCAAGTGGCCAAATCCTTTATGCAGCAAACGACAAGCTGGTTGTATTACTTCAGATGACCAAACGTTCTCGAGGACACATGGGAAGACTGTCAAGTGCTTTCGCTTCATATAGTTGATTAATCTTCTTTAGCTTGCTAAGTGTTGTGTGGGTGAACCTGTGCTAATGTACCGCCCCATCCAAGACTAATACATACTTGTGATTATACCCCTTGCAAACATCCGTAAGTACAAGAAAGTAATTAAGGTAGAAACCTAACCACAGCTTTAAACTCTAAGACCCTTACGTCCCTTGTGCAATGGTTTCCTAATGGGGGTTCAGGTTTCTGTCACTCCGGCAACCCCTATGATTAGTAGCCAAATACACAATGCATTTCCCTAGGCCCATATAGGTGAAATGTCATGTAGTAGACGTTCACATGAAACCACTAGAAGAAGTACACCACAACTTAAATAACAATCTATTGAATCTTTCTCAATGCAACTCCACTACTAACAACAAGACTTCTCCCATGTCCTCAAGAACAAAACGAACTACTCACAAGACATCATATGGATCATGATCAGAGATGGAATAATGATGTATAACAATCTGAATATAAACAATAATTCAATGGTTCACTCAATAGCATCAACTACAAAGAGTAATCAACATCGGGAAAGTTTCCCCTATGAACTAGTGCAAGATTCAACACAATTGTTACAGCAATATGGAGATGGTGATGAGGGTGTTGATGGTGATGATGGTGGTGATGATAATGATGATGATGATCCCGATGAAGTCCAGCTTGATGGTGGTGTTGATGGCAACGATCTCCCCTCTCCACGAAGGAATTCCCCCGGCAGAAATCTGACTGCCGGAGAGATCTTTCTCTCTCGGTGTTTTCTGCCCTGCAGAGGCGGCGGAATCTTTCTGTGGTCGCTCCCCAAGTCTTAGGGTTTCGGGAGGATGATATACGCTAGAGGGGAGAGGCTGGAGTGGGCCAGGGTGGCCACACCACCTCCAGGCACGGCCTAGGGCTGCCCGCACCATGGGGTGGTGTGGGCTCCCTGTGGCCCATCTCCACTCCATCTTCTGGCATCCTTAGTCTTCTAGAAAAATAAGATTTTCCGTATATTTTCCCGGATTTTCCGATCTTCACGAATTTTGCCTCCAAATAGCACCTTTTCCATCAGAATCCTGACTGCAGCGGTCCATGCTCCAAAAGTCATCAACCATGCAAAAACAGATGAAATAACATAAGTATCACCTCTCAATACGGAATATATCAATGAATAATAGTGAATTAAGACATAGAATAGTGATGCAAAATGGACGTATCAACTCCCCCCAAGCTTAGACTTCGCTTGTCCCCAAGAGAAACTGAGCTCAATAAACATGGCCTCAGGTTTATGGAGTGAAGAGTCGATAAAAGAATACGGACAAGAAGCATCACATTCATCAAATACATAGATCATAATAGAAGACAACTCACTATTATATAACTCAACTTGCAATGAGTATAGGAAACACAATAAAGATACATAAAGTGAATCATAATTGGTAAAGGCAAACTTAGCTCTTGGTCAAAGAATAGTTGATAATTTGCTGGAGTTCACAAATAGCTGGTTTTTCAAAGATAGCTTTCAAAGTAGTAAAATCAAGATAAGAGCAATGTGCAAAACAAGGAACATAAGAAACATGATTGAATAAATCATCATATGAATGAATGAAACACAACATCTCAAAATACTTGCTGAGATAGAAGGGAGTAGGTTTACTGACTCAACTACAAAGTAAAAGAAAGGGCCCTTCGCAGAGGGAAGCAGGGATTGCAAGTCTCATAAAGAGCTCCCAAAAATTATGATACTTACTAGCTTTCAGCTCTCATTGCCCCTATCATAGGCATCTTTAGGTGATTAAGGTTAAAGTGACACCACTAAGAGGATATGCTTGACAAGTTATAAGTTGAAATATCATGCCCCTTACTTATGAGTACCGATCCTCATGCTACTCAACTTCAGTCACGAGCAAGCTCTTGTCATTGTAAATACATGCGTATCATTGAGAACCGCCAACGGGGTACCCCTTGCACATGACACAGGAGCTATCCCATAATCAAAATGACAAGGCAAGGCATAAAGGAGCATCTCAGCAATCTTTTTATTTGCTATTTGCATAGGTTTTTATTGAGGATGCTTCATACAATGCTCACTATAGTTATGCTGCAAGTTTCCACCATGATTAGGCATGGCTTAGGCTAGCGGCCCAGGCGTTTATCTAACACACATATAATATCCATGATCTTACAAGTTCCACTTTTATTTCACACCGCCAGGATCCATAAGCAAAAGAACATGATATCAACTAGGTACAAGTACCAACGAAGTGTGGAAAGCGGTCCCCATGATACATGGTTCGGCTAACTTCAACTCATAAAGCGCAAGCATATACGCAACAAAGAAGGACCCAATGGTTCAAGTTTATTAAATGCAAGAAAGTAAAGTGTGCCATCAAGTTCGTGAGATCTTTAATCACTAATTTTCACATAACAAGTTTAATTTGGGAGGTAGATAAAACAAGAATTTACTTTGAATAGCAATAATGCTACTAGGTAGGTATGGTGGACACAAATGGCAAAGGTTTTGGTTTAAAGGAGGTGGATGCACGAGAAGAATACCCTCTCAGTACAGGTTTTTGGCTAGCAAGGCTGGGTAGCAAGTATAAGAGTTGAAGGAAACAAACAAACATACAAGCGATAAAGACAAACATGCAATCTTCCTTGGAAGCACAAAAGATCTTAATTAGAGAATACTAGACTTATGAGCAAATCAAGGAAGAAAGATGATGAAATAATTTTTCTTTAAAGGTACTTTTATCTTTTTCATTCAACTCTCAAAAATAGTGTTGCTACTGACCGAGCCAGGTTTGCCAAAACCAACTAAATTAACTCAATGGTCCCAAAGTGATACCAATAATAACAACAAGATCAATCATATAACCACGAATTGAAAACTAATATAAGCTATGCAAAAGAGTGAATGATAGAACTTCTCATTAATATTCCATAACGGAAACTCACACCAAGGGATACATATCTAACGAGAGAGAGGACACTTCCATAATGCAAACCATACTACATAATAACTCCTCTATTCACGATATGACTCTACTAATAAGGTAAAAAGATAGAAGATAGTGACATGATACCGCGGCACTCCCCCAAGCTTGGAACAAACCAAGGGGATGCCAAACCTGATGACGAGTTACTCCTTTGGTGGTGGTGGTATCCTCTCATCTTTGTCCGTCTTCCAAGGTAAGGGCTTCCCATCAATAAAGGACATCATGGTTTCCAACATCTTGAAACTTGCAGCAGCACTTATGAGTTTAAATCTAGCCTCATACTCACAGTTTTGATTTTGAACGTCACAGAACTGTGCTTGCAGTTTGTTGGTTGTTTGGCAGAGTGAGAGGACTTCGTCTTTGAGTTCAGCAGTCTCCTTTTGGTGCTTGGTGATGAGTTCAGAACAAATCTTATGGATGATATCCACTTCGCGCTACGCCATCTTCTTGTACCTAAAGACTTCTTGCTCCAGTGCTTCCACCCTGTCCTCCAGACTTCCTTCACCTTTAGGGCCTTGAACCTCTTTAATCCGAACCTCCCCACCTTCGAGCAATAACTCCTTGGGATGAATCTTCAATTCTCTCATGTATGGGTTGATGATATCTTCCAAGGAATCTCCCTTCTCCTTCCCGAGGTCTTGGAGGTCTTCCTCCATAGGCTCCTTCCCTTTATCCTTGGTGGACACCATTGTGTTTCTAGGCTTTCAAAGAGTATGTCCTGGCAGAAACAGATCAAAACAAAAACACGACGAAAACACGATATACGAACCTCGGGGGATCCAGGGGGTATATATTACGAAGTTTCATATAAAAAGGAAGGTACTGGGAGAAAACGAGCCGGAGACGGAGTCCGGGGTGGACTCACCACCTGGTGGCGCGGCCAGGGGCCCGCGCCACAAGGTGGTGTGAGCCGCCCTGGCTCCGGTTCCGTCCCTTTTTCGCTTTGTAACTTTCCTTATCGACTGAAAACTGCAAAAATATAGTTGGATAATATTTTCGCGAAACTTTTCTTACCAGAACCGTTACCTATTTGAAAACAGACTCTGCAGGTCTCTGAATTTCGTATCTAGTACATTCTCTCGGAGTCACCACTTGAATAACATCAATATCTTCATCTTCATACACTTATTACTTGAGTCATAAAACCTTTCTCTTCCTTATTACACCATTATCTCCACTTCCTAGAAATTTCTTTCACACAAAACTTCACACAGTTCCCATTAGCAACATTAGTATAAGTGAAGTGATAAAACCTTTTGAGTCCAACTTCAACTGAAAACCATCAAAACATAATCTACTGTAGCAACTCCTTTTGAAAACCCAAAAAGAATTCAAAAAGGAAATCGAATAAAGAAGCAAATGCAAGAGTGGCAAAATCTGTCAAAACAGACCAGCAGGTAAAGATCAATTTTTCGAAAATCTTCTATTGCTCAAATCAAAAAGTGCAAAACTAACGAAAGTTAAATAACAACCTGGGGCAGAAGCACAAAAAATTACAGCTCAATCCGACAGACAGAGGTCTCTCATGAGTTTTTACGGTGAAGCACAAAAATCTGTTTCGGGACAGCAACTTCCCCAAATCTTACTTCTCTCTCATTAGAGGTTGATCTTGACACAAAAACCAAACAAAACGGATAAAGGAGCAGTTATTACCGAAGTAATAACTTCCAAGACTCAAAGAAACAAAAACAAACTAAAAGCAAAAACAAATTGGGTTGTCTCCCATAAAGCTCTTTCTTTATTGCCATTAAGATGGACATGATAATTGTGAAGAAGCTCTCATAGGGATATGAATTGAGGTGAAAGAGAGCATTAAGAAGCAAAAAATACACACGCATTTAAGTCTAACCCACTTCCTATGCAAGGGGATTTTGTAAACAAACAAGTTGTTGAAACCAGAGGCAACTTGCATAAGAGGGCAAAAGAAGTGCGACATAAAAACTTTCAGCATAAAACGAGGAAACTTGATATTATTGAGATACATAAGAACACTTTTCCCTCTCTCATAGTAACTTTCTGTATCATGCATAAACTTAACAATATAACTATCACAAGGACCGTCATAGCAATGATCGCTTATTCTAATAGAAAACACAGGAATACTAGCTCTCATAACACTACTTTGTGAAACAATATTAGAGGTATCCTTACAAAGGATAGGGTGTCCCTCTTTTTCATATTTAGTAACAACGTCTTTCACATTTGCTATTATAGGTTCATCAACCATTTGTTTATCAGGTTCAACAGCTTTATTTGTACTTTCATTAAACATACTAACTATCATAGTATGTTCCTTCATCCTAACTGGGAAAGGCATTTTCTCAATATAAGGTTCAGGTAAAACATGATTAGCAGTATAAACTTCAGTATTTCTTGAAGGAACACTCTTAGCAATATCTTTATAAGGTTCATGATACTTATTCAACTTCTTTTTAGGCACTTCAATGTAGGAAGCAAAAGCCTTAAAGTAAGAAGCAATAGCTTGAGAATCTAGACCATAAGCATTTTTCATATTTTGAAAGTCATCAGTTCTCATAAAAGATTCAATGCATTCATAATCATAATTTATACCTGACTTTCTACCTTTGTCATTCTCCCAAGCTTCAGCATTGTCTTGAATACGGTCTAGAAGGTCCCATTTAGCTTCTTCTTCCATGCGAGTGAATGATCCAGCACAAGAAGCATCCAATAAATCTTTATCATGTAGAGGGAGCCTTGCGTAAAAGTTATTGATAATAATATTGTTGGGGAGCTCATGAATGGGACATTTGAGCATTTGTAACTTCAATCTCCCCCAAACTTGAGGTATACTCTCTCCATCAAGAGGCCAAAAGTTGAATATTTGATTCCGATCTTTATGAATCTCACTAGGAGGATAAAACTTTGAGTAAAAGAGAGGCACTATTTCCTCCCATTCCAGAGCTTGACCATTCTTCAGCAGCTTATACCATTCCTCAGCTCTTCCTTTCAGTGATAATGAGAATAACTTCTTCTTAACTTGATCTGTAGTGATACATGCACACTTGAACAACCCGCATAATTCGTGTATAAAGAGTAAATGATCACCGGGATGGACAGTTCCATCCCCAACATAGTAGTTATCCATAACACGATCAATAATTCTTGTAGGTATTTTGAAAACATCATTCTCAGCAGGTGGTTGCTTATCTACTACCTTAGCAGTGGTAGTAGCATTACCAAATAAGAAACTTAGCGAATTATCCATAACGAAAATAAAGCAACTAACAGAAGTAAACAATACTCACAGTAGAAGTTTCCTTTACCAGTTCCACTCTCCAATAGCGCTTCACTCCCCGGCAACGGCGCTAGAAAATAGTCTTGATGACCCACAAGTATAGGGGGTGTATCGCAGTATTTTCGATAAGTAAGAGTGTCGAACCCAACGAGGAGCAGAAGGTGCTGGCTAGTGGTATGGATCAGGAATTCTCTGCAAATACTTAGCAAACAGATTTGTAGGGGTTTTCGATATAGCAAGTAAACAAAGTACAAGTAAATAAAAGACAGTAGGAATAAATGTAGCAAGTGGCCCAATCCTTTATGCAGCAAAGGACAAGCCGGTTGTATTACTTAAGATGACCAAACGTTCTTGAGGACACATGGGAAGACTGTCAAGTACTTTCGCTTCATATAGTTGATTAATCTTCTTTAGCTTGCTAAGTGTTGTGTGGGTGAACCTATGCTAATGTACCGCCCCATCCAAGACTAATACATACTTGTGATTATACCCCTTGCAAACATCCATAAGTACAAGAAAGTAATTAAGGTACAAACCTAACCACAACTTTAAACTCTAAGACCCTTACGTCCCTTGTGCAATGGTTTCCTAACGGGGGTTCAGGTTTACATCACTGCAACCCCTACGATTAGTAGCCAAATACACAATGCATTCCCCTAGGCCCATATAGGTGAAGTGTCATGTAGTCGACGTTCACATGACACCACTAGAAGAAGTACACCACAACTTAAATAACAATCTATTGAATCTTTCTCAACGCAACTCCACTACTAACAACAAGACTTCTCCCATGTCCTCAAGAACAAAACGAACTACTCAAAAGACATCATATGGATCATGATCAGAGATTGAATAATGATGTATAACAATCTGAACATAAACAATAATTCAATGGTTCACTCAATAGCATCAACTATAAAGAGTAATCGACACCGGGAAAGTTTCCCCTATGAACTAGTGCAAGATTCAACATAATTGTTACAGCAATATGGAGATGGTGATGAGGGTGCTGATGGTGATGATGGTGGTGATGATGATGATGATCCCGATGAAGTCCAGCTTGATGGTGGGTGTTGATGGCGACGATCTCCCCTCTCCGGGAAGGAATTCCCGCGGCAGAAATCTGTCTGCCAGAGAGATCTTTCTCTCTCGGTGTTTTCTGCCTCGCAGAGGCGGTGGAATCTTTCTATGGTTACTCCCCGAGTCTTAGGGTTTCGGGAGGATGATATACGCCAGAGGGGAGAGGCTGGAGTGGGCCAAGGTGGCCACACCACCTCCAGGCCCGACCTAGGACTGCCCGCGCCATGGGGTGGTGTGGGCCCCCTATGGCCTGTCTCCACTCGATATTTTGGCATCCTTAGTCTTCTGGAAAAATAGGATTTTCCGTATATTTTCCTGGATTTTCTGATCTTCGTGAATTTTGCCTCCAAACAGCACCTTTTCCATCAGAATCCTGACTGCAGCGGTCCATGCTCCAAAAGTCATCAACCATGCAAACGTCCATTTTGCATCACTATTCTATATCACAATTTACTGTTATTCATTGATATATTTCATACTAAGAGATGATACTTATGTTATTTCATCTATTTTTGCATGGTTGATGACTTTTGGAGCATGGACCGCTGTAGTCAGGATTCTGATGGAAAAGGTGTTGTTTGGAGGCAAAATTCGCGAAGATCAAAAAATCCGGGAAAATACATGGAAAATCCTATTTTTCCAGAAGACGAAGAAAGCTAGAAGGGGAAGTGGAGATGGGCCACAGGGGGCCCACACCATCCCTGGCGTGGGCCACCCGAGGCCGCGCCACCAGGTGGTGTGGCCGCCCTGGTCCACTCCAGCCTCTCCCCTCTGGCATATATTATCCTCCCGAAACCCTAAGACTCGAGGAGCAACCACAGAAAGATTCCGCCGCCTCTACTGGGCGGAAAACACCGAGAGAGAAAGATCTCTTCGGCAGACAGAATTCTGCCGGGGAAATTCCTTCCCGGAGAGGGGAGATCGTCGCCATCAACACCGCCAATAGGATAGACTTCATCGGGATCATCATCATCATCATCACCACCATCTCCACCAGCACCATCATCATCACCTCATACCGCTGTAACAATTGGGTTGAATCTTGTATAGTTCTTAGGGGAAACTTTGCCGGTGTTGATTACTCTTTGTAGTTGATGCTATTGAGTGAACCATTGAATTATCGTTTATGTTCAGATTGTTACATATCATTATATTATCTCTGATCATGATCCATATGATGTCTTGTGAGTAGTTCGTTTTGTTCTTGAAGACATGGGAGAAGTCATGTTGTTAGTAGTGGAATTGTGTTGAGAAAGATTCAATAGTTTGATATTTAAGTTGTGGTGTACTTCTCCTAGTGGTGTCATGTGAACATCCACTACATGAAACTTAACCTATATGGGCCTAGGGGAATGCATTGTGTATTTGGCTACTAATGGTAAACCTGAACCCCCGTTAGGAAACCTTTGCACAAGGGACGCCAGGGTCTTAGAGTTTAAAGTTGTGGTTAGGTTTCTACCTTATTTACTTTCTTGTACTTGCGGATGCTTGCAAGGGGTATAATCACAAATATGCATTAGTCCTAGGAAGGTCGCTACATTAGCACAGGTTCACCCACACAACACTTAGCAAACTAAAGAAGATTAATCAACTATATGAAGCAAAAGCACTTGATGATATTCCCGTGTGTCCTCGAGAACGTTTGGTCATCTTAAGTAATACAACCGGCTTGTCCTTTGCTAAAGAAAGGATTGGGCCACTTGCTGCATTTATTCTTATTGTCTTTTATTTACTCGAACTTTATTTACCTGCATTATCAAAAACCCCTAAAAATCCGTTTGCGAAGTATTTATAGAGAATTCCTGCTCCTAGCCACTCGCCGGCACCTTCTGCTCCTCGTTGGGTTCGACACTCGTACTTATTTAAAATACTGCAATACACCCCCTATACTTGTGGGTCATCAGGCACCTCAGCGGGGCTCGGAGTGGCACGGAACGACAGAGCATAGCGGCGACTAGAGCTAGGGTTTCAGCTACACGAGCGAGAGAGAATGATGGAGAGGGATAATTAGGGCTAGGGTTTCTCGTGGCGGCGAGAGGATCTTGTAGGCGCTCGGGGGCGGCGGCGGTCATCGTCGCGTGAGGCACGCATCCTGGCAACGGCGGACGGTGCCGGTGGTGACACGGAGGAGCTTGTCCCTGCGAGGAAGACAACGAAACAAAGGGGTAAGTTGGGTCGGGCCGAGGTGGGCTGCTACTAGGACGGATACTGGGCTGCAAGCGAGCTACGGCAAAGCTTGCGGGGTAGGCTGCAGGTTGCGCACTGAGCGGCGGTTAGAGAGGAGGGAGAGATGGGTTGTGAACCAGTTAGGGTTAGCAACATGTTTTATTTTTAGAAAACCTTTTCTTTTTTTGTTTTCTATTTATTTGTTTGTATTTTCATTTTCAAAAACTATTTTGAACATTTCAAAAGTACCAGAGGGTTTTGTAAAACTATTCAGATATTGTGAGGCTCTTTTAATCCATTTGGGCTCCAACATTTTGGTAGTTTTTGAAATAATCAAAACCATTTTGAGTTGATTTGAGAGAGGGGGAAAACTAGGGATTTCTTCTTTCTCTTAATGCAAGATCTATCAAACCATGATATGCTCATGATGCACAAAACAAACCCTAATTACTATTAGTAGAACTAGGGGTGTTACAGCTCTATCCCCCTTAATAGAATCTCGTCCCGAGATTCCTAGGTAGGAATATAGAAGGAACAGGGTTACACTAGACTTCGACGATCTCTTTGAAGAGGTTGATCCATGCCACCATTATTGAATGAATGAAGCACTTTATTTTCTTCGAGGTAGCTGCACACACTAAAGAGGAGAGGGAAAGACTCAAAACCACGAACAGAGTATCTCATGGTTAACTCATGGATAGATGTTTATAACATCTCTGGAGCCAACGATCATGAAACACGTCAAGGTAAAGGTGGAAACAAAAGGAGATGGTTTTCAAGTTGTTACAAAGCTGGTCTTCATAAGGATTGAGACCATGGAGCTTCAGAATAGTTTAAGCTTCTAAAAAGGAGAACGTACAACGGAAAGAACATGACCACTGATACATTGCAAATGTATCTATAATTTTTGATGTTCCATACTTGGTTTTATCTACTTTCTTGTGTTTTGTCCACACTTTGGAGTACTTTTCATATGATTTCTTGGACTAACCTATTAACAAGATCCACTATGCCAGCTGCATGTTTTCTGTTGTTTTTGGTTCCAGGAAAGTTATAAAATGAATACTCTCGGAATTGGATGGGACAAAAGCCAAAAATCCTATTTCACCAAAAGACTCCCGGAGCCACAATATGAGACGGAGTGGGGCTGGGGCCTAGCCACACCACTTGGCCGCGCCAGGGGGTGGTCTGGCCACCCTAGACTCCCCCTCGGTCTCCCTCTTCGCCTATAAGTTGCCTTCTGACCTAAAAACTCAGGGGTGTTAGAAGTTTTTCCAGAAGGAGTTCCGCTCCGCTGCCACCACCAGATTCCACGAAACAGCACCAGAAACTCCGTTCTGGCACCCTGCCGGGACGGGGAATTTGAGGAGATCATCGCCATCATCATCACCATCGCTTCTCCATCGACCATCCATGTTTCCCCCATCTATGAGTGAGTAATCCCCCGCTGTAGGCCATGGGGATGGTAGGGATTGGATGAGATCGTTCATGTAATGGCATCAGATTGTTAGGGCATGGTGCCTAGTATCTTCTATTAGTACTTTATGACTTTGTTTGCGACTTGTTATGCTTAATGCTTGTCACTAGGGCCCGAGTGCCATGATTTCAGATCTAAACATGTTATTGATTCATTATGATAGTATTGTTTTTGGTCGTATCTACAAGTTGTATACACACGTTGTTGTCCGAAACCAATGGCCCCGGCGATGTAAATCGGGATAACCGAGGGAATGGCTTTGATGTGAGGATCACATGTGTTCATGGAGTGTTAATGCTTTGCTCGGTGCTCTATTAAAAGGAGCACCTTAATTGCCGAGTTCCCTTGAGGCCCGCAGCGCAACGGGTCGGGGACAAAAGATGTTGTGCAAGTTCTCATTACGAGCACGTATGACTATATATGGAACACATGCCTAGGATTATCTAGTACTTGGATGCTTTATCTTATTTATCTACAATTGCCCTATGTTCTGATTGCTATGTGAATTGTCTTGTCCATGCAACGCCCGTCCATCCATCCCTATGCCTACCGCACTCGAATCCCTCTGTTTACTGCTATTGCAACTACTGTCTTTACTTTACTACTGCTGCTACTTTGCTATTCCTCCTACAAAACTGTTGCTACTGATAAACTGCTGTGAGCAAGATTGTTTCCAGGTGCAGCTGAATTGACAACTTAGTTGTTAAGGCTTATAAATATTCTTTGGCTCCCCTTGTGTCGAATCAATAAATTGGGTTTCACTTTCCTCGAAAATACTGCGATACACCCCCTATACTTGTGGGTCATCAAGACTATTTTCTAGCGTCGTTGCCAGGGAGCATAGCTTTATTTATCAAGTTCACTTGGATTCTCTATTGTTCGCTGCTATCCATCCATCATGGGTAAGTCTCGTGATGGCAAGGTTCCTATTTTACCATCCACTACAAGAAGAGGTACGGTTCTGAACACCTCTATTGCTCTTGATTCACCATCTATTATGAGTAAGCTCGTTACACATGCTACACACACTGCCACTACTGCTGAATCTGAAACTTTTGATGCTTATGATGCTGCTTCTACTGTGCTTGATAAGAGTGGTTCGGTAGGTCCTTTCCTAGATGCTACGATTGCTAGAACTATAGCTGGAAATACTGAAACTCGTAATGAAGACACTACTACTACACCTGTTAGTTCACCCGAGTCTAGTGAAAGTTATGATATTGAAGATGGTTATGTTGAGATGACCGATGAATTTATTAAAGAATGTAAAAAAACCCATGATAGGAGTGCTACTAAGAGTCTCCTTGAGATGCGTACTATTAGACCCAAATTGTCTCCTATTGCTAAGTTTGATGATTCTCCCATAAACATTAAAGATAAAGATTATGATTTCTCTCTTGATCTATCTTACATAGCTATTGTTGAGAAAGCACCTTTTTGTGGTACTAAGAATGAAAGTGCAGTAGCACATATGACTGAGCTTTCTACCATGAGTGGCTTGTTTTCTGATGATATTAAGATACATACTTACTTTGTTGCTAAGATTTTCCCTTTTTCACTAAAAGGGGAAGCTAAAACTTGGTTTAGTAATTTACCTCCTGGATCTATTTAGAAAAAAATCGTCTTTACCTGCTGGTCTGTTTTGACAGATTTCTGCCATTTTCTGCATTTGCTTCTTGTTGTTTCCTTTTTGAGTTCTTTTGGGGAATTGAGCTTTTTGAGGGAAGTGCTACAGTAGCTAGTGTTTTAATGGAAGTTCATTTGGTGTTAGAACTGAACCTTAAGACTTATTTATCTTGAGTGCACTAATGTTGCTAATAAAGATTGTGTGAAGTTTTGTATGAAGGAAAAATTTCAGGTGTATGGAAGGAATGAGTAATGAGATGAAGGATGGGCTAAAGCTCAAGCTTGGGGATGCCACGCGTGTCACCCCAAGAAATATCCAAGAAGTACAAGCGTCAAATCTTGGGGATGCCCAAGGCATCCCCCTCTTCATCAATAAAAATCTGAGGTTTCTTCCAAATGCTTCATTTTTATTGTTTCATGCATAGTTGTGTTGTTCTTGGAGCGTCTTCTTTTTCGTTTTCGTTTTGGTTTTTTGTTTTCTTTGTTTGCTTAGTTTGCTGAATAAATTGGTTGGACCCCCTCTTTCATACATTGGTTTTCAAATAGTTTGGTTTGGATTGGAAAAGAGTAGGAAAGTTCATGCTTAAGGGTTAAAGAGAGCTTGTTTTTTACTGTGCCTATGCTTTGTTATGCCATGCTTGATATTGTTTTGGCATTATGCTTAGTATTCTTTGCTGTAGCATGACTTGTTATAAACAATTGAGATTGCTTAATGTGCCTTGGAAGAATCATGCATTGTTTAGCATATTAAAGCATAGTATTGTGGTATTCTCCTTTGATGCTTTATTTGGGTTGACTTAGCACATGCTCACACCATGTTATGACTATCCCAAGTCACCATAAGCCATTATGATCCTTTAGTTTTCAACTTGTAGTATCACTTTATGCTTTGATCAATGATGTTTTGTCGCTCTGCATGATTATGGCCATTATTGCTCTCTCGTTTGTCGCTCCCTTACTACTGCTAGCCTTCACTTACACTGAGTATGTTTTACTCAAGTTTCCAACTCCCTAAACCAAGTATTTCCAAAGTGTCCACCATACCTACCTATTAGCATCATTTGCTACTTTCGTGCATATTCAATATGCCTTGTTTTCTTCCGAATAAAATGTTTGCTTGTTATGAGAAAGTTAGTTAGTAAAGCTCTCACGAACTCGATGGCACACTTTATTTTCTTGCATTTAGTAAACCTGAACCATTGCGTCCTTCTTTGTTGCGTATATGTTTGTGCTTTATAAGTTGAAGTTAGTAGAACCATGTATCATGGGGAACGTTTTCAACATTTCATTGGTACTTAGTAGCTCGTTGATATCATGTTCTTTTGCTTATGGATCCCGGCGGTGTGAAATAAAAGTGGAACTTGTAAGATCATGGAGTTTGTATGTATGTTAGATAAACGCCTAGGCCGCTAGCCTAAGCCATGCATAATCATGGTGGAAACTTGCAGCATAACCATAATGAGTATTCTAAGAAGCATCCTCAATAAAAATCTATGCACATAGTAAATAAAAAGATCGCTGAGATGCTCATTGTCTGCTTGCCTTGTCATTTTGATTATGGGATAGCTCCTATATCATGCGCAAGGGGTACCCTGTTGGCGGTTCTCTATGATATGTATATGCTTCCAATGGCAAGAGCTTACTCGTGACTGAAGTTGAGTAGCATGAGGATCGGTCTTCGTAAGTAAGGGGCATGAGACTTCGATTTATAACTTTTCAAGCATATCCTCTTAGTTGTGTCACTTTAACCTTAACCATTTAAAGATGGTTATGATAGGGGCAATGAGAGCTCAAAGCTAATGAGTACCATACTTTCAGCATTTGGAAGCCTTTCAAACTTTTCAAAACCTGTTCATTTCCTTGTTGAGTCTCCACACATTCGATGAGCACTTTCTTGAGAGCATAGTGGCCATTCTTAGTTCTATGTGCATTGTCCCAAGACTTGTTGATTAATGCATACCTTGATATTGCTTGTTTTAAACTATTTGTATCTAGTCACTCTTATAAACTTTGAAGGTGTCCTATGCATTTATGTTTGCTACTCTATGAGGGACAAGTTGAATGCCACTATACTATGTTTTCTTTATGTGAAACAAACAAACGTATTGCAAAGCATTGTTATTCATGAATCTTTTGTTTGTGCCTTTTCATGTTGCAACATAGTTGCTTTGTCTTATTGTTAGAACTTTATCTTTCATGTTATGTTGAAGTACTATGATCCCAGCTATGAATGTTTTACAAATACTTTGATCAAGTTTATGATGGTGCATGTCACCTCAAAAATTATTCTTTCTTCTTATCACTTACCTACTCGAGGACGAGCAGGAGTTAAGCTTGGGGATGTTGATACATTGCAAATGTATCTATAATTTTTGATGTTCCATGCTTGGTTTTATCCACTTTCTTGTGTTTTGTCCACACTTTGGAGTAGTTTTCATATGATTTCTTGGACTAACCTATTAACAAGAGCCACAGTGCCAGCTGCATGTTTTCTGCTGTTTTTGGTTCCAGGAAAGTCAGAAAATGAATATTCTCGGAATTGGACAGGACAAAAGCCAGAAATCCTATTTCACGTAAGACTCCGGAGCGAATATGAGACGGAGTGGGGCTGGGGCCCAGCCACACCACCTAGTCACAGGCTAGGCTTGGCCAGCCAGGTGGTGGCCGCCTGCACTCCCTCGGTCTCCCTCTTCGCCTATAAGTTACCTTCTGACCTAAAAACTTAGGGGGGTTCAACATTTTTCCAGAAGGTGTTCCGCTCCGCCGCCACCACCAGATTCCACAAAATAGCACCAGAAACTCTGTTCTGGCACCCTGCCAGGACAGGGAATTGGAGGAGATCATCGCCATTATCATCATCACCATCGCTTCTCTATCGACCATCCATGTTTCCCCCATCTATGAGTGAGTAATCCCCCGCTGTAGGCCATGGGGATGGTAGGGATTGGATGAGGTCATTCATGTAATGGCATCAGATTGTTAGGGCATGGTGCCTAGTATCTTCTATTAGTACTTTATGACTTTGTTGCGACTTGTTATGCTTAATGCTTGTCACTAGGGCCCGAGTGCCATGATTTCAGATCTGAACATGTTATTGATTCATTATGATAGTATTGTTTTTGGTCTTATCTACAAGTTGTATACACACGTTGTTGTCCGGAACCAATGGCCCCAAAGTGATAGAAATCGGGATAACCGTAGGGAATGGCTTTGATGTGAGGATCACATGTGTTCACGGAGTGTTAATGCTTTGCTCCGGTGCTCTATTAAAAGGAGCACCTTAATTGCCGGTAGTTCCCTTGAGGCCCCACAAAACGGGTCAATTTGCAGGACAAAAGATGTTGTGCAAGTTCTCATTGCGAGCACGTATGACTATATATGGAACACATGCCTAGGATTATCTAGTACTTGGATGCTTTATCTTATTTATCTGCAATTGTCCTATGTTCTGATTGCTATGTGAATTGTCTTGTCCATGCAACACCCGCCATCCATCCCTATGCCTACCACACTCGAATCCCTCTGTTTACTGCTATTGCAACTATTGTCTTTACTTTACTACTGCTGCTACTTTGCTATTCCTACTACAAAATTGTTGCTACTGATAAACTGCTGTGAGCAAGATTGTTTCCAGGTGCAGCTGAATTGACAACTTAGTTGTTAAGGCTTATAAATATTCTTTGGCTCCCCTTGTGTCGAATCAATAAATTGGGTTTCACTTCCCTCGAAAATACTGCGATACACCCCCTATACTTGTGGGTCATCAACCACAGACTTCAAAAAATGAAACTCTGCTAGATGGCTTAAGTAGAGCTTTTAGGGATACTGAGATACGGATAACCAAGATATTGAACTACTTTTGATACATAAGGATCACTCTTCGTTCAACAGAAGGTCAAGACAGAAAGGTTATTTTGTGGAGAGGACTTGTAAGAGTCACAAGGAACATGTAACAAGAGGAAGTTTTGATTATCAAAACCGTAGTAGCTCTTCGAACATGTTAGGGGAACTGAAGGAAACTCTTAAGTCATCTAGGATTATCAAAATCTTTGCCAAAGATCGTGATATCACTTTACACCACTAAGATGAATCTATAAGAAGATTCCTGATGACACGAGGAAAAAGAAACTTCATTCTCAGACTTCAATTACTTGGCACAACTGTACACTTTCCAACCTAAAAGGGTCTGGAGGATCGACCGAGAGACATTTATCAACTCTACTTTAAATGTTCTCCTTGATGTTCGAGACATGGAACATCAAGTGAAAGGTCGTACTTTGGATACAATGGGAACCGTGAACACAACTCCTATGGTAAAGCATAGAAGAAGCTCGTGAGGAGTGGTTGTTATTGCTGGTTCAAAAGTATATGACAATAGGCCTTCCGACTGATTGTGTCAACCACTACATCAATCTTGCCGGACTTTCGAAGAGACCTATGTCAAAAACCTTGAAGGACACCAACCATCATATCTGCTTGAGATTCAGATTCGGTTAAGTGGAAAGATACTTTAGACTCAGCATGTCTGAATAGAAAGGTTGCAACATTTACCGCAGAGGTAAAGTTACTAGATTCTCAAGTTATGGATTACATTGTCAAGCTTCAAAATATGAGCTAGGTTGCGGCACCCATGTATTAAAAAGTTATCCAAAAGATAATTTCTCCTGCATAGAGCATTTGCAGCAGACCACAACTAAATCCTTATTGGAAAACATTTAGGAAAATACTAGAGTTTGTAGGTGACATGGGTATGCCCAATAGGCACTCGACTACAGCCTACCTGGTGCGGCTCGACGGAAGGTCCACTTGACGAATTTCCAAGGTTCATGATGCCTATGACGGTTTGAGTGATATGAAGCCCATATGGACACGGACTCCCAAATGCATAAGACAAGGAAACCTCAAGACTAGAGTTTGAATACAACTTGTAACCAACTCGTATTGGTACCTGAGACCTAGCCTCTCCATATATAAAGGCTAGGAGGGTCCAACAATAAGGCAACCTCTCAATCGCAACACTCTACGCCACAATAGATCTAGACATCGCGACTCCTACAATAGATCTAGACAACACCCGCCAGATCTAATCTGCTCATACATCGCCATCGGCGACATTGTAATCCTTTGGATCATGATCAATCAAGAGTAGACAAGCAGGAGTAGGGTCCTCTACGAGGCCTGAACCTAGGTAAACCTTGCGTCCCTATGTGCTTGTTTGCTAGCCGATCGATACTTCCAGCGCTCCCTCCTTCTCCAAAACCCAAGTCCATAACAATGGGCATTGATGAGTTAAACCCTCGTCAATTGGCGCCGTCTGTGGGAATTGGGAGTGTTGATGTTACGATCTCGACGGCCCTATCACCTGCAATCTACGATACGTCGGCTCTCGAGGAACAGATCTATGGCAGTACGGGAAGTTTTGTCATCAATGTTCTTGTTGCAGCCGAGTTTATCTTCGCCACCTCGGTATACTGTTGATCAGATCTACAATATCAAGAGTTCTAAAAGTATTCGATAGCGGCCGGTTCATCCATTATCATGATCATTCGAGTTCACCTAAAACACTAGGCAGAAGTCATACGTGTTGCGCACAAGCATCGAATCAAAAGGATTGCCCACGTGACCTTGTTTCAAAGAACAGGAAAAGGCTTGGCAGCGATTCCCAGGAAGAAAAGAAATCTGGAGAGATCCCTGGACGTATTCCCATTACTTCTATTAAAAAACGACCGGATCGGTTTCTGCTAGGAATCGAAAATCGATGGAAAAGGTTCACGTGCATCTCAATTAATTTGGCTTCACATCGGGGAGCTTCTATCAGAATACACGTACCACATACTTAATGGAGAGCACGTCAACAACATCAATCATGGTCTCACGGATCAGTAAAGTGCATATTTGCATCAACCAACATTCTTCTGGATAGATTTATCATCCTGGTGTACCGACACGACGTGTCGACTTTGCTAGAACAAACTACATCTGCTGCGTCAACTTCGTCTGGCTAGACGCCTCGCAACTCGCCACCACATCGACTCCGGCTTCCGGGTCGACTCCACGCTTGTGGACCGTGATATGTCCATTTTGCATCACTATTCTATGTCTTAATTCACTATTATTCATTGATATATTTCATACCGAGAGGTGATACTTATGTTATTTCATCTATTTTTGCATGGTTGATGACTTTTGGAGCATGGACCACTGCAGTCAGGATTCTGATGGAAAAGGTGATGTTTGGAGGCAAAATTCACGAAGATAAGAAAATTCGGGAAAATATATGGAAAATCCTATTTTTCCAGAAGACTAAGGATGCCAGAAGATGGATTGGAGATGGGCCACAGGGGGCCCACACAACCCCATGGCGTGGGCAGCCCTAGGCCGCGCCAGGAGGTGGTGTGGCCAACCTGGCCCACTCCAGCCACTCCCCTCTGGCGTATATCAACCTCCCGAAACCCTAAGACTGAGGGAGCGACCACAGAAAGATTCCGCCGCCTCTTCGGGATTAAACTTCTTAAACTTGTTATGTGAAAATTAGTGATTAAAGCTCTCACGAACTTGATGGCACACATTACTTTCTTGCATTTAATAAACTTGAACCATTGGGTCCTTCTTTGTTGCATATATGCTTGCGCTTTATGAGTTTAAGTTAGCCGAACCATATATCATGGGGACCGCTTTCAACACTTCATTTGGTACTTTGTACCTAGTTGATATCATGTTCTTTTGCTTATGGATCCCGGAGGTGTGAAATAAAAGTGGAACTTGTAAGATCATGGAGTTTATATGTGTGTTAGAGAAACGCCTGGGCCTCTAGCCTAAGCCATGCCTAATCATGGTGGAAACTTGCAGCATAACTATAGTGAGCATTCTATGAAGCATCCTCAATAAAAACCTATGCAAATAGCAAATAAAAAGATTGCTGAGATGCTCATTGTCTGCTTGCCTTGTCATTTTGATTATGGGATAGCTCCTGTGTCATGTGCAAGGGGTACCCCGTTGGCGGTTCTCAATGATACACATGTATTTACAATGACAAGAGATTGCTCGTGACTGAAGTTGAGTAGCGTGAGGATCGGTACTCATAAGTAAGGGGCATGAGATTTCAACTTATAACTTGTCAAGCATATCCTCTTAGTTGTGTCACTTTAACCTTAATCACCTAAAGATGCCTATGATAGGGGCAATGAGAGCTGAAAGCTAGTAAGTATCATAATTTTTGGGAGCTCTTTATGAGACTTGCAATCCCTGCTTCCCTCTTTGAAGGGCCTTTCTTTTACTTTGTAATTGAGTCAGTAAACCTACTCCCTTCTATCTCAGCAAGTATTTTGAGTTATTGTGTTTCATTCATTCATATGTTGATTTAGTCAATCATGTCCCTTATGTTCCTTGTTTTGCACATTGCTCTTATCCTGATGTTTACTACTTTGAAAGCTATCATTGAAAAACCAGTCATTTGTGAACTCCAGCAAATTATCAACTATTCTTCGACCAAGAGCTAAGTTTTCCATTACCAATTATGATTCACTTTATGTATATTTATTGTGTTTCTTTTACTTATTACAAGTTGAGTTATATAATAGTGAGTTGTCTTCTATTATGATCTATGTATTTGATGAATGTGATGCTTCTTGTCCGTATTCTTTTATCGACTCTTCACTCCATAAACCTGAGGCCATGTTTATTGAGCTCAGTTTCGCTCGGGGACAAGCGAAGTCTAAGCTTGGGGGGAGTTGATACGTCCATTTTGCATCACTATTCTATGTCTTAATTCACTATTATTCATTGATATATTTCATACTGAGAGGTGATACTTATGTTATTTCATCTCTTTTTGCATGGTTGATGACTTTTGGAGCATGGACCGCTGCAGTCAGGATTCTGATGGAAAAGGTGTTGTTTGGAGGCAAAATTCGCGAAAATCAGAAAATCCAGGAAAATATACGGAAAATCCTATTTTTCCAGAAGACTAAGGATGCCAGAAGATGGAGTGGAGATGGGCCACAGGGGCCCCACACCACCCCATGGCACGGGCAGCCCTAGGCCGCGCCAGGAGGTGGTGTGGCCACCCTGGCCCACTCCAGCCTCTCCCCTCTAGCGTATATCAACCTCCCGAAACCCTAAGACTTGGGGAGCGACCACAAAAAGATTTCGCTGCCTCTGCAGGGCGGAAAACACCGAGAGAGAAAGATCTCTCTGGCAGACAGATTTCTGCCGAGGGAATTCCTTCCCGGAGAGGGGAGATCGTCGCCATCAACACCACCATCAAGTTGGACTTCATCGGGATCATCATCATCATCACCACCATCAGCACCGTCATCACCATCTCCATATTGTTGTAACAATTGCGTTGAATCTTGCATAGTTCATAGGGGAAACTTTCCCGGTGTTGATTACTCTTTGTAGTTAATGCTATTGAGTGAACCATTGAATTATTATTTATGTTCATATTGTTATACATCATTATTCCATCTCTGATCATGATCCATATGATGTCTTGTGAGTAGTTCGTTTTGTTCTTGAGGACATGGGAGAAGTCTTGTTGTTAGTAGTGGAGTTGCGTTGAGAAAGATTCAATAGATTGTTATTTAAGTTGTGGTGTACTTCTTATAGTGGTGTCATGGTCGACTACATGACACTTCACCTATATGGGCCTAGGGGAATGCATTGTGTATTTGGCTACTAATCGTAGGGGTTGCCGGAGTGACAGAAACCTGAACCCCCGTTAGGAAACCATTGCACAAGGGACGTAAGGGTCTTAGAGTTTAAAGCTGTAGTTAGGTTTCTACCTTAATTACTTTCTTGTACTTACGGATGTTTGCAAGGGGTATAATAACAAGTATGTATTAGTCTTGGATGGGGCGGTACATTAGCATAGGTTCACCCACGCAACACTTAGCAAGCTAAAGAAGATTAATCAACTATATGAAGCGAAAGCACTTGACAGTCTTCCCATGTGTCTTCGAGAACGTTTGGTCATCTTAAGTAATACAACCGGCTTGTCCTTTGCTGCATAAAGGATTGGGCCACTTGCTGCATTTATTCCTACTGTCTTTTATTTACTCGTACTTTGTTTATTTGCTTTATCAAAAAACCCTAAAAATTTGTTTGCTAAGTATTTGCAGAGAATTCCTGATCCATACCACTAGCCAGCACCTTCTGCTCCTCGTTGGGTTCGACACTGTTACTTCTCGAAAATACTGCGATACACCCCCTATACTTGTGGGTCATCAGACCGTCCGACTCCTCCACATCGACATCGTCTGCCACACGACTCCATCAACCGGACCATACATCTGTTGTATCGACTCTTGCGACTGCGCTAACTCTGCACATGGCGGTTGCGCCAACCTCGCCACGTCACCCGTTGTGGTCCTCGACCCCGACGACCTATTGTATTCTTCGACTACGGTGACCTTCTGCAATTTTCGGTTGCGACAAACTACTGCTGCCATCGGATTCGGCGACCTGCTGTCGCGTCGACTCCGGTCTGCCGCATTCGCTATCAAACGCCGCCTCGACTCCATTGACCACATCGAATCTATACTCGGGGACTCCTTCGACTGCGGTGACCCGCTGCATCCTTCGGATGCAGCGACCCGATATGATCTTCTATTGCAGCGACCGGCCGCATCAGCTTTAGCGACCGCGACTTGGGGGCTTCCTCGACATCGACGATGCTCTGCGATCTTCAGCTCCAGAGACCCGAGGGCTCGCTCCTCTACAGCGACCTGCCGCGTCCTCCGACTCCGGTGACCCGCTACAATCTTCGACTCCACCATGCGACCAGCTACCACGTCGACTTTGTCCACCACGCGACCCCATCTGTCACGTGACTCGCTGTCGCGTCGAACGCCACCTCGACCACATCGATCACATCGACTCTACACTCGGGGGCTCCTTCGGCTCTAGCGACCCGCTGCAGTCTTTGGATCTATCGACCCGCTGCGGTCTTCTAATCCAAGGACTCGGGGTCTCCCTCGGTTGCGACACCATGCTGCAGTGACCCGCTGCGGTCTTCGACTCCGCCGATCTACTGAGTCTTCGAATCCATCACGTGACCCGTAGCCGCGTCAACTACGTTCGCGATTGCATTGACTTCGTCCACGACAACTACCAATAAAGCTAAGTTTCCCTCTACTTAGAGCTGATTCTTTTTTAACTCGCACTCGAAACACTCGAGGGCTGCGCCCTCTTCGAGTAACCTAATGTGCCATCGACTCCACGCACTCGAGCACCTCATACGCGACAGCCCGAGTGGCTGATTCTGCCTGACCGTCAAATCCTTGAACTCCGAGTGCCTTGGCAAGGTAATGAGACTAAGGGTAATCAGGCTAACGAAAATGCCTAGCATACAGTGCAAAAGTGTCGACTCGATTGGCACCAGAATCTTACTTTACAAGTCAGCAGGAAAATATTTCTTTACAAGATACAAGTACTTCACAATTCTTAATATTTTATGCATATTATGAGGCTGTCGATTGCGTCGAGCTATTCTATCGGGTCCTCCAACAGGAGTCGACAAAACAACTAGCTACAACATACACTCAAGACCCGAGTCGAGTCCCTCCTCGGATGGTTGCATCGCTTGATGCTACACGCACCCGATAGATATGGCGTTGGCCACGCACCCGATAGACGCGGTGCTAGTGACGCACCCGACTGAATGGTTTCTCCTCGCATGATTTTCGACTACCACTTCAAGATACAAGTCTCGAGTCTCTGCCCGAGTCTACGACTCCGCCAGACACTCGGGGGCTACTCTAAACTAGAGCGCTGGTCGCGCATATACAAGATCCTCGGGTGACACGCTCTGAATCCTCACTCGAATCCACGATTCCACTAAGGACGCGGGGGCTACTCCCATAGGGAGCGCTGGCCGCGCACTCGAAGAAATTTGTGAAGATATCCAAGCATCATGAAAACCCTTCACTCAAATCTACGATTCGATAGTGGACTTCGGGTTACTCCCATAGGGAGCGCTGAAGACATATTCGACTGAAACAAGCAATAAAAGATGATAGCAGACGCAAAATGTTTTTAGTCCCCACTCGAGTCAACGACTCGAATAGGCACTCGGGGGCTACTCCCATAGGGAGCGCTGGCCGCGCACCCTATGATTATTTTTGCTTGTACATCGTACTGTGTGTTGATAACATCCACACTAGAATGCTATGGCGACTTCGCCTCATATTTTACCTACAATGAGATTACGTCTCCTAGGCTACCCGAATCATCTCCATGATGACAAAAAATTCGGATGCCACGCTTGTAGCATGAAGATAAGACCTGAAGAAGGCCTGGCAATGAACCTGCTACGCTCTACCAGAAATAATCCGTGCCTGCAGGTACGATGAAATAAGCCTTGATGGACGCGTCGAGTGCTCACACTTATACACTGGGATTCAACTCTATAACACCTCCGCGGCCTGAGTCGAATTACGCCAGCAATTTCCGAATTCGAGTCCGGGGACTCGAGTTTGAGTAGGTAGCGTTTTTTTGCCCTGGAGCAATTAACTGGTCCCGATCCGTCGAGCGCACCAGGCACGTTTACCATCATCCCTATGAACTACTACAAATTCGACTGACCCGATGAACTTCCGGGTGAAGTGCTTCGCACTCGACACAATTGTCGACTCCAACATCCTAATGCAAAGATCAAGACTTCTGAGTCTCCATACGAATCTACGATTCACATGGACACTCGAGGGCTACTGACATGGGTATGCCCAATAGGCACTCGACTACAGCCTACCTAGTGCGGCTCGATGGAAGGTCCACTTGACGAATTTCCAAGGTTCATGACGCCTATGACGGTTCGAGTGATATGAAGCCCATATGGACACGGACTCCCAAATGCACAAGACAAGGAAACCTCAAGAATAGAGTTTGAATACAACTTGTAACCAACTCGTATTGGTACCTGAGACCTAGCCTCTCCATATATAAAGGCTAGGAGGGTCCAACGAGAAGGCAACCTCTCAATCGCAACACTCTACGCCATAATAGATCTAGACATCGCGACTCCTACAATAGATCTAGACAACACCCACCAGATCCAATCTGCGCATACATCGCCATCGGCGACATTGTAATCCTTCGGATCATGATCAATCAAGAGTAGACAAGCAGGAGTAGGGTCCTCTACGAGGCCTGAACCTGGGTAAACCTTGCGTCCTTGTGTGCTTGTTTGCTAGCCAATCGAGACTTCCAGCGCTCCCTCCTACTCCAAAACCCAAGTCCATAACAATGGGCATTGATGAGTTAAACCCTCGTCAGTAGGACTTCTTCTCTTCCATGACAAATCATAAGTGGCTTAGCATGCTTAGAGGATGTTCTTGAAATGTGGAGGTATCAACCTACTATATCAAGGATACTCCGCACATGCTTGACTGATTTGAAACGATTCTCGAGAAAACAAAGATAACTCTTCTCGAATCCACGACGACTTCTTTCAACTATTACACGTGAACCAAAGAAGGTTACTTCTAACATCCAGAACACATCCTTCGAGATAACACGAAGATGGTTCTCAAAAGTTTCCAACATTAATGCCAACTGTTCCATATGTAGCTTGTCTAACATGGAGGAGATAAGGATGTCATCGATGGGCTCAACAACAAACTTATCGAGACACTCTGAGAAGATGGACTCATATGTCATGAACAAGGCAAAAATTATTGGTCAGACCAAAGAACCTGAAGATGTACCCAGGTGAAACATCACGAATAAATACATCACCAGGATAGTCCCTAGGACTAAGTTTGATTTGACGATAGCCCGTATCAAATCAAAGGTGGGGGACGATAACATTCCCACGGAGGAAACACTATCTTTCTTCAACACGAACAAAACTAGATATCCCTTTAAGAGGAACAAGTTTGATAGAACTTTTGTCTTACAACTCTCCAAGTTGTTGTTTAAGCTCAACCAACTAGTTCAGGGGTATCTAGTATGGATTCTTGGAGAAGGAAGCAGTTTAGAGAACTTGCTTGCTCAAGAACTTGACATCACGGTCATGTGGCAACAAGGCAATAATTCTAGAAGGACATCTACAATATCACGAACCACCGATATGTCACTTAGTTCGAGAGGAAACTTGCTTAGTAAGGCAAGAAGACATAGTCTCAGAGCTTTGGCATTAGCCTAAATCTTTGACTGAAGAGAGAGTGTACCAGAATAGCAGACTTGGTAGCACAATCATCCTTTGCTTAGTAATAGGCTAACCATCACGCTAAGAATGACACAAATGTCCTTGTTGAGGTCCAAAGCAATAATGATTGCTAAGAATCTCAGATGGACACATTATTACGCACACGCATCATTCACGAGCACGAAATCTCGAAGGAAGAGTGGTAAATATGTGTAAGAGCATCACTTCATTAAGAGGGTCGCAAAACTCGGCACGACCTCTTAGTGTAAAGGACTGTGATACTTTAAGGTAGAACAGAACTGAAGACCTGTGGATTACAACACTTTGACCTGGTCGTAGATATGACAAGGTACTTGAGTTTTTTTTCTCCTGACATCCCGAGATGGTTTGTTTGACAGACCACAAGAGTATCTTGCATCGAAAGACCTCGATGCGCATTTACTACTTGGCTAACAACTGATAGACAAAGGTCAGAAACAACAAGGGAAAAGGAACATGCTCAGGATGTAATCCCGAGATATGGATGCATAAGTCAACAATCTTCCGAGGACAGATGCATAGAAAAGGTAGGTGTGGCAGAGTCATGGGTGAAGATGCGAAACTCACAAGGAGTACTCTTGTCGTGATCTATTTGGTTCCATTAAAGAACATCTGCCATAGCGTGTGGTAGGGGAAGTCCTTAATTATCATAATTCAATCGCGACAATAACCACAAGCTTGAAGGCTATACCAGAGGATACTAGCCATCCTGAAGTAATGTTTAGACATTAACAACATGGACAACAAAATGGATCTTGGGTTAAAGGTCAGCTTCATGTGCAAGATTTACATCAGCAGAATCTAGCATAATCCGGGATCTTCGGTTCAAGTCCAAGGGTTAAAACCCGAGAAAGAAGTAACTACTATTTTAGCAGTACAAAGGGTACCATAAGGTAGTATTTACGAGGTAGCTTCCAGGAGAAGATACAACTTCTGAAGTACCCAAACAAACAAAAAGGAGGCACACGAGGCGAAAGGAAACCTCGAAGCCTTGAACAGAACACTATGGAACCCTCAACACAATGTTGTGGACCCATAAGATAGAGAGATCATGATGGAAAGGAATATCTCAACTGAAGCAGAGCCAAGGGAAACAAGGAACTCACACAACTGACTCTGGAGAACTCAACACTAGATCAACTGGTTGAGAAACGTCATGCCAAAAAGGCACCTAAGTTTTAAAAGACGAGTCGAGATAGTAAATTCTTTTCCAAAATCAACACAAGATAAGATGACCCAGAGTTAGAGCAAAACTAGATAAGGAGAAAAAGAAGCATACAAGAGTTTTCGCAAATAATTTTCGGCTTTCAAATAGTTTTCGCAAACACTAGACTCAACATCGACCAATAGAAAGGTTTTCCTACAGTCGGTACTGCTCAGATACCAAAACCTATGACACCCCCGGGATTAAGGCTAGACAAATCCCAGACCTTCGTCCGATATAAGCCTACCCTAAATCTCGGAAGTATATAGAGAAAGAATCGGTAACATTACAGTGGCCCTACGACACAAAAGTTATTACAGCAAGCTCATAACTGAGTAGAGAACCAAATTATTACAAGCAGAGGTCACCGATCACAAACATCAAACAACGGAAGGCAAATTATGCTATTAAGTATAGAAAACTTAACAAATGGCCTAAGAGGCCTGAAGCATAACGATGATGTCCCAATCCATAGATTCCAGGCTGCCGACCGGGAACCCTAAGCTACTCGTCGATGTCGATGTTGTAACAAACTCTTCTTCTGTGGTAACACTTACCTGCTACAAAAGTATCAACAAAGCAAGGCTGAGTATAGGGTGTACTCCGCAAAACTTATGGCTAGTGGGGTTACTTTGCATAAAGCTAACTTTCTTTGTAAAAGGGGGAGGAAAGCTCGAATAATAGAACCTTTTAAAAAGGGGTAAGAGAAAATGATATCTCTAGCTTTGATCTTCTTTTGATATCCACCGAAACTTTATCAGCTGAACCTACTGACATGGTTATACCCTACGGGTACGTAACTTCAGCATACCTAGTCCAGCCCAAGGAAGGCCCACGGCAGACATACGCTGGCCCATGAAGATTTTCGGGTGGCCAAGGCCCATGACGTCTTCGGATCCTTGGAGAGCAAGACTAGAGGAGATAGGAAATTCAAAGGGGTAAAACCCTAGAACTTGTAACCGACTAGGACTACGCCCGGGACCTGCCTAAGTCTATATAAAGGCCAGGAGGGCACGTCCTAGGGCAACTCGACTCATACTTTCGCACACGCATCCACGCCAGATCGAATCTGCGCACCATGTAACCTTCGGTTCCGCCGTAATCAAAGAGCAGACAAGCAGGAGTAGGGTTTTCCCTCCGGGGGCCTGAACCTGGGTAAATCTCGTGTCCCCTGGTTGCTTGTCTGTTAACCGTGCCACGATCTCCAGCATCCCCATCTTCTCCAAAACCCAAGTCCATAACAATGGGCATTGACGAGATTAAACCTCGTCAATTGGCGCCGTCTGTGGGAATTGGGGCTGCTGATTGTGCGGTCGTGACGGTTCCGACCCGATCGATCTACAAATCCGCGGCGACGGAGAATCACCTCCTCTTTGGCACTTTCGACTTCACCGCCCACTCGCCGGATACCATGAAGGATTTCGAGCCCGTAGGCGACGGACTCGAAATTCTGTTCGGGAGCTTCTGCTTCCGGTGGGACAACGGCACCTCCGCCTCCGAAGCGGGTGCCCGTGCCGTCAATCAGGCCCGCTTCGTGGGCTCCACACCCCGTGCTACGCACGTCACCATCAACAGATGAGTTCTACAACAGCAGCAGCTGCAACTCCGATCTGTGCGATCCACCTTCGGATGAAGGGACCTACGGTTCTGGATCCGAAAGCTGCGGCAGCAGCCAACCAATCTGCAGGCGCTATCATGCGCGCGATCATCCAAACCGACGAGGAACGCCTAACCCGCGCCCAACCCCAACCCGCAGGACGAAGCGGTGGAAACGGGCGAAACGGGAAAAGCAGGGGCCACCTCATCCAACTTAGCAAAGAAGGATGGGTCAAGCACGCCCGCCGTTGCAGCAAAATAGTCCTACCTCTGGACTCCTCACGTGACTCTCGATGGCATACCACTACCTCCTCATCGAGGAGCACAAGAAACAAGTTAAGATGCAGAGACGCCGACAAACGCAAAGCAAGCAGCCTCCGAGTCCGGTCTGTGACGAGCTGTGCTCTCCGCCAAAGGACCGGCTCTAGCACAAACGGAAACCAGGGAAACAAGCACCACTCTGGTGGAAAACATGGACCAAGGAGCGTGGCGTGACCAACTCTCCATACATCGTTCATGGATATGGACGCCGACGGCAACATCATCCCAAGACGCCACAAGCCGGGATCATGGCAGCCATCACGTATCTCGCGGCTCACCCACCTCCGGAGGGGGACCCGAAAAGGGCCATGCATAGGTCCGCACTCACCGGACTAGGACTAATCGGAGCTGCGCTCCACGAAGACGCTCCTACGGAGCCGAAGAAGAAAGCTCCAGCCAGGCGCGACCGGAGCCCCACTCCCTCATCCGAAGATGAAGAGGAACACGATCTTCCTCGAAGGAAGAAGAGCTATAACCGCCATAAACGCGACTACGACGCCAGAGACAAGCTTACACAGCGCAAGATCGACAAAGCACGCGCTAAACGCGCATGCTCGTCTGAATCTGAGATGGATGAAGACGAAGGAGAACTCTGCGGGGCTCGATGCTTCAGCAGATCCGTTCGGCGAACACAGATGCCACGCAACTTCAAGCTTCCTTCGGATACTCCGAAGTTCAACGGCACGCAAGATCCAAAGTCCTGGCTCAGTGATCATCTGTCATCCGTCAAGCTTCACGGAGGCAACAAAGAAACCGCCATGCAATGCCTTCAGCTGCTGCTGATAGGCACGGCGCGGGTTTGGCTTAGCAGCCTATCATCAGGATCCATCCGAAGCTGGGAGGAGCTCGCTTATAGCTTCATCCGAAATTTCAAAGGCACCAGCAAGAGACCCGCCTCAATCGAAGAGTTGCGAGCCTGCACTCAGAGAACGGGTGAATCTATTCGCTCGTACATACTACGCTGGTCTACAACCAAGAACTCCGCAGCACACATCTCTGAAGAAAGGGCCATCGACGCCTTCAGGGACGGCGTCAAGCGCCCAGACTTCAAGGAAGAACTTGGGCGTGTAAAGCCCAAGACACTTGACCACCTCATGGAAATCGCCAACAGTTGGGCAGACGGCGAAGATTGCATCCAGCGGGCGCAATCAGATGAAGAGGACGACTTCACGAAGACGCGAACGCCGCAACAAGAGGAGATCGCGTCACGAGGACCGCGACGGACCCGACATGGTCGCAGCTCGCCCGACCGCCGTAACGACAACAGCCGCAACAGCGGAGGATACCGCAGCGGAAACTTCCGCGACAACGGACGACCAACGCAGTCGTGGCAACGCCGCGACCGCGACAATGGACCCTCAGCATTCGACAAACTTTCGGGTCCATGCACCATCCACTTCTACATCGACAAACAAGATGGCAAAAAGAAAGCTAGCCACATGCTCAAGGACTGCCGCGAGTTCCAGAAACTCAGCGAAGGCATGGTGCAGATGAGGCAACAAGCTCCAATTCCTGCGTTCGGAAACGCACCTGCGCCAGGTGAAATAGCACACGGAGCTCCCCTACCGCCGCCTATTGGAGGCCCAAATCAACCAGTCGCACCAGCGCAAAACAACGCCGGGGTCTCATACCCCCACCAAAGGGAGCACTAAATATGATCCAGAAGGGACGCCCAACCAACAGGGTGCAGAAGAAAATCACCCGACAAATCAATTTGGCCGTGGCAACTCCGCCTGCAATCCCTGAGTACCTCAGCGGATCGGAGTCCTGCATCACATTCACTCGCGCGGATCACCCTTGTCAGATCCTCGCCCAGTCATGCCGCCTGGTGCCGGAGGCGCAGATTGGAGGCTTCGAGATGAGTCGCGTCTTCATGGGCGGTGGCGGCGGCATCAACCTAATGTTCGCAAGCACTCTAGCAGCTATGGATCCCGCAATGCAGCCTGGAACAATCGACACAACGTTCCACGGCATTGTCCCGTGGAAGGCATCTTCCCCAGGCAAAATAGGGCTCGGCGTCATCTTGAAGCTGGACAACTTTCGGCAGAGCGCCTAGAATTCAAGTGGTGGACTGGCCGTCACAATACCATGCCATCTGGGGCGTGTAGCATTCATAAGGTTCTGGCCGTCCCACACCACGCATACCTACTACTCAAGATGCCAGACCAAGGCGTCATCACGGTCCACGGAGCTTCACCCGATCGGACCAATGCGACAGGATTTCAACAAAATCTCCGGTCTTCGGCATGCAAGACGAGCTTGTAAGGCTCCGCGAGGTGACGGACAATGGGCTACCCCCAGTCACAAAGCAGAACGCACCTGACATGTCTTTCGACTCCACCATCAACACCAAGAAAGTGCAGGTCCATCCAACGGATGCCTCCAAGACGGCGCTGATCGCCAACGACCTCAAGACCAAGATAGGAAGGCGCTCGTCGAATTCCTCCGTGGCGCTGGAAATATTCGCTGGTGTCCTGCGGACATGCCAGAGTTCCGTGGAATTCGCCGAGCACGCACTCAATGTCTTCCTGCACCAAGCCGTCAAGTCCATCCGAAGACTGTCGGAGCCACGAGCCGAAGCTATCGGCAAGGAGATCAACAGATTACTCGCAGCAGACTTCATCCGGGAAATCAAGGAAAGCGAGTGGCTGGCAAACACGGTGATGGTCCCGAAGAAGGACACGGACATCCTGCGGATGTGCGTGGACTTCACGTCACTAAATAAACACTGCCCTAAGGACCACTTCCCTCTTCCTCGGATCGACCAGATCATCGATTCGACTGCAGGTTGTGAGAAACTCTCCTTCCTCGACGCCTACTCAGGCTATAACCAGATTCGACTCAAGGTCGAAGATCAAGAGAAAACGGCGTTCATCACACCGTTCGGAGTATACTGCTACAACACAATGCCCTTCGGGCTAAAGAACGCGGGTGCCACGTACCAGCGATGCATGCAGGCCTGCCTCAAGGACCAGATCGGTCGCAACGTCCAAGTCTATGTCGACGACATAGTCATAAAAACCAAGGAGGCAAGAACACTTATCGACGATCTCTGCGAGACGTTCGACAACCTTGATCACTACAGGATCAAGCTCAATCCAGAAAAGTGCGCCTTCGGCGTCCCCTCGGGTCAGCTGCTCGGGTACTTCATCTCTCAACGAGGGATTGAAGCGAACCCGAAGAAAATCAAAGCTATCATGACAATGGAGAAGCCGAAAAACCTCAAGGGCGTTCAGCAGCTCGCAGGGCGAGTAGCGGCACTAAGCAGGTTCATCAGCCGCATGGGCGAGAAGGCCCTACCATTTTACCAGCTGCTGCGCAAGGCAGACAAGTTCGAGTGGACACCAGAAGCCAACGACGCATTCGAAAGCCTCAAGCGGCTCCTCTCCACCTCGCCAGTTTTGGTCACGCCAAAAGAGCGCGAGCCCCTGTTGCTGTACATAGCAGCCACACACCAGGTGGTCAGCACAGTACTCGTGGTCGAACGACCCGAAGAAGGCAAGACCCACGGGGTACAACGCCCAATTTACTACCTCAGCGAGGTTCTCACTCCAACAAAACAGCGGTACCCGCACTACCAGAAGCTGGCCTACGGCGTGTTCATGACGGCTCGACGACTGAGCCACTACTTCCAGGAGCATCAGGTGATGGTCGTCAACGAGGCACCCCTAAACAGCATCCTGAATAACCCAGAGGCCACAGGACGCGTGGCCCTGTGGGGCATTGAACTATCACCCCTGGACATCATCTACGAGAAGCGACACGCAATCAAATCTCAAGTCCTTCCGGACTTCCTGGTGCACTGGATGGAGCTGCAGTGCTGACACCCAGCATATGTCGCAGTCTGGACAATGCATTTTGACGGCTCCAAACGCGAAGCGAGCAGGGCAGAGTCATCGACCTCCCCGCAAGGTGACAAGATGAAGTACGTCCTTCGGATGAAATTCAGAGCCTCCAACAACGAGGCCGAATACGAAGCCCTCATCCATGGCATGAAGATGGCAAAAATATGTGGCGCAACGTGCCTGGTCATCTACGGTGACTCCAACCTTGTCGTACAACAGACGATGAATGAGTGTGACGCACACGCCGAAAACATGATCGCGTACCGCGCGCTATACAACGCACTCGAAGGAGAATTCGACGGCTGCGAACTTCGGCACGTTGGAAGAGAGAGCAACGAGGAAGCCGATAGACTCGCCAACATCGGCTCCACTTGTGCAAAGGTACCACCAGGTGTGTTCCTCGAACAGATCTGCGTGCCATCCATCAAGCGAAAATTCCCTAAAGGATCACCCGAAGAAGCGTAACACTGGGGCTACGCTACCCAAGGTCATGAAGGACCGAAAAGTTGGATATCGAAGTTGCCATGGTCAACCTGATGCAGGTCATGTCATAGCGATCGAAGAAACTTGACACGTCCATACCTCCGGTTCTGATAAGCGGAGAATTACCAGACACCGACGGATGCCCGGTAGATCTCGTCGGTCAAAAGCCTTCACCATCATCAACGGCGAGCTGTACAAATGCAGCATTACGGGCGTACTACAACGGTGCGTCACCATCAATGACGGCAAGGCCATACTCCAAGATATCCACGAGGGCATCTGCGGCCACCACGCAGGTAGCCGCTCCCTCGTCGCCAAAGCTCTGCGAGCAGGATTCTACTGGCCAACGGCCATGAGCGACGCGAAAGACATCGTCCGAAGATGCAACGGGTGCCAACGGTTCGCCGACAAACGACGCACAGGTCCGAACCGACCCATACCCATAGCTGGCCTTTTTCCCAATGGGGCCTTGACATGATCGCAAACTGCCAAAATCCTCGAAGGAGGACACGTCTTCCTCCGGTCGCGATGACAAATTCACCAAGTGGATCGAAGCCATGCGATCACCAACCGTAAGGGCAAAACCGCCGTCAAGTTCTTCGAATCCATTGTCTACAGGTTTGGCGTACCGCACAGCATCATCACCGACAACGGATCGAACTTCATCTCCGAAGAATTCCAGGACTTCTGCGAAGGCCTCGGGATCAATATCACGTATGCCTCAGTGGCACACCCGCAAACAAACGGGCAAGTGGAAAAGGCCAACAGCCTAATCGGCGCTGGCATCAAGAAGCGCCTCATGAGCTCACTCAAGCACACAGCTGGAAACTGGACGAAAGAGCTACCGTCTGTCCTGTGGAGCTTACGTACTACGCCAAACAGCTCCACCGGCTACACACCGTTCTTCATGGTGCACGGAGCTGAGGCCGTGCTACCACCGGCAATCGCCACTAGGCTCCACGGTCGTCAAACAGCCGAGTCCACGGCTGCACTCGAAGACGCCGTCGACACACTCGACGAAGCACAGGATATAGCAGCAGCTCGATCAGCGGTGTACCAGCAGAGTCTCCGCAACTATCACAGCCGCCGGCTGCGCCCAAGGTCCTTCGTCGAAGGAGACCTCGTCTTGCAACTCAAGCAAAAGCGACCGAACAAACTCGATTCACCATGGGAAGGACCCTACGCCATCACCGAGGTCATCCCAGGTGGCGCCTATCGCCTCAAGCACATGGAGTCTGGAGTCGCAAACTCCAACCCGTGGAACGTCTCGCACCTGCGACGATTCTACCCGTAGCAACCTACCCCCCCTTTTACTTTCAATAAGGCTTCCAGCCAAGGCTACTCAGCCGAATCATGTACCTCCTCCATTACGATATAAATAAAGCTAAGTACCTCGCCCCCAACCCTCTGTTGACTATTTTCTGCAACTTTACTACATGCTACATACGCACTCGGGGGCTCCCCCCGCCTCACGATTTCATCGACTGAGGATAAAGCGTGTACACCTGAGTAGCTGACCACGTCAGGCAAACGAAAAGGGTACGTACTAACTCAAAGCACTGCGTGCTCGCAAACAAGCACACCTTTACAACAAAGGGCACATACACGCCCCGCCACAATATACAAATTTTACATCTATCTGTTTATTTTCAGGTCCTACCTATTCTGAAGAATAACCTGAGCACGCTGCTCAAACAAATCTACAATCTGTTCGGCATACTGCCTTACAGCCGCGTAATGCGGACGCATATTCCACTCGCCACCATCTGGTCGAGGAGGTGGCCCAGTCGCCACAACAGCCAAATCTACGTCAGGGCGGTGCACCCTCACAAGAGACAAGGCAGCCTTCACCCCTGCGACGAGCTGCTGCCGCACCAGCTCCTTGACATTGCTGGCACTCCGAAACTTCGTCAGAAGACCTGCAAGGGTCGTTGGCACGGCATCCAACGGAAACATGACGTGCAGCACCGAGGAAAGCGATGTCTGCACCTGGCGGAGCACCCGCGAAACCTGGTAGACACGATCCTGCACCGTCGCCAGAACTATGGCACGATCACGATCCATCCAGAAGAAGCCGCCGGCCTCCATGTCCTGTTGAGTCAAGCAATTGACTCGAACAGCAATACGCTCCTTTTCTTCCCTCGGAGCAAGATTGGCACCTGCGACAACCGCACAAAACAAGAGTAAGGCCAGCAGGCTCACCCGAAGAACTGAGCTACAGCCCGAAAGAAGGATCAACTTACATTGCAGCTGCTCGGACAGCCGACCCAGCTCCGCCATCAAATACTCCTCTCTGGCTGCACCACGGTCTGCTTTGGATTTCCAAACGTCAGCGCGACCGCGTAACCCAAGCAAATCTCTCTCCAAGCTGCGCACGCGATCTCGAAGAAACGCGAGCTGCGAGGAATCATCCAATGATGCTCGCAAGGGCCTTTCGGATGAAGTGTCAACCGGGTCAGCACCCGAAGGAACCTATAGCAGCAGAAAAAAGAAGGCACACAGACATTCAGCCAAGAATAGAGCACAACTCGGAGGAATTCATTAAAGTATATAAGGCCACTACGTGGCACAAGGATGATACTACAAAAGATATTTACAACAAAATAGACTACAAACTACCCTACGTCTACTATGCCTAAGGCGGAGGACACTGAGTCGCCTCAGAACCAGACTGCCTAGCTTTGGCCTCGCCCTGCTGCCGCAATGCGTACTCAGACAGCAAGTCAATGAGCTTGGGCCCATATCGTCTGCAGCGAGCGGAGTAGGCGGCGAAGGCTACCTCGGATCCATCTGCAGCCGTCGGCATCCGTGAAGTAATCTGGGGCAGGTCCAGCTCTGCACCAGCCGCCATGGCCATCGCCAGCCCGACGGACGCGCCGATGCTTCTCGCTTGCGCACATGCAGCGCTGGCCGACAGAGCCTCGCCAGGCATCCACGTCTTCAAGGATGCGCCTTCGAAGAGCTCTGGTAGAAGCGACCAAGGACCTCTTTCACCTTGGCGAGGAGTTGACGACGGTCTTTGCGGCTTGATCCGCCATACGGTGGCATCATCTAGAGCACTCCGTGCTCCAGAGCACCATGACAAACTCGATACTGCGGCATCTGAGACAAAAAAAGAAGAAAACATGAAGAAAGGCAACATAGAAGAAGATCCATAGAAAAAGGAGCAAGTACAAAAGCTAACGCTCACCCAAAATAGCCTTGGCAGCAGCCATGAGCTTCTCCGCCACCCCTTTTTCACGAGCAGCCGGAACGGTGGCTAGCTGCTCCTCACGATCTGCGGCTTCCTGCTGCATACGCTCTTTCGCTTCGGCTGCCTTCGTCAGCTCCAGCTCAAGGCGCTCTCTCGCACTAGCGGCAGCTTCGGCTTTCTACTCCGATTGGCCAAGGCTCTTCTTCAGAGCATCGACCTCACGGAGAGAGTCGTTATGCTCCTCTGCATTTACAACAAGCAAGTGTCAAAGAACAGGACCAGGATAAGCAAGAGAAGTACTACAAGGCAGACGAATACCATGAAGCTGCCGCAGTTTCTCCAACAAAGGCGTTTCCTCCACCAGCCGCTTGGCCTCTTGGACAAAAGGCTGCAGCAACAGGCAATAGTAGTAAGAGCAGGACTTGGGGGCTACGGCCAACACAAAGAAGCATAAACAACATCAGCATACGAAGACACTCGGGGGCTCCCCCCGTAACATCAAGCAGAAAAACTTACGTGTTCGAAGGCAAACCCCAGAGCCCGCTGCGAAATTCTGTGGCGCAACCACCAGCCTCTCCTGCACAGGAGGAACTGGCGCAGCATCACCAGAAGTCGCCACCGTCTGAGGAGGAGGCGACGCAATGTTCGACTCCCCCATCATCTCGCGCGCCCCATCACTAGAGCCGTCGGAGGATTGCCTGCATACGAACCAATCAACACAGGTGCAAAAATAACAAGGGAACAAAGGACAACAGTGGCAACAAGAAAACTTACGAGCCCAACGCGCTCAGGTTGAAGATAGGAGAAGCCCTTCGGGCCCTCTTCTCCTCCTTCTTTTCTTCCTTCTTCTCCTCCTTCTTCTCTTCCTTCTTCCATGGGCGGGTGCGGAGCAACAGCCCGCAGGGAATGGCAGGAAGGGAGAGGAAGAACCCCATGAACATCATCATGACACTCAAGGCCCGGAAGGATTTCGGGAGTCGGAGGAGTCGAGGCATCGGCGACTCGCCAGAGCTCCGTGATCGCTTGCGCGAATGGTCCTCACTCGATTCGTCGGCATCCTCCGCCGGGGATCGCGCTGACGATAGCTCGGACACGGAATCCACCACTTCATTATCCGGGGCATTCGGATACCTCTCGGGCAACGGTGGTGCCATGCCCGGCACTTTGAAGCTCTGCAAAAGGAAAAGGAACTTTGCTAGCAAACAAAGGAAAAAGTACACAGTTGACAAAAACAAAAGGGGAGCACTACGTGCGCAAATCTACACCTTCGGTATGACCAACGTCGAAGAAAAGGAGGAGTCGACTTCCGGGATTTCTTCGTCGGCCTTGAACTTCAACGGTAGCGAAGAGCCTTGTCAAGTTTCACCTCGGAGATTTTCTCACTCGAAACCCTCGTCGGATCACGCCGAGTAAAGAAACATCGGATGCGCCCTCGCTTGGAGGGGCTGCACCCGACGCTCAAGAAACGTCCAGATGATGTCGACACCGTTCACCTCCTTCTCAGGAATCAATTGGAGATCCTCCACCCGATGATACAGGGCCTCTATCTCCGCCACCTCACCGTCTAAGATTTGGTTTTTCCAGGATCTTTTCTTCTCAATCAATTGGGAGGGATCAAAAGGAATGATACCAAAATCTTGCCCAGGCAGTACGGAGTCACGGATGTAAAACCATTTCCTCCGCCAGTACTAGAAAGATTCGGACATGGAAAAGGAAAAGAATTGCACATTGGGACTGAGGGAGATGATGAAACCCCCAATGGGATACACACCATCGAACAGGCGCCTCTTCACGGAATAAAGCTTCTGGAAGAGGCCAAAGTGCGTCTCAATGCCAAGCCAACACTCGCAAAGCGTGATAAAACACGCAATGTGGAGAAGGGAGTTGGGAGACAGATGATGGAGTTGAACCCCATAGAAAAAGAGCAGTCCATGAAGGAAGTCATGGACGGGAAAAGAAAACCCGCGAATCATGAAGGCAACAAACATAACCCGATACCCAGACGGGGGACGGGGGATTACCTCATTGCCGGGGAGTCTCACGGCCGTCGTGTCTTGCGGGATCGAGCTCGCTTCAGCGATTTGCGAGATCGCTCTCCGCGTTCGATCGCCGACCACCGTCGGTACGCGGCGATGGCGGTGCCCTTCTTGCCTCCGACGGCGCTGGTCACAACTGCAGATGAGGACTTCCTTGATTTCCCCATGGCGCTACGGCGGTGGTGGCGTTGCCAACGAAGAAAGACAAAGGAAATGTGGAGGAAACTCTCAGCGCGCAGCAAGAATAGCTCAAGAACGAGGCGGTGAATAGATGAACTGTTGCGGTGAAAAACAAACCACGATTTCACCGGGATCATAACAGAAGGCGACGCCTTTGGCCGTCCATCGAGAAGACCTAACGCCAACGGTAGATCTGGCCGTACCGTGTCGACACCAAAGCGAACCGTCGTCACCACGCCGTCCACTACGTGCGGAAATCGAGGAGACGCGTAATCATCTCACGCCAGCGTGACGGTCAATTCAAAGTCAGCAAGTGGGACCCGCGCTTCGTCCAGTCAAGTCATCTCTGGCATAGCAGACGCTTTGAGGTCATCGATCGTAAGCGCTGACGTCATCAAAAGCTATACTAGCACCACTTCGGCTCCACAGCTAAAAGTACTCACTCGAATCTACGATTCGACTAAATACTTGGGAGCTACTCCTATCGGGGCGGCCGCGCACCGGCAGACAAATGAGGACAAAATTATTTCTCTGAGTCCTACGTCGAGTTTACGACTCCACTACGGACTCGGGGGCTACTCCCATAGGGAGGATGGATTTAAGCATCCGAAATTTTTTGAGTCCTGCGGACCTAATGATTGAAACAATGCTTGAACTAAAAGTCTCCGTTCGAGTCTACGACTCGAACAGACACTTGGGGGCTACTCCCATAGGGAGCGCTGGTCGCGCACCCTATGAAATCTTCGACTGCGATCTTTCGGATCAGCACGCAAAAACTTTTTGGCAACTCTGCCCCAACAAAACTGAGTGGCGACAATCTCCTTGGCCACCAAGCACCTCCGAGGTGATAAATGTTGGGATCTGCGTCTGCGGCCAAAGATAAGACCTCTGAGATATCATCGATGGCACAACGCACTTGATGCGCTCTGCTAGTATGAATTGCACCGCAGTGCGATGAAAAATCCCGAAGACGCGTTGGGTACACCAATTAAAATCACTGGAATTTCACTCCTGTAAGTCCTCCGGCTGAGTCGAATTACGCCATATGTTCGAGTCGGGTTGAGGACCCGAACCTGAAGAAGATCGTGTTGTTTCGTCCTAAGGCAGTTAAGCGACCACGATCCGTCGGGTGAGTCGAGCTGCGCATCAACAATCCCTACACATATACTATTAACATATAGCTGCTCCCGAAGGATGGAAGAGTCCTCGGCCGAATCTACGATTGACGATCACTCGAGAACTCTTGACATGGTTATACCCTACAGTGCGTAACTTGACATACCTAGTCCAGCCAAGGAAGGCCCACAGCGGACATCGCTGGCCCATGAAGATTTTCGGGTGGCCAAGGCCCATGACGTCTTCGGATCCTTGGAGAGCAAGACTAGAGGAGATAGGAAATTCAAAGGGGTAAAACCCTAGAACTTGTAACCGACTAGGACTACGCCCGGGACCTGCCTAAGTCTATATAAAGGCCATGAGGGCACGTCCTAGGGCAACTCGACTCATACTTTCGCACACGCATCCACGCCAGATCGAATCTACGCACCCTGTAACCTTCGGTTCCGCCGTAATCAAAGAGCAGACAAGCAGGAGTAGGGTTTTCCCTCCGAGGGCCTGAACACAGGTAAATCTCGTGTCCCACAGTTGCTTGTGCTTAACCGTGCCACGATCTCTAGCATCCCCATCTTCTCCAAAACCCAAGTCCATAACAATGGGCATTGACGAGATTAAACCTCGTCACCTACCAACTAGGATCACCCCCTCGATCCCTGAGGAAGCATCCTTAAGCACACCTCACATCTCTTGTCAAGTTTTACGATTAAGTTATAGTTCTCTATGATCATCACGTCCGTTCCCAAGTCGTCCATAACCGTGGACACGGCTTTTCGAAAAGATTATTACCCTGTAGGGGTGCACAACTTTACCCACATGTACCAACCGATTCTTGTCCCGAAGTCGGTCCCTAGAGATGTGAACAGGGTTTGACATTTCAGAGGCCGTGCCTCTCCCATTCCCTGCCACACTTACCTACCTGTATGAATGCACCTCCTCCACCTCCTTCGAGAACAACCAAAATGCATATGTCGAATGGAACGCCCAAACTATGTGACTCATGGAATCTACTAGGCAAGTTAGTTGTTCGAGGGGGTTTCGTGCCCCGTGTGGTTATGCAGCGTCTTGGTTCAAGAGGCAAGAACTCAGATCCTAGTGGTGGCAAGTATGGGACTGCAAAAACCACAGCCCACCGTGGCCTCCCATACAAGCCTTAGCATGTTTAACTCACATCTCTCATCATACCATGTCATCCTATCCAACTAGGTTCATTCGTAGCTCTGATTCATCAACCGGATGGATCAGCGGTAACAACTAAGCATGGCTAAGCACATACGAATATAGCAGCTCTATCGAAGCTCATAAGCCAAACCCTAGTTATGCTAGGAGAAGTGGATCAGGGAATATAGGCTACAAAGGGGAACATGCATCAGATAGGATTACTGTATCTATCGATAAAAGACTTTAGAATCATATGCACATGGCAAGAATGAAATACTTTGAAAGCATAGGATTATCATGTGTGGGGCTTTGCTTGTTGATACCCAACTATAGATCTTCGGGTTCATCTGATTGTCATTGTCCGTCGATATCCTTCGATGGTGTTGATCTCGATCTTCAAACTTGAAGTTGATATTGTTGCTCACATCAACTCCGAGGTTTATTGAGAAGAAGCAGAAACATCGGAAAGGAAAGCAACAATCAACACATGGCATCGATGCAATGCTCAAGCAAGGATGATGATATGACAAGTTAAATTGTATTGTAATGAAACCCTAAGGCATCCTTGGTAATTTAAGCGGGGTCCGAGGGGTCCAAACCCTAATTCGGAGAAACCCCGGATGCATATGAGAGGGGTTATTTTGTTCTTCTAATTATACTTATGATTAAAGTTGCTTAATAGTGCATTATTATGCGTCTATCGTGTAGATCTCATTTTTCTGAACATTTTGATATATTATTTATATTTTTCTGACTTAAAATGAATTAGTTATGATTTTTCCTAATTTTAATCCATTTTTAAATCATTATTAAAACAATTAAACATTTTTGGAATTTATTAAATTATTTTCCAGCTGGCCCCACATGTCAGACTTTTATTAATTTCATAAATCATTCCAAAAAAAAGTAAAACCCTGACAGACAGGGCCCACCTATCAGCATTTTCATTTAATAAAACAATTACAGAAAACAATTAAAATAAAAAGAAAAAGGGTTATGACACCACACTGACGTCATCATGACGTTATCAATGGAGAACCTCCTCTACCGAGCAAGGATCGCTTGATCCTTTGCGCGTGGGGCAATGGGAGCAGGTGCGCTGGACGTAGGCTTGCACGTTGGACCTAAAGGTGGCCGTGCCGCTCAAAATAGGTCACCGGAGCCACGCCGGTGACGACCTTCTACGGCGGCGGCGGACGGTGATCGATGCTGGGGCGACTGAGAGCGAGAGGGAGCGAGATAGAGGGTCCACAAGGACCACTGGCTCACCATGATCATGATGACGAGGTCGGTGGAGCGAGGGAAGGCCGGGAGCAACGACATGGACGGCGGCGAGCTCCGTCGGTGATGAAGAAGACGACGACGTGGGGCTCGACTTAGAGCACCCCATCTCGATTCATTCCAGGAGGATGAAGAGGGGAGCACAGCGGTTCTCTAGGGAACCTCAGCGGGGCTCGGAGTGGCATGGAACGGCGGGGCATAGCGGCGACCGGAGCTAGGGTTTCGGCCACGCAGGCGAGAGAGAACGAGGGAGAGGGAGAATTAGGGCTAGGGTTTCCCGCGACAGCGAGAGGGTCTTGTAGGTGCTCGGGGGCAGCAGCGGTCATCGCGGCACGGGGCGCGCATCCTGGCGACGGCGGACGGCGCCGGCGGTGACACGGAGGAGCTTGTCCCTGCGAGGAAGATGACGAAACGAAGGGGTAAGTTGGGTCGGGCCGAGGTGGACTGCTGCTAGGCCGGATACTGGGCTGCAAGCGAGCTATGGCAAAGCTTGCGAGGTAGGCTGCTGGTTGCGGACTGAGCGGTGGTTAGAGAGGAGGGAGAGATTGGCTGCGACCCAGTTAGGGTTAGCAACAAGTTTTATTTTTAGAAAACCTTTTATTTTTATGTTTTCTATTTATTTGTTTGTATTTTCATTTACAAAACTATTTTGAACATTTCAAAAGCACCAGAGGGTTTTGTAAAACCATTCAGATATTGTGAGGCCCTTTTAATCCATTTGGGCTCCAACATTTTGGTAGTTTTCGAAATAATCAAAACCATTTTGAGTTGATTTGAGAGAGGGGGAAAACTAGGGTTTTCTTCTTTCTGTTAATGCAAGATTTATCAAACCATGATATGCATGATATGCTCATGATGCACAAAACAAACCCTAATTACTATTAGTAGAACTAGGGGTGTTACAACAATCCCCACCAATCAATTCCTCCTCTAAGTGAGGGGAACCCATTGGATCTAGATCTTGGAGTCATGTGTTGATTTCCACCATTGTTCTTCCTCTCTAATTCTTCCCTAGCACTTGTTGCTTTGGTGGGATCTGAGAGTGAAGGATTTGCGAACCCTTAGTGTTCTTGCTTTGTATTCTTGCATACGTGTTGAGCTCTCCATTATGATTTGTTCAAGTGAGAGACCATGAGCTTGTTAATCTTAGAGGGTGACCTCCTAGTTGGCTTGGCGGTTGGTCCCACGGTGTCCTCTTTGTTGAAGATTGTGAAGAGATCCGTGATTCTCCTTCATGCAGCTTGTGAAGTGGTTGTGGAGCTTGCCATCTCCGGAGTGGAGGAAAAGCTAGCCATAAGGAAAGCGCTTATTCCTTCGTGGAATAGACCCGGAGAATAAGGTGAGCCTTCATGACATTGGAAAATCTTTGCTTGGAATCCCACACCCCTCCAACGTGACATACCTTCTTGTAAGGGAACACGGGAATACATCTTCGTCTCCGTGTGTCTCGTTTATCTCTATACCTGAGCTAACTTCTCTTGTGATAGCCATCGAGGTTGAAGTACTTATATCTTGCTTATCTCTTGTGGCCTATATCTTGTGCTTTCTTGCTTAGCATAACTTGTTGTTAGTTCACTTAGTTGAGCCTAGTGTATTTAGGTTTTGTGCTTGTAAGAAAAACGTTAGTTTAATTCCGTATTCTAGCAAGCCAAAACCATATTAGTTTTAAAATTGCCTATTCATCCCCCTCTAGGCGACATCTCTATCCTTTTAGAATAAACACACAATAATTTAAGAAATTCTCTGAGGTATTTTTTTAGGTAAATCTCCCTCTCTCTCGTTGTCCTCTGCGATGGAGCCATCCCAGGAAAGATGGCGCCTGCAAGAGACGACACACCTGCAGCACGCTGTTGCGCTACTGGGATTCTAGCCAGGGGATCTACTTCCACACTTCCCCGCATGGATGAGGGAAACCCGAGGTCGTCATCGTAGACTGTATGTGTATGAAACCTCGAGGGTGATACCAATAGTACACCTTGGATGTCATGAGACGGAGCTGATGCACGATAAAGATGGAGCAAGGGGTGACCTGCGAGGAGCTTTTCGATCTTGAGGTCGGCTAAGAGTACGACTACTTTAACCATGTTCCTCTCAAAACATTCACCGCGTACGGTCTACAAAGGTATGTATTCTATACGCTCTAGTTGTTAGTGCATTACTACATAGATAGATCTTAGATGTCTAAGCATTCGTGTAGGGAATTTTTTATTTTCTGCCACGAAACCCTTCACTTTCTAGTACCTTTTATTGAGGTGTTCTCCTCTTGAGTTCTGTTGTGTTGTGTGTTGTTAGACTTTGCCGACCGGCATGGAGTTTTCTTCCTCTATGAGTTATTTGTCTAGCTGTGTTTGCATAGGTTTTGTCCGATTTTTCATAAACTAAGTGGACAATTATTTCCTTCTTAATTAATATACCGTCTCCAGTTAAAAAAATCGTGGTGATTGGAACCTCGTGTGCTATTCTCATGTAATCCAGCGCCCCGTAGTTGACCGACATCTAAGTTAATTCTAGATGGATCCAAAACTATCAAAACATTATTATTAAGACAAGATGTTACATTTAAAAGAACTACTCCCTCTCTCTTAAAAAGGATGTTGCATGTTTATCTAGAAACAACGTCTAGATATGTACAAATTTAACAAATCTTCGACATCCTTTTTGAGGTGGAGAGAGTAAAACAATAGCGAAGAGCAAAGAGCATTAACGATGTCTAAAATTCACTGCAAGAATCTAGGCGATACATGACGATCTGATTCCATACTGGTTGTGGGGCAAAACATCATAGATGGCCATCCGTGACGAAAACAAATGTCCTCACGTCATAATTAGATTCATGCGTTTTTCTATCCGAAACATCACGACCATCCGCAAGGTTCCTGCAATTTCATCGTGACCAACGAGACCGACACAGCCCATGCCCAATTAGCCGTGACTTTTTTCCGTCACGGGCTACGCCACATGGTAGACGGTGGCCTAACAACCGTTAGCGCGTTTGCTGACGTTAATTGTTTATCACGACAAACATCCGTTAGTGTCATTTGCTGATGTTACTGCGCACATTTCTGACGGCACGTGGACCAATCAGCAGATGCTACATGGACCAATTAGTGGATGCTACCCAGTATGTTATCCATGACGAATTTCATGACTTTATTCTTTATTGCATTAAACAGTTTCACCAAATCAGTATCCAAAAATAAGTCAAGTCAAATATACATAAATATGGCCCATAGAAATTCAAAGCTGGTATTCACAAACACATTATGAATTACATCCTAAGTAGATACATGAAGAATGAAAGTTATTCAAAACTCTAGAATGCTTGGGCATCAAACAGCTCAAGCCTGACTACGTACAGGAAGCCTGACTCCCCAATTATACATGCATTGTAGATGATGTAAGCATGTAAACACAACCACCAGCCAACTTCAACCACATTCTAAGGAAATGGCAGATACAATCTTCTTCCCCCTTAAGAATTAATCAATTATTGTACCAGGAAAGAGATCCTCGAAGAATTGGTACGCCACTTGCGTTGGAGATGGAGTGGACTGACCGACTTCGAACCGATTTGATGGTGTCCCTAAAATTTAATCACTTAGAGAATTTTCCTCCCCGCGTATCTTTTGTGGGACCATCCGTGCACCCCTCCATTAATTGACCATCCCGGGACTTAGAGTATTTTTCTCCCCGCGTTTCTTTTTTGGCTAAAATAAAACAAAAATAAACTATATATATCCTTCTCCATAATACCCGGAGGATACCAAAACCGCAACTCTCATCGTTGAACAGAGAATCCCCAATATCAATGAGCGATTTCCCAATCTGTTGACCGAAGTGATCGTAGAATATCAACACCAATACCAGACAAACGCATCAAAGAAGATAAATCGCATGGGGAAAACGAAATTTGCAATCTGGAGGGCAACGTGCATTGTAGAACATCGATCGGAAGGCTAAATAAGATCAATTGAATCGGTCTACAAATTCTTGGCTAGGTTGCCTCATATCACAGCGTTCATTTTGAAGCTGGGTGTACCCTAATTGGCTGCCTTTTGCTCTATTCATTAATCTAAATCCATAATGGGCCCTACATGTAAGTGTCCCTGACGGCGTGGGCATAGAAAAAATCAAACATGGCCATAATGGGCCTACCCAAATTCAGAATGTTGAGCCTGTGACACTTCAGTCATGACAAAATAATAGGAACGTCATGGATAATAAATGGGCCAAGGGGCTTTCGAATACCCAGGACAAAATCCATGACGTTTTCTGTGACGAGTTAAGAATTTTGTCGTGAATATATGGGCATTTGAAGCCTAAGGCACACTGTGACATATTGATCAAAACGTCACAGATCCGTTTCGAAATCAGCGACAAATTTTGGGTAAGTCACGGAAACAACGTCACGGATCGACCAAATCTTGTAGTGGTTAGATCAAAGCATTCTAAAGTCATTGTCTCTAGCTCCAGCAACTGCATATTGATGTCCTTTCATGCAAACGATTGTTTTGTAGAAGACCATTCTTGGACAAGTTTAACTAGATTTTGAATAGGCTCCTCTTTCACGCTATTCCCTTGTTTTGTACATGTTGCAAAAAAAATTACGAAATCCCAGTAAGAAGTAGACGCTCATAAATACGTACACACACTTTCTATACATACAAAACCTACTTCTACGAGCACCTTCGAAAGACTAAGTCCGAGAGACTGATCCGACGGGTCTTGAGATTGACAAAGTCACGATAGACGCCTCGCTATTGATGATAGCGTCGCCTCTCACTAGAAAATATTCCACCTTTTTTATGAGACGTGAAAGCGTCAAACTTCCTTGGTGGTCTGGAGGTACCAGTGCCCTCTTAACCATCCAACCACAGGTTAATTCTCTACTGTTGTTGTAGTTGTTGTACCCTTGTTACAACGCACTACGTCGGAGCAACCAAGACGGTTATGTTAAAGTAGATTGAAAACTGTAGCTTAGACTATAGGTTGCAAGCACTAAATTTCCTTAACACACTACCCCGCATCGCCCTAGGGACGACTCGGGCGAAACCCTAGTCCCCATCCCTCCTTCCCTCCAAATCTCGCCACCGCCGGAGGAAGCCGACGGGGGATCTCGCCACCTTGCTCATTCCCGCAGTAGGAGATCTCCGGCCTAGATCGAGGCAGGGGGTAGGGTGGGGAGAGGGCTTGGCCTTCAGCCACGTGCAAGGCGGAGCATGGATTCCCGGACAGCCAGCCATAGTGGTGGTAGAGCTGCTAGTGGCTGCGACAACAGCTGCAATGGCCCGATGGCAGCGTTGAAGCCATGACAATCTCTTCTCGCTAGGCCTACGGAGCGAGATCTCAAGCGGCTTCGGTCTGGGAGGTGATGACTGCCCAAGGCTGGTGCTGAGTGGTAGCTTGAAGTCGGTCCAACAACAACGATCTGGCCGCAATCACCTTGTTGTGTCGTTAATGGTGGCATGAGAGTTTGGCAATAGGGGCAGCGACCCTGGTTCTTCAACACCGGCAGCCTCCGTGGCCGTGTGGACGACGCGACGACTAATCTCAAGGTTGTGATGGCCTTTCAAGGTCGGCGGCGGTATGGGACACCCCGTCCACCTCCAACTAGCTTCAATCTGGCTCATCAAATGTTACACGCGACGACTCATGGGGATGCGCTAAGTCATGTGTGTAAAAGGCAGGTGCTACACACGGTGACTCAGTGGAGGCATCAAGTCATGCCTGTTGCTGGCAGGCACGGTGGCTTCTATGGAGTGGCCAAGCCATGCTTGTTGATGCTAGATCGAAGGTGGTGCGACAATGACGGAGGTGAGGCGGTGTGGGACTTCTCTGTCTTTTGGCATCTCCTCCAACGGTATCCAACTTTTGAGGTGTCTGAGAGCCAGACAAAAGATGATGGTAGAGTCGGCTTCATCGATAAGTATGCGCACTCCGGTAAAAATGCAAGATCTGTTGAAAATATAAGCAAATTACCATAATATTTAATCCGAAATAAGTAATAATAAATCATGACTATAAGTGCTAGAATTAATCTAATCATGTATACTAGCAGAACAAACGAACAGATCATATTCAACCAGAATAAACAGATCACATCTATTCCAAGAGCTAGTACAAGAAACAGCAATGTAAACTGAACTAGATAGGAACAGATTACGTCACGGTCTTTGGAGGAGGAATCGGGTTCGCGTTCAGGTTGGGGTTGAGGTTGACACCAGTGTCGTCGACCATGGCGTCGATGTAGAGGCTCGATGTCGGGAAGAAGTCCTCGTCGGGAAGGAGTGGTCGATCGGACGTGATGCCGTCGATGGTCGCCAGAGCGCTCCCCAAAAACCTGATCGCCCTCACCCGTACAGGTTCACGAGAGGCGGTGGTTCCGGAGGCCTACTGTCCCGTCGTCCGGTGCACGCCGGAAGAGGGGATGGAGAAGGTGTAGCGGCGGCGCAAAGTTCTGGAGGCAGAGAGATGTGTATTTTCTCGTATTAGGGTTTTAGCCTAAGGCCGTCTATATATAGGCGCCGGTCGGGTAAGACGTGGGGCGTAGTCCACGTCCGAGTAATGTGCCGACGTTTCCGGAAAAACCGGAAACGGCTGACAGAAAAATAACTCGCACAATAATTTTCCCGAGCAGCAAAAAGATAAGATCGGCACCGAGGCACAATTCCGCAAACCGCGGCGCGCGCGCGTCGTGACGAGGCGAGGCGAGGCGAGGCGTGGCGAGGCGGGCGGCGGAGGAGGAGGAGCGCGCGTGTATGCCACTCCTCTTCACTCTCTTTAGGAGGTAGTGAAACACTCCACTATATATATTGGTCCAACTCCCTCTAAACTAGCAAGGTGGGACTAAACTTTGGTGCCACCCCTTGCTAGGCATGAATGGGCCAAGAGAATTTCAGAATTTGTATTAGGCTATGGGCCAAGGCCCACACCCAAATTCCAACAATCCCCCACAAATTCTCATAGGCACATATCATCACATCACATCAATCAGTTCCAGAGCATTGTTTATATACCGGTGCGAGGTGGAGACTGTTAAGTTGAACTTCCACTTAGAACTTCATGCTACACTAGATTGCAACTTGAATAGTGGACTATGCCTTGAACTACAAGTTTGGTGCGCACTAGTTTCACATAAGGTCTAGACCGTCTGAAGGTCGCGAAGCTTCTCCGCGGTTTGGAGCTTATGCGTCATACTCCATGGCCTTTCATGAGTTTATTAGAGAGCACCCAACTCTCACGGACTGCGACGTTTGACAGTCAGACTCATATAGGTGTGTTCTTCAAAAGATGTTCTGCAGGACAACATCTTTGCTTAAACAAGCCACTCAGAACACATTAAGGTAAATACCAACCTGCCATGCAGAATAGGAGAGTATTGCATCTATACGGAGTGGTAGTATGCTATAAGGATACTCTCCTTCCAGTTGACCAACAGCTTGTCTCCCAACTCTACTTCACGGGATCTCTGATCACATAGAGCGGGTTACCACCGTGAGCAACTCAAAAGTGGGTCTCAAACCCATCTCCTCGATGCATTATCTATCACATTACGTGATAGACCCTTTGTGAAGGATGCCAGATTTTTAGATGTTTGGATATAATCCAATGCAATAACTCGAGTTTCTCATTTTCTGACAGATTTCAATCTCCTCTTCACATGTCTTGATGACTTCATATTGTCCTTAGAACTGTTTATTTTTATGATCACAGTTTGATTATCACGATTCATAAGGATTGCGGTATTGGTTTTTCAACCACGTAAGTTCATCAAGAGTTCACGAAGCCACTCGCTTCAACGGTGGGCGTGTCTAATCTTTGTGAGTTACCTTCCATAGTTGACCTCGTTAAGATGGTGCTTGCAAGACTTCAAGAAACAGCGCCACCACCAAGTGTAAACACATAACCACTCGTGGCCTTAGTCTCATCAAGACGTAATCCGGTTTGAGTCACTATACCCTTCAAGTACCCTTGGATACCCGGAGTAGTGAATCCCATAGCTCATGATGCCTTTCAAATAACGCAAAACCCTTTCAAGGGCCGCCAATGAACATCTCCAGGATTTGAGACAAATCGACTTAACTTGCTTATAGCAAAGGAGATGTCGAGCCTCGTGGCTGGCTAAATACATAAGCGAGCCAATAATCGAGAATATCTCAGGTGATCTTTAGCATCCTTAGGATCTCCACGATTCTTTCGAACCAACACGCTAGGATCATATGGTGTAGGAGAGGATCTACATTCGCTATACCCAAAACGACTCAAGATCTTCTCCACATAGTGAGCTGAAGCGTGTTATCCCACCATCATCATCTTTCAAAGACTTGATGTTCAATATCACATCAGCCACTCCTAGATCTTTCATCTCAAAACAACGAGATAGAAAGTCTTTGACCTCATTGATAACATTAATATTGGTCCCGAATATCGGTATATCATCAACATACGACATAAGATGACTCCCTCGCCACCATGGCGATAGTACACACACTTGTAAACCGTTTACAATAAAGCCTTCATCGTTAAAGTCCTTTCAAACTTCTCATGCCTTTGCTTAGGTGCTTGCTTAAGACCATCTGAGACTTCAAGACTTGCACACCTTGCCTTGTTGACCATCTATCACGAATCCATCCGGCTGATCCATATAAATTTCCTCATCTAACTCTCCATTTAGGAAAGCCGTCTTAACGTCCATTTGATGAGCGAGAAGATCATGCGAGGCAGCCAAGGATAGCGATACTCGAATGGTGGTCAATCTAGCCACGTGAATAAGTATCAAGAAGTCTTCGCCTTCTTCTGGGTATAACCCTTGGCAACAAGGCGTGCCTTATACTTCTCAATAGTACCATCAGGTCTAAGCTTCTTCTTAAACACCCACTTACATCCTACAGGTTTGCACCCATAAGGACGATCGGTAATTTCCCAAGTTCCGTTTGCTATGATGGAATCCATCTCATCATGACGGCTTCTTTCGATGAGTCAGCATCTTGAGATGCATAAGCTTCTGAAATAGAAGTAGGAGTATCATCCACGAGGTATACAATGAAATCATCACCAAAGGACTTGATCCTTTGTCTCTTACTCGGTAGGAGCTTCACCGTTATCCTCCACGGGATTATCGTGGTGTTCTATCGAAATGGTGGGTTCAGGAATTGTGATTAATTCTTGACTAGATAAACTAGGCATCTCTGATTTGATGAACTAGAGAATCTTTCATGGGAAAGATGTCTTCAAAGAAAATCGCATCATTCGACTCCATGATTGTACCAACATGCATGTCGATACGAGATTTCACTATCAAAATCTATAGCCAATGCTATGAAATGCATATCCCGAGAAAGACACAATCCACGGTTTTGGTCCAAGCTTGCGCTTCTTGATCGGCACATTCACTTTCGTAAACAACCCCAAGTTCGTAAGTAGGAGAGTTTCAGCCTTTTCCTTTCCCATTCCTCAAATGGAGTAATGGTTTTGTTCTTTTTGGGAACACGGTTTAGGACATGACATGATCTTTATCGCCTCCCCACCATTCCTTGGATAGACCCGATGTATCTAACATGGCGTTAACCAAATCAGTTAGAGTACGGTTCTTTCTTTCGGCCACCCCATTTGGTCGAGGTGAGTAGGAGGCGTCCTCTCATGGATAATACCATGCTCCGCACAAAAGAATCAAATTCGTTGGAAAAATACTCTCCACCACGATCGGACAAGTCGCTAATCTTTCGATCAAGTTGGTTTCTGATTCAGCTTTATAGATTTTGAAGTGATTAAAAGCTTCATCTTTAGAGTTCAGAAGATACACATAATAGTATCGAGTGGAATCATCAATTAAAGTCATGAAATATCGCTTTCCACCTTTTGTCAACTCACCATTCAGCTCACAAACATCTGAATGTATTAGTTCGATGGTGCCAAATCTAGTACCTCGGCGGTCTTGTGAGACTTGCGAGGTTGCTTAGCTTGCACACATACTTGACACTTGGAACTTTTACTAGTAAATTTCGAATTAAATTCATATCGGCAAGCGCGTCATGCACCCAAAATTAATATGACAAAGTCGTGAATGCCAAATATTGGACTCACTATCATTGCAAACATGATTAATAACTTGAGTACATAAGTCGACAAAGATAAGCGGAACAAGCCTCGCACTCATAACCCTTTCCAACAAATTGTCCACACTTAGAAACTACAACTTTATTGGACTCAAAGACTAACTTAAAACCATCTCGACACGAAGAGATCCGATGGCAGATTCTTATTGATTGAGGGAACGTCTTTGCACATTCTTCACCGTCTGATCTTCCCAAGTAAACTTCAGATCCGTACCAACACCTTGAATGTAAGCACGTGAGCCGTTTCCCATCAAGACGGAGCCAGCCGTTCGACTGATAAGAAGAGAACATGGAAATATCAGCACATACATGTATATTTGCACCAGTGTCTATCCACCAATCGTGTGAATTACAAACTGAAAGAACGATGGGAAATATACCGTACCCAGATCCTTCATCTCAATATCACCAAGGACAACATTAGCGGACTTGCCACTATTTCCATGTGAACGCTTGTCAAAGCGATTGGGGCAGCTAGGAGCCTAATGATTAGGATCACCACAGACATGGCAGGATCCTTTCTTCTTATACTTAGTCTTCTTCTTGAAGTTGGTAGTCTGTGCGGCCTTGTTTTTGCCATCAAACTTTCCTTTGCCATCAGACCTATTCTTATTATTGAACTTGTGAGACTGGAAGTTTTTTTTCTGCACTACATGTGCGCTAGAACTTCCATCAAAGCCTCGAGGACGTGTATCTTTTGCTCTCGCCTTTTCTTCAACATGAAGAGATCCGATGAGATCCGAAACAGAAAACTCCTGTCTCTTATGTTTCAGAGAGGTAGCAAAGTTCCTCCAAGAAGGAGGAAGCTTGGCAATAATGCCTCCGGCCACGAACTTGTCCGGTAAGTTACACTTGAACTGCTCGAGTTCTTTGGCAAGGGACTGTATCTCATGAGCCTGATCCACGATGGGACGGTCATCAGTCATCTTGTAGTCATAGAATTGTTGGAGATATGCCCTAGAGGCAATAATAAATGTAGTTATTATTATATCTTTGTGTTTATGATAAATGTTTACATTCATGCTATAATAGTATTAACAAGGAAACCATTAATACTTGTGTGATTTGTAAACTTAATTTGAAGTCCCTAGTATAGCCTCTATACTTCACTAGCTTGTTGGTTGATTGATGATTGTGGTTTCCCTATCATGAACATTGAGATGTTATCAACAACAAGATCATATCGTTAGGAGAATGATATGGTGGACATACTCCTATAGATAAGCGTAGCATAAAGATCAAGTCATTTCAATAGTTCAATTGCTATATGCTTTCTGATACATAGTAACCTAATTCCTTCGACCATGAGATCATGCATATCACCTTTACTGGATGGATGCTTTGATGTCATCAAACACCACACCGTAACAGGGTGGCTATAAAGGTGGTATTGAGTGTTCGGAAAGTATTGGTTGAAACACATGGATCAAGAGTGGGATTTGTCCATCCATATGACGGATAGATATTCTCTGGGCCCTCTCGGTGAAATGTCATCCAATTAGCTTGCAAGCATGTGACTGGGTCTGAGGATCACATATCACGGAACGAGAAAAGAGTACTTATCGATGTGAGGTTGAACTAGGTATGCGGAGATACCGACGATCATAACCTCGGATAAGTAACATATCGTGAGACAAAGGGAAATTGGTATCGTATGTAAGTGGTTCATTCGATGCAAAGTAATCGTAGAAATATGTGGGAGCCATATGAATTTCCAGATTCCTCTATTGGTTATTGTTGAGAAGTGTCTCGATCATGTCCGCATAATTCACGAACCGTGGAGACACACTTAAGGATTGACGTTGTTTTGAGTAGTTATGGTATTATGAGAAAGAGACCGAATGTTGTTGAGTCTCGGATGGGATCCGGGATATCACGAGGTGATCCGGAATGGTCCAAGAATAAGATTCATATAAGGAAAGTCCCGTTTGAGTTGGGGAATGGTTCCGGTGTTTTCATGGGAACATTCTAGAAGGTCGGAATGTCCGGCACTCCGGAGGAAGGGTACATGAATGTGTCATTACATATTGGAATGATTGCATCATGTACTAAGTGTTCTCGCTGTCCAAAATAAAGGGTTTATTTAAATCCTAAATTGAAAAGTCAAGCGGCTAGTTTGAAAGTCAAACAAGTTTTGGAAAGTGGAAAGAGGAGGAGAAGAGGAAACCGACTTGGGAGGAGTCCCTTGGCTGGCGCCTCCCAAGGCCGACTTGGGGGAGGACTCCTCCCCTTGGCCGCCCTCCCACCTATAAAGGGAGGGGCCTCCCTCCTAGCACACACAAGTTCCTATCTTCTACCTCCGGTTTAGAGCCGTTTTGGTTTAGAGCTTCTAATTGCTTTAGCCAGTTTAGAGCCTTCTAATTGATTTAGAGCCTTCTAATTGGTGTGTCTAATTACTAGACCACTAATAGCCTCTCTCATAAGCTCCACCATACTGCACTGCTTAAGGCGAAGCCTCATGGGATTTCCCTCTACTTCCGGTACCACGCCGTTGTCTTGCCGGAATCGCGAGAGAGTGCTACAACCTCCGCTTTTCTTGGAACAAGGGAGAGGAAGGTCTTCGTCAGTACGAGCGATGTGACCGATCTGGGAGCGCTGCCGGAGCGTGGCGGAAGGATCGTCTCTGCGATCTTGAGATCGGAAAGAGTACGACTACATCACCCACGAGAATCTGCTCTCGTTAACCGCTGTGGAAGCATCGCGGGTGAGTTCCTCTCGCGACTCGTTGCTGCAATCTCGTAGATAGATCTTGGCGTGGTTGTTTGTATGCGAGAGAAAATTTTGTTTTCCATGCTCTGAAACCCTCTGATGTATCGAGCCGTGTCTATATGTAGATCTGTTGCCTGAGTAGAACACAATGGTCATTGTGGGCATTGATGCTTTATTGTAGATTGCTTTTTGTGTACTTTGCATCTTGCGGTATGTTGGGATGAAGCGGCCGGGCTAACCTTACATGACATCGTTCATGAGACTTGCTCCGCTTGACATGCAACTTGTATTGCATAAGTGGCTTTATGGGTGCTGTTTCTCCTAGCATAGTAAAGATCCAATTTACAACGGGTGATCAACAATGCTAGTATCAATGTTGTGGTTCTTGTTCGTAAGTTAGAGCGACACTTATTGAAAGCCCCAAACCACGTAAAATATGCAAAGAAAGTAGAGGCGTCTAACTTTGTTTTTGGGGTGTCTGATGATGTGATATGGCCATGATTGTGATTATATTTGATGTATGCAATATTCCTTATTGTAAGTTGGCAACGGCGAGCCATATGGTTGTCTTTAATTTCTGTTAAGACCAAGTGTCTATTCAAAATAGTTGTAATAGTTGAAGCTGGTGGACAACCATGAAGAAGCGTCATTGACCTTGATGCTATGCGGTGATGATGGAGATCATGTTCGTGCTTGAAGATGGAGATCGGAAGCACAAAGAAGAAAGGCCATATCATATCACATATTATGAATTGCATGTGATGTTAATCCTTTATGCATCTTGTATTGCTTAGTAGACACGGTAGCATTATAAGATGATCCCTCATGCACATAAATTTCAAGTTCTAAAGTGTTCACCCTTAGTATGCACCGTTGCCAAAGCTTGCTTGAAGCACCACGTGATGATCGGGTGTCTTTGATTCCGCGGTGAATACAACGTAAGCAAGCCAGATTTGCTTATGCGGTAGCTAAGGTTTGATCTTGACGAGCCTAGCATGTATGAGACATGGCCTCGGGAACACGGATCGCGAAGGTAAAGCATGAATCATATAGTAGATATGATGAACATGATGATTGTTCGCCATTGAAACTATATCAACTCTCGTGATGATCGGTGTTGATGTAGTGGATTTGGTTCTGTGATCACTAAAACAATGTGAGGGATGTTGTTTTGAGTGGGAGTTCACCTAGTTTAATTTCATTAATTAATTTGAACTCAATTTGTCATAAACTTAGTCTAAACTATTGCAAATATGTTGTAGATCAATGGCAGCCCTACCATCAATTTTAATGCGTTCCTAGAGAAAGAAAAGATGAAAAACAATGGAACCAACTTCGCGGATTGCAACCGCAATTTGATGATAGTCCTCACTGGTAATTTGACCTATGTCTTTGGATGCACCGCTAGGTGACCCACTGCGGTGATGCTACCGATGAAGTAAAGAATGTTTACCTCATTTGGGAAGAATCGGTACTCCATAGTTCATGTGCTATCTTGTATGGTTTAGAATCGAGCTTGAGAAAAGGTTTGAAGAGTCGGACCTATATGATATTGTCGAGGATCTCAAATTAATTTTGAGACTCATGCGGCAATTGAAAGTTATGAAGCTTCGAAAAGTTCTTTAAGCGCAAGATGGAAGAGGGTAGCTCAGATTAGTGAGCATGTGCTTAAGATGTGCAGGCACGCAAATAAACTTCAAAGTTTGGGTATAGTGATTCCTAATACTTTGGGGTTTACCGCATCCTCCAATCACTACCACCAAGTTACAAGAACTTTGTGATGAACTACAACATGCGAACATGAACAAAGAGTTGCGAACTATTTGCTATGTTAAAATCTGCGAAGTGGAGATCAAGAAAGAGCACCAAGTGTTGATGGTCAATAAGACCACCAAATTCAAGAAAGGCAAGTCTAAGCAGAAGGACACTTCAAGAAGGGTGGTAAGAAAGTTACCATACCGACGAAGAAGACCAAGGCTGGACCCAAGCACGATCTTGAGTGCTTTTCTTTGCAAGGGAGAAGGTCCTTTGAAGCGTAATTGCCCAAAGTACTTGGCGGATTTAAGAACGGCAACATCAAGAAGAAAGGTATATCGATATACATGTTATTGATGTGTATCTCACTAGTATTCGTAGTAGTGCACAGGTATTTGATCTTGGTTCGGTGCTCATATTTGTAACTCGAAACAGGAGCTGCAGAATAAACGGAAGCTAGTGAAGAACGAGGTGACGATGCTCGTAGGAAACGGAGGAACGGTGGATGTGAACGAGGTCGGAACGCTACCTCTTCATCTACCATCGTGGTTAGTGTTATACTTAAATAATTGTTATTTGGTGCTGCGTTAAGCATGAACATTATATCAGGATCTTGTTTATTGCGACGGTTACTTGTTTAAATCCGAGAATAAAGTTTGTTAGATTTATATGAGTAAAATGTTTTATGAACATGCACCTTTGATAGATGGTCTATTCATATTGAATCTAGATAGTGGAAATACACATATCAACAACATTGAGGCTAAACGTTTGAAATCAGCGATAATTAGACCTATATGTGGCATCGTCTTGGTCACATTGGAGTGAAGCGTGAAGAAACTCCATTCGATGGACTTCTTGAATCACTTGATTTTGAATCACTTGAAAGATCTGAAGCATGTCGATGGGTAAAATGACTAAGACTCCATTTTACGATATGATGGAGCGAGCTACAGACTTATTGGAAATCATACATACCGATGTGTGTGGTCCAATGAGTGTAGCATCGCGTTGGTTATCGTTATGTTATTACCTTCACGGATGATTTGAGTAGATATGGGAATATCTATTTCATGAAACATAAGTCCGAAACTTTAGAAGTTTAAGGAGTTTCAAAGTGAGGTAGAGAATCAACGTAACAAGAAGATTAAATTTCTACGTTACGATCGTGGAGGTGAATATCTAAGTTACGAGTTTGGCGAGCATTTGAAGAAATGTGGAATACTTTTCGCGATTGACACGCCGGAACACCACAGCGTAATGGTGTGTCTGAACGTCGTAATCGAACTCTCTTAGATATAGTTCGTTCTATGATGTCACTTACAGATTTACCGCTATCATTTTGGGGTTATGCATTAGAAACAGCCGCATTCACTTTAAATAGGGCACCGTCTAAATCCGTTGAAACGACACCGTATGAATTATGGTTTGGGAAGAAACCTAAATTGTCGTTCCTTAAAGTTTGGGGATCTGAAGCTTATGTAAAGAAGTTACAGCCGGACAAGCTTGAACCCAAAGCGGAAAATGCGTCTTCATAGGATACCCGAAGGAAACTATTGGGTATACCTTCTATCATAGATCCGAAGGCAAAATCTTCGTTGCTAAGAATGGATCCTTTCTAGAGAAGGAATTTCTCTCGAAAGAAGTGATTGGAAGGAAAGTAGAACTCGACGAGGTTGTCGAACCTTCTCTCGAAATTGCGAGTAGCGCAGCACCGGAAGAAGTTCTGTGGTGCCTGCACCAATAAGAGAGGAAGCTAATGATGGTGATCATGAAACTTTTGAAGTTGCTCTGAGCCTCGGAGGTCAACAAGAAATCGTACCACCCAGTTGGTATGATTCCGTTATGAATGTCATGTTGGTGGACAACACCGATGACCCGAGACATATGAGGAAGCGATGATGAGCCCAGATTCCAATAAATGGCAAGAAGCCATGAAATCCGAGATTGGATCCATGTCGAAAACCAAGTATGGACTTTGGTGGACTTACCGGATGGCGGAAGGCTGTCGAGAACAAATGGATTTTCAAGAAGAAAGCAGATCTTGATGGTAATGTTATCTATAAAGCTCGACTTATCGCAAAAGGGTTTCGACAAATTCAAGGAGTTGACTACGATGAGACTTTCTCACCGTAGCGAAGCTAAAGTCCTGTGAGGATTATGTTAGCAATCGCTGCATATTATGATTATGAGATATGGCGGATGGATGTCAAACAGCATTCCTCAATGGAGACATTGATGAAGAGTTGTATATGATGCAACCCAAAGGTTTTGTCGATCCTAAAGATGCTAACAAGGTATGCAAGCTTCAACGGTCCATCTATGGATTGAAGCAAGCATCCAGTTGGAATCAACGTTTGATAAGGTAATCAAAAGTTTTGGTTTTATACAAACTTATGGAGAAGCTTGTATTTACAAGAAAGTGAGTGGGAGCTCAGTAGCATTCTTAATACTATATGTGGATGACATATTGTTGATTGGGAATGATGTAGACCTTCTTAATAGTGTCAAAGAGTATTTGAATAATAGTTTTCAATGAAGGATCTTGGCGAAGCAGCTTACATATTAGGCATAAAGATTTATAGAGATAGATCGAAGCATCAAATATCATTGTCACAAAGTACATATTTGGACAAAGTTCTAAAGAGGTTTGGAATGGAAGATAGCAAGAAAGGGTTCTTGCCCATGTTGCTAATACGACCTTGAGTAAAACTCAAAGTCCGACATCGGCGAAGATAGAGAAAGGATGAGTAAGACTCCTATGCCTCAGCCATAGGATCTCTAATGTATGCCATGCTATGTACTAGACCCGACATCGCATATCTTGTTAGTCTAACTAGCAGATATCAAAGTGATCGAGTGGATCATTGGACGTGATCAAAAACATCCTTAAGTACTTGAGAAGAACTAAGGATATGGTTCTTTCTTATGGAGGTGATGAACAGCTCGTTGTTAATGGTTACACCGATGCTAGTTGGAACACCGATCCGGATGATTCTAAATCACAATCTGGATCGTATTTATTTTGAATGGTGCAGCGATTAGCTGGAGGAGTGCAAAGCAAAGCGTTGTGGCGAGATCTTCAACTGAATCGGAATACATGGCTGCTTGGAGGCTTCACAAGCGATATGGATGAAAGAGTTCATTACAGAGCTGGGTGTGGTTCCAAGTGCTGGACCCAATGTCTATCTCTTGTGATAACATGGCGCCATAGCCAATGCGCAAGAACCAAGGTCACACAAGAAGTGAAGCATATCAAGCTGCGTTTCCACGCTATTCGAGAACATATCCGGGATGGGGATATAAAGATTTGCAAAGTACACAGATCTGAATGTGGCGGATCCATTGACTAAACCTCTCCCGAGGGCAAAACATGACCAACACCAAACTGCCATGGGTGTTGGTATATTACCATGTAATCTAGATTAGATGACTCTAGTGCAAGTGGGAGACTATTGGAGATATGCCCTAGAGGCAATAATAAATGTAGTTATTATTATATCTTTGTGTTTATGATAAATGTTTACATTCATGCTATAATAGTATTAACAAGGAAACCATTAATACTTGTGTGATTTGTAAACTTAATTTGAAGTCCCTAGTATAGCCTCTATACTTCACTAGCTTGTTGGTTGATTGATGATTGTGGTTTCCCTATCATGAACATTGAGATGTTATCAACAACAAGATCATATCGTTAGGAGAATGATATGGTGGACATACTCCTATAGATAAGCGTAGCATAAAGATCAAGTCATTTCAATAGTTCAATTGCTATATGCTTTACGATACATAGTAACCTAATTCCTTGACCATGAGATCATGCATATCACCTTTCTTTGGATGGATGCTTTGATGTCATCAAACACCACACCGTAACAGGTGGCTATAAAGGTGGTATTGAGTGTTGGAAAGTATTGGTTGAAACACATGGATCAAGAGTGGGATTTGTCCATCCATATGACGGATAGATATTCTCTGGGCCCTCTCGGTGAAATGTCATCCAATTAGCTTGCAAGCATGTGACTGGGTCACAAGGGATCACATATCACGAACGAGAAAGAGTACTTATCGATGTGAGGTTGAACTAGGTATGCGAGATACCGACGATCATAACCTCGGATAAGTAACATATCGTGAGACAAAGGGAAATTGGTATCGTATGTAAGTGGTTCATTCGATCGCAAAGTAATCGTAGAAATATGTAGAGCCATATGAATTTCCAGATTCCTCTATTGGTTATTGTTCGGAGAAGTGTCTCGATCATGTCCGCATAATTCACGAACCGTAGGGAGACACACTTAAGGATTGACGTTGTTTTGAGTAGTTATGGTATTATGAGAAAGAGACCGAATGTTGTTGAGTCTCGGATGGGATCCGGGATATCACGAGGTGATCCGGAATGGTCCGGAGAATAAGATTCATATAAGGAAAGTCCCGTTTCGGAGTTGGGGAATGGTTCCGGTGTTTTCATCGGGAACATTCTAGAAGGTCCCGGAATGTCCGGCACTCCGGAGGGGGAAGGGTACATGAATGTGTCATTACATATTGGAATGATTGCATCATGTACTAAGTGTTCTCGCTGTCCAAAATAAAGGGTTTATTTAAATCCTAAATTGAAAAGTCAAACGGCTAGTTTGAAAGTCAAACAAGTTTTGGAAAGTGGAAAGAGGAGGAGAAGAGGAAACCGACTTGGGGAGGAGTCCCTTGGCTGGCGCCTCCCAAGGCCGACTTGGGAGGGACTCCTCCCTTGGCCTGCCCTCCCACCGATAAAGGGAGGGGCAGGGCCTCCCCTCCTAGCACACACAAGTTCCTATCTTCTACCTCCGGTTTAGAGCCGTTTTGGTTTAGAGCTTCTAATTGCTTTAGCCAGCGGTTTAGAGCCTTCTAATTGATTTAGAGCCTTCTAATTGGTGTGTCTAATTACTAGACCACTAATAGCCTCTCTCATAAGCTCCACCATACTACTTGGCTTAAGGCGAAGCCTCATGATTTCCTCTACTTCCGGTACCACGCCGTTGTCTGCGGAATCGCGAGGAGAGTGCTACAACCTCCACGCCTGCTGGAACAAGGGAGAGGAAGGTCTTCGTCGAAAATCAACGAGCGTGTGATCATTGCAGGAGCGCCGGAACGTGGCGCTGGAAGGATCGTCTGCGATCTTGAGATCGGAAAATGCGACTACATCACCCACGAGAATCTGCTCTCGTTAACCGCTTTGGAATCTTCGAGGGTGAGTTCCTCTATCGACTCGTTGCTGCAATCTAGTAGATAGATCTTGGCTTGTTTGTTTGTATGCGATAGAAAATTTTTGTTTTCCATGCTACGAAACCCTACAAGAATTGCTCCATGATATACAGTTCAGTGCCAGCATCCGAAACACCAAACTTGGCGTCCAGTGCATCCCACGCATCCTTGCCATTATCAAATGACATATAGGTGTCAACAATGTTGTCACCAAGAATATTGAACAAAGCCCCATAAACATGGTGTCGACTTTCAAACGCTTCCTCTGAACAGGAGAAAGGTCTCCCTCAGGTTTGCCAAGAGTGGCGCTATAGCAGCCTAGGTTTTTCAACCATAGAACTGCTCTCGTGCGCCATCTCTTATAATTGACACCGTCAAAAGGAGGCGGCCTTGTAGCCGCGGCTAAACCAGTTGAATTCAGTTGCCTATGATCAGGTTTTTGGATTGTTGAAAATATAAGCAAATTACCATAATATTTAATCCGAAATAAGTAATAATAAATCATGACTATAAGTGCTAGAATTAATCTAATCATGTATACTAGCAGAACAAACGAACAGATCATATTCAACCAGAATAAACAGATCACATCTATTCCAAGAGCTAGTACAAGAAAGCAATGTAAATGAACTAGATAGGAACAGATTACGACGGTCTTTGGAGGAGGAATCGGGTTCGCGTTCAGGTTGGGGTTGAGGTTGACACCAGTCGTCGACCATGGCGTCGATGTAGAGGTCGATGTCCGGGAAGAAGTCCTCGTCGGGAAGGAGTGGTCGGTCGACGTGATGTCGATGCAGAGTCGCTACAGACGCTCCCCAAAAACCTGATCGCCTCACCCGCAGGTTCACGAGAGGCGGTGGTTCCGGAGGCTCTTGTCCCGTCGTCCGGTGCACGCCGGAAGAGGGGATGGAGAAGGTGTAGCGGCGGCGCAAAGTTCTGGAGGCAGAGAGATGTGTATTTTCTCGTATTAGGGTTTTAGCCTAAGGCCGTCTATATATAGGCGTCGGTCGGGTAAGACGTGGGGCGTAGTCCACGTCCGAGTAGTAACAGCCTACGTTTCCGGAAAAACCGGAAACGGTTGACAGAAAACAATAATTTTCCCGAGCAGCAAAAAGATAAGATCGGCACAATTCCGCAATTCAAGAAACATGGCGCGCGCATCGTCGTGATTTAGGCGAGGCGGCGGAGGAGGAGGAGCGCGCGTGTATGCCACTCTTCTTCACTCTCTTTAGGAGGTAGTGAAACACTCCACTATATATATTGGTCCAACTCCCTCTAAACTAGCAAGGTGGGACTAAACTTTGGTGCCACCCCTTGCTAGGCATGAATGGGCCAAGAGAATTTCAGAATTTGTATTAGGCTATGGGCCAAGGCCCACACCCAAATTCCAACAAGATCTTCGATCAGGCTATGTCGATGTGCATCTCGGTTGTGTCCTTGCCGGAGATGGTAGATCGAACCTCGGTTTGGAGATGAAAATCCTGAGATCGACCTATAGTTGCACTCATCATCAACGGCAACGGCGCACATATGACATATATCCTTCGCACATATGACATATATCCTTCTTGAAGACTTAGCTTAGGAGCTGTGTATTTTTGTTTGTTTTTGTCTTTTACAATAAGGTTAGTGGTTGACTAGTGGAGTAACTTCGTGAGGCATACAGACTTGGTTCTTTTTCCGGATCAAACATGTCCAACTGCTGGATTTTGCATTATGAAAAAAATAAGCCGTGTGCATCTTAACGATTGAACCTACAGAAATATGTACACTTGTTCTTGTAGGCAAGAATGTCTTGCAGTCTTAGATGCATTGCTAGTCCCTTGTGGCTAATAATGCCTGGGTAATGCCATCCACTTCAGTAACAGTACCAGCAGCAAGGCTTTCACAGTCATGGTGTTCTGCCGCCACGAGACCAGCAGACACCTGAGCGCGCTGTCTGTCTGCTGGGTAGGTGCAGTACAGCAATGAGTAAGTGATGCAGCAGATGGCGATCGGGACGGCGATCTCGGCGAAAACTGCCTTGGCCAGCGCGGCAGCGTTCTCCCGTTCGGTCTCGACGCCGGACGCGGCCGGCTTGTACCCGAAGACCTGCTCGGCCAGGATGCCCACCAGTGTTGGCGCGAACGAGGAGAAGATTGTCTCGAAGAACCTGTCGAGCGCGTACACCGTCGTCCTGGCCTTCTCCGGCACGATCTCGGCGAGTATAGGACTGCAGAGAGACACGGCGTGAGTGAGTAAGCAGACCAACATTACCTCTGCACGCTTGCAACAGTACAGTGGTACCGTACCACCATCGTTACTCACTTGTTGGTGGCGGAGGGGCACCAGGGCATGACGAAGCCCAGGACGAAGAAGACGGCGGCGTACGCGGCGCCTGCCGAGGGGTTAACGGGCAGCGCGAGCAGCAGGACAGCGGCGATCGGTATAGTGGACGCGGTGCTCACCTGCGCCAGCGCGACTCTGCCGCCGTTCGGGAACCGCCGCGCCACCGGGTCGCCGATGTACCCGGCAAACAGTGCGCCGAATGCTCCGGCGAGCACGTTCAGGTTGGTGCTGACGGTGGTCTGCCAGTGCGTGAAACCCACGAGCTCCAGCCACATGGCGGCGAAGGTGAGCGCCGACCACGGCACCGACCCGGCCACCCCCTGCGCCACCAGGATCTGGAACGTCGGCACGCGCATCACGTCCTTGGCCTCCAGGATTAGCTCCTTGGCAACCGAGGCCGTGGTCATCTTCGACCTGCTGATTGGGCGGGGGTCGGAGGCGAGGAACCACGTGGAGACGGCGAGCGCGACGCTGAGAAGCGCGAGTACGTGGAAGGCCAGACGCCAGCCGGGGACGCCGAGGAAGGTCGTGGGCGCGAGCAGCACGCCGAGGGAGCCCCCCACCATGGCACCGACGCGGCTCGCCATCATCAGCCACCCGAACGCGGAGCCGCGCGTGGTGTCGTCGCTGTAGTCCGCCACCAAAGAGAACATCGCGGGCAGCACCAGCGCCAGCCCCACGCCGTTAAACCCCCTCGCGATCGCCATCTGCAGAAAGCAGTGCTAGTGTTCAGTAACTTGCACTGTTCCGGGTATTCATTAGGATGGACAAGAGGCTGCTCGCTGCTGCATGGATGCGGATGGTGACCTGGAGAAAAGTGCCGGAGACGCCAACGAGCATGGTGGCGGCGGCCCAGAGGAAGGCCCCGACGGCTACGACGCGGGCGCGGTCGTGGCGCGCTGCGGCGCAGGCGGCGAGTGGGTAGCACACGGCCTGCACGAGCGCGCGGCACAGCGTGAGGGAACCCAGAGCCGCTGGGGACGCGCCCAGCGCGGCGCCGACCTCCTTGTACACTGCCGGCAGCAACGCCTCGTCCGCGCGCTCCAGAAGAGACGCCACCGTCACAATCGCAAGCGTCCATTGCCGCCGCCGCCGCTCGTCGCTGCTCATGCTCACCATCTCTTCTCCCCCCACGCTCGCTCGCGTCCTCTTCGCCCTTGCTGATACACTGCTGCACCCAGAGAAAAGTACCACTATAAATAAGTATCTCTCTCGAAAATAATTTGGAGAGAGTTCAACGGAATTTGACAATAATCTGGACGGAGATAGCCAGAAATCGCCAATAATTCGGCTTTGTTTATTGATCGCACCGCATTGCTTGTTCCCACAGTGCCACCTGCAAACTTCTGGTGGAGGATATCACGAATAAAAACTACTCTAGTACGTACTATAGTATACAATATGTTTGGGCATCAGCGCACGTTTCTCTCCTCATGCCACATGCCCACAATGCATGGTGGCCGATAGCAACGGACCTCCAACCCTCGCTGAACCCCGAGAGACACAGCCCAAAACTGATTCTACTTGAACGGCCTCCCTCAGACGATTCCAAGATTAGGTTACAATTAAAAGAATACTCCTGCATGAATTGGCCTCGAAATAAAAAATGGTTCGTACGTTTCAAACAGCAAATTGTGATGAGTTCAACTCTCGTGTTGCACGTGAAGAAAACTTCGGCAACGTCATTTCTCCCAAAGCTAGTTTGAATGTTTGGACCAAACATTCTTTTGGGGATTTTGTGTGATGTGAATCGTATAAAAAATTCTAATGGGAGGCTGTGGAACCGAACAAGAATCTCTTATGACTTTCTTTGGAGGATTTGTCAACTTGTCAGCGGGAAACCATAGATGCTCAGTACAGTAAGAACCAAACATAAAAATACAGATAAAGAGATAAAAAATGGATGAAGTATGCGGAAAGTGTTTTTGGCTCTCCAGCTCTAGTGCTCACTTTTTTTTTTAAATAACAGTCATATTAAGAAGTTTCAGATAAATCTGAAAATAAATTCTAGGCATAGTCGATCCTACAAACATGCAAAATCGCAACCTGAAATTCTTCATATTGTGGGCTACAAAAAAGGCAAAATCGGATAAATTTTGAAAATTTGAAACTATACATACTCAGATCCCTACTTTTATCATTTTTGTGTAGCTCACATTACAATGTATTTAAAGCTGATATTTTCACACTTGTGAGATAAATCATTGGCTACATCTGGATATTAGTTTCCAAAAAATTTGATGCAAAAAAAGATGACTTTTATTTTTTCTAAAAAAAAGTGGGATAATTGGTGCCCATGTGCACCAAATCTCCACTTGCGGTGTATGTCTCTAATTCTCTATTGTCATTATTTGAAAGATGTCTTGTTATTCAAGATATAGAGGTAAAAACACAGCTCTAATTAGTAAATAGGTTTTAATCTTTAATTAAGATGAAGCTTGGAGAAACCTCCTAAGGCACAAATATATAGGCTCAAAAGTGATCTCCCAAATTCAATGAAACTAGGAATTCATATTTCTGTCCTAATCTAATGGCGAAGAAGTAACACTTCTTCACTTCGGATTGTTCTATATCTAGGACCGCTCTAAGGTCATGTTTGACATCAAAGTATTTCTGAAATGTCCAAACAATACTTTCGTTTCTAAAAGTTGAATACTTAAGGTGTTTGGGTCCAATAAATACTGTGATTTTAAAACTGAAGTATTCCCAAAACTATAATTTTTTTGGAGTATTAGAGAAAGATGTACTGCCTCATTTTAGAAAAAAAACTGAGAAAGGAGGAAAAGGGTACTATTTGTTAGCCAAGTGTTGGAAGACTTTGGTTTTAAACTACTCTGATTTAGATAATACTGACCTATCAAATAGAGCCTAAGATTCTTTTCTAGCATGATGAGTGGCTTGACAATCACTAGTACTCCCTTCTCCCGAAAAGGATGTCGCGGATATTTATAGTGTATCTAAGACATGGTTTAGTGTATAGATTCATGCAAATTTAGAAAAAATTACGATATCTTTTTGGGACAGAGATGTGTTTATAGTATATAGATACATGCAACAAATTTAACGACTCTGCCACATCTTTTTAGGATAGAAGGAGAAGGTAACCGCATGCCCAACTCACTCTACATCACTAATGGGGTTTATGTCACCCTTCAGGAAATCCATCACCAACGGGTGCAGTCAGCAGTGTGATGTGTCAGCATTGGACTGCAGCAGTGTGATGTGTCAGCATTGTCGCCCATCAATCGCGACTTACATAACTAACGGGCCATAACATGACTCGTTAATAGTTTTTCACTAGGCGGCATATTGTTTGATTATGGTGGACACCGCTAACTCGGTGGCACGTAAAGACCATTAGTAGACCCGTTCATTGGTAGTGGATGCCGCTAATCGGCAGTGGCCCATGAGCTTGCTTTCTACTTGACTTTCCATGCCATGGTTCACGAGCTTGTTCGACCTGCGACGGGGACTAATTCAGGGCCCCCCACGAAAATGTAGACTCGGGGGGGATACGGAAAGGGCCATTGTGGAGAGGATCACATGGATCCACATCGTGCCCCCAGAGACAGCGGCGATGGTGGCTCAAGGGACGGAATTCCTAGCCGCCGCCAACGGGACGGGTACTCCTCCATCTCCTTGTCCTATGTTCCTCTTTTGATTTTTTATTCATCGGTGTGAGTGTTTGTTCAGTTACAGCAGGTCGTTCTGCCGGCACGGGAATCGCGGTTGGTGCAGCCAGTGTGGGAGCCACAGGGGAGTGTTCGATTCATATCGCAGGAGCGCGGATTCCTACAGCAGCCATGGCGTGACCATGTGCCAGTCGGTGGGTTGTTCTGGTGGAAAGAGCAAGGCGACATGGATTCCCCCCTCATTCTACCTTATTTTTTTGTTGTCTAGTCTTCATGTTCAACATGGTGGTCTTTGAAATGCTTGAATTTCTTTTAGGGCTTATTGTGATTTAGGTTCTATTCTTCATTTCACCTATTTTACTGTGATCTGGTGCACCTCATATTCTTGCTGGTGAAGATACATTTGCATTGACATAATCTTATTTTTGGTAGGGATTCCTGATGTGGGGGTATGTCTCTAATGGTGTGGTATCCTATAATCATTAGTTTTCAGAGTGACCTCGAATGTTCTCATGGCTTGATTCCATTTATTTTTCTATTGCATTGATTCATCATAGGGCTAGTTTCTTAGGGGTTTGGTTTTCATTTTTTGGTGAAAGGATAGAGATGTAGCCTAGAGGGGGTGAATAGAAAATTTCAAAACTATTACGGTTTTGGCTTGATAGATAAGCCTATGCATTCTCGGTTTCCACGGTTTCTGTTGGTTCCTGAAACCAACCCGTAGAGGAGCGGTTTTGGCTAGATTGGTCTGGTCTGTACAGTTTAGTAGACGGCGCTACTAGCAGGCTGAGCAGTTTGGTTTGAATGGTTTTGCACGGTTTGTGAGATCCCCGAATAGGAATGTATGGATCGTTGGCTCCCACTGGATGATCGGGAGATTTGACCCGCCTCAGTCTCAAGTCTCAACAACAACGTCGTCTTCTCCGTCATGGAGATGCTCTGCCACCTCGCCATCGACGGAGCATCCTGCGCTGGAGCTACGGAAGCGACCACCAGCAATGCACAAAGCAAGGACATCGTGGTGCCGCTCGAGTCAACAGCTTGCCCCTCCTCGATGTACCACCCTGCAACCATCAACACCGCGACAGCGTGCACGGACTGACGGGCATAGACGACCTCCTATCCCGATTCATGGCCCCTGAGGCGCATGACGCCGCCGTGTGGACGACACGCACATCCGCGAAATCGTGGTCAGCTTCTTCCTCGCCAGCACTGCGACTTTCTCGGGACTCCCACAATGCTATGCCGGCCGCTGAGATCAACAGCTTGCTACTGCTACTTCGTCACGAGCTAGGCTAGCGACGACGTGTGAGTTGTGTGCGACTGATGTGCGGTTTCACTGGTTTCACGGGGTCCAACCCGTCTCAAACCATCTCACGATGTTTTTGCTACGATTTGGTCAGTTTGTTGCAACTAAACCACCATAAACTGATGATTCGCTGTGGTGCGGCTTGGGTTTATGGTTTCGCTGATTTGAAACCAAACAATGCCCAGGTTTATTGATAGATGCGGAATTAAACTAACGTTAATTTTACAAGCACAAAACCTAAATACACTAGGCTCAACTAAGTACACCAACAACAAGTTAAGCTAAGCAAGATAGCACAAGATAAATATACCACAAGTGTTAAGCAAGATATAAGTACTTCAAGCTCGATGGCTATCACAAAGAAAGTAAGCTCAGGTACAGAGATAACCAAGATACGCGGAGACAAAGATATATTCCCGTTTTCCCTTACAAGTAAGGTACGTCACGTTGGAGAGGTGTGGGATTCCACAAAAGATTTCCCAACGCCACGAAGGCTCAACTTCTTCTTCGAGTCTATCCCACGAAGGAATAGGCCCTTTCCTTATGGCTAGATTTTCCTCCACTCCAGAGATGGAAAGATCCATAACCACTTCACAAGCTCCACGAAGGAGAAGCCTGGGTCTCTTCACAATCTTCCATGGAGAGGACACCGCAAAACCAACCGCCAAGCCAACTAGGAGGTCACCCTCCAAGAGTAACAAGCTCACGGTCTTTCACTCGAACAAATCGTAGTGGAGAGCTCAACACTTATGCAAGAATGCAAAGCAAGAACACCACGATTGTTCAAATCCCTCACTCTCAAATCCCACCAAAGCAACAAGTGCTAGGGAGGAATTAGAGAGGAAGAACAATGGTGGAAATCAACAAATGACATCAAGATCTAGATCCAACGGGTTCTCCTCACTTAGTGGGGATTGTAGATCTAGATCTCCTCTTCCAAAGCCCTCAAAAAGATGCAACAATCATTGGAGGGAAGGGGGAGGAAGCAAGCACAAGAGGTTCAACAATGGTGGTCAATTTTGTGGTCAAGGAACACCCAAAAATGTTGGGGAAGAACCCGCTTATATTGGGGAAAGCAAATATAGATGTTGGGAGGATCCCAGCGAAAACCTGGTTTAAAAGTCGGTTAGCCCGGCCCCGGGACCGGGAAACTTGGTCCCCAAGCCGGTGGACTGGCCTACAAACCGGAACGGCTCAGTATACCATCTCGGAATAGACTTGGAATAGATTCGGTCACAAAAACTGGAAAATCCAGTCTACCGGCGCTGGCGCCGAACCGTCTGGTGTGGGAACCAGTTGGACCGGATCCACAACCGGGATGAAACAAACTTCACGAAAAACGCAATAACTTTTGCATCCGAACTCCGATTTCACTGATCTTGGGCTTGTTTTGACGAGGACAACAAGATCTAGTGATGGTGCAGAGAAACATCATAGTCCAACAAAGTAGGATAGAACCAAATCAAGAAAGGTATGAAGATTCCCTATAAGAGGAATCGGTAAAACCTTCAAGCTCGAAAACGCCATAGAAGATGCATACGAGTTCCATTTTCGATGATCTTGGACTTGTTGAAGATCTAAAAACAAGCTCAAAAACCAAACATGGAGAAAAACAAAATAGGAAGATGCAAACTATGGAAAGGATTGAGCTTCCTATGATGATGTGATCAAGTTACCCAACCGAAAGCCCCTCTTGATAGTGTGGCTATCTATCCTATAACCCGTTCTCCCATCAACCACCTTGAGACCGGTAAAAGGAAAACCTAGCAAGGCCATACTTTTGCCTTGCGCATCCCTCTTGATCTTGATGACAATGCTTCAAGCTCCATCCAAGCCGGAATGCATCACTTTATCATTATTGCTTCATGAAGACTCATAATTTTCTCTCCCATACACCACTATGGGATAGTTTCATTAAGACATGTCTTCACATGTTCATTATCACCAATATGGATGAGAAGCTTCAAGTAAATTGTCTTCTCAAGATGCTTATCTTGAACTTGCCCTTCTCAACCTTGATGACGATCACCACTTGATGTCATCCTCTCATGGGTTATATGAGATCTTTACTTTTGATGCATGTCCATGAAAAGATACCTAACCAATATAGATAAAGCAAAGGCACATATATATAATGGGTTAGTTCATGAATCATAATTCCCAAGCTTACTATACCACAAGATCCATGTGGTACATTCTTTATGCTTCATATATTGACCAAACTTGAATCTAATTTTCACTCTTTGTATTGGTTAACCATGTAGCTTCTCATGGTCCATCTCAATATCTTGAGGTACATAAAGAATTATTCGTTTGATTACATGCTCTAAATATTAGTCAACCATAGCTCAATTAATGAGGCTATGATGACACCAACTTAGAGCCATATCTTGAATTCTTCTATTGAGATCACACTCTCAAGATCTTGATCATATCATATTCTTCTCTTCAACTTGATGATCCTGATGTAAATACTCAAGGTAAATCTTTAACTTCATGGCATCCGTACTTGTATCCAACACATGTACTACAAGCATGACCTATGAAATGTTTCTTCATATAAAAATCAATGAAAACATTAGTCCATAGGGATTATCATTAATCAGAAAAAACACATATAGGGGCAATTACCCTTTCAATCTCCCCCATTTTTGTAATTGATGACAATCATAACAAGAGGGTTTATATAATGAATATTAGAAACAAGTACGCATCTTATCCAAGAATAAGTTGTATACAGGAGGTTGTATTTGATATGGTTAAGTAACACAAAGATACTAGCCCATATCAAAACTGATTCTACTCACACAAACTACAACTAATATAGGAGATGTGAGTAGAACCATCATATATAGAGAAAAATCTCCCACAATATATGCATGTGTGATGAACTTGAATTTCATTGCATACATTGTCAAGCATAACCTTCGGGAGAGTTTACACTCTATATCCAACCATGCACCAGGAAGACATCTTAAAGAGTACGACAATGTGATAACATCACTTAGACCAAAAGGTTTTCCAAGAGACTTCTCTCGTCTAAAATTATTTCATTGGTCTCTTAAAGATAAGGCTCTAGATTGGTTATATTCTCTCCCTCGTCATTACATTAAATGTTGGGAAAACTGCATTGTTAAATTCATAAACACGTTTAATCCTTTTAAAAGGTAACTGAAATTAGAAAGAATATAGACAACTTTAGTCAGAACGTGGGAGAAAACTACCCACAAGCCTAGAATAGATTCTTTGTAATGATCGATAGTATTCCTAATCATGGATATTCTGAATCAACTATTTGCCATTTATTCTACCATGGTCTTAATACTCAATGGAGAGAGTTACTTGACTTCTCAGCAGGAGGATCGATCCATACTTTAACTATTAAAGCATGTTTGGAATTGATGTCTACTAGGGATAAGAATGATTCTATATATAATCCTCATTTCGGTACTAAGCTAGAAAAAGGGATACTTCGTATAACTCCTGATCTTATACCTGAAGTACGCAAAACAATGAAAGAAAAAGGTATAAATTATGAACTTGTTAAGGAAAACAAAGTAGACTTGTTACAAGTTTTTACTGAATAAGATGAAACTAGAAAAGTTTTTCAAGAATTAAAACATCGACAAGCAAAATCTCATAATAACTTGCATAAGCATTTTCACAGACATTAAAAGATTTTGGCGGAACTCACAGAAAATTATGATGAGATTGGCCAAGAAATAAAATTATTTCACAAGTACCTCAGTATGATTAAAACCCAATGTGAACAAATAGCATCTGGTTATTAAATTTTTCTTCAAGATGATATAGATATTCATGTTTCTACTAATGTTGTTACAAGGGGAGGTGTAGTTGTTACAGGACCATTAGGACCACCAGAATATGAAGTTGAAAAGGATCGAAAGGAAAAAAGGCTTGCTCAAAGCAAGCCAAGAATATGATACACTGGTGGATCCTCAGGATGGAACTGCCCAAGAAACACAAGATGACCATTATGACTCTGATGCAGAGACAGTTGATCCAAGAGAAGAAAAAGAGATAAGCAATGAAGATGAAGTTGTTGTAGAAAATAAGAAGAGTTATAAGCAACAACAAAAGAAAGCAACAAAAGAGTCTGATCCTCCACAAAAGGTAAAGGACAAGAATAAGAAAGGTGAGCACAATCTTCCTTATCTAGCTCGAAAAAAGAAAGCACCGGATTAGGTAATCTATGATTCTTTTAAAAAGTCACTTGGTGATTTTTGTCTGGAAATCCCATTTGCGGATGCAATAAAAGTTCCTACCTATTCTAAATTCCTCCATGATATTCTTAGTAAAAAGAAAGAAATAACTGAGACCATTGCCATGGTGAGTAGTTATCCTGCTAACGGGAAGCTATTGTATAAATCAGGATCCCGGAATACCAACTATTTCATGCTCAATTGGCAAAATAGATATTCACAATGCTTTGTGTGATTTAGGTGCAGAAGTTGGTGTAATGCCATATTCCCTCTATAAAAGGTTGGGATTAGGGGACTACTCCCCTACTACTATCACTTTACAGATGGCTGACAAGTCCACTAAACAACCCATTGGTATGATTGAGGATGTTCTGTTGGGGTTCGTAGCATGGAAAACAAAAATTTTCTATCGCATACAAACAAACAAGCCAAGATCTATCTACTAGATTGTAGCAACGAGTCGATAGAGGAACTCACCCTCGAAGATTCCAAAGCGTTTAACGAGAGCAGATTCTCGTGGGTGATGTAGTCGTACTTTTTCCGATCTCAAGATCGCGTAGACGATCCTTCCAAATACCACGCCCAAGAAGCGCTCCATGATCGGTCACACGTTCGGTACTCGACGAAGACCTTCCTCTCCCTTGTTCCAAAGGCGTGGAGGTTGTAGCACTCTCCTCGCGATTCCGGCAGCACAACGGCGTGGTACCGGAAGTAGAGGGGAAATCCCGCAGGGCTTCGCCTTAAGCCGGTGCAAGTATGGTGGAGCTTATGAGAGAGGCTATTAGTGGTCTAGTAATTAGACACACCAATTAGAAGGCTCTAAACCGAAATAGCTCTAAACCGGGGTTTAGGTCTAGGGTTTAGTTTAGAGGATAGGAACTTGTGTGCTAGGAGGAGCCCCGCCTCCTTATATAGGTGGGAGGCTGGCCGGCCAAGGGGAGGAGTGGAGTCCCTCCCCAACTCGGCTTGAGGTGGGCGCCCGGCTTGGGAGGAGGAATCCTCCCCAACTCGGTTTCCACTTCTCCTCCTCTTTCCACTTTCCAAAACTTGCCGTTTGACTTTCAAACTAGCCGTTTGACTTTTCAATTTAGGATTTAAATAAACCCTTTATTTTGGACAGCGAGAACACTTAGTACATGATGCAATCATTCCAACTTACAATGACACATTCATGTACCCTTCCTCCTGAGTGCCGACATTCCGGACCTTCTAGAATGTTCGATGAAAACACGGAACCATTCCCCAACTCCAAACGGAACTTTCCTTATATGAATCTTATTCTCGGACCATTCCGGATCTCCTCGTGATATCCCGGATCCCATCCGAGACTCGAACAACATTCGGTCTCTTTCTCATAATACCATAACTACTCAAAACAACGTCGAATCCTTAAGTGTGTCTCCCTACGGTTCGTGAATTATGCGGACATGATCGAGACACTTCTCCGATCAATAACCAATAGAGGAATCTGAAATTCATATGGCTACATATTTCTCGATTACTTTGCGATCGAATGAACCACCTACATACGATACCAATTTCCCTTTGTCTCACGATAGTTTACTTATCCGAGGTTATGATCGTCGGTATCTCTGCATACCTAGTTCAACCTCAACCGATAAGTACTCTTTTTCTCGCTCCTGATATGTGATCCCTTGTGAGCCAGTCACATGCTTGCAAGCTAATTGGATGACATTTCACCGAGAGGGCCCAGAGTATATCTATCCGTCATGTGGATGGACAAATCCCACTCTTGATCCATGTGTTTCAACCAATACTTTCCGAACACTCAATGCCACTTTTATAGCCACCCTGTTACGGTGTGGTGTTTGATGACATCAAAGCATCCATCCGGTAAAGGTGATATGCATGATCTCATGGTCGAAGGAATTAGGTTACTATGTATCAGAAAGCATATAGCAATTGAACTATTAAAATGACTTGATCTTTATGCTACGCTTATCTATAGGAGTATGTCCATCACATCATTCTCCTAATGATATGACCCTGTTGTTAATAACATCTCTATGTTCATGATCAGGAAACAATGATCATATATTAACCAACAAGCTAGTTTAACAAGAGGCTTTACTAGGGACTCTTATTTTATGTTTACAAATCACACAAGTATTAATGTTTCCTGTTAATACAATTATAGCATGGTATGTAAACATTTATCATAAATATGATAATAACCACTTTATTATTGCCTCTTGGGCATATCTCCAACAGTCTCCCACTTGCACTAGAGTCAATAATCTAGTTTCAAACCTTTGTGTATTCAACACCTATGGCTTTCCGGTGTTGTATGTACACGATTGCTAGTGGTCAACTGATCTCCGGATCTGACACTTCCAGGTCCGTGTGTAATTGCATATCTTTGCGTCTCTACGCATCACTCATTCTCTAATGAGATGGCTTTGTATAATTTGGTCTTTCGGTGTGACCTTTAGTTCTTTGGGGTTAAAACATGTTGATAATATTGTCGCACAATATATCTTCATAGTATTATCCTGCTGTGAACTACACCTAGTTTGATAACAAACTACTTGACACAAATGCCCTCTTTTGCTGCTATAATAGCAGTCATATACTTAGCCTTTTGTTGAAGTATCTGTCACAATGTCTTAACTTTGGAACTCATCCAAATCCATTATGGAACTCACTTTCCATTATATTGTGCCACCCTTAATTTAGATTGAGATAAACTTAATTTGTACTCTGTGACAAAACTAGTATCAATGTAGTACTTTTACAATGAACTAACCATCTATTTGTCACTTCTACAAATAATATACTCTTAGTTCTTCCAAAAAATCATAAGAATATCCTTACTATCGTCCAATGATCATCTTATGAATCATTCTGGTATATGCTCATAATATTTATAGCATAGGACATATCTGGATTTGTACATATCACAGTATGATTGATATAAATACTCTTTGTGATTTCATACATCAAGTATCAATCTATACTTGAATCTTTGTTTCACTTACCAAGTGCCAATACACTTGAATATATCATCAACATTGAACTCTTTCAATCCTTTCTGTGCAACAAGAACCTTTCTTGTAGTTTCTATATTGAATTCATTCAATATCTCGTCTATGTACTTCTGGCACAACCATATTAGCGTCTATTGATGCCAAATATTTGGGTTTTTCCTAAGTCTTTCATCGGGATGAAATTCTTAATATGTGTTAATAAAAGATACATCATTTCCAATCAACAATATGTCCTCCACATAATGTATTAGAAATATGTTTTAGCGCTCCCACTTAATTTCTTGCAAATGCAAGCATCTTCATTGTCTCTGATGAAATTAAACTCTTTTAACAGTTTCATCATAGTGAAGATTCCAACTCCGCTATGCTTACTTCAACCATTGAAGTTTGCATATGCATTTAGCATCCTTTGAATTAACAAAACCCTTTGGACCGTGTCATGCACACGTCCTAGGTAACCATTCTATTAGAAGAACTTGTTTTGTTTATTCTACTACCACATAACAAATTATATGTAGTGGTTGCTACATTAATCCGTCTAGACTAAAAATCGCTATGAAAGATCAAATCTTGTCATATACAACCTTTGAACATTGTTGTGAACTCTTTCCCAATATGTCGACTATTTCATAGATGTGAAACATCCATGTCTACTTCTTTATAGATCCAAACACAACTGCAAGGTCTTACACCTTTTTCGAGGGTCCTTCAAGTTCAAAACTTGATTTCTCGTGTATGGAACTATCACGGATTATATGGCTTCAAGCCATTTGATGAGTCGAGGCCCATCATCGCTTCTTTGCATGTAGTAGGTTCATTATTCTCAAATAATGATTCAACCCTCAAATCTTGGTATTTGATTGTTCATCCGACCTACTTGTTTCAATAGAAACTTAGACCTCCGTGACCACAACCTTTGAGGCACGTGAGCCATGAGCATTGTTGCCTCCGAACACTTTTCGGTGCTGCAACTTGCACATATAGCTAAGGTTCTTTTAACCTTATCAAAGTTCTATTGTCCTCCCACTTAACTTTTCACGAAAAATTCCTTCTCAAAGAAACTTGACGTTCTAAGCGACAAACACTTTTGTCTCCGGTGTTTATGGAGGAATACTTAACATTTATACAAAGACAGGTTTATCCGACTTTGGTTGCACACATCTTTCTTATGCATAGCATACCAATGTTTTAAGAAAGGACTACTTGGGTTTTATCCCAAACCATAACCTTATATGGTGTCATTTCAGCGGATTATGATGGAGCTCTTTTAGTGGAAAACGGTAGTCTCTAAAGCTTTTAATCTTTAAAATATAATAGCAGTTTTATGAATTATACCTTCGATCTTACCATGTCAAACAAGGTTCAATTACATATCTCGAGCGCTCCATACTCTTATGGTGTTTCGGGAAATGCAAATCCACGGACCGATTCCTTAAATCTTAGGTATTATGCTAAACTTGTAACTTAAATATCTTCCTTTATGATCTTATCATAAACTATTTATATTCTTGTTACAATGATTTTGCACTTCATCTTGAAAATCTTTCGAACTTTTCAAATATTTCATACTTCATCCTTATTAAGTAAATATTCACATATTCACTCAAATTTTCGGAGAAAGCATATGAAGTTGAAATCCATCGCTCTTTTCTACACATAATGGAGTTCGTACAACAATATGCACAAGTTCCAATAAGCTAGTCATTCATTCCTTTTGGCCTATGAACGAAGTTTTAATTATCTCTAGGAAAGTTTCACAAACGTCATTTGATCAAAAATCAAAAGACTCCAAAATTCCATCCACATGGAGTTTCTTCATGTTTTCTTTCCAATATAATTTAAACGGCGATGTCACTTCCTAAGTGATCTTTCAATCAATTTGTCTTTCGACAATTTTAGCACTAGTTTTATGGATGTGATTTATCCAACGAGATTTGTGAATCATCCATCTTTTATGGATTACGACAATTATTTGAACAACCCTTTTGTTCTCATAATACCTGATAAAACAAATCCTGAAGGCAAGCTTTGATGTTTAACGAGCAACACAATAACCCTTTATTTGTTTTCGATGAACATCATCACATATTCTTTTGCTAGTTACTTAGGCCATTGTAGTTCATGAATTGTGTTGTTTCGTATGACGATTCACACCAACAAATTCAGTATCAAATACTTAAGAACCACATTGTTTTAATAAGCAAAGAATATAGCCATAACACATATATCATCTATACACTTAAACTGAACAATTCTAGTCTTTTCTTTTCTGCCATATACTTATGAGATTCTCTTTCAGTATTTCCTTTTCTATTTGAAAGAATCTATCAACATCAATAGTGGAGTCATACATATGACACATAGTCCAAAGCGTATAGTTAAATACCAATGTCTTTGGACTTGCACTTTGAAGTAGATCACCATTATCAAATGTTTGGTGTTCTTTCAAATTCCTTTCTTTAGTTAACTCTTGGTGTAGTAAACATTTTACCTACATCAAATATTCACCTTCATCATGGATTTATCCATGATCAAGCTACTTTAGCTTATAACGGTGAATCGTGAGTATAATGTTGCTCTCCAAAACCTTTTGGAAGATTAGGACAACTAGTGTCTCCAACCTTTTGCAAATTCTCATCAAATATGAGAACATGACTTTTGCCATATTATACTCTATCATGTTGCAACCAAAAATTTCATTTCAGATATCACAATATCTTCCACACATCATGGTTTCTGAAACAACTCTTTCAGATCCTAGATAACCTTGATATTAAGACAATCCTTTGAATATCAAGAATCATGGAGACAAACATGATACTCAAACACTAACACTTGGAATTGTCACTCTTGTTTTAATACTAATTATTAAACTTTATGGAGTAACCGGAAATTACTGAAAGTTTGCAATAGGACTTTTAAACTTTAGATTAACACTTCAAAACAATACGATACCAGTTCGTAAAGTAACTAACCAGAATTCTATAGTTCTATCATCTCAATTATAACTAAGCGCAAGGTGGTAAACGGATGCCAATGATTACAACAACTATGCAAATAACCTTTGATTTAATTTATGATAAATTGAGTTCTAATTAATAATTAAATTAATCCAGGTGAACTCCCACTCAAAACAACATCCCTCACATTGTTTTAGTGATCACACGAACCAAATCCACCACATCAAAACCGATCATCATGAGAGTTGATGTAGCTTCAATGGCGAACAATCAACATGTTCATCATATCTACTATATGACTCATGCTTTACCTTTCGGTGATCCGTGTTCTGAGACCATGTCTCATACATGCTAGGCTCGTCAAGATCAAACCTTAGCTACCGCATAAGCAAATCTGGCTTGCTTACGTTGTATTCACCATGAATCAAAGACACCCGATCATCACGTGGTGCTTCGAAGCAGCAAGCTTTGGCAACGGTGCATACTAAGGGTGAACACTTTAGAACTTGAAATTTATGTGCATGAGGGATCATCTTATAATGCTACGTCGTCTACTAAGCAATACAAGATGCATAAAGGATTAACATCACATGCAATTCATAATATGTGATATGATATGGCCTTTCTTCTTTGTGCTTCCGATCTCCATCTTCAAGCACGAACATGATCTCCATCATCACCGATAGCATCAAGGTCAATGGCGCTTCTTCATGGTTGTCGCCCACCAGTTTCAACTATTACAACTATTTTGAATAGACACAGGTCTTAACAGAAATTAAAGACAACCATATGGCTCCTTGTTGCCAACTTACAATAAGGAACATTGCATACATCAAATATAATCACAATCATGGCCATATCACATCATCAAGACACCCCTGCAAAACAAAGTTAGACGCCTCTACTTTCTTTGCATATTTTACGTGGTTTGGGGCTTTCAATAAGTGTCGTTCTAACTTACGAACAAGAACCACAACATTGATACTAGCATTGTTGATTACCCGTTGTAAATTGGATCTTTACTATGCTAGGAGAAACAGCACCCATAAAGCCACTTATGCAATACGAGTTGCATGTCAAGCGTGGAGCAAGTCTCATGAACGATGTCATGTAAGGTTAGCCCGGCCGCTTCATCCCAACATACCGCAAGATGCAAAGTACACAAAAGCAATCTACAATAAAGCATCAACGCCCACAATGACCATTGTGTTCTACTGCAACAGATCTACATATAGACACGGCTCGATACCACCGTTGGGGTTCAGAGCATGGAAAACAAAAATTTCTATCGCATACAAACAAACAAGCCAAGATCTATCTACTAGATTGTAGCAACGAGTCGATAGAGGAACTCCCTCGAAGATTCCAAAGCGTTAACGAGCAGATTCTCGTGGGTGATGTAGATTTTTTCCGATCTCAAGATCGCGTGACGATCCTTCCAGCCACGCCCAAGAGCGCCCCGCAATCGGTCACACGTTACTCGACGAAGACCTTCCTCCCTTGTTCCAGCAGGCCGGAGGTTGTAGCACTCTCCTCGCGATTCCGGCAAAGACAACGGCGTGGTACCTAAGTAGAGGGAAATCCCGCAGGGCTTCGCCTTAAGCCGGTGCAAGTATGGTGGAGCTTATGAGAGAGGCTATTAGTGGTCTAGTAATTAGACACACCAATTAGAAGGCTCTAAACCAATTAGAAGGCTCTAAACCGAAATAGCTCTAAACCGGGTTTTAGGTCTAGGGTTTAGTTTAGAGGATAGGAACTTGTGTGTGCTAGGAGGGAGCCCTGCCCCTCCTTATATAGGTGGGAGGGCCGGCGGCCAAGGGGAGGGAGTGGAGTCCTCCCAACTCGGCTTGAGGTGGGCGCCGGCTTGGGGAGGAGGAATCCTCCCAACTCGGTTTCCACTTCTCCTCTTTCCACTTTCCAAAACTGTTGCTTGACTTTCAAACTAGCTTTGACTTTTCAATTTAGGATTTAAATAAACCCTTTATTTTGGACAGCGAGAACACTTAGTACATGATGCAATCATTCCAACTTACAATGACACATTCATGTACCCTTCCCCCCCGGAGTGCCGGACATTCCGGGACCTTCTAGAATGTTCCCGATGAAAACACCGGAACCATTCCCCAACTCCGAAACGGAACTTTCCTTATATGAATCTTATTCTCTGGACCATTCCGGATCTCCTCGTGATATCCCAGATCCCATCCGAGACTCCGAACAACATTCGGTCTCTTTCTCATAATACCATAACTACTCAAAACAACGTCGAATCCTTAAGTGTGTCTCCCTACGGTTCGTGAATTATGCGGACATGATCGAGACACTTCTCCGATTAATAACCAATAGAGGAATCTGGAAATTCATATGGCTCCCACATATTTCTACGATTACTTTGCGATCGAATGAACCACCTACATACGATACCAATTTCCCTTTGTCTCACGATAGTTTACTTATCCGAGGTTATGATCGTCGGTATCTCTGCATACCTAGTTCAACCTCGTTACCGATAAGTACTCTTTTCTCGTTCCCGTGATATGTGATCCCTTGTGAGCCAGTCACATGCTTGCAAGCTAATTGGATGACATTTCACCGAGAGGGCCCAGAGTATATCTATCCGTCATGTGGATGGACAAATCCCACTCTTGATCCATGTGTTTCAACCAATACTTTCCGAACACTCAATGCCACTTTTATAGCCACCCTGTTACGGTGTGGTGTTTGATGACATCAAAGCATCCATCCGGTAAAGGTGATATGCATGATCTCATGGTCGAAGGAATTAGGTTACTATGTATCAGAAAGCATATAGCAATTGAACTATTGAAATGACTTGATCTTTATGCTACGCTTATCTATAGGAGTATGTCCATCACATCATTCTCCTAATGATATGACCCTGTTGTTAATAACATCTCTATGTTCATGATCAGGAAACAATGATCATATATTAACCAACAAGCTAGTTTAACAAGAGGCTTTACTAGGGACTCTTATTTTATGTTTACAAATCACACAAGTATTAATGTTTCCTGTTAATACAATTATAGCATGGTATGTAAACATTTATCATAAATATGATAATAACCACTTTATTATTGCCTCTTGGGCATATCTCCAACATGTTCTACTTAGAATAGATGAGCACATTATTCCCACTGATTTTATTATTCTTGAAATGCCAGAGGATGAAAAATTATCCATAATACTTGGAAGACCTTTCCATAGTACTACAGGAGCGTTAGTTGATTGTGCCGAGGGGAAAATAATCTTCAATGTTTATGATGCTGAAATCATCCGGTATTTTACAAAGAAGCTGGAAGAAGGAGAAAGATATATTCCACCAGCAAAACGAGTTCATGTGGTAAGTGCCTTCGATAAGGGTCAACCCAAGCTAAGAATCCAAGAACAGATAAGGGGTTGAATTATTCAACCATTCTTAATAAAATGCTTAATGTGAGTCAACCCATCAGGTTAATAAAATAAATAATAAAATAAAATGTTCATCGCATTCCTACAACTATTTCACAAGCATTCTTGCGAAAGCGCGCCCGTGAAAATGCAGCTGTCAAAAAGTAGTAGAAGTATCGATTGAACAAGCGTAGAATAAGTATAAAAATAGAACTTTGAGTTTTATCCATAAAAACTAGCTTAATCATTTTGTCCAGATTAAAAAAGTGAATCTCCAGTTGAGGAGAAGAAGTTTGGTAATACTAAAAATCTTGCTCTATACACGTTGTTGTTGGTTGACAATTTTTTCTATCATTTTTCTGTCAAAAACAAGGTGTTTCGCTAACTTTCAGGATAAAAAGGAATTCTCGAAGAAATAGAAATTTTTTGATGACTACTGTAGGTTTAACGACCAACTATAAGGCGGGAATAAAAATTCCAGCCGTATAGTTTGGCCGTATAGATATCTTTGCTATCGACAAATTTTCTTTCTTAGGAACAGAAGGTTTAACGACCAACTATACGGCGGGAATAAAAATTCCGGCCATATAGATATCGATGCCTTCATCAAATTTTTTCTAGAATACTGATGGTCTGATGACCAACTATACGGCGGGAGTAAAAATTTTGGCTGTATAGTTTGGCCGTATAGTTATCAATGTATGTCTAAGAAAATTTATCTCGATGACACAGAAGGTTTAAAGACCAACTATACGGCGGGACCATTTTGATCCGGCTGTATAGTTGCACCCGTATAGCTGTGATCTAGCATAAAGAAACCCTAATTGTCGATGCCACCACAACTATACAGCGAGAACTACTTATCATGCCCGTATAGTTGCGGTTGTATAGTTCGGCGCGACCACTTAATCGCGCCGGGGCGGCTAGGGTTCTTCCTCCTCCTCACTTTTTCTCTCATATTCTCTCTCTAACCCCCTCAAACCCACCTAGAATTCTTGATTCTTCGCGGATTTCGTTCGTTTGAGTTGGGTAATCAACAGATCGGTATGTTTTCTCCCTATCCATGCTTTATTTTTTCAGAATTCCATGGTTAAAACTCTCACATTGATCTAGTGGATGAACTCAAGCTTATTTTGTTTTCCCTTTGATTTCTCACGTTAGGATTAGATTTTTTACATGTAGAATCGTTCGTATATCATGTAGAAACTATATGCCTAAGGTTTCATGGTGAAATTTTACAGTGCATCAAGATGAACAAAATTGCTAGCAGTTTTCACAAGAGTAAGCACCAATGTGGCGAGAGATTGGGGCTCTGGGCCGAGCTCAACAACAAGTTGGCCATAGTTTCATCAAGGAGGGTGATGCCCACACGTTGGGCCGATGATAGCTTCCTCATCGCGGCAGGGTTGAGGGCGGACTTCGACCTCATGTGTGAAAAAGCAGGGCTATCACTACTCGCCTACGCAAGCCATAATACTTACGCCGATCTCACCTGCGAGTTCCTTGCCTCTTTCTACGATGACCACAAGGAGAAAGGTAATGCGTGCACGATAAGCTTCACCATAAACCAGCAGCCATATGAAATAACTTTTCAACAATTTTGTGATGCTTTTGGCCTCCCTCATAATGGGGAGTCACGTGTTACAAATTTATATAGCGTCTCAAGTGTAGAAACTTGGGAGGTTATTTCTGTTAACGGTGGTAGGGACTTCTACCAGAAGAAGATGTCCACCAGTCAGAACCCAACAATTTGCTACTACGCCTTGTTTTTCGCCAATACACTATTGGGAAGAGGAGATACCGGCTCCATGGCCAATGCGGACACGGCAATGATGACCAAGGCACTCTTCCCCAATGCACCGCAAAGCCCCAATCCTACGGCTCTACTACTCTAGCACCTTCGCCACCAGAGCAACAAAAAGAAGGGTGACATTTGCATTGGTGGATTGGTAACCCACCTTTCCCTAGCATTGAACATTACATTACCTGTGATGCAACCTATTGACGGCTCCATACTTATGGATGTCAAATATCTAACTGCTTGTGGTTTCCTCGGTGTTTACCAAGCTGATAAGAGGCTCTGAGCATATTAGTTTGGTTATCTTGGTGATGACAGGTTGAGAAGGTTCCATTGCCCTATCCACAAGCCTTCACGATTGTGGAGAAGGACAGTTGGATCCTCACCAAGGATCAAGTGGTGGAGATCATGGCTGAATTCCAGCCTGATCAAGAAGAGGATGAAGAAGGAGAGCAGTAGGATGAGGATGAGCAGGAGCAGGAGGAGGAATACAACCCTGCTTGGGAGGGACAACAACAACATGGGGATCCTGGGACCCATGGCCCAATCAATAGCAACATGGGTTCAACAACGTCCCCAATCAAGAGTTTTTGCAGCTCAACTAGCGTGTTGGGGAGATTGACCACACTCTACAAGGAGTGAATGAGGATGTGAATCACAACTTCAGTCACTTCATGACTGTGACACCCCCAGGATCAGGCCTAAAATAATCCAGACCTTTGCCTGACATAAGCTTAACCTAGAGCTCGAGGATATCTAGTGAGAAATCAGTAACACAACAGTAACCCTGCGACACAAAAATTATTACAGCAACCTCATAACTGAGCGAAGAACCAAAATATTACAAGCAGAGGTCACTGACCACAAACATCAAACAACGGAAGGCAAAATATGCTATTAAGTATAACAAACTTAACAAATGGCCTAAGAGGCCTAAAGCATAACGATGACGTCCCAGCCCATAGATTCCAGGCTGCCGGCCGGGAACCCCAAGATACTCGTCGGTGTCGATGTCGTACCAAACTTGTCTTCATGGTAACACTTACTCTGAAAGTATCAACAAAGCAAGGGTGAGTACAGGGTGTACTCCGCAAGACTTGTGACTGGTGGGGTTATTTTGCATAAAGCCATCTTTGTTTATAAAATGAGAGGGAGAAGAAGCTCGTCTAATTAGAATATTTTAAAAGGGGATAAGAGAGCGACATCTCCGAAGAATTCATCATCATCTTTTGATATCCACCAAAGTAATCCTCATCTCACAACTAGGATCACCCCCTCGTACCCATGAGGAAGCATCCTTAAGCACACGTTGAACTACCAAGTTTTACGATTAGGTTCATGTTCTCTATGATCTTCACGTCCGTTCCCAAGTCGTCCATAACCGTGGACACGGCTTTTCGAAAATATTTAACCCTGCAGGGGTGTACAACTTTACCCACACGTACCAACCGACTCTTAATGCCACATGATTAGCCCTCTTCCTTGGAAGGCCGGCAGAGGGTGGTTGGACACGACCTTTACCTTGCTTTCGCCGAGACCATGAGTCACGCCCTAAGGACGGTTCCGCCGTAACGGGTCAAATCCTGAAGTCGGTCCCTATAGATGTGGGCAGGGTTGGTTTATCAGGGGCGCCATCTACCCCAAGCAACCCCGGCCACGCTTACCTACCTGTATGAATGCACCTCCTTCACCTCCTCTTTCGAAAACATTTTCTATGCATATGTCGAATGGAACGGACGAACTATGTGACTCATGGAATCTACTAGGCAAGTTAGTTACTTGTGAGGTTTTCCAGGCCCCGTGTGGCTGTACGCTCGTCTTGGTTCAAGAGGCTAGAACTCGGGTCCTAGTAGTGGCGAGCATGGGACTATAAAAACCACATCCCACTGTGGCCTCCCATACAAGCCTTAGCATGTTTAACCTTTACTAGTGATCTTACCTTATCAGTATAACTTGTTCTCCTATCATACTAGATTCTCTACATCTGGTACATCATCTGGATGAATCAGCACTGCTAGCTAAGCATGGCTAAGCAAGACACAGATAAAAGCTCTAGTAGTGCACACAAGCCAAACCTAGTTATGCTAGGAGTAGTGGATCAGGTAATATGAGATCAAGGGAGTAATGCAATAGATAGGATACTCTATCTATTGATAAAAGACCACAATAGAATCGTAGGCATCATGGTAAGAATTTAAATACTTTGAAAGCATAGGATTCTTTTATGTGTGGGGTTATGCTTGCCTTGTTTGTTGATACCCAGATATAGAACTTCGGAAGCCTTGTACTTGACTTGATTACAGTTGGTCAAGTATTGTTCGTCGTCTTTGATGGTGTTAATCTCGGTCTTCGATCTTGATCTCGACATCGTATTCTACCGAAAAGAACCAAACACCAGAAAGAAAGGGGAAACAGCAATCAACACATGGCATCGATGCAATGCTCAAGCAAGGATGATGATATGACAAGTTAAATAGATCTTAAATGAAACCCTAGGGCATGCTTGATCATTTTAAACAGGGTTTGAAGGTTACAAACCCTAGAACAGGGGAACCCCAGAACACCTATGAGGGGTTGATATAGTTCTCTAATTAAACTTGTCATTTAAGTTGCTTAACAATGCATGATTATAGTTTAAATAGATAGCTCTTGTTTTTCTGAACATTTTGATATATTATTTGTATTTTTCTAACTTATAAATAATTACTTATTGAATTTACAAGATTTAAAACTTTTCTGAAATTATTAAACCATATTAAGAAGGTTTACTGCGTCATTATGACGTCAGCGGGGGCAGTTAAAGCTTTTCTCGTAGGGAGCTGGGATAACCACTAAGGCTGACAGATGGGACCCAACGACACCTCAGCGTCCACGTGAGAAGGCGGGACCCACCCGTGTTTGGCCCGAGGTTGACCATGGACGCTCGGGTGACGTCACCTTGACGTCACACCGGCGGGGGCTCTCAGATCGGCGGCGGGGACGATGTTTGGGGGCAAGCGAGGACGTGCGGGTGTGATGGTTCAAATCAGCACGACGGGACAGACCTAGTAGCGGCGGCGCCGCTGGCTATTGGTCACCGGAGTGACCACCTCGACAGCGACCGGCGGCGAACAATGACGGTGACTGACGCGGGGACCATCTAGAGAGGTAGGGGAGGCGAGCAGGGGTGCATGAGCACCATTTTCTCACCCTGGTTGTAGTGGCGGCGTCGGTGTAGAGCGGGGAGGCCGGAATCGATGGCGAGGGCGGCGAGCAGCGTCGGAGAGGGAGGCCTCGATTGACTCGATTGAAGCTGCGTCGGCTCGATCTAGTCACGGAAATGAGAGGATACGGAGGGAGAGGGCAACACAGCGGTCTTATCCTTCTCCTCCAGGCGGCGGCGGGGATCTTGGCGTGCAGGAGATCGACGGCCGGCGTACGAGCACGCAGTAGCTTCGGCGATGTCCTTCTGTCGGAGGAAGAAGAGAAGAAGGAGATGGTAAAGGGGTATGTGGGCCGGAAATGGGCCACGCGGGGCTGCTGGCTTGTGTGCACGAGCGGCAGGTAGCGCAGGGAGAGTTTGGGCCGGCCTGGCTCTGTTTTATTTCCTGAAAACATTTTTCGTATTCTATTTCCTATTTTATTTTTATACTTTCAAATTCTTTTTTGATTTTGGTTATTCCAAAAATACCAGAGAGTGTATAAAACTATGGAAAACATTATGGGGCCCTATTAGTCCATTTGGGCTCCACACTTTTTGCACTTTTCAAATATTTCAAAACCCTTTTGAATTGATTTTAGAGAGAGAAGGAAAAATAGCTAGGGTTTAGGGTTTCCACTATTTTATTTACATGCATTTTTAATAAATGATGCTCATGAATGCACAAACAAAGCCCTAAATATGATTAACTAAAACTGGGGCGTTACAGCTCTATCCCCTTACGAGAATCTCGACCCAAGATTCCAAAGGTAGGAAGAGAGAGAAGAAAACAGAGTCACTCTAAGGATAAGAGGGAAACACACTAACAACACACGGAGTATCTCATGGTCAACTCATGAACGAGTGTTCAGAAACAACCCTGAGATGACGACATGAAACAATCAAGGTAACAGAGGAAAACAAAAGGAGATAGGTTTCAAGTTGATAGATAACTGGTCTTCATAAGGATTGAGACCATGGAGCTTCAGAAGGGTTTAAGCTTCTGAAAAGGAAAGCTTTCAACAGAAATAACACGAACACAGACTTCGAGAGATATGAAACTCTACTAGATGGCTTAAGTAGAGCTTCTAGGGTTACAAAGATACGGATAACCAAGCTGTTGAATTACTTTTGATACAGAAGGGTCACTCTTCGTTCAACAGAAGGTTAAGACAGAAAGGTGTTTTTGTGGCGAGGACTCGTAAGAGTCACAAGGAACATGTAACAAGAGAAATTTCTGATTACCAGAATCATCATCACTCTTGAACATGATCGAGAAACAAAGGAACTCTTTATTCATCCAGGTGTATCAAGATCTTTGCCAAAGATCGTGATATCACTTTACTCCACTAAGATTAATATGTAAGAAGATTCCTGATGACACGAGGAAGAAGAAACTTCATTCTCAGACTTCAGTTACTTGGCACAAGGGGAGGCTTGCCAACATAAAAGGGCCTGGAGGATCGACCGAGAGACATTTAGCAACACTATTTAAATGTTCTCCTTGATGTTCGAGAAAACAGACATCAAGTAAAGGTCGGACTTCGAATACAAAAGAAACCATAAGCACAACTCCTATAATAAATCATAGAGGAAGCCTCATGAAGAGTGGTTGTTATTGCTGAATCAAGATAATGTGGCAATAGGTCTTCCGACTAATTGTGTCAACTATTACATCAATCTTGCCGGATTTACAAATAAACCTATGTCAAAACCTTGAAGAACACCAACCATCGTATTTGCTTGAGATTCAGATTTAGTTAGGTGGATCGATACTTCAGACTCAGCATGTCCGAATAGAAAGCTTGCAACATTTACCACAAAGGTAAAGTTACTAGATTCTCAAGACATGGACTACAGTGTTAAGCTCCAATGGACTGAGCTGAATTGCTAGACCCCTGTATTAACAACTTGTCAGAAGACAAATGCTTATACATCAAGTACTTGCAATGAAACACAAGTGTCCATAAGGAAACATAGATTACTCTACTCGAATCCACGACGACATCTTTCAACAATTGCGCATGAATCAGAGAAGGTTACTTCTAACACCCAGAACACTTACTTCAAGGTGACCCGAAGACGGTTCTTAGAAAGTTTTCCAACATTAATGCCAAATATTCCATATGAATCTATTTTTAGCACGAAGAAGATAAGGATGTTAGCGATGGGCTCAATAACAAACTCATCGAGATACTCCAGGGAGATGAACTCATATGTTGCATAAACAAGGCATACGTATTGGTCAGACCAAAGTACATGAAGATGTATCTAGGTGAAACATCACGAGTAGCAACATCATCAAGACAGTCCTTGGAACTGAGTTTGATTTGACGATAACCCAAATCAAATCAAAGGCAGGGGAAGATAACATATCCACAAATGAGGTACTATATTTCTTCAGCACGAACAAAACTAGACATCCCTTTGAGGAGGAACTAAGTTAGATAGAACTTTTGTCTTAAAACTCTCCAAGTTGTTGTTTAAGCTCAACCAACTAGTTCAGGGGTATCCAGTACAGATCCTTGGAGAAAGGAAGCAGTTCAAAGAACTTGCTTGCTCAAGAACTTGACAAACACAGTCATGTGGCAACATGGCGATACTTCTAGAGAAACATATTGAATATCACGAACCACCGATATGTCGTTTAGTTCGAGAGAGGGAACTTGCTTTACCAGGCAAGAAGACATAGTCTCAGAGCTTCGGCACGAGCCTAACTCTTTAACCGAGGAAAGTGTACCAGAATAGCAGACTTGGTAGCACAATCATTCTTCGATTAGTGATAGGGTTAACCAATCACGCTAAGAATGACAAAAATGTCCTTGGAGTTCAAAGCATGAATAATTGCTAAGAATCTCAGATGGCCACACTATTATGCACACGCATCATTCACGAGCACGAGAGCTCAGAGGAAGGGTGGGTAATTATGTGTAAGAGCATCACTTCATTAAGAAGGTCATGAAACTCAACACAGCCTCTTAGTGTAAAAGGGTATGATACTCTAAGGTAGAACAGATAGAAGCTAATCAATGCCTCTTTGATCTGCGGATTACAACACTTTGACCTGGTCCTAGATATGACGAGGTTTTGGAGTTTGTTTCTCCTGACATCCCGAAATGGTTTGTCTTGACGGACCGCAAGATTATCTTGCATCAGAAAACACCAATGCGCATTTACTACTTGGCTACCAACTGATAGACAAAGGTCAGAAAACAACATGGGAGAAAGAACATGCTCAAGATGGAATCCCGAGATATGGATGCATAGATTATCAATCTTCCGAAAACCAATGCATAGAAGGGAGGGTGGGGCAGAGTCACGAATATAGATGTGAGACTCACAAGGAGTAGTCTTGTCGTGATCTATTTGGTTCCATTAAAGAACATCTGCCATAGCTAGTGGTAGGGGAAGTCCTTAATTGTCACAATTCAATCACGACAATAACCACAAGCTCGAAGGCTAGAATTTTAGTACCAGCCATCCTGAGGTGATGTGTGAACATTACGACAGGGGTCAACAGAATGGACCTTGAGTTAAAGATTAGCTTCATGTACAAGATTCATAACACTAGAATCCAGCACAATCCAGGATCTTCGGTTCAAGTCCAAGGATTAAAACCCGAGAAAGGAGTAACTCCTACTTGAGTGACACATAGTACACTGCAAGGTAGCAATCATGAGGTAACTTCCAAGAGAAGAAAGAACTTCTAAAGTACCCAAACAAACAAAAAGGAGGCACACAAGGCGAAAGGAAACCTCAAAGCCTAGAATAGAACACTATGGATCCTACAATATAATATTGTGGGCCCATAAGATAGAGAGATCATGATGGAAAGGAATTTCTCGACTGAAGCAGAGCAAGGGGAACAAGGAATTCACAACACACACATCTATAGAGAACTCTACACTAGGTCAACTGGTTGAGAAATGACATACCCAGAAGGCACCTAAGCTTTGAAAGACTAGGAGAGATATCAAAACTTTTCCCAAATCAACACAAGATAAGATGACCCAGAGTTAGAGCGAAACTGGATATGGAGAAAAAGAAGCATACTAGAGTTTTCGCAAATACTTTTCAACTTTAAAATAGTTTTCACAAATACTAGACTCAACATCGACCAATAGCAAGATTTTCCTACAGTCGGTACTGCTCTGATACCAAGAACAGTGACACCCTCGGGATCAGGGCTAAACAAATCTAGACCTTAGCCTAACATAAGCTTAACCTAGAGCTCAAGGATATCCAATGATAAATAAGTAACACAACAGTAACCCTATGACACAAAAATTATTACAGCAAGCTCATAACTGAGTGAAGAACCAAAATATTACAAGCAGACGTCACTGACCACAAACATCAAACAATGGAAGGCAAATTATGCTATTAAGTATTGCAAACTTAACAAATGGCCTAAGAGGCCTGAAGCATAACGATGATGTCCTAGCCCATAGATTCCAGGCTACCGGCCGGGAACCCCAAGCCACTCGTCGATGTCGATGCCGTACCAAACTTGTCTTCATGGTAACACTTACTCTGAAAGTATCAACAAAGAAAGGGTGAGTACAAGGTGTACTCCGCAAGACTTGTGACTGGTGGGGTTATTTTGCATAAAGCCATCTTTGTTTATAAAATGAGAGGGAGAAGAAGCTCGTCTAATCAGAATATTTTAAAAGGGGATAAGAGAGCGACATCTCCGAAGAATTGATAATCATCTTTTGATATCCACCAAAGTAATCCTCATCTCACAACTAGGATCACCCCCTCGTACCCATGAAGAAGCATCCTTAAGCACACGTTGAACTACCAAGTTTTACGATTAGGTTCATGTTCTCTATGATCTTCACGTCCGTTCCCAAGTTGTCCATAACTGTGGACACGGCTTTTCGAAAAGATTTAACCCTGCAGGGGTCTACAACTTTACCCACACGTACCAACCGACTCTTAATGCCACATGATTAGCCCTCTTCCTTGGAAGGCCGGCAGAGGGTGGTTGGACACGACCTTTACCTTGCTTTCGTCGAGACCATGAGTCACGCCCTAAGGACGGTTCCGCCGTAACGGGTCAAATCCTAAAGTCGGTCCCTATAGATGTGGGCAGGGTTGGTTTATCAGGGGCGCCATCTACCCCAAGCAACCCCGGCCACGCTTACCTACCTGTATGAATGCACCTCCTTCACCTCCTCTTTCAAAAATATTTTCTATGCATATGTCGAATGGAACGGCCGAACTATGTGAATCATGGAATCTACTAGGCAAGTTAGTTACTTGTGAGGTTTTCCAGGCCCCGTGTGGCTGTATGCTCGTCTTGGTTCAAGAGGCTAGAACTCGGGTCCTAGTAGTGGCGAGCATGGGACTATAAAAACCACATCCCACTGTGGCCTCCCATACAAGCCTTAGCATGTTTAACCTTTACTACTGATCTTACCTTATCAGTATACCTTGTTCTCCTGTCATACTTGATTCTCTGCATCTGGTACATCATCTGGATGAACCAACACTGCTAGCTAATCATGGCTAAGCAAGACACAGATAAAAGCTCTAGTAGTGCACACAAGCCAAACCTAGTTATGCTAGGAGTAGTGGATCAGGTAATATGAGCTCAAGGGAGTAATGCAATAGATAGGATACTCTATCTATCGATAAAAGACCACAGTAGAATCGTATGCATCATGGCAAGAATTGAAATACTTTGAAAGCATATGATTCTTTTATGTGTGGGGTTATGCTTGCCTTGTTTGTTGATACCCAGATATAGATATTCGGAAGCCTTGTACTTGACTTGATTACAGTTGGTCAAGTATTGTTCGTCGGTCTTCGATGGTGTTAATCTCGGTCTTCGATCTTAATCTCGATATCGTATTCTACCGAAAAGAACCAAACACCGAAAAGAAAGGGGAAACAATAATCAACACATGGCATCGATGCAATTCTCAAGCAAGGATGATCATATGACAAGTTAAATAGATCTTAAATGAAACCCTAGGGCATGCCTGATCATTTTAAACAGGGTCCGAAGGTTACAAACCCTAGAACAGGCGAACCCCGGAACACCTGTGAGGGGTTGATTTAGTTCTCTAATTTAACTTGTCATTTAAGTTGCTTAACAATGCATGATTATAGTTTAAATAGATAGCTCTTGTTTTTCTGAACATTTTGATATATTATTTGTATTTTTCTAACTTATAAATAATTACTTATTGAATTTACAAGATTTAAAACTTTTCTGAAATTATTAAACCATATTAAGAAGGTTTACTGCGTCATTATGACGTCAGCGGGGGCAGTTAAAGCTTTTCTCGTAGGGAGCTGGGATAACCACTAAGGCTGACAGATGGGACCCAACGACACCTCAGCGTCCACGTGAGAAGGCGGGACCCACCCGTGTTTGACTGAGGTTGACCCGCGCGGTGACGCTCGGGTGACGTCACCTTGACGTCACACCGGCGGGGGCTCTCAGATCGGCGGCGGGGACGATGTTTGGGGGCAAGCGAGGACGTGCGGGTGTGATGGTTCAAATCAGCACGACCGGACAGACCTAGTAGCGGCGGCGCCGCTGGCTATTGGTCACCGGAGTGACCACCTTTTTAACAATGCGTGATTATAGTTTAAATAGATAGATCTTGTTTTTCTAAACATTTTGATATATTATTTGTATTTTTCTGACTTATAAATAATTACTTATTGAATTTCCAAGATTTAAAACTTTTCTAAAATTATTAAACCATATTAAAAAGGTTTATTGCGTCATTATGACGTCAGCGGGGCTAGTTAAAGCTTTTCTCACAGGGAGCTGGGATAGCCACTAGGGCTGACAGACGGGACCCAACGACACCTCAGCGTCCATGTGGAACGGCAGGACCCACCCGTGATTGACTGAGGTTGACCCGCGCGGTGATGCTCGGGTGATGTCACCATGACGTCACACCGGCGGGGGCTCTCAGCTCGGCGGCGGGGATGGTGTTTGGGGCAAGCGAGGACGTGTGGGTGTGATGGTTCGAATCAGTGCGACAAGACCGACCTAGTAGCGGCCCACCGCTGGCTATTGGTCACCGGAGTGACCACCTCGACGGCGACTGGCGGCGGACAACGACGGTGACTGAAGCAGGGACCATTTAGAGAGGTAGGGAAGTCAAGGAGGGGTGCATGAGCACCATTTTCTCACCCTGGTTGTAGTGGCGGTGTCGGTGTAGAGCGGGAGGCCGGAATCGATGGCGAGGGCGGCGACCGGTGTCGGAGAGGGAGGCCTCGATTGGCTCGATTGAAGCTGCACCGGCTCGATCTAGTCAGGGCAAAAGGAAGAGGAGGATGAGTAGGTTCCATCGGTGCGCTCAGATGAGTGAGTGGTGGCCAGAAATGGTGGCGGCGGTCAGGGTCCGACGAGCTAGGGCTTCGGGAGCTCGCGCATAAGGGAGGGAAGAAGTGCGAGAGAGGGAAATGAGAGGATAAGGAGGGAGAGGGCAGCACAGCGGTCTTATCCTTCTCCTCCAGGTGGCGGCGGGGATCTTGGCATGCAGGAGATCGACAGCCGGCGTACGGGCACGCAGGAGATCGACGGCCGGCGTATGGGCACGCAGCAGCTTCGGCGCTGTCCTTCTGTCGGAGGAAGAAGAGAAGAAGGAGACGGTGAAGGCGTTTGTGGGCCATGCAGACATGCGGGCTTTGACAAGACGAGCCAGTGTAGCGGGGGGAGAGTTTGGGATGGCCTGGCTCTGTTTTATTTCTTGAAAACATTTTTCCTATTCTATTTCCTATTTTCTTTTTATACTTTCAAATTATTTTCTGATTTTGGTTATTCCAAAAATACCAGAGAGTGTATAAAACTATGGAAAACATTATGGGGCCCTATTAGTCCATTTGGGCTCCACACTTTTTGCACTTTTCAAATATTTCAAAACCCTTTTGAATTGATTTTAGAGAGAGAAGGAAAAATAGCTAGGGTTTAGGGTTTCCACTATTTTATTAGCATGCATTTTTTTAAGAAATGATGCTCATGAATGCACAAACAAAGCCCTAAATATGATTAACTAAAACTGGGGCGTTACAATGACCCACTTCCCGGACTACTACCGGCAGTATCCGCACCAGCCGCCGAACGACGACAACAACTGAGCCTGGCAATAGCCTAAGCTTGGAGGAGGTTTGAAAACCCCCAAACCTTGAATTCATATTTTTATTTCTTATTTTGATTTATTTTGCTTCTTCAGAATTGCATGTTTACTTTCAGTTTGCATTCCTAAACCAAAAACACAAAATAAAATTAGTTGTAACTTTTATTGCAAGTTTGTTTCTTTGTTTTTCTTGGAGATTGCTCAATTTAAGGTGACTTGGCAATAGGGAAATATAGAGGGGGTTCGACTCAAGTACGAGAATGAAGCAAGCAAGAGGAGGTATCACATTCCTTTCATAAACTTTTCTACAACTTTAAATTGACCCTACAATTATTTACTCGCTTGAACTTGAGCCACTCCCCACTTAGCTTGTTATCCTATAAATTCCATTCCTTTGTCAATGTCTCCTTTTTATCTTTGAAATAATGAGAATGAACTTGGCTAAAAAATATTTCCAACGTTTTTACAACAATAAAAAGCATCCAAAAGATGACTTGAGTCCATGTTTAGCCAAAGGATTTGATTTTATAACTACTTAACCCAATTTGAGCTTAATATAAATAGACTCGATAGCACTCTTGAATGAAATTGTCTGATAAAATAGATGCTTTGAAGTAGTAGAGAATATGCCACTGCTTTTTCTAATAATTACCGCAATATATTGCTTTACGCGTGTCATTACAACACTGTCATGCTCCATGGGGAACTATTAACTCTGCTGGCCAACGAACGATCTAAATATGGGAAACCACTTGATTTCGGCTATTGAGTTATGTAAGCGACTGTAGCTGCAATGCTATGATGGGTAAAAATTTAGTCTCCTTGTGGTTTCACATTCCAACTGAAGTTGTAGTACTCCTATGACCCACTATTGCTCAACAGTTATCTATTGGCATGGTCACGAGTGTGCAACACAGTCCCAATTAACATGTTAAAAACAGTGGCATGATTTCTCTATGAAAGGGCTGAAGTTTTTGAAAAACAAGGAAAGGAAAAGGTGCTTTGAGAGTCTTCAATTTTTTACGTGGGAATAGATGAGTTGTTCTTAAATTGAATGTTTTGGTGCCAATTTGAGTACTTTTAATTGATTAAATAAACAAGAGCAAATTGTTTTCATCTCTCAACAAAGAGAGACACCAAAAGAATTTGTATCACTTTCTTAGCTAAACTTTTGACACTTGCTCGGGCATATGATTTATTTGCTAGCAAGATATACGTGGTTAGGAAGTGGACTCAGTGCAATCTTGTGAATACCTATATGATCATGTTTAAGATTGCAGGAATTGTGAAGAAAACAATTTGACACCAATTCGAGCTTGTAAGTTCTTTTATTTCAGTCTCGAATCTCTACTATTCTTCCTTATTTTCTTGTCACTCGAGTGCGAGCAACATCTAAGCTTGGGTGGGTTGATAGCTGTGAGATTCGACATATTTTTGATAGTTTTTATTGATGGTTTTCTTCTAGATTTGATTGTTTTCTAGCTTTACCTAACGCTAATACTTCGGTAGCAAAGAAAAGTTGGTGTTTAATGTGTGTTTCAAGTTTTGAAGATCAACAGAAGTTTTTATCAAGAGAAACACAATATTTAGGCAAAAACAAGCAAGTCTCTTTTTGGAAGCAAACACGGGAGGCGTACGGAAGCTTTAACGAGCAACTATATGGCGGGAATGTTTTTCTGGCCATATAGTTGCCGCTATATAGTTGCCGTCGTCTTCGTCTTGTCAAAAGGGACAACTTTCATGAAGAGGCCAGACGCAAAATCATAACACAACAGCCGGCATCCCATCCAGAAAGGAGAAAGAAGAGATCCGGAGAAGAAGGGGAAGACATTCCTCATCTAGCTCCATGATCTTCGACCTCCTAGCCATCACACCCTCATAGCCATTACTTGTACTTGAGAGAGAGAGAGAGAGATCTTCACTTTGCAAGATTAGGGTTCGAGATTGTTTCTTCCTATTTTGAATCGTTTTGGATTACTTTTCTATTCTTATTGTGGATCTCCACGATAATATCGAGAAGAACTCCCTTTATTTAATTATAACGATGATGCTTTCTTCTCTCATGTGTGAGTAAGTTCCTTGGGCGTGGGAGATTTAAGGGATTGGTGAGATGTGATGTGCCTCCATATATTTTCCATTAGTTTGTGATTGATTTTAATTATTATATTATGTGTGCTTGACTATCTGCGGGATGCGTAATGTTTGTTGTCCAATTAAGGGCCCAGACAACATGATGTTTTGTTCTACATAGATAGGATCTTGTTCGCTAGCAGACCGACGACCCCCGAGTGACACGGGGATATCAATGGGAAACTGGTTTGACTCGAGGATCACGAGGAACCACTGTGCTTATTGCATTAGTCTGATCCAAGGAGATTAATTGCTAAGCCACCTGAAGGATCTTAATCGTCTAGTGACTGACCATGGTTTTGGTAACAGACTAGTAGGATAATTGAAGTTGGGATGAAACCTACCAAGAGGAGTTCCGGCTAATTATGGGTTGCTCGCCTACACACATACTTATAAGATTATAATTGTTACGCTTATCATTCGTCCACTTGGCACAGTCACTATCACCATGAACTGTATCTCCCCGCGCCTTCTTTGTCATCTGCAAAAAACAACAAACAATCGAATCGTTCTTAACTTTTATGCTTTTTATTCCTGAAGTTTACATTTTAGTTTTATTTAAATACATCCAATTTAATCCAAATTTCATTCTTATTTCCACACTTGCAGTCAATTCACTCGAAGACCTGTGACAACTTTGGGTGTGATAGAGACTTCATTCATAAACACTTACCTTTGGCCGACTGGGTCGGAACGGCCCGGTTCGGCTGCCCCTAAAAATAAAATATATATTTTTAGTATTTACAACGGGGCTTTTGAAACCCATTGGTAGACGAAACAAAATAATCCGGAGACCCGGGTTTTGAATTGAATAAAGAAGGGGCATTTAGAAAATAAAAACAGACTTTTTCGAAAATAGTTTTATACAAACAAAATGCATGATGATGACGATGCTCAAATGCAATGTGGCATGATGAAATGAGCATGCGGTCATGATGATGCAATGCACAAAAACAACGCGATTTTCTAGTAGTGGTTTTGCGGGGCGCCACAATTCGACACCACTAACAATGGATCTCACCCTCGAGATCCGCCTCGTGGTTCCGGAAGGAAGGCCGGTGATCCGAAACTTCTTGCTTCATGTAGATCCTTGCGACACCGCTAACAAGAGGTTGTTGTCCGTGATCGTCGAGAGAACACTCCGGGAAGCAAAGGCGAAGGTAGAGGTATCAACCAATATAGCCACCTCTAGCTTCGATAGAAAGAGGGAACCGATGCATTCTCATCCACTTCAATGTACAAAAGTGAATAGAAGGGGTAGTCGGCATGGGGGCCAATCCATCACGCACCCAAACTATTACTCCGCACAATCAGTAGAAAAGCATGCAACCATTCTCGGAATCAGACTGAAGATCTCGACAATCGAGGTTCAGAAACAAAGGAGTGATGCAGACTCTGCATCGGATCTGGCGTAGATGATGTCGTCGCGTCAGAAAACACCGGAAGGCACAAGAAGGACAAAGAGAAGTCCACCAGACGAAGGATTCCTCGGATAGCATGAAGACCAGTTGTAGCAACACCGTTACCAAAGGAGGAAGCGAAACCCTGAAGGTACGATGGAACCCAACCACGAGAAATCCTGGACTCGAAGAGAGAGAAGAGAGCGGATTCAAAACACGCAGAGGTAAGAGGAGAATAGCAGAGGGGTAAGGAGTAAAAGCAGACCTAATCAGATCTATCCAACCGATTTGCAAAAATAGTTTTGACAAGCAACTTCGGCCGTTAGCTAGGTTATCCTACAGGCTGGACTTGTGGGGTATCGCAACTGCTGAGCTCTGATACCACTCTGTAACACCCTCAGAATCGGCCCTATGCAAGTCCTAGCGATTCTCGCCAAACCCGCATAGAAACGATTCAAAGGTGCCCACCAGGCACTTTCGTGCGGGTGGAAAACGAAGTAATAACATTACACAACAGTCCTCGATGGGACCCACAGAACAGATATATATATACAACACGACTCCATGAGTCAAGAATACAGATATACAAGACAAAGATCCAAATCACCTTGAAATAATAGGAGCGAAAGTACGGACAAGATGCAAATTGAGCTAAGAGCCACGAAGAATAGCCAATGGCGTCCATAACCCTGTGCCAAGCCGGAAGGGTAACCACGCTAACGACGCCGATCTCAAAGCCTGCTTAAACAAAAGGGTGCCGACAAAGGGCAAAGGCAAAAGAGAGAGCGGTCGATCGAGGCCAAGACAGCAAGGATAGAATTCGGCGTCCTCGCCTACATAGGTATGGTGGATCAAGCGGCGCAAGATGTACTAAACAACCTATAGAGACTCGATACAACCGCTTGGCTATCGAGAGGGATAAGAAAGACCTATTCGAACCATCCTGATACTACCACCAAACATACCCATCCTGGTATTTCCTCGACACCAAACGAGGAAGTCAACCGAGGAACTCACAGTTGGCGTTTTATTTATTCGTTATCGTTGCGGCGATTACTAGTCAAGTATAGATAGTCATCCGATAAAATAAGCGGACAGTTTTAGTTAACCATTCCGTTGTAGTTGCAACACTTACTAGTCAGATACAATTAGCATGAGATATCCCAAAACCCAGCAGCTGTTGGTACTTTTATTTAGCCATTCCGTTGTAGTTAAGCTGATTACTAGTCACATCGGATACAAGTCAAATTATAACAAGAAACTTTAGTTATAGTTGTCTATGATCGAGAACTGTGCTCCAAGTCGTTAACCATGACACGGCTTTTGAAAAGATTTAACTCAGGGTGCACCAAAGTATCCACACGCACTTGACCCTTTTGCCGATCAATTAACATACACCCATCGGTATGTCTACGGGCCTAAGTCATGACGTTTCCAGACCCAAAGAAAGTACATGGGGGCCACCCCACTATGTCTCCCGGCAATGAAGGGGGCCGGTCTCCGTGACGTACTCAGGGTTTGGGTGGAGGGATGTAAACGACTGGGAACCCGAAAAGATGACTGGCTTGTCGTCACAAAAAACGTGTCCCGATCCTAAACAGACAAAAGACATCGCACAATTTAAATAAAGCAAAAGCATGGCATAAGTACAGAATAGTAAATAAAACCTCAAACTAGTTGTGGCCCCGGTACAATACTTTGAAATCAGGTACTAATTGATGGGGTGCCCACATCCCACATGTGGTTAGCGCCGATCTCTAACAGTGTCAAGAACTGGTCCCACGGACACCAAAGGAGCGGTCGGAAACCAAATATTGTCTATCACCCACCGTGCCTCTGCATTACCTACTTCAATTTTAGTTATTAAACAGTAATTAAAGTCTTGATCAACTCCAACATTAAACATGCGGCAACACTCCAACAACCGTGGTAATTTGGACGAGACGCAACAGCACTAGAGCAAGCGACTACGACGCGCAAGTCCAACTATCTACCAACAACAGGTAATAGGATGTGTCCAAGGCAATATAAGGCTGCAAGGGATATCATGGGTACGAAAACTATAGCATCGCAACACAGATAGCAATAGATCAACAGGAGGAAATAAAGACTATAAAAGTAAGATAGGTAGAAAGGGGGAGGTGCTCGCCTGAAAACATTGCCGAAGGTTCATCCGAAGATCGGGTCGACACTCGCATCAACTCAACGGCCTAGTCCGTGAAGAAGCAAAACACTAGCACAAACACCGGATGCACTATTTAATACTATGACAGAAGATCGGGCATGATGCATGTATGATGCATGACATGGCAAGATGCGATGCAACTAGGCAATGTTAAGCGGAACCGGGGTCCCGACATTTATTTAGAAGGTTCATGTTGTTTAGATACCCGCCATTTAAATGTTGTATTAATAAGGCAAAATATGACACCGGTTCGCTATACAAATTTAAATGGGACCAATATACGACTAGATTTGTCCGCATATGGGCCCCATATTTAATGATGAGGTGAATCGGCATAATGCCCCCGAACCACACAAATATGCATGCGAGTATGAACAATTTAATATGCGACAGACGATAATGTCATATTATAAAAATAATGGGGGTCTCGGATAGGGAATCACATTAGGGTTCGGCGAACTTGGGCTCCGAGGGGTTCGGGGTTTGACAGGGTTCGACGGGGCGAGGTTCGATGGGATCGGTCTCGGACAACGGAAGTAGATCTTGTCGCATCCCGGAAGAAGGACTTGGTTGGCGTCGGGGGCACATCGGATCTGCCCTGGTCGGTGCCGATCTTGTAGTCACGAAGATCTTGTCGGGTCCTCGCCATCAAGTCGGTCTTGGCGTGCGGGATGAAGAACTTGGCGTCCTCGAGGAAGTACTTGGCGTATCCGTGGCGACGACCTTGGCGTCCGTGATGAAGGTCGTGATACTCCGGTCTATTGTCGACCTCTGGATACCGCGAGTCAACGGCGTTGTTTTTCTCGGGTGGCTCCGTGTACATCCTTCGAAATCATCGACATCAAGTCGGTCTTGTCGGCGAGAGGGTCTTGATGCGTCTTGTGTCGGCAAAGGCCCATGGTTCTTAGCAACGAGACATCGTGCCCATACTGAAACATCAAGAAGCACCCGACTTGGTGCTTCAGACTTACAAGATCTAACATGCCAGGACACTAGTGGAGGGCCTTGGTCTCCGGATAAGGTGGCACAAAGCGCTGCGGCGACAGGTCTTCACGTATGATGAAGGCGGAGGATCCTGGCGAGGAGACGGCGGCACTCGCTTTGCCGCCGAGGGAGGGCGACCGAGGCAGGCAGAGCGCGAGCGAGACGGGAGGTCATGGCGGCCGGGAGACGGTCGGCGAGGTGTTGGGGAGGAGATGGAAGCGGTCAGGCGACGCCACCCATGGGAGGAGGGCCGAGGTCGAGGCCGGCGGCGACGCTCAGATCGAGCACGGAGGAGGCCGGGAGAGGCGCGGGCCGGCGGGGTCGAGGACGGGGAGACGGAGCGGGAACGGCGGCCGATGACGGCCAGCCTTGCCACGCGGGAGGAGGGAGGTGGAGCAGCGTGCCGAGCGGTGAGGCGGTGGGCAGGCCGGCACGACGGGCGTCGGCTCGGGAGGAGGGAGAGGGGCGACGCCGGGTCGCAGGCGGCGGAAAGGGGCTTCCGGCGGCGGGGCGAAGCGAGGCAGTGAGAGAGCCGGGGAAGGCGGCGGCCAAGGCGAGGGCGGCGAGGCCGGAGAAGAGAGAACGGGGTGGAGAGAGAGGCTGGGAAGGTGGTCCCTGGCGGGATTAAGCGTAGGGCGAGAAACGAGGAGAGGGAGGGGGGACGCGCGGTGGGCCGGGGAGCGTGCGCGTGGGGTCGGGCGGTAGGTGGCGGTTGGTTCTGGCGTGGGGTGGAGCACGAGGTGGTCGGGGGAAGGGTGTGGGGCGCCAGCCGTGGGTCACGGATCGAGGCGGGAGATGGATCGGTATGGGGAAGGCAAGGTGTGGAGGCGGGCGGCTGGGATTGGATGGGGAAAAGGAGTGGCGAGGTGGCGGGCTATTGGTCGAAGGTGATGGCCTGGGTGAGGTGAGGTGGGCTGGGTAGAATAGGTCTAGGTAGGAAAAGATTTAGGGTTGTCTGGTTTTTTGGGGTGGCCGTGGTGAACGGCTTGCCAGTTGCTCTAAAAATAAAATATATATTTTTAGTATTTACAACGGGGATTTTGAAACCCATTGGTAGACGAAACAAAATAATACGGAGACCCGGGTTTTGAATTGAATAAAGACGGGGCATTTAGAAAATAAAAACAGACTTTTTCGAAAATAGTTTTATACAAACAAAATGCATGATGATGACGATGCTCAAATGCAATGTGGCATGATGACATGAGCATGCGGTCATGATGATGCAATGCACAAAAACAACGCGATTTTCTAGTAGTGGTTTTGCGGGGCGCCACACCGGCCGCAGTCATCGCGTGCCTTGGGCTAGACTTTAGCAATTGAGACGTCACTCTAAACCACACCAGTATATCAATAAACTCACAAAGCAAGTGGTGATTTATAGAAGTTGATTCAAAGTAGTAAAACAAGTAGTAAACAATAGTAGTAGATTTCTAGTTTTCACCGGAAGTAGTGACTTGTAACTTTTAGTGGCTAACATCATATGCATGAGGTGATAGCGGGGTGTTGCATGAATGATATTAATCATATAATGTAATTCCAATAACATGAAATTTTATCTCTAATTCAGTTGTGTGTAGGTGTGTGATGCAATTATAGTTATGCATACTAACCAAGAGGATTTGCATACCACCTATTGTCCTGCCTGCCCATTTCACCGGGGTCAACTTGGAACTACATGCAATTAAGGTATATCCTTTTGAATAGCCCAGAACAAAGCATTAACACTTCATGAACACACAATATCCTCAAACTATCATATATTTCCATTGTTTTTCCTAACTGTCACTTTAGGTTTCGCAAGTTCAACACAATAATAGGAAATACACTTTGCAAATAGATACAAAACTCATATATATGATAGAGCAATAAAAGTTCAGTACTAAAATCATGTCAATCGAGCCCTAGCAGCAAGCGTTAAACATAGCAAAGGTGTACCAATACTCATACAAGAATATCCTCAAGATAAACACCTAAAATCTCTATACATATAGATGATTACATGGTCAATCTCATTCAATCCCCATCCACCTCACATGCCTATAGAGAACTACTCACACATGATGATGGAGAGTGAGCACATGGTTTTTGGTGATGATGATGGTGGAGAATACCTCAAAATATCCCTCTCTGGTGTGGAGAGTAGGACCAATCTAACCCTCGAAACAAAGATCGTGGATTTGGCGGCGCTCTATTTCACGAAAGGGTCTGTCCTTCTGGTTACCTAGGGTTTTTAGGTATATATGGGGGTATGTCAAAGGAGAGGCTGAGATGACGCTCCAGGGACGAAAGGGCATGGGTGGCGCATCCAGTAGGGGGTGCCACCTATGATATTTTGGGCCTCGTGTCCCCTCGTCTGATTCCAATGGCCAGGCTCCTTGTTTTGGTGAAAAAACTACGTGGTATTTTTCCTCGATTTTAGTTCCTGCAAAAACAGACAGAAAGAAGACTTTTGCTAAAAACAGTGTCAGAATCATTAGTTTTATCCAAGTATGGTGAGATTCCAGAGCAAATTCATCGACCAGAGTACTTGGAAAAGTATATACATCTGGGATGTATCAGTGCGCTGGCGGGTGGGGCCCATCTGGGTCGGCCATCTTGGGGAATTTTCTAAGGCCTTTTTTCCTTAGGGAATTTCTCCATCTCTCTCCGTTGAATCTCGCGAGTGCGGTTCCAAGAAAAACTGCGCACGTGGGAGACAATACAACCCTAGCACGCCATCACGATGTTGGATCCTAGTTCCCGAGAGTCTATTTCTGCATCCCAGCTGAATCAAGGAGAACGAGAGACATCGTCAGAGACCGTACATGTGCGAGACCTCGGAGGCACTGCTACTTGTGGAGCTGATGAGCAAGGACCAGGAGGTAACATGTGAGGAGCTTCATGACCTTGAGGTTGGCTATAAGTTCTACTAATTCATCCATGTTCCCTACGAAATGTTAACCGTGTTTGGTCTACAAGGGTATGTTACCAAAACCACATCCCCGTTATTGTTTAACTCATAGATAAGATCCTATCATCGGTGTTGCAATAGCTAGTAATTTTTTCATCTACGAACCCCTTTACAAATAATAAAACAAATAATGAATTATCTAGAATGCAAAAAATCGTTCAAATCACACAAATAAAAGTGAATAAATTAGAAGAACATCTCCCATATAATTGCTATTGATGCTCAATGAGATAATCAGAAACCTAGGTTTGTGTACCCTTGTCTTCAATATGTTGGTACGTCTCACGAAATTCTTGATCTCATCTGGGATTCTTGTTGGTTTGACGCGGCTACCAATATTGTCATCGGAAAACTCCAAGTCTAAATCCCTCTCATCCATGATGATCATGTTGTGGAGAATCACACATGTTGTCATGATGTTTGAGAGGGATTTATTGTAATAATAATAATGAGAAGGACCTTGCACAATACCTAACCAAGCTTGCAACACACAGAAAGATCTATCAATGTCCTTATGGCATGATTCTCGAGTTTGGGAAGAAAAATATTGCTTTCTTGTTTGAGGATGTTGGATGCTCTTCACAAATGTAGACCACGAATGAGAGATAGTGTCGGCTAGATAGTACACCATGATATAGTAATGACCATTGATGGTGTAGTTCTAGACGGAGCATCTCCACTAACAAGTCTATCAAAAAGATGGTACCTCTGCAAAATATTGATACCATTCATAGAACCTGGCAATCCAAAGAAATAATACCAAATCCAAAATTCCTCAAACACCACTTGAAAGGACATGGATGTCTCCTAGAGGGGGTGGGGTGAATAGGAGTTTTAAAACTATTACGACTTTGGATCTAAATAAATGCATAATAACACTAATTTTTAATTTATCAAGCACAAAACCTAAATATGCTAGGTTCAATTATGTGCACCAACAACTAAATCTAAGCAAGGCAAGCAATTATGATATAGCAAGATATATAACTTGAAACATGAAGGCTATCACAAAGTAAAGTGCATAAGTAAAGATCTAGGCTATAAAAATAAATGAGGCATCCGGAGACGATGATTTATCTGAAAGTTTACTCCTAAGGAAGCTAATCTCCGTTGAAGAGGTGTGACGGTGTAATGCCCCAAATAAGATGAAATCAATTTTGTTGAAAATATAATGATGATTACTATCCAAGGGAGAAAATTCAAAGAGGAGAGAGGTGTGAAAACTCTCTAAGGTAAGAATTGGTAAAACCCCAAACATCAAAAGCACAATAAGACATACATTTGAAATCCATTTTTTTTGATGAACTAGAGCTTTTTATGAAGATAACCACAAGCTCTAAATCCTCACGTGGATAAGATCCAAATAACAACTAAGAAAGATGATACCAAGAATGTAAAAGTTTGAGCCTCTGCGAGGATATGATTAAATTACTCACTTGAGATCCCCTCTTGATAAAATGACTATCTATCCTATAATCAGGTCTCCCAACTAACAACATGATATCGTTAAAAGATAAAACCTATGAAGTTCATACATTTTCCTTTCACATTCCACTTGAGCTTGATGATGATGATCTTGTCCTTCTAAGTTGGGACATCTTTCTTGATTACTTCCGCTCGCGATTGCTTGATGAAGAATCACGAATTGTTCCTCCATACTCCAATATGGGAGAGACTCTTCTTTAGGTATGCTTCACATATCCATGGTCACCATAAGGACGACAAGCTTCAATCATATGATATCTTAGAGATGGCTCACCATGAACTTGCACTTTATTTTTTCTTTTTTTCATTATGTTGATGTCTTGAAGGTATTATATGAGATATCACTCCATCTTATTTTTCAAGAGATACTTGATATAGGCTCAACTCTCTCATGACCAATCTTTGGACCTTCTCTTGAATATCAAACTTTGGTCATCACTTGATCTTCTTTGCTTTCTTCTTCTTCTTTCGACCTTGAAGCCAAAATATCGTTCTAGCATTGCATATGGAAATCCATACAATTGTAAATTAATGCAAATATTAGTCCATAGAGATTGTCATTAATTAGCAAAATCACAAACGAGGGTACACATGCACTTTCACCGCTGCTTCAAGCACAATTATAGGATTATGATGATGACCGGTGTACTACATGTGCCCTGCTGCATGGTAGTTCTTCTCTTCAATGCATGCAATCGATGCTTCCAAGCATACCCGCCATCCTCTTGCTTTATTAATAAATAGCTGTTGCGGTAACTAGAGCACTACCAGAATTTAAATAGAACTCAATACACTCTAAGCGAGTACTAATAAATAGCTGACAGACAGCACAGCAATACCCTGAAAAGCATAGCTCATGTACACCTAAACTACTCTGCAAAGGGCCTCAAACTGTGCCAACACAACAGCGCTCCTGCACTTCAAACTCCAACTCCAACTACTACTGCAGCTCGCCAACACACCACAGGTCCTCAGGATCCTCGGCCTCCGCAGGGTTCTGCAGGGCAAGCTCCTCGGAGACGTACGCCAGCCCCTGCATCAGCCTCACGACCTCCGCCGTGTCATCCAGGTAGTACTTGGCCTTGCTCGGCTTGCGGCCGACGGTGCAGGCGAAGACCTCCGCCGTGGATGCGAGTGCCTCCCCGCAAGGAGCGCTGGAGATGAACTGGAACATGTCCTCGTCAGAACGGTCGTCCCCGATGCAGAGCACGAAGTCGGGACACATGTCCCTCTCCTTCAGTGTCGCCAGCATGCGTCGCGCCACCAGGCCTTTGCTCACACCCTGTCAATTAAGACAAGAATTGCATGAGCTGTGAGACTTTATTCACGCGAAGGAAGTGAGGAGATGAAATGAGAATTAAGACTTCACCTGCGGTTTAGCTTCAACGGAGTGTACGGTACTCTTCACCGAGACCGGTTCGTTCGCAACCACGCTCTCAAGATGGTCGACGAGCTCCTTAGCTTGGCATGACCCGAAATCAGGGTCTGCATCCTCGTAGTTCCAAACAAGCACGGTGTCCCTCTCCTCGATGATTGAACCATCTGTAGTCTCCGTGTAGAGTTCCATAACCGGCCGTGCAATCTGCATCCAGCTGCAGTCTGCAGCTGGAATGCAAGTCTCCCATTCTGCGTCCCTCTTCAACCTTATTCAGTACAACACGTTTCAGGAATTAGACATCCTAGAGCTAGGCAGTTTAAAAATGATGCAACATACTCCCTCCGTTCAGAAATATAAGACGTTTTAGCTCTGTGAATTGAATGTACCTAGACGTCTTCTAGTGTATAGGTTCGTAGAGGTTAGGAGTGAACCTATATACTAAAAGACGTCTAATACATTCATTTCACAAAGCTAAAATGTCTTTTATTTCTGAACGGAGGGAGTATCATGTTAAACTTACGTGGCACCCACCATAGCAACAAAAGTATCATGGAAGAAAACAAAATCATATTGTTCCTCTTTGGTTTGAGTATGAGCCTGTGGTGTAACAATCCTACTGAAACTTCTCTCCATAAACAAACATGTGCAACTATATTTTACTTGCAATAATGATATAGTGCCTAAATACATTTCAGAATTAGGTTACTTAGTGGGCAGGAAAAAAAAAGGATAGCATGTATCTGAAAGTCTGAATGTTGAGCATGCAGCTAAGGTCACAAGCATGTACATAGGAGGAAAACAAAGCTTAAATCCCATACCTCATGTAGTAGCCATGCTCTGCTGCCAAGCCAAGGTTCTCACAAGGGAACCACTCGTGGAGTGTGGATCGTTTGAACCCACTGCAGAGGAAAACCGAGTTTTTCTTGTCCTGGCACAGGCTGTTGAGTATCTGGACTGATTTGGCAGTCGGGCACTTATTGATAGACTGTGGCATCAGTGTACCGTCGTAGTCCAGCAGAATCGCACGCTTCTTAGACCTCCTGTATGCCTGAACAATGTGTTCCATGGCAAGCTTCCTGAAGCTCAGATCAAGAGAAACCACTCTAAACCTTAGGCCGAAACCGATCCCCCAGCACCGCCGTTGCGAGTGATCCTTGCAGGTCCTCTCAAGGTCCTGAAGGAAGCTATTAGCCCAGTATCCGACATCGTGTTTCTCCACGTAGCGGTAGTGCTTGTCATGGCGCAGATTCTTCTCCTTATCAGACAGCACAAGGGCACTCTCCATAGCATCAGCCACAGACTCTATGTTCCATGGGTTCACCCTTACAGCGCCACTCAGCGACGGGGAGCATCCGATGAATTCAGAGACCACCAACATGCTCTTCTTCTCTTCGGGCTTGCTCAATCGCAGTATTCTGTCGAGCTTATCGTTGCCTTGCCTGGAGGCAATGTACTCATAGGGGATTAAGTTCATGCCGTCACGGACAGCAGTCACCAGGCACAGCTCTGCAATGACATAGTAGGCGACGCGTTCATAGAACTGCAATGGCTGATCGATGAGCACCACGGGCTCATACCCTGGCGCACCATACGCCTCGTTGACCCTCTGCACCATAGCATACGTCTCCTCCTGCACGCCGGCGACGTCCTTCCCCCGTCCTCTGGCTGGGTTGGCCACCTGCACAAGCACCAGCTTGCCCCGCCACTCGGGATGCTGGCGCAGCAGTTCCTCCATGGCTATGAGCTTAAGGCTGATCCCCTTGAATATGTCCATGTCGTCGACGCCGAGCATGACGACCCTCCCTTTCCCGGTGTAGGTCTCCATGAGCTCGGCGACCTTGGCCTCGGTCTGAGGCAAGGCGAGCACCGTCTTGAGCTGCTCCATGTAGACCCCGACGGGCAGGATCTTGATGCTGACGGTCCGGCCGTAGTACTCGAGGCAAATGTGTCCCCGCTTGGACTCGTAGGGGAGACCGAGCATCCGGCTGCAGCAAGAGAGGAAGTGGCGTGCGTAGTCGAAGGTGTGGAAGCCGATGAGATCGGAGTTGAGCATGGCGCGGAGGAGCTCCTCCCTTACGGTGAGCGTCTTGTAGATCTCGGAGGAGGGGAAGGGCGAGTGGAGGAAGAATCCGAGCTTGATGCGGTTGAAGCGCTTGCGGAGGAAGGTGGGGAGCACCATGAGGTGGTAGTCGTGCACCCAGACGAAGTCGTCGTCCGGGTTGATGACCTCGAGGACCTTGTCGGCGAAGACCTTGTTGGCGGAGACGTAGGCCTGCCAGAGGAGGCGGTCGAAGCGGCTGCCGAGGTCCGGGGAGAGCGGCAGCATGTAGTGGAAGAGCGGCCAGAGGTGCTGCTTGCAGAAGCCGTGGTAGTAGCGCGCGGCGACGTCGGCGTGGAGGAAGGCCGGGACGCAGTTGTAGGACTCGAGGAGCGCCTGGGCGACGGCGTCCTGGTCGGCGCAGGGGACGTCCTCGCGGAGGCAGCCGATGTAGATGAACTCCATGGAGGGGGAGGAGGAGCTCTTCTGGAGGTGGCGGAGCAGGGAGTCCTCGTCCCAGGAGAAGGTCCAGGGCTGCGACGGCGAGGCCGGGCGGTGGGCCCGGATGGGGAGGTGGTTGGCGACGACGATGGTGCGCGGGCGCGGCGCCGGGGACGGCGTGGAGGGGGACGGCGGGGAGTCGTCGATGAGGCCCGGGGTGGTGACCACGCTCGGGAGCCGGCGCCGGAGCGCGCCGAGCGCGGCCGGCGGGGGGCCCTGGTCCGCCGCGCCGGTGGCCAGGTCCAGGAGGTTGGAGTAGGAGCTCGACACCATGGCTGCCTACCGAGGATTTGGGGGCAAATTCGCGGATTCCGGTGGAGGAAGCAGAGTTTTTGCACGGGGAATCACAGACCAGCGACGAATTGGGGCCGGAACAGCGCGAGAAATTGGAGGGTGTGGGAGCTTCAATTTGACGCAGCCGATATTTTCGGCACGCAGTTTTAGCGCAGGACAGTTGCGAGCTCACAGCAGCAGCAGGGGTGGTTTTCTGGAGAAGTGGCGAGACCGAGACCCGACCTGGGCTCAACAAGCATCCACCTGAGCCGGGCGTGCCTTGCTCACTGTGCCTCGGAGTGGCCTTGTCTCTCCTCTTGGAGTGAGAGGAGAGAGAGAGGCAGTTGGAGGGAGAGAGAGAGAGACAGCGACAGAAATGGCGACTTTTTTTTTGTACTTTTAACAAAGGCACAAAACCTTTTCTCCTCTCCTGCAATTTTGGCGGTGCGCGAAATTCTTCCGGCTCGGCAAAGTGTGGAGCTCACTCCTCAGAGACTGGCTACTTGCAGCAAGATTCCATCAGCAAGCTGGTCTGATCTGCACCTCACCTCTGGGCAAGAACGAATATCATGAGATAAAATCGCGAGGAAATAGCAAAGAGAAGAGCCACACCCAGGAGACTGCCCCGAGACTAGACGATCTAGAGCTGCTGCTCATGTTGTCCGAGGGGCAGAACCCGGGCGGGGAAGGCACGGATGCAGCTGCAGGGGAGGGTGGATTTATAGACGGAGAAGAGAGCTCACCTCGCAAGGATCTTCACGGCGATGTTCTCGAGCTCATCAAACGACGGGGCCAAGTGGACGAGGGAGTGACGGAGACTGGCTATTTTTCTCCGGTTCTTCTCTCCCTCTGCTGCTGGTTGACGGAGCAGATGTGAGAGACGAGAGTGGGATTACTGGTAATACAAGAGAGGAAGGGGACAAGGGGTTGAGAGCCTATTCGGAGGTTTCAAGAGGAAGGTTTTGCTTTGCGTTGGTGCTTGGCCGGTGGTGCTCGGATCTTATGCTAGGTTCACTCAGCTCCCAAGACGGCAAGGAAACTGGGGGTGGACATGTAGGAACGGCCCGGAGATGATTCCTTTCTTACCACGGGCAACAATTTCGCGGTGGTAAAAAAAATCAAGAAAAAATTCTGAATTTCTTCATCACATGAAAAAGATATCTCCCCCGTCTTAAAAAGATGTTGCATATTTGTCTAGATTCCCTAAAGTAGTAGAAACTAAAAGAACGTATAAACCAATGCTTTCATAGATTCGATCACGGTTCATTTACAATTATAACTTCCATGCCTATTTATTTGTCATTTGGGAGAATTTTTCATATAAAGAAAGAAAAAGAGTTAAAGAAGGGATGGGAGATGTTCCCATGTCAAATCAAAAAAGATTCTTTATTTATTTTATTTCAATTTTTTTCCTCTTCCACTATCTCTATCCTCTAGGTATAGCGTTTACATCAATAGAGAATATTTTTCTCTATATGAATATATAATATTTCATTCTGATTTCTTCCCGAAACTTCCTAGAAAAATCCCGAATTGGATCTAAAATTGACATGCCACCATGCCACGCCAACCTTCCTAATAGGTATCTATATCGAGATAGAGAAAACACGAAACATCGGAGATATTAACCAACAATAGTAAGTTTGACATCTCACTCGATAGTGCCATTGTCATGATAGACCGAGGCATCTAACGACCACTCAATCGATATAGAGGCCACGACCAGACAAAACCACCACATACTATCTGTTAGCACACCACGCCGAGGTTAGTGACGTGGGTCTTTTATTCCGTTTGAAGTTATTTCCCCCATCTAGATATCGTTGTTATGAACACAGGAAACTAACATTAAAAAACTATATAGCATTTAACATTTATATGTGGAGAGGTTAGTGAGAATTTTTAGAGAACAATGTGCATTTGTAATCAAAATTATAGAAAACCAACTAATGGTTGGGGGGTTTGGGGGTTCCACCTGGAATTAAAAAAACTACATCACCCTTGTGTGACTCTCTAGAAAGATTACAATTTAGGTGGAGACACTGTTATTCATCGATAGTGATCTGCTTCCAAATTTATCGGCCGTGGTGTGGAGAAATGGAGTTTGAGTGCAGTGACTCAACACACAACAACATGTTATAATGTGTAGGTCGTTAACATAACATTCACGGAACATCATTTCATAAATATTACATCTCTCAGAGTGGTACAATGGAAATATTACGGGTCCAATTTCTCATATATTTATTGTCACAAGCCTAAAAATGTAAAAAAGAATGAGGATTCGTGGGTAAAAAGAAATTCAGTTTTACTAGATTTAAGATCAATGATACTATTGAGGTTAGCACAATTGGAGCTCATCAAATCAAGGAATAGATAGCCAACCGAGAGATGTGACACTCGAGCTTACCAGAAGGATCTAGAAGATCCACCCAGCCTGACTCTCAAGAGGAGAATCGAAAAACGTGGTTGTCAAGGCTCCTCTACGGGTCATCGTCAACGTCATCATCCACTCAGGATGGGAGTTTTCGGAGGCATTATTGTGCTTTTAATTCTTTAGCTTCTTTGTAATTATCGCATAGTTATCCACTCATCCTTAATGAGTCCTAGCCAAACTATACTATATAAAGCTAGGTCGGATTATCGGAGGAAGGCATGCGATTTTTGTAAACACACACACAACGATATGATGAGACTAGTAGGAGTAGGGTTTTACCTCATTGAGAGGAGCTGGACCTGAGTACATCATTATGTCATATTGTCCTTGGAGCTTTGGAGTAAATTTTGTCCTCCTCTTTCTGAGTTTGCCCCTTCCATGGCAAGTCTAGTAGGGTTATATATAACGGATATTCACTTCGGCTCGCAGGTGCAAATGCACCCATTATGAGAAATCATATTTCGAAATGTCAAAAAATCAAAAAATAAAATTCGTATATACATTAAAACATTTTATGCTGGTTCACAAGTTTTTGGGACGAAAAATATTTTATGTGTCATGTATAAAAAGACAAAATATGTCACATGAATACCACTATTAACATGACTTTTTTGTCTTTTTTATACACAACACATAAAATGTTCTTTCATCCCAAAAACTTATGAACCAACATAAAATATTTAAATGTATATGTAGATTTTTGTTTCAAATTTTTTAACATTTCAAAATATGTTTTTCTCACAATGGGGGCATTTGCACCCATGAGCCGAATTGCCGCCTCCTATATCTGAGGCTTATTCATTACTCTATTGTAACTATATTTTCTTATCTTCCTTGTGGTTTTAATAGCATCTCAGTTGTCATGCGTAAAATGGATTAAATCTCCAAGGAATTATTGCTATGAAAATAAGTTTGTACCTCTAAATCGTTCTCGAAGGACAAGCGGTAGGGAGCGTCGTCTTTTAGTATCTTACTCCTATTCTACATAAATTTTGTGACATTAATAACTATATTTATGTAATATAGCATATTCTTTCGCCCTATTCTTAATAATGAAACTATTACGTAGATATTAGTGCAGACCTAACAATGTAGCTTGTTAAATGGACAAGATACACAGAATTGTTGCTTCCTAGAAGAAGGATGATGATAAGTTAAAACTTCAATCCTCTCGAAGGTATCAATATACTGCTGTAGTTATCATTTAGCTTCTTACTTCATTTACACTGCCTAGACCCAATACCCTGAATTCACAGCGATTTTAACACCGCATAAAACAAGCTTCCACAAAGGAAGGACCATTAGAACCTACATCATTGGTTGCATGGCCTCCTTATTTCAGCGATGAGTCCACGCGTGCGAGGATGAGAAAACCCCCTAAAAACAACTGTTAGAATGAGATAAGTCAAAAATTTATATGGCTTATGGTTTGGTTTAAGACTTGCCATAGTGGTAGTATCATAGATAGTACCATGCATGACATGTTGGAATAGGTCATGTGAGATATTGTTGTTATCCACATGACTAACTGTACTTGGTCATATTGTGATGAAATATAATAGCGACAATTGTCTATTATATGACACTACAATACGGACGTCCGGCCCTATGGCTTATAGAGGACGAAGCACACGCCTATTCTACATGCTCGCTCTGGCACGGCAAAAAAAAGCCAGCGGGGATAACTGTATTGGGGAAAGTGCAACGGTGGTGTTTTTTTTGGCTTGGTACAATGTTATCCACCGAGCTAGCTTAAGCAAGGTGTTAACGTCGTGGCCCATTGTAGGTCGGTACTGCGTAGGTGCCGCGATAGTTGTGCGCGATCGACACAATTTGGTGTTGTCCTATATACCCGTGGATGACACAAGTTTTAGTGCCTTTCAACATAGTGTTTTAGCCTATAGTTTCTATATTTAGGGTTAGCTTAATTACTAGAAATCACATATAATCATAATAAGAATCACACATGATGTTTCAAATATCATCACACGTATAAATATAACATAGGTAGCTATCAGTTCTGCAATAGTACATAACCTAAGCAGAATAGAACATCTTGTTTAGCCATGACTTAACAAATGGCATCCTCTGAAGAGATCCCATATTATTCCCGTAAGAAACTAGCATGGTTGCGCTTGTAAAGGTTGTCCTTGTCTTCATTTGTACAACTCAAGGCCAAAATCATCTTACATAGGATCAGGCTTGTACGAGCATGTTTGATGTTGTTGAATTTCAGTAAGGCTCACATCTGCTTGTATAGCTGTCTGTAGAAGTTCTTCAACTTGTTGTGTCTAGATGTGACAATATCATGTTCATATCACTGACATCTATATCAGCTGACTCTGGGATGAAGTGCCCAAAAAAAATTGGAGTTCACCAGCAGCATCAAAGGCGAGTGAAATTATTGTATTCCATCCTGCAGTCAACTGACTAATACGCAAAGTGGATGTGGCCACTTTCTCTTTAAGTTGTCTAATCTCTCTCAATTGATGTTTTAGTGTGTTCCCGGTATGTCTAATAGTCTTGTGCTAAGATTTCTCTTTGTCTTGGAGATGCATACTACAGTGAACATGGCAGGAAGGCGCCTCTTGCCTCCTGAGATCTGAGAATGACTTTGATACTGCAAATTGTGTTGCAGCTAAGTTAATCAGCAAGCGCAGTTTAGAAAACAACAATATAGCTATATATTGTAAAATTCAGCTGCTTACATCAGAACAAGTGCTGAGTAAATGGGATGATTCCTGAGCGTTCTCGGATATTGTAAGTGTGGAATGGTCTGATTGAGATGGATATTGCAAATGCAATGCACCACATTAAATATGTAAGCATATCTTAGCAAGTAGCACAACATAAATAAACAAGAACTTAGCTATGTACATCATTGCAAGGCTTCAGCTTATTGGATGCCTCCTCAGATATGACTTGACCATGATGAAAAATAAAATATAACAAAATCATCTTATCTATGCACATAGCACATCTTTGGTTTTAGTAATGCAGCATATCAGCTAATTTAAATGCATCAAATTATCCATGCATTCTTCATCTGTAAAGGAACAGACTGTTGGATGAAGAAAGAATTTGCAAATCCCATATCGGCGAGGATTTAATTGTTCCTAGTAATTCTTGCTTGACGCTTAAGATCGTAATTTGCATGAAGAGTTGAATCCATTGATCCAATATACAAGTTGTCCTAAATAACATTATTTTAGTGATCCCTATATCGTGCCCTATAGATCTATTTAATATACCAATCCAAAATACCTAGTAAAACATTGTCCTTAAGGTAGACGTACTAGCGACTGCGGCGGGGCGACAGGGATCTGCACGATGACGGTGGAAGAAGGTGGCGGGACAGGGATCTACCCGGAGATGATTGAAGCAGGCGGCGGGATAGGGATCTGCATGGTGTCGATGGAAGCTGTCAGCAGGATAGGGATCTACACGGCGATGATGGAAGAAGGCGGTGGGACATGGATTTGCACAACGAACTTGATGGTGTTAGTCGAAGCTGGGACAGTGAGTCAAGTGTTGGAACTGGTGGAGATATTTTCAAGTGAGACAATGAGATAAGTGCGGGAACTAGTCTGATTTTTTGTTTATTACGGTAGCGGTGAGTTTGGTCTAAACATTTGGAAATTTTCTCAAAAGTAATCCTTAACTACATATATATACACATGGGAAAACAAACAACACTATCAACTATTACAAAGTGGTTAATTAGCACAATACTCTGCAATTAATTAGTACATATTGCAGACCATAGTATAATATTAACTATCCAATCATGGTAATTAAAGGTCATCTAGCCTGGCCATACCGAGCGCATGGTTTCAGATATATCACTTAAATATTAATTCATGACATCCATCTCCTTGGTGTGCAACTACTAGAGCACATGTTTTCCTCAACGATCTCATAATTTGCTTCCTCCAGGCTGCCAAATTATTCATGATCGTGCAGCTCATTACAGAGCTCATGCTCCCACCATGGTGTCATTTTAAAGTGATGCAGCAAGAGTAGGTGCAGCGGGTCATACTGTTGGGGTTCCGCGTATGGAAACAATAAATTTTACTCTACGCCCGTAAACCCCTGAAGCTGCCAGGACCTATCTATTAGTAATACAGTAACGGGAGGAGCTTTTCGCGAACTTATCATTAAAGACCGAAAAGGGTTGTCAACGCTCAAGAGAGCGTGGTTGATGTAGACGAGCCGAAGCCGACCTCAAGGTCGTGATGAAGTCCTTGCGCTCCTTCTGGCTCCAACGACTTGAGTGCCTCAAGTGCGACACCTCGCGGGGAGTTACACACGTCCGGTGCCTGACGATGACTCCCGCTTCCCTGATCCAGCAGCAGTTGTGGAAGTAGAGCTCCCGGATCCGAATCCCGCAGCGCGACGGCGCTCCGCGGTGAAGATGTCTCTCGCTCGCGCAGTCCAGACTTGGGACCACGGTCACGAGAGAGAGAGGGAGAGAGAAAATATCAATTGGAGGTCCTCCCAAAAGTGGAGAGACCTTTATTGATTTTTGGTGTATTTTTCTAGGCCAAATACCCCACTTTATATAGGGGGAGGGGAGGTACTACCTCCCCTAAAGTCTTGGGGTGGGACTAAAGGAGAGGAGGGGGTGGGGTGGCCACCGGCCAGCCCCTAGTGGCCCCCGTGGGAGGGGGGGCTAGGCCCAGCCGACCAGCCCCCTTGGCCCCTCTCCCTCTCTCCTTTCCCCTAATGGTCTCTCTCCCTCCGGAATTGGCCCATTAAGCCTTTTTGACCTTTAATTGATTTTCTCTTTATTAAATAAATATGAATAAATGATTAAATCAATATTTAACATTCATTCACATATCATTTAATCTCCGTGGCCATGGAACACCTTCCACCTCCACTCTGGACATCCTCCGGACTTATCGAAACCCTTCCGGTTTTCTCCCTTCTTTTCTTCGGTGATTCCACCGATCCTATAAACACTCTCTAAGCATCATCAAGCCCTTAAGCGTGATACCCCATGATTCGGGAACACTCCAGACATGGTCGGGACACTCCCGTACCAATGATCGACAGAGGGACCTAGATGGCCATGTGACCCATGTGCGTTCCACGAAGATATTTCGTCGTTTGAACCGGGACAGTCGTGTCTTATTCACTTTGTCACTCGATACTTTCATTGCCCGAGATCTGATCAATAACATCACCATGTCGTGTTCAATCTCGTTACTAAACAATACTACTTGACTCATTCCGACAAGTGATATCCTCGTGATCCAATCACACGCTGCGTAGCTATTGGATATAACTTCTCCGAGTGGGCCCTTGAGTATCTTCCCGTCACATGGACGGACAAATCCTGCTCTTGACATATATTGCCTCTACGGTTTCCTCCGAGTACCTGAACACACCTTTATAATCACCGTTTTACCAGATGGTGTTTGATGCTATCTAAGCACTCTCGAGAGACAGTGATTGATATAGCCTCACGGTCTAAGGAATAGTCTACGAGGATCCATTTCTAATCATCGTAACTCGAACTTCGTGACATGATCGGGTCACGATGTTTAGGTTGGGTATTGGTTCATCATCTCATTCTTGGAATGAGATGGCCTCATTTCCAACTGGCATAAATGCACATGATCAGGAAACATGATCATCTGTTGACCAATGAACCAGTGAATAGAGTTTCACTGGGAACCCCTGGTTGTTTGTATATCACACGTATATTGATGTTTCCACTCAACATAGTTATAGCATGATATAAAACTTAATCATAAACTATATGAAATATGATAATAGTCCTTACTACTATTTGTCTCTAGGGCATATTTCCAACAGTCTCCCACTTGCACTAGAGTACAAATACACTAGCTGCATTTTGTTCTCAATCATTGGCACCATATATCCGGTACCCTGAACATGCTTGTTCATGGAAGAGGTTGAGCCTTGATTTGCTACAGTCCCAAATCCTTTGCAACTTACTAATGTCACCTTGATTGACATTAATACTTTATCATCACATGATAGCATCTATGTGTATGTATCGTGGCTATGGAAGCAGAACGAGGCCTGATTCCAGGAGCCTACAGTGACGTTAGATCAACCTCGAGGGCTTTCGAATGGGCATTGTGCCCTGGGACACATTATTCTACGTTAAAAGCGAACTAGCCCCGCCATAACAGTATACAACACTTTATATTGTACCCTTATCTATTATTATAAATGTATTCATCGAAACACCAGTGCACTCTGTGCAACTTTCGATGTTATGTTCACCTCGCTTCCTACTTGACTTTAATTGGCATCTACAGGAGTTTCCAACATATTCCCTTATAACACAACTCTTTATGCTTTAAGATATGTTATCCTTTATGGATTTGGAAAATATGTCCATAGTTCTCTACTAGATACCGCGGACAAACTTAGCTCAACGTTCTGTTATTCGAACTTAATCACTTTCAAACGTTCCTTATTTGGATCACATATTATGCCAAGTTGTCATCATGGTTTCTAAGATAAAACCTATGTCTCAACATAGTGGATGACGATCATCCTTTTCTTTCTTTCAATCGTTGATGTTAAACTTAATGCTATTCATAATTTGAGTTATTAAGGACTAGTTCCTTAATTAACTTCTATCCTGAAACCCTTTTCAGAATCCCTTAAGGAATACTACATAATATCATAATACACCTATTGTCAACTTCTACATCTTATGAATCATTATTCATAAGTATTTGCGCCTTTCATTCTTAACACATTTAAGAATTACTCTTATAAGCTCCCACTCAAAATATGTTCCCACATATTTGAATTTGAGACTTACATTGCTCCCACTCAAAAATATGTCAATCACATATTGTTTTAGGAAGACTTTCATAGCTCCCACTCAATTTTATGCAAATTGCATATCTCCTTACTATTTGAATAACTTCAAAATCCTTTGATCAAATATCAAACTTGGAGATTTATTATGAGATACTAGTACTTTACTAGTTTTAAATCCAATTGACATTTAGCATACATGAATCAAATTCATTTGAATTTGTCCAACACTTGACAAATTGTGCATTAGTCATTTACCCCCTTTTTCCACTATGGCTTTGCAGTCATTTGGGAAAATTCAAGTAACCCCTTTTACTTGTGAGATTCAGCAACGAATTGTGTTGGGGGGATACCCCCGGGTAGGGTCACTCCGGGGTATAAAGGCCGAGTCAGCCGAGGTTCGGCAAGGTCAAAGAGGATGCTGGCCGGGTCACCTCAGGGCAGGCCGGATCACGGAGTAACCCAGACCAGGGGGTTAGCCTAACATTGTCTCAGCCGACTTAAGGAGTAAGTCGGAAGTGCTTGTCTAACTTGTATGCAGGAACGGATGTGGCCGGATCTGCCATGATCCGAGTCCCGTTTAGCTTCTAGGAGAAGGAAGGAATCTTTCTGGTCAAAAAGAAGGCCCGGTACGCACTTCATGAGCGAAGCAAGCAAGGGCAGGACCACCAGGTCATGGCCGACAAGGGTGACGACGCCCGTGTCAGCTGACGCGGGTGCCGCAGAGGCTCACATAGCTAAAGCATGTATGACGGGGGAAAAGCACCCCGGTCGGGTTACTACTTTGAGAGGAGGCATATTCTTAGGAATATGCCTCCACGTATGCCCTAGGCAGAGACCAAGCCCCCTCTATATAAGGGGGGCTAGGGTTTCAGTAGAGGGGGTTGAGCTCTAGTTTGGTTGGTCTTTCTTCAATACAGATTTTGCTAAGGTTCTAGGAGTGAACTGTAGTTGAGAGAAAGAGAGTTTCTTCTTCCTTCTCTCGCCAATACAGCTCTAGGAGCACTTGTAAACCGGAAAGAAATACAATCTTCCGTGTGGAGAATCACTCCACTATCCCTCCCTGGATTCCCCTAGCGTGTATTAGTCCCCACCTTTAGCCTATCCATGGCATCTGCCGTGACACCACCACGACAGTTGGCGCCCACCGTGGTGCTAGCAGTGCTAGCTGGGGTGAAGATCTGGACGGGAAACCTCATCGGCACCGGCGAACGCATCGTCTCCGAGCTCGTTCAACGCTTTGGAGCGCTGGATTTCGTCAGCGACAATGCTGGCTGCTTTGGCACGCGCCCACTTCCGCGCAACGGCCTCTTCGTCAAGCTGGGAGCACACAAGGTCTACGTTGCGGTGGACGTATCATGCGTTCACCCGCGGTGCATTGTCGAGGCAGGGGAACCACCCCTTAGCGTGGTTCACGGGCGCGATCACCGCCTCCTGAACCGTCTTTGAAGTGATGATGATCGCTGCAAAGCGCAAGCAAGGATCCAGCACCGGACCCGGAGGTAACACCTAAGGCACCGAGGAAAGGTAGAGGGACACCACTAGAGAGGCCTGAGAACATACTGAGAGAAGCTATGGATAGCTTGGCTAATCTGGTAGCAGCAGTGGTAGATCCGGCTCAGGCACAGGCCGAGCTAGAGGAAACTAGGCAAAAGATACTAGAGGGCGCAAACAAAATAGCCGCGGCTCAGCAGTCGCTGAACATGATGCTGCGGGAGTATGCAAAGGCAAACAAAGTTGATACGGTAAAAGTAAAAGGGAGAAATCTCATGAGCGAGATGAACAGAGAAGGTGATGATGGAGCCGAGGGGTCGAAAAACTATTTGTCTGTGGGATTGCCGAGGTATAGTACCCCGGCGAAGAACCTCAGAGCAGCGGATGCGGCTGGATCCGAGTTGGAGGGTCTGACGGGTGAGGCCCACAAAGACAAAGAAGATAGGGTTAACGAGTTAGTTCGGATCGCGAACAGACAGAACGAAGAGCTACTCAGAGCTAACCCGGAGAGAGCTGGAGCTTCCAAAATCGTTCATTCAGTGATGGGTAACCCGGAGAAATCCGCTGGAGCCGCATCGTCACCTCATGGTGGTCCAAGGAGAGAGGAGGTAGTAACCTCGGCCAGACGGAACAAACAGATCGTCTCGTATGACCCGACGCGTGCGGGAAAAGAAAAAGAAACGCGGAAAAATGATGATCGACGGAGTGTGAGCCGAGGTGAAGCTGGCCGAAGTAAACATGACCAAGGCAATGCCAGTCAAGGAAACATTGTCAATGGCAATGCCGGACAGTGAAACTCGGCAGGAGCAGGACAACCGCAGCAGGGGAATATAGAAAGGCAAGAGCAAAGCGCCGGCCGAGATATGCAACAGAAAGTTGCGCCCCAAGTGCAAAACCGATACAATGACGGTGATTCGGAGATGGTGAACGCGGGGTACCCGAGATCAGATTATCATGTGATAGGGTCAAGATTGGGAAGCAGGGATTTAATGCCGGATGACGCCAGGTTGAAGCTGGATCGCCTGTATAGGTCGGAACAAATCGAATGTCAAGGTCCCCCGGGTCCATCGTGCTTTGGACCCCGGATCATGAACGAGCCACCGGTACCCAACTTCCAGTTGCCCAGAGGCACCAAGACGTATGACGGCAGTACCAAGCCGAAAGATTGGCTGATAAACTATGCTACGGTTGTGAAAATTGCCACTGGCAACTTGAGATGGGCTGTACGATACGTACCCCAGATGTTGGAAGGTCCGGCCAGAGTATGGCTGAATAATTTACCACCCGGAAGCATCAACTGCTGGATAGATTTTGAAGAAATGTTTATCAGCAACTTCTCAAGTACATATCAGAGGCCGAATAGGCCGCAGACCCTAGCAATGTGCAAGCAAAGACCTAACGAGACGGACCGTGAATTCTTGACCCGATGGTATACCGTGAGAAACTCGTGTGAGGGTGTCATAGAGTCACAGGCCATAGCATGGTTTGCGCAAGGGTGAAGATATGACAGCGAGTTGTGGATGAAGTTGCAAAGGAAAATGCCAATTACGTTGGCAGAGATGATCTGGATTGCAGATTCATATGCTTTGGGTGATCCGACTCAACCTAGGATCGCGTCAAACAAGTAGAACGAGGAGTACTATCAGAGGGATGGAGCCGGGTCATCTCGTAGGAACGATTATAGAGGAAAAAGAAGATATGATAGACCGGATCATCACTACGGTTTGCAACAAGTTACAGCTATGAATCAAGATCAACCCGGAGCAGGGAGCAACCAACGCCAGAGAACGGGAGGGCAATGGACTCCAAGAAACGATGGCAAGAAAACATGGACTCCGGAGCAAAAGAAACAGTGGCAAGAAAAGAAAGACCGTCCGAGGTATACCTATGAGTCGATGTTGGACCAGCCGTGTAGGTTTCACACGCCAAATCCGAATAGCCCGGCGGGTCACACAACGAGGTAATGTGAGTGGATGCGTAAGATAGAACAAGGTGGTTCGGGGAATGCTCAGGCACCCCAGAATGATCAACCTCGGCAGGAGTTACCTCGGCAGCAATTGCTCTCCAGAGCGAACACGCAGCAGCTAATGTTGCCTCCCCCTCTGCCGAGGTATGACAACAATGAGAGAAGGGATGCAGTGAATAAGGTGGAAAATCAGCAACAGCCGGATCAGAGGTACCCCGAAAACGAGGGAAGGAATGAGTACAGAGAACATCACCAGAGTTATTGTGTGTTCACAACTGAGGAAACAGATAGAAAGAGCTTGCAGCGCCGACATATGGAGGTCAATGCGGTAATGCCAGCAGGATTTAGGTACATGCCTTGGTCGGACCAGGAAATCACCTGGAACATCAAAGATCATCCTAAGCTTATGCCGAGTCCAGGTTCGTATGCGCTAGTGCTAGATCCGACATTCATTGGACCAAACATCAATGTGAGGTTCTCCAAGGTAATGATTGACAATGGCAGTAGCATTAACATCATGTATGCGGATACGATGCGCAAGTTGGGCATCTCGGAGAACATGCTCCAGGCTACGAGAACAACTTTCCATGGCATTGTACCAGGCATTTCTTGTGAGCCCATAGGCAAAATACGGGTCGACGTGCTATTCGGCACAAGGGATAACTGCCGAACTGAGAATCTGGAGTTTGGGGTGGTGAACTTGGAAAGTGCATATCACGCGTTACTCGGAAGACCAGCATTGAACAAGTTCATGGCAAGCTGCCACATCAGTTATCTGAAGATGAAGTTGCCCGGGCCAAATGGAGTGATTACCATTGCTGGAGATTTCCGACGTTCCATTGAGTGTGCCTCAGCCGGGTCTAACCTAGCCGAGTCACTCGTGATTGCGCAAGAGAAAAGAAAAATCCAAGAGGTGGCGGCTTTAGCTCAGTCCGCGCAGCAGTATATGCCGGCGTTGAGTAACCCGCATGGCAGCGTTTCATTCCAAGCCGCAAAGGACACCAAGAGGGTTCCAGTTGATGACATATTCCCGGAGCGCACCGTAACAATTGGTGCCAGGTTAACTGCCAAATAGGAAAGCGAGCTCGTCAACTTCCTCCGTGAGAATCGGGACATTTTTGCTTGGTCCACACAGGATTTGCAAGGTGTTCCGAGGGAGTTGGCCGAGCACTCTTTGAACGTAAGACCCGGAGCAAGGCCGGTGAAGCAACCTCTCCGCCGCTTCACCGAAGATAGGAGAAAAGTCATTGGAGACGAGATAGCTCGGTTACTAGCAGGAGGATTTATCATGAAGGTGCTGTATCCGGATTGGATCTCTAATCCGGTGCTGGTAGAAAAGAAGAAGGACGATCCGAACATGGCAGAGGTTTGGCGTATGTGCATCGATTACACGAACCTGAATAAGGCGTGTCCAAAAGATCTATTTCCACTGCCAAGGATAGATCAGGTCATAGACTCAACCGCGGGATGTGAACTGTTGTCATTCATTGATGCATATTCCGGTTTCCACCAGATACCTCTGAACCCGGATGATCAAATAAAGACTGCGTTTATTACCCGCACGGGCTTATCGCTATCGCACTATGCCGTTCGGTTTACGTAATGCAGTGCAACGTACCAAAGATGTATGCAAAATGTTTGCACGACCAAATAGGTCAAAACGCATGTAATGCGTGGATGATGTGGTTATCAAGACCAAGGAAAGCAAAACGCTCCTCGACGACATCGAGACATTCGCGAACTTGAGAAGGTTCCGGATGAAGCTTAACCCGGAAAAATGTACCTTCGGTGTCCCGGCTGGAAAATTACTCGGATTTCTCGTCTCCAGCCGAGGTATCGAAGTTAATCCAACTAAGATTCGGGCCATTGAGCGAATGGAGCTGCCGAAGTGTCTTAACGATGTCTAGAAGTTCACTGGGTGCCTAGCATCGTTGAGTCGGTTTGTATGTCGGTTGGGAGAAAAGGCATTGCCTCTCTACCAACTCATGAAAAAGTCGGATAAGTTCGTTTGGACACCACAGGCCGATGAAGCCTTTACCCACTTAAAGAAGATGTTGGCCACTGCACCAGTGTTAGCCTCTCCACTATCAAAGGAGCCAATGTTGCTCTACATAGCCGCAACCAACCGAGTCGTAAGTGCAGTGATTGTAGTAGAGTGCAATGAAGAGGGTAAGTCTGCGAGGCCAAGATATTACTTGAGCAAGGTATTATGCGCCTCAAATAGAACTACCCGCACTTTCAAAAGGTGGCATATGGTGTCTATATGGCGGCAAAGAAGTTAAAGCATTACTTTGAGGAGCACCCCATCAAAGTGATATGTGAAGCTCCCTTATCCGAGATAATGGGTAACAAGGATGCGAGTGGCAGAATTGCAAAATGGGCAATTGATTTAGCCCCTTATGCGCCCCAATACGACAGAAGAGAAGCAATTAAGTCTTAGGTTGTGGCGGACTTTTTTGTAGATTGGGCCGAGGTACAATATGAACCACCGCCACCAGATCCGAACTACTGGAGGATGCACTTTGACGGGTCGAAAACCAAAACCGGATTAGGCGCCGGGGTTGTGCTTACCTCGCCAAAGAGGGACAAGATAAAATACATATTGCAGATCCATTTCGCGGCATCGAACAATGTCGCTGAGTACGAGGCTCTTGTGCATGGGCTCAAAGTGGCAAAAGAGATTGGCATACGTCGGATAATATGCTTTGGCGACTCGGATTTGGTGGTGCAGCAAGTGTCCGGAGTGTGGGACGCCCTGGATCCAAACATGGCACTATACAAATTTCACGTGCAGAAGATATTTGGTTACTTTGAGGGGTGTGAATTTCACCATGTACCCCGAGTGGAAAACGAGGTTGCCGACATGCTGTCGAAGCTCGGATCGACCCGACAGACAATTCCACCGGGTGTAGCATTGGAACACCTCAGAAAACCATCTATCAGGCCGTCCCCAGGAACCGACTCGATCTATGTCCCGGAAGATACGGAATCCGGAGCTAGGCCCATGGACATTGGCACGGGAGGTAGTTCGCGAGACCCGGGGACTGCATCAGCAAACCCGGGGACTGCCTCAGCAAACCCGGGGACTACCTCGCTAGACCCGGGGACTGCTCAGCGTGATCCGGCTGAAGTTATGCCGGTGGATCAGATGGAAATCGATGAGGACGTGTTCCCTGCACGAGCGATACCATCTTGGGCACTGCCTATATTCCAATTCCTGAAAGACGGAACATTACCCACTGAGGAGGTGTTAGCCAGGCAAACTCAGAGGAGAGCAAAAGCATACACAATTATCAATTCCGAGTTGTACAAACGGAGTGTAACCAACGTCCTCCAGCGATGCGTTAACCCGGAAGAAGGGCTTGACATCCTCCGAGATATACACCAAGGAGAGTGCGGGCATCATGCGTCATCCAGAGCCTTAGTGGCAAAAGCATTCTGGCATGGATTTTACTGGCCAAGTGCCTTAGAACAAGCGGAAGATCTGGTGAGAAAATGCAATGGTTGTCAAAGATATGCTACTAAGACACATATGCCAATGTCGGAACTCAAGACCATACCAATTACGTGGCCATTTGCCGTATGGTGCTTGGATATGGTTGGTCCGTTCAAACCAACAAGGGGAAACATGACACACATTTTGGTCATGGTGGATAAGTTTACAAAATGGATTGAAGTGAAGCCTATAAGAAAATGTGATGGAGCTACGGCCGTAACATTTCTCAAAGACATCATGTTGAGATACGGTTATCCTCACAGTATCATAACTGATACTGGCACAAATTTTGCTGAAAGAGCATTTGTGCGATTCTGCCGAGATAAGAAGATCCGGCTGGACGTAGTCTCGGTAGCCCACCCCGCATCGAACGGACAAGTGGAAAGATCCAACGGATTAGTATTATCTAGGATAAAACCCCGGCTCATTGAGCCGCTGCAAAGATCAGCGGGGTGCTGGATAGAAGAACTACCAGCGGTACTGTGGAGTTTAAGAACAACTCTGAATCGATCAATAGGCTATACGCCGTTTTTTCCGTATATGGGGCGTGACCAAATTACCCGCCGACATAGAGCATGATTCGCCTAGGGTCACCCAATACACAAAAGCGAAGTGCAAGAAGCCCGCAAAATGATGTTGATCTGCTGAAGAAGCGAGAAAGCGGCCTTATCCAGATCCGCCATATATCAGCAAAATCTCTGACGCTATCATAGCCAGAAAGTGTGCCCCCGAGTCTTTCCGGAAGGCGATCTGGTGCTCCGGTTGGTACAACGTACTACTGGCATGCATAAATTATCCCCCCCCATGGGAAAGGCCATTCATTGTGAGCAAAGCATTACACAATGATTCTTACTATCTTATCGATGCAAAGCCACAGGAAAAGAACAAGGCGGACAGGTCTGGAGAGGAATCTAAGCGACCGTGGAATGTAGCACTACTTCGTCCCTTCTACACTTAGCTAAGAAGTGTATGTATCCGAGTCGTCTCATATGTCGGTATGTATATCAGCAATGAACTTATCAATGAAATAGAAAGCAAAGAATCGGGACTGCCTTAATAATTATTGTTGTTATCTCTCGTACGTTAGCTGGAATAAGTTGTTCTACTTAACCCGGATTAGTAATGTGTGAGCATCAAAAACCCAACTCTTCGACTTGCTGCTGTCCAACAAGAATTGGCATCATGGCAAGCAAGAGAACAAGTTTGGAATTGCGTAGCACATGAAAAACGACTAAGGAAACGAATTTATTCGAGCTAACGTTTGTTTTTGGACTAAACCTGTATTTACTTTCAAGTTATTATGCAGCTTTATTTTTTGAGCTAAGTCTGAAAGTTTCTTAGTATTGTTAAGACGATTTTTGAAGCTCGAATTCGTAAGTCATAAAACCGAATTAAGGTAGACACGATCTGAGCCAAAAGATTGGACGAACAAGAAAAAGAAACTCGGGGACTATGCCCAAGTTAACCCGGCATAGGAACTCAGTAGCAAAATATCACATGTACAAGATATCTGATTGCACCCGGCATACCGGGGATCTGATAAATTTTCAAGTTTTTTGACCTAACGAGCAGTAGGAGGAGGAATTTCGGCGTCGTCTTCGCTGTCTTCAATATCTGAGGCATCACCTTCTTCGTCCTCATCCGACCCATCTTCAACGTTCTCAACGTGCTCGTCCATAGCGGTTTCCAGGAAGCTCGGTCCTTCAACCCAGTCATGGATAGGAGAATATTCGACGAGGCTGTAGGCGCAAGCCTGGCACCGAGCTACCCACTCCGGATCATAGGTCCATCTAGATCCGGTGCGTCGGCGTGTAAGGAGGCTGAGGTCAATCTTCTCGTACCATGTGAGTATATGGTGAAGGATAGTATCAGCTGCGGCACGCCCAGCAGACTCCCTCCAGAGGTCAAGCTGGGTCGCGATATCCGACAGCTTTTCAGCAAGAAGTGTGATCCTCTTCGGAGCGCTCTCACTGGGCCAGAACGTGTTGAAAATCCGGACGGAAACGTCGAGGAGATCCTTGCCGTAATTCTTGATGATTTCCACGCGAGATGACAAGCTGGCCAATAGGTCCTCCATGTCTAAAGGAATGCTCTCACCGTCAAGAGCGACAGGAGTACCCCTCTCTCGGCGGAAATTGGCAACAGCAGCGCTCGCAATAGGAGTACCCTCTGGAAAGTGGCCTGGAAACAAGGCAAAGGAAGAAGCTGAAGAAAAGACATATGAAGTAACCCGGAGAATTATGTCGGATAAGGGAAGAGAATTTACATGAAATGTGGCTGTGAATCCGGGTCAACTCCTTGATGCAGTCATCGCGTCTCTTGCGAAGTTGCTCAAGCTCAGCGTTTGCCGACCCAAGCTGGATGTCGGATTCTTTGAGTAGATCCTGGTCCTTGGAGATCTGGAGAGTAAGGCGCTCACGCTCTTCTGTGAAGTTCTGGCCAACCTTTTGGAGCTCGGTTTGGTGCTGGGCCTTCATCTTCTCCATCTCAGCCTTGAGCCTGGAAATCTCGTTGTCCTTAGTCCGGAGGAGAGCAAGCTCGTCATCTGTCTTCTTTAGCTTGGCTTGATGCTGCCCTGCTTGTTCGAGAAAATGCAGCATCATATCAGGCATGGGCACACTATCCTCAAGCGATGCTGAAATAGTATGTTGACCCGGCAGAGCCGAGGAGTGAATGTTTGCCGAGCCAAGGAGAAGAGGAAATGGAAAACACTACGAGGTCGGACAAAAGAGGACATACCCCTGATTTCCTCCAAGTTCTTCCGCATGATCTTGTTCTCAGCCTCCACCCACCAGAGAAACCGAATGAGGAGATTAGTTTGAAGAAGGTGAAGAAAACGGAGAAATGCCAAGGAGAAACTTACCCCTCTTTTCGTGTTCAATAAGTGCAACGCGGCTTTACGTAGCATCTTGTGGGTATCCAGCAGACGTTGGAATTCAGCACTCTCGGGATTGGTAGTTACAAAAAAAAATGCTGAAGCGTAAAATTAGCTAGGTGCATATTCGAAGTGTACAAAATCCGGGCCAAGTGGAACTTAACCCGGCTCTAGGTATGTGCATATTCGAAGTGTACAAAATCCGGGCCAAGTGGAACTTAACCCGGCTCTAGGTGTGTGCATATTTGAAGTGTACAAAATCTAGGCCAAGTGGAACTTAACCCGGCTCTAGGTGTGTGCATATTTTAAGTATACAAAATCTGGGCCAAGTGGAACTTAACCCGGCTCTAGGTGTGTGCATATTCGAAGTGTACAAGATCCGGGCCAAGTGGAACTTAACTTGCTCTAGGTGTGCATATTTGAAGTGTACAAAATCCGGGCCAGTGGAACTTAACCGGCTCTAGGTGTGTGCATATTCAAAGTGTACAAGATCCGGCCAAGTGGAACTTAACTTGGCTCTAGGTGTGCATATTCGAAGTGTACAAGATCCGGGCCAAGTGGAACTTAACCCGGCTCTAGGTGTGTGCATATTTGAAGTGTACAAAATCCGGGCCAAGTGGAACTTAACCCGGCTCTAGGTGTGTGCATATTCGAAGTGTACAAGATCCGGGCCAAGTGGAACTTAACCCGGCTCTAGGTGTGTGCATATTCGAAGTATACAAGACCCGGGCCAAGTAGAACTTAACCCGGCTCTAGGTGTGTGCATATTCGAAGTTCACATGGAGCTACGTTAGTTTTCTAATGAGCATCCGACCGAGTAACAAGCTACTCTACCGGAGGCTCGGGGACTAATGGTTATTATCTACAACATGTAAAGGAGAAACGACATACCTCCATCATTCGCCCCACGAGGTTAATTGCCTTAGCGGTGGTATTCATTTGGGCGGAAAATTCTGCGGGGCCGAACTTTTCCAGGAGATCGTTGTTGTGGACGAACTCCGCCTTGTTCCAGTTCATGACGAACTCAATAAGGCTCGGAGGGTATCGCTCACCGGTGGGCATATGGGGTGCCACCAAGCCCTTCGCGTGCGCTTCTTTCCTCTCAACCAAGGCAAGGGCTGGGCTGGTATGCAGAACCATTTGCTGCGCATCAACTGGCTCGGCAGGAACATCCTTCGCTACTGGAGCTTTCTTGGGAGGCATCGATGATAGGGTTCACTGCCCAGCCTCGACGGATGCTGACTTGGTAGCATCCGGAGCCTTTTTGCCCTTAGCTTGCTGGGAAGAAGTAACTGCAGTGGATTTCCCCTTAGAAGCTGCTGAAGTAGTTCCTCGCCGAGGTTGAGATGACTCGGACAAGGCGGAAGAGCTTGGCACTGGAGCTCTTGTAGCGGGACTTGGAGCAGTTGTTGGTTTTCTTGGTGCCGAAGCAGGTGTTGGTGCTGGTTCAGTCACTGGTACTGGAACTACTGCTGGTGCTGGTGTTGAGGTAGCCTCGGTGGCTGCTGGTTGCAGCGATGCCGAAGTTGTGGATGCCGTCACCTCGGCTGGACCGACCCCTCCTGCTCCGAGGTCACGTTCCGCTCGACGAGGTAGTGCGGAACCCGGAGCAGCCGCAGAACCCTCTGGAATAGGGCTCAGCGGACGTGACTCGTCGTCACGAGGAGGAGAAGGGCCAGATCGAAGTGGTGAAGAGATGTTTGATCCGCTCTGAGGGACCTCCACCGGAGCCCTAAAGAAGAGAATAATGTCAGAAGAGAAATTACCACGATGCAAGGAGAAGTGAGTTATGCAACGAAAAATGACTTACGCATCCGAGGTTTCGGCCTCCTTAGGTTTCCGGGCCCTTCGTGCCGGGGCTTTGCCTGCCGGCTTGGAAGCGGTCTTGTCTCCGACCTTCTTTCGCCTTTTTGTGGGCTGAGAAGGTTCGGAGGAAGAACTTGGTGCGGCTCCGTGCTTCTTCTTCGACGCCGCCGGAACCGGCTCGCCCGTAGCAAGTGGAGGATCCTCGTGGATATGCCCACCAAGGTTAGATGATGCCGAAAAGGCAAAAGAAAGAGGGACAGCCTCAATAGGTTCAATCACGTCGACATCCGAGTCATCCTCATCATCCGGCCAGTCTCTAAGAGAAGAAAATTTACCTCTGGGTCGTTTTGTAGCGTCGGTCATAGGGAGAAACATCTCCTGGTCCGTCTCCTCCTCATCTAGGATTTCTCGGTCCGGCGCCCACTTAAGGGTCGGATCCGTACCATCCTCAAGAGTTTGCTAAAGGAACAACTGAGAGAAAGCATGAAGAACAGTGTCAAAAATACAACAAAACCGACACATATTTGATCCGAAATAGGTTTGCCCCGCAAAGCTTACCGCGGGAGGGAGCCTGTCACGATAGAAGTGCTCAATTCCCCACGTCCATTCGGCGGAGAAATTCTTGTGGGTGGTGAAGAGAGCCTTAACCCGGCGAAAAATCTCCGTGTTGCTCAGCTCGAAGGAGGAGGTCTGGTTGGGGTCGCGGACGAAACTCATGTGGCCACCTTGTGGGTGCGCTTCTGGAGGGGAGAGATTCGGTTGCGCATGAACGTGATCATAGCATCCTCATTGCGCAATCCGAGTTTCTTCAGTTCCGCGAACCTATTGTTAACTTGGTTGGCCAGAGCCGTGGGCTTCTTGGAGACCTCCTCCCAGAATTCCGGATCAGGTGGACCCGGAGTGTAGGGGAGCAACCGAATCAAATCTTCAGTGCCCGAGTTCCGGACATAGAAGAAGGTTCGGGCCCATCCTTTGCAGGAGTCAAGCCCGATGACCCGGGGGAAAACGGAAGTCCTCCGAGGTGAGATGGACGCAGCTCCGAATTGGGTGAGCTGCTTGTCCTCGGATTCAACCTGGATATTGGTGATGACGTTACGACGAAGGCCGAAGAACCGGATCCACAGCTCCTTCGTGGGCCATAGTCCGGTGTAGCCTTCGATTGTAGAAGCAAAGGCAGAGAGAGAGGTGATAACATTAGCTGGAAGATGGTGCGGCTGCAAGTGGTAGGTGCTAAGCCAATCCCGGAAAAAATCGCTCACCGGCAGGCCGAATCCCCGCTGAAAATGGGACAAGAACACGACAAACTCACCTAGATTGGGTGAGGGGGCCAGTTCGGCGGAGGAGAGACGAGCGGCGACGCCGGCAGGAATGCGTCTGGTCCGGTAGAGCCAGTCAAGGTCATCTTGACAGACCCATGATCCGGCCCACGCACCACGGTCCGCCGCAGCGACGTCCTCCTCCATTTCTTGCTCGGCGAAGACCAGCTCCTCCTCCGTCATCTCGTGGTCGCTACCCTCGCTGGCGCTGGCGGCGGCGGGGATCTGAGGCCAGGATTGGCGAGGACCCGTGGCGAGGAAGTTGCACAGCGGTGGCTGCAATGCAGAGGCACGGGGAAGAGTGCGGCGGCGGCGCTGCTGCTAGGGGCACTGGCGGCGGCACGGTCGCGAGGAAGATGAAGAAGAAGAGCAACGGGCAGAGGAGCGTAGAAGAGGGAAAATTCTAAGGGGTGCGCCCCTCCGCTACTTAACCACCCCCTGAGAGGGTGAGTGGGATCACGCCCAGCCAATAAGCAACATGGTGTGGCTGTGTATCACACGCCTCAGCCAATCGTAGAGGAGCCACACAGAGGGCCACATAGCAGAAGCGATCCCGTGACGTGACGCACAGATGCGGTAAACAAGGAGGCAAGCGTGACGTCACCCACGCACAGTGAAAACTGACAATTACTGCGGCGGTTACTGTGCAAGCCCTTAAAATAAGACAACGTAATGATTAGCCTCCACGTGGGTTGGCGTATGAGAGAAGGAAACAAGGCCCGGATCAAACCATGGTAACCCGGACGACAAGTAAAAACTTAGAGTGTGCAAAGGGAAAGTAAAACCATGAGATCCGAGTCAAAGTGGTAACCCGGCGGCAAGTGAAAACTTGGAACGCGCAAAGGGAACGAGCTAACCCGGAAATAACGTCCAAGGCTCGAACATGAATGAACCTGATGTGGCCTTAGCGGCCAAGGTAGCTAAGACCGCACCAGCTTCGGGGACTAATGTTGGGGGGATACCCCCGGGTAGGGTCACTCCGGGGTATAAAGGCCGAGTCAGCCGAGGTTCGGCAAGGTCAAAGAGGATGCTGGCCGGGTCACCTCAGGGCAGGCCGGATCACGGAGTAACCCGGACTAGGGGGTCGCCTAACATTGTCTCAGCCGACTTAAGGAGTAAGTCGGAAGTGCTTGTCTAACTTGTATGCAGGAACGGATGTGGCCGGAACTGCCATGATCCGGGTCCCGTTTAGCTTCTGGGAGAAGGAAGGAATCTTTCTGGTCAAAAAGAAGGCCCAGTAAGCACTGCATGAGCAAAGCAAGCAAGGGCAGGACCACCGGGTCATGGCCGACAAGGGTGACGACGCCCGTGTCGGCTGACGCGAGCGCTGCAGAGGCTCACATAGCTAAAGCATGTATGACGGGGGGAAAAGCACCCCGGTCGGGTTACTACTTTGAGAGGAGGCATATTCTTAGGAATATGCCTCCACGTATGCCCTAGGCAGAGACCGAGCCCCCTCTATATAAGGGGGGCTAGGGCTTCAGTAGAGGGGGTTGAGCTCTAGTTTGGTTGGTCTTTCTTCAATACAGATTTTGCTAAGGTTCTAGGAGTGAACTGTAGTTGAGTGAAAGAGAGTTTCTTCTTCCTCCTCTCGCCAATACAGCTCTAGGAGCACTTGTAAACCGGAAAGAAATACAGTCTTCTGTGTGGAGAATCACTCCACTATCCCTACCTGGATTCCCCTAGCGTGTATTAGTCCCCACCTTTAGCCTATCCAAGGCATCTGCCTTGACACCACCATGACAAATTGCTTTCTAATCTCAAGGGAATTTTCTTTTTAGGATTTCTCATAATTCTAGTTTACCATTATTTCCTTTGTAGTTCGTAGGTATGTCATATTCCCAAAATCATGACAAGCGATTCACAAATGTCTCCGTACAAGATATGGATTTACATTTTGAATCCTACTTCATGTAGTGAAAAACGATAGTGGAGAGAAAACACAATGATCAAAATCATTGGTTCTTTCTTTCTGTGAAGAGAATCGTTCAGGAACATTGTCCGTTGCGCTTCTCAACACTCTGATGTAGGGTTTTGAATCCTCATCGTGTTTTACACTAATTTCCATTTGCTTCATAATTGAGAAACATCACTAGAAGTGAGCTTTCTCAAGAATGCACCAAAATCCAAGCAATATGAATCTTGCTTTCCTTTTGGTCTCAGCTATTGATTTTGTATTCAAAGTTTCCAATGAATATACTACAAGGACTTATTCGCTATTGTTTTGGTTATATCAAATAACCCCCAAAACTTTCACGAATTCAAATGGTTTACCAATTCTAATTGAGTGCTAACTATTTCTAATTGATGGTCTCTACATCTCCACTACAATGATTTATTTGGTGCCTTCTATTCAACCCCCTTTTTGATATCTAATATCACATTGTGATGCTCTGCATTTTGACGTTTCAAAACACTTTGCATTTCACAATTACTTTTATGCCATTCTTATAAAGTTGAATTTCATTACTATTGATCAAATCATAGTAATTGGATTCTCTTTTACATTTATACCCTTTGTTGATGAAACACTTTGATCAAATCAAATAGTTTCATATTCATGTTTCCTTTGGTAAACTACTTTACACATTTAAACAATTATTTAATGATAATTACCATTTTCGTTAAAACACAATATATCGAATATGTATTTACTTTTAACAATTCTTTAAACACTTTGTATTCAAGTAATACACGGTGTTCAAGTTATTTTGCCGAACTTAGGCATGATTTATATGTGAAAAGAAATCGAATGACTTTCACATATTATCACATAACTTTGAATTTAAACGATGGTTTCATTCATTAATGAACATATCTTTAAGTTGGGTATTTTAAACAATGCATTTTAATGTTTTACAAATGTTCATACATTATCAATTAGTTTCAAACAATAAGGATGATTCACAAGTAATTAAACAAGATATGAACACGAATAGAAATCATTCATAAAGGCAGAACAACTGTTTGTTACAAACTCATATGAATAACCGTCTCACGAAGTGTGAGACACACTAAAGAAGTTCACAATCTCTTGATTACAATAATCATCCTAAAACATAAACTAAATGATAAATGTCGAGGGAGAGTGTCGTTGGCCATCATCATCATGCTTGCCATCAACACGCAACGTCACCTCCTCTCCAGCAAGCACCTCTCATGCAGAAGGACCTGTTTTTGCCAAAACAGAACAAGTATCAGATATACTTAACACTGCAATGTGTTTGCAAGATTATAACATTTATAAAACTGTATATCAAATATATACCTTTGTCGTTGACGACCTGAGCGACATCTGGTTCAACCAACACATTCCTGAGATGTGTCATGAACCGGTGGAACTCCACCGTTTCCGTGTCGCCCCTCATTATGCAAGTCCTGACCTGTGCTTGGTATCTTGGTGGCAGCGACCGCAGCACAACAGCATTTGCAAAAGAGCCTGTAATCCAGACGTCCAGGAAGTATGCTGGCCTCATGTACACATCATGCATGTGCTGCAAGTGGCTGTCTAGTGACGAGTTCTCCTCCATCTTAATGGAGAGGAAGTCTCCCATCAGCTCATGCTCCCAAATGCGTGTCTGCCCCACGAAATGTGTCCTAAGTTGTAGCATCACTAAACGAGGGTTGACATCACCCATGAAAGGCCACAGCTCGTCCACCATTCCGAAACGCATCACAACTGAAATATAGGAGGCCATCTCACAACGGAGATAGCGGTCTTTCCGCTCCTCTGGGGTCTCAAGGTCCGTGGACAGATCCAAATCCATCCCGTCGAGTATGTAGTCGACCACGTCATTCTCACTAAGTAGAACATGGAGACTGGCAACCCAAATGGAGAAGTTTGATCCATCTAATCTGAGCTTCTCTCCTTCTAACCATTCAATTGTCAACACGAAAGGTCCCATCTACATTTATAATTGCAAAAGAAATTTAGACTATGTTTATAATTAAATGAGTTAATAATAACTCCACTCAGAAACACCTATCCCCAGTGAGGGTTCCTAGTGATAACACGATCCCTATCAGCCACATCTCCCCCGATTGATCACGACCATCGATGTGGGTTCAAAGGTGGACGCTAAACATCGGTCACATCATTCATGCGAATCGTGCTCGACCTTTCGACCATCCGTGTTCCGAGGCCACGCTTCTGTGGCGTGCTAGGCTCGCCAACTCAACCTTAGTGTATCCGCTGTGCAACATGGCTTACACCCACTGTATGCGAACATAGATATGTCTGACACCCAGACATGTAACCCTAGATCGCCTCATACCGAAGAACTTTCTTGGTGGTGCACACTAAGGGGGAACACAATCGTTGGTAATTTTAACAGGGGTCATCTTATTAGGCTACCGTCGAGTATCTAATACTAGCACACAATAAGACATACAAACAATAACATTGAATGTAAATGCTATGTCATATGGTCCTTCATGTCATGATCTCCATCCACCATCACCGGGTTCCAGTGCCAGGGTTCCGGCGCCGTAGACACCAGGGTACCGGTGTCATTCCGGCGTGGTAGTTTGTCATTACCGTGACTATCTACTACTATGTAACAAAAGGTAATTACTTTACCTTTGCCGCAACCATATCACAAAGCAACGCCACCCCTGCAAAACAAAGATAGACGCCTCTACTTTATATTTGCATGTTTTACGTGGCTGAATGGGCTTTCGCACAAGAACTGTTCTTACCTACGAACTTTCAGCACAACACTGATCAAGTAGTTGTCTCTACTACACCCCTTTCGGGGCCCTCCATTGCAAACGGTATACCAACTAATGCGAGAGAGACAGACACCCCCCTAAGCCACTTTATACGGTACAAGCCGTATGTCAAGCGTGGACCAGTCTCGCGAATGAAAGCGTAAAGTCGGTTGGGGGCCGCTTCATCAAGCATTACTGCGGTATACACAAGTACACGTGGGAGGGTAACAACTAAAAGATCAACGCCCACACGCTACATCTCGTGTGTTCTACCCGTACTAGAATTACTACGCATAGATCTAGCTCTGATACCACTGTTGGGGTTCCGCGTATGAAAACAATAATTTTACTTCACGCCTGAACCCCAAGCTGCGGGACCTATCTATTAGTAATACAGTAACGGGAGGAGCTTTTCATGAACTTACCCTTGAAGACCGAAAAGCGTTGTCAATGCTCAGGAGAGCGTGGTTGATGTAGATGAGCCGAAGCCAACCTCAAGGTCGTGATGAAGTCCTTGCGCTCCTTCTGGCTCCAACGACTTGAGTGCCTCAAGTGCGACACCTCACAGGGAGTTACACATGTCCGGTGCCGGACGATGACTCCCGCTTCCCTGATCCAGCATCAGTTGCGGAAGTAGAGCTCCCGGATCCGAATCCCAGTAGCCAGCCTCTCACATGAAGATGTCTCTCGCTCGCGCAATCCAGACTTGGGACCACGGTCACGAGAGAGAGAGGGGGGGAGAGAGAAAATATCAATTGGAGGTCCTCCCAAAAGTGGGGAGACCTTTATTGATTATTGGTGTATTTTTCTAGGCCAAATACCCCACTTTATATAGGGGGAGGTACTACCTCCCCTAAAGTCCCGGGGTGGGACTAAAGGAGAGGAGGGGGTGGGGTGGCCGCCGGCCAGCCCCTAGTGGGCCCCGTGGGGGGGGGCTAGGCCCAGCCGGCCAGCCCCCTTAGCCCCTCTCCCTCTCTCCTTTCCCCTAATGGGCCCTCTCCCTCCGGAATTGGCCCATTAAGCCTTTTTGACCTTTAATTGATTTTCTCTTCATTAAATAAATATGAATAAATGATTAAATCAATATTTAACATTCATGCACATATCATTTAATCTCTGTGGCCATGGAACACCTTCCATCTCCACTCTGGACATCCTCCGTACTTACCGAAACCCTTCCAGTTTTCCCCCTTCTTTTCTTTGGTGATTCCACCGATCCTATAAACACTCTCTAAGCATCATCAAGCCCTTAAGCGTGATACCCCACGGTTCGGGAACACTCCAGACATGGTCGGGACACTCCCGCACCAATGATCGACAGAGGGACCTGGATGGCCATGTGTGTTGGAGATATGCCCAAGAGGCAATAATAAAGTGGTTATTATTATATCTTTATGTTTATGATAAATGTTTACATCCCATGCTATAATTGTATTAACCTGAAACATTAATACTTGTGTGTTTTGTAAACATAAAAGAGTCCCTAGTAAGCCTCTTGTTAAACTAGCTTGTTGATTAAATGATGATCATGGTTTCCTGATCATGGACATTGGATGTCATTAATAACAAGGTTATATCATTAGGAGAATGATGTGATGGACACACACCCATAGTAAGCGTAGCATAAGATCAAGTCATTAAGTTCGTATTGTTGTAAGCTTTCAAATGCATAGTAACCTAATCCTTCGACCATGAGGTTATGTTAATCACCATCACCGGATGGGTACTTTGATGACATCAAACACCGCTTTGTAACTGGTGGTTATAAAGGTGTCATTGGGTATTCTGAAAGTATGTGTTGAAGTGCATGGACCAAGATTGGGATTTGTCCATCCATATGACGGATAGATATGCTCTGGGCCCTCTCGGTGTAATGTCATCTAGTTAGCTTGCAAGCATGTGACTAGGTCACAAGGGATGACATAACATGGAATGGGTAAAGAGTACTTATCAGTAACGAGGTAGAACTAGGTATGGAGATACCGATGATCAAACCTCGGATAAGTAGAATATCGCGTGACAAAGGGAATTGGTTTCGTATGTTAAATGGTTCTATCGATCACAAAGTCATCGTTGAGTATGTGGGAGCTGTTATGGATCTCCAGATCCCGCTGATGGTTATTGATCGGAGATGTGTCTCCATCATGTCTGCATATTCACGAACTGTAGGGTGACACACTTAAGGTTCGAAGTTGTTTTAAGTAGATATGGAATATGCATTGGAGACCGAATGTTGTTCGGAGTCTCGGATTGGATCCAAGACATCACGAGGAGATCCGGAATTGTCCGGAGAATAAGATTCATATATTGGGGATCATTTTCTAAGTTAGGAAATGTTCCGGAGTGTTTGTATGGAGATTCTAGAAGGTTTCAGAATGTTCTGGAAGGTTCTAGAAGAGTTCTTGGTGTTTGCTTGAAAACCAAGAAAGGGTCAAGGAAACCTTGTGGGGGCTAGACACGGATTCGTGGGGGAGGAGGACTCCTCCCCCCTTCCCAACCCGTCGGCCAAGGAGGGAGGGGAGTCCTACTAGGACTCCCCCTCCCATGGCGTGCCTCCCTCCTTTAAATAGAGGGGAAGGGGCGCCACCCCCTAGACCTCTCCCATAATAATCCCTAGCCGCCGCCTCCCTCCTCTTCCTTCGCTCTGCTCCGGCTTAGGCGAAGCCCTGCAGAATTCTCTCCTCCACCACCACCACCACACCGTCGTGCTGCTGGGATTCCATGGAGAAGATCTACTACCTCCGTTGCTCGCTGGAACGGGGAGAGGAAGGTCTGCTTCGACCGCACGCAGGTGACGATCATGAAGCGCTTGCCGAACGCTACCGGAAGGATCGTCCACACGATCTTGAGATCGGCAAGGGATCGACTATATCAACCCCGAGATCTAATCTCGTAACACTTTCGGTTCTACGAGGGTTAGTACAGATCTATCTCGTTGCTCATGTCTAATAGATTAGATCTTGGCTTTTATCTAGATTAGATCTAGGTTTTGTTCATTCTTGCGGTAGAATTTTTTTGTTTTCCATGCTACGAACCCATCAGTGGTATTAGAGCCTTGTCTATGCGTAGATCTGTTGCACGAGTAGAACACAATGATGTTGTGGGCGTTGCTCGTGTAAATCTTTTGCTTTGTGTACTTTGCATCTTGCGGTATGGTGGGATGAAGCGGCTAACCTTACATGTCATCGCACATGAGACTTGCTCCACGCTTGACGTGTAACTTGCTTTGCACAAGTGGCTTTGCGGGTGTCTGTCTCTCTCACCATAGTATAGATCCAATCTACACTTTGCACTTGATAGCACTTGTATCAACGTTGTGGTTCAGTTTCGTAGGTAAGATCTGTTCTTATTCAAAAGCCCCAAACCACGTAAAACATGCAAAGAAAATTAGAGGCGTCTAACTTGTTTTTGCAGGGGTTTTGTGATGTGATATGGCCATCATGTGATTTTGATTATATTTGATGTATGCAATGATCCTTGTTGTAATATGGCAACCGGCAGGAGCCTAATGGTTGTCTTTAATTCTGTTAAGACCTGCGTGTCTATTCATCTTGTAATAGCTTTATTCCAAGTAGTTGTAATAGTTGCTAGTGATGATGGACAACCATGGAGCGGCACCACTGACCTTGACGCAATGCTGGTGATGATGGAGATCATGTTCGTGCTTTGGAGATGGAGATCAAAGGCATAAGAAGAAAGGGCCATATCATATCACACTAATTATGAATTGCCTGTGATGTTAATCCTTTATGCATCTTGTATTTCTTAGATCACGACGATAGCATTATAAAATGATCCCTCTCACTAAATATCAAGTAATAAAGTGTTCGTCCTTAGTAGGCACCGTTGCTAAGACTCATCGTTTCGAAGCATCTCGTGATGATCGGGTGTGATAGATTCTACGTGTGCATACGACGGGTGCAAGCCAGATTTGCACATGCGGATACTAAGGTTAACCTTGACGAGCCTAGCATGTACAGACATGGTCTCGGAACACGGAATACCGAAAGGTAAAGCATGAGTCATATGGATGATATGATGAACATGTTGATTGTTCGCCTTTGAAGCAACATCATCTCACGTGATGATCGGACTTGGTGTAGTGGATTTGGTTCGTGTAATAACTAAAACAACTCGAGGGATGTTGTTTTGAGTAGGAGTTCATTTGTAATTTGGATTAGTCGAACTCAATTTATCATAAACATAATCAAAGGGAATTTGCATAGTTTGTTGTAGTCATTGGCATCCGTTCACCACCTTACGCTTAGTTATAGTTGAGATAATGGAACTATAGAATTTCTGGATATTTTCTTTACGAACTGGTATCGTATTGTTTTGAGTGTCAATCTAAAGTTTAAAAGTCATATTGCAAACTTTCAGCAAACTCCGTTTACTCTGTGAAGTTTAATAAACAGTATTAAATCAAGAGTAACAATTCCAGTGTTAGTATCTAATGTATCATGTTTGCCTCCATGATTCTTGATACTAAAAAGATTGTTTTTAATATCAAGTTTATCTAAGAGCTGAAAGCAATGTTTCAGAAACCATCATATGTGAAAGATATTGCGATATCTAAAACAATGTGTTGGTTACAACATGATAGAGTATATGTCCTCATATTTGATGAGAATTTGTGAAGGTTGGAGACGCTAGTCATCCTAATCCTCCAAAAGGTTTTGGAAAAGAAACATTATACTCGCAATTCACCTTTATAAGCTATAGCAGCTTGATCATGAAAGTTGTCATGATAAGGATGAATAGAAGATGTAAGTAAAATGTTTACTACACTAAAACATTTCTAAAGAATGGATTTTTGAAAGAATGCCAAACATTTGATGAAGGTGATCCACTTCAAAGTGCAAGTTCAAAGGTATTAGTATTTGACTATACACACTTTGTACTATGTGTCATGTGAATGACACCACTATTGATGTTGATAGATTATTTTAAAAGAAAAGGAATTGTTGAAAGAGAATCTATAAAATATTTGGCAGAAAAGAAAAGATTGGAGATGTCCAACTTAGGTATATAGAAGATACATGTTATGGTTGTGTTCCTTGCTTGTTAAACAATGTAGTTCTGCGGTATTGGATACCGAATTGGTTGGTATGAAGTGTCATACAGGACAACACAATTCATGAACTACAATAGCCTAAGTAACTAGCAAGAGAATATGTGATGATGTTCATCAAAAACAAACAGAGGGTTGTTGTGTTGCTCGTTAACATCAAAGCTTGCCTTCAAGATTTGTTTCAATAATTGTTATTTTGATCAGGTATTATGATGACAAAAGGTTGTTCAAATAATTGCCGTATTCCATAATAGATGGATGATATACAAGTCTGGTTGGAGAAATAACGACCATAAAACTAAATGCTAAAATGTCGCAAGACAAATGATTGAAAGATCACTTGCGAAGTGACATCACCGTTTAAATTATATTGAAAGGGATACATGAAGAAACTCCATGTTGATGGATTTTTGGAGTCTTTGATTTTGATCAAATGACGCTTGTGATACTTTCACGAGATAATTAAAACTCGTTCAGATGCCAAAGAGGAACAGACGGTAATCGATTGGAATTTGTACATATTGATGTATATAGTCCATTATGTGTAGTCGTGGGCGATGGATTTCAACTTCATATGCTTTCTCCGAAGATTTGAGTGAGTATATGTATATACTTACTCCATAAGGAAGAAGTATGAAACATTTGAAAATGTTCAAAGACTTTCAAGATGAAGTGGAAAATTATTGTAACAAGAAAATAAAAAGGTTTATGATTGGATCATAAAGAAAGATGTTTGAGTTACAAGTTTAGCAAAAACACCTAAGATTTGAGGAATCGTTCCATGGATTTGTATTTCCCAAAACACCATAGGAGTATGGAGTGTTCAAGATATGTAATGAAACCTTGTTTGACATGGTAAGATCAAAGGTGTCATTTATAAAACTGCCATTATATTTTAAAGATTAAAAGCTTTAGTGACTACCGCTTTTATACTGAAAAGAGCTCCATTGTGATCCGTTAAAATGACACCATATAAGTCATGGTTTGGGATAAAACCCAGGTTGTCCTTTCTTAAATTTTTGGTATGCTAGGCATAAGTAAAATGTTTACAACCAAAGTCGGATGAGCATGTCTTTGTAGGTTATTTCGAATAACCATTGGGTATTCCTCCATAACACCGAAGACAAAAGTGTTTGTCACTTAGAATGTCGAGTTTCTTGAGAAGGAATTTATGGTGAAAAGTTAAGTGGGAGGACAATAGAACTTTGACAAGGTTGTTGAACCCTGGCTAATATGTGCTGAGTTGCGCAGCATCGGAAAGTGTCCCGGAGGCAGCAACAATGCTCAGGGCTCACGTGCCTCAAAGGTCGTGGTCACGGAGATCTAAGTTACTATTGAACCAAGTAGGTCGGCTAAGTAATCAAATGCCAAGATTTGAGAGTTAACTCATTGTTGTTTGACAATGATGAACCGACTACATGCAAACAAGCAATGATGGGCCCTGACTTCGTTAAGTGGCTTGAAGCCATAAAATCCGTGATAATTCCATACACGAGAAATCAAGCTTTGAATTTGAAAGACCCTCTAGAAAGGTGCAAGACCTTACAGTCGTATATGGATCTATAAAGAAATAGACATGGATGTTTCACATCTATGAAATAGTCGACATGTCGAAAAGAGTTTACGACAATGTTCAAGGAATTGACTATGATAAGGTTTGATCTTTCATAGCGATATTTAGTCTGGACGGATTAATGTAGCAACCACTACATATATTTTGGTATATGGTAGTTGAACAAACAAAACAAGTTCTTCTAATAGAATGGTTACCTAGGACGTGTACATGACACGATCCAAAGGGTTTTGTTAATTCAAAGGATGCTAAAAGAGTATGCAAAGCTTCAATGGTTGAAGTGAGCATCGCGGAGTTGGAATCTTCACCGTGATGAAACTGTTAAAAGGTCTAATTTCATCAGAGACGATGAAGATGTTTGTATTTTGCAAGAAATTAAGTAGGAGCGCTAAGACATATTTCTAATACATTATGTGAAAGACATATTGTTGATTAGAAATGATGTATCTTTTATTAACACAGGTTAAGAATTTCATTTCGATGAAAGACTTAGGCATAACCCAAGAATTAGGCATCAATGTCTATATGGATAGATTGAGGCGCTAATATGGTTTTGCAAAATGTACATAGATAAGATGTTGAATGAGTTCAACATGGAAACAACAAGAAAGGTTCTTGACGCACGGAAAGGACTGAATCAAGATTCAAGTGTGTTGACACGAGATTCAAGTGTTTTGACACTTGATGAAATCACAAAGATATTTTGATCAATCTTTGAGATGTACACATCCAGATATGTCCTATGCTCTAAATGTTATGAGCATATACCAGAATGACTCATAAGATGATCATTGGACAATAGTAGGGATATTCTTATGATCTTTGGAAGAACCAAGAATATATTATTTATATAGTGGTGACAAATAGTTCATTGTAAATTGTTACATTGGTACTAGTTTTGTCACAAATTAAGTTTATCTCAATTTAAACTATGGGTGGCACAATGTAATGGAAAGGAAGTTCCATAATGGATTTGGTTGAGTACCAAAGTTAAAACATTGTGATAGATACTACAACAAAAGGCTAAGTATATGACTGTTATTGTAGCAGCAAATGTATTATCCCGCTATGAACCACGCCTAGTTTGATAACAAACTACTTGATGCAAATGAGGGCATTTGCATCAAGTAGTTTGTTATCAAACTAGGTGTGGTTCATAGCGGGATAATACTATGAAGATACATTGTATGACAATTGTATCAACATGATTTAATCCCAAGGAACTAAAGGTCTCACCAAAGGACCAAATTTATACAATGCCATCTCATTGGAGAATGAGTAATACGTAGAGACGCAAGGAAATGCAAATACACACGGACCTGGAAGTGTCATATACGAAGATTATGTTTACCACTAGCAATAGTGTCTATACAACACCAGAAAGCCATAGGTGTTGAAAGCACAAGTTTTTAACTAGATTATTGACTCTAGTGCAAGTGGGAGACTGTTGGAGATATGCCCAAGAGGCAATAATAAAGTGGTTATTATTATATCTTTATGTTTATGATAAATGTTTACATCCCATGCTATAATTATATTAACCGGAAATATTAATACTTGTGTGTTTTGTAAACATAAAAGAGTCCCTAGTAAGCCTCTTGTTAAACTAGCTTGTTGATTAAATGATGATCATGGTTTCCTGATCATGGACATCGGATGTCATTAATAACAAGGTTATATCATTAGGAGAATGATGTGATGTACACACACCCATAGTAAGCGTAGCATAAGATCAAGTCATTAAGTTCGTATTGCGTTAAGCTTTCAAATGCATAGTAACCTAATCCTTCGACCATGAGGTTATGTTAATCACCATCACCGGATGGGTACTTTGATGACATCAAACACCGCTCAGAATCGGGTGGTTATAAAGGTGTCATTGGATATTCTGAAAGTATGTGTTGAAGCGCATGGACCAAGATTGGGATTTGTCCATCCATATGACGGATAGATATGCTCTGGGCCCTCTCGGTGGAATGTCATCTAGTTAGCTTGCAAGCATGTGACTAGGTCACAAGGGATGACATAACATGGAACGAGTAAAGAGTACTTATCAGTAACGAGGTAGAACTAGGTATGGAGATACCGACGATCAAACCTCGGATAAGTAGAATATCGCGTGACAAAGGGAATTGGTTTCGTATGTTAAATGGTTCTATCGATCACAAAGTCATCGTTGAGTATGTGGGAGCTGTTATGGATCTCCAGATCCCGCTGATGGTTATTGATCGGAGATGTGTCTCCATCATGTCTGCATATTCACGAACCGTAGGGTGACACACTTAAGGTTCGAAGTTGTTTTAAGTAGATATGGAATATGCATTGGAGACCGAATGCTGTTCGGAGTCTCGGATTGGATCCAAGACATCACGAGGAGATCTGGAATTGTCCGGAGATTAAGATTCATATATTGGGGATCATTTTCTAAGTTAGGAAATGTTTCGGAGTGTTTGTATGGAGATTCTAGAAGGTTTCGGAATGTTCTGGAAGGTTCTAGAAGAGTTCTTAGTGTTTGCTTGAAAACCAAGAAAGGGTCAAGGAAACCTTGTGGGGGCTAGACACGGATTCGTGGGGGAGGAGGACTCTCCCTTCCCAACTCCGGGCCAAGGAGGGAGGGAGTCCTACTAGGACTCCTCCCATGGCGCCTCCCTCCTTTAAATAGAGGGAGGCGCCACCCCTAGACCTCTCCATAACAATCCCTAGCCGCCTCTCTCCTCTTCCTTCGCTTCCGCCCGCTTAGGCGAAGCCCTGCAGAATTCTCTCCTCCACCACCACCACCACACCGTCGTGCTGCTGGGATTCCGTGGAGAAGATATACTACCTCCGCTGCTCGCTGGAACAGGGAGAGGAAGGTCTGCTTCGACTCCACACGTGGGACCGACTGCGGAAGCGCTGCCGGAACGCGGCGCCAGAAGGATCGTCCACACGATCTTGAGATCGACAAGTGATCGACTACATCAACCCCGAGATCTAATCTCGTAACGCTTTCGTTTCTACGAGGGTTAGTACAGATCTATCTCGTTGCTCATGTCTAATAGATTAGATCTTGGCTTTTATCTAGATTAGATCTAGGTTTTGTTCGTTCTTGCGGTAGAATTTTTTTGTTTTCCATGCTACGAACCCATCAATGTGACCCATGTGCGTTCCACGAAGATCTTTCGTCGTTTGAACCGGGACAGTCGTGTCTTATTCCCTTTGTCACTCGATACTTGCATTGCCCGAGATCTGATCAATGACATCACCATGTCGTGTTCAATCTCGTTACTGAACAATACTACTTGACTCGTTCCGACAAGTGATATCCTCGTGATCCAATCACACGCTGCGCAACTATTGGATATAACTTCTCCGAGTGGGCCCTTGAGTATCTTCCCGTCACATGGACGGACAAATCCCGCTCTTGACATATATTGCCTCTACGGTTTCCTCCGAGTACCTGAACACACCTTTATAACCACCGTTTTACCAGATGGTGTTTGATGCTATCTAAGAACTCTCGGGAGATAGTGATTGATATAGCCTCACGGTCTAAGGAATAGTCTACGAGGATCCATTTCTAATCATCGTAACTTGAACTTCGTGACATGATCGGGTCACGATGTTTAGGTTGGGTATTGGTTCATCATCTCATTCTCAAAATGAGATGACCTCATTTCCAACTGGCATAAATGCCACATGATCAGGAAACATGATTATCTGTTGACCAATGAACCAGTGACTAGAGTTTCACTGGGAACACCCGGTTGTTTGTATATCACACGTATATTGATGTTTCCACTCAACATAGTTATAGCATGATATAAAACTTAATCATAAACTATATGAAATATGATAATAGTCCTTACTACTAGTTGTCTCTAGGAAATATTTCCAACACATACCACTGGACGAATGGGCACTTTGGACATTCGAAATTGCAACCCAAGAACCTGCTACCAAGGTACGTTCCCTCGAACGCTATGCGGCAACATGGAGTCATGATGCACAAGCACCACTTCTTCATATGTGTGTAGATGTTGCGCCAAACCGGGTCTGACCTCCATGCTAGAATCTGATAAATAGAAAGCAAATATCATCATCGAATCGAGAGCAACAAAATGCAAAAACAGAAATTTGGCTAAAAAGTCGAGAAAGAAAACTAGTCTGGGTTGACCGTACCTTGACCGGTTGGTCGTCTAGGTTGCTGGTGGTTTCCCGCACTGGGCCAAGCCTGGGAGGCCTGCGCGCTTCCATTGACCGCTCCGTGGCCATGCTCGTTGTTAGAACGAATGTAGTTTGGGAAGAATAAGAGATAGAGAAGATAAGGGACGACTACTCTTATTCTAAGTCGTCATCTGAGATGGGCCACACCAGTCAGCAAAACTATTGGAAATACGCCCTAGAGTCAATAATAAAGTTGTCATTATTCATATTTCTTTGTTCATGATTAATGTTTATTGTCCTTGCTATAAGTGTATGTATTGGAAACAAAATGCATGTGTGGATAAGTAAATAACATAGGGTCCCTAATAAGCCTACTAGTTCGTTTGTCAAGCGATGGTTAAGGTTTCCTAACCATGGACATGAATGTCACTTGATAACGAGATCACATCATTAGGAGAATGATATGATGGACATACCCAAATATTAAGCATAGCATTTGATCGGATTATTTAGTTTGTTTGCTATCGCTTTCTAGATATGTTAAGTATAGTATCCTCGGACCATAAGATCATTCTACTCCCGAGAATTGGAGGAATATCTTATGGACATCAAGCTTCACTTCATAACTGAGTGATCATAAAGGTGTCTTTCAGATATCTCTGATACTGTCTATTGGGTTGCATGAATCAAGATTGGGATTTGTTCTTTCATGTGATGAAGTGTAAGATATCTCTCAGCCCTCTCGGTACTATAACATCCAAGAGCTCAGTAACTAATGTGATTGGTCACATGGATCCTATACCACGATGAAAGTAAAGATAACTTGCCGGCAACGAGATTGAACTAGGTATTTTGCTATGTGCCCAGTGTTGTGCAATGATGATGGAGAGGGAAAGGAGAGAAGCGTACACCTATTTTGTACCTGGGCTGGGAGGTGAACACGACGGTCAATAAAGTCTGGTGGGGCTATCGAGGCAGAGCGGAGTGATGGCCGGGCAAACAAGCGGACAAGGGCGCAAATTTTTGACCAATCTTTCTACTTACATGTGGAAGGAACTGAGATTGGCCCCACTAGTTAGCGAGACTAATTTGAATAGTTACTATGAATTACGTGAAAACCACCCTGTATGGAAATCCACTATGCAATAATTTGTGTCTCCTTTGAACTACAACGGTAGTAAAACAAGCCTCTATTGATTACCACATTTCACGGCACAGTTATATGCCGATATGGGCTCTCCCACGGCGTAAAAGTCTCCGACACATAAAAATGGTGTCGAGAATGCCCAACTGCTGACTATATTATTTTTCAGGTACTTTTCATTTGTGTCATCCTAAAAATGTGCTAGGTATGGGGTATTTTTATAGTGTGAATGAATAAAATCTGCTTCTGCTTTAGTGCTTCTGTTGTGCGACATTTTACTGTCACTGCAAATTGTACATTCTCGACAAAGAAAAAATATCTCAATGCAAACGGGTGGTAGAAGAAGCACTATAATTGATGCTCCAAATTATAGGGAAATAGAGAAACGTGAAAGTTCGATGCCAGTATTGTGTCCTATCATTGACGTTTATTGCCTCCGTGTCATAGAGGTCTTCACATCAGTGACTAGTATCTAGCAAAGTAGCAGTTTTCTATTGCCGATGGGGTCTTTGACCCGTGTCCATAGCGTCGCCATGTACTAGTGTCTTCACCTCTTCCTTGGATGGTGTGGAGGTTTTGGAGATGTTCATGAGAGGATGGAGTTGTGGCAGCAGGGCTCCTCCATGGAGAATGGTGGTGAGGCGCTCTTGGCGGCTAGGGTTCCCCCTATTTAAATAGACATCTATAAGTCAGCTCGGGGTTTCTCGGAGCTCTGCTTCGAATATGCTTTTGGTCCCTTCACAAAGTAGGTTCAGTTTGAGTTGCGGACCCATTGATGGTCATATGGTTGTACAATCATCAGAACCATGCTAGTGCTCTTTATTATTGTAGATGTCTTGTCATATTTTGGGCACCATTCTTCGTATGGATTTCGATTGAGGTGTTCTTGGGCTCGTTCTATTCGTATGGACAAGAGGTACAATACCATGGTCTTGGATATTTATATTTTTCTGATGGAAAAATATCACTTTTCCATCCTTCATATGGCTAAGTCTGGTAACGTTAACTCCTCCATATTGCATCCTCTTAGCTCCTTTCTCCTTGTTTTGTCCATAAATCCTCAATACACCTACACACATCAAATAAAGACAACAAAAGGTAATAAATCCCCAAAAAAATGAATAGTTGTGCAACACTCACATGGAAAAGAATAGGAACAAGTAATCATGGATATTAAACATAATAATAGCTAGATGGAGCATGAGATGAGTGGTTTTATAAACATAATGCATGCTTTAAACACTATATAAAATCCATTCTTCACCATAAGTATTGACAATTGTTGCCTTCTATTTTGTACTAGATACAATCAAATACCATGCCTAATGTTGCATGTCTATTGCATGGATCAGAACTAATGGTCCATATGTTGCCTTACTTGTGTTTTTTAAAACTCTCAAATATTACTTTGATTTTAGGATTCTTCCTGGGATTATTTTTTGATTTGACATCGAATGACTTCACCAAATGATGGAGCTAACATTTTAACCATAGCAAAATCTTCTTTTGGTGTCTTCATTTGTTTTAAAGGTTCAAACAAGAATAAGATGAGAAGATAGATATAAGAATAGATAAAGAGGACTTGTAGCTTGTATCATGTTTCTTCTTCTTGTAATTTTATCTTTTATTTCTTCTTGAAAAATATCCTTGTCAATACGAATACTTATGTGAGACTATATTTTTTGGATTTTATTGTATTTATTATGAATTTGTCCATTTAAACTCAAGTTTGACTAATTCAAACTTCAATTTTGAATTCAAATATATTTGTATGGTCCTTGCTTGTTATGGAACCAATGATTATGTATATCGGTGTGTAATTGTACATGATTGAAGGACTCATTCAACTTTGTTACTCAAATTTCAAGTCCCCAATTTTGAAAATATTCAAAGGTCATGCTAAAATTTAGACAAATTTTTATGATGACCTAGCTCTAATTCATCATTAGACATAAATTCAAATCACTTTGTCTTCTCAAAACAAAATCTGAAATTTCCCCATATTTTCATATGCATGAAATGCAAATGCATAAATTCCAAATCCATCCCTTTCTTGTCCTAATTCTTTGGGCTATTACATTGGGGTCCATGAAGTCTGCTTAAAAAAAATCAATATCAACATTTTGAATATCCAAAATAATGTATAAAATCCTAGGTGTATATAATGTTGTACTTTACCAACGTGCATAATCTCAAGTAAAAATACAATGACAAAATCTAACATCTAAAGTAGTGAACAATGCAAAATTTCAAACCTCTCAAATCCGTTAGATTTTGTCATTCTTGTGTAGCACCGAATATAAGGTATTGCGAATTAAGATTTCACATGTTCGTCAAGTACAACATTGTCTACTTCTAGCATTTTATTCAGAGTTTTTCAAAATTTCAAAACTTATTTTCAAATTTTGAAACAAAAGGGCTCCATGGAGCCGAGGCTCCACTTAGGGTTTCAGGCACACATGTTTCTTATGTTGTACTATACTACGAGAACAAACAAACAAAAATACCGAAAATGAGATTTTTTTCCCGTATTAACTTGTGTGACATTAGACATGACAAGACCATATACTGCCTATGCTTGCATGTTGTACTACACGAACAAAAAACTAAAGCCATTTTTATCGCATAGAAAAGTACATTATAAACTTCACATAATACATTCCATGAGGTGCTTTTCCAGGAAGCGAATATTTCATCCTACATCAAAGGAACCGGGAAACCAAACCATATCCATCCCAATCTTCCCAAGGAATACCAATGACTAGCTGGCTAGGAGTAATTTAGATTAGTACAATAATAGCACCGGAATCTACATCAGTGCTGAAACCGATCCCGGTCAAAACAGGGAGTCACCGCCGGAGATGCCCCTCACGCTTTCGGACATACTCAGTGCGTGCTCTTTGTGCTTCCTGAATCAACGTTAACTAATCTAAGTGGATTCCAGTGGTAACATCGACCCAAATTACTCTCCTGCCCCTGGAACATTGCCCTTATTAACCGAGACAGACAGGGGACATGACACGACCTTCCTCTGCCTGCGCGGCCCTCTGGCCTCTGCACTCCGGCGCGTGCTGACGGCAGGCGGGTGTCCCACGTGGCCAGCCGCGAGCCGTCCTCCTCCAGGCGACAGCGACGCGACGTGCCTAACCCGGCGACGTGGAGGTAGACTACGACGACAGCTCCGGCGACGGCGGTGGGTCAGCGTGCGAGTCGGAGGTGGACAAGTGGAAGCGAGCAGTGGAAGCGTGGGAGGGTACGAGTGGTGTGGTAAATTCTGGTGGGTGGGGAATCTGACGGTGCTCGCACTTTTCCGCCGCGGGCGCTGGATCCACAACGTGACCGAGCACTGTGCCCGACTTTTTTTCACGTCGGTCCTTGTCGTTTTGTCCCGTCGTAAAAGAGGGCTGCTTGCTTGTGGTACCACTACACGGTGCTACAGTTGTTCTAGGTACCGGTGGTTTTACTGATTTACCGGTACTCGAGGAGCTGGAAAGCATAGTGTGATTTTAAAGCGCTAGTAGCTTGTAGTAGTACAGTACTAGTACTACATGCATGCTAGAGCTCATCGATCTTCTAATAATGCAGCCTTGGGATTCATGGAGTACCGAAACGTTTCTCGGATCTGGAAAAGGCGGGTGGATCGGACCACCTAGGGTTTTCCTAATCGAAAACATACTCTGCGTGGAAGGCAAATCTCCGTCTTTCTTGATTCCCATGGAGATCATCTTCGTAGCAAAATGTTCATCGCAATCCGTTGGATGCTAGCAAAACGTCAAGTGATCTTCTTGCGGTAGGTTAGTCGCATCAGCATCGATTCCCTCCCAAACAAAATAAAAAGAGCAATAGCAGAGTACTATAATTTGGCAGCGTGTACAGAAATCATTGTACGGTGGCCAGATCAGGTTCCAGCGGGGTCAACTCGACGGGACCAAGACGATAAGATTCGTTCAGCGACTCCGTATTAATGTTGTTGTTACCGGCACCTTTTTCATGGGCCTCCGTACCCTACGGCAGGCGACAGTGGGGCAATCAGGCACCGTGGCCACGAGCGCCGCCCGTGCCTCCGCCGCCGCGCCCGCCAAAAAAACTGGCGAGCGCACGACACGGCCAGGCCTCTCCCACGGGCCCCAGCGGTGGTACCGCAACGTTCGCCGGACCACCATTTTGGATAGCTCCTGTTCATCTCGGTCATTCAGAATAAATACCCATATCAATTAGCATCAATCATGGTCTGCGATACTGGAACCTGATCTAGCCGAAACGAATCGATCCTATCTGCCTGCTTGATTGCTCACGGTGGAGATCTGGAACGTTTCGCCTCCTTTTTACTACTGCTGCTAAGACGACTGGCCTGATGACCGACGCCGCTCATCACGTCAACGTCATCGGCTGGGACATGGGTACGGATGGCAATGGGTACCCGCAACCCGTTTACCCTGCGGGTTTTTACCCATTAGGGTAAGGGTATGGTAGTAAAGTTATACCCACGGGTAAGTAATTGTAAGGCAAGGTATGGTAATGAAAAATCCGACTCAAGATACCCACTCACCCGACATCTTAGTAGATGACACGTGGGGCATTAGTACTATATCATTTTTCTTAAAAATTGTGAAATTCTAGAGTTGACGAGTGTTGTTATGTGACTGATTGTGGTATGGCGTGTGACTGTTTTGCAATTCTTTTGAGATTTCAAATTTTGAAAAATGTACTTCCTATGCCACTTATGTTTGAACATAACTTGTTTTCTTCACATATATCATGTGTTTGGCTATGTTTTTTCATTATTTAATATATATTTATTTGCTTGCTGAAATCGTGAATGAATGAAAATATATGCTATTATTTTTTATATGTTGTTTTATTACAATACCTTGTTAAGTTGTTTGGGCTAATGGGTGGGTATTACCCGCGGGTTATTTTACCTTCGACGGGTGCGGGTATGGGATAAAATCTATACCCACATGCGGGTGCGGGTGCGGGTTGCGGGAAAGATTTGAGATTGCGGGTGCGGGTTTGGTTAAGCTCCACCCGCACCCAACAGCCGCGGGTGCCATCTGTAGACATGGGTGGGAGCTCAGCTCACGCGAGGAACCAGAAAGAGGCGACGGTGTAGGTGTTGATCAACAAACTGTAATCTGCAGTGAAGCCACTTGAACAACAATCCGTTTGTCATCAGCTCGTCGCAAAAGGGAAACGACGCATAGTGTTTCGATACAGATGGGTTTTTTCAAGCACGTGCACGTGCACGATGCGTGCGCGCGCCAGTTTCGGCAGGTCGGGTCTCGTTGTCAAGGTCGGGTCCTGGTCCTTGGTCTGATCGGACTAGTTGGTAACAGCTGACTGTCCAAAATTTTATGGATCGCGATAGGTGCAGTTTTTCTTCGAGCGATCTTGGCTACAAATCCGGGCCATACAAATGTCCAGGTGCCGTGATGGAACAGTGGTGTCGTGGAGGCGAGGAGCTCAAATAGCTCGTCGTGAAAATCACAACCAACCCAACCAGCTCGGTTGGGTAATCAGTCGCCGTCTACCTACCGGAGTTCGGCAGGCAGAGATTTTCTCCTGGGAGATATACTACTTGTGTGCCCACAGATTCGAATCCTGTACTTGTCGCCCCACCGTATGTCTCCGGCTGGGGTGGTCTTCAATGCCCGACGGTGACCGAGAGAGTCGTTTTGGAGGTCTATAATTTTTTTCTCGAATATTTGAAATATCCAAAAATAATACGGATACGTAGATAATAATAATTTATAATACACGTGTGCAAAATATCCTTTCAAATTCTCTCGTATTTTAGGTTTTAGCTTCAGCCAAAAGGAGAAACTAGACGTGAGTAGTGTAATTTTGAATGAGCCTGCGTATTTTCCTAACTTATTATATTTGTTGTTGCGTCCAAAATATATGATACTCCCTCTGTTTTAAAATATAAAATGTTTTAGCTTTGTGAAATCTAGACATTTTTTAGTGTTTGTAGGTTAATGTAGATTTGTAGGTCTAGATACACTCTTTTTTACAAAGCTAAAACATCTTATATTTTAAAATGGAGGAAGTATTTTCCATTGAGAATTTGCGAAATTGTATTTCGTAATATTGGATAGACGTATATACTTTTTGCAGAATTATTTGATGATTTTGACAAATTTCAAAAACGGCCTACCTGCAGGACGGGCTCTAAAGCCATTTTCCGGATGGCGACACGTCGTTCGTGCGGAACAGAGAGAGAGAGAGAGCGCGCGCGCGCCTGGCCTTCTCCGGCCCGGCCGGCCGGAATGGCTTTCACCTCCTCCTACCACAACAACGTACTTACGTGATAGCCAGCGCCTTGTATTCGTACCACACCGGAAGGGGGCTCACGTGGCCGTGCGTTGTGCTGCCGGGAGAATTGGCGCGGCATGTGCAATCGTGAGAGGCTATAGGTAGCGTGGTACGTTGCTCGACCTGTCGATCAATCGTGTGGTACACAAACAACGACGCCAATGCTAGTAGTCTCTCTCATCCCGGGCAGCTAGCGTGTGACCAACAACACGATAAGGATCAAATTTAATAATCCATACTTTACCAACCTTTGCTTGCCACTTTGGCTGTCTAGTAGTAACAGTTTAGCTGTACGTTTTCAGCTGTGTACGGTTATGAGACGTACTGTCCATGATTAGGGTTTGGACTACCTACGTGCAAGGAAAAGCCAAAAACCGAACAACACACGGCTTGGACTTGGACACGACCCTTGGAACTCCTTGGATCGGTTTCTTCGGGTAACATTCTCTCATTGCATGCGTCTCAGATAAATACTTTTTTTGTTGTGCAAAAACAGATAAATACATTTCATAGTGGACGAGAATCTCTTTGAAAATCCTAAAAAAATACCGACCTTTGCAAAGGTTTGTCCCATGCGTCCTCCTTCACGTGGTCCTTCTAGTTGGTCTCTGCTGCTTGCTAAGTGTCGTAACCAGAATCAAAGTGGGATTATGATGAGAGAGATACAAAAGCGAGCGTACATATTTTTCTTTTTATTTTTTCAAATCCGATGCTTAAAAACGAAATATTTTAATAACCGTTTGTTTTACAAATCGTTTTCACTTTTGAGCTCCTCGTGTCGAGAGTTTTAAAACTAGATCTCATGTTGATATGTTTTGAACACCTTTTTTTTTACTTTCAAAACCTTTGTGTTGGGTTCTTAGTGTACTTTGTACTTGGGTTACTACACACTTGTACTTTCGTATACTTTGACAGTGAGTACACTTGTACTTTTCTGTACTTTGGTATGAGTATAGTTATACTTTCGTGTACTTTGACGGTGAGTAAACTTGTAATTTTTTGTACTTTGACATTCAGTACAGTACTACTTTCGTACTTTGGCTGTGAGTAAACTTGTACTTTTCGTGTTTTGATGTGAGTAAACTTGTATTTTTCTGTACTTTTGCTGTGTGCAAACTTGTACTTTTCTGTACTTCCGTACTTTGGCTATGAGTAAACTTGTAATTTTCGCGTAATTCCGCTGTGGGTAAACTTATACTTTATTGTACTTTGGCTCTCAATATATAGTTGTACTGATGTGAGTAAACTTGTACTTTCCCATACTTTGGTTGCGAGTACATGTGTACTTGTACTCGGGTGTTTGTGTATTTCGATCCAAGATTATGTACGAGAACAAACTTCTCCTACACGCGTGACACATGGCACTCACCGGGAGTGTGCTCAAACAGACCTTTATGAAGGTCTTCCTTTTTTAGGGATATCCGAATCTCTTTGATTCAAATTATTTTCATAATAATGTTCATGAATTGGTTTTTTCGCAATTTCCAATTTGGAATGATTGTTTTGCGCAATTAGATCACTTATTCTCATATGCAATCTGTCCTAACAACTAAAATTCACACTACATTTCATACGATGAAACTAACAATATACACTTTCCTATGTGACCTCTTTGTCTCACATAATTCAAAGAACACGGCCAAATGGGAAACTTACTTGCTTGCACCTCAAGAAATATCGTTGCATACTGGGTCCTACAGGAACGTGTAATAGAAATTATTTGGTGCCACCTCAAGTGAAAAAACTGATAGATTCGTAGCATGGAAAACAAAAAATTTCTACCGCAAGAACGAACAAAACCCAGATCTAATCTAGATAAAAGCCAAGATCTAATCTATTAGACATGTGCAACGAGATAGATCTGTACTAACCCTTGTAGATTCGATAAGCCTTGTTCGAGATCGGATCTCGTGGTTGATGTAGTTGATCACTTGCCGATCTCAAGATCGAGTAGACGATCCTTCCCAAGCGCCGCTTCCTGCATGATCGGTCACACGCGTGAGTCGAAGCAGACCTTCCTCTCCTGCTCCAAATGAGCAGCGGAGGTAGTAGATCTCTCCACGGAATCCCAGCAGCACGACGGTGTGGTGGTGGTGGTAGAGTAGAGAATTCTGCAGGGCTTCGCCTAAGCCAGAGCAAAGGGAAGGAAGAGGAGAGAGGCAACTTGAGATCTAGAGAATAGAAGGGGCTTAGGGTTTTGTGCCTCCACCCCTCTATTTAAAGGAGGGAGGCGCCATGGGGAGGTGGAGTCCTTGTAGGACTCCCCTCTCCCTTGGCCGGCGGATCAAGGAGGTGGGGGGAGAGTCCTACTCCCGCACGAATCCTTATCTTACCCCACAAGGATTCCTTGATCCTTTCTTGGTTTTCAAATAAACTCCAAGAAATCTTCTAGAACCTTCTGGAACATTCCGAAACCTTCTAGAATCCCCATACAAATACTCCGGAACATTTCCCAACTTAGAAAATGATCCCCAATATATGAATCTTATTCACCGGACAATTTCGGATCTCCTCGTGATGTCTCGGATCCAATCCGAGACTCCGAACAACATTCGGTCTCCAACGCACATTCCATATCTACTTAAAACAACTTCGAACCTTAAGTGTGTCACCCTACGGTTCGTGAACATGTAGACATGATGGAGACACATCTCCGATCAATAACCATTAGCGGTATCTGGAGATCCATAACAGCTCCCACATACTCAACGATGACTTCGTGATCGATAGAACCATTTAACATACGAAACCAATTCCCTTTGTCACGCGATATTCTACTTATCCGAGGTTTGATCGTCGGTATCTCCATACCTAGTTCTACCTCGTTACTGATAAGTACTCTTTACTCGTTCCATGATATGCCATCCTTTGTGACCTAGTCACATGCTTGCAAGCTAACTAGATGACATTCCACCAAGAGGGCCCAGAGTATATCTATCCGTCATATGGATGGACAAATCCCAATCTTGGTCCATGCGCTTCAACACATACTTTCAGAATACCCAATGACACCTTTATAACCACCCAATTACGAAGCGGTGTTTGATGTCATCAAAGTATCCATCCGGTGATGGTGATTAACATAACCTCATGGTCGAAGGATTAGGTTACTATGCATTTGAAAGCTTGTAGCAAAACGAACTTAATGACTTGATCTTATGCTATGCTTACTATGGGTGTGTGTCCATCACATCATTCTCCTAATGATATGATCTTGTTATTAACGACATCCAATGTCCATGATCAGGAAACCATGATCATCTATTAATCAACAAGCTAGTTTAACAAGAGGCTTACTAGGGACTCTTTTATGTTTACAAAACACACAAGTATTAATGTTTCCGGTTAATACAATTATAGCATGGGATGTAAACATTTATCATAAACATAAAGATATAATAATAACCACTTTATTATTGCCTCTTGGGCATATCTCCAACAGTCTCCCACATTTGTGCATTCAACACCTATGGCTTTCTCGTGTTGTATAGACACTATTGCTAGTGGTAAACATAATCTTCGGATCTGACACTTCTAGGTCCGTGTGTATTTGCATGTCCTTGCGTCTCTACGCATTACTCATTCTCCAATGAGATGGCATTGTATAAATTTGGTCCTTTGGTGAGACCTTTAGTTCCTTGGGATTAAATCATGTTGATACAATTGTCATACAATGTATCTTCATAGTATTATCCCGCTATGAACCACACCTAGTTTGATAACAAACTACTTGACGCAAATGCCCTCATTTGCTGCTACAATAGCAGTCATATACTTAGCCTTTTGTTGTAGTATCTATCACAATGTTTTAACTTTTGTACTCAACCAAATCCGTTATGGAACTTCCTTTCCATTACATTGTGCCACCCATAGTTTAAATTGAGATAAACTTAATTTGTGACAAAACTAGTATCAATGTAACAATTTACAATGAATTATTTGTCATCACTATATAAATAATATATTCTTAGTTCTTCCAAAGATCATAGGAATATCCCTACTATTTGTCCAATGATCATCTTATGAGTCATTCTGGTATATGCTCATAACATTTAGAGCATAGGACATATCTGGATGTGTACATCTCAAAGAATGATTGATCAAAATATTCTTGTGATTTCACCAAGTGTCAAAACACTTGAATCTCATGTTAACACACCTGAATCTTGATTCAGTCCTTTCCGTGCGTCAAGAACCTTTCTTGTTGTTTCCATATTGAACTCATTCAACATCTTATCTATGTACTTTCGGCAAAACCATATTAGCGCCTCAATCTATCCATATAGACATTGATGCCTAATTCTTGGGTTATGCCTAAGTCTTTCATCGAAATGAAATTCTTAACCTGTGTCAATAAAAGATACATCATTTCTAATCAACGATATGTCTTTCACATAATGTATTAGAAATATGTCTTAGCGCTCCCACTTAATTTCTTGCAAAAATGCAAGCATCTTCATCGTCTCTGATGAAATTAAACCTTTTAACGGTTTCATGAAGATTCCAACTCCGCGATGCTCACTTCAACCATTGAAGTTTTGCATACTCTTTTAGCATCCTTTGAATTAACAAAACCCTTTGGATCGTGTCATGTACACGTCCTAGGTAACCATTCTATTAGAAGAACTTGTTTTGTTTGTTCAACTACCATATACCAAAATATATGTAGTGGTTGCTACATTAATCCGTCCAGACTAAATATCGCTATGAAAGATCAAATCTTATCATAGTTAATTCCTTGAACATTGTCGTAAACTCTTTCCGACATGTCGACTATTTCATAGATGTGAAACATCCATGTTTATTTCTTTATAGATCCATATACGGCTGTAAGGTCTTGCACCTTTCCAGAGGGTCTTTCAAATTCAAAGCTTGATTTCTCGTGTATGGAATTATCACGGATTTTATGGCTTCAAGCCACTTAACAAAGTCAGGGCCCATCATTGATTATTTGCATGTAGTCGGTTCATCATTGTCAAACAACAATGATTTAACTCTCAAATCTTGGCATTTGATTACTTACCCGGCCTACTTGGTTCAATAGTAACTTAGATCTCCGTGACCATAACTTTTGAGGCACATGAGCCATGAGCATTGTTGCTGCCTCCGGGACACTTACCGATGATGCGCAACTCAGCACATATTAGCCAAGGTTCAACAACCTTGTCAAAGTTCTATTGTCCTCCCACTTGACTTTTCACCAAAAATTCCTTCTCAAGAAACTCGACATTCTAAGTGACAAAAACTTTTGTCTTCGGTGTTATGGAGGAATACCCAATGGCTATTCAAAACAACCTACAAAGACATGCTCATCCGACTTTGGTTGTAAACATTTTACTTATGCTTAGCATACCAAAAATTTAAGAAAGGACAACCTGGATTTTATCCCAAACCATGACTTATATGGTGTCATTTCAACGGATCACAATGGAGCTCTTTTCAGTGTAAAAGCAGTAGTCACTAAAGCTTTAATCTTTAAAATATAATGGCAGTTTTATAAATGACACCTTTGATCTTATCATGTCAAACAAGGTTTCATTACATATCTTGAACACTCTATACTCCTATGGTGTTTTGGGAAATGCAAATCCATGGAACGATTCCTCAAATCTTAGGTGTTTTTGCTAAACTTGTAACTCAAACATCTTTCTTTATGATCCAATCATAAACTTTTTTTTTATTTTCTTGTTACAATAATTTTCCACTTCACCTTGAAAGTCTTTGAACATTTTCAAATGTTTCATACTTCTTCCTTATTGAGTAAGTATATACATATACTCACTCAAATCTTCGGAGAAAGCATATGAAGTTGAAATCCATCGCCCACGACTACACATAATGAACTATATACATCAATATGTACAAATTCCAATCAGTTAGTCATCCGTTCCTCTTTTGGCCTACAAACGGAGTTTTAATTATCTCCAGGAAAGTATCACAAGCGTTATTTGATCAAAATCAAAGACTCCAAAAATCCATCAACATGGAGTTTCTTCATGTATCCCTTTCAATATAATTTAAACGGCGATGTCACTTTGCAAGTGATCTTTCAATTATTTGTCTTGCGACATTTTAGCATTAGTTTTATGGTCGTTATTTCTCCAACCAGACTTGTATATCATCCATCTATTATGGAATACGGTAATTATTTGAACAACCTTTTGTTGTCATAATACCTGATCAAAATAACAATTATTGAAACAAATCTTGAAGGCAAGCTTTGATGTTTAACGAGCAACACAACAACCCTTTGTTTGTTTTCGATGAACATCATCACATATTCTCTTGCTAGTTACTTAGGCCATTGCAGTTAATGAATTGTGTTGTCCTGTATGACACTTCATACCAACCAATTCGGTATCCAATACCGCAGAACTACATTGTTTAACAACCAAGGAATACAGCCATAACATGTATCTTCTATATACCTAAGTTGGACATCTCCAATCTTTTCTTTTTTTTGCCAAATATTTTATAGATTCTCTTTCAACAATTCCTTTTCTTTTAAAAGAATCTATCAACATCAATAGTGGTGTCATTCACATTACACATAGTACAAAGTGTGTATAGTCAAATACTAATACCTTTGGACTTGCACTTTGAAGTGGATTACCTTCATCAAATGTTTGGCATTCTTTCAAAAATCCATTCTTTAGTAATCTTTTAGTATAGTAAACATTTTACTTATATATTCTATTCATCCTTATCATGACAACTTTCATGATCAAGCTATTATAGCTTATAAAGGTGAATTGCGAGTATAATGTTTCTTTTCCAAAACCTTTTGGAGGATTAGGACGACTAGCGTCTCCAACCTTCACAAATTCTCATCAAATATGAGGACATATACTCTATCATGTTGTAACCAATACATTGTTTTAGATATCGCAATCCCTTTCACATATGATGGTTTCTGAAACATTGCTTTCAGCTCTTAGATAAACTTGATAAAAATAATCTTTTGAGTATCAAGAATCATGGAGGCAAACATGATACATTAGATACTAACACTGGAATTGTTACTCTTGATTTAATACTGTTTATTAAACTTCACATAGTAAACTGAGTTTGCTGAAAGTTTGCAACAGGACTTTTAAACTTTAGATTGACACTCAAAACAATACGATACCAGTTCGTAAAGAAAATATCCAGAATTTTTATAGTTCCACTATCTCAACTATAACTAAGCGTAAGGTGGTGAACGGATGCCAATGACTACAACAAACTATGCAAATTCACTTTGATTGTGTTTATGATAAATTGAGTTTGACTAATCCAAATTACAAATAAACTCCCACTCAAAACAACATCCCTCCAGTTTGTTTTAGTGATTACACGAACCAAATCCACTACACCAAGTCTGATCATCACGTGAGATGATGTAGCTTTAAAGGCGAACAACCAACATGTTCATCATATCATCCATATGACTCATGCTTTACCTTTCGGTATTCCGTGTTCCGAGACCATGTCTGTACATGCTAGGCTCGTCAAGGTTAACCTTAGTATCCGCATGTGCAAATCTGGCTTGCACCCATCGTATGCACACGTAGAATCTATCACACCCGATCATCACGAGATGCTTCGAAACGACGAGTCTTAGAAACGGTGCCTACTAAGGACGAACACTTTATTACTTGATATTTAGTGAGAGGGATCATCTTATAATGCTACCGTTGCGATCTAAGCAATACAAGATGCATAAAGGATTAACATCACAGGCAATTCATAATTAGTGTGATATGATATGGCCCTTTCTTCTTATGCCTTTGATCTCCATCTTCAAAGCACGGACATGATCTCCATCATCACCATCATTGCATCAAGGTCAGTGGCGACGCTTCATGGTTGTCCATCATCACTAGCAACTATTACAACTACTTGGAATAAAACTATTACAAGATGAATAGACACGCATGTCTTAACAGAATTAAAGACAACCATTAGTTCTCGCCGTTGCCATATTACAACAAGGATCATTGCATACATCAAATATAATCACAATCACATGATGGCCATATCACATCACAAAACCCCTACAAAAACAAGTTAGACGCCTCTAATTTTTTTTGCATGTTTTACGTGGTTTGGGGCTTTCGAATAAGAACGGATCTTACCTACGAAACTGAACCACAATGTTGATACAAGTGCTATCAAGTGCAAAGTGTAGATTGGATCTATACTATGATGGGAGAGACAGACACCCGCAAAGCCACTTGTGCAATACTCAACGATGACTTCGTGATCGATAGAACCATTTAACATACGAAACCAATTCCCTTTGTCACGCGATATTCTACTTATCCGAGGTTTGATCGTCGGTATCTCCATACCTAGTTCTACCTCGTTACTGATAAGTACTCTTTACTCGTTCCATGATATGTCATCCTTTGTGACCTAGTCACATGCTTGCAAGCTAACTAGATGACATTCCACCGAGAGGCCCAGAGTATATCTATCCGTCATATGGATGGACAAATCCCAATCTTGGTCCATGCGCTTCAACACATACTTTCAGAATACCCAATGACACCTTTATAACCACCCGATTCTGAGCGGTGTTTGATGTCATCAAAGTATCCATCCGGTGATGGTGATTAACATAACCTCATGGTCGAAGGATTAGGTTACTATGCATTTGAAAGCTTGTAGCAAAACGAACTTAATGACTTGATCTTATGCTATGCTTACTATGGGTGTGTGTCCATCACATCATTCTCCTAATGATATGATCTTGTTATTAGCGACATCCAATGTCCATGATCAGGAAACCATGATCATCCATTAATCAACAAGCTAGTTGAACAAGAGGCTTACTAGGGACTCTTTTATGTTTACAAAACACACAAGTATTAATGTTTCCGGTTAATACAATTATAGCATGGGATGTAAACATTTATCATAAACATAAAGATATAATAATAACCACTTTATTATTGCCTCTTGGGCATATCTCCAACAAAAACATGCAGTTTTGTGCATGTCGTAGTTGTCATAGAGAAAAACAAAAATTTCAATTCAACTAGACTTGATGTGAATTTTTCCATTCTAAATGTATGAAGAGTAGACAATACTATGAGTATTGCAAACCGTGTCCAGCCCTATAAACTAAATAAGTAGTATATATACGAAAAATGCCTAAGGAAAAAAAATTCAAAGTTCATATGATACTGCTTTGAAGCAAAGAGGCTGAAGGTGCTTGACACACCGCAAGAAAAACAAAGAACATGTACTCCCTCCGGTCCATATTAATGTTCTCAACTTTGTATAGATTCAGATGAATCTAGTCTAAATCATTAACTAGGTACATCCGAATCTAGATAAAGTTGAAAACAATAATTTGAGTCGGAGGGAATAGCAAGAATGTGAGTTGCTGAAAATTTTCACCCAAAGTATACTGCATATGTTTTCTTATAAAAAAAGTCTAAGAATTACAGTCATGTGAATCATACGGTCCCCATAGGATGAATGCGTTCGTAAGGATTTAAATTCTCTAGAACTCTTACCAAGGTCCTTTTAATTAAATAAGCACCTACACAGAAAGAGTAAAATACCACGAGATTCTAGAAAACACAATTTTGGCTCGAGATAATGCACTTTATTTACTTGAAACTATTTATTCTTTGTCAATGTTGGCAAGCTTGCTTGGAAAAGCACTTTTTTAGACTTTACCTAACATGTAACCTTGACGTACAACTTTAGGTAAATAGTACTAGCTTGTACCGGCGCCGAGGGAGTCGAACGGCTAACTTCAAACTACTCCCATTAGCTAAGGCTGGTTAATTTAACATCCTACCATTACCGAAGAGATGATGTATCTTGGGAGACCATAGAAGATGGATGCTCTGGTGCTATCAAACCTGGCAAGATTTACTGAACCTGCTACGAGCAGGATTCAATAAACCTGATATGGCGATAGCAATGCCCCATCGGGTGTTTGCATCATGTTAGATAGTACAGTAGTCCGGGACGTGGCTTTTTTTCTTTCTCCCGGGTGCATATGCACCTTTTATTTAAATTTGATTTTTGTCAAAATTTAAGACGCCAATATTTTTTTTAAATGTGCACGTAGAAATTCAAGTTTTAGGTGCGCGCAAAGTCGTTTCACGAAAAATAAATATTTTGGGTGGCTTGTGCAAAAAAAGACAAAATTTGGTGCTAAAGTAACGTGTTCCACGATGCAAAAAAATGTCTTTTTCACACAGCACACAAAACATATCGCTTTTTGGTGGAATGACTTCGTGTGCACCTGAAAGATGAAGCTACACATGATTATATTTTTTTTAAAAAAAATCAACTTTTTGAAATGTTTTTTTCATACCGGATGCATATGCACCCGGGTGTAGAAAGGGGTTTCCGAGTAATCTGATAATATTTATCCAGTCAACTATTTTATGAAAAAGAAGTTGTACAAATCGCTTCCTTTGGAACATGCAAAATGGCTGTGACATGGGCTCAGAGAAGAACATTTCTGCTTCTCGCATAGTCGCACGAAATATCCTATTCGCGGTGAAAATGGAACGCGAGATTAGGAGGATCAGATAGGGACTCGCATTGTCAACATCTACATGGTTCAATTAATGACCAATTTAATCAGCACGAAATGTACGTACGCACATATATTTGCTGCAATTTATGTACATCTCAAGCTAAAAGATGAAAAGCAACAGGTCAACAACCAACAATACTTCCCTTCTTGTTCCCATCTGGGTAATTTACCCGGCAGTTGTCTGTAAATGCGGACATGAAAAAATAGAACCAATGAAGCTTGTTCTGTAGCTAGAAGCCAGAAACCAGTAGCTTAGTTTATCTTGCCGGCAGGTGATGTCTGATGGCGATGTGCAATATGATTGCCTATGTTTCCTACGAGTTTTGCCACATATTTAAGCATCCGGCATCCCGAGCTTTACTTGACGTTGCATGACAGCTTAGTTTGACTGGAATAGTTCAATCTGATCAAATATTCTCATGTCATAATTAAGTTTGCACACATTCTAGAACTTGGTTTTAGATATTCTACACTTTTGTTGGAATCAGATCTTAACCTCATCGAAGAAATTAGATATGATGCGACTGTACAAGACTGCCAATCTACACCCGAAAAAGGTAACCAATTTTTATTTGGCATTAACTCGACTGACTGGGCACCTTGCAAACACGCCCGAAAATGATACCCAAGTTGTATGTATGAATTAGTTTCTGAAGGACGCATTGGTAGTAGTTACCAAGTCAGGAGTTCAAATTACAAAACAAAGGTCTGGTTCTACGTTTTTTTTAGATTAAGCAGCTGCGTTATATTAAGTGGCCAAATCAAGTGCCAACTGGTTCAAAATACACATAGGTGCATCCCAGCCCATACATTACACAGATTATTATCGCAGCCTTCCTTAGCCATCAAGTGCGCCGCTTCATTCGCCGTACGCCGCACCGCATGAACAGAGAAATGATCAAAACTTCGAAGTAGTGATTTTATGTCCTCAATCATCGGCCCATGAGTAGATCGGTCCTGCTCCTCCCTCTGTAGCTTCGCAGCCAAGCCACTCGAATCCGTTTCCAGAATTACCACATGCAATCCATTGTCTCGGGCTAGATGGAGTCCCAGCTTGCACGCCTAAAGTTCAGCCCCCTCGGCGTCGAGTAGATGGGGGAAAAAATGGCATGCCCTGAAGGAAATATGCCCTGAGAGGCAATAATAAAGTTGTTATTATATATTCCTTATATATGATAGATGTTTATTTTACATGCTACAATTATATTGATTAGGAAACATCAATACATGTGTGTTTAATAAACAAAAAGGGTTCCTAGTTATGCCTCTCTTATAGACTAGCTTGTTGATTAACAAGATGATCAAGGTTTACTGATCATGGACATTGGATGTTGTTAATAATAAGGTCACACCATTGGTGGAATGATGTGATGAACATTCATCCGAAGTATAGCATTACGATTAAGTCATTATGTTTATATTGCTATAACATCATACGAAGTAATCTTTCTCCTTAGACCATGTGATCATGTTAATTGCTAACACCGGAAGAGTATCTTGATAACATCAAACGTCACACCGTAACAAGGTGACTATAAAGATGGGTTCAGTACTACGAAGGTGTTATGTTGAGGCTTAAGGATCAAGAGTGGAATTTGTCAATCCCGATGACGGATAGATATACTCTGGGCCCTCTCGGTGATATCACATTAAGATAGCTTGCAAGCAAGTGATGTGATCACTAGAATGTTATATCACGGGAACGAGAAAAGAGTGCATGTCGGTAACGAGATCAAACTAGGTATGGAGATACCGATGATCGAATCTCGGACATGTAATATATCGAGAGACAAAGAAATTTAGTTACAAGCGTTAAAGGTTCTCACGATCACAGAAGTCATCGTTGAATGTGTAGGAGTCAGTACGGATCTCCAGGTCCTGCTGCTGATTATTGATCGGAGAAGGGTCTCGATCATGTCTGCATTATTCGCGAACCGTAGGGTGGCACACTTAAGAGTTACCGGACACCATTTTGGAGCACATATGTTTCAGACGAAAGAATTGCAAAGCGCAGGAATTGTTTCAATAGAAACCGGAAATTATTTCGGGTGAAATTGCAGAAAGTGGTTCGGCATGTGATATTGAAATATTGCAAGGGGCTATATGTGAATGTTTGTTAATTAAAGTAATTAACTAAATTCTGAATAAATTTAATAAAAGAGTTTTATTAAATGAGAGAGCATTAAATTATGCATTTAAAGTGGAGACTTTAAAAGGGAATGTGAAGAGACATTTTAATGTGGAGGGGTTACCACCACATGAATGGGGGAGGTGAGGGGTCACCCCCCCATGCACCGGCCATGGAGAGAGGGGGCACCCCCCCTCCTCGTATAAAAGGCCACCCATTCCCTCCTTCATCCTCACACCTCCTTGTGAAGGACCTCTCTCCCCCTCTAGAATTATTCCCCCATGGTCTCGGATTAGCGAGATACATGTTCCCGGTAGAATTTCGTCTGGAAGGAGTTGTTGCTTCCGCTGGATCGCTGGAGCGAGGAGGTGGAGGTTGTCCGGTGGCTTGAACGTGTGTGCGAGTACGGATGCGCTGCTGAGTTGCGGCGCTCGGACTTCCTCACGATCTTGAGATCGGCAAGTGTACGACTACATCAACCACGAGTTCCTACTTGTTAACTAAACTCGTTGTCTTTGAGGGTAAGTTCTCGTTGGATGTATGTCCACCTGTTTCTTTGTACCTAGTAGATAGATCTTGGCGTGTAGTTCACACCGTAGGAAATTTTTTGTTTTCTATGCTGCAGACCCAACAGTGGTATCAGAGCCTGATCTATGCGTAGGTGCTTTGCACGGGTAGTACACATGTCATAGTGGGATGATGATCATGTTATTGCATCTTCTATGTATTTTGGATATTGGTGGCATAGTGGGATGAAGCGGCCCGGACAAACCTTACATGTCATCGTACATGAGACCGGTTCCACGACTGACATGCAACTTGTTTTGCATAAGTGGCTGGCGGGTGTCTGTCTCTCCTACTATAGTCAATATCTGATTTACAACGAGTTGCTAATAACTTAGTCATCCTCGTTGTGGTTCATGTTCGTAGGTGAGAACGGTTCTATCTCCGAAAGCCCTAAGCCACGTAAAACTTGCAATTTATAAATTAGAGGCGTCTAGTTTAGATCGTTGCTGGGCTAGTGTATTGATATGGTATTGTTGTAAGTAGATGTATGATAGATACTCTTACAACACACTCAACGTGTAAGTTCCATAGACCTTGGCCTTACACACAAAGGAATGATAGAGATCATACCACGATGCAAGTGATAGAGATCAAATGCATGGACCATATCATCTCACTTTACACATTAGATGTTTGCATCTTATACTGCTAGTTTGGCGCTTTTGGTAGCATTATAAGATGATCCCTCATTTAGATATCAAGATAAAAATGTGTTCTTCCTTAAGTATGCACCGTTCTGTGGATCGTGTTTCGAGACATCACGTGACGATCGGGTGTACTCGAATCTATGCTTTCATAGGAACGGGTGTAAGACAGTTTTACACACGCGAATACTAAGGTTCTTACTTGGCGAGCCTAGCATGTACAGACATGGCCTTGGAACACGGACCGAAAGGTTAAGCATGAGTCATATAGTTGATATGATGTCCATATAGATGCTCGCCTTTGAAGCTACATCAACTCACGTGATGATCGGACTTGGTGTAGTGGATTTGGTTCATGTAATCACCAAAAGGACACGAGGGATGTCATTTTTGAGTGGGAGTTCATTAGTAATTTGGATTAGTTGAACTCAATCTATCATAAACTTAGTCTAAATAAACTTTACAAATTCTGTTGTAGATGGCACCACCTGCTTTTAATTTCAATGTGTTCATGGAGAAAGAGAAACTTGCTGCGAATGGTAGCAACTTCACCAACTGTGAAAGAATATTTCATGTTTTCCTATGTTTTGCGTGTTAGATAACAATACTATGGAGACTTTTCATGTGTGCTAAGTGTGCAGGAAGTTTTGAGGGGGGCCGGATAATCTGCCCCACCAAGGGCCGGATAATCCGGCCTACCTCATCTCTCAAGGAAGCCAAGGCACGTCGCTCTGTGTCCAGTCGGATTTTCTCCCGGAAAATCAGAACTGGGGCGGTTTTTCCTCCCCAGGCCAGATAATCCGGGTTTCGCAATGTCCGGATAATTCGGCCCCCAGATTTCGATCAAAAGGAGCCAAGACGCGTTGCTCGGTATCCGGTCAGACTTTCTCCCGAAAAATCCGAACTGGGGCGGTTTTTCTTCCCCAGGCCGGATAATCCGCCCCCCAGAAGTTGATCAAGGGCAAGCTCGGCGCGATGCTCAGAGAGGGGGCGGATTTTCTGCCGGATATTCCGAGTCTAGGGCGGTGTTTTCCCCAGGCCGGATAATCCGGCCCCCAAAGTGTGCAACGGCTGGTTTTTGGAAGGGGGTATAAGTACCCCTTCTTCTCCAACATTCAGAACTCTTGATTCATTCGAAATTGACCAGACCTTGTGCAAGAGCTCTCATTCTCGATCTCCCACTTCAACCACCCGAAGGTCTTGATCTTTGGTGGAATTGAAGGAGGAGAAGTTCATCATCAACATCAAGAATCAAGCACTTCAACTCCTCTCCATTCACTTGGAGAAATCCCTGATCTAGTATTCTTATCAATACCTAGATCTTGTTATTGTATTTGACAACTTTGTTCTTGTGGCAGCTTGTTGTCATTTCGGGAGCCTCCAAGTTGTTGTGGAGTTGTTGCCCCGCTAGTTGTGTAAAGGCGTCGGTGCCCGCCTCGAAGGGTACCTGTAGTGGAAGGTGGATCAGGCCTGTTGTGGCGAGATCCATCGGAGAACAGGGTGAGGCCTTTTGTGGCGTGGTGGTCTTAGTATCGCCCACCCCTCCAACGCAGACGTACTTCCCTTAACAAGGAAGGAACTGCGGTCAAACAAATCCTGTGTCTTCGCGTGCTTCACTTCGGTTTACTCGTTCCTCTTCCACTCGCTCTTTACTCGCTAGTAGATAGGTTTGCATATAGGGAAATTCCATCCAATAGTTTATCTAGAGAATTTACCCTTTGTGCTAAGCCTAAAATTGAAAAAGAATTAAAAATTGGTGTAGCACCTATTCACCCCCCCCCTCTAGGTGCCCATACGATCCATTTCAATTGGTATCAGAGCCCCGACTCTTAATTCGGGCTTAACCGCCTAAGAGTAGTATGGGTACCAAGGATGATGGAAATGAGGCTGTGGATAAGGTCACAATGGATGATCTCAAGTCGTTGGAAACAACCTTGTTGAAATCCTTTGAGGCCAATATGGAGGAGATGAATCAAATGATTGCTCGCCTTACATCATCCATATCCCCATCTCCATCCTCCTCTGAGGCTCCCACACCATCATCTAAGGAAAAGGGTAACACCGGATCCAAGGGTGATGATGTGGAAGGTGAAAAACTAAATGGTTCCACCTCTAAAAAGGGAAGTGGTAAGGAGGAATATAGTGAGGTTCGCCACGTATATTCCCCCGACCCACCTATCCCTCATCCTCATATAAACAATAGGGGTGATCCACCCAAGCTCACTGCATCCTCTTTTAACCAATGGCAATTCCTAATGAAATCTCATGTTTGCAGCTCCTCTATTGAATTGTGGAGGATTATTGAAGAAGGTCTTCATATTGGAGATGAAACCAATCTAACGAGAAGGGAAGTTGTGGATAGCCAGTTGAATGCCACTGCTCTCCACATGATACAGCTGGGTGTGGGTCCCAAGGACATGCCACACATTGAACATCTCAACACAGCTAAAGAGGCGTGGGATGCTCTTACGGACCTTTTTGTTGGAAATGAAAGCATGAGAAGAAACAGGTGTGATGCCCTTAGTAATGAAGCAGAGGGATTCTACATGTTGGATGGTGAAAACCATGAGGACATGTATAGAAGACTCAAGGGCATCGCAACAACATTTCAGAAGCATGGGGCCACTCACATTGATGATGCATGGATAAAAAGAAAGTATGTGAGTGCCTTAATGCCTTTCGAACCAACGGATTTGAAGAGCTTGCAAGGTAGACACAACTATCATCAAATGACATCCAACGAAGTCATGCAATAAATGGCGTCATTCAAAGTGGCGGCAAAGAATGCTGAAGATGCCCGTGCTCGGGCCATTGGAATGCAAAAGGGTGTCAATGTGGCTCTCAAAGCCAATGTTGTTGAGCAAGAGGAAGATGAAGGAGCTTTTGAGGGGGTATCCATGGACTACCCTGATGAGGTCAAACGTGCTCATGGTGAGTACATGGCATTCTATGCAAGGAACTTTTGGAAGGACCCCGCCAAAGCCAAGTCTGAACTTGAGCGCAAGAACGGGTCAAATGGAAGAAGAGAAAGTGGCTCAAGATTGAGAACTTGCTTCAACTGTGGAGATAGACTGCACTTTGTAGCCGAGTGTCTTTATCAAAATAGAGAAGACAATGGTGGCAGGCTCATTCTTAAAGAGAAATCCAAAGCTCCTAAGAAGAAGCCATTTATTAAGAAGAATGGCCCTTTTAAGAAGCAACCCAAGATTGTTCTTGTAGCTCAAGAGGAATACTCCTCCGCAAGTGACGATGAAGAGCATGATGATAGTTCCCGCGAAGTGGTTGCTATAGCCACCACATCGACTTCTTCCTCTCTCTTCGACTCACCAAACGAGAATGCCATCAACAATAATACCACTTGTCTAATGGCAAGAGGATCCGAGGTATCAACTTCTAGCTCTTCATTTTCTAAGACTAACATAATTTTGGATATGGATGATCATGACAGTCTTGAAATGAAAGAAGAAGTTATTGCCTTGGATACTTTTTTCACTAACCTACAAGGTGAGCACAAACTTCATTTTGATGTTCTTATGAGTCAACTTGCTCAAGCCGAAGATCTCCTTGAAGAAAAGGGTAGAATTGAAAGAGAAGATGCCTTGGAGATAGCTTCTTTGAAGAATGCCTTGGAAGGGGAAGAGGAAGCTCGAGCATCTTTGGAAGAAAGACTGGAATTCCTTGAGGAGTCACAAGAAGAAGTTGTAGCTCATCTCATTAAGGAACGTGACCATGCTCTTGCCAAGGTAAAGAAACTAAAGAAAGAAAAGATTGACTTTGGGGCTGTTCATGCTAGACTTTTGGAGAAGTTTGATAATCTTGAAAGTGCTCACAAGGCATTGAAGAGTGATCATTCTACTCTAAATGAGTCTCATGACCAGCTCCAAACTCAATTGAAACGGTATGATGTGCCAAGTACCTCCACTTCATCCTTTGGAAAAGAAGACCTTGCAAGAAGTTCTCAAAACAAAGGTAAAGGAGTTATTGATGAGATACTAAGCAGGCAAAGGACAAACAATAGTAAAGAAGGTCTTGGTTACATACCCAAGATAAAGAGCAAGAAAAACAAGAAAAAGAAGAAGAAGAGCAAGACTGCTCAATCAAATACTAGCAACATTACCAATGACAAGACTAATTATGATGGTTTTGTAGGGATCAACAATCCTAACTTTGAACTATATTGTGATCATTATGGTGATGTTTATGCTAGTTATGTAGGGCCTTATGATTGTTACATTCCTTGGTCTATTTGGGTTCCCAAGACCCTTGTTACTAACATGAGAGGACCCATTGAAAAATGGGTACCTAAAACCAAGAAGTAATTTTCTTGCAGGGCTATGCTTCCGGTGGTTCTAAATGGGTACTCGATAGCGGTTGCACGAGTCATATGACCGGAAGCAAGGAGATTATCACGGAGATGCGGCCAAACCTTGATCACATTACCGTCTCCTATGGTGACAAGTCAAAATCTGAGGTACTGGGTCTCGGCAAAGTTGTGGTGGCTCACGATATCTCTCTCGTGGACGTCATGCTTGTTGATACCCTCGGGTATAACTTACTTTCAGTTCGTGCCCTTGGTAAGATGGGCTTTGCAGTTTACATTGATGCTGATTTAGTGGTACTCTTGTGGAGCAAGTCTCTTAAAGTCGCTTTCATGGGATATGTCGAAAACGACCTGTACGTGGTGGAATTTTCGGGGAAAACCACTACAGGCCCGATGTGTCTCTTCGGAAAGGCTGACGCGGGCTGGCTATGGCATCGCCGACTAGCCCACGTCAATATGAGAACTTTGCAAAGTCTCCACAAGGGTGGCCACATTCTTGGACTAAAAGAAAATGTCTATTTTGCCAAAGATCGTGTTTGCAGGGCGTGTGTTGAAGGGAAAATGCATGATTCACCTCATCGAAGGAAAACCATTATCTCTTCAAAAAGGATTTTGGAGCTCCTTCATGTGGACCTCTTCGGGCCTCCATCTCATGCAAGCCCCGGTGGGAAGAAGTATTGTCTAGTGATTGTTGATGATTACTCAAGATACACCTGGGTTTATTTTTTCAAGTTGAAGAGTGAAACTCAACAAACTGTCATCGACTTCGCCAACGAGGTTCAACGTCAACACAACGTCCCCATTTTGGCTATAAGGAGTGATAACGGCTCGGAGTTCAAGAACTACACCTTAAATGAGTTCCTAAGTGAAGAGGGGATAAGACATCAATATTTCGCTGCGTACACCCCTCAACAAAATGGTGTAGCCGAGAGGAAGAATCAAACTCTAATGGACATGGCAAGATCAATGCTAGCCGAATTCAAATCTCCATATAACTTCTGGGCAGAAGCAATATCTACTGCTTGTCATTCATCCAACCGTTTATATCTCCACAAGATCTTGGACAAGACTCCGTATGAAATACTTATCGGTAACAAGCCAAACATCTCATACTTTCGGGTATTCGGGTGTAAGTGTTTCTTTCTTATTAAAGGAGTTCGTTTATCTAAGTTTGAATCTAAGGCTTTAGAAGGTATTTTGTTGGTTATGGTGCCGAATCCCACACTTATAGGGTCTACAATAAGCTCTCCGGAACTGTTGTAGAATCTTGTAGTGTGGTGTTCGAGGAAAATGACGGTTCCCGTGCGGAGCAAGTTGGTGTTTGTGATGCAGATGTTGAAATACCCCAAGATGCCATAAGAATAATGGGCGTGGGATTCTTCCGCCCCATTGAGGAACCCCTTGTGGCGGACCGGGAAGGACAATGCTCTACTCATATAGAGCCTTCATCTACACATACTCAACATGCTCCAACCACGGGGGAAACTTCTACACCATCCCCATCAACTGCTGAAGGTCAAGTTGCTCCAGAAAGCTCCAGGCCGGATTTTCCGGTTGACACCGGATTATCCGGCCAACCCGCTACAACTGACCATTTTGCTCCTGGCGGTGAAGATATCAATGCAAGCTCCAGGCCAGATTTTCCAGCTAGACCCGGATTATCCGGCCCCTCACCAGTTCAAGCAAGTCCCATGCCTCCTGATGAAGCTGCTGCAAGTACTCCCAGGCCGGATTATCCGGCCTCTCCATCGGCCGAATTATCCGGCCCTGATTCTCTAGTTCTGCAGCCTCCTGTTATGGCTACGGATTCACCTCAAGGGCATGCGTCTCCACCACCTGCTACTGATGTTCCAGTTACTGATCAAGGCGGAGAAAATGCTTCCAATGAAGACTCAAATGATGAATCTCCTCCTCCAAGAGACAACAAACTTATTGAACTTCGTCGCAAGGCTCGGGCTGATCGTAACCTTGAGTTGAGGGGTCACACTCTCGACAAGGTTGTTGGTGATCTTCGGCGAAGGGTCTCTACAAGAAGAGAATTGGCCAGTTTTGGTGAGCATCAAGCTCATATCTCCATGGTGGAACCTAAGAAGGTCTTTGAAGATCTTGAAGACCCAGACTGGGTTGTTGCTATGCATGAAGAATTGAATAATTTCGAGCGCAACAAAGTCTAGAAACTAGTGGAGAAACCCAAAGAGTGCCGCAATGTTATCGGCACCAAGTGGATTTTCAAGAACAAGCAAGATGAGAATGGCATTGTTGTGAGGAACAGGGCAAGACTTGTGGCACAAGGGTACTCCCAAGTTGAGGGCATCGACTTTGGCGAGACCTATGCTCCCGTGGCTCGCCTTGAGTCCATCCGTATCCTACTTGCTTTTGCTGCTCATAACAATTTTAAGTTGCAGCAAATGGACGTCAAAAGTGCCTTCCTTAACGGTCCTCTACATAGTTGGTATACGTAAAGCAACCCCCGGGGTTTGAGGATCCTAACTTCCCGAACCATGTCTACAGACTCGATAAGGCACTCTATGGCCTTAAACAAGCCCCACGTGCGTGGTATGAGCACCTTAAAGAGCTTTTGTTAGATCGTGGCTTCGAAGTTGGGAAAATCGACCCCACTCTTTTTACTAAGAAGGTTAAGGGGGAGCTCTTCGTATGCCAACTATATGTAGATGATATTATCTTTGGTTCTACTAACAAAGCTTTTAACGATGAATTTTCAAAGCTTATGACTGACAGGTTTGAGATGTCTATGATGGGGGAATTACGGTTCTTTCTTGGATTCGAGATCAAGCAACTTAGAGAAGGAACCTTTATTAATCAAGCTAAGTACATCCAAGACATGCTCAAGAGATTCAAGATGACGGATCTAAATGGTGTCTCCACTCCGATGCAAACAAAATGTCATCTTGAACTCAACCCTCATGGTAAAGATGTGGACCAAAAGGTATATGATCCATGATCGGCTCTCTCCTTTACCTCTGCGCATATAGACCCGATATTGTGTTGAGTGTGGGAGTGTGTGCAAGGTATCAAGCAGCTCCTAAAGAAAGCCACTTAGTGGCAGTCAAGAGGATCTTTCGATATTTGGTTCATTCCCCCAACTTTGGTCTATGGTATCCCAAGGGCTCCAATTTCTCTCTATGTGGTTATACTGACTCAGATTGGGCTGGTGATAAGGATGATCGGAAATCCACTTCTGGATCTTGTCAATTCTTGGGAAGATCTCTTGTTTGTTGGTCCTCCAAAAAGCAGAATTGTATATCTCTCTCCACCGCCGAAGCTGAATATGTTGCTGCTGCCAGCGCTTGTACTCAATTATTGTGGATGAGGCAAACTTTAAAGGAATACGGTGTCAATTGTGACAAAGTGCCTCTTTTATGTGATAATGAAAGTGCTATCAAAATTGCGTACAATCCAGTTCAGCACACAAGGACGAAGCATATTGAGATTCGGAATCAATTTTATTCGTGACCATGTTGCTTGAGGTGATATTGATCTATCTTTTGTGAGCACGAAGAACCAACTGGCTGACATTTTTACAAAGCCACTTGACGAAGCAAGATTCTGCTATTTGAGGAATGAGCTAAATATCATTGATTCCGGGAGTTTGTCTTGATTACCCATGCACTCACTCGTACATCTCGATACTTGTTTTGTCTAGGTGTGGGCATGGATTTAGGGGGAGTGTGGTCCTAACTCATTGGGCTAACCCTCCCCCCATAATGCCAATAACAAGATATATCATTTCTCTTAATATCATGTTGTGATATGTGAGCTTATTGATGAGTATTGGTCGTGAACCCAAGATATATCTTCGCGGTGTCACACCATACACTCCAACAAGGTGGCTTCAGCCACCGCCCTCTCCCTTGTGGAGAATTGGATCTTTTTGGATGTTATTTGCTCTCCAATGTTCTTATGGGAATCACACTCAATCTTGGCTTTTATTTGATTTGGATTTTGCAATTTTGAGTGTCTAGTACCATCTCAGTTTGGCTCTCTTAATCCTAAGCCTTCCCTACCCCTAAGCCATCTATTCTTGCACACAAGTCCTTTGTACACCTTGTGGGGGTGTTGTTTGGGGACGTGCGGGCCTGGTTCTGTGTATAACAGAATCCTAGAATTTAGGCCGGATAATCCGGCCCAAGTGGTGGCCGGATAATCCGGCCCTGGCGGATTTCATCTTAAAGGGCAGGGCTCGGGGGGAAGGGCTCATAACGAGCAGCACTTCTCCCCCAGCCCTCTCCTCTTCCCCAACCGCCGCCTGCCGCCCCTCACCCTCCCCGGAGACTCTCCGGCCACCGGATTTTCCGGGCCTCCCCGGATCTTCTTCTTCGCGCCTCTGGGTACCTTATCCTCCACGTTCTTCCTCCAATGAGTGAGGGTAACTCCCTCTCTCCCCATCTTTGGCTAGATGTGTATCTTGTTGGGTGGAACATTGTCTAGAAGGATGTGTTTTTGCATAGAAATCGTAGTCTTGCAGTTTCTAGGCCCGATCTACTTTTTTGCATACTATCTAGGTGGAATCGAACATTTCTGCCAGGGCCGGATTATCCGCCCCTGGCCAGGCCGGATAATCCGGCCTGACAGATTCAATTCTGCTTCAGTTTCACTATGGCTTATCCCCTTGCTATCGCCCTTATTTCTCCTCACAGGTGGTTCCGGTGTTCCCAAGACCTACAAGCGCCGTCCTCGCGCCAAATACTTTCGGGACGACAGACAAGGTAACTTTGTGGACTTAGTTGAATTGCGGAGAAGGAAGAACGAAGAGAGACGCATGGCTGAACAATCCAAGAGGACTAGGAAGGGGGTGTCCAAGAGGAAGGGCAAGGAGCCCAAGATCAACTATAGGGCTTTGGATGTGGTCTCCTTCTCCGCCATCCGTCACCGTGACTTGTTTGCTGAGCTGCCTCGTGATGATGAGCTGGGGGATACCCGTTTCGTGTGCGTAATGTAAGGGATTTATGAAGACATCTATGCCAGGCTGAACATTAGGCCTATGCACCCACTGGTACTTGCTGAGGCTTTGGAGAAGGCGCATCTTGTGGATGCGATGTATGTGGCTGAGAGGATGGGGTTGCACCATCTCATGTATCTCCAGTGCTCTTTTGACTCTGAGGTGGTGAAGCAGTTCTTCTCCACTCTGGTGATTTGTGGGGATGAGAGAGGCACTATGGAGTGGATGACTCATGACAAGCCCATGACTACTGATTTTCACGTGTTTGCTGAGGTTCTGGGGTACCCTTTCCGCAGCAGGGATAGAGCTAGTGGCCATCGCATCATCACTCAGCTGAAGCCCAACAAGGAAGTTGCTCTCTCTCTCCTTGCACTGTGAACAATGGCATTGTGGGTACTGTGGCTGGTCTTGCTCCCATCTATGCAGCATTGGTGGGTCTCTTCCGTGACTCTATTACACCGAGTGGGGGCAACAATGACAGCATCCGTGGTCACCTTGTTCAGCTACTTCAATTTTCTCATGAGGTTGCCTCTTGCGAGGACGAGTCAGCGCAGTACAGGCTGGATGTCATGGACTTCATTTACCATGAGCTGTGTGATGCTATGTTCAACCGTCTGTCCATTCCCTATGCGCCCTACATTATGATGCTCATCCGCCACCTGCTTCCTACCGAGGAGTTCCACATTGACTCGGTGCACAAGGCCAAGAAGATATACAACAAGGTTCGGAATACCTCTCATCCCTCCTCTGCTCCTGAGGGACTCATGAGGGATCCTCGCAGGCCCCCTGTACCTCCCGTGGCTCGTGAGATCAAGCAGCTGAACTGGTTCCAGCGTCACATTCTCTGCATGGGCGTGGACACGCGCAAGGGTCAGTACGAGGCATACAGGCAACGCCATGAGTTGGCTCACTCCCAGCAGCTCATTTTCCACCACGTGTCTGGCGCTTCGGGTGCTCCTCCGGCTCCTACACCTCCCACTCTGTATGCTTGGTGGAACTCTTCCTCCGGGCTGAACTATGGTGAGCTGGAGTGACACTTGTTCCCCTCTGCGCCTGCTACTGATGATGAAGATGAGGAAGGTGACACTGAGGAGCTTGAAGATGAGGATGAGGAAGAGAATGAAGAAGAGGACGAGGAAGAGGACTACGATGAGTGATCCCTTGGGGCGCTAGCATCGCTCTTCTCCCTTTTTGGTGTCTCGATGCCAAAGGGGGAGAAATAGTTCTATTAGGGTGTCCGTGGATTTTCATGGGTCGGGAATAAGCACTTGCACTTTTCCATTCGTTATTTCTTGCTTATGCCCATTTAGCGTTGAACTTTTAAATTCGTGGTTTGTGATTTGTGGTTGAGACTTTATGTGGTTGTCTCGATGATGCCTATGGACTTCATATCATGGATTATGATTATGGTTCTATCTATTCATATCCTATTGCTGCATGTTTATCACGGAATGCGTGCTCATAATGGTTATCCGGTATTAATTGTGATTTATGTCAAGGATGCCTATTCTCTACTTCGGTGGTATGTGTTTTTCTCATATGCCTATGGAATAGATTCACCTATTTGTGTGCATTTGTATTCCAATGCAAAGCTCTTTTATGCACACATTGAGGGGAGTTCCTTTCATAGTTATCTCTGTTTGTCTTGTGTCTTTCTCCTGCAAATCCTGGTATTGTCATCTAACACCAAAAAGGGGGAGATTGAAAGGACATTTCATGTTTTCCTATGTTTTGCGTGTTAGATAAGAATACTATGGAGACTTTTCATGTATGCTAAGTGTGCAGGAAGTTTTGAGGGGGGCCGGATAATCCGCCCCACCAAGGGCCGGATAATCGGCCTACCTCATCTCTCAAGGAAGCCAAGGCGCGTCGCTCTGTGTCCAGTCGGATTTTCTCCCGGAAAATCCGAACTAGGGCGGTTTTTCCTCCCCAGGCCGGATAATCCGGGTTTCGCAATGGCCGGATAATTCGGCCCCCAGTTTTCGATCAAAAGGAGCCAAGGCACGTCGCTCGGTATCCGGTCGGACTTTCTCCCGAAAAATCCGAACTGGGCAGTTTTTCTTCCCTAGGCCGGATAATCCGGCCTTCGCATAGGACCGAATAATCCGGCCCGCAGAAGTTGATCAAGGGCAAGCTCGGCACGATGCTCAGAGAGGGGGCGGATTTTCTCCGATATTCAGTGCAGGCGATGTTTTCCCAGTGGATAATCTGGCCCTCACTTGAGCCGGATAATCCGGCCCCCAAAGTGTGCAACGGCTGGTTTTTGGAAGGGGGTATAAGTACCCCTTCTTCTCCAACGTTCAGAACTCTTAATTCATTCGAAATTGCCCAGACCTTGTGCAAGAGCTCTCATTCTCGATCTCCCACTTCAACCACCCGAAGGTCTTGATCTTTGGTGGAATTGAAGGAGGAGAATTTCATCATCAACATCAAGAATCAAGCACTTCAACTCCTCTCCATTCACTTGGAGAAATCCCTGATCTAGTATTCTTGTCAATACCTAGATCTTGTTATTGTATTTGACAACTTTGTTCTTGTGGCAGCTTGTTGTCATTTTGGGAGCCTCCAAGTTGTTATGGAGTTGTTGCCCCGCTAGTTGTGTAAAGGCGCCGGTGCCCACCTCGAAGGGTACCTATAGTGGAAGGTGGATCAGGCATGTTGTGGCGAGATCCATCGGAGAACAGGGTAAGGCCTTTTGTGGCGTGGTGGTCTTAGTACCGCCCACCCCTCCAACGCCGACGTACTTCCCTTAACAAGGAAGGAACTGCGGTCAAACAAATCCTGTGTCTTCGCGTGCTTCACTTCGGTTTACTCGTTCCTCTTCCACTCGCTCTTTACTCGCTAGTAGATAGGTTTGCATATAGGGAAATTCCATCCAATAGTTTATCTAGAGAATTTACCCTTTGTGCTAAGCCTAAAATTGAAAAAGAATTAAAAATTGGTGTAGCACCTATTCACCCCCCCCTCTAGGTGCCCATACGATCCATTTCAAACTGGGCTATGAATTTGAGGATTCTCCTCACTGCTGCACAAAAGCAATATGTGCTAGATGCGCCGCTAGGCCCCCCACCAGCTCCTGATGCCCCTGACAAGGAAAAGAATGTCTATGTGACTCGTCAGGAGGACCACAACTTAGTTCATTGCGGCATACTGTATGGGCTAGAGCCAGAACTTTGAAAGCGTTTCGAAAATGGCAATGCCTTTGATACCATGGGAGAATTGAAAATGATTTTCGATACCCATGCTGCTGTAGAGAGTTATAATGCTACAGAAAAGTTCTTTAGCTGCATGATGGAGGAAAACAACTCCGTTAGTGAGCACGTACTCAAAATGTCTGGGTACACCGATAAGCTTGTGTCCTTGGGAATAACGATTCCCATTTACTTAGGCATACATTGTGTTCTCCAATCTCTGCCACCTAGCTACAAGAGCTTCGTGATGAACTATAATATGCAGGGCATGAAGAAGTCTCTTCCCGAGCTCACAATGCTTAAGACCGAAGTGGAGATTAGGAAAGAACATCAAGTGTTGATGATCAATAGGACCACCGGTTTCAAGAAAGACAAGAAAGGCAAGCACAAGGGAAAGAAGGGTGGCAAGTCTGTTGCCACGCCTGAAAAGATACCCCGAGATGGCCCTAAGTCTGACACCGAGTGCTACTATTGTAAGGGGCCAGCCATTGAAGCAATCGCCCCAAGTATTTGGCGGACAAGAAGTCCGGCAAGGCAAACAAAGGTATATGTGATATACATGTTATTGATGTGTACTTGACTAGTACTCGCAGTAGCACCTGGGTATTTGATACGAGATCGGTTGCTAATATATGTAACTCGGTTCAGGGGCTACGAAACAAGCGAAAACTAGCAAGGGATGAGGTCAGGATGCGGGTCGGCAATGGATAAAAAGTTGATGTGATCGCCGTCGGGACGCTACCTCTCCATTTACCATCGGGATTAGTTATAAACCTAAATAATTGTTATTTAGTGCCTGCACTGAGCATGAACATTGTATCTGGATCATGTTTGATGCAAAGTGGTCATTCCTTTAAATCTAAAAACAATGGTTGTTCGATTTATAAGAATGATATCTTTTATGGTCATGCACCTATGTTGAATGGTTTATTTCTGATAGATCTCGATAGTAATATTACACACATTCATAATGTTAATGCTAAAAGAGTAAACTTGATGATGATATGTCTACATATATGTGGCACTGCCGTCTAGGTCATATTAGCGTTAAACGCATGAAGAAACTCCATTCTAATGGAATTTTGGAATCACTTGATTTTGAATCATTTGATACATGTGAGCCATGCCTTATGGGCAAGATGACTAGAACACCGTTTTCCGGTTCAATGGAACGGGCGACACATCTATTGGAAATCATACATACTGATGTGTGTGGACCAATCGATTAAAGGCTGAGGTGGATATCGTTATTTTGTTACTTTCACGGATGATTTGAGTAGATACAGTTATATCTATTTGATGAAACACAAGTCTGAAACTTTTGAAAAGTTCAAGGAATTTCAGAATGAAGTGGAAAATCATCGTAATAGAAAGATCAAATTTCTACGGTCTGACCATGGAGGAGAGTATCTAAGTTACGAGTTTATCACACACATGAAAGAGTGTGGAATAGTTTCACAACTCACGCCTGCCGGAATACCACAACGTAATGGTGTGTCGGAACATCGTAATCGTACCTTATTGGATATGGTTCGATCTATGATGTCTCTGAATGACTTGCCACTGTCATTTTGGGGTTATGCACTGGAAACAGCTGCATTCACTTTAAATCGGGCACCATCTAAATCCGTTGAAACGACACCGTATGAATTATGGTTTGGAAACAAACCTAAGCTGTCATTTCTTAAAGTTTGGGGATGCGATGTTTATGTGAAGAAACTTCAACCAGATAAACTCGAACCCAAAGAGGAAAAATGCGTCTTCATAGGATACCCTAAGGAAACAATTGGGTATACCTGCTGTCACAGATCCGAGGGCAAGGTTTTTGTTGCCAAGAATGGATCCTTTCTTGAGAAGGAGTTTCTCACGAAAGGTGTGAGTAGTCGGAAGGTAGAACTCGAAGAGGTTATTGAACCTTCTCTTCATGGAATGGCGAGTGGCGCAGCACCAGAAGTTGTTTCGGAGTTGACTTCACCTGATGAAGAGAGAGCTAATGATAATGATCATGAAACTCCGAAAGAGGACACTACCGAACCTCGCAGGTCAAGCAGGACATGTGCAGCTCCTGAACTGTACGGCAATCCTGTTGTGAATTTCATGGTTGATGAAATGGATGACCCTGCGACATATGAAGAAGCGATGATGAGCCCGCATTCCAACAAATGGCTGGAAGCCATGAAATCCGAGGTGGAATCCATGTACGAGAACCAAGTTTGGAACTTGGTGGACTTACCTCACGATCGAAAGGCCGTTGAGAATAAATGGATTTTCAAAAGAAAAACTGATGCTGATGGTAATGTGACCATCTATAAGGCTCGACTTGTCGCAAAGGGGTTTCGACAAATTCAAGGAGTTGACTACGATGAGACATTCTCTCCCGTAGCGATGCTTAAGTCGGTTAGGATTATGTTAGCAATTGCTGCATATTTCGATTATGAAATATGGCAGATGGATGTCAAAACTGCGTTCCTCAATGGTAATATTGAAGAAGAGTTGTATATGATACAACCTAAGGGTTTTGTCGATCCTAAGTATGCTAATAAGGTATGTAAACTTCAGCGATCCATCTATGGACTGAAGCAAGCATCCCGAGTTAGAATCTCCGCTTTGATGAGGTGATCAAAGAGTTTGGATTTGTCCAAACTTCTGGAGAGGCTTGTATTTACAAGAAAGTGAGTGGGAGCAATGTGGCATTTCTGATATTATATGTGGATGACATATTATTGATTGGAAATGATATAGATCTTTTAAACTGTGTTAAAAGTTATCTAAACAACAAATTTTCGATGAAAGACCTTGGTGAAGCGTCATATATATTAGGCATTAAAATCTATAGAGATAGATCAAGGTGCCTAATTGGGCTATCGCAGAGTACATACCTTGATAAGATATTAAAGAAGTTTAATATGGACGAAAGTAAGAAGGGGTTCTTACCTATGTTGCAAGGCAAGGCATTGAGTAAGACTCAAAGTCCGGCTATGGCGGAAGAAAGAGAGATGATGGATAAGATCCCCTATGCCTCGGCCATAGGCTCTATTATGTATGCCATGCTATGTACAAGACCGGATGTGGCACATGCTATTAGTTTGACTAGTAGGTACCAATCGATCCAGTTCTAACATGGATAGCGGTAAAGAACATCCTCAAGTACTTGAGAAGAACTAAGGATATGTTTCTTATATACGGAGGTGAAGAAGAGCTAGTCGCTAAGTGTTATGTTGATGCTAGCTTTGACACCGATCCGGATGACTCTAAGTCTCAATCCGGATACGTATTTCTCTTGAACGGAGCAGCAGTTAGTTGGAAGAGTTCCAAACAACCTGTGGTGGCTGGATCAACGACAGAGGCGGAATATGTTGCTGCTTCAGAAGCGGCGCAGGAGGCGGTTTGGATGAAAGAGTTCATTACGGAACTAGGTGTAGTTCCCAGTGCGTTGGATCCAATGGTGATCTATTGTGACAACAATGGAGCCATAACCAACGCAAAGGAACCGAGGTCTCACAAGAATTCCAAGCATATTAAGCGCCGGTTTCACTCCATCCGCGAGCATGTCAAGGATGGAGATATAAAGATTTGTAAAGTACACACGGACCTAAATGTAGCAGATCCGTTGACTAAAGTTCTCCCTAGGGCAAAACATGATCAACACCAGAACTCCATGGGTGTTAGATTTATCACTAGGTGAACTAGATTATTGTCTCTAGTGCAAGTAGGAGACTGAAGGAAATATGTCCTGAGAGGCAATAATAAAGTTGTTATTATATATTCCTTATATATGGTAGATGTTTATTTTACATGCCAGAATTGTATTGATCAGGAAACATCAATACATGTGTGTTTAATAAACAAAAAGGGTTCCTAGTTATGCCTCTCTTATAGACTAGCTTGTTGATTAACAAGATGATCAAGGTTTCCTGATCATGGACATTGGATGTTGTTAATAACAAGGTCACACCATTGGTGGAATGATGTGATGAACTTTCATCCGAAGTATAGCATTATGATCAAGTCATTATGTTTATATTGCTATAACATCATACGAAGTAATCTTTATCCTTAGACCATGAGATCATGTTAATTGCTAACACAGGAAGAGTATCTTGATAACATCAAACGTCACACCGTATGTGGTGACTATAAAGATGGGTTCAGTACTACGAAGGTGTTATGTTGAGGCTCATGGATCAAGAGTGGAATTTGTCAATCCCGATGACGGATAGATATACTTTGGGCCCTCTCGGTGATATCACATTAAGATAGCTTGCAAGCAAGTGATGTGATCACTAGAATGTTATATCACGGGAACGAGAAAAGAGTGCATGTCGGTAACGAGATCGAACTAGGTATGGAGATACCGATGATTGAATCTCGGACATGTAATATATCGAGAGACAAAGGGATTTAGTTACAAGCGTTAAAGGTTCTCACAATCACAGAAGTCATCGTTGAATGTGTAGGAGTCAGTACGGATCTCTAGGTCCCGCTGCTGATTATTGATCGGAGAAGGGTCTCGATCATGTTTGCATTATCGCGAACCATAGGGTGGCACACTTAAGAGTTACCGGACACCATTTTGGAGCACATATGTTTCAGACGAAAGAATTGCAAAGCGCAGGAATTGTTTCAATAGAAACCGGAAATTGTTTCGGGTGAAATTGCAGAAAGTGGTTCGGCATGTGATATTGAAATATTGCAAGGGGATATATGTGAATGTTTGTTAATTAAAGTAATTAACTAAATTCTGAATAAATTTAATAAAAGAGTTTTATTAAATGAGAGAGCATTAAATTTGGAGAAATTTAATGCATTTAAAGTGGAGACTTTAAAAGGGAATGTGAAGAGGCATTTTAATGTGGAGGGGTTACCACCACATGAATGGGGGAGGTGAGGGGTCACCCCCCATGCGCCGGTCATGGAGAGAGGGGGCACCCCCTCCTCCTATAAAAGGCCACCCATTCCCTCCTTCATCCTCACACCTCCTTGTGAAGGATCTCTCCCCCTCTAGAATTATTCCCCCATGGTCTTGGATTAGCGAGATACATCTTCCCGGTGGCATTTCGTCTAGAAGGAGTTGCTGCTTCCGCTGGATCGCTGGAGCGAGGAGGTGGAGGTTGTCCGGTGGCTTGAACGTGTGTGCGAGTACGGATGCGTTGCTGAGTTGCGGCGCTCGGACTTCCTCACGATCTTGAGATCGGCAAGTGTACGACTACATCAACCATAAGTTCCTACTCGTTAACAAAACTCGTTGTCTTCGAGGGTAAGTTCTCGTTGGATGTATGTCCACCCGTTGCTTTGTACCTAGTAGATAGATCTTGGCGTGTAGTTCACACCGTAGGAATTTTTTTGTTTTCTATGTTGTGGACCCAACATGCCCCGACTAAGAAGCTACCATGGTGGTCTCTGATAACCACACCACCTCCTCCTACTCCATCCACTCCGCGGAAAGCGCCATCGACGTTCACTTTCACCCAGCCCTCGTCCGGAGTGAGCCAGTGCTCAACCTTTTTTGAACTTATAGCCTCTTGTGGTTTCTGAATATTACTCCATTTCTCAACCCCTGCAACAGTTTTCAGGGCAGTTGTCCTAGGATCCTCCACCCTCTTTGTTTCCCTTGAATCGTTGCGTGCTTGCCAAAGATTGTACAACATGGTGAATAACCACGAGATATGCTCACTCGACGCCTTCCCTATCCAATCCAGCAGCCAGCCTTTCAACTCTGAATGACACCTCAAGAGCTTGGGTGGGATGGCCAGGTTACACTGTGTCTTCTCTTGCAACAAAGACCAAGCAGACTTCGAGTGAGGGCAAGTCCAAAACCGATGTACCAAATTTTCAGTTCTGCCGCACGCCGGACAGACCACGCTGTCCTTGATTTTTCTATGACAAAGTTCGGTACCAATAGCCAGACCATTCTCCACAAGTCTCCAACAGTGAACTTTCATTTTCCCCGGAACTTGAGAGTCCCATAAAGCCAACCACCCTTTGTGCTCATCACACGATCTGGAAGATCCAACACGGCCGGTAGCATTTCTCTTCATTTCAATGTCTAAATGATAGGCAGATCGTATAGAGAAAATACCATTCTTTGTGAAATTCCAAGCAAGGAAGTCAGATGATCCTGGCCTCCCTATTGGGGTTTTAAGCACATCCTCCGCATCTACTGGAACAAGGTGACTTCGGTAAAATTTGATCTGCTTTAACACATGAAATACATTGTCCTTACATTGTTAAAACTTAGAACCAGCGCATTAAAAAACTCAAAACATTTAGAATGACCTGTTGCTCCCCTAAAATCATGCCTGATTATGACATGTCAGAGATTTCACACCACGTAATAACCTATTAATATTTTTACTTGGAAAAAATAGGAAAACACAAAGAAACTAGGTAATCATAAATATTTGTGATTCCTTAAATTCAAAAATATTATGGATTGTTCAAAGTCCTGTAAAATTCTAGAAACCATGGAACAAATTTACTACCAATTTTCTCTCACATTTTCCTCTTTGTGATTCCTGTGTTTTCAGAATATGTTTATGGAAAAACCATTACTTTACAATTTCTTCTTATTTAATTGTTACCACTAAAATTTCTTATAAAGCTTTGTTAAAAATGCGTCTATATTCTTGAAATTTGAACTTCATTATTCACCCCTTCTTCCTGAGATTTGTTGAGATCTTTTGCAAAACAAAACTAGGTTTTTTCATGATTCTCCTCATTTTTCGTGAAAATTGTATACTTCTATGGTGGCTAGACTGGCATAGCCCTCATGTGTGAAACCAGTGCCATGTAACACTTAAACCTTTTTCTATTGGGAAAGGGAAAAATCCAGACGTGTGACATTTGGAAGGACTAAGAATTTATCATGCTGGAGTTTGGACAAAACTTAGAATTCAAAAATGATGGAGAAACTAAAAAAAATACATCTTCCATAAAGTTAAGATGGGGCAAAAAAGTAACATAATGGAATAATGACAATTGAGTTCCAATATATTTGTTGAACTAGTCTAGACAATACACCATTCTAGGATATGCATCTATGTCTTTTTATACTACAATTGGGATGGTAGTGGTCATCATTAGCTCCTACATGCATTTTCTGAGAAATAAATATTCAAATTCCTCAAAGAATCCATTGTTTTATGGGTGTAGCTCAAAGACATGTATCATCAAGGCATAACTACGAGAGCAAGCTGGGATGGATAAAAAAGTATATTATGTGGTGAAACCTAAAGTTTGCAACACCTACTCTTTAATTGTACCATTGGAAAGAAAATTTAGAAATTTATTGTGAAAAGTTCTCTTTTTGTTTAGAAATATGCTAAAAATATCCTAGAAAAAATGGCAGTGCTTTATGCTTTAACCATTACCATGCTGTATTCAATATGTTAGTTAACTTGTAGTTTTTCTAGAGAAATATGTACGGTTGAATTCCTCCTCAAAGTACAAAAGGAATATTGGTTGTAATCCATTGCAACATTTATTCATGTGGAGAGGCTTCATGACAATGATGCAATTCATTCGGTCATGGCTCTTTCTCTTTTATTCAATAAAACATGACTCTGTTTTTTCATGAGAGAAAATGACCACGTAGGTTCCTTCAAACCCGTAAATTTTTACTAACCCCAGCACTAGTAAATTTTGGTAATGAACAAGATGACAAAGCAAACATAATGATATGATATATCGAAAACCTACTATTTTTTAAACATATTACTCATAGTGATATGACAAAGAACATATTACTCATAGAAATTAAACACATATGCCTTTTCCTATTTCTTCTTTTTTCTTTTACTGGATTGTTGCCTCTTGTAAATTGTGTGCATCTTTAGTTGAAGCAGAGGCTAAAAATTGGTTGTGTGGAAAGTGGACGATTGTTTTTATCTTCAGAAGTCAAGTAGGTGGGTTCTATCAAACATCTACTCATTGATAGATGTTATCTTCAATGATATACTTTTAGAAACTATATATATTCTCAATTGTAGGTTTAGCCCTTTAGTCGGTTGCTAGTACTTGTTAGAGCAATCCGGTTCGCCGGTACTTGCTAGTGCAATCCATGTGTCGATACAACTTTTTCCATAGAAGATATTGAACTAACCAAGTATTTTAATAGACCCTTTTTATCGAAAATCTAATGCAGAGCATGCACATTTTTTGAACTTTGAGTCAGCAGTTTCCGATGCAAAAAGGGATAAAAAGGTGATCATTGATCAACACTTTATAGGAGGCACAACTTGGCAGATGGGCGTTGGTTTGTTGTTTAGGTCACCGTTTTAGTTAAGTTTTCACGCTCCTTTGGTTAGCCGGTGAAGATTTACGATGGATGAGGTAGGCGTCCATTATGATCACTGGCTCAAGGGAAGTGACTGGGGAAGGCTGCGCCGTTTCGTGGCAGGCTAGGCCACAACTCCCACTAGGCACACACCAAGTTGGTGCATCTGCGTCAACTTCCAGCCTTGGAGGTGGACAAGCTAGGAGCGAGGGAATCACACAAATAGTACGGAGTAGAAACCATCATCAAGCACTAAGAGAAAGCCTCAGATGGTAGGTTTTTTTAAGATAGTGGAGTGTTGAACTTCCAAAGTTCTCGAGATTCTTTCCCTCCAAGTGAGCTAACTAAAAAGTTCAGCTAGAAACGGGTGGTTTGACCGTTCCTTGGGCCGCAGGTGACACGCTAGTTTGCTGAGATTTAGATTCTTGCAGTATATCGACGTTGAGGACAACGATTATGTAGTGTACAACTGGTCTGAAATGTTTGCATTAGCAATTTGACAAGGCAATCTAACGATTACTTAGCAATAAAGTACAATTGCGAGATTATCGTACTGTATCTGCGTTCTGTCAAGTACAGTGTTCTCGGGTTGCAAAAGGTAAATTAATTACCCATCTGGATCACTGTTCACTGAAAAATTACTAGTACTACAAGGTACCATTATTATTTTGGTAACCACGAATTGATCATGCGTGTAGGTAATGACCAACTTGCATGAACTAATGATCCTCTCTATCCGGATGTACGGTTCCCAGATTATTTAGAAGACAGGCGGCATGCGCCTGCCGTGCATGTTCACCAAGGCGTACTAGGGTGGCTAAAAGAAAAATCGAGAGCTCGAACGAAATGCATGGTCCGTACCAGAACCGGTGCAGTGGATAAGCTGCCCTTTCCGACGAGGTGGGGAGTTATCTTATTAAACCCGTTGGGACGTGGAGAAAACAGTGACACTGTTGAAGATGGGCAGCGCCAAGTTCCCAACATTTTGTACTAACAAGATTTTTCGCTTGCCAGGTCACAGACGGGCAGACGGGGTCTGGTGCTATCCAGAGGATCTGCATCTTGAGACAGAGGTTTTGTCCCGTCGTAAAAAGAGGGGTCGCTGGTGCGGAAAATCAGTTTAGAGCCCGTCCACACTTGGTCCTGTTTTTGATTTTTTTTAAATGCATCATATATTTCTAGAAAAAAATACCTACGTGTAGCGAACAATATGAAATACATGTTTGCAAAATTTGAATGGAAAATATCTCCCGTGGGCTTCGAAGTTTGTTAGGAATTTGGCAAGGAGAATTTTGCAAAATGACTCTCACGGCATCTTTTACGGGACGGAGGGAGTACATGTTTGCAAAATTTGAATGGAAAATATTTTGTATTTCGGAGGCAGCAAAGATGAAAGATATGATAATTTTTGTAAAAACGGAAGCTCATTCAAAATTGCACCATTTATACTCAAATCTAAAATTTTCTCTTTTTCGCAAAGGCCAGAATACAATGTATTTTCACATGATCTTTTGCACACATGTATTATAACTTAGGCCAGAATAGTTCTCAGATTTTTTTAAAAAAAATTTAGGTTGATTTTTAAAAATAATATAAAATCGTCCATGGAGGACGGGCTCCAAATCGACCTGGTGGTACTACAAGGAGCTACAGTTGTTGTCGGTACCCGTGATTTTACCGATTTACTGGTCCTCGAGGAATTGGAATGCATATGTAGTATGTTTGTAAAGCTCTGGATTGTACTAGTACATGGATCCTAGCTTAATAATGCAGCCTCGAGATGTCATGGAGTATCTAAACGTTTCTCTGATGTGGAAAAGGCGGATGGATGGGACCACCTTGTTTTCTTAATCGAAAACACACTCTTGATGGCTGGCAAATCTCTGTCTTTCTTGATTCCCGTGGAGATCTTCTCCCTAGGATAGCAAAATGTTCATCGCAATCCGCGGACCATTGTAGATAAGCGGGAATTTGACTTCCTAAGGATGCTAACAAGAGGCAACGTGTTAGTCGCATCAGCATCGAAACCCTCCCAAACAAAATAAAAGAGTAGGAGAGTGTGCAAAATTATCGTACTCCGTAGTACTCCACTACTATTATTACCAGCTGCAAGCTACAGTCCAGCAGTACCGGACTGAAACGTAAAATGGCCAAATCATGTTCCAGCGGGGTCAACTCGAGTCGACAGGACCAAGGCGACGGCCTCCTTTTTCCTGGGCCTCCGTACCCTACGGCCGGCGACAGTGGGCAAGCAGGCACCGTGGCCACGAGCGCCGCCCGTGTTCCCCCGCCACCGCGCCCCGCCAAAAAAAAAAGATGGCGAGGACACGACGCGGACCCGGCCTCTCACGGGTCCCGACCGCTCGTACCGGACCACTATTTTGCGATAGCTACTGTTCATCTCCTTAATCAGAATAAATAAATACCCATATCAATTACCATCATGGTCCGCGAGACTGGAACCTGATCCAGCAAAAACGAATCGATCCCGTCTGCAGTCTGCTTGCTTGCTTGAGCACGGCGGAGATCTGGAACGTTTCGCCTGATGACCGACGCCGTTCATCACGTCAACGTCATCGGCTGGGACATGCTGCTGATGTTCAAGTGTTCATCAACGCACGCACACGCGAGGAGCCAAAAAGAGGCGATGGACGGACGGACGCGGCTACTCCCCCCATCATTTGTTTTGTTCATCAACAAACTGTAGTGTGCAGTGAAGCCACTTGAACAACAACTGCAACAGCAACCCGCGTGTCATCGGCTCGTCGCAAAAGGGAAACCACGCACAGTGTTTCGGTATAGATTGGGTGCACGATGCGTGCGTGCGCCGGTTTCAGCAGGTCGGGTCTCGTTGCCAAGGTCGGGTCCTGGACCCTTTGCCTCCTTGGGGCTGATCGGACTGGTTGGTAACAGCTGACTTTCCAATATTTTATGGATCGCGATAGGTGTAAATTTTTCTCTAGTTCCAGGCTGGAGCTTCCAGCGATCTTGGCTGCAAATCCGGGCTATAAAAATTGTCCAGGTGCCGTGATGAAACAGTAGTGTCGTACTGTCGTGGACGCGATGAGCTCAATCAGCTCGTGGAAGTTACACAACCAACCCAACCAGTTCGGCTGGGTAATCAGTCGCCGTCTACCGGAGTTCGGCAGGCAGAGATTTTCTCCTGGGAGATATACACTTGTGTGCCCAAAGATTCGCATCCTGTATCTGTCGCTCGACCGTATGTCTCCGGCTTGGGTGGTCTTGAATGCCCGATGGTGACCCGTCGTTCGTGAGCAAAAGAGAGCCTGGCCTTCTCCGGCCGGCCGGCCGGAATGGCTTTCACCTCCTGCTACCACGACGTACACGTGGTAGCCAGGCTTGTGTTCGTACCACACCGGCAAGGGGGCGCACATGGCCGTGCGTTGTGCTGCGGGGAGAAGTGGCGCGGCATGTGCAGTGTACCGTGAGAGGCTACATAGGTAGCGTGGTACGTTGCTCGAGCTAGCTGTCAATCGATCGTGTGGTAGTACTACGCTCCGGGCTGGGGTACACAAACAGCGACGCCAACGCTGGTCCCTCTCATCTCATCCGTGGCAGCTAGCGTGTCATGACCAGCAACCCGTACTTCACCAACCTTTGCTTGCCACTTTGGCTGTCTAGTTACCGTCTGGGCATCTGTACGGCAATGACACGTAACTGTCAATGATCAGGGTTTGGTCTTTGGTGTACCTACGTGCAAGGAAAGAAAAAACCGAACACCACACTGTTGGACTTGGACACGACCCATGTGAAAATTTCCTTTCTAATTGTACGAAGAGAAGACAATATGTAAACTAAATAAGTAGTACATATTCTTAAAATACCGAAGGAAAATTTTTCAAAGTTCATATGATACTATTTTGAAGCAAAGAGGCTGAAGGTGCTTGACACGCCACAAGAAGAACAAAGAACATGTAGCAAGATTCCAAGTTGATGAAATTTTTGACCCAGAGTATAGTGCATATGTTCTCTTATAAAAAAGTCTAAGAATTTCAGTCATGTGAACCAAAAGGTCAACATAGGATGGATGATTTATTAAGGATTTAAATTCTCCAAAACTCTTACCAAGGTCCTTTTAATTAAATAAGCTCTTACACCGAAAGAGTAAAATGCCACGATATTCTAGAAAAACACAATTTTGGCTCGAGACAATGCACATTTTTTACTTGAAACTATTTATTCTTTGTCAATGTTGGCAAGCTTGCTTGAAAAGGCACTTTTTGGACTTTACCTAACATGTAACCTTGGTTAATTTAACATCCCACGATTACCGAAGAGATATGTATCTTGGGAGACTAGAAAAGATAGTACTACCTCCGTCCCGGTTTAAAGGGCCTACGCGTATACAGTGGCAGAGCTAGAAACGGAGCAAGACAGGTGCTAACCTGTAGTGGGTAAAAAAACTATATAGCTTGCAACTCAAATAAACCATGAGTAGTAAAATGTATTGATATAAATAGTCTAATACGAAAATCAAAATGTATAAGTTACTCACTGGGCTGAGTAGTTCGAAAATAGATAAAAGAAATTCACACGAAGACAATGAGGAATAGTAGGAAGCTGAGCAACATAGAGGGCAGAAAATAGAAGCAGAGCACGGAGCTAGCACTGCCGTCTACCGCTAGCCATGCCAAATTGCCAATCGTCTCCCGAACCCAGCATGCATGCAAGATTTGAGAGTGGGACCGGTGGTGTTTGTGACCTGAACTACTACTCCTCTCTTCGAAAATATAAGACGTTCTAGTTTTGTGAATCGAATGTATCTAGACGTCTTCTAGTATATAGGTTCATAGAGGTTCGGAATGAAGTTATACACTAAAAAGAGTCTAGATACATTGTTTTCACAAAGCTAAGACATCTTATATTTCTGAACGGAGGGAGTACTAGCTAATCCGGTGTGCAACTTTGCTGGACCGGTGCTACAACCGGGTAGCAACGGCCACAGCTCCGCCCCTGCGCGTATAGCTAGATCATTTATTTGACCAATAAAATATAAATTATTTAACATAAATGTCATATCATTATAAAATACAATATCTAAATTTTATAATGATATAATTTTTATTTTAAATAATTAATATTTTATTGATCAAATTAACAACCTAAGTACGCGCGAAGGCCCTTTAAAGTGGGACGGAGGGAGTACGGAGTAGATGTTTTGGTGCTATCAAACCTGGCAAGATTCACCGAACCTGCTAGGAGCAGGATTCAATGAAACTGATACGGCGATAGCAATGCCTCGTTAGGTTTTGCATCGTGTTAGATAATACTCTCTCTATTTTAAAATATAAGATGTTTAGTTTTATGAACGAAGTGTATTTAGATCGCTTTTAGTGTGTAGATTTATCTATATTTTGAGTGAACCTATATACTAAGAGGTTTTTAGGTACACTTTTTTCACAAAGCTAAAACATCTTATATTTAAAACGGAGGAAGTACTCCAGTAACTTTTATAAAATAAATTGTTGTACTCTCTCCATTCCTAAATAAGTCACTTAAGTTTATCTAGATTCGCATGTATGTATATAATAAAATGTATCAGATATATCCAAATCTAGACAACCAGAGGGATTACTTACTATACAAATCGCTGCCTTTGGAACATACAACATGGCTGTGATACCAAGTGGCCTCAGAGAAGAACATTTCTGCCTCTCGCATAGACGCACGATATCTCTTATTCGCGGTGAAAATGGAACGCGAGATTGGGAGGATCGGATAGGGACTCGCAACTAATGACCAAATTACTTCGAAAAAACTAATGACCAATTTAATCAGCACGAAATGTACTTACTGAAGCTAAAAGATGAAAAGCAACAGGTCAACGACCAACAATATTTCTCTTCTTGTTCCCATCTGGGTAATTTACCTACCAGTTGTCAATGTAAGTGCGGATATAAAAAAATAGAACCAGTGAAGCTTGTTCTGTAGCTGGAAACCAGAAACCAGTAGCATAGTTTATCTTGCCGGCTGGTGATGTCTGATGGCGATGTGCAATATGATTGCCTATGTTTTCCAGGAGTTTTGCCACATATTTAAGCATCACTAATAGAAAATGGGCCTTTGGTTCGGGCCATTAGTCCCGGCCGTGGCTGAGGCCGGGACTAATGGTCCGAACCAGACGGCCCAAGAAGGCCGAGACACTATGTTCCGATCCGTAAGAAACCATTAGTCCCGGTTTAAGATACAAACCGGGACAAATGGGTCTAGGCCGGCGCGCGTGCTCCTGGCAGAACCTTTAGTCCCGGTTTGTATCTCAAACCAGGACTAATGGCCTGGCCCTATATATATGCACCCAGCCCTCCACTCTCTCCTGTTTTTTTCCTATGTGAGAGGTGGGTATAACTTTGTGCTAACTTTTTTTCTTCATATGCACTAGAGGTGTTCGGTGAAATGCTTAGAGTGATGCCACTTGAGTTTACACAAAACAAAATATGATATGAGGTGTCAGAGCGAAACTTAAGGTTTCTCCTCTTTGTTTTGAAGTGTCCTAAAAGGTTCGCAACTATTTTCTCGTTTTGACTGCGCGGTACTAATTTAAACATCGTGATTGCGTTTGATATATATGCATGGTTGTATGATGCAGATGAGCCACCCATGGATGTACGGTGACCGACGCTCTGACGCTTACAGAGAAGGCGTGCGTTCTTTTCGCCTTGTGGCCGAGGCGAACAAGCGGCGGGATGGTTTTATGTGTTGTCCATGTATTGAATGTCGGAATGAGCAGGCTCACACTTCCTCAAGAGTCATTCAGAGCCACCTGCTTCGGTCCGGTTTCATGTCCGGCTATAATGTTTGGACCAAGCATGAAGAAAGAGGGGTTATGATGGAAGACGTCGATGAAGAAGAGAACGATGATGGCAACTACCGATCTATGTTCCCTGAATATGATGATACCGCAGTTGAAGATAATGAAAAAGAAGGGGGTGAAGAACGGGAACCAGATGAGCCCGTTGATGATTTTGGTCGGGTCATTAGTGATGCAAGGCGAGACTGCGACATAGAAAAGGAGAGGTTGCAGTTCGAGCAGATGTTACAGGACCACAACACATTGTTGTATCCAACTTGTGAAGATGGCCAGAAGAAGCTGGGTAGCACAATGGAATTGTTGAAGTGGAAGGCAGAGACCGGTATGACTGACTCGGGATTTGAAAAGTTGCTGGTAATAATGAAGAAGCTGCTTCCAAGAAATAACCAATTGCCCTCCAGTATGTACGAAGCAAAGAAACTTGTCTGCCATCTAGGATTAGACGTGCAGAAGATACATGCATGCCCTAATGACTGCATCCTCTACCGCGGTGAGAAGTACGAGAATATGGATAAATGCCCGGTATGCACTGCATTGCAGTATAAGATCAGAAAAGATGACCCTGGTGATGTTGAGGGCGAGCAACCAAGGAAGAGGGTTCCTGCCAAGGTGATGTGGTATGCTCCTATAATACCACGGTTGAAACGTTTGTTCAGAAATAAAGAGCATGCCAAGTTGTTGCGATGGCACATGGAAGACCGTAAGAAAGACGGGATGTTGAGGCACCCTGCTGATGATCGACAGTGGAGAAAAATCGAGAGAGACTTCCTGGACTTTGCTAGTGACGCAAGGAACTTATGGTTTGGTCGAAGTACCGATGACATGAATCCTTTTGGGGAGCAGAACTGCAGTCACAGCACCTGGCCCGTGACTCTATGTATCTACAACCTTCCTCCTTGGTTGTGCATGAAGCGGAAGTTCATTATGATGACAGTGCTCATCCAAGGCCCGAAGCAACCCGGCAACGACATTGATGTGTATCTAAGGCCATTAGTTGATGAACTTCTACAGTTGTGGGCCAAACCAGGTGTACATGTGTGGAATGAGCACAAATAGCAGGAATTTGACCTACAAGCATTACTGTTCGTAACCATCAATGATTGGCCTGCTCTTAGTAACATTTTAGGACAGACGAACAAAGGATACAATGCATGCACGCACTGTTTAGATGAGACTGAAAGTATATATCTGGATAAATATAGAAAGAATGTGTACCCGTACAATCGTCGTTTTCTTCCGCCCAGTCATCCCTTAAAGAAGAAAGGCAAGCATTTCAATGGCAAGGCAGAAACCCGGACGAAGCCTGTCCCCCGTAGTGGTGCCGATGTATTTGGTATGGTCAAGGATTTGGATGTAATCTTTGAAAAGGGTCCTAGAGGACAACCTATTCCGAAAGACCCCATTATCGGACACGCACCCATGTGGAAGAAGAAATCTATATTTTGGGAGCTACCCTATTGGAAAGTGCATGAGGTCCGCTCTGCAATCGACGTGATGCACCTGACGAAGAATCTTTGCGTGAATATTCTAGGCTTCCTGGGCTTGTATGGGAAGTCAAAAGATACCCCGGCAGCACGGGAGGACCAGCAACATCATAAAGGACGATACGGCAAGCATCCAGGGCTGTTTCAAGGGCTTGCCAGCTACGCTCTTACCAAAGAAGAGAAGGAAATCTTTTTTGAAGTCCTTTTCAGTAGCAAGGTCCCGTCTGGCTTCGCGTCGAATATAAAGGGAATAGTAAATATGAAAGAGAAAAAATTTCAAAACCTAAAGTCTCATGACTGCCATGTGCTTATGACGCAATTGCTTCCGGTTGCATTGAGGGGAATTCTACCAAAAAATGTTCGACTAGCCATTGTGAAGGTATGTGCATTCCTCAATGCAATTTCTCAGAAGGTAATCGATCGAGAAAGTCTATCAGGGTTACAGATTGATGTGGTCCAATGTCTGGTCAGTTCGAGTTGTTGTTCCCGCCATCCTTCTTCAATATTATGACGCACCTCCTAGTTCACCTAGTCGAAGAGATTAGAATTCTCGGTCCTGTGTTTCTACACAATATGTTCCCCTTCGAGAGGTTCATGGGAGTCTTAAAGAAATATGTTCATAACCGTGCTAGGCCAGAAGAAAGCATCTCCAAGGGCTATGGAACAGAGGAGGTCATTGAGTTTTGTGTTGACTTTCTTCCTGATCTTAAGCCGATTGGTGTTCCTGAATCTCGATATGAAGGGAGGATGACTGGAAAAGGCACACTAGGAAGGAAATCAATGGTATGTAGGGACGGACATTCTTTCACTCAAGCACACTACACAGTTCTACACAATTCCACCATGGTGGCTCCGTATATCGAGAAACACAAGAATATTCTACGCTCCAAAAACCCGGGGAAGCCTGAAACCTTGATTAAAGGGGAACACGAGAAGAATTTTGGCAATTGGTTGCAGACACATCTCATGAATAACACCACTGTTGGAGATGAGTTGTACTCGTTGGCCAGGTTACCATCTTCGACTATATGTACTTTCCAAGGGTACGAGATAAATGGGAATACATTTTACATGATCGCCCAAGATAAAAAGAGCACCAACCAAAACAGTGGTGTCCGCTTTGATGCAACAGATGACAATGGGCAGATTGACACATATTATGGGTACATAGAGGAGATATGGGAACTTAACTATGGACCTACTTTTAAGGTCCCTTTGTTTCGGTGCAAATGGGTCAAGTCGGAGAGGCGGGGTACATGTAGACGAAAAGTACGGCATGACAACAGTGGATCTCAACAATCTTGCGTACATGGATGAACCATTCGTCCTAGCCAACGATGTGGCTGAGGTTTTCTATGTAAAGGACATGTCTACCAAACCGAGAAAAAGGAAAGATAAGCAAAAGAGTACAGAATACGATGAGCCAAAGCGGCACATAGTTCTTTCAGGGAAAAGAAACATCGTGGGAGTGGATGACAAGACAGACATGTCAGAAGATTACAATAAGTTTCATGAAATTCCGCCCTTCAAAGTGAAAACTGACCCAAGCATCCTGTTAAATGATGAAGATTCTCCATGGCTACGGTGCAGAAGAAAACCACAACACTAGATGTTGGTGATGTGTAATAATATATTAAACCTTTTATTTGAGACATAAATCTATGTAATTAAACCTTTTATTAGAGACATAAATCTATGTAATGTATTAAACCTTTTATTTGAGACAGAAGTGGGAACCGGTGGAAAGCGCGGGAACGCAGTGGCGCGGGAAACTTTCATCCCGGGTGGGGGCTCAAACCGGGACAAAAGATGGGGGGGCTTATCTAGGGGAGGCTTATCTGGGAGGGCCTTATCTGGAGGGGTGGCTAACCTTTAGTACCGGCTGGTGGGTGCAACCGGGACTAAAGGTGGTTTTTGTGTCATCTAACAAAACTGTCGGTGGGATAAGGACGCGTGGGTAACCTTTAGTACCGTGTGGGGGCTCAAACCGGGACAAAAGCTGTCGGTAGGATAAGGACGCGTGGGTGGATGCACTGCTCGATGAGATAAAGCATGTAGCGCACGACGCCCTGTCGGAGGAAGAAGACAAAGTAGAAGCGGCGTCGTGCCTATAAAAGGAGCATCGATACGCCATGGCAAGCAACTCAACAAGCCAACATGGATGGAGAGTTTCATCCCCATGAATGGAGGAAAGGGTTGGGAAATCTCCCGTGGCGGAACTTCTCGAAGATGCCCTTGGTGCACACGACCTATGGCATCTTCGGAAGTTTCGCCTCGGAAAATATTTTTCTGCTAGCCCGTGAAAGACTCCATCTCTGCCTCCCTGGGGTTAGAGGTATGGTGGAAGCCATGGGATAGAGTGGAGAGAGGCAGCAGATATGAGTGTAGATGTGCTATGGTAACGACCAAGCCAACATGGATGGAGAGTTTCATCCCCATGGATGGAGGAAAGGGTTGGGAAATCTCCCGTGGCGAAATTTCTCGAAGATGCCCTTGGTGCACACGCCCTATGGCATCTTCGGAAGTTCCGCCTCAGAAAATATTTTCCTACTAGCCCGTGAAAGACTCCATCTCCGCCTCCCTAGGGTTAGAGGTATGGTGAAAGCCATGGGATAGAGTGGAGAGAGGCGGCAGATATGATTCTAGATGTGCTATGGCAACGACCAAGCCTAAACCCTAAACCCTAAAGGGGCTACCCTCGTACGGAGAAAGCTACAGGGGTAGACAATCCGAGGCCCCCGGTCTAGGGTTTCGCCAGAGGAAGACCACCAGAGCGTCAGAATCACATGAAAATGGTAAAATGGTTAATAGTTTGACTAGTTAGAATAATTATTTTATAAAACAGAAAATGCATTTGAATCTCTGATTCAAATTCAAGCACCTTTTATGTTAAAAATATGCAAAATATAATAGTTAATGCATTTTTAAATTGGAAATGGCAAAATGGTTATTAGTTTCACTAGTTAGAATAATTATTTTATAAAACAGAAAATAGATTTGGATTACTTATTCAAATTCAAAAACTTTTCTTGTTGAAAATTTTCTCAAATTCATAAGTATGCAAAAACTCTATAATTCAAATGTTTAAAAAATCTAATAGTTACAAATTATAATATTTGAAAAAACAGGCGCCAACTTAGGCCCAGCGCGCGCAAATTTGGGCCTTTAGTCCCGGCCCAGAACACCATCCGAGACTAAAGGCTCTGCAGGCGAAAAGGCATCCAAAGCCTTTAGTCCCGGTGCGTGGCACAAACCGGGACTAAAGAGCATGGCACAAACCGGGACTAAAGGGGGGTCTTTATTCCCGGTTTGTGCCACGCACCGGGACTAAAGGGTGTGGGGGTATTTATTGTGCCGCTTCTTCCCCGATCGAATCCATCGACCGGAGCACATCTCACGAGGAGCTAGCAGTATGCCGCCAGGCTGCCAAAATTTGGAGTTACGCCGCCGCCTCTCTACCTCGCCGCCTCTCCGCCCATCCGTGTAGCCACCCCGCCGTGTTGCCGCCTGTCCAGACGCCCGTCCGCGTAGCCACCCCGCCGTGTTGGCGCCACGCCGCCGCCTCTCGAGATCTGCCAGACGTCCGCCCGTTCTGGGAGGTCCTGCCTCTCTCCGTCCCGGCCATCCCATCACGTCCGCTGAGCCCGGGCACACCTGACCGCACGCACTGCCTCCATCCCCGCCGGCCCGACCGGCGAGCCCGAGCCCGGCCACTTTTTTTAATTTTTTGTATTTTTTATATATTAATTAAGAATTATTACTAGTAATAGATAGAATTATTACTAGTATTACTAGTATAGTATATATTAATTTCTAGTGTATTTTTTATATGTTAATAATTATTACTAGTATATATAGATATAGTATATATAAATATGTTTATGTATAATAGTAATAGATCATATAGATATAGTATATATATGTTTTTTTATTTCTTGTATCTTTTTTATATTGTAATATTTATTACTAGTATATAAATATAGTATATATATATGTTTGTGTATATATATTTATTACTAGTAATAATATATATAGTAGTGCTAAAGAAATAACTACCCTAAGTCCGGTAGTGCTCGTGGGCCCCCGGACTTAGGGTTAGGGTGGTAGTGCTCGCGGGCCCCCGGACTTAGGGTTAATGTGGTAGTGCTCGCGGGCCCCCGGACTTAGGGTTAGGGTGGTAGTGCTCGCGGGCCCCCAGACTTAGGGTTAATGTGGTAGTGCTCGCGGGCCCCCGGACTTAGGGTTAGGGTGGTGGTGCTCGCGGGCCGCCCGGACTTAGGGTTAGGATGGTGGTGCTCAGGGGCCCCCGGACTTAGGGTTAGAGTGGTGGTGCCCGTGGGCCCCCGGAGATAGGGTTAGGGTGGTGGTGCTGCAGCCGGACTTGACTTAGGGTTAGGTTAGGTTAGGCATCACTAGAATTTTGCTATTGTTTAGTATTATTGTAACAAATTGCATGTTCATATTATTGTTTAGTGTTATTTTATGCAGCAATATTGAATGAAAAATGTTATTCTGTGCATTTTGTAGAAAACTATGGATCCAATCCAGAGAGACCTAGTGATGGGTTCGTAGCATGTAAAACAAAAAATTTCTACCGCAAGAACGAACAAAACCCAGATCTAATCTAGATAAAAGCCAAGATCTAATCTATTAGACATGTGCAACGAGATAGATCTGTACTAACCCTCGTAGATCCGAAAGCTTTACGAGATTGGATATCGTGGTTGATGTAGTCGATCACTTGCCTATCTCAAGATCGTGTGGACGATCCTTCCGGCGCGTTCGGCGCTTCATGATCGGTCACGTGCGGAGTCGGCAGAACCTTCCTCTCCCGTTCAATGACGTGAGGTAGTAGATCTCTCCGGAATCCCAGCTGACCTGACGGCGTGGTGGTGGTGGTGGAGTAGAGAATTCTGCAGGCTTCGCCTAAGCGGAGGCAGAGGAAGGAGGAGGAGAGAGGCAACTTGAGATCTAGAGAATAGAAGGGGCTTGGGGTTTTATGCCTCCACCCCTCTATTTAAAGGAGGGAGGCGCCATGGGGAGGTGGAGTCCTTGTAGGAGTGTCCTACTCCCCCACGAATCCTTGTCTTACCCCACAAGGATTCCTTGATCCTTTCTTGGTTTTCAAGTAAACTCCAAGAAATCTTCTAGAACCTTCCGGAACATTCCGAAACCTTCTAGAATCCCCATACAAATACTCCGGAACATTTCCTAACTTAGAAAATGATCCCCAATATATGAATCTTATTCCCCGGACAATTCCGGATCTCCTCGTGATGTCCCGGATCCAATCCGAGACTCCGAACAACATTCGATCTCCAACGCACATTCCATATCTACTTAAAACAACTTCGAACCTTAAGTGTGTCACCCTACGGTTCGTGAATATGCAGACATGATGGAGACACCTCTCCTATCAATAACCATCTGCGGGATCTGGAGATCCATAACGGCTCCCATATACTCAACGATGACTTCATGATCGATAGAACCATTAACATACGAAAACCAATTCCCTTTGTCACGCGATACTATACTTATCCGAGGTTTGATCCTCGGTATCTCCATACCTAGTTCTACCTCGTTACTGATAAGTACTCTTTACTCGTTCCATGATATGTCATCCCTTGTGACCTAGTCACATGCTTGCAAGCTAACTAGATGACATCCCATCGAGAGGGCCCAGAGCATATCTATCCGTCATATGGATGGACAAATCCCAATCTTGGTCCATGCGCTTCAACACATACTTTCAGAATACCCAATGACACCTTTATAACCACCCAGTTACGAAGCAGTGTTTGATGTCATCAAAGTACCCATCCGGTGATGGTGATTAACATAACCTCATGGTCGAAGGATTAGGTTACTATGCATTTGAAAGCTTATAGCAATACGAACTTAATGACTTGCTCTTATGCTACGCTTACTATGGGTGTGTATCCATCACATCATTCTCCTAATGATATAATCTAGTTATTAATGACATCCAATGTCCATGATCAGGAAACCATGATCATCTATTAATCAACAAGCTAGTTCAACAAGAGGCTTACTAGGGACTCTTTTATGTTTACAAAACACACAAGTATTAATGTTTCCGGTTAATACAATTATAGCATGGGATGTAAACATTTATCATAAACATAAAGATATAATAATAACCACTTTATTATTGCCTCTTGGGCATATCTCCAACACCTAGCACATGAAGAAATTCTCGAGGATATGATCAACGACACCCCCCATGTTGATCCAGCCGAATCTCCATCGCTTTATCTGAACCCCTCCGGTGAGGGAGAGGAGGTCGACCGAAATGATCAAGGAGAAGCCGACGGCTCCGGTGGTGGAAAAGCCGACGGCGAGGTATATATATGAAGTCTGGTGATCATTAGATGCATTAACTGAGTTGTATATATATATATAAATTGATGAATGTTTCTTCTCTTAGGCCTCCACATCGAGCAAAAAATATTCCAAACGAGGCCCGGCCAAAAAGTTGGACGCATCTACGTGTTATACAATTACACGGGTATCACCACGGGGTGAACCGGTGGAACCCGAAAAGGCTAAAACTGTATTTAAACAACAATGCGGAGTTATGGTTAGGGATCGCATCCCGATCACCGTTCGAGAGTGGAATAAGACCAAAGGGGCGAAAGAGGGTGAGTATGTCTCCGACAGGTGCAAAGAGGGTCTTTGGAATGACCTCATGACACATTTCACCCTGCCAGAATGTGAGGATGATGCCGACACAGCTGCATTGAGGAAGAAAGTCAAGCAGTGGACTCTTACGAAGATGGCCGAACTATTCAAGAACTGGAAGAAAGCATTATGGAAAAAGTATCAGAAGATGAAGAAGGCTCCTAAATTTGAATGCTATCTAACGAAGCAGCAGGCTAACTGGGATGCATCTGTGAAGTACAAGGAGTCACAGCCTGCTATGGAAATGTCGGAAAAAACAAGAAAAATGCCGCGATGAAGAAATATCACCATCACCTGGGGCCAGGGGGCTACGTGGCTGCCATGCCAAAGTGGGATGCTAAAGAGAATGAGCTGCTTGCTAAATGGATCACTCCAGAACCAATACGCGAAGAATGGGATCTGAGGGCAAGGAATTGGTTCCTTGGGCATGGGAGTGAGTATGACGAAAGTACAGGGGACCTTATTTGCAGTGACGGGATTAGGATACCCCGGGATACATGGCAGAAAGTGGTGAAGGAGATTAAAGCGGGGACAACAAAGTTCCATCCCGATAGAGAGAAAGACTTGCTGACAAAGGTCCTTGGGAATGACGAACACGGAGGACGTGTACGAGGCCTTGGCCCTAGTTATACGTGGGAGATGGGGTTTCCCAAAAATAGAGATACTTATAGGAGCCGAGAGAGAGCAAAGAGGCGATGGCAGGAGGAGGAGGGAGACAAGTTCACCGAGTTGATAGGAACACTTCGAATGCATCAGCAACAGATTGACGAACTTCGAGGAGCAGCTACCGCAAGATCCTCAGACTCAATATTACCGCCGTCCCATCTCAGCGGAAAAGCAGCATGGCTGAATCGGAGGTCCCTTCTAACGATGCACGTATGGTAGATGGCGGTCCTGGCTACCCCGTGGATGGAATCAAGGAGCAGGCATCTTGTGAGCTCCATCAGAAGGTGAAGAACCTATCCATCAAGGTGGCGGTCGGATGTGCTTTACCTTGTCCACCTGGCGCACGCTGGCATGGCCGTGAGATTCCAGCTGGCTATGCTAAAGTTGGTGTGGATGAAATCGCAATGGGGTGGGACTCAATGGAGCTTGACATCCTGGACCAAGGTGAGAGGACACTCGGAGAAGTACTGGGTGGTATCATTCTATGGGACAAGAACAACATCAAGCTTCCAGGCTGGACGCCAAAGCCAACACCGCCTCCGAGTGGTCGCATGTCACCTTCACCTCCATCACCTCCAAGAAGCGCACCCCATGACTACGACCACCACAGTCCGAGTCCATCTCGATCTCCGCCGCAGCCTTCGATTAGTACTAAACGACGCAGGAGCCCAAAACGACAAATGTCGCCCCTCCTAAGAGTACCTCATAAGAATCTTTCTATCAGACCTGACGATCGTACTGACGAGGAAACCGACATGATCATAAAGGCCGAATGTGTTGCGCAGCTTCAAAAGAAGAAACCCGAGCCCGCCCCGGTATACACCGAGAAGCAAAAAGCGTATGCACTTTCTTTTCTGAACACAAAATCGCAATATGACTTGCACCATAAGCCAGATGACTATCGACGCACGCTTTAGAAGGAAGTGAAGAAGAGCAAATCAAGTAGAAGTGCAAACGGGAGCAAATCATCAAGTCAAAGTGCAACCGGAAAAAGAAAGGACGTCCCCCAGCTCGGGGAACAGGCCAAAAAATCGACCCCACCCCTCAAGGTGGTATCCTATGACACTCCCCAGCAGGATATGGAAGAAGCTAAGAAGCTTGCGGCTGCTATGAATGTGACTGTTGAGGAATTGCTAGGTTCCCAGGACGACAAGTTACCCAAGGCTCAGGTAGTCCCTACATATGTCCCAGGGAAGCCTCTGATCAGCTTTGAGCAGTTCCAACAACTGCCAACACAAATGCGGAGTTTACATAAATGGTACTTGAATGCCGTAAAGGAGGAGAGAATAATGATCGTGGCGAACGTCCCACATGACTACTACTTCCGAGAAGAAGAGGTCCATGTTGAGTTTCCAGAACTCTTCCAGTTATACACTTTCGACGCCATCGATAAAAGTCTCATGATTGCTATTGTCTGTAAATTGTTGAATTCATTGTCTATATATAAGTTATTCATTTTTTCAGTTGTTCAGTTCATTGCATGTAATTATCCTAATTATATCCTTTTGTACTCTATTATTATGCAGAATGAATATCATGGAATGTAAAAGAAGGTCAATCTTCAGTGTTGGGTTCATTGACCCAGATAAAATACATTGTCGGATGCTAAAGGAAAAACCCGAGGAAACACAGGAAAACCTTCTAAGGTTTCTAACGGAGCAAAATTTCTGTGACCACATACTGTTTCTTTACAATTTCGCGTGAGTGTCTTACTCTATTGTACATATTCTCTTTTGCTTACTCGATGTTAAGTGTAATTGATGAGTTACTGATGTATATATAAACGTGTACAGTTTCCACTGGATTCTCATGGACATTCAACTTGATAAGGGAAGAATTGAAGTCATGGACCCATTAAAGAGACCCCTGGAACAGTTTAGTAACATGCAGGACATGCTCCAGAGGTAATTTTTGCGCTATAGCGGTCTCTTTCGTTGATTTCCTGAGATATCACGTAATAAATAACTCATTCATTTTCTTTAGGGTTTGGATCCAGTTCAAGAGTGCGATTACGGGTGACTTTACTGAGAAGCTGACGTTTAAGCCGGTCTCGGTAAGTAGTAGGCGCATCTCTTTACTTCTAGTTTTAATACAATTATGATGCATGATTATTATTTTGATTGAATTCTATTCTCGTAAAGTGCGCGAGGCAGCCACAGGGGACGAATCTATGTGGATTCTACGTTTGCGAGTTCATTCGCATGTTTACCAGTGAGCTAAATGATTATAGAGTCGATGTAAGCAATACATTCATAACATTATTTTTATTACCGTCACTTTTTGTTATCATGATTGATATTCATATTGATCTCCTTTTCTTATATAGTTCGAGAAAATGCGGGATCAGCTCCTACCACAACAACGCGTAGTAGCAATTGCTGAAGAACTGGCAGGATTCTTGATGAACGAGATGATAGATGACGCCGGAGAATTTAGTGTGAATAGGCGCCAATGATTCCCGACCGTGTAATTGAATAGACAGGCTCTAGTCCCGATAATTGTGATCTCCATGTATAACTATCATGTATATATTTGTATGCTCGATCTTAAGAGAAGTTATCTTATGTATGCACGAACATGTACGGTATGTGGTAGCGTAGAAAACTATTTTGAAATGAAAAAAAAGAATACAAATTAAATTCTCTGCCGCGGTAGAGAAAGTGCCTAAAATGTTGCCGCGGCAGAGGGGCACCCAGCGCCCACAGAGACAGCCACGTGGATGCCCATTGGTCCCGGCTGATAAGAGGGTCGGGACTAATGGGTGGGTCTTTAGTCCCGCTCCTCCAGTCCCGGTTACCAGGACCGAAACTAAAGCCCCTTACGGACCGAAACTGGAGGCCCGTTTTCCACTAGTGTTTACTTGGCGTAGCACGGCAGCTTAGTTTGACTGGGATAGTTCAATCTGACCAAATATTCCCATGTCATAATTATGTCCGCTCACAATCTACACCTTTTTTAGATAATCTACTCCACTTTTGTTGGAATCTGATCTTAACCTTATCTGAGAAATTATATATGATCCGACCGTGCGAGACTGCTAATCTAAACCCCAAAATAACCAAATTGTATTTGTCATTAGTTCGACCGAACACGCCAGGAAAAGATACCCAAATTGTATTTGGCAATTAGTTTCTGAAGGATTCGTTGGTAGTAATTACCAGGCCTGGAGTTTAAATTACAAAAAATGGTCTAGTCCTACAAGTTTGATATAGGTTTTTTCTTGTTAATGACTTGATATAGTTTGATTTCTTTTAACGGACGAAATACTTGCCCTTAAATTGTTAAAACTTAGAACCAGCCCATTAAAAAATCAAACCATTTAGAATGGCCTATTGCCTCCTAAAATTATGCCTGATTATGACATGTCAGTGATTTCACACAAGTATTAACCTAATAATATTTTTTTTGACAAAAACAGGAAAAATAGCTAAAAACTAGACAATCATAAATATTTGTGATTCCGTAAAATCCATAAATATTATGGATTGTTCGAAGTCTTGCAAAGTTTTAGAAATCATGGAACAAATTTACTAACGTTTTCTCACATTTTCCTCTTTGTCATTCCCATGTTTGCAAGAATATGTATTATGAAAAAAATCATTACTTCACAATTTCTAATTATTTATTTTTTACCACTAAAATTTCTTGTAAATCTTTGTAAAAGATTCATCTATTTTCTTGAAATTTACAACTCATTATTCACACTTTTTTATTGATATTAGTCGAGACCTTTTGCAAAGCAAAACTAGGTATTTTTCATGAGTCTCGACATTTTTCTGAAAATTGTACATTTTTGTGTTGACCGGACCGACATAGCCCTGATGTGTGCACCCATCTTCATGTAATATTTAAACCTCTTTCGATGGGGAAAGGACAAAATCCAGAGTATGACATGTGGAAGGAGTTTGGACAAAACTTAGAATTCAAAAATGATGGAGGGACTAAAAACACATCTTCCATAAAGTTAACATGGGCAAAAGAGTAACATTATGGAATGTGACAATGAGTTCCAATATCTTTGTTGAACTAGTCTAAACAATACACCATTCTAGTTTATGCATCTCTTTCTTTCTATTCAAAGATTGGGATGGTAGTGGTGATCATTAGTTCCTGTATGCCTTTTATGGGAAATAAACAATCACATTCCTCAAAGAACCCATGGTTTTTTATGGTTGTAGCTCAAAGACATGTATTAACGAGGGATAACTACGAGAGCCAGCGTCGCATGGATAAAAACTATATATGTGGTGAAATACAAAGTAGAAACACACGCTCTTTACACCGGAAAGAAGTGTTAGAAATTTATTGTGAAAAGTTCTCTTTTTGTTTAGGAATATGCTAAAAATATCCTTGGAAAAATGTTGGTGCTTTATGTTTTAACCATTACCATGTTGTATTTGATATGTTAGTTACCTTGTAGTTTTTCTACAAAATATTGAAGATTGAATCCCTCCTCAAAGTACATAAGAGCTAATGGTTGTAAAATCCATTGCAACATTTAATCATGTGGAGAGGCTTATCGACAATGACATAATTCATTACGGTCGCGATTGTTACTCTTTTCTCTGCTACTATAGTGTACGAGTTTAAATTTGGATTTACCACTTTTTTCTCCTTTTCCCGCCAAAACGCCTATGGAGAGACTACAACCGTTGATTTAGCTCAATCGGCAGACAACAACCGTTCATCTAGTGCCACGGGGAAAATCCAACTGTTAAGATTCGCTGGATTCGCTCTCCCTATGTACATTTGCTGGATTCACTCTTCCGAGAGCTTGGCGTTTCTAGAATGCACGTGAACGTACGTTGTCCATGCTCTCTCTAGCTCTCTACTTTCTAGGATCTTTTGTGGGCAATTTCATTAGAATATCAACACATGGACACAAAAGATTCCGTAGGCAGTAGGTCGTACCGTAAGTGAGAACGGTTTTTTAACAGATTGTAAGTGAGAACGTTGAAACTTGGTAGTAGATAGTAGTATGTTTCAGCTTCCACTGATCATCATGTTATCATGTTTAGATGAAGGTTTCTTTAGGCCACTAGAACCACTATTTTATGTTGTATTTTTGTGCTGCAAAACTTCATTTTTTTTTGGAAGTGTCTTATTGGTGAAAGATACTATACCGTGTACATATGAATGATTTTGACAAATTTTTGAACTAGAATCTGTTTCTCACCTCATATTTATGCCAGAAACAAAAAAGGTCTTCTAGGTTAACCCATCTCGACAGTTTACTTCACATTTTACCCAATTCAACATCAAAAAGCCCTCTTTACGTGACACTCATAATGCTATTATATAGTTACTTACTTTAATTTAATAAAATTCTAGAAATATCATCTCACTCTTTTTAGGGAGATGATAAATAAAGAGACGAGGCAGGGGTTAGAGTATGCATCATCTTCAGTGTCGCTCTTATGGAACAAGATGGAATGTCTCTAAGACATTTACTTATAATGCATTTTAGTTACAAATGCCATATATTGGTTCAACTACACGTGAAGTTGTCGCTTACCGTGGTTGGATGTCAAAGTTAATTAGCGAATCACCAATACTATTATTCATATGGGTCTATTTTAACTCTTTTAAAGTTCTTTTCTTCTATTGATGCTCAATGTGCAAAGCCCGTGCAATTTACTAGTATTCAATAAAACATGCTCTTCTTTTTCATGAGACAAAATGAGCACATAGGTTCTTTCAAACTCGTACACCAATAACAGTAAATTTTGGTAATGAACAAGATGAAGTAATTATTATATAGAAAACCTCGTTGGTTTTTAGTTGGACATAGAACATGTTGTTCGTATAAATTAAACACACTGTTGTTTCTTGTTTCTTTGTTTTTGCAACTAGATTGTTGTCTGTTGTAAATTGTGTGCACATTTAGTTGATGCAACAGCTAAAAATTGGTTAGGTGCAAAAGAAATCCAAAAGTGGACAATTGTTTTTCTCTTCAAAATTAAAGTTGGTGGGTTCTATCAAACATCTACTCATCAATAGATATTATCTTCGGTGATATACTTTTAGGAACTATATATTTTTCATTCTACTTTAGCCCTTTAGGCGGTTGCTAGTACTACTTGCTAGTGCAATCCATGTGTTGATACTTTTCCCGTAGAAGCAATTGAACTACTCCAAGTACTTTAATACACCATCTTATCGTAAATCTGATACGGAGCCTGTACCTTTTTTTGAACTTTGAGTATGTATTTACAGTAGTTTCCGATGCAAAAGGATAAAAGTGATCATTGATCAAACACCTAATAGGAGGCGCAACATACAGTCGTGCCTTGGCTTGTTGTGTTTTAATTAAGTTAGTCGTGTTAGCCGATGAAGATTACGATGGATGAGGTAGACGTCCATTATGGTCACGGGCTCACAGGCAGTGACTAGCGAGCGCTGCGTCGTTTCGTGGCTGGCCGGGCCACGGCTCACACTAGGCACACACCGAGGTGGCGTATCTACGTCAAACTTCTAGCCTTGGAGGTGGTAAAATCTAGGGAGCGAGGCAATCAGACAAACGGAATCATCATCAATTCATCATGCACGACGAGAAATTCGGAGATGATAGGTTTGTTTTAAGAGATAGTGGAGTGTTGAACTTCAAAAGCTCTCCAGATTCTTTCCCTCCAGGCCAACGCTAACTACAAAGTCTATCATGGACGGGTGATTTGACCGTTCCTTAGGTCTGCCACACGACACGCTAGTTGGTTGAGATTCAGATTCATGCGGTATATCGACAATGAGGACAATTAGTGTACAAGTGGTCTGAAATGTTTGCATTAGCAAATTGAGAAGTCAATCTAAGTGATAGTTTGGAAGAATAACAACTTGAATTGATTAGTCTCAATGGGCTGTTTATATAGAGTACAAATCTTGCGGAGAAAGAATAGTAGAGATAATTACAAATTAGGCCAATATAGTCTAATACTAAGGGTGGAGATTTAGGGCACATGAGCACCAATGCTTCCTTCAGTTTGAGAAAATAAAAAAATAGTATTTTTTTTAGTTTCAAAAAATATTTAACAAAATCTCAGAAATACATGTAGATCTTTCTCTCGCCATGTCGCTGACGGGGTCTGGTGTTATCTTGAGAATCTGCGTCTCCAGACTCCAGGTCTCCAGATTGGGATTAGACATGAACGAAAACTTTCTCAGTCTATGCGTCAGATTCATGGTGTAAGATTGCTTGCGGCGAAATGGATTTTGTCGATTTTTTCCATAGAAACTGTTGCCGGAGGTAGAACTCGTCGATTCCCCACGGAAACAGAGTCGGGAACTGTCTTTTTTCTAAGGAAGCGGGAACTGGAAAATTCATAGTTTGCATTTTTCAGCCCACGATGAGACTCGGCCAGCATATTCATGGGCTGTTGTAACGTTGTGCACACAGGCCGATGGTTATCTACATATCCATATCTGGGCCAGAAACTGTATTCAACCCAGCTAAATTTGTTGGCAATTGAAAGTCAAAGATGTTCAGGCCCAGCTCCCTTGATCGTGAGAATGTACCATAGCTGGGTTGGACTCAATCTGGCAACAGTTATCCAATATCCATTCCCTTCCCCGGGTGGTTAATCTACTTATTAGGACTTGTTTGGCTGCTCGGGGTTAAAATTCCAGGAACTAAGCCTCTAGGAGAGAGTTTCCCTTGACACATGGAATCCCCGTTTCACCACGGGTGTTTGGAAAATTCCCCAGCTGCCATTTGGACGTACGGAAGGAAAGGAAGGAGAAAAATCAAAATACACCACCATACTGGAAAAGTCATCACAAAAGCTATACTTTTCCATAGAAATGTCATCAACTCTTTTTTTGCAAATCAAAATGTCATCAATTCCAGAATCTAAAGTTTATCATATTTATTTCAAAAAATCAGGAATATATTTCAAAAAATTAGGAAATCAGGAATAACAGAAATTTCAAGGATATACATCAATAAATTTTACAGAAACATATGATTAAGATAACAACAACATATTGACGCACACCAACACATACACACAACTAATCTTACATGTCAAGTTCTACAAATAACATGGCAATGATAAATTTATTGTGCTAATAATATTTTTAGAAATCAAAATCTTATGGTCAACTATCCAGCAAGATAAAGTATTTTGCTCCATGAAGAATCATCGGAATTATTTGAATGATCCATGAAGAACATTCCATCGACTTTGTTGTACAGAACCTGCAGAGCAAAAGAAATTGATATAAGCAAGAGAAGCAGGATTATTACCAATTCTTCAACAACTGCAATAATCGCGATAGAAACTACAAAAGAGACATAGGCGGATCTCAAGTGTGAATCATATTGTCCGATTTCCAACAGAAAAAGGCGGGTGCTTGTACATATCTGCAGGTACTCAGATGATTGATCATAGCATGATACTACAGTACTACTACTAAGATACTTCCGGTATGCACCATGCCACCTATATACAGCTAGCAGTGTACAAGAACAACATGATAACATTCTGACTAAAACTTCAAAAACAACTATGTCATGCATAAACAATAAATGATTTGTTCAGTGTATAATAAAAAAATTCTTCCTTCAAAATCATCGAGCTGACTTTCGGGACAACTAGTCCAGCGGCACTTTTCGGAAACAATTGTATGTAGGTGCAAGTTCTAGAAAATCCCCTCTTGAATACAAAGCAACAGTACAAACTGCACATAAGAACATGAAAAAAAACAGTTTTGCTACTTACAGAGGAACAATCAAATTAAGCCATAAGTGATTAATTCACATGGCCTACAAAGTTGGTCAAGGCATTGGTACCTTCAATTGGTCCTTTTGCACAATTGAAGTTCATTTTTAGAATTTGTTGTACTACCTAGCACCTGAACAGTGCTACCGGAGCATCTATGGTTGAAAATGAAGATGCAATCTGCACTTCTTGACATGTATGTATCATACAAGTTTGTAGAATCAAGATGAAGTTTTAATCTGATTTATCAAATAGAGAAATGGAATGTTTGCAAGTCGCAATCTTCTATAATATTTACCTAATAGAGAAACGGCTTACCAAAGAGAGGATAATACTTCTGCAAACATACGACAAAATATTACTACTCTGGTTCAACAAGCTAGTAGATGCCGAGATATAAAATTATGACTCGTATATTACTTCCTAGCTAAACAACATATCCAAGATTTAGTATCAAACAAACCAATATGAGAAGGGAAGTCCTAGGATTGTGCATCTCCAATGTGCACTAAAACAAAGAATATTTTTGAGGAAAGAAATAGTGGACAAAACTCACTAGTATGCATTAGCAAATGTGTAGTTAGCGAACTAAAGCAAACATTCTTAGGTTCCCTGCTATCTATACAGGTAAGTTTCATCCCATCTATATTTATTTATACATCCATGCATACCTATCGATTGAATAACGTGATCTAGTTCGTGATCTAGTTCATTAACTAACCAACATGGCATAAGCTTCGTTGACAATTGCCTTACACTCATAATCCATCTAGCTAATTATATATGATGCATACTATTTTTAAAAAGTAATACACACGATGCTGCATATTATTCAGCTCTAGCATCAGTTGGAAATTCAGACTACAAGTGTAGGATTACGTACCTTATGTTCTCTCCACGGTGGCAATTTCTTCTTTCAACCAAAAGATTTAAAGAATTGCTTCCTTGGTGTTGAGGAAAATCTCTCAAATTAGCTGGCATTTGAAAAGCCGCAGTTCCTTTGACTTCTCCACAACTATGAGATCTTCCATGGGTTCTAGTGCAACTATGCAGTTGGCAATAGAGAACTGGTCCAGTTGCTTTGGTTCCTTCATCTCCTCGACAAATTGTTGAGTTTGCTTCTTCTGGAAGTCGATGTAGTCTTCAAGTAATAGAGAAATTTGACTTTGTTTTTTCACGGGTTCTTCTCCTTCCTGGTCAGAGGTAGCACTTGTTGTAGGCTCAACATCTTGACGCCCTTGGCCATGCAGATTTGTAGAGGACCGACCATCATCATGAGTGCTAGAACAGGGGTTACCATATTGATTTGTGGGGGAGTCTGTGGGACAAATGGGCCAACTTGTAAGGTCCGCTTGAGGCATTGATAGAAAATTGAGATATCCCGTAGCAATACTTCCTGCAAAATATGAGAGATGGAGCAACATATTACTTAGGATTCAGTAGTACAAGCTAATGGACTAACTAGCAAAACTAAATTTGGAAAACGCATAAGAAGAGAAGAGACATACCTTCATAAAGTGAGGCCAACCTAGGAATAACATAAATGTCTTTGTCTCAAATTTACTCACCCTAGGATACTCCTATTGAATACAAGTATGGTTAGCATCAGTATGTTACAAAAAAACACATGCATAGGAAAGCACGACTTTTACCTTTTTAATTTTCTTCCATATTTCTATTTCAGCAATGATCATACTAAGTGAATCTTTCCAACCAGTTCCACTTAGCTTTCTTGCTTGTTGAACTACCTTGCGGTTCGCTTTGATATCATTTTTTTTCTCTTGGAGTTGTTGTTTTGTATACTGAGCACATGTGAACTTTTGATTGAATTTAGCTGTGATGCTTCTCCAGCCTTGAGCCAACCACCCATTTTGACCTCTATATGTAGGAATATTATGTTCGACTAGTATATCTACAAGAGCTCTCTCATAGGAGTGGGCCCAAGACGCACGTGATGTTTCTTTCACCATAGCTACAATATTCAACGAACAAATGGTACAACATAATCAAATAACGTAAAACTAAGAACAATATGGTCTCGGATACATAAATAATAAATTACTCAATAGTACCGATACATCAAAAGGTTCAACAAGAAAAAGAAATCACAAAAATAATCTTGCCCAACTAGTTGATATAATCATTCCACATCTAAACCACAATTTGATCTCTAAGAGCATTTACATTGTTTGACTCAACTTGATGTTGGTGGTGGGCATCATCTTCATCTAGGACATCAACATAGGATGATGATGGAATAAGTGCAGGTTGGTGATCCAACTATGCCTCATCGCCATTTTGGTTTTCTAATTATGTTGTGGAATGTAACACATGCAGCATGAATCTTAATTTGGGATCCTATAGGATAATAGTTTCCCACTTCTAAAATAGGGAACCGCTTCTTAAAAACACCTATTCCTCTTTCAATGTGGTTTCGAGCAAGTGTGTGCTAGTGGTTGAAGAGCACATGGTAATTAGCATAACCAGAACGAGATTGAACTAGGTATCATGATACGGATGAACAGATCTCGAACCAGTCAAGTATCATATAGACAAAGGGAATGTGACTCGACGTTTAAAGTTCAAACAACATATATTCTTGGAATGCGCAGGGGTCATTATGGGCATCTAGGTCCCACTGGTGATCATTGGTCAGAGAAGAGTCGCGATCATGTCTGTTACGTTCCCGAATCGGAGGGTTACACACTTAAGGGTTCGATGATTCTTAGAGATAGTTTTTGGAATCAGGATCACCGGAAGAAAGAGAAGAGAGGAACTAAAAGTTTCCATGTGGATCCGAAGGATGTTTGGAGTGATCCGAAAGGTGTTTTAGAGCAAAAGTGAATTAAACAATATGTATTTAATATTAATTAATAGAATTAATATTTAAAATATATTTAATATTTGATTTTAGGGGAGCCCACCTAAATGGGCCCTTCCCGGAGGGGAGGCCCATGAAGGGGCTAGCCTCCCAAAGAGGAAAAGGGGGTCGGTTGGCCCTAGGGTTTTGGGGCGCGCGGGATGGGGCCACCCCTGGCCACTGCCGCCTCCACCTACCTTTGCCACCGCGTCCTCGTAGGGTTCCACCCCCCTATATAAGGAGGGGGCACATGGGGAGGAGGAGGACACAATTCCCTTGAGGCATTAATTCTCCCCTCCCACAAGCTCTCCTCTCTCTCCCTTATTGGCTTTTGTGTTCATGATTCCAAGAAGAACTGCACACGTTGGAGATGACTTCAGCACTAAACGTCGTCGCGTTGCTGGTACCCCGATCCAAAAGATCTACTTCTGTAATCTCGGTTGGATCAGAGAAACTAGGAGTCATTGTTGAGCACCAAACGTGTGCGAAACCATGAAGGTGGTGCCAGTTATGTACTGAGTTATCGTGTGAGGATGAACGCAACCTTGAGGTCGGCCAGGTCGGCCGACTATATCATCGTGAACATTAAACGCTTTCGATCTATAAGGGTATGTCACCGAAACCTTCTCGTTCCAACATTACTCCTAGATAGATCTTGGTAGCTGGCGTATGCTAGTTAGAAAAAATATTGTTTTCTGCTGCGAACCCCTACAACATGTTCCCTTTGTAGCCTATATCTCCTGATCCATAGCTCCTAGCATAACTAGGTTTTGCCTTGTGAGAGTTGCTAGAGTTGTTATATGTGTTGTGCTTATCCATGCTTAGTTGTTACTGCTGGTCCATCTAGTTGATGAATCAGAGCTACAAATGAGCCTAGTTTGACAGGCTGGCGTGGTATGATTAGAGTTGTAAGTTGAGCATGTTAAAGCTTGTATGGGAGGTCACCATGGGTTGTGGTTTTTGTAGTCTCATACTTCCCACCACTAGGACCTGAGTTCTTTCCTCTTGAACCAAAACGAGCATACATCCACACGGGATCCTAGAAATCCTCTCGACCAAGTAACTTACCTAGTAGATTCCATGAGGCACATAGTTCTAGTGTTTCATTTGGCATATGCACTTTGGATGTTCCGGTGAAGGCGGTGAAGGAGGTGCATTCATAATAGGTAGGGCATTGCGGGGAACAAGAAAGGGACGACCTTCGTAATCTTGAATCATGTTGACATCCCTAGGAACCAACTTTGGGACTTGACCTATTATAGCGACATCTACTTAGGGCGTGACTCATGGTCTCACTGACAGCAAGGTAAAGGTAGTGGTCAACCACTCTCCGTCGGCCTTCCAAGGAAGAGGGGCAATGTTAACTAGCATTAAGAGTCGGTTGGTATGTGTGGGTAAAGTTGTACACCTCTACAGAGTTTTAATATTTTCGAAAATCCGTGTCCACAGTTATGGACGAAATAGACGTGATGATCATAGAGAACTTGAAACTAATCGTAACACTTGGCAAGTAAATTGTGTTTAAGGATCCTTCCTCAGGGATCGAGGGGGTGATCCTAGTTGGTAGGTCTAGCTGATAAAGATTCAGTGGATACTAAAATATGATCAAAGCTAGAGATATCGCTCTCTTATCCATTTTAAATGATTTGATTAGTCGAGCTTCTACACTTTCCTGTTTTATAAACAAAATTAGAGTTATGCAAATTAACCCCACTAGCCATAAGTTTTGTGGAGTAGACCATGCACTTAGCCTTACTTTGTTGATACTTTTTATTGGGGTTCGCAGCATAGAAAACAAAAAAATCCTACGATGGGAACTATACGCCAAGATCTATCTATTAGATACAAGCAACGAGTGGATATACATCCATAGAGAACTTACCCTCGAAGACAACATGATGGGGATATGCCAAAGGGGGTATGCTCAGCAGAACGTTCCGATTGGGCCAAAGGGCCTGCGAGTGCGTCTGAAGGACAGCGACTAGACCATGAAGAAAGGAGAGGCCCGTGTTGGCATGGAAGCCCAGTGCAGAAGCCCAGTCGAGTTAGGTCAAAGGTCTCCGGATCCTTATCCTGTTCGGAGGCAGCTTGTAAACCCTAGCGAGGTGCTTCATATATAAACCTCCCTAGGGTATCTTAGAGACTTACGTTCCATCATACACCCCCTCAAGCGACTCGCTACCTAGCCGCCGAGCTCGCCACCCTTGTAACTCGCTCTCTCATAATCTAATCTAGCAGGAGTAGGTCTTTACCCTCCGGGGGGCGAACCTGGGTAAACCCATGTGCATCCGCCCCCATCTCGCACCGCAGATGGCCGCCAACTCTTCCTCACGAAACACTCAATCGCCGCCTATGGCAGCGACTGCCGTGGCCATTTCCACGACAGTGACGCCCACCATGGGGCATAGCGGGACTGGCCTGAGTTCTGCGACGAGACCCTATTCGCCGATCGAGCGGCCACTCGCCACAGGCCGCATGATCGCCATCTGTGGGATCTTGTAGATCCTGCCCAGCAGCTACATCCCGGTGTCACGCTCGGTCACGGTGATGCCGATCGGCTCCATCAACCTGTTCGTCGGCTTCACCGGCGCCGTCGATCCAGCCGCGACGATGATCATCGGCGGGTCGCCTCCATACCGTGATCTGCTCTCGGAGGAGCATGTCCGCTCCATCAGGGGCCTCGTCACCGAGTACGACTCGACCGCTAGCGATGCGGCCGAGACTAACGCCGCCACCAACGACGACGCCGATTCCGTGACCCCTGCATCGGTCAACGGATCCATCACCGCCGCTTCACGGGAGGACTCCATCACGCGGGTCTCCAACCCCGAGGATTTCGAGGATCCCTCTATCCTGGGGATCTTCGACTCCGACTCTGGCTCGGAATCCCCCGAGGATTTTCGCGCTAGATCCAATCGCTTCAACGCGATTTATATGGCGGGTAGCACAGCCGCCCTGCCAGATCCGTTCTCCACACCGATCCCGCTGACCGCAACGTCCACGGAGGTGGAACAAGCCCGCCTGCGGCTCCAGGAGGCGCAACGCAACGAACTCCCCGAGCGCGAGAAATACCGCCTCGAACGAGAGACAGCAAAGGAGCTGTCACTCTATCACCAACGCCGCATCAGGACCCGCCTGAACCCTGATGTTCAGGGCCGCGTCCTGAACTTCAACGACGAGGGCAACCCCACACGCGCCGCCGAGCGCGAACACGGCGAGAACGCGCCACCAAGAGGAGGCAACCCCGCGAGACCACCACCCGGGGAACCGGCAACTGGGGCCCCTCCACCACCCATGGGCCATGCGCCCCCACCGGACCAACCTCGGATCATCATCTCACCTCAAGCCCGAGATGCCAACGGGTTACCACTATACTCCACCCCGATGGACAACGTCGTTGCGGCCGACGCCGCGATCGACAACCTTGATGTCCAAGGCGACGGCGCGCTACAGATCCAGTACGCCAAGGCACTACTCGTCAGGGCCGTCGAGCAACAGGCCGCGGGAGTCGACCCACGGGGGCGGATGTATTCCCGCTCATCAGCAAGCAGGGCGGCATCCATCGGCCACCCCACAGTGGCTAACGCAATAGTTTGCCCACCACCCCAACCCCTGGCGAACCAACCACGGGCCGCCAATCCTGTGTTGTCGACCAACGAGCCGCGACCTGCGAACAACACAGTCGCCGCAAATGGGCAACCCCTCGACGCCCGAACACACATCATCAATAATCAGGCGTGGCGGTCACGCCAGCCCTACGACCTACGACACACCCTCGCCAACCGTGGCGACCCGGAGCCAAGAGACTCGCTCAGCCGAGTCGGACCACAATGCTTTGGACTCATGATCCGCGGGGAAAATACCCTGCCAACTTCAAGCCCCCCAAGGAGATCGAGAAGTACGACCCGACGTACGACCCCGCCGTTTGGCTGGACACATATCTCATGGCAATAGGGATCGCAGGCCACACCGACCTGCTCGCTGCTCGCTACCTCCCACTGATGATGGAGGGTGCGACCCGACAATGGATCAACACGCTACCTGCCGACATCATCGATTCCTGGGAAGAAATGCGGGACGCCTTCTTCAGGTACTTCGAGGGCTCCTACACCCGCGCCACCACCATCGAGGACCTAGAGCGATGCATCCAGGGACAACGCGAGTCGACCCGCCGGTGGATCCAAAGGTGGCAAGAACTATGGATAAACGCCTCCGGCATCCACCCAGACATGGCGATACATTGCTTCAAGAACGCGTGTCGGTACGAACCTCTGGTCGCCAAGATCAAGAGGGTCTACCAGATGCTTGATAACATCCCCGACCTCCTCGAGATCGCCAAGCGCTACGTGGAGGAGGACCCCAACCAAGACTCCGACAACGAGTTGGGAGGAAGACGGCGCACTAGCATCCACGATAGTGGGCGCCTACACGACATGTGCTACGGCAACACCCGCATCACCGGCAAGCGCCGGACCGATGGGCGAGTCGACTTCGTCGCCAACACCGGCTGCGGCCAACGCGACTCCAAGAACTACCATCGCGATGGAGGAAATTACCGCGACAGCGGGAACTACCGCGCCAACAACGCGACGAGGCCAAAATTCGACCCCGCCGCCCTGCTCAATCAGCCCTGCATCTATCACAGCAGGGAGGGAAAACCCGCCACCAACACCACCGCCGTCTGCCACTCTCTCAAAGAGATCGAGAAGGCGAGACGCGCGAGGGAGGATCCCAACAATAACCAACCGCGGGACAACGGGAACGGTGGCGGCTTCGGAACCTCCGTCGGGTCGCTACATACCTTCACTAGGCTCGGCACCAAGCGTGATAAGAAGGTACTCGCCCGCACGGTCGCCGTCAATGCGGTGACGCAAGTCGACATCCCCCGCTTCCTAAATTGGTCTGAGCAGAGCATCACTTGGAGTCGCCAGGACCACGCGCCAAGAATCGAATATCCAGGGCGAGTCGCCCTGGTGGTCAGGCCAAAGGTGGCCGACTACTGGCTGCCGAAGACGCTGATGGACGGCAGGAGCTCCATCAACATCATGTACCTCGACACCTTTAAAAGGCTCCAGCTCCCAGAAGCAGCCATCGAGCCAGCACTGACGACCTTCCACGGCATCGTCCCTGGTCGGAAGGCGTACCCGATCAGAAAGGTGACGCTGCCAGTCACCTTCGGCACCCCGGCAAACTACCGCACGGAGAGAATCGTCTTCGAGCTGGTGAACTTCCAGCCCTACCATCGCGTCTGGGCCGCCAGGCATTCGCAAAGTTCATGGCGACCCCACACTACGCCTACAACATGATGAAGCTCCCCGGGCCGAGCGGCATCATTACCATCCACGGCGACCCCGATATGGCCGTGGAATGCGAAGAAAAAGGCGCTGAGCTCGCCGACATCGTCATCGCCGCGGAGACTGACCATGTGGAGGAGCTTGTGAAATACGTGGGCAACAACAACAAGGATGATCCCATCATCCTGAAGAAACCAATCGCTGCGAACTCCACGTTCCAGGCGACCACGCACACCCGCACCGTCGAGCTCGTCCCAGGCGACTCCAGCCAGACGGTCACCATCGGGGCGCACATGAGCCTCAAGATAGGAAAGCGCCGCCATCGAGTTCCTCCATGAGAACCGCGACATCTTCGCATGGAAGCCATCCGACATGCCAGTGTCCCGAGGAACTTGAGCACAAACTCAATGCGCACCCCAAAGTGCGACCAAGAAAGCGATGCCACGGCCCTTCAATGAAGAGCGCCATCGAGCAATCGCCGAGGAAGTCCAGCGCCTGCTAGCCGCAGGCTTCATACGGCCAATCAAGTACTCCAAGTGGCTGGCAAACCTAGTCCTGGTTCTCAAAAAGAACAACACCTGGAGAATGTGTATCGACTACACCAATCTCAACGGCGCCTGTCCGAAGGAGGAGTTCGTCCTACCGCGCATCAATCAGATCATCAACTCGATCGCGGGATCGGAGTCGCTGTGTTTTCTCGATGCCTACTCTGGTTACAACCAAATCAAGATGGCGGTCGAAGACGAGGAGAAGACGGCATTCATCACGCCATTCGGCGCATTCTGCTACACGTCCATGACGTTTGGCCTCAAGAACGCGGGCGCCACATACCAGAGGTGCATGCAGGAGTGTCTAGCGAGTCAAATTGGCCGCAACATCCACGTCTACATCGATGATGTGGTGGTAAAATCCTCCCGCCAGGACGATCTGCTCGCCGACCTAGCAGAAACCTTCGCAAATCTGCGGAGGTACAACATCAAGATGAACCCCAGAAAATGCACCTTCGGCATACCCACCGGACAACTTCTGGGGTACGTAGTCTCCAAGCGAGGCATTGAGGCCAACCCCACCAAGATTGACACCATCGCACGACTCGGGAAACCCGAGTGCATGCGCGACGTCAAAAAGTTGGCAGGGCGAGTCGCGGCTCTTAGTCGCTTCATCCCCCGACTAGGTGAGAAGGCAATGCTATACCGCCTGATGCGCAAGAACCCAACGTTCCAATGGGGCACAGAGGCCGACAATGCATTGAAAGCACTCAAAGAAGTGCTACTCGTGGCACCACTACTCGCCGCGCCACTCGACAAAGAGCCAATGCTCGTCTACGTCGCGGCCTCCAATCGGGTCGTCAGCGTCGTGATGGTCGTCGAACGACCAGAAGAGGGCAAGGAGCGCCCCATACAGCGCCCAGTATACTACATCAGCAAAGTCTTAACAGACTCACGATAGCGCTACCCGCAATACCAAAAACTGGTGTACGCGGTATTCCGAGCACAACGATGACTCCCGCACTACTTCTAGGAGCACCCAATCACGGTGGTATCCTCCCCCTGCAAGACATCATACACAATCGCGATGCGACTGGGCGAGTCGCCAAGTGGGCCGTCGAGATCGGTGTCCACAACATCAAGTACGAGCCCCGAAAAGCGATAAAGTCGCAAGCCCTGGCTGATTTCCTCGCCGACTGGGAAGAAGCACAGCAGCCAGAGAAGCTCCCATACCTCCACTACTGGTCGCTCCACTTCGACGGCTCCAAGAACATTGACGGCGCGGGGGCTAGGGTCATACTGACCTCCCCCAAAGGAGACAAGCTCCGCTACGTGCTCCACCTCAACTTCAAACCCTGCACCAATAACATGGCGGAATACGAGGCCCTCCTCCACGGCATGAGAGCCGCCAAGGAGATGAACATCAATCGCCTACGATGCTACGGCGACTCCGACCTAGTCGCCGGCCAAGTGGCCGGGACATGCGACGTTGTTTCCCCAACAATGATAGCGTACCGCCAAGCTGTCGACCAGCTGGGAGGACACTTCGACGGCTATTCCGTCGAGTGGATCGACAGGCGAAAAAACGAGTAGGCAGACGCCCTTTCCCGCATCGCATCAGCTCGACAGGCACCACCAGTAGGCGTCTTCCTTGACATCATCCACAAACCCTCCGTCAGCCCACCGAAGGAGATCGACGTCGGGATCCCACTACAACCAAAACCAGCCTTAGTTGCCATGGTTGTGGAACCTAGCGACTGGACAACGCCATACGTCGCCTTCCTAGAACACAAACTCCTACCGAGCAACGAGACAGAGGCGCGAATGATCGTGCGCCGCTGCAAATCCTTCATCATCATCAATGGTGAGCTCCACAAGCGCAGCGTGACCGGCGTGTTCCAGCGCTGCGTACAGCCAGAACAAGGCCGCAAGATCCTCCAGGACATTCACGCCGGCGACTGCGGCCATCACGCCGGTGCCAAGTCGCTAGTCACCAAGGCCATGCGGCACGGTTTCTACTGGCTCACCGCACACGCCGATGCCACCGACGTCGTCCAAAGATGCGTCGGATGTCAGAAGTACGCCAACCAGACGCACCTTCCTAGTTCAGCACTCAAGACAATCCCCATCACGTGGCCATTCGCCGTATGGGGCATGGACATGGTCGTCCCGTTCAAGAAGGCCCTATCTGGCTTCACTCACCTCCTGGTCGCAGTCGACAAGTTCACCAAATGGGTGGAGGCCAAGCCGATCAAGAAGTGCGACGGCAAGACGGCTACCAAGTTCCTCCGTGAACTCATCTACCGGTACGGCTACCCACACAGCATCATCACAGACAACGGCACCAACTTCGCCAAGGGGGACATCGCGGAATTTTGTGAGGAGCACGACATACGACTCGACCTCGCATCACTCTCTCACCCGGAGTCAAATGGCCAAGTAGAGCGCGCCAACCAGAGCGTCCTCCACGGTCTCAAGCCGCGACTGCAGGTGCCCCTCGAGCGCACCCCAGGATGTTTGGTCGACGAGCTCCCCTCTGTGATATGGGGGATCCGCACCTCATCAACCGATCAACCGAGTTCACACCCTTCTTCATGGTGTATGGCGCCGAGGCCGTAGTGCCAACAGACCTGGAGCATGACTCCCCTCGAGTCGCCAACTACGTCGAGGCGGCCAACGAGACCGCCCGCCAAGACAGCGTCGATCAACTTGACGAAGCACGCGACCTGGCTCGCTCCCGCACCGCCATATACCAGCAAGGACTTCGCCGTTATCACAGCCGCCGAGTGCAAACTCGCACCTTCCAGGAAGGAGACCTGGTCCTACGATTGGCCCAGGACAAGAAGGGCATGCACAAGCTCTCCCCCCATGGGAGGGGCCGTTCGCCATAGGCCGAGTCCTTGGCAACGACGCCTACTACCTCATCGACATACGGGGTGATGGCCAGTTGGAGGTCGGGAGGCCATGGAATTTAAACCTCCTTAGAAAGTTCTACACTTAGAACCACACAATGTACTCTGTTGGAACATATAAATGAAACTCATTAGGATTGCACAAATTGTGCCCACTCGCCATATTCTTGTGCCACTCGCACTCGTAGATGCAAGCAATACGCCACTCACGGAAGTCAACCTCTGGTCGAGCGACCGACACGGCAAAGTAGTGCGGCACAAGGGCACCAGAAGTGTTTGGGCCTTGTGTCGTCCACGAAAAACGCCAACCCGGAGCCGCCATTGGAGTCACCTAGCCCGACTGGTCCACCGGGCCAAGACATCCGATACACGCTTCCCACCGCGACCTGTCCCTCCCACCCTCGAGCAAAGCGACTCAAACGGTTAAGTACCACGCACGAGGACTCCGCAAAACGGGAACCCCATGCGGCTCGGGAACACACCTAGTAAGAGAGCTGCCTAGGGCTCGCCAAGCGACTGGCTCTCCGGGCCAGGGGAGGAGACGCGTTACAAACAACGCATTCACAACCCGCAACAGGATCACGACCAATACGGCCGAGCACGATGCTCGGGGACTCGCTCATAAGCAAACCCTACTCGCGCTCGGGGACTCGCCACTCAGGAGACGCGAGGGATAAAAACAAATGCATAAACGAATCAAATACATAGAAATACACAATCGAGTTATACCCCATTAAAGGGCGGACGCGCTCGGGGACTCGCTCAAATTGTTGAACAAAATATTTCCTTCATCATAACACGAGTCGGCCAAGTCCCCGCGACATAAATTACGAAAACATCATACAACGTTCGCCACTTGACATCTATTACAACCATTACATTTGTTTACTCCACAGGCCCTGATGAAGAAGAAGTGCCACCACCCTTGACGCGCACAAAGGGCCGCCATGGGTTCGCCGGGTACGTGGTCAGCGACTTGGCCAACGACGACCGGAAGGGCTGCCCCGACTTGATGTCGCGGTGCTCCGGCTCGAGGTCGCCAGGCGCCAACACCGTCTCCTGGTACGGCAGAAGATCCCCCATTGCCAAGACACGATCGGCATAAGGAGTGGCCTTCGCAGTCAGCTTCAGCACCTCCGACATCTCCACCGTGCCGGTCGCCGAAGGATAGCCACTCGTGACGTCGTCCAGATCGAAGTCGTCCGGGAAATGCGCGAGACCCAAGCTCAACGTTGTGGTGGCCCCGCGTCTGAACACAGAGCGTGTCATCCACTCCACAACCGCGGGCACCTCATCCAAATAGCGCCACACCTCCGTGAGCCCCCCAGGGATGACTTCGGTGGGAGACATGCCCTAAAGGGCCACCTGGACACACAACGCTGAAGCCGTGGCTGCATTCACCACGACAGTCACGCACTGCGAGGCGGTATAAGTCTGCACCACCGGGTCGCTTTGGCCTACCACAGCTGGAAAGTCAGATGTCAGTGAAACAATGAAACCCCCAAAGCGGAGACCCGACAAAAGGATAAGGAAAATGACAAAACTTACCAAGAAGCTTGCGGCAATTCTCCTTGACGTGCTTCTCCAAAGTGGCCTGCTTGTTATGTAGCCCCACGATGATGGAGTCCGTGGCCTTGCGTTCCTCCTCAGCAGCAGTGACGACAGCCTTCGCCCGCTCCTTCGAAGAAATTGAAGCCGCCATAGCATCTTCCAACTCCTTGACTAGGGAGGCCACTCGCCCATTCGCCGCGTCCAGTTCGGCGAGTGGGACATACCCCTCACGGGCCTTGGAGACCTCAGCCGGGAAACCATCTTCAAGAGGAGATGTTAGAGTATTGCACAAAATCAGCTCATAACAAGCATAGAAGAACAATGCCAAACACTCACCGATCCTCTCCTGAAGCCGCTGGTTCACCTCTTGCGCCTTGCATGAAATCACGCTCGGTAGCGCCTTCACGCCGACCGATTAGTCGACTCCCGCTGTAACCCCTGAAAAACAAAGAGCCCAGCTAAGCATAGGGAGAGAAAGAAAAACCAGTTCCCAGCCGCTGAAATTCAGCGACTAGGAACTCGGGGACTGGAGAAGGAAGAAAAACAAAAAACCAGTTCCTAGCCGCTGAAATTCAGCGACTAGGAACTCGGGGACTGGAGAAGCAAGAAAAACAAAAAACCAGTTCCTAGCCACTGAAATTCAGCGACTAGGAACTCGGGGACTGGAGAAGGAAGAAAAACAAAAAACAATTCCCAGCCGCTGAAATTCAGCGACTAGGAATTCGGGGACTGGACATACCTGGATAGCGGCGCCGAGCATCTTGTGAAGTTCAGCAGCGCTAGTCGACGGGACTATGAAGGAGGTGTGCCCGCGGCGGGCCCCAATCTCCGCGTCCACGATTTTCGGGAACTGTGGAGACTGCGCATCTGCAACACCTAGGAACCCCCTCGCCATAAAGCGAGGGAATGTCGCTGATGCCCTGGCAGGGGCGCTGGCCGCCAGAACCGGCACCTCTGGCACGGACACAGCTGGTGCTGGCTCTGATTGCGTCGCCGCCCCCTCTTCGACAAGCGGCGCAGCAGCTGGCTCCCCAGCGCTTCCCCCGGTCGTGGCGTCTTCAGCACCCCCTTTCTGCTTCTTCGCCACTTCAGCATACGCGACATCCTCAGAGGCCTTCCTCTTCTTGGGCAGACCACTCTCTCCCGCGCCAGTGGCCGGTGGAATCTTGGCAACCAAGGGCGACCAATCTTCTTAGCCCCAGACCTGCACGAGCCCTTCCAATCAGCACAACCACGACACGAAAGAAGCAAAACAAATTGGGACAAAGAAGCACAACTTACTTGGCGACTGGAAGAACACGAAGCCCGGTGCTGATATGGGCAGGCTTATCCAACTCGGGACCTAGCTTGCAGCTGAGCCCCCGCTCGAAGACATCCGAAGCCCACGAAACCGAGGGCTTCCTTGACGACAAAGCCGCAGTCGCCGGGATCTCCGGCTCCGACGCCGCTGCCTTCGACGTCTGTGGTGACTTGGGTGGTGCCGCTTCGGTCGCTTCTTGGTTTGGGACCCCCGAGGACGACGACACGATCGTTGCCAGAGGCACTTCTGCCACCGCCTCCGTGTCTTCTCCCTCCAACCCCTTCGTCGGGATTGCGGCCCTTGGGGCCTTGTGCGAGACTTCAGGAGATCCTTCGTCGTCGGAGTCGTCGTCCGACTCGAACACCACTGACAACCTGACCGGTGATGTAGGCCTTTTTGCTGGCGACTTGGGCCGGCGTGGGGGCTTCGAAGGCATAGCGGTGCGCCGGGACGTTTGCTCCTGGGCGATCTCGTCGCCTTCTTTGAACTCGTCTAAGCTGTGGCTCGCTTCAACCTCTCGCTGTTTCTACATTGGGGTCTTGCGGGCCACAGGCGCTGGGGGAGGGACCTCTTCTTCTTCCCCGTCGCTATCAGAAGGACCCCCCTCGGAATCTTCCTCCAATTCCTGGGGAACTTCTTCCTCAAGCGGAGGGAGCCAACCCTCCAATACCTGAAAAAGCTGAGAACCATCAGTCAAAACACGCCTTTAAAAGACTGAAATTGAGATACGGATGCAGCGATTGGAAAGAAAACTTACTGTGGGGGCTTCGTTCTTCATGGGAGTATACGGGGTGACCCCGACCGCCGCGCCTGTGAACTCCGCGTCGGTGATCTTCTTCAGGGTGGTCTTGTAATCTTCGGCCTCCCACGACTCCTTGCTGGTTCGAGATGGATCATGCTTCCCGCTGTACTCGTACATACAGTGTGGACGAGCCGCCAGCGGGACCAGGCGCCGCCCGAGCCAGTAATTGTAGAGGTTGATCGGAATCAACCCCTGGTCCTTCAGCTTCTAGATCTGATCCATCATTTCCGCGACGCCCATCCACTGATCTTCAGGGAGCTTCTTCGGTGCTAGTTGGCAGGGCTCCTTCCTCTCGGCGATGAATTCAGGAAGGGAGACCTCGTCAGAGGGAGTAGCCTCCTTGACTTAGAACCAGCTTTTCTTCCATTCGCTGGCGGCCTTCTTCGGCAGGAGGAGCTTGACGAAGTTGGCCTTTGGCTTCAGCTGGAAGGTGACCCTGCCTGCAGCCAGCATCAAACCACTGGACGCCTCGCACCCGATGCGGCCGTGGAAGAGCTCCAGCCATAGCGGGAAATATGGCTCGGTGAGGTAGCACTTTCCGCAGGCGAAGATCGCTAATGCCGATCTTTGTGTGGACCAAGATCTGAGGGCTTGATCGCGTACTACGCACAGAAGCGGCGGAAGAAGAGCGAAGTAGGGAACCCTAAGCCCCTCTCGAGATGGTTGGTGAAGCAGATGAACTCGTCGGGTCGTGGTTTCGGCCCGGTCTCGGAGGAGGGGGGAACCCGCCAATTCCCCTTGAGGAGCACCCCGGCATCCTCAAAGGACTTCAGTTGGGCCGTGGTGCACTTGGATTTTCCCCATGAGCCTTTGGGAGGCACCATCGAGTGAGAAGTGGAATCGCGTGACGCGGGGAGAGCAAGTCGAGAGAAAGTAGGAAGGAAGAGCAAACGAGGAAGGATGAAGAATGGGAAGCAGGATCGCGAAGCTGATCCATCACTCCCCTTATATGGGAAACGTCACCCGCCAAAATTGGGATGTCCGTTACCCACGGTAATTGCGCCGTAGTTACCGTTGGAAATTCCAACAAATAGTTTGACTAAAGTTGACGGTCCAACTTTTGTGGTATACTCGCCACCCGCCAGTCTCTCTTCTCGCCGAAATGACGACTGGGCAGTAATGACGTTCGTTGAAGTGACGAATGGGGCTATGGAGAAATTCTCCTCGGTTTTTAATAAAGTCCGTCGCCGACTCGACTGGAGGCCCAAATTGGGCTCGCCTACTTCGAACACCAAAAGGACACCCGCACCTACGTCAACGACGGCCTCGGGGACTACTGATAGGGATATGCCAAAGGGGGTATGCTCAGCAGAACGTTCCGATTGGGCCAAAGGGCCAGCGAGTGCGTCTGAAGGACAACGACTGGATCATGAAGAAAGGAGAGGCTGGAAGCCCGTGACCGAAGCTGCAGCAGGCCAAATGATTTAGGTCAAAGGTCTCCGGATCCTTATCCTGTTCGGAGGCAGGTTGTAAACCCTAGCGAGGTGCTTCATATATAAACCTCCCTAGGGTATCTTAGAGACTTACGTTCCATCATACACCCCCTCAAGCGACTCGTGCCTAGCCGCCGAGCTCGCCACCCTTGTAACTCGCTCTCTCATAATCTAATCTAGCAGGAGTAGGTCTTTACCCTCTGAGGGGCCAAACCTGGGTAAACCCATGTGCATCCGCCCCCATCTCGCACCGCATATGGCCGCCAACTCTTCCTCACGAAACACTCAATCGCCGCCTATGGCAGCGACTGCCGTGGCCATTTCCATAACACAACAAAGCTTTGTTAACGAGTTGGAACTCATGGATGATGTAGTCGTACGCTTACCGATCTCAAGATCGTGTGGAAGTCCTAGCGCCGCAAATCAGCAACGCATCCGTCCTTGCACACACATTCAGGCCACTAAACAACCTCCACCACTCGCTTTAGCGAATCAGCAGAAGCAGCAACTCCTTCCAGACGAAATGCCACCGGGAACATGTATCTCGCTAATCCGAGACCATGGGGGAATATATCTAGAGGGGGAGAGACATCCTTCACAAGGAGGTGTCCTTTGTGAGGGAAGAGAGGGGGGCCTTTTATAGGAGAGGGGGGCTACTCCCCTCCCCATGGCCAGTGCCCAAGGAGGGTGTCCCCACCTCTTCCTCATTCAGGTGGTGGAAGCTCTACTCACATAAACATGCCTCCACTCACACATCCACTCACATGCATTAAATTTCCACCAAATTTAATGCAACTCTCATTTAATAAAACTCTTTTATTTATTTTATTCAAAATTTTGTTAATTACTTTAATTAACAAACATTCACATAAAACCCCTGCAACATTTCAATATCACATGCAGAACTCGTTTCTGCAATTTCACCCGAAATAATTCCTGTTTCCATCGAAATGATTCCAGCGCTTTGCAATTCTTTCGTCTGAAACATATATGCTCCAAAATGGTGTTTGGCAACCCTTAAGTGTGTCACCCTACGGTTCGCGAATAATGCAGACAGATCGAGACACCTCTCAGATCAATAATTAGAAGCGGGACCTGGATATCCATGCTGACTCCTACACATTCAATGATGAATTCTGTGATCATGAGAACCTTTAATGCTAGTAACTTAATCCCTTTGTGTCACGATATATTACATGTCCGAGATTCGATCATCGGTATCCAAATACCCAGTTTGATCTCGTTACCGACATGCACTCTTTTCTTGTTCCCGTGATATAACATTCTAGTGATCACATCACTTGCTTGCAAGCTATTCTCAATGTGATATCACCGAGAGGGCCTAGAGTATATCTATCTGTCATCGGGATGGAAAAACCCCACTCTTGATCCATGAGCCTCTACATAACACCTTCGTAGTACTGAACCCACTTTTATAGTCACCCTTTTACGGTGTGACGTTTGATGTTATCAAGATACTCTTCCGGTGTTAGTGATTAACATGATCTCATGGTCTAAGGACTAGGATTACTTCGTATGATGTTATAGCAATATAAACTCAATGAATTTGATCGTATTGCTATACTTCAGATGAATGTTCATCACATCATTTCACAAATGTTGTGACCTCGTTATTAATGACATCCAATGTCCATGATCGGGAAACTTTGATCATCTTGTTAATCAACGAGCTAGTTTAAAGAGAGGCATAACTAGGAACTTTCAATTTGTTTATTAAACACACATGTATTAACATTTTATTATTAATACAATTATAGCATGCAAAATAAACATCTATCATATACTTGGAATATACATAATAACAATTTTTTTATATCCTCTCAAGGCATATTCCCTTCAGTCTCCCACCTGCACTAGAGACAATAATCTAGTTACATAGTGATAAATCTAACACCCATGGAGTTCTGGTGTTGATCATGTTTTGCCCTAGGGAGAACTTTAGTCAATGGATTTGCAACATTGAGATCCGTGTGTACTTTATAAATCTTTTATCGTGGTGGTGTCACGGCAGATGCCATGGATAGGCAAAAGGTAGGGCCAATATGCACTAGAGGAATCCAGGGAGGGATAGTGTGGTGATTCCACACATAGATGCTTTGTATTCTCCAAGTGCACAAGGTTTACAGATGCTCCTTGAGATATATTGGGGAAAGGAGGAAGAAGAAGCTCTCTTACTCTCACCACCACCTATCTTTCAATGAACAAACTACTCATGCGCCCGCCAACCCCAACTACAGAGGACCTAGCACCCCTTATAAAGGGGAGGCTAGGTCTCCAGTTAGGGCATACGTGGAGGCATATTCCGGGGAATATGCCTCTCCCAAAATAGCAAACCGACCAGGTCTCCTTTTGCCATCATAAGCCATGCAGAGGCTACGTAAGCCTCTGCGGCGCCAGCGCAGCCGACATTGGTTGCGTCACCTTTTTCGGCCACACCTCGCTGGTCCCTCCCTCTGTTTGGTTCGCTCATGCTCCAGTGCACAGAGATCACCTTTTGACCAGCGAGATACCTTCCTTCTCTTGCAAGCCTGGTATCATCTGGCTCTGTGGGTACCTGCATACAAGTTACAAAAAGCCTGTCGGCATACGACATATGTCGGCCGGGACACAGCTAGGTGGACATCCTCCGGTCTAGGTTACTCCATAAGTCGGCCTGCCTTGAGGTGACTTGGCCAGCTTTCGCTTTGTCCTTGCTATACCTCGGCTAACTCAGCCTCTATACCCCGGCGTGACCCTACCCGGAGGTATCCCCCAACATTAGTCCCCAAAGTTGGTGCGGTCTTAGCAACTTTAGCTGCTAAGGCCACGGCAGGTTCAATCTTCCGAGCGTTTTGCCCCCTTTCCGAGTTACCTTATAGCTCGAATTTTGTGGCCTAGATTTGTCCTGGCACATTCCGAGTTATCACTCGCTGGCCGGGTTACCCTTCTGTTTTCCATGTTATCCTTCCTTCTCTTATACGCTTCCCCACGTCCTACGTGGAGGGTAATCATTACCTTGACTCATTTTAAGGGTATGCGCCTGTTACTGCACTTATTGTCAGGGGTTACTGCTGGAAACATCGCGTCGCAGCTGCCTCCTCGTTAACTGCATCACCACGTCGCATCATGGGATTCCCTGTTTTCTGTGGCCCTTCCTGTGGCTTGCCTCTAATTGGCTGATCCAACAGATACATGGCCACACCGTGTGGCCTCAGGGCACTGCCCGATCCCACTACCCTTTGCAAGGTCGTGGTTAAATAGGGGAGGGGGCGCGTCCCTTGGGTGTTTCCCCCTTCTCGCGTCCCTCAGCCTTTCTGCTTCTTCTTCCTCCTCGCGACAGCGCCGCCGTCGCCTCTGCTCCGCAGCGCCGCCGCCGCATCTCACTTCCTCTTATTTCCTTGTGCTGGCATCGCTGCCACTCCTACGCTGCTTCAACATCACGGGGCCGCGCCAATCCAAGCCTCTGTCCCCCACCTATGATCGGGCCGGTGAGGATAGTGACCTTGAGATGACTAAGGAGGAGCTCGCCGTCGTCGAGGAAAAAGAGATGGAGGAGGAAGGTGAAACTCTGGAGCGTGGTGCCTAGGCCGGTTCTTGGGTGTGCTAGGACGACCTCGATTGGCTCTACCGCACCCTTCGCATCCCCAAAGGCGTAATCTCTCGCCTTGCCTCTAAGGAGCTCACTCCCTCACCCAATCCGGGTGAGTTCATCGTCTTCCTCTCTCACTTCCAGCGCAGCTTCGGCCTGCTAGTGAGTGACTTATTCCATGATTTTATCAACATCTACGAACTCCAACCTCATCATCTTCCGGCGAATGCCATTACATCCCTCTCCTCCTTCACATCTGCCGTAGAAGGATACCTCGGCTTGTGGCCTACCAAGGAGCTCTGGATCCGGTTCTTTGGTCTGCGGAGGAATGTGGTACCGGATAAGGAGCGTGCCTTGGAGGACAAGCACCTGACCCAATGTGGTGCCGCCTCCATCTCTCCCCGGAAACAATCTATCTTCCCCCGAGTCATGGGGCTTGATTCTTGCAAGGGCTAGGCCCGAACCTTTTTTATGTGAGGAATGGCTCGGATGAGAATCTGATCCGGCTGCGCCCCTTTGCGATGGGTCCTCCTAATCCGGCTTTGTGGGACCGGGTTCCCAAGAAACCAACTGCCTTGGTGAATCAGGTTAACAAGCGGTTCCAGGAACTGAAGGATCTGGGGCTGTGCAATGAGGATGTGATGATCACATTCGTCCGTAGCCGGATTTCCCCCCTATAGAAGCGCACACACAAACTTTGTCATATGAGTGGCGACTTGACCCCAACCGGACCTCCTCCTTCGAGTTGAACAACACTGAGATCTTCCGCCGGGTCAAGGCCATCTTCACAACCGATAAGGACTTCTCAGCTGATTGGGAGTGGGGGTTGGAGCATTACTACCGGGACAAGCCTCCTCCTGCAGTAAATCTCATTACCCAATCCTTCTCCGAGTTATATCCTATGTTGGAGCATGTTGTTTATTTGATCCCTTTGCATTTTCCTTTTAGTTGTTTCTTCAGCAGACCCTTGAAGATGGCACCGAGCCTTCCCTCAAATGGGGGAAGGATTGACTTGTCTCAGACAAGGAGGAGCCGGATCAAGAAATGTTCTTGCCTACGCCGGACGCAACCAATCGACCCTCTGGTAACTTATTTTCCTTAAGGAATTGGCCTGACGATGAGGATGATTCCGACATTGAGGTGGTGGAGGTATTTGACCCGATGCCCATTTCTTACGCTGCTTCGCTTCACTTAACCCTAACCAAGCAGATCCATGAAGATCCCCCTCTTGCTTCGAGTGAGCCGGCCCCGGCCGTGTCTAAGAAGCAGGCTGCCACTTCAACTGGTTCTTCCAGGCCTCCCAAGACAACCAAAAGGCGGAAGAAGTCCGCTGACAAGGTCGCCAGCAAACCTCCGACTAAGGCCATAGTTCGGAGAGCTCGGGAGCCCAAGGAGCCTCCGACCTCCGACGAGTGAGTTTCTTTTTCCTTGTATCATTTTCTGCTTCACGTTTCTTTGTCTTCATGCCTCTCTCTTTGTTATATAATTTGTTATTCGTTGTTTAATTTGATAGGGCTGCCGTGGAGGTTCCCTAGAGCGGCTCCAGCATCGCTTCATCTTTCCAGCGTACCCCATCTCCCCCTCACGACGATGACATGTGTCCACTGAGCCCAATTCAGGAAGGCTCGGTGGCTACACCGGATCTTAGTCCACCTCGCCCAGAGGAGGGCAACTTCGGTGTAGGGGGAAGTGGCACGACCGAGGTAGCGGATGCTCCCAGCTCTTCATCGGCTTAGCCACGACCCGTCACTTCCGAGGTACCAGCAGCAGCAGTACAAGCATCAACACCAACACCACCAGCAGCAGCACCAGCAGCACCAGCAGCAACACAAGCACCAGTACCAGCACCAACTCCTTCTGCCTCATCCGAGTCTTCCAAGACCCGGCGAGAAGACCCCGCTAGCACCAAGGCTGCACCCAAGTCCAAATCTTCAGCTCAAGCCTTAGCCTCCCAACAGCAACCCAAGGGTAAGAAAGGTTCTGGTGCCACCAAGGCAACATCCATCAAGGCTGGACAATGCACGCCGCGTCCATGCTGCCGAAGAGAGATGCCTCCTCCGTCACTAGCGAGAAGCAACTTGCACCGGTACATACCATGTTGCCAAGTTGTGAGGAGGGAGGCCCACGCCAAAGGCTTGGTTGCGCCTCACATGCTTAGTAGAGAGAGCTATCCTCCAGCTTTGATTGAGTATGTCAACAATTCGAACAAAGCGTAGTTCGTCGATCCAAACGACGATCTCCCGGAGAAGTTTAGGCCTGCCGAATTCAATGCACAAATGAACACAACAACCAAGGTTATCAACATTGCTGGCCGAATGATGGAGGTATGCTGCTTTGTCTTTTACTTAATACACACAAATGCTTAGAGACATATCCATTAGTCCCCGAGCCTCCGGGGGAGTAACTTGGTACTCAGCCGGATGCTCCTTAGAGAACTAGCATAGCTCCTTAGTATCTTTGAATATGCACACACGTAGAGCCGGGTTAAGTTCCACTTGGCCCGGATTTTGTATCCTTCGAATATGCACACACCTAGAGCCGGGTTAAGTTCCACTTGGCCCGGATTTTGTACACTTTGAATATGCATACACCTAGAGCCGGGTTAAGTTCCACTTGGCCCGGATTTTTTATCCTTTGAATATGCACACACCTAGAGCCGAGTTAAGTTCCACTTAGCCCGTATTTTGTACACTTCGAATATGCACACACCTAGAGCCGGGTTAAGTTCCACTTGGCCCGGATTTTGTACACTTCGAATATGCACACACCTAGAGCCGGGTTAAGTTCCACTTGGCCCGGATTTTGTACACTTCGAATATGCACACACCTAGAGTCGGGTTAAGTTCCACTTGGCCCGGATTTTGTACACTTCGGATATGCACACACCTAGAGCCGGGTTAAGTTCCTCTTGGCCCGGATTTTGTACACTTCGAATATGCATAATGCTGAGCCAACCTTGCTCTTTTCAGGTCACTACCAATCGTCGGACTGCTGAGTTTTAGCGCCTCTTGGACTCACACAAGGTGCTGCGCTCGAAACATGCTGCTCTTCTTGCTGAATGCGAGAAAAGGGTAAGTTTTCCCTTCGACCTCTCCCCCATCTTTCTTTGTCTTTTACTGCCGAACTAATTTGTCATTCGGATTGCACAGCCGGAGTGGAGGCCGAAAATACAATTATGAGAAAAAACTTGGCCGAGATAAAAGGTAATTCGCTCTGGTTACTCAATTTCCGTGCCCTCTCTCCTTTCTCCTGAGCTCGGCAGATATTTATACCTCGGCTCTGCCGGGTCGACAAACCGTTGCAGCATCCCTTGAAGATAGTGTGCCTGTGCCTGATATGATGCTGCATTTTCTCGAACAAGCAGGGCAACATCAGGCCGAGCTCAATAAGAAGGATGATGAACTTGCCAAACTCCAAGCCAAGGATGATGAACTTGCCAAACTCAAGGCTGAGATGAAAAAACTCAAAGAGCTCCACAAGACTGAGATGGACAAGGCTGGCCAAGACTTCACCGAAGAGTGAGAACATCTTAGCCTTCAACTTGCAAAAGATCGAGAGTTGCTGAAGGAGGCCGACGTCAAGCTTGACTCGGCTAATGTTGAACTGGAGAAGCTCCAAAAGAGGCGTGTTGATTGTACCAACGAGCTGACTCAGATCCATAGTCATATCTCTCGTAAACTTTTTTCCTTCAACCGACATGTATTTCTCCGGGTTAAACTCTTTTACTTACTTCACTTGTTTTGTTTTCAGGCAAATTCCCACAGGGCGATGCCATTGCGGCTACTGCCGTTGCCAAGTTCCGCCAGCAGAGGGGTACCCCCACTGCTCCTGGGTCTGAAACCATTCCCTATGACATGGAGGACTTGCTGGTCAGCCTATCCTCTCGTATTGAAATTGTGAAGAACTATGGTTTAGGTATCCTGGATTCAGCCGTCCAGATCTTCCGTGCTCTTTGGCCTGGTGAGGATGTTCTGGAGGGATCCATTGCTCTGATCAACAAGCTGATGGATTGCGAGACCCAGCTCGACCTCTGGAGGGAATCCGCCGCTCGTGCTGGAGCTGATACTGTCCTCCACTTCGTGCTCATGTGGTATGAAAAACTAGATCTGAAGCTTCTTGAGCGCTTGCGCACCGGGTCAAGGTAGTCTAATGATCCAGATTGGGTAGCCCGGTGCAAGGCTTGTGCCCACAACCTCATCTAGTTTGCCCCTGTCCATCAATGGAACAAAGGACCAAGCTTCCTCGGCGCCGTTGACGATGAATATGTTGAAGATGATTCGGGTGATGAGGAAGAGGACGAAGCCTCGGATCTCAAAGATAACGAAGATGATGACGAGACTGAAGCCGGAGTTCCACCCGCTGGCGCCGAGTTACCTCCTCCTGTTGCTGCTCCTTGAGCACAAAAAACAGTTTGAAATTTATCAGATCCCTGGTATGCCGAGTGTAGATGTATCGATCATACTGATTATATTTTGCTACTAAGATATTCACGCCGGATTAACTTGGGCGTAGTCCCCGAGTTTCATTTTCTTGTTTCTTCAATTTCATGGCTCGGCTCGCGTCTACCCTGATTCGGTTTTGTGACTTATGAGTCTGAGTTTCAAAAATTGACTTAACAATACTTGGAAACCTTAGGATTAGCTCAAAATAATCCAGCAGAATAAAGATTAAGTAAACATAGATTTAGTCCGAACAAAGAATGTCGGCTCGATTACGTTCTTTTCCTTAGTCGTTTTTCGTGTGCTTCGCAATTCCAAACTTGTTCTCTTGCTTGCCATGAAGCCAATTCTTGTTGGACAGCAGCAAGTCGAAGAGTTGAGTTTTTGGTGCTTACACACTACTAATCTGGCTTAGGCAGAAGCAACTTAAGCCAGCCGACATAAAAATTAATGACAAACACCAAAGACAACAAATATTGCTAAGGCAGTCCCCGAGTTACTGCTCGAAGTGACAAGATTTCATTGATAAACTCATTGTCGGCATACATACCGACATATGAGAAACTCGGATACACACACTTCTTTGTTAAGTGTAGAATGGACGAAGTAGGGCTACATTCCATGGAAGCTTAGATTCCTCGCCAGACCTATCCGCCTTGTTCTTCTCCTGTGGTTGTGCATCAATGAGATAATAAGAGTCATTGTGCAATGCTTTGCTCACAATGAAGGGCCCTTCCCATGGGGGGATAACTTATGCATTCCAGTAGTACGCTGCACCAACCGGAGTACTAGATCACCTTCCCGGAAGACTCGAGGATTCACTTTTCGGCTATGATAGCATCGGAGATTTTGTTAATATATGGTGGATCTAGACAATGCCAATTCTCTCGCTTCTTCCAGCAGATCAACATCATTTTGCCGGGCTTCTCGTACTTCGGCTTCTGTGTATTGGGTGACTCTAGGCGAATCATTCTCTATGTTGGCTGGTAATACATCTTCTGCCCCATATACCAGAAAGAATGGCGTATAGCCTGTTGATCGACTCGGAGTTGTTCTTAAACTCCACAATACGGCTGGTAGTTCTTCTATCCAGCACCTCGCTGATCTTTGCAGCGGCTCGATGAGCCGGGGTTTTATCCCGGATAATACTAATCCGTTGGATCTTTCCACTTGTCCGTTCAATGCGGGGTGGGCTACCGAGGCAACGTCCAGCCGGATCTTTTTATCCCGGCAGAATCGCGCAAATGCTCCTTCAGTGAAATTGGTGCCGTTATCTGTTATGATACTATGAGGATAGCCATATCTTAGAATGATATCTTTGAGGAATGACACAGCCATAGCCCCATCACATTTTCTTATCGGCTTTACTTCTATCCATTTGGTAAACTTGTCAACCATAACCAAGATATGGGTCATATTTCCTCTCGCCGGCTTAAATGGACCAACCATATCCAAACACCATACATAAAATGGCCAGGTAATTGGTATGGTCTTGAGCTCCGACATTGGCATGTGTGTCTTGGTAGCATATCTCTGACAACCATTACATTTTCTTACTAGATCTTCTGCTTGTTCCAAGGCACTTGGCCAGTAGAATCCATGCCAGAAAGCTTTTGCCACTAAGGCTCTGGATGAGGCATGATGCCCACATTCCCCTTGATGTATATCTCGGAGGATGTCAAGCCCTTCTTCCGGGTCAACACACCGTTGTAGGACGTTCGTGACACTCCTCTTGTATAGCTCGACATTGATAATCTGTATGCCTTTGCCCTCCTCTGAATTTGCCTCGAAGGCACCTCTTCATTGGGCAAAGTTCCATCCTTCAAGAAATGGAATATGGGAAGTGCCCAAGCTGGTATAGCTCGCACTGGAAACACATCCTCGTCGATTTCCATTTGATCCACCGACATAACCTCTGCCGGATCAAGCCGTGCAGTCCCCGGGTTCTGTGAAGCAGTCCCCGGGTTTCCTGAACCACTTCCCACATCAATGTCCATGGGCACAGCTTCCGACTCCAGATTTGCCAGGATATAGATTGACTCGGATTCTGGGGATGGCCTGATAGATGGATTTCTGAGGTGCTCTAGTGCTACACCTGGTGGAATCGCTTGTCGGGTTGATCCAAGTTTCGACAGTACATCGGCAGCCTCATTTTCTAGTCGGGGTACATGATGGAACTCACATCCCTCGAAGTATCCCGATATTTTCTGCACATGAAATCTGTATAGTGCCATGTTTGCATCCAAAGCATCCCATTGCCCTGAGACTTGTTGAACTACCAGATCCGAGTCACCAAAGCACTAGATCCGACGTATTCCAATTTCTTTTGCCACTTTGTGCCCATGCACAAGTGCTTCATACTCTGCAACATTGTTTGATGCTGTGAAGTGGATCTACAGCACATACTTCAGCTGGTCTTTCTTAGGAGAGGTAAGCACCACTCCGGCGCCTAACCCGGTTTTCGTCTTTGATTCGTCAAAATGCATTCTCCAGTAATTCAGATCTGGCAACGGTGGCTCGTATTGCATCTCGGCCCAATCGACGAAAAAGTCGGACATTGCCTGAGACTTGATCGCATCTCTCCTATCGTATTGTGGAGCATAAGGGGCTATCTCGATTGCCCATTTTGCGATCCGATCGCTTGCATCCTTGTTGCTCATTATTTCAGATATGGGGGCTTCACATATCACTTTTATGGGGTGTTCTTCAAAATAATGCTTTAGCTTCTTAGTTGCCATATACACACCATATGCCATCTTCTGATAGTGAGGATAGTTTTTCTTTGATGCTGATAATACCTCGCTCAGGTAATAGACTAGCCTTTGCACTGACTTACCCTCCTCGTCACGTTCTACCACAATCACTGCACTTACAACCCGGTTGGTTGCGGCTATATAGAGCAACATTGGCTCTTTTGATAGTGGAGAAGCTAACACCGGTGGAGTAGCTAGCATTTTCTTTAACTCGATGAAGGCTTCATTGGCCTGCGGCGTCCATATGAACTTGTCCGACTTTTTCATTAGTTGATAGAGAGGCAATGCCTTTTCTCCCAACCGACATACAAACCGACTTAAGGATGCCAGGCAACCAGTGAACTTCTGGACATTGTTAAGGCACTTCGATAATTCCATTCGCTCTATGGCTCGGATCTTAGTTGGGTCAGCTTCAATACCTCGGCTGGAGACAAGAAATCCGAGTAGTTTTCCAGCCGAGACACCGAAGGTACACTTTTCCAGGTTAAGCTTCATTCGGAACCTCCTTAGGTTCGCGAATTTTTGCTGGATATCATCAAGGAGCGTTTTGCTTTCCTTGGTTTTTATAACCACATCATCCACATATACTTGCACATTTCGGCCAATTTGGTCGTGTAAACATTTTTGCATACATCTTTGGTACGTTGCCCTTGCATTACGTAAACCGAAAGGCATGGTGCGATAGCAATAAGCCCCGTACGGGGTAATAAACATGGTCTTTATCTGATCATTCGGGTTAAGAGGTATTTGGTGGAAACCAGAATATGCGTCTATGAACGACAATAACTCACACCCAGCAGTAGAATCTATGACCTGGTCTATCCTTGGCAGTGGGAATGGATCTTTTGGGCACGCCTTATTCAGGTTCGTGTAATCGATGCACATACGCCAAACCACTGCCACATTCGGATCATCTTTCTTCTTCTCCACAAGCACCGGATTAGATAATCAATCCGGATAAAGCACTTCCATGATGAATCCGGCTGCGAGGAGCCGAGCTATCTCATCTCCAATGACTTTTCTCCTGTCTTCAGCGAAGCGGCGGAGAGGTTGCTTCACCGGCTTTGCTCCGGGTCTCACATTCAAAGAGTGCTCGGCCAACTCCCTCGGAACACCTTGCAAGTCCTGTGTGGACCAAGCAAAGATATCCCGATTCTCACGGAGGAAGTTGACGAGCTCGCTTTCCTATTTCTCATTTAACCTGGCAACAATTGTTACGGTGCGCTCTGAGAACAGATCATCAACGGGCACTTTCTTTGTATCCTTTGTTGCTTGAAATGAGACACTTCCATGCGGTTACTCGGTATGGCATATCTTGCTGCGGACTAAGCCAATGCTACTACTTCCTAGATCTTTCTCTTTTCTTGTGCAATCACGAGTGATTCAGCCAGGTTAGACCCGGCTGATGCACACTCAATGGAACGTCAGAAATCCCCAACTATGGTAATTACTCCATTTGGCCCAGGCAACTTCATCTTCAGCTAACTGATGTGAGTACTTGCCATGAATTTGTTCAGGGCTGGCCTGCCGAGTAACACGTGATATGCGCTTTCTAAGTTCACAAGCTCAAACTCCAAATTCTCAGTTCGGCAGTTATCTCTTGTGCCGAACAACACATCAACCCGGACTTTGCCAATGGGTTCACATGAAATACCTGGCACAATGCCATGGAAAGTTGTCCTTGTGGCTTGGAGCATGTTCTCCGAGATACCCAACTTGCGCATTGTGTCCACGTACATAATATTGATGTTGCTGCCATTGTTAATCAGCACCTTAGAGAACCTCACATTGATATTTGGCTCGATGAACGTTGGGTCCAGCACTAATGCATACGAACCAGGACTAGGCATGAGCTTGGGGTGGTCCTTGATACTCCAGGTAATTTCTTGATCTGACCAAGGCATATACCTCGTCACTACCGGCATAACCGCATTCACTTCCATATGTCGGTGTTGCAAGCTCTTTCTATCCGTTTCCTCCATGGTAAACACACAGTAACTCTGGTGATGCTCTCTGTATTCATTTCTCCCCTCATTGCCGGGATACCTTTGATCTGGCTGATGCTGGTTTTCCACCTGGTGCACTGCATCCCTTCTTTCATGATTCTCATACCTCGACGGAGGTGGTGGTAACCTTAACTGTTGTGTATTTGCTCTGGAGAGCAACTGCTGCCGAGGTAACTCCTGTCGAGGTTGATCGTTCCGAGGTACCTGAGCATTCCCCGAGCTACTTTGCTCTATCTTCCTCATCCACTCACATTGCCAGGTTGTATGACCCGCTGGGTTATTCGGATTTGGCGTGTGAAATTTGCACGGCTAATCCAGCATTGCCTCATATGTATACCTCGACCGGTCTTTCTTTTCTTGCCACTGTCTCTTTTGCTCGGGCGTCTAAGTTTTCTTGCCATCATTTATTGGAGTCCACTGTTGCCCTCCAGTTTTCTGATGCTGATTACTCCCTGCTCTGAGTTGATCTTGGTTTACAGCAGCAACTTGTTGCAAACTGTACCTGTAATCCGGTCTATCATCTCTTCTCTTACTCCGGTAATCATTTCGTCGGGATGATCCGGCTCCATCTTGCTGATAGTATTCCTCATTTGACTCGTTTGATACAAGCCGGGATTGAGTCGGATCGCCTAAGGCATACGAATCAGCAATCCAGATTGTCTCTGCCAGTGTAGTTGGCATATCCCTTTATAACCTTTGCCACAGCATGCTTGCATATCTACACCCTTGTGCAAACCAAGCTATGGCCTGAGACTCAATCACGCCTTCACATGAGTTTCTCACGTTGCACCAGCGGGTTAGGAACTCCTGGTCTGTTTCATTTGGTCTCTGCTTGCACATTGCTAAGGTTTGTGGCCTATTCGGCCTCTGATACGTGCTCGAGAAGTTACTGATGAAGATTTCCTCAAAATCGATCTAGCAGTTGATACTACCGGGTGGTAAATTGTTTAACCATACCCTCGCTGGCCCCTCCAGCATCTGAGGTACGTATCTCACTGCCCATCTCAAATTGCCTATCGCTATTTTCACTGTTGTTGCGTAGTTGATTAACCAATCCTCTGGCTTGGTGCTGCCGTCATATGTTTTCGTGCCTCTAGGTAATGGTGAAGGAAGTGGGAGTTCTGGATTCCACAAGAATGGGAATCATAATAACCACCGTAATAATAACCACCACCATGATGGAAACAATCATCATGGACATAACAAAAGTGGATTCAGGAACAACCACAATGGTCATGGCCATGGGAACCAAAATGGTCAGAACCACAATCGACCAAAGAAAGAAAGACATCAGTTAGGTGGAATGTTTCAAGTGCAAGAAGACAGGGCACTATGCTAATGAATGCCCAGAGAAGAAGACTGATGGGGCTAAGCCAAACCCATTCCAAAAGGGTCATGTGAATCACATCAATGTGGAGGAAATTCAAGAAGGATCTGATGCCGTGATCGGTAAGTTCAAGATTAATTCCTTTCCTGCACTTATCCTTTTCGATACTGGCGCATCACATTCATACATTTCAAGATCATTTGTAATCAAAAACGAACTCTCCACTGAAACCATTGGATGTCCCATTAAAGTAAGCTCCCCGGGTGGAGAAATGATAGTAAATTCTGGGTGCCGATAGATACTCCTAGAAATGGGAAAGAACAAGTTTCCAGTTAGTTTAATAATCCTAGAGTCCCAAGGATTAGATGTAATATTAGGGTGGACTGGTTGACCCGTTATGAAGGGGTGATTTATTGTGCCAAGCTAACTGTTATGCTCACCACCCCAGAAAAGAAAAGGATTAGGTTCAAGTCTAACTTTGAACCCAAGGGGAGCAAGGTTAATTCTCTTAAGGGGGTTAGCCTAGACAGTGTGCCAATAGTGAGGGAGTACCCAGATGTGTTCCCTGAAGAATTACCTGGCATGCCACCATATAGGGATGTGGAGTTTCTGATAGACCTACTACCAGGAACTGGGCCTATAGCAAAGAGATCTTATAAAATGTCGGTGGACGAGTTAAAAGAACTCAAGAAACAGTTGGGAGAACAGTTGAAAAAGGGTTTTATCCAACCAAGTTCGTCGTCTTGGGGAGCACCGGTCTTGTTTGTTGAGAAGAAAGACCGAAGTCAAAGGCTGTGCATAGATTATCGTTCACTTAATGAAGTGACCATAAAGAATAAATATCCCCTGCCTAGAATAAATGATCTCTTCGATCAGCTAGAGGGAGCATGTGTGTTCTCAAAAATTGATCTTCGATCAGGATACTTCCAACTAAAGATTAGAGAACATGACATACCCAAGACTGCATTCACCACTAGATATGGGTTGTATGAATACACAGTGATGCCGTTTGCATTGACTAATGCACCAGCCTATTTCATGAACATGATGAATAAGGTATTCATGGAATTCCTTGACAAGTTCATAGTGGTATTCATCGATGACATATTGGTATATTCCAAGAGTAGCAAAGAACATGAAGAACATCTACGCCTGATTCTAGAGAAACTCAGGGAACACAAACTTTATGCCAAGTTCAGCAAATGTGAATTTTGGCTGAATGAAGTGGGTTTCCTTGGGCACATAGTATCTGGAAATGGTATAGCTGTTGATCCAGCAAAAATGGCAGCTATGACAGAATAGGAGCCTCCTAAATTGGTTAAAGAAATCCGTAGTTTCCTTGGCCTAGCAGGGTACTATCGGAGGTTCATTGAAAATTTCTCTAAGATAGCAAAACCTATGACTGATCTGCTAAAGAAAGAGAAGAAGTTTAATTGATGTAAGCTTGTGAAACCAACTTTCAGGAGTTGAAGAAGAGACTAGTGTCAGCACCAGTGTTATGTCTGCCAGACCTTGAGAAAGACTTTCAAGTATATTGTGATGCATCTCACCAAGGATTAGGAGGTGTACTGATGTAGGAAGGTAGAGTTGTAGCTTATGCATCAAGGCAACTCAAAAATCATGAAGTGAACTATCCTACTCATGATCTAGAGTTGGCATCTGTTGTACATGCCTTAAAAACATGGAGGCATTATCTTATGGGAAAACGTTGTGAAATGTTCACTGATCACAAGAGTCTGAAATACATTTTTACATAGAAAGAACTCAATATGAGACAAAGAAGATGGCTAGAACTTATCAAAGATTATGATTTAAGTTTGCAATACCACCCTGGAAAGGCAAACGTCGTAGCCGATGCATTAAGCCGCAAGGTTTATGTAAATGGCCTCAATAAAGGAGAATTGCCGGAGGAGTTATGTGCCCAATTTAGAGAGCTGAGACTTGAGATAGTGCCTGAAGGGTACCTTGCATCCTTGGAAGTGCAACCCACACTAATGAACATAATTCAAGAAGCCCAAAAGATGGACAAAGAAATAGAAGAAATCAAAAGTAAGGTTAGTGAAGGCAAGGCAAAAGGATTTCATGTAGATGAACAAGGAATCTTATGGTACGAAAAACGTATCTGTGTTTCGCAGGATCTTGAGCTTAAGAAGCTAATCTTACAAGAAGCGCACAACTCACCATATTCAATTCATCCTGGCAACACCAAGATGTATATGGATGTTAAGGAGAGGTTTTGGTGGAATAATTTAAAGAAGGATATAGCAGAGCACATTGCCTTATGCGACGTGTGTAGTCGTGTAAAGGCAGAACATCAGAAATCGGCAGGATTATTACAACCACTGCCAATACCTGATTGGAAATGGGATAAAATTGGGGTGGATTTATCATCGGACTGCCAAGGACTAAATCTGGATACGATTCTATATGGGTCATCGTTGACCGCTTGGCAAAAGTGGCCCATTTCATACCAGTGAAGACCACTTATACAAGTGCAAAGTTAGCCAAGATATACATGAATAGAATTGTATGTTTGCATGGGGTGCCTAAGAGTATCGTGTCTGATAGAGGAACTCAATTCACTTCGCACTTTTGGCGATAACTTCATGAGTCATTGGGAACTCGATTAGAATTCAGTACTGCATTTCATCCACAAACTGATGGACAGACAGAAAGGACCAATCAAATATTAGAAGATATGCTAAGAGCTTGTGCGTTAGATTATGGATCTAATTGGGATGAGAGTCTACCATACGCAGAGTTTTCCTACAATAACAGCTATCAATCAAGCATAGAAATGGCTCCATTTGAATTCCTTTATGGAAGGAAGTGCACTACACCGTTACTATGGAATGGAGTACAAGAAAGAAATTTGTTCGGGCCAGACCTAATCAAGGAGGCTGAAGAGAAAGTCAAGATGGTAAGGGATAGGCTAAAGGTAGCCCAATCTCTGCAGAAGAGCTATGCCGATCCAAAACGTAGAGAGGTTACCTATGAGGTTGGTGATAGAGCTTATCTCAGGGTATCACCACTTCGTGGTGTGAAGAGATTTGGAATCAAAGGAAAATTAGCACCACGCTATGTAGGACCTTTCAAGATTTTGAGCCGCAAAGGAGAAGTGGCATATGAGATAGAACTACCGTAATCTCTCGTAGCTCATAATGTATTTCATGTCAGTCAGCTGAAAAAGTGTCACCCAGAGATGGAAGAAACTTCGTTGAAAGACACTATACCATTTGAGGAAGTTCAGCTAGAGAATGATCTCACTTATGAAGAGAAACCTATTAAGATTCTGGAGACAGCAGAAAGAATTACCCGTACCAAGACCATCAAATTCTGCAAAGTATAGTGGAACCATCACACTGAATCAGAAGCAACATGGGAGCGAGAGGATGAACTTCGGAGAGATCACCCTCACCTATTTGCTAGCCAACCCGAATCTCGAGGGCGAGATTCATCTTAAGGGGGTTAGATTTGTAACATCCCAAAATTTTCATCTGAAAATCATCATTATTGCATTCATATCATCATGGCATGTACTACTTTGCATTAGGTTTGTCCTCCAAAAATTTGGTGAAATTTAGAGGCTTTTTGGAGCACTTGTGCTAAATTCAAAGAAAAATAGAGAAGAAATTCAAAAAGAAAAAGAAAAGGAGGGAAAAGGTTTTTAAACAGCAGCAGCAGTTTCTGGCCTTTTGGCCCAAACCGGCCCAGCTAGCCCACCCGGACCCCTCTCCCTTCTCAGTCTTTTCCCACACGTCCTCAGCTCACCCCCACCCACTTACCACCGGGCCCCACGCCACCTTGACGCCACCTCAGCGTCTTCCACGCGAACCGTCGGTGCCCTCTCCCCTCCTCTACCGTTACCGACTCTGGTTGATTGCGAGCGTTACCGCGAGTTAATCGCCACCGCTACGGCCCCTTCTTAATCCCCATCCCCTCCTCGACCGATTCCCCCAGCCACTTCCCCTGGAGAGCCCCTAGGCTCCCCAATTGCCACCTCAACCCGCCGCCGACCGAAGCACCTCCGGCGATAATTCTGGTGAGCTCCGGCCATGCCGTGCCCTCCTCTCTGCCCCATATTACTTATGGTGACCTAGCGCGTGTTTTAGCCCCGGCCACGTGCCTTCTTTTGCCCCAAGTCGATGACACGAGCAACTCCGGCGAACCCCCTCTGCCGCCGCCGTCCATCGCCTTTTCTGGTGAAGGTAGGGTTTCCGCCGCCCCCTTTTGGCCTCTACTAGATCGTGCTATTCAGGGCGCATCTCACTGATCCTCTTGTTGGCTTGTACGAGCCCTAGGTCGTCGTCTCCGACACCGAGCCGCGAGCTCCGCCGTCTACGCAACTCCGTCGAGGGATCAAGGCCAAGCCAGAGCACCCCCCGCACCGCAGTGACCTCCATCGAGACCGCCATGACCTCCTCGACCTCTGGTATGTGTCCATGGTCTCCCAGCCCCTGTAGAACCGCCAGAACCCCATCGGCTCAAGGCTCACGCCGAAGCTGGTCATTGGCCATTGCCTCTCGGCCAGGCCGCTAGGGACCGTTAGATCTTGTGTCTGCGGCTAAGATTAGATCGAGCACGAACCGGTACGGGCTAATCAGATCCGTCTGCTTATCACTTAAAATCCAATGGCCCGCAACAGTCGATCCGACCGAACCAGTACGGGCCAATGAGATTGCGCCACGTCGCCCAGGTTATGTGTTTAAATAGAAAATTAGACAGATTTTGTATTAAACTTAGAAAATCCATAACTTTTGATCCACAATTCAGAAAAATGCAAATTTGGTGTCTATGGATTCAGAAAAATAAGACCTTTATTATAGAGGCCTTGTTTCACACTTTTGCCTCTGAGAAATTGGAATTATAGGCAAAACCTTTTTAGAAGTATTTTGCTCATCAAAATTATTCCATAAATTGTTTTGGGGTATTTCTTATGCCTTTAGATGAGGTATTTTAACCTCTGTACTGTAGACTCTGTAAGTTATTGAGTTCTGATCATGTCATTGCATTTCGCATGCATTCATATTTTTTTGTAATGTTTTATTGATTGAATTATTGTTGTTGTATTGTTCTTTGTGTAGATTATGTGGATTGTGAAGTTTGTTGCTGTGAGGATTGTACCTATTCCCCTAGCTACCAAGGCAAGTGATATTTCATCTCATGTCCTATTATTTTCACTATTGCACTAGTGTTATTTTGGTAGATCTTAGCATGATAGGATTATTTACATGTTACTATACTATGCTATGCTACCCTATATACTATATCTTGGTAGTATTTCCTAGTTGAAAGACTTCGTATGCTAGAGTGCTTAGCCATGCTATTAGAATTCGTGGGTGGAAAATACATATAAGATAGTATGGAAAGTTATTATTTTGTCTGACTAAGAAAACAACTAATATTAATGAAACACCTGGGTGGAATGGGACTTGCTTGGATTATGTTGAGTGGTTACTCAGGGGCCATGTCTATGGTCAGCTGGTGTATCACACTTGTGGATGGCTACCCAGGAACAAAGAGATTGGAGATATTCTTGTCACGAAGCTTCCAGTGCAGCCACATGGCATATGGGCTCTGCCTTGACCAACTAGGTTGCAAGAACTCAGCCAGACGGATAGAAGGTGGTAGTTGTGATAGGATGGAATGCGTCCGTGGTGGTCTGAGGGATTGCTTCTGAAAGGTCTTGTCTCGATGCATGTCGAGTCTTGTGGGGAAAGTGCACCACCTCTCGAGAGGGTAAAACTAAGTACTTAGCCGTGTCCCCGATTATGGACAATTCCTGAGCCTCAAGACAGTGAAGCAGTTTAATAATCTCCTCATCCAAATTTCTCTAAATTAGAACTTGTGGGTGAACATGGGTAGAGGTTCAGTGATGTCTATCATTGGTACCTTAGTGTTTGAATGAGAAAACTTACTCTTCAAAAACTATAAGTTAAACTAGCTTTTAGCAAAGTCAGCCATAACCCCACTTAGCCATATATTCATGTAGTTGTTGGATTATACTAAGTAACTATGGTATCACTTGCCAATACAATTCCAAATGTATTGACCCTTGTGGTTGTAACTTATTATGTTGCAGGATACTCTGATGATGAGTAGGGTTGCGGGTCTACACTCGACATGTTTGCCTTGTATATGAAGACAAAAGACTCTATTATTATTATGCTCTGTAATGTGAACCTTGAGTATCTTAGCCTTGGGCTAAGTGAGTTGTAAGAACCATTATATTCCTGGATATGCGATGTAATAATGACCTCTGTATCTGTGTACTTCATCTTAAACTGTGGGTGCTAGCATTTCGATCTAGGGACTAGCACTGCAATCACAGGGATCTTACCTTATTATGGTGAGATCTTACAGTAAGTCGGCCTGCCTTGAGGTGACCCGGCCAGCTTTCGCTTTGGCCTTGCTATACCTCGGCTAGCTCGGCCTCTATACCCCGGCATGACCCTACCCGGGGGTATCCCCCAACATCTTTATATCTCCATCCTTGACATGCTCTTGGATGGAGTGAAACTGATGCTTAATATGCTTGGAATTCTTGTGAGACCTTGGTTCCTTGGCGTTGGCTATGGCTCCATTGTTGTCACAATAGATAACCATTGGGTCCAACACACTAGGAACCACACCTAGTTCGGTTATGAACTCCTTCATCCAAACCGCTTCCTATGCCGCTTCTGAAGCAGCAACATATTCCGCCTCCGTCGTTGATCCAGCCACCATAGGTTGTTTGGAACTCCTCCAACTAACCACTTCTCTGTTCAAGAGAAATACATATCCGGATTGAGACTTAGAGTCATCCGGATCGGTATCAAAGCTAGCATCGACATAACACTTAACGACCAGCTCATCTTCACCTTCGTATACTAGAAACATATCCTTAGTTCTTCTTAAGTACTTAAGGATATTCTTGACTACTATCCAGTGTTTCGTACCTGGATCAGATTGGTACCTACAAGTTAAACTAATAGCATGTGCCACATACGGTCTTGTACATAACATGGCGTACATTATAGAGCCTATAGTTGAAGCATAGGGGATTTTATCCATTATCTCTCTTTCTTCTGTCGTAGCTAGACTTTGAGTCTTACTCAATGTCTTTCCTTGCAACATTGGTAAGAACCCCTTCTTACTTCCATCCATTTTAAACTTCTTTAAAATCTTATCAAGGTATGTACTTTGTGATAGCCCTATCAGGCGCCTTAATCTATCTCTATAGATCTTTATGCCTAATATGTATGACGCTTCACCTAGGTCCTTCATTGAAAATTTGATGTTCAGATAACTTTTAACAATATTTAAAGGATCTATACCATTTCCAATCAATAATATGTCGTCCACATATAATATTAGAAATGCCACATTGCTCCCACACACTTTCTTGTAAATACAAGCCTCTCCATAAGTTTGGATAAATCCAAACTCTTTGATCACCTCATCAAAGCGAAGATTACAACTCCGGGATGCTTGCTTCAGTCCATAGATGGATCGTTGAAGCTTGCACACCTTGTCAGCACCCTTAGGATTGACAAAACCCTTTGGTTGTATCATATACAACTCTTCTTCAATGTTACCATTGAGGAATGCAGTTTTGACATCCATCTGCCATATCTTATAATCGAAATAAGCAGCAATTTCTAACATAATCCTAACCGACTTTAGCATCGCTACGGAAGACAATGTATCGTCGTATTCAACCCCTTGAATTTGTCGAAACCCCTTTGCGACAAGTCGAGCTTTATAGATGGTTACATTACCATCAACATCAATTTTTCTTTTGGAAATCCATTTATTCTCAACAGCCTTTCGACCGTGAGTTAAGTCCACCAAGGTCCAAACCTAGTTTTCGTACATGGATTCCATCTCGGATTTCATGGCTTCTAGCCATTTGTTGGAATCCGGGCTCATCATCACTTCTTCATACGTCGTCGGGTCATCTATTTCATCAACCATGAAATTCATAACAGGATTTCCATACAGTTCAGGAGCTGCACTGTCATGCTTGACCTGCGCGGTTCAGTAGTGTCCTCTTTCGGAGTTTCATGATCATTATCATTAGTTCCCTCTTCATTCGGTGAAGTCAACTCCAGAACAATTTCCGGCACTATGCTACTCGCAGTTGTATGAAGAGAAGGTTCAATAACCTCTTCGAGTTCTACCTTCCGACTACACACGCCTTTCGCGAGAAACTCTTTCTCTAGAAAGGATCCATTCTTGGCAACGAAAACCTTGCCCTCGGATCTGTGATAGAAGGAATACCCAATAGTTTCCTTAGGGTATCCTATGAAGACGCATTTTTCCGCTTTGGGTTCGAGTTTATCCGGTTGAAGTTTCTTCACATAAACATCACAACCCCAAACTTTTAGAAATGACAGCTTAGGTTTGTTTCCAAACCATAATTCATATGGTGTCTTTTCAACGGATTTATATGGTGCCCGATTTAAAGTGAATGTAGCAGTTTCCAGTGCATAACCCCAAAATGACAGTGGCAAGTTAGCCAGAGGCATCATAGATCGAACCATATCTAATAAAGTATGATTATGACGTTCCGACACACCATTACACTGTGGTGTTCTGGCAGGCGTGAGTTGTGAAACTATTCCACACTGTTTCATATGTGTGCCAAACTCCTAACTTATATATTCACCTCCATGGTCAGACCGTAGAAATTTGATCTTTCTATTATGATGGTTTTCCACTTCATTCTAAAATTGGTTTCAGATTTGTGTTTCATCAAATAGATATACCCGTATCTACTCAAATCATCCGTGAAAGTAACAAAATAACGATAACCACCACGCGCCGACACACTCATTGGACCGCATACATTAGTATGTATGATTTCCAATAAATCTATCGCCCGTTCCATTGAACCGGAAAACGGCGTTCTAGTCATCTTGCTCGTAAGGCATGGCTCACATGTATCAAATGATTCAAAGTCAAGTGATTCCAAAAGTCCATCAGAATGGAGTTTCTTCATGTGTTTAACACCAATATGACCTAGATGACAGTGCCACATATATGCAGATATATTGTCATCAAGTTTAATCCTTTTAGCATCAACATTATGAATATGTGCAACACTATTATTGAGATCCAAACAGAAATAAACTATTCATCATAGGTACATGACCATAAAAGATATCATTCATATAAATCGAACAACCATTGTTTTCAGATTTAAATGAATAACCACATTGCATTAAACAAGATTCGGATATAATGTTCATGCTTAGTGCAGGCACGAAATAACAATTATTTAAGTTTATAACTAATCCCGACGGTAGGTGGAGAGGTAGCATTCCGACGGCAATCACATCAACCCTTTATCCATTGCCGACACGCATCTTGACCTCACCCCTTGCTAGTGGTCGCTTGTTCCGTAGCCCCTGATTCGAGTTACATATATTAGCAACCGATCCAGTATCAAATACCCAGGTTATCGTGGTATTGCCGATGAGTACGCCATGGAGGGGTCCTCACAGTGCGTGTTTAGAGACGTGGGGTAAGGCGGAGAGTTGGAGGGTACGAGGTAACACGGTTTACCTAGGTTCAAGTCCCACAACGGTGGGGGAACTCTACTCCTGCTATAAATCACTATAATGGCAATACGCCGAGTTATAGAGATAGGTTCGCTGTGCGAGGTATTGCGCATTGTACGCAGCAATCAGAGAAGTTGTGTCCTAAAGGCTCCCACAGGCCGTCTTATAAAGGCGCCAAGACCTAGGTTTTATAGGGAAAGGTCCTTGCCAGACAAGGTAAAGAGTCCTACACCTACATGAACTAGTCTTCTGTGTTTTGTACTCCAAGGTTCCGAGTATGTCGGTGACTCCTGCGTAGCCTTCCTTTATCTGGCATGGGCCTCCCTTCAGGATACGTCTAATCGCGCATAGCCATAGGCCTTGCTACCAACTATGGGCCACCCGGGTTAGGCGGATTGGTGACATGCTATGAGGATACCCATATAGCATATCCCCAACAGTAGCCCCCGGAGGACTTTGAAATCTTGTGTCGTCTTGCTCGTTGATCTCTGAATATCCCGTCTAAGTGATGCCAGCAATCCATCAAGCAATATCTCAAAGGTCTCCCAAAGATCCCTGCAATCCTCTCCGGCTCCGCAATGTAGCCGGAGATTCCTTAAGTCTTCATTTCCAGAGTCGGATGATTTCCGTCTTCGATGGAATCTTCGGACGTGACCCTTCACTTCAACTGCCAGGAGGATGACGTAGGGTACAGCCTACGCTACCTCGAAACTCACAGAAGCAAAGAATTAATAAATAGCTGTTTTCATGCGCACGAAATCTGAAATGGTGGAGCAGTAAAAGACGGAGGATGTGGCGAAATTACCGCACACGTTCACTTCCACGTTGGCAACATTCCATCCATTAGATCTTTTTGCACGAATCTTGACATGAGGCTTATATATTTCCACCACGGTCAATTTATTTCTTTTTACCCACATTCGCTTCCCAGTCTTCGTCTTCCTCCAGCCACGCGACCGTTCGAGCTCTCATGCGAAAACCCTAACCAGGGCCCTTTCTTCCTCCACACACTCCTTGTCGTAATGGCCTCTAGTAGCTCTGCTCCTTCCACGACGGTGATTCCTGAGGCTACGACGGAGCCATCCCAGGGAGTGATCGTTCCGCCGGAGGGGGTGGTCGTTCCTGTCTCCGTCGTGATGGAGTTCGCCGGTGATGACCAAGAACGAGTGGCGCCTGAAGACACTGAAGAAGAAAGTGACTCCCATAAGGGGGTGTGGAGAGGCTCCGATCTCTTCGTCGAAGACCTCCAAGAGCTAGTCGACGAGGGGTATCTCCCCGTGGCGAAGAAGTTTGTCTGGCGGGCGGCGTCGGTCGGCGAGGTGGTCCCTTCTCCCCAACTCGGAGAAAAGGTGTACCTCAAATCTTAGCCGGTACGCGGCGTAAGCCTACCAGTCTCCGACTTCTTCCTGCATGTCCTTCGACACTTCTGGGTACTTCCCCACAATCTCTCTCCCAACAGCATCCTAGTCCTTAGCAACTTTGTAGCTCTGTGCAAAGGATATCTAGGAATAAAACCTAGATTAGATTTGTTTGTATATTTCTTCGCCGTCAAGAGAGAGTCCGTAGAGTCCAAGGATGAATTGTGGACCTACGGAACCATTAGCTTTAAGATCCGTCCTAGCCGGCGCTTCCCCGACACCGTAGGGCATGAGTCTTGGAAGAACTGGCAGCGCACGTATTTCTATGGGCCATATGTCCCTCTGCCAGACCGTCTTGAGACCTACCCCAACTTTGTCGATGGAGCTGCCACCAAAGTGCCCGCATGGTGGACCCCAGCCTCTCTTCCCTCCGATGATGAAGATAATCATTGTTGGGTGCCGTAGCAAAAAACAAAAAAATTCTATCTACTCGAACACTAATACCAGGATCTATACTATGTAGACATGAGTAACGGAGAAAGAATACAGTATTCATACCTTTGCAGAAAGAGGCACGCCTTATGCAGGAAGGCGTATATTGATGAAGACGAGCGGCACCCCAAGTGTGGTGCCTCCGAAGTTCGTCACATGTCTGGTGTAGGAGACGTTAACCGGACTCCGATCCAGCCGAGCAGCGGAAGAAGTAGATGCCGGATCGCCTGATCACACGATGGTAGTCTGATGGTGGAGAACTCAACTACGAGGTCCCCCCAACATTACGAGGAAGTCCTCAGCAGATGAGAGAGAGAATGAGAGGAATGGGTGATTCCAAAGGGGGAGGGGACCTCTTTTATATAGTGGGAGGGGGCACCACCCAGGGGCCATGCGGTGTGGGACTAATCCCCACACCCGCCGGCCACCTTGGGGCAGCCTCCGGCCCTAGGTGGGCCCCACTGGGGCGGCCCACCAGCCCTAGGCCGGCCGTCCCCCACTCCCTAGGCGCCTTGCCCTCTTGGGCCTCCCTTCGGGTGAGGCCCATTAACAATATGGAGCCTTTAAAAATAAAATAAAAATATATATTTAATATTAATTCTCCAATTAACATTCAAATACACATATTATATTATCTCTTCACTCCGGAACAACTTCCGGACCCCTTCCGATCTCCATCGGATGTTACTGAAACTTATTTTGGTTTCTCTCTCTCTATTTCTCATACGATACCTCATCTACCCTAAGCGTCCCTACCCTTAAGCGTGACATCCTTCGGTTCGGAAACACTCCGGACATGATAGAGACCACTCTCATATCAATGATCAACAGAGGGACCTAGATGGCCATGTGACCCCCGTGTGTTTAACGAATACAATCGCTCGAACCGTGGGATAGTCGTTCCCCATTCCCTCTGTCATTCGATACCTAATTCATCCGAGACTTGATCTTCGGTATCTCCATACCTTAGTTCGATATCGTTACCGATGAACTTGTTTTCTCGTTATCATGTTGTTGCATTTCGTGACCTAGTCACATGCTTGCAAGCTTCATCAATGCAACGTCATAGAGATGGCCACATGTATCTGTCCGTTACATGGACTAGACAAATCCTGGTCTTGATATCTACTCCTCTACGCATCTCTTTGGAAAACCTGAGTGGCACCTTTTTGATCACCCTATTACGAGATGACTCTTGATAACCATCTAAGCTTATTCCAGAATGGTGATTTGTATTACCTCATAGTCAAAGGATCGGGTTGCGAGGTTCTCTGTGTTTTATCATCAATGGTGAACTTTGTAACTAGATCTCATTAAGATATAACGGTCGGATGTTTGTCTATCATGTTATTCAACCAATAACATGACCTCATTGTTAGTTGGCATAAATGCCCATGATCTTGAAACATAGACCATCCTCATGACCAATGAACTAGTTCACTAGAGGTAACTAGAGACACGGTTTGTTTACATACCACACATGTATTAATGTTTTGTATTAACACAGTTATATCACAATATGAAACGTATTATGAACATATAGGAGATATATCAAATAATACACTTTATTATTTGCCTCTAGGGCATAACTCCTTCGGTCTCCCACTTGCACTAGATTATAAAAAAAACTAGTTTACAATCGGCAGGAACCTAACACCAACGGAATCTCAGTGTTGTTCGTGCTTTTCTAGATGGAGAGCGTTCGTCAAAGGATCTGCCACATTTAGTTCCGTATCTACTTTGCAAATTTTGACTTCACCTTCGTCAACATTCTGCTGGATGACGTGAAATCAAAGCTTGATGTGTTTGGCTGTGGAGTGAGTTCTTGGTTCCCTTGCATTTGCAATAGCACCCGTGTTATCACAATAGATCGTCACGGGGTCTTGCGCATTGGGAAAACTCCCAGTTTGATGACAAAATTCCTTAGCCAAACAGCTTCATTTGTTGCATCAGCTGCAACAATGTATTCAGACTCCATTGAAGATTGTGCCACCACCGGCTGCTTCTTGCTCTTCCAGCTTACCGCCCCACCATTCACCAAGAAAACAAATCCTGTTTGAGACTTCGAGTCATCATGATCTGAATTCCAGCTCGCATCTACGTAACCTATTACGTTTAGAGCTTCATCATTTCCTCCATAGATTAGGAACATAACATTTGTTCTTCTCAGATTCTTTAGGATATTTTTCACAACTGTCTAGTGATCTGGTCCTGGATTACTCTGATATCGGCTCGTCAAACTAAGAGCCAATGCCACATCAGGTCGTGTACTAAGCATTGCATACATGATAGATCCTATGGCTGAAGCATAGGGGATGTAAGACATCTTCTCTCTATCATTGTCCGTTACAGGACATTGAGTCATACTCATTTTGCAATTCTTCATCATAGGTGTAAAACCCCTCTTGGTGTTTTCCATTTTGAACCTCTTCAAAATCTTATCTATGTAAGTACTCTGACTCAATGCTATTAGGTGCCTTGATCTATCTCTATAGATCTTGATTCCTAATATATATGCAGCTTCACCTAGATCCTTCATGGAAAATTGGTTGCTCAAATATGCTTTCACGCTTTTCATAATATCCACATTGTTTCCCATGAGTAATATGTCATCCACATATACTACTAAGAAAACAACCGAGCTCCCACTCGCTTTCTTGTAAACATAGAACTCTTGTTGGTTTTGGACAAATCCAAAACTTTTGATCACTTGATCAAAACATTGGTTCTAGCTCCGAGATGCTTGCTTCAATCCATAAATGGAGCATTGAAGCTTGCATACCTTTCCAGCATCCTTAGGATCAACAAAACCTTCTGGTTGCATCATATACAACTCTTCATCAATGTGACCATTGAGGAATGCAGTCTTGACATCCATCTGCCAAATTTCATAGTCGAAATGTGCAGCAATTGCTATTAAAATCCTGACAGCCTTAAGCATCACTACAGGAGAGTAAGTCTCGTCGTAGTCAACTCCTTGAATTTGTCGAAACCCCTTTGTGACAAGTCAAGCTTTGTGAATGGTCATGTTACCATTCACATATGTCTTCTTCTTAAAGATCCATTTATTTTCCACGGCCTTGCGGCCTTCTGGAAGATCCACCAAGGTCCAAACTTGGTTTTCATGCATGGATCCTATTTCGGATTTCATGGCTTCTAGCCATTTCTCGGAGTCAGCACTATCCATAGCATCTCTGTAGTTTGCAGGTTCTTCCTATTCATCTAGTATGACAGACATCACAAGGCTACTGTACCAATCAGGAGTGGCACGAACCCTTGTAGACCTGCGAACCTCAGGAGTCTCGATGTGATTGTTTTGATCATCATCAATTGGCTCTTCCTCCATGTTGGAGAGAGATTTCGGAACAGCTTCTGTTGCGCTACTCGGAATTTGGAGAGAAGGGTCAACAATTTCATCTAACTCAATTTTCCTTCCACTCACTCCTTTTGCAAGAAACTCTTTCTCGAGAAAGGTGTCGTTTCTTGCGACAAATGTTTTGCCTTCGGCTTGGTTGTAGAAAGGATACCCAGCGGTTTCCCTTGGATATCCCACAAAGATACATTTTTCCGATTTGGATTCGAGTTTGTCAGGCTGCAGTTTCTTAACGTAAGCCTCACAACCCCAAAGTTTCAGAAATGACAACTTGGGCTTCTTCCCATACCATATCTCATATGGGGTTGTCTTCATGGATTTGGATGGTGCTCGGTTTAAAATAAAAGCGGCGGTTTCTAACACGTATCCCCAAAAAGACACAGGCAAATCAGTTAAAGACATCATGGACCGTACACTATCCAATAGGGTTCGATTACGGCGTTCTGACACACCATTACGCTGTGGTGTTCCGGCTGGCGTAAGCTGTGGGATAATCCCACAGTCCTTCAAGTGCATGTTAGACTCATAACTCAAATACTCGCCTCCTCGATCCGATCGAAGGTGCTTGATTTTCTTGTTAAGTTGATTCTCTACCTCTTTCTGAAATTCCTTGAACTTTTCAAAGGTTTCAGACTTGTGCTTCATCAAGTAGATATATCCATATCTGCTTAATTCATCAGTAAAGGTAACAAAGTAACGATAACCATTGCATGTTGAGACACTCATTGGTCCATATACATCCGTATGTATGATCCCAAGTAGGTCTACAGCTCTCTCCACTATACCGGAGAATGGTGTCCTAGTCATCTTGCCCATGAGGCAAGGCTCACATGTATCAAGGGATTCGAAATCCAATGATCCAAGAAGCCCTTCTGAATGAAGCTTCTTCATGCGCTTTACGCCAATATGACCAAGACGGTAATGCCACATGAACATGGAATTATCGTCACTGTGCTTACAGCGTTTAGCATCAACACTATGGATGTGTGTATCAAAGTCAATATCAAGTAAGAATAAACCATCACATACAGGAGCATGAACATAGAAAATATCATTCATATAAATTGAACAACCATTTTTTCCTGATTTAAACGAATAACGGTCTTGCAACAAGCAAGACCCACTCACAATATTCATACTCAGTGCGGGTACATAATATCATTGATTCAAAACCAACAATAATCCTGACGGTAGACGAAGATGCAGGGTGCCGACGGACATCACTTCGACTCTCGAACCATTGCCGACGCGCATCGTCACCTCGTCCTTCCTCAGGCGCCTCCTACTCTGCAGATCCTGCTGAGAGTTACAAATGTGAGCAACAGATCCGGTATCAAATACCCAGGTGTTACTCCTGGCGCTCGTAAGGAATACATCAATAACATGTATATCATATATACCTTTGTCCGGGATGGCTATCTTGCCAGCTCGCTTGTCTTCAAGGTACTTAGGGCAGTTGCGTTTCCAGTGCCCATCCCCTTTGCAGTAGAAGCACGAAGTGCCGGGCTTAGGGCCAGGCTTTGAGGTGCTAGGAACAAACCTGCCATCCCTCTTAGACTTCTTACCCTTGCCTTTCCCTTTTTCCCCGGTTTCTTAAAGTTGGTGGTCTTGTTGACCATCAGCACCGTGTGCTCCTTCTTGATTTCAACCTCAGCAATTTTGAGCATGACGAACACCTCATCAAGGGTCTTAGTCATCCCTTGCATGTTGTAGTTCATGACAAAACTCTTGTAGCTAGGGGGCAGCAAGTGCAGCACCCTATCTATAGCGAGCTCCTCCAGAATTTTGCAATCCAGGGCATTTAAGCGCTTAACGTAGCCAGACATTTTGACCACGTGCTCACTAATACTGTTGTGCTCTTCCATTTTAGCAGAGAAGAAGGGCTCGGAAGCATCATACCTATTTGCACAAGCCTGTGGAGCAAAGACAGCCTTGAGATCCTCAATGATCTCAAAAGCATTCATCTTCTCAAAACGCTTTTGAAGCTCCGGCTCCATGGCATAGAGCATTCCACTCTGGATGAGGGAGAAATCGTCCGCCTTGGACTGCTAGACATTCTTTTCGTCCTGTGAGGCGGAATCTGTAGGCTTAGCCAGAAGCTCAGCCTCGATGACATAAGTCAACTTGTAGGGGACTAGGAGGATCCTAAGATTGCGGAACCATGCGGTGACGTTGGTTCCATTAGTTTTCAGCTTGTCCTTCTCGAGGAAAGTGCTAAGGTTGAAGGTGGGTGGGCGAGACATCTACAAAGGATTTGCAAAGTACTTAGACTATGTTCATAATAATGAGTTCAAGTTTTAACTAAAAGAACTCCCACTTAAACGAACACCCCTCTACTCGTTTAGTGATCACATGATCCCAATCCCCTGCACCTCCCTCAGTTAAACACAGCCATCAATGCAGAACCAAGGGTGGACATTCCCTAATGTCGATCTAATCAACTATGTGATTCATGCTCGACCTTTCGGTCTCTTGTATTCCGAGGCCACATCTCTGTAACGTGCTAGGCTCGCAAGTTCTAACTCGTGTGTATTCGCAGTGCAACATGGCTTACACCCACTGTATGCGAACGTAGATATGTCTGACACCCAGGCCTATAACCCTGGATCGCCTCATACCGAAGAACTTTCTTGGTGGTGCACACACAAGGGGAATACGATACATGGAATACTAAGAGGGATTATCTTATTATGCTACCGTCTAGTAAGTATACTAGCACAATAAGTAATACTTCAAAAGTAAAGTGTTATGACATGGTTATAGCTTTATGATCATCATCAACAGCCTTAAAGTTTCACACACTTTGCAATGCCATGTTATAAGACTTGCCCATATGTAATAATAAAGATAGACGCCTCTATATTAACTATTGCATGTTTTATGCGACTTTAGAGCTTTCGCAGTAGAACCCCTTCCCACCTACGAACGTCGAGCCACAACATGGATTCAATGATTGCCGTTTTTCTTCCCATTTCAGGGCCCTCCAGTGTCAATGCCATATCAACTACTGTAGAGAGACAGACACACCCCTAAGCCACTTTGATTTGTGGACCAGTCTCGTGAATCGCCACGTAAGGTTGGTTGGGGGCCGCTTCATCAAAAAGTGCTGCGATATGAACAATAACACTAAAGAGGGTAGCAACTAGAGAATCAATGCCCACATATTGCTATGTGTTCAATCTGTACGACATGTCTACCCATAGACCTGCTCTGATACCACTGTTGGGTTCCGTAGCAGAAAACAAAAAAATTCTATCCACTCGAACACTAATACTAGGATCTATAATATGTAGACATGAGTAACAAAGAAGGAATACAGTATTCATACCTTTGCAAAAAGAGGCACGCCTTACGCAGGAAGGCGTATATTGATGAAGACGAGCAACACCCCAAGTGTGGTGCCTCCGACGTTCGTCACACGTCCGGTGTAGGAGACGTCAACCGGACTCCAATCCAACCGAGCAGCAGAAGAAGTAGATGTCGGATAGCCTGATCACACGACGGTAGTGTGAAGGTGGAGAACTCAACTATGAGGTCCCCCCAATATTACGGGGAAGTCCTCAGCAGATGAGAGAGAGAGAATGAGAGGAATGGGTGATTCCAAAGGGGGAGGGGCCCCTTTATATAGTGGGAGGGGGCACCACCCAGGGGCCAGGCGGTGTGGGACTAATCCCCACACCCTCCGACCACCTTGGGGTAGCCGCCGGCCCTAGGTGGGCCCCACTAGGGAGGCCCACCAGCCCTAGGCCGGCCGGACCCCACTCCCTAGGCGCCTTGCCCTCTTGGGCCTCCCTTCGGGTGAGGCCCATTAGCAATATGGAGCCTTTAAAAATAAAATAAAATATATATTTAATATTAATTCTCCAATTAACATTCAAATACACATATTATATTATCTCTTCACTCTAGAACAACTTCCGGACCCCTTCCGATCTCCATCGGATGTTACCGAAACTTATTCCGGTTTCTCTCTCTATTTCTCATACGATACCTCATCTACCCTAAGCGTCCCTACCCTTAAGCGTGATATCCTTCGGTTCAGAAACACTCCGGACATGATAGAGACCACTCTCATATCAATGATCAACAGAGGGACCTGGATGGCCATGTGACCCCCGTGTGTTTCACGAATACAGTCGCTTGAACCGTGAGATAGTCGTTCCCCATTCCCTTTGTCATTCGATACCTAATTCATCCGAGACTTGATCTTCGGTATCTCCATACCTTAGTTCAATCTCATTACCGATGAACTTGTTTTCTCGTTCTCATGTTGTTGTATTCCGTGACCTAGTCACATGCTTTCAAGCTTCATTAATGCAACGTCACCGAGATGGCCACATCTATCTGTCTGTTACATGGACTAGACAAATCCTGGTCTTGATATGTACTCCTCTACGCATCCCTTCGGAAAACCTGAGTGGCACCTTTTTGATCACCATGTTACGAGATGACTCTTGATAACCATCTAAGCTTCTTCCGGAATGGTGATTTGTATTACCTCACAGTCAAAGGATCAGGTTGCGAGGTTCTCTGTGTTTTATCATCAATGGTGAACTTTGTAACTAGATCTCATTAAGATATAACGGTCGGATGTTTGTCTATCATGTTATTCAACCAATAACATGACCTCATTTTCAGCTGGCATAAATGCCCATGATCTTGAAACATAGACCATCCTCATGACCAATGAACTAGTTCACTAGAGGTAACTAGAGACACGGTTTGTTTACATACCACACGTGTATTAACGTTTCGTATTAACATAGTTATAACACAGTATGAAACGTATTATGAACATATAGGAGATATATCAAATAATACACTTTATTATTTGCCTCTAGGGCATAACTCCTTCAATCTCCCACTTGCACTAGAGTATAAACAAAACTAGTTTACAATAGGAAGGAACCTAACACCAATGGAATCTCGGTGTTGTTCGTGCTTTTCTAGATGGAGAGCTTTTGTCAAACGATCTGCCACATTCAGTTCCGTATCTACTTTGCATACTTTTCTGACTTTGAAGTTGTCCGTCTAACACTCTTCTATATCCTAGCTGGCGATCTTGGTGGCAGATCAAATGGCCTCCTAGGTCTACAATACAAAGCTGAAGGATATCCAAGTGGTCTCCGACGACAACGCCTCCAAGGATCAACCAGCTCTGGCAGCGCGAAAGCGAAAGAGCTCCACCTCTAACACTGTTGTCAAGGCCAAGAAGAAGAAATCAGAGAGTGGAGTATCCAAACGTTCCACTGCCACCTTAGAGGCGGAGAAGAAGTCCACCGGCATTCCCCTCGTCAAGGCTCCTGCCGTGGAGTAAGTACTTTCATTCTCCGGCTTGTATTTTTCAGCTCGCACATTTTTTCAACTCTTGTACTTATACCTTGTACATTTCAGGAGGAAAGCTGGTGTTAGTTTGAAGCGATCCTCCAAAGATGTTGGAGGGTCAAAAAACATTTGTGACATGTTGACCAAGGGTTCGTCTGCCAAGCCCTCTCCCGCCACCGCTCCCCCTACTCCTGCCGCCATATCCTCTGCTGGTCTCGCTGGGCCGTCATCCTTGAGACCTCCGCCATGGAGATAGATATCAATCCAAACCTTGATGTCTCAAGCTGTGTCGAGGCAGACGTTGCTCCCAGCAGCCAGGCAACGCAGGAGAGGACCTCCTCTAAAGTGGCTAAAGCTCCGGCTAAGGATGCCACCGATAAGGGGAAGGAAGTGGAAGAGGTGGACATGGAAGCAATGATTGAGGTGGGAGCCTTCACGCCATCGACTGCCTTGAAGGTGCAGGAGGCAGCTAGGGCTTCATCCATGCCTCCGGCTTCGACCTCTCCATTGGCTGTGACTCCTCCGACACTCAGCCTAGATGATCTCATCAAGCAGGCCGACGCAATCTATAAGAATCCTCGGACCTTTCATGATTCCTACGCTCATCTGGCCAACAATCTCAGGATCATTGCCATCGTAGGTTTTTTGAACTTTACTTGCTTTACTTTGTGTAGTATATCCTACTGTATCCCCCGAGCTCTTAGGCGGATAATTCAATAGTTATTGGCCTAAGTGCTCCAAATAACGAAGTGTAGAACTTGTCCGTGTAGCCTCCGAGCATTTAGTTGAAACTGCAAAGTTTTGACTAGATGCTCTAGAGAAACTAGTTTACTTTAAAATCATGTACTGTAGCCCCCGAGCATTTAGTTGAAACTGAATAGTTCCAACTAGATGCTCTAGAGAAACTAAGCATGCTTATATCATGTGTAGAATGAGAATAAATTGAGGATAGCCGCCAATGAGAGGTTTGCTGCTCTTCGGAAGGAGATGGACCTTGAACAGGGTAAAAACAAATTCCTGAAGGAACAGATAAAAATAGCAGTCATTTCTCTGACAGCTCCTTGCTTTCCCATTGAGTCATTTCTTCCATCTTCTGATAGCACTTTCTGATTTCCGTCTTACAGAAGCCATTGCTAAGGCCAAGAGCATCGTCGAGCAATCCAAGCATATCCAGGAGCTCGATGATGAAAACAAGATTCTGAAGAAGGACCTGGCCGAGACCGTCAAGGGCCATGAGGCAAAGATGAAGGCTATGCAAGAGTCTATGGATGTCGAGATGCAGCGCTTGAAGGATGATATTGCATAGCTCAAAGACCAAAACCAAGCTGCCAAAGAGCAAAATGCTAGGAGTCTTGAGATGTTCAAGTCAGTCTAGAAGGAGCACGATGTCTTGGCGGATACATGCATGCAAGCGAAAACGAGCATCTTTGGTAACCTTTCTCCGTCTTGGTCTTTTTCTGTAAGTTGGATAACCATTTGACTTGTTTATACTCATGGTCCTTGTATGCTTGTGTAAACCACAACTCCCATTGGTTTAGCCAACTTGGGCGAGGATGCTCCAAGTCCCAAGGAACGCATGATTCTTTTCGGCAACTTCGTCAGCACCGCCATCGCCTAAGCCAAGGATATAGCTCAACCTCTGGGCATCAACATCAAGGCGGCAGACTTAGCAGCCAAGTATGCGGAAATCCTGCGTTGATGCCCCAAAAAAATCAAAGACTGGAAATCATCTTGCATCCGGGCTGGCGCTAGGATGACCCTGTCCCTTGTCAAGGCTCACTGTGACAATGCCGACATCGACTTGGTGACCTCTGGCATGCCCAAGCTGGACGAGGATGGAAAAGAGATCGATAGCAATGCTATTTGGGATTCCCTTGCCGGCTTTGATACCAGGGTTGCCAAGATGGTCAAGGCTGATGTCTTTGTTTCTGCCGAGATCTTAGATGACGACATGGCCTCTTCTGAGTCTAGCCCCTCTCCTTCCGAGTTTGACGAGCTCTCCCGGCCTGGCTCTCCTGATGATGCCACCACGAAGCCCCCTGTAGTAGAGCCATGAAAAACAATTAATGTATTAAATGTGTCTCTGCAAAATGTATGTAGAAAAAATTTATGTTTGTCTAAGACGGAAAAACTTGTATTCAAGCTTCCTGCATCTTATCTGTTTCTAGCATGTGTATATATTTTTTAAGCAAGTGCTGGCTTATCCATTATTCTGGTTCGTATGCTTGACCTTTCGTGAGATGGAAGACTCGCAGCACAGAACTATGCTCTCAGGTGATGATGCTTAATAGCACCATCCAGAACCTAAGAACAAAATCGCTGGCTTTGAGTGCCGAAAAGTCACTACTCCAGAATCCACATAAAAACTTCAGAAAACGTGTAGACCAGAAAACTTAAGCTAACGCCCATAGGCGGAATTTTCACAAGGGCAAATGCAACCTTGTGCATAAAGGGTTTATATGATCCAAAAATGAACAACTAAAGGAGGTAAAAGACTCAGAGAATATGAGTGAATCAAATGCTTTGTTTCATTGATCATATAAGAAACGTATTACATAATATAAATGTGCTAAGTGTAAAGGGACGTAGATGTGCTATGTTCCATGGCCGATTTGTCTCCGGGTAATCATCATCGGAGTCACGTTGCTTGCGCTTGCGATTTTTTGGCCTATCTTTCAACTCGCGAATATCGACGAGGTAATAGGAACCATTGAGCAATGCTTTGCTTATGATGAACGGTCCATCCCAAGGCAGGGATAATTTGTGTGATTTCTCCTGCTTGAGTCTAAGCACCAGATCCCCTTCTTTAAACGAGTGATGCTTTACACGGTGACTATGGTAGCCATGCAGCTTACATTGGTAGGCGAGATCTCGGCATGCCGACCGTGCTCTTCTTCAAGTAGGTCCACAGATAGTCGTCTGGATTCTTCAGCGTCATCCTCCTTGTAGGCGGAAACTCTTGGTGCATCGTGGAGGATGTCGGATGGGAGAACTGCTTCTGCTCCATAAACCATGAATAAAGGAGTCAAGCCGGTGGATCTGTTGGGTGTTGTTCGTAAACTCCACAAGATAGATGGTAGTTCCTCCGCCCAGGCTCCAGTTGCTCTACGTAGCGGTGCCTCCAAGCGTGGCTTGATTCCATGCAGAATTAGTCCATTGGCCCTTTCAACTTGCCCATTTGACTGCGGATGTGCCACAGATGCTAGGTCAAGGTGGATGCCTTTCTTATGACAGTACTCCTAAACTTCTCCGAGAGATAGATTTCTGCCATTGTCAGTGATGATGTTATGTGGGAGACCAAATCTCACCACTAGATCCTGGACAAACTTGAGGGTTGTTGCCCCATCGAGCTTTCTAGCTTCAATCTATTTTGTGAATTTGTCCACTGCTACTAGCAAGTGTGTGAATCCACAGGGTGCTGTCTCCAAAGGTCCCACCATGTCCAGCCCCCAGACTGCAAACAGCCAAGTTATTGGTATTGTTCGCAATTCTTCAGCTGGAACACTTGGTTGTCTTGCATAAAACTGACACCCGAGGCATGTTTGTACCAACTTGTCAGCGTCCGCCTTGGCAGTTATCCAGTAGAATCCTTGTCGGAAGGCCTTGGCCACCAACGATCGGGGAGCGGCGTGATGCCCGCAATCTCCGAGATGTATTTCTCTAAGGATTTCAATACCTTACTGCTGGGAGACGCACCGTAGTGAAACTCCTGTGGTACTTCTTTTGTATAGCTGGCCATCAATGATGACGTAGTATTTTGCTCTACGTACTATTTGCCGGCTTTCGACTTCGTCAGCGGGTAAAGTTCCGTCTTGTAGATAATCCATGAACGGCTTCGTCCAAGCCGGAGAGGTCACTGTTACTGCGTTAACAAATGAGTCCACTCTATCTGGGTTGTCGGGGTCCGCTCCCTTCACGGATGGAGTCCATAAATGCTCTAGGAAAACGCCTGGCGGAATTGGTCGACAAGATGATCCAAGCTTTGACAGCAGATTTGTCGCCTCATTATCCTCCCTTTTGACGTACTTGACTTCGTAGCCGTCGAAGCACTTGGCTATTTCGTCTACTTTGTCTCAATATGCCGCCACCATAGGGTTCCGCATGTTCTAGGTGCCAATTACTTCTTGGGCAACCAAGTCGGAATCTCCACAGCAAACTATGTGCTTGATGCCAATATCCTTGGCTACGCGAAGTCCGTGAATGAGGGCCTCATACTCCGCCATGTTATTTGTAGCATTGAAGTGGATCTGCAGGACGTATTGCAACTTCTCTCTTGTTGGCGATTGTAATAATACGCCAGCCCCTGAGCCATTTAGTAACTTTGATCCATCAAAGTGCATAACCCAATACTCTGGCTCTGGTACAGGAGTGTCTTCTGGCAGTTCTGTCCAATCCGCAAGGAAATCCGCCAATGCTTGTGATTTGATAGTGTTGCGTCGCTTGTAGGTGATGTCGAAGGCGGCAAGTTCAATGCCCCCACTTTGCCACTCTCCCTGTAGCGTCGCTGTTGTTGATGATGTCAGATAGTTGAGCTTTGCTCACTACTGTGATGGGGTGCTCCTGGAAATAATGCCTTAACTTACGTGAAGCAAGGAAAACTCCATAAGCTATCTTCTGGTAGTGCGGGTAACGTTGCTTGGATTCCGTCAAGACCTCACTCACATAGTAAACGGGTCGTTGAACTTCGTACTCGTGTGTTGGTTCCTTGCACTCCACCACGACGATGATGTTGATTACTCGGTTGGTCGTTGCCATGTATATTAACATAGGCTCCCTTGGCACCGGTGCTACAAGTATAGGTGGGGAGGAGAGTATTCTCTTCAACTCCTGAAGTGCTGTGTCAGCTTTGTCCGTCCATGTGAATTTGTCCGCCTTCTTGAGTAACTTGTAGAGCAGCATAGCCTTCTCACCAAGTCGGCTGATGAACCGGCTTACTGCTGCAACGCAGCCTGTGAGCCTTTGTATGTCCTTCAGGCATGTCGTGCGTTTGATGTCGAGGATGGCCTTGATTTTCCCTGGGTTCACCTCGATTCCGCGATGTGAAATGATGAAGCCCAACAATTTGTCGGATGGTACCCCGAAGACACACTTCTTTGGGTTCAGCAACATGTTGTATTTCCAGAGATTGTCGAAGGTTTCCTGCAAGTCAGCGATAAGATTATTTGATTTCTTTGACATTACCGCGATGTCGTCCATCTAGGCGTTTACGTTTCAACCTATTTGGTCGTGCAGGCAACGTTGCATCGTCCGCTGGTATGTAGCACCAGTGTTTTTCAACCCAAAGGGCATCGTGACGTAGCAATACGTGCCGTAGGGTGTGGTGAACGAAGTGGCCAATTGGTCTAACTTTCGCATCCGGATCTGGTGGTATCCTGAATAGGCATCGAGAAAACACAGAAGTTCTGACCCAGCCATCGAGTCAATGACTTGGTCAATGGGAGGCAAAGCAAACGGATCCTTTGGACACGCTTTGTTCAAGCCGGTGTAATCAACGCACATTCTTAGTTCATTGGTTCCCTTTTTGGGGACAAGTACATGATTTGCCACCCATCGGGTGTGAATAACTTCTCGGATAAAGCCAGCCTTAAGTAACCTAGCTATTTGTTTGCCTATAGCCCTTCGTCTTTCATCACGAAAGCATCGTAGAGGTTGTTTCACCCGTTTGGCATTAGGATCAATATTCAAGTTGTGCTCGGCAAGTTCCCTAGGTACACCTTTCATGTCGGCAGGTTGCCAGGCAAAGATGTCCCTATTCTCACGAAGGAACTCGACGAGCGCGCTTTCCTATTTGGGATCCAGGTTCATGCCAATGGCGGTGGTCTTGGAGGAATCACCTTCGACAAGCTCCACCTGCTTGGTCTTGATGGTGGCCTTGAAGGCGGGTTTGGCAGCAGTAATCTGCTTCTTTGAAGCCAGCATCTCCGAGGCATCGACCTGGTTCTAGATCTCCTTGAACTCCTCACCGTAAAGGACTGCTTTAGTGAAGGCGGATTCGCTGAGCTTGCACTCCCGTGCCTTGGTGAAGCTTCCGTCAACGGTGGTGATACCATTTGGTCCGGGAATCTTGAGTTTGTTGTAGAAAAATCATAGCCTTGCAAGGAAGGAGTGCAATATGTCGCGTCCGAAGATGACGTGGTACACGATCTTGAAAGGCGCCACATGAAAGGTCATGCGTTCTTGGTGGTAATGGTTTACATCGCCAAAAGTGACCGGAAGGGTGATGTGATGACCCACAAGTATAGGGGGTGTATCGCAGTATTTTCGATAAGTAAGAGTGTCGAACCCAACAAGGAGCAGAAGATGTTGACGAGTGGCTTGGAGCAGGAATTCTCTATAAATACTTAGCAAACAGATTTTTAGGGGGTTTTGATAATGCAGATAATAAAGTGCGAGTAAATAAAATACAATAATAAGAAATGCCTCAAGTGTCCCAATCCTTTCTTTAGCAAAGGACAAGCCGGTTGTATTACTTAAGATGACCAAACATTCTCAACGACACATGGGAATATTGTCAAGTGCTTTCGTTTCATATAGTTGATTAATCTTCTTTAGTTTGATAAGTGTTGTGTGGGTGAACCTGTGCTAATGTACCGACCTTCCTAGGACTAATACATACTTGTGATTAAACCCCTTGCAAGTATCCGCAAGTACAAGAAAGTAATTAAGATAAAAACCTAACCACAACTTTAAACTCTGAGATCCTACACTCCCTTATGCAAAGGTTTCCTAACGGGGGTTTAGGTTTCTATCACTCCAACAAACCCTACGATTAGTAGCCAAATACACAATGCATTCCCCTAGGCCCTTAAATGTGAAGTGTCATGTAGTCGACGTTCACATGACACCACTAGAAGAATAACACAACAACTTAAATAACAAACTATTGAATCTTTCTCAACACAATTCCACTACTAACAACGTGACTTCTCCCATGTCCTCAAGAACTAAACGAACTACTCACAAGACATCATATGGATCAAGATCAGAGATGATATAATGATAAGTAACAATCTGGACATAACAATAATTCAATGGTTCCACTCAATAGCATCAACTACAACAAGTAATCAACACCGGGAAAGTTTCCCCTAAGAACTATGCAAGATTCAACCCAATTGTTACAGCGGTATGAAGTGGTGATGATGGTGCTGGTGGAGATGATGATGATGATCCCGATGAAGTACAGCTCGATGGTGGTGTTGATGGCGACAATCTCCCCTCTCTAGGAAGGAATTTCCCCGATAGATTTCTGCCTGCCGTAGAGGTCTTTCTCTCTCTACAGTCTTCTGCCCCGCAGAGGCGGAGGAATCTTTCTGTGGTCGCTCCCCGAGTCTTAGGGTTTCATGGGGATAATATATGCCAAAGAGGAGAGCTGGAGGTGGGCTAGGGTGGCCACACCGCCTGGTGGCGCGGCTAGGAGTGGCCCGCGCCAGGGGGTGGTGTGGGTGCCCTGTGGCCCAACTCCGCTCCCCCTTCTGGCATCCTTCGTCTTCTGGAAAAATAGGATTTCCATGTATTTTTTGGAATTTTCTGATCTTTGCGAATTTCGCCTCCAAACAGTGCCTTTTCCATCAGAATCCTGACTGCAGCGGTCCATCCTCCAAAAGTCATCAACCATGCAAAAACAGATGAAATAACATAAGTATCATCTCCTAATATGAAATATATTAATGAATAATAATAAATTATGATATATAATAGTGATGCAAAATGGATGTATCAACTCCCCCCAAGCTTAGACTTTGCTTGTCCCCAAGCGAAAACTAAGCTCAATAAACATGACCTCAGGTTTATGGAGTGAAGAGTTGATAAATAATATGGACAAGAAGCATCACATTTATCAATACATAAATCATAATAGAAGACAACTCACTATTATATAACTTAACTTGCAATAAGTAAAGGAAACACAATAAAGATACATAAAGTAAATCATAATTGGTAATGGCAAACTTTGCTCTTGGTCAAAGAATAGTTAACAATCTGCAGGAGTTCAAACATAATGGAGTTTTCAATGATAGCTTTCAAAGTAATATTCACTAAGATAAGAGCAATGTGCAAAACAAGGAACATAAGAAAACATGATTGAATAAATCATCATATGAATGAAACACAACAACTCAAAATACTTGTTGAGATAGAAAGAAATAGGTTTACTGACTCAACTAAAAAGTAAAAGATAGGCCCTTCGCAGAGGGAAGCAGGGATTTCAAGTTTCATAAAGAGCTTCCAAAAATTATGGTACTTATTGGTTTTCAGCTCTCATTGCCCCTATCATAAGCATCTTTAGGTGATTAAGGTTAAAGTGAACAAACTATGGAGTATATGCTTGACAAAGTATAAGTTGGCAATCTCATGTCCCTTGAATACGAGGGCCGCTCCTCATGCTACTCAAGTTTAGTTACCGGTAAGTTCTTGTCATAGTAAGTACATGTGTATCATAGAGAACCGCCAACGGGGTACCCCTTGCACATGATACAGGAGGTATCCCATAATCAAATGACAAGGCAAGCAGACAATGAGCATCTCAGCAATCTTCTTATTTACCATGGGAAAATGGTGCCTTTTTCTCTCTTTCCTCTTTTCTCATCTTTTTTTGTTTTTCTCAATCTCTATCTCTCTTTTTTATAAGAAGAATGCTTCGTAGATTGCTCACTATGGTGATGCTGCAAGTTTCCACCAGGATTAGGCATGGCTTAGGCTAGCGGCCAAGGCGTTTCTCTAACACACATACATAACTCCATGGACTAGCAAGCTCCCCTTTCATTTCACACCGACGACATCCATAAACAAATGAGCATGATATCAACTAGGTACAATGTACAAGTGCAATGTTGAAAGCGTTCCCCATGACAGCATGGTTCTGCTAATCCCAATGTATAAGTGCAAGCATATCCAACATAGATGACACAATGGTTCAAGTTTATTAGGGGCGAGAAAAGTAAAGTGTGCCATCAAGTTCGTGAGAGATTTAATCACTAATTTTCGCATAACAAGTTTAATTCGGAAGGTAGATAAAAACATGAATTTACTTGGAATAGCAATAGTGGTAATAGGTAGGTATGGTGGACACAAATAGCATAGGTTTTGGTTTAAGGATTGGATGCATGAGAAGCATTCCCTCTCAGTACAGGTTTTTGGCTAGCAAGGCTGGGTAGCAAGCATAAGAGTTGAAGGAAACAAACAAACATACAAGTGATAAAAACAAACATGCAATCTTCCTTGGAAGCACAAAATATCTTAACTAGAGAATACTAAGCTTATGAGCCAATCAAGGAAGAAAGATAATGAAATTATATTCTTTAAGAGTACTTTTATCTTTTTCATTCAATTCTCATAATAGTGTTGCTACTAACCGAGCCAGGTTTGCCAAAACCAACTAAATTCACTTAATGGTCCCAAAGTGATACCCATACTAACAACAAGATCAATCATATAATAGTAATTGAAAACTAAAATAAGATATGCAAAAGAGTAAATGATAGAACTTCTCATTAATATTCCATAACGGTGACTCACACCAAGGGATACATAGGTATCTAACGAGAGGGGACACTTCCATAATGCAAACCATCCTACATGATAACTGCTCTATTCATGATATGACTCTACTAAAAAGGTAAAAAGATAAAAGATAGTGATATGATACCGCGGCACTCCCCCAAGCTTGGAACAAACCAAGGAGATGCCAAAACCTGATGACGAATTACTCCTTCGGTGGTGGTGGTGTTCTCTCGTCATCGTCCGACTTCCAAGGTAAGGGTTCCCCATCAACAAAAGACATCCTGGTCTCCAACATCCTGAAACTAGCAGCAGCACTTATGTGTTTAAACCTAACCTCATACTCACAGTTTTGATTTTGCATATCGTAGAGCTGCACTTGTAGTTGGTTGGTTGTTCTGTGGAGTGAGAGAATTTCATCCGTAACCTCAACGGTCTCCTTCTGGTGCTTGGCAATGAGTTCGGAACTAATCTTATGGATAATATCCACTTCACGTTCCACCATCTTCTTGTACTTAAAGACTTCCAGCTACAGTGCTTCCATCCTGTCCTCCAGACTACCTTCACCTTTAGGGCTCTGAACCTCTTTTATCTGTACCTTCCCATCTTTGAGCAACAACTCCTTGGGATGACCCTTCAACTCAGGCATGTAAGGGTTGATGACGTCTGTAGAGGAATCTTCCTTGGCTGATCCAGAGGAAGACATTGTAGCTCCGAAACTAAGACTCTACCTGTCAGAAATAGATTGAAACGAAAACACGATGAGAACATGATATACGAACCTCGAGGGATCCAGGGATTATATATTACAATTTTTTTACGACAAAAGGAAAGTACTGGGAGAACACGGGTCAGAGATGGGCTCCAGGGTGGTCACACACCCTAGTGGCGCATCTAGGTGGGCCCGCGCCATGGGGTGGTGTGAGCCACCCGGGCTCCGTTTCCGTCCCTTTTTCGACTCATTGCTTTCCATGTTAGATAAAAACTGCAAAAATATAACTTGACAGATCTTTCGCGGACCTTTTCTTACCAGAACTGTTACCTATTCGAAAACGGACTCTGCAGGTCTCTGAACTTGGCATTTAATAAATTCTTTTGGAGTTATCATTTGAATGGCATACATATCTTCATCTTCATACACATATTGCTTGAGTCATTTAACCATTCACTATCTTATTACACCATTTTCTCCTACAACTTGGAATTTTCTTTCACAAAAAACTTCACACAATTCTCATTAGCAACATTAGTGCAAGCGAGGTGTGTCGTCGGATTGATGACAAGTACGTCATGAGGGGGTCCTCGGGGCGTGCGGAAGAGAGGGGTGTGAGACGTACGGTGTTCCAGGACGGTGAGCACACAAGTTTACCCAGGTTCGAATCTGCCGGCTTTGGACGGATCCTACTCCTGCTAGCAATCCAGTAATATGGCAGAGCCGGAATATGGGTTACAAGGGTTTCGCCTATGCGAGTTGAGATTGTAGACTATTGAGGTCTACCCTAAAGGCTCTCCCTAGGACGGCTTATATAGATATCCGGCCTAGGGTTTACAGGAGAGATCTATCCGGCTACAACTAAGAGTCGGTTACAGAGTACATCTTGAACTACAAGTAACACTATGGGCCTAAGTCGGTAAGTCTTCTGGGCCTTCCCGTAGCCAGAATGGACTCCGTCTTTTCTCCCTGACTGGGCCGCCCGTGAAGCAAATCTCTAACCCGAAGTAGGCCACCCTGGTCAGTGAGGAACTGTGAGGATACCCGGAAAGTATATGCCCAACAGCAGCCCCCGGAAGTCTCCAAGATCCAAAGTCGTATTTTATCATCGTCCAGCTTGATCTTCGGCTTGTAGAATCTTGAAGGGTTCCTGAAACTTCACAACAAAAAATACGATCCGGGTCTTAAAAATAAGTCGGACCTATCAGCAGGTTACTCGGATTTTCTAGCTTGATTTCAACCTAAGCCGGAATTTGATCTCTAACGCCACCTGACACAAGTTATGGTCAAGTCACGTCATCTGACAAACATCCTGTCAGCACGACCGTTGGTGGGTCCGTGGTTCGTGGAACCGAGGCATCGTTTCAATGCGTGCGCAAAGATCGAGGCGATGTAATCATCGCGTGGGTCCTTCCTAGTTCCTTCCACGACGCGTGGCGGTTACACTATAGCATTTGCACGAATCTTGGCGCAGTTAGGTGGATATAAGAGGTTAGGATTTCCTCCTTCTTTCTCCACCTGTTCCCTTTGCCTTTTCCTCTCCTCCAAATCTCCCCCGCGCACACAGAGCTCCTCTGCTTTCCCCCAAAAAACTCCCAGTGCCGCCCATCTTAGGTCACCGGAGCACCAGAGGAATGGCTTCGTCATCTTCTTCCGGTTTGGCGGCTGCGGCAACGATGGTGGTGACGGATGTGGCGGCGGAGAAGGAAAGCTTCCGCGGGGTCTGGATCGCCTGCGTACTTGACGACGAGAATCTCTAGAACATGGAGACAGAAGGGCTCCTCCGCGCCGGCGACTGGCAGAGAGGCTTCGGGGAAACCGTCCCCAACCCGCGCGCCGGCGAGCGGGTCTACTTCGGCACCCACCTCGACAGAGGTTTGTCGTTTCCTCCCTCGGAGTTCTTCTCCGAGGTGATTGACCATTATGGTGTTCATCTCCACCATCTTCCTCCCAACTCTCTTTTAGAGATGAGCGCTTATGCTTCTTTGTGTGAGGGATTTCTCGGCATTAGGCCGAGTTTGACCTTATTCCGGTATTACTTTCATGTCCGGAGAAAGTCTATCACTGCCGGTGTTCCTTATATCACCGGTACCATTAGTTTCTCACTTAGACGCGAGCATGCATATCCCAAAATCTTAGCTAGTGACTCGGTCAAACAGTGGCCAGCCACATTCTTTTATCATAAGGATATTCCGGCTCCCAACAAAGCTACTGCTTTGCCGGCTTTTATCGACGGAGCTGCCACGGCCCAACCGTCTTGGGACGAGTCTGCTCCGGCTCTCAGTGACGACCTGATCCTTGCTAAGAGGCGGGTCGAATATCTGATCAAACACAAAGGACTGAAGGGATCCGACTTGGTCCAATGCTGGGTGTCACGCCGGATCCAGCCCCTTCAGTACCACGGAAATCGACTGATGCACTCCATCACATCATCTAAGAAAGACTCCCTCCGCATCAGCCCCAGAGCCTACACCATGCAAGGCTATATAAGCCAGATTAAGTGGCTGATAAGGGAGCGGATCGAGAGGAGGATTCCGGAGGTTTCTCTGGATATGCATACGGCAGAAAACCACGTAGTGCCGGTAAGCTTCTATCAGTAAACCTTTTTATGTGTTTCAATCTTTGACTTACATTGCAATACTGATATGTTTTCTTCTTTTCAGCTTGCTGACCTTCCCGGGTCGGAATTTGCTCCACTCGAAGGATATCCTCCAGAGTTTTCTCAGGAGACAGAGGTGGTCCCATTGCTGGACATTGCGCTCAAGAAGCACAAAGCTCCGACAGTGGCTGTTGGCACAAAGGAGGTGCCCGTCGTGAAGAGGTAACTTTCAATCACAACTTCCGCCTTTGCACTTTACTCAAATTCTTTTCCGAGATGTAACATTTCCGACTTTATCACATTCTCAGAGCTAAACAGCTCATCAAGGGCAAGGGGGAGGGAAATTCTTTGAAGCCCCTGCGACAGACGAAGCTTACCATAGTTTCTCCTACCGTGGCTCCTCAGACTCCTATCCCCCAACCTTCCACAACACCGGTGATCATTCCTTCCCCGGATGCCGCAGAAGATCCGGCTCCTTCTTCGGAGCCTGTGATTCTTGAATCACAAACTGACGTCACCATGGGTGAGCCAGGTTTAGATAAGGGTGAACCCTCCTTGGCTAATGATCCCTCGGCAGAAACCTTTGCCGAAAACCTTATCAGCAATCCGGGACTTGCCAAGTTTGGCTTGTCCCGGAAATCTGCTGAAGAGATCTAGCGACTGGCCAGGCAATGCCTGGAGAAAAGAAACTTATCTGCCGAAGAAGAAGCACAAGAGGCAGAGGACATCAAGCACTCTGACCTTCTTGAACAAGTGCGTCTTTGCAACGAGAGGATACGGACCGGTGAGCTTCCAACAGCTCCAGTGATCCCCCTGACTTTCGCTGAGAACGTTGCTGCTGAAGTGAATGCGAGTTTGGATAAACTGACTCGCGAACAATATGTAAGTCGGAATTCTAACTCCTGTTTTTCCTTTATTTCATACCATATCCTCTATCCCCCAAGCATGAAGTAGGATAAATAATCCGGGTTTATGCTTCCTTAGGATGCCAAAGAACGAACTAGTGTAGCCCCCAAGGCTCGTGCTGATATTAGCAAAAATATTAGCTCGAGTCTTTAGTAGCTTTCTAACTTTGGGTATTCTGACTTACAGAAAGTATATTCCTATAACCAGGATTTGTTGAAGAATGTCTGTGATAAGCAGAGAGAGATCAAAGCTCTCCGACTTAAAAATGCTAAACTTAAAGTTGCCAAGGATGAAGCCAAAGGTAAACATTCTGAGACTCAAACCTTGTCTTTGTGTTTTCATAGTCGAATTTTTTCATTGAACTGTTGTTCTTTTTGACTTACAGCACTGGTGAAACAATCCTGTGCCATGATTGAAGAGGCCGAGAACCTAAAACTTTGGTGGTGGAGAACAAGGAACTTCACCAAGAGCTGGATAAGCTCAAGGCGGATCATGAGAAGAGCATAGCTCAAGTTCTCGAGTCCTCCTCCATGGCTACTGATGAGCATGATCGCAACATTGCTGCTCAAGAGAAGAAAATCTCGGACCTTAACAATGAGCTGTGCAGAGAGAGGGATCTTTCCGAGGCGCTCCGGGCTGAACTCCAGAGTCCTCGAAAAGAGAAGACCAAAATTGACGATGTCATTTTCGGTACGTTCCTGATACGTCCAAAACGTAACTACTTTTCCGAACACTTTTGCTATTGTTTCTCCTCTATACTTGTGTGATTTGGATGCAACTAATGCGAACTGACACTGTTTTCAGCAGAATTGCCTTGGTGTCTACTTTTTGTGTAGAAAATCAACTATCAAGAAAAATCCTGAAAAATATGCCAAAAATCCTATTTCACCCGAAGACTCCAGGAGCCAGAAGACGAGACGGAGAATAGCCCTGGGGTGGCCACACCACCTGCTAGCGTGGGCCAGGCCAGGCCGCGCCAGGGGGTGGTGTGGGCCCTCCAGGCACCCCCTCGGCCTCTCTCTTCGCCTATAAGGAGCCTTCTGACCTAAAAACTTTGGGGGGTCGACGGTTTTCTAGAAGGAGTTCCGTTCCGCCGCCACCATCAGATTCCACAAAACAACACCAGAAACTCCGTTCTGGCACCCTGCCGGGACGGGGAATTGGAGGAGATCATCACCATCATCATCACCATCGCTTCTCCATCGACCATCCATGTTTCCCCCATCTATGAGTGAGTAATCCCCCGCTGTAGGCTATGGGGATGGTAGGGATTGGATGAGATTGTTCATGTAATGGCATTAGATTGTTAGGGCATGGTGCCTAGTATCTTTTATTAGTGCTTTATGACTTTGTTGCGACTTGTTGTGCTTAATGCTTGTCACTAGGGCCCGAGTGCCATGATTTCAGATCTAAACTTATTATTGATTCATTATGATAGTATTGTTCTTTGTCTTATCTGCAAGTTGTATACACACGTTGTTGTCCGGAACCTATGGCCCCGAAGTGACAGAAATCAGGATAACCGGAAGGGAACGGCTTTGATGTGAGGATCACATGTGTTCAGGGAGTGTTAATGCTTTGCTCCGGTGCTCTATTAAAAGGAGCGCCTTAATTGCCAGTAGTTCCCTAGAGGCCTCGCTGCAAACGGGCTGGCAGGACAAAAGATGTTGTGCAAGTTCTCATTGTGAGCACGTATGACTATATACGGAACACATGCCTAGGATTGTCTAGTACTTGGATGCTTTATCTTATTTATCTGCAATTGCCCTATGTTCTGATTGCTATGTGAATTGTCTTGTCCATGCAACGCCCGTCCATCCATCCCTATGCCTACCGCACTCGAATCCCACTTATCGCTTTTGTTACTCATCTTTGCTTTGCTACTGCTGTTACTTTACTATTCCTCCTACAAAACTGTTGCTACAGATAAACTGCTGTGAGCAAGATTGTTTCCAGGTGCAGCTGAATTGACAACTCAGTTGTTAAGGCTTATAAATATCCTTTGGCTCCCCTTGTGTCGAATCAATAAATTGGGTTTCACTTCCCTCGAAAATACTGCGATACACCCCCTATACTTGTGGGTCACCAAGACTATTTTCTGGCGTCGTTGCCGGGGAGCATAGCTTTATTTATCAAGTTCACTTGGATTCTCTATTGTTCGCTGCTATCCATCCGTCATGGGTAAGTCTCGTGGTGGCAAGGTTCCTATTTTACCATCCACTACAAGAAGAGGTACGGTTCTGAACACCTCTGCTGCTCTTGATTCACCATCTGTTATAAGTAAGCTCGTTACACCACCACATACACATGCTACACACACTGCTACTACTGCTGAATCTGAAACTTCTAATGCTTATGATGCTGCTTCTACTGTGCTTGATAAGAGTGGTTCATTAGGTCCTTTCCTAGATGCTACGATTGCTAGAACTATAGCTGGAAATACCGAAACTCCTAATGAAGACACTACCACACCTGTTAGCTCACCTGAGTCTAGTGAGAGTTATGATATTGAAGAAGATTATGTTGAGATGACCGATGAGTTTATTAAAGAATGTAAGAACACCCATGATAGGAGCGCTGCTAAGAGTCTCCTTGAGAGGCGTACTATTAGACCCAAATTATCTCCTGCTGCTAAGTTTGCTACTTCTCCCATAAACATGATAGATAAAGATTATGATTTCTCTCTCGATCTATCTTACATAGCTATTGTCGAGAAAGAACCTTTTTGTGGGACTAAGAATGAAAGTGCGGTAGCACATATGAATGAACTTTCTACCATGAGTGGCTTGTTTTCTGATGATATTAAGATGCGTACTTACTTTGTTGTTAAGATTTTTCCTTTTTCACTGCAAGGAGAAGCTAAAACTTGGTTTAGTAATTTACCTCCTGGATCTATTGATAGCCCTGAGTGCTTGATTAGTACTTTCCTGCAAAAATATTTTCCTCCCAGTGCTAGACATGCGATTTTGCAGGAACTTTTTGATTTCAAACAGGGAGAAAAACAGGTATTGCCCGAATCTTGGGCAAGGTTTTGTGCTTTGATTCATGCACAGGCTGGAAGTCCATTACCTAAGAATGAGCTTCTTGATATATTTTATAATGGACTAACCGAGGAATCTAGGACATACCTAGATAGTTGTGCTGATTGTGTTTTCAGGAATAGGACTCCAAAGGAAGCTGAGGAATTAATGGCTAAAATAAGCAAGAATTATGAAGATTGGACTCCTCCTAAACAAGCTATACCTGAAGTAATTATACCTGAACCATCTATTCCTGTGCCTATTCCAACATCAAAGAAGAGGGGAGTTATTGAATTAAATGATGAAGTGATGAAGGAAGCTAACAAATGTCTTAAGGAGATGGGAATTAAAGCTGCAGATGTCAAGAATTTACCTCCTATAGAAGAATTATGTAAGCCTATTCCCTACTCATCCACTATTGAGGTACACTCCCTCCAACACTTTGATGAAGGTGATATCCCTTACTTGAAACCTCCTGATCAATGCTTAGAAGAATTTGATATCTTTATTGTTAAGCAAGATAACTTTAATAAGAGGGTGCAAAATCATCTAATGGAAAACACTAGAGCTATTGTTGAGTTGAAAGATAGTGTGGAAAGAACCTCTAATGATGTTAAAATGATTGTTAAACACTTTCAAATGGTTCAAACTCAAATAGATCAACTCGTTAAAGTACAAAAAGACTTGCTAGTTAATGCTGCTAAAGAAAAACATGCTTATGAAATTAGAACTAGAAGTGGTGCTGCTACCCAGGATCCTCTATATCCTGAGAGGCATACCAAAAGAATTGAGCAGTATTCTCAACAAGCTGAAAATAGTGGTTCTACTCGTAAGAAAAGGAAGAAGAAACATAAAACTGTTGAAGAACCCTCTGAACCTGCTATAGATCCTAATAGTATATCTATCTCTGATGCTGAAACTGAAAGTGGTAATGAAGAAAATGAAGTTCCTAATGAAGAAAAGGTTGAAGAAGAACCTGAAAACCACACTAAGACTACTAAATACACCAAAGAAGATTTTATTGCTAAGAAACATCGTATTGAAAGAGAACCTTGGGTCCAAAAACCTATGCCTTTCCCTGATAAGAAACACAAGTCAAAGGAAGATGAACACTATAATAAGTTTTGTGAGTGGATGAAGCCTTTATTCTTGCAAATTCCTTTGACTGATGCTATTAAGTTGCCTCCTTACTCAAAGTATATGAAGGACATTGTCTCGAATAAAAGGAAGATCCCTAATGAAGAAATCTCTACTTTGCTTGCTAATTATTCTTTCAATGGTAAGGTTCCTAAGAAACTTGGAGACCCAGGGATTCCAACTATCCCTTGCTCTATTAACAACTGCTTTGTGTGATTTGGGAGCTGGAGTTAGTGTTATGCCTTTCTCTCTCTACAAGAGGCTTCAGCTTGAAAAATTGATACCAACTGATATATCTTTGCAAATGGCTGATAAATCTACCACTATTCATGTGGGTATATGTGAGGATGTACCTATTCAGGTGGCCCACAATTGCTTGATATTAACTGATTTTGTTGTTCTTGAAATGCCTGAAGACGATAATATGTCTATTATTCTTGGGAGACCTTTTCTTAATACTGCAGGAGCTATTATTAATTGTAATCAAGGAAAGGTGACCTTCAATGTTAATGACAAGGAACATACTATCTATTTCCCCAAGAAGATTGAAAGGACTTATGGTTTGAATTCAATTGAACATGTTGAAGGCATTCAAGTTGGAGAAATATATTGTCCCATACCAAGAGAAAAATTTGAAACTATTATGATTGGGACCATTGCTATCAAGGTTGAGGTAACATAATCATTAGTGGAGTACAAAGTTTTGTCTCATATGCAATTGTTTTGGTAGCAAGACTTGATCAACCTTGTTAATAAAAGGATTCCATTGAACAAAACAATGTTTTCATTATGATTATCTCCATTTATTTCTATCCTTTGCATTTTTAGTTTTTGCTTTCGTTTAGTTTTCTTTTTGTTGTTAGTTTCTTGCACGTTAGAACTTCTGTAGTTCTAACCTTGTTTTTTCCTTGCATCATGTTTCCAAAAAAGAAAAAAATCTGTCTGTCAGAAAAATCATTCTTCTATTTCTGAAAAAAGACCAAAAATAAAGTGTCTCGAAAAATTCCAGAAAATTCATATTAAATTTTTACGTGAAAAAAGGGGCAGAGGAGTACCTGGTAGGTACTAGGGGGGGCCACCAGGCAGGCACACCATGTGGTGGCGCGGCTAGCCCTGGGTGGCGCCATGCCCTGGTGTGGGCCACCCCTGGCCTCCCACTTACTCTCTCACCTGCCACTTTCTTCTCTCTCCCGAGTAAGCTCCAGTTCATAGCTCAAAATCGCGTTCTTTCTATGCTTGCTCTCGATTTCTTCGATCTCCTTGCTCAGCCCATCTTTCTTGCTGAAAGTTGGAGCATTTGTTCCTTGGTATGTGACTCCTCCCCTTATCCAAGTAGATTTGTGTTTAGTGGATTATATGTTGAGTATTTTGCTGTTGTAGGTGACTGGTTATGAGAGCTTTTATGCTTGTTTGATGCTTAGAGATATAGTTTTGATGCATGTTTAGGCCTCTTGCAAGTCCCTATGAGTAGAATCCTTCATTATATTTACTTTGCAATCACTTGTGTAATAGGTGTTTAAATTTCAGAATAGAAGATGAGTGAACACCCCCTAAACCAACATGAGCTTGGGGTGCCTGAGGTCATCAAGGTCCACCGGGAGGAGGAAGTTTTTCCCTCCATTTATCCATGCTCTGAGTTCATGAGAGCAGCAGGAATTCTACAAGATTTCCACACTTTGGTTCTAATGCAGGGTTAGAGCACTTTTTGGAAGATGAACCTTGTCAATTTGTGAAGCTAACCATGTCTGTGGTGCAGGATTTCCAATTTAGTCACTCTTTGCCTAACCCCATGGTGCATTACAAAATTTACAATATTGCTGTCAATCTTCCTCTTGATGATTTTTGTGCAGCTATTAAGGTACCTCAATGGGGATCATGTAAGAAGATTAAAGAGAGACCGGAACCACTCATGGATTTATACGCAGAAATTTGTCAAGGGAGTAGCTTCTCAAAGGAGAATGAAAAAATCTATAACATTCATCTTCCCTCCATTCGCTACTTTGCCTACTTTATTGCCAAGTGTGTTCTTGCTAGGAAAACTACTAATAAGTTATCTTTGTTTGATCTAGCATTTATCTCTGCTGCTCTTAGACGAGATAGGTCTTACAACTTGGGTGCTTTGATAGCTTTCCGTCTTGCTGCTAACCGTGAGAAAGGTGGAATTTGTGGAGGCCTCATTGCTTCTCGTTTACTAGCATTACATGGTTTAGTGCCTCATCATATAGACCTACAGTTTCCCATAGAGAGGCTTGATTTTAATTCCATGATACAGCATAAATTTATTTCCTCGTGGGCTAGTTTGAGTGAGTTGTCTTATGAAATAACCTTTCTCAAAGCTGGTTGGAGAAAGAGCAAGTCTGAGCGTGTTGTTCTTTTGCCTGCACCTGTTTTGTTTAACCTTGATAACAGGGAAGGATGGTCCCTCACTGAGGAGGAGCTTGACACGTACTTGGGAGAGCTCTCCCAATAGGAGCAGGACACTAGAAGGGAGGTCACGGATGATTCGGTCAAGCCCTCGAATGAGGGAGAGTCTTCATATCAGCAGCCCGCTTATGATTGGGGAGCTTCTTCTTCCTCTCATGGGCCCAGTTACGACCATTCTTACCAAGATCCGCCCGCTTGGAACCCCTATTCGTACATGGATTGATTCCCACTTAGGCCAAAAGCCTAAGCTTGGGGGGAGGTACGCCGACACCGCACTCATCTCCATATCATGTTGCGTTGGTACTTTGTATATTCATGTTTTCGTTCTTTTTTTAGTTTTCGTTCTTCTTTGCTTTTGCATTCTAAAAACACAAAAAGACCAAAAATATTTTTGTTGTTTCTCTTTGGTTTGCTTCTTCTTTTTGCCTTGGTTCGCTTTTCCCTTTTCGCTTTGTTTGAACTATTCGAAAAACCCAAAAAGATTTTGCTTTGCTTGTTTTTCTCTTTTTTTGGTTCTTATTTAAAAATCGAAAACACCAAAAATATTTGTCGTTCTTCTTTGGTTTTTGCAAGTTTGCTATAGGGTTCGGCAGTTCTCAGTGGATTATTGGTTTCATATTATTATTCAAGCCACACAAGTGAAGAGCAATAATGAGGATCAATGATAACTTGAGGCGTGGTAAGAGGCTGGTAACGAACTCTATTTGTTTTCATTTTTGTGCATATACTCGTCACTGTGGGTGTGCTTAGTCTATTCATGTAAAGTGTATGTTTTCTTTGGATGCTTAGTAGTTCTTGCTTTCTTGTGATTAGCTCCAGCTCGCTAATAGTTTGTAGCATGTTTCATGAATGTTTGCTTGCATTACTATATTCATAAATTGGTATGACACCATGGTATCCTCCTCTGAATGTTTCATTTGATTGACTTGGCACATGCTCACACATGCACATGACTATAATAATCCGTTAAGCCTCGATGAATTATTTTGCCTTGAAGATCTTGAATCACTTTCATGCCATGAGTAGTCATGTTTTGTTGCAAGCATGATAATGACAACTATTGCTCTCTTGTTTGTCGCTCCCTTACTATTGCTAGCCTTCACTTCCACTGAGTGTTTTACTCATGTTTCCAACTCCCTAAACCAAATATTTCCAAAGTGTCCACCATACCTACCTATTAGCATCACTTGCTACTCCCGTGCGTATTCATTATGCCTTGTTTTCTTCCGAATAAAATGTTTGCTTGTTATGGGAAAATTAGTTAGTAAAGCTCTCACGAACTTGATGGCACACTTTATTTCCTGCACTTAATAAACCTGAACCATTGTGAACTCTCCATGAAAGTTATATGCTTGCTAATTATAGGCTGGGGATTAGCAGAACCGTGTTGTCATGGGGAACGCTTTCAACACTTGTAAATATATACCCAGTTGATACCTTGCTCTTTTGTTTGCGGATGTCGATTGTGAAATAAAGGGAGCTTGTAAGTCCATGGAGTTATGTATGTGTTAGAGAAAGCGCTGGCTGGTCTAATCCATGCTGACATGGTGGAAACCTGCAGCGTAACCATAATGATATCTATGAAGCATTCTTCTTATAAAAAAAAGAAAGAGAGAGATAGCTATTGAGAAAAAGAAAAAAAAGAGTTCTATGAAAAGAGGAAAGAGAGAAAAAAAAGCACCATTTTCCCATGGTAAATAAGAAGATTGCTGAGATACTCATTGTCTGCTTGCCTTGTCATTTTGATATGGGGATTCTTCCGTATCATCGGGCAAGGGGTACCCCGTTGGCGGTTCTCAATGATACGCACATACTTACGATGACAAGAACTTACCGGTAACTAAAGTTGAGTAGCATGAGGAGCGGCCCTCGTACTCAAGGGACTTGGGATTTTCAGTTTATAGTCTATGAAGCATATAACTCAGATTGGACCTCACTTTCACCTTAACCACATTAAAGGTGCTTATGATAGGGGCAATGAGAGCTCAAAGCTAACGAGTAGCAGTACTTTCAGCATTTGGAAGCCTTTCAAAACTATTCAAAACCTTTTCTTCTACTTGTTGAGTCTCCACTTATTCTCTGAGCACCTTCTTGAGAGCATAGTTGTCATTCTTTGTGTTTGTTCCAATACTTGATTATTTGTGTTATGACTTTGATGCTTGTATCCTTGATATCTTTACTTCTAGTCATCACTTGAACTTCAGAGGTGCCTTGGCATTCATAATCAAAGGCAAGCGAGATACCACTCTATCATACCTTTCTATGAGCATTGTAATGTTGCTTATGTTCGTGCTTTATGCTACTTATTATTCTTGAGTTGGAATCTCTTCATAGCTTGCAATGACTATTAGGTAGACTCAGTTGCATACTCTTTATTATGAATTGTCCAAGTAGTTGATCACATTGTTGAGAATATTTACATCATATGAAGCAAATGTGTTCGTGAAAGTTCTTTTATCGCACTCAGTTTTCAACTGAATTGCTTGAGGACAAGCAATAAGCTAAGCTTGGGGGAGTTGATACGTCCAAAACGTATCTACTTTCTCGAACACTTTTGTTATTGTTTCTCCTCTATACTTGTGTGATTTGGATGCAACTAATGCAAACTGACGCTATTTTCAGCAGAATTGCCTTGGTGTCTACTTTTTGTGAAGAAAATCAACTATCAGGAAAAATCCCGAAAAATATGCCAAAAATCCTATTTCACCCGAAGACTCCAGGAGCCAGAAGACGAGACGGAGAAGAGCCCTGGGGTGGCCACACCACCTGCTGGCACGGGTCAGGCCAAGCCGCGCCAGGGGGTGGTGTGGGTCCCCCAGGCACCCCCTCGGCCTCTCTCTTCGCCTATAAGGAGCCTTCTGACCTAAAAACTTCGGGGGGTTCGATGTTTTTCCAGAAGGAGTTCTGCTCCGCCGCCACCATCAGATTCCACGAAACAGCACCAGAAACTCCGTTCTAGCACCCTGCCGGGACGGGGAATTGGAGGAGATCATCGCCATCATCATCACCATCGCTTCTCCATCGACCATCCATGTTTCCCCATCTATGAGTGAGTAATCCCGCGCTGTAGGCTATGGGGATGGTAGGGATGGGATGAGATCGTTCATGTAATGGCATCAGATTGTTAGGGCATGGTGCCTAGTATCTTTTATTAGTGCTTTATGACTTTGTTGCGACTTGTTGTGCATAATGCTTGTCATTAGGGCCCGAGTGCCATGATTTCAGATCTGAACTTATTATTGATTCATTATGATAGTATTGTTCTTGGTCTTATCTGCAAGTTGTATACACACGTTGTTGTCCGGAATCTATGGCCCCGAAGTGACAGAAATCAGGATAACCGGAAGGGAATGGCTTTGATGTGAGGATCACATGTGTTCACGGAGTGTTAATGCTTTCTTCCGGTGCTCTATTAAAAGGAGCACCTTAATTGCCAGTAGTTCCCTAGAGGCCCCGCTGCAAATGGGCTGGCAGGACAAAAGATGTTGTGCAAGTTCTCATTGCGAGCACATATGACTATATATGCAACACATGCCTAGGATTGTCTAGTACTTGGATGCTTTATCTTATTTATCTGCAATTGCCCTATGTTCTGATTGCTATGTGAATTATCTTATCCATGCAACGCCCGTCCATCCACCCCTATGCCTACCGCACTCGAATCCCACTATTTACTGCTTTTGTTACTACTGTCTTTGCTTTGCTACTACTGTTACTTTACTATTCCTACTACAAAACTGTTGCTACTGATAAACTGCTGTGAGCAAGATTGTTTCCAGGTGTAGCTGAATTGACAACTCAGTTGTTAAGGCTTATAAATATCCTTTGGCTCCCCTTGTGTCGAATCAATAAATTGGGTTTCACTTCCCTCGAAAATACCGCGATACACCCCCTATACTTGTGGGTCATCAGTTCCTTCTGTCTGACTTTTCCACTTTCTTCGACTTCTTTTGAATGTCGGATTTTCTTAACTTGTTTTGTGTATAGGTCCTCTGAACTTGACGGACTCTTCCTCCACCGAGCCCCGCACCCACCGGCTTACCCAAGTCGGTGACCTGCTTCATGACTTCCGCCAATCCCTTGAGGATATTGGCGAAGCTCTCAAGATTCCGAACATGCACAGCATGTCGGATTTTCAGGTGCGGGACAAGGCAAAGGAGATGCCGCAACTTGTCCAGGATTGGAACATGTCCTACGCCTGATCGCGGCAAAATGCTCTTACCATGGTCATGAGCCACCATGGAAACATGGAAATATGGCAAGTGACCAGAGGGTACTGCAAAGTAGATGAAGACGGCCAGGAGCAGGACATCCTGGCCATCATGGACTCCTGTGCCGGATATGGGTGTCACGTGGCTGATTCAACCAGCTACGAAACTCCCTTCTTCTCCCGCGTGGACACACCGCCTCCACCTCCCGAAGAATCATCAGAAGTTTCCGACGATGACCACACTGTATCGAATGTGGACATCTCAGAACGATATCAAGGCGACATATCCAGCGAGCCGGCAGCTCCTTCTTCTCCTCCTGCATCATAGATTGCCAGAAAAATTTGTATTATTCTGAAAAACATGATGGGTCTGTAAATATGCAGTACTATAATTTTGCTAGTGCTAAGCTTTTGATCTATTCAGCACTATTTGCTTTTGAACTTTTGTGTGCCTGAAATGTTTACATAAGCACTTGTATTTTTTGTCTATACTCATCGTTTATCTGGCTTTCCGCCTCGTCCCTTTCGTGAGCCGGCTAAACCTTCTGCCGGAAACTTTGCTGAGCAACGGAGCTCAATTGCTAAACCAGTTTAAACTCGGAAACAAAACCGGATTCCAGTACCAACAATTCACTACTCAGAAAATGCCCGCATCCAGCAATCAGACAAATAACCAAAGTAAAGACTAGAAACTTTAGAGTTATACCCGAGGGTAGCAATTTTTAGAATCGAAAATCTAAACTAGAACGAACATGAGCATAAAGTACTTTCAAGCATTCTGGGATTTTCGACTATGACATGATCATTCGGAAATAAGATGGTAAAAACTTCTCAGAAAAAACTTGAGGCAACCAAAACTTCTATTTCTCACAGAACATGTACATATATATGATTACAAAGAAGGATAAACTAAGAATAAAAGGGACGTAGCTGAGCAATATTCCACGGTTTGTCTAACTCATCCAGATTTCTACTGCCTCCAGCTCTCTTTCTCTTCTTAGTAGCAGGTCTTTCTTTGACTGGCCTCATGTCAGTTAAGTAATACAAACCATTGTGCAATACTCAACTAACTAAAAAGGGCCCTTCCCATACTGGGGAAAGTTTGTGCTTTCTTTGTTGCACAAGCCGGAGAACCAAATCGCCTTTATTGAAAGATCTGTTTCTGACTCTCTGGCTATGATACTTGCGTAACTTCTGCTGATAGGCTTTTGATCTCATTTCAACAATGAGGCGAACTTCTTCGACTAAGTCGAGATCATTTTGTCGAGAAATCTCGGCATCTTCTTCAATATACGCGGCCACTCTAGGAGAAGTGTGAATTAAATCACTAGGAAGAACTGCTTCTGCACCATAGTCCAAGAAGAAAGGTGTGTATCCGGTTGACCTGTTCGAAGTCGTTCGTAAACTCCATATTACAGAGGGTAATTCCTCTGCCCAAGCCCCCGCAGCACGTCGTAGTGGTGCTTCGAGTCTCGGTTTTAGGCCTTGTAGGATTAAACCATTTGCTCTTTCAACTTGTCCGTTAGCCTGTGGATGTGCGACTGACGCAATGTCAAGCCGGATATTTTGCTCATTGCAGAATTCGGCCAATTCTCCCATAGAGAAGTTACTCCCGTTGTCCGTGATAATGCTATGCGAATAACCATACCGGATTATAACATCCTCGACAAATCTTTTGCCTATTGCTCCATCACAACTAGTGATAGGTTTAGCCTCAATCCATTTGGTGAATTTATCCACCATCACTAAGAGGTGAGTAAATCCACTTGGAGCCCGTTTAAATGGTCCTACCATATCAAGCCCCCAGACCGCAAAAGGCCATGTTATAGGTATTGTTCGCAGCTGATCAGCCAGAATATGAGCTTGTTTAGCATACTTTTGGCAGCCTTTGCACGTCTTGACTAATCGTTCGGCATCTGCCTGAGCTGTAAGCTAGAAAAATCTATGTCGAAAAGTTTTTGCCACTAAATATTTGGCTGCAGCATGGTGTCCACACTCGCCTTCGTGGATTTCTCTTAGGATTTCCACTCCTTCTTTCGGAGACACACAGCGCTGAAAACCCCCAGAAATACTCCGCTTATAGAGCTCACCTTTAACTATAGTGTAGGCTTTCACTCGTCGGATAATCTGCCAGCTCAGAACCTCATCTTCGGGTAATTTGCCATCTACCAAATAATCGAGGTAGGGTTGAGTCCAGCTGGGAATTACAGCCAGAACTGCTATCAAAGGTGAGTCGGATTTGGTCGGATATTCCTCATCTACTCCCTTTATCGAGGGAACTTTGAGGAGCTCTAAAAAAGCGCCATCCGGGACCTCTTTCCGCGTAGAACCTATCCGAGATAGTGCGTCTGCTTCCTCATTTTTTGCTCGAGGGATGTGTTGAACTTCAAACCCTTCGAACAATTTAGATAGATCATCCACGACAGCTTTGTACGCTACCATGTGTTTATTTGCATTACAAATATCCGACACTTGTTGAGCAACAAGATCTGAATCTCCATAACACATCAAACGTTGGATGCCAATATCTTTAGCAATCCGGATTCCATGTAGCAGTGCTTCATACTCGGCAATATTATTTGTCGCTGTGAAGTGGATCTGCAACACGTATAGAAGTTTATCTCCTTGGGGTGATTTGAGCACCACGCCAGCCCCTGAGCCCCCTCGAGCCTTAGACCCATCAAAATAGAGGGTCCAATATTCTGACTCAGGGAGGATCATGTTCTCCTTCGTCTCTGTCCAATTAGCGACAAAGTCAGCAAGGATCTGGGATTTTATTGTTGTCCGAGGTTTATACTCAATATCAAAAGCTGAAAGCTCTATGCCCCATTTGGCGACGCATCCTGTGGCGTCACTGTTATTGATTATATCTCTCATGGGAGTTGTGCTCACCACGGTAATTGGATGCTCCTGAAAATAGTGTCGTAGCTTACATGATGCCATAAAAACACCGTAAGCCAACTTTTGATAGTGCGGATATCGCTGTTTCGATTCTGTCAAGACTTCGCTGACAAAGTAAGTCGGGCGTTGCACCAGGTGTTCCTGATTTTCCTCTGGTCTCTCCACTACCATGACGATACTAACGACCTTGTTTGTCGCAGCAAGATAAAGCAACATCGGTTCTTGTGGTTCCGGCGCAGCAAGGATGGGAGCAGATGAGAGTACTTTCTTCAGAGCATGTAGTGCAGCTTCAGCTTCATCAGTCCAAACAAAATCCTTGGTATTTTTCAGGAGTTTGTATAATGGTGCGGGTCGTTCACCAAGCCGGCTTACAAACCGACTGACTGCAGCAATGCAACTAGTTAGTCTTTGTACGTCCTTCAGGCGAGTTGGCCTAGAAATATTGAGTATAGCCTTGATTTTGTCTCGGTTCACCTCTATGCCTCTTTGAGACACAATGAAACCTAACAATTTTCTGGCTGGTATTTCAAAGAAACATTTCTTCGGGTTAAGCATGATGTTGTATTTTCGTAGATTGGCAAATGTTTCCTCCAAGTCGGAAATCAATGTTTCCTTCTTTTTGGACATCACCGCAATATCATCCACGTATGCATGTACATTGCGTCCGAGTTGGTCATGGAGGCAACGCTACATCGTGCGCTAGTACGTAGCTCCTGCGTTCTTCAGCCTGAAGGGCATCGTAACAAAACAAAAGGTTCTGAAGGGGGTTATGAATGAAGTTTTGACTTTGTCATATTCCTTCATCCGGATTTGGTGATAACCGGAATATGTGTCGAGAAAACAGAGGAGTTCCGAGCCTGCCGTAGAATCGATAACTTGATCAATTCTAGGCAAAGCGAACGGATCTTTTGGGCAAGCCTTGTTCAAGGCAGTATAATCAACACACATCCTTAAATCAGTGATGTCCTTTTTAGGGACCATTACAGGATTGGCCGACCACTCAGTGTGGATGACCTCTTCTATGAATCCGGCTAACTCGAGCCGTGCTAGTTCCTTAGCTATTGCCTTACGCTTTTCATCACCGAAACATCGTAAGGACTGTTTGACAGGTTTAGCATTCGGGTTTACATTTAAAGAGTGCTCGGCAAGTTCCCTAGGTACTCCGGTCATGTCAGATGGATGCCATATGAAGATATCTTGATTTGCTTGGAGGAACTTGACGAGCGCGCTTTCCTATGCGCTACCTAGGCCTACGCCTATCTAGGTCACCTTGGAGGGGTCATCATCCTTCAACGGTGTCTTCTTCGTCTCTTCTAATGCCTTGAACTCCGGATTTGGCTTTGTCACCTTCTTCTTTGTTGCGGGCATCTCGGGCGGATCTATGCTCTTCTTGATCTCCTCGTACTCCTGGGCGTGCAGCACGGCTTCGGCAAAGGAGGCATTTCCATCCTCGCACTCTCGCGCTTTCTTCGGGTCTCCCCTGATGGTGATCACGCCGTTGGGACCTGGAATTTTCATCATATTGTAAATGTAACACGGATGATCCATAAAAGCCCAGTAAGTCGAACGTACGAATATAGCGTGGTATGCGCTCTTGAATAGGACCACTTCGAAGGAAAGTGCCTCCGTCCGATAGTTTTTTGGAGTTCCAAAGGTAACATCCAAAGTGATCTCTCCCAGGGAATTGGCTTGTCTTCCTGGGACAACTCCGTGAAAGATCACAGAGCTATGGTTCAGCTGGGTTTCCGAGATCTTCATCCGACGTAGCGTTTCGACATACAGAATATTGATACTGCTACCACCGTCCATGAGGGTCTTGGAGAAACCATAACCGTCAATAAGTGGATTGACGATTAAGGTGTATTTTCCTCGCCTGTGCAACTTAGGCGGATGATCAGCGCGGTCAAATGTGATTGCCACTTCCGACCAGTCCAGGTATTGGGGGACAGCCGGAACTGTTGCATTGAGTTCATATAGAACTGCTTTCTTGACCTTTGTTGGTTGAGATCCGAGGAAGGTGACGTAAGTGTCTTTCTTGGTCGGAAATTTTTTCTTCCCTTCCGGCTGGGATTTGAAGCACCAGCTTCCTCCATGTCAGAGTCTTCCTTGGTCTCTTTTTCTTTCTCGGGATTCTTCTTTCCCTTCTTCCGCTTAGCTTTGTAGCCCGTGGTGTCATCTCTTTTGATGTCGTCATTGAAACGACATTCGGCATTGGTGTGGGACGAGCCCCCATTGGCGTCTAGGTGATGCACACATGGGTTATTGGCAATGTCGGCCCAAGAGTAGGTTTTGCCTGGTTGTTGGTCTCCTCTACCTTGGACTCTTGAAGTTCCACGCCCACGCCCACGGCCTTCACCGCGTCCTCCTCGTCCTCCAGACCCGAAAGTAGCAGTGACCACTGCCGTTTCCGCGTTGGGTTTTTCTTCCGAGGTATTTTTACGCTTCTGAGCTTGTTGCTTTGCTTGTTTTGCCAACTATGGCACAACTAGGGCATTGAGTAATCCCTCTGCATCATTGTTGGCATCTGCATACTTGCTCCCTGTTTCTATCATCTCTCCTAGATCAGTGACCTTGTCACACTTCAAGCGATGGCGCAGTAGGCCAATTGGGAGACCTGCGATTAAAGCTTCAATCGCAGTTTGATCGTTTACTCCTTCATAGGAGTTCTTGGTGTCAATCCATCATCCGAGGTAATCCCGGCAAGTTTCTCCGGCTTTCTGGGTGCAACGCTGTAGGTCTCCAACCATACAGGGCCTCCGATATGTGCCTTCAAAATTCCGAAAGAACGCACTTTGCATGTCATACCAGTTGTGGATGGTGTTCTCCAGAAGTTCATTAAGCCATGATTGTGCCGTCTTCCGCAACATAAGTGGGAGATATCGGGTTGCGACCAGGCTATTTCTGCCTTTGGCGATGCAGCAAGCTTGGAAAAAATCCTGTAGCCAGGTATCTCGCCGAGCAATGCCGTCGTAGGCTTGGATATGTCTTGAGATAGCAAATCCTTCCGGAAATCTTGTAGCTCTGATGCGTGGTCCGAAGCACTTTCGGCCCACATAGATATCATCGTTTTTGTAGCGTCGCGCCTCTATGCTGGAGTTGATTCTGTGCCTTCGTCGTTCGGGGATAGAGATCGTCCCGAATGTCAGTTGTGGCTGCGGTGGCTTGGAGCCGGACTTTGGCTTCTGCCACCACCTCCTCCACCACGTCGTCCTCCTTGTCCCCTTGAGAGCCGTTGTGATGACTACTTGGTGGAGAGGGTGGGGCAGCTGGATTGTTTCCGGCTGATCGCCGGCCTTCGTCCGGAGCATCATTATTCCGGTTCTGGGGAGGCTCTTCACTATGACGAGCCCCCTGCCGGCTTGTACCATCATGGTTTCCGTCATTCCTTCGTCCGTTGTTCCCACTACGGTGAGGCTCAGCCGGACAGCTTGCATGTCTAGGAGGTGGCATTTTTTGACGATCCTCCTCGCGACGTTTCTCTTTATCTTCTCTCCTTCAATCGTTTGACTCTCGTCGGGGAGTATTCTTCGGATACAGTGCAGCAATGGCCTCTTTTTTGGCTGCTGGGGAGACGTTGCTCCAGTCACGCGCCGTTCTGCGGTGCTGTCGTGACGATCCGGTTCTCGAATAATTGTCTTCCCGGCTCTCGAGGCGATGATGTTGCTCCGGAACATGCTGGGGTCTCACGTCAGCCCATGCCGGATCTGTGCGACATTGGTCGGAATCCGAGACCAGTTTTTGGCTTCCGGATATGGCGACCTTTTGCTCCTCCAGTCCCTTGTTGAGTAGTTTGATTCCCAACTGGATTTCCTCCGGTCCTGGATTAGCCAATAGAATTTCTCGGGCTGCCACGGTATTCTGTACTGGGGTTGGATATACCCAATCTCCTTTACTATCTTTCCGAGGCTTTCCCATCACATCTCCGAAAAGGACAGCGTGGATCTGCGGGAATTGGTTGTCATTGGTATGACGCTTCCTGGTCTTCTGGTATTGCCTGGAGTTGTACTTCTCCGCAGATGCTAGGCGTTTCTTTTCCTCCTCAATGTTTTTGGCTTCATTGAGGAGTACTTGACGACGCGCTTCTAGGGCTTGTGCCCTCTCGTCCAGTTCTTCAGCGGTAAGCTCCGCAGCTGTAGGAATAGGTGTGGTTAATGCAGCATCGATGAGTTTATGCGCACCTTCAGTGATCACGTGTCCATCCACCAATTCTTCTTTTTTCGGCTCTTCTGGGATAAGTGCTCCATCTGAGTCTTCCTCATATTCCTCGGCAATCACCTCCTCTGTTAGAGGGTCTTTTGCCGGGGTCTTGTTCTTCTTGTTCCTCTTCTTTGCCTTCTTGGCAGCGCCGGTAGCAAAGACGGCTTTGGGCCTGTTTCCTGGAGTCAAGCTCTGATCGGTACTTTCGGACATCTGGACTTCGAGATTGTCTCCGACTTCCATGTCGTCCTGCGCTTTGGGAGAGTGTTCCCCGGATCCTTCATCCATGGCTTCTCCTTCTTCTGCAGCTTTGGAGTTGTACTCCTCTTCGTATTCCGCGGAGAACTTTCGGAAATCTGCTAACGTCATCGATTCATCCGAGGATGCGGGTACGTCGGCATTTGTTCCAATTGCCTCCAGCACAGAGTCGGTGTTTTCTCCAGCATCGGTAGAGCCGGATCCGGATCCTACATACCCGACGAAGTGCGACGCGTGCTTCCTGAGGTATCTACGGCTCTCGCGATCAGCCATGTCGAAACTTTTGATGGTCTCGAGAATTACATTTGCGCTTGCATCTTGCATTATCATACGTTGCAGTGTGTACCTTAGGAAAGGCTTGTCTGTCCCAGCGTCATCATAGCCGGAATCAGTGTCGTTGATATGCTCCTCCTGGATTTCGACTTCCGTGGGTGGGTCGATCTAGGATACGGTCTCTCCGAGGAGATCCACTCTAGATTCTGCTTTAACCGCTAGGTCTTCCTCAGGCTCGGATTTCTCCACTATCTCTGCAGCTGATGCAGGCTGGGTGGGATTAGGGTTTTCTGAGATCTGGAACTTTGCCGCCTCTGCCGACAAAGGGGACCCAAAAGATTCTTCTACCTCTATCATCACCGCTGGGGTGGGTGGGGCAGGTTCAGCGAAACTGATGTAAACATCGATCTCGCCAAAAGACATGATTGTGTAGGCAGTCACGGCCTCCCTAGCCGGAATCCACGTCTCGTCGAGAACGATGAGAGGGACGTCGCTGGCGTAGAGGATGCGACCGACGGCGATGGTCTTGCCGATTCCGATTCTTGCAGATTCCGCTCGGAACACAGATCCGAAGCTCACTTGCCCCACGGTGGGCGCCAACTGTCGTCGTATTGATGACAAGTACGCCATGAGGGGGTCCTCGGGGCGTGCGTAAGAGAGGGGTGTGAGACGTAGGTGTTCCGGGACAGTGAGCACACAAGTTTACCCAGGTTTGAATCCGCTGGCTTTGGACGGATCCTACTCCTGCCAGCAATCCAGTAATACGGCAGAGCCGGAATATGGGTTACAAGGGTTTCGCCTGTGCGAGTTGAGATTGTAGACTATTAAGGTCTGCCATAAAGGCTCTCCCTAGGACGGCTTATATATATCTGGCCTAGGGTTTACAGAAGAGATCTATCCGGCTACGACTAAGAGTCGGTTACAGAGTACATCTTGAACTACAAGTAACACTATGGGCCTAAGTCGGTAAGTCTTCTGGGCCATCCCGTAGCCGGAATGGACTCCGTCTTTTCTCCCTGACTGGGTCGCCCGTGAAGCAAAGCTCTAATCCGAAGTGGGCCACCCTGGTCAGTGAGGAACTGTGAGGATACCCGGAAAGTATATCCCCAACAAGGTGATAAACCTTTTAAGTTCAATTTCAACTAAAATCCATAAAAACATAAGCTACTGTAGCAACTCCATCCGAAATCCCAAAAAGGAATTCAAAAAGGAAATCGATATAAGAAGCAAATGCAAGAGTAGCAAAAATCTATCAAAACAGACCAGCAGGTAAAGATCAATTTTTTAGAAAATCTTGTGTTGCTCAAATCAAAAAGTGCAAAACTAACAAAAGTTAAATAATAACCTGGGGCATGCACAGAAAAATTTACGGATCAATACAACGTTCTGGGATTTTTAACGATTTTGTATAGTGAAGCACAAAAATCTGTTTCGGGACAGTAACTTCCCAAAATCTTACTTCTCTCTCATTAGAGGTTGATCTTGACACAAAAACCAAACAAAAAGGATAAGGAGAGGTTATTTCCGAAACAATAACTTCCAAGACTCAAATAACCAAAAACAAACTAAAAGCAAAAAAAATTGTGTTGTCTCCCAAAAAGCTCTTTCTTTATAGTCATTAAGATGGGCATGATAATTTTAATGATGCTCACATAATAATATGAATTGAAGTAAAAGAGAGCATCAAGAAGCAAAAATATACATGTTTAAGTCTAACCCACTTCCTATGCAAGGGAAATTTTTTAAGAAAATAAATTGTTGAAACCAGAGGCTACTAGCATAGGAAGGCAAAACAAGTGCAACATAAAAACTTTCAGCATAAAGAGAGGAAACTTAATATTATTCAGATGCATTAGAACAGTCTTCCCTCTCTCATAATAACTTTCAGTATCATGCATAAATTTAATGATATAACTATCACATGAACCATTGTAGCAATGATCACTTATCCTAACAGAAAACACAGGGACACTAGCTCTCATAACACTACTTTGTGAAACAATATTAGAAGTATCCTTACAGAGGATACTGTGTCCATCTTCTACGTATTTAGTGACAAAGTCTTTCACATTTGCTATTACAGGTTTATCATCCACTTATTCATCAGGTTCAATAGCTTTATTTGTACTTTCATTAACCATACCAGCTATCATAGAATGTTCCTTTATCTTAACGGGGAAAGGCATTTTCTCAATATAAGGTTCAGGTAAAACATGATTAGCAGTATAAACTTCAGTATTTCTTGCTGGAACACTATTAACAATATCTTTATATGGCTCATGATACTTATTCCATTTCTTTTTAGGAATTTCAATATAGGAAGCAAAAGCCTTAAAATAAGTTGCAATAGCTTGAGAGTCTAGACCATAAGCATTACTAATTTTACGAAAGTCATCAGTTCCCATAAAAGATTTAATGCATTCATAAACATAATTTATACTTGACTTTCTTCCTTTATCATTCTTCACATGCTTCAACATTGTCTTGAATACGGTCTAGAAGATCCCATTTAGCTCCTTCTTCCATGCGTGTAAATGATCCAGCACAAGAAGCATCCAATAGATCCTTATCATGAAGAGAAAGCCTTGCATAAAAGTTATTGATAATAATATTGTTGGGGAGCTCATCAATAGGACATTTGAGCATTAATAACTTCAATCTCCCCCAAGCTTGAGTTGTACTCTCTCCATCAAGAGGCCAAAAGTTGTATATTTGATTCCGATCTTTATGAATCTCACTCAGAGGATAAAATTTTGAATAAAAGAGAGGTACAATTTCCTCCCATTCAAGAGCTTGGCCATTCTTCAGCAGCTTGTACCATTCTTCAGCTCTTCCTTTCAGTGATAATGAGAATAACTTCTTCTTGACTTGATTTGTTGTAATACCTGCACACTTGAACAACCCGCATAATTCGTGTATAAAGAGCAAATGATCACCGGGATGGACAGTTCCATCTCCAAAATAGTAGTTATCCATAACACGATCAATAATTCTTGTAGGTATTTTAAAAGTATCATTTTCAGCATGTGTTGGTTCATCTACTACCTTAGCAGTGGTAGTAGCATTACGAAATAAGAAACTAAGTGAATTATCCATATTGAAAATAAAGTAACTAATAGAAATAAACAATACTCACAGTAGAAGTTTCCTTTACCAGTTCCACTCTCCAATAGCGCTTCACTCCCCGGCAACGGCGCTAGAAAATAGTCTTGATGACCCACAAGTATAGGGGGTGTATCGCAGTATTTTCGATAAGTAAGAGTGTTGAACCCAACGAGGAGCAGAAGGTGTTGACGAGTGGCTTGGAGCAGGAATTCTCTGTAAATACTTAGCAAACGGATTTTTAGGGTTTTTTGATAATGCTGATAAATAAAGTGCGAGTAAATAAAACACAATAATAATAAATGCAGCAAGTGGCCCAATCCTTTTTTTAGCAAAGGACAAGCCAGTTGTATTACTTAAGATGACCAAACGTTCTCGAGGACACATGGGAATATAGTCAAGTGCTTTCGTTTCATATAGTTGATTAATCTTCTTTAGTTTGATAAGTGTTGTGTGGGTGAACTTGTGCTAATGTACCGACCTTCCTAGGACTAATACATACTTGTGATTAAACCCCTTGCAAGCATCCGCAAGTACAAGAAAGTAATTAAGATAAAAACGTAACCACAGCTTTAAACTCTAAGATCCTACACTCCCTTGTGCAAAGGTTTCCTAACGGGGGTTTAGGTTTCTGTCACTCTGGCAACCCCTACGATTAGTAGCCAAATACACAATGCATTCCCCTAGGCCCTTAAAGGTGAAGTGTCATGTAGTCGACGTTCACATGACACCACTAGAAGAATAACACCACAACTTAAATAACAAACTATTGAATCTTTCTCAACACAATTCCACTACTAACAACATGACTTCTCCCATGTCCTCAAGAACTAAACGAACTACTCACAAGACATCATATGGATCAGGATCAGAGATGAAATAATGATAAGTAACAATCTGAACATAACAATAATTCAATGGTTCCACTCAATAGCATCAACTACAACAAGTAATCAACACCGGGAAAGTTTCCCCTAAGAACTATGCAAGATTCAACCCAATTTTTACAGCGGTATGAAGTGGTGATGATTGTGCTGGTGGAGATGATGATGAAGATGATGATGGAGATGATGATGATGATCCCGATAAAGTCCAGCTTGATGGTGGTGTTGATGGCGACGATCTCCCCTCTCCGGGAAGGAATTTCCCCGGCAGATTTCTGCCTGCCGAAGAGCTCTTTCTCTCTCTATAGTTTTCCACCCCGCAGAGGCGGCAGAATCTTTCTATGGTTGCTCCCCGAGTCTTAGGGTTTCGTGGGGATAATATACGCCAAAGAGGAGAGCTGGAGGTAGGCCAGGGTGGCCACACCACCTGGTGGCGCGACCAGGGGTGGCCCGCGCCAGGGGGTGGTGTGGCCCCCCTATGGCCCAACTCCGCTCCCCCTTCTGGCATCCTTCGTCTTCTGGAAACATAGGATTTTCCATGTATTTTTTAGAATTTTCTGATCTTCACGAATTTTGCCTCCAAACAGTGCTTTGTCCATTAGAATCCTAACTGCAGCGGTCCATCCTCCAAAAGTCATCAACCATGCAAAAATAGATGAAATAACATAAGTATCATCTCTTAATATGAAATATATCAATGAATAACAGTAAATTATGATATAGAATAGTGATGCAAAATGGACGTATCATGATGCAGCCCAGGGAATTTGCTTGTCGGCCAAGGACAACCCCATGGAACACGATGTTGCTCTTCCTTAGCTGGGTCTTCATCAAGTTCATCTTGTGCAGTGTATCCAGGTACATGATGTTGATGCTGCTTCCACTGTCCACGAGGCACTTGGTGAACTCCGTGTCGTCAATCAAAGGGTTGATGACCATGGCATACTGGTTCTCTGTTGGGATGAGTTCTGGATGATCCTTCCTATCCCAAGTAATTGGAACTTCCGACCACCTGACATACCGGGGAACTGGAGGGAGGGTAGCCATCAGTATCCTCAGAGAGGTTTTCTGGGCCCGGACAGTTGGGGTACCAAGGAAGGTGTGGTAACATGGAGCCTTCTTTTCGAAGGGATTTTTCCCTTTATCCTCTCCCTTGTCGGAAGATTTTGGGTCCACATCCTCGTCCATATCACTTGATTCCTTGGGTTCTTCCTCCTTCTTCTTACCTTTGCCCTTTCTGCGGGGTCTATTCTTCCGACTTCGCTTGTAACCGGACTCAGGGTCCTCCTTGAGATCATTGACAAACTTGCACTAGCGATTGGTGTAGGTGGATTTGCCATTGGCGTCAAGATGAACGAAACACGGCATATCGCGGTACTCTTCATACGTTTGGGGAACGCGGGGCTCTGAGGGTGTTGTGTCACTCCTCTGCTGGCCATTGCTAGCCCCCCGACCACGTCCACGCTACCCGCCATTGCCTCTACTAGTGAACATTGCGGCGACCATGTCGGCTACTTGCTTCTCTTCGGGCGGATTCTTCCGCTTGTTATTGTTGTTCTTCTTGGTCTGGGTAGGGATTGCTATCGCCGCCAACGATCCACACGCATCGTCATCAGCACTGGCGAACTCGCTAGCCATGGCGATCATTGCGTTGAGGTTGAGGTCATTGTTGTCTTGCCTGAGCTTCAACATATGCCGAAGCAAAGTTCCCATCTCCAGTCCATCAACGAAGGCGGCCATAGCGGTCTGTTCATGCACCCTGCTGACCCGTGTATTAACGAGCTCGTTGGGGAACCCCAAGAGGAAGGTATGATGAGCACAGCAGTAAGTTTCCCTCAGTTATGAAACCAAGGTTATCAATCTAGTAGGAGCAAGGAAACACCCCAAAGGTGTAGCTAGCTGAACGTTGGCAGGGCGCACTACCGGTGCCAGCAGCAACATGGAGACCTACACAACACAACCACAGAACTCTGTCCCCAACTTGCGATGAGGTTGTCAATCTCACCGGTTTTGCTGAAAACAAAAGATTAAACGTATCGAATGGAAGGAAGTAATAGTTTGCAGAAAGTAAACACAAAATAGTAAACAGTTGTAGATTGATAGTAAAAGAAAGGACCGGGGTCCATATTTCACTAGAGGTGGCTCTCCTTAAGATGGATAACATGTTGGGTGAACAAATTACAACGTGGCAATTGACAAACATCGGTAAAGCATACAAGCATATACTAATCATATTGACTCCTTTGAGATTTGATTGGGCATTACAACATTATACATAGACCGCCATCCAACTGCATCTATGACTAATAATCCACCTTCAGGTTATCATCCGAACCCCCTCCAGTATTAAGTTGCAAGCAACGGATAATTGCATTACGAATTACGTGTAATGTAAACAATACGATTGTTCTATGAACAAAGGGTTGTTGTTTTCTCCCTAGTAGCAACAACACATCTAGTACCTTAGAGATTTCTATCACTTCCCCAGATTACCAGAGGCATGAACCCACTATCGAGCATAAATACTAACTCTTGGAGTTGCTAGCATCTACTTGGCCAAGATAGCTACTAACAACGGAAAGCATGCAAGATCACAAATAACAAAGACATGATAGAATCAATAATCAATCTGAAATAGCATCTCAATATCCATCGGATCCCCGCAAACACAACATGCAAAATTACAAATAGATGATCTTGATCATGAACGGAGCTCACAAGATCTAGACATGAAAGCACAAAGGAGGAGAACCAGCCATCTAGCTACTACATGGACCCGTAGTCCAGAGATGAACTACTCACACATCACACCGGAGGCTTGCATGATGATGAAGAAGGCCTCCAGGGTGAATTCCCCTCTCCGACAGGGTGCCGGGAAGAGCTTCAGATCCGTCCCGATCTAGGGATGGAGATGATGGCAGCTACAGACTCTTTCGTGGATTTTTTTATCGGGTCCTTAGTGTTTCTGTATCAGAGGCAATATATAGGCGGAAGGAGAGGCCGGGGGGTGCCTGGGGCGGCCAGACCACCCCCTGGCGCGGGCCAGGCCTGGCCGCACGGCCAGGTGGTGTGGCCGGACCCCAGCCCCTCTCTCGTGATCAGAGCTCAGTGTCCCCGTAAAATAATGACTTTGGCTTTTGTCCCGTCCAATTCGAGAATATTCATTTTCTCGACTTTCTTGGAACCAAAAACAGCAGAAAAGCAAATTGCTTGTGGCTCTTGTTAATAGGTTAGTCCAAGAAATCATATGAAAAGTACTCCAAAGTGTGGACAAAACATAAGAAAGTAGATAAAACCAAGCATGCATCAAAAATTATAGATACATTTGCAATGTATCAACATCCCAAAGCTTAACTCCTGCTCGTCCTCGAGTAGGTAAGTAATAAAAGAAAGAATATTTTTTAGGTGACATGCACCATCACAAACTTGATCAAAATATTTGTAAAACATTCAAAGCTGGGATCGTAGTACTTTAATCATAACATGAAAGACAAAGTTCTAGCAATAAGACAAAGAAACTATGTTGCAACATGAAAAAGCACAAACAAAAGATTCATGAATAACAATGCTTTGCAAGACGTTTGTTTGTTTCACATAAAGAAAACATAGCATAGTAGTATTCGGCTTGTCCCTCATAGAGTAGCAAACATAAATGCATAGGACACCTTCAAAGTTCATAAGAGTGACTAGATACAAATAGTTTAAAACAAGCAATATCAAGGTATGCATCAATCAACAAGTCTTGGGACAATGCACATAGAACTAAGAATGGCCACTATGCTCTCAAAGTAGGTGCATAAAGATAGAAGGTGGAGACTCAATATATAAGTGGAAGAAAGGCCTTCATAGAAGGAAGTAGGGATTCAAGTCTCATAAAGAGCTTCCAAAAATTATGGTACTTAATAGCTTTCAGCTCTCATTGCCCCTATCATAAGCATCTTGAAGTGATTAAGGTTAAAGTGAACAAACTATGGTGTATATGCTTGACGAAGTATAAGTTAGAAACCTCATGTCCCTTGAATACGAGGGCCGCTACTCAAGTTTAGTCACCGGTAAGTTCTTGTCATCGTAAGTACATGTGTATCATAGAGAACCACCAACGGGGTACCCCTTTCCCGATGATACGAAAGAATCCCCATATCAAAATGACAAGGTACGCAGACAACGAGCATCTCAGCAATCTTCTTATTTACCATGGGAATATGGTGCTTTTTTCTCTCTTTCCTCTTTTCATAATCTTTTTTTTTCTCTTTTTTATCAATATCGGACTATTTTTTTATAAGAAGAATGCTTCATAGACAACTCATTATGGTTACGCTGCAAGTTTCCACCATGTCAGCATGGATTAGACCAACGGCCCAGACGTTTATCTAACACATATACATAACTCCATGGACTTACAAGCTCCCCTTTCATTTCACACCGACGACATCCATAGACAAAAGAGCATGATATCAACTAGGTACAAAGTACCCGTGCAATGTTGAAATCGTTCCCCATGACAGCATGGTTCTGCTAATCCCCAACAAATAAGTGCAAGCATATACAACATAGACGACACAATGGTTCAAGTTTATTAAGGGCAAGAAAAGTAAAGTGTGCCATCAAGTTCGTGAGAGCTTTAATCACTAGTTTTCTCATAACAAGTTTAATTTGGAAGGTAAACAAAAACATGAATATACTTGGAATAGCATATGCTAATAGGTAGGTATGGTGGACTCTTTGGAATAACTTGGTTTAGGGATTTGGATGCATGAGTGTAACTCATACTTGGTTGCGGAGGCTAGCAAAAGACTAGGAGCGACAAACTAAGAGAGCAATAATGGCCATAATCATGCAGAGCGACAAAACATCATTGATCAAAGCATAAAGTGATACTACAAGTTGAAAACTAAAGGATCATAAAGGCTTATGGTGACTTGGTATAGTCATAACATGGTGTGAGCATGCGCCAAGTCAACCCAAATAAAGCATCAAAGGAGAATACCACAATACTATGCTTTAATATGCTAAAACAACGCATGATTCATCCAAGGCACATTAAGCAATCTCAATTGTTTATAACAAGTCATGCTACATCAAAGAATACTAAGAATAAAGCCAAAACAATATCGAGCACGGCATGACAAAGCATAGCCAATGTCAAAAACAAGCTCTCTTTAACACTTAAGCATGAACTTTCCTACTCTTTTCCAAACCAAACCAAACTATTTGAAAACCAATGTATGAAAGATGGGGTCCAACCAATTTATTCAGCAAACTAAGCAAACAAAGCAAACGAAAAACCAAAACGAAAACGAAAAAGAAGACGCTCCAAGAACAACACAACTGTGCATGAAACAATAAAAATGAAGCATTTGGAAGAAACCTGGGATTTTTATTGATGAAGAAGGGGATGCCTTGGGCATCCCCAAGCTTTGACTCTTGTACTTCTTGGATATTTCCTAGGGTGACACGCGTGGCATCCCCAAGCTTGAGATTTAGTCCATCCTTCATCTCATTACTCATTCCTTCCATACACCTGAAATGTTTCCTTCATACAAAACTTCACACAATCTTTATTAGCAATATTAGTGCACTCAAGATAATAGGTATTTTAGGTTCAGTTCTAACACAAATAAAACTTCCATTAAAACACAACATACTGTAGCACTTCCCTCAAAAATCTCAATTCCCCAAAAGAACTCAAAAAGGAACCAACAAGAAGCAAATGCAGAAAATGGCAGAAATCTGTCAAAATAGACCAACAGGTAAAGACAATTTTTTCGAAGACCTTCTGTTGCTCAAATCAAAAAGTGTTAACTAACGAAAGTTAGATAACAACCTAGGGCCAAAGCACAAAAATTCACACCTCAAATGGACGTACAGAGATTTTACACAAATTTTTACGGTGAAGCACAGAAATCTGTTTCGGGACAGCAACTTTCCCAATCATTACTTCTCTCTTATTAGAGGTTACTCTTGGCACAAAAAGCAAATAAAAAGGATAAGGAGTGGTTATTACTGAAGTAATAACTTCCAAGACTCATCTAAAACTTTTGGGTTATCTCTCAATAAGTACTTTTCTTTAACGCCTTTAAGTTAGGCATAAGAAGCAAGAAAGAATCAAGTGTTCTCAAATGAAGAAGCATTAAAACCAAATTTCTTGCCCTTACCTCTCTTACTTTTATTCTTACCCTTGGGGAACTTATGAATGCTTGGTGGAGAAACAAAGCGCATGGTGCCCTTTTCCACATCTATTATTGCTCCAAGGAGTTTTAATAGGGATCTTCCAAGTGTAATTTGTCCTTTTCCTGCACATTCAATAACAAGATAATCAGTAGAGACCATTTTCCCTAGGATCTTTGTAAACACTCCTTTAGCTATTCCAATGGGTAATATTGTGGTATTATTAGCAAGAAAAATTTCTTATCCTCCTTCAGAAAGCCCCCAAAGATTTAAGGATTCATAAATATCTTTGGGCATAAGACAAAATTCAGACATGATATCACAGCGAGCATGAAAAGTTTCATTGTTTATAGCAATCTTTACTGTGGGAAGCCATTCGGAGGGTTCAGAGTTTATGGAACATAGTTGTGATGCTCCCTAAGAGTATTATAGCAATCTTTCAATCTAGCAGTGCTAGTCTCAAGAGTATTCAATCTAGCAAATATGTTTGTGAGAGAAGTATCAGTTTTGCTAGGTAAGTTGTAAGTGAAGACCAACTTCTTTATGGCATTAATAGCATCATCTTCATTGCATTGGAGGAAATCTCCTCCCACAACAGCATCTAAAGCATATCTATAGTAAAGAGCAATTCCAAGGTAAAAACTGCTCAGGGACAAGCTTTGAGTCATTTTAGGCTCAGTTTTTTCATGTAGATCAGAGATTCTAGACCAAGCTTCTTTCAAACTCTCTTCAATTCCTTGTTTAAAAGTGAAAATCATTTCCTTAGGTGACATAGTGATTGGAGTAATGCTAGACATAATGGCAACTTAAGATAGGAACTAATTTTTTTGTGTTTTCAATAAAGAAAGCAAACTTGTAAAACTAATTTTTTTGTGTGTTTTTGATAAAGAAACAAGCAAACAAAGCAAAAAGAAACTAAGAAAAACAAAAATAACAAAGTAAAGAGATTGGTTATGAGGGACTCCCCTTGTGAAGATGTCCTTGACTCCCCGGCAACGGCGCCAGAAAAATACTTACTGACTCGTGTATTAACGAGATCGTTGGGGAACCCCAAGAGGAAGGTATGATGAGCATAGCAGTAAGTTTCCCTCAGTTATGAAACCAAGGTTATCAATCCAGTAGGAGAAAGGAAACAACCCAAAGGTGTATCTAGCTGAACGTTGGCAGGGCGCACTACCGGTGCCAGCAGCAACGTGGAGACCTGCACAACACAACCACAGAACTCTGTCCCCAACGTACGATGAGGTTGTCAATCTCACCGGTTTTGCTGAAAACAAAGGATTAAATGTATCGAATGGAAGGAAGTAATAGTTTGCAGAAAGTAAACACAAAACAGTAAACAGTTGTAGATTGATAGTAAAAGAAAGGACCGGGGTCCATAGTTCACTAGAGTTGGCTCTCCTTAAGATATATAACATGCTAGGTGAACAAATTACAGCGGGGCAATTGACAAACATCAAGAAAGCATACAAGCATATACTAATCATCTTGACTCCTTTGAGATTCGATTAGGCATTACAACATTATACATAGACCGCCATCCAACTGCATCTATGACTAATAATCCACCTTCAGGTTATCATCTGAACCCCCTCCAGTATTAAGTTGCAAGCAACGGATAATTGCATTACGAATTGCGTGTAATGTAAACAATACGATTGTTCTATGAACAAAGGATTGTTGTTTTCTCCCTAGTAGCAATAGCACATCTAGTACCTTAGAGATTTCTATCACTTCCCCATATTACCAGAGGCATGAACCCACTATCGAGCATAAATACTAACTCTTGGAGTTGCTAGCATCTACTTGGCCAAGATAGCTACTAACAACAGAAAGCATGCAAGATCACAAATAACAAAGACATGATAGAATCAATAATCAATCTGAAATAGCATCTCAATATCCATCGGATCCCCACAAACACAACATGCAAAATTACAAATAGATGATCTTGATCATGAATGGAGCTCACAAGATCTAGACATGAAAGCACAAAGGAGGAGAACCAGCCATCTAGCTACTACATGGACCCGTAGTCTAGAGATGAACTACTCACGCATCACACCGGAGGCTTGCATGATGATGAAGAAGGCCTCCAGGGTGAATTCCCCTCTCCGGCAGGGTGCCGGGAAGAGCTTCAGATCCCTCCCGATATAGGGATGGAGATGACGGCGGCTACAGACTCTTTCGTGGATTTTTGATCGGGTCCTTAGGGTTTCCGTATTAGAGGCAATATATAGGCGAAAGGAGAGGTCGAGGGGGTGCCTGGGGCAGCCAGACCACCCCCTAGCACGGGCCAGGTGGTGTGGCCGGGCCCTAGCCCCTCTCCGTCTCGTATTCTGGCTCCAAGTGTCCCCCGGTAAAATAATGACTTTGGCTTTTGTCCCATCCAATTCCGAGAATATTCATTTTCTGACTTTCTTGGAACCAAAAACAGCAGAAAACAGGCAGCTGGCACTGTGGCTCTCGTTAATAGGTTAGTCTAAGAAATCATATGAAAAGTACTCCAAAGTGTGGACAAAACATAAGAAAGTAGATAAAACCAAACATGGAACATCAAAAATTATAGATACATTTGCAATGTATCATTATCCCCAAGCTTAACTCCTGCTCGTCCTCGAGTAGGTAAGTGATAAAAAGAAAGAATAATTTTTGAGGTGACATGCACCATCATAAACCTGATCAAAATATTTGTAAAACATTCAAAGCTGGGATCATAGTACTTGCGCAGCTGCGATCGTGCGTAAGGTATGGACGCTCCCGAGCTTCTTGGATCTTGTCCAGCCGCAATCATGCGTCATATGGCTCTGGCTGCTTCCCTTTTCTATCATAGGGATGGGAGTTGTGGTGCGGTTTGTGAGACCCGCCATGCCCTCCGCCATGATGGCTGCTAGGTGGCAATGGAGGCGGTGGGTTAGCTCTCTTGTTGTGCCCCTCCTACGACTCCTCACGCCTGTCACGGTTGCTTGTCAGATGTGGCGGTTCCTTGTGGGACCTGCTCCTATGTCCGTCATGGCCGCTGTGCTCTCTAGCATGCTGAGGCTATTCGTCCTGATCACGTATAACGATGCCAGGCTGGGACCGCCTTGGAGGTGGCATGCTTGTGCGGTGGCGTGGCACTGGTTCCTCGTGATGTCGAGATGGTGGTGGAGGTGGAGAGCGGTGGGGACGAGCCTTTTCTCCGTGGTCGAAGGATATGGGGATAACATTAGTTCTGTTGCGTGCCTCCCTCCGTCTTCGCTCTGTAGAGCCTATGTACGATTCTTCATCACAGGGAGATTTTGGCCTTCTGCGGCTGTTCAGGGTTGACTGGCACAGCTCCAGGTTGGACTCAAGCCTCTGTGAGGCAGCATTTTCATGTTGTTTGCATGCCTTAGCGACAAGGTCGTACACCTGAGCAACTGCTTCTGGCGACCTGTCCTGCTCCAGGAGGGTCTTGGCGACGGTGATGTTGAGAGCGGGAGTTGGCATGACCTGCCTCCCCTCTGAATCTATTGTAGGGGTGGCCTTTGTCGGTTTAGACCCGTAAAATCCCAAGCCTCGCCGAACGCCGGGATCTTAGACGACGTGAGCTGGTACCTTCTTTGCCTTATGCTTTAACATCAATTGCTTATATTCGGCCTCCATAGCTCTTGCCGCCTTGATGGATTGCTGCGCCTTATCCATGTCTTCGTCCAGCTTAGCGCCTTGCTCCACGATGCACTTGGCCTCCGCCAAGATTTCCGCATGCTTCTCATCAAGCTCTGTAACGCTCCAAATATGGGCGACGGTGATTGGTTCAATGAGAAGTGCGTTGTAGATTGCTTTGTCGGTGGGGGTGGCTAGTGGGTTGCCAGCTATAGAAGTTGACGGTGGCACTGGCGGTTGATTCGATTATCAGGCCATACTGGGGGCCGTGGTAAGTTCCTGCGCTGGTGGCTGGCGGGTAGCCGAAGGAGGCAGAGCCTTGGCCGGAGCCGGAGGCTCGACGACTTTTTTAGCTACTGCTGCCCTGGTGACCGCTGGTGTGGGCGGAGCTCTCTCACGTTCCCGTTCCTATCCGTCTTCTTCCATCACACTCCCAATGGCGACTATAACCTGGTGGGAAGTGTTGGTCTTCTCCGCGCGCTCCTCCTTCTCGATCTCCTGTTCGATCTCTCTCATAACAGCGCCGTATTCCTCCGAGTTAACGTCTGAGCCACCGGCATCCATATTGATGTCGGCGTAGAGTGCGTCGAGGACAGAGTCGGAGTTGGCTTCGGTGTTGGCGATGGCGGATGTGGAGGGTGATGGAGGCGGGCCGTTGTTGTTGTTACCTCCTCAGGCTTCGACGGTGATCGCCGCCATGGTCTCTTCATTGGCATCCGCATATTCATTGATGATGGTAACCATCTCACCAAGGGTGAGAGGGCATGCCGCCTTCGGAGGGTATGCCGAAGGAGTGTTCCAGGCATGAGCCCTTCCACGAAGTGGTACATGAGCTCGTCGGCGTGGTCGCCCTCTAGGGTTTCCCTCACCCTCATCCAGCTGGCAAGGTATTCGTGGGGAGGTTCCCCGTCCCTTTGAACGCATCTGGCCAGATTGAAGATGGTGACGACGCCGACAAAGTGTGACCTGCACATCTCTAACACTCGGAGAAGCCTTGTGGATTTGTGGGGTCCTTCCACCTTTATATCCTGCATAGGGGTGGTTAGGGTGGGCCTTGAAATTTCCTGATCCGAGCCACCATACTCCAAAGAGAGGTATGGCCCATATCCTTCTGCGAACGTGTCCTGCTCATAGGTGGTCTGTGCGGGGCTTGACAAGTTTCCGACTTCCTAGGAGCTAGGACCCGAGTCAGTTTCGCAGATGAAGATGTGGATGTCTCCAAAGGGGATAACGGAGCAGCGCATGGGGTTCATCTTCGCCGGCACCCAAAATTCATCTTAAGGGATGATCGGGACGTTGCCGGAGAAGAGAACGCGACCGATGGCTACAGTGTCGCCGATTCCTGCGAAGAGATTGGACCTCGCCCGATGTAGAGCTCAAAGCACCTCTTGCCCACGGTTGGCGCAAACTGTCGTGGTATTACCAACGAGTACGCCACGGAGGGGTCCTCACAATGCGTGTTTAGAGACGTGGGGTAAGGCGGAGAGTTGACGGGTACGAGGTAACACAGTTTACCCAGGTTCAAGTCCCACAACGGTGCCGGAACTCTACTCCTGCTATAAATCACTATAATGGCAATACGCCGAGTTACAGAGATAGGTTCGCTATGCGAGGTGTTGCGCGTTGTACGCAGCAATCAGAGAAGTTGTGCCCTAAAGGCTCCCACCGACTAGCTTATAAAGGCGCCAAGACCTAGGGTTTATAGGGAAAGGTCCTTGCCGGACAAGGTAAAGAGTCCTACACCTACACGAACTAGTATTTCATGTCTTGTACTCCAAGGCTCCGAGTATGTCGGTGACTCCTGCGTAGCCTTCCTTTATCCGGCATGGGCCTCCCTTCAAGATCCGTCTAACTGGGCCGCCTAGCAGGCCATAGGCCTTGCTACAAACTATGGGACACCCGGATTAGGCGGATTGGTGACATGCTATGAGGATACCCATATAGCATATCCCCAACGCAGGTGCTACTGCGAGTACTAGTCAAGTACACATCAATAACATGTATATCATATATACCTTTGTTTGCCTTGTCGGCCTTCTTGTTTGCCAAGTACTTGGGGCAGTTGCGCTTCCAATGGCTGGTCCCCTTGCAATAGTAGCACTCGGTATCAGACTTGAGGCCAGCTCAGGATTTCTTTTCAGGTGCAACAACAGATTTGCCGCCCTTCTTTCCCTTTTGCTTACCCTTCTTGTCTTTCTTGAAAATGGTGGTCTTATTGATCATCAACACTTGATGTTCTTTCTTGATCTCCACCTCTGCAGTCTTAAGCATTGACAGAATCTCGGGGAGAGACTTCTTCATGCCCTACATATTATAGTTCATCACGAAGCTCTTGTAGCTAGGTGGGAGAGATTGGAGAACACAATGTATGCCTAAGTCAATGGGAATCGTTATTCCCAAGGACACAAGCCTATCAGCGTACCCAGACATTTTGAGTGTGTGCTCGCTAACGGAGCTGTTCTCTTCCATCATGTAGCTAAAGAACTTTTCATAAGCATTATAACTCTCTACGGCAACATGGGTATCGAAAATCATTTTCAATTTGCCCATGGTATCAAAGGCATTGCCGTTTTCGAAACGCTTTCGAAGTTCTGGCTCTAGCCCATACAGTATGTCGTAATGAACTAATTTGTGGTCCTCCTGATGAGTCAGATAGACGTTCTTTTCCTCGTCAGGGGCATTAGGAGCTGGTGGGGGGCCTAGCGGCGCTTCTAGCACATACAGCTTGTGTGCAGCATTGAGGAGAATCCTTAAATTCATGGCCCAGTCGGTAAAGTTGCTACCATTCGTTGCAAGTTTCTCTTTCTCCATGAACACATTGAAATTAAAAACAGGTGGTGCCATCTACAATAGAATTTGTAAAGTTTAGACTAAGCTTATGATAGATCGAGTTCAACTAATCCAAATTACAAATGAACTCCCACTCAAAAAAAACATCCCTCGTGTATTTTTGGTGATTACATGAACCAAATCCACTACACCAAGTCCGATCATCACGTGAGTTGGTGTAGTTTCAAAGGCGAGCATTAATATGGGCATCATATCGACTATATGACTCATTCTTAACCTTTCGGTCCATGTTCCGAGGCCATGTCTGTACATGCTAGGCTCGCCAAGTAAGAACCTTAGTACTCGCGTGTGTAAAACTGTCTTACACCCGAAATATGATCGTGGATTCAAGTACACCCGATCATCACATGATGTCTTGAAGAAGCAAAACATAAACGGTGCATACTTAAGGGAGAACATATTTTTATCTTGATATCTAAATGAGGGATCATCTTATAATGCTACTAAAAGTGCCAAACTAGCCATATAAGATGCAAACATCATATGTGTAAAGTGAAATGATATGGTCCATGCATTTGATTACCATCATGTGCATCGTGGTATGATCTCTATCATTCCTTTGTGTGTAAGGCCAAGGTCTATAGAACTTACACGTTAGGTGTGTTGTAAGAGTATCTACCATACATCAACTTACAACATTACCATATCATGACACTAGCCCAGCAACAATCTAAACTAGACGCCTCTAATTTATCCATTGCAAGTTTTACGTGGCTTAGGGCTTTCAGAGATAGAACCGGTCTTACCTATGAACATGGAACCACAACGATGATAACTAAGTTATTAGCAACTCGTTGTAAATCAGATATTGACTATAGTAGGAGAGACAGACACCCGCTAGACACTTATGCAAAACTAGTTGCATGTCAGTCGTGGAACCGGTCTCATGTGCGAGGACATGTAAAGTTGGTCCGGGCTGCTTCATCCCACTATGCCACCAATATCCAAAATACATGAAATAAGCAATAACATGATCATCATCGCCCACATATAAACATATGTGTACTACCCGTGCAAAGCACCTATGCAGAGATCAGGCTCTGATACCACTGTTGGGGTTCGCATCATAAAAAACAAAAAAAATCCTATGATGGGAACTATACGCCAAGATCTATCTATTATATACAAGAAACGGGTGGATATACATCCATAGAGAACTTACCCTCAAAGACAACAAAGCTTTGTTAACGAGTTGGAACTCGTGGATGAAGTAGTCGTACGCTTCCCGATCTCAAGATCGTGTGGAAGTCCTAGCACCGCAAATCAGCAGTGTATCCGTCCTCACACACAAGTTCAGGCCACCGAACAACCTCCACCTCCTCGCTCCAGCGAATCAGCGGAAGCAGCAACTCCTTCCAGACGAAATGCCACCAGGAACATGTATCTCGCTAATCCGAGACCATGGGGGAATATATCTAGAGGAGAAGAGAGATCCTTCACGAGGAGATGTCCTTTGTGAGGGAGGAGAGGGGGGGGACTACTCCCCTCCCCATGGCCGGCGCCCAAGGGGGGGGGGGTGCCCCCACCTCTTCCTCATTCATGTGGTGGAAGCTCCACTCACATAAACATGCCTCCACTCACACATCCACTCATATGCATTAAATTTCCACCAAATTTAATGCAACTCTCATTTAATAAAACTCTTTTATTTATTTTATTTAGAATTTTGTTAATTACTTTAATTAACAAACATTCACAAAAAACCCTTGCAACATTTCAATATCACATGCAGAACCAGTTTCTGCAATTTCACCCAAAACAATTCCGGTTTTTATCGAAATGATTTCAGCGCTTTGCAATTCTTTTGTCTGAAACATATATGCTCCAAATGGTGTTTGACAACCCTTAAGTGTGTCTCCCTACGATTCGCGAATAATGCATACATGATCGAGACTCCTCTCAGATCAATAATCAGAAGCGGGACCTGGAGATCCATTCTGACTCCTACACATTCAACGATGACTTCTGTGATCGTGAAAACCTTTAACGCTAGTAACTTAATCCCTTTGTCTCACGATATATTACATGTCCGAGATTCGATCATCGGTATCCAAATACCTAGTTTGGTCTCGTTGCCGACATGCACTCTTTTCTCGTTTCCGTGATATAACATTCTAGTGATCACATCACTTGCTTGCAAGCTATTCTCAATGTGATATCACCGAGAGGGCCTAGAGTATATCTATCCGTCATCGGGATGGACAAATCCCACTCTTGATCCATGAGCCTCTACATAACACCTTCGTAGTACTGAACCCACCTTTATAGTCACCCTTTTACGGTGTGACGTTTGATGTTATCAAGATACTCTTCCGGTGTTAGTGATTAACATGATCTCATGGTCTAAGGACTATGATTACTTCGTATGATGTTATAGCAATATAAACTCAATGACTTTGATCGTAATGATATACTTCGAATGAATGTTTATCACATCATTTCACAAAATGTTGTGACCTCGTTATTAACGATATCCAATGCCCATGATCAGGAAACTTTGATCATCTTGTTAATCAACGAGCTAGTTTAAAGAGAGGCATAACTAGGAACTTTCCATTTGTTTATTAAACACACATGTATTAACGTTTCCGTATTAATACAATTATAGCATGCAAAATAAACATCTATCATATATTTGGAATATACATAATAACAATTTTATTATTGCCTCTCATGACATATTCCCTTCACTTTTGTTGCAGAGTAAGTTTTATCATACAAGACGAGTGCGTTGTGACATTGATATCGACAAGTAGCTTGGGGTTCCCAGGAGACAGTATGGGATGTATGGATTGGTACGTCATCGTTATGCTTCAGGCCTATTAGAAATTTAGTAAGTTTGCTATTCTTTCAATGTAATCTCTCGAGGTCAAGATTAGGCTTATTTCAGATAAAGGTCTGAGATTGTCTAGCCGTGGTATGGGGTGTCACAAAAGTGTTGTTTTTTTGCTCATACTTGCTAGCTAAGAGCATCTCTAATGGGGCCCTTAAAAGGACCAAACCCACGAAATTCCGACGAGAATACGGGCTGTGGGTTGAGAGGCCGAGCTAACTGAACCCGTAAAGACCCCGACCCGTATTCTTTTTTCACGGCCCCCTTTGAACCACCCTCCGCAGCCCCTACAAGTAGTGTGCGTGCGGGCGGATACGGGTTCCAACCCACACGTAGCCGCCGCACAACAAATCCTATCCCCTCGCTGCCACCGCGCAGACCAACCTCCTCTGACGAGTGAATCAGGCCACGATAGTTACGGATCGACGACGGCGCCTTCGCCATGTCAATGTTGCTCGGCGGATGCAGGCAGGGAGGAGGCCGTAGCGGTCACGGGCGGATCCAGAGGCGACGCCGACGAGGAGATGGATGCCGGCGTCATGGACGACGAGATGGAGGTGGAGGTCGCCGTCCTCGACGACTAGATGGCGACGCGGAGAGCTCGATTTTGGCCACAGGTGGACGCGTCGGCGTCCCTGACGAGCTCTTCCCCCTATTTAAGTTTTTTTATGCTTTTGATGTATTTTGTATGAACTGCTCGATCTGCCGACGAACTAGTTCATTCGCGCGTTAAATTTCTCATCGGAGTTTTTAAAATTCGAATTTACGGTTGATTTCACGGGCATCGATTCTGTACTCGCGATTTACAGACTGGACGATTTAAAGATTCCATTAGAGATGCTGTAAGGCAAGGATGGGTAACCACTGGTTTTTTTCTTATCCGGCCAGGATGGGGACGGTATAAAAATTGGCCTATGATAGTCATTAATAGGGAGGGGGACGAGGAGATTTTTTTGCACGGGGATGATTATAGTTGAGGTTAGTGTCCCGGTTTCCATACTGAGGTTGGACTAACTGGACTAGATTCTCGACTAACCAGCGGGACCTAGCGGAGAAGAGACGAGAAAGCGCGTCCGTGCGCCGTGTGGAAAGGCCTTTGACAAGTGTAAATTCTATTCCCAATCGTCCAACGGCAGCGATGACGTTGATGGCTTGGCCATCGCTAGGGCTTTCGTACTTGTCACCTGGTCCGACGTTCTGGAGGCACAATTCAGCATCTAAGTGTGGATCCTGTCTGTTTTCCTTTGAATGAATCCTACTAGCTCCTACTGGCCAACAGTTTCATCCCACAGAATTTCTCAAAAATATTTCAACTGACAGCGGGACCGGCTTCCAGGTACTGCAAGAAGGCCCCACATGTCATGGACACAAAAGTTCAGCCAGGAACTCCAAACGTACTGGCACTGCACGGTGGGACGTGACGAACCCACGACGCTGGCTCTTCTACCCCACAGAAAAGCGAAAAATGTGGAAAATGCTTTAGGTACGGTCCCCACCACGAGGAAAATCTTCAAGGGCAACGCTTTATCACCGACAGGTGGGACCAGACGCTTTTGGGCCCGCAAGTCATCCTCGAATAAAAACACGGGAGCGCAGCTGTAAAACGAGACGGAATTTCCAGCCACGCGCCTTCCGTGATACGACTCACCAAAAATAAATAGTAAATAAATATCCGACGACTCTACAAAATTTCTTTCTTAATCCAGAAGGCAAACCACGCACAAAACCGAAGTCGTCCGGACCCAAACCAAAATCCCCTCGTTCGTTTCGTTCATCCATCTTCTCCCCTCCCGGTCCCTTCTCGTCTCCTCTCGACTCGTCTCGCCGCCTCAATCTCGAACCCTCGGACGACGCTAGGGTTTCCCGCTCTCACCATGGGGTCTAAGAAAGGGTCGCCTCCGCCTGCCGCCGCCGCGTCCGCCTCCTCGTCTGACGCCGGGACCTCGGCGGGGAATGCGCCGGAGCCGGTGGGGTCGGTGCCGAAGCCGCCGGATGTGGCGCCGTTCCTCAGGAAGGTCTACGAGATGGTCTCGGACCCTGCGACCGACAACGTGATCTCGTGGACCGACGCCGGTAACAGCTTCGTGGTCTGGGACGCGCACGCCTTCGAGCGCGACCTGCTTGGTCGCCACTTCAAGCACGGCAACTTCAGCAGCTTCATTCGCCAGCTCAACACCTATGTAAGATTCCCCTTGACCTCCCAATTTGTTTCCCAGTGATTTTGGGTGGATTTGGTTCTAATTGCTATTGCAGAGTATGTTCTATTATAAATCCATCATGTATTGTCGCGGCTAGCTAGGAATCTGCTCGCCTGTTTGGTGTAGATTTCGATTGTAACTTGGACACATTTGTTTGAAATCATCATTGTGAGATCATTTTCGCTTGGTTTGTTCCAGATTGTTGCAGGCTGTTGCGTTCTTTTAATCCTGGTGCTTCTTGTGTATATATTTTTTATTGGGGATAATATGGGGGCTTGCTAGGTCTGTGGTTTCACCAAATTGTGTTCGTTTTTATTAAGTTTTGAAGTCATTCATGATATCAGTTGTTCATCTGATGACTTTCTGTTCCATAAGGACGCCACTGCATAGTACTCATGTCATTCCGGATTAAAGCATTTTATCGAATCATTGTATACTTTGGTAGACAGTAGTAATTGTGCTTTATGTGTTTTTTCTTTATGTATTTGTATAAATACAGTTGTGCGTGTGTCAAATAGAATTTTGTGGATATAAGGTAACCATTGCTTGGAACAGTCCTGCTGAAGTTATCTGTTGTTCTATTTGCAGGGAAATGCATGTTATTGTACCTCATTATTTTTATGAGTCTCATTATTTGGTTTCTATTTAACTTCATAGTTAGAGAAACAGGACCTGCTTCACCTAGTTTCCTTGCTTCAGGATTAACCGAAAGAATATCCTCATTGTTATGTTGCCTGCATCAAACAGAATGTTTAGTTTGCATTGAAAGAAATATCCTCACTCCCAGCTAATCTTCTGTGTCGTCTCCTCATGAGCATTTAATCTTATGTGCATTGGAACATGGTGTACCTACCCCAAGGTACTTGATGAACGTTCATGTGCTTTTGATGCATGTTTATTAGTACTGGAGCCCGATTCTTGCATTTTCTGATTTCTTCCAGTTTATACTGCTTCTTTAATGACCATTTTCTGAATACGAGAACAAACTGGTTTTTGCTCACTAGGTTGTGTACCTGCTCTTAATAGATTCCTTGGTGACCACATGATTGCAACTCCTTGCTCCATATAATTTTTGTAAAACTTCCTCATGAAACTGGTTTTTGCTCACTAGGTTGTGTACCTGCTCTTAATAGATTTTGTGGTGACCACATGATTGCATCTCCTTGCTCCATATATTTTTGGCAAAACTTCCTCATTAAGGGTGTAATGAAATCAGTAGAAGCATAACATGATCTATTATTTACTATCCCGAAAGCCCCTCCATAAACTGCGCTGTTGTTTATTTTGGATACTCTATTGCTCATGCTGTGTTCAGTTTGAGCATTCTAAGATTTCTTATTTGGTGAACTTGTCCATGATTTGTATTGTTAAACCAGGGATTTCGTAAAGTTGACCCTGATAGAAGCATAACATGATCTGTTATGAACTATCCAGAAAGCCTCTGCACAAACTGTGCTATTGTTTATCTCTATTGCTTGTTCTGTGTTCACTTTAAACATTCTAAGATTTCTTATTTTGTGAACTTATTTATGTTTCATTTTGTTAACCAGGGATTTCGTAAAGTTGACCCTGATAGATGGGAGTGGGCCAGTGAAGGCTTTCTTAGGGGCCAAAAGCATCTTCTGAAAACCATCAAGAGAAAGAAGAGACCTACCGAAGCTGGTGGTGAGTTGGAGAAGGCACCTGTCAAAATTCCACCTGGTACTGAAAATATTGAAATTGGAAAATACGGTGGCCTTGTAAAGGAGGTTGAAACCCTTAAAAGGGATAAAGCTCTTCTCATGCAGCAGCTTGTAGATCTCAGGCACTACCAACAAGGCTCTAACCTTGAAGTGCAGAATTTGATTCAGCGCCTTCAAGTAATGGAACAGAATCAGCAGCAGATGATGGCACTTCTAGCAATCGTTGTGCAGAACCCTAGTTTTCTCAACCAGCTTGTGCAGCAGCAGCAACAGCAGCAGCAGCAGCGCAGGAACAACTGGTGGAATGCTGATGGAAGCAAGAAAAGGAGGTTCCCTGCTCTAGTGCAGGGTCCAGTAACTGATCAGGGGACTTCTGGTGGAGGGGCTGAAATTGTTCAGTATCGGCCTCCTGTCCCTGAAACTTCTAACCAAGAAATAGCAGATGAAGCATTTTGTTCGGGCCCCGCACAACCAACCTCAAGTCCTCCAATTGACATGCCCATGGATGTCGACGCTGGAATAACCTCAGACAACCCCAACGCACATGTTTCATCTTGGGACTTTCTTCCAGATACGTCTGATCTACCAGACTGGGACATGGAGCTGTTGTTTGACGAAAACGGAGAACCTATACTTCCGCCGTATGAGAACAACAATCAAGCTTTAAGTGTTCAAGATTATGAGTTGTCACAGTCAGAGCAGGACTGTCCGATGGAAGCACAGCATAACTACAGAAATCCTCTACATGGTATTCCCTAGCTGTTGTACTCCGTATGTTTGAGTTGTTCTTTTTCTGCAAACAGGCAGATTGTATTCTATGTAGCTGCCAACTTTGTATCTGCAATGCCCCACACTATGCACTTCATGTGCACAAGTCGAGTTCGAATAGCTCGGATTTGACAAAGATTTTGCCATGATATTTCCTTTGATGTCAGCGAAATAGATTTTGTTTGTTTGTTTAGTATGTTATCATGATGCTACTGTTTCAGTAGTTCGATGCAAATCGGACTTACTTTCTTATTTCAGCTGATGTCATAATTGAAGCATAAGTGGTGGTCTAGGAGCACATTGGGCAGCAACATTAGGTTTGCAGGGTTCCCCAAAAAGAGTAGAGTTCTGCTTATTTACTCAAAGTTACTAGGAGTACGAAGTTTCTCTGATAAACGAAACTAACTGCAAATGCGTACTTACGTGATTCCATTATAATACTATTAGGTTGCTGCCCTTTCAGAATTTTGAGTCAGTACTTAGCTGCCTTTATTATTCTAGTTGAACTTGACATATTCTTAATCTTGTTTTGCTACAAACTGGCCCTGAAGAGAAACTGGCATCAACTGCATTTTGTTATGCGGTTTTCTGCTTAGCTGATGCTAAGGTAATTTTGCCTTAGCATGAGGCAGGCCCTTGTTCAATGCCGACTAATTTCACAAAAATGAGTTGAAAGTAGTAGTAATTTGATTGTAGAGCTTGATGATTATTCTACTCCTTTTTTTAGATAAAGTAGTCATTTGATGACTCATCTGCATACTGATTCAGTTCCCTATTGTTCAGATTCCAGGTGATCGAAGCATAGAGCCATGGTGCATTGGTGATGCCGAGGGAAACCAGGTGGGTGCCATTGCACCCTGAAAACTGCGGCCGTGCTCAGAGTCCGAGTGTAGTTTAGCAATACACAGAGGACCTAACTCTTGTTGACCATACATGATTCTTTTGTTGTTATTACTCCCGGCATAGGATAGGGACTTTGTGCAAGTATGCAACCCGAGTCTTGTCATTACATAGAATTACCTGCCAGAATCATTCTGATTGTCAAGCTTCGCGTATATACTGATTTGTTTGTTTTGTGAACGTCAAGCTGTTCTGTACATTTTTGGTGAAGCCCTTCTGCAGACCATTCGTCTTGTATATGCTTATAGTTTATGGTAAGCTATCGTCAAAACCGTGCATGGAGCTGTAAGAGTCTATTGTTACTGGACTACTTTTTTGTGAGAACTTAGGCTTTTTATTGATTATGCGACATTCTGGGTGCAATCCGGAACAACATTCGAAGATAAATTACAAACTGAAGCCTTAACATTGTGAGCTAAGATATGAGCAGCAACATAAATCTTTGCACCCATAATGTTTGAAGAGACAGGTCTGGAAACCCGTCGCTAAAGTCTTGATGTCCGCCAACACCAGAGCGATTCATCACCGGAGACCAGATGTGTTGAAGTACCGATAGACAATCGGAAGCCAAAATGATAGACAATCAGAGCCATCCATTGTCAGCAGTAATATGCAGCGCTCTCTGGATGGCCATTGTTACAGCCAGCTGAGGGGAAGTGATGCCATGGATACCCTCAGAACAAGACAGCTTGATCTTACCATTGTGATCCCGTACCACGGCACCTCAGCCCATCCGATTGCTTCTAGGGAGCAAGGCAGCATCCACATTCGCAAAACCGGCAGTAGAATCCAGCGAGGCAGCGAGAGACAGCGAAGAGGAATCACTCCTGTTAGTTGATTTCGTTTTGAAGCAGTATAAGAATATATTGTCGACATATGCCTTCACCTTCCCAGCAACACGGTCAGGGTGCAGAAGATAGTTTACCTTGACTGAATCCACACTGCCCTAGCAAAAGGACACATGAGAAATATAATGATCCACGGTTTCAGATCTGCAGCAGAAGATGCACTCATCTTTCGCCGGAATGTGCCTTCTCAGTTGAATCCAATAGGTAAACAGTCATGGGCAATCCTCCAGAAGATGATCTTCATCTTGCCAGCAGCTCGAATCGTCCATAGTGATTTTCCATTCATGTGTCTGATCAATCTGAACTACTTCCACTTCCTGTTGTGCCCCTAGAAGTGTAGAAGGATTCAGTCCGTGCTAGATTATACGCCGATCTAACTGAAGATAGACCAAATTTTGCATGTGGACAGGATACGAGATCCATTCCTCCATGTCTGCTAATTGGTATTTGATATATAACTATGGTTACTGAACTTGAGAGCATTGTGAATATACTAATAGAATTACAGGAGCAGCTTAGACACAGAAGCGCATCTGGTGTAGTGGTATCATAGTACCCTCCCACGGTACTGACCAGGGTTCGATTCCCTGGATGCGCATTTTTTGAAAGTTAGTTTCTCTCTTGTGCTTTCATTCGGTCAACGCACTTTTTGAAAGTTACTTTTCCCCGTGTGTTTTCATTCGGTCAGTCGTTCCAAGTTTTTTATGTTAGTTTTCCTCGTCTATTTTTGTCAGTCGTTCCGAGTTTTTTTTAGTGTTAGTTTTCCTCATCTGTTTTGGTCAGTCGTTGCGAGCTGTATCCATTTGACGCCCTCGCAAGTTGTGACACCTGAAGATGATGCAATTATTTCAATCAAATATAGAGAAGACAACAACTTGATCAGTGTCAACTTTTATTTGAAACTAAGGCAGAAGATTCCTTTTATTCATGAATTGAGAAGCTGCCCGGGCATGGCAAGAACAAACAGAAGCCTAAGGCCAATTTGATTTCTAAGATTTTCAAATAAATGTACAATAGTAGAGATTGAAAAAAAAACAAAGTCTATTGTAAACTTCCGTGTTTGGTCACAAGAGATCCAAAGGAAGTGTAAAAAAAGTATAGTTATGAGAAAATGTTTTAGAACTATTGGTGATATGTTATTATGCCACCAAACATAACAGGTATCGTACTTCACTCGTAAACATCAAAGTGGGTTCTCAAATAATTGTTGCTTTCCTTTTCAACTAGGATCAAAGGGACCTTCCCTGCCTTTATGTGTTCCATAAGGATTTAGGATTCACCTCTTTGATCTCGATTATGTTGATCATAGGCATGGTACCGGTGGGTATATGGTGAAAAAGAAAACATTAGGCATCCCATCTGAAACATCTTCGAGGGAGCCAACCTAAGAAGAAAATATGACAATGTGTTGATCATAGGCATTGCACCGGCGGATATATGGTGAAAAAACAAAATATCCCGTCTGAAACATCATCGAGGGAGCCAGCCTAAGAAGATGCGACAATGTTGTAGTCACTTCTTGCTTTTGGGAGTCTTCGTTCCTTGCCGAGAAGATAATTTGTGAAAATTCTTGCAGGTGCATTTTTATGCATATAATGTATCTTTTTTGGGCACGAGTAAATTGTTATGAAGCAAACGAAAATTTTGTGCCTAGATAAACAACAATCCAGTGCCCTAAAAAACATTATAACAACATATCCAGCAGTCTCCTAGAAATTTGACTCCTGAACCTAGTTTAAGGAGAGGAGAGAGAGAAGAGGTTTTAAGAAATAAGCTCGCCTCTTCTCTAGCATATCCCCTAAACCTTGCTCCCAACATTTCTTACTAATGGGCCCCGAATCTCGCTTTCTCTCTCGTATCTATCTCATTGGCGTTAACCCAATGCCCCGAGCCGCTGCATGCCTCTCGGCAGCCAGGTGACCACCGCTCTGGATTCTCCTCGTTGTTATGGTCCTTCTGGCGGAAGGAATCAACCTCCCTTGGCCCGAATCACAATTTTCGTCTTCCCTACTCCACCTTCGGTGCTCCTTTGTTGCCATGTTGATCCCCTCTTGTCATGGATATGACATGCCGAGTATCCTCACCAGGACGGTTAACAGAAACGGTGGCAGGTCCACGGCCGCTCCTAGTGGTCTTGCACGGACAAACAAGACACGGGTCGGTTAAGGCCCAATCCTTAAACAGTTTGCGAGAGTCGTAAACAAAAAAAGACTACCATATTAGAGTGCAAGGCACGAAGGTTGTAGTCGACATCTGATAGGACTCTAGCCCCTACGTGGGCCCATTCTGTTGTAAACCCTAAGTCGACCGACATATAAGGTCGGCTTAGGGTTAGAACCATTAGGTAGAAGATAGTTCAAGATCTCCCCGAGAGAGAGATACCCATAGGCTTGAGCGTAGATCGCCAAGTATAGATCTCACCGGCAACATCACATAGCTTAGCCGACAACAGACCATTATAACCCGATATACCAAGCAATATAACCCAGCAGGAAGTAGGTATTTACCTCCAAGAGTTAGGGTCCAAACATGGGTAACTCGCGTGTACCAATCTCGTCCTCGATTCACCCGATGTCTCTATGCTCCACATCACCGGTCACTCTCTCAATGGTACCTGTCGTGGTATTCTCACGACATTTGGCACCCACCATGGGGCATGTGGCGCAGGGTTTTGCAGATCGGCTCAAATATCGCTATCGGGGGATTCATCCAGTTCAGAGGCCTCAACTTTGTAGATGAGGCAACATGGACACCGGCGGCCCGATAGGTGAATGGCGGTGCTATTCTCCCAGTTGGCTCCATCGACATCTTCATCAGTTACGTCTGCATAGATCTAGAGGGAAATACCAGCTCAAACGCGGACACCAAGGACCTCGTCGACGAGTCTGGTGGCCTTAGTGGAACAAGTGCCGACTATGATGACTCAATTTATTCATTGCTCGACGACACGCTCGGCGATGGATCAGAAGAAGACTACGGTCCCATCTCTAGCGGTGAGACCAACAAGGTCGAAGTTTTCATGGCAGGACTTGTGCCACCTAACAACCCACTCACAACTATTAGGATGGAAGAGATCGACTCATACCGGTCCATGCTCGTCTAGTAGAGAGAAATCCTTGAAGCTGACTGGCGTTGCCTCGCCCTCGAGCAAGAGCTGCTAAAAAGCAGACTGGCGGAAATTCAGATGGTCTTCGGATATACCCAGAAGACTCGATGGGCCAGGACACCAACATTGTAGGCAACTGCCTATTTAATACACCCGGTGTGGATGCTCCAGTTGCTACAAGGGCCAACGGGTCGGCGAGACAAGGGGAACCGGTGACCAGGGTAGCCGACACCTCGACAACTAGCGCCGAAACGAATGTCCCGCCATCGCCACCACCGGCTCGTTCTGTCGGACGATCATTACTCGACACCTGCACAAAACATGATGGTCGCTAAAGTTGCATTCCAGGGAGTGCAGATAATAGGCGAAGACGTCGAATCAGCCAACATCTGTTGGGCCTTGGAGTTGCTCGGTACATCTGCTGTATAGCAGGAGGAACAATCTCTATTGACCAGGGAACGGGTAGCCGTACTGGGCAAGCATCAAAAAGCCAACTACGACCACCCTCGGTCCTGTGGCTAACCTAAACGCTGACCAAGCGGCATCGAGCAACACTCGGCGCAATCAGGAAAGAGAAAAGGAACACACGACACGGTTGAGGGCGGTTTCTGATCTATGAAACACACTCGCTTCCAGTCGCGAGGCACGCAACACAGGCTCACAAAGCCGTTATCTAAGGGAAGTCCTCAACGATCGCCGCGGCTCCATGGCCGGCCCAAAGTGCTTTGCCGATGAAGTGATGTGTGAATGGTTCCTAGAAAAATTCAAGAATCCACAGGACATGCTGAAATACGACGGCAAATCCAACTTGACCAACTGGCTAGAAGACTACTACCGCCATGTCCATCCAGAGCAACAACGAGATAATCTTGTGCCGATACCTTCTGCTAATGATGAAGGATGGAGCGCCCATGTGGATCTAGGGCCTGCCACGAGCTAGCATCCACTCTTAGAAGGAAATGAAGCCGGTCTTCATCAAGAAATTCGAGGGGACGTACAAACTCCTAGCCTCGATCGAAGACATCGAGGCTTGCCACTAAAACAAGGGTGAGCCAACTACCAACTACCTAACAAGGTGGACCAAGTTATACAAAAGCGTGACTGACGTTAGCGAGGAGGCTGCATGGCGTGCGTTTGGAAGAACATGTCGATTCCAGCCCCTCATTGACAAACTCTCTAGATGCAAACCGAAGAGAGTCGGCGATTTGGTTGACATAGTCACCAAGTACGCTGCTTCGGACAAAACAAAAGCGGAATCTAGCAACAAGGGAAAGTCTGGTAGGGACAAGGATCCCCAAAACGATGAGACACTTGAAGAGATCACGGAGAATCAGCCGTGCAAACTTCACAACACGCCGACTAAGAAATCCACGCATTTTCTCAAAGACTACGCAATGTGGAAATCTAGGCTAGTTGCTAAGAAAGCCAGCCAAAATGGCGAGACACTTGAAGAGGACACTGGTTCTTACTGTGCCTTCGGGTAAACCCACTGAAAGGATAGAGATTTCGCCTAGGGGGGTGAATAGGTAATTTTAAAACTATCACAACTTTGGCTTGATAGTGTCGGAGAATGGATGTCCCGTGAAATAACAGGGGAATCGACGAGCCCTAGATTCATGATGGGACTGAACGCACGCTTAGATCTTCGACACGATGATGGAGGCGACAAAGCTCGCACACGATAGAGAGAGGACACATGTTGTTTTATCTAGGTTCAGGATGAAGGAAATATGCCCTGAGAGGCAATAATAAAGTTGTTATTATGTATTCCTTGTATATGATAGATGTTTATTTTGCATGCTATAATTGATTGATAGGAAACATCAATACATGTGTGTTTAATAAACAAAAAGGGTTCCTAGTTATGCCTCTCTTATAGACTAGCTTGTTGATTAACAAGATGATCAAGGTTTCCTGATCATGGACATTGGATGTTGTTAATAACAAGGTCACAGCATTTGTAAAATGATGTGATGAACATTCATCCGAAGTACAGCATTACGATCAAGTCATTATGTTTATATTGCTATAACATCATACAAAGTAGTCTTAGTCCTTAGACCATGAGATCATGTTAATTGCTAACACCGGAAGAGTATCTTGATAACATCAAACATCACACCTTAACAGGGTGACCATAAAGGTGGGTTCAGTGCTATGAAGGTGTTATGTTGAGGCTCGTGGATCAAGAGTGGAATTTGTCAATCCCGATGACGGATAGATATACTCTAGGCCCTCTCGGTGATATCACATTAAGATAGCTTGCAAGCAAGTGATGTGATCACTAGAATGTTATATCACGGAAACGAGAAAAGAGTGCATGTCGGTAACGAGATCAAACTAGGTATTTGGATACCGATGATCGAATCCCGGACATGTATTATATCATGAGACAAAGGGATTAAATTGCTGACGTTAAAGGTTCTCACGATCACAGAAGTCATCGTTGAATATGCAGGAGTCAGTATGGATCTCCGGTCCCGCTTACGATTATTGATCCGAGGAGTCTCAATCATGTCTGCATTATTCGCGAACCGTAGGGTGACACACTTAAGGGTTGGCGGACACCATTTAGGAGCACATATGTTCCAGACAAAAGGTTTGCAAAGCGCAGGAAATATTTCGATAGAAACAGGAATTGTTTCGATAGAAACCGAAATTGTTTCGGGTGAAATTGCAGAAAATGGTTTTGCATGTGATATTGAAATGTTGCAAGGGGTTTTATGTGAATGTTTGTTAATTAAAGTAATTAACAAAATTCTGAATAAAATAAATAAAAGAGTTTTATTAATTGAGAGTTGCATTTAATTTGGTGGAAATTAAATACATGTGAGTGGGATTTTGGGTGGAAGCCATGTTTATGTGAGTGGAGGTTCACCACATGAATGAAGGAGGGTAGGAGTCCCCCCCTCATGTGCCGGCTATGGGAGGGGAGGGGTCTCCCTCCCTCCTATATAAAGCCCTCCCCTCCCCTCTCACAAACCACACCTCCTCGTGAAGGATCTCTATCCCCCTCTAGATATTCCCCCATGATCTTGGATTAGCGAGATACATGTTACCGGTGGCCTTGCGTCTGGAAGGAGTTGCTGCTTCCACTGATTCGCTGGAGCGAGGAGGTGGAGGTTGTCCGGTGGCTTGAACGTGTGTGCGAGGACGGATGCGCTGCTGATTTGCGGCGCTCGGACTTCCACACGATCTTAAGATCGGCAAGCGTACGACTACATCAACCACGAGTTCCTACTCATTAACAAAACTCGTTGTCTTCAAAGGTAAGTTCTCCATGGATGTATGTCCACCCGTTGCCCTGTATCTAGTAGATAGATCTTAGCGTATAGTTCTCATCGTAGGAATTTTTTTGTTTTCTATGCTGCGGACCTAACACGGGACGCGCGTGATGAGGTAAAGCCCATGCTCCTGCTTGGTTGTATTACTCGCGTTGCTTTGCGAGGGTATGGCGACAAGTGAATGTCTAGGGTTTCAGATCGTAAGGATCGACCCCTTTCAAGGTTGGGGGCAGCTCCCCTTTTATAGTGGCACCAGACCTCTTCCCCAATTCATTTGGTGGGAAGAGATACCACATTGCCGCCTAGACCGAACTGGCCTATACGTATACTTTACATGGACTAGGTGTGGCATTAAATACCATACCCATCACCTAGTCCGTTCACGGTCTAGGGTATCGACATGGCGGGGACGTACCTTCAAGAGGGCCCGTGGTAGAGCTACGCACCTGCTAGTGGCGGTTGAAAATTTTACGAAGTGGGTGGAGGCTAAACCAATCAAGAAGACGGATGCTCCTACCGTGCTAAGATTCCTAAAAAAACTTATCTTTCGGTACGGATATTCGCACAATATCATCATGATAATGAGACCAATTTCAAGGGCCCATTCGCCAAATACTGCGTCTGAAACAACATTCGTTTCGACTTAGCCTCTGTCGCACACCCGAAGCCAATGGATAGGACGAAAGGGACAATCAAATGATCCTCAAAGGGGTCAAACCATGACTCTCTGCTCCACTCGAGCGCGTAGCAGGCGCGTGGATAAATGAGCTACTAGCAATACTCTGTAGCATAAGGACAATGCCCAACAGGTCGACGGGTTACACACCTTTCTTTCTGGTTTACGGGGTAGAAGTTGTCACGCCGAGCGACATCATACATGACTCACCCTGGATTACAGCGTATGGTGAAGAAGACAACGAGCTGAGCCGACATAACATGCTAGACCTCCTAGAGGAAGAGCGAGACCTGTCCAATGCACGATCGGCCTGCTACCAGAAAAATCTATGGCGCTATCATAGCCACCGGGTAAAAGGTTGTTCCTTTCGAGAAGGAGACCCCGTGCTATAGCTCATCCAAAAGAAGGGCAACATGCATAAGTTATCTCCCTCGTGGGAAGGACCGTTTGTCATCAGTCGAGCTCTGGACAACGACAGCTACTGAAGGGGTTCGTAGCAGAAAATAAAAAAAATTCTTAGATATTGCAACACTAACTGTCAGGATCTATCTAGGAGTAATATTGTAACGGAGAAGATTTTGATGACATACCCTTATAGATCAAAAGCACTTAATGTTCCGTGGAAAACGTGGATGAGGTAGTCATACTCATAACCGACCTCAAGATCATGAAGCTCCTTGCAAGTCACCCCACGATAACCCAGGTGTTGAGTGACAACCAAAGGTTCTATCGACGTAGAACACGATTTTGTCGGAGAAGACGCCATCGTGCCTCTGTAGCAAGGTTGTTGTGACCCTGTAGTAGGGCTTCACACCATTTGTAGCAAAACCCAACACCCGCTTGTAACACTGTCGCAGACCGCTGGTAGCAAAACTCGGTGATGTTTGTAGCACTGTCGTCGACCATATGTAGAAAATCTTGACGCCGTACGTAGCAACATCGGTGCCCTTTGGTAGCAATGTCACCGGCCGCATGTCGCAAACCCATGGGGAGACGGTTGTCGTCTGACAGCGGCGACCGCACGCCCGGCCGGAGCTCGCATATGGCAGTAGAGCGGGGCCGAGCTTTCTAGGAAGGCGCGACGGGATAGAGGCGGAGCAGCGGGGCTCCCTAGGGCGACGGCCATGGCGGTGGCCTCCGTCTCCGGTGGCAGGCGAGGGCTGGTGCGGGGTGGAGGCGGATCAGCGAGACGCCCTGGGCGGCGGCCATGGCGGGTGGGCGCCATCTCCGGCAAGAGGAGCGCAGCGACGCAAGCTGCAGGCGGCGCAGTGGCGTTTTCCTCGACGGAGCGGGTGGGGGAGCATGGCGGCGCAGCTTCCCGATAGTACGGTGGCGCAAGCTATAGCGGGGCGGTGCATGTGAGAAAAAATCGGCGTGGTTGTGTCAGGATCGAGCTGTAGAGGAGGAGGTAGAAGATAAGGGAATTTGCTCTCGTTGGGAAGAGAACGTGGTGTGGGCCCACTCACGCACGCGAGCGAGAACGATCTAGGGGATTGTTTCGCTCGATCCCCCGAGGTACAGTTCATTTCCCTTGGAACATGCCTATCGACGAGGCTGTGCATCACCTTTTCTCCTACCGGTAACCCGAGTGATAATGCCTTCAAGTGTTAGTATGCCTTCAAGTGTTTGTAAACTTATGAAATTAAAAAAAAAATTATTTAGTACGTATATTGCATATTAAGTTTGTAAACTTTTGAAATTAAAAAAAGTTATTTAATACTTTTTTTTTGCAAAATTCCACCGATCTATTTAGTACTCTCTTCATTTCCATAATAGCGTCACTTATTTAGTAAAACTTTATAGCGATCATAGATCAGAGGAAGTATTGTTATTTCTATGGTGCAACTTTAAATTGCTCTACTTTATTGGTAAGGAGTGCTTTTATTACTTAAAGAGTTTTAAAAATTACACCTGGTCTATGCATAACTACGATGCACACCGTCGAAACAAGTCCGCAGTTGCAAAACATAAGTAAAAATAAACGAATTACATGATAAGAAGAAACTGCAAAACGATCTAAGGTGATTGAAGACCGATCTAAAGATTATGCGTATCAGCTAAACAATTCCCGCGCTATATCATCTCCCTAAAAGTTTTAAATTGCTCCATGAGTGACTGCTTCCCTGGTCTGTGGACTGGGCCTGGACGGACTGGAGATCAACTGTGTACCGATCGATAGACCGCAGGCCCGAAGAGCGACTTTAAGTGGACTGAGGCATAGCCCAGCCAACCCCGGCGGGCACCATCATTTCCGAATTGCAGCGATCAGAATTCAGACTGCTCGCGTCGCACTCGCATCGCATCCACATCCATGGACTATTCGTTGTCAAATTAACAACGGACCGACCACGCGTGGTCTGCCTTGACCTTGTTCGTGACTTTCCCATTTCGAGAACTTCAAGATCGGGCAGTACCCAAAACCACCTGTGACATCACGCCTGACATCACCAGCCGCGCGAGTCCCTCCGAAGCACCGCTTGCTCCTCCACGGCCCGATCGGTGCAGCGGCAATCGCGGGCAACACGGCAAAACCTCCTCACCAGCTGGCGCACCGCCGCACCGCACACGCAGCTCGCGAACCATCTCCGATGATTCCGCTCGCCAGCGAGCAAGACGCCACGCGGCCGTCGCGAGATGAGATAGCGACCCCTTCCTGCTGACGCGGCCGACCTGTCTGTCCGTACCGCACCCGGTGAAATATCAGGTTGACAAAACGGCGACTACAGTGGCTGGCGTCCGGTTCACATGAGATTCGGCAGCGGGGATGCGTACCACGGACATGCTGCTCGTCCGCGATCGCGTCAGACTCGAGGATGACGGCGAAGTGCCGGAGCGTGAGGCTCAGAGGCGGGGAGCGTGAGACTCGAGGATGACGGCGAAGTGCTGGAATTTGGGCGGCGGAATTAGGCGGAACTGCTAGATTTCGAATACTAGGACCTTTTGTTCTGCTCCGTGTTTAATCAGCGCCATGGATCACTGATCTGTTAAGTATATTCGTCAAACGCACGATCCATGATCTCGGGACATCTCAACAGCTCTGTGCATTCTCGGCGTAACGCCCCCTCTGTGTACCCTAACAGTCTCTTTTTAGGAACACCCAGCTCAGGAACATCACCGTCACGCACGCATCACAAGTGATTTTTTTTGTCTACTCTTAATTCCGAAGATTATGATCTGAAGCGTCACGGTGATTTTTTTTTGGGGGAAGGCTACCTCTGGTCACAGTGGAAGTATCATATTACTAGTATCATGCATATAATACTAGTGTCTGATACTATCTCTCTAGTGGTTAGTATCATCTAGTAATATATCATAGTAACATTGTATTTAATTTTTTCTACAATCTCAATGCAATTGTATGTATGAGATGTATTAGTCATTAAATTATCTAGTTTCACGTGCTATGATACGGTATCATATTATGATACTACTAATACCTCTCTCTTCATTAATTATGATGCCACATCAGATTTTTGCCAAGGTGGCATGCATGATACTTCTTATAATAGTCCCACTAGGACTAGCTTAAGATCTCTTATTTATCCTCGAAATAGGCTTTACGTCCCGCTATATTAATATAGCAAACGACCATAGAACGTTCCGAACTACGCTGGGCCAGAACAACACAAACCAAGCTTAAAGGAAAAACAAGAAGAGAGAAAAGAAAATAAAGGCAACATCGGCGGTGTGACGAAAACGAAGGTAACTCACAGCCGTTGCGTCCACCGCAGAAGTACCACCACAAATCTAGTATTCCAAAACACCGCGTACCAAGCAACACCTTCAAAAAGGAAAGTGACGATGACGACATTGCTGCCTGAACTAGTCTTAGGGTTTCCCATGATACGCCATGGGATATGGAGAAGAGATACACCCGACGCCTTGAAGGACGTTGTGGATGTTGGGAACGTTGTGGCTAACTCTTGTAAGCTCTCTTATTTATGTTGGAGATGTTGTAGTTTTTGTTCTATTTAGCTTGGTCAAACTATTTTGTTGTAGTAATATATTTGCAAGTGTTATTCCGCTTATCAACTGGTTTCAGTTCTTGGTTTTAATGTAGTGATCGCAACACAATGAACCGATAGAAGCTACGCGAGGAGATATTTGGTAGTTTACCAGAGAAAGTTTATGTCCTAATTTTTTTTCTTTATAATCAATACCACATATATTCATAGTAGCAAATAGTACATGGTAGAGATACATAAATCTTTTTTTTGCGGAATACATAAATCGTCTTCAACGACTACAAAATAAAATCTAAAAGAAAACAAGCAAATCTCGGAGGTCTTCAAAATCTTCTTCTTCCATGACACAATGTTGCACTTGTCTGAAGACATCCCAATAAATATGACACATATGTCAAACCATACACCTGTAAATAGCAATGTGGGTTCTCCCTTAATTTTAATTTGAGCCGAAATACCAAAGCTACGTGCACGTACACAGCCATTAATGTAATCCATCAACATTGGCAAGAGTACCACCACCAGTATTTCAGGGAAAAAGAAACCGAACAGCTTGGTCGCTGTCGCAGGGGAGTCAAGAATATAAATCTCCATTGACGAGGACGTAGCAGCCGGAGCACATATTGCGAGGATAATTCTCCTCATGGCAACCATGAGAAAAAAATCTAAAATCGATCGGCGAATCAAGATCTGATACAACTATAATCTTACGACACCACCATTATTTGGCAGACGCGTGCTCACTTTTTTTTTTTGGCTTCACCCTCATATGTGAACTCGTTAGTGTAATAATTTTGAGTTGTGCACATCAAGTATGCATAGGCCCAGATTAATAAGGTGCTCCCATTAGTACGGGGAAAAAGGTGCATGCTAATTGTTAGCGACCCAAGGAAAGTACAAATAGCATCTGCCTCTCATAGTCTTGTACCGTAAAAGGAACATTTTAAAAAAATCATAAGTACCGGTAAAAGAGGAATAACAATGTCATCATCTCCAATCATCCATGCTATGAATGCCATCAACGCAGGTGTGACGGATACTGACAGAATCAGGCCCATAATTATGATGATTATATCTGGCACATCAGTTGTTCTTTTCTGGAAGGCTATGTCTTAAGCTCTCTTATTTATGTTGGGGCTGCTTTTTTTTTCTTTCTTAATCGGTCAAAACGATTTTGTTTTTTATACAAAGAATCTCATAATATGTTGCAGGTGTTGTTCTTGTTTATCAACTGGTTCCGGTCCTAGTAGTTTTAGTTTTTATCCAGTGACCGCCACACAAGGCTGAGTGGCTGACTGCCACACAAGGCGTGGATAGAATTTGATGCGACATGACATTGGAATAGTGTAATAATTGTTAGTGTAATAATTTTGAGTTGGTGCATCAAGTATGCATAGGCCCAGCTTAATAAGGTTCTTCAGTTTTTTTTTTTACGGAAAAAGATCCGGATCTATTTCATGAGTTCATAAGAAGTACAAAGTATACTAAACATAATAAAAATTATATCGAGGTCTTTGGACCATCTAATGAATACTACTGCCGCCAGAGCGAGCCGCCGACGCGCCGCTGTCGCTGCTCCATTACCGGAGCCGGCATGCCATTGTTGATAACAGTCGGGAAGTCTTCGTGCACGTGCCCTTAAGGACCAGCGCCTCAGAGATGAAGTTGTCGCCATTGATTGATCCGAAACTTGTAACACCAAACCTAAAACACACGTAGTCTGGACGAGATCCACCACTCCATGGAAGCGGCGACCAGACGAATCCCCACCCTCCTCAACGCCAGCAGCAGAATCGTCGCCGACGAGGTGAAAGAGGGGGCGGGTATACCTTATTCTTGTCCCGCACAATACCGCCATAACCACCATAATGACGATGCCGGATGAACAAACTCTAGCTTTAGGAAAAAAATAAGGTTCTTCAGTTAATAGGAAAAAAATATGTTGATGCTTAGTGGCTCAAGGGAACCCGTATGGCTCCAGTGGGGCTATGTATTGACATCGTGATTACGGTTTGCTGCAGACACACACAAAAAAAGAATGAACAGCTCTTGTTGCAAGAAAAAGAAGAAATAACATCATCTAGTTGGGCTCGATTTGTGGCTATTAAACTGTGTGATGCTAAACTTTCTTTACTCTATTATTGTGGCAAAATATGTATGGAACTAAAGAAAGTTGGTTTGCAAACGATGAATAGGCAAAACTTTGGTTTGGTAACACGATGAATCTAAGTGCCAAACGTACCCTAGTCTGGAAAATCTTTGCTTACTCCACCCAGTTTTTCGGTTACGCCTAATACACGAGGCTTTTCCTAACGAACTTGTACAGAACATCCGTAGGATCTTCGACCGAAATACTATGGAAAATATATGTCAAGTTCTCGTCGTGATTTTACCCGCACAAATCAATGTTCTCCTCGTGCAATGCAGTTTCTTGTATGTTTGTGCGTGTGCCATGTCCCCACTTTAGAGTTAATATACGTTGGGCTTGCTGATAAGTGAGCTTACTTTAGTTGTCGATAGGAACTAAGATGTTTTAGGTGAGCGTAGCTGGAGAAATCTCCTTGCGCATCACAGATCACTCACTGAGATAATGATTCCACTGACCCATTATGTAAATACTATCTCCGGAAGATGAATTCCTTTCTCAAAATTGTCGCTTGCAAGTTGCAATTATCGTAGGAAACCAAACTACTCCTCGGAGTAAAAAAACGAACGAAAGAATCCTCCTGGGATGGAGAAAAAAGGCGAAAGAAGAAGGCCGCGTGGGTGGCGAAGATTATGTACACATCAGCTTGGATGGATTGGCTTTGGCTCCTAATTAATAACTCTCCTAATTAGCCGGCCGGCAGTTCCGCTATTGGTCGCCGAGCTGAGCCGCCTCGGCGACGAGCGCGGCGAGGGAGCGCTGCGCCTCCTCCGCGTCCCGCTGGGCGATGAACGGGTGGTCGAGCAGCTCGGCGACGGACGCGCGCTTCCCAGCCTTCTTCTCCAGGCACCGCGCCACGAAGTCCCGGAAATCCCCTGACGCCGCGGCGGGCGCCTCGGGCGCCTCCCCGAAGCATATGGCGCACATGAGCGCGGCCCAGTCCGGGCGCTGCCCCGCGGGGAGGAGCGGGAAGTGGCCCAGGTACAGCTCGAGGATGGCCAGCCCGAGGCTCCACACGTCGGCCGCGTACGGGTCGTAATCGCCGGAGTAGGCCTCCGGGTCGAACCGCTCCGGGGACATGTATGCGGCCGTGCCGACGTAGGACGCGCAGGGGTCGAGCCGCCGCCGCAGCACCTTCCCCGCGCCGAAGTCGGCGATCTTGACCTCGCCGGCGACGCCCACGAGCAGGTTCGCCGGCTTGAGGTCGCGGTGCACCACGCGGAGCGCGTGCAGGGCCTCGAGGCCGAGGAGCGTCTGGCGCGCGACGGCGGCGATGGGGCGCTCCCCCATGGAGCGGCCGAGGCCGCGGAGGAGGCCGGCGAGGGAGCCTCCCCGCACGAGCTCGAGCGCCAGCGCCGCCGGCTGCTCTGCCGCGGGCGAAGGGATCACGGCGTGGAGGCGGACGACGTGCGGCACGTCGGCGGCGAGAATCAGGATCTCGGCCTCGCGGGCGGCGGAGGGCTCCTCGGCGGCGAAGAGCTTGAGCGCGTAGGGCTGCGACGTCCTGCGGTGGCGCGCCTTGTAGACGGTGCCGCCGTTGCCCTGGCCGAGGAGCGAGATCTTCTCGTAGTCGGAGAGGCGGGGGGCGTCGGAGGAGACCGACGGGGCGACGGCGACGGGAGGGGCCGGCGGCGGGCGCAGGGCGAAGTGGTCGAGCGGGAGGGTGAGGTGGGGTAGCTGGCGGCGCTGCCGGACGAGAGCCATGGAGGATGATGGGTGGTGTTGGAGGTGGGTGGGTGAGGTGAGCTCCGGCTGGGGGGCAACTGACTAATGATAGAGGCGGAGTTCGGGGGAGTGCTGGTATATATGGAGGGGGCAGTATCCTTTCTTGGCTAGCGTTTTTGGAGTAGCATTTTAGTTGAGGCTGTGCATACAAAGTGAATTGATAATATATAAGTATTGGGGGCTTCAACCTTTCTTTTAAGAAATGAAAGACATAATTTGCCAGTATGTTGCACAAACTAACAAGAAACTGTATTGTTTGTTGCCTCGGGTTTTTGTGTGTGTAAACGTGTCATTACTTAAGAGCATCTTTAACAGATCCCCATAATCCGAACCAGGAAAAGTCGGATTGGGGAAGCTGGATAACCGTATCCAGTATGAGAAAATGCGTTTGCAGAATAGGAACCAGATACTTAAAAAACTAGTTAGCGCCATGAAATTTGTTGAAGAAGTTCATGCAAAGTAGAAAATAAACAATTGTTGGGAAATAACTTTACATTCAAACAGTAGGGTGGAACTTTACTAGTTCTACTTGCCCTTACCCTAACTCTAAATCGATAACATATTCCTAGATCGGTGGCTCTATATGCCTCATCAACGGAGCGCTCGTCGTATGCCCTCAGATGCCGAAGGAGCGGAAGACAGCCTAATCATACGAGGTCGGCGGCCCCTCGAGAGAGCGGACGGTCGCCTTCTGCACATCGAGCTCCTTCTGAGCTTCTACGGGGAAAATAGAAGTCTTATCACCCGGTCTATGCACCAACTAAAAAAGATAACATGGCATGTTGTTGAACACAATACAAGGTCCTTATGATCCCTATGTCGGAAGAACCGGAAGATTGTCCATGCAACGGCAAATTCATATCCTAGAGGTGTAGAGGAGTTTGTACTTTTCAGCGATGACTCCAATGACAAATACAACTCCCGTCGTAGTTTCCAACTTCGACAAATAAGTCTAAATTCTAAATTAACATCCGTGCAACGATGTATAGGTGCCCCCACAACAACGCCTTCAAAAAGCCTAACGGATCTAGATAGGTAGACATAGGTTTTGTGATTGAGTCCTTTTGGGGATCACCTCCAAGAACCATCTAATTGCCCTCGCCAGTGTTCCTCATATCCGCCTAACCGTAGCATGCCAACTAGGACAGCTACCTCGAAACAAAAAAAATTTAAAGAAATTCTACCGATCTATTAATAATCATTAATAGCAGTACAAAAAGTAACAAAAATTATAAATAGATCATAGGACCACCTAGCGACGACTACAAACACTGGCACGAGCCGAAGGAGCACCGCAGTCCTCGTCCCTCTATCACCAGAACCGGACAAAGCTTGTCATAATAGAGCTTGTTGTAGTAGACAGACGGAAAGACATCATGCTAAGACCAAAAAGGACCAGCGCACCAGAGTAACAACTATCTCCGAAGATGAAAAACTATTGGAAGAGACTGACCACAAACCACATAAACGAATACGGAAAACGACCGAATCCCAAGTGATCCGTCGGATACACGACTCCACACACCCTCTGCCGATGCTCAACACACCACCAGAGCGAGGATAGAGCAACGAGGATCTTAGTATGACTTCAGGACGTAGCCGCCGTCTCAACTTCGTAAAGAAGACACTGAAAACAGTCTAAACAAAACACGGAGACCTCCGGCCGGTGAGGGGTCGTGGTCTGCCACGCCTCCAAGGCCCTAAGACCGCCGAAGACGGGACGAACGGTTGGGGTCGCCGGCGGAGGAACCTAGATGGGTTTTAGCCGCCGCCTCCTGGAGCGCCTCTTTCTCTCTCAATTCTATGTACCTATTCGTTACGTGTGTTTCTCGTATTTACATGGAGGAGGACAGGATCCCAGCAATCCCTAAACCTCTGTTGATTTCGCCACATCTGTACCCCGAAACAATGTTGTGTCACTCAAGGAAGACATTTGACCTCTACCTTACGTCTCCCTCCATTTGCAATAAGTGTACTTCTAGCCATTGTCGTAAGTAAACATAATAAAATTTAGCCAATTTTGTAGGGAAACATAGCAACATTTGTAACATTTTATTAGTACCATTAGATCCACTTTGGAATATAGTTTTATAATATTCCATTTTGATTGTACATATGTTGCTACATTTGTCTACAAAATCGATCAAATGTTTAAAAGTTTGACTTGAGATAGAAGTACACTTATCTGCGGATGGAGGGAGTACAAGTTATCATGCGGTAAAACCAAAAAAGGCGTGAATGTAATTTAAATAATTCATAATTGTGCTTATTTGTGGAGTTTAAGTCAATCTTAGTAATCCGGAGCTCGGGCCCTGACGCTTATAGACGCCGGAGGCACAGTTTTACTCGTCGCGCTCGCGCTAGCGCGGTAAGAAAAGTCACCAGTGATAACTATGTCGGGATGCTGCAACGGCGACGGATTTTTTGGCTCGGCACAACATGATCCGCCGAGCTAGCACTTCCGCGACGCGGCAGAGAATACGCTTCATTATATTACTGAAGACTGTGGGACTTTAGTGTTATGGTAACCGCAAATTATTTGTCGTGTTATAGCGTCCAGCATCACCGAAAGTTAATTATATTAATAATAAGTAATTAGTTGCTAATATAAATAGACTATGATGCACGGGTTGTTTAAGATATAAAATTTTATTTTATTTCAAAACTTAAAACTTATTACATTATATTTTATTATATTATATTTTATTATTGCACTTGAGTAACGGTCCAATTTTAAAATGAAGAACGATTAGAAAAATACAGTAAACATTTATCTAACATAACCACCTAACCTTATTACACTAATTTTTTTCTTCACTTTGTTGACAGTGGTGGTGAAGCAGATAACGAAGGCGACGGCCACCATCTCCCGCGTGGTGGATCTACAACGCCCCGTCCATCTTTCTCGAGGTGGATCTGCAGGGCGCTGGCGACCATCTTCCCCGCGGTGGATCTTCAAGGCATTGCCACCATCTTCCTCTATAGGTGGATCCTCAAGTCCTTGATACATTGCAAATGTATCTATAATTTTTGATGTTCCATGCTTGATTTTATCTACTTTCTTGTGTTTTATTCACCTTTGGAGTACTTTTCATATGATTTCTTGGACTAACCTATTAACAAGATGCCACAGTACCAGTTGCCTTTTTTCTGTTGTTTTTGGTTCCAGGAAGTCAGAAAATGAATATTCTCGGAATTGGACGGGACAAAAGCCAAAGTTACTATTTTTCCGGAAGACTCACAGAGCCAGAAGGAGAGTCAGAGAGAGGCCACAGGGTGGCCACACCCCCTTGGCGCGGACCAGCCTAGGTCGCGTCAGGGCATGGTGTGGGCCCCCTGGCTGGCCACCGACCTTGCCTCCTTCGCCTATAAGAGCCTCCCGATACCAAAACCCTAGAGAGTCAATCAGAAGTCCACGAAAAGTTCTGCAACGCAGCCGCCACCGAAGGGGAGATTTGGGGGACAGAAAGTCTCTGTTTCGGCACCCTGCCGGGACGAGGAAGTGCCCACGGAGCCATCTCCATCGATCTCCACCACCATCTCCATCACCATTGCTGATTTCCATGATGAGGAGGGAGTAGTTCTCTCTCGAGGCTAAGGGTTCTACCGGTAGATATGTGTTCATCTCTCTCTCTCTATGCATGATCATATTGTGATCATGAGCTTGTAATCTATAGATCTACCTTGCTACTCAAGTGCTTTAATAGATCTCTGCTCTCCCCATGTGTGTGAAAGTGACAGCGTGCATACCATGGTGGCACTTAGGCTAGAGATTACAAATACTTGTTATGAGTTATATTTGGAGTTGGATGTCTTTATGAAATTGTGGTGTTTGTTGGAACCATCTAGTGCTCAAGGTGACGGTGTTGGGTTTTCTAGATAGGAAAGACTTACTTTGAGGTGTGCTGTTATAGCCCTACCATCGATTAGAGTGTCCAACCGGAGAGTAGTTAAGAGTAGTATCATGAAGATGATATATTTATATGAGAGTATTCACTAGTGAAAGTATGATCCCTAGGCCTTGTTTCTAAGCATTGATACACCGTTTGCTATTAGATCTATTACATGTTTGCTTGCTTCTATCTTTATTTCAGTTTGCCTTTAGTCTCTTCCACGCCATCAAGCTATCTTCTATCACCGTTACCACTTATAATTATCCATACCACTTGTATTTCACTATCTCTTCACCGAACTAGTGCACCTATACACCTGACAAGTGTATTGGGTGTGTTAGGGGCACAAGAGACTTCTTGTATCTTGATTACAGGATTGCTTGAGAGGGAATACCTTTGACCACTTCCTCCCTGAGTTCGATAAATCTTAGGTAATCCACTTAAGGGAAAACTTGCTGCTGTTCTACAAACCTCTGCACTTGGAGGTCCAACAACTGTCTACAAGAATAGAAGTGCGTAGACATCAAGCTATTTTCTGGCGCCGTTGCCGGGGAGGTAAGGTAAAAGGTACTCACATCCTCCGGTGTGAGTGCTCGAAGTTATTTCCTTTAGATTCTGCAATTTTGTCTTTTTGTTTCTTGTTTTCACTAGTTAGGCTTAATGGAAAACAACAACAAAATTAGAGAGCTTTATAGTATTTATTTTGAGTTAGGACATGAAGTGTTTGAAGAGAAAATTAAAAAACCTATGGAACTCTATTTGCATGCTAATAGCAATGTTGTTAGTATGAATTCTTTGGACACCATTATTGCTAATGCAATGGAACAGTCTAAGCTTGGGGAAGCTAGTTTTTATGAAAATGATATTTTTAGTTCCCCAGCTTTGGAAGATAGCTATTCTATTGCTTATGATGATACAAAACCTCCAATATATGATGATTACAATGATGAATATGATATTTTCAGTCCACCTACTATTGAGGAGGAAGTTAATTATGATTACAATATGCCTCCTATATTTGATGATTATGGCGATGAGAACAATAATGATAGCTATTTTATTGAATTTGCTCCCAGTACAATTAATAAGAATGACTATGCTTATGTGGAGAGTATTAATTCTTTTATGCATGTGGCTCATGATAAGAATATTTCATGTGATATTTATATTGTTAAGTTTATTAATAATGCTACTAAAAGTTATTATGAGAGAGGGAAACATGGTTTTATGCATCTCAATAATATTAAGTTTCCCCTCTTTATGTTGAAAGTCTTGAAGTTGAACTTGTTTTGCTTTACTATGATTGTTGCTTTGTGCTTTCATAACTTGTTTCTTTACAAGATTCCTATGCATAGGAAGTGGGTTAGACTTAAATGTGCTTTGAATTTGCTTCTTAATGCTCTCTTTTACTTCAATTCATATTTTTATGTGAGCATCTTCTCAAACTATCATGCCTAACTTAAAGGCGTTAAACAAAAGTACTTGTTGGGAGATAACCCAAGAGTTTTAGATGAGTCTTGAAAGTTATTACCTCTGTAATAACCACTCCTTATCCTTTTTATTTGCTTTTTGTGTCAAGAGTAACCTCTAGTGAGAGAGAAGTAATGATTGAGAAAGTTGCTGTCCCGAAACAGATTTCTGTGCTTCACCGTAAAAATTCGTGTAAAATCTCTGAACATCTTTTTGAGCCGTGAATTTTTGTGCTTATGCCCCAGGTTGTTATCTAACTTTCGTTAGTTCAACATTTTTTGATTTGAGCAACAAAAGGTCTTCAAAAAAATTCGTCTTTACCTGCTAGTCTGTTTTGACAAATTTCTGCCATTTTCTGCATTTGCTTCTTGTTGGTTTCTTTTTGAGTTCTTTTGGGGAATTGAGCTTTTTAAGGAAAGTGCTACAGTAGCTAGTGTTTTAATGGAAGTTTAGTTGGTGTTAGAATTAAACCTTAAGACTTATTTATCTTGAGTGCACTAATATTGCTAATAAAGATTGTGTGAAGTTTTGTATGAAGGAAAATTTTCAAGTGTATGGAAGGAATGAGTAATGAGATGAAGGATGGACTAAAGCTCAAGCTTGGGGATGCCACGCGTGTCACCCCAAGAAATATCCAAGAAGTACAAGCGTCAAAGCTTGTTCTCATTTTGTTTTTTCGTTTGCTTTTGTTTGCTTAGTTTGCTGAATAAATTGGTTGGGACCCCTCTTTCATACATTGGTTTGCAAATAGTTTGGTTTGGTTTAGAAAAGAGTAGGAAAGTTCATACTTATGTGGTAAAAAGAGCTTGTTTTTGTCTGTGGCCTATGCTTTGTCATGCCATGCTTGATATTGTTTTGGATTTATGCTTAGTATTCTTTGTTGTAGCATGACTTTTTATAAACAATTGAGATTGCTTAATTTGCCTTGGATGAATCATGCGTTGTTTTAGCATATTAAAGCATAGCATAGTGGTATTCTCCTTTGATGCTTTATTTGGGTTGACTTGGCGCATGCTCACACCATGTTATGACTATCTCAAGTCACCATAAGCCTTTATGATCCTTTATTTTTCAACTTGTAGTATCACTTTATGCTTTGATCAATGATGTTTTGTCGCTCTGCATGATTATGGCTATTATTGCTCTCTTAGTTTGTCGCTCCCAGTCTTTTGCTAGCCTCCACAACCAAGTATGAGTTCCACTCATGATTCCAACTCCCTAAACCAAGTTATTCTAAAGAGTCTACCATACCTACCTACTAGCTTATGCTATTCCAAGTATATTCATGCTTTTGTTTACCTTCCAAATTAAACTTGTTATGAGAAAACTAGTGATTAAAGCTCTCACGAACTTGATGGCACACTTTACTTTTCTTGCCCTTAATAAACTTGAACCATTGTGTCGTCTATGTTGTATATGTTTGCACTTATTTGTTGGGAATTAGCAGAACCATACTTTCATGGAGAACGCTTTCAACATTGCACTTGGTACTTGTACCTAGTTGATATCATGCTCTTTTGTCTATGGATGTCATCGGTGTGAAATGAAAGGGGAGCTTGTAAGTCCATGGAGTTATGTATATGTGTTAGAAAAACGCCTGGGCCGCTGGTCTAATCCATGCTGACATGATGGAAACCTGCAGCGTAACCATAATGAGTTGTCTATGAAGCATTCTTCTTATAAAAAAGAGTCCTATATTGAGAAAAAAGAGAAAAGAGAAAAAAAAGAGATTATGAAAAGAGGAAAGAGAGAAAAAAAGCACCATATTCCCATGGTAAATAAGAAGATTGCTGAGATGCTCGTTGTCTGCTTGCCTTGTCATTTTGATATGGGGATTCTTCCGTATCATCGGGCAAGAGGTACCCCGTTGGTGGTTCTCTATGATACACATGTACTTACGATGACAAGAACTTACCGGTGACTAAAATTGAGTAGCATGAGGAGCGGCCCTCGTATTCAAGGGACATGAGATTTCTAACTTATACTTCGTCAAGCATGTACACCATAGTTTGTTCACTTTAACCTTAATCACTTCAAGATGCTTATGATAGGAGCAATGAGAGCTGAAAGCTATAAGTACCATAATTTTTGTAAGCTCTTTATGACACTTGAATCCCTACTTCCTTCTATGAAGGACTTTCTTCCATCATTATATTGAGTCTCCACCTTCAATCTTTATGCACCTACTTTGAGAGCATAGTGGCCATTCTTAGTTCTATGTGCATTGTCCCAAGACTAGTTGATAGATGCATAACTTGATATTGCTTGTTTTAAACTATTTGTATCTAGTCACTCTTATGAACTTTGAAGGTGTCCTATGCATTTATATTTGCTACTCTATGAGGGACAAGCTGAATACTATTATGCTATGTTTTCTATATGTGAAACAAACAAACGTCTTGCAAAGCATTGTTACTCATGAAGTATTTGTTTGTGCCTTTTCATGTTGCATCATAGTTTCTTTGCTTATTGCAAGAACTTTGTCTTTCATGTTATGATTGAAGTACTATGATCCCAGATTTGAATGTTTTACAAATACTTTGATCAAGTTTATGATGGTGCATGTCACCTCAAAAATTATTCTTTCTTTTTATCACTTACCTACTCGAGGACGAGCAGGAGTTAAGCTTGGGGATGTTGATACATTGCAAATGTATCTATAATTTTTGATGTTCCATTCTTGGTTTTATCTACTTTCTTGTGTTTTGTCCACCCTTTGGAGTACTTTTCATATGATTTCTTGGACTAACCTATTAACAAGATGCCAAAGTGCCAGTTGCCTGTTTTCTGTTGTTTTTGGTTCCAGAAAGTCAGAAAATGAATATTCTCGGAATTGGACGGGACAAAAGCCAAAGTTACTATTTTCCCGGAAGACTCACGGAGCCAAAAGGAGAGTCAGAGAGGGGCCACAGGGTGGCCACCCCCCTTTGGCGCGGACCAGCCTAGGTCGCGCTAGGGCATGGTGTGGGCCCCCTGGCTGGCCACCGACCTTTCCTCCTTCGCCTATAAGAGCCTCCCGATACCAAAACCCTAGAGACTCAATCATAAGTCCACGAAAAGTTCCGCAGCACCGCCGCCATCGAAGGAGAGATTTGGGGGACAGAAAGTCTCTGTTTCGACACCCTGCCGGGACGAGGAAGTGCCCCCGGAGCCATCTCCATCGATCTCCACCACCATCTCCATCACCATTGCTGATTCCCATGATGAGGAGGGAGTAGTTCTCTCTCGAGGCTAAGGGTTGTACCGGTAGCTATGTGTTCATCTCTCTATCTATGCATGATCATATTGTGATCATGAGCTTGTAATCTATAGATCTACCTTGCTACTCAAGTGCTTTAATAGATCTATGCTCTCCCCATGTGCGTGAAAGTGACAGCGTGCATACCATGGTGGCACTTAGGCTAGAGATTACAAATACTTGTTATGAGTTATATTTGGAGTTGGATATCTTTATGAAATTGTGGTGTTTGTTGGAACCATCTAGTGCTCAAGGTGACAGTGTGGGGTTTTCTAGATGGGAAAGACTTACTTTGAGGTGTGCTGTTATAGCCCTACCATCGATTAGAGTGTCCAACCGGAGAGTAGTTAAGAGTAGTATCATGAAGATGATATATTTATATGAGAGCGTTCACTAGTGAAAGTATGATCCCTAGGCCTTATTTCTAAGCATTGATACACCGTTTGCTATTAGATCTATTACATGTTTGCTTGCTTCTATCTTTATTTCAGTTTGCCTTCTCTTCCACGCCATCAAGCTATATTCTATCACCGTTACCACTTATAATTATCCATACCACTTGTATTTCACTATCTCTTCGCTGAACTAGTGCACCTATACACCTGACAAGTGTATTGAGTGTGTTGGGGATACAAGAGACTTCTTGTATCTTGATTGCAGGATTGCTTGAGAGGGAATACCTTTGACCACTTCCTCCCTGAGTTCGATAAACCTTGGGTAATCCACTTAAGGGAAAACTTGTTGCTGTTCTACAAACCTCTGCACTTGGAGGCCCAACAACTGTCTACAAGAATAGAAGTGCGTAGACATCATTCCTCTCCACCATGTTCCGTGCGGTGGATCTACCCGCGGTCGATCTTCCATGCGGTGGATCTCCGCGCAGTCGATCTTCCGCATAGTGGATCTGCTCGCGGTCGATCTACTTGTGGTCGATCTGCTCGTGGATCTAACTCGTATAGAGACGGGAATAAAAAGAGAAGAGGATGGGGTGGGAATTTTTTATTGAGAAAGTGGGGAGATCTAGGAGTGCGGCGGCTACCGAGTGAAGTAAGGATTTGTTGTATTATATAGGAACTAGGATTCAGATATGGGGATTAGGGTTTTTGATGAGCCTTTAGGTCGTGCCATACAACAGTATGGGCCACCGTAGCTCTGAGGGTCCATAGTAGGCTAATTCGCCGTTCACTTGTTGGTGGGACACGCTGGTTAGTGAGAGAAAGCTATATTGAAAAGTCATATATTATTCTTGCCGAAAATATACATAAATATTCTACATAGTCTAAATTGAAAAGCTATATTACTCATAAGTAAGTTAATCTAGAGCTTCCGCAAGCGGGTCTAGCGCTTCGGCCACAGACACGCACGTCGCCTTAATCACGCTTATCGCAGGAGCCACTTCGTCCTCTAATTCCTGCTTCACTTGCATCATGTTTTCTCATAGTCGGAGTCGGATAATTCAGACAAGTTGTGGACGGTGTCCTTCCACAAGGCTAGCAACACACGTTGCAGCTCCGACAAGTGTTCTTTATCAACATAAAAGACAAAGCCGCACTTCTTTTGCTCATGGTGACACACGTTCACACTCTCGTATGTGATTAGGCAATGCAGCTGTCGGCCACACTTGCAAAGTATATCGGAGTTTGATTTGAAGATGTAGGTCCACCCATCAACTTTCAATTCGATCCACCTCGGCACCATGCCCTGATGGAGAAAACCCCAAATTTGTGTTTCAAATATAAGAGATAAAAGAAATTAAATTACATAAGCACGGACTTTGCCGCCGCGCTGAACACGTGCGGCGTTCGTGCTCAGCACCTTGCGAATTATGCATCTCGATATCGCCGCTGGTAGCCGCCTCTATAGTCCCCTCCGTGTGTTAGTGAAAGCTGTAGGAAAAGGGTGTGTGGATGTGGATGAAGAGTATATAATAGAGAACACAACAATTTGGCTGTGGTGGGTCAAACCAGTAAGTGAGACCAGCCTAACTAGTCAACGTGTGTTGGTTGACCAGGCAACAACGTGAGATACACTCTGCTGTGGTATTACAATGTACGACACACTAATATATGCCTCCATCCATCTATTACGGCATTACAATGCACCGGCCTACCTGGACACCTACCACGACACCGAAATCCGTAGGTACCCTGTGTGCTTAGGCGTATAATTGACTGCCGCAGAAAAAAGGTGCCACGATTGCTCATTCTTTGCGTATCCAACTATTGCAGCTATTTTTCGCTTATGCCGCACAAAAATCCGTCGGGTATCGGGTATTTTTTATAGTGCTACAATATATGTTGTAATCCCTTATTATTTTTAGCCCCAAAACCATAAGTGTCAACTTTTCAAAGCATAAAATTTGATATTTCCTTAGCATAGTGTGGTGTCTTCCGAAGGTGTTGTTTGTCAAGATCAACTTAAAATCTTCACTACTAGGAAAATACTTATAGGAGGCACCCTATAGGGGGCACTGTCTAATGTCCACGCTGCTATTAATACTGACGGTGCATAGAAACAAGCAACGCCCCTGATAGCATGTCATTGGTGCCGTGGGGCTGCTGGTGGCAACCCCTCCAGAAGAATAGGCCCCATGCGCTAGACTGGCTGTAAATAGTAGAGAAGGGATGCTATGTTTCCACGCCCTCAGTAAATAGGTATCGGAGGGGGGTTGAAACTTCCCACGCCGCAAATTGTGGCAGTATCAGGGGCATGACCACATATGCCAACACCCCCAACACCGCTGATAAATGCTTGACGCGACACATCAAGCACGCACGTCTATAGAGAAGAACCAGTGACCCGCTAGTGGCTAAGAGCAAGCACAACATGTGGTGGTGTCTAAGGGAAAAGGTGAACTCGAGTCTAAGGAAAGAAAAGAGCTCCACTGTTTAGGCTCAACGAGTGGGATCCAGTCTAGTCCATTTTCCCCACCAAACTCCTCCTCATCCTCCCCTGAACGAAGCCACGGGGATAGATATGATTTTTTATTCAGCTAGGCTCTATGTCTAGTATTACTGGCCGAGTTAAAGCATTGTATAAAGAGCTAACCGAGAAAGAACCGTTCTCAGTTAGATTCCATCGAAATTCATCTGGCTCATCTGTCAACTGGACCTGTGCCAATCTATGTAGCAGCATGATCCAAGAGTCAAGTCTGACACCAGTTAAATCCCTTCTTAACGTTATATTGGATGGAAAAGATTCCAATACAGTAGCGATCGTCTCCTCCTTATAGTGAACAATGGAATACAATGCTGGATATTGTTCTAGTACTGGGCTCTGTGTGGGGAATCTTTTTCTTAGCCACCCTCTCTCCACTGGTTAGACATGGGTCTAAGGTTTCTTAGGCTCAGTGATTTCATCATGTTGCGCTTGCTCTAAACGACATCAATCCCTCTCCCTCTTTCATATAGTACACCAACCGACTCATCTTCCTCTTCACGTAATACATTGGATGGCTCCTCTCTCCCTCTTATCATAGTAGAAAGTTTATCCGCCAACGGACGTTAGCGTAAACAAGGGGGTGAGATGGATGGGAGAGGCTCCGCCTACGCGGAAAGGAGAAGAACGCAACCTCAAGCAGGTTGTCGTCCTCAAGAAGGTAACGACCACCAAGGCCGACGAGATCTCATGCTCACCTCGATGCCTGCGGTGATGTTACCTTGTCAGGGACTATAGCTCGCAAAGAGGCGATGGAGGCGGCCAGCCGCTAGCTCAGGCCAGTCACGGTTGCAACACCCAAGAAAATTGGGGCGCGGGTCTCAACGCCACCTGTAATAACAACTTTGACGTTCGGTGCGGCAACACTCCTGATATATGAGTTAGTGGCGGCACACGCAAGACACGTTTCAGGTAAACATTTACCAGCGGTCCAGTCAATGCATTAGATTAACTTTTATGGGCGCCGCCGATAAACCTATCGCTAAACGAAGCGGAAACGAACGAAACTGAGTGGTGCCACATTTGTTTTCATATTATTTTGCGGAGGTAGAAACGAATACAGAAACCCCCAAAACAAAAACAGAAGCAGATATTGTCGGAAGTAGATACAGACCGACTATGGTGCATACGCGAAACCGTGGAGATTTTACCCAGGACAAAGAAAACCCTGGAATCATGCAACAAATCTCAAGCATTCTAGAAAACCAACAAAACAATTCCGTGATTATATATAGCACAGTGCTAGGCTTACAAGAGAATAATGGAATGGTCATTTCGTGGAAGCCTCCTCGAATGCATCAAGGGATTACATAGTCTCCAGTACTGGGATGAGCAACTTTGCAAGATTGGCTTGAAAAGATCATGTTTTGTATCGGTTGGATTTGGCCATGCACACTAACCCTAAACGGAAATTCCATATTAGACGGAAACAGAAATGTCATTTTCAACACTATTCTGTTTTCGTTTCCGTTTTCATTGGGCAAAATTCCGTTTCTGTTTCCATATTTTCATTCCATTTTCCATTTTCCTTGAAAAAGTCAAAAAGAAATTTTTCGCTTCACTTTCATCCCTAGCTACTAGTGCTTGTGCCATATATCAAATACTAGCATATACTTGTGTAAATTGGTTGAACTGTAGATTTAAGTTGTACCGATAAAAAATTCTGGGTTGTCGGAATGGATTGCCAATTGCTGTAATTTGGTTCCAGAATTGTTTGACAGTCTGTACAAATTCAACACCCAATTTCGAGGACCATGTGGCCGCTAGAAATTGATCCGACACATATGCCAAACATTGGTTTAGAACTGGCATCAATGCCAACGCTGCTCTCTACTATACAATCCATTCCCCTGAACACATCATTTTGCACATGCTGTATAGCTTGGTGCGCATGCTGGTTGCTACTTGCAATAAAGCCGGATGACACGCAGTGTCACAATTAATTATGACACCCAAACTCGCACGCGATTTAGGCAGCCAGTTTAGGTAGCCGCACGCTGGTATAGAATCCTGTCCTTTAGTTCCAAAAAAGACGGCCTCTTTCTTCTTCGTCTTTCGAGATCTAGCTCCAACATTCGGATCGATCATGCGAGGTATATTAGCACGTGGCAGCAGTAACCGCGAAGGATCTTTCGCCATCGCGCCAACCAGAATTAGGCCCCCCATGGTCCCGTTTGTGTTCCTCTTTTCAGGTGGGCGCTTTATTATTCTGATAAGCGGAGTTGGAGGCTGGCGATCGATCGATCGCCTCGGCGGCGGGCGGTAAGTGAACGAACCGAGGAGGAAAAGGTGAGCGGAACAAGGGAGGAAACGTGCCCCCGGGTGCGGTGAAGTGAAGATCTTACCGGGAAAGTGGGCGGAACCGATGGGGACAAATTTAGGGCGTTTCGTGGTCCGGCGGCGGTGGCGGAGAAGAAGAAAGGAAGCGGGTGAGAACTTTCTAGCGTCTCGTCGCGTCGCGTGGGGCGTGGCCACCAGGCCGGCTGGACGGGTGTCCCGCTCCTCCCACACCCGGCGCCAGTTCTGCTCCACGAGAGGGCAGCAGCCGCGCGGTGCGGTGCACCGGCAGTGACGCATCGTCGCTCGTCAGCGCCTCCCCCGCCTCGCGCCCAGGAATTTCCATTGGTTGCTGTGGAAATTTTTAGGTTGGGTTGGCGCTACCGGACAGGTAGGTCGCGAGGTCGAAAACGATCTGCGTGTGTGTATATGGATTTTATTGCTTTGGTTATGTTGCATCATAACCACAAGTTGGATTATGACAGATTTCATCAACTGCTCGTTTTGGGGATATTCGTGAGTATAGCAAGGGGAACAAGTGCTCTAATACTAGTATCGTGTGTGTTAAGCTCGACAAGTGTCAAACAATGACATTTCTCTCGTGGTAACTACCGATCACGGTGACGGGTATGCATTGCTTTTGGACTATTCCTCCGTCAATCTGTACATACATCTCGGGTGTTTCCTTGTTCAGCTCCACCCCATAAAAGGACGGTGTCGTCTTTCTCCTCCATTCCTCTGTCAACTTGTACCTACGTGAAACAAATTTACTGCCCTGTCAGTGGTAAAAACAATCCTTACCAAAAAATTAAGAAAATGGAATATAGGTTTTAGTGCACCCACTCACCGGATCATAGAAAAAAAACACCCCAACCCTTAGAGGCAATCTAGGGTGTACGCCGCCGCCGCCACCCGAGCGCTGCTGGAAAAAGTCCAGGCGGGGAGATGATGGCGGTGGCGGGGCCTTCCTCCACCGTGGTTCGTGGCTCTAGGGATCGGCTGTGGTGCATCCGCTTCCGGGTGTCCCGGTTCAATGTGTGCATGGTCTGGCGTCGGGGCGTGGCGATGTGGCCTCTTCCACCATCAATAGCTCGCCACAGGGGTGGTGGTACCGCTACGAATTAGGACATGTGCAGTTAATTCTCGACGACAAGGACGTTCCCGTGGGGCATGGAAGAAGACATCGGATATGAGCCCGTTTCGTATAGCTTAATAGGATTGATAGGTGTAACTACCTCGGACCCTACGCTCTAAGTTTAAGCCTGGATGAATCGGAAGTGGTTAAAATAGTACAGCGGGGGCCCAGGGGCCACCCACGTGTAGACCCGTCGGCCGTCCTAACCACTTCCAAGACATCGGGACAAGAGCAAGCGGCGTAGGCAACAGGCGAAGAGATCAAATACATATACAAGTGAGTATGTATGCAAGCTACCATACAACAGTTCTCAAAGCCATTCCATCTAAAAGAAATAGAAATATTGCAACGCCATACGGCAAGATCTAAATATCCTAGATAGAGATAATAGTTTAGGATAGCTCCTCATACATCAACCATCAGAGTATCAAGCGGAAGCAGGAAACAAGATCTGAGTACGGACAAGAAGCAAATCGACATAAGATGCCACATAAGTAAGCACATCCCGCCCACAGATCTCGTGGATCCCCATCCCTGGAATCTCTACACCGAGTGATCGTTGCCAACATCATCGGACTCCTCTACCCAGTATCCATCTTGCGAATATACATGTTCATTTGAATCAAACAATTTATCGTGTGAGACCCTAGGGGTACTCAGCAAGTCTTTATGCCTCTAAAGGGGACATATACCTAGGGTGACGCAATTGCTTTAAAAGATAATAACTAACAAGTCTATAGATACTCGCTAACCATCCGCCTAACCAATGATAGACGGATGTCCGTTAATTAGAAACAACAGTTATAACAATATAAAATAACAGATCCATCCTCTTTCTCGCTTACCAACGAGAAAGCGGACGAACAACCCATCCGTTGGCATTTGTATTAACCATTCCATGAGTATTGCACTATTTACTAGTCAGGTATTTAGTCAAATTAAAAGCGGTACTTTAGTTATACTTGTCTATGATCGAGAAACTGTGCTCCAAGTTGTCCATAACCGCGGACACGGCTTTCAGAAAGATTTACCCTGCAGGGGTGCACAAATAGCAACACACACTCGATCAACCTCGGAAAAACCAACTCAAAACCCAACGAGGCATTCACGACAAAGCGATCACAGGATTCATAAAATATTTCAGGAGGCCACCCCATTAAGCTACCCGCAACGAAGTTGGCCGACTCCAAGACGGACCCAAGGTTTGCGTCAATGACTGTAAACGACTGGGAACCCGAAAATGTGACTGGACTTGTCGATACCGCGAAAACAATCCGCATCCAAAACAGTACAGGTGCTCCACGCACAATCTTAAATAAAGCAGTAAAACATGGCATAAGTACAGGATAGTAAATAACACCCCAAACTAGTTTGCGGCCCCAAGAAATAGAAATGAATCAAGCTCTGGCCCAGGGGGATCCATAAGGCCTCCCGGATGTAGATAGTGCGAATAGTCAAGGAACAGGAATCAAGTACTCGGGGTCCTACGAGACACAAGTGAGCATGAAGAACCAAATAACAGATATTGCTCACCGGTGCCTCTTTCATTAGTTATCCCATTACTACTCAGGTTAAGTTCTTTGGGTACCTCGTTATCCATCAGACACTCACATACCCTACACATGATGTTCTACGACTCGCATGGCTCAAACAACTCCTGTAGTAATGGCTCATGGGATAGAGGAACAAGCTTCGGTGAGGTTTAAAAGTAAAGGCTATGCAGTACTTGGGATTCAATTTAATGCAATCGCGACTCAATGATGCAAGAATAAGATAGAGGCAATAGGTACCATATGTATGCAAGCATGTGGTAGTGCTTGCCTGGCAGCTCAGTTGAAGCGAGAGACAAGTCTGGGTAGTACTCCTGGGATTCCTGATATTTTCCCTGCTCGGCGTCTATTCGAAAGAAGAACCAAACAAACAAGGGCCAAAATAAATAAAGTGCACAAGTATATAAATAAAATGCGTCAAGCAAACAAGCATGTCATGATGAATGATGCACAATTACATGGCAATAAAGTAGCATGGCATGGGTGAGGTGTGGGGTACAAGAATAAAGCATTTTATTAAGTTTTAGTCATGTTTTGCTCCCATAACACTTGCTGTCTACTTAATATTTATATGATGCATGCTACAATTTAGAACATGGAATGCATAAACAGAACGGGCTCGTCACGCTGATCGATTTAGATATATTATTTGTCAAATTTGGAGTTATAGAATTAAAGTTATTAATTAATTAAGAAAAGGGCATTTTATTGCAATTAAACAATTTCGAAAAAAATTAAATTAGTCAAACATTATTTTGGATGGCATATTTGAAACCCTCACCTTTTTGTGATTCAAAAACATATATTATTTGTAATTACCAATTTAAAAGTTATTAAAAACTGGATTTAAATTCATATTTAAACATTTCTGAAATTGTTTTTATAAAACAGAAAAACACAAATACTTTTTATACCGGGGCAGAGCTAGCCACTACAGCTTACAGGTGGGACCGAGCTGACTGGGCAGCAGGGGCGAGCTGGTGGCGTTCCTTCTCACTGCGGGGCTAGCTAGCCGGTGAGACTGACGGGCGGGGCCCACGCATGTAGGGACCCACACGCGGGTGCACCAGCCGAGGCATGCCACGCGGCAGATCCGAGGGAGTGCGGGTGGGAACAGCGGAAAGTCGAGGTACCTTTCCGTAAAACTGCTCAGGGGCTGACAGGTGGGGTTCGGATGGAGCGCGGGTTGATGAATCAAAAGCTGTGGTACCTTTTTGTTAAAAGGCCACAGAGGCAGACAGGTGGGACCTGGGGGAGCGCGGGTTTGAGGGAGTAAAAAGGTGGGGGGGGGTTCTGAAAGATGTACACAGCTACTGTTTTTCTTCAGGTTCTTGTGGCTTGTCGGTCGGCCAGGCGCGACGACGCAATGGGCTCGAACCCGATCGATCGATCATGCAGCGGCGCGATCACTGGGCTGGCTTGGGTTGTTGGTGGAAAAGGGCTACGCGGCTACAAGTTCCTCTGCGATGCCACGGCGAGGAAAATCGATGACAACGCTGGCGCCTGAAGGGCGTTCACAAAATCAAAGCAATGGCGTGTTCAGGAAGCGAAGAAGGCCAAGAGGGTGTCAGGGAGGTGCGGCGGCTCACCGCGGGGAGGTTGGAGGAGGTGGTTCGGTCCGCGACGCAGAGGATCGTCGGAGACGCTGGTGCTCCCGCGGCTAGGGTTTCGTCAGGACGACGGCGTGTGCAATGGGGTTGGGCGTCTCCTCCTCGACGCCGTGTACAGGGGCGACGCCGGGGTCCTCGCTTCCTTCCTCGACACCCCAACAACCTCGCCCGCCTCCTCGATCTGTGGTGGAACACCGATGCCGATGTCGGCGGCCGGTGGTGGAAGAAGTGGTGGCAGGGGGAGATGGGGAAAAGGGCTGCGGCGTAGGGCCTGGGGTAGGATCTGGGCTGCACGGCAGAGAGAAGGGGTAGATAGGGACGGGAGGGGAGATGCCGTGGTGGCTCGGGTGGGGCCGGCTGGTCAGCGAGAGAGAGAGAGGGGAGGCTCGGTGTGGCATGGAGGCTCGGTCTAGGGTTAGGTTAGGGGGTGATGGGGCTCGACATGGTTAGGGTTAGGCCGAGCCAAACCACAAGGGGTAGTGGTGAGGGTGGCCAGGGCTAGGGTAAGGAGGGTAAGGTGAGGGTAACTAGTGTTTAGAATATCTTAGCTTAGAGCTTGAGCTAGGGTTTAAAGGTCACATGGAAGGAAAGAAAAGAAAAGAGAAGCCCCAAGGAATATGCTCATGCAAGGATAGGTATGAAGAAAGATTAAAGGAGACAGGATGTCCTATTAAGTTCCTTTGAAAAGGGCTGATTAAAGAACTCCCAACCCAACAAGCTTTACTCCAAAATTCAAAAAGGATCCAAATAGAGAAGGTATGGCAAGCTTGCATGGGCCATGCATAATAATAAATGCTCCCTCTAGTGGTGAAAACCATTAGAATATTTCATGGCATTTATGAAAAACAAGGTTTCAATATTTTGAATAGGGCCCAACCAAAGGAATGGAAACTTGTTTACCACATGGATTAAATAGAAGATCATGCATGAATATAAGGTGTCCAAGCTTGTGTGTATGTGCCACTAGCCAACATGAACCACGATGGTATTCCTACATGAGCTTATATTCAAATTTAACCCATATGGAAGCTTGACAAGGGATTCCACTCACATAGCATGCAAAAGTGGCCATGTGGCTCTCATATACCAATAATGTGAAAACAACATAGATCATGTATGGGAGCATGTAGAAAGGCAAGAGGATCCATCTTTATATATGTGAGCTAGACAAAAGCCAAAATAAATGCAAATGCCCACATATAGTTTGGATGGTGGAATTATAAGGTGGTGACAAGGTTAAGGTGGTGGAGTCAAAAGAGATATGCGCACAACTCAACTTGGGCATGAAGCAATTTATCAAGAAGCAAATACAATATATCAAGAGGCAAATACAAGTGATCCAAATGCATATGGGATAAGAACCAAATTAAAGGGGTTTTATATGATGCTCAAATGCAAGGTGGCATGATGATATGAGCATGATATAATTATGATGCAACAATTATATGTAGGAAGTAGCATTTTATTATTAGACCATGTAGCATTACAGATGAGACAGATGGGATGCTACAACTCTCCCCCACTAAACAGGAATCTTGCCCCGAGATTCTAAGAAGAAGAAGAAGACACGAAGAGGGTAGGATACTTGGCACGGAGCTCATCCTCGCGTTCCCAAGTGGCTTCATCAACAGAATGGTGCGACCACTGCACCTTGCAGAACTTGATGGTTCCTCAAGACTGCTAAATCTCTCTCAATCATTTCAAGAAGAACATGGAGTTCTTTTCACCTCTGTCTCGTCAAGTAACCTTTTGAAATCCTCTCGTTCCATCTTGTATCCTCAATCCAGCGAAGGCCGTGAAGACTTTTCAGATCTTTTGTAATCCTTCTATTTAAGTTGGCGCTATCTTAATCTATCTGTGGAACCCTTCATCTGGTTGCCATGTGCTTCCTTCATATTTTTCCGGTGGCTTGAGACTTCCGACATGACGACATCATCATATTTATCTATCTTGAATCCGGCGAATCGTTTGCATCTATCCTAGTTTTCTAACAGAGTTCCATGAGTTGTCCTTGTCAAGATCTTCAGTCTGTTTTGGTAGTTGGGTTGCTTAATTTTCCTATTCTTGTGCGGAGTAATGCTTTGAGTGCGGGATGGAGTAGCTACCATACCACTACTCTTATCATTCGCTTTTGTACAATGAATTGGTGAATTAATGTGATTCCACTCATTCCACGGAAGTTAGAAGTGGCCTTTATCCCTCGATACTTTTACTTCCGTCCTTGTTTTTCCGGAGTGCTCTCTCGAAGAAGGTAATTCTTGATCTCTTGTTGGTGGCTGCATCTACACGTAGCAAAATCTTCAATGATCTGGTGGAAACCAATGCAAAATCTTCTCTGTCTTCTTTTCTCTACCGGTGTTCGACATCCTCAAACAAGATGGAAGGAAACTATATATGTCTTCAATCTGTCAAATCCCTTTCTCTTGGTAAAGCCAATTATGGTTGATGCCATCAGTCGCAAATCTATTGCATTATCCTCAAGGTTAAACAAAGCAATAAGTATCTATACAATAAACTTCAGATCCTCCATATTATTTTCTTCTCGGGATTCTACCATAATCTAGCATCACCTCTTTCTCTTGAAGATATATCCACGCACCTCAATTGCGTGATCTTTTGGTTCATACTGGCGCAATAAGAAGCTCATCCGAGAAGTCCTCAATTCAAATCCTTCCGTTGATATCAAGGCACTTTATTGTTTGAAGGCAATAATGTTTCCCCAATCTTCATTCCTTTAATCTTTGGGAAGATAAATGCTATTTTCATAGTGGTTGATAACCTGTCCAAAGTAGCTCTTTTCTTCCGGCGAGACAAAGATTCATCTTCTCTTGTATCTGTAAACCTTAAATCTTAATGGTGTGTCGTTTCTTTATCCCTGATACATCGTCCTTTCTATTTCTTTCACAAGTGGTTCTATTCTTCTATCAGGTTTCTCGAGAAAACCAGAGCTATGTTCATCCTATCCTTCTTGTCTCACGACAATCCTCCAGTTCCTTCTTCCTCTTGTTTCTATAGCAAAACACAAGACTCGCAACAAGCCTAGCAAGTTTTTGCAAGGTGCAGTGGTCGCACCATTCCGTGATCATCCTTTTGGGAACGTGAAGGTCACCTTCATTCCGAACACCCGCCTCTTCTTGTGTTTTTTTTTCTTTAGGAATCTCGGGGCGAGATTCTTGTTTAGTGGGGGAGAGTTGTAGCATCCCAATTGTCTAACATTTGCAATGATACTAGCCTAGTATATATAATGCTACCTTCCTACATATAATTGTTGCATCATAATTATATCATGCTCATGCCATCATGACACCTTGCATTTGAGCATCATATAAAACCCTTTTCATTTGGCTCTTATCTCATATGCACTATTAATTGTATTTGCCTCTTGATATCTTGTATTTGGTTCTTCATAAATGCTTGATGCCCAAGTTGAGTTGGGGGCATATCTTTTATTAACTTCACCACCTTCACTTGTCACCACCTTATAATTCCACCATCCTAATTATACATGAGCTTTTACATTTTTCCTTTGGCATTTAAATCTAGATAATATGTGTTGGGATGGATCCACTTCTATTTCCACATGCTACCATATATGCATCATGTTGTTCTCACAATGTGGATATGTGGCAAACCACATGGCCACCTTGGCATGCTATATGAGTATTTTTCTTGTCTAGCTCCCATATAGTTTGGTTTGGAGTATTTAATCACGTATGAATATAAATGTGGCTATATACCTACCTAGTGGGACATACACACTAGCAAGTCCAAATTATATTCAAATTTGATCATCTCCATCTACTCCACATGGAACCTCCATTTAAATTCTTTTGGCTTGGCCTTATCTCCATATTTTAGGGATGCATGGGAATAAATGCCATGCGACTTTATTTTGTTTTCACAAAATTAAACATGGCATTTACTATTCATGCATGGGCCATGCAAGATCACCACCATCTTATTTTCTCTTTTGGTTTTCCTTTGATTTTGAGTGTATCTTTTCTTTTGTTGAGCTCCCCTTTTTCTCTTACTCAACCTCCTCATATTGATCCTTGTTTTTCCTTGCCATGTGCATCAAGATCCTCACCTCACTCCATATCCATCTCCCCCCCTTATGCTTGATCACGCACATGATCATGCAACACCTAAAACCCTAACCCTACCACCTTACCCCTACCCTAAACCCTCATCTCCCTTTCTCTCTACCTAACCTTACCACCCTAACCACCCCATCCCGAGCCACCCCCTCTCCAACCCTAACCCGAGCTACCCCCAACCCTAGCTCCAGGCCACCCCGACCCTCCCCTCTCCTCTCTCTCTCTCGCTGCAACCAGGCCCCACCCGAGCCTCTCCTTCCCCTCTGCCGGCCCCAGCTGCAGCCACCCTGTCCTGGCCTCGGTCCACGTCGAGCACGTGAGGGAGAGGAGGAAAAGGTGGCCACCCGACCACCTTTTTCTAACCCGAGCCACCACGGCATCTCCCCTCCCGTCCCTATCTACTCCCTTCCCCCTGCCGTGCAGACCCCAGATCCCTCCCCAGGCCGCTGCGCCGCTCCCCTTCCTTCCTTCCCCTGCCACCATCTCCTCCATCGCCGTCCACCTACCTTCGGCATAGGCGACCACCACAAGCTCGCGGAGGCGGGCGAGGTCGTTGAGGTGTCGAGGAAGCCAAGGAGGCCCCAGCGTCACTCTTGTACACGGTGTCGAGGAGGAGAAGCCCTGTACCCGCAGCACACCGCCAACGTCGCCGACAAAACCCTAGCCGCGGTGCGCTTGCGTCTCCGCCGATCATCCGCTTCCCGGCCCGATCCGTCACCACCAGCACCACCGCGGTGAGCCCCCGTTCCCCCCAGACATCCTCTCGCTGTGATCCGCTTCCTGTGCACGCCAAGCGCTCCGACGAGCACCCTCGGTGTACGGTGTTCGCCGGCGGTCTTTCCGCTACGCCATGTAGATACTTCTAGCAGACTTTTTCCACCAACAACCCCACCCAGCCGTAGCGGTCGCCGTCGCCTGTGCACGAGCGATCGGTCGCGAGTTCGAGTCGTCGCCTCGCCGCGCCGCGCCGCTCTGTCAGTTTCGTCAGAAGATGCCCTGGAAGAAAAACAGTAACGCGGGTCACATTTCCAGATAACCCCCACCGTTTTGCCGGCTCAACCCGCGCTCCCCTAGGTCCCACCTATCATCGGCTGAGGCTGTTTTACAAAAAGGCACCTGAGTTTCCTAAACCCTCAACCCGCGCTCCCCCGTTGTGCCGCGTGGCAAGCCCCCTCTCGCCCGCTGTCGCGTGGGTCCGTTTTACCGCAGGACCCACCTGTCTGTCTCGTGGGTTAGGACGCCTCATGTAGGAAAAAGTTCTCTCGCCTTTTTTTTTTTTCAGCTCGGTCCCACCTGTCTGTGTCTGTGGCTAGGTTTCTCCGGGTGGAAGAAGTATATGCATTTATCTGTTTTATAAAATGACTTTTAGAAATGTTTAAATATGAATTTAGAATTTGTTTTAATAATTTTTAATTGGTAATTCCAAATAATACAAACAATATATGTTTTTGAATCAGAAAAATGTGAGGAATTCAAATATGCTATTCAAAATAATGTTTGACTATTTTAAATTTTCGAAATTGTTTAATTGCAATAAAATGCCCATTTCTTAATTAATTAATAACTTTAATTCTTTCTGTTTATGCATTCCATGTTCTGAATTGCAGCATGCATCGTATAAATATTAAGTGGACAGCAAGTGTTATGGGAAAACATGACTAGAACTTAATAAAATGCTTTATTCTTGTACCCATGCCATGCTACTTTATTGCCATGTAATTGTGCATCATTCATCATGGCATGATTGTTTGTGACATTTTATTTATATATGCTTGTACACTTTATTTATGTTGGCCCTTGTTGTTTGGTTCTTCTTGAATCCCAGGAATACTACGAGATCCATCTCTCGTTTCAACTACCACATGCTTGCATACATATAGTACCTATTGCCTCTATCTCATTCTTGCATCATTGATATCCTAAACTATTTTCTCTATCTAGGATATTTGGATCTTGCCGTATGGCATTGCAATATTTCTATTTATTTTTATCCTAGATCCAAATATTGCAACGCCATACGGCAAGATCCAAATATCCTAGATAGAGATAATAGTTTAGGATAGCTCCTCATACATCAACCATCAGAGTATCAAGCGGAAGCGGGAAACAAGATCCGAGTACGGACAAGAAGCAAATCGGCATAAGATGCCACATAAGTAAGCACATCCCGCCCACAGATCTCGTGGATCCCCATCCCCAGAATCTCTACACCGAGTGATCGTTGCCAACATCATCGAACTCCTCTACCCAGTATCCATCTTGCGAATACACCTGTTCATTTGAATCAAACAATTTATCGTGTGAGACCCTAGGGGTACTCAGCAAGTCTTTATGCCTCTAAAGGGGACATATACCTAGGGTGACGCAATTGCAGCAAAAGATAATAACTAACAAGTCTATAGATACTCGCTAACCATCCGCCTAACCAATGATAGACGGATGTCCATTAATTAGAAACAACAGTTATAACAGTATAAAGTAACAAATCCATCCTCCTTCTCGCTTACCAACGAGAAAGCGGACGAACAACCCATCTGTTGGCATTTGTATTAACCATTCCATGAGTATTGCACTATTTACTAGTCAGGTATTTAGTCAAATTAAAAGCGATACTTTAGTTATACTTGTCTATGATCGAGAAACTGTGCTCCAAGTTGTCCATAACCGCGGACACGGCTTTCAGAAAGATTTACCATAGGTGCACAAATAGCAACACACACTCGATCAACCTCGGAAAAACCAACTCAAAACCCAACGAGGCATTCACGACAAAGCGATCACAGGATTCATAAAATATTTTAGGGGGCCACCCCATTAAGCTACCCACAACGAAGTTGGCCGACTCCGAGACGGACCCAAGGTTTGTATCAATGGTTGTAAACGACTGGGAAACCGAAAATGTGACTAGGCTTGTTGATACCGCGAAAACACTCCGCATCCAAAACAGTACAGGTGCTCCACGAACAATCTTAAATAAAGTAGTAAAACATGGCATAAGTACAGGATAGTAAATAACACCCCAAACTAGTTTGTGGCCCCAAGAAATAGAAATGAATCAAGCTCTGGCCTAGGGGGATCCATAAGGCCTCCCGGATGTGGATAGTGCGAATAGTCAAGGAACAGGAATCAAGTACTCGGGGTCCTACAGGACACAAGTGAGCATGAAGAACCAAATAATAGATATTGCTCACCGGTGCCTCTTTCATTAGTTATCCCATTACTACTCAGGTTAAGTTGTTTAGGTACCTCGTTATCCATCAGACACACATACCCTACACATGTTGTTCTATGACTCGCATGGCTCAAACAACTCCTATAGTAATGGCTCATGGGATGGAGGAACAAGCTTCGGTGGGGTTTAAAAGTAAAGGCTATGCAGTACTTGGGATTCAATTTAATGCAATCGCGACTCAATGATGCACGAATAAGATAGAGGCAATAGGTACTATATGTATGCAAGCATGTGGCAGTGCTTGCCTGGCAGCTCAGTTGAAGTGAGAGACGGATCTGGGTAGTACTCCTGGGATTCCTGATATTTTCCCTGCTTGGCGTCTATTCGAAAGAAGAACCAAACAAACAAGAGCCAACATAAATAAAGTGCACAAGCATATAAATAAAATGCGTCAAGTAAACAAGCATGCCATGATGAATGATGCACAATTACATGGCAATAAAGTAGCATGGCATGGGTGAGGTGTGGGGTACAAGAATAAAGCATTTTATTAAGTTTTAATCATGTTTTGCTCCCATAACACTTGCTGTCTACTTAATATTTATATGATGCATGCTCCAATTCAGAACATGGAATGCATAAACAGAACGGGCTCGTCGCGCTGATCGATTTAGACATATTATTTGTCAAATTTGGAGTTATAGAATTAAAGTTATTAATTAATTAAGAAAAGGGCATTTTATTGCAATTAAACAATTTCGAATTTTTTTAAATTAGTCAAACATTATTTTGGATGGCATATTTGAAACCCTCACCTTTTTCTGATTCATAAACATATATTATTTGTATTATTTGTAATTACCAATTTAAAAGTTATTACAAACTGGATTTAAATTCATATTTAAACATTTCTGAAATTGTTTTTATAAAACAGAAAAACACAGATACTTTTTATACGGCGAGCTAGCCACCGCAATGACAGTGGACCGAAATGATGGACAGCGTGGCGCAGGTTGGGCCGCGTTTTCACTGCTGGGCTAGCTAGCCTGAGATCGACGGCGGCCCACGACAAAGGACCCACACGCGGGCGTGCCACGCGGCAGATCCGAGGGAGCACGGGTGGGAACAGCGGAAAGTCAAGGTACCTTTCCGTAAAACTGCTCAAGGGCTGACAGGTGGGGTTCGGATGGAGCGCGGGTTGATGAATCAAAAGCTGTGGTACCTTTTTGTTAAAAGGCCACAAAGGCAGACAAGTGGGACCTGGGGGAGCGCGGGTTTGAGGGAGTAAAAAGGTGGGGGGTTTTCTGAAAGATGTACACAGCTACTGTTTTTCTTCCAGGGTTTATCGACAAACTGTCGATTGGCCTTGTGCGCAATGAGGGCTCGAACCATGATCGATCGATCACGCCAGCGGCGACACCGGGTTGGCTTGGGTTGTTGGTGGAAAAGGGCTACGTGGCTAGAAGTCCCTCTGCGACGCCACGGCGAGGAAAACCGACCACGAACGCCAGCGCACAGAGGGCGTTCGTCAAAACGAGCGACACGTTCAGGAAGCGAAGACGGCCAAGAGGGTGTCAGGGAGGTGCGGCGGCTCACCGCGGGGAGGTTGGAGGAGGTGGTTCGGTCCGCGACACAGAGGATCGTCGGAGACGCTGGCGCTCCCGTGGCTAGGGTTTCGTCGAGACAACGACGTGTGCGACGGGCTGGGTGTCTCCTCCTCGACGCCGTGTACAGGGGCGACGCCAGGGTCCTCGCTGCCTTCCTCGACACCCCAACAACCTCGCCCGCCTCCTCGATCTATGGTGGAATGCCGATGCCGACGTCGGCGGACGGTGGTGGAAGAGGTGGTGGCAGGGGGAGATGGGGAAAAGGGTTGCGGCGCAAGGCCTGGGGTAGGATCTAGGGCTGCACGACAGAGAGAAGGGGTAGATAGGGACGGGAGGGGAGATGCCGTGGTGGCTCGGGTGGGGCCGGCTGGTCAGCGAGAGAGAGAGAGAGAGGGGAGGCTCAGTGTGGCATGGAGGCTCGGTCTAGGGTTAGGTTAGGGGGTCATGGGGCTCGACATGGTTAGGGTTAGGCCGAGCCAAACCACAAGGGGTGGTGGCCACAGATGGAGGGTGGTGAGGGTGGCCGGGGCTAGGGTAAGGAGGGTGAGGTGAGGGTAACTAGTGTTTAGAAGATCTTAGCTTAGAGCTTGAGCTAGGGTTTAAAGGTCACATGGAAGGAAAGAAAAGAAAAGAAAAGAGAAGCCCCAAGGAATATGCTCATGCAAGGATAGGTATGAAGAAAGATTAAAGGAGACAGGATGTCCTATTAAGTTCCTTTGAAAAGGGCTGATTAAAGAACTCCCAACCCAACAAGCTTTACTCCAAAATTCAAAAAGGATCCAAATAGAGAAGGTATGGCAAGCTTGCATGGGCCATGCATAATAATAAATGCTCCCTCTAGTGGTGAAAACCATTAGATATCTCATGGCATTTATGAAAAACAAGGTTTCAATATTTTGAATAGGGCCCAACCAAAGGAATGGAAACTTGTTTACCACATGGATTAAATAGAAGATCATGCATGAATATAAGGTGGCCAAGCTTGTGTGTATGTGCCACTAGCCAACATGAACCACAATGGTATTCCTACATGAGCTTATATTCAAATTTAACCCATATGGAAGCTTGACAAGGGATTCCACTCACATAGCATGCAAAAGTGGCCATGTGGCTCTCATATACCAATAATGTGAAAACAACATAGATCATGTATGGGAGCATGTAGAAAGGCAAGAGGATCCATCTTTATATATGTGAGCTAGACAAAAGCCAAAATAAATGCAAATGCCCATATATAGTTTGGATGGTGGAATTATGAGGTGGTGACAAGGTTAAGGTGGTGGAGTCAAAAGAGATATGCTCACAACTCAACTTGGGCATGAAGCAATTTACCAAGAAGCAAATACAATATATCAAGAGGCAAATACAAGTGATACAAATGCATATGGGATAAGAACCAAATGAAAGGGGTTTTATATGATGCTCAAATGCAAGGGGGCATGATGACATGAGCATGATATAATTATGATGCAACAATTATATGTAGGAAGTAGCATTTTATTATTAGACCATGTAGCATTACAGATGTTAGACAGATGTGATGCTACAATAGGATACTCATATCAACAAGTTGCAACTTCTTTTTCGGAAACTTATCTGAAAAGAACTCTAAGATTAAGCGTGATTGGTCTAAACCAATTTGAGGATGGGTGACCGACTGGAAAGTTATTCATGGGTGCGCACGAGTAAGGACAAAGTGCGCAGAAGAGACTCGTGTTGGTCTGTGGAGTTAGTCTAAAGATCCTAGTAAGCTGCCAGTGATGACCATCCAGTGGTTCAGCCGGTGTCGGGTGCAAAGTATGCCACCGAAAGCTTGTTCCAGCCTTGGCTAGAACCGATGATGTGGCACTTGGCGGACACTGTGACCACATTAGAGGTGATGTAAGTGCAAATCTCATTTCTTGTGTGTTCCGGGGGAAACCTTATTGGATTCGGGCTTCTCGGATTTAATGATGTCCCTAACAATGTGGGTTATCATCTTTGGAGACATCGTTAGCCGGAGGGACAAGTGGATGACTTCCGTGGGTAGGCGTAGGTCTCCACGTGTTTCTAGCGTGGTGACCAAGGCAGAGCAGCATGACATCTACCATATCGACGATGACGAGTCTCAGCGGCATGGTGCAACGGGTCTCGACGGCAGACTAAGAATGCTAGACGAGCGCAAAGCGGTGGAGTTATCTGGCATCGTGACAGTGTTGCCGTCAAGCCTAAAAAGGTTAATGCGTTGAACCTATCTTGAAGATTAGTCGGCGGGAAGACAGAGAAGGTGACTTAAGGGTGTGTATGTAGTGCGTGGTGATTGTTTATTGGATAGGTTTGTGTTGTCGGCTCGCCGTGGGTGACTTGGTTAGTCTTATAGATTTAGAACAATCCAGGCAAGGCCGAAACAAGATTTCTAAGTTTATACTCAATTTCAAAGTTTTGAGGTAAGTTTAGATCCATCCAGTTGTGACGTACAAAGATTTCTTCACCCGAATCACGAACGGGTCCAAGAGTGAAATTTCGAGAACAAGGGTTATGATGTGTTCCTTTTCTAGTAATGAACCATTTCCACAAGATGGCAATCAAGGCAATTACTAGTATGGATTCTAGTTACCTCCAAACATAACAATGGTGAAACTCTTCCCTATATTAATATATTTTTTATAAAAAAATAGTATTGAAACATAACGGTCGTAGAACACATAAATCTCGCCATCCTTTTCTCCTCTAGGGCAGTCCTTTAGGACCCCCTCCTCCTCCCGACCCCGTGCGGCGCTGCCACCGCCGCACCAGGTCGCCACCCTCGACCCCGGCCAGCCACCCCCTCCTGCACGCCCCTCCTCTCTGCCGCCGACGGTTCCGTCGCCGGACAAAGCTCCAGCGGTGGGGCCCTAGCCCTCACGTACGTTGCTTCCATGGCGGCGACGGCTCGAGATCCAAGCATCGGTGGCAGCACTCCAGCGGATCTCCAGCAATGATGGCGGCTGGGCGGCGGCCAGTGAGCTGTGACGGCAGCGGTCCCTTGGCAGCGGGGCGGCGGATGGTGTCGAGATCTAGGGTTCCTAGATCGGTGACGTCTTCGCCTGCTCGACGTCGGCCAGTGTCGTCCGGAGGTATTCTGCGGCCTACTTTGCATCATCAGGGCGCCCGGGATGGAGGCCCTGGGTTTGGTGGAGGTGGACATCTTCTCCGTCGAAGGTGGCCGACCTGCGGCTGGATTGGCAGATCTCGCGATCCGTCTTCCGGTCCTAGCAGCGAGGCGGGGAGACCTAGGTGCCGGTGAAAACCGAGCCATTGGTAGGCGATGGCGGCGTTACCACGTCGTTACCTTGATGAAGGCATCGCCGTGCACCTTGTGTCGACCTCAATCGTGCTACTCCGGGGAAAAACTCTAAGATCTTCAGGTCGGGCGATGGCGGTGCTGCGGTGTCGGTATCGCATTCTCTCCTGGGAGCATCGCCTGTGGAGAAGCGTTGGATGGAAGTGGCAGGAGAGATGGAGCGGCTAGCGCACGGGGGGTAGTGTTGCTTGGCACCGCGGTGGTGTCGGTGGCTGTTGTGGCAAGAGTCGGCACATCGATCTACACGTTGAAGATGGTTGGTGGAAGATAGTGAAGGCAGCGACATCCGTAGCGTGTGTGTGGGCGTCGCTCCGTGGATACGTTGTGTGGTTCTGGGGCTCCATTTGCTCGAGTTCGAGCCGCCGCGCCAAGGCGCTCCAGCTTCTCTTGGCGAGTGGCAATAGTGTGAGTGACCATTGAGCGGGGTCGAAATAGGTAGATAGGTGTTTGATAGATCTCGTTGAGGAGCTGGCCATACGGTTATCGTTTTTTGCTTGATGTTTTGTTTTGGCGGTTTTGATTTGTATGATCTTTTTAATGGTCTTTGCCAAACATTGTGGTTCTAATAATAAATAAAGGTTGTGTGCATCGCTTGATACAGAAAAATCTTTTTCTCCTCCAGTACTCTTTTAATGCGTGGTTCTTATTTCTGCCCACGTTATACGATCGCCAAATTATTCTATCTCTTAGTGTCAGGCACAGGGCCAGAAATCTAAGCTTGGCAGACGAGACATCGTTAGTCGGAGGGACAAGCGGATGACTTCCGTGGGTGGGCGTAGGTCTCCACGTGTTTCTCGCGTGGTGACCAAGGTGGAGCAGCACGACATCTACCATATCGACGACGACGAGTCTCAACGGCATGGTGCAACGGGTCTCAACGGCAGACTAAGAATGCTAGACAAGCGCAAAGCAGTGGAGTTATCTAGCATCGTGGCGGTGTTGCCGATAAGCCTGAAAAGGTTAATGCGTTGATGCCTATCTTGAAGATTAGTTGGTGGGAAGACGGAGAAGGTGACTTAAGGACACATATGTAGTGCGTGGTGACTATTTATTAGATATGTTTGTGCCGCCGGCTCGCCGATGGGCGACTTGGTTAGGCTTATAGATTTAGAACAATCGAGGCAAGGCTGGAACCAGATTTCTAAGTTTATACTCAATTTCTAAGTTTTGAGATAAGTTTAGTACGATCCAGTTGTGACGTACAAGGATTTCTTCACCCGAATCACGAACCAGTCCAAGAGTGAAATTTCGAGAACAAGGGATATGATGTTTTTCTTTTCTAGTAACGAACCATTTCTACAATATGGCAATCAAGGACATTACTAGTATGGATTCTAGTTAGTACCTCGAAACATAACAATGTCAAAACTCTTCGCTATATTAATGTATTTCTTTTATCAAAAGAAAATACATAACCTAGTAGAATAGTCTCCTTCAGAATCCAGTGCTCTTTTAATGCGTGGTTCTTATTTGTGCCCACCTTATACGATCGTCAAATTATTCTATCTCTTAGTGTCAGGCAGGGCCCGAAATCTAAGCTTGGCAGACGAGACGAGTGTCAGCCTCATCTCGCTTTCCCAAGGGCATAATCAAACCGTAAATCCCAATGACGCACGCACGGCTTTGCGATAAGATAACGCTCATCCATCCCCATCGGCCGGGGCCGGTTTAGTTTAACGCTCAACTTGGCGCTGCCCAACTTGTCGCTTTGTACCCATCGATCGATCTGTCCATCTCCATCAACCTTTTTGTTGCCTTGCAGAGGAATATAGAAATGGTACCTTGGGAAGTGCCCAAGCAAAGCTGAGGTAACACGTGACGGAATACCCCGTGAGCACGAGCGAGACAAGGGAGGTGGCGGCCTGGCGGGGCGGATGCTTCTTATTCCGCTTTCCTTTTCACTTTCCGTAAACCGTCAGTGTCAGTGAGTTCGTGCCGCCTTCCTTTAGTGGGACACATGTGTTTCTTACTGCGGATCTTGTGCGCTGAGCAACTTGATTATATAATAATCACCTTAATCTAGCAGCTCCCATAGTGCCATGGGAAGATGTGTACCAAAGCCATCAGTTCAGGACGATAGCCCACCTGCCGTTTTTTTCCCGTTTGCTCTGACGTGCAAACCTTATCCGCTTTTGTGATCTCCGATTCTTGAGGTCATAAAGGAAGGCGGCTCCCCCAGCGAAAACGAGGGGAAGAGCAACTGGGTGAAAGACTGAAAGGAGAGATGTATGCTCTCCACAATCCAAATGGCACGGCATCTTTCCCTGTCCTCATCTATACCGTATACTGTGCCTGGACACTCGCGATCCAAAGTTTTCAAGTCGCTGAGGCGTCGGATGCATGAGGCCCAGCCACACCGGTCGAGCCAGAAAAGACGCGCGAGAGCGAGCTGAGACCGATCGCTTCGCCCCCCTTTCAGTTACCCCATTGTGAGACAGATATATATATATATACGAGGAGTCTTTCCTTGCTTTAGTCTATTTTTGGCGCTTTAAAAGCGACGGCTGAGATTAAAGTCTTAATCACGCTGTTTGGGTTTGGATCATGCGGGTCGAGATCTAATGTCAGTTTCCTTTTCATTAGCAAACCAGGTGTGATTAGCACCCTTAATCTCAGCCGTCAGGCTACTTTGGAAAGCGTGCCAAAAAAAAGACGAAAAACACAAGAGCAATCCTCTACATATACTACCCCCATGGATCCAAATTTAATTGATGCAGACTGCAAAATGTTGCCTAAATCTGTCTAGGTTTAACGAACCTGTGCCCGTTAACTTGGATCCGAGAGAGTACCTCTTCTGCTGGTGATCATGGAAATTGTTAAAAGTAAATATGTTACTAGTATAAAACAAAGGAGTTAGAGAGGAGAATGGTTTGATGCTAATCCGATACAAATTAGTTGACTCACATTTGTCTAGATTCGGATAATGTGAGTCAACTAATTTGGATAGGAGGGAATAGCATAAATCAAAGGAGTTAGAGATGAGAATGGTTTGATGCTAATCCGGATGAATTAAAGGTAAATATTTATGGAAGTTGTTAAAGGTAAATCTGTTTCAACTTTATAAAAAATATTACTAATACTGATGGCTAAGTTCCACGAAAACTTTCCATCCACCTGTCCATGATCCAAAACAGCAAAAGATTCTTGGCACTCAAATTAAGTCACTATCAACGTGCTCTAATCAGATCCATGCTTGGAAAACGCCACTTCAACTACGAAATCCCACCATGGAGATTGGTTACATGTTCAACATGAAGTACCCATGCGGAATTGCTGCAAGTGACCCTCCTGTAGTAGGATGAATGCTGCTGAAATGACGAAACCCACTGAGATACGCTCTCACTGTCCCCTGCATAAAGCAAACACGATTCGATAAATAGATATAATAATGTGATCCTATAACGAAAAATAAACTGTTCATTTCTGCCTGAAGGCTTTCACGGAACAGGATGCTATATTGTTTTGGCAACATTATATACACAATGCGGAACTAGGAATCCATAATTATTTACTCTAGGAGCACCTTGGATAGCAGGGAGGATACGGCTATACTACATCATAAACCTACACAATTGACTAGCTTTTTTATAATAACATATTTACCTTTAACAACTTACAATTTTTTTTGTAAAGTTCAAACAATATTACAACGCATAATACCTCAAGTAGCTCCTACTAAAATGGAATTATGGTTTTTTTCGTTTCATACGGATGTAGTCTGTGCTAATCACATACGTAAATGTTATGTTTTTTTCACGATAGAAAGAAGTTACTGGCTGACTGATCTTGTGGTGGTGTAACTTTATCAATGAGTATAACAACCATCAGAATGCAGTAAAACGTGTCATAGAACTTTTCTATGATGGTGCATCAAGTATAGTAATGATGGTAATAGTGGCAAACGTAAGCAAAAGGATAGTGTTACTGTGTATTAGTATCATACTGGTCTCCTGTCGTATTAACTGCACGACCTAGATTTGAATCTTTACCATTTGAGATTCTTCACCAATAGAGTTCATTCAGTAACTTCCACTAAGATATGCTCCACTAGCTATGTCCTCTAAATTGTCAGTCCGAGTTAATGCCCCAAAGAAATGCTAGGAATAGCAACTCAAATTGTACCAACTGTGACCAAACTGCTTGATCAGGAATACACATTGTTTCATCAGGGAGAGGTAATGTAGGAGAATGCTGCAGATTTAGCATTGCCACTGAGCTGGGGTCTTTTCAGTCAGTACAGTTGGTAGGTGAAACTCGTTCTAAAAAGTGAGTACAACTTACGGCAGGAGTAGGTTCTGCGAGGCATTCACATCAACTAAAATAAACCTCATCGGCACAAAATCATTCAGGATTAAATTTATCGTTTTTATCAGGATTTTAGTTTTTCGTTGGTTTGGTATATACTTGTTGAAATGATAGTAAATGAGCAATAACAGTTTGCTAGAACTTAGATTATACATTCCCCGTGCAACTCGCATGTTGTTGCCACTGTTGCGCACAAGGAGATTCAGTGTAGTCATGTCATCAGGATACAACATTCGATAATTCAGATTTGTGTTACATAATTGAAAATTGATATTGTTCACTGATCATTAGCATTAGCAGATATATAACATTACACATTTACATTGTACTTTATGACCAGAAGCATTTTATAGAGTTGATCTAAGAAGTTCAGCTATATATCACAGATCCACAGGTTTATATCATAGGCTCAATGTTCATGCAAGCACAGGCAAAAACGAGACTTAGCAGAGAATAGCTATGTTTAACAACAGCACTTCCATAGAGTTATTCTCAAATCAGGTAAAATAGGACTTACAGATTAACCCAACAATCAAAACGGATTTAAACATCTTTTGTTGATCAAAGCGAACAAACTAGTAACCCCTTTATAAGATGATTATAAGTTTGTGGATTATGGACTTCTCACTTTCTCTGTTCCTGATATGCATCACATTTGATGAAGAGGACTACCAACGTGACGGTCGGCAGATATATAACCAGAGGTAAACCTAAGCCATTCCGCTAAGTAGAAATCTTCTGGATGTTCAATGGGGCATATCTTCTACAGAAGCAAGCACATATCTGTTGCATTTAATGGTTCACGCGTTTCATCAAACATCTACCGTGCGCAACCTAACCGATAATCTTGTTAGTAGCAAAACTCACCTAATTTCACGGACTTACAAATAAAACTGTGCCAAACATTTCGTCAGCACTTGGAGAGTAGGAACAGAAGTCCCCCTTGTTCCCCACCACAACCCACTAGAAAGTTCGATCAAGCAAGGAAATGCGATAACTAGCAACCATCACAGCAATGTCGTACTATAAGGGGAAAGTGGTCTGAGGGGATGTCTCTAACCTGATCTTCTTGATGAGGATCTCACGGAGCTTCTTGCCGAGCTCCTGGGAACGGACGCGCGCCATCAGCGCCTTGTGGGCGAGCACGCGCTTCTCCGAGTTCTTGACGTGGTGCTCCGTCCGGCGTTTGATCAGCCTCTCGATGCCGCTCGACCGCATCTTCCGCTCCATCACCTGGAGCGCGCGCTCCAGGTTGCCGTCCCTCACCTGTACCACGATCCCACGCGACGGCTGCACCTGCCTGTAGTACCACCTCCCCGCCACCGCTGCCGTCGGCGGCAAGAGGCCCCGCGCCGTCCGTGCTAGTGCCTGCATCGCTAGTTCCCTCGCGCCGCCGCTGCCCCAACTCCCGCTGCCTGGCCGCCAGCCGTTCCCGCAGAGAGGTGTGGCAGCGGATGGATGAGTTTACCCATGGGCTTTCTTAATTCCTCTTAAACACTTGGCCCATGTTCAACCGGACCACACTTCCAGCCCTCCACTGACTTTCTTTTGGGCCGTGCGAGCCAGCCCGGTCCGACTCGACCATTCCTTGTCAGGCTGCATGTGGAAAAGGAGAAGGAGAAGAGATTTTAGAATTTTTTTTATAATCAATATCATATATATTTATCGTAGCAAATAGTATACGGTAAAGTTTCGTCTTCAGAAATTATAAAATAAAATCTAAAAGAAATTATCCATTCATGGAGATCTTCAAACTCTTTCTTCTTCCATAACACAATCTTGTGTTTTTCCGAATGCAGCCGCATAAAAAAACATAGGTAACAAACCATAGACATGTAAATACCAACGACGGTTTCCCCATAATTTTAATTTGAGCCGCAGCGCCAAGCCTACGTGCACGCGTGTAGCCATTGGAGTAATCATCAACATCGGCAAGAGTACCAACACCAGTATTTCAGGGAAGACGAACCGAACAACCTCGTCGACGTCATTCGGAAGCAGAGAGTACGAATCGCCATTGTCGAGAATGTGGCAGCCGGGAAATATATTTCAAGGACAAACCTCCTTGCGACAACCAACAAAAACTATCCAAAATCGATCCAGCAAAGTAAGATCTGAAAAACTATACCTAAAGACATTTGATCTTCCAACACCACCAATGACGTTGAGAAGAAACTCCCATCGTCAAACGAAGGACCGAAGAACACTTATCGTAGACGATGCCATCTCCATCGACGTTGAGACCGAAAAGGAGCAGAAAAATACTAATCTAATTTATTGAAAATACTACTTGTATCAAAGACTCAAATCATACATCAAGTTTCCCGCTCCTCTCGGCGTCGACGAGGCCGGTCGAAGGAGGGGGAACCAACTATGGAAGAGGGGGAAGGTGAAGGCGACTAGCTTTTGGGAAGAGAGAGGGAGGCGGCGGCTACTAGTAGATTTTAGAATTCTTTTGATCTAGATAGTCATAGGAAATGCCTAAATGTCTTTTTTTTTAAATTCTAATAAGTTCTGATAAAAATAATATGTAGGGCAAAGGAAAATGGTTTCCACACCATTTGATGTTTTGAAATTATTTTAAATTTCTAAAGGTTTTATTAAATCTAGAATATGGAACAATGGCACGAGGGTTTTAAGAAATTCATTTTATGTACCTCTCATTAGGGATATTATAACTGGGACAAGTGGGGGCCTTCTCACGACTTGGACGTTTTTAGCCGTCGGGTCATCCTTCCTTGCCATCTCTGATCATTGGATGATCCTTTATTCACTCAGTGGGCCGAATGTCCCGAAGGCAGCTACTCTGCAGATCAAATTGGTCTCTTCTGGTTAATTGGGCCAAAACCCACTAACACACATTAAGGGGAAGCCGCCTGCACTAAGCCCCCCGAGAAATCGAGCAAGCGAGGTCGACGTGAACAGAAGGAGCGAACCAGAAAGCGACGGAGAGAAAAATCCCCCAGGATGCAGGATGGATCAGAGGCAGCTACTCTGCAGATCAAATTGGTCTGTTCTGGTTAATTGGGCCAAAACCCAGTAATGCACATTAAGGGGAAGCCGCCTGTAGTAAGCCCACCGAGCAATCGAGCAAGCGAGGTCGACATGAACAGAAGGAGCGAACCAGAAAGCAACGGAGAGAAAAAATCCCCCCAGGATGCAGGATGGATCAGATCAAGAGGGACCCAGGCGATGCGCGATGCGGGAGAGGAGGCCAGGAGGGAGACTCGTGCTATGCGGGCGGTGTGCCTGAACCCATGGAGCGTACGCCCTTGGAGCGTACGCCCTTCACCTGTTGATGCATTGCGCGTGATTGTATGTTAGTGCGCCTCAATAAATTGGTTGTGTTAATTTCACTTTCCGCAAATCTTTAACGGCAGTCCACAAATCGCTTCCCGAGAGCAATGATGGTACATTGCTATACACAATGCCTCTCCTGCCCTATAAATCTATATTGCCTCCGTATATCTCTTCATACCACTTCTACTTCTAGGGCCAATCGTGTTATGCTAGGTTGATTCTCTGTCCTGTGAAATCCCCATTATCTATCAATTGTCAATGTTTCCTATTTCGAAATCAATTTTAGTGCAGGTTGTGTTCATCCTCTGGTTCAGCTCTTCTCATTCAGTTAAACCTAGAGTTTGGTCGAATTTAGTTGACCATGGAATTCTTCACCTCATTATTTGCAATGACTTCCGTCCAGGTGAGTTCTTGAAGGGTTCCGCAGCAGAAAACAAAAAAAAAATTATGTTGGAACCGTCTAATACTGCCAAGATCTATCTATGTAGTAATGCGGTAACAACCGAGCGTAAAGAATACATATCCTTATAGACCGTATGCGGTTAACATTCCGAGGGGAACACGGTTGAAGTAGTCGAACCCGTAGCCGACCTCAAGGTCGCGAAGCTCCTCGCAGGTCGCCCCTTGCTCCTTCTTCATCGTGCAGCAGCTCTGGTTCACGACATCTAAGGTGCCTCAAGTGAGGCCCCTTGTGGTTTCGTACACATATGGTGTATGATGACGATCTCCGACTCCTTGATCACTGCTGAGAGTGTGGAAGTAGATCTTCGGCTTGGAATCCCTGCAACACAATGGCGTGTTGCAGGTGCGGTGTCTCTTGCATGGACAGTCCTTACTTGGGACCGTGCCAACGCATGGAGACGAGAGAGAGAGGGAAGGAGAAAGTCAACCAAAGGACTTCTCCAAATATTGGTGTGTATATTCCCACCCATGGGCACCCCTTTATATAGGGGGAGGGGGTGTGCCCTCCCCTTTGGGTTTCCCATGTAGGACTAAACAAGGGAGAGAGGGGGAAGGCGCATGGGCCTCATGGGCCAGTCGGCCAGGGGTGGGCCCCACCCCGCGCACAGCCCTAGGCTGGCCGGGTGGGCCCCCTTGAGGCGCCTAGGCCTTCGCCCTTTGGCCCTTGGCACTTCCCTCCTTCGGTTTTCCCTCATGGGCCCTTTTTCCCTAAAAAGTTTGGCCCATTAGTAGAATACCCCTTCAAATTAGATTTTAATATTATATTTAATATTAATTCATTAATTAACATGTAAATACATATTACAAAATCCGACTTGACCCGAAACATCTTTTGGTTCCCTTTTGATTTCCTCCGAACGACTTCGGATCTTTCCCGGAACGATTCCGGTTCTCTCACAGAACTTTTCCGGTTTCCTCTTCTCTTTTATATGGTGATTCCAACTTATAGAGGATCTCTAGCTCATCATACCCTTAAGTGTATTTCCCCACGGTTCGGGAATGGCACAGACATGATCTCCATCAATGATCAATAGCGGGACCGGGACGCCCATAATGACCCATGTGCATTCCAAGATGATAATGTCGTTTGAACCGTAAACAGTCGTTTCCCATTCCCTTTGCCACTTGATACCTAGTTCACCCGAGATTTGATCTACGGTATCTCCATACCTTCGTTCGATCTTGTTACCGATGAACTTGTTTTCTCGTTTCCGTGTTGTTGCATTCCGTGACCCAGTCACACGCTTGCAAGCTTCGTTAATGCAACGTCACCGAGATGGCCACTAATGTATTTGTCTGTTACATGGATGGGCACATCCTGGTCTTTATATGTACTCCTCTACACGCCCCTTTGGGAAACCTGAGTGGCACCTTTTTGATCACCCAGTCACGGAGTGATACTTGATAACCATCTAAGCTCCCTCCAGAACGGTGATTTGCATTACCTCACAGTCTAAGGATCAGGTTGCGAGGTTTCCTTAGTTTATCATTAATGGTGAACTTTGTAAATAGATCTCATTAAGATACAACTGGTTGGGTTGTTTGTCTATCACATTATTCAACTAATGACATGACCTTATTGTCAATTGGCATAAATGCCCATGATCTCGAAATCCTAGATCATCCTCATGACGAATGAACTAGTTCGCTAGAGGTAACTAGATACTTGGTTTGTTTACATACCACACGTGTATTAACGTTTCGTATTAATACATTTATAGCACAATATGAAACTATTATGAACTAAGTGAGATATGACAATAAAAACCTATTTATTATTTGCCTCTAGGGCATATCTCCTTCAGTCTCCTACTTTCACTAGAGTACAAATAATCTAGCTCACATTTTACTCATCATAAACCATATCACATATGCGTTTATTGATCATGCAGGCTTATGGAAAACGTCTTGTCCATGTTCTGTTTTACCAGATCATTATGTCTTTGCAAATCGTTAATGTCTTCCTAACTTTGACATTCATACCATTATCTCATAATGGGTTAAAGTATTCGTTTGGCCACAAAGTGAGACTTTGTTTCTACTGTTTATAATGACGGTCATTTTCACTGTTGTCATCTAAACTTCGAAACACACTTTGCAATCCTTTGTGTATATACGGCAGTTATGGCAGCAGAACGAGGCCAATTTCCAGGAGCCTACAGTGACTTTAGATCAACCTCGAGGGCTTTCTCATGGGCACTGTGCCCTGGGACACATCATTCTACGTTAAAGGCGAACTAGCCCCGCCATAACAATATACATCACATCAGATGGAGCATTTATACTTCTATATCTATGTAGATCCTAGTGCATGAAATGCAACTATGCCACTTACTTTGCTTCTTACCATTTAAGTACACAATTAATTCTGGTTCAGTGATTAACTCAAGAATCACTTCAAGACATGTTCTTACAGTTACGAGCTTGTCCTTCCAACCAGAACTTTGGGTCACATTACATCGATTATACAATATGGTTGTATGGAAGAACCTATGACCAAGGCATAGGAGATGCAACACATCTCTTTCTTCCTTTTAACCATCGTTGTAATACTAAGACAATGCTTCATATAGTAAGAACTTCTTTCTTACCTTGTTCCATTCTGAACTTCTTCAGAATCTTACTTAGGACATTCCGAACATCTTCAGAATCAAGTTCAAGAAGCATTCCACATTCAATGTTTATTAAACTTACCAATCTATCTCGATAGATCTCATTGTTTAATAACTTCAACTTCATCCTTATTTATCTACTTAAATATTATTAACACCAATCACATCATTCACATATATCGTCCACATATCCCAGAATGATTTCACGCTCCCACTAAAATATGGCATCCATATTTGAGGTCCAAGGATTTCACTTAGCTCCCACTCAAAATATGTCTGATACATATTATGATTCAGCCAAGCTACTTAGCTCCCACTGAAAATATGTCTCTTACATATTAAGAATTGACCAAGTTAATTAGCTCCCACTCAAATGCAGGTCCTCTCGATAATCTTGGACATTTCAAAATTCTTTGATCATCATCAAATTGAGAATTCCAGCTACGAGACTTCAATATCCATATATTGCTAGTGTAAATCCAATAGACTCAAGCATCTCTACATTTGTAGTCAACTCCTTGAATTTGTCCATACTTTGTGACAAATCGAGCTTTTACCTCTCCATTAAGTTTCATTTCCATCTTATGACTTTGAAGTCATTCAGAAATATCAAGTAAACTTCTTTACTTAATAAGATCAAGTAACATATTACTTTGCAATCTTAAATGTAACTTAATATAGGATTTTATGACTCCTGGTCATTTCTCGCACTTAGGTCCATCACTCTTCTTTGTAATTCGTAGGTATGTCTTGTTCATAAACATGACAATTGAATCAATAATATATTTCCACGAACTTGTAGAGTATATATTGTTGAATCCTACTTTCTTTAGTAAAAGTATTCACTGAAACTTTATGATTATTATCATTAGTTTCTCCTTTGTTTGTAGAGTTCGGTTTCACGAAACAAATTCCGCTACGCCACTCAACAATTCGGAGGCAAGGTCAAATACCTTATTTTGATCTTTTACTTTCTTCCACCTGTATCTTCATCAAGACACGTCAACTTTGGACAATAGAAGGTTTGTCCTTTGTGGAAGATGCATTCATAGCTTCCTAAGAATGCTCTACAAAGACTTGTTTATTCGCCACGACTTCGACTTATCAAAATCTCCAGAAACTCGAACGTGCCATAACTCTTATGGTGTTGTTTCCACGAATCTTTATATGTTCCTTTGTATGTCAACTGAGTGTTTGCTCATTTAGATCTCCAAATCTAAACGATAACTATAACCCCGATAAGAGATAATATAATACCATATGTATCTTAATACATAATGATTATGATGTTTAGACATTTCAATACACTTTGAAATTTGTCCAATTATCATAATTTGTGAAACATCTTTCACATCTCCTTTTATGCCAAAGTAAACTTAAATACTTTAGTCATGTAGATCAAATCGAAGAGACTTTGTATTCTTGTTAATTTCAATATCCTCCTTCATTTTGAAATCTTTTGAACAATTCAAAACTGTTTCAAACTTATGTTTCAGTAAGCAAATGCTCATATTCACTTAAATCCACAATGAAGTGTGAAATAATGATTTCCACTATTTGTTGAAAATACAATACATCACTATGTATAAGATTCAACATTAAGTATGAATAATGATTTCCACTATCTTGTTGAAAATATGATACATCGTTATGTATAAAGTTCAACATTTCTTCGCATATTACTGTTTTCCCAGAATGCGGAGTTTTAGTCATTCTGCCCAACGAGGCATGGTTTTGCAAAGTCTCTAGATTAAGAATCTAGGACCCCGATCTTCATTTATAATGAAGAACATGCAATAACCAAAATGACTTAAACTATAGTGCCATATCATAATTAAACTTTGGATATCTTTTAGCATCCTAATCCTTTATAAATGCTTATACTATTATCATTAACATAGTGATGAGAATAACTCATTTATAATCATAATGTGACCATAAAGGTAATATTCATAAGAATAGTACAACTGGCTTGTAACTTATTCATATGAACAATCGTCTCACCAAAAGCAAGACACGCAAACAAGGATTACAAATCATATTCAAGTCCACTAATCCAAATGATAAACCTTTAAGGAAAGGGGTGATCTCGGCCATCAACTATTTTGCTTGCCGTCATCATGCCACATTGCCTCAATTCTAGCAATTCTCAAGCAGACCATCTTGTTTTCATAAAACGAGACAAGTATCCAATACTTATATAAACTGCAACGAGTTTTGCAAGAACTATGATGACCCACAAGTATAGGGGGTGTATCGCAGTATTTTCGATAAGTAAGAGTGTCGAACCCAACGAGGAGCAGAAGGTGCTGGCTAGTGGTATGGATCAGGAATTCTCTGCAAATACTTAGCAAACGGATTTTTAGGGGTTTTCGATAAAGCAAGTAAACAAAGTACGAGTAAATAAAAGATAGTAGGAATGAATGCAGCAAGTGGCCCGATCCTTTATGCAGCAAAGGACAAGCCGGTTGTATTTCTATAGATGACCAAATGTTCTCGAGGACACATGAGAAGACTGTCAAGTGCTTTCGCTTCATATAGTTGATTAATCTTCTTTAGCTTGCTAAGTGTTGTGTGGGTGAACCTGTGCTAATGTACCGCCCCATACAAGACTAATACATACTTGTGATTATACCCCTTGCAAACATCCATAAGTACAAGAAAGTAATTAAGGTAGAAACCTAACCACAACTTTAAACTCTAAGACCCTTACGTCCCTTGTGCAATGATTTCCTAACGGGGGTTCAGGTTTCTGTCACTCTGACAACCCCTACGATTAGTAGCCAAATACACAATGCATTCCCCTAGGCCCATATAGGTGAAGTGTCACGTAGTCGACGTTCACATGACACCACTAGAAGAAGTACACCACAACTTAAATAACAATCTATTGAATCTTTCTCAACGCAACTCCACTACTAACAACAAGACTTCTCCCATGTCCTCAAGAACAAAACGAACTACTCACAAGACATCATATGTATCATGATCAGAGATGGAATAATGATGTAAAACAATCTGAACATAAACAATAATTCAAGGGTTCACTCAATAGCATCAACTACAAAGAGTAATCAACACCGGGAAAGTTTCCCCTATGAACTATGCAAGATTCAACGCCATTGTTACAGCAATATGGAGATGGTGAGGAGGGTGCTGATGGTGATGATGGTGGTGGTGATGATGATGATGATCCTGATGAAGTCCAGCTTGATGGTGGTGTTGATGGCGACGATCTCCCCTCTCCGGGAAGGAATTCCCTCGGTAGAAATCTGTCTATCGGAGAGATCTTTCTCTTTCGGTGTTTTCCGCCCCACAGAGGCGGCGGAATCTTTCTGTGGTCGCTCCCCGAGTCTTAGGGTTTCGGGAGGTTGATATACGCTAGAGGGAGAGGCTGGAGTGGGCCAGGGCGGCCACACCACTCCCAGGCGCGACCTAGGCCTGCCCGCGCCATGGGGTGGTGTGGGCCTCCTATGGCCCACCTCCACTCCATCTTCTGGCATCCTGAGTCTTCTAGAAAAATAGGATTTTCCGTATATTTTCCCGGATTTTCTGGTCTTCGCGAATTTTGCCTCCAAACAGCACCTTTTCCATTAGAATCCTGACTGCAGCGGTCCATGCTCCAAAAGTCATCAACCATGCAAAAATAGATGAAATAACATAAGTATCACCTCTCAATACAAAATATATCAATGAATAATAGTGAATTAATACATAGAATAGTGATGCAAAATGGACGTATCAACTCCCCCCAAGCTTAGACTTCGCTTGTCCCCAAGCGAAACTGAGCTCAATAAACGTGATCTCAGGTTTATGGAGTGAAGAGTCGATAAAATAATACGGACAAGAAGCATCACATTCATCAAATACATAGATCATAAAAGAAGACAACTCACTATTATATAACTCAACTTGCAGTGAGTAAAGGAAACACAATAAAGATACATAAAGTGAATCATAATTGGTAATGGCAAACTTAGCTCTTGGACGAAGAATAGTTGATAATTTGCTGGAGTTCACAAATAGCTGGCTTTTCAATGATAGATTTCAAAGTAGTAAACTTCAAGATAAGAGCAATGTGCAAAACAAGGAACATAAGACATGATTGCATAAATCATCATATGAATGAATGAAACACAACAACTCAAGATACTTGCTGAGATAGAAGGGAGTAGGTTTACTGACTCAACTACAAAGTAAAAGAAAGGCCCTTCAAAGAGGGAAGCAGGGATTGCAAGTCTCATAAAGAGCTCCCAAAAAATATGATACTTACTAGCTTTCAGCTCTCATTGCCCCTATCATAGGCATCTTTAGGTGATTAAGGTTAAAGTGACACAACTAAGAGGATGTGCTTGACAAGTTATAAGTTGAAATCTCATGCCCCTTACTTATGAGTACCGATCCTCATGCTACTCAACTTCAGTCACGAGCAAGCTCTTGTCATTGTAAATACATGTGTATCATTGAGAACCGCCAACGGGGTACCCCTTGCACATGACACAGGAGCTATCCCGTAATCAAAATGACAAGGCAAGCAGACAGTGAGCATCTCAGCGATCTTTTTATTTGCTATTTGCATAGGTTTTTATTGAGGATGCTTCATAGAATGCTCACTATAGTTATGCTGCAAGTTTCCACCATGATTAGGCATGGCTAAGGCTAGCGGCCCAGGCGTTTCTCTAACACACATATAAACTCCATGATCTTACAAGTTCCACTTTTATTTCACACCGCCGGGATCCATAAGCAAAAGAACATGATATCAACTAGGTACAAGTACCAACGAAGTGTTGAAAGCGGTCCCCATGATACATGGTTCGGCTAACTTTAACTCATAAAGCGCAAGCATATACACAACAAAGAAGGACCCAGTGGTTCAAGTTTATTAAATGCAAGAAAGTAAAGTGTGCCATCAAGTTCGTGAGAGCTTTAATCACTAATTTTCACATAACAAGTTTAATTTGGGAGGTAGATAAAACAAGAATTTACTTGGAATAGCAATAATGCTACTAGGTAGTTATGGTGGACACAAATGGCAAAGGTTTTGGTTTAAAGGAGGTGGATGCATGAGAAGAATGCCCTCTCAGTACAGGTTTTTGGCTAACACGGCTGGGTAGCAAGTATAAGAGTTGAAGGAAACAAACAAACATACAAGTGATAAAGACAAACATGCAATCTTCCTTGGAAGCACAAAAGATCTTAACTATAGAATACTAGACTTATGAGCAAATAAAGAAAGAAATACGATGAAATAATTTTTCTTTAGAGTACCTTTATCTTTTTCATTCAACTCTCAAAAATAGTGTTGCTACTGACCGAGCCAGGTTTGCCAAAACCAACTAAATTAACTCAATGATCCCAAAGTGATACCAATACTAACAACAAGATCAATCATATAACCACGAATTGAAAACTAATATAAGCTATGCAAAAGAGTGAATGGTAGAACTTCTCATTAATATTCCATAACGGAAGCTCACACCAAGGGATACATATCTAATGAGAGAGGGGACACTTCCATAATGCAAACCATCCTACATAATAACTCCTCTATTCATGATATGACTCTACTAATAAGGTAAAAAGATAGAAGATAGTGATATGATACCGCGGCACTCCCCCAAGCTTGGAACAAACCAAGGGGATGCCAAACCTGATGACGAATTACTCCTTCGGTGGTGGTGGTATCCTCTCGATGAGCTCTTTTATAAGTTTCCCCAAGTCCTCAATCTCAAAGGTGAGATTACGAATAAGCTGTGAGTTTTGCTCAATGCGGCTCATGATCATGTCGGGTTGAGAATTCCAGCTCTTGCTATTCTTTCCCCACTCTTCCTCCTTGAAGTCTTCTTTTCCTGCATAGCTAGAATGAGGCAAATCCCAATTGGAGGGTAATTTCTCCTTGGGCATATTCTGGTATTGATGCTCATGGATAAGGGTATGGAAAGGATTCCTGGTGCATGGAGGAAGTGACCGTGGAGCCAAACTGTGACGAGGAGATTTCCCCCCAATCTGCATCCGAGCCATCCTTCTGACCTTGGCAGGTTTCACCACTCCAATGCTTGCAATGGTAGTGCCGGTGTGCGGACATTGGCCTTGCTCCTCTTCACCTTCACTCTTCATCTCCTTCTCCTTCCCGGGGTCTTGGAGGTCTTCCTCCGTAGGCTCCTTCCCTTTATCCTTGGCAGACACCATTGTGCTTCTAAGCTTTCAAAGAGTATGTCCTGACAGAAATAGATCGAAACAAAAACACGATATACGGACCTCGGGGGGATCCGGGGGGTATATATTACAAAGTTTCATATCAAAAGGAAGGTACTGGGAGAAAACGAGTCAGAGGCGGAGTCCTGGGTGGCCTCACCACCTGGTGGCGCGGCCAGGGGTGGGCCCGCGCCATGGGGTGCTGTGGGCCACCCTGGCTCCATTTCCGTCCCTTTTTCGCTTCGTAGCTTTCCTTATCGGCTGAAAACTGCAAAAATATAGTTGGATTGTATTTTCGCAGAACTTTCTTACCAGAATTGTTACCTAGTTGGAAACGGACTCTGCAGGTCTCTGAATTTGGTATTTAGTGGATCCTTCCGGAGTCACCACTTGAATAACATCAATATCTTCATCTTCATACACTTATTACTTGAGTCATAAAACCCTTCTCTTCCTTATTACACCATTATCTCCACTTCCTGGAAATTTCTTTCACACGGTTCTCATTAGCAACATTAATATAAGTGAAGTGATAAAACCTTTTGAGTCCAACTTCAACTGAAAACCATCAAAACAAAAGCTACTCTGGCAACTCCTTCCGAAAACCCAAAAATAATTCAAAAAGGAAATCGAATAAAGAAGCAAATGCAAGATTGGCTAAATCTGTCAAAACAGACCAGCAGGTAAAGATCAATTTTTTCGAAAATCTTCTGTTGGTCAAATCAAATAGTGCAAAACTAACGAAAGTTAAATAACAACCTGGGGCAAAAGCACAAAAAATTACAACTCAAACCGACATACAGAGATCTCTCACGAATTTTTACGGTGAAGCACAAAAATCTGTTTCGGGACAGCAACTTCCCCAAATCTTACTTCTCTCTCATTAGAGGTTGATCTTGACACAAAAACCAAACAAAACAGATAAGAAGCGGTTATTACCGAAGTAATAACTTCCAAGACTCAAAGAAACAAAAACAAACTAAAAGCAAAAACAAATTGGGTTGTCTCCCATAAAGCTCTTTCTTTATAGCCATTAAGATGGGCATGATAATTTTGAAGAAGCTCTCATAGGGATATGAATTGAAGTGAAAGAGAGCATTAAGAAGCAAAAACACACACATTTAAGTCTAACCCACTTCCTATGCAAGGGGATTTTGTAAACAAACAAGTTATTGAAACCAAAGGCAACTTGCATAAGAAGGCAAAAGAAGCGCAATATAAAAACTTTCAGCATAAAACGAGGAAACTTGATATTATTGAGATACATAAAAACACTTTTCCTCCTCTCATAATAACTTTCAGTATCATGCGTAAACTTAACAATATAGCTATCACAAGGACTATCATAGCAATGATCACTTATTCTAACAGAAAACACGGGAATACTAGCTCTCATAACACTACTTTGTGAAACAATATTAGAGGTATCCTTACAAAGGATAGTGTGTCCCTCTTTTTCATACTTAGTGACAAAGTCTTTCAAATTTGCTATTATAGGTTCATCAACCATTTGTTTATCAGGTTCAACAGCTTTACTAGTACTTTCATTAACTATACTAGCTATCATAGAATGTTCCTTTACCTTAACTGGAAAAGGCATTTTCTCAATATAAGGTTCAGGTAAAACATGATTAGCAGTATAAACTTCAGTATTTCTTGAAGGAACACTCTTAGCAATATCTTTATAAGGCTCATGATACTTATTCCACTTCTTTTTAGGCACTTCAATATAGGAAGCAAAAGCCTTAAAATAAGAAGCAATAGCTTGAGAGTCTAGACCATAAGAATTTTTAATATTTCGAAAGTCATCAGTTCCCATAAAAGATTCAATGCATTCATAATCATAATTTATACCTGACTTTCTACCTTTGTCATTCTCCCAAACTTCAGCATTGTCTTGAATACGATCTAGAAGGTCCCATTTAGCTTCTTCTTCCATACGAGTAAATGATCCAGCACAAGAAGCATCCAATAAATCTTTGTCATGTAGAGGGAACCTTGCATAAAAGTTATTGATAATAATATTGTTGGGGATCTCATGAATGGGACATTTGAGCATTAGTAACTTCAATCTCCCCCAAGATTGAGCTGTACTCTCTCCATCAAGAGGCCAAAAGTTGTATATTTGATTCCGATCTTTATGAATCTCACTAGGAGGATAAAACTTTGAATAAAAGAGAGGCACTATTTCCTCCCATTCCAGAGCTTGACCATTCTTTAGCAGCTTATACCATTCCTCAGCTCTTCCTTTCAGTGATAATAAGAATAACTTTTTCTTAACTTGATCTGTAGTAATACCTGCACACTTGAACACCCCGTATAATTCGTGTATAAAGAGTAAATGATCACCGGGATGGACAGTTCCATCCCCAACATAGTAGTTATCCATAACACGATCAATAATTCTTGTAGGTACTTTGAAAACATCATTCTCAGCAGGTGGTGGCTTATCTACTACCTTAGCAGTGGTAGTAGCATTAACAAATAAGAAACTCAGCGAATTATCCATAACGAAAATAAAGCAACTAGCAGAAGTAAACAATACTCACAGTAGAAGTTTCCTTTACCAGTTCCACTCTCCAATAGCGCTTCACTCCCCGGCAACAGCGCCAGAAAATAGTCTTGATGACCCACAAGTATAGGGGTGTATCGCAGTATTTTCGATAAGTAAGAGTGTCGAACCCAACGAGGAAGCGAAGGTCTTTGGCTAGTGGTATGGATCAGGAATTCTCTACAAATACTTAGCAAACAGATTTTTAGGGGTTTTCGATAAAGCAAGTAAACAAAGTACGAGTAAATAAAAGACAGTAGGAATGAATGCAGCAAGTGGCTCAATCCTTTATGCAGCAAAGGACAAGCCGGTTGTATTTCTATAGATGACCAAATGTTCTCGAGGACACATGGGAAGACTGTCAAGTGCTTTCGCTTCATATAGTTGATTAATCTTCTTTAGCTTGCTAAGTGTTGTGTGGGTGAACCTGTGCTAATGTACCGCCCCATCCAAGACTAATACATACTTGTGATTATACCTCTTGCAAACATCCGTAAGTACAAGAAAGTAATTAAGGTAGAAACCTAACCACAACTTTAAACTCTAAGACCCTTACATCCCTTGCAGTGGTTTCCTAACGGGGGTTCTGGTTTCTATCACTCCGGCAACACCTACGATTAGTAGCCAAATACACAATGCATTCCCCTAGGCCCATATAGGTGAAGTGTCATGTAGTCGACGTTCACATGACACCACTAGAAGAAGTACACCACAACTTAAATAACAATCTATTGAATCTTTCTCAACGCAACTCCACTACTAACAACAAGACTTCTCCCATGTCCTCAAGAACAAAACGAACTACTCACAAGACATCATATGGATCATGATCAGAGATGGAATAATGATGTATAACAATCTGAACATAAACAATAATTCAACGGTTCACTCAATAGCATCAACTACAAAGAGTAATCAACACCGAGAAAGTTTCCCCTATGAACTATGCAAGATTCAACGCCATTGTTACAGCAATATGGAGATGGTGATGAGGGTGCTGATGGTGATGATGGTGGTGATGATGATGATGATACCGATGAAGTCCAGCTTGATGGTGGTGTTGATGGCGATGATCTCCCCTCTCCGGGAAGGAATTCCCTCGGCAGAATCTCATGCGGAGATCTTTCTCTCTCGGTGTTTTCCGCCCCATAGAGGTGGCGGAATATTTCTGTGGTCACTCCTCGAGTCTTAGGGTTTCGGGAGGTTGATATACGCTCGAGGGGAGAGGCTGGAGTGGGCCAGGGCGGCCACACCACTCCAGGCGTGGCCTAGGCCTGCCCGCGCCATGGGGTGGTGTGGGCCCCCTGTGGCCCACCTCCACTCCATCTTCTAGCATCGTGAGTCTTCTAGAAAAATAGGATTTTCCATATATTTTCCCGGATTTTCTGGTCTTCGCGAATTTTGCCTCCAAACAGCACCTTTTCCATCAAAATCCTGACTGCAGCGGTCCATGGTCCAAAAGTCACCAACCATGCAAAAATAGATGAAATAACATAAGTATCACCTCTCAATACGAAATATATCAATGAATAATAGTGAATTAAGACATAGAATAGTGATGCAAAATGGACGTATCAAACTACATTTATAACTTTCTATATCTAACATATACCCTTTTTCATTCATGACGCAATCAAGACCTTCTGAGAGTTCATAACTCTAATGCAAGATTGCTAAGTGTTTCTCCAAATATTCCCTTTTTCATATATCATGGATGAAAGCTCATCCAATGGCTCATACTTTATGTGCCCGATCTTGCAGAATACAAGATTGTAATCCAACTCTCCATCGAATGGAGAATGGCTTGTTGGATAATTTATGGAGAAAACACAAACTTTGTGGAGTCATCGAATTATCTCCTAATGGTCATTGTATCAAGAAGAGAAGATCGCCTTTTATGAGAATATCCCTTAGGAGTGGGTATTAATCTATGAAGTTGGACCCTTTTGCTAAGTTCCATATCAAGCAATATATTTCCCATGGTCGCAAAGGACCTCAATGGGATAGGCCATGATCTACTAAGATATTTGCAAACAGACATCTAGACTAAGTTCATAATATGAGTTCAATCCTAATTGAGCTCCCACTAAAATTGTCATCCCCTGGACGATTTTAGTGATCACATGATCCCAATCCTCTGCACCTCCCCCAATCGTCACGGCCATCAGTGCAGCATCAAAGGTAGACATTCCCTAATGTTAATCACATAAACCATGTGACTCATGCTTGACCTTTCGGTCTCTTGTGTTCCAAGGCCATGTCTACACATGCTAGGCTCGCCAAATCTAACTTGTGTGTATTTGCTGTGCAACATGGCTTACACCCACTGTATGCGAATGTAGATATGTCTAGCCCCCGATCATCATGGCCAGCTTCATAACGGCAAACTTTCTTGGTGGTGCACACACAAGGGGAACACTATCATTGTAATTCTATAGGGATTATCTTATTTGCTACCGTTGAGTATCTAATACTAGCATATAATAAGATGTAAAGCAGGTGTCAACATCACATGTGTATTGCGATATGATATGGTCCTTCTTGCGCTTGATCTCCATTGAGCGCTCCGGCATGATCTCCATCTTGCCCTTGGTTTGACACCAAGTCCACGACGCCACCATCCGGTCGTCCATCGGAATGATGGCTATTACTACTTAACTTAGTAACATAAAAGTAAACTACTTTACCTTCATAACGACCAATACCATATCATAACACAAGCCCTCCTGCAAAATAAAGTTAGACGCATCTACTTTATATTTTGCAAGTTTTACGTGGTTGTTAGGGTTTTCGCAATAGAACCGTTTCTAAACTACGAACTTTCCAACCACAACATGGATCCAATAGTTGTCTATACTACATCCCTTTCGGGGCCCTTCGTTGTAAATGCTATATCAACTATTGAATGAGAGACAGACACCCGCTAGACACTTATACGGAACAAGCCGTATGTTGAGCGTGGAACCAGTCTACTTATCTGAATACGCGTAAGGTCTGCAGCCGCTTCATCAAACAATACCGCGATATAAACAAGTACACGTTAGAGGGTAACAACTAAGGGATCAATGCTCGCACAATACTTGTGCGTACTGGCCGTACAACACTCCTATGCGTAGATCGGCTTTGATACCACTGAAGGGTTCTACAGCAGAAAACAATTTTTTTCTTACGTTGGAACCGTGTAATACTGCCAAAATCTATCTATGTAGTAATGCGGTAACGACCGAGCGTAAAGAATACATACCCTTATAGACCGTATGCGGTTAACGTTCCAAGGGGAACGTGGTTGAAGTAGTCGAACCCGTAGCCGACCTCAAGGTCGCAAAGCTCCTCGCAGGTCGCCCCTTGCTCCTTCTTCATCGTGCAGCAGCTTCGGCTCACGACATCCAAGGTGCCTCAAGTGAGGCTCCTCGTGGTTTAGTACACATACGGTGTGCGATGACGACCTCCGACTCCTTGATCCCTGCCGGGAGTGCGGAAGTAGATCTCCGGCTTGGAATCCCTGCAGCACAATGACGTGTTGTAGGTGCAGTGTCTCTTGCATGGACAGTCCTTACTTGGGACTGTGCCAACGCATGGAGACGAGAGAGAGAGAGGGAAGGAGAAAGTCAACCAAATGACTTCTCCAAATATTAGTGTGTCTATTTCCACCCATGGGCACCCCTTTATATAGGGGGAGGGGTGTGCCCTCCCCTTTGGGTTTCCCATGTGGGACTAAACAAGGGAGAGAGGAGGGAGGCGCATGGGCCTCATGGGCCAACCGGCCAGGGGTGGGCCCCACCCCGCGCACAGCCCTAGGCTGGCCGGGTGGGCCCCCTTGAGGCGCCTAGGCCTTGGCCCTTGGCCCTTTCCTCCTTCGGTTTTCCCTCATGGGCCCTTTTTCCCTAGAAAGTTTGGCCCATTAGTGGAATACCCCTTTAAATTAGATTTTAATATTATATTTAATATTAATTAACATGTAAATACATATTACAAAATCCGACTTGACCCAAAACACCTTTTGGTTCCCTTTTGATTTCCTCCGAACGATTTCGGATCTTTCTCGGAACGATTCCGGTTCTCTCACGGAACTTCTCCGGTTTCCTTTTCTCTTTCATATGGTGATTCCAACTTATAGAGGATCTCTAGCTCATCGTACCCTTAAGTGTATTTTCCCACGGTTCGGGAATGGCACAGACATAATCTCCATCAATGATCAATAGCGGGACCGGGATGCCCATAATGACCCCTGTGCATTCCATGATGATAATGTCATTTGAACCATAAACAGTCGTTTCCCATTCCCTTTGCCACCTGATACCTAGTTTACCCGAGATTTGATCTATGGTATCTCCATACGTTCGATCTCATTACCGATGAACTTGTTTTCTCGTTTCCGTGTCGTTGCATTCCGTGACCCAGTCACATGCTTGCAAGCTTCGTTAATGCAACGTCACCGAGATGGCCACTAATGTATCTGTCCGTTACATGGATGGGCAAATCCTGGTCTTGATATGTACTCCTCTACACACCCCTTTGGGAAACCTGAGTGGCACCTTTTTGATCACCCAGTCACGGAGTGATACTTGATAACCATCTAAGCTCCCTCCAAAACGGTGATTTGCATTACTTCACAGTCTAAGGATCAGGTTGCGAGGTTTTCTTAGTTTATCATTAATGTAGAACTTTGTAACTAGATCTCATTAAGATACAACTGGTTGGATTGTTTGTCTATCACATCATTCAACTAATGACGTGACCTTATTGTCAATTGGCATAAATGCCCATGATCTCGAAACCCTAGATCATCCTCATGACCAATGAACTAGTTCGCTAGAGGTAACTAGAGACTTGGTTTGTTTACATACCACACGTGTATTAACGTTTCGTATTAATATAGTTATAGCATAGTATGAAACTATTATGAACTAATTGAGATATGACAATAAAGACCTATTTATTATTTGCCTCTAGGGCATATCTCCTTCAGTTCTTAGATTATCTCATCTAATATTCATAATATATGTCTGCTTACAGTGTTTGCCATTGCTGGACCTAGATCCATGTCATCTATATTTAATTAAATTGCTCATAGTTACAGTTCTTTTATGAATATGAACAATTAAACTTGCAATGGAATCCCATGATACTATCAATTATGATTGATGGTGTATGTACCAGGTCAAATAGAACACTAAAACCAAATGTGAAACATAATCGGGCTGTTGGAGAGGGGGCTGAAGCCTCCACATCGCCAAAACATAATCGGACTGTCGTAGAGGGGCTGAAGCCTCCACCCCACTGAAACATAGTCGGGCTATTTTAGAGGGGGACTGAAGCTTCTTCTGAAGTTTATATTGACATGATCAAAGCTAAAGAGTATCTCTTCTGAAGTCAAGACTCCACAAGATGACGAATGTCTATGGTGCACTATATTCGTTCTCCTTAGAATTGGAGGTTCACTTTCTAGCTTGAGCAATTTTTCTCTCTGCATGGCATGTTCTGAAGGTTCATCCTTGCTCGAGCTATTTTTCTCACTGTGTGAAATGTTTATTTCATCGTTTCGATTGAACAAAATAATTTCCACAATTATGCCATGATTGTTGACTTTATGCACAACAAAGATTTAGTAGGTTGAAGTATGCTGACTAGATTACTCACGTGTGCTTTATAGGTTGAGCTTAATAATCTAAAACAGAGATAAAATATTAACATATTTTGAACCAATGTTTAACACCGCAATCCCAGTTCAAGAACTATTGCACTTGAAAGACAAGAATGGATGTAGGCTCAGGCTGTCATCTACGCGATCTGAGTTTTTCAGTTAAGTAGAATATCCTCGAGGTTTTGTAGTCAATGATTTTAATTAACGTTGCAATCTTAATAAAGGCTAAGCCTCCAAACATGTATTATTCAGTTTGTTGATATGTTATTATTCACTGCTTCAGGTTTCGTTGATTGTTGGAGACAAAATATACACTGTTTGATTTCTATCTTGGTAGATGCCATATGCTAATCAATACTTACATGCCAACTGAAGTTATTGTTCTATGCTTCGAACGTACAACTCTCCATTCTTTTCACGCGTCACCTATTTATATACAATATTTTACTGGAGTGAAGATTATGAGTTGCTGAATAAGGAAATCTACTATTAAGCATTCATTAAGGTCCAAAGGTTCCTATTCTGACTAATATTCTGTAAATTTTGACACTCTGCTTACTAAGCATGTTTTTTTATGTAGCAGTTTCCCTTAATTCTGCAACGTACTTGTGAACTTCTGATTGTACGAACTGCTCAAGTTAAATCCTAAAGCATGATGTATAGCTATACCCGTTTGATTGGGAAATCTTCCGCATCCAGAAAATGTAAAGCTAACCTGTATGTACGTGATAATTTGCAAGAAGCTCCTGTCGCAATATGGATCTTATAATTCAAGTTTGGTATCTCAACAAATTTTGCCCTAAATGTTTAAAGGCAATGGTTTATTAATTGGTACATGTAACTGATTGTTGTTCGATGTAACTGTATGTTATAAAATAGTTTAAAACTACTTTTGTTTCATAAATTTTCATCACCTTTTTAAAATGTTTAATTGTGAATTTTCTGGAGCATGACAACAACAATTCATCAATAAGGACCAGGGTTTACATAATAATCAGTTATAACCTGTCAATCAGATAAGGATACAAGAAAATATGAGAAAATTGCTTCTTATGTTGGCACTTGGGCAGGAACAAAGAAGCTGCCATCACAACTAACCTATGAAAATTTATAAGAGAAACCAAGGTTCACAAGCTGCGTGTTTATTCTTTCGGTGCATGCTTAGGAAAGATCAAGGTTGATCACACAGTGCCTTTAGAGCTTTGTTCATATCATACAGTATGATGTTCCAGCTAGTCTTAGCAGATTAGAATCAGGTTTCGGTGCCGATCAATATGTCAATGTATTATCCTCCAAACAGTAATTAGCGATGTTGTGTTTTGCTGATCTAGAAACTCAAGTTTGTTATCTTCAAATTTCAAGCAACTTGTTCGTATTAACTCTTATATTTACAAAAAGATCTATCAACTGTATCAGAGAAATTGACAGGTGTGGTCTGAACCACTGGAAGCTATCTTAAGGACGAAAAAACCAGGGTTTTCAAGAATATCTACCAACATTCAGGTTTTGCACCATGTCCACTCGGCCAAATCACCGCAAGATTCAACATACACAGTTTTATGTCTCTCTAATACACTAAGCAGTTAGATCTTGTATGCATTTTTATTATGTTGGTTCATCCTCCTTTTATCTGGTCCGTAATTTATATTATTGTGGTTTATTATTGAGTAAAATTTTCTATGAGGTCTCCAACTCTGATGTCAAGTGCTCATGGCTAGCCAGTCTACTTCTAAATTATAGAGTGGTTCATAATAATACATTGTCCTAATGGACGGGCGCGGCAACGCGCGCCAACATAATCTAGTATACTTGATTTTTTGGAAATTTTCTTGGAACAACCGGTAGGAGCTCTACATTTTCATTTCATTAAGAAGAGAAATGACCAGTTAATGAGGAAAACTGGCCAAAAAGAGTTTTTTTTTGAAAATTCAAGTGTAATCTTCAAATTTCAAAATGGATCCTAAGTTAACCTAATCTTGATGAGGATCTCACGGAGCTTCTTGCTAAGCTCTTGTGAATGGACGCATGCCATCATCACCTTGTTTGTGTAATCGTGAACTAGGTTGTTAAGGATCTCCCCAAGATGTTCGTCCCTCTTTGATAGGGATCGAGGGAATCTCTTGCCTATTATTATTTTTTGCGAGAATTCTATTGTATCGATGGCCACCCACAAATTACCGTGTTGTGTTTGCGGAGTCATCGTGCTCTTCGTAGGGTGTCTACCTCTCCCTCTTCTTGTGCTATTTTCACCATTTTTAGTATAAATCCATGAAGATCATGTCAACCCGAGAGAGACCAAGACTTGTATATAAATATGGAGGAAGTAGAAGTATACTACTCCCTCTGTTTAAATATAAGATATTTTTAACTTTATAAAATGAATGCATATATACGTTTTTTATTGCCAAATCTCTACGGACCTATACACTAAAAAACGTCTAGATACAATCGATTTACAAAATTAAAACGTCTTAAATTTCTGAACAGAGAAAGTACGTGCTAGTGATATGAAAAGTGAGATCAATGTACCTTAATATTAAATAGTTTCATGGTTGTAGTGAATCAAAATACAAAATAATTTATAATAAGTAAATCGAAAAGTAAGGCCTAGTTTGGCAACAATTGTTTTTCTAAAACTCTAAAACTGAAGTATATCAATGTCATAGTATTCTAGTGCTTAGCAAAGCAATAATTTAGGCCTAGTTTGGCAACAAAGTTTTTTTCAAACTGAAGTTTGCAAAACCATAGTATTTAAGTGTCGTAGGCTAGCAATACTTCAGTTTCGAAAAAAGAGGTCTAGAGTTGTTTTGCCAATACTTTAAAAATAGCACGTTTTGAGAGATTTTGAAGTATTAGTACCACAGTTTTTATTCATAGCCAAACACATCAAAGTATTTAAAACTGTAGGATTTTGGGAAACTATAGTATTGCTAAAATACTTTAAAGATACTTTGCTACCAAACGCAGCCTTAGTTTTTCTTCTTTCTCGGTTTTAGAAAAAGGAGGATCTGACATCTTTCTCAAATATTTCATTTTTTTTGGAGAATACTTCAATTTTAAAACCATGTTATTTGTTTCAAGGTATGTAATACTTCGATTTTTTTTCAGAAACCAAAGTATTCTCTTGATACTTTAAAAATACTTCCATGCTAAACGGTCCCTAAGTGTTTGTCTTAAAAATGTCACAATAACGTTGTCAATGTAGAGGCTTCAATGTGGTTCTGCCATCACTATGAGCTTTGTTGCGAGAAACAAACATCACGGTGGATGGGCCATGAGATTCAACAATAATAACATTGCACAAAGCAAATTCATATTTTTCTTGAACCTATGAGTTCGAATTTTGGTGAAATCATCTACTCCAAATTTGGTGGAAAATAACATTGCACAATTTCGGGCGTTTCGAGTATTATGATTATGATACCACGAAACACCCGAAATTGGCGAATCCAGTTCCAATCCCTCAATACCAGTTGAGATACAAAGAGCGAAACAGTGTAAGAAATTCGGATTTGCTATTTCTCAGGCGCCTGTGAAATAGTTGACATTATAAGCGTCAGATTCTGCATTAAGATTTGCGTTATATTTTTTTTTTGCGTTCACTGGTTGCTCTCGTGTGTACAGACTGAGTCAGTCTGGGCCAAGCCGGACAAATCGTGCTTCTTTGTGCTTTTAAGTCCTAGTGAGGGCTTCTCTAGTTGGGCTGTTGTACACGTATTTGGCATGCGTGAGTAGGTGGATCGTTTGACTTTTTGTTTTTATTTTGTTCAGGTTTGAATCACGGTTAGATGGTGTGTGAAGCTTTTCATTTCATTTCTTTTTTTTTGGGTAGAAGCTCTCATTTCTAGTTTAATGTTGTTTCATGCTTCGAGTAAGTCAGCAATTGAGTGAGACTTATATAGATAAAAAACTGGCTTGTTTATTTAACTCAAATTGACTATAATGACAAAAAATTAACATCTCTTTTGAAATAAAATCTTGTCATTTTTATTTTTGAAAGTTTTGCTTATTTCTTCATGTTTTCATTTTTATTTACTTTTGTTTTTTGTTTTTATCTTTTCTTTTCTTTTTATGTTTGCTTTTTTCATTTTTATTTTTCCTATTTTCCTATGGTTTATATTTTTTATGTATTAGCGTTTTGCCTTATTTTTTACGGGGTTTTGCCATATTCTTGCTATTTGTATTACGCTTCTCATTATCATTAGATTGAGATTTAAGTTAAAACTCGATTAACTCTAAAACCTTTGGACTGCATCGTGATTCATGTTAACATGAGAGTTGCAAGTTGGTTGCAATTAAGATTTTCCAGTTTTGTAAGTGAGTCGGAATTGAGGTTTTCCTAGTTGCAAGTAGGTTGCAACTGAGAAAAAATGTTCCTGACCATTGATTTTCCTCGTGTGTCTACTGGAGCCTAATTCTATATATTATTTATGAATTATTATTGAATCTATTTTTTTCTTCAAATCGGAGGAGTTACAAGTAGGTGTCGTGATTCATGTTAACATGAGAGTTACAAGTTGGTTGCAATTAAGATTTTCCAGTTTTGTAAGTGAGTCGGAATTGAGGTTTTCCTAGTTGCAAGTAGGTTGCGACTGAGAAAAAATGTTCCTGACCATTGATTTTCCTCGTGTGTCTACTGGAGCCTAATTCTATATATTATTTATGAATTATTATTGAATCTATTTTTTTCTTCAAATCGGAGGAGTTACAAGTAGGTGTCGTGATTCATGTTAACATGAGAGTTGCAAGTTGGTTGCAATTAAGATTTTCCAGTTTTGTAAGTGAGTCGGAATTGAGGTTTTCCTAGTTGCAAGTAGGTTGCGACTGAGAAAAAATGTTCCTGACCATTGATTTTCCTCGTGTGTCTACTGGAGCCTAATTCTATATATTATTTATGAATTATTATTGAATCTATTTTTTTCTTCAAATCGGAGGAGTTACAAGTAGGTGCTAGTTGGTTGTAACTAAGAAAAATATGTTCTAGGCCATCGGATTTGCGCTATGATTCATGCTTGCTGGAAGTTTGCAAGTGGGTTGCAACTAGGATTTTCAGTTGCAAGTGAGTCGCAACTGAGTTATTTGCATTTGCACAAGTGATTCGCAACTAAGTTATTTCTAATTATAAGTGGTTCCAGTTGAGTTTTCTCTAGTTATAACTGTGTTGTAGCTAAGTTTGTTAGTTGCAAGTAGGTTGTAACGGTGAAAAAAGTTATTACTAATCGTTAGATTTGTGTCATGTTTCGTGCTAGGGTGGGGGTTACAAGTGGGTTGTAACTGAGATTTCTAATTGCAAATGGGTTGCAACTGAGTTTTTTAAGTTACAATTAGGTTGCAACTAGGAAAAATATGTTCTTGACCGTTGGATTTGCATCGCGATTCGTGCTAGTTGGAAGTTGCGAGTGTGTTGTACTTGAGTTTTTCAGTTGCAAGTGGGTTACAATTAGGATTTTCAGTTGCAAGTGAGTCGCAACTGAGTTATTTGCATTTACAAGTGAGTCGCAACTAAGTTATTTCTAATTATAAGTTGTTATAGTCGAGTTTTCTCTAGTTATAACTGTGTTGCAGCTGAGTTTGTTAGTTGCAAATAGGTTGCAACAGTGAAAAAAGTTATTACTAATCGTTAGATTTGTGTCATGTTTCGTGCTAGGGTGGGGGTTAAAAGTAGGTTGTAACTGAGATTTCTAATTGCAAGTGGGCTGCAACTGATTTTTTTAATTTACAGTTAGGTTGCAACTAAGAAAAATATGTTCTTGGCCTTTGGATTTGCATCGCGATTCGTGCTAGTTGGAAGTTGCGAGTGTGTTGTAATTGAGTTTTTCTGTTGCAACTGGGTTGCAACTGGGATTTTCAGTTGCAAATGAGTCGCACCTGAGTTAGCTGCATTTACAAGTGAGTCGCAACTAAGTTATTTCTAAATATAAGTGGTTCCAGTTGAGTTTTCTCTAGTTATAACTGTGTTGCAGCTGATTTTGTTAGTTGCAAGTAGGTTGCAATGGTGAAAAAAGTTATTACTAATCGTTAGATTTGTGTCATGTTTCTTGTTAGGGTGGGGGTTGCAAGTGAGTTGTAACTGAGATTTCTAATTGCAAGTGGGTTGCAACCGAGAAAAATATGTTCTTAGCCTTTGGATTTGCATCACGATTCATGCTAGTTGGAAGTTGTGAGTGTGTTGTATTTGGGTTTTTCAGTTGCAAGTGGGTTGTAACTAGGATTTCCAGTTGCAAGTGAGTCACAACCGAGTTATTTGCATTTACAAGTGAGTTGCAACTAAGTTATTTCCAGTTACAAGTAAGATGCAATTGCGAAATAATTTTCTTGATCTTTAAATTTACATCATGTGAGTTACAAGTGGGTGACAACTAAGACTTGTTAATTTCACCAGATCGAGAATTAAGCTAATTGTTGGTGAGATGAAATTAGTCGCACCCTGAGTTTTATAATTCGTTTTGTTGTATATTACGTGCAAGTGGATGTTTTTTTAAAACTTGTGTTTATACTGTACGGACATGAGGTTTACGCAGTGGCATATAATGTTTAACTAATGATGCATCTTTCGAATTTATAGTTGCATTATCAGCTTAAGTGTGTGCAAATGATGTGCGGCAGTTGTACATGAATACATGATGCAGTTATAACTTTCCACCATAATTTTTCACGATTTTTAATGTGTAGCTAGACTTATTGTCTTTGTTCAGTCCTTGTGCTTTTCTAATGTAGTCCATGAAGTAAACTATCCATTTTCAGTTTAATTTTCACGTGTGGGCTGCCTGCATATACGAGGACCAGATATGGAATTTGTGTGCATATCGATAGCAGTAGCAATAGTTCCCTCCTACTTATATGCAAATAAAAACAAAAATACTTTTTGTAGCAGGCTCCTTACGCTGCACTCTATAGCAAGACTATATAGAGAAAACAAAAGAGCCCACAAACTAGAAGGCCCAACAGATCAAACAGAAACAGAAACTAGCCTGACTCATAGCCATGGCAGCCTATCTGGAAAAGAATCAACACGTTCGACCAAAGGTTAACTAATCCATAAATTTGTCTAATCCAAACGATGAAAAATCAACACGATAACGCCAGCGACTGAGAAATAGCTATTTCTCAGGCGCATTAGACGTAGGCGCGTCCTAAGAAATTTATGATGTTTAACCCAAAAAAGTAGAAGGTATACTTTGTTTTCCCACGAAGATACCTATTGCAAGCTACACTATCAAGGGATCAATAATCGATAATTACGATGGATTTATTTTGATTATTGGACAATTGACTCATTGTAGTACTGTATATGAAATTGACTCGTCGTGGTAATCAATTTTCTCTAGCCTTCACCCTGACGGGGATCCCGTCCGCCATCCGCAGCGTCAGCGACGCCACCTGCCGCGGTTGGTATTTGCCGTTCACCTCCAATTCAAACTCCTCCAGCACGCACGCCACGATGGACTTCATCTGGATGTAAGCCATCTCCTTCCCGAGGCAGATCCTCGGCCCCGCGTGGAACACCGCGTACCGGAACGGGCTCTCCGGCCGGAACGTCCCCTCCGTCGGGTCCAGCCACCGTTCCGGCCGGTAAGCCCGCGCGTCCTCGCCCCACACGGACTCCATCCGTCCCATCGCGTACGAGTTGTACGTCACGAACCAACCCGCCCCCACGGCCGTGCCGTCCGGCAGCACGTCGGCGGCCTGCGCGTGCACCGTGTTCACCGGCACCGGCGTGTACAGCCGCATCGACTCCGTGATGGCAGCGTGGACGTAGTGCATCTCCCTCAGCTCGTCTAGATCGAACCCGGCATTGTCCAGATCTCCCCGCGCACGGCGGGCGCGCACCGCGGCGACCTCGTCGCGGATGCGGCGCTCCACGTCTGGGTGCGAGGAAAGCAGCCAGAAGAACCACGTGAGCGCGGAGGACGTCGTCTCTCGCCCCGCGAGCAGGAAGCTGATCACCACGTCGCGGAGGACCGTGTCGGTGGTGTCGCCTGGCTCGCCATGAGCCGCGACAGGAGGTCGTGCTTCTCGCAGCCCATGCCCATCTCCTCCCGTCGCGACCGGATGATGCGGTCGGCGTAGCCGTGCACCATGGCGACGGACTCGCGGAGTCGCCGCTCGGAGCCCAGGCCAAGCGCCTTCTTCACCTTCCAGAGTCCCGGGACGGCGTAACGGAACCTGCCGGCGCTGAGATTCGCCGCGTCGCGGAACGCGTCGGCGAACCTGCCGCTCGTGGTCGCGTCGCTCTCGGCCTCCGTGCGAACGCCGTCGCCAACCTCGTCATCAGGGAGCTGGCGCGGGTCATGGTCGAAGGCGACGCGGCAGATGTTATCGAAGGCGTACCGCTCGAGCGTATCCTGGAGGTCGATCGGCTGGCCGGAGCTCGCCGCACGGCGCAGCAGAGGGAGGAGCCTGCCGTGGAGCTCGCCGTGCACGGTTTGGGCCACGAAGGCGCGCAGCGAGCGCGTGTTGAACTCGTAGCTGGCCGCCTTCCGCTGCGCGCGCCACGCGTCGCCGTCGACGTTCAAGATGCCCCGGCCGAGGAAGTCGTGGAGCAGGGACGCGAAGCGCGGGCCCTTGGGGTAGTTGTCGAAGCCGGCTCGCAGGACGTGCTCCACGTTCGCCGGGTTGGCGGTGATGACGCCCGGCACGCTGCCCGGCCGGCGGAGCACGAGCGTGTACGTGGGCTGGCGGGTCATCCAGTCCATTATGCGGTGCCGGTTCGCCAGGAACTGCGGCAGGTGGCCGAGCAGCGGGTACGGCCGCAAGCCCCGCGTGTGCTGCGCCGCCGCCTTCTTGTGATCGAGTCTCTGGGCACGAAGGACAAATAGTGCGCCGAGGAAGAAGAGCAGTAGCAGCAGCAAGGCTGCCGTCGCCATTGTCGCTAGCTTGGGCTCTAGCGGCGTGTCAGGCAATTTGAGGTGATCTCCATCGTTTTGTAGAGGCGGAGGGTGTTGCGGTGGAAGCGCCTCCGCCACAGGTGATTTCTTGGGCTGACCGAGCAAGCGCTGCCGGTCTGCCGCCGTTATGCTCGAAGACAGCACGCACTACTTTTCGTTAGTAGTACTAAGTACGGAGTAGTACGTACGTTTTTTCTACGTTTAATAATGAATCGGCAACACGACATCGACAAGTTTCTGCTGAATTGGCTGGGTCTTTTGCATGCGTCACATTCAGCGCATCGGCATTATGCTCCACATATACGGATATACGCTTTCGTATATGTTTCCTTGGACCCAGCTTAGATCGGCCGAGCAACATAGGGAGAACTAAAGATCACAGCCAGCACTCGGCTCAGGAAGTAAGGACACAGGATACAGGACACATCAACTAGTTTTAAGCAAGGAAGAAGAAAAAACCTAGTAAGAAACAAAAAGGGAGCATCTATATCTTAGACACACCGACACGGGAACATCTTATGTCTCAGTCGCTCTGAGAACTAGCAAATCCAGAAAAAAAAAAACTCCAGCAGAAACAAAAAAAAAAGGGACTTGACGATGTTGGACAATTCTAGCGTGTTCTCACGTGGTTCTGCGCACATATTAATCAAAGGATGTCAGGAGCCTACTCTTTTTTGACACAAACTTCATCAAAGGGCAGGTGTTGAGAGCATTTGAGAGTTGGGCAGAAGCGTTTTTCAGACAAAGTCACAGCATGCACAAGAGGAGAATTAGCCACAGGAGACAGAGTAGAGTGAGAACAAGGTACAAGCCATCTATTGATAGGGGTCTCAGAAGACATCCACATCCATCACCCTCTTTAGCTATCTGGTCAATTAACAATTTCTGGTCATACTCAGACTCGTGTTCACAAGAAACAGGATTCAAAGCAAGCAGGTTCAGCCCGCCTGAGCTGTTATCTGGACATTTTCATGCTCGTTTTCAGCAGGGACAACAGTCTGAGAAACAACAGTTTCAGTCAAAATGAGCACGTAAGATACATGGTGCATACCTGGTTCAGGAACCCTCAAATGAACAGCACAAGTTTCCATACATTACCCCCACACACCTTGTGCTCTTCATGAATTTTCGGTCAGCCAAACGTTTAAATTGCCCTCTTAGATCCTCCATAAGTGGGCAATGGGCAGACATCAAGACACATTTGATTTTAGGAACTTCCATGATCAAAAATACCAGTCGTACACTGATTATTCAACAAGACCATTGAGTGAAGAAATAAAAGTAGAACGATATAACAACATCCAACCTTAAATGTTCCTAAGGAGCAAACCAATATGCAGACAGTCTACCACAACAGACAACAGTTGTCCTTGAAGTCGACAGCACGGTGCTAAAATTTGTTCAAACTCTTTAGCTATTTGGTCAAATAACAATTCCTGGTCATACTCACTTTCAGTATCATACTCATGTTCACGAGAAATGGGATTCAAAGCAAGCAGGTTCAGCCCACTGAGCTGTTTTCTGGACATTTCCATGTTCATTTTCAGCAGGGGCAACAGTTTCAGTCAAAATGAACACGTAAGATACATGGTGCATGCCTGGCTCAGGAAGCCTCCCATGAACAGCACAAGTTTCCATATATTGCCCCCGAACACCTTGTGCTCTTCATGAATCTTCGGTCAGCCAAACGTTTAAATTGCCCTCTTAGATCCTCCATGAGTGTGCAATGGGCAGACATCAAGACACATTTCATTTTAGGAACTTCCATGATAAAAAAAATACCAGTCTTTCATTTTAGCCTGCTGCCAGGTCCCTTTTATTATCTACAGTATGTGCACACTAGTGGGGTGTACAAAAGAGTATGCTAAACGGATGCTACGCTATTGCTGGGATTCTAGGAATCAGCTCCAGATTATTATGAAGCATAATTGAGGACCCACTCGACACTCTGCATGGACAGATTGCACAGGTTAACGAATGTTAGTTGTCAAAAATCATGCTGCCAAGCATCAGAACGTGAGGAGATCAAAACAAAAAGCATCCTTATGAGCCTTGTGTATATGCGAAGAGACATCAGTTCAGCATTCACGGACTTCGTTAGGAACTGGACCATCAAGGCTTATCAAGGTTCTGAACAGCAGCAGGTTCTGCTTTGAATGATAATCGCAGATGCTAAAAGAGATACACAATGAACACACTGTCCTGCACAGAAACAGGGAATAAATTTTGACCATAAAGACAACAAACTTAGAAGATCGACAGTGATATTGCAGTGCTAGTCTGTTTCAAAGACACTGCAGTGCAATGCAAACGAGTGGACCCGTAAAAAACACTAGCTCACATTCTGAATTGCTGGACTGGTTCTGGATAATAAAGACTAACACATTGTGAATACAGCTATTTAAGAAGCCCAAGAGACTAAGAAAGAATAATGAAGATCCACTTGGATTCAGGTGGGAATGCAAAAGTGATAGTTTTCTAAGAAATTCTCAGAAGTATCAATGCAAATACTAAGTGTATATTTCCACAAGCCAAAAGAAACCGAGGTCAGTATTCTAATTGCTCTCATGTGCTTTCCCTCTGCTCTGCAGATGTCTAGAGTTAATGTAACAGCTTTGACAAACAATAACATGGGGATCTCTCTGCACTACAAACAATAGCAGATTGTGCAATCTACTGGTGAGAATGCTTACATAAACAGATTCTCCAAAGTAGGGTAGCTTTTTCCCTGCAATATTCTTATTGCACACATAACCTTCTACAGGAATTTGGAAAAAGAACCACGCATAGCTCAAAGTGACAATACTTCAGGGAATCTCCTCAGTCCTAACACATTCGATGCTAGCTCCTCATCACCATGTTGCTTCAGTAACTGTACCAAATGATCAGCGCATGAAGCTTCAATGTGAATTCCCCTATCCATGACCTTCCTCACCAACACTGAGGCCTCAAGGACATGCCCATCCTCAGATAGCCCACACAATACACTAGCGTACACATCAGAGTCACAGAGCACCCCATCGTCATCCATCAGTCTCAACCAATGGCAAGCATCCAACCACATTTTCCTCCGGCAGAGCTCCCTCGCCATTGCACTTCCCGCGAGTGGGCTCAGCGGCACCCCTTTCTTCATCATCCTCTGAGCAAGCCCTTCAGCTTCCCCTGCCATTCTGGCCCCAGATAAGGCAACCAGAAGAACATTATAGCACTGCCCGCTTGACAAAGTGCCGTCCATGACCAAACGCTCCACCACACCATATGCGTTGGCAAGTGAGCCATCCCCTCCGGCAGCGCAGAACCCATCGACCAGCGTCCGCACAAATACGCGGTTCGGCATCACCCCTCTAGCTACCATCCTATCCAGCACGGTCAGAGCCTCCACCATTCTCCCCCTCTCGCACAGGCTTTTCACCAAACACGTGTACGACACCACGTTGGGCACGCACCCGGCACCCAGCCCGCCGCCCTCCATCTCCTCCAACAGCCCCATCGCAGCATCCACATCTCCGAAAGCACGCATCCCGTCGAACATGGCGGTGTAAACCACCACACTGGCCACGCATCCAAAATCAGGCATTTTGTCAATCAGACAGCGCGCGCCTTCGAAGTCGCCCCCACATGCCAGCTTATGCACCGCAGTCACGATCAGGGGGACGGTCGGGTCCACGCAGGACCTGGACATGATGTCCAGAACGACGGAGACGTCACCAGGCGAGCCCGCGACACGGAGGGCGGAGTGGAAGCAGGCCACGTCGGGCGCGAGGCCTAAGGATCGCATGTGGCGGAGGATGGCGAGTGAGACAGGGAAAAGGCCGGCATGAGCGGAAATGGCGAGGAGGAGGGCGTAGTGCGGGAGGGGTAGCGCGCGCTGGGAGGAGGAGAGGAGGAGAGGCACGGCGGAGGGGAGGTCGGGGAGCGAGGCGGCCAGCGAGGAGAGGGTGTGCGGGGAGGGTAGGGGCGGGGAAGGGGGCAGGCGCCAGAGGAGGAACCGGAGGGAGAGGAGCGGCGAGGGGAGCCGCGGGAGGAGATCGGGGAGCGTCTGCAGGGGAAACGCGTCTGACGGGGACGGGAAGGCGCGGGAGAGAGCGTGCGGCAGCGGCCTCGATGAATCCTGCGGCGAGCGGAGGACGGCGAGGAGGGTGGCGAGGTTGGTGTCCCGGTGGGTGGAGAGGCGGCGGAGGAGGGATAGGCGCGGCGGCATCTGGTTTGGATGACGAAGGGAGTTTTTTCCCCTGAGTGTCACGCATGGCGACTTGGCGAGCCACAAGCGGGTGACTGCTCCAGGGGAGGCGTGAGCCAGAAATACGTCTTCTGAAGGCGTCGATAGAAATAGACAAAGGGTGTGATCACGTTGGCTAGATAGGAAGGAATAATCATAAACTACTTTCTCCGTTCTGTTTCTCTCGAGTTGTTAAGCATAAAACCATCATATTACGAGCAAAATTTTAAAAAACTACCACTATACGTTTTCGCATCAAAAATCTACCATATTTCAAGTCAGTTTTCTCAAACTACACTAAACTCGGTTTGACCGCGAATTGACACGGGAACTAACAAGGCTGACCCACCGTAAGTGCTGACGTGGCTAGTTCAGACGGCGGCCGTTAACGGCAGGAGTGGTACCCACCACTTGGCGCCTCATAGCCGCTGTCGAACTGTTGACCACGCTCCTACGACAGAGCGCCACCGCCGACCGCCCCGCCATTGCCTCCACCGTCCCAGTCAAGCGCAACCATCACCATGCCTAGCTAACACGACGGTTCTGAGTCGAGCAAGTCGTTCCTAGGGGTAAGCTCCAGTCCCTCCCCCTCTCCCATTTCTCAAATTAGGGTTCATCCGAATTTGGGATTTGTCGATCTGTCATTGAAATAGGTCGATTAAACTCGATTTATTCTTCAATTAGGACCTCACGGGTAGATAAAGAATGGTCTGACACTCTCAATAATGTACTAAGCAAGTTGTGGTCAATGTATGATGACTGCAACAGTGCTATGATTTTTGAGAGATATGAGAGAAGGAGCGGTGAGTTGCAGGAGCAGAAGCACATACAAGCTTTGAAGCATGAGGTTGGGGTGTTGAAGAATGCAAAAGAAGGACCAAAGAATGTGTTAAAATCCCAGGAAGGTGTGTTTAAGGTCAAACAAAAGAATCTAGAGGCTGAAAGGGATGCCCTGCTAGAAGAGAAGAAAATATGGGAGACAGAAAGAGTTGTCCATAAGGAAGAGAATAAGAAGTGGGAGGCAGATAGAGTTGCCTAGAAGGAAGAAAAGAAGAAGCTAGAGTATACCCTATATGAAATGTTCCAGGCAAGTGATGTGAACAAAGTAAAGCTGAAGAAAATCAAAGCTATCTGTGATGAGTGATCCTTTATTTGTATGATGAGTGAAGCTTTTAGTTGTGGAACCATTTTATTACTGTAATGTTTGTTGTTGAACCATTTGTGTAATTGTACCTTGAATCCTTTGGTTGAACCATTTGCGTAACTGCATTGTTTGTTGTTTGTGGAACCTTTGTGTAAATGGAACATTATGTTAGTGCAATGTTTGTGGAAGCATTTGTGTAATGCAAGTTGACTTTTATGTTGTTATTGCTAGATGTGCATGTAGTACCTATTATCTAGGGTTGTCAAGACCAATTTAAAGCACTTGTAGTACCAATTGAAAGCACATGTGGAACCAACTGGAATATAATCATAGACCACATCATATAACAACTAGCATAAGTCAGGATGACACACACCAATTTTAAACATAGTCTCACACATAGTCAACATAAATTGTGTTCAACAACAAACACACATGCATAGACTTGCACAAAGTCTTAAACACTTAGCAGGTTCTCCAAACAAGATTACATAAGTTGTTTTCAACATCAAACACACATGGACATGCCTGAATTAATTTGCAGGCTTGGAACACTCACTCACAGGGTTTTCACCCTTCTTCCTGTAGTTTCCATGCTTACCAACAGTTAGATAACTTTGCATTTTTTGGGTAGGATTGAATGTCCTCTGAGATACTCTAGTGCTAGTGGTACCACTTTGTGATGCATCAACTGTCCTTGGTGCTGAGAAAGGCCTGGGGCCTGGAGCTGTAGCATTATTAGGTCTTGTTGTTGGGGCAGTAGTAAAATCTATTGGGGTAGTATTAGGTCTTGTTGTTGATGTTGTACCTCCAGTTGTTGGGGTAGTACTATCCCTTGTTGCTGATGTTGTACCTCCACCTGCTGTTGTGCTATTAGCACCAAATGACTCACTAAAATTATGCCTGCTTGCCTAAAAGAAAGTAACATGGTTAACTAGTTACAGGGATGAACTGTAGGTGATATTTCCTAATCTGATGAACAAAAACATGATACATGGCAGAGATCAAAAACATGAATTAACCAGATGGTTATGTTTCCTAATCTCCAGGCTTGGTCTCAAAGGAATCACCCTTATCTGAATCACCCTCATCTATAACTTCAATAGGAAGACTCTGTTTATCCTTTAGAAAATTGTAACTCTATTGTGTGCCAATGAACAACATATCAGAATAATCAATAGCCACTAGAAAAATCTCTTCATCCTCATCATCCGCCTCACCATCTGAGATGTAGTTGACACCATGTGAGTCAATTGAAAGCTTAACTGGCTCTGACATTATTTTTGCTTCTTCTACCATAATGTTCAATTCAGATGGCCATTCTGCATTCTTCTTCAACACTATGATGTCAAGTACACTGGGACATTCATATAGGGCAAGCATTTGCCTAACCTTGTCCATGCTGTCAATTAACTCCATCCCCTCCTTGCCGTTCCCCTTTTCCCTCACATAGTACATGCTATCCCTTATTCCATAACCATGACACTCTATAAGGGCTAGCAAAGTCAACACTATAATATCAAAATCACGAAGTGTTCTTTCCAAATTATCTACACCATAGAAATGGAATCTGATCTCCCAGATGTCATCATCTAGACTACAAGAAATAACAAAGCCAAATATTAATAATAGGGAATAAAATTTGTCTAGAACATTAACTCATAGTGTTAAATTATGCACATTACACTAGCATTTTCTGAACTTAACTATGAAACTGTAAATCTACAGAGACATACACAATCAGTAGCTACACAAAGCTATAGTGCATACTAAAATCAGTATCTAAAAGAACTATTTCTGTAGCGAAATCTATACCTACATAGATGGGGAGAGTGCAATCTAGCTACATAAATCGAACTAGGATGTAGAGAAAGAGAGGGAAGAATGAACTTACTCGACTGCCCCTACGGATGAAGCCCCTCGATGGCTGGTCTTCGATGGGGAGGAGATAACAGCACGTGCCACCGCAGCTGCCACCCTTGCCTCTGGTGTAAGGTCCGCCGCCGACCGCAAATCGTCGCCCCTATTTGGTCCACCGCGTAGAGAGCCCTGGCCACTGCCACGCATCGAGCCCACGACAGCGGAGTACTCTTCAACGGCTCTTTTCCCACCGCCGCCGCCGCTGGGAGTCGCCGCCGCCATTGCCACCGGTTCAGACAGAGGGGGAAGGGAGAAGGGCAGGTCGGGGTTAGGGATTAACTGAAACCTAGCGGCGGTCGACTTGTTAGGACCAACACGGTAAGTAGTGGGTCCCACCGCTACCGTTAACGGCCGTGTCGATCGCCGTCCTAGGTTGCATGTCAACTCTGCATGTGGGCCTGCGAGATCAGAATCGCTATCAATTTGCGTTTAGAGACGGTTTAGTGTTATTTGAGAGAACGGACTCCAAATGTGGTAGATTTTTGCTGGCAGAATGTAAAGTGGCGCCAAACTAGGAATTTGACTCATAATGTGGTGGTTTTAGGCTAACAACTCGTTCCTTGATGGCTCAGTGTTGATGTAGAGCTCGCTGGGAACCCCAAGAGGAAGGTATGATGAGCACAGTAGCAAGTTTCCCTCAGTTATGAAACCAAGGTTTAATCAAACCAGTAGGAGCAAGGAAACACCCCAAAGGTGTTGCTAGCTGAGCCTTGGCAAGGCGCACTACCGGTGCTAGTAGCAACATGGAGACCTGCACAACACAACCACATAACTTTGTCCCCAACTTGCGATGAGGTTGTCAGTCTCACCGTGTTTTGCGGAAAACAAAGGATTAAACGTATCGAATGGAATGAAGTAAAAGTTTGCACAAAGTAAACACAAAATAGTAAACAGTTTAGAGATTGTATGTAAAGAAAAAGGACCGGGATCCATAGTTCATTAGAGGTGGCTCTCCTTAAGATAGATAACATGCTGGGTGAACAAATTACAGCAGGGCAATTGACAAACATCGAGAAAGCAATACATGCATATACTAATCATCTTGACTCCTTTGGAACTTGATTGGGCATTACAACATTATACATGACCGCCATCCAACTGCATCTATGACTAATAATCCACCTTCAGGTTATCATCCGAATCCCCTCCAGTATTAAGTTGCAAGCAACAGATTATTGCTTTACGAATTGCATGTAAAGTAAACTATATGATTGTTCTATGAACAAAGGATTGTTGTTTTCTCCCTAGTAGCAACATCACATCTAGTACCTTAGAGATTTCTATCAGTTCCCTAGATTACCAGAGGCATGAACCCACTATCGAGCATAAATACTAACTCTTGGAGTTGCTAGCATCTACTTGGCCAAGATAGCTACTAACAACGGAAAGCATGCAAGATCACAAATAACAAAGACATGATAGAATCAATAATCAATCTAAAATAGCATCTCAATATCCGTCGGATCCCCGCAAACACAACATGCAGAATTACAAATAGATGATCTTGATCATGAGCAGACTCACAAGATCTAGACATGAAAGCACAAAGGAGGAGAACCAGCCATCTAGCTACTACATGGATCCGTAGTCCAAGGATGAACTACTCACGCATCACACCGGAGGCTTGCATGGTGATGAAGAAGGCCTCCAGGGTGAATTCCCCTCTCTGGCAGGGTGCTGGGAAGAGCTTCAGATCCCTCCCGGTCTAGGGATGGAGATGACGGTGGCTACAGACTCTTTCGTGAATTTTTTGATCGGGGTACTTAGGGTTTTCGTCCCGAGGGCATCTTATAGGCGGAAGGAGAGGCCGAGGGGGTGCTGGGGTTGGCGGACCACCTAAGCCTTGGGCAGCCTGGCCGCGTGGCCAGGTGTGGTCGGCCCTAGCCCTTCTCCGTCTCGTGATTCGGCATCGATGACTTAGGAAAAATAGGCACTTTGGCTTTTGTCCCGTCCAATTCCGAGAATATTCATTTTCTAACTTTCCTGTAACCAAAAACAGCAGAAAACAGGCAGCTGTCACTGTGGCTCTTGTTAATAGGTTAGTCCAAGAAATCATATGAAAAGTACTCCAATGCACCATCAAAGACTTGATCAAAGTATTTGTAAAACATTCAAAGCTGGGATCATAGTACTTCAATCATAGCATGAAAGACAAAGTTCTAGCAATATGACAAAGAAACTATGATGCAACATGAAAAGGCACAAACAAAAGATTCATGAATAACAATGCTTTGCAAGACGTTTGTTTGTTTCACATAAAGAAAACATAGCATAATAGTATTCAGCTTGTCCCTCATAGAGTAGCAAATATAAATGCATAGGACACCTTCAAAGTTCATAAGAGTGACTAGATACAAATAGTTTAAAACAAGCAATATCAAGTTATGCATCAATCAACTAGTCTTGGGACAATGCACATAGAACTAAGAATGGCCACTATTCTCTCAAAGTAGGTTCATAAAGATAGAAGGTGGAGACTCAATATAATGGTGGAAGAAAGGCCTTTATAAAAGGAAGTAGGGATTCAAGTCTCATAAAGAGCTTCCAAAAATTATGGTACTTATAGCTTTCAGCTCTCATTACCCCTATCATAAGCATCTTGAAGTGATTAAGGTTAAAGTGAACAAACTATGGTGTACATGCTTGACGAAGTATAAGTTAGAAATCTCATGTCCCTTGTGTACGAGGGTCGCTCCTCATTCTACTCAAGTTTAGTCACCGGTAAGTTCTTGTCATCGTAAGTACATGTGTATCATAGAGAACCGCCAACGGGGTACCCCTTGCCCGATGATACGGAAGAATACCCATATCAAAATGACAAGGCAAGCAGACAACGAGCATCTCAGCAATCTTCTTATTTACCATGGGAATATGGTGCTTTTTTCTCTCTTTCCTCTTTTCATAATCTCTTTTTTTCTCTTTTCTCTTTTTTCTCAATATAGGACTCTTTTTTTATAAGAAGAATGTTTCATGGACAACTCATTATGGTTACGCTGCAGGTTTCTACCATGTCAACATGGATTAGACCAGTGGCCCAGGCTTTTCTCTAACACATATACATAACTCCATGGACTTACAAGCTCCCCTTTCATTTCACACTGACGACATCCATATACAAAAGAGCATGATATCAACTAGGTACAAGTACCAAGTGCAATGTTGAAAGCGTTCCCCATGAAAGCATGGTTCTGCTAATTCCCAACAAATAAGTGCAAGCATATACAATATAGACGACACAATGGTTCAAGTTTATTAAGGCCAAAAAGTAAAGTGTGCCATCAAGTTTGTGAGAGCTTTAATCACTATTTTTCTCATAACAAGTTTAGTTTGGAAGGTAAACAAAAGCATGAATATACTTAGAATAGCATAAGCTAATAGGTAGGTATGGTGGACTCTTTGTAATAACTTGGTTTAGGGAGTTGGATGCATGAGTGGAACTCATACTTGGTTATGGAGGCTAGCAAAAGACTGGGAGCGACAAACTAAGAGAGAAATAATGGCCATAATCATGTAAAGCGACAAAACATCATTGATCAAAGCATAAAGTGATACTACAAGTTTAAAACTAAAGGATCATAAAGGCTATGGTGACTTGAGATAGTCATAACATGGTGTCAGCATGCGCCAAGTCAACCCAAATAAAGCATCAAAGGAGAATACCACTATACTATGTTTTAATATGCTAAAACAACGCATGATTCATCCAAGGCACATTAAGAAATCTCAATTGTTTATAACAAGTCATGCTACAGCAAAGAATAATAATTATAAAGCCAAAACAATATCAAGCATGGCATGACAGAGCATATGCCACAGTAAAAAACGAGCTCTTTTTACCACATAAGCATGAACTTTCCTACTCTTTTCCAAACCAAACCAAACTATTTGAAAACCAATGTATGAAAGAGGAGGGTCCAACCAATTTATTCAGAAAACTAAGCAAACAAAAGCAAACGAAAAACCAAAATGAAAGTGAAAAAGAAGACGCTCCAAGAACAACACAACTGTGCATGAAACAATAAAAATGAAGCGTTTGAAAGAAACCTGGGATTTTTATTGATGAAGAAGGGGATGCCTTGGGCATCCCCAAGCTTTGACGCTTGTACTTCTTGGATATTTCTTGGGGTGACACGCGTGGCATCCCCAAGCTTGAGCTTTAGTCCGTCCTTCATCTTATTACTCATTCCTTCCATACACCTGAAAATTTTCCTTCATACAAAACTTCACACAATCTTTATTAGCAACATTAGTGCACTCAAGATAAATAAGTCTTAAGGTTCAGTTATAACACAAAATAAACTTCCATTAGAACACTAGCTACTGTAGCACTTCCCTCAAAAAGCTCAATTCCCCAAAAGAACTCAAAAAGGAACCAACAAGAAGCAAATGCAGAAAATGGCAGAAATCTGTCAAAACAAACCAGCAGGTAAAGACGATTTTTTTCGAAGACCTTCTGTTGCTCAAATCAAAAAGTGTTGAACTAACGAAAGTTAGATAACAACCTGGGTCAGGAACACAAAAATTCACGCCTTAAAAAGACATTCAGAGATTTTACACGAATTTTTACAGTGAAGCACAGAAATCTGTTTCGGGACAGCAACTTTCCCAATCATTACTTCTCTCTCATTAGAGGTTACTCTTGGCACAAAAAGCAAATAAAAAGGATAAGGAGAGGTTATTATAGAAGTAATAACTTCCAAGACTCATCTAAAACTTTTGGGTTATCTCCCAATAAGTACTTTTCTTTAACGCCTTTAAGTTAGGCATAAGAAGCAAGAAAGAATCAAGTGTTCTCAAATGAAGAAGCATGGTCCCCTATCCCACATCTATTATTGCTCCAAGAAGTTCTAATAGGGACCTTCCAAGTGTAATTTGTCCTTTTCCTGCACATTCAATGGCAAGATAATCAGTAGAAATCATTTTCCCAAGGATCTTTGTAAACACTCCTTCAGCTATTCCAAAAGGTAAAATGGTAGCATTATTAGCAAGAGATATTTCTTTTCCTCCTTTAGTAAGCCCCGAAACATTCAAAGATTCATAAATATCTTTGGGCATAAGACAAAATTCAGACATGATATCACAGCGGGCTTGAAAAGTTTCAGTGTTTATCTCAATATTTACTGTAGGGAGCCACTTTGATGGTTCAGAATTTATTGGAACATAATTATGGTGCTCCCTAAGCATATTATAGCAATCTTTTAAGCTAGCAGTGCCAGTCTCAAGAGTGTTCAATCTAGCAAATATTTGTGTGAAAGAAATATCAGTTTGGCTAGGCAAGTTGTAAGTAAGTTTCAATTTCTTTATAGCATTTATAGCATCATCCTCATTACATTGGAGGAAATCTCTTCCCACAACAACTTCTAAAGCATATCTATAGCAAAGAGCAATTCCAAGGTAAAAACTACTAAGGAACAAGCTTTGAGTCATTTTAGGCTCAGTTTTTTCATGTAGATCAGAGATTCTAGACCAAGCTTCTTTAAAACTTTCCTAAATTCCTTGTTTAAAAGTGAAAATCATTTCCTCGGGTGACATAGTGATTGGAGCAAGGCTAGACATAGTGGAAACTTAAGATAGGAACTAATTTTTTGTGTTTTCAATAAAGAAAGCAAACTAGTAAAACCATTTTTTTTGTGTTTTTGATAACAAAATAAGCAAACAAAGCAAAAAGGAACTAAGAAAAACAAAAATAGCAAAGTAAAGAGATTGGTTATGAGGGACTCCCCTTGTGAAGATGTCCTTGACTCCTCGTCAACAGCGCCAGAAAAATGCTTGATGGCTTAGTGTTGATGTAGAGCTCGTTGGGAACCCCAAGAGGAAGGTATGATGAGCACATCAGCAAGTTTCGCTCAGTTATGAAACCAAGGTTTAATCGAACCAGTAGGAGCAAGGAAACACCCCAAAGGTGTTGCTAGCTGAGCCTTGGCAGGGCGCACTACCGGTTCTAGTAGCCACGTGGAGACCTGCACAACACAACCACAGAACTTTGTCCCCAACTTGCGATGAGGTTGTCAATCTCACTGTGTTTTGTGGAAAACAAAGGATTAAACGTATCGAATGGAATGAAGTAAAAGTTTGCAGAAAGTAAACACAAAACAGTAAACAGTTTATAGATTGTATGTAAAGAAAAATGACCGAGATCCATAGTTCACTAGAGGTGGCTCTCCTTAAGATAGATAACATGCTGGGTGAACAAATTACAGCGGGGCAATTGACAAACACCGAGAAAGCAATACATGCAAATACTAATCATCTTGACTCCTTTGAGACTTGATTGGGCATTACAACATAATACATAAACCGCCATCCAACTGCATCTATGACTAATAATCCACCTTCAGGTTATCATCCGAACCCCCTCCAGTATTAAGTTGCAAGCAACAGATTATTGCTTTACAAACTGTGTGTAAAGTAAACAATACGATTGTTCTATGAACAAAGGATTGTTGTTTTCTCCCTAGTAGCAACAACACATCTAGTACCTTAGAGATTTACATCACTTCCCAGTTAGCGGAGGCATGAACCCACTATCGAGCATAAATACTAACTCTTGGAGTTGCTAGCATCTACTTGGCCAAGATAGCTACTAACAACGGAAAGCATGCAAGATCAGAAATAACAAAGACATGATAGAATCAATAATCAATCTGAAATAGCATCTCAATATCCATCGGATCCCTGCAAACACAACATGTATGAATTATAAATAGATGATCTTGATCATGAACAGAGCTCACAAGATCTAAACATGAAAGCACAAAGGAGGAGAACCAGCCATCTAGCTACTACATGGATCCGTAGTCCAAGGATGAACTACTCACGCATCACACCGGAGGCTTGCATGGTGATGAAGAAGGCCTCCAGGGTGAATTCCCCTCTCCGGCAGGGTGCCGGGAAGAGCTTCAGATCCCTCCCGATCTAGGGATGGAGATGATGGCGGCTACATACTATTTCGTGGATTTTTTGATCGGGGTACTTAGGGTTTTCGTCCCAAAGGCATCTTATAGGCGGAAGGAGAGGCCGAGGGGGTGTTGGGGTCGGCCAGACCACCCCCTGGCACGGGCCAGGCCTGGCCGTGTGGCCAGGTGGTGTGGCCGGCCCCCAGCCCTTCTCCGTCTCTTATTCTGGCATATGATGACTTCCGGAAAAATAGGCACTTTGGATTTTGTCCCGTCCAATTCCGAGAATATTCATTTTCTGACTTTCCTAGAACCAAAAACAGCAAAAAACAGGCAGCTGGCACTATGGCTCTTGTTAATAGGTTAGTCCAAGAATTAATATGAAAATTACTCCAAAGTGTTGACAAAACACAAGAAAGTGGATAAAACTAAGCATGGAACATCAAAAATTATAGATACATTTGCAATGTATCATTCCTCTCCTTTCTCACATACTTTTCGTATCTGTTAGAATCTGTGTATCCATGATTAGGTGAATCAAATTCATATACTCCCTCTGATCCATATTATAAGACTCAACTTTGTCTAGATACGAATGTATCTAGTTTAAATACTTAACTAGATACATACGAATTACCAAGGTATAACACTGAGTTCATTGTGTATCCATGATTAGGTGAATCAAGTCAATGAAAGGCCCAGGAGAGTCAGCATCGTCAGATCTGTTGGTTCTCTTTGGATGTTGACAATTGATATGTCTACCAAAGGAACTTCTTAATACTATGGGGATCTATAGATCATCAAGGAGCTTCATCGATGGTTACTTCTTCCTCTTCTTCTCCGGGACGGATGTGATCTTCTAGACCCGTTTGACGACTTCCCTTCTGCAACCAACAATGTCAGGCCGACTCGAGGAGGAGCGACAACGGTGGTGCGCCGTTGACGCGGTCTAGGGTTGAAGACGAAGGGCATATGTATAATTTCATTGTAATTTTTGTTTTTCTTGTGGTTCTTTGTACTGTCATATGTTTATTTTAATGCCATGTCCCTTTCCGCAAAAAATCATATACCTGGGTATAACATTGAGTTCATCCACCTTTGCTCATATACCATCGGCCTCCGTATGAGCATCCTTGTTGTTCTTACTATTGACCATAGCCCCTTTTCAGCAGTGGATATATCACCCTTCCAGTCCGGGCAGCCTGCCAGGATTGTCGACGTGTGGCGCCATGTGTTTTTAGATTTTGCACATCAATTTTATCTAAAAAATGGTCACTAAAATAGTTTGTCCGGGCTTAAAACATTTTTAGGTCCATCACTGACCCTTTTCATGTGTAGTTAGATTATTAAAAAAATCGTAGGGTGCACGACCAGCGCTCCCTATGGGAGTAGCCCTCGAGTGCTTGGTGGAGTCAAAGACTCGAGCGAGGACTAAAGTAGTCGAAGTCTTCTGCTGCGTAGTTTTTGATGACGTCAGTGCTGACGATTTCATGACCTCAGTTGCCCGCATGAGCGAGTTTGACGGGACGTGACGAGCGGTGGGTCCTACTCCCTGACTCTAATTTGACCGGGCGTGCGTAATCTTTATTTTAACTGTGCCTCCTCGATTTCCGTGTGTAATGGGAGTAGGTGGGGGGATGGTTCGCGTTTCAGCTCCTCCACGTGTCGAGCACGATGAACGCCACGCGTCTGGTAGGTTTTTTTTGAGCCGTGGGCTTGCGTCTTCCAGGGGTTAAGTAGTGACGCTGCGACGGTAAAATTCACATCTACTTCCATTCATCCTTTGCCTTCATCGCCATTGCCACTACTCCTCTACTTTCTCTGCGCTCTTTTCCCTCCGTGGCGCTGGACCAGCTCCGCACATTTCCCAGCTACTTCCTCCGGTCGCATCGCCGCCGCATAATGGGGAAGAAGAAAGGAGGTGCTACGGCCGATTCCGCAGCTGCCGTTGCTGCGATGAAGAAGAAAGGCGGCTCCGCCGCTGCGGGCACCAGCACCACCGCTGGCGGGAAGAAGAAGGGCACGAGCACCCGCGTCACGAATGGCGCGTGGCGTCCATCTATGATCAAGTCATCTGATCTTCGTCTTATTCTCCAAGACGGAGTGTTGTCCGCCCTTGATCGCCAGCTTGCGTCCCAGCGCGAGGTAATCCCTTCTCCTCCTGTCGGTTTTCGAGTGATGTTCCTAGCATTCATCATTCGCGGCCTCTCGTTGCCCCTGCATCCTTTCTTCAGGGGCTTCTTTGTTTTTACGGGCTCCAGCTCCATCAGCTGTCCCCTAATTCCATCCTCCACATAGCTTGCTACATCACCCTTTGCGAGTGCTGGCTCGGAATCGAGCCGCATTTCGGCCTCTTCAAGCGCCTCTTCAATTTGAAGCGTCAATCGGCGTCTGGCTCCGTAGTCTACAATGTAGGCGGCTGTGGAATCCACGTCGATCCATCCGCCACATACTTCGACATCAAGCTGGCGATGTCCGTCCAAGGGTGGAGGGACAAGTGGTTCTACGTCTGCAACGAGAAGGCTGATGGAGAACACTTCGGACTTGCACCCTTTGACCCCGCGACACCGTGCTAGAGGAGGCGCTCCTAGAAGAATATGGTCATCCCCGGCGAGTCCACGGAGACACATGTGCTGTACAAGCGCGTCTGCGACCTCAAGAGTCGCCTAGGCAAAGAGGAGGGAGGCTGCGCACTCATTCGCACGTGGCTGCGCCGTCGCATCCAGCCTCTGTAGGCCAGAGTCCACCCCATGTTTCAGTGGGCTGGCGCTAACGGTGTCACTCGCATGTCTGCCGATGGCATGTCCGCGAGTGAGGTAGATAAAAGGGTTCGACTGGTCACCAAGTACACCGTCAAGGATGTGCTCCCTAGTGAACCAGTCGTTCCTCCGTTCGATGCTGCTAACCCTCCTCCTGAGGTATAGTTGTGCTATGTAGTAGCTTAGTTTGTTGATTGCCTCTTTGCTGTTTCTTTGCTTTGTGCTAAATTGTGGTCTGTATGCAGGATTGGGCGGTGTCACCCTATATGCCCCCTCTTTCTGAGGGGGTTATTCCTCGTGAAGCCTTGGAAGAGGACGAGTCGGAGTCGACCGTCCCATCTGATGTGGAGGAGGAAGCCCCCGAGTAGGGTAGTCCGGATACTCACAAGCGTTCGCGCAACGAGGATTCCGATGCATCGTCTCCTTCGACTCTGGAAGGTGCATGCGTTGGTGCGGAGTCACCAATCCCCGCCATTCTTATGAGTGCCATGGCGCCATCTTCTTGCAAGAAGATGCGGCTGCCAAAGGAGTCCTCGTCAGAGTCAGGGGAGCCAACCTTTGACTTTGATAAGTTTGATTGGTAAGTATTCGAGTTATCCTTTTGATTATTCTTTGGATTTGCCCTTTTCTTGATGTTGGTTTTGTCTTGCAGTCAGCAGGCGTCGTCCTCTTCTGGCGGCGTCCAATTTTTGAAAGAATCGGGAGTCGCAACCTCAAGGGCCAAGAAAGAGGTCGAGCGTGCTCCTTCCCCTCCATTGGCGGCCCACTCCGGGCACAACTCTTCCAGCTCTCCGCATGATGGGGAGCATCGGATGGTTGCCCAGATAACTGCACACCAATCGACTTCGGAGTCATTGGAGGATCATGTAAGTGTAGTATTTCTTCTTTTGATGTTGCAGTCGATGTTATCTATGGCTTCTGCTGATCCTTTGTTGTTTTTCCTTTTGCGATAGCTCCTTGTGAAAGAAGCCGCTCACTTGGCGGAGCAGGTGCTTGCGATGGGTCACCAGCATGCAATACTGGATACGCGCCATCGCGTGGTAGAAAGTAAGTGCTCTTCACTTCTCCTTCTTCTGCATCGTTTTCATGTAGTCGACTGATAGTCAATCCCTTTTTGTTTTGTTCTTGTAGCTGAACATAATGCCCTTCTGCGCAACGCCGCCACCATGGAAAAGACACTCGCCGCGGCTGTGAAGAGCCGCGATGGGGCACTTGCGGCGCGTGACGAGGCACAAAAGCGCGAAGAGGATCTGTGTGCCTCCATCGCAGCTAGGGAGAAGTTGTTCGAAGAACAGCTTTTCTCGATTGCCAAGGCCCTCTCAAGTACCTTGTTTGGATATCATTATCGGTCTTTGTTCGATTTTTTTGCTGGCGCTGACTTTCGTGTCCATGTGTGGGTTCATGTACAGATGCTGGCGATTTGAGCTTCGACCCTCAGGCCCTCCTTCGTGACGATGCCTTGGCGGGTGCGCTTTCGGCGATCGAGACCCTTGAGCCGTTCAAGATATGCTCTCCAAGGCCAAGGGCGTGCTCAGTCGCCTCCGGGAGGAGCTGATGCCCAAGGCTGAGCTGATCGAGAACATGGACGAGATGGTGGAGTCTCTCGCCGGGGGTGTCCCTGCAAGCTTCAAGAACTCGCTCCGTGCGGCTGCCGCGTCAATGTCACTCGCTATGGTGCAGGCCCACGGAGTCGAAGTTGATCCTACAGCGGTTTCAAGGGCGATGCCCGTTAGCACGGACGGCCAGCAAGTAGTCTTTGCTCCCTTCGCGACTGCCTGTGGCAAGTATGTGCCGCAGCTGATTAACACGGTTGGGAAGTACTCTGAGGAGCTGCAGCGAGCCAAGAAGGCGGCAAAGGCTGCGGCATCAGGGGCCGGCAGAAGGTCAGTGGCATCTGATACCGCCACGGACTCGATGAGGCCCCCGAAGCCATCTAAGTCGAAGAAGCCAGTTGCTCCTCAGTAGCTTTGTAATAGTTGATTAGTTTATGTCTTTTGTCAAGAACATGCCTTTTTGCGAGTGTATCTGCTGATACTTTTTCTAATCTTGAATGCACTCGAATCTTTTGTCTGTGTGTCGATTTGGTCTCCTTACTGCTTCTTGCTTGGTTTGTGGTAGGGCACATCAAGTGATCCTTTGAGGGAACCTCAGGATTCGCCGCCCCTTGATGATACTTTAGCACCGCCGTGCTCGAGGGTGGATGAGCTGTCTCTGCTCTCGCGACTGCATGATCGCGTGAAGCAGTTGGAGTGTGAATTGCCTGTGCTCCGCGGTAATGCGGATGTATGGAAATCGAAGGCAGAGAAGGCCACCGCCCGAGAGCAATATCCGTTGGGGGAGATGACGCAGCTGGGCGACCAATTTAAATGTTAGTTTGCTTACTCTTATCTTTTTCTTGTAGTCACTCGCAAAGGTGTCTGTCTTCACACTTCCGTCTTTGCTTTGTATAGTTGTCAGCGCGCGCCATCCGTAGGATGAGAAGTATAGGATTGCCATTCGCATGCATGACTTGACCCAAGAGCAGCTTCAAGAGAGTGGATACTTCTGGGTGGATCACGATCGTGCAATCGCACTGGCGACCCTGCAGGATCGTGCGTCGCGAGTGCTGTACTTCCTAAAGAAGTTGCAGTCATGCTTGAAGAACATTTATCGGACGATGTTTCCGCTGGTTGTTGCTCCATCGAGTCTGCTGGCCCTCCTTGCCAAGTTCCAAGACCTGGCTGCGGTCCGCGAGTGTGTAAGGCAGCAGTTGGTGGCTGGTGCCAAGGCCGCTATGTCGCTGGTGCGACTGCATAGGCCTGATGTAGATGTTGCGGCAATTGCAGCTAGGCCACCTGCGCCACCAGCGGGTTCTGCTTGGAATATGGTGCCGCACTATCAGGCAGTGGATCGCCCAGCAGAGGAGATCGTCGACTTCTTCGAGGAGCAAACCAACGTTCTTTTGTTGCAATAGTAGCTTAGTTTGTATCCTGCACATAAGTGTACCAATATTGTAAAGTTCGTATATACGTTGTGTATAATTGATTGTCGATTATGTATAAAGAGCTTGTTAGCGTGTGAGTGCATTGCACTATGCGACTCCTTTTCGTTAGCCTGGCCATGCGCTTATCTCAGTCCCTTATCAACCTGTCAGGTGCGTTGCAACTAGGTTGATGTGTGTCAAGGGTTTCGATTGATGTGCCAGCTACTCAGGATATCGCGTTTTAGTTCGTAGAACAGATGTGTATAGGGTGGTGCAGCCCTCGAGTGGATAAGTTGCGGAAAAATAAAGGAGAACACAGAGTTTTGGGGAACTTAGCTTTATTTATTCGTGAGACAGTACGAAGTACAATGTATGGCTAAGTAGCCTTGGCTGAGTGGCGGTATTTGCAATGTAAAAGTAAAAACGACTAAGGGTAGAAGCGTCGCAGCTGCGCGACGTTCCAGGGTTAGAGTATGCGACTCCTGTCTCTAAATCTTGAAGGCGATAGGCACCACCTGGGATTACTTCGGTAATCACGTATGGTCCCTCCCAGAAGGGCTCGAGCTTGAGATGTCCTTGCTGCTTCAGTCGCAGGACCAGGTCGCCTTCGACGAAGGATCTGGGGCGTAGCCTCCTACTGTGGTAGTTGTGCAGGTTCTGCTGGTAGATCGTTGATCTTTCCGCGGCGATTTCCCTTGCCTCGTCAAGGAGATCTATAGAGTCTTTGAGTGCAAGGGATGACTCCTGCTCGCAGTAAGCGACCACGCGTGACGCTTTGTACCGTACCTCGGTGGGTAGCACCGCTTCAGCCCCGTGCACCATAAAGAACAGGGTGTAGCCTGTAGCACTGTTTGGAGTTGTGCGTAGGCTCCAGAGTACTGATTGCAGTTCGTCTGGCTAGCAACCCGCGGCCTGTTAAGTGGCGGAGGTCGCTTCTTGATCTTGCGTGAGCAAACCCATTCGCCTTTTTGACCTGACCGTTGGTCTGTGGATGCGCTACCGAGGCGTAGCTGATGTTGATTCCCAGATTCTCGCAGAATTCTTGGAACTCCTTGGATGTGAAGTTCGTTCCATTGTCTATGATGATGTTGTGTGGCACTCCGAAGCGGAAGACGATGGACTCGAAGAACTTGACTGCGTTGTGCCCTGATTGATTGGTCACTGGCATGACCTCTATCCACTTGGTGAACTTGTTGACTGCGACCAGGAGGTAGACGTAGCCTCCTCGCGAGGACTTGGGGAGCTTGCTGACCATGTCGAGCCCCCATTGCGCGAAGGGCCAGGCCAATGGAATTGGCCGGAGCTCTGCGCCAGGTGCGTGTGACTTGTCCGCGAATCGCTGGCATGCGTTGCATTTCTGGACAATGTCCTTGGCGTTGCGCATGGCCGTAGGCCAGTAGAACCCAGCTGGTAGAGCTTTGGCCACGAGGGCGCGACTGCCAGCGTGGTGTCCGCAGGTTCCCTCATGGATGTCGAGGAGAACAGCTCTTCCATCGGTCGTGGAGACGCATCGCTGGAGTATTCCTGTGATGCTGCGTTTGTATAGTTCGCCATTGATAACAGCGAATGCCTTGGATCGCCGCGCGATGTGCCATGTATCAGTCGGATCATCCGATAGCCTTTTGCTGAGGAGGTACGTGATGTACGGCTGAGTCTAGGATGATTCGATCATCATGACGCTCATTGGTTCTTCGAGTCCTGTATCCAGCTCCAGGTCGTCGAGTGCCATTGGCTCATTGGGTGGCGTAGCGCCCGAGTCCGTTGCTGCGCTTGTTTTCTTCTCTGCTGCCTTTGGCTTGATGGAGCGTTCGCAAATGCGCTCGAGAAATATCCCAGGTGGTATGGGGGCGCAGGTAGAGCCTATGTTGGCGAGTGCGTCTGCCTCTTCATTGCTTTCGCGACCTACGTGTCGCAGCTCGCAGCCGTCGAAGTCCCCTTCGAGTGTGTCGTAGAGGTCGTGGTAGGCGATCATGTTGTCATTCAGTGCGTCGCACTCATGCATTGTTTGATTGACAACCAACTTGGAGTCGCCGTATATAATGAGCTTCTTGGCGCCGTAGGCTTTTGCCATCCTCATCCCGTGTAGCAGGGCCTCGTATTCAGCTTCGTTGTTGGAGGCGGTGAACTGCATTCGCAGGATGTACTTTAGCTTTTCCCCTTGGGGCGATGTCAGTATGACACCTGCACCTGCTTCGTCCTTCCGCTTGGATCCATCGAAGTGCATTGTCCAGAGGTAGGACATGTCTGGTTTTTCGGGGAGCTGGTTTTCCATCCAGTGCACGAGGAAGTCAGGAAGAACTTGCGACTTGATTGCGTCGCGCTTTTTGTATGTAATGTCTCGCGGAGACAATTCGATTCCCCAAAGCGCGACTCGTCCCGTGGCGTCGGGGTTATTGATGATATGTCCCAGCGAGGCATCGTTGACCACCACGATTGGGTGTTCCTGGAAGTAGTGGCGCAGTCGCCGGACGGTCATGAAGACGCCGTACGCCAGCTTCTGGTAGTGTGGGTACCGCTGTTTTGTTGGCGTGAGGACCTTGCTGAGGTAGTAGACTGGGCGCTGTACCCCGTGGACCTTGTTTTCCTCGGCTCGTTCGACCACAAGTACTGTGCTGACCACTTGGTTGGTGGCGGAGATATACATCAACAACGGTTCCCTTTCTCGTGGGGTCACCAATACTGGCGAAGTGGATAGCAGGCGCTTGAGGTCTTCGAATGCTTCCTGCGCTTCGTTGGTCCATTCGATCTTTTCAGCTTTGCGGAGGAGTTGGTAGAAGGGCAGTGCCTTTTCACCCATCCGACTGATGAATCGACTGAGGGCCGCGATTCGCCCAGCCAGCTGTTGGACGCCCCTTATGTTTTTCGGCTTCTCCATGACCAGTATGGCTTTTATTTTCTTCGGGTTTTCCTCGATTCCTCTCGCGGAGATGATATACCCGAGTAGTTGCCCAGATGGTACGCCAAAGGCGCATTTGTCCGGATTGATCTTGATCCGGTAGTGGTCGAGGTTGGCGAAGGTTTCGCGTAAATCGTCGATTAGGGATGCTTCCTCCTTGGTCTTGATTACTATGTCGTCGACATAGACTTGGATGTTGCGACCAAGTTGGTCCTTGAGGCAAGCCTGCATGCACCGCTGGTAGGTGGCTCCTACGTTTTTTAGCCCGAAGGGCATAGTGTTGTAGCAGAACACACGGAAAGGCGTTGTAAACGCTGTTTTTTCTTGATCTTCCTCCTTCATTCGAATCTGATTATAGCCTGAGTAGGCGTTGAGGAAGCAGAGGCGCTCGCATGCCACGGTGGAGTCGATGATCTGGTCGATTCGTGGTAACGAGAAGTGATCCTTTGGAGAGTGCTTATTCAAAGAGGTAAAGTCCACACACATCCGCAGGATATCCGTGTCCTTTTTTGGTACTAGCACCGTGTTGGCGAGCCAAGTGCTTTCCTTGATCTCGCGTATGAATTTGGCATCGAGGAGTCTGTTGATCTCCATTCCGACTGTCTTTGCTCTTGGCTCAGATAATCGCCGAATTGTTTGCTTGACTGGCCTTGCGTCTGGGTTGACATTGAGTGCGTGCTCGACGAATTCCCTGGGAACTCTTGGCATGTCCGCTGGACACCAGGCGAAGATTTCCCAGTGCTCACAGAGGAATTCGACGAGCGCGAGTTCCTATGCGGGACTCAAATTGTTGGTGATGAGGGCCGTCTTGGCGGGATCCGATGGGTGGACCTGCACTTTCTTTGTGTGCACCGATGAGTTGAAATATAGATCGGGCGAACTTAGCCGGCTTAGGGGAGGCAGATTGTTGTCTGTCGACTCCTTTAGTCTCGCGAGTTCTTCCTGCATGCCGAAGGACTGGGAAATTCTGTTGAATTCCCTGTCGCAACTATCGGATCTCTCGAAGCTCTCATTGACTGTGATGACGCCATTAGGACCAGGCATTTTCATCTGCAGGTAGGCATAGTGTGGCACTGCCATGAACCTAGCGAACGCGACACGTCCGAGGATGCAGTGGTACTGTGAGGGCCAGTCAACGACCTCAAAGTCGATGCGTTCGTGCCGAAAGTTCTTCGGCATGCCGAAGATGACATCGAGGTTGATTTTGCCTAGGGAATACACGCCTTTTCCTGGGACGATGCCGTGGAATGTTGTGTCCGAGGATTCTAGGCAAGTCAGAGGGATCCTCATTGCTCGCAAGGTACTCGCGAATATAAGGTTGATGCCGCTTCCGCCGTCCATGAAGATGCGGCTCATGTCAAAACCTCCGATTTGCGCCTTGAGTACGAGGGGACAATGCCTGGACGAGGTACTTGAGGCGGATGATCTCGTTTGTCGAAGGTGATGCAGGACTCGCTTCCGCTGAGGTACTCAGTGGTAGATGGTGGCGAGTTTGTGGCCAAGTTGACTTGGCGAGTGATGGCCTTCTACACCCTGTTAGAGGGGCGTCCTTTTTGGATCATCATGGTACCCATGGCTCGTGGGTATGGTTCGCCTCCCTGGTGCTGGTCCGGCGCAGCTGCGTTTGGGGGTATTCCAGGTGGTGGTGGCGGAGCGCCATGTGCCACGGCGCCTAGAGCGGCTCCGTAGCCTCTTTCGACTGCGTTGCGATTCATCCGAACCAATCCCTCATGTAGTTTGAGGAACTCGCGGCAGCCCTTGAGGAGGTGGCTGGACTTCTTCTTTCCATCATGTTTGTCGATGTAGAAGTGCACCGTACATGGCCCGGACAGTTTGTCTTCAATGTATGGCGTGGGTGCCTCATCACGGTTGCGGCGTTGCCACACTTGTGTGGTTTTTCCGGAGTCGCGGTATCCACCGCTGCGGTATCCGCTGTTGCGGTTATCGTCGCGTCTGTCAGCGTAGCCAGCTGCGACCATATTAACATCGTCGCGGTCATCGTAGATGCGCATGCGGCGTTTGCCTCGGTGGTCGCGTCTGCGCTCGAGTTCTGCCTCCTCGTCGGAGTGAATGCGATTTTTCACCGAATCTTCTCCATCGGCCCACCGATTCGCGATTTCCATCAGGTGGTCGATGGTCTTGGGCTTTGAGCATCCCAGCTCCTCTCCGAGCTCTATGCGGCGGACGCCGCTGTTGAATGCGTCAATCGCGCGATCCTCCAAAATGTTCTCTGTGGAGTTCTTGATGATGGACCACCTTTGGATGTAGGAGCGTAGCGATTCGCCTAATCTTTGCTGGCAGCATCTCAGCTCTTCGATTGATGCAAGCCGCTTGTAGGTGCCCTTGAAGTTGCACACGAAGCTGTAAACCAGCTCATCCCAACTGCGAATGGATCTGCGTGGGAGGTTGTTGAGCCATGCCCGAGCGACGCCTTGCAGCTGTAGCTATAGGCATTGCATGGCCGTGCTTCGACCGCCGCCGTGGAGCCTGGCGGAGGAGATGTGGTCCTCCAGCCAGATCTTCGGGTCATGTAGGCCGTCAAACTTTGGGTTCTCCGATGGGAGTTTAAACCCCTTGGGCATTCTCTTTTGCCTGATGGACCTGCTGAAGCATCTGGCGCCATAGAGCTCCACATCTTCCTCTTCCGAGTCAGTCGACCGAGCACGCCGCGCCCTTGATTTGTCGATCTTGCGCAGCGTGAGGTCATCGCGCGCATCATAGTCGTGGTCGTGTCGCCGTGAGCGGCAGCGTCGAGAAAGGTCATGACTGTCGTCACTGGATGAGGGCGAGGAGTAGCGCTTTGCCTTTTTTCGGCTCCGGTGTTGGTTCCTTGTCGAGGGCGGCTTCGACTAGTCCCAAGCCGGCGATTGTAGATCGGTGCATGGCGGCTCGGGGATCTCCAGCTGGCGGCTGGTTGTTGAGGAGGTACATGGTGGCTGCTATCACCGCGGCCTGCGGCATCTTGGGGACCATGTTGCCCCGTGTATTGACTGTCATAGAGATGAAGTCGAGGACCTTTGCAGCTTCTATGCGTTCTTGCTCGATGAGATGGGCCATCCGAGATCGCCTCTTGTTTGTGAGGTACTCGTTGCCCTTTGAGGAGGATCCTCCGTGGGAGGAGAGCCCGGCACGTCGAAGGCTCGACTCGTCTGCCGCTTTTTTGCGCGCCTCGAGTTGCGCGATAGTTTGCACTTGGCGCTTAAATTCTTCCTTCAGGAGCCAGTGGTAGCCCATTAGCAGTTCTTGCGGAGATCCGAAGGGTAGAGGGTTGCCTCGTAAGGCCTCGCGGCAGCGAGCCCACTCTTGTTCGTTGAGCCTGATCGCGACGCATTCGCCAGTTTGCTCGTTTGTTATGGTTGGAGGTTCGATTGCTCCTCCATTGTTGACGAGGGTGCGATTGCCACCATTGCCACTGTTGCCGCCGTTGCCGCCGTTGGGCGGGTCGGTTTCGTTGCCACTATTGCCCATGTTGTCGCGGTTGGCAGAGGTGTCACCTGCGTTGATGACGGCGCACATGAAGTGATTGGGGAAGCTGCTGCTTCCGTAGCTCTCAGATCCAGAGCCGTAGGCCCCATCTTCAGTTGCCAAATCGCTCAGATCGGATTCGCGACTGCTGTCGCTGACCGTGTTCTCGACTGTTGTCGGGGCGTTGAGCTCACTGAGGGTGCCGATCGATGGAGGGAACCATGATGCTGGGGCAATCGACGGCACCGTCGGCTGGTCAGGCATGCGTAGCGTGCCCATCTGACCAACTTGGAAGCGGAAGCTCCCTATTGCCAGGCTGATTCCGTCGCCCATGGACTCGAAAACCGGGCGAGTGGCCGGCGTGTGGACGGTGAAGTCGAACACGCCGAAGAGCTGGCGAATCTCCGCTGTTGCGGAGTTATAGATTGCGGTTGATGGGGCCAAAGAAGCCGCAACATCAGCACTCCCAATTCCCACGGACGGCGCCAATTGACGAGGGTTTAACTCATCAATGCCCATTGTTATGGACTTGGGTTTTGGACAAGGAGGGAGCGCTGGAGACATCTATCGGCTAGCAAACAAGCACACAGGGGACTCGAAGATTTACCCAGGTTCAGGCCTCGTAGAGGTCCCTACTCCTGCTTGTCTGCTCGTGGAATTTTCAAAGGAATCAAGGATTACAATGGTGCGCAGATGCAATCTGGCGAGGGTTGTGGAAACTAGGGTTGCGTGTGTCCTCCTCGCCGCCCCTTCCTAGCCTTTATATAGATAGGCTAGGTCTCGGGTAGCAGGTCGAGTCGGTTACATGTTAGGGTTTTCCCCTTTGAACTTTCTATCTTTAGCTTCTTCTTGTTCTTCAAGCAATTGAGAGTCCGTAGGTTACTCGAATTCTTCATTTGGGCCTTGGCGACACCGTGGGCCTCTACGTATGCAGGCCGTATATACCAAGCTCGAGTACCTATAGGGTATACCCATGTCAAACGGTGAATCTCATACTCCTCTCCCTCTGCCTACACACATAGCCCATTCTCACAGGAAAGTCGGGCGACGGCGTTCGGACCACCACCTCCCAGTCGTCCCCATACCTCGATAGTGCCTCCAATGAGGGACTTTCATCTTCCTTATGCGCTTCTTCTGACGACATTAATCTCTAGGGTTGGCCATCTACTTGTGGCCAACGTCATAGGCGCATGCATCGGACCGGCGGAGCGTCCTCGGGCACCTCCACCACTGCGACAGCTTCCCCTCCGTGTTTCCTTCACCCTCGTGGCCCGTCCTCGATATTTCGGTCTTTTGTTCTATGTATTTAACAACTACTACCTCTGTTCCTGTAAATAAGGCTTAGGCTCATTTCAAGACAAACTTTGACTGAATGAATTGAGCAACAGCATCTTCGTTATATTGTACATAGTTGATATTGTTTGTTTCGTGTTAAAAATACTCTAGTGATATCAATTTCATAACAATAATTCTTATGTATGGATTAACTCTGGATCAGAGACATTTTTTAAATACATGTGTACCAAAAAAAAACTGCGGTTACGAACTTCCTCTTTACGACGATAACCGCGAGGCGTGTTCCTCTTTATTTTAACATGCTGCGCGAAGTAGTGGCATGTACACTTCTGTTGTTGCTAAACGACTGCGCTTTCATGCACCATAGTTGCCACTCGTGTCCTTATTTCATGCACCAAAGTGGCTTCTCGCCGTGTTTGCAAGCATGGAGTATCAAAGTTTCTCAGTACGATCATGGAAATCTCAAACTTTCTTCGCCGTGACTTTCCTGTCCGTTGTCATGCGTAGTCTGCGGCAAGCGTACCCTCCCATGCATGGATTTTGTTGTTTCCCGCCAAAAATTGGGCCGCTGTCCAGCGTGCCCTAACTTTTGCATGCCGACTCCTGTCGCGGCGGTTCCGGTGACCTTGGAAAGCCCTCGGAAATCTAGTCGAATGTTCAACCTGGGAGGCCTATATTACGAAGCATAGTCTATCAGCCACTCCAGACTCTGCATTAAAAGTTTGCATAGCACAACGGATGTTGTTAGTTGCCGATTCAGTTTCACCAGTTTCTGCGAACGGGTGATGAAGAGCACAACTCAGTTCTTGGAGTAAAGTAGCAGGATCTGAGGGAGGGACCAAATCATAAAATATTCAAGCAGATCGTCGTTCTTGTTCCTCGAGTCTGCATTAAGCGAGATCCAGCGGTTAGTCATTTCTAGTCTTTGTCAGGATCAGTACGTCTTCTCAAAATTCTGAAGGGCAGCAGACATGCATCCGAGAAATGTACAGGCAGCTATTCTATCATGAGCTAGCTGATGCGATCGTGGGTGTTGCAATGTGAGATGGCGACATATACCATAGATGTGTGCGTCCTTGCTCTAGGTCTGGGCTCGAGGGTGCACTGGCCATTGCACCGCATCTATCAAAACATTAAAGAGAAAGGCACAACAAATATTTTCCCAATCATGAAAAACATTCAAATGCTGAAATAAACAAGTACTCCCTCCGTTCAGAAGTATAAGACATTTTAGCTTTATAAAATGAATATATCTAAACACTTTTTAGTGTATATAGATTCACTCTAAACCTCTAGGAACCTATACACTAAAAGACGTCTATATACATTCGATTCACAAAGCTAAAACCGTCTTATATTTCTGAACGGAGGGAGTAGGATTAAGATCCAGAAAGGTTTAAAGAAGGGCGGTCCCAATCTCGATGGAAAAATGCTTACTTTTTAGCGATATTCATTTTAAAGAAAGAAAATCTTGTAAGTGGTGGCCTATGTCGGTGGGGAGGCGTCCGACCCCGGATCTCAAGCTGGCCTAGTTGCAGGCGTTGCTAGGATATTGTTGTTGTGTCTTTGTGGGGTTACAGACAGTGTGTTAGATGCGTTCATGGCGCTTCGTATACTGGTTGTTTACAACCTCTGTCGGTTTCAACAATGGTGCCACCCTTGGGCGTCATTTCCTCGGTGTTGTCACCATGGATCACATATTCACCTCCATTCCTCTACGCCTTGAGTGAAAACCAGATCTAATCTTGCCAGAACGAAAACAATGGTAGTTGATCTCCTCAACTTGAACGGCCAACCCTAGGTTGACGCACAAACAGGTGGCAGATGCACGCCTATGGATCAACTTGAACATCTAGCCCTAGGGTGAAGCACAAACCGGTGGCAGATGCACGCCTATGGATCGATCCTCCACAGTCCGTTGTTCATGCCATCCATGATAGCCACACTATTTGTGATGTCTATGTAGCTTCCAGGGGACATGGTTTTTGTTTGAGTATTTTGGTTGTTTCAACATAATGTTTTATCTGTATTATTCCTTCTACGAATGCCTCGAGGGAAAAGCTTTATGTTTTCTAGTCTATTTATGGAATCAAATAAATATATTGTATGATGCGGCTTTATTTTGAATAGCCATCGCTATAAATGTAGTCTCCCTGGACAAAAATGGATGCGGATGTCGATTTGTTTGTAATATTTGTAGTTAAATTGTTGCCACCTCTAAAACTTAAGACGCACTTTATGAACATTATATCTGATTTGAGGATATCCAAAGACTACTTACTGATTTAGATGTAATGTTAATAATAATATTGTTCTATTACATGGAGAAACATAAAAAACATAACAACGACACATATAGTTACTGGATATGGTGGGTGGCGAGGTTAATATTAATACACCCAGTCAATATACTTGTGATTGTCTCTAGTATTTTAGTAAACATACAATCTTATCACATATAGTTTTCTATTACACTTAACAAAATTAACCACATAATATTGGATCTAGATACTGAGATATATAGTATACTTGTAATACAATTGCAACATATATTGTGAATATATCTCCACAAAATTTTAACACTATTTTTCATTGAAATCACCAGCTTTTACTTTTGATACATGGTCTCGTAGAAGGCATTACATTAAATTGAGTCTGAAATGATAGACAAATACAAAATGAGGATGCCTCTACATATTAATGTGTCACTCAGATGAGTCGTGGTGTATATGCATGCATGTGTTATATCTTAATAAGGATATCTAAAGTATATGGTTGTCAATCTAAGAGCTCAGGAAAATTCTAGAGTGTATAATGCTGGTTTATTGGTCTTGCTTTCTTGATCAAACATGTTTCCCCGCTTTTGTGGATACAGTCAATTGACTACTCATGTGTGTTATGTTGCTTTATTTTTGTGGATGCCTCTTGACGACTAAGTAATGACTAGTATCTTTAATTCATTTTTTCTATTAGATTTAATTATGAGACAAATACATGCAATAATTGTTAGATAAGACATGAACATAACTTGTGGAAAACATCACACAATCCTAAAACATGGATATCAGGGTTTTGGGAGTATTTCTGACAATTACGTTCACATATCAAACATAACAAAATGACCCAATGGGAGTTGTCATATTACACACTCGTAATGGTTGTCTGAACCCGGGCCAACCCCACTACGGATAATTGCTCTGTTGTTTTCCAGCTGCATCCGGTTCAGACATGTCCACACCAACGTGTGACATGGAAGCTGTTGGGTTTTGCCAAAACTTTCGTTGGATAAAAGCCTTTTGGCTCTTCTTTATAAAAGAAAATCAAACGGTCCTTTTTTTCAGAAACTTTTTGTTCTATTGTGGTTCCTTAATATTTATTAGTACTTATAGTGTCAAATTCGCTAGGCATTTAGCTAACGCCGTATGCCACAGTTGTGTACAAAATATAAGGGCGCAAGTGGCACACGACACAAGAGCTTCTCTAATAGATTCCAAAAAAGCTCAAAACTTAAAAATAACCATTATTTTGCAGTTTTAAGCCAAAATCCATTCAAAAATGATCCCGTAAAACTGGAAAAGAAATATAGCTCCAATAGTGAAACCCTTGTGTACCCAGTTTCTAGGCCAATTTTGCAGCTCCCACCGATGTCCTTCCGCCCGCTGACTCGCTGGATATATGGTGTTCGTTGCTGTCAAATCCATGCCAAAATTCGTCCAAGGCCGTGTCGTTGTTGTTCTCGAGCTGAGAAGCACCAACATTCTCAAATGTGGGCACGTGTGTATGGCTACAAAGAAAAACTCAAAACTCGTGAGCGTCTTAAGATCTACTCTTTTTTAGGCTCAACTCAGGACCAACTCATAAAAAAATGAGGTGAGTATGAGTGTCTTATGTAGCTGGATTAGAAAAGAAGCTAATCTTGAGCCAATACTCGCCTGCTCAAGTTTGGCTCGATAGCTCAAAATAAGATAATTATTGTAATGGCATAGGGATTTAAATTATATGAATGGTAGATGTGTGAATTGATATAGTTGCATAGCATGCATATATAAATTAGAGTCAATTTGAAAAATTTCAATAACCTGTTTGAATTTGATTCTAGTGAGGTTGAATGCAACCAAATGTTCACTAAGAATAGAAACCACATTCAAATTTAAACCAAAATAAGTTGAATGAATTCAGAATGGAAGTTGGCTTAAGTCAAACTTGAATTCAGATTCAAATTACACACATTCACACATAAATCACCAACATTGGAATATAAACATTCTATTGAAATCCAAGCATCACACAAATTTTAAGTAACAGATTGAAAACCACAATCATAAGTGTATGAAAGAAATATGATCTTTATTCATATCCAAATACAAGTACATGATCTCAGATTACACTGATACAAAAACAAAAGAAGAACCTAATCTAAAAACCTATCTATCCTTGCTTCAAACCTTTGGTCTTCAACCTGTTGATGACCCACAAGTATAGGGGGTGTATCGCAGTATTTTCGATAAGTAAGAGTGTCGAACCCAACGAGGAGCAGAAGGTGCTGGCTAGTGGTATGGATCAGAAATTCTCTGCAAATACTTAGCAAACAGATTTTTAGGGGTTTTCGATAAGGCAAGTAAACAAAGTATGAGTAAATAAAAGACAGTAGGAATAAATGCAGCAAGTGGCCCAATCCTTTATGCAGCAAAGGACAAGCCGGTTGTATTACTTAAGATGACCAAACGTTCTCGAGGACACATGGGAAGACTGTCAAGTGCTTTCGCTTCATATAGTTGATTAATCTTCTTTAGCTTGCTAAGTGTTGTGTGGGTGAACCTGTGCTAATGTACCGCCCCATCCAAGACTAATACATACTTGTGATTATACCCCATGCAAACATCCGTAAGTATAAGAAAGTAATTAAGGTAGAAACCTAACCACGGCTTTAAACTCTAAGACCCTTACGTCCCTTGTGCAATGGTTTCCTAACGTGGGTTCAGGTTTCTGTCACTCCAGCAACCCCTACGATTAGTAGCCAAATACACAATGCATTCCCCTAGGCCCATATAGGTGAAGTGTCATGTAGTCGACGTTCACATGACACAACTAGAAGAAGTACACCACAACTTAAATAACAATCTATTGAATCTTCCTCAACACAACTCCACTACTAACAACAAGACTTCTCCCATGTCCTCAAGAACAAAACGAACTACTCACAAGACATCATATGGATCATGATCAGAGATGGAATAATGATGTATAACAATCAGAACATAAACAATAATTCAATAGTTCACTCAATAGCATCAACTACAAAGAGTAATCAACACCGGGAAATTTTCCCCTATGAACTAATGCAAGATCCAACTCAATTGTTACATCAATATGGAGATGGTGATGAGGGTGCTGATGGTGATGATCCCGATGAAGTCCAGCTTGATGGTGGTGTTGATGGCGACGATCTCCCCTCTCCGGGAAGGAATTCCCCTAGCAGAAATCTGTCTGCCGGAGAGATCTTTATCTCTCGGTGTTTTCCGCCCCGCAGAGGCGGCAGAATCTTTCTGTGGTCGCTCCCCGAGTCTTAGGGTTTCGGGAGAATGATATACGCCAGAGGGGAGAGGCTGGAGTGGGCCAGGGTGGCCACATCACCTCCTGGCGCGGCCTAGGCCTGCCCGCGCCATGGGGTGGTGTGGGCCCCCTGTGGCCCATATCCACTCCGTCTTCTGGCAGCCTTAGTCTTCTGGAAAAATAGGATTTTCCGTATATTTTCCCGGATTTTCTGATCTTCGCGAATTTTGCCTCCAAACAACACCTTTTCCATCAGAATCCTGACTACAGCGGTCCATGCTCCAAAAGTCATCAACCATGCAAAAATAGATGAAATAACATAAGTATCACCTCTCAATATGAAATATATCAATGAATAATAGTGAATTAAGACATAGAATAGTGATGCAAAATGGACGTATCAACTCCCCCCAAGCTTAGACTTCGCTTGTCCCTGTTAAACCGAGCTCAATAAACATGGCCTCAGGTTTATGGAGTGAAGAGTCGATAAAAGAATACGGACAAGAAGCATCACATTCATCAAATACATAGATCATAATAGAAGACAACTCACTATTATATAACTCAACTTGTAATGAGTAAAGGAAACACAATAAAGATACATAAAGTGAATCAGAATTGGTAATGGCAAACTTAGCTCTTGGTCAAAGAATAGTTGATAATTTGCTAGAGTTTACAAATAGCTGGTTTTCAATGAAATATTTCAAAGTAGTAAACATCAATATAAGAGCAATGTGCAAAACAAGGAACATAAGACACATGATTGAATAAATCATCATATGAATGAATGAAACACAACAACTCAAAATGCTTGCTGAGATAGAAGGGAGTAGGTTTACTGACTCAACTACAAAGCAAAAGAAAGGGCCCTTCAAAGAGGGAAGCAAGGATTGCAGGTCTCATAAAGAGCTCCCAAAAATTATGATACTTACTAGCTTTCAGCTCGCATTGCCCCTATCATAGGCATCTTTAGGTGATTAAGGTTAAAGTGATCAAATATGAGGATATGCATTGACAAGTTGTAAGTTGAGAATCTCATGTCCCTTGAATACGAGGGCCGCTCCTCATGCTACTCAAGTTTAGTCACCGGTAAGTTCTTGTCATCATAAGCATATGTGTATCATTGAGAACCGCCAACAGGGTACCCCTTGCCCGATGATACGGAAGAATCCCCATATCAAAATGACAAGGCAAGGCATAACAAGTATCTCAGCAATCTTCTTATTTACCATGGGAATATGGTGCTTTTTTCTCTCTTTCCTCTTTTCATAATATCTCTTTTTTTCTTTTCTCTTTTTTTTTCTCAATCTCTATCTCTTTTTTATAAGAAGAATGCTTCATAGATACTCGTTATGGTTACGCTGCAGGTTTTCACCATGTCAGCATGGATTAGACCAGCGGCCTAGGCGTTTCTCTAACACACATGCATAACTCCATGGACTTACAAGCTCCCCTTTCATTTCACACCGACGACATTCATATACAAAAGAACATGATATCAACTTGGTACAAAGTACCAGTGCAATGTTGAAAGCGTTCCCCATGACAAAGATGGTTACGCTAATTCACAACTTACAAAGCGCAAGCATATACGCAACATAGGTGAGCACAATGGTTCAAGTTCATTAAGTGCAAGAAAGTAAAGTGTGCCATCAAGTTCGTGAGAGCTTTAATCACTAATTTTCACATAACAAGTTTAATTTGGGAGGTAGATAAAACAAGAATTTACTTGGAATAGCAATAATGCTAATAGGTAGGTATGGTGGACACAAATGGCAAAGGTTTTGGTTTAAAGGAGTGGATGCACGAGAAGGGTTCCCTCTCAGTATAGGTTTTTAGCTAGCAAGGCTGGGTAGCAAGTACAAGAGTTGAAGGAAACAAACAAACATACAAGTGATAAAGACAAACATGCAATCTTCCTTGGAAGCACAAAAGATCTTAACTAGAGAATACTAAACTTATGAGCAAATCAAGAAAGAAAGACGATGAAATTATTTTTCTTTAGAGTACTTCTATCTTTTTCATTCAACTCTCAAAAATAGTGTTGCTACTTGACGAGCCAGTTTGCCAAAACCAACTAAATTAACTCAATGATCCCAAAGTGATACCAATACTAACAACAAGATCAATCATATAACCACGAATTGAAAACTAATATAAGCTATGAAAAAGAGTGAATGATAGAACTTCTCATTAATATTCCATAACGGCAACTCACACCAAGGGATACACATCTAACGAGAGAGGGGACACTTCCATAATGCAAACCATCCTACATAATAACTCCTCTATTCATGATATGACTCTACTAAAAAGGTAAAAAGATAGAAGATAGTAATGTGATACCGCGGCACTCCCCCAAGCTTGGAACAAACCAAGGGGATGCCAAACCTGATGATGATTTACTCCTTAGGTGGTGGTGGTATCCTCTCAATGAGCTCTCTGATCAGCTTCCCCAAGTCCTCAATCTCGAAGGTGAGATTACGAATCAGCTGTGAGTTTTGCTCAATGCGGCTCATGATCATGTCGTGTTGAGAATTCCAGCTCATGCTATTCTTTCCCCACTCTTCCTCCTTGAAGTCTTCTTTTCCTGCATGGTTATGGGTGAAGGTATGGAAAGGATTCTTGGTGCATGGAGGAAGTGACCTTGGAGCCAAACTGTGATGGGGAACGTTCCTCCTAGTCTCCATCTGTGCCGTCCTTCTAACCCTGGCAGGTTTCGTCACCACTCCAATGCTTGCAATAGTAGTGTCGGTGTGTGGATGTTGGCCTTTCTCCTCTTCACCTTCACTCTTGATCTCCTTGTCCTTCCCGGGGTCTTGGAGGTCTTCCTCCATGGGCTCCTTCCCTTTATCCTTGGTGGACACCATTGTGCTTCTAAGCTTTCAAAAAGTATGTCCTGACAGAAACAGATCGAAAGAAAAACACGACGAAAACACGATATACGGACCTCGGGGGATCCGGGGGGTTATATATTACAAAGTTTCATACCAAAAGGAAGGTACTGGGAGAAAACGAGTCGGAGGTGGAGTCCAGGGTGGACTCACCACCTGGTGGCGCGGCTAGGGGTGGGCCCGCGCCATGGGGTGGTGTGAGCCACCCGCCCGCTTCCGCCCTTTTCGCTCAGAGCTTTCCTTATCGACTAAAACTGCAAAATATAGTTGGATCGTATTTTCATGAACTTTTTTACCGTAATCATACCTAGTTGGAAACGGACTCTGCAGGTCTCTGAATTTGGTATCTAGTATATTCTTTCGGAGTCATCTCTTGAATATCATTGATATCTTCATCTTCATACACTTATTACTTGAGTCATAAAACCCTTCTCTTCCATATTACACCGTTGTCTCCACTTCCTGGAAATTTCTTTCACATAAAACTTCACACAGTTCCCATTAGCAACATTAGTATAAGTGAAGTGATAAAACCTTTTGAGTCCAACTTCAACTGAAAACCATCAAAACATAAGCTACTGTAGCAACTCCTTTCGAAGACCCAAAAAGAATTCAAAAAGGAAATCGAATAAAGAAGCAAATGCAAGAGTGGCAAAATCTGTCAAAACAGACCAGCAGGTAAAGATCAATTTTTTCAAAAATCTTCTGTTGCTCATATCAAAAAGTGCAAAACTAAAGAAAGTTAAATAACAACCTGGGGGCAGAAGCACAAAAATTTACAGCTCAATCCGACATACAGAGATCTCTCACGAATTTTTATGGTGAAGCACAAAAATTTGTTTCGAGACAGCAACTTCCCCAAATATTACTTCCCTCTCATTAGAGGTTGATCTTGACACAAAAACCAAACAAAACAGATAAGGAGCGGTTATTACCGAAGTAATAACTTCCAAGACTCAAAGAAACAAAAAAAAACTGCAAGCAAAAACAAATTGGGTTGTCTCCCAAAACGCTCTTTCTTTATAGCCATTAAGATGGGCATGATAATTTTGAAGAAGCACTCATAGGAATATGAATTGAAGTGAAAGAGAGCATAGAGAAGCAACAACACACACACACATTTAAGTCTAACCCACTTCCTATGCAAGGGGATTTTGTAAACAAACAAGTTGTTGAAACCAAAGGCAACTTGCATAAGAAGGCAAAACAAGTGCAACATAAAAACTTTCAGCATAAAACGAGGAAACTTGATATTATTGAGATGCATAAGAACACTTTTCCCTCTCTCATAGTAACTTTCAGTATCATGCATAAACTTAACAATATAGCTATCACAAGGACCATCATAGCGATGATCACTTATTCTGACAGAAAACACAGGAATACTAGCTCTCATAACACTACTATGTGAAACAATATTAGAGGTATCCTTACAAAGGATAGTGTGTCCCTCTTTTTCATATTTAGTGACAAAGTCTTTCACATTTGCTATAATAGGTTCATCAATCTTTTGTTTATCAGGTTCAACATCTTTACTTGTACTTTCATTAACCATACTAGCTATCATAGAATGTTCCTTTACCTTAACTGGGAAAGGGATTTTCTCCATGTAATGTTCAGGTAAAACATGATTAGCAGTATAAACTTCAGTATTTCTTGCAGGAACACTCTTAGCACTATCTTTATAAGGTTCATGATACTTATTCCACTTCTTTTTAGGCACTTCAATATAGGAAGCAAAACCCTTAAAATAAGAAGCAATAGCTTGAGAGTCTAGACCATAAGCATTTTTAATATTTTGAAAGTCATCAGTTCCCATAAAAGATTAAATGCATTCATAATCATAATTTATACCTGACTTTCTACCTTTTTCATTCTCCCAAGCTTCAGCATTGTCTTGAATACGGTCCAGAAGATCCCATTTAGCTTCTTCTTCCATGCGAGTGAATGATCCAGCACAAGAAGCATCCAATAAATCCTTATCATGTAGAGGGAGCCTTGCATAAAAGTTGTTGATAATAATATTGTTGGGGAGCTCATGAATGGGACATTTGAGCATTAGTAACTTCAATCTCCCCCAAGCTTGAGTTGTACTCTCTCCATCAAGAGGCCAAAAGTTCTATATTTGATTTCAATCTTTATGAATCTCACTAGGAGGATAAAACTTCGAATAAAAGAGAGGCACTATTTCCTCCCATTCCAGAGCTTGACCATTCTTCAACAGCTTATACCATTCCTCAGCTCTTCCTTTCAGCGATAATGAAAATAACTTCTTCTTAACTTGATCTGTAGTAATACCTGCACACTTGAACAACCTGCATAATTCGTGTATAAAGAGTAAATGATCACCGGGATGGACAGTTCCATCCCCAACATAGTAGTTATCCATAACACGATCAATAATTCTTGTAGGTACTTTGAAAACATCATTCTCAGCAGGTGGTGGCTTATCTACTACCTTAGCAGTGGTAGTAGCATTACCAAATAAGAAACTCAGCGAATTATCCATAACGAAAATAAAGCAACTAATGTATAAACAATACTCACGAGAAGTTTCCTTTACCGTTCCACTCTCCAATAGCGCTTCACTCCCTAACGGGCGCCAGAAAATAGTCTTGATGACCCACAAGTATAGGGGTGCAGATTTTTGATAAGTAAGAGTGTCGAACCCAACGAGGAGCGTAAGGTCTTTGGCTAGTGGTATGGATCAGAATTCTGCAAATCCTTAGCAAACAGATTTTTAGGGGTTTTCGATAAGGCAAGTAAACAAAGTACGAGTAAATAAAAGACAGTAGGAATAAATGCAGCAAGTGGCCCAATCCTTTATGCAGCAAAGGACAAGCCGGTTGTATTACTTAAGATGACCAAACGTTCTCGAGGACACATGGGAAGACTGTCAAGTGCTTTCGCTTCATATAGTTGATTAATCTTCTTTAGCTTGCTAAGTGTTGTGGGTGAACCTGCTAATGTACCGCCATACAAGACTAATACATACTTGTGATTATACCCCTTGCAAACATCCGTAAGTACAAGAAAGTAATTAAGGTAGAAACCTAACCACAGCTTTAAACTCTAAGACCCTTACGTCCCTTGTGCAACGGTTTCCTAACGGGGGTTCAGGTTTCACACCGCAACCCCTACGATTAGTAGCCAAATACACAATGCATTCCCCTAGGCCCATATAGGTGAAGTGTCATGTAGTCGACATTCACATGACATCACTAGAAGAAGTACACCACAACTTAAATAACAATCTATTGAATCTTCCTCAACACAACTCCACTACTAACAACAAGACTTCTCCCATGTCCTCAAGAACAAAACGAACTACTCACAAGACATCATATGGATCATGATCAGAGATGGAATAATGATGTATAACAATCTGAACATAAACAATAATTCAATGGTTCACTCAACTACAAAGAGTAATCAACACCGGGAAAGTTTCCCCTATGAACTAATGCAAGATCCAACTCAATTGTTACAACAATATGGAGATGGTGATGAGGGTGCTGATGGTGATGATGATGCTGGTGATGATGATGATGATCCCGATGAAGTCCAGCTTGATGGTGGTGTTGATGGCGACGATCTCCCCTCTCCGGGAAGGAATTCCCTCGGTAGAAATCTGTCTGCCGGAGAGATCTTTCTCTCTCGGTGTTTTCCGCCCCGCAGAGGCGGCAGAATCTTTTTGTGGTCGCTCCCCGAGTCTTAGGGTTTCGGGAGGATGATATACGCCAGAGGGGAGAGGCTGGAGTGGGCCAGGGTGGCCACACCACCTCCTGGCGTGGCCTAGGCCTGCCCGCGCCATGGGGTGGTGTGGGCCCCCTGTGGCCCATCTCCACTCTCTCTTCTGGCATCCTTAGTCTTCTGGAAAAATAGGATTTTCCGTATATTTTCCCGGATTTTCTGATCTTCGCGAATTTTGCCTCCAAACAACACCTTTTCCATCAGAATCCTGACTGCAGCGGTCCATGCTCCAAAAGTCATCAACCATGCAAAAATAGATGAAATAACATAAGTATCACCTCTCAATACGAAATATATTAATGAATAATAGTGAATTAAGACATAGAATAGTGATGCAAAATGGACGTATCACCTGTGAACACAAAAAAACACAAGTTAGTGTTAAAAATGTTGATTCTGCCCTAAGGCAAAACATTTTATATAAGAATCCTTTTTTTAGAGTCTAGGATTAAACCCTAAACTCCGAGCCTGAGTTAGAAATCAAATAGAACCAAGACAAACAAATGGTGAAGATGAATCTTCACTATAAACAACTTGGAACCTGATAGAATATACAATGACATAGATAACTGGTAGATCATATGAACTATTATAACACGGTAGCAGAACCAGGTCAATCTGGTAGTCATCTACCCAGATTTTCAAATAGAACAAGTAGTGAAACTAAACCAATAGGAATGCTAGAAACCATAACACAAAGTAATTAACCAAAGAAAATCCCTAGGCTCCGGATTCTAGTAAGAACAAGTAATTTTTTTAGAAATCTTAAACATCAGCAGTTGAAATTTTAAACCAATAGAACACTTAGGAACCTTAATCTAAGAACAAACACCAAAGGATTCATCAAGGCATTAGACTTTACCAAGAACCCTAGAACACTAGGAATTCAAAACATGATAATAAAAATTCTAAACCAATCAATCTTCATAGTAATGGAAACTATGAATAATCATCCAAACAGAAATATAAGGGACCATGGATGAAAACTAAACCAAAATCACCATAAATCAAATAATAAACACTTGTCATGTTCCAAAACCAGAACACGACAAAGACCAAACCGACATGCCTGATTAGGCATATCCAAATACCAGCCCCCTACACATACAAACAAAAGGATCATATGCCAATTTTGGCATGAACACATAAGTTAAACCCAACATGGGCTTAACCACTAAAACTCCATTTCCACCTATGAATAAGTTATCCAAGGTAGGCGATTTCACACATACACAAGCAAGTGATTCACTTAAATGCATGGCATTGGTGTTAGCAGCACAACCACTTAGGAACACTATAAATAGAGGACCACCTGAGACCCCATAGCTCATAATCACCACTCAAGCTTATACCAACACACACACACACTCTTAGAGTTTAGAGAAATATCCAAGAGAGAGAAAGGAGAAGGAGCGGAAGAACACAAGAACAGGAGGAGGAGAGCCACATCAGCAGCTGCAGATCTTCATCAAGCACACTTGGAAGCTACAAAGGTTGCTAATTTAAAACCCTAGTATAGGGAAGCATATAGTCCAAAGAGAGAGAGAGAATTTTCATATGAAATACACCTAGTAAGAAGGAGGACTGCACACTATGCATCTTCACCAAGTGAAGAACACCATAGGCATAGCCACACCTTTATTCTAGCACAAGTCACAACCACTAGCTAGACAAAGAAGATGAACACCACATAAGTAATCAACAAATTGTAGAACACCAAATCACTATCTCACCCTCATCCCTAGACAAAATCCCAAGATATTCCTAAGGATGAGAAGGGAGATAATGGTCTAATGTTCTAACACCTGCATGAAAAACAGTAATCAACACTTAACCAACATACTTACAGAACTAAGCTTGAGTTAAAAGCTCAAGCAACAACAACAGAAAGCTAAGAAATTACTACTTAAACTTTGAGTGAAATATCTAACTGATAGAGTGATTAAATGTTCTTATAAAATTAGAAGTAGCAGACTAGATTAGTGTGACTATATTGATCCTCAAATGGAAGGATCATTACATGAAAACTAGAGTAGGAACAGTTAATAAACAACCACCACTGACAACCTCACACTAGCCTAAGCATAGATCAACCTTAACTGACAAGCACAACAAGTGTCAACCGAACATTCAGAGAACCATTAACAGGAAGTAAGTACAGTGAACAGATTCAATAGAACATAGACCAATTCCTAAGCCTAACTAACCAAGTCGAACCCTAGAAGTCTAATTAGCATCTAGAAAGCCTTAGAATACTCTAGAACCTACCAGTGAACCAGAATAGTAACATCACGGAAGCATGAAACCTAGAACCTACTAGTAGCATAGAAACAAAGAAGGAAAGAGAGGAGAAAGGGGATGATGTGCTCGTCGTTCGACGTAGAGCTCGTTGGGAACCCCAAGAGGAAGGTATGATGAGCACAGCAGTAAGTTTTCCCTCAGTTATGAAACCAAGGTTTAATCGAACCAGTAGGAGCAAGGAAACACCCCAAAGGTGTTACTAGCTGAGCTTTGGCAGGGCGCACAACCGGTGCTAGTAGCAACGTGGAGACCTGCACAACACAACCACAGAACTTTGTCCCCAACTTGCGATGAGGTTGTCAATCTCACCGTGTTTCGTGGAAAACAAAGGATTAAACATATCGAATGGAAAGAAGTAAAAGTTTGCAGAAAGTAAACACAAAGCGATGTGAGTTGTAGATTGTATGTAAAGAAAAAGGACCGGGATCCATAGTTCACTAGAGGTGGCTCTCCTTAGATAGATAACATGCTGGGTGAACAAATTACAGCGGGGCAATTGACAAACACCGAGAAAGCAATACATGCAAATACTAATCATCTTGACTCCTTTGAGACTTGATTGGGCATTACGACATAATACATAGACCACCATCCAACTGCATCTATGACTAATAATCCACCTTCAGGTTATCATCCGAACCCCCTCTAGTATTAAGTTGCAAGCAACAGATTATTGCTTTATGAACTGCGTGTAAAGTAAACAATATGATTGTTCTATGAACAAAGGATTGTTGTTTTGTCCCTAGTAGCAACAGCACATCTAGTACCTTAGAGATTTCTATCACTTCCCCAGATTAGCAGAGGCATGAACCCACTATCGAGCATAAATACTAACTCTTGGAGTTGCTAGCATCTACTTGGCCAAGATAGCTACTAACAATGGAAAGCATGCAAGATCACAAATAACAAAGACATGATAGAATCAATAATCAATCTGAAATAGCATCTCAATATCCATCGGATCCTCGCAAACACAACATGTATGAATTACAAATAGATGATCTTGATCATGAACGGAGCTCACAAGATCTAAACATGAAAGCACAAAGGAGGAGAACCAGCCATCTAGCTACTACATTGATCCGTAGTCCAAGTATGAACTACTCACGCATCACACCGGAGGCTTGCATGATGATGAAGAAGGCCTCCAGGGTGAATTCCCCTCTCCGGCAGGGTGCCGAGAAGAGATTCAGATCCCTCCCAATCTAGGGATGGAGATGACGGCGGCTACAGACTCTTTTGTGGATTTTTGATCGGGTACTTAGGGTTTTCGTCCCGAGGGCAATATATAGGCGGAAGGAGAGGCCGAGGGGGTGCCTGGGCTGGCCACACCACCCCCTAGCACGGGTCAGGACTGTCCATGCGGTCAGGTGGTGTGGCCGCCCTCTGGCCCTTCTCCGTCTCGTATTTTGGCACTTGATCCCTTCCGGAAAAATAGGCACTTTGGCTTTTGTCCCGTCCAATTCCGAGAATATTCATTTTCTGACTTTCCTAGAACCAAAAACAGCAGAAAACAGGCAGCTGGCACTGTGGCTCTTGTTAATAGGTTAGTCCAATAAATCATATGAAAAGTACTCCAAAGTTGGAACAAAACACAAGAAAGTAGATAAAACCAAGCATGGAACATCAAAAATTATAGATACATTTGCAATGTATCAACATCCCCAAGCTTAACTCCTGCTCGTCCTCGAGTAGGTAAGTGATAAAAAGAAGAATAATTTTTGAGGTGACATGCACCATCAAAGACTTGATCAAAGTATTTGCAAAACATTCAAAGCTGGGATCATAGTACTTCAATCATAACATGAAAGACAAAGTTCTAGAAATAAGCAAAGAAATTATGATGCAACATGAAAAGGCACAAACAAAAGAATCATGAATAACATGCTTTGCAAGACGTTTGTTTGTTTCACATAAAGAAAATATGGCATAATAGTATTCAGCTTGTCCCTCAATAGAGTAGCAAATATAAATGCATAGGACACCTTCAAAGTTCATAAGAGTGACTAGATACAATAGTTTAAAACAAGCAATATCAAGTTATCATCAATAAACTAGTCTTGGGACAATGCACATAGAACTAAGAATGGCCACTATGCTCTCAAAGTAGGTGCATAGAGATAGAAGGTGGAGACTCAAAATAATGGTGGAAGAAAGTCCTTTTGTATAAAAGGAAGTAGGGATTCGAGTCTCATAAAGAGCTTCCAAAAATTATGGTACTTATAGCTTTCAGCTCTCATTGCCCCTATCATAAGCATCTTGAAGTGATTAAGGTTAAAGTGAACAAACTATGGTGTACATGCTTGACGAAGTATAAGTCAGAAATCTCATGTCCCTTGTATACGGGCCTCCTCATGCTACTCAAGTTTAGTCACGGTAAGTTCTTGTCATCGTAAGTACATGTGTATCATTGAGAACCGCCACCAGGGTACCCGTGCCCGATGATACGGAAGAATCCCCATATCAAAATGACAAGGCAAGCAGACAACGAGCATCTCAGCATTCTTCTTATTTACCATGGGAATATGGTGCTTTTTTCTCTCTTTCCTCTTTTCATAGTATCTTTTTTTTTCTTTTCTCTTTTTTCTCAATATAGGACTCTTTTTTTATAAGAAGAATGCTTCACAGACATCTCATTATGGTTACGCTGCAGGTTTCCACCATGTCAGCATGGATTAGACCAGCGACCCAGGCGTTTCTCTAACACATATACATAACTCCATGGAGTTACAAGCTCCCTTTCATTTCACACCGACAACATCCATATACAAAAGAGCATGATATCAACTAGGTACAAGTACCAAGTGCAATGTTGAAAGCGTTCCCCATGAAAGCATGGTTCTGCTAATTCCCAACAAATAAGTGCAAGCATATACAACATAGACGACACAATGGTTCAAGTTTATTAAGGGCAAGTAAAGTAAAGTGTGCCATCAAGTTCGTGGGAGCTTTAATCACTAGTTTTCTCATAACAAGTTTAATTTGGAAGGTAAACAAAAGCATGAATATACTTGGAATAGCATAAGCTAGTAGGTATGTATGGTGGACTCTTTTGGAATAACTTGGTTTAGGGATTTGGATGCATGAGTGGAACTCATACTTGGTTGTGGAGGCTAGCAAAAGACTGGGAGCGACAAACTAAGAGAGCAATAATGGCCATAATCATGCAGAGCGACAAAACATCATTGATCAAAGCATAAAGTGATACTACAAGTTGAAAACTAAAGGATCATAAAGGCTATGGTGACTTGAGATAGTCATAACATGGTGTGAGCATGCGCCAAGTCAACCCAAATAAAGTATCAAAGGAGAATACCACTATACTATGTTTCAATATGCTAAAACAACGCATGATTCATCCAAGGCACATTAAGCAATCTCAGTTGTTTATAACAAGTCATGCTACAGCAAAAAATAATAAGCATAAAGCCAAAACAATATCAAGCATGGCATGACAAAGCATAGGCCACAGTCAAAAACGAGCTCTTTTTACCACATAAGTATGAACTTTCCTACTCTTTTCCAAACCAAACCAAACTATTTGCAAACCAATGTATGAAAGAGGGGGTCCAACCAATTTATTCAGAAAACTAAGCAAACCAGGCAAAATAAAAATCAAAATGAAAACAAAAAAGAAGACGCTCCAAGAACAACATAACTGTGCATGAAACAATAAAAATGAAGCGTTTGGAAGAAACCTGGGATTTTTATTGATGAAGAAAGGGATGCCTTGGGCATCCCCGAGCTTTGACGCTTGTACTTCTTGGATATTTCTTGGGGTGACACGCGTGTCATCCCCAAGCTTGAGCTTTAGTCCATCCTTCATCTCATTACTCATTCCTTCCATACACCTGAAAATGTTCCTTCATACAAAACTTCACACAATCTCATTAGCAACATTAGTGCACTTAAGATAAATAAGTCTTAAGGTTAAGTTCTAACACCAAATAAACTTCCATTAGAACACTAGCTACTGTAGCACTTCCTTCAAAAAGCTCAATTCCCCAAAAGAACTCAAAAAGGAACCCACAAGAAGCAAATGTAGAAAATGGCAGAAATCTGTCAAAACAGACCAGCAGGTAAAGACGAATTTTTTTGAAGACCTTATGTTGCTCAAATAAAAAAGTGTTTAACTAACGAAAGTTAGATAACAACCTGGGTCAGAAGTACAAAAAATTACAGATCAATCCGACATATAGATCTCTCTCACGAATTTTTATGGTGAAGCACAAAAATCTGTTTCGGGACAACAACTTTCCCAATCATTACTTCACTCTCATTAGAGGTTACTCTTGGCACAAAAAGCAAATAAAAAGGATACAGAGAGTTTATTACTGAAGTAATAACTTCCAAGACTCATCTAAAACTTTTGGGTTATCTCCTAATAAATACTTTTCTTTAACGCCTTTAAGTTAGGCATAAGAAGCAAAGAAAGAATCAAGTGTTCTCAAATGAAGAAGCATTAAGACCAAATTTTGTTTTCATAGGAGAAGCAAAAGAAATATTTTCTCTCTTTTTAGGGAAGTGTTCTGTATCTTTCTTGAGTGGGAGTTGATATTTAATGGTGCCTTCTTTCATATCAATGATGGCACCAACAGTTATAAGAAAAGGTCTTCCCAAAGTAATAGGACAAGAAGCATTGTATTCAACATCCAAAACATAGAAATCAACGGGGACATAGGAATCGTTAACCATAATAAGAACATCATTAAGACTCCCCATGAGTTTCTTTTTAGCATTATCATCAAGTGGGACATTCAAATAACAATCTTCAAGAGGAGGCAAATCAAGCATATCATAAATCCTTCTAGGCATAATAGAAACACTACTATCAAGATCACATAAAGCTTTGAAATCAAAGTCATTCACTTTCATATTAATGATGGGTTCCCAACCATCTTCTTGTTTTATAGGAATAGAAGCTTTATGTTTCATCTTTTCTTCTTTAATCTTTATGAGAGCATCAGTAATGTGTTTTGTAAAGGCCATGTTCATAGCACTAGCATTAGGACTTTTAGCAAGCTTTTGTAGGAACTTAATAACTTCAGAGATGTTGCAACCATCAAGATCAAAATCAACTTTATCATCTAAAGTAGTAGAACTATTACTAGCCTCAACACTAGTGGTGGTGATAGTAGAAACACCAATGTTTCTAGCAATTTCATCTTCTCTTTCCCACTTAGCATGTAATTCAGCTAATAGTCTAACATTTTTATCAATTCTTACTTGTATGGCATTAGTAGCTGCAAAGGGATTATCATTAGTTTCAGGTTTAGCAGCCATTTTATTCAAAGAAGATTGAGTTTTAGCCAAAGATGCTATATTTCTTTCAGCATTAGAGAGTTTTTCCTCAATAGTTTTGTTGAAAGCAGTTTGTTTACTAATAAACTCTTTAAGCATAACTTCAAGTTCAGAGGGACCACTCTTATTATTGTTATAAGAATTCCCATAAGCATTACCATTGTTGGGTGGATATGGCTTATAATTGTTGTTACCAAAATTGTTCCTATAAGCATTATTACCATAAGCATTGTTGCCAAAGTTGTTATTTCTTATGAAGTTCACATCAACTTGCTCTTCTTGAGCAACCAAAGAGGCTAAAGGAACATTATTTGGATCAATATGGGCTTTCCCATTAACAAGCATAGACATAATAATATCAATTTTATCACTCAAGGAGGAGGTTTCCTCAACAGAATTTACCTTCCTACCTTGTGGAGCTCTCTCAGTATGCCATTCAGAATAATTAACCATCATATTGTCCAGAAGCTTAGTTGCAGCACCCAAAGTGATGGTCATAAAGGTACCTCCAGTAGCACAATCCAATAGGTTCCTTGAAGAATAGTTCAATCCTGCATAAAAAGTTTGGATGATCATCCAAGCAGTCAGTCCATGAGTGGGACAATTCTTTACCAAAGATTTCATTCTTTCCCAAGCTTGAGCAACATGCTCATTATCAAGTTGTTTAAACTTCATTATTTCACTTCTCATGGATATAATCTTAGCAGGAGGATAATATTTTCCAATAAAAGCATCTTTGCACTTAGTTTAAGAATCAATACTATTCTTAGTTAAGGAATTCAACCACTCTTTAGCTTTTCCTCTCAAAGAGAAAGGAAACAATTTCAGTTTAATAATATCACCATCTACATCCCTATGCTTTTGCATCTCACAAAGTTCAACAAAGTTATTTAGATGGAAAGCAACATCTTCATTACCAATACCAGAAAATTGTTCTCTCATAACAAGATTGAGCAAAGCAGGTTTTATCTCAAAGAAAGTATTTTCAGCCATAGGTGGAGCAATAGGTTTGCTCATAAAATCATTGTTGTTGGTGCTAGTGAAGTCACACAACTTAGTGTTTTCAAGAGTAGTCATTTTTTTGGGTTTTCAAATAAGAAAGCAAACTGGTAAAACTATTTTTTTTGTGTTTTTGAAGAACAAAACAAGCAAACAAAGCAAAAAGAAACTAAGAAAAACAAAAACAACAAAGTAAAGAGATTGGTTATGAGGGACTCCCCTTGTGAAGATGTCCTTGACTCCCCGGCAACGGCGCCAAAAAAGACTTGCTGGCACGTGGTTGACGTGGGAGCTTCTTCTTCTTCAGTCCCCGGCAACGGCGCCAGAAAAGATCTTGATGTGCTCGTCGTTCGACGTAGAGCTTGTTGGGAACCCCAAGAGGAAGGTATGATGAGCACAACAGTAAGATTTCCCTCAGTTATGAAACCAAGGTTTAATCGAACCAGTAGGAGCAAGGAAACACCCCAAAGGTGTTACTAGCTGAGCTTTGGCGTATGCACTACCGATTGCTAGTAGCAACGTGAAGACCTACACAACACAACCACAGAACTTTGTCCCCAACTTGCGATGAGGTTGTCAGTCTCACCGTGTTTTGCGGAAAACAAAGGATTAAACGTATCGAATGGAATGAAGTAAAAGTTTGCACAAAATAAACACAAAATAGTAAACAGTTTAGAGATTGTATGTAAAGAAAAAGGACTGGGATCCATAGTTCACTAGAGGTGGCTCTCCTTAAGATAGATAACATGTTGGGTGAACAAATTACAACGGGGCAATTGACAAACACCGAGAAAGCAATACATGCAAATACTAATCATCTTGACTCCTTTGAGACTTGATTGGGCATTACAACATAATACATAGACCGCCATCCAACTGCATCTATGACTAATAATCCACCTTCAGGTTATCATCCCCCCTCCGAAGATTAAGTTGCAAGCAACAGATTATTGCTTTACAAACTGCGTGTAAAGTAAACAATACGATTGTTCTATGAACAAAGGATTGTTGTTTTCTCCCTAGTAGCAACAGCACATCTAGTACCTTAGAGATTTCTGTCACTTCCCCAGATTAGCAGAGGCATGAACCCACTATCGAGCATAAATACTAACTCTTGGAGTTGCTAGCATCTACTTGGCCAAGATAGCTACTAACAACGGAAAGCATGCAAGATCACAAATAACAAAGACATGATAGAATCAATAATCAATCTGAAATAGCATCTCAATATCCATCGGATCCCCACAAACACAACATATATGAATTACAAATAGATGATCTTGATCATGAACGGAGCTCACAAGATCTAAACATGAAAGCACAAAGGAGGAGAACCAGCCATCGAGCTACTACATGGATCCGTAGTCCAAGGATGAACTACTCACGCATCACACCGGAGGCTTGCATGATGATGAAGAAGGCCTCCAGGGTGAATTCCCCTCTCCGTGGTGCCGGAAGAGCTTCAGATCCCTCCCGATCTAGGGATGGAGATGACGGCGGCTACAGACTCTTTCGTGGATTTTTGATCGGGTACTTAGGGTTTTCGTCCCGAGGGCAATATATAGGCGGAAGGAGAGGCCGAGGGGGTGCCTGGGCTGGCCACACCACCCCCTGGCGCGGGTTAGGCCTGGCCACGCGGCCAGGTGGTGTGGCCGCCCTCTGGCCCTTCTCCGTCTCGTATTTTGGCACTTGATCCCTTTCGGAAAAATAGGCATTTTGGCTTTTGTCCCATCCAATTATGAGAATATTCATTTTCTGACTTTCTTGGAACCAAAAACAGCAGAAAACAGGCAGCTAGCACTGTGACTCTTGTTAATAGGTTAGTCCAAGAAATCATATGAAAGTACTCTAAAGTTAGAACAAAACACAAGAAAGTAGATAAAACCAAGCATGAAACATCAAAAATTATAGATACATTTACAATGTATCAGGGGACACCTACCTTTAGAAAGGATGAGACAAGCTCATACTAACTGAGTAGAGGAAGAGGAATTAGACGGCATGACGGCGGCTGGCGGCACAGGGAAATACCCAGATGGGCATATCAACCCTACACCGGCCAAGGCAGCCATAGTAGACGTATAGACACCTAGGAACATCATCTCAGCGGTGGAGAGCACCGGAGTCGGATAGATGAACCACCACTGAAACCCTAGATCGGGTTAGGGTTGCGAGCGCTAGGGAGTAAGAGTGAGGATTCTAATCGGTAGTAAGGCGGAGCGGAGACAGGCGAGTAGTTTGCGTGGAAGAGCGGCGGCGGGGAAGGCCGGAGGTGGCCGGAACGGCCAGGCTACGCGTCGGAGCAGTCGCCTCTGCGCGTGCTAGAGAGAGAGGAGCGACGCGAGTGTGTGATAGTGACGCGAGGAGTGCGGGTTGGGATGGACCGGGTCCATGAAGTGGTTTTGGCCACTTGGGTCTGTCTAGTGGGCCCAAGTACTTAGGGGCATTTTGGTCATTTCATAAATACCTCTAAACCCAAATAAAACATAACTTACACATAAAACCTCAGAAAAATTAATTAAAATATAGTTTTGTGTGTAGAAAAATGCAAGGAATCCAAATAGTACTTTTGTTGGATTTTTGCAAACACTTGAATTTTATGAATTTTTGAGTAATACTTTTTTTGTATAAACTTGCCTGAATATCTGTAAATCTTGTCTAAGTTTATAAAATTTGTTCAAATTCGTGAGCGTTTGTAACGTTCCGTCGTACTTTTCTGGAGACATGGCTGAAAAATTACGCTCCCTGGTTCGAGAAATAGCGCTGCTCCAGGCCTATTTTAGCGCCGGAAAATGGCCCGGCGGCGCCGGCAGGGCTGGAGATGCTCTTAACTATCGATGCAAAGCTGCTCCAGGCCTATTTTAGCGCCGGAAAATGGCCCGGCGGCGCCGGCAGGGCTGGAGATGCTCTTAACTATCGATGCAAAGACAGACCACAAAAACAGTTGTCCTACAGTCACCAGATCAGTACCAAATTCTGAAGTTACCAACTTTCCAACTTTCACCTGACAGACGATAAACACGTTGACCTATCCCCTTTTTATTTTATCCTGCTGTGCAAAATACTGGCATGTACACTTGTGTTGTTGCTAAACGACTGTGCTACGCTATGTCGATCAGCAGAAGATTAGAGCCCAATGTTTCAACCTGGGAGGCCTGGGTATCATCACGAAGCATAGTTTATCAGCCACTCAAGACTCTGCATAAAGGAAAATGATCGGATCATACGGACGATGATCGTCCGGATCCACCACGCACGCAGACCTCCACCGCCGGCTGCCCGGGCCGCCGCCGGTCCGCCTGCCGCCATGAGCCCTCCTCCGCCGCCATGGTCGCCTCCTCCATGGCGAGCCTCCTCCGCCGCCTTGCCCTCCACGCCTCTCGCCACAGCAGCTGCCCTCCTCCCATGAGCCCCTCCTAGGGCATGAGCCTCCGCCCGGCTTCTTCCCTCTGCCTCTAACCCTAGAATCAGATTTGCGCTTCCTTGCTTCTTTGCTACCTGCGGTGGTCAAATTTGCTACATACGGCTATCAGCATTGCTACATGTGACAGACTATTTTGCTACATAACATGTTTTTGCACTATATCTTCGGTGAATTCGGTTTTGCTATATTAGAAGAAGTTTGTTGCTACAACTGTCTTGTGATTTTGCTACAACAGTGTCAACTATTTGCTACAAGATCTCCGGCGAGAGTCACCGGCGAGTTTTTTCCGACGATGTCTCCGACGAAATCGTTTTTGCTTCATTAGCATAATTTTTTTGCTGCATGGTCTCCGGCAAGGTCTCCGGTGGGACGTTCTATTTCTGAAATGAACCTTTTTTTTTGCTTTGAAAATAAAAGCGGAGACATTTGCAGCAAAACGGGATGTTTTGGAGCAAAAGCGGAATTTAGGCCGATTTTTGAGACACGTGTCGCGCGGAAGCAGGACGATGGGAGCTCCCCAATCGTCCGGGAGACGGCTAGCACTTGCCCTGCATAAAAGATTGCACAGCGCAACGGATGTTAGTTGCCGTGGCACCACAAAGATCCAGTTTCACCAATTTCTGCAAAAGGCGAAGAGCACGATTCGGTCCATGGTGCAAAGTAACAGAATCTGAAGGAGAGGATGGTCGCCGGGGAGAGCGGCAGGGATCTTCGTCCATCTCGAACCCGGCAAGTCTTGGCTGCTCCGGTTCCTATACGAACTCTGCTCCGAGACGGACTATGCTCGAACACGCTCCGATGCGAATACACCGCTCCTGGACGGACTCTTCTCCACCACGCCACGCGCCCATGGGATATAAAGATTACTCGAGAGGATTTGAGGTGGAAGGCGTCAAGGCGGACAGCGCCGAGGACAGCGTCGAGATGCGGGGCATCGAGGCGAAAGGCGTCGAGGAGGCAGCGCCGGCGCATCATCCTCTGCCGCAGGCCAGTATGCCTTAGGAAAGGAGACGCATGAGAGGTTCAAACTAGGTTGCTTGGAGGTTGATGCTACTCGTGGCAACGGTACTAGATTCAGCGGGAAAGAAGATGGGTTGTTCCAGCGATCTACGGTTGGAACAGAGGTACCGATTCTTCGTTTTTTTCTGTATAATAATAGGAACAACTTGGATTCTGCGGGAGTGTTTGTCTGTCAATTCTGTCAGCAGCACATAGTAACAATTGTTGCAAGTTTTTTCTGAATTTTCTTGATCTTACTAATACAAGTAGAAAGTAGATGCATGCGTGTAGAAGGAAAAAATATAACTTGCAAAATTCGAATGAGGCCGAGTAGGAGCTTCTGCACTAAAAAAGACTCCCACTGTCGTCAGATCCTGAATATTAGTTACTGAAGGAAGATTCAGGACATCATCAACGTCAATAACATCATCAAGAGGTGTCTGACTCCGGATGGATTGAATCTGCCATCCGCGTTGAGTGTACCAATTTATTCAACTTGTTATTTGTTCAGGCGTTGAGTTGAATATGGCAGGCGATGGCCCGTGTGTGCCACCTTGTTAGCTGAATATGTGGTGAAGTGCATATGTGGTGTAGAGGTGGGTGATCAGAACTGGTGGTATGATACGTTTATTTTCTCTATGTCCGTCTTATTGGTAGCACCTGCTATGATCAGGCCTGAACCTTACTATGTGCTACTACAGACAGTCAGGTACTTTAAAAGTTCAGTTAACAATCAAATTCATAAGCTAACTGGTAGCGAATTTAGATGAGATATTATCTTGTTTAGCTAATGAGGATTCTAAGAATCTGAATCAATGCCCATAGTTTAGAGTGACAAGAATATATTCTACACCGAAAATCCAAAAGGGTACCAAGTCTCTTTGCCTCTGTAATTTAGAAGTAGTAGCAAGAATTAGCAGCTGCGAACTAGAAGAATAAATTGTTTTGTCTATGTCCAGCTTATTTACAGTAGCATATGTGCACAACTAAATGTTAAACCCTAGCATCCTTTTCTTTTTTGTTTCTTGTTGCAGAAAATGGATCACAATGTTGAAACAACCACCATTGATGATTTTCATAATCGGCCTCTGACTCGAGTGTTTTGGATAATCCATTGCTATCACCTCCACCAACCATGTCGACGTCATCTACGGTTTCTCAGTTGATTAATGAAGAAACAACTTCAGCATATGATGATGATAAGGAAACAGTTTGAGCGGATGATGATAAGCAACCAGATGAACCTAAACATATCATGTAACATATGACTGTCTCCCACAAGGTTAAATTTTATATTTGCACGTACTATTTGTACTTTTGTGCCTATGCTTTTGATTATAACTAAATCTAATTTGTTTTCTTTTGCATATTATACATTGACCGACACCGATGAATCTGCTCAATGTGTACTAGACTCTTCGAAAGATGATATATTGGTAAACGTAGATGATATATCTATCAAACAACCTTATTTGGCGTGCCTGCTAGATCAAAGCAAATGGCTAGAAGATGAAGTAAGTAAGCCTTACTAATAATGAAATAGTTCCTGATTATATATCTCATTATTCATACCCATCAGTAATGTATGTTTTAAATCTTTATAGATAATCAACACATGTATATGTTGTATGAAGGGCCAACTACAAGTGCAATCAGGATGATACTAAAATATATTTTGAGAACCCCTTTTTACCATACTAATAAAACGGGAGGGTGAAACTAGAATACACGGACCTACTTGTATGAAAAATGTTGTAAAAAACTATCTAAACCATGGCATGGCAGTATCAATATCCTTAATCGTCAAGTTCTAGGTTTAGTGGATTTTAAATTCGTAATTTTACACCATGTTCTTTATTACAGAATCCATCTTCTAATAAATATGAAGGGCTCGCATTGATATTTAGCTTGCATCAATGTTGGTGAGATAAATACCAATACCAATCCTTGATATTTATTGGAAGATGGATCTATAATAAAGACAATGAGCAGACAGGTAAAATTATGAATTAAGAATCCACTAAACCTAGTATTTCAATTATGGATTTCGATGTTACATGTCATGGTTCAGATGGTTTTTTTACAACATTTGTCATAGAAGAGGCAGGTCCATAGATTCCAATTTCACCATCCTGTTTTAACAGTCTGGTAACAAGGGTCCTCAAAATATACTTTAGCATCATTCTATTTTTGCACTTGCAATTGGTTCTTCATACTACAACATATGTATGCACTGATTACTTCTAAAGATTAAAAAAATACATTACTGATGGGTACCAATAACGAGATATATAATTAGAAATTATTTCGCTATTAGTAAGGGTTACTTACTTCATCATCTAGCCATTTGCTTTGATCTAGCAGGCACACAAAATAACGTTGTTTGATAGATATGTCATCTATCTTCACCAATATGTCTTCTTCCGAAGAGTCTAGTCTGGTATAACACATTGAGCAGATTCATCGATGACGTCCATGTGCCGTGTTTTCTCTGTCCTCCTGTCCTCGCGGACACGTTTGGACCGGCTCGGTTTGTTTGCGTTGCGCCGGGAGATGCCCTAAGGGTGCAAGCAGCATGTGGCATAAACCCGCTAAAGTGAACGAGCTCCAGAAAATTCAAGATAACAGACTACTTCGGCTGGTTTTGACTACGGATCGGGCATAGGCAGCACAGCTCCACGCTTGTACGCTTGCTCTTCTGTGTGTTCTCTATGATTCTGATTGCCTGAGGTATCCTGGACACTATTTGATCAATAAAGCTCTGCTTCCCTCAAATACAGATCTGATTCGAGGATGTCATTTCGTTCATCCAAGATATCTGAAATCTGAGACCTTCTATCGAGTCAGGATCACAATCATAGCCAGGCAAAAAATACCACTTGCCCACTAGCATTAAACAACACCATTTTTTTAATGAAACCTTTGATCCATTAAACAAGATCCAAGAGAGAAAAAAAGGCTGTTGAGTGGGGATTACAATATTCAACCTCAATTGTTCCTTAGGAGAGCTAACTAACGATGCAAAGACACACGACAACAACAGTTGTCCCACAGTCACCAGATCAGTACCAAATTCTGCGGTTACGAACAGTTCCACTTTACGGCGATAAACACGTTGACCTGTCTCCTTTTTTATTTTATCCTGCTGTGCAAAGTAGTGGCATGTACACTTGTGTTGTTGCTAAACGACCGTGCTACGCTATGTTGATCAGCAGAAGATTAGAGCCGAATGTTCAACCTGGGAGCCCTGGGTATCACGAAGCATAGTTTATCAGCCACTCGAGACTCTGCAGAAAAGATTGAACAGCGCGACGGATGTTAGTTGCGGTGGCACCGCAGAAATTCAGTTAGTACATCAATTTCTGCAAACGGCGAAGAGCACGATTCGGTTCATGGTGCAAAGTAACAGAATTGGAGGGAGGGATCAAACCATTAAACATTCAGGCAGATCGTCCTCCTTGTTCCTCATGTGAGTCTGCATTACGCAAAGAGCAAGGAGTTAGGCGTTCCTTAGTCTTTGTAAGGATCATGATAAGTTTTTTCGAAGCTCTGAAGTGTAGCAGTGTATAGCTTTGGTGGAGGAGTTCAGTATTTACCTCCATAACCATGTGGCAGGAGGACTGGTTGTTTGTGGCAAGGCAAGCAAGGGCCACAACCGAGGCTGCCACGGTCGAGGGCCAGTAGGAGAGGTGCTTATGGTCCAGAAGCGAGAGCAAGGCCAGGTGTTTTGCCAGATCCTCCATTTTGTCGTCTGCTTTTGCAGCCTTCAGATAGAACCTGCGGAATTACACAAGTAAACTGTCAGCTTCTCGTTGCCTCAGCTAGCTTGGCACAAGCAAGGATACAGACAGGAAGCGCGTCGTACCAGAGGAAATGGTGGAGTGTCGTGGCATAGCACTGGAAGTCGAGGACCTCCTGCACCAGCCACTCCATGGCGACCACCTCACTCCGGCTGTACATGTTGATCCCTACCATGAAAGTCTTCTGCATGATGCTGAAAGAGAAAACATAGTGAGGTTGGGCATTGTCATAGTATTCTGGACAGAGACAAAGATCAGGAAACAAATGCTGATCCCAGAAATAATACACTTCAGGAGTTCTACAATGACTCTGCAGAATAGTACAATGTAAAGAAGAATATGCCATTCTGTTCTGAAGTACTCTACTTTTTCTGCCAAGTACTGTACTGTGCGCCACATGTTGATTTTTCTTCAGACATTGTCAAGAGTAAGAAAAGGTTCGCTTGAATTCGGGCTCAAATACTTCAACAAAACCACAAAAAGGATCTGACTTCTCTAGCAGAGTCACGTTAACCCAGAAAATTGATGCAATATGATTACTTGGGTAAAAGTAGATGGAACTCTGCAATCAGGTGTCTCTCACCAACCACTTGAGCCACCTGATTGCAGGGTGAACGAATTAGGAGAGTCAATCTCTAAATTCTCAACTCATCAACATTTCCTGATGTAAGTAGATAACTGACAATGTTTCAAGTACTAGTATGCAGCCCTTATTAGCCTTTAATGAGATGAATAGCCATTGTATATGAGCTATTGCCACGTGATTAACCAATAACAGTTATCAACAATACGAAGAAATTGCTAAGGTCTGTCAAATGCCCAATTAAGTTATATTCCAGTGAGCTCTAGCAAACAGGAGAGAAAAGTCATCATAGAAGAAGGCAGTATTGTACTGCAATCGTCTGAAGATAGACTAGGAAAGTACACTGAAACTTTTATATGAAATTAAAGGATGAGCAATGCATTTAGCAACGCGTAATCTGTACAGAAGTTCAAATGAGGCAATCTGACACCATACATCAACAACCTGCAGTAGTACTCGTACTGACAGGAGGCATTAGAAAATATACCATGCACAGATTTTACTGAAACAGAATGAACTTGCAACACAAGGGAACTCAATACCTGTTGTATGGTTGGTTCTCTTCTATGCGGGTAGCCAGAGTGATGCAGGCAATGCCCAGCAACTGCAGATTCCTAGTGTCCTTTACATATCCCCGTGTCAAGACGCGGTCCATCAGTCCAACTCCCAGGAACAACGTCTCCGGCTGCAGCTCTGTCAAATGTCCATGCTGAAAATTCATGGGAAACAGTTAGTATATGTGCAAGTTGCAGATGAAAATAGCTGAGAACAGTTGTTTCCTCATAGTATGTACAAGGATCTTTTCATTTTAATAGCTAACTGCGTACCGAAATCTTCAGGTGGAAACAAATGGTGGTAATAATATTCCCTGAAGTACTAGTCGCAATGCTAACATCAAGTGCATATACATAAGCTTAGATGCATGGAAGGGAACAAAAGAGGCAGATGCTGACAATGTACTCAAGAGTTGTATATCTAGATAGGTATGATGCAGGTATCCTAACTGCTATAAAGTACTTCCTAGACATGAAGGCCATAAACTTTTTGCTGGACAACTGTGCAGAATAACTAAACGAGATATTTATACATTCCTTTTCAAACACTGAATGTCACAATGTCCAGATGAAATATCCTCAAAATTAGTGACTGAGAATTGCTACAGTAGTTTCGAAAAGACGTATGGGGATCACTCTGCTCAACGAACATTGTATGTTGAGCAATCTACTCATCAGAATTTGTACAATAAAATCTTCGATAGCAGACAACGTTCTCCTGCGAAATTTAAGCAAGTAAAGAGCTAGATTTGAAGCCTCAGCACGTCCAACACAAATACACCACAAATCAGCCTATTAACGCAGCCACACAACTATAGTGCTTTATAGAACAGATATTATTCAGCAACTAAACCAACACTGAATCTACAGTATGGAAGGGAACGAAAGGGGCATATACTGAAATTGTACTCAAGAGTTGAATATCTAGATAACTTTACAGCATAACTGAACGAGATATTTGTCACTCCTTTCCAAACACTGAATGTCAAAATGTCAAAACAAACACCCTCCTGAAACATACTCAAAATTAGTGACCAGACTCATAATGCAAGTGCTCACATTACTACAACAATTTCGAAAAACAATATGGGGATCACTCTGCTCAACGAACAATGTATGCTGAGCAATTCACCAATCAGTGTTGTACAATAAAATCTTCGACAGTAGACAACTTTTCCCTGCAAAATTTAAGCAAGTACTCCCTCCGTTTCATAATATAAGATGTTTTAGCTTTGTGAAGTGAGTGTATCTAGACTCATTTTAGTGTGTAGGTTCATTTAGATTTAGAGTGAACCTACACACTAAAATTGGTCTAGATACACTCCTTTCACAAAGCTAAAACATCTTATATTTTGAAATGGAGGGAGTACAAAGCTAGATCTGCTGCCTCAGCACGCCAAACACAACAAATACACCACAGATCAGCCTATTAACGCAGCCACACAACTGCAGTGCTTTTAGAACAGATACCATTCAACAACCAAACCGGCACTGAATCTAACAATACTACTACATGATTTCAGCATGCCCGCTTCTACCATGAAATCAAATTCAGCTAAAGTAGAACCGGGGTATACATGTAGAATGCAGATTACAGTGCTTGCATACGCTGACTGACCTCGATGATCCAGTTCACCATGACAGAACGCTGCTCCACGACGGCACGGCCATGGATGCCTGACATGGAGGCGTACACCTCGGTGTAGTCGCATGCCACCACTCCGCGCCGTTCCCGCTGCCGGAACCGCACGTAGCTCTCCTCGTCGTCCACGTCCTCGAACCGCTTCCCCTGACACAAGCAAGCCACCTAATCGGATCGAACACCGCACTGGCCCTTGCAGATTTGGGAGAATTTGAGAGGAGTTGCGTGGATCCGCTCACCTCGGGCATGTCGAAGTCGGCGGCGACGTGTGCTTTTGGGAGCGCGCAGGGGACGAATTGCTTGGCGAAGTCGAGGAAGAAGGAGAAGGTGAGGGATGGGGCGGCGTCATCGTCGTCCTCGTCCTCGTCCTCGTCGGACGCGGAACAGGAGGTGAGGTCGAGCAGGGGGCTGAGGGACTCGTACGCGTCGCATGGGCTGGGAGCGCTGAGAACCTCCTCCACCGCGTCGGACTGCGTGAGCTCGCCGCAGGCCGAAGAGTAGTCCGTCGTCTCTGCATCGTCGGCGAGATGCTCGGGGCAGGCGAGGTCGGACTCAAGGACGGAGCCGAGGCAGGACGACTCTGAGACCTCGACCTCCGCGGGGCGCCGACTTGCGCCGCCGATGACCTCCGAGCACTCGGACGCGGCGGGCCGGGCCTGGTACTCGTCCTGGCGCCGAGGCCGCTTCTCGGGGCGCTGCGCCGCGGCGAGGGCGGTGGAGGAGGTGGTGGAGACGACGACGCTGCGGAAGGAGGAGGAGGCCGATGTGGACGACTCCGCGGGCCGCTTCACCGCCGCCAGGATCTGGTCTGGGAGCAGAGGAGCGGCCTCTCTCCGGCGGCGGTAGGGGTTGGAGCGCGGCCTCGTGGGCACCGGCGCGAGCATGGTGGGAGGCATAGTGTGGCGTGCGCGTGTGTCGCTACGGCTAGGTGCTTTGCCTTGCTTTTAAGTAGAATCGCGAGGCCGGCGAGACCGGTCGGGGGAGGGAGGGGAATGAAGCGTGCCGTAGCAGGAGACTTTGATGACCTCACACACACACTCACAGCCCGATCACATTTGAATTTTAAATTTCTGAGCTTGGTGAGGAAGCCACACCAGCTGCTAGCTGCGACCCGTGCACATACACCGCGCTCTCGAGAGGACCCTACTTGCTGCGAGCACAGGTCCATGGTGTAGCCCCACGCGGGTCCCACATTCTGGGAGAAGAAAAGACCCACGGGTGGACAGGGCCGCAGTTGGGTGAAAATTCCCCCGGCGAAAAGAAATTTTAAAAATAAACTAGCGGTGAAAGAATTTTAACAGACTTGCCTTTTTCTGTCTGTCTCAAAAGGGCTACGCTCAACAGCGTAACGTACTTCTCACATGTGTTACAGCCAGCGTGGCCTGGCGGGTCCCAGCGGACTGTTAAAATAGGCAACTTTTCTATTTTAGTTTAGATGGTTAGTTACCTAGTCTAACTCGTTCTAATGTCGTATTGACACGGACTGTTAGTCCTATCAAATCACGATTCATATATATATAACTTGGTCTTGTTTCAATCAATATAAACTGACCGTGGACAGCAGCCACGGTACGGCAAATCAATCTAAGATTTTTTTACTTGGTATCAGAGCCTTGTAGCTCGATCTAACCCTAAGTATCATCGCCGGTGAAACTGTGATCTCGCCATGACCATTGATAGCCTTTAACTGAGAATGTATCCAATGTACCCACCAATATGATGCAACCGGTGCACCCATATTAAAACACACTCGAAAAAGTTGTCGAAAAATGACAAAAATAATTTATCATGCAGATACGGTGTATATTATTGATGCCACTAAATTTCAATTTCAAATTCTACCTAAAACTCTAGAATAAATATGTCAAATCACATTGTGAATAATACTTATTTCACGTTGGGCTATGAATTGAGCTCATTAATACTAGGAGAGCTAAATTTGTCATTTTTGTTTCTTGAGATGTGTTTGAAATTTTGACATGAAACTTTGTGAAATAATTGATGTACAATATATCTACGTGGTAGATTTTTTCCAATTTTTTTTGCATGTATGTTTTACGCTAGGTGCACCGGTTGCACCAATACGGTGGGTGCATAGGATATGTTTTCCCTTCAACTCTCTCAAATCTCGGGATCCCTAGTGTCCTCACCCGCCGCCTCCATCATGTCCCCGATCAGCAACATATCGGTTCACCTGGATCGGACGAACTTCATGTTGTGGAAACCCATCATCTACCGCCACCTCACCGGCGCCAACCTCCACGGATTCCTTAAAGGCACGACGGTCGCACATGCGGCTACGATCACCAGGGAACCGGCGATGCCTCCACAACGGCGAGGAACCCCGCCTGCCACCAATGGTGGATTTAGGATCAACATGCAATGCCCACGCTACTCTCCAGCATGACTCCCGATGTCGCGAGTCAGATGATTGGTCTCAACACGACCGCCAAAGTCTGGGCCACCATGAACAACATGTATGGCACCCATATCTTCTCCCGTGTTCATCAGATCCGCACTCAGCTGAAGAAAAAGTGTCTGAGCATTGCTGAGTATTTTCACAAGAAGAAGACGATGGCCGATACGATTGGCTCACCTGTCCCTGATGATGAACTCATCGATTACATCCTGACTAGGTTTTATTTTTAGATATTTCACTTTGTGTATTTATGATTCTTATTATGACATCACTCTATAAGATGTTATTTCTAGCAAGGTTTAGGCATGGGCAGATATAGACAAAATAGATCCAAGGAAGAGCTACTACTCAAGTAACTAGCATGGTCACAAAGATCAAGAACACCACAATTCACATCAAGCAAAAAGATACAACAATCATAACCAAGCAAATGGTTCAACATAAAAAAACAAGCCTAAGGATTCAAGGTTCCAGTGAGCAAAAGCAAACGATCTAGTGATGTCATATCTCACAAGTTAAGATGGTCGATGAAATAACACGATAATGAAGATCTAAGGGTACTACTTATTGCTGGTGGTCCAACCTAAGCACGGGGTATGGGGCGCTTCTAGAACTCCAATGTATTGATGACTCTTCTCTCGACACCTTTCATCGAGATGCCCCTTCTAGAAGATTTCTGGCTTGTTCCAATTCTTACTCTTTTTAGGGCATTCTATTGCATAGTGTCCTGGTTTCTTGCAATTGTAGCATATCAGCTGGTTGGGGTCCTTCTTGAGTTTCTTATTCTCCGGGAAATCCCATGAGTAGTGACCTAACACATGACATACATGGCACTCCACCTTGTTGATATCTCTCCTTATGCTCGCTTTACCATCAACTGGATTGATTCCTTTGTGCTTCTTATCTTCTAGGCAGTCTATCGCATAATGGCCTAGTTCCTTGCAGTTGAAGCACCTCACTTGGCTAATGTCCCTTATCTCAAAGTTTTGGTTATTCTTCTTCTTCTTGGGTCTCTCTAAGGCCAACAAATCCAATAGCTCCTACTCATTATACTCCACCACAAATTTAGGGAACCTTTCCCGTTTCTTGGGGCAATTTCGGGACAAATGGCCTTCTTCACACGAGTAACAACACTTGGTGGTGATGTTGGATGTAGCTATCGGTGGTTTGGCTCTAGCATCCACCCTCCACATGGTCCTGGTTCCTTATTGGTTCTCCCTAAAGGATGTATACACTCCATCCCTTGCTGCTTGGTTCAACCTTTGCACCATAGGGTAGAGGTGGCATTGGATCGGGACATGGTTGTTTCCTTAACATAGGAAGCACGTGACTTTAGTAGTGGGGCATTCCATAGTTGGATGGTCTCCATCACAATTAGGTCACTAATCTGGATGTTCCTTATGGGTGTGCCCTATGTCTCCAGAGACTTTACATGCTATAGTCCTTACCATGATCATGTATTTGGTTTCCTTGCAGCCACAATCTCTCTGGGTCAAGTTGTTGTTGTTGGCCATATTTTGATGCACCAATCGCATTAGTTGATTTGGGGACTCAAACATCTCCGGCATTCCTAGGGGGGAATTAAGTTGTCGATGTTGGGCAATTTTAGGGCCACTTGATGAAGTACTTGATTTTGAGCTTCTAACAAAAGTTGCATTGCAAGCCACATCTCTTGGTTGTTGTTGTCATCGTCGTTGAGGGTGGCCATCTAAATTTTGGAAAATGCAAAAAATGATCAGGATGAGTCATACTAGAATAACAAAGGTGCAAAAATACAAGATTTTGAACAAAACATAATATTTTCATTTGCCTAAAGTCTTTCCTAGTTTCTAAACCAGTTCTAGGGTCACGAACCTACGGTCAACATAATACTTCGATACCTAAAGTCTTTCCTAGTTTCTAAACCAGCTATAGTCCTTACCATGATCATGTCTTTGGTTTCCTTGCAGCCACAGTCTCTCTAGGTCAAGTTGTTGTTGTTGGCCATATTTCAATGCACCAATCGCATTAGTTGATTTTGGGACTCAAACATCTCTGGCATTCCTAGGAGGGGAATTAAGTTGTCGATGTTGGGAAATTTTAGGGCCACTTGATGAAGTACTTGAGTTTGAGCTTCTACCAAAAGTTGCATTGCAAGCCACATCTCTTGGTTGTTGTTGTCATCGTCGTTGAGGGTGGCCATCTAAATTTTGGAAAACGCAAAAAATGATCAGGATGAGTCATACTAGAATAACAAAGGTGCAAAAATACAAGATTTTGAACAAAACATAATATTTTCATTTGCCTAAAGTCTTTCCTAATTTCTAAACCAGTTCTAGGGTCACGAACCTATGGTCAACATAATACTTTGATACCATCTGAAGCGACCCGACCCGGTAGGGGTCCAAGTTCCTATGCTCTTTAGTGCTAGTCCTTGGATCGACTCGCTAGACACATAGTTCAGGATGCAATATCACGAAACAAAGGTCATATTTATATTACATCGAATGATCCAGAACTTTACATAGACATATACAAGTTGCATAGCACAAGGTCTAGTTCCTCATAAACAAAGATCAACGGCGGAAGACTAAGAACTATGAAGATCTCCAATAAGAGCCACAGGCGAACACATGCTAAGTATAGACTCATAACCCGAACTTCATACCTCACTCATCTTCAGGCAACCTGCAACATGAAAGGTTGCAGTCACGAATGGTCAACACTTTGAATATTTTGGCAAGTTCACTATTTATGGTGGACACAAATCACATCCTATACTGTACATGCATTTTGTCTTGGTAGGGTTTGGCTAAACTTTGCATAAAGCAATGATTTTATCCTATCATTTGATAAAACACATTTTCCATCTATTAAGCGATACCACTGGTTAAAAGAAGTGAACCTGGGTACCACCAATAGAAATCGATGAACCCTCCTACCCGTGTACACCCATCAAAATTTTAATTAAAGAAATTGGAATGATGAGATTCTCGGTTAGCTTCAGAGTCAAGTCGCTCATAATTGTCCGTAACCAGGGACATGGCTAAGTACTTAGATTTGACACTCTCGAGAGGTTTGTACACTTTACCCACAAGACCCAGTAATCCCCCGCACACATACCACCGAGATGTTGCACGACCGGGATAAGACCGAGACAAGACCTTTCAGAAGTAGTCCCACGATCCCCTGACGGACCCATACAACCTACACCATCTACATCTGCTGGTCACGTCGGGGTGGGTTTCCACAACATACTTAGTCATGACAGAGCCATGTGACATGTGGCTATACAAGGAAGCTTCTAAAACACCGGGTGTCTCCAATATCTTTAAGCCTGGGTGGCTTTCCGCATGCGCACATAAGATAGGAGCAAGCCGTTGAAAGGGCTGACTCCTGATTGGCACCCCACCATAAAATATCAATTCCAACACCTAGGTAGTTCATTAAATTAAATGTTTTTCAACTTTTGGAAAAGACACTTTCAGTATCACAAATGAAAGGACATTTATTGTCCTAATCTGTTTTGGTGTTCGTTAACAACAGAAGGTACATTTTACTGTGTGTTAATGTCTACAGGTCAATCCTTTGAAAAGGAAAAATGTCTGAATATTGTGGGAAAACTCTTGGCCAAATATATGATTACATGAAGACTTCAGACCGGAGTCTCCGGTGTGGTCCAGAGTCTCCCCTAGAATTCCTGGTGTGTAGTCAGGTCTTGGCCCAGGGTCTCTCTGTGTGTGGTCTAGAGATTGACCGGATATCAGCCAGAATCTCCGATGTGTCTCCTCAGGCCAGAGTTTCCGGTGTGGACACACCGTAGTCTCTGGTGTCTCTAGTCCGGAGTTACGGTCAGAGTCTCCGGAGTGGATGCCAAGCTTCTGCCAAAACCAGCCAGAGTAGTGGTCCGGAGATGGACCAGAGGTGGGGCAGAGTTTCCGGTCTAGACCAGAGTCTCCGGTCTGCTAGACCGGAGTCTCCGGTGTGATTGGTCCCCAATGGTCAAAAAAGGGTTCACAGTGTGTGGCCTGTAAATAGGGGACCTCATCCCCTTCCTCCAGCTGCTCGTTCTAGAAAAGCAAGACCACACCATTAGAGCCACCAAAACTCCAAGATCTCTTCATCCAACCACCCAAAGTCATTGATCTTTGGGGAATCAGAGGAGGAGGCATCGATCTACAGCTTCACCAAGAGAGATCTTCATTTCCCCCTCATTCACTTGAGGGCCCCTTGCTCTAGGGTTTCATTGGAAACCCTAGGCCTTGTTTTGGTTGATTTGATTCTTACTAGCTTGTCTTTGATTGTTTGACATCTAGCTTGTATTCGGGAGCCTCCAATTAGGTTGTGGATGTGTGCCTCGAACTTGTTGTAAAGGTGTCGGCTTCTAGCTTGAAGGTTGTCGTATAGTGGAAGTGGTGAATCAAACCCGTTGGGGTGAGGTTCATCGGAGAACAAGGGAGGCCTCTCGTGGCGTTGGTGGTTTGAAACCACCCCCTCTCCAAATGTAGACGTACTTCCCCTCAAAAGGAAGGAACTATGGGAAACAAATCCTTGTGTCTCTGCTTGCTCCACTTTGGTTACTTCTATCCTTTACCGCACTTTACTTATCTCGTTCTTGCTTAGTGTTTGTACTAGATTGTCATATAGGTAAATTCACCATAGTTGCATGATCTAGAGAATTTACCTTTTGTATCAAACCCTAACTTGAAAAAGAGTAAAATTTGAAGTAGCACCTATTCACCCCCCCTCTAGGTGCCCATACGATCCTTTCAACAAACTTGTTGCGAAATCATTCACGGAACTACTACAAGGCTAAGCACTCAACTCCTACGCTGTCTTCTACTCAACAATCAAGGATTCATATGACTAACCCAATTGGGTTGCATTGCATAGCATAATAATATATAAGACTACACACGCATACTAAGAAAACACTAAGTGCATAGAAAAATATTGGGACATTTATGTAGTGAACTTGCCTCTTATTGAAGTTGTTGGATTCACTCTCTTCACAACTCAGGAGTTACTCTCTGGTCAATCTATACGGTTCACAAACATTGCAACGAATAAACTAACCGAACATACACACCAATCAAGGCAATACAATGAAAGTAATAAAAGCATGCTAAAAGGTTTGGGTTAGGTCATGCATGTTTTATTAAACCAGAACTAGGTTCACAAAATACTCTACTAGTCTTAGATTTGAAATATTTACTTTTATATGGTTGCATTTGACCACTTAGCGTTTATAGTAGCACTAGGTCATATGCACCCACTATGTTGTGGATATATTTTTAAAATAGTTTCATTTATCCCTATAGGACAAATAAATCATTTCTGATCATTTTGCAAAAGGTTTCATTTGAAAACCATTTCCTTAATTTAATAATGTCAAAATAGCAGTTGAAAGAGGTAAGGCTTCATATTCTAATAACATTGTTGTAAATCTACAAAATAATTTTATGCTCTTGTCCTATTGAACAAAGGACTAAAAGGTGAGCACTTTTCAAAAAGAATCATTTTAAAATCACTTTTAGAATTAAAGTTATGCCCATAATGGCTAAATGGCAATTCTATAATATTGTTCAAGTTAAAATGTTCAAATTTGGAATACAATAGTGGGGTATTGTAGTATGTTCACAAGGATTTCATAAAGGCCTTATTTTCAATTTTGGATATACAGAATATTTATAGTGATTTAAATATTCTCGATTAGAATTTAAATGTTTTAAATAATTTGCTTCAGGAAATACAAACTTTAATTCATAATTGGGTTGTTCACATTTTTATGAATCCACATATATGTTGTTTGCTAAATTTTGACTAGCAGATTAATTCCTATGAATTATGCAACTTTTGGTACATTTTTGTCTAATTCTAAAACTAAAACAATTTAACGAAAAAGAAAATACATGTGGCCTTTTCTGATTCGCTGGTACCCCTTTGCCGTCTGAGTGAACGAGGGCTATTAGATCTTCATAAAATGGCCGGTCCAGATCGACTCGGCTGGCAGCTCGGCTGGCAGCTCGGCTGGTAGCTAGGCTCGTGGCTCAGAGAACGACTAGGCTTGGCTCTGGTCAATTTGGACCGCTGGTGCGAGATCAGACGGTAGAGGAGGAAGGAGGGCGAGATCACCTGTGTCTAGGCTCACCGGCAATGAAGAAGACGGCGGTGGACGGCTCGGACACAGACAAGGTCGTCGTTGCTGTTGTCCTTGTCGATGGTGGGCTCGTCTACGACTTGCGCCTCGTCGAGGGGACGTCGATGGTGGGTTCGGCGATGACGTCTGCGTCCTTGGGCGGCTCCAGGGGATGGCCGGGGCAGCGACGACTCGGGTGTTCATGGTGGGGTCGCTGAATGTAGCGATGACAGCGACGAAAAATCGGCGGCGGACAGCGGAGCTCCGACGAGCGATTCCGATAGCCTAGGGGTGTGTCGAAGAGAGGAAAAGGAGGGAAATGAGAGAGGGAGGTGGGGTCTTTATGGGGATGGCACCATAGGGGAGCAGGGAGGCTCATGAGGAGTGGGAGCGGTGGAGGGAGTGGGGGTACTAGGGGCGACGACGTGGGCAACGTGGGGTGCTGGTGGTTCGGGAGGAGGAAGAAGTTGGGAGAGGCCCACATGTAAGAGAGAGGGAGAGTAATATGGGCTGGTGTTGGGCCGCTAGGGCTCATTAAGGGCTGTTAGCAGGCAAGGTGAGGATGGGTCAATGGGCTAAGTTAGTCTATTATTTTTTGTTGTTTTATTCTTTTTCTTTTCCTGCTTATTTCTTTTAGTTTTAGAACCAGCTCAAAAGTTATTCAAACATTATAAATCCAAAACCAAGAATATAAATTAGGAGTATTTTATTTATTTGTACACTTTCATACATAAAAATTATTTTTTGAAGAAATTATATTCTAAATATCGTATTTAAAATTACTATATGGGTATATTCCCAATAGGGCTTATATTTTACCAAAATACAATTAAATAAAAATGGGTAAACTTTATAAATCCCAAAATAGATGTTTTGGACTTAGGAAATAATTTAACACTAAATATTTAACCTTGAAAATATTATTTTCGAAATAGAGGTTTTGCATGACCATTGGTGAGGTCTAATGGCATCAAAGTGGTTTCAAAAATAGTTTTATTAAAAAAGTTTATTAATTTTTTGTAAAACCAATGTGTTTCAAAAAGTAAAATAATAGTATCTTCTCATACAAAAACTCTTTATAAATCCTTTTGTTAATCATTTTCCATTATGGCTTTATTGAATCTCTTGAAAATCCAAATATGATTTTGTATTTGGCTCAAAATCAAACATTTATCAAACATGGAAAATAAACATTAAAACTAGGATTGTTTTATGTTTATTTTCATAAATTAAATATTTTTATTGGGGTTTGTTTTTAGCAAGAAGAGTTTTTTAGAAGAATTTTATTTGGCGAGTGGTTTTAGATCTTATCAAAACCATTTTAAAATCTTTTGTTTTCCATTAAACTTAAATAGCTCAATTAAGTTTTGGAAATATTGTTTTCCCCTAGTCTTTTATCCCAAAACGTTTTGTTTAGAAATAGGATTTTCTTTATTTTCATAAACTTTGAAAAATTCTTTTCTTTTGAAAATACAAATAAGGAAAAGGAATTTTTTTAGCAACCATTCAAAAAAAAACTTATTTTATTTTAACATTCCAAAATTTGAAAAGTTTTGGGATGTTACAGTGTTCAACTCCAAGGTGTCAATCACCGACTTCTACTCGATGTTTCTCTCCTAAGAGGCCATGCAGGCACAGTAGGCCGAGGGCGACAAGTGGATCTCCTCCATGAACGCTGTAGGGATTCGTGGTGCTCCTCCAAACAACACACCGCCGTGCTCCCAAGACGGATACAACCATGGTGGAGGAGGATGCCCGTATGGAGGTGGTCAAAAGCACAACGGAGGAGGCTACAACCAGTACCAGAACCGCAAGGACACCATAACACTGGAGGAGGCGGATACCGCGACGATCGTATGTTCTGATTCAACTAGTATGCAAGAGCATGAGGGGGTGATTTGTATTAGATGGAGTAACTTGGTAGTAGTAGTGAATTGTGACAACGATTTCATGACCTGCTATGGTAGTTTACCAATCCATAGTTACCTCACTAGGGATAAAAATGCATGTGCTATATTTCTTAGATGACATCTAAGAATCCTAAGTTGACATTCATAGACCATGTCCTATTGTAATATATCCAAGCGGTAGCATATTTGTTGTTCACCATCATGTCAAAGTACCTAAGGCTATACTCTGTTAATTCTTAATACTAGATTGCTTGAAGGTTATTCCTTTCTAGTGGAGTATAAGTAAGATGTGTAGTATCATCTTTATGTTAGGATGTGATGCCCATATAAATATTATCAAGTAACATAATAAAATAATGTCATTGTTTCGATCATCTATCTTGCTCTTAATTCCACCACAACTTTATGAGAGAGTAAACAAGTGAACCCCGGTCCAATTTTAATCATAAGAAACACCTTTTCCAACGCTTGCATGTGTCCTTTTAATTTCAACATTAATTAAATCCGAAAAATACAAAAACGTATTTACTTTCTTGCATCTACAACCAAAACCCCAAAACAACTTTACTTTATTGCATTAGTTACATAACAACTTTTGTTTACATTATTGCATTGTTATTTTATTTTACTTACATTCAACACTGTGCTTGACAACCACTCGGTGGAGTTGGGGATGCAAGACAAGGAGATTGTTTTGCAGGATGCCTGATGAGAACGAGAAGGGAGCTTTTTCGAATGTTCCCCGAGAGTTAGATATTAACCCCAAGTTATCCTCGTGGGGAAAACTACTTTTGTTACAACACTCTGCACTTGGCGTCCCAACGAAATGGCATATTGTTTAGTGTCATCAATCCAGCATCAAGCTGCTAGCACTGACACCGGCTCCTGCACCATCCCCTCTACAAAGAACTACATCGGCACCTGCTCCTGCTCCTGCACTAGCCCTTGTTCCTACACTAGCACGAACTCCTGCACCACCCCTAGCATAGGCGCCGACACCAGCTCCGACACCAGTCCGAGCACTGCCTTGTCAGAACTTATCCTACACATGTATGATCACCAGGTCGCATAAGATTACGTTTATGAGTATATGGCGGCAGATAAACCACTCTGGATGTCTTTGTTGGGTCCGCAGCATAGAAAACAAAAAAATTCCTACGGTGTGAACTACACGCCAAGATCTATCTACTAGGTACAAAGCAATGGGTGGACATACATCCAACAAGAACTTACCCTCGTAGACAACGAGCTTTGTTAACGAGTAGGAACTCGTGGTTGATGTAGTCGTATACTTGCCGATCTCAAGATCGTGAGGAAGTCCGAGCGCCGCAACTCAGCAGCGCATCCGCACTCGCACACACGTTCAAGCCACCGGACAACCTCCACCTCCTCGCTCCAGCGATCCAATGAGCAAAGAACTCCTTCCGCATTTAAATGCCACTGAAACATGTATCTCGCTAATCCGAGACCATGGGGAATAATTCTAGAGGGGAGAGAGATCCTTCACAAGGAGGTGTGTGGATGAAGGAGGAATGGGTGGCCTTTATAGGAGGAGGGGTGCCCTCTCTCCATGGCGCATGGGGGTGACCTCACCTCCCCATTCATGTGGTGGTAACCCTCCACATTAAAATGCCTCTTCACATTCCCTTTTAAAGTCTCCACTTTAAATGCATTGAATTTCTCCAAATTTAATGCTCTCTCATTTAATAAAACTCTTTTTATTAAATTTATTCAGAATTTTGTTAATTACTTTAATTAACAAACATTCACATATAGCCCCTTGCAATATTTCAATATCACATGCGTAACCACCTTCCGCAATTTCACCAAACAATTTTTGGTTTCTATTGAAACAATTCCTGCGCTTTGCAATTCTTTCGTTCAAAACATATGTGCTCCAAAATGGTGTCCAGTCACTCTTAAGTGTGCCACCCTATGGTTCATGAATAATGCGACATGATCGAGACCCTTCTCCGATCAATAATCAGCAGGACACGGAGATCCGTACTGACTCCTACACATTCAACGATGACTCCTGTGATCGTGAGAACCTTTAACGCTTGTAACTAAATCCCTTTATCTCTCAATATAATACATGTCCGAGATTCGATCATCGGTATCTCCATACCTAGTTTGATCTCGTTACCGACATGCACTCTTTTCTCGTTCCCGTGATATAACATTCTAGTGATCACATCACTTGCTTGCAAGCTATCCTAATGTGATATCACCGAGAGGGCCCAGAGTATATTTATCCGTCATCTGGATTGACAAATTCCACTCTTGATCCATGAGCCTCAACATAACACCTTCGTAGTACTGAACCCATCTTTATAGTCACCCTGTTACGGTGTGACGTTTGATGTTATCAAGATACTCTTCCGGTGTTAGCAATTAACATGATCTCATGGTCTAAGGATAAAGATTACTTCGTATGATGTTATAGCAATATAAACATAATGACTTGATCGTAATGCTATACTTCGGATGAATGTTCATCACATCATTCCACCAATGGTGTGACCTTGTTATTAACAACATCCAATGTCCATGATCAGGAAACCTTGATCATCCTGTTAATCAACAAGCTAGTCTATAAGAGAGGCATGACTAGGAACCCTTTTTGTTTATTAAACACACATGTATTGATGTTTCCGAATCAATACATTTCTAGCATGTAAAATAAACATCTATCATATATATATAATAACAACTTTATTATTGCCTCTCAGGGCATATTTCCTTTAGTCTCCCACTTGCACTAGAGACAATAATCTAGTTCACATAGTGATAAATCTAACACCCATGGAGTTCTGGTATTGATCATGTTTTACCCTAGGGAGAACTTTAGTCAACGGATCTGCTACATTTAGGTCCGTGTACTTTTATAACAATTTATATCTCCATCCTTGACATGCTCGCGGATGGAGTGAAACTGACGCTTAATATGTTTGGAATTCTTGTGAGACCTTGGTTCCTTTGCGTTGGCTATGGCTCCATTGTTGTCACAATAGATCACCATCGGGTCGAACGCACTAGGAACATCACCCAGTTCTATAATGAACTCTTTCATCCAAACTGCCT